>JAZARR010000221.1:102500-3000126 GCA_037389465.1 Baylisascaris procyonis
AAACGAAAAATGATAGGAAATCGTTCGATGAAAAAAAAATTTTTTAAACGACGAAAATATTTAGGACTTAAAGTTGCCATCAGCTATGTGCTTAAGAAGAAGCATGAATGATAAAAGCAATGAGGAAGAACACCTATACAACAATGTGCTATGTAGACTGCTTTATGAAGAGGAGCACTATTCTTTTTCCCACTCACTTTCTTTTAAAGAAATAATGGGCAAACTCTGCAAAGCCTCAATACCTAATACATCCTTTACATCCTGTATTTTCGCTCTCCAGAAATCGCTATCGGCCAATCGATGAATGCACTTGATGGGCCGGCAAACTTAGACGAAAAACAAGAGAACTGCTTACCTATAAAAGCAGCTGGAACGCATCATGAGCTGTGAAGCAAAATCCCAATTGACGATGTGTCCCGGTTTCGATGAATGCAGATGATAGGGTAAATGCTGTTCTTGTGCAACAGCCTGCAAAATAATATACGATTGTAAGCAGTGTTCTCACAAGTGATTTATGGACGAAGATGTTAGACGGACAATGGACAAAATGCTGCACTGTCACTCATAGGACGAGGCTTTCCTCGACAATAATGCTGAGTTACTGTTTAGCATTGTAGGTTTTCCTGTTGGGATCGTTCTATTCACTTTTCCTAAAATATTTTCCCAAACCCTGTAGCCGGTAGGGTTGCCACGATTTTAGAAAGCAGTTGGTAGTTTTAGCCCTTCGAAGCATGTCATATTGGACAAACCTTCCGCGACACACCTCGACGACAACGATTTTATGATAATGTTTGGTGTTACATCATTATAGACAAGAGACCGTAACTAGTCAAAAACTCCACGTCTAATATACTCAATGCGATATTGTCCAATTTGCACAACATCAATTTGCACAAGAGAAATTAGGAAACTAGAATTTTAATCGTAAATCCCGACTTCACGATATTATTCCAAACATTCTAAATGTAATTAGAGCGCGAATTCAAATTATGGGAATAATAAAAGTTGTATGTGTCATCGCACCAAAAGCAGAGCGTAATCTTCAACGATATTCCATTCAGGTCCCTCATAGTCGACTGCTTCCCTTTCGCGTGGCGGTGGGGTCAATGGGCGCCGCATATCGCTTTTCGTACCTCGACCATCAGAAAACAGCGATCGTGAACTGCAAATCCAACCGTTATGCACCTAAGGCACAAAAAAAAGGTTACCACGGATGTCCGGCGATAATCCTCTTATGCCTCTTTCTAGGTCACAAATTTTCTAGTATCGTTACTTTTTCCGAAACGATTCTTTCCTCATTCTGTCAAAAGATTTAAAAGCGGTCTGAAAAGCCCACCACTGAAGCTCTTTTTGCTTATAAAAACGAAGGTCCCCTTCACACCCCTCCCCTTGCACCTCCTTCAAACAAAATCCCCTCCAGTCACTACCTTCTAAAGGGAACCATCATTGCGTCAATGAACTTAATAGTTAATATGACGAAATAGCCAATTAATATTAAAAACAGGAACCAAATTTATTGAACAATTGAGGTGATTCTCCAAGGATTAGTCTCTTCACTGAAAACATCGGATGATGGATGGATTTTCAATAATCGCATTATAATAGAAACGAATCAAAGATCACTCATGCGGCTTTACCTTCCGCCGTAGGAGCGTGGAATATTCGCGAAAGATGAACTCTTCTGCGCAGATTTCCGCACGCTGTCAATTGCATCTGCAAAAACTTACAATCACCGTAGCTTGCATTAATTAAAAAATATCTTCACATATATGATGAAAATTAAAAACTCGACAAGTTGCCTCACAAGGTCTGATTTTCAACAAATGAAAGCAGAAAGGGAGATAAGCGAGGATGGAAGGAGATTATCGACAAGCCTTCATAAACCGTTCTATTCTATGCCAACCGTTACTAATTTCAAATACCTAACAACTTTTGTCATGCTAGTTAGCTGCACTGTCACCGAGAAACTTCGCTATTTCGAATTGCCAGCAAACTCTTTTCTATGTTCTAAAACACTGCAGCTTCACAAGTAAAAATGTCGCACTAACCATCGACACTGTTCGGGATTCGTGAAGGTGTGGCTGGCCGCAGTAAGTTGGAAGTGTCCAAGTAGGGTGCACCACTAGTGACACCCGTCTGTGGGACCGTGTTGACTCGTTCCCGCTCCTGGGATCCGGATGGTGTTGATGCAACAAGCAACGAAGGTGCACGTATCTCAGTCATCACTGGCGCAGACACTAAACGGCAATTTTTTAACGTACAAACTCGAACAATCCGCCCCTATTCTTCCTGAATAAATCTCCTTATCCTCTCGAGCAACTTCGAGCCTCCCGTATAAAGTTACAAGAATTTTATGAAAGATTTAACCTCCGGAGGTTTCTAAACATTCCTAGCTTCTTTACATGCACTTTTCCAAACTCATATTTTTCCAAACGAGGCGTACTCATAAACCAACTTACCAATCGCCGGCTGAGGCACTGGAGCACCTATTGAAATAGCTCCTGAAAGCATTGTGCTTGAAGATGTATCCGGAAGCACCGACTCCACAACGGATGATTGTACATGTGGTCGTGGGGTTGACGTTGACGAATGTACTGTTGAGGGGGATGGAACAAATGGAAGAGCAGTAGCAGGAAGGGGAGCTGAGAGAGATGCGGAAGCGGGTACGGGAGTGGGGGCGGGAGGTCGAGGTCGATGCAACTCGTGGATCGTGGCCGGCAACCGAGATTCGCTCATCGGCTCTCGCTCGTACCAAAAGTCCCCACAAGCATCGTAATAAAGATCGTCGTCTGCATTGGATACCGGTGGTGAAAGTGGTGTCCATATCTAAATTTGTTGTAATGGACACAAACCTCTCAATTAACCGACTAAGTTAATTCTCAAGTTTCTGATCTGAGTGCAAAGAGATGGAGTGCTTTTGGAGAGGAAGGAGTGATAGAACCGGACAAGTACAAAAAGAAAGGAAGTGGAATCGTGAATCACTTGTTTTGTAGGTTTTTCACTTCTTTCACTTGTTTTCACTTTTTCTTTTCACTTTTTTCCCTTTATATATATATATATATATATATATATATATATATATATATATATATATATATATATATATATATATATATATATATATATATATATATATATATATATATATATATATATATATATATATATATATATATACATGTGAAAAACGATGTATTTTTGGTGAAAAGTTGTGATGACAAAACATTCAGCACATAATCACATGAAAAACATACCGGCATACACTCATCGGGGTATTCGAGGCATATTATCTGAAAAAGTAAT
This sequence comes from Baylisascaris procyonis, assembly GCA_037389465.1. Classification (NCBI taxonomy): domain Eukaryota; kingdom Metazoa; phylum Nematoda; class Chromadorea; order Rhabditida; family Ascarididae; genus Baylisascaris; species Baylisascaris procyonis. The sequence goes on from JAZARR010000221.1 coordinate 105,804, forward strand.
TAGCATTATTTGAGTGGAAGCGGAAAATATTCAGTTCATCAAAGCTTCCACTGTCCTCTCTAACATAAAAGTATTTTACGTAGAGGAGGATCGATTTTTTTCTTTCTATAATTGAACAGTGAAAGTTCTTCTCTAAACGTCATAAATAAGTTTCAAAGATTGCAACAATCATTCGATGTAACATAACAGAATTTGAAATTAACGCTCAGGAGTGCATTCGATCAGTCGATTTCCGACAACCGAAACTGCTTTTCTCTATTATGGACAAAGATGTGTTTTGAAAAGCGGTTTACAATGGCTCTGATCGAATCTGTGCTTTTCTCTCATAGCTGTTTTTATTAGAATAAAGCGATGTTTAGAGATGATGCAAGAAGCAATTTCGATTAAAATGGTGATTCTGATAGCTAATTTATAAACCTTAGTTGCTCTTTCTATTAACTACCATACTGAAACGATGACGAGATTACATTGCTATATATGATAGATTTAAGATTTGATGAACTGGTAAAAATCTTTGCTTAATTGACTGCTTCATACTCAACCGATAACGAATATTCCTTTCTTTAACATCTCTATTTCATAAATATTAGAATAATGTTATACGTAACATACAGATAGACATACAGATGCATATACACAGACACTTGTACATTACGCTGTGAAATCTGCTTCCCTATGTGGTCGAAGGAATTGGGTTGCATCATCGTTGCCTCATTCCTAGGACTAAAAGGTTCTTCGTTTATTCAATTAAAGTCTTGCACAAAACCGCTAGCATGAAAGCCTTTGGGCTTCTAATCAGCAGTGAGATTCAGGAAAAAGCAGCTTTTATTCCTCATGCCTCTCACTCACCGTTGCTTACTGCTCATTTTGATAAGCATTTAGATCAAAACTGTAACTGCAAAAACTGATAAAAACATTGATGCCTTATATTACTGTAACAGATCTCGGTCTCTTTAATCATGGCTTAATATGCAAAACTATTTGATTAAACGAATGCAAATATCTTCTTTTAGAATAAAGACTCTGAGCTCACAATAAGTCTTCAGCTTTTACACCACCAAAGTAGAGAGATTTTCTTTGAGGCACCGGGGCTTACACCTAAACAAAACGGTATTCCAAGCGCGCCAGTTCACAGGATTGAAGCTGATATGTGGTATCACCCAGATCTGGCACAAACAAGAAGGAAAGCTACGTACGAATATGACGAAAACGGTATCATATCGATCAGAATTCGGAGGGGGGGGGGGGGACACATATTCTTAGCGATCAAGTCAAGCAGGACCACATTGAAATTTTAAACAACAATCGTCGTTCCGACATTTATATAAGTTGCCTCTTTTCCCGACTGGAGCCAATTTAGTGGGTCTACCGATGAACGATTCATAGTGTTAACGTAATTTAGAAAATTCATTTCAAAGTGTGCCTTTACATCTTTTTGTTCGAAAATCCGTATTCGGTACCGAAAGGTTCCTGATGAAACGAAGAAAACAAAAGGACGCTTTCGCCCGACAAGAACAGGATTGATGCTTTTCACTGGAGGGTTGCAATTCCTTCTCCATCAACCTAGAACAAGAAGACCAGTCCCTCCTGACTTTCTGATGCTTCTAGACTCCATCGTCCAGTTCCTTCCTTTTATCCGGAAATGTAATATCAAAAACCCGAAGAGCCCGACGTAAAGCTTGGATCGGATGCCTTAACAACAATTGATTATATCCGTTGAAAGAAAATGGCCCAATGGAATTTCGCAGAACCCCTTCCTCCTCCGCTCTATTTTCCACCACTTTTCTATGTTTTGAATACCTTAAAAGTTGCCATCAACTCGTGAAAAACCAAACAAGCTAAGCGCTTCTAACAGAACGTAGCAATTTCGCTACAGATTTTTGCGAACTAGACTGGCTTAAACTACGCCACCAACACTCTGGTAACAAAATTAAATTCCAATGGCATCTTTAATGACAGCGGTAGTAGGTTATTTGTGCAACTGGCCCTCTTCGGCGACACGTTGCGCTGCGTGGGTGGTACTACTTCAATATGACAGGTGGTGCACTGGTTTGCATTTTGCAACTTTAAAGAGTGATGTGGCACATGCATGAGACCAATATATTGCATCCCAAAACTACTTAAAACCCAGTGTGATTCCGTTGAAATGTGAGATACACACATATCTCCTAAATAATTTAAATTTGCCCAGGCAACCAAGATGTCTCAGCGCCCTGTCTTTTGCATAGAGACCTTTAGCGAAAATGGTATCACTGGATGCTTTCTATGTAGCATTCAAATCTCATCGTCTCTTATTATCAGTCTTCTTCCTCTTAAACATCTACATGCATCGCGTTTGTTTTAAATGAATATTTTATGACAGTCATTAAGTGTGCGTAACAACATATTCAGTACCATTATTTCTGTGTGTCGCGACCTTGTGGAGACCTTGCTCTTGCATTTCGATAACATCGTTAAGCCATGTCTCGAATTCCGAGTGAGTGATTTTAACCACCCTCCAGGTCGCATAAACCCACCTCACCCCCTCATTCCTCCAAATTAAAGAGTTAAAGCTCCTCAATTCGCGAATCGAACTCAAGAGCAAGGCCTCACGAATGCAATCAAAAGCAAGCCACACTACCGAAAACACAATTTTCCTTTTATATTTCATCTTCTCCAATATAAAAAAAAAACAGATAAACGTCATCAACAACATGTGAAGAAAGAAATTAACTTTCTTGCAAGGTCAACCACGTAATCACAACAGAACAGTAAACAATGAACTGGTGCACCCATACAACCATCAATACACAGGCATTCTCCAGCTTAGGTGGCGTCAATAATAACAGCCTGTTATGCCAAATAACGCTCAGTGACCAATGGGTAGCAAAGTCGAGAACAAGTCGCGCAACCGGAAATAGGGCGAGGACAGAAAGAGGAGGAGAGGGAGAAAGAGAAGAGCCAGGAAGATAAAACAGAAAACTAAACGGCGAAACATACGATTCCTCGGGCGTTAGACAATTGTCAGGGAATAAAAGACCCGTACGTCAAAACAGCAGCGCTATCTTACAGATTTGTCCTTCAATCAAGATTCGGTTTTATTTTCCCAATCACCGTAAACCAATTCACCATTCTCATCCTTTTCCCAATTATCCACCTTTACATCTGCATACGTCATACAATGAGATATGTGTATTTAGCTCATATATGCATACCAGACATAAACAGAAAACTATAGGTTTTGGCAGCGGTTTAGATGATAAGCTTCTATATGGTACAAATGACGTTGGAAGGAGCAAAAAAGCCAGAATATTGGAAATTATAAACTGCTGAAAAACTCTGTATAGGTGGACGACCCACACAATATAATTTCGGGTTTTTGGCTGCTTCGAAATAAACAGATGTGAGAGGTCTGAATCTTCATTTTCACCGCACCCAACTAGAAGGAGTAAAAGAGAGCGGGATAAAGGAATTGCATAAATGCTGCATGAATTCCTTTTCCCCTATAAATACTTGCATGTGTCACTGTGGGTGATGACTACCATTGATGCCATTTACAAAAGTATCCATTCCGTGCTTACAATGCTCTTACATAACCAAATGTATTCTTATAATTTTGCTGCACATTTCCTGATTCCACCGGAAGCGATAAATTTCCGCTCACAAAGTATATGTATAAACGAAATGGACTCCGCTTAGAAAATAGCCATTTTTCAATTGGATAATGATGGGAAGCAAATTGTTACTATTCATAGGAGGCCGATGGAACGAGCAATCAAACAACGCACACTTGTCATTTGAGGACTTCTTTTCATCCCAACTTTTATAGTCAATAGAAGCCGTTCTGCTCAAGTCATTAAAATAATCTCAGTAAGCCCCTCTCCCCTCCTTTGAAAATTATTCAACGATGAAATCCTTCCCCCTCTTCTAAACTCAAAGACAAAGTATACAAAAAGCATCATCAGAAACACTGTTCAACGACAGGAAGGATTATTCCCCTTGCACTTATAAGCCTATAAAAGAATCTAGAAGCGGCGTTAAAAAATTCTATTGGTAAGACAATAAAATGCAATGCTTTTCATATAGAAGTAAAATATATGCAACTGCGCTAATAGTTACAATCGAGAACTTCAACGATGGGTGAAAGGCGAAAGAAACGAATGGGTGGGAGAGGGAACAAGAGGCGAAAGACGAGAGGCGAGTGGAGACATGAGAAAGTGATTAACTCATCAAGCATCACCATCTAGAATTGTGCCCTTCTCAAGCGCATATCCAACTTAAATTGCTGCGGCACATTCCCTCATGATACGCACTTCGTGATGAGGTAATCAAATACGATTTATAATTGAGTCTGTCTCTATGTCAAATCGTTGTCTACGTATAATAAAACCTAAACCAGCGAATCATGAGGATGTGGAATTAGCACATTTGCCATCACTGGATGGGTTATTAGAAACACCTCTCGATGGCATGGTACACTCATCCGATGGTAGAGGTGGCCTCTTCCGGAAAAACAACCTTGGCCTCTCATAATCACCCAACGATGGCTTTGTATAACCCACGCTTGCACTCCTTGATGTGCTCGCAACGCGCGACACCCCCGAGTAGTTAGTATATAAATTACTCGTATTAGTAACGCCAATATTTTTCCTCCCACTACTCGAAGCCATCTGCTGAGAGGACTGTGCGGCGAGGTTTGCACTGGTACCTGGGCGCACCGCATTTACAACTCTATATGCTGCACCTGTGTTAGGGACGACTGCAACCGGCAGGGCAAGTGCTTGCTGCCCAGGATAGCTTGTCGTGTTCTTTGAACTTCTGGAAACCACAACAATGCGGCGCTGCACTGGGGTGGAAGCATTAGCCCGTTGAAGAGGGCATGAAATGGTTGTTGGCTGTGTTGTCGCCAATACGCAAGTTGTTGCGTCTTGCGCTGTGGATAGTTGCGATGCTGCTGTCACGTACCGTTGCACAACACCTCCCGAATAACTCGCTTTCTGCACTGACTGCACAGATGCACAGCTCAAGGTGGGAGATGACATCATACTACGTACATCAGGAGGCGGACGCGCAAAACCACGAGTGGCTGGAACAAAAGTAGTGGGTGACAGTGGCGCTATGACAAGCGGAAGTGACCCCGGCGCTTGAGGCTTTCGGAAATCACGCAGATTATTAGTGGATGGCTGTAAATATTCCACTGCTTCACCGGTCGAAGAGGAAGAAGGAATGGGCTCATCGCTGCGGTTCTTCGAAGGGACTACTGGCAATGTCGACGAGAAAAGTGGATTTTTCTGTCGATCTCTGGCTCGCCCTTTCTGATAGACGTCCTTCTCATTAGAAGATGACACCAGTGAATGCTCATCATCACTGTCAACAACAACCACACTACCCTCTTTACGCAATGACAACTCATTTTTCGATCTTTTCTTTGACTTCCCATTTGAATCATTCTTAACAATTCTGTTTACATCCTTCGTCGTTCGTCGCTTGGACAATTTTACTCCGCTATCGTTCACAACATTCATGTGCTCTCTTTTGGAAGACCCTCCTTTCGGCCTCTCACCTGGAGACAACGTTGTGGTCGCTCTGTTACTACTCCTCGTTATGTCCGATGAGGTTCGACGTTGTGGACGTGTCAATTTTATTGCTGTACTTGGCGGTGGTGAGGTCTTTGGGGGAGCAAGTATGCGCGATGAACTACGTAAAGGAACAACACGTGTTTTTTGGGGTGGTGGATTCTTGGTGGCTGCAGAATTGGCAGCACCTTTATTGCGCCTATTGCGTACCTCATCAACCGAGCCGGGCACTCCAAAGCCGTTCGAATAAGTTAAATCGAATTCGTCGTCTCCCTCATCCGGTTCGCCTTCCATCACTGTCTCGTGTGCCTTCAACCACTCGTCCTTCTTCGATGCTATCATTGCCTATAATTGTGCGAAATTAGCTAACACGGTGACGAATTTGACAGATACAAAACAATATAAGAAAAGTGAGAGAAGTCAACTGTGAATAAGTCCGAAATAAACATGGGAAAATTCTGATGTGGGTAAAATCAACAAGGAAGAAAATTTCTCGTCTCAAAGATAAGAACAAAATCTCACATAACCCTCGTTGACTGCAACAGAAGAAAATAAGTAACAAGCTAAACAACGAATGATCTGAACCGGGCCGAGACAAAACCATTTTCTGCGGATGAACAAAAGAAAACAATGAAACAAACATCTCCTCCCCTTCAAGATCATGGCTTGTAATCACAATCGCCAACAATCCCATTTACACACTATCAAAATCATTTAGCACTTCCTTCCAACAAACAATTTCTTCATTCCTTTACTCTCATGTACCTGGTCCATTTTTTGTTGCCCAAATGTTTCCCTCTCAAAAATGATTGAAATAATTCGACAGCAAAACGCACCTTACTTAAACGGCAATACATAAGACATAGAATTTCAAAAGCACTAAGACCATATACGTTGTTATTCAGATTTTTCTACGCGCCAATACTTGAACACTGAGAAACAAAAAAAATGGGTAAAGTTTTTGTTAGTAATCGCTTGCAAAGAACTTCAACCTGCTAAACCTCAGCTCCTTCTCCATTTCATCTCCGCTCTCCCATATATTTCCCCTCTCTAGAGCAAGAGAACAACATAGCACAAATTTGTCTCGTATTCCTCTTCTAAAATCTCAGAAGCGTCAGATCCACTCCAGTGTGGTTAATTTGGAAATGTCTAAATATGCAAATCAATGAGTGGCGAACTATAATATTTCAAAGCTTAATCATAATGCTTTTTAAGAGCGTGAATACTGAATGGAAGATTATACCTCTGCCTCCTTTACCTCCTCCTCGAAATCCGGCTTATATTCAGCCTCCAGGAAACTGATCGCATATCTCTCGATAGGTTTCAACTAGAGAAAAATAAGATATTATATGAATGAAAATTCGCTTTAAAAATTATCAACAAATAACAGACACTCGAACATACGGATCTCCTGACTTTGCTGTGCAAAAGAGCACAAATTGTTGCATAAAATGACGCCTACACGAGCTTTTGCACAATGTCAGTAATCCTCTCTCCCCCCCCCCACACCGTCGCTTTTTTATGGCAAGCTTCACTCAACAGCGTTAAGTAGTAAATGAAATGGCACATCATGACTTCTATAACAATCTTTATCTCATTCAGCTTAAATAAAGCGTAATCTCGTCAACATCTAATAATCAAGCGATACATGTTCCTTCACTTTAGCGAAGAAATTTTTACAAAACTTCAGTGAACAACGATAATTTTGTGCATCAATTATTCAATTCTTAAAACGATTTGACTAAACAACTTAAAGTGAAAATTTAATCACATATACAGACCACTCGTCCTTGAAACAATTTTTAGGGCGTCTCAAGTTCTGCAGATCTCTAATTGGGCGGCCCCACTAAATTGTTGCTTCGGAAGTCTTTATAACTTGGCAGCTACTGCATATACGTGGATGATTTCTTTGTATTTTTTGCATAGTACACTAAGCTTCTAACGACAACAGTAATTTTACAATAATAAGCCTTCGTCACTGCTTACTGGTTAAAACTAAACGGTTGGTACTTCATGATATGATTCAAGCAACCGATTGGTTCCTTGTGCCTTCTTTTCCTTATTCATACCTTTAATAGCACACGCTTTGCAATGACATCTCTTATTCGTCTGACGTTTAACACTCCTCACAGTTCCCCATTTTGTGCTGATCTTATTACATAGCAGATATAAACCCTGAAGAGCATATTCTCACAGACTGGGGTGTACGTTTCAGATAATGCACGAAAGTTATATTTTTACTCTTTATGATGTTATTTACCGATTGAACAGGCCGGCTGCTAAGGTCTTTGTGTTCCGAAATAGCATTGATCATTAAATTGATAAAAAGCTGGGGTAGATTCCTTTATGATAACTCCACCCTTTACACGCTACAAACAGTAGACGGACACTATGATAAAACAGCTCCGAAATGCTTCTGAATTGATATCTTCTCTTCAACAATCAATTACGTGTCGTACTGCGGGGTTTACTTATTAGTGCTTTACTACAAAATGTTTTTTTTTTTGCGTTTACTGTCCCGAAACTTTTGGTACATTCATACTTTCTTATCACATTTTATTTTAAATCTAGCCTCCCAAATTTCGCATCCACATTTCCCTTAATGGTTCTGTAGCGCTTTTTAATCCACTCTTCTGCGTCACTTTCACTGTCCAGTTATAGAATATGTGGACGTCATCATTGATATCACATCGGAGAAGTACCATACAAATTCTACACATAAATTTGGCTCAGAATGCCTATCAAAGAGTTATAAACATCCATAAACGCAACAGCTGCCGAGTTTGTTCCTCGCGCAAATAGTGCAACCGCCTCAGCTGTGCAACAAATTTTCCAATGCAACAAAATGTCTCATCCTGTACAACTGATGAGAGTTGGCCTTTGGGGATGAAAATTTCTGCGGCTCTGCGAAATGACTCCCAATGGTCTCAAAACAAGAGTTTTCCAATACTACACACTTGCCAATCAACGGATTTCCGCCTGTTTTCATATCAGTCAGTGTTATAGCCATTTCAAGACCACATAGATAAAGATGGTGCAGATTTGAGAAACTAGAAACTAGAAAATAATCACACCTGGCTAAGCAACTCGAAATACTTGGAGTCAGTTCTGTCGAGAGTGTTACTGTTATCGCCGTTTGGTTGAACGCTCTCATCGAATTCGGCGAGTTCAGCTTTCGCTTCCGCATTCGCACGTTTTGCTGCCACCACATCTTGCACATCCTCCAACTTTGCCATCGCCTGCAATTGTAAAGTTAACAAAGCAATACTGCTTAAAGTGCCTTCAGTACCTGAACTACACTAAAAGTCCGAAATATCCTCAAATATCAGCTCTTCGTAACGGGGCCTGACTATAGTAGTAGGACAATATGAAATAGTAATAATGGGAATCGCTTCGTAATAGCAAGACAGCAAAAACTTCAAAATATTCATAGAAGCAAAAATATTTTCCTCCTTTTGCTCCCTTTAAATATTTCGTACTCATGCTACACTGTTTGTTTTTAAATAATTACACAACGCTTTAACAAAGAAACAATCCTCTAATGTGGTGATAAAAATTTTAATCTATGAGAACTCGCAAAAAACAATCCCCTAGCTTTTCTCCTCCGCAAAGGCACCTCTTCATCTGGAATAACCAAACCCTTTCATGCACCAAACGACCCAATATGTGCCACTCAAACGAATCCTTGAATTAACTAACAATCGAATTTCACCAGCACTCAAGCACCGAAAAGTGCATTACCTTTTCAAGTTCAGCAGCATCGCTAACAGTTATTGGAACAACCACATCGGCAACTGCTGCCTCTCCTTGGAAGAGCTCTCTGAGGTTATCCCCCTTGAAGAACTCAGGTGTGAAGCCACCTTCGTCGATCGCCAGCTCACCAAGTCTGCGCTTCTGCATTGCCTTCTTCAGAATGTTCTCCTCGATTGTTCGTTCACTGATCAGTCGGTATATTGTGACATTACGCGTCTGACCTATCTGCAACAAAAATTGTCTTTCTTAACTGTAATCACAGAACTCCCGAATATTCACAAGAAACATTCGTCATCTGAGAGGTCAGTAAGAGTATTTAGCATAAGATGATGTAATAGTGAAAAACAGAAGAGGCACAGTGGGCAATGCAACGTGATCGCATAAACGAAGAATTCTTGCGAAAAAACTGCCATCGCTCGAAATCAACACAGTTCTGCGCAGTTTCCCCTAGAAGCATTCTTCAAGCCCACCACCAACGACTGCCCCCTTGTCTGATGAGCTTCCATAAGCAATGTGAAAAGCTCCTTGACCATCGCTATGGTTATCACGGAAGAGATGCTTGCTGAATTACTTTTTCGCCTCTCAAAAACTTAAACATAGAAATTTGCAGCCTTACCGGAAGTAGCGGCAAACACTCCCTGACGGCTTTCACTCAGTGAGTTTCCTTGGCCACGGCTATGCCAAGATTTAATAGACTGGGCGCGAGTGAACATTGCGTTTCTGATAAAAATAAAAAGACGATATAATAACTAAACAGAATAATTTTACTAGGCTGGAATAGTTTTCTAGCATAAATTTGCAGCAACAAGATAACTCTCGTTCAAATGCTGATTCAACACTCTATATACAAAACTCGTTTGTGAGATGTAGTGTCCTCTACTCTTTTCCCCATTCCTGAATGCATATGACACCCTCACCTACGCAAACATTTTCTAATCGATCTTCTTGTTGGTGCTGACCGCAGAATAAAAGAGGCGAAATCACATTTAATTTAAAATATCATACTCCAACTCCATTACCCCTAAACACTGCCAACTCCGAACGTAACCAACAAGTGCTTCATCAGTAAATTATAAAAAGAACAAAGATCACTAACTCGATGACACCGATCCTGTGCTTGAGCATCCATCGTTGGATTCCAGTCTGAATCGTAGAATATCACCGTATCTGCGCCGGTCAAGTTTACTCCAATCCCACCAGAACGCGTCGACAGAATAAAGCAAAATATTTTCGGGTCACTATTGAAGCGTTCCATCATTGCCTATAAATAAAAGAAAATCAAGTACTAGAAGCAAAACAAAACGAAGATATAACCGATAACTGTAAAAGTGGCAAAGATTCAAGCATATAATCGACCACTGGCGCTCTCAATTCAAGTGAACTTTCACTATTCCGTAATATAAATCACCTTGTGGAAGGAAACTCATAGTCTTAACTCTGGGAGAAATTTCAAGAAATTTTATAGGTACCACAAAATTTTCAAGATGTCAACAAATCCGCTATAAAGTCAACAGTTTATATATCTATATTTTCTGGATCGAATAAAAAATACGCGAGCATCTTTTCTGACATATAAACGCTTCTTATGATTGAGTGCTTCAATCGAATAACTGTCTCATCGAAGAAAGCGATCAAAAAGATATTCGGCCAACAGTATGATGCCTTTGTTTTTGCAGCCAAATATTATCCATCGACTGTTGAAATCCTTTTCAGTACGTTTCTTCATGAATTTTGCTTGCACAGCCGCGTAAATGCCATCAAAAAAGGCCAGGAGTCCGATGGACAGTTACGACGATCAATAACAACAGATGAATCGTATGGCTAGTGCGCATCGCATTCAAATACAATCAGAGTTCTGTAAGAGTTGTGAGGCAGCACGCCACTGAGTGTTTGTTCCCGATAAACGCTATTCATGCTTACAATCTTTGTTAATGTTCTTTCTTTATGTTCAAATGCTAAAAAAAGCACCTTAAACAGAAATCAAAGACAGTACCAACCTGTCTCTGTTCAATACCCGTAGTGCCATCGAGACGGAAATATTGGTAACCATGGAACGATAGAAATGCTTGAAGCACATCGAGCATACGAGACATCTGTGTGAATATGAGACATCGATGCTTGTAGAGAAAGAGATCGCGCAGAAGTGAACTCAACACTTGCAGCTTTCCTAAAGAGCAAACAGTGAAATGCGCCAAAGTGAAGCAACATCGCTATACCCCAAGAAATCCTCCGACTTCGACGATAGTCGGTTTATATAAGCCGGCCAACATAATCCATAAGCATTATCAGGCTGCTTTCATAATAGAGTCATACTAAAAAGCAGCAACCTTGCTTTGTCCGTTAACTTTGCCATATGGCTACTCCCCTCCCAGCTACGTGCCACACAACGTTTTGCATGCGGTCACAAACAGGCAGGAGACTGAGCCATGTCAGCGGATACATCAGGCGTTTCTCCAAGCATCCGCATAAAACGCACAACCACTGTGCTCAGCAACTTCCAAAAAAAGCCCAAAAGACGTTAATATGAAACACTGTTTCAGGTTAAAGGGGAAGAGCAGAGAGGAATGAAGGTGTGAAATTTCTTCAAACCACTTAAACCGAATTGGTATACAGCGTGAGAGCCCATACTTGATCACATTTGGCAAAATCTATTACTTCGGTTTTCCGACACAAAAGTGAAGCACACACACACATATTACATGCCTTCTGAAATTTGTTTATACGAGCCTATGTATGCAGTTATTGTTAACACTAAAATATTACGAGCATGGCAACAATCGTTCGCTTCAATGCAGCATAAACACATCTCTACATAGCAAATATTATCGCTGAAAGGAAATACGGTGCACTATGATGTGAAGTTTTATGGCAAGTTTGAAAGCAAGCCATTCAATTGTTACAGCTTTTGTTTTTGGTAGCCGTAGCGACGAACTCCATAGAAGAACGATTTCACCGTTTAATTCGCAATATTCTATAATATTAGAAAAGGCTAACGCCACTTTAAGATAATGCACTTTGAAGGTACGAAAGACGCCCTCGACCCTACCCTCTCGCAGCTTAAATAACTTTTTATTTTACACAAGGAAGTACTTTAACCAAAATGCTTTTGAACGCCAACTTTCTAACTCGCAATTATGACGGAAAAACAAATCTATCTAATATTTGCATCCGATGAGCATTAATTAGCAATAAGTTTAGCAAATGGCGCCTTACCGCAGTCATACTCGATGAGCCTTAGCTCAGGGAACTGCAACATTTTCATCATTCGGCACTTTACAACCAATGGATCATCCGATTCGAAAATACATCGGCAGATATCGGCGCGCTCCTGTCCCAACTGTTTTTGATAGGCAACACGACCAAGCGATGTAGGCTCCAACTTAGGCGCGTCCGCAATAGCACCATGCACAAATACTGTGAACCTGAGTATAAAAACAAAGTCCAGCAACTGCATGAAATTCATTTAAACTCATTTTCTGGAACTATGCAAGTCCTCCCTTTGTTTTTATTTGCCATACCTGTTTGACTTTGTGTACGTGAAGTCACTGAAGGCTGGTGATACGGCGATAGTTTTACTCCTTTCTTCACTTTTCTGAACAGTTATATACTTTATTCTTCAAACACAAATTTCAGAATTAGCGTTCTTTCCCCCTTTGGACTGCGTACCTCATCGGTTACATTTAAGACTTCTTCAGCCACCGTAAAAAACCAAAAACCTTATTAAAATGGTAACGTTGTTGAGGGTCAAATAATTAAAATGGTAACGTTGTTGAGGGTCAAATAATTAAAATGGTAACGTCGTTGAGAGTCAAATATGAATACGCCTCAAATGAAAACTTTGTGAAATTTCCATCGAAAGCATCAACATGACTGATATAAGCTTTAGAGCTTTCCTACATACAATTAGAGTATGCAAATATATAGGAATACAACGACTGTTTCTAGTGGTATGCAGATCTGCTTTTTTGCACTATCAAGTCGGCGGAATTGCCACGTCTATTCTGCGATATGTTCAGACCCATTATCAATGTCAATCACAAATGAAGTCATACATGGAGAACAGCTTACATAAACATCACGATATAATTCGAACAAAACAGAGTAGACGACCATACCTATCAACCATATCTTCCACTAATAATCGGAGTCTATCGTGGATCCATCCAAGATCTTCCCAACATTCGAACGCATTCAATTTCACACACTGTGCTCTTCCATGCTCTAAAATTCCTCAACTTCTGATTTCACCTGCATAATCATAAAGAAGTCACAACTTGAAAACAATTATCTATCTGTAACGGGATTCTGCGGAATTTATCTTAAAATAAGCAGCATACAATCACCGCAGATCACGGCAACTGTATATAATGCAAGCAGGTCTTTTCAGCTTCCAGATGCAATCTAGAACAAGATCGCCGTAAGCTCAATTCCGTCCTGACCAGATATATCAGGAACGGATTTCATAGCTGGACGCCAAAAAATCTGAAATTGCAACTTATTTACGAATCTTTTTGGAATTTACGAAAAATCGTGCATGAATTATGCAAAAATCTTCATCAATCCACCTAGGCCCAAGCATGGAATCTACATAAAATCTTTTTTAGGTTCACCATTGCGCGGTTTTCGCCGATGTTTCTTCTTCACCTCGTCGATGAGAATGGATAGTAGTTCATCAGATACCAATGGTGCACGTCGCGAGTTTGGCCATTCGATACGCCGCGCACATATTTCTGCAATCCTCTGCGCGCATGCCTGACGTCTTTCTTTCTGTACCAAACGAGTTTCCGGCTTAAAAAACCTTTCGGTGACTACATAAACATGCATTATATAAATTACCCAACTGAGCTGTATATTTGTAAATACATATAAGTACACTACATACAAAAGAACGTATATATATCATTCCCCTCTCGCGCCGGCAAATCCTGGCCGCAGGCCTGCCCTAAAGGCCTATCTTCGCAAAAAAACATTGCATCCACGGACCACGGATGTCAGTGTTTACCAAAGTCAATTGAATATGCAAATAACAATTTTCTCGTAAAACACTTTTGGGTATAAATATAAACTGTGAAGCAAGCGTACCAAAATGAGCTCGGCATAGGGCTGTCTATCGATTTTTGGAGCAATGAGTCTCCTTCGTTTCAGAGGCGGTGATAATGATCTGTGAGTGGCCACACCATTAGTAATTGGTATATGCAAAGGCAATCCAGATGCAGTAAGTGGGCGTACTTGTGCAACACATCTGGCGCGTGTGGGTGATTCCATAGAAGCTGCCGTCTGAAAACATGATCAATAGTGCAACAATGAAAAAACTGAACACATACAATGAAAACGTTCTTGGATATACGAAAAAACGATAGTAGCTTGAAAATTAATTTGAGAGCACTATGATGATAATGCGTCGAGGAGCCTTTTAGCCGCCTTGATCACAAGTGGGCGATACATGAAAAAAAAAACTTGAAATCCACTAAGTGCTCAAATAATTGCAGTGATTATTATCCAATTACCGCATGACCTTCATCTTTCGATGAATTCGTGCAATCCGATACGACAGGCAGTGAATAGTAGAAATCAGAACAATCTGTACGCAACAATTCAGTGAATACACCATATCAGCTCTTTTCTAATTGCGCAAAAAGTTCATAGCTTTATTTCACGAAAAGTGAGCCACCTTCGTACAGCACGGATCTGGCTATCAAAGCATAACTGCCTCTGCAATTCAAGCCCAAAGAATGATTTAGCCGTCTCCAAGAAAGACTGCTCAAAAAAAGCCTTTTTTTCTATGACGCTTATTTCATAGGCTGTGCATCAATCTAATAAAAAATGGAAAGGCAACCTAGAATATTAAAAAGAGTCACACAGTCATTCAACATTGCCTACCCACAACAATTCTTTCTTCCGCATTTTTAGACACGATACATCATCGTTCAGGTCCTGTCCCGTTTGCTGAAGAACGTATACGTGGGTGTTACCTGGTATGGAAGAGTGGTGCCGGCGGGTATCATCTGTCGGCCTTCATGGATAGATGTGCATCCATTATTAACCGCTGCCAATTCCTGTTTAAACGCCTGACCTGTTCGAATAACCGCCTTATTCATGACTGTCCTTGTGTGGAATACTGCCTGCATATGACCTTGGTTGATGCATGACAAGAAATTGATGCTGAGAGGATATGACACGAGATATTCGAAGTCATCGGCAGAATTCGACATATTTCATTTTAGCAACTCACTGGTAAAAATCTGTGGATACTACATTTCAAAGCAAATTTGTCAAAATTTTCTTAGTGCTGCCTCACTTTCATTTTAGTTTCAGCGACAGACGACATCAGCATATTATGGCTGCTTGCACATTCCTTATATATCAAGTCATCAAAGGTCTCTTCTTGTTCAATTTTAAATGACTCCATCCCTGCAAATGAACAGCGGCGACCTCCGCTCCCCTATCCCCTATTTCATTCAAATAATAACACCATTATGGTGGAATCGGTAAGAAATGCTCTTACACGGCGATCTGCTGGCTTCTCACTCTCAGTTGAGGCAGGCACTCCTTGTTCGCTCCGAGCAGCAATCACTTCTACTATGCCCTCGGCCTTGACCTCGGTCTTAACTTCAACTCCTGGCTGAGTTGCGACTGGCTGTGCAACCACGGAAATAAGGGGTGGAGACGCGACTTGTATCGGGAGGGCAGGTACTTCTACAGCAGCCATGATGGGCGTCGCCGCCGCAGTACCACCCGCTACCGCCGTTGGATCACACTCTCTGATTGTACGCTCGCCGGAGCTAGTGGTCACCTGTAATTTCACAGGATGCGCCAACGTCTCACAATCGCAAAAAAAAAAGATTTTTTCAGCTCCATAGAAGCTGTTACATATAAATTCACATGTGCCAGTTAGATAGAAATGGAAGCAGTGCGACGTTGAGATTCTAATTCTACGGCGAAATCAGCAATGGGGTTTTTTTGGTCGAATATATCATGAAAACTCTCAACTGATGGAGGATTGAAATTGAAATTGAAAATGCAAATGGCTAACAAAGAAGTGAAAATGCAAGAAAGCGATCCGCCAAAACAACCGCGCCAAGTCTTTTTTCCAGGCCAATCAACAACATACCGACCGCCTGGTGCAATAATACTCTCCACTTAAAAGCGAAATCACACAATTAGATATCGGTTACTTCTGTGGACAAAGCGGCTATGCAACATAAAGAAAAATCAGGTGAGCAAAAAGTCATACACATCGATTTTAATGAATTCAAATCTCGTAATAAAGCAATAGTCAATTCTGACCACAGCCATTAGGCATCGAGTTACTGATTAAGGGGTTCTGCTCAAGACTGCGAAAATTTTACCGTAGGCAGCGAAAAAAGTGAAATAAACAGGCGGTGGGGAGGAAGGGGGTGGTGTCCAAAAACTGATATGAGTTGCCTTTTGTACAAAGATTTCTTTGACATAAGCGAATTGTTGCGTGTTCCCACTAAAGCTCTCGAATTTACTACACTGCAGGCTCGATTACAACCGCTTTATAGATAGGCGAACGGTTGACAATAGAGACCTTTGTTGGGGATGAGTTTAACTTCCTCGCTTGATACGGCCTGCACATCTTTCCTTGTAATAATTCATCAACGCCCGCATTGAAACATCGTTCATTTCGTTAAACCTTATTCCTATGTTATCGAAAACAAATTCCTTTCTTCAATGAAAGTGGAGTAAAGCAGCCAAGATTCGAGGTTCCGACCACAAGAGCACCAAACTACCACCAAGACAGTTTACCAATATACTAGCAAAGTAACTAACCAGTTGATAGACTCGGGCAGTGCCATTGTCGACACAAACGTAATACTCGCCACTCTTTGGTAAACCTGAAAATCGGTCGTATAAGTCTGACCAATGAAGCAGGAAAAGAAAGCTCAAAGAATACTACTCAAATAAAAAATCAATGCCATAGCTCAATCCGATACGAGACCACAATGAATATTCGCAGGTCAGGAGTTTGAACCCCATCTGAGAAGTTAAATTCTCACTCGCCGAGCTATCCAAGTAAGGTAACAAATTTTTCCATTTTTCCAAATGGCGTTTAAATTTGGTGCATAAAGTGTAAAAGACTAACTTCCGGCAGGAACCGACACAGCAGCAACGTTAGTGGATGGCTGTCCTCCTTGCATATCCGGATGCTTCAGCTGTTTTGGCTGCAAACAAACATATGAGAAATGAATAGTAGACCAAAGCAATCTACATAGCCAGTCTCTAAATACGCACATCCATGCAATCCCCCTCCCCCCCCCCTACGTCAAACCAATATCTGCTCAAAGCCTTCCCACAGTGGGACATACTCTCGAGTACAAACCAAAGGTTGTACGCTACTCATCAACTTTCAAACAAGGAATAAGATGGGGGAGAGGAACGGTTGAAGGAGATAAAAGAGCAAAGACCTATTGAAAAAAATATCAAGGAATTTTAACTCCCAACTACATAAAAAATTGCTTATTACTTTTCCTGCAGCATCAAACTCATGAACGTAGATGAGGCACAAAGGCAAGAACTCAGCTACATCACGGCAGGTGAGAGAGGTAAGGTTACCTCACAAAAAATGTGCTGAAGTTACGTTCCTCAGTGGCATGAGGTTGTCAGTTATCCTTCTTCACCGTCGATCAAAAGCAGCAAGAATTCAAGCGGACCACAGAAGGAGAATCACAACTGCATTTCGGCAATCAAAACTACATGAAAACGAATATCAACTTCAACCGTCGCAGTTTTGATCGACGAAAAAGTTCAATTTTGCGAATTGCTTTTTCATAAATATAACAGTTCACTGTTATTAATATATTATTTAACTTCACTGTTGTTAAGCCACTTTTTAACTCTATTTTCATAAATCACTTTGTAAACATATGTATTACAAAACATGTATACATTGAAGCAATACAATCCCTCCTGCTTCATCGCTTATTAACCTTCCTCTTTCCCACTGAGAAAACGCTTCAGAAAGTGAACAAACTGAATCGACTAACCGGTGGGGGCGGCCGCACGAATTTGAAACCTTCAACTTTCGGCATTGCAGATCCCGTTTCCTGTTGGCTGAGCTCTTCGATCAGCGCCTTCTTCATAGACAATCGACGCATCTCGCTATAAGCGAAGTGTGATCCTCTCATCACGTTATCCAACCGAAGACAATCCGGAATTGATGATGAACCGTCGTTTTCACCCTCACTGCAAAGATATGTCATTTAATCGAGTGTCTTCATTACTTCAGCGTAATTGCTTCATTCAGTACCTTCCGATATGCATTAAAAATATGCAAGAGAAGTAATCACTCATGTGAGCTCAACATAACTACTTTCTAGCTTAGGCATTATGCAATATGCATATGCGCAGCAAATTAGATGACGGTGCTTCCCTGAGCGACCAATTTTATTCGTTTTTAAAAGTAGTAGAAACACCTGAAATAGAAAATACAATACGCCTAGTTAACTTACTAAAGACAATGAGAGTATCAGTTCATGCAGGCAATATTTACACTTTATATCTCCATTCTTTCAATGTTATCATTTTCATCTTTGTTACATTCAACCACATTACTCTGCACCATCGGCAAACTTTTAAATAACACGCAAAGAAACATAAGGAGGAGTGCTATTACCTGTTGTACAGATCCATAATAATAGCCGGGACGATGAGTGAGATCGGTTGCATTGCGAAAGGGGAAACAACTGGGCGAGGCTCGAATAAGTTCGGGTGATTGCAGCATTTGCGTAATTGCATAACGATATTCAACACAGACATCACGCTACCAGATCTCAAATTCTCGCGTGTTCTGAAAATCACTATTTTCAGCATTACTATATCAAAGCTTCACCTCAATATCCCTAATTAACCAGCTTCAGATAATAGCATCGATGATATTGGACCATAATCTATAAGGAAATTTAATACTTAAATAGTGCAATGCTTCGAATAGTGCTCCTCCCAAGCTATCGAAAATCTCCGTATAGCATATGGTTCACAAACGCTTCATCACTAACAGTTTACTGTTGATCGGGAATCTTACCGTGTGTTATAAGTATTAATCACTACATTATGATAGAGTGGGTCGGATAAAAAATGCTAATAAAGTAGAGGGAAGAGAAAAAAAAATTTATGTTTATCGATATCATAATTTACAAGAGATCATCTGCTTATGATAAACCTACGTAAATATTCAAAATTATGCGGCTCAATGTCGCCTCAGAGGCACTAGGTGTCGAGTTTATGACAAAACATTGGTCTCTCATAAAAAGGATTTGCAAATTTTTGCGCGGCAGTGTGACGACGAGATTTTCTCTTCAGTGGTGAGACTGCGCACGAGCACTCACTTTTTAGAACATCTCGCCGCCTTTCGCCGATTCAACATGCGCCGTTCGTTGGCGACGGAGCAATGCTTAGGAACAAATAACATTTTTAATGATATTAATGACTCGAATTCTTGTTTCTGATGTCACAACACGAGAAAGAAAGCTATTCTTCACTGAGAACTTACGATCGCAACGACATGAAGTCGTCATAAAGATATCTCTGACGCTTGGACAATGGACACTTCACGATATGCTCCGTCTTCTCAGGTAATTGCTTCTCCACTTCGACCTTCAGACGACGCAAGATGAACGGCCTCAACACCTAAAAAACTCCCGAACTTGATAACACAGATAATACGCAAATATATTCAAAGGTGAAAACAAAACAGCCACACTCGATGAATGCCTCTGAAG
Organism: Baylisascaris procyonis; assembly: GCA_037389465.1. NCBI lineage: Eukaryota > Metazoa > Nematoda > Chromadorea > Rhabditida > Ascarididae > Baylisascaris > Baylisascaris procyonis. Next base: position 125,854 of record JAZARR010000221.1, read on the forward strand.
TTTGTTTCATGAAGCAATCACTCCTCCGCTAACACACTGATAGCTGCATATAGTAGGCCCTGTAGGACCTACTGAGGTTCTCTTTTTTGCATAATTTCAGCATATCCTGCTTTTTTGCTGATTCGCTTCCCTGTTCCACTCAGAAATGAACTGTTTAGGCTACGGAAAAAGAAAACCGAAGAAAACCACAATAAATTCAAAGAGTGGACAACATCGCCTTGTCATTCCTTCTACGGAATCCTCCAATTTACGCAGAACATCATATATCAGCCAAAGAGCAGAAGAAAAACCTTGTGAAGTCTCTGTACGAGAGGTGCATTCCATTCGACACTACCCTCCATCATACCGGTCAACGGGTTGCTGAACCAATCCTTGAAGTCATTATGCGAGGCGAAGATAGCAGGCATAAGAAAGTGCATCAATGACCACAACTCCATTAAAGAGTTCTGGAGGGGAGTGCCCGTAAGAAGTAGACGCCGCCGTGCTCGAATATTTAGAAGCGTTTGCCATCGTTGACTCTTGAAATTTTTTATATTCTGCGCCTGCAACATTTTAAATGTTTTTATCAAACAATTTAAACGAACGATGTTTCGAAGTGTTCAAGGATGTGCGATCGAGACAGCAGAGAACAATGAATATGAAATTAAACAATACCATGATATATAATTGCAAACTTAAATAACAAACACTAACAAACAGACAAACGGATAGAAGCCTCCTTCTAAGCTATGCACACAATCCAACGTTAATATTCTTGCAGGATGCATGTGCCGTTTTAGCTTCAATTCCAGCAAAATCGCAAGTTTCTTTGTTGTATCACTGCAACACATGTTTCGAACAGCGAACCATCATGCCTCTATGGATAAAGTCACTGAGCGAAGTCGATGCAAATTTCGAACGAGATCCAAGCAGTGCTTCGATGAACTTAACGGCGCCTCATAAGTGCCCATTACCATACAACGTGAAATCACCTCATTTGTGGAATACACAACTATCTTAGCTATTTCGGAAAACATGAGACATTATGCAACGAATTCAACATAGCAACTCAACGGAACAAAAGCTTTTCAACGACGAACCTCATCAAGAATGAAGTATTGCCACGCTTTATGTTTGAACGATCGGATATCCTGAGTGACGATTTTGTAAGATGTCACGCAAACGTGAAACATGTTCGGCTTCGACCATCCCTTCAAATTTAATTTGTTTATAAACCATTACGAACGAATTATGCTGCTAAAAACACTTGAAGTTGGTGACAAAAATAAAAACTAGAAGAAGAAGAAAAGAAACGGAAAACAAGGAGTACTTTTTCGACTGTATCTGAAAATGGATACAAAACAACACAGGAAAACAGACCTTTCTTTTTTCAGCTCGTTCTTTTTGGGAGCCAAAATAAGTGAGTATCTTGAAAGCAGGACACCACTTTTTCAGCTCCATCTCCCAGTTCAGAATCACTGAAGTTGGCACAACAACCAAGTGCGGACCCCAATTTGCCTCCTTACAAGCCAGATGAGCAAGAAGTGCTATTGTTTGAATTGTCTTTCCTGAAATCATAATGAGTCGATGCTAGATGAGTTACTACATGTTTTCAATGCCTCTACGGAAAGACTGATTCCACAGACGCGTCAAAAATTAGTACAAGCTGATATCTCGAAAGAACCAATATCCAACGGTTCTAAACTATTAAGCTTGCTTCATTCAAGTCGAATTCGACTGATATGCCCAAATAAACGGTCAACACTTGTTTTGAGATGAAAGCTGCTTAAGTAAATGATTACTTCGAGAACCTTATGAAATTATTGTCAGGACAATTTCTCCAGAAAGAAAATTGGCAGTTAATACAAAATAGAGATAATAAAATATTGAAATATGGCTGCAAAGATTTCTCATTGCGGTCTACAATTATCGCGCTGATTTTTGGCTTCCATCGGTGATATTTCTTTCGGTAAATTGTTCTCTAGGAGCTTTACATAACAAAATAAGCAATGCTGGCATAAACTAACAACGAAAAAGGAAAACGTGGTTGCAGCAGATCAGATAAGAAGCTGCTTGGTATCACTTGCACGGGCCGCTCTCACAAATTCTTTCTATATTGAAGTCTTCCTACTATAATAACTAAAAGTGCTATTTTAGCAAAAAGATAATGTAGATTCACTCACTACTTTCCCATAGCAGCCCCTTACTTTTTCAGTGTAATATGGACATAATCAATACCGCATCACAAGACCCGCAGCATCCGCAGAGAATACAAGCCACAATATAAATAAAACCTCTCTTAACCCACTATAACAGCGACTACAAAAGAATCATCACTTATTGTGTGAGAAGAAACTCACCAAGCCCCATTTCATCGGCGAGAATGCCGTTCAATCCTTTATCGTAGAGCGTGACCAGCCAATCCAGTCCAACCAACTGATATTCTCTGAGGGTTCCCCTTATCAGTGATGGTACATCGGTTTTCACTTGCGTTGTTTCCAGTGTAAATCCTTTCGGCTGAAATTTAAGCGCCTCTTCTGCGATATTCGCCAATTCCTTTTGGCGATCTTCACTGCTTTCAGATGTGAGTCGCGCAAAGTTGATGCCTTCGGGCACATCCTTGGATACCTCCTCCGAAGGCAATATTGATGACTCCTCGCTTTCCTTCATTGACGCAGACGAGCCACTTCTTCCGATCGAATCGCTCTGCGTTGGTGATGTTTCTTCGGCCACTGCAATCAACTATCCTAGGGTATATCGAGAAAGTAAGTATTTGAGGGCGAAGCTATGAAGTGGTTTAAAAAACCTATTACCGCACCGAGAATTGATAACACGCTCCAGCTACTACTTTACGTCCCTGATATCCACTGTTGGAGCATCCGCCCCTCTTTCTAGCAATTTCTTCCTATAGTTATAATAATTGTCAGTGCAACCGATAGGGGTTGCAGGATTCTCGAAGGTAGGTCAACTTCAAAGGGCCCATTCCTCACAAAAGAAACCCCCACCTAACGGCACATCCGATAACGTCTGTATCTGATGCAAAATAACACTCTTACATTTTCAAGGTACAGCATCTTACAAACATCAGCGCTATACAGCCGTGATTTCAGCGGAAATTTTCAGCAAAATAATAATGTGCAACCTCGATCAGTCGGTTTCTTCCTCTTCTTGGCTAGAGGTTCGTCATCTGAAGCATCATCTTCCTTCGCCGCATCGCTGTCTTCCTGCTCGTCCTCGTCGCTCACCTCATCGGACGATTCTCCTCCGGTTCCCTCATTCGTCATTCCATCCTTTGACGTGCCTGCCTTCGACAATCCCATACTTTCCAGATAGCCAGGTGGTAGCTTAAATTACCTCGTACTTTACACCATATACTACATCACATCGAGGAATACTTCCCTATGGACGCGAAAAAGAATGAATAATAGAAAATTTAATACAGCATATCGCTAAAAATTCCACACTGCCGTTCAGTGGCATTAAACGAAGCGAGCTTCAGTGAGCTCAATCAAGCCGCGCCATACACCTAATTAAGTAAACAGAGCAAATCAGATTGGGTGACGAAAGGAGAATTAGCTTTAGCAAGTTCAAATGACACTACCAGGTTTGCAGAGGAAAAGAAAGCAACGAACTCGAAAAATCGGCAGAAAAGTGCGACACATAATCACTTATGGTTGGCATAAAGCTCAGACAAATCTGCGACGACGATCACTATGACAGCTGCACTGTCAACATGCTGCATACATTAGCGAAGTCTCACAATCCTCAAATTCACAACTACGAAGATTCCTTCTGAGAATTTGTGCTCAGGCACGAATTTGTTGGATTCCCGGTCTCTGGAACTATTACAATTTGGAACCGATTCGAAAATTATCTGAGCTAAACTACCTAAGGGGTAAGAGCCTAATATGACTCCGAACTCAGGTGTATTCGAATGCAGCGATAAACTTCTACAGCTTAGTGGAGATGATTTTGAGCACCAACCTGCTCACTGTTTAATAACTACAACAAACTACTTCTCTAACAACGCGTTCATTGTCCACGCATATTGCTCAGAGCAGAAGAAATTTCTCCTAATGCAGGGCTTTGAAGGATCATATGGTCAAAAACTGGCAAGGCCCGGATGCATGAATCTGAGAAAACCTCGAGCTATAACGAGTTTATGGCCTCGTAAGCTGCCGAAAAGGTTCCAGACCTTCAAAATGCCCATACGGCACGGATTCGACAACTAATAAGCGCACTTTTTCTGAGGAAACTTGTAATAAAAATTAATTGGAACAGCTTTTTGCGCGAGCCATCGACCAAAAATTATTATCAGCTGGTCTTCGCAATCATGAGCTTCCTTATTCTTACTCTATCGGGACCTTGGTTCCAATGTACTTGCGGCTGATATCAACCCAACTTCGCATAGTGGAAAGCGATTAGTTTCCGTTTTCATACCCCTTTCTTGCAATTCCAACGGTTTGCAAAGAGATGGAACTGAGGTTGCATCAAAGTTGGAAACATTGCTGGCTCATGTAATCACAGAAACAAGACGTGGTAAACCCACAGAAGCGAGCAAATCATCGAGTTCGAGATTGTTCTCTCTCTCAAGGTCCTGCATCTCCTCCTCAACGTTCGTATCGATCGTTTCCTCAGCCTTTGCTATAGTTGTCTCATCGTCTGACTCCGATTCCATACAAGCGAAATCTTCATCCCCTGCAACCAACACAAACGTTCAACTTTGAAAGACTGCGACAAACTGAAATTTGTAAACCCTCCAATTTTGCAGTTATTTTGGGTGTTTAGCGAAAGTGCAAGAGGTACAGAACCATAGCACTATTTCATTATTCTTAGAATTTGGAACAAAAATAGTTCATCTATTAGCTGTTTGGTAACATAGATCTGAACGAAGTGGAAACTGAAAGGGTTTTGTATCTTTGCATACCTCAAACTCGAAAGTGAGACCACCCAGAAATACAGGATGGCGTACTTTAGGTGAAACGGCATGATAAGGATAATCAAAGGAATCAGTTATGCAAAAAGTCCAAGATCAGAGGCAAAAAATCAAAGCAAAGCACCTCCATTGCTGTCTTCATTTCCTGCATCGGATGGTGCCTTGCTGACCTTCTCGATTAATCCTTCTTGCACCATTTCACTTAACTTATCTGCTTGACCGACCATCAACTCCAATTGCTGATCAAGTGCTTTCCTCTTCATAGATTCTATTATCTCCTATAAATATATAAGGTGTGATGCGACATGTGGAAGCAATCGTGCTACGCTCACCTCAGACTAATTGCTTTACTTTTTATTTTGTCGTTTGTTTCAATATATCGAGTTCTTATAAAATAATTCCAATTGAGTTGATAAATAATTACCTCAGAACTCATGATTAACACAAATTCTCAAGCACCTATACGAATTCATTGTGATTATTAGAAAATCTTTATCCATCTATCTTATGTAGGTGTTTATAACAGTTCACGAAACCCGCTGAACGACATCGTTGCTGAGACGACCTCTGTGTATCAGTGAACTGATGAATTATGAATGCTGTTACTAAAAAGCTCTTTGCATTTAATAAAGGAACACAGTTGAAAGAAAAGAATGGAGAGGCTTCTATTACATCGATGGGCAGTTCATTTATCGAGAAGAGAAAAAGTTGCCACATTTCTGTGAACGAGAAATGAACACATCTGATTGGGAAACAAATCAATATAAATTTTTTCCATTTCGCCAAACTATAAATTTTTCATCGGACCGCCTCTATGGCGGCGCAATTCGAAAGATTTCTATTCAAAAAGCAACAGTATAGTCCACGATACAACAGATGCAGCGGACAACGAAGGAAGGTTTATCATCAAGGAACATCAAATACAACTCACAGAGCAACCAAACGATCCACCAAAGTTAGCACATTGTCAAAATAACAATCGAACACCATGTGGGGGTCAACGAGATAATTCGTCATTGCTCTCAAACCTAAACAACGCTCAATACCAAAAATAAACATTAACCTGTGCTCTGTAATCGACCACTTTGTCAACGTTCTGCCAGAAATCGCGCACCATTTTCGCAATAAGCGCACAGATGCGTTTTGCATCCTTAATAGCACGTTGCTGGGCTCTTTCCTCTTCCTGTTCCTTGTCTCTTTGTAATCGTGCTATCTGCGTAGCAAACTGCAAAACAGAACCCTCGTCATTCGACAATAAGCAATATCGTGATTCCTAACTCTATATCTCCTCCCTATTCAACAGTGGCGATTATTCTGTTGCAAGGGATGTTGTAATACGTAAATACGAGTTTGTATGACACGTTTTGGTTAGAATGAAGACTCAAGCAATGCGGTGACTTTAAAACTTCAAAGATTTTTCATGAATCAAATATACATATATTGAAAAAGAACAGATAAGCGGCCATCGATCGTAGTTGTTTACATGCAAATGACATTTGTCGCTAACAGCAACTGCGTGGACAATCTGATAACACAATGTGCCGTCCAGTGTACCGAATAAGCGACTATTTCGTGTAAGCAATACCCGATTTAAAGCTTAAAAATGAAAGTGGCAACTCATACCTTCCTGGCTGCGTGTCGTTTAAAGGTTCTTTCTTGTCGGAAATCGGCAGCCATCCAACGCATTTCTTCCAGAAGGTAGTCCCATTGAGTCTTGTTGCGGCTTGGCATCTCGATCATCGGTAGTCTAGAGGCCGTCCATAGACCCTGGCGACGAAGCTCCGCCACCCTGGCCAGCACTTGTGCTTCCTGCAACAAATACACTGACGACACAGTACCTACAGGGTCTAAAAAAACTGGGAGGAAAGAATTTCATGCACCAGTGTTAAAAAGTTCCCTTACTTTATGGCCGTTTGTCTTAGGGGCAGTTCGCTTCTTAAAATAAGTGGCCATAAAAAACCACCCCTTTCAAATATCTATGAGATTGGACATGTTCTACATTTACGTTAATAGGGACGATCCCTCAAAACAAGGCTTTATGTTCTCTCAAAAGCAATCATCTCTTCTTCTCATGATTAATATTACTAAATTAGTGCACAGAGCAAAGCGTCTTTCGACGTTATATCGATTGTTTTTTATAAGTGATGAAGCGATCTCCTTTGCATATGATGCATGATGGTTTTGCAATATAATATACTGATGTACTTGTGATGAATACCGAATGAATCACGACCATACAAATAAAAATAGATATCCTCGCGCAAATATGAGGAACCGAAACGTTGGAATAAATCAATTTTTATCGGCATTTCGAGTTTATTAGCAACAACATCAAGATATCTTTGTTCCAGGAGAAAGGTCGCTGAATTAAAAGATGCATCGCTTGAACGAATCGCTGAGTAAACTTCAAGATACAAATAATACGCGAATCTTAGATTATCACTATGAAGATAATGAAATGCTTGCAAGTGCTTTCTGCGGCTACTCAGCAACAGACCGATAAACCACATAGGAATGAAAGGTGCACATATTGCGACAACCGTCTGGCATGCTCCTCCTTTTGAATTTTATAACACCTAATTTGCCAACTGATATTCGATTCCTTGCCTCATTCAACTCACTGCAAGAGCCATAAAGAAAGGCTTCTTGCAGTTTTCAACAAAAGCAACCAACAAAGAAGTACCCCAATAAACGACTCCCTTGAAAGGAAAAAAAAACAAAATAAAACGGTCAGAAAGCATGAACTTGATAGGGGCGAAAGAATGCACCTGCTTTGCAGCACGTTCCACATTCGATTCGGTACCGGTGGCAATAGATGAGCGTAGAGTGGGAGTTGCCTGTGAAGCAATCCCTGACAGTGATACACCCGACTGCGATGCAGTCACTGCTGAAGACGTTGATGGCTGCTGCTCGGAGTATGTAACGCTGGGCTGAAATTGGTAATAAACAATGGTAGAGTCTGCAATGAAGTCAAGGGCAGTATGCTATAAGTCGAACGACTACTGGCACTCATTAAATGCATGCTCTGCTTAAGGAAGCATCAAATTAACCAATAAAATTTCCTGAAATCATTAAAAAATTGTAACTACAAGGTCTGCATTACATAAACGATTCAGAATGAATGAGTGAAAAGAAAAAACAGAAAAATAAGAAGAAATACCGAATCAGGAGCAACATCCTCGACCTTCACTTCTATTGGAAGCAGCTTCGATGCATCGCAAGTCCCTCGAGGTGATAAGGTTGCAGGCGCACTAGTTTCATTTTGTTCAAGTTTAGGCGTCGAACCGCATAATAAGTTCGTCAATAACTGCCGCTCATTCCTTAAATGATCTCTATTCCAGACATATATTGGCTAAATGCACTCCAGTGCAATCTGACATCGATTGACGATACTTAATTGCAGTCATAAAAAGTGGCCTCATTAGATGAAAGGCATAAAAACCGCATCAATACGAATGTGCCGCACCGAGAAATTTCATACAGTCGCTGAGCGCACAGCATATTACATTGAACGACAGCGCATTTAATTTTGGGGAAAAAAGCGCACGTCCGTAAAAGCAGAAACAACGGAAACACGGACGATTCGAATAAACCTTTGCGGGCGGAATTCATCGATGCACGGATTTCATGAAGTGGCAAAATTTAAAAAGGAACGATCCCACCGGAAACAGTCGGAATTATCAACAAAGGGAAACGAAGCGAAATGGTCACAACTGACGACTGCGTGTGAAAACAAAATAGTCATCTACTGTCTTTGCGCCTCAGATTTCCATGCCGATGGGAAGGGACGGGGATGCGATTTTTTTTTTCGTAGATTTTAACACAGAACGTCTGGCTTCTATGGTAGAAAAATTTTTTTTCGTCGGCTCTAAGTCTAAAAGTGAAAGAAAAAGTGCAACAGAAACCACACTCACTTTGCACCACCGTCCTTCGTTTCCCCCTCAAAAAATTCCAGCTCGGTGATATCACCGCCGCTCGCCTGTGATCTAAAATCGTTCAAACTTCATTAAAACGTAATTAGAAGCAATTTCTGGAAAAAAATACATTTTCTTTGATTTTTTACATAAGAAAATTTGCTATTGAAGCTTGCTCCAATCCAAGGGAAAACGATCCTTTCCATTCAATTCCATCGTTTTATTCAAAATGATATTAAATTCATTATAAAAAAATACATAGGGCACTCACTTCCGGTAAAAATCAGTCCTGAGATCCTTGAGTTGCTGCAAAATGCGTGAAGCAAGTTCATTCTTCGCGATATCACTATTCCTCAGTGTCCTCAATGAAGCACCCTCACGACCACGCCGACGGCTCGGCTGAAACAAAAAAAAGGTAATCAACAAATCACTAACAGTGCACTTCGTCACTTCTTATCAGCATTCAAACAACAACTGTATGCCTAAAAGTTTTTGATGAGTGAACATTCACATCAACATACAAATTAAAAAGTTCGCTTTAAATGTAGACGAGAAGCGCGAAAATGGTAAAGCGCACATTTTCTGTGAAAAAACTAAAATTTCCAATTTTTGAGGACAGCTTTTCACTTCAAAACTTCTTTCACCCCTTTAAAATGGAGAACATTCTTAAGGGATGTTTTAATATTATAAAGTTCGTGATCCCCATACGGAATCGTTGGCGATGCTTGTTCACTGAAGCAATTTGTATTGAGAGTGCACTAGTGACAATGACCAACTGCTCTCAATCATTGCATCCATTTCCAAAAACAATCTGCACTGAGGCAATCCCAAAAGTGCGTATTTCTGATATGACATTCGACAACCCATATTAATGATTTTGAAAACGGCAGAGTGACTTTTGCCTATTAAGTTGACCTGTGAGACTTTAGCTGGTCAAACCAACAAACATGGATGCACCCAAGATGTTAAAGAGGGAGAAGTAGAGCAAGGCGTATACCGGGCAGTAAGAGAAATTAAATTCGAATTAGTATAGAAATTTTCTGGTGATAGCCGAAAGGATTCTCTCATCAATGGTGCCTAGAATAGATTTCAAGCTATGAACACAGATTCTAGGAATAAATGAAAAAGAAAATAGAGAAGCGTTTTCTTTCGCAGTTTCCTATCACCTGTGAAATGTCGGAACGTAAAGAAACCTCGTAACTTCCATCCAGAAAACCATATCGCCAAATAGCACACATTACTTTCTACACGTCCCATTAATTCACACTTCAAATGACTGCAGATGAATTTCCAGATTGCTGAATAGAAATTATATATATTATATACCCTGCTGCTGTTTTATAGAGAAAAGTGTTAGGTGAAAAGTGATGATATATTTAAAGAAATGTACCGCAGAAGCGACCGATGAAGACTCTGCAGATGCCTCACTTCCCAAAGGATCATCACTGGTTGCCGGCGCGCCACTTCTGCGTCGCGACCGTCGTGTGCTCATCTCTGAAAAATGTTTTCTTACATTTTACGCCTTCAATCGCTTACAATTTAAGAACATCAAGAAACGACCAACAAAAAGTGTTAAACAAAAGGTTATTTTCAGTGAACTTAATTATATTACTTAGTCGGTCGGTGCCCGAAATCTGCCAAGTTTGAACTTCCCGCGTTGGATAAAATAGCTCAAAATTTCTGATTTTCTTTCCCAATAGATTTCACCACGAAATACGTTCGCTGATTTCTTCGTTTTGAATGGAAGAAATGATAGTTTTTGACCGATATATTCGAAATTCCAAATTTATCTGCGAGAACTGAACATCTTCACGTACGGCAAGCAACGAAGATTGCTTTGTTTCCGACAAACCAAAAAAAAAGATTTCGGTAAAGTGACGTCATAAATCAAACAATGAGCAGAAATCGTAACTAGAAATCGCGAACTCCATGCGTTCGGTGTTTTCTGAATCTCTGAAGGTAGACCCTGCTCCACTCATTTCAAACCTTCAGGTTGGAAAAAAACCACAACAATGAGGTCTCCAGCTTTCACAGTCACAAACATACATACACTCTAACAAAGAAAGTATGGTGCGAACAAAAAAAAGAACCGAAGCGAGCATCCTCAACCGCGACGCCCACTCTCACATCCCCCGCACATAGCCCGAGTGAATGCGCGCCATTTGGAACGCAACGCATGCACGCACGTACGCGTTCAGGTCTTACAGCGCTCGCGCGCCACCTTCAGCAACCATACACAACTCTGACGTTGTGCTATTTCACAATTGCGGAAGTCTACATTGGTACCATATCGCAGTCTGATATTATATCAGCAATACGCATTATATGTGAGTCAGATCGGCGTTTTTTCGAGTTGTGGGACAGTCGAACCCCTCGATATACCGCAGACGCATTATCTTTCAAGTGACAGCTTGCCAAAAATAGCGAGTCGAAATACTTTCCGCTTTGACGAATCTTGCAGCGCAATATTTTGCCGTGTGGCCACTAGAAAGTATGGAGCAGGTTCATGTCCTCTAATTTTCTGGCTTTCTTGGATTTGGATTTGGGGTCAGTAGAACACTTCCCTTGAAAATGAAGTCTATTTTGGATTGTTGGGTCCACAACTTTGCCTTCTTCGGAAAAGCGAGGAAATACGCTTTTCTTTAGAAATGCTATGGGCCTTACCTGATGCACCGTTGATAGTGCAGCACATCAGAGAAGCTGGCACAATATGCGCTTTTTACAGTACATCCGCTTCACTGAACGGTTTCTAAAACAACGAACAAGCGATGGAACTGCCAAACAATACATTCATATTCTAATGAAGCCGTTCACTCAAAGACCAACCAGTGTAAAGTGCACGTGGATTTTTCCCACCTTCAAATGGCACTAAATCTTTTCAAAGTTGATTGCTTACATGTTTTTTGCTTATATTACCCCTTCCAATTTCTGCATCCTATTTCAATGGTTCGCGAGTTGAAAGTGTCAGGGAGACAGGCGGACACATGCATACGCATACATACAGCCAAACTACGCTTTTGCAAGAATTTAAAAGAGCATAATAAAAAATTACGGTCACTCTTCGAGTTTCACAATAAATTTTTGTGGTTTTCAGTAGTTTCCCTATACTGGTTTGTTGTAGTTTTCAATGACTTCAGTGTTTCACTGAATGAAATGACTTTGAAGTATGACAACAATAGACTCTTTTAATGTACCGTTATGATTTCTATTTGTTGACACGCAAAGAAATATTTTCCTCAATTGACTTTTCAAAAAAAATCTGTTGTAGAAAAGAGCTGTGCAATTGATCGGTACTATAATAAAAGATCAGAAGAGCACCGCTGAAAATAAAATAATATTTATAAAAATAGTTACATCTTATAGAAACATTTAAAAAAGTTCGCTAATTCGGAATATTTTTAACAACTTTCTCAGTGTAAGCAGGAAATAAATGAAAAAATAAATTAGTAAAAAACCAACGCATACATTGTTACTACGACCCATTTTTCGAGCTTTCAAGGTTTGCCTGTCATTAAATCTTCTCTTATATTTCAATTGGTTAGGTCACGAAACATAACTATAGTGAAAAATGAGGTTCTTCTGGGGGCAGACTTGGGAGGAGGGGTGGGAGAGGATTGTGGGGGATTATATTGTGGCAAGCTCATGGGATTACTTTATTCGTTTCAGGATTGTGATCTGGTGGATACTAAACAAAATGAGTGATTCTTGCATAATTCAAACACAACCATTCTATGCAAAAAATCTCAATGTAAGAGGTGTATTCCCAAAGAACACTTCGTCCTCTCTGTTGACAGCCTGTTAATATAGGTCTTCGACAACATATTCAGACCCTGCTAGCAGAGGTTGCTCTTCCTCGTTCCTTATTCAGGCCGGTGAATTATCTTTGTCTCATTTATTTAAATTTGACATTTCTGGCTTAGCTGCTTGATTAAGCAATTCGTTAAAACATACTGGAGAATTTATTCAAAAGGAGATGGCGCGGTATGCACTTTTATAATTTTGCTGATCACGCCAACCAAGTGCGCTAATTGCAACTAAACAACAAAATACCTCTGTCAATGGCATCCGTATGTCACTTGATTCGACGCCCATACAAATGTCTTGTACACGGTTGCTTTTTATGCATTTCGGATTGTTCGCATATACATTGTGGCAACGCCATGTCTATGTGCTTGCATAGATTTATATGTCTGTAGCTGTCTGTCTGCTGCATATCCTTAACTTTCTGACTGCCGAAAAGTCTTAAGCCTGAAACGTGCTTCATCTTCCCTTAATATACGCTTCCCCGTAATTGCCTTGCAAAAGCGCTTTGTTGTGACACGGAGTGTACACACTTGCGTGCGCGCATATGCCTGTTGGTCCGTCCGGTAAGTTTAATTCGGGAACTTAGTGTCAACTTAGTGTTAGTGCTAACCCATCGATCTTAAAAGGAGTTGTCGATATTTGAAAGTTGAATGAATTCGCGTGCATTTAACAACGTCGAATCTTAAGGTTTATGCGAGCGGTCGAGTGAATTAAAAAATGATAGTGTGCCGATCGTATTCGAGAATACTGAGGTAAAGGTAGCATTATCGCCTTTTCAAAGGGTCAGGTGAGGAAGAACTCTTTAGAAGATTGGATGAGGAAGAAACAACTATTTGTTCCAGTAAATGATCTGAACTCATTCGGCACGTAGACCGACAGTAATTCATAATTTCGTAAGTTGTCACCAAGTTTCATGGGAGGAAAATTTGAGGATTGCCGACCCCAAAAACTTCATTTTTGAAAAATTAAAGGTAGTATTATCGCCGCGATTCTTTAAGGAGGTATCAAGGAGAAGGATTAAGGCATAGGAATTAGGATCAAGTTTTTCGACTTTTCAAAAACCATCGCTCATCTCCATACTTTAAAACCCCTTGTTTAAGAGTTTAATGGCAACCTGAGCAAATTAACTTAGGAGCTGAACTGTAAACATCTCTTTAAATTTAGCTCCAATAGCGATCTGTTGAACGGACGAAGAAAGCCAACGCGTTCACGAGCGATTTGCAGGATGGCTGGCTAAGCAATTAACAGAACTATTAAAAAATACATTACTGCTGAAAATGCGGCTCAAAAGCAAAATGCCTTATTTGCTCAACTTGCAACTTTTTTCACGCAGTTTTTTCCAAACGCTCATAGCGATATGACGATAGCGGTTATGACCAAACAATGCCATAGGAGATGCAGAAAAATTTAGATTGTACTTCAATTAGAAAACTTGCTCAGTGCTCCAGTAGTATAGTTTTCAAGGTTTTTACTTTAGAAACTCGATAAAATATTATTATTTTATCTCCTTCGCCCATCAAAATCTCCGCTGCTGAATGTTATTCCCTCTGTTGGCGTCAACCAATTTTCTTTTATTCACTTTGTATTTCGGTTTCTTTCACTTCGCTGTTCTATTGTCGATTTATGCATTACGATATTGGCAAACATGTATGCATATCAATATGTGATAGCTGACAGCTGTGACTATGTAATTTGTCGACTACAAGCGGTGTAATTCTTTTTGTTGACGTTTTGGGTCTTAGAGTTGTAGGTATGACTTTGTCCAATTTGAGCTTAGTGTGCTATAATTAATGCTCAAAGAACTGGAAATTAAGCACAGATTATTATATTACCTGCACTCGACGTATCATGATCACATCTCTAAATTTTCATATATTTATATCGATTGATTTATTTGTCCGCAGAACAACGATATTCTTGAACATTTTTAATGTGCATATTTATGGGCAATAAAATGAGCAGGAAAAAGAACGGAGAAAAAGAGGATAAGAAAAAGTTCCGTTCACAACACCTCAACCCAGTAGCACCAGAAATAATATGAGGTTGACGACAATAAGTCACCCGCCCTTTGAAGGATGACGACGTATTTACGATATGATCAGAAAGCACAATCCGCGTTGTTTAGATGAATGATTCAATGCGTTCCGATCAAGCCAACTCTCATTCGATTGAAACGAATGGAAAATTTTAATGAACCCATATACTGCACTTTACATCATTCTAATGAAATTCGGGCAAAGATTGTCGTCATGAAAGAATGAACGATGCTGTGAAACGGATTTAATGTTTTCTCTTTTTAATCGATTTTTTCCCTTTTTTTCAATGGTACTTCTTTTCCTGTCGTTGTCTGAGAGCTTTTGTCTGATCAATGCTTCAGATGCCTCGGGTTTGATCATCCAGTGGAAGAAATATTACAAAGTTGTTGAATTAATGGGTCGATGATATCATTGGTCGTATTATTTTAGCATCAGCTGTGCACATCGAACCTTTTTCAGTTGGTGTTTTCGCTGTTTTCGTGTTTCCCATTGCTCGTTACAGGTAAATATATGCTTACCTTTGTTTTTGTTTACCACCTTTTCATAGATAAATATGCAGGTGTGCACACTTATTTGTTATTTTATATATTTATCATACCTTTGTTAATTATAAATGCGCACTTTCAGTAAATAAATAAATAAACGAATAATAAAAACCATTTAAATTAATTATGCAACTAAATAGTCTCATATTTCCTATTTGTTTCCATTTCAAAAGATTTCCCAGTAAGTGAGGAATAGCATCAAATGAAGCAGAAGTTATGCATTTTTGCCTTTTTTAAACTGCTTCTCCTAAAATTTCAATAAGCACCTGAAACTTTACCAAACATTGGTTATTGAAAGGTATCCTTTTACACAGGTATGATTGTAAATATCCTTCAATGTTGTCCGAGGAAAACGCACTCGGCCTCTTATTCCTCCCACACCACCCTCCATTCCACTGCTACTTCTCATCTTTCCTTCCCCCCACCCCAATCACGAAGCAGAGTACCTTAGGAATATTGGAATCACTACTAATTTATTCATGTAACTGCAATGAAGCAGGGGATTTTCAAGCAAGGGAACGTATGAGTTACTGTTATAAGAATTATCGTATGAGTTGGTAAATAAGCTATACTGTTATAAGCAAGCAGCACCTTACTTTATGAGAAGTGCCCCCGAACAGGCTGTTTACATAGTGGTATTTAGGGAGGTGGGATTGTAATGCCTCTCGAACATGATGCCCGTCGAGTTGACGGCCAATGTTGTCCCTGTGGTATCTCTGTGCTCTCCGCTACCCGCAACGCACTCTGCAATGCACCCACAAAGACGATGTTGCCAATCAATATGCGATAGGAAAAGGGGTCGGCGCACTTAGCCAAAAAGAGACGGAGAGAGACCGCGCGCGTCTTCAGCGAGACGGAGAGAGACCGCGCTCGTCTTCAGCGAGCGACGCGGCACTGGTCACTCTGAAATAAATCGTCGCAATAAATGTGAAAATATACAGTAAGGAAATGAGATTCGAACAACGGATTTCGACACATTCGAAAGAGCACTAAAAGCTCTATCAGAATCAAAAATAATCTCGGACAAAAACAAGAACTTTTCTATTAGATCGATCATTTATATGACGTGCAATTGAGAAAAATTGCATGGTCATCGATAAATCAGGGCCCATAACTGTATAAAGGAACAAGATTTGGGAAGAGTGGCTAGGTACATTCGAAAGAGCATTAAAAGCTCCATCAGAATCAAAAATAATCTCGGACAAAAACAAGAACTTTTCTATTAGATCGAATTTTTATATGCAGTGCAGTTGAGAAAAATTGCATAGTCATCGATAAATCAGGGCCTATAACTGTATAAAGGAACAAGATTTGGGAAGAGTGACTAGGTACATTCGAAAGAGCATTAAAAGCTCTATCAGAATCAAAAATAATCTCGGACAAAAACAAGAACTTTTCTATTAGATCGAATTTTTATACGCAGCGCAATTGACAAAAAATAGACGTGCTGAGACGTAGCGGCGATGGAAGAAAGAAATCGCTCGTTGAACTATGGAAATCCTATTACTGGTTCGAAGTGGCAGCCGCTGTCGTTTCTCAGCAGAATCGTCGGTCTCTGTCGTTGAGGTGAAGGCAACATCTGGAATGTTAAATATAATGCTGATCACGACGAAAGCATATTACATAAGTAATGCAGGTTTTGTATAGCTTGAATTAATAACATTAAAGATATAATTTTTTCTCTTTCTTAAATTTCGGTGAGTTTGGTGTTACTTCAACTGATAGCTTATCGTGGAAAAAATCAGAGATGTGCAGTCGATGTCTGACGATAATGTAGGAAATATAGCCTGCCGAGCCGGATGTAGCTATTTCTTCGAAGTATCCTTGCCAGATTCCATTCATCCCAGTGTACACGTAGATGTTCAAGTCGAAGCAAAGCGCTGCAGCCATTAAGTCGACGTCGTCTCCCGAACGCAGAGTATCCGCAGCGTTGAGAGCTATGTCCCGCTTCCAATGCAACATTTTGTCTACACTGTTACATGTGGCCGTGTTCATGAACATCCCTGAAATCTACTCACACTCTGCCGATCTTAACTGCTGAATGTTACAGGTTGCTACAAGGTTATAACGGTACTGGCACACTTTTAGCGCATCGTTTGGGAATTCCTCTGAAGTAATGAATTATTTTGTAACATTCAAAGGAATACCTATCCAAGGCTCAGTCTTCTTCGATACGGTAAAGGCGATGAGAACCGACCGCATTTCCTTGTGATAGTTTTCCGTTCCCGTGATGCAATAAGCGAGTGCTCTGAAAGACAAAAATGAATTGCACGCCATCTAATGCCAATGCCACATTTCTTTGTTAGAAGCCTTTCTTGCAGAAGTAGGGGTGCTTGGAAAGTCCTTAGCGTCCTAATGGCGCTGTGCAAAAATAGGCTGCCCATTTCTGAACACCTAGTACTGCACATGCCTTATGCAGTTAGCAAGCTTCCGTTCTGCTGTTAGTGGACTAAACTAATAGGTTACAATGTGCAATGTGCAAATTTTGTTGCGACAGTTTTCGCTTTTGGAGGGCTTCTAATGCGAGAATTTGTTTGCTGTGATACTGACCTGTAAAGACAGTTGCCATCGCCTCTGACTGAAACCTCGCCCATTTGTCCGGCTTCTGTTGACTAGGAACGAGCACGAGTCGGTGTATGGAGGACGGCTACCTTGTACGTGAGGCAGGTGCTTCTTCCATACGTTGTTCAAACATTCTAGACTAGGCGGCTCGAAACGAATGGTCTTGGTAGCCCCCATTTTTTTCCGATCTCCCCCACATCTTCATGTGATCTGGCTTCTTTGGTTGCAATTGCGCACTTCAAATGGCTGCTTGCATTGAAGGTTTCCTGCTTTGCAAGCACTTGCGGTTGCCTTCCAAGCGAAATGCAACATTTCCGCTGAGGAGCATGCCGCCTTCGAGTTGCGTTTTTGCTCTTCAGCCCTGACGGGTCCGTGTCGGAAAGGAAGTATTGCATGCGATCAAGGTATGGCAATGCAATTAACCATACATTCAGTGCGTCGGTTGGTTTCTTTACCATCAAGCGAATCTGCAATGCCCATTATCGGTAGGTATGGGTAATCTCATTCAGCTCTCTATTAAGAACAATGTCATAAATGCACAAAAATAATGCATAAGACAATACTAACTTGGTATTTTTGCATGTATTTCAGAAGGCGATAGTTGAGCCGGACATATTTCGGATTTCTTGGTTTTGTCTTCGCGCCCTCTGTCAATTGCTGTATGCGCGTTAAATACTCTGAATGACGGGAGTGAAGGAAGGCCAAATATGCGCTGATCGTAGGATTGCGAGGAGCACGCCACTGCCTTAAAAATTTCTACATTATTGCTTCGTTGGCAAAATTGCAGCTTAACAGGCAATACTCAGAGAGGACTGTGGTAGATGAATTTCGAAAAAGGCGCCTTGCTAGCACTGAGTGATATGCTTCCGCCGCATTTGTTGTGCGCAGATCTGAGTCGTAGTGGTTCCACCTGTGCAACGGCAGTGAAAGCCAGTAGTCTTCGAAGACCGCTTGAACGCGTTCAGTTCCTTACGAGGCCAACAGGTGAGCTTCGGTGGAGGAATCCAAGATTTGGGAGGTTGAGGTGGAATTTTTAGCGCCATCTCCCACGCGCAGAAGAGTGTTCTGCAAAAGACTTGCTGATGAGCCGCCACTGCTCAGATTTTGACATAGTTCACCTAATAACATCAGCAACAGCACTGCAGCCTTCAGATACTTAGCACGTTGGCTCATTACACATTGCACACGAATCAAATTTTATTTCCCTCACCTCAGCCTGTTATGCGCAACAAAAACAGTTAGACCACGAACTGCTGAGTGCACGCGTCCACAAATAGACTGCACATCTCTGATTTTTTCCACGATAAGCTATCAGTTGAAGTAGCACCAAACTCACCGAAATTTAAGAAAGAGAAAAAATTATATCTTTAATGTTTAAAATATCATTTAAAATTATATCATTATCATTCTCAGTCTGAGCCGGACTTCAGTTGGCTCAAAACTCAAAAACATCCAACATACATATCTTTAATGTTATTAATTCAAGCTATACAAAACTTGCATTACTTATGTAGTATGCTTTCGTCGTGATCATCATTATATTTAACATTCCAGATGTTGCCTTCACCTCAACGACAGAGACCGACGATTCTGCTGAGAAACGACAGCGGCTGCCATTTCGAACCAGTAATAGGATTTCCATAGTTCAACGAGCGATTTCTTTCTTCCATCGCCGCTACGTCTCAGCACGTCTATTTTTTGTCAATTGCGCTGCGTATAAAAATTCGATCTAATAGAAAAGTTCTTGTTTTTGTCCGAGATTATTTTTGATTCTGATAGAGCTTTTAATGCCCTTTCGAATGTACCTAGTCACTCTTCCCAAATCTTGTTCCTTTATACAGTTATAGGCCCTGATTTATCGATGACTATGCAATTTTTCTCAACTGCACTGCATATAAAAATTCGATCTAATAGAAAAGTTCTTGTTTTTGTCCGAGATTACTTTTGATTCTGATAGAGTTTATAATGCTCTTTCGAATGTACCTAGTCACTCTTCCCAAATCTTGTTCCTTTATACAGTTATAGGCCCTCATTTATCGATGACCATGCAATTTTTCTCAATTGCACGTCATATAAATGATCGATCTAATAGAAAAGTTCTTGTTTTTGTCCGAGATTATTTTTGGTTCTGATAGAGCTTTTAATGCTCTTTCGAATGTGTCGAAATCCGTTGTTCGAGTCCCATTTCCTTACTTTATATTTTCACATTTATTGCGACGATTTATTTCAGAGTGACCAGTGCCGCGTCGCTCGCTGAAGACGCGCGCGGTCTCTCTCCATCTCTCTCTTGCGCCTGCGCTTGTGGCTAATGTTACCCTCACCTAGGAAAGAACGCTTGGTGGTGCTGCGTTCACTGCAGCTATACCGAAAGCCGATGTTGACTGCAGCCGCAGCTTTGCAGTCTTCTATTGACCCAAGCCTTTGCATCTTCTAGCCTGATGTTGCGTTGATCTATGGGCCATTCCAACTGTCTGCGGGCTGTTGACCTAAGCCTTGACCTCTATTAGTTGGAGTTGTTGGCACATCGTCAAAATATTTTTTAACTGACCAATCGTTGACCAATGGCCTATACTCTGTTCAGTTGAAATGGACACTGATTTTATTCGACTCATGCATAATATTTTATCCTTTTCTGCTTCGTTTAATTAACGAAAGCTTCTTAATGAATTGGCTTAGCAGGTGCGTATTCAGCGAAAAGCAACTATACTTTTATTTTTTGCAGTCAACTATCAATTTATTATGTAAAATCATTTATTTATTTTTGCATAACTATACTTTGAAATAAAATTTCACATATTTAAATTTTTCATATTAATTCATTAGCTTCAGAAGTGAGCACAGTAAATTCATCCTTTCTCATCCGTTTCGGTTTTTTCTTCCGCTTTCATTCCAACTATATTAATGAGACAGTGATGCATCTCACTTGCCTATATTCGAAGTCATTTAATGGATTCCTTTAATCTTTAATATTTTTTAATGCATCTACCACATCTTTAAGGTGAAAACCAACCTTGACGAAAGGTCTAATGAAAGACTTTCCACGCTAATAATAGAAATAATGAGAGGTAAAAGTTAGACTTTGCGACATTCTCTTGTGAAGACATAGGAAGTAGGAACTCTATGATGGGTAATGCTGCATACAGATGGCTTCAAATTAGAAGCTGTTCATAATCTGATTCGATCTTTCCAGTTGTTCGCTTAGTACTTCTTGGGCAGCAAGAATGGCAGTTATAGCGTAAATTAGCTTGCCAAGTCAACCTCAATGCAGCCTAAAAAATGTTTTATTGTTTACTTATGCGATTTCACCTTCCTATATAAATTGACTCTGCCAGCTATTCAGTGGGAAACTTAGAAGCTTAAGAAGAAAATTAGCTTTACCACATAGTACATCATGTGATGCCTCTTTGTTTTGAGTGTTTATATTTATTTATCAGCTGCATATTTAGCAAAAAATTTATCGATTTCACATTTTCTTTGTATTTTTATCTTTGTTATTTTCCGGGAAAATTTTATGACAATAGTCTTTTGTTTTTAATTTCATAATTGCGGATTTAATTCTCTTTTCTTTTTTAAGATTTCCAAATTTTAAGCGGAGAAATTAACCATTTATTTTTTCCCTTGAGGAATTTTTTCTTTTTCATCCGATCTTTCCACTATTTGTTACCGCTGAATTTTCTTAATAAATTCTTCATTCAATATTATTCATTCTAGGCCATTCGAAATGCGTTATAATAAATATTTGTTTAAAACTGAGGCCATTAGCGCTAAATGTGTTTTTTTGAATTCCTTGAGTCGCGCCTACTTGTTCAAGAAAGATTTAAAAAACTCAAAGAAGGCAACAAAGTTTACTCTTACCTTCAACATGTGATTGTTATCTGCAAAAAACTAATTTAATTTTCAGCATCACTTTGGAACTTTCCTCGAAAATATCCGGAAGTTACTCATCAAATATTCCAGGAAACCTACTCCAAAATTAGATTACATCCTAATTTTTTATAGTTTTTCAACCGCGACCATCGAAGTTTGAATTCAATCATTGTTATCTATGCAGGTAATAGTTTTTCATTTATGTCAGCTCATTCATTTGCATATTTCTATATAAGAGAGTATGAAATAACTAAATGGTGGTATACTAATTGGAAATGTTAGAGGTATAGAGACGAAAAGAGGTCACATCTGATCGTAGTCAGCAAGATTATTGCACGTTTATTAATCTATGTATTTATTTGTTTATTAATTAATTTATTTCATTTTACTTACTCATCCGTTCAATTGGTGATTGCACTATTGATCGCTCGTTTACTGCTAGCTAACCAAATCTACTTATCTTATAGCACTTATCCGCGCATTTAATTTCCTGATGTTCCTCTCGAAAACTCGAAAAAGTTTTGATAGCTCATCATTTTAGAATTAACTCACATAGTTTTTGTTTATTTCAATTCATGATTTCTTAGAAGCCATAACTTCAATGTTTAATGATTACTGTATCAGTCAACAAATTTACCTGCTTTCCACTAGTTTCCATCAATTTTTGTTTTACCATTTCTGATGAGAATATTGCATCCCTCAGCATTCCTTTCAAAAGAAAGAAAGGAATGCTGAGGAATTAGTCACAGCTAATAGAATTTTCATTATAAAAGAAACGGTATTATATTGTTGCCCACTTTTCTAATCTACTTGCTTGTGTTTATCGTTATCGTAAACCCTCAAACATAGCCCCATCACATCCAGTTCTTCCCTCTCAATAAGGTCGAATCGACGCAAGTTGCACCGCTTCTGTAACGAATATAATCCCGTTTTATAGATACCTCATCGCACAAATTTCTAATTTCACTCATCATCTAATTAATACTTTCTATCCTGCAAGACCACTTTGCACAAGCCATGTTCAGGTTTAACTTGCCACGTTCTGTGGCCAGACGAAATGTTGCATTAGCCCTGTATTTGAATTCAAGTTCTTACGGTATTTGTTGCACTGAGATATAGATGTTCCCTTTCACTGAATGAACATTGCAAATAGTTCTGCAGATTGCTGAAGAAAGTGTTCACGAAATCGTTGCAGTTCTGAGCGCAACATCAATATTATTGTTATTCGTCCATTCTATAGTTGTATATTATTTCCACTCGACTGCGCGCATCGTTGACACACAACAAAAATGACAACCGTTCGTTCGGTGCAAAACAAAATTTTCATTGCTTGTCTTCATGTGTGGGCACTGATGACGCTTTTTTTCAGTATTTCATAAAAAGCCTATTTAATCACTTAGAACAGATTGCAGTGTCAAATTTCCTATACGATTGTATTCTGATATTTTAATTTTTTGTTCCTCTATCTTATAAATTTCTTGATCCTTCCTGTTGAATCACTCAATTTATTTGAACGCCAACAAAAAAGATCAAAAATTATATTTTTATGGTTTTTGTTCAGAATATTTTCGCATTTTTATTTTTTTCGACTAATTTTCTAAACAGGGAAAAAAAGAAGTTGCAGTAGTGTTGATATCTTACGCTTACGCAGATCAGAATTCAGGTGATTTGAAATTTTTCTCAACATGAACGGGGAAAATCGACAATGATTTTCCATATATGTAAAACAGATCTTATGTTCCAGCGAGAATATTCTTTAGTTTTTAATGAAAGTGCAAAAAAAGTTGTTCTTCTAAGTTAGCGAAGGGTATTACTTTTATTGTCAATAAGCATTTTTTTCTTTTCTCCATCATCGATCACTGAGATAGCGCTCTTCATATTTCATTTATCTTCAGCAGTTATATTCGATTTTCTTTAAAATATTTGTTGTTATCATGGAGGAATTACGGGAGCTTTGATAACTCTTATGATCCTCCCTCCATTCCATCCAGTTCCTCTTCCATTTTGATACTCCGCTCCTTGATCTCTCTTTACAGTTTTATAATTGCTGATCATCTCTTTCAGTCTAAAATAATTTGATAATTTAAGCATCTGCCTGAAATAATTTGAAGTTAGCTTACTCAGAAAGCTTTTATAGAATACAAAACACTGCTGTCATG
Source organism: Baylisascaris procyonis (assembly GCA_037389465.1). Taxonomy (NCBI): domain Eukaryota; kingdom Metazoa; phylum Nematoda; class Chromadorea; order Rhabditida; family Ascarididae; genus Baylisascaris; species Baylisascaris procyonis. The sequence goes on from JAZARR010000221.1 coordinate 149,656, forward strand.
CGATCGCCATTAAAAGTATTCATGCTTGGATCCAACGTTTAGATTATGCTTTCTTGAATTAGCATACTTCAGATGGTTTAACTGACGATTCCATGTAATACGTCCAATTCCAATGATTCTGGCTTACTTTTTTCAATCTTAGTCTTCTTTATATAAGCGAACAAGTGGAAAAGCGTGCCAAAGTAGCTGACACAATATGCGCTTTTTGCAATCCCTATCACCTGAACAACCAATTGCATAAGTTACCAACAAATGATCGATAGTCAAAATGAAATCTAACTGCTCCAATAGAATCTTCCACAAAAGATTTGTTTCTTACCACCGCACTGATAAAAAATTGAAAAGCCAACCAGTGTACAATGCATATAAACTTTTTCGCTTATTAATTCTTTTTGAGGTTGATGGGTGAAGTTGATTTACACAGTCACTTTGTGGCATGCATTTTATAAGGCAAATGTTGCAGTGCTAGCTGCATTGGTTGTCGGCTTGAAGTTACTGGGGAAACACACAGACATATACAGACACAACATCGCCATTCAGTGAGTCCCTTTTGCAAAACAAATTTGCAAAAGTGCAAAAGGCGGAAATCAAAAAAAAAAAATTGGTACTGCGAAGAACACGAATACAATTTTGATGGATACATGGGTGAAAAATCTTTTAAAAAAGACGGATGTTGACTCAGCATCGATGTCATTATTCAAATGCATTTTCAACTCATTGGTCGATCGGTGGGGTGATGGTCATCTGAACGAAAAGTAAATTCACAGCGCTGTTAAAAGCTTCTTGTAATACAATCAAAATCCTATTTTAATAATATATCACGAGAAGTTGGATGACTTAGACCATTTGCAACTACGAACATGAGCATAACACATTTCCTATAATAATTCCCAGTAAAGTGTAGAACAGTATGTTGACACACATATTGTTGACCACCTGTACGAAATTACCTCCCTGATATAAATTTAGTGGTTTCCTCACCGTCCCATATAGCCGTTGCCACAAGATAAGCCACCGATCGGATGTCTTCTAGTTGAATATGCAAATGCGTTCGTGTAGAGATTCGAGTAAGTGGTTAATCCCTGTGATTACATCGATTCAAAGTGCCAGTTATTTTAATTAGACGTTTCATGGTCAAAAACAACAACAATTCAAGGAAGAGCGCCAAAACCAGATAAAAAGTCATCATTTGCATAAATAAAGTTTAATACCCGAAAGCACATAAAATAATGGAGTGATTTCGACGATATATTCATACCTTGAACACCACCGAATATCGATCGAGTGAACCTTGTAATCCGATGGCTTTTACAGTTTTCCTTTGTGAGTTATACTAAAATTTGGAGATAATTAACAGCAGATCTATCCACTTCTCACGTTACACATATAAAAGAATCGTCAGTACGATCTACGCCCTTCATCTTTGTCTGGCAGCGTACACATTGGCCGTCTACAGACTAATGACTGACGTTTACGAAAGACGAAAAAGGAATGTGAATGGTGAATTGCATTCGGACTGATTGATGCATTGGTCAGTTGTTTGTGAGTATGATGTCGAAAAGAGTTGCCGATCACGAATGCACATATATATTGTGGTTGACTCAGTTGATCTATGAAGCCATTGTGAATTCTTCGTTGCGTTATCCCACTTAATCGTCATTTGGTCATTTGTTCCGATCATTTTTTTTCCAAAGACTTGATTCGAAATCAGTTTTTTTAGATAAATTAAATAATAATGCATATAATCGGAATTACGAGTAAAACGCTGTCTTTATTTTTCTATTTAAACTGTTCATTCGACCGAATAAATTTCACTGATTGTAATTGCTCTCTTTCTGACTAATATTACTAGTTTTCACAGATTTTACTAATTTTGATTCTAATTACTACTTTTATCTGCTAATGCAGTACGGTGGTGCTATATCCCTGTGTTCCCATGGATTCGTCTATACATCCGCTATTTTTACCTTGCAAACCATAAAAGTTATCGTTGTGAACTTTTATATAGTCTGTGCCACAGGGTGATTTGCCCTTTCAGAGTCATCTTCCTACTGTCGGCCATATCACTCTCTATAAGTTATGACACTTAACACGGCCTTACAATTTGAAAGTCTTATATGTATATGAAGGAGCCTTCATTGTTTGATGCTGGTTCTTGTTTTCAGCAACCCAAAAACTTTTCTTTTTTGATCGGAAAGTTTTACGTGACGCATCAGATCCAGGTGCAGTTATTGGGCGCCTTCAACTAATGGAACTACTGTTCATATTTTGGAACGTTCAGACAGTTTAAGTGGTATTTTTAAAAAGCACGTATCGTGCCATCTCTTAATTAAGCTGCTGTAATATGAAATAAACTGTTGAATTATGTAGTCAGCTCTCAATTAATGCAATGCCTTGTTCCCGACGAATTATGGTTTGCGACGCACTGTTTTCTGTCATCGAGGAATCGTGTCGAACGTCAAAACTAGACAAATACATCGGAGAGGTCAGGTGTGATATATCGGTTTTTCTTGGTGTGGGGGAGGGGGGTGGGGTTGGGATGGAAGTGTTGGGCGAGGGAAAATTCCCGTGAGCTGTCGGTCTCAGTCTTTTAAATAAAATTTTTCTCAGATTATGTTTGTGCGTTTAGGCAAAGGTAATTGAATATGCGCTTTTGCTGTCCGTTCAGCTTAATAGGTTAGAAGAAAATAATAAAATATGCAAACCAATGCCTGCAGGTTTTGACTGATCCGGCCAGTCGCACAAAACATTCGAAAAATAATTCTTTTTTACACAATCACCATTAAGTGAAAATTAAATCCATCAAAATACGTGCAGTTTTTCTGAGATGTTAATATTTTTATTTGTTGAAGACAGCCCAAAAATTTATCCCATGGTTTATATAATTCGCACCAAATTTCGTGAATCTAGCTTCGATGGATATAGAATTGAAACTACCAAACAGACGGACGGATGCACCGACGTAGCACATTTTGCAAATTTACATTTGCGCTCAAACTCATCGGACCTTTCGAAATTGAAACCTTAACGGCTAGGCTGATACCATTTTTTGTCAATAGTTTCGATTCAAGTATTTCAGCTACTTATATCAAGTTTTCCATTTTTCTATTAAAATAATATGCTATTCAGACGATTTTCTAATTTGAATAACTGACACTTTTATTGTGGTTGGATGGAACCGCAGTTCCATAAAATTTTTCTGCTCTTAAATTTCTGTACAATTTATCGCTACAAACTTTTCTTTAATAAGTGGTGATTAAAACTGACATTGAAGTTTTAGGCTTTATTTATACTTTCCCACTGGATTTTTTATTCATTTCGCCATAGTTTTTGCTTTCCCAAAACCGGACCCAATCCTCCAAAAAGGAACTCCCATTAGTTTTTCTGAAATCAGTCAGCTTCATGTTTGTGTGTGCTTGAAATTCGAGCAGACGCTTTGCTTGCATCAGTGGGTGCCTCGCAGCTCTACGTGCTAAACAACCGAGAAGAAAGCAATTCTTGGCTGCTTTCGGCGGGCCAAGTGCGCCTAATGTGTGGGCGTTTACTACACATAACGTTCAGCACGGCCGTTATTATACTGCAGTTCAACACCGCATCGAATACGCCCCCGATTAGCTTGTGGCGTGTTTCTTCGGAAGTCCCATTCATTTGGGCTATTGTTTTTATCGAATGCGATTTGGGAATCCCATCCCCCGCCCCTCCTTTCTCCCACTCCACCCATCCACTATAGATCCATCTCTTTTCGATGAAAAAGTATTATTCCTGTTTATTGCACAAGCTGGAGTCTACTTAACTTTATCTAAAGCTTTTTTCTTCAGTATCAAAAGGGGCAATCTCTATCTTTCAACTAGTCGAACATCATTTTTCTCCCAACAGCCCTTAAAACTTGGCAACTATTTTCCAAATTTTTCCCGATTGCTACAGAAAAATTGGGAAATTTACTCCGTTTTTATTAAAAGCGCGACATTGAAATGACAAACTTGAACAGTTCTCGCCAATCGAACAGTGAAGTCACTTTCACAATGGAATATATCCGTACTTCGTTTCTAATTGTAAGCTAATGGATAATCTTTCCTACCGAAACATTGAAAACTAATAAAATCAATTAGTGCAGTAAAGTGAAATAATGAATTGATTATGTGTATGTGTTTTTTTAAAAAATGAATCATGTTTTACATAGTAGAATTTGTTGCAGAAATTCAGCACAATAGAAAAGGGGATGTTTTTGAGTTTTTCATTTTTGTATTTTTTATTTAATTTTTTACAGTTTTCCATAATATTAAAATCTATTTAGCTTCCTACGAACTTAATAAGATGATTTTTCACGATTAATGTCATTTTGCACTATGAGATTATTAAATATAAACAACGATCAACCATCGAAAGCAGTTTGCTTCGAAATTTTTAGTCAAATTTTTATGGAATTCGCTAGAGTGTTTATGGAATTTTATGGAATAAAATTTTCCATTTCAGCATCACTCCTTTCTTATTCTCTCTCTCTACTGCAATGCTTCAAAGATATAAGCTAATGTTTTATGAAGCGCGCCTTCTATTCCTTAATTCTTTTATAGTTTACTCCATATTCTACTGTATGCATAAAATATAAAACCCAAATGTAACCATTTAAATTTTTCCTCAATTTTTTAAATCTTCTCGATAAATGTTATACTTTTCAAAAAACTATGACACATCGAAGAACCTTCATTTCTCATATATTTGAGGGCAGCGAATCAGGCGAGACAGCATACGTTCATTAGAAATTCGCCGATATATTCGCCTTTGTAAACTCTTATTTCAATGGTTTGTGACTTTTTTAATTCGATCGATTGTCGAAAATTGTATAGGAAATATCAGGTACTTAGTTTATAACTTTGAATGAAATTCTGAAGCAATATGTAATTTTTCCTTTTTTGAATGGGGTACTTGCTCGAAAGGGGAGAGAGGAAGAGGGAGGGTTTCCTGAGGAAGGCTAAATGCTGCAAGGTTGATTGTGTGCAGTTCTTTTTTAGGACGAGGGGGAATTTTCGAAGAGAACCGTCTCAAGGGTGGCATAGAACGTCTCTAATACAATATAAACAAACATAGGGAACCTTCTAGGGATCGGCGAATCGTAACAGATATCCCGGAATTTTTGAAAATTTCCGTCCAAATCTCCTATTCTAATCGCCTGAATTTCTACTAGTTTATATTGGTATCACAGAACTATGCACGAAAATTAAGAGAAATTTTTACATTAGAAATTCGTATATTTTCAAACTTTGGAAAAGGTCATATAATTTTTTGCTATGAGTCCAAAAGAATTTTTCTTATTTGAAGAAATATCAACCATTTGCGGCCTGCTTCTTGAAAAAAATAAAAAATTCTCAATATAACGTTCGCATGCCTTATTGAGCTTGGATTTCAGAAAAAATTTCCACTCCATTTTGTTTCGCTTCTCATTCTCGCTATTCAGAAACATCACTTTCGTCATCCGAATCAGCTGCTTGTATCCTCCGCGACCTTTAATTGATAGTATATATTGTATGTGCAGTTTATTTGTAGGACTTGCATGAATTAATATTTACGAGAATTTTTCTCAGATGACAGCAAAAAAAGTAAACCGATCTATCAAGCAGACAGGGAAACGCTATTGACTGTCATGTTGGATATATGATCAGTTGATATTTATTTATTGTAAAGTGATAAAATTTTAGAATAAAGTTGCAAACAGTAACATTGCTTTAGCATCAAACAAGTGAAAGAACGACGTTGGCGCTTTTGAAATGTTCCAGGAAGTACTTACTCCTTTTACTGAATGTGGTGCTATAGAAGCTGAATAGTATCGAACGGAATTTTTTGTTTCTTTTTCATATTTCCCAGTTTTTTTTTTCTCGTGGAGATTTTTCATTTGGCCAACAATTCCTGTTCCCTTTTCTCTCATTCTAAAATCCGGATTGTGCTAATAATTATGGATAGGCTATTCTGTGCTCTATATAGACAGCATTATTGTGTTGTATGACCGATGTGCTCATAAAAATAATTTATAAAATAGAGACAGCAATCGTGATGTGTTGATGTGTGAATCAGCTGGCGCTGTTCGCTTTAACGCCCACATTAAATACAGGTCAAAAACATTGTCATCTACTCACCAACACAACACAGCGCACCTTATGGATTTCCTCTCGGTAAAGCATACCTTTCTTGCGTTCTCTAGTTAATTATGTCTTTTTAGCTGCATTTTTGGAAATTATTCGCCTAAGCTTTACCTTAAGATTGTAATAAATTGTTTCCTTTCTAAGATTTCATACCAAACTGCAATTTTCTGATAAAAGATTTTTTTCGAAGACATTCCTTCTCCCGAAGGTAGTATCGATTGGCGACTGCCGACAACTAGTAATATTGTTAAAGCCTATCTGCATAGGTTCATCTGCCTACCTGGTTTATCTGTTTACACGGGTATGCTTGAATGTCTAATGTAAATCAGTAGCCAGCCATATTTTAATGGCGCTCTTTTATTTTTTTCTGGCTGAAAAAAATTGTTCTCAATACATAAATGCCCACTGTTCTTAGAAACCAAAATTCACAATCACTCTGAAGAAAAATTGGAACGAAGGCCTTTATTCCCTTTTTTGCAGCTCCTTAATATATCGCACTATAGTGACCCTCGCTGATATGCATAATATGTATTTATTTATTTTTGTATGCTTATCCATTTTGCGTTTATAGGTTGCTTTTCGTATGCATTTTTGATCAGTTGTGTATGCAACTTTGGGCGGCGAACAAGTGGAGGCGAAATGCGAATTCTTGACTACGGATTTGTATAAGCGATGAAGGCTAGGATAGTTTTTTGGTTCGGCATTCTACCACTGTCTTTGACTATTATATATCCGGTTGTGTTTCTGAGTGCTTTTACATCCGGTCAGTGTAACAGATGTAAATACAGAAGGCACTTATCGCGTACAATCTTCTCTTTTTTTAAATTGCGTCTTGTGAGTCTTGATTCATGCGTTGAGCACAACGAAATCACTTCGAACGGAATGAAAATGCATTTAACGAATTCTTCAATATGTCATTTGAATTGGCAGTTTGATTGTTCTGACATTAATGGTCATGCACCAGTATTTCATAATTTTGGTCAGGTAAACAGGTAATCATCTCAAAGTAGGCAGTTCTTTTCTTCACTAGCTTATCTTCTTGAAGGTGACCCTAAATTGAAATTGATTACCTGACCGTTATTATGAAAACGAAAAAAAGCAGCGGAATTATTTGACTATTTCTACTGAAAGCATCACATGAAAATATTGTTTAGAATGCATAATCGGATATTGCTTATTCGGCTATTGTCCTCGTTTGCTCTAAGGAACGTTAACTATTAAGAGGTAATGTTGAGGTGATGTTTGTTGCGTTGTTGTGGTTTGAGTCGTCTCAAAATATACCGCTTGCAGGTGAGTGAGTAATGAAATGATGAGTCATATCAAAATAGTGTTTGTCATTTGCGTAATCAATGCTCTACCGGATACTGACATTCACTTCCGACAGCCGGTTCTCTTTACTGACGAAGAGTTACCTTCTTAAAGCCCCATATGGTTTCACTCCGTGTTCTGCATCATCCATAAAGCGTTTTTTGCGAAGTTGCCAGGAAATGTGGAGGCTGATGTTTGAAATCTGTGATTGTTGACATAAAGACTTCAGCACCTTCAAGTATGCTGTTATTAGTTAATCACTTCCTACTGCAAAATTGGTATCTAACAACTTCCACAACTTATTTCAACAGTCAAACATTTTCAAACAGTCATGATTGAGTATTACTGACAAAGCGATATCCGGTTATTTTGAATGTGAATTTGGTATTCTGTAAAATTCAAGCGGTCATATTGGTTGAATCCTTTCATTTTCCATCCGTTGGATACTTCAGTCAATGGATGGTGGACAATTATTGATCGAAAACCACAATCGACGACTAAAAGTTTGTAGTCAAGAATCGATCGGTCATGAATTTTATCGATATCTTTTCACCGTTTCTCAATCATTCTTATTCTCTGCGGCCGATTTGCCGTCGATTTATGAGCATTCAATGCTCATATTTGATAATCTCATATGCTCGACGATCGCGATGTTATTTTTTGATGGTGATGTGTATTACTGTGAATGCAAAATCGTTTATCATATTACATCAGTTTTTTCTGATGCATTTTTCCAAAATTGAGAGAGATTCCCATGTTTTTGTGCACGTTTTTAAATTATTTATTGCAAAAGATTCGTTTTTAGAGGATTTATGCAAGTAGTCGAGTGGAGTGATATAGGTTGAAATTATTTCGCACATTAATTATTTGCTAATAATTTATGAAATTGATTGATCAGGTAAGGATATTGTAAAATCTCCTTACCTGACCAACCAATTTCTGAATCAACGTATATTTTGCCAGCTGATATTTCTTGTTTCTTTACCCGCTTTAATATCGCACTGTCCGACGTTTCTTTTTCGTTATGAGTTATTTCATTTCCGTTTCAATACTGTAACATTATAATTGAGAATGGTAAATAACTCTGCACAATGAATATAATAATAATATCTGCAATGCAAGCGATGTTTTCGAGTAGAGATCAATTTTGATATTCTAAAAAAATTCTTTGAACATACTGAAATTTGTTTTAGACCAAGAATTTCTTGCTAACGGGAAATAAAATTGCACAATCTGATGTATATTTCAAATAAAAAAGATTATTGAAGTCGAGGACAATTCATATAAACGCGAAAAAAAAATTCTTGCCAAGCAAACCAAATGGAGAGATGGTAGATTCCTATATAACGAGTGTCTTCTTTGTTCGAGTGAACAGATATTAATGACGCTGCATATCTCATTGCTCTTTTATCTCTTGCAGTAATTTTTTAATACTATATTTTTGCCAAATTTCCAACTTCATGTTTTGAAGTTGTTCGCATTGTTTATAAAATTCGATAAAAATATAAATAATAAATTAGCATAACGATTAAAAATATTATTTTCAGGGCACATAAGCCTAAGCCGTGCTCCATCGATGGGTACGATGGTGGACGCATCGAAAGAGAAACTCTTCTTATTTTTATCAGTCGTTGCAGTGCTCATTTATGGTCAGGAATTCTATGACGATCCTGGTGAGTGAAGTTTTTTTTCTTCAGAATCTCGTTGCAAAAATCGTGTGTATAGCTCTTCGTGATGATTGATTAATCCTCTTATTGAGATATCGTTTGGATAGAGAGAGGGGAAAGATAGAATTTCCGGGAAGGAGGATTTCTTCGTTGCATAGATTACTTCGTCTATTCTTCTAATGGTTGCATTATTTTTTTCGAGTATATTTTTTGTCACAGTAAGTGATGAAGCATATGCGCTTAATGATAAACAATATATTTTGCATACTTCGGGGTGGCATGATTTCACGGCTTCCTTTGCGTTATTCTGCGTGAATCATTCCAGTAAGAAACATCATTATTTTTCTTATTCTTTTAAAAATATCATCCAAATGGAATATTCATCAGAATTGAGCTTAGGGGTTGCGATAAATTGATATTCAAATAGAGCACATATTAAAATTAAGGAAATAAATCCGAAGTTCTGTTTACTTTTTTTTAAATATTAAAAAGCACAACAAAAATAACGCCCCCTAACACCATTTGAAGCGAATGCTTAAGCAGGTTTATGTTATATGATCGAGTATGCAATAAAATGAGACGGCTAACGTGTTGATTAGGAATTAAGTGCGCAAGTGAATTTGCATAGAGGTTCATGCTTACGGTTTGCTCTGCACAGACGCATAACACAATTTTCGTTGATGAAGAAGAGTTCAACACATGCACAGAAATGCTATTTATTTATATTTTAGTTATTTAATTATTGATATTAATATACAATTTATTAAGTTACTGTCATTTAAGATCTACTATAAAATCGCAATTATGTTTTGAAAAGATCCTGCTTGTTTAAAGCGTTCACTGATGAAGGCGTGCCCGATTGAATTATGATGCTGAAAAATGTTAATTTTATTTTTGAATCATTATTCAAAAGAATATTTCATCGATTTATTATAAACACAGTGGTGGTTTCACGATTTTTTTTTATATTTGAGAGTAAGTGCTAATATGTGAATGGTGATATGTAACGGATGCCTATTTGTAGTGACTGCGGCGGTTCTGGAATCAAGGAAGGATTTCCCATGTTATTCGTTGCCAAGAGAGAACTACACATGTAGCGCGTGCATACAATTCCATGACACATGTGCATGGTGCAGTAAAGTGGTGTGTTTTATTAATTTCCCTCTATTCATATGCTAATTCCGTTTTTACTCAAGTATCGGTTTGTGCTGGACACGACAATTCTCTAATGAATGCGAACAATTGCGAAAACGCGTTTGGATAGCTGATACGATATGCATTTTTTTTGTCATTCGCATATCTGACCAAACAGTTCCCACAAAAAAGGCATTTACGAGTATGTAATTGATTCTGCAAATGCTGAAGCAAAAGTGCGTTTTTATTCGCATACAACGTTGCGGCTATGCTACATTATCTGATTAACAATTTAATGCCCCATTCAGATATTCTCTATCAGAACGGACTTGGGTTTTTGAAACTGTTCTACTTTGTAGAATACGCATATCAAATTTGAACATACTAAACAGGCAAGCAGACAGTTATGCCCGCAATATATTCGCACGGGGACACACACACAGTGCACAGACACATTTCCGCACAGAACAGATCTGTTGATGTTTTTTTGGAAAGAATTGGAAGAATTCCCTTTCTTATTCCCTTTCCTTCCCTTTCTTTGTCCACTAAGTTTTTTTCTCGTATGAAATCTTTTTGAGATTTCAATAAATAGGCTTAAGGTGGAAAAATATGAAGTAGTGAATTTTAAGGGATTCGACGACGAGAATCAGCATCCGAGGTGTGACAGTCTCGATCGTCTCATAGAGCACGGCTGTCCCGACGACGACATCGAGTTCCCGAAGACGACTGTCCAGACAGCTGAGGTTCTCTTAGTGGTTCCATTTGTGGTAATCCGAATAGTAATTCTCCTTGACCACATATCTCCCATTCGGTAAGGGATTCCTCGACTATCAGGAGTTTCTGAAAGTTATCATGGAGAAAGGTTATGAACAGTGCGAATATCGAAATTGTGGAAGAATCTTTTTTTAACTGTCCAAAAACAAAAAATGTTCAGCACTTCCGGTGACCTTTTCGTCATTTAAGACCGCTGCGTGAAGAACTTTTTCTCAAATTTCAATTTTTTTCTTAAAAATGATTCTTGGCAGCATATCGATTTCGAATTTTGAATTCCCGCTATAAATTTTTGACAAAAATTGGTGTTCCTTAAATTATGCTCGAAATTGCAGCAAAAGTAACAACTCACTTTATATTTCAAAAATAGAGGGGAGGGGAAAGTGATACAGGGGGCCTGGCCTCCTGGAATTGTTATTTTTTCCTTCTGATTGCTTCCCCTTCCGTCTTTGCAAGATAGTAATTCTTTATACTGAATGGAATAAGACGGAAGATTCTATGCCACCCACTCGATCAAAGCATTTCTTTCGTTATTTAATTTGTTTAATTGTTTGGTTGTTGAAATGATAAGCAAATTTCAGAATCAACCGTTAACGAATGCCGGCGAAATTGCAACCGAAGAAGAAGCAATACAATTAAAGCCACAAAGAATGATTGTCAATATCAGGCCAAGTTCGTTTTTATTATCATTGCGGTTACATTAATCGTAACACTCGCCCTCACCTGGGCATCAAATAAACAGAAATTTACAATAATTGAAGGCTTTCTTCTCATCGAAATAAACTTACTTTCTGCAGTTATAAGCAAATTAAATATCCACTTTGCAACCTTTTATTGCAAGATATTTTTTCTTTTCTCATAAAAACTTATTCACCAATTTCTTTGCTTCATTTTCAATACGACATTGGAAAATTCCAAGAGAAGTACTCAGAAAATATTATGCATATGGTATTAGTTATTAATATTAATAATCAAATTCTCAAATTTTATTGTTTTCAATTTTATGAATTTTCAACAGTTTTCCATAAATTTTTCAAATAATTTTTCATTGAAATAGCAAATATAGGATTTCTGCAATTTGCACATGCATTCGGTAGGATTCGATTTCAGAAGCACGTGTGCGATTCAATGTCACCTATCGACAGGCAGTCGACTACCCTGTCGATCTCTACTACTTGATGGACTTATCCTACTCGATGAAAGATGACAAACAGAAACTTTCCGAGCTTGGCGATCTGCTCGGTGAGCTTCGCGACCACTTTTCCCTTTTCGTCATCGATATCGCTTCAATTCGTCAATGAATAATCATTGAAAAAGATGCACTCCAATGCACATTCTTACTTTATACCGATAATCATTGTTTATTGTGAATTGTTTTTAAATTTTTTATGGCTGTCATTTACCAGGCTACCCATATTAGCTTATTTGACAAATCTCGACTAATTCCAAGTCTTTATCCTCAGTGGACGTATTCACCTTTGCCAACTTTTTAAAGCAAACTTATGTTGTTCTTTCGTAACATTGCAGCATTTTTAAGTAATTGCAACTGAACTTATTTGAGTATTCCATGACGTCATTGTTGTAGGTTGTTGATATTTTCAACTTTTTAATAAGTAAACAACATTTTTAGTATGATTTCTCAGTACTGATGAAAGTGCCAAGATGAGAACCTATAAAATTAATATTTTATTTTTCAGCTGAGCGTATGAGAGCAATAACGAAGAATTTCCGTCTCGGTTTTGGATCATTCATCGACAAAAGATTGATGCCGTTCGTTGATCCTCGACCTGAAAAGTAGTACCTTTGTAATACCTTTTCATACCTTTACTCCCCTATCTTTAAAATCTTCATCCCAATCTCGTTTATGCTCAAAGTTTAATATCGTCGTCTCTCTATACTTATATGAACGTTTGCATTACTACATTGTTGCCTTCAGTTTATTTTACTTCCAATTATCAGATATTCTCTTGAATTGTCTTAGATTATTTTATTAGATTGATCCGAGAGCCCCAATCGTTTAAGTTCTCTGAGGGCGGAAGTCCCCGAAATGACCGTAGCATTTGTTTTCTTCCCAACTTCAATGGCAATAACTTATTTTTGTAGAGCCCCTTTATGCTTTACTCTCCGGGGGTTTAGAAAAGCAGTTTCGCAATCCTGTCAACGGTCTCTGCTATATTCCCTTATATGAAATCGTGATATCTGCGATGCTCAGATGTACTGATTTATCAACGAGTAGTAAAGGGTATATGCTAAAGGGGAGGGGGAAAGTGGAAAGGGTGTCAACTTTTCCGTCTTTTTACCGATCCCTAAAGTATTATAACCATGCAAACAAAACACATAATAACGTCCATTCTCGTGTTTCTTAATATTTCAAAGTGTTTATATTTACAGGCAGCTCTCGCCATGTCCGGAGCAGTGTGCGCAACCATATGGATTCAAAAATCAAATGAGTCTTACTATGGACACTGCCAGATTCTCTGTTAGTTACCATCCCTTCACTTATGTGTTTTCCATTCTTGATATTTCCTAATATTACCTTTCTATATCGTATTTCTTCCTTAATAGTTTGAAGTTTTTTGATGCATTTGTGAGATGTATCCTAATCGATGTAATAAATCATTATTGCTTTTCGCTTAGATTTTCATTCTTCGATCGGTGATTTGAAGTACAGTTTAATGCTAGTTAATGTCATCATATGATTAAAAAAAGCACCTTGATATGGTGGATATTTTCAGAAGGAAGTCGAAGAAGCCGAGATTTCAGGGAATCTTGATGCACCGGAAGGAGGCTTCGATGCAGTCGTTCAAGCGCTAACCTGCAATGTATGAGTCATATTTATGCACTTGTAAAGTGAAGTGATCAGATGCGCTTCCCTTTTTTGAAGTCTTTTGAAAAGATGAAGCATTGAATTAATTAACAACTGAATTACTACGAGGTTTTATGATTGTCCTTGAAATCCCCTAAATTTTTTCCACCAGACTTGAAACAATTATGGCAGCATTTATTACTTTCTAGCTGCGATATGAGCAAATAGCTGACATTGCTGTAGTATACCGTATGCTTGCAGGATAGTATCGGTTGGCGTGAACGTGCGAGAAAGATGATCGTCTTCTCGACAGATGCTGGCTTCCATTTTGCTGGTGATGGCCGAGTACGTCACTTAATTTTTGTTATGCAGTATGAGTGCAGTATCTCTGCAATAGGTCTAAGTGGAACAGGAATCTGAGGGATAGCCATCTAGGGTGCTGTGAACGTGCTTTGAGGAAGAAACATATGACATTACTGTACATCTAATCTGAGCTATTATATAACTAATCTATGCGATTCCTGTCTTTTTGGTTTTTCTTACATTTCAGCGCATCGTACTCTACACTTCACTGGATCAGCATCTTTTTAAGTTGAAATTACTGTAATTTAAACTTTCAATCGTCGTTTACATCGCTGTGCAGTCCCAGGCCTCGGAATTTTTGAAAACTGTTGCCGCTCGTGTTCTTATTAAAGATGTGAATTATTATTTGTCCTACCGTTCGTTTACGTGGCAGGATGGGAAGATAACCTGGCTATTGCTGATTCAATTTAGGTTCAATTCTTGTACCTCGCAGACAGGTTTGAAGGCCCTAACAATGGCCCAGTTTGATTTAGTGCTTACATGAACAGGCGGTTGCGAGGCATTTGGCTGGTGGAATAGGGCGCTTTAATTGAATCAGGGCCTCAGTTTGATGTGGCTTCAGATTGGCTTATATACTGCGCAGTTGGAGCAAGCGCCTACATTGTGTGGAGCTCGCTATTGCATGGTTGAAGCATGTGCTCTTTAAAATCTTAACTTAGGATCTAAGTTTTGCCGAGATCTTAAATGAACATTTTTCCAAGGATTCAGTTCCTGATCCTCCTGAAATCGATTTCTGAAAAGCGCGGATGTTATATTCAGATCTGCTTTAAGGGTCACCTATTTAGTGGGTTTTATTTTTCTTAACTTTACATGCGAATCTTCTGCTCGGATGGCTTCCATTTAAGCAAATTCTGTAATATCGTTGTGTAACAGTTGGCAGGTGTGGTCGTTCCTAATGATGGTCAGTGCCATTTGGATAATCGAGGATACTATACGAAGTCACTGGATCAGGACTATCCATCCGTGGCGTTGTTGCATCAGAAAATAAAAGAGAGGAAAGCGAACCTTATTTTCGCGGTCACCGAAAAGAACAAAGAACTGTACAGACAGGTGACCATTTTATTTGTGCAAAGGGAGATAGATAGCTGGTTATGCAATATTGTTTAAAGAATTTCAGATTCGATAATTCATTTCATTAGGGGATAGTGCTGCTAAAACGAAGACAAAAAATTTTCGTTTGCTACTCATAAACTACTTGATGAAAAGCTATTCATAGCTATAAAGTTCGCTAGCGGAATAGATTAGCAATTCGGTTCTTGTTAGTTCGGATATTTTTTTCTCTGTTGGTTCGTTAACCTCTATAATATAATGCAAATTTTTTTTCTTCGGCTCATCCTTAGGCCCTTCATAAAATTTTCTTTCGAAGGATGAGGAAGGGATTGAAGAAGATGTTTGATCAGTGCTGCTTAAAATTTTATCAATTTTTAGGTTAACAGGAAGAGAGTTTTCAAGTCCTATTCTACGAAATAAATGCGTCGCAGGTCCAGGATGTAGGTATATCGTGGAGACTGCAGTAGTTCATAAGGGTCGAACAGAAATATCAGCTATAATTTTGGATTCTCGGCACCCACAGGATTGGGGAATAACAGCCAAGAGCCAATCTATAATCGAAGAAAGGTGTGTAATCGATTAGCATTTATAACAATTTCCAAACTTTATGGGAGGAACTTTACGGTAGGTAATTTGTAGTTAATTTTTTTTTACAGTTGAGTGATGCATTGCCCGATGTTAGCAGTTCAGTGGGTGTGCTCGCAGACGATTCACGGAATATCGTAACGTTGATCGAAGACGAATACAGAAAAATCTCGCAAAAAATAATTATGGTTGATAATGCGAACGCAACACAAGGACTTCGGCTGTCGTATCGATCGATGTGCCTGAAGTAAATGATATATTCGAGCATTTCCATACTCTATAATTTATCTCTTATATAGAATATTTGGGAAAAATGTGCTTGAGGATGGGGGCATTTTGATATATGCACCCCGTCATTATTAGGAACGAAAGGGGCTGATTACAATCTGCCATTAACTTTATTTCGTCTTCCGACTTAAAAATGGCGGTATTAGAGAACTCAGGTTTCATCCTCGCTCTATTTATATCACTGGAATGTTGTCGAAAATATCTCATGGTTTTTGAATATTGCCATTAATGAGCCGTCAATTGAATAAACATAAGAATGTAAATTAAAATTTTCTTTTTCTTCTTCGGTTGTTAACGTGGGTGAAACTCTTTTTCATGTTTTGTTATATAGCATTGTTTGTTTGCTTTTCTAATCTTATCGAATTATTGCAGCGGCCATACTCTCAAGGAAACAAACGTTTGCGATGGTATAAAAGTGGGTGATGAGGTGACATTCGAAGTGACCCTCGAAGCAACTCATTGTGTAAAACAGCGCGATTTTGCGTTAAAAATCGGCCCAAGTGGTCTTGATGAAACGCTTGCTGTCGACGTTCACGTACAATGTGATTGTGATTGTCAGCTACATGTAAGTTTTTTCTCTCTTATACTTAAATAGAGCCTGTTTGAAATCTGTTATATGAGGATAATAATGTAAGGTCGGAAATAAAACAGTGAAAAGAATTTTGTTTCACAAAGGTCCATAGCGATTAGACCGTTGATCTAACGAAAAATTAAAGGTGCTCTGCTCCCAGCCGTACTACTTTCTAGAAATTCTGAACTGATTCTCCCTTCACTTATTTCTATTCTCTAGCCCTCGGTTCGACTTTCCCGATATTGTATTTTTTAAAGTTGTTAAACTCCAATCTGTTGTAATTCCTTTAAATGTGTTAATATTTATTACATTTCCCTAGCGGTATAGGCTATAAAGGTTCACTTTTATGCACAATATTACTGTGTCAAAATTTTAGCACACATAATAAGGATTGCAGATGTTTAATTAATTTAAGGAAGTGATCTACAATTCACCTGTGTGCCATCACAAAGGAGATCTGGTATGTGGGGTTTGCATCTGTAGTGGAACAAATGTGGGGCGACATTGTGAATGCGATGCACCTGGTTTATCCACTGTTGCACTCGATGCCAAATGTAAGAGGTGAGCAGCGAATTTAACTTTGAATGCCCGGAACACTTTGTAAAAACATTTAAAGGTGCTTGAGATATCGGTAAAAGCGGTCATATTTTATGAACGTTTCTGAAGAAATCTATCTTTTAGGTATATTTCGCTGAAAAAATGAGTTCAAGTCTAAATGATGGAAGGGGATTTGATAGATAATCTCAGTATTGGGCTGATGATAATCCTCTGTTGGATTGCTTATCCTATTTGTAAGATGCCAAGAAATAGTTCTGGTGGATATTGATAGAATGCGCTTGCAGGACGAACGAGAGTGCTATTTGTGAAGGACGTGGCATATGCAATTGTGGCGTATGTGAATGCATTCAAAGGGATGTAAGTTTTTTCCTCTTTTTTTGTTGCATTACATTGTTATGAAATGACGCATGATGCAGTGCTATATTCAATCGATTCAATTCTGATAAATTACTAGTGTTCGATTACCATGTTTGATTATTTAATTTTTTGGAAGTTCTTCAGTAAGTGTTAGTCTCAACAGTGCTATAATTTACATTCAGTTAATCGCTAAATTCTAAGAATAATTGGGATTTAGAACGTGAACGAGAAGATCTCAGGTCAGTACTGTGAATGCGACAATTTCAACTGCCCTCGTCATGATCGTAAAATCTGTGCTGGACATGGGACATGCGATTGCGGACAATGCACCTGTGAACCTGGATGGACAGGTGAGACTCATATCTTCGAACTTTGAATTTTAAAGAACGGAAGGGGAATGGGCATTATATCTGCATTATTTCTGGGTTTTTTTTTTTGGGTTTATGAATGTGATCTGGTTAGTTATAACGAAATTACAAACTGAAGGTTCCTACGTTCACTTGTAGCCTACAGCGATGTTCCATAAAGCGAATTGTGGTTATGTTTTATACATACATATATATATATATATATATATATATATATATATATATATATATATGTTTTATGCATATATATATATATATATATATATATATATATATATATATATATATATGTATATAAAATTTATTTTATAGACATATTCTATAAATGTACTTTCTTGAACGTGCATCTCTGCAGGTCGTGCTTGCGAGTGTCCTTTGAGCCAAGACAGTTGTATGGCTGCAAACGGCAAGGTGTGCAATGGACAGGGCGAGTGTATCTGCGGTCGGTGCCGTTGCTTCAGTGATGGACCAGGCAATCGCTATTCAGGACCAAAATGCGAAATTTGTCCTGTTCGTTGTTTTATTCCAATTGCTGATCGATGGTTTTTCAGAGTTTCAGACTGTTTACTGTTGAAGTTGCTTAATACTTGAGTGTAACACTGAACCACCGTAGTTCAGGTGTCAAAATTACATTTTTAAGGATAATCGAAACGTTTTATGATTCTATTGGATTTTGTTATTCTCATTTTCGAACAGAATCGATAGTTTTTTGTTTCAACTCATTGTTGCGTTAAATAATCTAATTGTTGATGAATTTTTCATGCACGTCTGTGAATGTTTTGAATTTCACCGGGTGTGCTATTTGGATGATTTGAAATGTAAGTTCTGAATCATGAATTGAATGTTCTTTGTAGACATGTCCATCGAAATGTGTGGAGCACAAACCGTGTGTTATGTGTCAGCAATGGGGAACCGGTCCTTACAACGAAACACAATGCGCCGATTGTCCATTCACGGTTATACCCGTCAAGGAGCTGCCAGGTATCTTATCGTTGCAGCTAATAATATCGCTTACCGAATGAAATTATCGCTTTGAAATGAACGGACTCTTTATGACTGATTAATCCACTCTCAAATGTGGCCATTCTTTAAAGAAATCTATTTGATAAAACATTTTTGGAAAACATTCTCATTATAACAGTGATCAATTTCCTTTATCGATGCGATCAACAATAATGAGCCGTTAATTGCTTGATGTGCTAGTTTAATTTTATTTCACTTCGTAGCAATCGAATGCTGATTTTTATGTCTGTTGAACACCACCAATCATCACTAAATTGTGAGCCGTATTTACTTATATTTTCTCGATGCATTAGTCTGAGATGTAAATGCAACAAAAGAAGCTCTAATGGATACTTGCGATAATTCGATTCATGTGAAAGAAATTAAATATTCTTTCGTTTCAGATGAGGGTCTTTACTGTTCACTTGAAAATGTGAACGAAAAGAAATTGCGTTAGAACTCAAAAACGGACATTTTTCTATAGAGAGCAATTCATTTTAGTAGTTAAAAATTTTAAACAATATTTGGCAAAATATTCGTTCAGCTGGCGGTTAGCAAAATCATCGGAATGGCTCTTTCTGCAATACGCATTCCGATGATCGATTTTGATATTCAAAAAAATCTTACTGATTCAAAAAATTGTGCGAACCGATAATTAATCGAGAATTGCAGTATTGAACGATACCACCGAATGTCAATTTGTGGATCCAGCAGACGATTGTACATTCTATTTCCTATTCTATGAGGATGAAAAAGCCGATAATCTCACCGTATGGGTAAAGGAGGAGAAAGGTGATTTACTGTCATCAACGATCCATTTTGATATACTTGCTGTGGCGAACCGTGTATTGACTAAAGCAAAATATTATTAACTCTCGATCGGAAATTTGCAGTTTAAAGATTTGAATCGATATTTCTTCATAAAATAAGAGTCGATGAGTTTTTTTCACCTTTGAGAGATCAGAAAGGAAGCATTTCGGAATAATTTCCCTCTTTGTAATGGATAAAATCGCTCTCTACCACTCTCTACCTCTTCCTACAAACTTCCTTCCTCCACCCTTCTTCTCAAAATAGAATTCGGTCTCTGTGCGAGGAAGTTTCATTCCAAAATGCACAGGTGTATTTAAAAGCATTGTTTTAACTAGTGATGTGATTGGTTTCAGACTGTCCACCGCCAGTGCCAATTCTGGCAATAGTATTGGGCGTTATAGCAGGCATAGTGATCCTTGGCCTTATATTGCTACTCGTTTGGAAACTTCTCACCGTTCTACATGATCGTGCAGAATTTGCCAAATTCGACAACGAGAGGCTTATGGCCAAATGGGATACTGTAAGTTTCACTACATATAACTACTTAATAATTGACAGTGATGTTAGGTAGTTAATAACAACATTAAAAGTAAATCATTTTGCGGCAACATTACTAGTAAGAGTGGCAGGTGGTAACACTACCACTAATAATAATGAATAGTAATAGTGATGATAATGAATAACGGTAATACGGATAACAGTAATAAATATCAGTGGTACCAAAAATGATATTTATTAGTGGTAACCTATCGAAAAATGGTGGATATGAAAAAGGATCGATTGGAACATTCAAAACACTTTACAGTCAATGTTGCCCTCTGCGAAGCAAGCAAAACATTTAACTACCTTTCTTACGTGCATTAGCTAAAGTGTTTACTAGCTGAGTGATCGATGAGATCAATTTCTCAGCCGATCGGCACAATATACCAAGCAAAATGAATTATCATAGAAAGTCACATCCACTAATCATCCTATATAAATAACGCACACACAATTAGCACCTTTTTGGGCGAAAGCAAGTGAACAACTGATTCAATTGGTCGAGTACTTTCAAATATGCAAATTTGGGTGGCCTCGGGTGATTAATTCACTTGCATGAATGAACGTTAATGAAACATCACACTTCGGACACTCTTAACCTCTATAACCTTGGTGCCACCGGCTAGAAGGCGAACCTTGTTCTTCAAATATCGCTCAGCAATTCATGAATCTGTCCGGTTTCCACTGCATTATTATTGTAACAGAATGTGAATAGGTTTGTAACGGAATATGATTAGGTAAAGATTTTATGCGTCTTAAAATCTTTTTATAAAGAAGTTAATAGCGGGTTGATTTTCGTTGACAAGATTGATTTCTACGTTTTGATACGATGACGGTGCTGAACATGACAAGAGGCGCGCAAGGGTGAGGATTTGTGAGACAGAGAAACCTATAATTATTCTGCGTCAGCTGCTTCTTGTTCATCCATGGCCGTAGCCGCACTTCCCTTAATATTGATCCGAGAGCATCTGGTTCACTAAAACCGGTCGCCATCAAACCATAGCGTGGAAATTCATGGAATGTTTACTGTCGTATTTGTAAAACACATTTTGATACTGCTATAAAATTCTTCAGTAATACTTTTGCTCTAAATGATAATTTTTTCATATTGATAATTAATTCGGAAATAATTGAAAAGTTGTGTTTTGATTGTTTTCTGAATTTCAGAATGAAAATCCGATCTATAAGCAAGCAACAACGACTTTCAAGAATCCAGTTTATGCAGGCAATTCGGCGAAGAACAAATAGACAGTTGCCTTCGAAGATTTGTGCGATTATGTTCATAAACACTCGGGTGTTTGTAATTGTCAGAAAAACAAATTGTTGAGTTTGTGCTTGATTCGAGCATTATTTCATCAGAATTGAGTGAGCTTTGCACTTTTCAAGAGCAATTTGTCTGAAACATTTTGTCTGCATCGCCTAACGACGAGAACATCTCTCGATAGCAACAGCAGGCACAATTTCTGGCCAAATCCTTCTTCCTTTTCCTCTCCTTCACTATGCAGTCCACTTTTTCACCTCATTTCCTAAACACCTAAGGAACATCATCGCATTTATTAGCACTTAAATACTTGCTGACATTCGATCGCTATTTGTTGTCATCCCCATAGCATAAACTTCACGATAGGGATTTAAGCTTGAATTTCAATGAGAACCCCTATATTCGATGTTCGGTTACAGATGCGCTTCCGCAATTCCACGTGGACAAGAATGTGTTAACCTAAGAGAAAATGGTCACAGGTTGTTTTCAGTATATCGTTTTAAAGGATTGACCTGTTGTATTCAATTGTATCTTGACGCTTCTCCGCATAGCGTGAATATTTTGAATAATTGTTTTTCAGTTTGTTTTTATAATGAAATCTTTTACGCATATATGCCTCTGTTGTATTTTATAAAGTTAAGGATTCAGCCATAACTACTAGGACTTTTAGCTGAAAGGTTTGTTTTTTTTTTCATAAAAAGGTGTATTTTAAATTTTTATGCAAAATTAGGTTACTTTGAAGTGGCAACTAAAGGTATTTAATTCTCTGAAGAGGAAGTAAATTTTAAAGAAACGTGTCGAGCATAATATTGTTCAAGCTCATAATTTTTGTTTCACTTAGCGATATGATTCGGCAACGACAATACAAGAAAACATCAATTTATATCGTAGTTGCCATTTTTTTCAATTGAAATTTAATGATATTTTGCATTGTAAGTAAAATCATTGCTGTTGATGAACCTCCTATATGTCCACTTTTATGAACGAATTATTGGCAGTTGTCTGTGGCATTTTTGAGTTGCTGGAGAAGCGTTAATGAATATTAAATTGCCTTTCGATGTTATGCGTTGATAATATTTAAAATTTTATTTACAATATTTCATTTTCTTTTCACTAATTATTATTTAATTGATAAAATTATATTGTAATAGCTCAAACGCAATTAATCTCTTATTAAGAAGTCATCATCGAATTTTTTGTTTTTTTTTGACAAATCACTAGAAAGGTGCAGTGCACACCGCTTTTCAAAAATAAATTTGGATGCGAAACGACTGCCATTTTTCTTTTTTGTTGTTTCTGTTTGTTCGTTTTCTCGTGCGTGTGTGAATATTCACATTTTTACGAGTGTTCTTCCATCCATTTATGGTGCTTTATCCTATTGTTTTTATCATTTCTAGTAATAATAATGTGGGATGTTTAAAATGATTTCCCATCAGGAAAATATTCGAAGGTATATGCTTTGATTTATGTACAAAACCGACTGCATAAAATGGTACGATTTGTTTGATTATGCAAGTTTGAGGTATTATGGTGTGTTGGATTCACTTCTGCTAGGGAGTCGGGACTATGGGATTTCATCCAGGCTAATGAGGGGAGGGGATTGTGATGTGCCACCTAGACTAGTGTGTTGAGTTTTTAGTGAGTACCGATGGCCTTTTATAGAAAAATGAAACTACCGAATGGGGTGACAATTGCATAACGTTACCTCAAGAAACATCCTCCTGCCGTCTGCTATGATTCGAATAAGACGCGTTATATCTATTCATCATTTCAGCCTCAGGCAGTTCCCCATTTACTCCAGCATCAAACTTCTGTGTCGTTTTACTGCAGCAAGTTTTTGGCTGTTTTTCGCAGTCTTATTGATCGCTCGGTAGATCACCGCGTTGCGTGAAAATAGGGGACTGTAAGGAAAAGAGTAAAGAAGGGGGTTTGAAGGAATGAGATCGCTTCATGCTTTTCATCAGTTGGAGGAATGAAATCTCCCCACTGAAACGAATCGCGAGGGCAGGCAGCGAAAGGAGGTGGGAGATACGGTTGAGGTGGAGGATATGGTTAAGTCCACGTCCACCGCGATGGACTCGCCCATACACCAAAACGGATGAGGGCATAACTGAGGCTGGGACCAGTAGGCGGGTTACTTTACCTGATAAAGAGGTTTACCTTATCGTGAGGCGTCGGAGAGGTTTTTAAATAATAGTGAAGGAGTTTACGAGGTACCAGGGCGACCGGCAGCGTGGAAAAATAGGCAGAGACACAGAACGGATGAATTGTTTCTTACTGCTTGCACTGTTCGGATCCGAACCCCAACGCTGCATTGGGGAACATGGCCAGGGAATTTGAGGAGAGATGAGGGATCTTGTGATTGCACAGAGTGAACGCATCTATCGATCTCGGATGACGCCTATCCATGCAACCCTATCCAATCATTGGTTCCCTCATTTAAGCTGGCGCAATCACGCTTTTATTGTATGGCAAGGAAACACTTTCCTTTCAGTTGTTAAGGAGTGTATAGCTCCGCGCGTGAAATAATTTATGTGGGTCGCATTAAGGTAGGATGTCGACATTTTTCACGTCTGTTGCTCAATGTCTTTTATTGAATGAAGCTGAAAATGAAAATCATCTGTCTCGTAAATAATGAATGACTGGACACGTCAGGCTGAGATTACGTTTTCCTATTCCATTTAAACTGCGCATTAACCCAGTTGGAGGTAACTAGCTCTGCTTTCAAGATTTCCTTCATCTCACCTCGACCTTTGTGACGATAAGGCAGTCGAAGTGAGGTTGACACTACCTTTGTATTTGCGTGTTAAAACCCGGATTGCAGCAGCTGGGCAATTTAGAGCATGCTGCTTTTTGCGGACATGACTGAACATAGGTGATCAATAGACTTTTTCAGCGTTATCAAAATCCGTGGTCCTCAGGTTGTGACGGTCTAATCTAGTAAGATCCGTGATCCTCAGGTGCCTAACATTGTTGTTTACTAATTAGGTCACTCATCTGTTTCACCTGTTGGTGACTCCGCTGCTGGGAAATTACCCAAGTTGCATACTCACCTCTCTTCCTCACAAGCACCGAATATAGCTCACTTGCTTCCCATTGCAACGGGTGCAGCCTTGGATGAAACAAAAGTTACGTGCGACCCATGATACAGAAAGAATTAAAAGATTGCGGCTGTGTCAGCGAGTCGACGTTCGAACCCATGTTTGAGCGTTGCTTCGATCATCTTCTGGGCCTTTCATAGGACCGATACCCTTTCATACCGGTGGATTCAAGGTACATCGCCCAGCCATCATTCTGCGCAGATCCTATAATCAACAAACAACAGGAAGAAAAGCATCACTGGTCGGTGATCGCTGTCCACTTCTGGAGTCTGCTAAAGCAGATCTTCGGCGACGCACTCTACTTCTGAACTCATTGACGCCGAAGCATCTATCAGTTGAACTTTTCAGGATCGATGTGCACAATGAGAACATACATAGACCTATTAAACTGTGTTTCGAAATATGCATGATGCTATTCAGGTTGTTCGTCAGTGAAGATGTTAAAACATATGGCACCAATTCTACTGTATGTGTGTCTGTCGCGTCCGAAATATGTAAGTGACGAATTTGCTAGGACGAAAGAGGAATAATCCGATGCCTGCTTCATCGTAGCTCAGGATTTGAAGGTCGTTTCGTGTGAGTCGGCGCTATCACAAGTGCACATAGCAAACCTAATAATTCAGAACTTGTCGGAGAGGGAAGGGAAGGAGGACAAAAGAGTTTTTTTGTTACAATAGAGTTTTTTTTTTTCCATTCTAACGATTGTTCGATAAACAACAGCCGTGAAGTGTTTGATTGCACATTCAAGTTGTGTGCGGTGGATCAACCAGCCGTGATTATTGATGATTTCAGCCTTTAGGGGATTCGGAAGATTTGCTTGACAAGTTTTTAAGACAATGGAATATGATGAATTCAGTTAATGTTGCCAATCGAGGATTGCAGATAACTTCTCCAAAACTGATCAAGTGAGCACACACTTCGTTATCGCTGACGAATCTTCAAGTTTCAATGCCGCTGATTTTTTATTCTTTCTTCTAAATGAGATTTTAGGGTTAAAAATTCTTTCACTGACGAATATTGATTGAGAACCTTATTTGGCTGATTGTATTGATTAAATCTATGATCGATTTCTTGGCATATTGTGTCTATGATCATCACACATACTCCACTTCCTAAAGTGGCAAAAAGCGAACAGCGTTTTCTAATTATTTGAAAAGACTGGCGGCTAAAAATGCAAACTCGAAGTGCCTAAATATCTGTGGAAAATTGCGAAAAGCATTTCTATTGCTGCAGTAATAATAAGAAATTGTATCGTTGATTATATTTACCATTTCTATTTAAGTCGGTTGAAATCTGACGAAGACTCAAGTTGTTACCGAGAAAAACAGTGCGACGATCACGGACAGTTTTCTGCAAGTCGAACTTATTTTTGTACTCTTTCCTGGGGTTTTCAATCGGATCTATCCGCATGTTAAAATCGAGTCGCAACAATCGACATGAGCGTGCGATTTTTTTAATGCCCTTTAAAAATTAAATGGCAAAATATTGCCGATTCCAGACGGAATGCCGTTCTATTCTTTAAAGTGTCATATTCTTCACCACTAAGCATATCTGAACATTTTGTCTCATGCTCTACCGCATCGTTCTCCCACAAAACCACCACCATCATCTCTCTCCCTTTCATCTTCTGTTGAAAATTAGCGAACAATCAGTTTATTTCCCTTCGTATGCAAGACAGGAAGGAAATTTTGAATTGTTTCTTAGCAGGCAGTCTTCCCAACATCGTTCAATATGGATTCCCAATGAAGAGTTCAATGATGTCTAAATATAATGAATTCGTGAATGAAGCAGCGTGCTGAACAATAAGAATGAAATGTGTGTAGCATAAGAATGAATACGAATACTGTATACATCGATTACTGAAAGATTTTGATGTGTTTTGTTATAGCAATCTTTGCATAGTTTCCATTACAGAGTAGTAAGAGTTTAGAAGAATCTTTCCAAGAAAGTTGTGGAAGCGAAAAGTCCGACCGGGATCGCCTAAACGTTTCCACTTACAATCGATTCTAAGGGCAATTTAGAAATTTTGGCTGTGTCGCATTTTTTTCACTTGTGGGATCTTTCCACGTTTTCATAACCTCCATTACAGGAACTTTATGCTATGTGAGTGACATGTGATACCTCATATCTGCTTAGAATATCTTTCCCAGTAATTGCATTTTGTTCTACCGGCATGAATGCTGCTTTGCTTTTTTCTATCCGATAAAGTTTGATTTTTTTCACGGTTCCTATGCTGTCTGCTTCGTTTCTATGTGGATAAAGATTTTTCTTCTAAATATGAGGAAAAACTTTCAAGGATAATTTTTTGGAAGGGAAGTAAATAAATAGGGAGAAGGAAACGGGTACTGGTTATATTAATATAGAAATTCGGACTATAGTATCCTCCCACTGGATCCTTACAACCCTTTATTCTTCGCAACACATTAATGTGGACCTTGGCGCGAACTGTGATTTTTTACTAGAGGAGAAGCTTCCGCTTGTTGAATGAGTCGTGTTTTGCGTGGAAAACGTCACTTCGTTTTGCTGACGAAACCTCATTGCAACTGACATGAAAGAACAACTGGGACACTATCTTCTTTTGTAATTTTTTAGCTGCACTCATAAAAGCAACCGGTCTTGTAATTTTCCAAAAAGTAATAAGATCTACGCAGCAGTGCTTCCATATTTCAAGTAAACTTCCCCTTGTATAAGTACCTTAAAAAATATTCGTTTATCAAAATGTTTTTTCTGCCCGAGCGATTTGAAACGCAATCCAACCAGCTCAGGCTAATCTAAATGAGCGGAAACGCAGGCACTGCCTTCATTTGAAATCTTGATGAGTTCTCTTCGCCTCTCTCTCTCCTCCCTCCACGCCCTTTCCCTCCCTACTGTTCAATGTAACTGAAAAGAGTAAATCACAGGTGCATTTATGTGTGATGCCTTTGAAAAAACGCTAATTGTTAGGCAAATGAATGAACACTATTCGGATCAAGGACATATCAATGTCGACGTCACCGTCGCCATCACTTAGATCAGTCTGATTGGGGATTTTCTATTGAAAAGTGCGAAAAGGGGTTGTTATTATATGCAATGCGGTCAGCTGATTAGCGTTTACACGAGGAAAACATCGATTCTCTTTTCTCATCAGTAATGCAAAAAATAATGTTCGTCGATTTCTTGTGCATAAGATACAAAAGAAATATGAATAGAAAGCAGGATGTTATGAATCTCTCAAAACTCTTCCCATACAAAGTTTATGAAGAGAGGTGGAGAATTTTGTGCCGAAAATTCTAGTGAGATGACACGGAGCGTGATTCAGACATGTGAAAAGAAACAACTTTCATGACCGCTATGCGGTAAGAAAGATTATGGCATAAGTAGATGATGTTTATTATATAAGCAGGTGGGATTTACTACATAGGTAGGTTAGAAATTCGAAAATTAAAAGCCAACATCACTTTCGGCACCTTGCGTAGAAAACATTTGACGGTAACGGTCGACGGTGGTCCGAACATTTCTGAACTCCTCGATTCCAGCTCGACGATTGCTGCACCGTAGTTACACATATACCGAAACATCGAATAACTATGTCTGTGACCTTGCTCACTAAATAATCTGCACGATGCCATTCCTCTGCCATGCCCTACGCTTGCACAGATTCGATGTAACTGTGACAGATTTTTCAACTCATCATTGGCTACAGGATTCGATCATTATGCTTTTTGAACAGAGTTCGGCTGAATTCGTTGTGATCGCTCGCTTTATTAGGTTGCAAGGGTGGGAAATATAGGTATCGCATCTTTCGATACAAATCCCTGAAAATTTCGACATAACTATGTACTGGGATTCGATTCTTTTTTGTCACAACTACGTACCACGTTTGCGCAGACACCCTTTGTGCGAAGTTCTCCTGACATTTGCTTCAAAGACAGGTAGTGAACGCGTAGTCACATCGAAAGTGAAAGGTTAAGGATGACGCCGAGACAGGAAAACTTGTTTGTGCTGCGACTCGACATTGTGTGCTTCTTTAAAGGCTGCAGTCTCGCTTTTACTTTGCCGATTTCAACGCTAAAACTTCGGTATCTTCCCCTCATAACTCATTTTCTTTACTTACTTTATGGGTTCTTTAAAGGTTGTCGATTCCGTCGTCGTTTGGATCCGTCGCTGTTTGAAAAGACGTCATCAGACTGATGTTTAATCTATTCTCAATCGTAATGTTTCCTTCTGAAAGCTTCTTCTGAAATCCGTTGTCATTGTCGTTTTTTGCGTTCGGAGCGATTACTCAGCGATACATAAGTAAACTGTAGACTCTGTGTGTAACTTTTGGTCCGGCTGGCGGGTCTAATTCGAGATTACCGAATCTGAAATTAGATAATTTTGTTGGCATAACCACACCACACGATGACACGCTGTACCAACGTCACCCGATCCGTCAAGTTCTGCTGTTGACGCACATGTGAATTAAATTTCGCAGTCGGTTGGCTCACATTTCCGAACTAATTTACGAAGTTTTAGGCGAGTGATGGAATCAATTCACAGATGAAGAATTGTTTTCATAAGTTTTATTATCTGGTGGCAATTTGCAATAGTGACAAGAATTTCGGATAGGAGGGATTGCAAAAGGCACATATCATGCCAGCTAGCTCCTCTGGCGTGCTCTTCCACACTCATTCTAAGATCTACAGACTTTTCTGAATTGTTTTACAAATAGCAATTGTGAATCTTTTCAAAGCTTGATACTAGAACTTTGCGTAATGACCTTAACATTCATGACATATTTTTATGGAAATTTCTTCATGAAATTCATTGTCAAAAATGAAAATCCAATACCGTAATTGCCGCATGCAAAGTGACAAACGCTCTTCCACTTCCCCTTAATTTCAGCTAATCTATCTAGACCGTTTATTCGGAAACATTCCGCACTCATTGTTTCCGCATTGTTTTTTATGCGTTTTTGAAAATTTCATTTGTAAATGTGCTTAACGATGACGTCATCTTTGTTCACATATATGTTCGCTTATCCGGCGATTTCAACTCTTATATCAATGAAGCTAAAGTTATAGGATTTGGTAGTTATGGCGTTGCCTGCAAGATGGCCATCTGCGACTTATCTAAAGAAAGCACAGAAATTAAATGTCGAAAAGAATTTGCTTGAAATTCACATCGATTGCTTTTTCATTTTACAGCGATCGGTTTCCTATTTTACATCGATTGGTCTTTTCATTTCACACCGGTTGACTTATTAAGCCGTGTGAAATGAAGTCAGAGACGTGTGATGTGAAGGCAGATGTTGGAAAAATCGATCGGTCTTTCATCTGCACTGGTCGGTTTTAAAAAGCGGTTGGATAAACAAAAATACAAAGGCATTGTTTCGCACATTTATTGTTTATCGCTAACTCATGCAATTGGGTGATCTTCATTTGTGTAGGATCGGCCACACCTCTCTGCATCTCTTCACATAAGTCTGATCAGTCCATCTTTCTAGGAAACAATCTAACTATATAGGCTTATAAATCGTTCCCATTATTCGTTTCCACTTTCATTTGCTTGCGAAGCAACTCTTGGGCGTGAAAGTCATTAAAATTGCTCTGAGTATTTGATTAAAGTTGACCCGATCGGCCATTCATTCAGGTGGTCAGGTCAACCGACTACCATGGACATTGTTGTTTATATGTGTGTAGAAACCGCCTGGTGAATAGGAACTCCATTCAGACTCATATTCAAGTTATAAAAGATTCAATTAACGTTACTCATTCAGTTGCTAGATCAGCTGACTGAAGGAAATGTATTTCAGAATTGAATTGGAGCAGAAATTTGCACTCATCTTGATAGTCTCCAATATTGCATGTATATTTCAATCGTTGCATCAGTCCCAAGAGAGTTCCTTCCAGTTGAATGACAAATAGATAAATGATATTCTATAGCGGCGAACCAAATTCAGGTATATCGTCCAAATCAAAAGTTAGCTGGAGGTCGTGGGGAAGGAATCTGCTTGTTATCCTAGCTGTGCACAAGAATTGTCAATGAAATTGTTTTTTCCACAGCTTGTAAAGATTTGATGCGGTATCCCAAGAGCATAGATCCAGTTTCTGCAAGCAACAAAAACATGTCTGCACGCACACACAAATGGGCAACGGTATTTGCGTTTATGAAAAGTATGAACTTTGTTTCATTAGTTAAACTCCGTCGAGAAGAATGGTTATTGTATTTGCGCTCGGAATGTGCATT
Source organism: Baylisascaris procyonis (assembly GCA_037389465.1). NCBI lineage: Eukaryota > Metazoa > Nematoda > Chromadorea > Rhabditida > Ascarididae > Baylisascaris > Baylisascaris procyonis. The sequence goes on from JAZARR010000221.1 coordinate 180,537, forward strand.
TAGCAGTCATTTATCTTATAAAACATTGCCACGAAACATCTTTCACAAGAGGGCCCTTCGAATAGAAAATCCACCGAGAAAACTTTCATTGCGGCGAACACAGCATTTACTCTAATGTCTATAGATTTATTCTGTGGTTCTATTCAACTCGTTGTTTAAGAGCTGTATTCGTCCTTTCTAAAGAATCATAGCTCACTCATGTTGTTTCAACCTATGCATATTTTTGTGTGCATAAGTTGAAACAACATGACTGAGATACAGTTTATGGTTAGGTTGGCACCCCAGTTATTCTAAGTGACAAAAGTGTTGAATGAGGCTTCAAGAAATATGGGATTATAGGTGAGGGAAGGAAACAAGATTTACCGCCTCTAGATGGGCATGACACTACACACGCGTTTTGCTGATGAAATTTTTGTTGTTTTTGATTTGACGTCACCTTAAAACTAATTCTTGGACGTTTTGGTACCGTATCTTGCAGGCTTTCTAAACCATGACTAATCTCATAATCTAAACCTCGTCGATGCGCACTCAACGCAAAGTATCAGTAGTTCCTGTAATCCAGAACTTGAGTTTTGTATGTGACACGAGATGGTTCTTTTTTCCAAAAACATGTTGGTCGATCATTTCAAATTGTTGCTATTTATATGCTATTGATAACTCGTGCTAAGACACTCCTATTAATGGTCATTTCGCCACGGGTTTTTGCATCTCGCTGACGTCATTCACTGCACACATCATATCTGAGCATAGTGTTGAAAGAGTCGAAGCAGCACATCACTCTCCTCTCTAGAATATTAAGAAAATACAATGCATCTCAATGGTAGTGCAAAATTTGCGACGGAAGTAAGTCTTGTTTGTAATTGTACAGCTGCTGGCTTTTGTGTGCCGTAGTTTGTGGTTTTGTTTCAACCGGTGAATAGTCATATACTGACGATTTTTGGCGATAATATTTAACTGGTCGATGATTGAAGAAGACTGAGGAATAGTACAATAGACATATGCCCATAGACATTGTTGGAGACTTAAGTTTGTGTTTATAAGTATATATGTCGGTAGGTATAGTTATAAGTGATACAAAGTTACAGTATAGAAGTGAAATGCTTCCAACGCAGAGAGCACGTATCACACACTCGATAATATATGGACGATTTGTTCTGTAGAGCGCTTAATGCACCTGCTGCCATGTGACTATTTTTTAACAATAAGAGAATTGGTGCACACCAAGAGATGCACTACATCAGTTTTGAAACTGATTTTGATGTCGGAACTTTGAAGATGGTATTTTTGATTATTTTCATATTCTACAATAAACGGACCTAATTTTGTGACTTCAGCCTTAATGTTTCTCGAGTCGGAAGTAGCGGGCAGACATTTAGACACACATATGCATACGCGGGCAGACATTTAGACACATCGTTATAAGCGCTCTTTTGCAAGGCAAATTTTCAAGGGCGGTAACTATGACAACAAGTAGCAACTCGACCGTAATATTGCACGAGTAACAATTTTGATAGTTATTTCTGCTGCGAATATAGGTCGATTCGACATTGATTTCGATGATGAGGATTCGCATGCCAAAGGTATCTTATAACGTCATAGGTTTTCAGATAATGGGCAAATCCGAACATCATCTTCTAGTAAATTTGCTATTTGCAATAACAACCGTCTGCGAGTTGATTCCTCGTGACCTCATATTTAGCAGTCCTGAATACTCAGAGGTCTCACTTAGCCCGAGTGGTAGTACGGTTGGATATCTTGCTCAAGACGAGAATGGTATTCGCAATTTTTACACGAAATGTGTCACTTGCAGTGAGAGTCGATTGGTTACATCGGAGAAAACCGATATCATAGGTGTGCTTTTCAAATTGTTCTTTTCAGAGCATCTTTAATTTAATATAAAAGCTTAACTGAGTTTTCGCGGAGCAATTCAAATGCAACCGTTATTTGTTTACTCTCAAAATAGCGTTGCATCCCAATGCAGTTTCGTTTTCACTCAAGGAGCGGCCAACATTGTCCGAAAATAGCTTTAAGAAATGCAATATCTCAAATATTTTTTCATCCATTCAGAAGGGTTGCGCATCAAGGCAATAGGTGATCAATGAATTTCGTCTCGCGTTGAGAATAATTTTGAATCAAATGAACTTTTAAGGACAATATGTAAACTTTCGACTTTATATTATAGGGATGCGATTCAGGATTGCTTATGAGCCTCTACGATCAAAAATTTATGATTTTCCCACATCAGAATTTTTGATCAAAAATCGATACTCGAAAAATTTCAGTTAAGTTTCCAATGACTAACTTTTTTCGGTGAAATAATTTTTGAGAATATCAAAAAAACCAAATTTCGCAAAAGCTTAAGATCACTTTTTATGCTGTAAGTTTGAAATTAGAACGTTACTAAAATTGAGTTTATTTGCAGATATTAATTTCCGATTCCGCAAGATGCATTTTTTGCGTAGCATAAATGCTGCTCTTTGTTATATTGTTTGTTGTTGTCATTCTTTATTGCTACTTTTTTAAATTGAGCTTGAACTTAGTGCGCACTTCGTATTTCGTCGTTAAAAATATCACTTATGAAGTCTTATGAAGTGCAGATTGCAGAGTTGCTGACCGATTCTCAGTATTTATATTTTCTTTGACTTATTGATTCACATTTTCTTTTTGCAATAATTCATTAATTATGAGCACTGATAACCAAATAATTCGGTCAGGGAAGGCACCAACTGCGCTAAAAAATGACTCCATTTGATGGTTTCCTTTCCCTTTTGAAACTTCTCCAGTTATTCGCAATGCTTATTCATAAAATTTTCAATTCATTCTCGCACGAGATTACAGTTCGAATCATACGCTATTTCTTTGAAATTTGAGATTGACCGCCAGTGCAATCGGGAGCGAGAGAGAATTATTTGCCGTTGTGTTATTGCAATAAAAACTGGATAATATATAAAACCCCGCAGCGATTATCACAAAGTCAAGATGCAAGAAGGCTGCAAGTAGTGAGGGTAGGGGGGCTGGAGGAGTAGTGACGGGCTGCAAGTAGGGCGCCTTAGAATGAAGATTCTAAACCATAATTGATAACCAATGAAAAATTAAAGTGAAAGAGATTTGGTGCATTCATTTGCTATTATCATATACATCGCACTATTTCTTCATTGCTCAAGAGTGGTTGTGTTAACCTAAAGGTAATCATATAATTGCGGTTGTTTATAGCGTTTTGCAGATTTTCAGTGGACAGGTGTTCCGAATATTATTATTTTCTATATAGACAATAACGGCGATGAAAATTACCGTCTATATAAACTAAATATCACTGAGGTTAATAATAACATTTTTCCTAAATAATTATTCGCTTCTATCCCTTATTTAAGTTTAAATCATTAACGGAGCATATATCTTTGATATGAATATTTGAACGTAAATATGTAAAAAAAAATTTGTATAATGTGTAATATGTAAATGTTTAAATGAATTGGTAACAAAATATATTCAATTATGTCAAACTAAAACTTCGCGTCTAACATATAAAGCATGAAAAGAAAAGGATTTTCGATGAATTTTTATTTGCCCAATATTTTCATAAAAACCTATGCAAATACGCCTCATATCTAACAGCTCTTACTTTTGCTAGTTTACTTAAGGTTTAATGCTTACTATGGTTAACTTGAATTTGCTAAAAAACGGTCTGAAGCTGTTCAATCGATCGAATTTGGGCACTGTCATTTAAATATATGTATGGCTATATGATTGCCAAATTGCGCTGGTATCGACATTCGAACTTATTTAGACGATGAACTTTTCATTGAGCAATTCTGACATAAATGACGTCATATTGACCAATTTTGACCTGAATTGCGTCATAATAGAGATTTAAATGTCGCCGATTTTCTATGAAACTATAACTGTGAATAAATTTGAATTTGATCGTCGGTTAGTTTTGAAAAGAAATTCATATTGAGTTGATTATTTACGACCCTTTTTTATTTGATCCTGATGTTCCAATATTTATATTGGCGAGTATAAATTCCTTAATTGATACAGGTGAGGAGTGTATAACGCTTAAGTGGTAGAGAATATGCGAGTAGTTTTTATATAAACGATGGACAAGAAAGGAATGAGAGCCGAAAATTTTTGATTGCCGATCAAGAATTATGTCTGCGAAAAATTATAACTCGATGAATAGCAAAAGTACAGCGCTATATTTTGACTAAATTTCAACTACCTTGTTGTCCCCTTCCGCATTTGTATAAATTCGAGATTTAGTTTTCTTATGGAAAATATTGGTTGAATTGTAGAGAGATCCACCTCATAAGCCATATGCAATATGCGACACAATTGGCGTGAAAGCACTCATTGTGGCCAACGACAAACGACATCATAAAATTTTGGTGGGACTCAATGATGATGGCTTAATGTGAGACTCGCTTAGATTCTTAATAAGTGAATTCATATTGTCCACTATCTTGGAAAATGTTAAGTAATTTGTTAATTTTGAAGTATACGAATACACCTAACTTTTTCATCTTCTGAGATTGGAACCATGAAATGCTGCATGAGGATTTAATGACGGATGTATGAAAGAAAAGCAAATTTTTAAGTAGCGCATTTAATAAACACGTTCTACCCACTCCTCTCCCCTTAAATAAGCACTTTGCCACCTAAAAACTGGTAGGGGCTCTAGAGGCCCTCAGGCTTTCAATTAGTTTACAATTTCTGTTTTATCATCGCTTTCACCGTTGAAGTGGATTTTTGAATAGGAAAAGTTATCCTTTTATTAAATTATGTTCTTTCTTCCTTCCCACAAAAGAATGGGACAAAATTTTCATACGTACGATAGGTATAATGCATTGTCGCGATAAGGTCTGTACGCATCGCAACGAAGCAATGATTATCTTCGAATGTGTCCCCTTCTTCAACAGTTGAGGGAAAAAGCATTTTCGAGAAAAATTTTACTCGATTCTTGAAAATTTTCCACCAAATTTGTTGCATATAGTTTTGCACAAGTAAAAATGCCTACACGTCCTCTGATACGAATTTTTATATAAGCAAATCTTTTGTACAATGGCTAAGGTTTTTACTTCTATCCTTCCTACTATAATTGAAATTCATTCGGCGTAATTTCTTTGGTTACTTATATTCCAATTATGGTTCAGTTTAGTTCTCAGTTAAATTAATAATCAAAGTTCTGAAACCGGACGGTCACCGTTGTGACTGCCAGAAAAGGTCCAAATTTAAATATCATACAACTTTCGCAGTTAGAGATATTCTCAGTTTTACTGATAAATCTTCATTAACGAATTATTTCCTCCTTATTTTTATGTGAAAACTGCAAACGAAATAAAATTAGAAAGCTTGATAAGTCATTATCACTAATTAGCACAAATTGTCATTCTGCTCATGAATGATTTCATTTCAGATTTCACGATATTTATGAATTTGATCTGCTCGCAGATCGAATGAAAATAATTATGCGTAATAAACGTTTTGCACAACCAATGTATATCGATAATGATCTACAAATTCGACTTGCTTATCGTAAGTTTCTGCAAATATTTTTATGGATCGCTAAAACAATTTTTTGACCATCATTTTTTAAAAGATAAATCTAAATGAAAGGAAATGATGTAACTATTGAACACTGCAATGATGTAATTTTAGCAAATTTAGAAAACAAAACATTCGCCACAAGCTACAAATATATCGTTTTGTTGTTATCGATTTTGACGCAGCATTTGGTCCCAAAGAATTTCGCATCGCTCTGAAAATTGTGAAAAAATTCAGCTAGGAAAGATTTTCAGTTTTCTAAACGATACGATTGTATTTCAGAAAATCGACTTCAATCGGCTTAGCCTTTTCGTTGATAGTTTTATATTTTGTCTACTCACTAACCTTTGAAATGTCTCAGTGTCAGTCTTTAAGGTTGGTGTTTCAACGATTGGAAATGCGAATATCAATCCACAAATTCTGGGATGTGTGAGATGTTTTATTGCATTAATTAGACTATTTATCGTTTGGCTGTATTCCACTCGAAAATCCTTCAACCCGTTTGTAGTATTATTCCGTATAAAAGAACATAAAGCACTTAAGAAAATCAGTAGCAAAAGAAAACGCATATGCACAGGGTATTGCTGCAATGATGAATGATGATAGGCTAATAAAAACATTACTTAGTGGTTGTAAACTTTTTGCCTGAATGTATAAGAGTGTAACCGAAAGTATAAAAAGTAGCAAATACACATAGACAAGTAAATTATGTAGCCGACAAAGATGCCAATGTCCCAAGCGCATGGATTTGATAGGTTGCTGCATCCACAAATTATAAGAATTGAAGTTCATCTTCCAGTTTTCCGGACTTGATCGACTTACGTTGGACAACACTAATGTGTGCAGATCGAAAAGATACACATGACTGCAGAGATGAGGGGTTTGGTGGAAGGGGGCTATGGGCGATGAAGGTGCTAAAAATGGGTCACTGTGCATTATAAATGTGATCTTTGTGTACATGAAGTACGAAAAAAGGAAAAAAGTCAGCTATAGAATTGCACCACTTTTAGAATGTATTTATTTTTAATAAACTCTGTCTGCCAATGTTGATTCTGATGGATTCAAGAAGAAAAAGGCGACGGTTCGACGGAATATTATCGGGTTTCGGAAAGTGCCGATCCAAAGAACCTGACAAGTGACGAAAGCGACTGGGTGCTGTACTTAACTGTCTCGCAAAGGGATACACTTCTGACAAAGTTTGCTTCTTTGCCTTTTTTATTTCAGTGCGCACTTCATAATTTCAAAAATCCACCTTGTGAAGGATTGTGATTTTAAATTGAAAGCAACCGACGAAATATGATGTGAAGAGAATTGTCTTATATTACCTGACCCTCCCTTCCCCTCTTCCTGTCCTCCTGACCTTTCTCCTTCGCACATAACATCAAAACGTGATTAACTTCCAGTAACCTCGCAAATGACTGAAGTTTACGATTTGAAGGAGTTCTTGACAAATTCTTTCTATAAGTGAAATTGTTAAAGCGATAATCGATAGTCAAGATAGTGTATCCTTGTTGGGCACATGAGTGTGTCCTTTCCACTCAAGAGCAACTGGCAGCTTAATTTCCCCCCTCTCTTTTCCTCTTCCCCTCCTAAACTTAGAAATTTTTCAGGCCGGTTGGCTTCAGCGGTGATAACAAACGAGTATTTTGGCTTTGGGGGATGGATACCGACCTCGGTAAGAAACGAACATTAATAATTTTCATCAGAGGTTTGGCTATGATATTTCAGGAAGATAATGTTCTAAGAGGGAATTGTCGAATAACAAAGATTAGCAAACAAGTGGGGAATTACTGGTAGGTGTTTCCATTTTCTTGAAAATACGGAATCACTTGAGAGTGCATCAATTCCCTCAATTACGAGGTTGAGCTATTAAATTATGGAGTAAACTAAAAGGTCGTTTTGTAAATTTTATTATGGCTAAGGGTAGTAATTGTGAAAGGAAACACATTAGCTAATAGAAACACCAAACAAGAAAGAGATAAGGCACGTGGATGTGTAGCTTAATTGCCACTGTATGCATGCTGCTAGAACTTCATTTCAATGTTCAGAAAAAAGAACATTCCACTTCACTACATATAACTACTAAATTTGCACTTTAGATTGTACTAAAATTTACATGCACAAACATAATCTCTCGAAGTGTTGGATTCTTTCCCACGTATTGTGATTTTAAGGACAACTTGTTGTTCATGACTTCGGCCATCCAGAAGCGAATGAAATTATTCATACAGCAAAGAAGGCAGAAATTGAATATATATATGAAGAAGATATCGATGATAATGAGATATTTGTACATCCCATCGATAAAACGATACTCGCCATCACTGAGGTATAATCCGTCAGTCCCAATTTCAACGTGCTCCACAGTAAATTCTAATTTGTAAATCATCTTAAATGAGGCAATGTTTGAACAAAGGGCTGATTAAACTGTGGTGAGAATAACACGTGATGAATGCATGCAAAGAAAGGAGAGGGGGGAGGGGAGGAGGGCTTCAACCTTAATTATTCTTCGTGATTTCTGAAATTTTAAGTGATAGAATTCCTTAAACGTCTTAAGATGAAAGCAAATGAGCTATGCCTGCCTTTAAAAATAGCAAAAATTCTTATTCTTAGATTGTATACGTGAAGGACACTTCTTACCTCACTTCGAATATGAAAAAAGATCTTTGTGGGCTGTAAAAATATTATTTCATTGAAAGTTTGATGGAAAAAGAAAATCATTATGATGATTAAATCGATAATAACAGCGACATAATTCATAGAAACTAACATTTAGCAGTCAAAAAATTGCTTAAAAGTTTTAAAAAATTGGTCACATTTGTGCTTTGGAAGGTAAGTAAGACATTTGATAAATACATCATTCATAGAATCGAATTAAGATTGACTTTAAATGATGAGGTTTTTTCAGTTCTATCATAAACCTGAAATCTATATTCTCAACGATACGGTGAAAGATGATTTGGAATATCTGAATAATTTATATCCTAATGATTCGCCACTGATCGTCGGAATTAGTCAAGGTGTTTTAGGTTTATTTATTTTTTCTCTACGGAATAGTCCATGATAAAGTAAGAGGAAGAGTCTGCACCACCGATATATTTGATACCAGTAAAACTTGTGAATTTAATCGAGAGTGAAAAAAACAAATTACCTCATTATGGCTTTCCTGTCCGACACTCAGGTGATATCCTAAAAAGTTTCAGCTAATAAACACTTCTTTAATATTGGTTTCTTCATTGTTCTCAGTCGTTCGTCCAAAATGGCATTGAGTAACTTTCCTACTCAATTCTTATAATTCAACTCCTAAGTAGCACCTATCAGTTTACCTCTTCGCTGCTATACATTTATAACAATTCCATCAAATGCTTCAAGGAAGTCATATTTTAATGCACAAATCTAGAACTCTCTCCGCTATACAGTAATACAAATAAATGACTTTTTGGCAACAATGGTGAAATTTGTTCTACTGATAAGAAGTTCAAAAGTTTGAAATTTCAAATTTCAATTCATGAACAAGATCGGCGTTACCAAATCGATATTCTTTCCATAGGAGTAATATATGTAATTTTTATCTTGTTTGGAGGATGAGAGTTTTAAATTCAACTCTTCTTTCTGTTTATATCTTGTTGAGTGCAATAATAATATTGGGTTATAGATTTTGACACCTGGTTGCTAACATATTTATCCGATCGAATCCCTTATGAGTTTTACTTATATCGACGTCCACAAAAGAAGGCCGAATTTCTTTTCACAACACGACCGAAACTGAAAGGAAAGAAATTATGCCGTATGGTCGGCTTTGAATTCGTAACACGCGATAACCTCACGCTACAAGCTTATCTCAGTTTACCACCGAATGTATGCAAAAATTTATTCCTTTTCTGTTCTGCACAATGGAATCGGTTGAAAATCACTTGCAATTTAATAACTCAGTGATGTACATTCCAAAAGAACGCGATATGAAGAAGCAATAAATAAATAAAATGAAATAAAACTCTTCGCTTAAGCAGAACAAAAATTTTCCTTATTTCACTGCAAATTCATCAATAGTTTTTCTTCCATTTGGTCACTTCAATAATTTAATGAAAGATGGCCATAAAAATGCTTCAATAGAACAATTCACTGAGAACAACAAAAATCTTTATTGGCTTTATTTCGCTTTTCTCTTAAGTTGCAATCATCGTATCACATCTTTTACCAATTGAGAAAAGTAGTTACCAGTAAAAAAGCCACAAAATGATTTGAAAGGCACCGATACCATAAATATTCGGTTGTTTTCATCAACGTAAAATGGTCATTAAATATTTTATTGGAAATTATTTTCGGCGAAATAATTACCACTAGTGATATTATTGTACGAACATTTACAATTAATACCGCACCCGTACTTCTTCCTCGTGTACGTAGTTATATAGCCACTTTTCAAAAACCGAGTGTTCTTTTCATATTTTGTTTTATGGCCTCAGATTTAATGCATTATCATATTGAACCCAGTATAAGTACAAGTATAGCAAGAAAAGCATGAAATTTTTCGGTAAGATGGCATCACTAATAACCACTAAGCTATAGTTATATGTGAGAGTTTTAGACGGAGCTGCGGAAGCCATCCGAATTGAAAGATCCAATTCAAGCAGCTTATGCAGCAAAAGGTTTATTGCCGAGAAGGCCACAGAAAATGGTTGTTGACGTTCATGGTGGGCCACAACATCGAGAAAGGTTCGGCTATACGAAAAAGAATGTCTGGCTGACAAGCAGAGGGTATGCGGTTCTACAGGTAATTTTACAATTGTTGATTCATTATCCATTAACGAATACCTTTTCAGAAAAAAATAAACAACTTCTGCCTGTTTCTTTGAATGTAACTCTCCCCTTTCCCTTCCTCCAGCTTTAATAAGAGCCTTACTGGGTCATTAATTGTTTTAAAAACTCTTGAATACAACAGTCATTGAGAGGTGGTGAAATTCTTTTTTTTTGGGGGGGGGGGAGGGGGATTCATAAACCGTCACAAGTGAAGAAGGGTGCTGAAGGAGCTATCAGGATATGTGGATAAGTGGGAATGCATTTCTTTCTGGGAATAATATCATCCAGTAGGCAAAGTTGTCGTCGGAGCACTACACTCTTCATTTATAAGACCTGCAATGAAGCACGGTTATTAAAACGCAGTTTTTAGCGAAATGAGGAAAAAAGAAAAAAGAGAAGACGCCTGGCGGTCCCGATGTTTTTAAAAGTACTAAATGAAGAGACCGTAATAGCATGGAAATATATAAAAAGAATAAACGTCGTAAATAGTTCATTACATCAATGACAATTGGTGAGAAAACTGCGATGGAGCAGCGTGTCACTCATTGATTGAATCAAACAACGAAACAGTGGTGATTTGATGAAGAAAAAAAAAACGAATGTTTGAGCGCCACCTTGGTAATTAATTTACCACAGAATTACTGTGGGTACTCAGATTTTGTGAATTCAAATTTTTCGGTTTTTTGAAACGAATAGGACCTTTCACAATCGAAGAGTACCGATCACCTTATTGGGGTTTCTTTATCGGTCTGCTGTAAAATATTCATCGTTTATTTCTAAAGAAGAATATAAAAAATTAATGTTTTTGAAAAAATCGCATCTTAGTGAAAAATGCTTTTGCAGAATGCTCTCGCGAAAATGATTGAAAAAGTTTCAATGATTGAAAAATATCAGCTTCTTACACTCGAACAAATTCTTATCCGGAATAGCTGTTCCGAAGAAATTCCTAGTCGGAAAGAGTCACTATGAACTGAACAAGTTCTTAGATAGGAAAACTTGTTAAACTTAGAATAAAATCTAGGAAACTAAGGTTAGAATAAAACTTCTACCTAAGGAAGCTACTAAGATTGGAATAAATTTTCATTTGGAAATGTTCTTGTTTCGGTTCCATCTTTGAATTTTCTATATTTCTAAAGTTTTAGATTTTTTTTTCTAAATGGAAGTTCTAAAAAATTCGAATTTGGCCAAAGTTGAGATTTTTTGTGTGTAAAAGTACAATACAATAAAATGAAATGCATACAGTGTGCCGCATATCTGTCGTGTTATCGAAGAAAAAAATCCTTATTTCAAACATATTTATAGGTGAACTTTCGTGGAAGTCGTGGATTCGGTAAGAAACTCTTGAATGCTGGGAATGGTGAGTGGGGACGCAAGATGCACTACGATCTAATTGACGGTGTCAATTTCGCTGTTAAGAATGGAATTGCGAAGCGCTCTCAAATCGCTATTATGGGTTTGTCATTAAGCACGTCTTGGGGATAGCGATCCATTAATTTAAAAAATCGCTTTGCATTTTCTTAGGTGCTCTTCATATGCTTGCAATAAGAAATAATTTCACAGCATCTCTTACTCTTTACTTACAGCTTAAATCTAAAAAGCAAGGCTATACAGCTCATCAACCTTTTGAGATAGAGAATCACTTCCTTATAATATTTTATTGACTACATGGAATAAGCATCGATGTGAAAATTTTTATGCTCGCGTTTTTTAGAATCCACAGGTGTTCCTTTATGATTTATTTTTTATTGACTGTAGCATGCAGTTGTTCTTTCATTGATAGCAACAGCTCAATATTCAGGAATGCAGAAAACGCATACCATGTCAGTCTTCGTGACGATTTTCCATTATTTCGAATGGCTGTCCCTTCATGATCGCATTGATTACTTTCCTTTGAAACTGCCATTTTTGAAAGTCACTAATTTAATATACAAGCATGATAATTACTTCTGACGAGTTTTATTCTATGACATTAATAAAGTAAACAATTGCCGCACACAAAAAATATTCTTTTGGAAATAATAAACTGAATTCCCTTTCAGTGGATTTATTTCACTCATTTATGTCATTATTAACTACTGAAAACATATTTTCGATGAGATTTATTTATGATGAACATCGCTGCGTAGATGGTTTTATCATTTTTATCAATACTCATTTCCGTGTTTACTTCAATTTCGATGTTTGTTTTCATTTCCGTTATCACCTTTCTTACTCTTGTGAATTTATTCTTCGGCAAGGGAAATCAAATCCGCCTCAGTTGATTATAAATCGAGAAAGCATCTATCATCAATATGAGTTGGAGTACCAATCTATTTTAATATATCCGTGTTTTATAATATAAATAGCTGAATATGATTTTCCCACTTGAGATTGTTCTTCAGAAGCTTTTAACGTTTACGATCCCTCTTGATTCTACCAGTAAACAAATGGGAAAGAGGGAGGGGGAGATGGGTTCGGTTTCGCTGTGAACTGTTGCAACCGAAAGTAAATTGCTCTTATCTTTAGGTGGTTCATATGGTGGCTATGCAGCGCTCATTGGGATGACTTTCACACCAAATGTATTTGCCTGTGGAGTAGATATTGTTGGTCCAAGTAATCTGATAACTTTACTGGAAGCCGTGCCACCGTATTGGCTCGTAATTTATAATCGTATAACACTTATGCTTGGGGCAGATAAAAACACTGCAGAAGGTAAATCATTCTAATAACTTTTAAAAGCGTATTTTTCAAAAGGGCAGACATCCTGAATGGTGTCTGGAAGAACAAAGATTACCTACCAACTGTCGGAATGTCCGTCATCTGCCAAAAATTCGTTTATGACACTTCATCCTTATCTTTTACTCAATGATGAACTTATCAACTTTTGAGATAGAGAACATAGTTTAAAAAGTTGCTAATTGTAAGACAATATTTAATAACTCAACTGTTTAGAAACAAACTAGATAGGTCAATTGAATAAGTCATTTGCAGTGGCAGGCAACACGATATATTACAATCACTCGTTCCTCTATGAAGTTCTCCACTTATGATGCAATTTGCTCTAGTAGTTGACGTGGGAGGCATCGCAGCAAACCCCGAATTATCCGTTATTTCGGAGCAGAATCTAAGCTAAGACGAGTATGCTGTAAACTTTAGTCTACTGATGTAAGCAGAGGAATATTTGCCTTATGGAGAATATAAGAGGATTTTTGCTTTCAACAGGCCGAGAGTGGCTTGCAAAATTTTTGAAATTATTCGGTCGGAGGGCTTATATATCCCTCGCAACTTATTTTTCTAGTGAAACACAACTGAAGAAAAGGAAGTTGCCTTGTTCGATTTAGGACGCTGCAGAGTACAGCAGTTGCAATTACCTGACTATTTAGTTTTTTTCCAGTTCAGCATGGATTGAGATTTTTCTTCACCATTCAAACATTCGCTAAACAAAAGGCAGCTCACATTTGAGCTAATATTAGTGTGAATGAAGAAAGGACCTCATGATGCTACCTGCTTACCTGATAGTTCGGTTTAAACATTAATTTGAGAAAATGAAAACGAACCTCTACGGTTAAAGCACTGATAAATAAAATGACATCTGCCCTTCAATATATATATATATATATATATATATATATATATATATATATATATATATATATATATATATATATATATATAATGAAGAAGGAACGCGGCGTGATTTTATATAACAGTATGATTTTGGAGTGTCTTTTCGAACTTCACTCTAAACGCTTTATAGGGCGCGAGTTTCTACGGAGTCGGTCACCACTTTTCTTTGCTGACAGAGTTCGAAAGCCACTGATGATTCTTCAAGGGGCGAATGACCCTCGCGTCGCACGTAATGAATCCGGTTGGCAACAAATATGAAATTTGAAGTTCAAGGCTCACCCAAAGTGATATCCCATCTTCACGTCCAGTATAACTCAAATACGATTGAAAAAATAATATTCAAAAATAGTGCCACATTTCTTCAATAATGACAGTATCGAACAGATATTTTTGCCGCCCTCAAGAGATGAATTCATTCGTTCGGATTAAAGAGAATTCGGATGCAGGAATGATCTTGCATAAATGATGATAGCATACAAATGAAAAAAACAACGAAGAAAATGACCGCTTCAAAAATAAAGAACACAAAACAACTTGCAAATGTAAGACAATCTCTCATTCCTACTGATTTCATTGGACATAAAAAATGCAAGATTCATCCAAAAACCTCATCGTCAGCGGTTAGTGGGATGGACATGTCGGCAACCAATGCTTTTGAAACTAGAGAAGGGCAGTACCGCAACTCGATGAAGTATATTTTGAATACAAGTGCAATGAAGAAAGGGCACTTCGCTTGTACCACCTCCGAAAGTCGGATTCTATTGTACTTATATTCTAGTTGGAGTTTAAATTTGGCACGACACCGTACTCACTTGGTATAAGTGAAAATACATTGCGAAAAATATGATAGTTTTTGGTAAGATAACATCATTGGCGCTGCTCCAGTAATTATAAAACACGTAAACTATGAATGTTGGCGGGGAAAATGATATCCAGCAACTAATTTTTCATTTAAGCAATCCTCCATTGCGCTAAATTGATAAATACTGTTGCTAGTCGAATCAATATTTTGAAACTTTGAATTTATAGATCAATCTTTTGAATTAACAGATCAATTTGTTGCTGCACTCAAAGCAAACAACATTCCCGTTACATATATACTCTATCCGGATGAAGGACACGGATTCCGGAAACCGGAAAATGCACTGGCTCAAGCAGGTTTTGTCGAGAAGTTCCTTCATGAATGCATCCACGGTGAATACGAAGATTTCAATCTCCGGCAACACAATTCAAGTGCTCTGGTCGGTTTTAGTAAAACGTATAGAGTAATAATTCTTACCGTTACATTTTCTTCATGTTACTCTATTCTCTAATAAAGGAAATCACACAGCTGTAACAAATAAGTTGTAATTGAAAAGTGAATCAATTTGGGATAAAAGCATATAAAAACGAAGACTAACACCAATGTCGGTCCAATAAAAATGAAGCATATGGCACGTAATGAAGAAATGTGTTATTGTAGCACATTAAGGGATGTATTATAGTAATACACAGTAAATTTGCCACGGTAGCATATTAGAAATTACGTTACATTAACGCACCAAGAAATGTTTTAGAGCAATATATTTCTTAGGTACAGCATAATTGATATGTGGCTAGTTCGTGACATATTTTTCTCCGTCCATTTTCACAAAATTTCCGCCTTTCATATAACTCCCAAGACAGTTGCAATGAGTCCCACGTATCGCGGAATAGATTCTACTTCAAACATGGCTTAACAGCGTTCTATTCACTGAAGCGCCTGCTCACTTAAGATGTTTCAGAGCAGCGTTAGTAATGAATGATTTGGTAGTTAAGGGTTATTATGCTGACCTAACAATTGCAGGTATTATCTGATGCGGAAGATCTCTATGGAACCGTCGAACCGGACGACCTCCGACTATTAGGCGACGTTCCCTTTACGGCAGCAGAAACTGAAGGTGAAAACGACTTTAGGGATGCACAATCAGGATGAATAGAAGATTCGAGGAATGCACCGAAGTATTTCAGAGATATGCATTTAGTGGAATCAAAACAAGTAGCATTCATATTGGTTGGCAACACCACACGCCGATTCTTTTAAAACTGCTCATTTTAAATAAATGTTTTTTAAAAAAAATATTTTGCTCAATGATATTAAATGCAAAAAAAACTGAGAATAAAACAATAAAATGGTCCTTTGAAATGCAATCATAATATGGCAGTGTTAAGGAAATTATCAGTGTAAAATAATTCCCACAGAAAATGTTAAATATCGAAATTAAGCGGCGACGAAAATCACTATAAAAATGCATTGCAAACACGAAAGATGCAAAGAAGATAACCGCAATACACCGCAGAGACGATTAATATAAACGATCCTAATTGATACAATTTGAGCATTCAATGCACTTTGCAGTAACATTTTAAAACCTTTGAGAATAGATTTCAGAAAGGAAATTTCATAATGAAAAAAAAAAGTGTGAGAAACAGACTAATGTTCACAGAGGACTAAAATTCAATGTTTCGCATAGTTAAAAGAATTTGCAAAGAAATAAATTTGCAATTAAAGACATTTTTCTTTCGGAGAAAAATCATCATTTTCTCGACAATACCTTCAATGTTCTATATTCTGTAATATATTTTGAAGAATCCACAGGTGAGACAAAAGAATCTCAGGTTAATTAGTTCAATATGAACATTTCAAATGCAGTAACTAAGAAAACGCATTATCCCGCATAGAAAGCAATGATTTTTCGAACATCTCTTTGAATCTGCATTTTATATTGTGCAGTTGGAGTGCTCTGCAGATCTTGTGCTCGAAATTTACTGTAAATCATCATCAACAAATCGTCTGGCAGAATACAGCAGTCGCTATGATTCACTCATGAGTTTACCTCAGCATTGCCCTTCTATGGCTAGTCTGAAAACGTCAACGATCGTCAGCCATCAAAAAAGACATTAAAATACATTGAAGATTATTTTTATTAAATACATTTATAACAATTAAATTGCTGAGAGTAGCAAGCAGTAAGTTTTTAGAACTATCACAGTGGATCATTTTGCTCCTCAGATTAACCCCAATATCGAACCGATAGCCAATTAACTCTTCATAAATGAATCAGAAACGATTAATTAGTATTTATTATCACGCATATATCATACAAAAATAACAAAAAACAGCGAAATATTAAAAACAACTATGGCATGATACGAATAAAAGTAACTCCAAACACTTAATTCTAATACAAAACAAGCACTTTTCAATCAATAAACCCTTCAAAAAACCGCAGGCCACTCTCATCTCACATTTAGCGACTTTCAACATCAATAATAATATGCTTCGATTTTTATAACCGATCAAAAAATTTGCATAAAAGCATTTTCGTGCTCATGTTTGGCACAAAGAAGGAGACGTACTGCAGAGATAGCAACCATACATCTGTCTGCATACTTCAAACAACAACCTACTGTACATAATCGAATGAAACTTATAAGGACGCTTAGATCCCCTCCGGATTAGACCCAAACATCGACGAGTTATCCCGATGTCTTATGATCCCTAAAATTCATCTCCGATTGGTACTTTAAGGCAAAGTTCTGCTTTTTCCACTCAACATTACCTGCGTCAAATCTAATAGAACATGGGAAATAGTCATCAGAGTCTTCGCTGGCCTTAATTCGACAGTCACTCATCGCGCGAGTTAGAGTTAGAACAATGGAGAAGAGAGAATCACTTAAGAAGTGGCTAAAAAAAGAATTCCAACAGAGCTGAGAAAGCCGTCAAATTTCATCGCCCTGAGTTTGACATTTACACAGCAAAGGAGATACCTTGGCAAAAAATTAAAAAACTGCTGAACCCCTCAATCGGGTGTGATCCCTCTATAGCTTCATCTATGTTCTCACATTCAAGAAAAAATTCATCAGTACGAGTTCTCATGCATGCAAGTGTTGAAAATTACCTGAAACTTCAAATGATGCTCCCTTTTTGCACGGTTCATATATATATATATATATATATATATATATATATATATATATATATATATATATATATATATATATATATATATATATATATATATATATATATATATATATATATATATAAATGCTTCCATTTAACTGCAATTCTTCAGAAACCTCTTTATGCTACTGTCCTCACTGCTAATTGCCTATTTATTTTCATTGAAGTTGAAACAAAGCGATTAATGAAAAGAATGCTGAGGTTAGAATAACAGGTTCGAATAAGATCAAAAAGTAGCTATAAGACTTGAGGAAGTGATAAATATCGATCACGATCCCCAACAACAAATCAAAGCTAAATGAACAACCTATCAGTCTACTCAACAAAAATCATACATTCTCCTCAATACATTTTATGCGAAATAATCGAGCAGAATAAATTCTATGAATATATTTCCCTAAAAATATTAAAACAAATTCAACTAGACATCGAAATTCCTTCCTTTGCAATCGCCAAATAACAACAATAAATAAGAGATGAGGAATTTCAATCGAAAAGACCAGCTTTCTTATCGATTTCTTTGATTTGTGCATGTGAACCATCACAGAATGGCCTTTTGCTCGTCTGCTTACAATTACATAGCCATACCTGTAGGAAAACAATAATGCTACTTTGGAATGAATATAGAAAGAAAATAACGGCACACCTCTTATATATAAAGTACCATTCCTACAAAACAAAAATTGGTGTTAGAATAAAAGGAAAATACAAATTAGCGGAGGGAAGTTGATAAGATTCACATAGAATGTCTATTATGATACCCATGACGAAAAATGTTAATTATATATTTATTTTCAAAGTCAATACTTATCAACAATTTATTATATTTTATTAAGAGTAAAAATTTTTTTCTGAATTCAATATGGTTCGGTCGGCTTATCGAATGTCGACGATTGAAGGATGCGTTTTGATTTTCACATATATCGAGAAAACAAAACCGGACAGCGCAAAAATGACGAAGAGTAAATCATAAAAAACAATAAACTAAACTCCCCCTCCTAAATTCTAAAGCAAATAAACTTGTAAACAAAATCGCCTTCCCAACTGAAGAGATGACTTTAAAAATGCCCTCTTTGTGGCGGCTTTAAAGAAGATATTAAATAAAGACGTAAAATGTACTTAGGATTACAGAAAAATTTCACTTTGCCTGCAACTTTTTGTCCAACTTTATAACATCGCCATATTATTCAATCAATTCGTTGTTTTTAGTTTTCGAAGATAAATTTTCATCCAACGAAGCAAGTATTTCTGCTGCAAAGAGTAAAAAAACGGCTTATAAGCGAATAAAAGGAAAAGAAGACCTCCATGTCACGATCGGGAATAAATCGCACCGGTTTTAGCTTCAGATCCGGTATGTATACCAAATTATGGCTTCCGTCACAAAGCGGCTGAAAATTATTCACCTCAAAAACAAAAAAAGAACCACCTAAGAGCATCGTATTGCGAGGTTGGAAATGGCGAAACTGAATACGTATTAAGGTAAAGTAAGTATATAAACTAATGCTACACGTTACTTTACTGTAATAACGCCAAATACGTTTTAAAACAACTCATTTGAATGTGTGAGTTTAGAGAAAAACTAGAGGATATCCAACGAATATCAATGAATAGCTACCGGAAGTGTTACTTCGAGACAATTTCAGCACCCAAAGACCTACAGTGAACAAACGATACACCATAAGGAAAATGCAAGAAAAATCGAAGGCAACAGCCTACAAGATATGTAAAAACTAGTAAGTGGTTTATACAGCGGCTGAACAAAACATTACTAGTGGCATCTAATTCCTTTACCTGCTCATATGCACTCAGAAACCACTAACACCTATTTACAAAATGAAGAGGAAGAAGGAAAGGGGGGGGGGAGATGAAGCGGCAGTTCACGATCGCGCTATATATCTCTTCATATTTCTGTGGTGAAGAAATGTCACGGAAACTCGAACTTGATCGCTCAAAATTTTGAGAACTGCGACTTCGCCGTTTTTGCAAGTTTTTAAACCTCGTGCCTTTCCTCGAGCGGGAGCGGGAGGAGGGGACACATCACTTCACCAAGGTTAATTTTAGACGCGTGCTTCTGTGGTAAAAACTTTCCTACCCCAATAAATCTTGGGGATACAATCGAAATTTGAGTTCGTCAGAAAATTGTAGCTTTACTTTATTGATTCAGTGCCGAATTTGATCACCTGATTTCCACTATAACCGCAAGAGCACCATGCGTATATTTTGTCCTTCTTCATTAACACTTTTGCAGGTAATTTTGACGCTATTTTTCCTTTACCCGGTAGTAGATGATTCGTTCCTTGTAGACCGTAAGGATGCTCTGGCTTCTTATCTTGTAACTGAAATACCCTTTTGAAATCGACTTTACAGAACACTTACTGAATATGTATGCAGAATGTTCTCACTGACGCTTGTTGGGATCAAAAGAACATTTGAACTGCTATAAAAGATTAACCATTTAAGAGCAGCAATCCAATTCAAAACAAATTCTGGTGAAGACGCCTCGAAAATTTCAATATTCTAACCATCTAATGCAGTACCACCACTACATTTCCATTTTACTATGCCTACACATTATTAGTATTATTTGTGGTGGCGAGTGGTTGCGTCGTCGCTTTTGTCTAACCAAAGATATCGTCACGGTCCGCCTAGCCAGCGGGTGACGCGATTTCCTTAGGCTGCAACCGCGTGAAGTACGGAAAAGCAAATGGGCCTCAATACCCTGCACACCAACCAACCCGGTCAACTACGTTGGCTGATCGGTCGACAGTGGATGAGAGGCTGCCAAGAATCTCAGGTACCATGGCCGACGTACCGAAAGGACTCAACCTCTCGATATGCACCTACAACTGCAGGGACCTAACGAGGGAAGACGTTCTGACTCTGCTTTTCGAAGAAAAAGGGAAAATATGCTGCGACATATTAGGGCTTTGTGAAACACGACGAAGGGAAGATCTGGTGGCATCATGGGAAAACGGCGACGCCATGTTTCTCGGCCGTGGAGAAGGAAGAAGCACAACGGGAGGAGTCGGCTTCATCGTCGGAGAAAAGTGGGCTCCGCAAATTGCTTCCTGTCATCTGCGCTCAAGTCGCGTTGGCACTCTCATCTTAAACCTGAATGGAAAAGCACTTCTCAAGGTCATACAGGTGTACGCCCCAACTTCCGAAAGTGAAGATGAAGAGATCGAAGAATTCTATGAAAGTCTCAGCCAGGCAGAAACAGCCAACACTATTATTATGGAGGACTTCAACGCAAAGCTAGGCAAAGGAAGACCAGATGAGAAGTTTGTGGGGAAGTACGGAAGTGGTGACCGAAACGACAGAGGAGAACGCGTAGCCTTAATGGCAGAGACTTGGGGGTATTACGTCGGAAACAGCTGGTTTAGGAAGAAATCCTCGCGCAGATGGACATGGATATCCCCCAATGCGGAAACAACAAACGAAATGGACTTCATCTTGACGAAAAACAAACGGCTTCTCCGCGACGTAGCGGTAGTGCCACTCTTCAACACAGGGAGCGACCACATACTATTACGAGCCACAGTGCACCTCGCTTTGAAGGCAATCCCACGAAAAGGCAGAACGAGAGCATCGCGCCTTGTAGTTGACGAACAGAAGATGATAGCCGAAGTTGAACGTCACAAATGGGAACTTGTGGGCGACATAAACGCTGGCTACCAGTCGTTTAAGAACGCAGAATCGAATCAGCCAAACAAAGCTGGAAGGAGAATATCGAACGACAAGCGAAAGCTGCTTCAAAAAAAGAAAGAAATGAAAAGAGACAAAGCCCATATCCTAGATACTCGATTCTTAACAAGCTAATAAGAACGAGACTGTCAGAAGACATCCGAAAATGCCGCGAGGTACGCCTCTTGGAAAGTGTCGAGGAAAACAAAAGTCTGAAGAAGCGTAGAAGAAATCTGGCTATATACAGAAACAACCTCAATCCTCTGAAAGACAAAAGCGGAGAAAGGATAACAACTCGCGAAGGCATGGAAAAAATCTGCGAAGAATTTTACACTCACCTATTCGCTTCTCAGACGAAAATACCTGCACCTCAACACAGTGAAGCTAACTCTAATATTCCACCAGTAACAGTGAGCGAAGTGCGCTACGCTTTATCAAAAATGGACGACAGCAAGACACCTGGTGTGGACGGAATCACCGTAAAGTCACTGAAGGCAGGGGGCTTTGTCTGTGGAAGACGCTGGCGGAACGATTCAGCAAATACCTCAGGGTCGCCGATATCCCAGACGCTTGGTGAAAATCAAAAACCATCCTGCTCCACAAAAAAGGCGATAAAGAAGATCTCACAAACTATAGACCAATTAGCCTCCTATCGCACCTGTATAAACTTTTCACAAAGATCATTACTAACCGCTTGTCCACGGCGCTAGAACAGCACCCGCGTGAGCAAGCCGGTTTCAGAAGAGGGTACAGTACGAGGGATCATATTTTCGCCTTAACACAGCTACTGCAACGGAGTCGCGAATACAAAATCCCACTTGCAGTAGCTTTTGTGGACTTCGAAAAGGCGTTCGATAGTGTGGAGGTCAATGCAGTGCTCGAAGCACTAGAGGACCTATGTAATCCACCCCGACTACAATAAACTACTTCAAGCAGCGCAAAAAGGACAATTTCACGTGCATTACCCTGTTCAATAACGAATTACAAACCCCAATCTGTAAAGGGGTCAAGCAGGGTGACACGATATCTCCTAAGCTATTCTCTGCTTGCCTCGAAATGGTGATGCGTAACTTGAACTGGACAGAAGGTATTACAATTGACGCGGGAAGCTAAACCACCTGAGGTTCGCCGACGATATTGTCCTCATAGGTAGCTCAACGGATGAGCTACAAAAAATGCTGACGGAATTGGACAGGGAAGGTGCAAAAATCGGTCTGAAGGTCAACAAAACTAAAACCAAGTTCATGAAGTCAAAAGACCTGCTTTGCGACGGGAATAAAACTTGGCAACGAACACATAGAAGAGGTGGAAAGCTACGTTTACTTGGGACAGGCAGTCAGGATGGACGACGATCTGAAGGAAGAAATCATAGAAGATAAAGAGCCGCCTGGAGTAAATTCAAAGAAATATCTGATGTCCTAAAATCAAAACTCAAGCGAGAAACGAAAGCAAAACTGTTCAATTCTACAGTCTTGAAAGCAATGACATACGATGGCGAAACCTGGGCGCTAACAGCCGCAGAAGAGAAAAAACTACAAACAACACAACGAGCAATGGAGAGATCAATGCGCGGGATATCGCTCCGCGATAAAGTGAAAAACGAAGTGATAAGGCAAAGAACGTTGCTGAAGGACGTAGTAATTGAATACAAGTTAAACAAATTCCGCTGGGCCGGCCATGTTGCACGCAAAGATGACAATAGGTGGAGCGCCAGAATACTGCACTGGTATCCAAGAGATCGCAAAAGACCCAGAGGAAGGTCACCATGCAGATGGGAAGAGTTTCTCAAGACAAACGTAGGAACAACGTGGAGAAGAAAAGCAGTAGACAGATCGTTATGGAAGGGCATCGTGAGGAACGTCGTCACGGGATTGTCTGCTACGACAGGGACAGCTCTTTGATTAACGACTTCTAAGTAATCTAAGTATGTCTACACAAAGAAATCACATCCATAATTTTCGCTCCAAACAACCCAACTAGGCTGGTTGACCTACTTATATTGACTGTTTCACTTGTTTTAAATACTGTTTGCGATTCGACAATCTACAAAGCCAACTCTACATCGACTCAGCCTCGAATACATCAAAAACAATGCGCTGTATGCAAATTAACAGCTACTAAAACCCACTGAAGCATGACTTTTTTCTCAACTAAGCTGGAATATCAATGCAAACTTTCCTTGAGTGATAAAGAGAGACTGTACCGATGACCAGGTGGCAAAAAATTCCCGAAAAAAGAAAAGCTGTCATAGATCGAAATCACAAAGAACAAAAAATTCATAACTTACAAGATGGTACTTGAGTGAACTCGGTTCAGTACCAACAAAGTGCTGTCCTTTCCTATGAAGTCTATAGGGACCAAAACCAGTCTTCTGACTGCATTTGCACAGCGTCGCTGTTATTGGCCTCAATCTTGAGAGATTGACCATTCGAAATCGATGTTGTTCTCAAAGGCTTCTGCTAATCCAAACGCAATCTACATTCAAATAAGCACAGCGATTAAAACGCTCTAAAAACGAATAATAATAATCAAGAATCAACAACAATACAGCAAACACGCTAAAATAGAATTGACTGTCTATAATTGTAAGCAAAAATGAAACGGGCAATTATTACCAAAATATTGGCATAATTAATTCAACAGCTGAAAGCATAGTGGTTAGTTCAGAGATGTAATAGCCGAGGCCATTCTATGAGGGACCTTTGGTGAATAATGAATGTAGAAAAGGTTGAATCAAGGAAGACCATAATGAGTTTATTTGAAACATTCATAATATTTTATAAGTTCATGAATTTTAACTGATCATACTTCTTTATTTTTGTGCAGTTGAGATGACAACTGAGACGAACCATTGCCGAATCGTTAGTGACAGAAACAATTTCGAAATATATCACTTTCACACCAATACAGTAAATTAGAATAACGAACGAATTTCTCAGTTTTATTGTAATCGATAGTTTTTCTGTGGAGAATGTTTCAAATCATTTTTTTCATATGAAGAATGCACCTGTGGAATCATAACGGGCATTGCTCCTTCTACCAGAAGGAAGCAGCTAAATTTTGTCGAATTGTCTTCTATCTGCATCAGCACGCTGCTCCGACTTTACTTTACTTTGCCCCATTGCAGTCAGTGAAAGCACATTCGAATCGTCTCAAGTCGAAGAAATGCCCTTATTAAAAAAAAAAAAAACGATTTTGCAGAACCAACTTGGAGCCCGTCATAGGGATTTAAAGTCCTTCCTCTATACTGAGATGAAATTTTATGGGAAGATGCATAAGGCGGTTTGGTTGAGTAAAAAAATATGGATTTGTTAACAATCGGAAAATATGACCAAACGACATTTCGTGTCTTGTCAAGCAACACGAATCATATAATGAGCAACATTTCTTTTTTCACAAATCCTGCGCTTACCTACTAATATTTATTTATGAAGGAGCAAATGAACGTTCACATGGATGATGGAATCCGTAGATCACTGGTGGGGTCACTGGCTACGGATTTATTGCTCATAAAGTGGGAAAAAATACAAAGCGCTTTTATGAGGTTACGAGACTACTGCAGCACTGCAGCATCAAACTTCGGATGGTGCACAAAGAAAAGTCATACAAACGATGAGACAGATCCCACTCTTACGCATTTGGGCCACTGTTACCTTCTTGATTGGCGTGGCCAAGGAATGTGAAATAAAAGTTTGAAGATGAGATGTTCTGTCGCCGAAAAAGTCGATGATAAATTGTCTTATGCTTGATAGCAGTATTCAATCCTTATTCAAGACAGTAAAGAAAACAGCGCAAATGCAGTGCACCGATATGATGCAAATCAACAACGATCGAAGCATTCATAACACGACAGAGATATGAAAATCAAATAATACAATACCGTGTTATCTATGGGAAATAGATTATTGAATATCTGTACTTCCAGTGTATAATTTAATGAACTTGTTCAATAAGATTAAAGCATCGACGTTCCCTAATGGGATTTGCGAAAAAACGATATCACGTGGCTCTATTGCTATTGGGTGGGATCTTGTTGTAAAGGTGTATAATTCTACAGCACGAGTTATTGAGCATAACAAACGAGGTGCAGTGTTGCGTCGAGATTAATATTCGCGAGCACATCTTCCTAGGAGTTCCATTTCATCATATCACAGAAAGCGATAAGATAAAAGATAAAATCTAACAGCACAATTGTGAGTAAATGCTGCATATAGGTCTCTGAAAGCAATTCGGAAGAACTGATATCTTATATCGTTGAATATTTGAAGCGATCTTGAAAGGAAACGGGAAGTTCAGTGAAACCAATACAGAATATATATGAAATTAAAGAAGATATCTGCGGAAGTTTTATCAACAAATAAATAAAAAACGAATAAATAAGTAAATAAATACTTTTATTCCGCAATAAAGAAGCATCGAATAGGTGCCCCGACAGGATAAACATGCAAGGAAACAACAAAAACATTTGTAACCATAAGACGACACACAGGCATACGTTTTAAACCCAAGAAATGTGAGCAGTAAATCTTGAACGGAACAACTAAGTGGCAATACTTCAATGAGCCCACGTTGGTGACAATGAATCTGACAACTTTATACGCTGAATTTGCATAGCACATGCGTATACTGCTGACGCCGATGCGTTGATTTCTGTCTATTAGCTGATGCTATGTGTTCGAATGCGCTATACAAATCGTGCCTTACATTGTTATGCCCTTATTGCCAGTTCGGGTGGCAGATTGTTTTTGGCGAAATTTCAAAAAACTTATGCTGCGAATGAAATATTCGTGTTAAGATTAAAGTGAATTTCAAAGGTGAGTGTTTTAATTGGTGGCGTGTATATTTCTGTGAAGGATGCCGAAGCGATGCGCCTCAATAGCGGTGAGGCGGATGCGTGGCGCAGATTTACGCGTTGATAGCATATTCGGTGCGCAGGTTGTGTGATGTATAACAACATTCACCTCTGACATTTTTATCGTTTATAGCACATGCTTAGGTTTATTTTTGAATGGTTTATTGGAGTGAAGGAAGCATTTCTTTTAAATGATATTGCAGCTGGTGTTCCCATTGCAAAGTGCTGCGCGACAAAAGCGCCGATCGACGAATTTATCGTTGCATCTTTAGGCAACAAGTGTTAACTGCGATCTAATCATATCGTTATGATTGAAGCGTATAAAAAAAGTTTATTATGTAAAATGTTGGAAATGTACAAGGCTTGCGTTATTAAAAAAAAAAACAAATGCAGATGTACTCAGCACCACTATTCATCACTTTGCGATCGCTTAACACTATGTTGCATAAGGGTATAATTTTCGGCTTGAATGCTTTGTTCCTGGGGGACTGTTTAACCAGTTGAATGTCTCTCTTCAATCGCTGGTGCTTTAGCCATCTCCTCTTCTCCGCCTTGTTTAACACCCCTGAAATCATAACTCTTTTAAGCAGTGACCCAATTTATTCCACTGCTTGGAAGAACCCTTCTCCACTCCGCGTACACTTTTGTCTTGAACCATTTTGTATCGGGTCCGCGTCACATTAAATCAGGTCTTCGTCACGACTGCTAAACGCGACTGGCACTAGACTTAACTAATTTGCATAATAGATTGGTTAAGTGAGTTTTGCTTTAGTCCAGGTTGGGTAAAAGCTGGTTGCCCGAGCTAGGCCAGGGCCAGGTTTATCTCATCTCGTTATGGTCGTGGATCGAGCTCGATCTCATTTCCTCTTAAGGCCGGATCGGGACCGGATTTAGCTCAGACCCACATTCTTGGACTAGCCAATCTACCTCAGCATTCTATTAAGTGCGGTAATTTATGGCGAATTGCATTTTTTCAATTTCTTAGCGATAAGATTTTCTAAAAATGGAGGGAACCAAACAAAATTGGGCTTAGAAGATGATCACTAGTCCTTAATTAGCTAATTCCTCTATTGATTTATCAGCCTTTATCCATCCGTATTGTATTATTGGCTGCGTTGTTCATTTAGGATGCGATTTTGCAAAGCAGTTTGCGCATTGTTGAATTGCTATCCGACTTGAGTTTTATAGAGAGCATGAGGGTGGATGCCTGTCTACTCGAATTATTTCAGGTCGAGAGGATTCTTCAAGCTAAGAAAGAGCCGAACTCTTATAGAATTTTTTTACCATTAGCCTGAAACTTACTATTCATTTTTAATGATCCTTTTATATAAATGAAACATTTAACGGCCATCATCTGTGATACTTTCATCGCCTATAAATACAATCAGAGTTGTTTCGTCTATTTTGTTTTTCCGTATGTGATTTTATGATACCGTTGAAGTAAAAAATCTAGCAATATGAAAACAACACTAATTCCCATTATCGAACCGTTTAATGACAACATTCAATATGTGCCACTTCAACTCAATAGCACAAATGGCGACGCAGCATCCACAGCATGCGTCGTTTTTTCACGATTTATGAAAATTGCTGATGTGACGCTATGCAACTTCCAAATACAATCTACAGCTATGCACGGAAAGTTTAATTGGCATTCCGGTGTAACTCGTATAAAATGAATAATGCCTACATCTCGACCTCTCTTCTCCCTTTCCTGCTCAAACCTTGTCCCGACCCCTCCCCCTCGGTAATCTAAGCTTGCTCAAGTTCTATCCATGCTGCTACTTCTTAGTTTAATCTACGTGATTAACGTTCGGTGAGTCTGGTCTCAGTTTATGCAGCATGACGTCATGCCATGAAAACTTGTTACAGTTTTGTAGTTGTCACGTAAATGTCGCTATAAAAACACACTCATCGATTCAGTTTAATCAACGCATCTCCTCGGAGGGGGTCTTTATAAGACCGATACTGGCCCAGATCACAACCTAGCGACCTACCTAAACTTTATTGGGACCATCTTTGCATATTTCTCCATATCACTTCCGCCACGCGCTGCATCGCCGAATGTAGCAGAAGGGTATGAGTTGTGTCAATTTAATTCTCTAGGACGCGTGCAAGTTGTGTCCGTGCACTAGCTACTACTGTCACCTGCGAAGTTGTGTCCTTCCGCAAGCATTTTACCTGAAAGCTATTGCTTTTATCTACGACATACTTGGAGTGTCAAAACTATCTGTTCAGACGGTTCCAGTTTTCCATCAAGCCAGAAATCACGAGTAAAACTGAGTGAAGTGAAGTGGATGGATGATCCAGTTTAGTAACTGATTTATTGTTAAGCATTCAATGGGAAAAATCGAATTTTGTTTTGCGATCACAAGTGGGTAGTTGATCACAAAATCACCGAACAAGAACATATGGCCAAGTAACAGTGATATTCAGAGTTGATGAAATCAGTGAGGGGATTCTGTTCGAAGGAAATTAGGTGAATGATAGCCTGAACAAGTGGGATTATCCAGCATTATAATGAATCAAATCATAATATGCTCTGTGTATATGAGTGCCTTACTTTAAGTTCTACTCAGTTTTTTTCGGAATTTGAAAGTGACAAAATTATTGATATTCTTTGTAAGGAGAGGGAAAATTTTCGATTACATTCCTTAAGATATTTCGGTTTCTTAGCGCCTCATCGTAAAATTTGAAGGTTCAACACTTCACTTCGGATATGAGCAATCACCCCATCCCCCAACCCACTTCCTTCATTCTCTTTCGTACCGGTTTTTTATTGTTGGCCACGGAAACTCCTCTAGAACTATATTTTTCACCCTTCCCATTAGAAAAGCCACCAATTTTGCATGCGGCAAATCCTTACTCATTAAAAGTTTATGAAAATCGAAAAGATCTTAACATGTTAGACGAAAGTTGTATGGAGTGTCTTTTGCATATTATTAGACAATAGTATATTTGAATGTTTCAGTGTAAATTATGTTGAATGGAACAATATTTTTGCACAGTCATTCGAATATTTGTAGAGGTTTTTAGCTATTTTTCTATTGGGCGGTTTTTTCCTTATTTCAGGTGGTAATAAAAAGCTTTTATGAAACTTTTTTAATAAAAAGCCGAAGCAAACAACTTGTTGACATTTATAGCTTTTTTTTTGAGTAAATTGTTGACAATAAATAGATTTCCGGCAGTGAAAAATTTCAATAACTTTCTGAGGTAAATAGAGAGAAATGAATCGAAAACTCTTTTGAAACAAGCAAAGAGCATAAGAAATTTCAGAATCGCGATGAATGATGGAATCCAAAAAAATTCCACTCAGCTGCCGCAATCTCAATTTTCCACGAACAAGTTTTATTTTATGCTGTTTAAAATAAAATAGCACAAACGTTGTATAAAACGTATGCGCCAGGAGTGTTAAAAGATACATCCAAACTAGACGTTATTATTGAAAAAAGTAGAACTCACAGGGACTAAATTATTCAATAGTGGTACTATTTTTATAGGGATCTACGTTTTCACTCTCAGTGTTACGTTGAATAGGAACAGTGATGTTAGTGGAGGAAGGGCACCGCTCACAAGCTAAGATTCACGTCACATGAGTGAATCCCACAGTACCGGACGTATCGAATAGCGAATTAGTGCACAACTTGCGCAGGTGTTACTTATAACAGCTATTGTGATAGAGTGCTTGTCATACCAGTTTTGTGCTCCTTTTAGCTGCTTTTTAGCCTATTTTATCTTGTACCCCTAAACCACTGACGATGCAGCATCTTGTTAGCTGGGAGTTGATAGGCGGGGAGAGGGGCGTCTGTTGCCTACATATGATTGAGCTTGATCGATTTACCCTTGGTCACCCACCTTCGATCTCTTCCCCCTCCGTTATCCCTCCTCCCTTCCCTCTCCTCCAAAGATTTGTCGCATACAGATTGCAGAAATATGATCACTCTTAGTAATCTGGCCACTCAAAAGTCGTCTTCAACTTGTAAACAGTCTTGTTTCCTTCCTTGAATTGTAGATGTCTTTCTGCTTGCTGTTGCATTTCATTCTGATGGGTTCGTTATATGACTTTCTTCTTTCATTTCCCTGCTAGCTTAAGCAATGAAAATTTATGCTGACGTGTACAAGTGAATTTTTTTCTGAAAAAATGCTGGCAGTTATCCAATTATTAAGACGAAACTTCATCAAGACATGAAATTTTCCCATAATTAAGTTGGAAATGGGATAGGATGCATATGCAAGACTCGATTCCTATTTCATCGAAAAGATGGCTGACTATGTTATTGCTGCTTGTCTCAGTGCGGGAGTGTATGGTTAGGAGATCACTTGGAAACGCTGAAAATTTTAGACATCAAGGGGCAGTGTTTATCACAAATAGATGCCGCAGTCTGTGTACAGAGCAATCGAATATGCCCTGTTGGGTATGGAATTGCAGTTGATCCTCATAAATTCTTCACACTATCTTTTCTTAAGCATGGGGAATTTCGATTTATTCAAGTAAGATCTCAAAATTGTACAAATAGTTGACCGGTTTATATTTCGATTCGATTAGTGAACCAATGTTAATTCTAACTAATGATATTTTCTGATCAAAAAAAGTTTCAACACCGCAAAAACAGGTGAAGTAATGAATTGTAATGGTGAGGTGGTCTTATCAATTTGGTCGTTAATCTTTTACTGATATGTGATTGATATTCATTTTTAAGTTTCCAACTGTTGGTATTTCTCTGTTTATTGGGTATATTTCTTTTGGCCTATCTTCTAAAGGATTCGATCCATAAAAACTGCTGAAGTGAAGTCATCGTAAATGCAACATCAGAACACTTTTCTTTGTCAACAGTTGAAAGCAAAATGTTTTACTCTAAGCCGCATTTCTTGGAAGATATGCGAAATTGTTTATTCAGACACGTAGCGTGAACATTTTTTAGTTGTTTTTTTTTTTCATTTGATTTCATATATTTCAGCGTTTTGCAGTATGTCAGATAGTAGTGATGTAGTGGTGGAAATGGCTGGTGATGTGGTCGATTTGGGTGGTCTTCTGAAGATTATCCAGAAGAATTACGGAACCGAGAAGGTTGAAGAAAGTGCTGTAGTCAGATTCCGAGCACCCTTCATACAGACTCCCAAACACGATGCGCGTGGTGATGCAATTGCACTCGCGATGGATCATCTTTTGCAAAGGTAATGTTTGAACTTACAAATTAGCTGAATGAATTTCTTCTATTAGCGAAAAGATAGAGAATGAGAAAAATGGATACGGTCAAGTATTCATATAAGTTACGTAAAGACTTTTGGATCCTTTTTATTAACTAAATTGACATTTTTAGATCTTACTTAAGGAGAAATGGAGAGGAGTTTTGATCTCGTAAGGCAATCGTTTTCTGTTTAAAGGCAATTTTGTGAGGAAATTTTTTAGTATTCAGAAATAGAAAATGTATATGAGTAGTCTTTTTTGGCCTTTGATATCTCTAAGTTGTGGGTTTTACCATCACCCATATCCGCATCGACGTGAATCCCGCAAGGAGGAACCCGAAATTGGTGCAAAACTTGGATGAGAGAAGAAATAGAGGGTTAATTTATCGATCGACGTTGAAAAGAAGGCAATTTTAATAAAAAGAGAAATCAAAGCCATTTCCTCATTTGAAGAAAAATTTCTCGAAAAACCGAAGGTTTTCCTCCCAGTGTAATTTAAATGAATTATGGCTCAGGGTTCACATCCACTGGAACAAACTTGAATAAATGAAGATATAGGATAGCCATTATCAGATCGTAACTGATTAGTGGGATGCATTCTAATAAACGAACGATGATCTCTGATGTTAGCAATGTTCTTTATTAGGATTACTATTTTTCAATTTTACGCTAATAAAATTAATTTCTTTTTCATTCACTGTGAGTGTATTGATATGTTGTTGCTTGTAAAGTGTTCAATTCATCTCTCTCAAACGGTTCCGTCTTGCAGTAAATTACAAAACAACATCGATATTTTATCTGAATGGGCCATCCAAATGCTGCAATCTTTATGCGGTTTCAGATGTTCACTATTGACGTAAGCGGACAGAATGAAGCGTTACCTCATGTTTCTAAGATGCGAGAGCTTGATATATTCATAGAATCGAAATCAAAATCTTAAACTCATTGTAAACAAATAGCGCGTAGGGCTAGCATATTTGTAAGTCGCATTTCCACTCCTTCTGATTCTAAAAATAATGTGCCCTTGATTAAGCCATACCAAGCTACAAACCATCCTACAGTTTCCATTGTTGAACCGAACCGAACCTATACAACCCGCTTTATATAAAGGGCTTTAGAACTGTAAACCTTAGAGGGAATATAAATGAGTTCAAAATGCGATTATTTTGCGACTTAATCTCGAAATAAGACTTTTCTGGATTCTTTCTGGAAGTTTGCCGATTTTCCGAAGATTAGTTGAAATTTCCTGCGAAACATTGCCGGATTCATACATGCGCACACTTTCTCTTTGTTGTCTCAGTCAATTTTCTTCCTGCAAATCACTTGCGGTATTCTGCAATGGCCAATCATTCATTTATTCTTCAGAAATTTCCTAATTTTGTGTCCCAATTTGAATTTGAGTACAATAACGTGTTCAGTATTTTAGCTTTCATAGTATCGTTAAAAGCGACCGCTAAAAAATTTCAGATTTATTCGATAATTAAAGGTATACGTTTTGTCATTATCTCATATCAAGTGACTGTCATATAAAGTCAAAAAAGACTGTTCTTATCTCTCTTTGCGAACCTTCCGATCGTCTTCAAAAATGAAAATCCTTTAAACTCTCTATAAATAATCTGGTACATGCCAAAATAACGGGATAATTACTTGCAGAGGTGTTCCATTGTGGGCAAGCAACCTAATTGGTTGCTCATTTGTCGATGCACACGTCGCCGATCTGCAAACTGCACCGGTGCCGTTTGTTGATGGAGTTTATGATCCTATCGACGCATCAGTTTGGTGTCGCGAGGTGATCAAAGCTCTCGACCAGCATATGCGCAAGATTGCTAAAGGCGAAATACCTCCACCAGGTGAGTATTTAAGTGATTGCTAGCATGCATATTACCATATTTCCTTATTTACAAGCACAGGGTTTAATAGAGCTCTCAACTTTCCAAAATGTGTGGGTATCCGGGAGGGTTTTCTACAGTTCGGAAGTTTCGGAAATATTATTCGAAAAATGTTTGAGGAAAAGATTAATAGATATATTCTCATTGCCCATCCTTTTCCCGCATTTTCACTCTCATGCAGTTAAGGTACAGATTGGGAGAAGGGAACGAGAAATTCACTCACAATTCATTTGTGAAAGTGGGGGGGGGGGAAGAAGGGGAGGGGAACAAGGAAGAAATGGCACCTGGATGGTTTGCAACGCTTAAAGAGGCAAAAACAGAATTGAGTTATAATATTTTCTTGAATTTTTTAAAATAAATGACTAATTTTCGTCGGCGTTTTAAATAATAATATCACCAACAAGTGTGGTTCCCGGGGATTAGCATAGAGTCTTCTTTTTTTTTTTCAGAAATTAGCTGAAGCAAATAAGGATGGTTACATACTTGAACAGTAGAGCTACTGATTAGGAAATGCAATTCAATTTTAATTTTATCTTAGGGCATCTTTATTAGCGACTGCTAACAGTGTTAGCAACACTGATATTTACCCTCCCAATTGGGCAGAAATTTCCACCTGAATATCTCCACCACCACTTATTCTTCTCGTGTTTACGGCTTACCAATTTTGTTCAACAGAATTGTTGTTCCATTTCGAAAATTAATATTCAGCAATAAGCTTGAGGATGTTTCGTTCGCATTTATCCAACTTTTTTATTCTGATTTTCTTTTAGCGTTACGTTTCATCTTAATGACAGTTGACTCCATCGTTATTTATGTTGTCTTTCCAAACATTTTTCACCTAGTTTTTGAGCATATTCGTTCCAGCTGTATCCAAGAACACCCTCCATTTGGGAAATGTTGAGAGGGAGGGAGTTGTGCCTTTGTTGACGGCAGCGTGCTATGGATGATTCCCCATTCGACTCCTTGACCAACGGATAGTCGGTGTTTGCAGTGAATGACGAAGTGAAACACATCGACGGCTAAAGCAACTTTCTAGGCTTGAATTTAGCACTTTTTTCCTCCTTTCTTTTTGTTTTCCAGGTGCATAAAAGTTATTTATATAATGCATAATTATATGCATATATTTCTTTTGTGATATGCATCCCTACTCTTCAACAAAATTTCCAAGGGCGGAGGTAGGCTCGATTATCGAAGGCTTATTGCTGGAGTCTTCTATTCTCAAATGCCGGAGGAATCATTCATCGTTTATTGTAGTAGAGTGTTCAGAAATTTGTGGGTGCTGTCAGCACATGCTTTTAGAGTTGAAACTATGACGACGTTTGTTTCGTTCAGAGCTTCCGAGAATTAAATAATAGCTCTATGCAGTCTTGAGAGTCATCGTTTTCTTTACTTGGAAAGACAAATATCCGTAACGAAAAGGTAGAAGATCTCTCTTCTCTCCTTCCCTCTCCCCTTCCCCCGCCCCACCTACGCTTCCCATCCGCTCATCTTTGCGAACGAACATCGAAAAAACGCGGAAACTAACTTTCTCACGAAATCCTAAAATACCTTCAACTTTTCATTGCTTATTCAATTCAGTTCCTTTTGAAGTACTCTAAATAAAAGTGAAGCAGTCGGTGGTAGTGGAAGCCTCTATCGCAACAAACGAGGAAAACTGCCGATGAATTGATTTATTTTTCGTTAAATTTACGAGAAAAACTACCCGTCGTCTAATATAATTGCAACAGTAATTTTTCTTACTTTGTCATCGCCTTGTTTATTTCTCCCTGAAATTTTTATTTCTCTTTTCAAACGTAAATTTTAAATGCAAAAATTGCGTCATGTAAATATAAAGTTTCTTTAAGAAAAGCCACTGTCATGGGAGCAATATCCGTTTTCATATTGCGCACAGAAGAATCGTCGCCCGAAAATGGAAGATAAGGCTGCAATCTTTCCATCATTATGTGTTATTGAGCCGAGCAAGGCAAGT
Source organism: Baylisascaris procyonis (assembly GCA_037389465.1). Classification (NCBI taxonomy): domain Eukaryota; kingdom Metazoa; phylum Nematoda; class Chromadorea; order Rhabditida; family Ascarididae; genus Baylisascaris; species Baylisascaris procyonis. The sequence goes on from JAZARR010000221.1 coordinate 216,053, forward strand.
TGCTCATTTATTACTTCGTTATTTTAATGCAATAAATGAGAAACTGAATTCCCTCACTTGTTTTATCGGTTCCCTACAAGAAATATATTGTGCGAACTTTTGAGCCCACTGCCCGTTTTGTCGATTCAACCGAGATTTGCTTGAAATCTATCCAAACTGGTTGTGGACCAAGCCCTAATTCATCGTCGGATTGTCCGGCTTCACAACTCTTGAGCTTTTCGTCATAGGTGGAGCTTATTCTTTCAAGTTCTAATAAGACGATGTTTTTTCGAAGCGTCGAAAGAACCGTGTTAACAGTCCACCCTGGCCATGCTTTCGAAAAAAGGGTCCAAGTAGTTGCGAGGTCGTGTGCATAATTGCCCCAGATCTGCCACGTAGTGATCCCTTGGCGTGAAGATATCAGAATTATCTGCTTGAAGGTGGGTAAAGATAGTGTGCACATTTCACAGCGCAGTCAGCTTTGGAAGTATTCAGATTGCTGCCGAATTTCAAATAGAAAAATGAAGATGCCTATATGATGTTCCTTAAAAAAAGTCCCTTTGGCGGTTTTGGCATATTTTCCGCCTTCAGGAATACTTCTGGATTTCATTTTTGGCCCATCCGACTACTCTGCAAAAAGTATATATCATATCCATTCTGTTACCCATTCCTATAGGAATCTTCCTTGTTTCTATGCATTTTTGCAAGTTTCCGAAAGGACGCTATACCGAATCTGTTATGTAAATATGGACAAGTCATATCTCAATGCCGTGAAGGTATCCGAATGCGAATTTAAAACGCCTAAGTAATCAGGTTTTCCACATTGAGCTGTTTTTGCAGTAAAATTTGCATAAAAGAAACTGTTGGGAAACTGTCATCTCTTTTATAGCGCTGAGGGTGTTTATAGCATAGAAGTGCTGTACTTTCTCAACGAGTGTTGCTTCTGGTTTATATTTGAAATGTGCATTTCGGGACACTTGTCAGGCGTTATTACCATGTCTACGCCTTTTCCTCTTTTCGCTTTCTTTCATTTAATCAATAATTTTGCATATTATTAAAATCGATTATGAAATGAAAAAAGTGGAATGAGTGACACGTTGTCATGTAAATCTCAGACATATTTCACACTTATCTGGATTATATAGCACCTCTTTATGTGTGCTTTAATTGAAGCCGTTTGTGAATATCCATCCTTCGATTCGGAATGTCTTTCCCGAATTTTGAAAATTTTTGAACAGTTGCACTGAGAGTGTAGAAAGAGGAAGAGAAACGATTCACTAAGATGATTCATCATTTGTAAATTTTGTTGAATTCAAGGGAAACTGCCGAAAGTTTAAACATTTCAATTTGCTTACCTGTCCATCCTCATGTGATTGATTACCTGTAAGTTTCTGTCATTGCATCATTTAAATTTCGATTTTTTATCAGTCAATATGAATTACCAGCTTGTAAACATTTGCATGAGACAAATAAGATTTGACAAATCTGTCGACTTTACAGCTGTGATTCGATTGTCTTTAAGGAAGTATTCATTACGAAATTTAGCATTGTTTCGCCGTATTTTTGATATTCAGAAATGAGGCACTCTCACTTTTGATCTCTGTCGAATTCCCATCAGCATTCATATTCCCAATTTGTTTGAACTCAGTTCAATATTCCGTTCAGTAACAATTTCAATTCCCTTGCAAATTTTTCTTCAAAAAAGAGCTCCTCGGATCTGAGATCAAGTTATTTCTGCCAGTTTTTGAACGAAATTAGTAGTGCGCAAAAATGAAACATTTTTTATGATGGGAGTGTCCACGTATGATTTAAAATCTTTGTGAAATTCGTTATTTCGATGAAAAGAAGTGTTGAATTAAAGAGCATTCACTGTGTTGAATATGTATTTGTGTACATTTTTTTTACTGTGGGTGATGTTCCTTTTTTGTTTTCGATTGGTGGATATTGAATGCCTTTTTATTTTATGGCTAGCCAATTTATGGATTGCAATTGCCTGAGAAATATCTTCAAAAGTGATGTTCTTTTCCGAATTATCTTCTATATGTTAATTTTATTTTATATTATATTATTTATCAAAAAAGAGTGTGTAATATTCAGAACGAAGCACTCAAGAATGATGCGTTCTTTGCGGTATTCGACGGTCATAATGGTGTCGATTGTGCCACCTATGCAAGTTCACATTTCCACAGGTGTCTTGTGGAGGAAAGCAGTTATGCAAGTGATCTACCAGATCGTGTCATGAAAAATACGTTCAAAATAATCGATCAAAGACTTGAAGCAAGGTGCACCAATGAGGTATTTAATTTCTTTTCTTTTCCCTCTCTTTCGTTGTGTCTTTGTTGGCACTTTTTGTTGCTTAATGCGAAGGGGAAAGTATTGTTTTTTTCAATTTCATAAAAAGTGCACGTGCACTACGGTCGCGTAAATAGTGGTTCGCACAAGTAGTTTGTTTATGGCTTACGGAAGTTGGACTGCCGATCGACAAAAAAGTCATTCAAATATTCAGTTAGAAGCACATCTATTTGCATAAATCTTAAAAGTGGTTGACATTTGCGTATGAGGATTGATTTCTAAGAAGATGTGACATTGCACGTCGCGACATTTGCGCCTTTGATATTCGTGTTGAGTGAAGGGAAAATAAATTTTCTAGCACTATATAGATGCCATTTTTTCAAGCTTTTAGATCTGCCTTTCCCGGATATCCTTTTGGTAGGCAGGATTGGAATGTTGGCTGATCGTTTGTGGGTAAGATGCCACATCTTCGTTCTACAAACAGTGTTAGGAATTCTGTTTGTGAGCGTGAAACACAATCGACCGCTGTCGTGTTTAACTGATTTTCAAATGCACTAAGCGTATAGAAGTTGTGAACGACATTAGAGACGTATGAATATTGTGCGTGTAAGCACATAATTTTTCAGATTCTCTCATCGATTCGATTCAACGCTCTTTCAAGTGGAGAGGTAATATAAATCTGCACTGAGATAAAGAAGTAAATTCGATGCTGTGCAATAATGCTATAGTGGTATTTGTAGAGACTATGCTTTTTATTTATAGAATCTGAGAGGTGGCTCGACGGCAGTATGTGCTTGGCTGCGTGGGCGACACCTTTGCATTGGATGGTGCGGCGATTCGGCAGCCGCCGTTCTGCGTGCCGAATCCGTTCGAACGCTCACCTCAGCACATTCACCTGACGTGGCGGTTTGTCTTCTTTCCCGCTTCTTTATTCGTCTTAGACGATTATGTTTGGATTCTTCTGAAGCTATTAGTCCAAGAAAATTGATAATCTTATGTACCTTCATGAAACGGTGACAGACAGCGCTTCTGCAATCTCAGCGACGAGTCATCGTAGAATGGTGCTTCACAGCAGAAAACGATTACCAACGCATTTCTATTTCGCTTACAGTATTGTTGCATTCTGTCTGCGAATGTCGCCTATACCTTGCTGTTTGTCTTACGAAACTTTCCTTTTTGTAGAACCATGATCGTTAGGGACATAGATCGTGTATTTTGCTGTTTGATGGGTTTTTTTCTTTTTTGCTTCCTTTTTATAAATGTTTTTTCTTTCTTTTATAGATTTTCTTGCAGAAGCCAATGCAGTTTTTTTGTTGTTTTTTTCCCTCAGAATTCGGGCTTTCATAAACGTTCATCGTTCTTTTGTTCTTCTAGAAGCTCCATCATTCCACAATCGACAAATCGGTGTGTTATTAACATTTTGCAAATTGTTTTGATAATCCGCTTGAAGAATTTATGTATTTCTGTGATGGTATCGATGATACAATGTTTACTGCTAAGTTGATGGTTTTTCATTCAACAGGTAAACAGAAAACATTGAAGAATGCATATTTACTGGCGGAATTAGATTGGTCAGCAGGAAGGAACGTATAGAAACTTTTGTTAGTGAGGAGGGAAAGATATAATCTCTTTCGGCCGTACTGATCAGTTAAAAAGAATAATTCGGCAGGTGCGGGAAGATTATAGGTATTTTTGTGCGTTTTACAGAAAGTTCAATCGAAGAAACAATTTTTGGGCAGCAGTTCTGGCAGAAGGGTACGATGCACTTTACTGCATAAACCCATATGGTGAAATGAATATTTGCAGTCAGAAGCACGACGTATTCAGGATGCCGGTGGTATGGTGCTATGGGTTCATGGCGAATTGAGGGTTAACGGTATCCTCAATCTGACTCGATCTCTCGGTTTGTCGTTAGTTTTGTATTCAAGCGAGGATTTCTACTTTGAAAATAAAGTAATCTTCCCGGTAAATGATCTCGAGTGGATGTCTGAGAGTTACACCACCTCCCACATTGAAGGTGAGGATTTTTTATTGGTGAAGGGTCCGTGTTTGGAGAAAATTTACGAAATTGAGGCTGCGAATATTGAAAAATGCACTTGGGGCAAAATTTTGGTATTATAGCTTTTGGTGGCCATCATCGAATGTTACATACGTTTGCTTAGTGCACGAGCATGATACACTCGTATACACTGAATACATTTCAATGAATGCCTTTTAGGACTGACTGCTCATGCTTTCTAGGTAGCTCTTACCCAACGAATACTGACAACGGTACAAAGACCTCGTACCATGTTGTCTTTTCGCCACCCTCTCCTTCAAGCGAAGCCGAAAGTAGTGCAAAGATTCGAAACGCACCACTTCCCACCTGCCAGTTGTCGCACTATGGTGAAAAGACTGGGAATAGACCTTTGTCTGGATCTCTCCCATTTCATTGCCCTCTCCATCCTTATCCCATTAAACGTCGGGTGCAATACAATAAAATTAGGGGATATATTAATATTGAAAGGGTGAAGAACACAGCAGCTGCTTAAAACATAAATAAGAGGCGAATAAATTTGAGGTGATATTGATGGTCGTCCGATGATCTCACCAGAACCAGATACGGTGTCGTTCGAGTTGGATGGTAGTGAATATTTGTTGATGTTGGCATGTGACGGGGTTTGGGATATGTTTCATGATACTGAAGTCTATAATCACATCAAACAATTCGTCTCATCCTCATCACCAAAGGGTGAGTGTTCTTCATTACTCGATGCATTTATTATTTTCAATGAATACCATCAAATTGGTTGAGAAAAATCGTAGAGAACTTCAGAGTAGTTTATTTCAGTTATTGAAAATCAAGCATGTGAATGTGAGGACGTTGAGGAAAGGGCGGAGGATGGGGGGGAGGGAGGGGGGTCAGGAAAGAGAAGCTGAATAAGTTTTGGAATCAGCGGGCAAAAATCTTTTTTGCTTACCCATCTTTTCAAGATCAACATTTTCATTTTATTTCCGCGGTCTTTGAGTGGAAAGTTTATATTTAACGAGTAAAAGAGGCTTATGCTTTTAAATGGTTATTTTTTCACAGTTTTACTTTTTATTAAATTACTTCATTAATTATAATAAGCTGCAGGTGGTTTATAAATTCAGAAATGGTTGTCGCTTCATTTTGGGGCTAACTGAGGTCACCGTTTTTTACGAGGATTCAGCAAAGGGCTTCTATTTGTAAGAAATACTTTCAAGAAAATAAAGTGAACTACTAGTATAGGGTGATGGAAGTAATTCCTTGCTGAAATATTGGTGCGTTAAAGTTTCTTCAGCACCCGCAAAAGGCAAACAGCTTGCCCGAGGTTACTCTGGAGACAGTATATTTAATTTTGGAATGAAGCTTTCTTTGCAATGGTGCAATTATTTTTTCTCAAGCTAATTGGCCCCAATTTTTTAATTCGAAGAAATGAATAACAATGGTTGGGAATTTCACTTCATTAATTCTAACTAATAGAATTTAAAATTCTAAAGCGTATCAGAAATTCATTGTTTTTCTCTGAAACTTCTGCAACATTGTTTTTTAACGTATTTTCATGATAAATTTTTATCAGCTTGAGAAAATTTAAAGAAATCATCGTTTCCCAACTCTTTCCGGTTTACATAAACGATTATTCAGTTAGATTTGAGCAGTTAAAGATTGAATCTAATTGAAGGATGAACATGAAGCGATCATTGGCTTCATCTAAGTGACTAGAAAATGAGCGCAATTCAGGTAAGGTGAAAGTCAACTAGCTTATAACCGTTTTTCCCATCATTCAAAATATTCACTACTTTTATATAAATAAATTTTGCATTCAGATTATGCAAAGCTATCGGAATATATGACTACGCGGGCGAAGGACGCTGGTGCAACCGATAATCTCACAATGCTGTGTGTCTTCTTACGTCCTGTTGCCGATCTGTGGGATTTGTTCAAGTGATTTATGTTGTATATGCTTTTATATTCGGGTGAGCACTGCCTTCATTTTACTTTTTTCTTTGTTTAGCCACCAAATGATCTTATTGCATTGAAACGTTAGCTTTGAGATAAGTATATTCTAGTCGGAGGGCTTATATTTTGATGCTCCTTAGGAGGGAGGGGAAGGGAAAATTTGATTTTGCGGTCAAAAAATTGTGTGAAAAGTTTTTAAATTGCAGTTTGAGAATTCCCGTGCGTATAGGCGACGGTTTAACGAAATTGTTGTGTGAATTGAAGGCACTCCACATGATGATATCACTTCATTCCCGTCCGACCACCAGTATTGTGTATTTTTGACGTTCACATCTTTGTTGTGGTTTTTAAATTTTGGTTTTGCAAGAATTCCGCTAGTAGTTCAACCTCATTACGCTATGATCTTTCATTAATAAAATTATGCGTCATTTGAGAGTGACAACAAGAAGTAACTAAGGAGTTTACTGCAATTTTATTATTGTAATACTCTAAGGGTTTTTTAAATTAAGTAATGGGGTATTTAAAAGTTGGTGATGCTTATATAACTAGTATTCATTCATGCATAAATCTGTTAGCCCATTAACGCATTTGGTGGTGTTCGTCATGTCGCTTTTGATTACCTTTTTCTTGTTGACATATGTTATTTATTTTTCATCTCCACTCGAATAGACGTATTTATTGGTTGTTTTTTTTTTTTCAGCTTTTCTTTATACTTTCACAATATTTTTATTACAATTTTGCTGCCGTTTCCTTTTCTACTTCTGCATTTTGTGGATTTTGTTTTTTTTTTCTTCCTGTTGCTTTCGAGTAATTTGATGGGGAATTTATTTTCGTGATGCGTATCTAGAGTTCATCGGGATTGGCAATAAACTGTGAAGGAAGAGAGGAGGGAAAGTCTGATAACTTTACTTGCATCACATTCCTATTTCGATTCGTTGTTTCTTCCGCTTAACTGATTTAGTTGTTTATTTTTTCCTTTTGAAGTTTCTTTAAAAGTGCTAATGAGAATTGCACTTTGATGACTTAAATGTTTTTTTTTGCGAATGATTTCTGATGACTTATAAATATGTTGTTGCTGAGGTGCAGTACTATTTTTATAGCGACATGTGCAAATATAAGCTGAATGCATGACATAAATTGTCGTTGTATTGTGATAGGCTTCATGCACTAAGAAAAGGTTTTTTTGCGAAAAGAGGATATGGGAGGGAAAAGAGAGGAATCTTTGAGGGGAGAGTGATGAAGAGAGAGGGAGGGAGTGAGGAGTTACGGAGTATGTGCACTGGAAGATAGATAGCAGTTATGATTGCAGAGACCGTCGTTCTTGGAAGTACTCTGATAAACAAAACGTGGCAACGATTGCAAGTCTTATTCGCTTTGCACGTTTTTTCTCAGAATTGAAAGAAGCATATTCAGCCGTTTTGATCGTCGTCATTCGCATTTAAAAAATGAATTTTTCGATGTTTTATAATTTTACTACATGCCAAATGAACCGCGATTTTTATATGCCCGAATTGAGATACTGTTAGCTTTTCATATAAAAATTTCCACGCAAACTTTTTTTTATCAGATAGGTTTCTTGTTAATTTCTATTTTCAGTTGTTTCAATGTTTTTAGTGACAGTGAATTGCAGATTTTCTTGCATAAAATTGGAAATTAACGAGCTGAATATATGAACCTTACTTTTTAAGCGGAATAAACTGCAATAATAGTGATTATAAAATTGATCAATTCGATGTGTTTTAAAGAAAGGTGGAATAGATCCTCGTAGAAATTCCGAGATTTTATCCAGAAGATTTGAATACAATCGAAAAAGTTGCGCGAAATCGCTGTGTTTAATGACATTCACAAAAGTCCAAAAAATTACTAGGCGTTTTATTCTATTTTACACGGTAATATACCGTACATTATTTTGAATTTCATTGTTTCGTATCTTGTTTTTTTTTTTTTCAATTTCTCTCCAGTACTTCCTATTTGCAATTATAATATATGTTGATGACACAATGTCACATTTTGTGTGAATTGTTTTCGATGTGTACGAGTGCCTAGAAATGTCATAGCTGTCGTTCCGAATTGTTCGCTTCTCTGTGATCTTTTGTTTCCTTTCGCTTTGATGGGTTAATTCTTTTTTTTTTGATTATTGATGAATATCGTTTTTGTAATGTTATTCTTTATTCCTCTAAGTTTTTATTGGCGTAGATTTGATATGTAATTTATTATATTCCTTAAACGATCTATTATTTTCACTTTACAACGTTATTATTTTCACACTATAGTGATGTTTCGTTTGCTGCGATAATTGTTGAAATGTTTCGCTGTAAACGTTGAGTAAATATATTCGAGCTTATTAACGGTTCGGTTTTCACTTTCAGCATCACAACCACCATATATATATACTCAAATAAGCCTTTTTATTGTTATCAAAACTTTTTGAACAAAACGGAAGTGTGCTTTACGTGTATTTCTCACGAGCTGTACGTTTTTTCGATATTTTAGAAGAGAGGAATAACCTGACTATACGGCATAGTGGTATCGTTAGATGATGACATCGAGATAAGTGCACGGTAATAAAATATAAAAATACCATCTCAATTTGAGGTCGTGCGGCGTTTCTACTATGAGGTTCAATAAAAATAAGGAAGCTGAGAGCCGATACCTATTGCTTAATTCTTTTTTTTTTCGGTTTTGAATGAGGCGAATGAAACACTTTGCAATGATCTCACATTTTAAGTTTTTGGCACACTGATATCGAAGACGCCCTCAATAGCGATGAATTGGAAAGTTCCAGTTTCCAGTACTTTTAAGTTTTTGGTCATTTTCTTCCGGCACCATTGTGGTATTTTGTAAGGGTTTTGGGATCCGTTTTCTTTGCCCCTACCCTCGATTTGCCCCTGAAGGACCCGCGAACCCTTCTCTTTTGAGTTTCACTAGATTCTATGTAACGTGGCAACAATACAAGAGGTTAGATTTTTATTAGGGCTTTAAAAAAACAATAATAACGGCTGACGGGATAGCACGACGCCAAAGCGTCGCTCCGACGAGCCTTGGCACGAATAGTGCCACCTCCGCACCAACCAACACAGCGCAGTCCCCTCAAGGTCTGAACCGATCCTCTAAGATGACACCTCAGATATACAGCTAGAGGGACAGCGACTGCCTTTAAGCAAACGCGCTCTCCTGTTGTATGCACCGACCCTTTCCTTAAGGCATTTACATAGAATGCTGTGCTTCATAGTCGCTACTTCTCTGCTGTTACGAAAGGCATTGATCTACAGTTTACTACCGATCCTTACAATTTAGCTTGTTCCTACTCTGTTCTAGTTGATCTCTGTAGGTGGCACAATCCCTGTAAAATGTAAATTTATTATTTATTTATTTATTTCAATCAACATAGCATTCATTACGAATGAAGGTCTCTTCATATCGCTTCCACTTGTCCCGAATCAATGCTTCTCTGATCCAGTTGGTTCCTGCGGTCTTTTTTAAAGAATCGCTCCACCTCATTGCAGGTCGGCCTCTATTTCTTTTGCCAATCCGTGGTGTCCATTCTGCTATTCGTTTCACCCAGTCGTCATTTTTCAGTGCGGATATCTTCGCCGCCCATCTAAATTTCCTCATTCCAGCCTCGGTCACCCAATTCTTTACCTTTGTTACACCTCGAAGCCATTCGTTGGTTTTCCTCTCCACTAATTTGATTCCTGTTATGATTCTTTCCATTCTTCTTTCTGCCACCGCTAGCAGCTTGCGCACTTTTTTAGTTGTTACTCATGTTTCAGAACCGTAGAGAGCTGTTGGCATTACGCTTTTTTCGAAGTTTCCTCTTGAAACCCATCGGTACTTTTTTCTCACGATAGAAGTCTTTATTCTTAAAAAATGCTTTCCGCCTAAATATAAATAAATACAAATATAAATATAAATATAAATATAAATATAAATATAAATATAAATATAAATATAAATATAAATATAAATAATATAAATATAAATAAATAAATAATATAAATATAAATATAAATATAAATATAAATAAATAAATAATATAAATATAAATATAAATATAAATATAAATATAAATATAAATATAAATATAAATATAAATAAATATAAATATAAATACAAATATAAATATAAATATAAATATAAATATAAATATAAATATAAATATAAATATAAACACAAATCTAAATATAAATATAAATATAAATACAAATATAAATATAAATATAAATATAAATATAAATATAAATATAAATATAAATACAAATATACATGAAATATGAATATAAATGTGAATACAAATCTAAATATGAATAAATAAATAAATAAATAAATAAATATAAAAATATAAATAAATAAATAAATAAATATAAAAAATATAAATAAATAAATAAATAAATATAAACATAAATATAAATAAAAAAATAAATAAATAAATAAATAAATAAATAAATATATATATATATATATATATATATATATATATATATATATATATATAAATTTCGTATATGGCGCATTGTCACACCTCTAATTTAAAGCCTTATCATGACCATCGTTTGCGAAGGTCGTTGATCAGTAACAAGCAAAATCCTGCTTTCATTCTATTCAGCTATTATCCAAGACGACAATGGCAGTAAGGTATGATTTGGCGTTCGGTGGAATCGTGGCTAATAGTGAAGAAAAGACTTATTTGCAAAGACGTCGTATCAGCAGTGAGTAATAGCAATGAATGTATGGAAAACGATAAGCGTGCCCATCGTTATTTCCATTCTGGAGGTGCACTCCGGCTGATTCACCCACAATTGCATACTGCTTTTGGTTAATGTTTCGTTTATCGATTACTATTTGCTGTACGTTCACTCTCCAAACTTCTTGGTTCATAGATAACTTTAGCGAATAGCTTTCGATAACAATTCTAAGATTAAATAGCTTTGATATATGATCTCTAGAGTAGTGCCTATATAATTTAGCTTGGCTCAAAACCTCGAAGGTTTTAAAGTCAAACTAAATTTAGGGATTGTTGATAAGTAGAGTTTTGAGCAAGACTGAAAGGTATGAAGAAATGTGTTAAGCTTGACTAATGCACAGTCTTCCTCATTTAAAACTATTTCTCTTTGGAAAAAGAGCGTTTTAGAAGAAATAACATTGTTTCAGGTGTTATATATATTTGCAACGGGACAGAGGCCAAATTTTTGGGACAATTTTAAAGTTATTCAAAATAGTCGACAATTTTTTATTTCTGTGGAACTTCCCAAATTAAATTTTCTTTCTTGTCTTTTGAACCATTTTTGAACATCAAATATCGTTAATTCGATACAATTTCAACTAAGAATATTTGTTTTGTTTTCATTTTTCAACCAAAGAAATCATAAAATGAATGAAGTTCTTTCTTTTGCGCACAAAAAACTCACAATTTTAATGTTTATTTCGGTATATATTACAAATTGCCTGAATACAAATTGTTCGATAAAATATTTGATGTTGTTTTTTGTCAAACCCGTTCTTTATTATTTTAAATAACCCATCATAATTGGCCATACAAGCTAACACGCCTTCTATAGGCAATTCATTGTTTCGAAACAATAAGAAAAGCAACCGGAAATGGAACGTCATAACTGAATGTAATTGCTTTCAGGTGTCAAGTTGATAATGAGGAAGGACCAGTACCACCTACCCCCTCCCCACATCGATCCCACCCTTTGTACTCCAACCTTCTCTCCCCGCCCCCGCCTTTCATAGGATATGATCAATGGAATTTATTAAAAGCAATGCACTTTTATTTGAAAAGAAGTGATCTTCCCGCGAACAGCCGAAATTACTGGAAATTCCCAAAGCACTTTTCTTAGCCATCAATCCTCACTTAAGATATTCAAACCATTTTAGGATCTTTTTAGCAACTGCATGCAGTAGAATAACTCAATACAGTGATTTTGCGATATCCATAGTTGAGTTTCGTTGTGAGACTTGATGGTTTACTTTTTTACTGTACTGCTTAAAGGCGTTAATAATTCCGGCTAAATTAATGAATGTACAACTGTGAGTGGAGGTGATGTTTCGCAATTAAGATCGATGATTCTTTTGATTCACCGGGAGGTGTCTTATAGTTTATCAGTAGCCTCGATAATGACTCATCGCAAGTTACTTTGTAAGTCACTCTGAATTAGTGTGCTTATCGCTTTTTCTGTTATTGTCTCATGTGAACTCTCTTTTCTGTTAAGCTTTCCAAGATCAATGATCGATGAATGGAAAGTGCTTATCTTTGTGCGTGTTAGGATTAGTAACTAATTCGAAGTTTACAGTTACCATTAATTTTTGTCAATGAAAGGGATATCTGGGAAGTGAGTAGAACTTCACTGAATGATAAGAATGGACCGCAAATTGGACGTAAAAAATTTTGGGCAATCTGAACTAAAATCAGAATGAGAGCACCATACTTTCTCAAATAAGAATAAATATTTTAGATTTGGCTACGGCTCACTGATGTCTTTTTTCAAGGTTTTCAAACGAGAGGAGAGAGAAGGGGGTGAACACTGAAATTGATATGGGTTTAAATCGAAATTTTGGATAATAATAGCCGCTAAAGGAATGAATTCTCGCAGTCTTGCGCTATAAGGTAACTCTTTTTACGCTTTCAATCGAATTTTTCGTATTGAAGGATTATGTTCAGTGGAAAGTCAATGGGAAATTGGATTGTGGGGATTCTGCACTACACGGTCTACTGTTTATTCGTTGCAAGCACATCGTTTGCGCAGTTGGAATCAAGCCAAAATTTGCAAGGCATCCAAAATGCGGAATATGCACGAGCTGCTTATGGACGTAATCCATATTATCCTGGTAGGGGTCATATTTTTCTTTATTTACTGACTTTTCTCCATTGAAAAATTGTAAGAGCAGTATTGGCAGCTAAATCGTCCAAATTAGCTACATCTAAAATTTGCTTTCATCCTTAACATATCCAACTGTATGGCATAGTATCACTAAGTGATAATCAATGATCAATCCTCTGTCATTGTGAAGAGCGTGATAAACGCGATTCGCCAAGTGACGTAAATCCTTAGATCATTATGCTCTAAATCCTGGACGTTGGGTCGGCTAGGGTGAACTACAACTCGTTTAATTTTGCCGTTTACGTCAGCAGTGCTACTAAACAACTAGGCACTCTCTCATGCTTCTTGAATCTGAGGGCAACAATAATGCAGCCTGTATTTATCATATTCTTCGGGCCATGAATATTCTCCTAGATACTTAGAATATTCATTCGCGGTCCATCTTTGTTACGTTCGTTGAGCCATAGGTGCGTAACGTATTGCTTCCTTGGGGATCATAGCAAAAATATTTATGTTTTCCGTGCACACTGTTTTATTTGAAGTAGACAGGAAACCTTAATTACGAGGACAAGAATATACAAATTTCTTAAAATATAATCGAAATGAAACAGTTGCTCAGCCTCTCCGCGAATGAGTTTGCGTACATTTTGTTGTGTTTATCAGTAAAGTTTATGTAAATACTGAATTCTTTAAAGACTGTCAATAGAGGCTGAATTCCTTAGAGACAGTCAGCCACTAATAGTCGACTTGATGGATGACTTTCGAAAGCAGAACATGTATTTTCGTAGTTTGCTGAATGGTTTTTAATCAAAAGGAGGTCTACAAACATCACCGTTCTTTGGGGGGAGAAGGGGACTATCACGATCGAAAGAGAGGATTGATAATAAGGGGAAAATATGTTGGAGTGTTATAATGGTTTTTAAACAAACAAGAAAACTGCCAGAGAAGGTAAAATGATAAATTCTTCGCGTAGAGCAATCTGTCCCAGCTGAATGTTCAAGTACATAAGCAAACAAACGCGGTTAAATAGTTTGAGCAATATATTCAGTGATAGAGCACCTATATGAGCAAGAAAAGATCTTCCATGGAAGGTATTATCAAAACGCAACGATAAGATCATCCACAGTAATACCAAATATACGCAGAAAAGATAAACACACAATATCATCATATAACGGCGAAACGTCGTAATAATGCCACTTAATTATAATTACGGTTAATTACAATTACAATTATACAGTTAATCACGGTCTATGTAATATTGTGTGTCGATTCTTCTTTTGCGTGCATGCATATGTCCATTTACTTATATATTAAAGTAACATTCAGCCATTTGAATTATTATTAACTACTTTGCCAAAGGAATTTCCTTATTTACCAAGACTATATTCGACAGTCGCTAAATTAACCGTTCGGCCGGCAACTAAATTTGCATACTTTACAAAATGCTAGTTGAACGCATTTTCATTCACTTGCTATTGGTAAATCCCCAATAGTGTTTATTTGTTTTCTAATTGACCGATTGGTATCCATATTGTCGATAAAGATTTGTCATCTTCTGATTTCGGGGAAATTTGCATATGAGGAGTTCCAAGTAAATGCAAACATGTGCAACTGATAAAGCAAATTTAGAAATGTGCAACTGATAAAGCAAATTTAGAAATGTGCAACTGATAGATTTGTCATTTAGAAGGAAATTTAGTTCACGAATTATATGCAGTATGATGTAGCTTATACTTTGAAATTTTCAAACACACCATCCTTTGGGACTATAAAGGTGACCTGCTGGGCAGACAGGTATGTGAGCGCGCACACACGTGCAGATATGTAGTAGCCATGTTGGAATTCCCCCAAAATTTACAAAAAAATGATAGAGAGAAAGCTTAAGCTTTCATCGAAGTTGGTTTCGTGGAGTTCATTGTTCTCATGCGGCAATATTGTTTTAATAGAAGGAATCTATTGTGGAGGTAGTTGCAGATAAAATTTTACTGTGCTCGGACACCTACAAGAATACTGCAAAACTTATTGCAAATAAGTAATTTTAAAGGAGAGAGAACAGTGGTTGATGGTGTTCAGCACTAAACGATATCCTGGAATACTGCACTATTATTTGATAATCTTGTTGTCCTTTCAGAAAAACCGAACTTGGTTGAGTACGGTGCAGATGTGGGTGATATGGAGATAAGCAGTAATCAGCAAGCGAATGGAATGACGATACGTCTCTATCAGTATTTCCCCTTTTATAGTGGCAAATATAATTACACAATGGTATGAAACAAAGGATGTCAAAATGCCTGACTTAGGTGTTCTTCAAAACTTACGGAGTACTTCCCTACCTTCATCGTGAGATCCTTACATTGAGCAGTGTTTACAATTCCAAATTACTATGTAGGATGATAATGAGGATAGAAGAGAGAGGGGTGATTCTTGTTGATGGAAGGGGGATTTATTCCTGCAACTTTTGACAAAACGTTAAGAATAGAGTATATAGCTAAAGTAAAGTCTATAGAAGTGAGCTTCAACAGCCTACAATACGAAGTTCGCAGTTAGGATTCCGAAGGATTCGAACCATGCTTACCTATTGATAATCAGAAATTATGTCATAAAATACAAATTGAAATCACTTTTTAGCGTTTATTTTTGAAATGAATCAAAAGTTTTCGATCAACGCATAGAGAGTTCTATTTATGAGGGATTTCAAGCGCTGATGATAAAATAACGGAACATAATATCATTTGTCAATATCACTGAAGGACGCTTTCAACGTAGAACTCTTGAAATTCAAACAAAATCCAAATCGCTAGCAAACTATTTGCCACAACTTTAGGTCTCTTCTTTAACATCCCGGTTTGCTCATGAAATCTAAAGAAACAGTGCCAGCTGAAAAATAATTCTTTTATCAGACTGCAATAATATTAGTTTCGTTTACTATTGTTTCTATATCGCAGTAATAAGTGGTTGCAAATTGCAAAAAGTAGTATTGCAGCAAAGATTGCAATAAGCCGTAGAGAAAATATTAACTTTCAATAAAAACAATAAAAATATCTCTATTATTTAAAAACTGCGATTATACTTGAAACAGTAATGCAGTGGTCGTAGTTTTTTTTTGGTGTTATTTTAACAGTGTAAATATGCCGTGTTAATCATATTGTTTACGTTCTCTATTAAGACCTTTATTAACCGCATACATATTGAAAAAGTTAGAAATAAGTAAGGAATAAATGCTGAGAATGTGAAATGCATGAGATGAGTAAGATCTGCATCGAATATATTCTTAATTTAAACTTTAATATACATATGTCTAATTTGGATCCAATTTCACTGAAAAATTCCAACGGGTTATTTCAAATACTACAAATTTGAACCATATGCTGTGGTGAATGAGCACTACATCCGCTATGGAATTCGATCCGCTAACCTGCCGCTTCCTGAGGAGACGCTCTAACGACTGAGCCATTACGGTTGCAACCGTTTCTCATTTCTTGGTTGTCTTGCGTCAAGAATTCTACTGTGCAGATAATGCAACTTCAAAAATTTCCCACTAAGGAGTGTTTGTTGCAGATCTCAACGAACGGTTATATTGGATTTGCTCATTTTTCCGACAATGCCCATGATCTGCGAGTGGGCACGGATACCGATTGGCCACGCGAATCCGATCCGGCACTCATAGCCCCCTATCTTTGCAAGTTAGCGCGCACCACTAGCTGCAACCTAATATTTCTTAGCACTTCAGTAGTATCTTTCACCGTTTTCGGCTGTTTCTTTTGTTCGCAGTTGTGAAGCGATTGCTTGTAACAGCGTATCTTCAAAATATCAATTCTCGGATCAAAATCTCTTGATTTTTGGTTCGTTGTAATGACTTCTGCATTGCAATTACCTAATGAATTCACATCACAGCGTTCTGTACCATCATGAAACTCATCTCATTTATTGAGCCTCACATTCATCTCATAAGTGAATTGCCAGTGAATCAAAAGATTAGCTCCAAATTATAAAGGAGGCAAGTTTTCATAACAAAGGAAAAAACTAGCAAGTAGAAATTAAAATTATGGAAAATCATTTCATGTATTTGTGTCAGAGAGATTGGCACAATATTCTGGTTTCTGCAGTCGATGTGGCAATCTCTGGAAATGTTTAGAAATAATATCTGGAACGTTTAGAAACAATGACAGAACATCCAATCATGCATTTTCATAAGAACTGACAAGTTTCCAACCGGAAATCGTTTCCTTTACTGCATCCGATCAGTAGTGGAACAGAAAAAATTTGCTGGTTGATTTCATGGTGCATTTAAATGCCCAAAAGTTAATCTAAATGTAGAACTAAAGCGGAAAGCAATTATTTCATGGCGCTTATTATGAGCATCAAATTTCATTAACTTAGCTTCAGCAGTTTTTTGGTTGAAACTAGGGGAATGAACGAACCAACAGACATAAATTCATTCATGCACACGATATGGACAAATGCATGTATACACACATACATCTGCATATAAATGGTTGCCGTTATGTGCTCGAGGTCTGCGCTTTCAATTCGGCCAGTCATTGGCTTGTTTAATTGGTGTTCATTTGCCTGGCTAATTATGGGATGTGCAGCCATGGATGGCAACCATGCACCCCGTTTATGATCAAAAATATCTATTTTAGTGTTCAATTCGAGCCTCACTTAATATCCATTATATTTGCTGAACGCATATCCGCATCTACACATACCTACGCACTGGACAGTGGTCACACAATGCATTTTGCCAGAAATAATAACAGAGCGCAGAATGACCGTTCAACTGCTAAAATTGTGTTCATATTCTTACAAGCGACGAGCAACAGAACAACAAAACTGAGATTACAAATTTGCCTCACATTGTCCTTTTCCTTCTTTCTGTTTCTTTCCTTCCCTTTTTCTCTCTCTCGAAAACTTTGTGTAATTGGTTCTTCACAAAAATTTTAGGCTCACATAAGACATTATACGTGACTGCAATAAAATTTCAGGCAACGTGTGGATGCGAACACACTAACGAGCAGTAAAGTGTTTTATCGACTTGAAATGCGCTCTCATTCAGCACTGTCGTGTATTCTTTTTCATTTCTTTGATTACTCTTTTATAAAAAATCAAATTTATTTAATCAAGCGCTTCTAAATTTTGTCACGGCGACCTGTTCAAAACTTTAAAAGTATTTTTCTAACGTTTTCTCGTCGAAGAAGAACTTCGAATAACTCTCAGGGAGTCGACGAGCAAAAGATTCCATGGAATGTGCAATTTCCATCGAATGTGCAATTTTCTCATTTGTTCGCTTATAGCTTCTGAGTAATTTTGTAATGGGAATGAATTCTTTTTTGCGGATTATGAAAAACAAGGAAATTTTTCTGCCCAACTCTATTTCCGGATACCTTCAAACATTGCTTTCGTTTATCCACTGAAAACTTACTTTAGCATGTAGCCGCTTTCAGTTGTTTTTAAAAGCAGTTGTTGTGCTCAATTGTTACGACCTTCCAGTAGACATATCTTTATAAAAATTATGGCATATACAATGAAATTTCTCAGTTTCAATGATCACCGAATGTGAACTCATCTCTAAAAACAAAAATCTTTATGCATTTTGTGACGGGATTGAAAATGTTTAAACCCAACAAGAAGCCATTAGCAATATATCTCACCTGAAATCATAGAAAGGTAGCTTTGCAAATGATTTTTCTTGCAGCAGTTGTTTCGCACACGCGTGGTCCATGTCGTGGCAAATTGCCCTACGTGCAATGCAATATGCAATCGGATCTTTTCTTGGATCGAATGCAACGAATGCTTCAAGGTATGATGTAATCAAAATATAGAATATTTCAAGCTTACGTACATGGGATTGAAATACGATGATATTATTTTACTTATTGTTTAAAGTCACGAAGTTACTTGGTCAGGTGAAGCAAATGCAAAAGCACTATCCTCCCGGCTTCCCTGGCATGTTTCTCCGCTTGCTGAATTCTGCTGTCATTACCTTCACCCGTGCTCTTTCCCACCGTCTTTCATCTCTCCTCCTCTCCGAAATTTTTGTTCGCACCTTTTCAAAAACTTTCAGAGAACTTCATTCCTCGATCCGTTCCCTGCGATTTCTCTGGAAAACAAAATAAAATTTACCTTTCTGTGCATGTATTTGTGCGTGCACATATACATGTGTGTAGTGCATCTATATATCTGTATGGATGTGTTGCTGTTTGCATCTTTGCACTTGTTCGTGTGCACGTACCTTTGTACGCGTTGTTGAATTCCACCATCGGATTCGTATGCATTCGCTGTTTCTTATCACAATTCACAGAATCTGTGCTGATTGAAGGTTTGGTGAGTCTGGTGAACCTTTTAGAGATTCGTCATGTCCTATGTGAGCTATTAACATTCCAAAGCACCATAGCTCTCTCAGCCTTTCCTGCCATCGATTAGATACCGTCTTGAAAGCGTATTTTTGGATTCGAAAGTGTGTTATCACTGTAGTTGCATTGTTAGGCAGCTTTGGACTGATGAGTTAGGATGTAAAAGTTCCATGCACCTTTTTCACTTGCAGATTTTCCATTCGGCAGAATTATTTCTTGACTTTGCTTGACTTTGTGGATGTGAATATTTGTGGATTTCATTTGCCTTTACATGATGCTTTTTCGCTTATAATGTTCAATAAATGAATAAATTACACTCAGAAAATTAGCGAAATTCAGTGAAATTTATCGCCATCATAAACGTTTGTGAGATTTTTGAATAGCTTTAAAAGAAGTGTTTAATATTTTAAATAGAATTATCTACAGAGGGTGTTGCGGGTGCAAGTGTATTTCGTGCTGAAGCAGCATTGGTTGTAACATGGGAGAATCTTCGACCAAATATTGGTAGAGAGCGAACCTATTCCACCTATCAACTCGTTTGGCTTACGGATGCCCTCGGCACACTCTCGTATACGATTATCAACTACGATAAACTTGGCTATGATGCAGCCGATCTGAATGGAAATACGGTCACCGGACGCTGTCAGGTTATACCGATAAACTATTACCGCTTTGCACATAATTAATGCTGCAAAGTCGGTAAAGTATAGCATTGCCAAAAAGCCAAACGATTGCATTAATAAGAGAGCAAAGATCATGTGCGTGTACTTCCTAATTGATGAATCGATGTAATTGGGTGCTTCAATAATATTGGATTGGCCAAAAAGTTCTGCTGACTTTATTTATAGGGATGCTGTTTTTTCATCAACAAAATATGCATAAGATTTCCGTCGATAAATTATTAACTTGTAGATCGGGATTATATCCTCCTTTACTTACAACAGTTTTACATTTGTATTTCACGACTGAATGGATTTCTTTATTGAAAACTTTGTAAGGCTTCAAGATGAATATGAGCCGAATACTTTTTCTCTGTCGCAGTATCCTTCATTAATCACTGAGCTAGCCGACATCAAGGATACGGCAGACTCTACAATTCGTTTTATGATGCATTTCGTTTGAAAAGTGCATCGCGATGAATCCTAGTTTCGTCACTTTTTTCGTCATAGAAGTAAATACTTGACAATTAAAATAAGTGAAACTCATACACGCTTGTAACTGCAATTAAACTCTCCTGGGAGGAAATTCTTGAAGATCACACCATAAGCCACAACCAAAATTTTAGTTAATCATTACGCAGTTCAGTTGCAAAAGAAAGCCAGTGGAATAACATAAAAGAGTGGTCACTAACGATGTAGCATTTGCCTTCCGTTCACTATACAAACGAAATTCAAAAATTGACAATATATGATAAAGCATATGGAAAGATGTGTTTGTTTCATTTGATTTTATCAATCTTACTAATTCGTTTCATAAAACGTTCATTCCTTTGCAATCCGACCCGTGCAAAATGCAACGGACTTGTTGCAAAACGCAAGCAAACTGTTTTCATCATTGGGGCAAGCTTTATTATTCAGCCAGTCGAACAAATTCAGTCTCTGTTTGAATTTGAGGCCCTTAAAAAATTATTATAAATTTATGCGCATGTTTTTAATTTTTTATTGTTATATGCAAATTTTGATATAGACCAATGAAATTCCTGCATTAGACCGGAAAATTCGTAATTTTTGGCCGTTTTGCTTAGGGCAACAAATTCATAAGTAAAGGTCGAATATATTAGGTCAAAAAAACAATAAAGATTCATATAATTATTTTTGCAGTCGATCGATCAATTTAGAAGTTGTTATAGGAGGTCGGACATGATTGTTGTAACTCTGATCCAGTGATTTCCGAGTCGAAATTGTCAGCAGACAGACGAAGGGGCAGACATGCACAGACATGACGAGTGCCATGGTGTTCTTTGTGAAGAAAAATCTGCGAAAGCACAGGAAAATCCATGCGATTCTTTTGCCAACCTGACAGATATTCATAATCATCACTTATCGTTTGCCAGCCCGTGGTTTTCAAGAGAGTATTTTGCGATACAAACATCTCCAGCATCTTCGTTCGGATGCAAGGAAAGAGTGAATTCTCATGTAGACTACTTAACTTTAGCAACTGAACCTAAGTGAGGAGGGCTGGATTGGGGACAGAGGGAGGTGGATATCTCCTTGTATCGGGTATTCTCAGTAATTTAATAGTCGCAGTCCGATTCTCATTTACAGATAAATCCCGCTACCTTTCTCATTTCTAATTTGCCCATATAATTTGTCTGGATGTCGCTAACAAGAATCAACTATCACTTTCAGGCAGTGTTCAACGGTGGTAATCACACGGGTAGCGTGATGGTTGATCTCTCTGTGACAACGAAAGAGCGGCCCTCTTCACTCGCCGATCGATCTTCTGTGCCGCACGTTGTTCGAGGACGATATTTGCATCGAGTTGATGATATTGTCCGACCAGCCGGCTGCTCAAACAAAACTGGCGGAACTTGTGCGTTCATAATGATCTTCAACGCTTCTTTTACAGATATAAGACTTAGAGTATAAATACTAAAAAATTTAATCCTCTCTTTTCTATAATAATATTGAAGATGCAATTTTTCATCATTTTCACTCGGGGCTACTTCTTTAAAGCACCGATTAAATGATTGCTGCATGACAGCAACTGCTATTCTTTCACTCCATTCCCTCCTCTCACTTCTCCCCTCCCTCACAATTGCAAAATAACCGCTTGATGGATGCAGTTACGGCAGCAGATGTTTTCGCACTCTTTATTGTCATTCGCCTTCCCCTTCCCCTCACAGTTGATCTCGTGCAAGGTGCGTATAGTACTCCTAAATGGCAGAGAGCGGCGCATGAATCTTAATTTTGAACAATCAATTTATCACTTTTTCCATTTTTGCAGCATAATTTAGACGACCGTCCTATATAATAAGACTTGTATTATTATGCGCTTTTGCACATTATTTGGTTTGTCTGGATGTGTATGCGCGTGTATGCAAACCACTGGATCGCGACGTTTAACAGATTTGTATCAATGGATGGGTCAGCTAATTTATGAATGCATTATTGTGCATGTCCATGTTGCAGTTTATGTAAGTGGTTGGTCTAATGAACGCGATTGCAAAACCTCATGTCGTGTTAGCATCTCCAATAATCTTTTCGCCTTGTTTCAATGCTATTACGTTCATTTTCAGTTCCGCTGAATATCTACCCAAACATAGTGAACATGCTTGGGCAGATGACCGTCGACGTGAATGGAATGTGTCTCGATCCATCCACAACATATGTCCTCATGATTGAACAACGAGAGGTTATTCCTTCGAATTATTAGACTGTAACGAATTTGTAATTTTGATCCTCAAACTGATGAAAAATCAGCCTAACTGACGAAAATTGATTTGCAAGGTGGGGTTGCAATGCTGCAATAGGAACTGTTGCGTATTCTCATAGGACGTTTTCGCTTGGTGATGGGAAAATGAAGAAAGGGTAAGGCTCGAGGAAAACAGCACGATCTAATCGATTCAAAGTTAAACAAGGGCATTCAAAGTAAACAAGGGCAGTCTTAGGGGCATTCAAAAATATTTTAAAGGGCAAAAGTGATTCTTTTAGCGCTCTTCGCGTTGTTAAAGAGATAAAGTGAGATGAATTTTGGTCAAAGTGACCATTAGTGAGCTTCCGGTTGGAATTTTACGAAGAAGATTACGGCATGAACTTTGGCTGCAGTCAGCATGGGGTTTGCTCGCAAAAATTAAACCGCTAGAAAATTCAAAAATTATTCACTGCGACGAAGAAGATTTGGTCAGCGTGAGTGGAAATTAGTCATGATAACAAAACGGAATGCGATCTGCTAATGGCTGAAATTTATTACAGATTTAGCAGCGGAGAAGAAATTTAGACCCTACTTGATGACTTGCGGCGTGGTGACAATTGATGTAATTAGGCACGTTCGAGTAGAAATACAGTGTGGAAATTCAGCAGAATGCTAAATGAAGTTCTTTGTAATGTAGCAGTTCCTCTCCTTCAGCTATCTGAAGAATGGGAATGACTCTTCCTCCTCCACTGTCGATCAATTTCAAGTTATGTTGTCCAATTTTTGATCAAGATGACCAAGTCTACACAACTGCTACATCTCCTTCTAAACTATGAGGCAAATGCTTAGAGCGAATGTATTAGAACTTTGTTCAGTCATGCGTGAAAACGTCCGCGGTTTCAGCTGATGGAAACACCTACTAGTTTCCTCCAAAAGTGATGGGTTTTCTATCGTTATCTTATCACGCTACACGTGAATTATCAGATAGGTACGATGGGGAAAGCAATAGATTCCCATCTGAAATTATCCCGCAAGGGAAGACGGGATAATTTCAGATGGGAGTACGGAGGATCTCTTATCCTTAAAATATGTGAGGAGAAAATAGGCGATTCTTATGGATTTTAGATGTTCGAAAGACTGCGTACAAATTCAAGAGAAACAAGAATTTCTGCAGCGATCAATTTTCCTGCAAAAGACTGAAAATTTGTTTGTGTAAGACAGTGAATTGTTTTCTCATGTGTCAAAAAGAATTGCACTACTTTCACGTACTCTATAAGAGCTCGTAACATTAGAGCTGTTCTGTTTACAGACTGCACCTTGTGAAGTATTAAACGCAGCGATCGCTCGGTGTCGTCTTCCAAAAATATTGGACTGGGGAACGAAGACAGTATATCTTCAGCCTCTATCTGGCTTAGCCAGTGATGAAAAGGCCTATATTGGATACATTTATTTCGGTTAACTATACCGTCAATTATTTAAGTGTTCTTTCTTTTTGATTATGGTGAATATGAAAAGCTGGTCATTGATGCCTTACATTTTGGCAATTAACGTCTGTTTGCGTTGTTCTGAATTCACTCTCAATTTGTAGAGGTCTGATGAATCATCTAATGAGGCAATTGTTGAATGAGAAGTAGTAAAATAGAAAGCGATCAGGCTGCCCTGTTATGTGGGTTCGATGCATTTTCCATTGCATCCATTGCAAATCATCGAAGAGAGGATCATCGCTGCGGTGAATGCTCTGTTTAAACAATTTATTACTGTCAAAGACTAGCAGGCGATCATCTAAAACGCAGTTTTGCGCTTTAAGGTATATGCAAGTTACCAAAAGTATGTGACCAATTGCAGTAGCTGTTTTATTTCTCATACTTTGTAAATCACATTAAAAGCGTTTTACGCCTATATTGTTACCTTTTGGCATCAAGGCAATATTTGCAGTACCACCAACGATCGATCCGATGCGATTGGATATCGGTAACATACATGACTGGTTCCACAATCCGGTAAAGGATGACAAAGAGATCGTTTGGTATCCAAGGTTGCATTTTATCCTACCGTTCTCCTACCGTACTCCTTAAGGAAAAATTACAAAGTACCAACTTTAGAGGAGTTTTTCACATCCTCTCGTTAGGACACTTTTTGTTCTGTAATCCCCTACACCTGCACTGAATTTTCAGTATTGAATGTTAAAAATTTTTTACCAGTGACGATGTACACAAAGGGCTAGCTATACCTACTTGCTCTCGTTTCGTTAATGAAATAGCCAGTGACTTGGACTGTGGCAAGCGTCTAAGAAAATTCCACCTCCCCTTCCCCCTCTTCCCACCTTTCGACAGGTTAATTATTGAATTTCGTTTCAGCTCTGCAAATCGGGAAACTTTTCTCTAAATTTTCGAACGATTTCTTGGTTCACCTGTCGAGCGCTCACATAAAGCAGCTTTTCTCATGAGAAACACTTACTTGCAGCTAAAAATTTTGGGTTTCCCTCTACAGCCAATTTTTCCACACAGAAACACATTTCGAAATATGCAAATACTCATAAAAAGCAATAAAAAGCTGCAGTTTTTGCAGTTGTGACGCTACCAGCGTACGTGCTATTTCAGTCCCTTCAAGCACTATAGATAACGAGCACACTTTCGAAATTAAACATTTTAACATCTTGAAGGTTTTTTTTTAATTTAAAGCTGTGTAGGAATCCCCCATGCTTGCCGGTTCAGCGGACTATGGCAGTGCAAACATTAAATGGCAATCATGGTGGCATCAAAAATGGTCGAGAAATCGTCGAGAATAGCTGCGAACCGTTAGAGAGCGATGAGTTTAGCACAAAGTCTAGCATTTTTTCCATGACTTTCTAATTCCCCTATTTTGCCTTCGCACACGAGCTTCCTTTGATGGCACATGAAAACTAGAGGGCATTTGATGCATGAAGGGAAAACAGATGTGATTTGATGATCGGAGGACGTCAAAGTGCAGCCGTTTCCTTCCATACGACTTTTTTTCGGAATATTGTTATTTAAATTCTTCATTTTCACTTCCGAGCCTAAATCTTCGATCGGTTATTTTCCATAGCAGTTGAATATTCTCTATTTTCCTTGTTGTCGTCGTGAATGGTTCTTCAAAATGAACCTGGCTATAATACGGTATAAATCGCCTGTCTTTGCAGAAACTTCACATCCCCGCAAACAGGTGACGGAACAATAGATGTCAACAATCCGGTGCTTTATCAAGTAACTCTTGGTCTTTATGTGATCGGTTACAAAGAGGCCCGTGATGACGCAGTGAAAAAGTTCAGACCAGTGCATCGAGTATTGGCAAGGCACAATTTCATTTTATTTCATTAATCCTTCAGGATAAGACCATCGAGTATTGTCAAGACACAGTTTCATTTTGTTTCGTTAATCCTTCAGGATAAGACCATCGAGTATTGTCAAGGCACGGTTTCATTTTGTTTCGTTAATCCTTCAGGATAAGACCATCGAGTATTGTCAAGGCACAGTTACATTTTGTTTCGTTAATCCTTCAGGATAAGACCATCGAGTATTGTCAAGGCACAGTTTCATTTTGTTTCGTTAATCCTTCAGGATAAGACCATCGAGTATTGTCAAGGCACAATTTCATTTTGTTTCGTTAATCCTTCAGAATAAGACTATCTGGCCTACATACTTTGATACTTGTTCCATTCTTGGCTCACTGATTCGTTTCTGCTCACAAAAGTGGTATATTAGTTGTTAAACTAGCAATTAGCGCTTACTGTTGCAACGTTATCGAATGGTCGTAAATTTCTTCAGCTTTCTATTTCCGATTGAATTTTCTAAAAATTTTCACGGTTTCGATTCAAACAAATCAATACTAGCGGCAACAGTTGATGACAGAATCAGTTTTTCTTTTGTACCAAATAATAGTGCACCTATTGTGAAATATGTTATCAGTTTGAAGGGAAAAGTGCAATAAATTAACATAACGGACTTTTATAGGAATTGCGGTACTAAATTATTTCAGTCCATTTTAATAGTGCAGTATGGAACAGCTGTACAATGATACTAAAACCCGCTTCCTAGGAAACGTTCGTTTATATGAAGAAATTTTGCTGAGAAAATTACTAAAGAATGAAAAAATTGTTGTTATCAGTTGAATAAAAAATATTCCATTGGTGCAGATTAAGTAGTCACCAAAATATGGGTGACGAGGCATATCGATGGACTCCACAAAAAGCGAGAATCACTATCCAAAACGTCGAAGAATGGTATATGAATGAATGGGAACGAGAGATTGAATTGTTCACATACCGATTCGGTTATCTCAAACTTTCACCAATACCTTCAGATGTTGGCGCTGATGCTTCTAATCAACGTTTTATTACTGAACTACCAACTGGGTATCTTTTATTGCATCTTGCTTTTTCCTCATTTATGATAAAGTTCAGCTAAGAAACGCTGGGGCATATAATCGAATTGTTATAAGTTCTTAAAGATTTCTATCTGTCTAGAGGGATTGAAAGGAATTTCGGTTTTTTATTGAATAAATTGATAGTTGAATAGTGTCTATAAAACTGACAAATAGAAGTTATGCTTACATCTATTAGAACCTCTAGTCACAGACAGACAACTTTGAATTATAATTCATGTGCAGTAAATATAAGGGTGCTATTTCCGTTCGTTTTTTGTCATTGGAAAATAAATTTAATTTTATGGAATATGAAATGAGAATCACATTTGACCCACAAAACGAGTTTCGCCTTTATGCTAGGAAATCGTTTCATAAAGAAGTCATGCAAACTTCAGTGAATGGAATCAAGAAATCTTTATTCAGTCTAATTAGTGCACCGATCTCTTTACATTGGTTATGGACAGCGAGACACAGTTCATTCACTGCTGCATCGGCCACCGATACGGAACAACGCAAATTATTCGTCAAACAGAAAGCAACCGAAATGTGTCAATCATGGTACTACAGTAATCGCATTCACAATTTGTTCATTCCGCTTAACAAACTTTAGCTCATTAATTCGAGTTATATACCCTATCGGAAATCATTTTCTATTTATATTTTCATTAATTTACTTCATATTAACTGATCATATTGTTTTGTGTGGTCTTTCAATCTATAATAATGATCTTTCTTGCAACCATTCCGGTCTCATGATAATTTCATCAATATATTCTCATATTTTTGTTTACAAATTGAATTCGGGTCATTTTTAGTGGCATCTCTGTTTTTTTAGTTGATTGAATCAATTTTGAATAGTTTCTAAGATGTTTTCATACCATAAAAAACTCAATTAAGTAATATTTGATGAAGATCTTATTCCATCAGTGGAGATGTGTTAGGGAAGTTATCAGCGAGGTTTTGTGTCTGTCAGTAACGATCCATATCTGCATAATGGATGGTTTCGCGTTGTGCTCAAGTATTTTAATCAATCGATTAATAAACCCGATCAGCATTTGGTTACATTATGAAATAAAAGGTTCAACGAAGATGGAGCGTTACCGAATTTTATTCGTGAGACCGAGACCAACTCATCGTGTCCATGCAAAGAGGAGCAAGCGATACTCGATATTGGCCGATTCATGCCTCATCCGAGGTGCTCTCAGGTTAGTTTCTTTATTAAATGATCGCGCGGTCAACAATTCTCGCAATCAATTTCTAGATGGATTTCAGTTGACAAAAGCATTCTCTTTGCATAAAATTATTTTCCCCATCTTTTAACGTATCGCAAAACTATACTGTATTTTGTGCGTTAGCTAGAGGGATTAGACTTTATATACAAATATACAGATTGAATTATGTTACACTTTTATGCATCAGTTTGCAAAAACATAATTGCTTCTTTATTCGGAAGGTGTGACAGTTATTGAGTCTCTAGTTTAATAAACATTTTTTCATATATTCGAAATCAGTAATTGGGTTCTACAAAGTTTAAATCACCAAGTGATTGATCAATTTTAAACATTTTTGTCGGTTTTGCTTTTCTTTCTGCCAGTGTGCATAGGTATTATGGCTTTTAGCCACTGTAACCATTTAGGATTTGAGTGATACAAATATTCAGCTGGCATCAAGGAGAGAATAGAGGTAGACAAGTAAAAACCATGAATTCAGAGTGACTTGAAGCTTAGTGACTCGAAGCTCTTCATCTTTTCACTGCAATATAAACAGCTTATTCATTTTCGTATTCAGAAATAGCCGATATATACTTGCAGATATTCCGCGATGTAGCGTGCACAGAGACACTTGGCTCTAGAAATTGCTACATGAGTGCTCAAAATGTACAAGGGGCACATTATGACAGCAGTTTGCCAGCTGGCCATGAAAGGTTGCACCTTCATTCTCTTCTTTTCTATTCTATTCCACTTTTTATTTCATTTACATCCATTCCAACTGTTCTCTCGGTTACTCTTCTTTTGATTCCATCGATTTGCATCGACAAAATGGAATTTTTTATTTGTTATTTCAGAAATCGATAAATTATAAATTGTGAAGCGTCGATAAATCTACCAATATACTCAAAGCTTTCAGCATTCATTAATAAAAACGAGGCATCTGATCTCTTTTTACTGATCACTATCAGTGAAAAAAAAACTGTGTGAAACGTTCCACTTGTTTGCGCCCGAAAGAAAACTCAAAGCTTCAATGAATTACGGATTTGGAACTAATGAATGATTCGAGTATATTATTTGAGCAAACATCTCGCACAATGTCACCTCACATTTATAGCTTGCTTAAGAAGGTTCATTGGTACTTTACTACAATTTAAGTTTTTACTGCCTTGATGCGAACGCTGAACACTAACTTAGAATTGTGCTTCTCCACAAGAGAAGCACGCACATATCAATCAGAGCTAGAAAAAATTGAAACGCAGGTACGTTGTCATAAACTTATGTAAGTATAGATGTAACAAGCTTCATTTCTGTAGAGAAAGGGAAATATGGTCACTTCGAGCCTATCTTAATCAAAAAGTTAGCGTTGTGCGATACCTCACTCTCGACGTGGGATTCTCCGGAACAGACCAACATTGAAGCAATGTTGGCACAAGCGTTGAATAGATTTTTTCAGGCGTACTAACTGTTGGATTTTGCAAGCGGAATTAATTTCTACAGCATATACTTTTTTCAGTTCATATTCAACCCATTATGGACAAGTATGTTGTTACGATGAGCAAGGCTATTTAATGCAAACCAGTTATCAACCGGTTATAAAAATCGACGAATCGACTCCTTATAGTCCTGGTTTTCCAATGAGAGCCTATGAATTTGGTACTAATCCTTATCAAGGGATGTTTGAAGTCCGTTATTAAAAGTAATTATGACTTGAATTAAACCTCTTAAAAGTTACTCTAAAGGTACGGCAAATCAATCGTATACTAGCGTTCGATGCAAATACTAATAAAATTGACTCACTGTGGCAAATTATATCGTTGAAGTTTAGAGCTTCTAGGAAGAGAATGGTTTGCGTACGGAATATTGGGTCGAGTAGAATGCCAGTGATGATGCGCACTGTTCCATCACAATTAATAGAACAAACAGAAAGAGGGAGGGAAAAAGAGATGCTGTTGTAATGAATTTCTACACTAAACCTAGTGCTTGCTATAGTCAATGCACACTGATACAATTTGCAGGTAGTATACCTCTCAGGAGCGTTCATATATATCAAAATACCCAAAGTTTTGAAGAGTTTAATGAAAATCAAAAAAAGTTGCTTTTGGGTTGCAAGAGAAACTCCAACATTTGGTATTTGTTACGCAGTCGGGATGAAGAAAAGGTGGATAGGTAGTCACTCTTTGAGTACATTGGAAGGAATTTACCTTCACTATGTCATACGATTCGATTCATGAAACTGTTTCATTTTATTTTCATCAAGCCTATATAAAACTACACTCCTCTCCACCCTCTATATGGAGTTAGAGACTCTATGAATGTGCAGAGATGCGAGTTGTATAGGAATAGTTCAAGTGAAACGTGCAATGGGTTTGACTGCTACTGTCTTTGGTTCAGGCCTTTAATTAAGTGTGTTGAAATGAAACGGGTTTTATTTCCTCCGTTGTGTGCTTATCAATATATCTGAAGCATTTCATCTGCTAAAAATTTCCGAACGTGCTGGAGTTTGTGAGCTCTGAAATTGTTATGTTGCCTGGTGGCGATATACGTTAGGTGATGATATACGGCTATTAAAGAAACGATTTATATTTGCATTTAAGTTTCTTCTTGCATATTTCTGCCTTTAGATTGTTATTTTCTGTTTTTGGATGCTTCGATATAAGTGTGCTCCAACATTCATAAATAACGGGCTCTGAAAAAAAGTATATCGCATCGGCTTCTGGGAAATTAGTTTTTGGCAGCATATCATTTTCGAATATCACTCCATTCAGGATGCTATCACGTACACGCCTATAATTTGGATAATTAAAGGTGCCCGGCCTGAGTGCTTTCCACCACGATATGATGCCCTACTACCTATGCTGCAAATATTCTGATTTTCGCTGTCAAATGTTTTACTGGCGTAGACCATCGAGTGCTTGTCAACAATATGAACCACCTGCAATAGGTGAGCATTTCGCATATTACCTGATTACATGAGAGAAATTCATTTTGCACTCCTCTCGATTTCAGTGTCCATAGCGACGATTGATATGACAACGATCGCAGATATAATCTGATAATTTTCCATCAGCAAAAATGAATTTCATTTCGAGTGAATTCTTTTCGAAATGAATGAATTTTAGGAATTGGAATTTTGGGAAGCAGTAATAATTTACTGTTGAGGTTTTCTGCTCAGTAATGCTGAAGCAATTTTGCAATCAAACTTATCACATCATTTCCACTTAACTTTCTGTGATTTTTGACGTAATATTTCGTCGTCGATCGGAAATCACAAAGAGAAGAACACATACCTCGCTCTGTGCTCTTCAACGATAAGTTTTAGGTACATTGATGGGTGCAGGCATAATGACGACACTACAAAAGCAAAAGCTTATTTTTAACGATCCAGGCGTTTACAATCTTTTGTATGCGCAACGAACATCACTCACACCTGAAGTTCGAATTCAAGCGCGTCTCGAACGTTTTCCCGATAGAAGCGTTGATTTCAGTGAGTTTGTACGAATTTAATTTAACTCTCTTCCCCATTCTCATTATGTTCGGCGGGCTAGACAGTGTTATTCCCGTATGGGTAGGAATTTAATTCAAAATCCGTTTTATAATACACGCAAAAAGAATCTAAATTTCCGCAGCCGACCATTCCGTTTTCAGAAACTTAAGAGGAAAGTAATATTTGGTCTGAAATGTTGTGCTCTATGGATTTGAATCTTAATTCAGCGATACGTTGAAAATTTTGAAATCAAAATGCTGTTCCCCGAATAATGAAGCAGCGATAACCCAACGAGAAATTTCATATGAATAGGGCTGATATATTCGAGAGGAACAAGGAAAATCCCATTATTAGTGATATCCATGAGAATTTCCTGCACTTTTTCAGTATAAAAAAGTTTATGCAGGGATTTGAGAGGATTTTAAAAGTTTCTTCGCATTTAATTTTCGAGATATTTTTGCGTAACAACCCCAGTTAAGTTCACCCTCCTTAGATGCTCCTGTAATTTTAAAGCGAAATTATCTCACAGTATTATTTTGCGCCTATTACTTTCAGGTTCAGTGTGCTTTGAAGTAAGTAACCGCTGGCGTTTTTAAGCCCAGTAAATGATTAGAAAGCTTTAACACTTTAGGATTTGTCTACAAGTAGTTTCGTGTTAATATTAATTGCTTCTGATGTGAAGCAATTGACTGTTGATTTGCTTGCAGGTGGTTACAACATTGAACAATTTAAGCTGGTACAGCCCTCTAACGCGACAGTTTTAACGGGAGTAGCCCTCGAGAGTTCCGAATCGGATCGAGTGCACATAATTTTACGGAAAGACACTAGAAGAGCTAGGTATCGTACAACGATTATGGTTGGCGATGTTGTGCGATACTTTGATAATATGCAGCTACAAAGGTTCAGAGGTAAATTTTCAGTTGCTTAGTTAAGTGATTGCGGGGGGGGGGGGGGGAAGGATGTGCAACAGTTCAATATGAGTTCCTTGTTTTATGTATATTTTTACTTGGTGTCATTTTCCAATTCTGGATGCGTCAAAAGTCAATTTCAAAATCTACACGATACAAAAACGATGTTAGATTGATATTACCATCTGCAAGTCTGCAAGAATATTTAATCGGTTAAAGTGCTTTGTTACTGTTTAGGTAACTACTGATTGACGGCTATTCTATACTGATTTTGCGGATAAGCTTTAGTATTATTGCTTGCTGAAAACATTGAGCATTCAACTATTAGCTTTTTTGGTCAGCCTTTTTTCAGTAGCCTAAAACTTGACCGGGCACATTTACGACAGCTGCAGCAGAGCTGTTCGATATTATCGTTCAGTCCGAATTTCCTGATGATAAGTATTTGAAAGTGTCGTTAAATAATAATAAACGAGTAGTGAACGAGTATTAAAAGCGCTCGCAAGAATTGCATAAAATTAATTTTAGGTGTGACAGTATATGTGAATAATGTGCAACGTGGCCAAGCCGAGGTTTATGTTGTGTTGAATAAGGCACAGATTGGTGTTCGTATACGGGAATCATATGCGGTTGATATGGATCGTCTACCAACCTATATGGAGAGTTTTGGTCTTCTTGATCTACTTGTTGCAGTTCCACCTCAATATCATGCTGTAAGTATATGCTGTTAGATGTATTTAAGAACTGCTTACGAAAAGTGTATACAAGTGCAGAAACTTTTCCGTACCGGAAATTATATACGTTTGTGGACACCTTTTGTTATGAAAATGAAGCACACCTTGCGACCATAATCGCTGAACTTCCTTACCTACGCACATGCGATCAGCTGTAAAGGCCTAGAGTGTTCGTGTTTGCTTGTTAAGTTAATGCCAAAGCGGTAGTTTGGTGTGCTTTGTTGCAGGCTTACCGCAGTTTTGCAATGACTGCTTGCAGAGCTCTCTTGAACTTGACCTTTTTCAATAGCCTGAATCATAACAAGCAATATTTGCAACCCACCAACATTTATGGTGGTTGCTTTGGCAGGTTCTCAGTTAGAAGATAAATTACGACAGGCAAAACGTCGATGGACAGATATGCCACTTAAAAATGGGCGAAATGCGCTAATTACGCCGTTTTGACTGGGTGATAGTTAACAAAATGCACAAATCTGTCAACCCTCCTGAATGAGTGACCGTTATTCTGTTTGGAATGGCGTGGGATGATAAGAAATGAAAGGCTTATGAGTGGAAAAAATGTGCGTTTGAATGATTATTGAGAATGGTAAATGGTTGTTGCATTTTAATGGAATTGTACAGCTGAAATTTGAGGGATCAAATCTTGTGCAACCCCGCGTTTTCGGTGATATGCCTCGTATCGATGGATTACTTCGGCCGGCCGGCGAAGGCGTCTATCCTTCAGAAACCGATAGTTCTCTTTCTTGGGATGAAGTCAATAATCCTGGAAAACGAAATGATCTCATCACAAAATGTTAGGTTCCATTCGTATAATAACAGTTTACTTTAAAGTTTGTGCAGGAATTAAGTACTTTACATTCTTGAAATATTTCTGACATTTTAAATAGAAGCAGCTTAATGGTTCTTACATTTATTTTATATGTATTACAGGGAGTATTCGCCCAAAAAACTAAGTGTCTTTATTCTTGTTTCTTTCGTATTGGTCTGTTATACGGGAGTTTTATAACAAATGCAAATTGCCACCATAAGAATTTAGCTTTGATTTGTCACTGATAATTATAGCGCCCTCTCGGGTTTACCACCATATTTTAGAGGACATGATATTAATAAAACACTACTGAGACACAATTATCACCGCTTTTAAGGTGTAATTGGTGTTGTGAAATACTTTTTATTATTGTCTCGGCAAGATATGCTTTCATCACTGCGAGAAAATTATAGCAGCAAATGTACAGAGCTGAAAAGAATTTTTGGATATACAATACAATGTGTACAATCTTAGAAAAATTATAAAATTTTAGATCGGATAAAGGGCGAATCTGAAATGGGTCTGATATCGCAGTCGGTTCGGTTATCGAGTGGTGTGGCGATGACTGATATGTTCGAGACCACCTCAGATTCAGCATTCAGTGTATTTCCTGATTCGAATATGAAGAAACCTGTCTATACCACCGATGCGAGGTTCCACTCGTAAGAACTTGATTTGTTCCATATATATATATATATATATATATATATATATATATATATATATATATATATATATATAATCTTGTCCGTTTGTTATCCATGATTGGGGTGAGGAAATTCTCACACTTTCTTTCACTTTCTGTTGTAAACATTTGAACATCATTCATCATTTATATTTAAATTCGCTTTATATGTTAATTTTCAATTTTTTCTGAAGATGTTTGATTATGTGCTTCTTATTGGAAATTCATCCTACCTGCCTTCAGAGGTTCACATGCATTTGTGCCGCAAACCCAACAGACAATCGACAATTTCAAACGTTTGTGTCGACGCTTTTATGAGGGTAAATCTTCTTTACAACAATTGCGATGAAAACAAATTACCCACTCTTTGCGAATACAGAAATAAACTAGAAACACCATCGCATGTCTATGATGATAGTTTTATCAGAATTGTAACATATGCAAGAACTTATAAGCAAAATTGGCGCAAGTATTGATAGTTTTCATAGTTGCGCAGAGTAGTAATTGTCAATATTACATAGCCATTCAATAAAATTGGAAATGAGCATCGCATCGTCTAAATGATAGATGGACATTTAACTTCAATGGCGCCATTTTTCAGCATTTAGGCATTCTGTCACTCACCATTTCACAGTTTAAACCATTTTTACTAATTCCATTATTTACCATTTTTATCGTTTTACCATTATATTTGTTATTCTTATACATGTTAATGTGAAACGAGGGTTTATACAAATTACTGAAATGGAGCAGAACATATCAGCTTACATATATGGCATTACCATCTCAGAGTTTCATATTGCTGATAGTCGGCGCTGCAGTGTCACATCTTATTGAGCAAGATGTTTAAGATGGTAATGTTAATTGCGAAGTGCAATTCTTCAGATGGTATGGTGGATACGACTCTTTATCCAGAAATACGGCGATGTCCAGAATCGCTGCAAGCTATCGAAATTGATTGCGCTTCAGACGTAGTTTGTGAGTTCGACTCGTTACTACTTCAGACGAGAATTCTTGGTGATAAGTCGAAAGAAGAATTCCATTCATTTGTCGTACAAAGAGATCTTGCCACCACTCACTGTAAGTATTGAACTTTATTTACTTAATTAATTAATTAATTAATTAAATAATCAATTAAATTTTTTCATTTGTTTATTTATTCATTTATTTATTCAAATTTATTTATTTGTTTGTTTATTTATTTATTTATTTATTTATTTATTTATTTATTTATTTATTTATTTATTCATTTATTAAAAATTTATTTATTTATTCATTTATTCATTTATTTATTCATTCATTCGTCGCTTCTTATTTATTTATTTATTTATTTATTTATTTATGTAAATTTATTTATTCATTTTGATCGTTCATTTATTTGTTTATTTATAACCGATGTCCCACATCAAATAAACATATGTGAGGAGCATAAACAACCATAGTGAGATGATAAACAAAGCCTTCGCAAAACACTATTAACAGGATAAGATTGCCATGGGCAACGTGCCAGAAAATAGAAAAGATTTTGTGAAAGCAACGCAAAAGTGTTTTATAGGTTTATAAGCAATAAACGGGGAAGTCTTCATGAACTACGCGTCCCCAAATAAGGATAACAGAAGTGACGTACGATGGGCAGAAATACGATATGTTTGCAGCATTCTTTTTTAGGAGCTTCCGTGTGAAAATGATGTTTTGTCAAGACTTCCTAGCCGATGTAAAAGACATTTAGGTTTTATCCAGTAACTACGATAGCGATGTATTGGTGATTCGGCATAGAATTAGGTTTGCGCACAATGTGCAGAACAGGTTAGGTTAGGTTAAAAGGCAACCGTTTTGTGAGCAGACGAGAGATTGGATAAGAGCAGCTTAATTTTTATTGCTAACATATTAGACCACTGATGATTCTATGAATTTAATAACAGTAGCAGTAATATTAGGTTTATGTTATTTATCTCCTAGCAAGTGACGTAGGCGGCGTTATGCCAGCCATGCATAGCATTTCACACCTTGCAGCAGTGCGTTACGGACCTACTACGGCTATGTTAGGTCAAATTCTAGCTTCATTCTTCAGGTACAAGCCAGCCGCTCTTTGTCATTTGCATCTGTACTATCTCTATTGCCCTGAATAGACACTACTCTAAATGATTTTGTGAACGAGCAGCAGCTGTGAAACTTCTTGTCTTTTATTTGCATTTTACTTAGAGGCGATTTATTCTTTCAGACAACAGTTGCGGTGCGGTTGCACTCGAGTATCCCGAGTATATGATCAAAGGTCCGTCAAGTATATCGGCCGCTTATCTAGAGGGTGATATCGTATCGTTTAGTTGCTCTCAGGATCATATAAGTATGGGCGACACAGAATATCAGTGTAAGTTTTATATTCATCGCTGTGATTTTATTGTTGATTCTTTTTCTTTCCTTACACATCCATCAATGCTGTGCTTTTGATATGTTTCCTTCATACTTTGCAAAACAACCGCTGCGGAGTTTTTTTTTTTTTTGCGCACTTGATGAAAACTCTTCTAAGTGAAATTTTACAATTTAAGGATTTATTTTTTTATTGACAGATCTCATTATATTGTTTCTGTAAATGATGCACTTGCGAGTTGATAGTCTTTAGTCCGTTGTCAAAAATTACGAAGAAATACGTTCTTTGAGCATATAGTGAAATCACACAAGAAAGAAAAGAACAAGTGGCTCTTATTTAGGATAAACCATGAGAAACAATTCATTTCTTAAAAATTCTGATGTGATTTCCGATGTTGTATTATATCATTTGCTATTTTGGTGTGAACGTTGTAGTGTGCGGGCGAATTGTTTGCTCCAAATAGCAAAACTTCGAGTCAGCGATGTTTAATAATCAACCGAAAATTCTCCATCTTAAGTTAATTCGCTTCCTCTTTTTTCATTTACGATTTCTTTCACTTTGAATGTGGCGGTTGCCTCATAAAGGAGGAGAGAGTGGAGGAGGAAGGAAGCAACGGATGGGAGGGAGGGGTGGGCACTTCCGACGACAGGTTTTTCAAAATCTTCAAGATGTTGCATAGCAGTGGTGTTGATAGTATGAAGATCTCTTCTACAGGCAGCAGAGTGTCATATGGTCATGATCAGAATTCATTTATTATGCGTTGGAATGAAGGCTCACAACCATGGTGTCGAACACGGTGAGCTTCTTTTAAATTTTCATGTTTATTTTAGTAATTCAGGCGTCTGCTGGGACCTTCGATATCTTCAAAACATATTCTATTGCGTTGAGTATCTCATCAATGATACTTATTGCGTAATAACCCGTATTCCTTGCAGTTGTGCATTAAGTTTTACAGTTGAAATTATCAGAAAAAAGATATGTCTACAGCAACTACTTTGAACGTTTTTCTTTAATGACATCTACTATAAGAAATATCCAAATCGATATTTCCATCAAAAATCAAAAAATTTTCAAGAAAATTTACATGTATTAGGAGCGAGGTCTTCGAAAAGTACTCTTTCTCGTTGAAACAAATTCTTTCAGTTTATTTTTTATTTTCTATCGGTTTTTAAGGAGTGCATGAAACGTAAATATGAATTTCTTGTTCGCACTATTGCATGAAATATTTCATCTTTCAAAAAATAAAATATTTTAATGATTTATTGTTAAGTACTCTGCCAATGTTCATTTAATCCCCACCATGCATATATCATTACATGTGAATATATTTCTGAAAATTCGCTTACAAATTTCCCTTTATAATTGCAGGCAGAAAAACGATCTTTTAACATGGTTGTTTTGGATTGGTATATTTTTTGGTATTCTTGCTACACTTGCTGTTGTTTTCTTTGGTTGTTGGTCATTAAAACAACGTCATCGTACACGTAAAGGAACTAGAAAAAATACAATCTCATCGACTATGAAAACTGCTGATGTTCCATTGGAAACTATGAAACGCTTCGAAGAGGTAATAATTTTTGAAATGGTTTAAAAATTTTGAAATTAAATGCTAAGTTTGAACGATTTTCTAGATTTAATGAAGTTACTTAGAAAATATTTCATTTCATTTCATTTAGTTTATTTAAAATTGCCACAATGAGTATAGGATTTGTTGGACTTGTGTGATTATCGAAATGCAATGCTACATTTTTCATGTTCGTCGCCCTATTTTTCAAGCAACGTAAAGCTTTCCGACTCCACCCTAGTACTTTGGTTCGTGTCGAAAGTCACCGCATTTCATATGAATTATTTCGTTATGTTTTTATGGATATCATTTCCGAATACATCGCGCAGATGGGACGATGCCATATTCTTCATTGGCAAATTAAATTTACTAAAGCATCTGAAAAAAATAAAGGTGGAGGCATCAGCTGAGAATCATTATATATATATATATATATATATATATATATATATATATATATATATATATATATATATATATATATATATATATATATATATATATATATATATATATATATATATATATATATATATATATATATATATATATATATATATATATATATATATATATATATCCTCCTTCCATCCATTTTTGAAGCAACCACAGCAAAGGTTTATTTCCAAATGCTTTGAAAATGGACGAATAGTCGAAATTATTAGCTACGAGGCGCTTCTTTATTTCTGTATTCTGCATCTATTTTCAGCGTTAAAAAAGTTTTGCCTAATTGATTCTTCAAACTCATCATGAAGCGTCAAGCCTGCTTCATGTAAAAAATTACAAGTGACAAGTGATACTGGAAATCGATATATTATTTATAAGAACTTCTTATTAATGGAATAAAAGTGATGAATAAATTCGTTATTTCTGATCCATGAAGCGGAAATTCATCGGTACCTTTTTTAAAATTTGAAACAACTTTCTAAGTGGAGTCGAAGAGATGAAGAGCTGACATACGTTTTCCTATTTACAATCGCATTCAGAAAGAACCCCTACAGCCACCACCGCGATACGAGCGTAATGTGCGTCGTTATTCGCCGACCATCTCGTTAAACGATGTTTCACCGTTGGAAAGACCACCAATAAATCGTTTCAGTTCACAGCCCTATCTGTTCGAGTTAGTTTTTATGTTTCTTTTATCCATTTTTATAGTCTCTTTATTCGTAATTCGTTTATAATCAAATATGGCAAAAATGAAGAAATCTCATAAAAATGGTGAGTATGCTATCCAATAATGCCACATTTCGTGAATTTTTATTTTAAAGATTAGGGATTCAAATTTTTAATGGAAATTTGTTAAAACTGAATGATGAATTTCATTTAATAGTCAATAAAAGTGAGTGAAAAAGCTTTTCAGTATCGTTGGAACTATAAGTGACCACTCAGCGACGAACAATCACATGGCAGACAGCAACTTTTCTCAATTATAACATTTAATGGAAAAAAATTTATCGCCATCGCAGCGATAAATTTATACTATCATTTCTCAAGGACTCTCTAAATGTTGCAAATCACACATTTTATTTGCTTCGCAAACCGAAGTGCTAAAATACTTGGCCCCATTTCGAGTATTTATTAATGCCATATATAATACCATATATATAAGTATATATATATATATATATATATATATATATATTTATTTATTTATTTATTTAAGAGAAATTTTGAAAGTTCGTAAGCTTATATATATGAACACAAAGTTTTAAATAACGCCAATTTATACATGAGTTATGTAAATTACAAAAGAAAAACAATTCCAATAACAAATATAGTGTAAAGTAACGAGTACAGTTTACAGTTTAAGAAATAAATGTGACATAAATAGTGAAAGTATTTTAATAAAATAGATCTATATCATAATAGAAGAGGAGAATAAAAGCGGCCACACGAAGAAAATGAAAGAAAAAATATTAAGTGCGTGAATTGAGAGTTCCTGTACCTGATTACTTCGCTCTTTGCACATTTCAAAATATGCACGATGGGAATCGTTAAAAGTACATAATTTGGATATAGACCCATTTTGTGCCATGAACAATATCCCAACATTCACGATCACTCAAACTTTGAAAGTATAGGCTCGACTTTTGCTGTTTTACAAAATTTATAAACCCATCAAAAAATTGGACATTCAATTATACAGTTTGATTGCAGTGCTTATGTCTTTTGAATTTCTATCTTTTATATGGGGAAATTTTCTTTTATTTGTATATTCCATCCGTAAGAGCTAACTTCGCTTTTGCTTCTGCTAATTGATCAATTTACATTCAAAAAAAAAAAAAAAAATCACTTCATAATAAACGACGTCATTTTTTCTATTCCTCAATAAATGTTACAACTTACGTAACCGTCCATCTCAAATTTCTCCGATGAAATGTATTACTCTTCACTGGACATGCATAATTCTTTTTCAATTAGTGGAGAGTAGGAAATCAAATCATAAAATCTCTAAACGATGGAATGGAAGTAATCTTTTTGCAGCGGTGAAGGAGGCGGCTTCTCGGGCTATGGATCGTCGACCGATTTTCCAACACCATCACCGCGACGCGCTTCGCGCGGAGGTCTTTCGGGTCTAACCACTGGAGTGTGATAATAACCTCGATAAGAACATGGTTCCTGCTGACAGCAGTTTTTTATTACCTCTCACATTCATGACTGAAAAGTTTAAATATTCTCCAGGTTGTGGGAATATTTTTATGAAAACTGCGAAATAAGTTAAAAAAGAATATCATTTTTAGCATCGAGGAAATAATTTTTACTGAATATTTCTCTCAAAATTTTATAATATAAACGCAATATTATGAATTGCTTATCTCAACAGGAAAATATGGTCCTAGTTATCGCATCAAATATTATGCCACATTTGAGATGTACAACCGTTCAGAAACGATGGACAGTGTGTTGAAGTCTCCATCACTGGAACATGCCAAAGAGGTATTCAAAAATTTTAAAAGCCGTCGGCAAGGAAAACCATGAGTGGCGTGCTGTTTGAAGATATGCAGAAGCTGTCTGCAAACAAAGTGGGGTCTCAAAACAAAGTGATATCACCAAATGGCTCACAGATTATCGATTTAATGATTAGAAAAGATAATTTTCTAAGGGGTTTTTGCAAATTGTTGGCACTATTGTTTTGCATTTAATCAGACACCCTATTTTGCAAGACGAGAGCAGAGTATCGCCAACAAGAATCGAGGCAAGTGCTGCTTGAAAAAGAAGCTATTGAAAGTAAAAGCCCATTTCGTGCTGATAAGCCTAATTT
Organism: Baylisascaris procyonis; assembly: GCA_037389465.1. Lineage (NCBI taxonomy): Eukaryota > Metazoa > Nematoda > Chromadorea > Rhabditida > Ascarididae > Baylisascaris > Baylisascaris procyonis. The sequence continues at coordinate 258,223 of JAZARR010000221.1, forward strand.
TGGCTTAGTAAACTTTTTTCTTCCTTGTCTTGTGAAGTTAGATATGCGCCATTTCTCGTTTTCATCGAATAAGGACAAGCGGCTGTCGTGAATGATCTGGTTGAAGTGACGCCGATTTTGAGAATTTCCTTTCACAACACAATTGAATTCTTGTAAACGTTTCCCTTGTATGTGTACATTCATAGAGAGGACAACATTTTTTATAAAATTTGAGTCTAATAATTTTTTGCCGGCTGAATTTTTCAACTAATTTCTCTTCAATATTTCAAATAACTACTGAATTTATATCGTCCCATCGAGTTTGTTCTAAAACCTGCAGCGTCGTTTTGCAGTCATTAGTATCGTTAAGGTTTGCCAACGTGATGCTAACGTTTTTCTCCCATCTCTCTTATCTTCAGAGTTAGAAAAAGGATATTTCCGATCCCATTTATAAATCTAATGTGGTTATACAGGTATCGTTGTTTCCATTTTTTACCTACGTGCTCATCCTAACCATTAAATGTGGAGGTATACGTCTATTTCATGAGCCGAAAAATGTATGTGCCGCAAATCCGATGATTCCTTTTCTTCCCTTTTTATAGCAGCAGACACAACACCTCGCACATCGTGACGCATAGTAATTTGTGCTTGGAATGAAGTGTGAAAGCAATCATTCCACTGTGCGTACATCAGAAATCTGTTTTGGAGTGTTCGCTGAGTCCACAGTCCAATTGAACTTTGGACTGCGCACAGCGGCATGTAGTGAATCTTGTTCACAGGAATCGTCTGTAATGCTATAGTGCAAATCAGTGTAAACATATTGCAGTGTTACTGATACTGTAGAAGTGAACAAAGCCACCGCAATTATAGAAATAAACTAAATATTTTAACATTCGTTTCCTGCCATCTCATTTATGCTCTAATTGCTTGTTGTTTTGCTCTTTTCTTGAATTTATACCACAATATGTCTTTGCATCAAAGTTGTTGGAAGTTAATTATATTTGGTATAAAATTTGCTTCGAGAGCGTTTCTTATTCTGTATTTCATAGATTTATACGAACCACAATACTCTTCCCCTCCTTCTAATGGAAGGATAATGCTATGAGATTGTGCTTTTCGGAGAACAAATCAAAGCGTACTAGAGGGATGTTGCATCTCTCCCATAAATAAATTACCGACATGTAATACAGTAGGCGCAGCAATACGCTCATATATCAACCATGTCAACCTCTCGCACAGCCTGAAGGGTTGTAAAATGCTAACAGATCCATATGGAAGGTTATCCAAGCAGTTATGAAATACAGGCAACTTCTCAGTCACATTCAGGTATCGATAAAATTTTCAGAACGACGCGTTAGCTGAAAGGCCTCTATATGGGCTTGGATTACTGTTTAGTTTATACCCACGAAAATTCACAACTACAGTTGCAGAAATTCCGAGTTAAAATTACGGGGCAGACAAGCAGGCAGACAAGCAGACCGTAAGCGCTCTCCCGTTGTAATGCTTTTTGACAAATGCAGATTTTGTAAAAGTAGAATAACAATGAAATATCGAATCATTAATAAAGGTGAAAACACAGCCTGAACGACGACGAAGTGTGAATGGCAGGGGATGAATTCTGAATAAAGAACATTGAACAGCGTCAAAGTGGACTACAATACAAGGAAATATGAGAATTATCTGCATTTATTAGAGAAGTTATATCAATTTCCTTCATATATGCGTATAAAATAAATACGTTTTTCAATCAATAATCGAGCGACCGATAGCACTATTGCTCAAGGATATAATGCAAAAAACGCTAAAAACTTCGTATCACGTGTAAAAATTGAACATTCAAATGCAAAGAAGTCGATTATTCTAAGTGAGGCTATATGAACTTTTCACTGATGAGAAAATCCATGAAAAATTGCACGATCAAAAAAAAATCACTTTCCATACGGACTAGTGCAGGGAAAGTGCACCAAGAAATCTCTTGGTCACGAACGTGGAATAATTTAATTCAATTTCCTGATATATATGTAGCACGCTTAAATCAGTGACTATTGAATTTTACTGGAATGTAATTTCCTTTTATTCATAAATTTGATTTTTTTTGGAATTCGAAATGCTTAAGTTGCTCTTGAAAACTTCCGTATTCACTCAAACCAGAATTTTTTTGAAAACATGACTGTTCAAACTGAAGTCGACATCACCATATACTCATTAAAATTTTTGCTTCCTTCCCAAAAGTACTCCATGAAAGAATTTAGAATAACGCCGGAAGTTTTTCAATAACATTATCTAACAATAATTTTAGTTCCTACTTTTCTTCTTTATCTAGTATCTAAAATTAATTTTCTACTGTTCTACTTTACCTAGCAAAGATATTGCAGAAATATCACTGCATCAGTAGTGATAAGACTCCGACAAAATAATCGACACCTCTTATTAATAAAACTTATATTAAAACTTTCGATGAATACGAAAACTCCGAGTTTGAAAGAAATCGTGTTTTAGCAGTTTGTTGATTGAAAGGATAAATTGGAAGCCAGTGGAATGTCAAAACGTACTGTGTAGAAGTTCGTGGCTCTAGTTATGGCGTTCTTCAACTTGAAACTATGATTTTTCAAACATTTCAAAATATTTTCAAGAGCGGTCTATAATTTTTGTTCTGAATCGAGCAACTCAAATTTCGTGAGAAATTTGAAATGTTTGGCCATTCCGCTGTGATCGACTGCTAGAAGTTGGCTGCCAGAATCACTTTTAAAACTCTCTCCATATCCTAATAGTTATTTTATAATTCGCCGTATTCGCTTCTGTGTTCTGAGCACTTGTGTATTTAATGTCATGATGGCTGCTACGTTTCGACGGCAGTTCATGACTCATGTTTATCATTTTGATTCGACGCTGAGAGGATCCCTTTGAAGTGCACTGCATATCTACTGTATGGACACGAAATTATTTATAGTTCGAATATAGGTGTTTGGAGTCATTACCTGAAACTTCTTTCTAGGCAGAATACACGAAGTCATATGCAAACACTGAGATGACGGATCTCTCTACCTTAATGTGCCATTGTAAATAATGTAAAGATATACATAAATCTAGGTTTGAATGATGAGGTGTATGTTTGAAGGGATTGCACTCGGAAAGATTGACTTCATGAAGGGGAATCCCAAGGATGCTGTTTCATTGAACACGCTTTCCAAGAGGTAGATGACGGATCTAGCTTAATGTGTAAATAATGTAAACATTGCACAGCAGCGCATTTCCGCAATCACGCGCATATATATATATATATATATATATATATATATATATATATATATATATATATATATATATGTATATGTATATGTACAATGCAAATAGGTCTGTTGTGTTCGTTGCAAACGGTCTGAGAGTGAGACAGGTGAGATAGAGAGGAGAAAGGAATAGAAACCGCAAGAAAGTGAGTGGAATAAAGTGATGTGAGAGATGGAAACGAAAATAATAAGAGTAATGAAATGAATTTCAACTAACGACGATTAATGGAAACTTTCGGCGAAAAGATTGATTTGCAAATGCGAAACACTACCATTTGCATATAAATCATCTCTATTATCTTAAGCAACACATAAATTTAAAGAAATCATGATTGTATAAAATACTGAACGGTTCATTCGAAGCTGGATGTTTGCCAAAGAAAGAATTTGCGATTTTTAGGATCGTTTATTGTTATGTAGAAACGAGACGTCAGTCAAGTGGGAACGTTTCTTTGAATCGATTACTTTTGATAAAGATTTTTTTCAGCGTTAAAAGAGATAAGGTGTGAATTTTTATTTTATTATTTCATTGCTTAAATTGCATTCACTCTTTACAAACAACAGATAACAGAGTGACATGATATAAGTAATTGTAATTGTTATCAATACGCGCAATGATCGTAAATCATAAAGCGTAAAAAAGGTGAACTGGATCGATGATCCGCGTGCTGATCCCATCACAGTGAACTTTGAACTTTGCTCCAGAAGGAAGATGTTTGGCGATATGAAGCATCGAGACGGTTAGACTGTTTACAGGTGAGGGCACATCTCGGGACATCTGAAGTGTGCTCGGCACGAGTCGACGAGCTTAAGATAGCAGAGTTCGATGGCGTGATCGTGTTTGTGGGAGTGTACATCAAGGATGACAGCATTGATAACGTTCGAGCAAACAGACTCTACAACAGTGCTCATTGATAAAGGTGCGCAAACTAATTACTAACTAGTGTCTACCGAAAGTGATCTACTATGTGGTTGCTGCTATCTAGTACTCTTTTTGCTACTGCTTTGGGATCTATACTTTATGTGGCCTCAAAATGGATGACGTCTCGGAAACGAATCACTAATAAAGGCTTCATCACTCGAAAACGTGCTATCGAACAAAAGGTATGCTTTTTGTGAAAGTATCGCAGAATGTTGAAATAGAATTCCGGAAGTTGTGTGGGTGGCATGAGCCATATATACGCTTAAAAACAAATCCTTATAAGATTTTACCAACGAACAGAACATATGCTTTTGTTCTGAGGCCATTTGCCGCGGCTATGGAGATGCAAAAAGGAATCGTTATAAGAAAGATCGTTACAACAAGTTTTTTTAAAAAGAATAAACTAACAATATTACTTGTCCATAAGAGATGGTCGCAGGAAAATTTGTCAAAAATTAGCATCGAAAAGAAAGCGTTGCACATTTGGATGTCAAAGTAATGAGAATGATGTACTGGTGGATAAGAGAAAAAGACTGCTTACTAATGCGTGCTTGTGCGAGAATTCAAATAATTAGTATCATGGTTGAGCGGGTACTAAATTTGTGCTTAATCTGTTGTATATTTATAAGAAGCTCAAGGAGATTTTTATTTTTGCTTATAATAAAACAATTTTATGGTTATTCAAAGATGCATTGCCCATAGAGAATAAAATGATTCGTCACATTCGTATTCCATTGATATTTAATTTTAAAAATTATGGAACAAAAATTTTTTCCTATATATTCGGTAGAGATGATGTCCTTGACAACGTTTTCAAATAATTCATATTAAGTGAGGAAATTTTTACAACAAACGAAACTACTCGTACCTACGGTACGGCTGGTTCAAAAATCGATCTATAACGCGGCGAATATAAAAACAACTGACAAATACTCTAACAGGTTTATGCGAATCCTGAAAGAACTCGTTTCAGTAATTGAAGAATATTTATTTCTCAATAAAACTATCTTTGTATGGTCTTATTGATAAACTATTATGATTATGATCGTTCAGGGAGTGTGCATCTTTAAATATACTATTTTTTTTACAGATTATGTCAACAAAATTTTTCACTTTCAATTGATAACATTTTTTGTTGTTCTCGATAAATTTGCTAGACACTACATTCGGATTAGAGACTTGAGAATTGCAATGCCTTTTATTGGTTTTTTATTTATTAGATCGAGAGCGGTTTCAGTTTGTGAAAACATCTTTCTTTAGTGGCCAAAAGATACTGAAGAAAAAAGCATTGCACCATATGTCGAATAAGCATGGAAAAACGAGTCATAGACATTTCGATATGAAATTTGTCTACTTTGCAAAAATTATGAGCAAAAAATATCGATTTATGCAGAAAAAGATATTTCATCAATTGTTGCAAAGAACTATTCTCAAATTTCCCCTTTTTCCAGGATGCACCAGGAGTATACAGGAGCGGAATGCTTTTGGATACGGATATACCAGTCAGCCAATTTGATCCACGAGTGGTCACCCTTTACGATCTGTTCATGAAAGGACTTAATGTGAGTCTAATTTTTTTGCAAATTTTTGTGCTCACTTTCCATACGATATTTTCATTATGAGCTCAGTATATGCCTATTCGGCAACTGAAAACGCTTTCAAATGAAAAATTGTGCAATTGCTAATATTATGAGCGATTTTCTGACTTTAATATTTTTCTCAACTTTTACCAACGTTTAAGCCATTTGAAGAAAAACCTTACGGAGAGCAAACAAACATTTTTCGTTGACCGGGATCATATGCACTTACTTTCCTCGAACTTTATCTTTACAGAGAGATGACTGGAAAAATGAGTTCTCGATAGAAAATTCAGCTTGAAATTATTTCTCCCGTGAAGTCCTGATCTGACGTTTTCTGAGTTGTCTTAACATTATTGCCGTATTTTGCCTGTCTACTGAATTTTTTTAAAGAAATTGTTGTTGCAGTTGAGTCCACATGGTCGATGTCTTGGTTACCGTCCTGCCCCAAAGCAGCCTTATCGCTTTCTTACTTATACGGAAGTGCTCCAACATGCTCAAGATTTTGGTTGTGCTCTCATCACAAAAGTTGGCCTAATGCCTGGTATGTTGAATGGAGTATAAAGTGAACATGAATCGAATATTCTTCCCATTCGGCCACTTTTTTGTTGCAAAAATTATCATTCAGATTGAAAACATACTGCTATTATTTCATTACACAAAAGTGGACGGAAGTAAGTTACAGCAGCGAAAAGATAGAAAGTGAATGAAGGTCACTCAGGATATTCGCTGATTACTTTCCGCAAAAGTTCCCCTGTTCAGCCGAAATCAGTACTGACTAATTAATCATATTAACATATCAGTGTGAATGAGTAGAAATTACAGTGATGTATATTTGCTTAGCCACCTTATAGCACTGCTTACATTTGAATCACTTTTATCTACTACTTCATTAGCTATTTTTCAAATGAACGAAATAATTACTACAATAAAAATATTTGAAGAACGGTGCAAATATATTGCCTAACTTCAGCAGTTTTTTTAGGATTAATTAGATTCATGGAGGAACTATGCAAAGCAAAGATGCAGGTTATAGAAAATATGGTGTCGTAGCTGAAATTAGAATTTAAAAAGGGTTTGTTTGAATGGAGTGGTTACTTTGGCTGAAATTCGGTGGCTGAAATCAAAAAAGGATTAATCTGAAAATGATTCGATTGAATATTGAAGACAAGCAGATGATTTCTCGAAGAAATAAATTTTGAGGCGTTTATAAAATCTGTTTCATCAAAAAATTACCCATTTTCAATGTAACGTTGCTTTGGAACATGAAAGGCTAAGAAGACGAATTGACATTGAGATAAGCTTGAGGATTTCAATGCGTAGTTGGCCACCATCATTGCAAAACAAATCTCCGAGAACAAGTCGATTAATGTGGCAATTATCACTACTTTTTAAATTCCTTGCAAACTTGGAAGCTCATTGTGACAAATTTTTGTTTATGTGTATGTATGCGTCTGCTTTCTTGTTCAGTTGCTCGAAGGCGGCAAATATCAAAGTTGAAAGCGACAATTTCCTGCATTTAGTAACACTTCGTAAAAAATTGTTTGAAATGAAATCAGTATTCTTCTACTAGAGTCTAGTTAATTCTATTCTGAAGAGCTCAAATTTTACAACCAACCGGTTTCAAGCCAGAAAATGGATTTTTTGCAGAAGATTCTTAACGGCGGCCGGTTTCGTTGAAATATGAAAGCATTATGGCTCATGCATCGTTATTTGTTAGCGATGCAGAATGTTGGTTGCTCTGATGAGTGGGAATTCAAAAGCCTATGAGTTATAATCTCCATTGTTGCGCATCCCAATTACCTTAGTTATTTTCATCCTTCGTTACATGACATATGACTTTTTTTAGCGTTCTCTCTAGTTTACTATGAGTCTGTTAAATCTAATAATTTAGGGAACGAAACACGTGTCGGCATCTATGGAAAGAATAGCCCACAATGGTTCATGAGTGCATTTGGATGCGTACAGCAGTCAATTGTTATCGTACCATTATACGACACGCTTGGTCCTGAAGCAGTCACCTATATTATTCAACAAACTGAAATGAGGTAAGTATAACAATCTTTTCGCTAATACTCTTTTAAACTTTAAAGCCAAATTTAATGCGTTTAATTCCCGCAATAGGCAAAATATATCTCACTATGTCGGGAAAATATAGTTCACTATGTAAGTACTGACAACAAGCTCTGTGATATTACTAGTAAATTCCGATTTTCAATTTGTTTGGAAGGAATGACTTTGAAGCTCCGACTGAGTTTCTTCGTCTGCATCGTTGCTTACCGTCTACAAGTGATCGCGCAAAATTTCGAAAGAAGAAACAATGCACTGCAAGAACAACGAAATTTGAATTAAGACCGCTGATTTTACACATTAATTTTTTTCTTCCATGGCCGATGCAACCTTACGAAAATCTTTAATCGGTTTTTAAAGTTTTAACTTTTAGTTTCTATTTCCCCTAAAATCATTCTTTTCTCAATCGTTTAGGGGCCAGCGGGAATCTTGAACGCAATATTCTCGTTTTAACACATGAACCCCTTTTCAAAATTGTGTCCACTTTATCGCACCTAAGTTTACAGCACCATTCATGTAACATCGACCTCGTGATATGCATAAAAACATTAGCGATCAGGACTGAATTGTTGTTGTGACGAATATCCTGTTTTTAATTTCAATCTCTGCGTGTACGAATCTTTACTTCCTGTCAGGTGCTTGTCTTCATTTATGCAGGAATATCACTTGACTGCAATAAACATATTCGCGCTGTTTTCTTAAATGGATAGCTCAGTTGAAGTGAGCGAAATCTCTGTGATTTTCAAGAAAATCGCCTCAAATTACTGAATCTTGAGGGAATGAACTATTTGAATAATTTCGTAGGAGTATTATTCGCACAACGTTTTGTTACTTCTCACGATTCAAAAAAAAATTGGTAGAATGAAACATAGTTTCCAGGATCTGGCAAATACGTGACATATAACATAGAAATAACATAGAACATATTTGACACATTGACATATAAATATTTGAGATAAACATCATATTTTGATTACTTCAAAATGAGCCAAAAACAATCTGGCCTCTTATGAATACATCGATTTGTGAAATACAATAGTGAAAGAAGCAATATGAATGTTTTGAAAATAAAAGGTCAATTTCAGCACAATTATAGTCGATACAGTTGAGAAGGCGAAGAAACTCCTGAAGTGTGAGGATCTCCCTTCGCTGACAAATCTAATCATTATTGAAGAGAACGGCCTCAAAGAGTTGAAGACAACCGATCATAACCTGAGAGTAAGTTTTTCAGTGGCCCATTGGTTGTTATGATTTTTGCATGTACCGATGTTCTATTGCACTATTAATATATCAGGCGCATTAAGAAAACCTTTTTTTTTAAATTGTTGATTGGTTATTCATTTTGTTTCAATTTGGGCTTCAGATAGACGATGCGATAGCAAAATAGGGATAGCGTAGCCAAGTTGTGCATGTGGCCAGGAAAAGTCGCCGTCAAGTTAGCAACTCTCTTTCGTTACTGGAGCGTTGCTAGTTGTTTTCACTGTCTACACAGAACCTGATGGAGAAAACACTCAATTTTGTTTACCTGATGTGCAAATATACACACTCATTTATCTTTAACACATAAATGAACTATTTCCGGCGAATTTCCGCAGTTAACATATCGCTGTAAATGGCATCGTAAAAACAAGTTTCTTTTTAATTTATGAGCACTCTCAGCTTCAAATCGCACCCACGCCAATCGTAAATTTCGCTGATAGCAATGCGATCGCCTCTTGGTGCTTTCTCACGCCCTCATATTTCTGGTTTCTTTCTGATGGATGCGACGGTCATATAATTTTTAGCGATCAATATGCAACTGTTACAGATCTATAACTTCAAAGAGCTAGTCAATGAAGGTCACCAAAATAGCATCCCGATGGCCCTTCCAAAGGCCGAAGATACGTATATCATTTGGTAAGTTTGGAATTCTGCCTCTCTATGGGCGATAAAATTGTTTGAAAAATTGCACAGCGATCATGCTTTTTAATATGGGGTACATGGCCAATCGTAAAAGTCCTTATTATTTCAAATAATGGCCATATAATTTACCTTTAATTAAACTTGACATTCTCGGAAACATCGGCCACTTCAATGTCTTCTATTCACCGGAAGCTTTTGCTGATCTTTGCTGCGTTCCGAATCCTCCAGTTGCCATTAATTTTTCACACATCTCTCCTGATTTCCTCCATAACACCATTAAATTGATTTCTATTTCAAGAGAGAAGAATGGACTGAGGGAAAGAAGGGAGTATTGAAAGCACATTAAAGAAAGAAATTGAAATTTATTATGTTACATTTGGAAGCAGCAAAATGTGTATCAAATGTCCTGTAGTAAAGAAATCGAAAATTGATTTTGTCTAGCGATTTAGCTATTCTTTCTTTACTTACTTCATTTTCGATGTGCAAAAGAAATTATTGTGAATAAACTTGTAGAAGAACCGAAATAATCTTAAATTTTATAGCTATACGAGTGGAACAACTGGTTTCCCTAAAGGAGTGATCCTTTCACATAAAAATATGATTGCCAGTATCTCAGCCTTCTATTTGCTACTCTCGAATTTTGCACCACAATATATATCTCCAAATGAGGTGTGTTTTTACCTTTACTCTCCTTCAGTTTGCACATTATGCCTCGATTTTTGATTTAATTTCGTTAAAAGATCAATTCGTTGTTGCAACACCACAAATTTGCATTCGACAGTTGAGTAATTGTTAACAGTTGAGTAACAACATACATTCGACAGTAACTTATGGGCAGTAATTCTCGTAGATGATTTTTACAGTATTCTTCGTGCGCTCATAGGAGGAAAAACTATTATTGTAAGTCACGGCAGCCAGGACTGATGTTAATTCAGTTGCACCAGATCGGAAGATTTTTCCGGCCTTCCGAAAACCGGCATTTCATGAACTCAACAAAATTTTGAAGCCCTCAGTAAAATTTAGTAAGACCATATTTCTGGTGCATTCAAAAAGTGTCATCGTGCCAGTATGTGCACTGTTCCCAGGGGAACGTAACTGTTCACGTTCGCAAAAGAAAGGCAGCAAGTAATGCTAAAGACCATGAAAAATTGTCTTTCATGTGGTTGTGTGTGTTGTCGCATCAAGGTTAACGGTTAACAAGCAGGTGTGACTATTGAAGACCTGATCTAGAGAACAAAGACAATTCGATAAATTTTTTTGAGTTTCATTTCATCTAAAAGTTTCCCAGGTTTTGAGAGGGGAGCATCCTCCTTCTCATAATCCTCCTTAAAGCTCGGCAAAGCTCAACCAGTATAATTCTAGCTCTTTCCAAGTATCCTCAACCACTAATAATCCATAAATTATTGCTCATGAAGAACGTAAAAGTCCAATAATTCTAGCTCTTTCAGTCAATAATGGCAGTTGAAATAATAACAGTCAACGTAACAGTTTTGAGTGTCGTTACCGCCATCAATCATTATTGTTGACTACATAAATTTACGCCATTAAAAGTTTATTCTTTATTGAACTTAAAAAGTCTTCTTCTCAAAACTGACGTTCAAACTATTTACTTATAAACACTGTTAAAGGAAAAGGCTGACATTCAAATCATCAAAATGAAAGCGGAATGCGAAGATTTTTTTCAGGTGTCAATCTCTTATCTTCCGCTTTCACATACATTTGAACAAATGTCTCACTGGTGCACATTCATGCTTGGCGCTTCAACCGCATATTACAGTGGCAGCATACAGCAGCTAAACAGTGATTTGATGGATATCAAACCGACGATTTTTCCAGCGGTGCCTAGGCTACTGAACCGATTCTATGATCTCATCCAGGTAAGCTCAGATACCCCGTCAAGCATTTTTTAAATAGATTTTGTGAATTGATATATGTTACAATGTGGCATGTGAAAAATGCCATTTTTCTGTCATAACTTCATCTACCTCATCCAGTGCCATTAGAAGATGGCTTTTGTTGGAAAAAATTTCGACAATTGAGTAAACCACAAAACATTTTGAATTTTTTCGATTCATTTTGAAGTTAAAATTTCCATTTCCAATTTTTACACCTCAAAAAGAATTTCCCCTCGTTCATCGTGCACTATTCACTCATATTTGGCCTTTTTTAAAGGTTGAACTGAAGAATGCAAATCCATTGCTCCGAGTGATGTACAGCTATGCCTACAATCGGAAGTTGTCTCTTTTGAAACGCGGGATCGCATGCAACGACACAATTTGGGATAAGCTTATCTTCCGGAAAATACAAGTAATAATTCAACTCAATAGATGCAAATGTTTCAAACTTTTATTTATATGTTCATTGAGAGTGATGGACCTTTAAATGCAATACGGTGTAGCACATCAAAAATGTAAGGCATCTTCGATATTTTCATAATTTAAGGGAGAGAAACGCGAAATTCACTGCATGTGGAGGAAGCACATACTACGGTGCTGAAGAAGAACCCTTTCTCAATGATAAATTCGCAATCTAGCTCCTCTTAGAATCAACTTATTTCAATATGAATATGCAAATCTATTTTATTTTCGATGGCAGCGTTATTTATTTATTTATTTATTTATTTCAATCAACATAGCATTCATTACGAATGAAGGTCTCTTCATATCGCTTCCACTTGTCCCGAATCAATGCTTCTCTGATCCAGTTGGTTCCTGCGGTCTTTTTTAAAGAATCGCTCCACCTCATTGCAGGTCGGCCTCTATTTCTTTTGCCAATCCGTGGCGTCCATTCTGTTATTCTCTTCACCCAATCGTCACTTTTCAGTGCGGATATCTTCGCCGCCCACCTAAATTTCCTCATTCCAGCCTCGGTCACCCAATCCTTTACCTTTGTTACACCTCGAAGCCATTCGTTGGTTTTCCTCTCCACTAATTTGATTCCTGTTATGATTCTTTCCATTCTTCTTTCTGCCACCGCTAGCAGCTTGCGCACTTTTTTAGTTGTTACCCATGTTTCAGAACCGTAGAGAGCTGTTGGCATTACGCTTTTTTCGAAGTTTCCTCTTGAAACTCATCGGTACTTTTTTCTCACGATAGAAGTCTTTATTCTTAAAAAATGCTTTCCAGCCTTGTTTGATCCTGCGTCTACATCTGCTTCCGTCCCTCCGCTCATTTTTACACATCTGCCCAAGTAAATAAATTCATTTACACTTTCAATCTTCTCTCCTCTTACAACGATTGTCGACTTCAGCTCTCTGTTGCTCATCAACTTCGTTTTGGAGGTGTTTAGTCGTAAGCCAACTGCTGCACTTCTCACCTCGAGTTCTCTGGCCATTTTCTTTAATTGGTTGAAGTTGTGAGATATCAAGACTACGTCGTCTGCGAACCTCAAGTGCGAAATTCTTTTCCCGTCTACGTTCACGCCCTTGTTTTGCCAGTCTAGCTCGTCGAACACGAGCTGTAGAGCTGCGTTGAACAGCAGCGGAGATACGCAGTGCCTTTCATGCACGAAAATTGTAGTTGTCGATTTACGTTGGATTTCTTGAAGGATGGAAATTATTGAAGGGTGTATAGAGGCATTTTCCAAAGACTTCCACAGGGCGGCGTGTTCGACAGAATCGAATGCCTTTTCGTAGTCTACAAACAGCAGGTAAGGCGCCTTCCCGTTTTTCACGCTTTTGATCCATTTCACGCGTTTCTTATTTCTGAGTCGATGATTTTTAGGAACGGTTCATCGCTATTCCTTGCAACAAACGTGCAATCGGTCTCTCCTCCATACAGTTTCGTATAGAATTCCTGAACGATTTTATCAATTTCTTGCGTTTCTGTCACTTTTCCTCAGCTTTTCCTCCGTCACTTTTCCTCAGCTCAATTATTCTTTTCTTGTTCTCAACTAGCGAACTTCTTGCCCTCTTTAATTTACCGCTAGCAGCGGCTTGCTTCATTATATTCAGATATTTCTGATAACGTTTTCGCATATCTTCTTTTTGATTAGCTTATTAAGTTCGCAGAATTCCAGATTAGTCCGAAAATTAGCATCTCGTTCATCTTTCTTCTTTTTTCAAGCAGTACTTTTATTTCTTCCGTAAGAGGCGATGTTTTTTGCTTTGTCGTCGTAGCCATTTCCGCCGCTTGGCTGATTTTTGTAATAATATTTGCATAGGTCGGCTCGCTATCTGTTAAATTGGACTGTTGCAATGCGTATCTATATAAACTTGCGTCGAATAATCTTTCAGTGCTTTTCTTCCTTTGTCGTCTGGCCCATAAGCGTTTATCCTTTAGCTTAAGTTTTGCTCTAACTAGGCGGTGGTCGCTGCCTGTCTGGAAGTGGCTCAATACTTCGGTGTCTTTGACGATTATTGTCTTGTTCACCAAGATATAGTCTATTTCGTTTTTTTGCATCGCCACTGGGGCTTCTCCAGGTCTATTTTTTGCCACGTCTTTTTTAAAAAAATGTGTTGATAACTTTCATCCCGTTGTTTTCGCAAAAATCAACTAGTTGTTGTCGGCGTGGATTCCGCGCTCCCAGTCCAAAATTTCCGAATGACTGCTCTCCCGTGTTCGTGTTCCAACTATAGCGTTAAAATCGTCCATTATAACGGTGAATGTAGATCGATCTCCATTAACTACCGCGGTCAGGTCATCTAAAATTTGGGTGTATTCTTCATCAGTTTGACCTCCGTGAGGTGCATATATTTGAATTAGTCGCATGTTCGTTTTCCTATTGATCTTTATTTTGATTTGCGCAATTCTAGGAGAGTGAGAGGAGAATGACAATATTTTAGCTTTCCAATCTTTCGAAACATAAAATCCGACTCCACCTCGCGATGATTCATCCTCTCCCCGATAAAACAGACAGTTACCGTTTGGCCGGTCGACGGCCCCTTTGCCTTTCCTTCTTACTTCTGCTAGGCCGATTACATCGAAATTGATTTTAGTTGCCTCTTCTTCCAGTTCCTCCAACCGTTCATTCGATAGCAGGGTCCTTGCATTATACGTTCATAGGTTAAACATGATAGTGTGAAGGTTAGGGCTTAGACTCGCCTCCTGCCCGCTGGATGCTGGCGAGTCGATTCACCGTTGTTCCTCGAACGATGGTTGGAGCTTACTTGCAGCCGACCGCGCGATAGCCAGTGTTGACCGGAGAATAATGGCAGCGTACTCAGATATATTCTTCATACAAAATGAGCACAAAGAAGTAGTCTTATATTTATGATGGAGGACCTTATACATAACGCACACATCACTTCTTTGCATCTCATTCGCATATGTTGGATTTTCTCATTTTCCATTCCTCAATTATATCAGCATGGAAAATGCTTTATGCTTTTGGTTCAGATGATATGGACGATGAAGAAACGTAATTGAAATATTTGTTGAAAATGACAAAACAAAAATTGAATTTTTCGGTTTAAATTTAACCGGCGGTTTCTACTGCATTTCTTAAAAGAAACATACTGATGGCAATTTACCGTCTATTTTGTATAATGCGCGCATAACACTTGAATAAAAAATCCCGTTGGGAAGAGAATCCATAAGAGTTCACTTGGGGTAAACTGAACTCGAAATCGAAGCATATGCATGAATATGTTTTAATCTAGTGTGAAAGTACGGCTAAGTCTATATTCAACTAAGAATCTTTTTTATTCGTTTTTGACTAATCTTTAATTGCAATTAGTATGGTATTTGCCTTTTGTAAATAGCCTGAAGGCTATACTTTAATGTTTCCCTGGAAAACTATACTACCTCTAAAGAAATTTTAAAAAAGTAGTACACTATCTCCTCTCTGAGCTCTCTCTTTGAGTGATAACTGATCATATTATGTGTCTCTCAATGAGCATAAGCTCAAGCGTAAAAGACTTGAACATTGCGCTTGTACCGAAATGATTCTATGCTTCTATTCAATAAGCACAAGAGAGTAAAACAACAAATTATACGCTTGTTTTTCTAATGTTGAAAAGTTGAACATCATTGCACAACAATCTTTGTAAGCACAACAATCTTTGTAAGTCCAAAAATCGCATTCTTTCAACAGTTACAGCCTAATATCCATACTTATGACAAAGTGTTCAGCGATCTTATAGAAGTGCTATGAAACCTGATTATCTATTCCTTGATCAAGCACCATAATCAAAGATCGATAAAAGAAGTAAACGGAAATTTAGTAAATTTAGCAAGAAGCAAGAAGACATTTCTACTCTCCTAAGATCTTCAGTATGCCGCTAGCAGCTGGCATAACTTTATCCCAAAATTCGAAGTTTTGGAAGTGCGAATTTTTTGGGAGAAGGGAGGGAGGGAGGGAGAGCAGGATAGCTAAAAGAAACATAAATCAACGTATTCAAGCTGAGAACACATTTAAAATTTCTTTAAAAAAACTTCATTAATGTAAATTGCTCATCTAAATTCCATGTATTTTATATTCATTCGCCAATTAATAATAATTTCAAAATATCTGCAGGCACAAATTGGTGGCAGAGTGCACCTGATAGCCACTGGCTCTGCACCTGTTAGTGCTGAAGTTCTGGAAACGTGCCGTATTGTTCTTGGTGCGGTGATCATCGAAGGTAAGTAACAATACGAAATGTAACACTAAAAACAAACCAGGTGAATGTGAGCAGCAAAAATTATTTGATTAAAAATCTGTTCATAGTATTATCGACTTTTTAAAAAGATATTCCAAAAGATAAGTGAAATATTTACCATAAAGAACATGATAGTGGATGTCAGAGAATGCGAACAAGAAACAACAAAGAGAAATATTTGAAGATTTAAAAAATAAGAAACTACATGACGAAGTAAGTGTTCCTCAGAAGTTTTCCGGCCGCCACCAAAGCAAAACGAAGGCGTGAAGGTGGAGCGGAAGGTGTTGGAGAACCGGAATGAAGAGACGCAAATTACATATCCAGAAAGTCAAAAATACGTACTATGCGTAGCATGGGGAGGAGATGGCACAATGACATCCATGGAGTTGCAACAACGCAACGAGCAAAAAACTGACTTCACCTGAAAATGCAGCGGTTCAGTTTGACTATTAACTGTTGCAAGATATGTTTAACATATGTAGTTTAAGAATTTCTTTAATCCAAATATGACAAAAGAAAAATATGAAACCGAGAACATTTCAAGAAAATTGTATTATTTTGCGCTATTACTGAAATGTAGTCTAGCAAATCAGACTCCAACATTGGGAATTTTATCAGTCGTGTGATCTCCTTTTTTATGATGCACGGTAGGAAATCACTAAGCAAGTCTCACAATGTGATTTTTATTTATGTTTGCGGATCGCGATAATGAGTCCATGCAAATACAAACGACAACTTTATTGTTATATTTTCACATCACTCAAATTCATCGATGAGAACTGTTGGTTTGCACTTGGAGAAATATTTATTGAGAACATTTGAAACCTTAATAAACCTTTCAGAGAAAAGCAGTTAGAAGAATTTTCTCTTTTCAAACAGTATAGAGAACAAAAGCGGTGCCAGTCGATATGAGCAGTTCTCTACTGACTTTAGATATTCAGCAAACAGAGAAATGGTCGTTTCATGGCATATAAAATTCCGTTAGATAGATTGATGTGCTTTTGCTGAAGAAGGTATACTACACACAGGGCTTTTCATAAGGAAGGAAATACACCAAGTAATTGGCATGTTCAGCTTTTTTCAGCGAGAGTTGAAAATATGCAGAAAATGCGATGAGGATGCAATAATAAATAAAGTCATTTTAAAGTGTGGTTATTAAAGGAGAATACTTTCAGGATATGGGCAGACAGAATGTACAGGGTTGGTGACTTCAACATGGCCTGGTGATTTTGTTGGAGGCCATTGTGGAGGGCCTTCAACTTGCACACTTTTGAAATTAGCTGATGTACCCGAGATGGAGTACTATGCATCGCAAGGTAAGGGAGAAGTGATGATCAAAGGACCGCATTGCACAGCTGGATATTTCAAGGTCTGTTTCATGATTTTTTATGTGGAAGAAAGAAACTTTTGCTCATTAGAGCACTGAAAAGGAATAGTGGCATGGGGCAGATGTTTTCAGCAGTACGAGACTCGAAAACGATCAAATTACAGCTCGATTCACAAATGAAAAGAAATGCGCAAAATAGAATTTTTAACATCGTCGACAAACAAGGAGGAAATCTGCGACTTTTCTCTATTTGCCGCTTTGTGGCGGAAATGTCCGAATTGAAAAACGAGAGCCATTATGCTCTCGTCATCCATTCGAGTCGATGCATTTTCTTCAAAGAGATATTCAAAAACTGACTTGAACGGAATTTTCTATTTCATATGAAGATGTCAATTTTTATAAATTTTATTCAATTTTACGAGTTTCTATGCTGCAACTCATTATGATTTTGATGGATTTGTGCATGTGCACACATGGAATTGTTCGATACAGCTTGCAATTCACAACGCCATTTTTGATAATTGTGACTTGTAGCTATCGCAAAAATTTGCATATTCTATTCACTTTATTCTTTCACACTATAAATGCTACGCACAATTAGTGCCTATTCACCAAAAAAAAGTTGAGCAATTGTATAGTAACGAAGAAATCATCACAAATAGACGGTTCGAGCTTACCAGAATGCATATTGTCAGCTGAGCTAATGCTCTTCTCCAGTTGTTGCACTCTACTGTAAGTGCAATTCGAGCTTCTTTTTCTAGGATCCGGAGAAAACGGCTGAACTCTTTGATGAAGATGGTTTCATTCATACGGGTGATATTGGCCAAATATTACCGGATGGATCGTTGAAGATAATCGATCGCAAGAAACACATTTTCAAGCTTGCACAAGTAAGCACGGCCAGTTTCCAATTGTCACAGTTTACTTAGAAGTTCAAAATACATAATTAAAAGCTATAATTTTATGTTTTTTCCCCTTAAATGAAACAAATTAAGAGTGACTAGCATCTACGCCCGGTGCCACTTGTCGCAATTTCTTTATGTGTTTGGTAGACGATCATGTGCAACTGACATCACATCGCAGTGCAGTGAGCAAATCTATTATCTTTCCATCACTTTGCGTTGCTTTGTTTTTCGTGATTTAATGACTTTTGAATTAATTTCCATAAAATCATCCACACCACACTTGTCTCTAAATTGCTTTTGTAACTTACTCAGCATAATATAACCTTATATAAGAAATCAGCATTATGAAATCCTTAGAAGAACAATGGAAAGTTGGTGGAAAAGAGCATACGTTTATGGAACACTGTTCCTTAACTCCTCATCTTCAAAATTTGAATTTTTCCATCTTTTGAAAGAAGGAAAAAGATCAAGTTTTCAGGCAATTCCATTTCCACAGTTTCGCTATTTGTTAATCAAATATGTTTCTATGACTCTGTGTAGCGATAATTTTACACTATAATATCTGAAATATTAGCCAGTGTTCAAAAAAATCGACCCAATTATTGGTGGTGAATAGAAATGGCTTATTAAACCACTATATTATTACCATCTTTTAACGTCTTATTCGCCACAGCATTGGTGTGACAGTATAATCGCTTCAAATTAATGTGCAGTACTCCCAACAGAGCACTATTTCTTTTGTAAACAGCAAAAAAGTTATCAATGCCACATCCAGTGTTTCAAAAAGGCGCCTGATAATTAATCGTTGAAGTTGAGGTGCAGCGCCTTCCTCTTTCCTATATCTTTTTTTATGGCTTATTAAAAGGATCTGTTTGAAGGAAGTGATATTTCGGTGAAGAGCCACTTTTGGAGAAGAAAATAAAGTTTTCTTAAATGCTGGGTATTAGGGAGAGAACGATGATTTACACTTTCTTCCTGTTTAGCCACAAATAGGCGTATGAGAAAAGAGTGATTCAAATCTGATATTGTCAATAAATAAAATTTTCTAGGCATGTTCTTCGTAGTTTGTTCTTTGCCGTTTATTCCTTCATATGATGTTTTTTGTTGTCCATAATACATACTTAGTACGAGTATCGTTCAACGGTCGGACTCGTCTAAGTGCGATCGCACTTCCAGTGTGTCTACGTAAGATCATATTTTGAGCTGCGTACACCGTTCTGTACTACCAAAAATAACCAATATACTATAGTGTACCGCACCTTTTCAAAAGCATACTGTACTATCCTGCGCTATACCATTTTCTTGAATCTGGCTGATATACTTCACCACATCATCAGACTTGAAAAAAAAAAAGCGTTTCTGATTGTCCAGCGATAGAAGTTATCGTATGTGGGCAAATGCTGTTGTGAAGTACAAAATATTGAAGCTCGCTCGTTGTGTTCTCGAAATTACTATCGTTACATGTGCGGAAACGCAATTTAATGCAAAAAAAAAAAAAAACATTTGCGAACGATATGCCAGAGTGCAAAGCCGAGCAATATTTGGTCGAAGCTAGAGGCGAATTCAAATTTGTATGAATGAAAATGGAGAAGCGTTTATGCATTATTCGAATTGGATCAGCATGGTTGGCTCATTTCAAACTCCTCCTTTAGAATTAACCAAAGTCCATTTTTTAACCAAAGCAAAATTTATAAGGACGCGAATTTACCGTAAATTTTGTCCAGCGATAACGCTGTCATGTGCTGCTCTCTGTAGACGAAAGCGTTTACAGAGAAGAAAAAATTTTGTCAGCATACGGCCAAAACTGCCACATAGATATGTGGCCTCAATCGATGCGTCTTCTGTCCTACTGCATCCATTTCACTGTTCAAATGCATCTGAAAGTAATGTATTCGGCTTCTTCAAACTTCCACCTATACTATGTGTATAAACATTCTACAGTAATGTGATCTATATGAAATGTAAAGGAAACGCTGATGAAAACAATGAACAGATGAGGTTCACTGTTTCGCTAAGGATCAAAACAACTCGCAATTATTTACTTCGTATATTTCGCGCTTTTCAACAAAGTACAGCAGCAGTGCTTTACCTATTCAGTAGTAGTAGTAGATGTAATAAGGTACTGGTGTATCCCTTCTCTTGTCGCAAATTTTAGGTGATATTCCGTGATATCTCATTATCACTGCCGAAAGTTGTCTTAAACAACTTTTACATCTTGCTGAAAGCGGTTTGTTCATTTCAGGGTGAATATGTGGCTCCGGAGAAAATTGAAAATATTTATGTACGTGCCCCATGTGTCCAACAGGTATATGTCGATGGGAACTCCTTGGAGAGGTAGGTCTTTCAACGCTGACGGCTATCACCTTACAGTGCTGCGAATTTGAACAATGCGAAGCTGTTCTGATCGAATTATGCAAATTTAAATAGCGTAACTTATGAAGCTGATATGTCGCTCAAGATTTGCTCATAAAGGCGTAACTATCTTAGATAACTAAACTTTGTCAATATATGAATATTTTAGTTCATAATAGCGAGCTTAGTTTTTAGAGGAATATTTGAAAGTTTTTTATTCACGACGGAAAGCTTTTCTTTCCAAAGTACCAAATCGATGGTTCCTCGAAGAGAAGATGCAAGCAAGGCAAAGAGTCGAGAGAGCTATGGACTTAGTTCATTGTTCGCCGGCAGCCTTTATGGAGTTCATTCAGTTAGTCAATGAAATCAATTTTTTTTTTTTTCACATAAAAAGGCAACTGTTCGAAGTTATTTGCCGCAGCATTAATGAGCTTTTTGTTTGTGAGCGTGGATATGCAAAAGGACTTTGTTAGTGCAATATGAAAATCAACCAATTTCAGGTTCCTCGTTGCAATTGTTGTGCCTGATGAAGGCATTATAAAAAAGTGGTTTAAAGAAAATGTCGAAAACAATGTTAATTCCTATATGCAAATGCTTCAAACGAGAGAGGTTATTTTTTGTTGCGTAGTTGCTTCCTCACTTATATGAACTTTATAGGAAATCTCAAATCTTTGTCAGCTATATAAATGAGGAGATGGAAAAAGGAGTGCTTATTTAATACGAGAACCAACTGCTTTTCACACGACCTTCTAAGCTAGCAACTTAAAAATATACGAAACTATGAATCATCTTACATGCAAACAAAAATGGAGGTTTGTATCACCTGCAGAGTACCTATGCAAGTGCTTATATTACCTATAAGTACCTATAAAATTACGCAATTAACGATGAACAAGCAAAGTTTCGTGAAAATAAGCAGTCTGACTTTACTATTACACATCTGGTGTGGAGCAGAAATTCAATTTTGATATTTCCATTGAGTAGTAACCATATTGATCGGATCTGATAAGTTCTTTTTGAAATAGAACAAGCGATCATATTGGCATTTGTAAGTTGAAAATGGAGAAAAGTTCCTACTAAAACAAATGAGGTATATGTTAAAATGTTGACAATTAATGATACTATAGCTTATTAGGCTTTGGCTGATACCAGATTGAAAGCTTGAAAACGATTTTTTAGCAGCAAAAATATACTACAATATTGTTCTCGGAGAGAAAATTTTCGTGGAGAAAAATTCACTTTGCGCAATGCTGATACAACATTTTGTTTGTTGCGCCGTGAACAGATATTTGTAGCAGTCTATAAGATCTTTATTTGGGCGCTGTTTGTACGACGACGAGTTAATCGCCAAAAATTTTTTCAACTAGTTTCTTTCCATCGCAAAATGCAATCAAACGAAGCTCGAGAATGCAAAATAGAGATTAGAACAATGTGCACTTTTCATAATTCCGCTCACTGCAAATTAGCTGGTTGAACAACATATCCAATGTGTGAAAAATACGTTGGGCAGGCTGGCACGAAAAGCTCATTTGCATTTTATTGCTCCAAGTCAACAGCTTATTTCACTATCTAAAAAGTTCGCTTTTCGAAGTTTTCGAATGAAGAGGAAGCTTTCACGAGGAAGTATTGCAAAGTGTATAAAACAGAATTTGTACGGGAGAATCGCCGAAATGAGTTCCATTTCGATTTCATGGAGGAAGGGTGAGGAGTTAGGGATGAAGAATAAAGAATGTGATAGTAAGCAGTAAACGAAAATTCGAGGGCGTGCGATATCCTCGTTGCAGAAGTATGCTGAAGAAATCGGTATGACAGGAAGGTATCGCACTGAGTTGTTTTTCAACCATTTTGTGGTTATCCTTATGGAGTTCATCAAAAGCCGATCCATTAATTTATGGTCTGGAAAAAACAGAAAAACAAATAATTGCAGCAGTGAACATCCATGACAGTAAAAGAACTGGCAGCCGCATGAGGGTGTTACTGGGTACTATCATGTCGGAAATGAAATGTGCATAATCAAATTTCAGGTGCAGAAATATGTTCTTGAAGAGCTGCAGAAAATTGGAAAGGAAAACCGACTGAATTCAATTGAGCAGGTGGGATGGCTTTTATGCGCCTACATTTATTCATGCAGGTAAAGATGCAAGCCAAATAGGGCGGCTTAATGCGCGAAAAAGATGGTGTTCGATGGCAAAAATTGCAGTCTCAAAGACAGAGGTGCACGGAGGAGAGGGGGAGGGGGAGGTGAGGGGAGAAAGAGATTAGCTAGATAAACGCACAAGGTAAATTCAGAGATTTCGAAGGTGATTTCGAAAGCTTTCCTCACCCTCTGCTTGTTTGAGGCATCATTTCTTTTAGAAAATCGGTTCCACGACTCCAATGTTCATTTCATTTTCTGCTCAATTTTGCCGTCCATCGACCCGCTCCACCTACGCACATTTGCATTTCTCAGTTTAGCAGATATGCGTAAAATTTATATGTCCATAATTCATTCGGAAATTTATAGGTTCAATATAATTTTGTGATATTTGGGACATTCTGCACCCCTTTGTGGGTCACTATCATAGGTTGATTGTCACCTAATTGCGCGGAGTTCTGCGTCAAGCTGTATTCATATATCACTCATGCAGAAAAAGAAAGTCCGCTTACAATATGCATAACGCTGTGAACCATAAAAGCAGCTGAATTAAGAGCTGGGCCACAATTAATGCCTGGGAAGTGTCTGCACTGTTGAATTATGCATCAGCTTCACGATTATCTTTACTTCTTCCTTGTTCCTGTCTATTATTTTCACAGCGGATAGCGTTACTGTTTTAGCAGCGAAATTATATTATCAGATATTATGATATTGATTTTATCAATATTGAAATGAATCATTTTTGCAGGTGAAAGCTATCTTTTTGACAAATGATGCTTTCTCCGTTGAAAATGGTCTTTTAACACCAACGCTTAAAACAAGACGATCGCAGTTAAGAGCGCACTATGCGAGTGTGATCAGTGACTTGTATAAAGCGATTAATGAATAGTGCAGCTTGCGGTCCTGTGAAGAAATTTCGAGGTCTATGCGAAATAAGCACTCGTCGCTTGCGAATTTAGTTAGCGGCAGCAAGAATACAGACAAGCAGTGTTTATTGTATGGTAATATTAGTGCATGATGGGTGGCGGTTTTCACTTAGCGTTTCACACCGTTCTAGTGATCCGGCCAGACCATTGGTACCGTCTTTTGCCAAATACGGGTAGCAAGAATCGTATTTCGTCGTTAGAGTGAACAACAGTGAGCTTTACTCTGTCTTAACGCCTTCTGTGCCTTAATGTCTTGGCAGAAGACGTTCGATCAGGGTGAGGCTGAACTTAATCGCTATGCTTGATAGTTAAATGCAGTAACCACTAACTGCTACCGCTCAAACAATGCCACAGTCACAATGCACAGAAGGAACTTTTGATATTGACCTTTGCCATATTTTTCCAGTTCTCTTTATAAAGTTGGTGCTTATATCAAACTTATGGAAGTGAGAACACTTGCTGCATTGATAGTATATCACGATAAGTACTTGTCGAATCCCTGTTTCTTTCGCAGTAAAGTATGGTAGTTGTTGTTTACGCTGACGTATGGTATATAACTTTACCATGACGAGCATTTGTGCCCTTTTTATATTTTCAACTGATTTGTTCTTTTGGAATCATCAAACACCTTAAAGAGGTTATTGTGCCTTAGCATTTGGAGCAGTAGTAAATATAAATTATAAATATGAATTTTAAAATCTTTGCTGCACATTGCGATGTTTGGTGGGCTCTGTATATTCATTATTGTACTCATATCTATTATCTTTCAAATTGGCTGTTCGACAAAATTTTCCGCATTTTTTCCGACATTTTAAAATGTTTTTTTTTCAGTGATATATAATTTATATCGTATAAATAAAAAAGGTAAAAAGTGTTTCTCCTTCGAATAATTGAAGTCATTAAATTTTAAAATTTTCTCTCAAATACATATCGATAATTGCGGATCGTCGTCTCTGAGATGCACATTGATATTACTGTTCGAGTTGTCATAATCAGTAAACGTTCACTCTATTCATGTTGCTATATTGCGAATGCATTCAGGTAATCAACTCATTGTTACCAATAGTTGAGTCGCCATCTATAGAAATAGTCCATCTCGGAGACAATATAACGATTTGCGAGAATAGCTTAACGACTGAAGTTGGTTGGCTGGTCAAAATTTTTTTTTCAAATTTTTAACCCTCAGGATAAATGTGATGAGCGCATTGCGCGCATCCTGCATCGTGAATAGGATGAAACCACACTGAGGATTACTGCTCTTTTTTAGTTAACTCAAAACCAAGTGACAAGCTCAACATGGTGTACAAATAAAATTAGGAGCAATGTTTCTGACGTTGAATTGAAAGGGATTTGTCAATAATAAAAAAATCAAGGAAGAACTCACGCGGTGATCTAAATAAAAGCTACTTTGAAAGCACCTCACCATCTAAAAAGATGCTTGTTGTCGGGTTAGCGGACTGCAAAGGAATTAGACTCAAAATGCGATGTAAACATTTCATCAAAACAGTTTCACCACAGGTAGTTGCGACACTTTTTACTGAAATTCGAAGAGCAACCTATTGCCTCCTCAACCAAATAAATTAGGTTTGAATCTTGACTGCAAGCCAAAAATATTCACAATCTATCCCATTCAACTGTGATATAAAATGAAAGAGGGATTTTTTGAAAGAGTGGAACAGTTATGCAGTAACAATCATTTATTTCAATAGACAAATTTCATTCTGAATATAATAAAGCATTTTTAGAAATAATACAATCACATAGCGATATACAATCTCTGGGTAATAATTACAGTATCACATTGGTTGATCAATAAATTAGAAGTTGGTCGAAACCGAGCAAATCCGAGAGGATTGACTCGCGTGAATGGTCGACGTGACGTTTAGGTGCATCGATCTGGACATAATAGAAACGACCACCGTTATCGTCTACGGTTAATCGCCCATTGTGAACATATTCCACCTTGAAGGCGCACCGAGTCCAACGGTATAAACCCTTAAAAAGTTGATTTACAGGAAAATAATATACTGCAAATCGACTGGAAGAAACCATGTCATCCTTTTCTGGCAAACAGCCTATATATATATGTATATATATGTACATATTTCCAACGCGACATTAAAATAAAATATTAAATTTGCACTTTATTTAGTCTCCCAACCATTATTGATAAACTCATCGCAAAAAAATGTCACGATGAACAAAAAATTAATTTTATATGTATTTACTCATAATTATGTGCAATTTAATTTC
This sequence comes from Baylisascaris procyonis, assembly GCA_037389465.1. Lineage (NCBI taxonomy): Eukaryota > Metazoa > Nematoda > Chromadorea > Rhabditida > Ascarididae > Baylisascaris > Baylisascaris procyonis. The sequence continues at coordinate 284,437 of JAZARR010000221.1, forward strand.
AAAAAACGAATAATTATCGTTATTCAGCACCGCTCGCCTCAAGCGTAATTAATATTCGTTGAAATTAAATTAACGCAACAAACAAGTTGTATGTGTGATTAAGTCTCTTATTCACTTACGAGAATTTCATTACTATTTATTAGTGCAATGTTTGTAAAGTTAACTATGGATTAGGTCTTTTCTAATCAGTATCAGAGAAAACCGACAATTCTATGATACGGTAGCCTAATTCATTAGTTTTTACGCAGTTCAATAAAATTTCAATGCAGTAGAATAAGGAAGTCACTTGCGCCGTCCTAAAATTGTTGCTTGAAAAAAGAATGGAGGAGGGATGGCAGCAAATTACAGCATTCACGAGAGGGCAGTCGTATTATTCATTCAACCCTAAGAAATCCATCCCTCCTGTCTGGATGCTGTTGTTATTAAAGCAAAACGACAGAAGAAACAAACAACACACCAAACTTGGAGGCCATTGAGATCCCATGTGCGCCAATCAAACTGATTAAAAAATGAGAAAGTGCCGCTTTAACTGCACGAGAAAAATACCAATAAACAGCAGTTGCTCAAGTCAGAAGCGGAATATTTTTGAAAACATCCCCTCAGGGAGGTATGGCTTGTAAGCAATGATACTTTGTTGTTCCCATTCTTGGTTCAACTATCGAATCTTTTTTCGAGGCAAAATAAAATTCAAAAACATTTAAATATTCTGCGAAAAAACCAAGCTGCACTTGCAAAGCGCCTTACGGTGATGCTTGTTAGATTTCTTCAGTGCAAAAACCACAGAAGTCGAAGTTCAGAAAATCGAAGGGTATAATCTATATCCTAAAATTACCTGTTAGATATTCTAAAACTGATTGCTAATTCTGAAGCAATTATGGATGGCAAAAAGCATCTAAAAACGTTATCTAGAAAGGGAGGCATTGAAGGGCATTTCGCAATCGTTTGGGTAGCGAAGCTCACATAAGAACGACTGTTTTATGGAAGATGCAGAAAATTGTTAAAAGTGATCAGTCTCGGTAAAGTATGATTGCATTACTGAGTGCAATTTATTTGTTAAGAATTTATGAAACTTTAATTGGATGGGGCTGCAGAAGTGCACATGACGTCAGTTTTCTTGATTGTGTCATAAGACGTATATCCCCGAGGAAGGGGAGGGAAATGAAATATTATATCAATAGCGAAGAAAGAGAAGCTAATACTAAATCTACAGACAGTGATAATCACTTCTCATGAATGAACTTTTGCAGCTGTAACGGTTTCCGCTTCGAAATATTTCTTATAAATTGCAAAAATTATTTCAACTTTCAAACGGCAACTTTCTTTGAGCCCAACAATCGTTCTGTAAAAATTTTTAAATGAACAGATAAGAGTTCACTCTGTAATCAATTTTCAGCAAAGATCATCAATTTGATATTAATTGTAAATGTGACGCAATCACTCAAATCTGTAGGAAAAACATGCTATTAAAGCTGTCAACTATTATATAATTCATTCAACCTCTCGTAATTTTTTGTGTCACTGTTTCTTAGCAACAATCCGGCTAATAAGGCACTTTAAACAAACGAGATATTAAGGCATCAGTGATAAAATCAAGCGTTCGTGTAGCTCGTTAGCGTGCGTATGCATCCTTTTCTTTCCTCTACCATCTTTCTCTTTCCTTTACTTTTCTTCTCTTTCCTCTACCATTCGTTCTCTTTCTGTTCACTGCATAGAAAAATAAAAAAGTTATATCTGATGCAGCAAGTCAAGAACTATGTCAAAGCTAACAATAGCTAATACTGAAACAACGACCTTGAGATATTACGCTAAGGAATGCAATGCGGCAGCACGTTCATCAAAATTTCTAATGGAAATTTTTCTGCGGGGGTTCATGATTATCAACAGCAACTGACAGTTTGAGAAATAGTGTAAAATTTTTTCAAAACATTAGCCCATAAATTTGCCATCGCTTTGTAAATAACAAGAGAAAAACAGAAACAATTACGAGAATTTCTCAACTGAGGCGAACTCTATTCCCAGGATGTCAGTAGTTGGCATCACACCGCAATGGCTGGAAGCATATCAGTCGATCGCAAAAGGTGCTTATATCACCTTCGAAAATGATATCTTTTAGACGAAGACAAATATAGGTTCTTAATACATGCAACTTCCGTAAAATCCTAATCAACTAACTTTGTTTGCCTCGAGCCAAATCCAATAGCGCTCTTTAAAATCAATCTGCCAAACGGTCACTCTACTATTTATGCGATAATGAGCTGAAAAAAATGCCTCAAAATTTTGACAGCTTTTGCACCATTTCCAACCTTTGAAAGCATTTCGACAGAGAACACCCTACCATGAAATTTACAGAAATGCACTTTGATTGATTTTATAGTCTCGGCTGAAATCTTTTTTTTTTATTTCCTGCTGTTCTTTCTTAATGCACTCTCCGAGATTCACACTGTGAGTTTTTGTAAGCTAACCAACAGAAACCCACCCTCAATGAAGCCTCTTCTCCAAGTTTCTATTTTAACTAAGTGATGCCAACATTTTTCGGGCTAATATTAGCGAAACAGTAGGCTACTGTCAGTCCACTCTGGCGAAATCTGGTGCTTTTCTTGAAATTCTTGATATCACTTTAAAGCCTTACTGGACTGGAAAATATTTAATCCTCTTCTTTTCCCCCTCCCTCCACTCTGCCAATAAAAGCTCTTTAACAAAACAGGATTTACAAGACCTCCGTGTCCAAAACAGCGAAACAAGTTTGGAGAGATTCTCCGAACGATCAAAAAGCTTACCGTTAGATGGGCGTTGAAATGCCATTGACTAAGCAGATCACTAGTTGAGCTTTCATGCCGAAAAGCGCGAATATTACGAAATGTTCTCCAATTATCCGTCGTTAGCGAAATACAAAGCTGTAAAAACAAAAAAAAAAACATAGATACATAGATCACACATACACACACATCTCTAATATCCAATGGAAAGAACATTGTTGCTGAAAAAAGTGCAAAAAGCGCCAGAAATGTTTTATAAGTTATTGTTAATGTAAAGGACATATTCCGTGGTCAGTAATGCGATTGTACCACGAAGTATCTCCACTTTTTGCACTCCACTGTATCGTACTATGCTGTGATATTCATGCTAAAACGAAGTATACCGTACCATAGTTCGTTCCAGTATGAATAGTGTAGTGTACCATGACATTGTACAAAGCATTCATATCAAAACGAAGACCTGAATTCCGGTAGATTACACTCGCATTTTTAAAGCGTTAGGTACATTATTAGTACGTTCAATATATACTGCAAATGTACTACCCAATGATTTAGTCAAATGTATCAAGTGATTTTCGATTACTGAACGATTGCAAGAGGCATTTCGGTCATTCGCGATGCAGGAATACACCTTAGGGCAAAAGTCGATATTACTGACCGCTTTCGAGTGTAATCTCAGCTGTCAAATAGTGCAAATTGCTGCTATGCGAATGAATATGTTAGATTAGCATTTATAGCCGCCTAGGTTTCTTAGATGATCAGCTGGTCTTCTCGTTTTTTCCTATATTAGAGAGTTTTGACATTTTCAACATAAAACACATGCTGCTATGAATGTTTCACATTTCCATAATCAAATTTCTTCGTTTATATTTTATAATTTTCAGTTTTTTTCTGTTGACTGTTGAGAATGTGGGTTCTGATATATGCGACTTTCTTTAATCTATAAGTGATACATTTTATTTTAAACATGCAATTTTTAGTGCTTAAAACTTCTTCTCTATGAGCTTAATATCGTGTTTTTTTTTCACAATTACAATTATAGAAATTATATCGCTATAATTCGTCCTCAGTTTGTTTTACTTCACAGTTGTGATCCTATGATATTTGCACATTCTCAAATACATTTTTAATTCATAGTATTTCATGACCTAGAAGACTCAAATAATGGCACGCATTTGAATGATATGCAAATTTGTTTTATAAGTTGTGGCTATAATATAGTTAACCCTCTCGAAATGTCATAGTAGAATACAGTATTCATTTCCTTTTTGAAACCAAATGAACTGCTGCAGTATTTATTGCAAGAAAATTATACAGTGATCTCATTCAGCATGGAATATAGGTGAGTTGAAAATGCCCTTAGTTTCTATCACCTATCACCGATTTTATTCGCAAAAAAAAAAAATAGGAAGAAGTGACTTCGAAAAAATTTAACAACCAAAGGGCTGAAACCTCTTACATATTCTACAAAATCGGTTTTAGCGGAACGTTTTTCCAAAGGCATCGGACGAACAGTGGAAGGCATTCAAAATTATCGTAGAAAACTTATCGAGTAAAGAGTAATAAACTGTGCATAGGCAATAACTAGCAAGTTTGTAAGACTCACTTCCTCTTTTGCATCATGCTCATATCGCGGATTTACCACATGCACTGTACCACCGATAAAAAGACCATTCGAAGAAAACGAATGCAGTCTGAAAACGTTTTGCATTGCATACTTGCTATTTGATGACATAAACGACTGAGGGGGGAATTCAGAACTTCAACAAAACGAAACTGAAAGGGGGTAGCTAAATAAGAATTAATCTCTTGGATAGAAATTAAAATAGCACAGTTGATCAGCTCCGTGTATATTTAAAATATGACGTCGATATATGAATATTCTAAGCGAAGTTTTTATGCGGCAGGCTTCAAGACAATGTAATAACTGAGAAAAAACAATTATTAATGAACTTTTTTGTTATCAATGGGAGCACCTTCAACAACAACTGCTTAATGAAAACATTTCCAGAGAAGACCTAAGTAAAGTTTTTCATAGAAAAAACCGAGGAAAGAAAAAAGAAAAGTGAGTTGACATATAAGGAATATGATGAACAGTCAAAGAGTGTTAGAAGAGCAAAAAAAAAGAAATTCTTTTGTAATCACCCAATCATGAAGCTGCAACGTTTGATAAGTAGACTAATAAGTTAAGCTGCATCCGAAAATGATATATCTCGCTCTCTCACCTAACTCTGATATCCTGACCGTTGCTATCGTGTTCGTCGGATGTGCTCGGCTGTTCGTTACGTTGACAAACACTACCCGCACTGAGGTGACGCACTCTTGTTAGTGATGCACCGTCCCAATCGGCAAAACGTACCGATTTGCCCGACGAACGACATCCGGCACGCTTCAACGAGCTCTGTAGACTGTGTGAACGTTGCATTAGAAGCCTGAAGGCAAATCGCTTATGTATTTCTGCGCATCGACTGGAAAACAATGTTGAAAACAATATTACGTCGTTGAAAAACAATGAAAAAACTTCGATATTATGCTGTTAGTCAGAGCTAGTTATAGCACTTCAAACCTTAAAAAATCGAGGCCTACGAGGAAGATTCACTCGTCTTGAAAATCTGGATGCTCCAGTATCTCGAGAACATTGAACAAAATTTCTTCACACGCCAGAACTAGTCACAGATGGAAAACAAGGCATGAATAGACATAGACCGGAGCATCCCATCCCAGCGAGTGAAAGGAAGCCGATTGGTTCGAACAGAAGCAAAAATTTCTTCACACTAATGAACTCAGCGTTCAAGTGATCAAATGTAAAAAATTGTGATGATATCACCGCTTTCAAGTTCTTCTAGAGCCGATATGGGAACATATTCAGAGGTTCCTTGCCATTCTTCTAAAGCCGGTATGGAAACTGTCAGCTATTCGGAAGTGACACAATGAAAAGAACATTCATAATTGTAGCTAAATAATTTGTCTCGAACTTGAAGAGTACATACTTTTTAATATTAGTTCTGGAAATAACGGTGCTGCCAGAACGGCAACCCAATCCCACTTCCTGCTCTCTCTCGCCACCACTTCTTTCATTGGAAAGCAATCAGTTTTCGATAGTACGAACTCAACGGAAACAACAACACACTTTACAGTATAATGTAATACATAAATAACACGCTGCGGATTTATTCACGTAAACGTATTCATTTGCACTTGCTAAAAGCTGTATAAGCATAATAACCGTTAAAATCATCTGTGCCTGACAAATAAACCTTTCAGCACGCATCACCTATGAACTGTTATTGCTTGCGATTATTTTATTGAATGAAATGAATTCGAATGATTTTCAATTATCTATTCGTTCATTAATGAGAGAGCATGATTTTCGACTATGAAGAAAGAGAGCACATCAATGAGAAATGAGAAAAGGCACTTGATGATCGAATGTGATCGAATATCGGAAGAGAAATGTGACGAATCGTTGCAAATTGAATTCGATGGTCGAACAAAGTAATTAAAGCCTTTTATAACACAAATTCTATAAAATATATACTTATGAATTAATAAAAGAAGTATTTTTGAATATTATTCACATTCGTTATTCGGCAAATATCATTTACAAAGGTCACATTCGGCAGAAACAAATGTTGAAGACCGTACTACGACTCATCTCAATTGTGGATACTCGTAAACGACTTGTTGTAATGTAATTCGAACAACTAGTGAGTCATTTGTTAAGGAAACGACGTCATATTGTTTTGTTTTTGTTTTTTTTTGACAACCGTTTTTTCTACTACCGGCGTCATTCGAATCATTTGGCGATGACAACAAAACATTACCAAATATTTCAACGACCCATTCTGCCAAGATTTCTTCGGCTACTGTTCAGTAAAGTGCGTGGACATTTGCGTCGTAAGACATATTTGCCACAAAGCTTCTGGAATCGCTGACAATGGGAATTGTTTTAATTTGAAATGCTGAAGATGGAAGAGGAGGAGGGAAGCTAGGGCGAGCATGGGAAGACATAAGTATAAGCACATTTCCTGGTGAGCACTAATGGAAAATATATGTTTAGGTTTCTTTTCTTACTCTCACTATTTCTGCACACACGTGGGAATTAGAAAATGATGCTACTACCACCAAGTGCAGTAAACGTCCTAGGACAACAGGTACCACGGATAATCCAAAGACTTTTGTATGCTCGTCATTAAGGGAGGTTGGTTGTCAACGCGTGAATCGTTGTTTCCACGTTCTGTAAACAACAGATGTCATAAAACTTTGACCGGAGTTCCCTGTTTAGTGTGTGCCACGCGAGAAGGGGAAGGTGGTAATAACGCCGAACGACTTATAGTAGAAAGGAAATGAACGCTAACTTGGAAATTTATGAAATGCGCAACTTCCGCTTATTATTTCATAGTTTTGTTTCCTTCTATTTTTAACACAATCCACTTTGATTTTTCATAATCTTAAGTAGTATAGCAATATTCGGTCACCTTGTATACACGTATACGGACAGTGTGAACACATGAGGAAAACGAACCTTCGGCACTTTTTCATACGGGACTCAGAAACAATCGCAATGAACGAGGACAGAGAATAAATTGAGTAGTTTTGATGTCTGGAAAGATCAAGCAGCTATGATTTCTTCGATCGGAAGGCGATGAAGTGTATTCTTGCATAATCATAAAGAATCGACATAAACGGTATACCTTTGTGCAATATAAGAGAAAAAAGTGAAGAAAAAAGTAAAAGAAAATATCGGATATTACAAGAGAATAAATGAGACTAAAAACGTATGAAAATTTGTTTTCCTAGCGATATATATAACGCGACATGCCAACAACAAAAACATTAATAAACCGTCGTCTACAGTACAGTATTCGATGATCATTGTTCAGGACACTATTCGGCGATCGTGTCTAATCAATATTCTCGAATCAGGGAGAAATGTGCATTAGTAAAATGCATTTGCGGAATGCGATAGCCATTATGTGAGCGAAACATTTGCAAAGCGATGCACTAATTTTTACTCTCAATATCGAACAACTGCATGAATATCGATGACATATTAACTCGATGCCTCGATATTTACGGAGTGTTGTTCGTTGTATCGATTTTGTGGATTGCCAAGTAACGGTAAATTCCAACTGATTTGTAAGATTGCAGCCGGCAAGTAACTGCAATATGAAACGTTGAGATGAGACCAATTATAGTGCATCGACACAAAACTGCTTGTACGACTTGAACTTACGAATACCATAATTAATAAAATACTACAGCAGACAAAATGAAATCCACGAGTTTGTATGAATGCAAGCGAATAAGAAAATGTGGGAATGCAGGGCAAAGAAACCGGCATGATTTGTGCATTTTGTGACGCGCCTTGTGAATTAGTCGGTTGTACCCACGTTTGAAAAATAAAGAAATAACAACGCTCCGCATATTGCCTCATATGCAAATGACCGCTCATTATTGTAAACAAAATTTGAAGCTAGGGTGCGACATCCGCATAACGCATTTTCGTGGAACACTGCAAGCAGAACATAAAACAATAAAATGGAGCCTGAGTCTACGTCAACAATTGCGAGCGAAATTCCCCCTCCCTCCCCTTTCTCTCCTCCTCGACCAGCTGGAGACAAGGACTAAGTTGCCAATTTTATGGCACCTTTACACTGAATTAACTCATATTTGAAATGAGAATAGCGGCAGAGAGATCACTCCACCCACTTCACGTGCATATCTCATCCTTATAGCTTCCGCCATTCGCAAACTCACATTACAACACAAAAGGCGGACAAACACAAACATTCGCATGCACTGTGCAGATATAAGTTTACTTTATTTGATCAGTATTTCTGCAAAATGCAAAATGTACGTAAAAATATCGAAACATATGTTTGCATCTCATTACTGCAGAAGTTAGCGGCAAATTACATCTGCAAGCAATAACAACAAGACTTTATGTGCAAACTATAAGCGCTCACATCATGAAGAGCAGGAATAGAAAGAAACAAATTGATAGGAACAGAAAGGAACAAAGGATTAGAAACATCCTTCAGCATAGTCATCAAAAAAGAGAAAGAAAGAGAAGAAAACGAAGCAATTGTGCAATAAATCATGGGAATAACGGAACAATGATTGGTGCGATATGGAGTAGGATAAGGAGAGGGAGGTGTCTGCGTAAAGTGGATGAGAGCTGATGCTTCAACGACGTTTGACGATAGTGCATTCCATGGATTTACAACATGATGCACTTGAAAGTGCAACATTTTATTGATACATAAAAATAAAGGGGAATCAGTGAGTGAGATACCTGTTATCAAATAAGACTACGATATCGAAAAATATGTTCACCTCTATATTTGGTAGCAATTTTATAAACGAACTTCAAATCGAACTGTAAGAAAAACAACTCGAATGTAGCACGATTAAATTTTGCTAATCATGATTAAATAATTTTGCCTGTAAACAATAATTTTAAGCATATTTATAAAGATGGGTAGAATATTCAGAACATGCATACTTATGTAATTTGTGAAAAAATTTTTGAAAAATATGTGTTCATTAATTGTACGAATCTGGTGAGGAAACTAAACCGTATACGCACACCTTTTCCTAAGGTAAAGAAACTTGCCGCTGATTCTCTTTGTTGCGAACAGGGAACAGATAACTTCTGACGATCAATTGCAGCAAATATTTCAAAAGCAAGGAGCCATTTCAATATCTCATTTCTTCATTAAAGTTGGTCAGTAAGTTTATTGCGTGATGATCTCATCTGAAGCAAATGGATTAATAAGGATGAAATTCAAAACAACAGAAGCGAGAATCAATTCAACATAATGGTCGACCTTCTTGTTAGCCTGCAGATGGCATTCGTCAAGGAAAGTTTTTGAACGAGAGTAAGAGTACATAGGGCTCTGGGAATACTGTCGGTAGCTAAATATCGCATAGAAAAATGAAGCAAAATATCCTAGTCAAAGTTTTTCTCTCATTCTATTCGAAAATCGCGTTTCTATACCACAGTATACGAATACGTGAAAGGCCATCATTCCATCATCATCAGTGAACAAACAGAATATGATGAAAATAATGCCTACTGGCATTTGGAAGTTCTATACCAAAAGCAGCAGACATTCGATCAAAAATCTATTCCAGATATTTTTAAACATAAAAAGAAATCAATGTTTCCACTCGAGAGCTTATTCTTGAAATTAGTAGAAAATCTTAAGAACTGAAAACAAAAACTACCGCCAACTCAGTTTTTTGCATCTAAACAGTGGACAAAGATATGAATTATTGAAATATTTGCACACAAACTGTGAATAAAAATTAGTGAATGAGTACCATGAAAGCTTTCAAGACTGTAGCATAAAATGAGAGTGCCAGTGAATTTCACCTCACAGAATCGTTGATCACAAGCTGTGGTGCATTTTGCCTGGCTTATGTATTGCGGTAACCACGATTTCGTGCAAACGAGCACCCGAGTAGATAAATGCACCTCTGGTTTTTGATACAGAAGGAAATGCCCGCATAATGAATCCCTAAACTTTATCCCATAACAGTGAGGAGAACGGATGCATGGAAGAATGTCCGTTACTAAGTGAGCCACTGGCAAAATCCGGCATTCATTTCAATTTATTTATTTATTTATTTCAATCAACATAGCATTCATTACGAATGAAGGTCTCTTCATATCGCTTCCACTTGTCCCGAATCAATGCTTCTCTGTTCCAGTTGGTTCCCGCGGTCTTTTTTAAAGAATCGCTCCACCTCATTGCAGGTCGGCCTCTATTTCTTTTGCCAATCCATGGTGTCCATTCTGTTATTCGCTTCACCCAGTCGTCATTTTTCAGTGCGGATATCTTCGCCGCCCATCTAAATTTCCTCATTCCAGCCTCGGTCACCCAATCCTTTACCTTTGTTACACCTCGAAGCCATTCGTTGGTTTTCTTCTCCACCAATTTGATTCCCGTTATGATTCTTTCCATTCTTCTTTCTGCCACCGCTAGTAGCTTGCGCACTTTTTTAGTTGTTACCCATGTTTCAGAACCGTAGAGAACTGTTGGCGTCACGCTTTATATGCACCTCACGGAGGTCAAACTGATGAAGAATACACCCAAATTTTGGATGACCTGACCGCGGTAGTTAATGGAGATCGATCTACATTCACCGTTATAATGGACGATTTTAACGCTATAGTTGGAACACGAACACCGGGAGAGCAGTCATTCGGAAATTTTGGACTGGGAGCGCGGAATCCACGCGGGCAACTACTAGTTGATTTTTGCGAAAACAACGGGATGAAAGTTATCAACACGTTTTTTAAAAAAAGACGTGGCAAAAAATAGAGCAAAAACGAAATAGACTATATCTTGGTGAACAAGACAATAATCGTCAAAGACACCGAAGTATTGAGCCACTTCCAGACAGGCAGCGACCACCGCCTAGTTAGAGCAAAACTTAAGCTAAAGGATAAACGCTTATGGGCCAGACGACAAAAGAAGAAAAGCACTGAAAGATTATTCGACGCAAGTTTATATAGATACGCATTGCAACAGTCCAATTCAACAGATAGCGAGCCGACCTATGCAAATATTATTACAGAAATCAGCCAAGCGGCGGAAATGGCTACGACGACAAGGCAAAAAACATCGCCTCTTACGGAAGAAATAAAAGTACTGCTTGAAAAAAGAAGAAAGATGAACGAGATGCTAATTTTCGGACTAATCTGGAACTCTGCGAACTTAATAAGCTAATCAAAAAGAAGATATGCGAAAACCGTTATCAGAAATATCTGAATATAATGAAGCAAGCCGCTGCTAGCGGTAAATTAAAGAGGGCAAGAAGTTCGCTAGTTGAGAACGAGAAAAGAATAATTGAGCTGAGGAAAAGTGACGGATCACTCACGACAGAAACGCAAGAAATTGATAAAATCATTCAGGAATTCTATATGAAACTGTATGGAGGAGAGACCGATTGCACGTTTGTTGCAAAGGAATAGCGATGAACCGTTCCTAAGAATCATCGACTCAGAAATAAGAAACGCGATCAAAAGCGTGAAAAACGGGAAGGCGCCAGGTATCGATGGATTAACTGGCGAAATGCTGAAACTCGGGAAGGAACTATTAATAACACCGCTGAAAAGTCTCTTCAACAACATGATCGAACATCAACAAATCCCTGAAGATTTTGCCTCCTCAAAAACAATTCTGTTGCCGAAGAAAGGCAATCTAAATGATATCAGAAACTATCGCCCTATATCACTCCTACCAACAATCTCAAAGTGTTTCTGGAAAGTTTTATGCAAAAGATTGCAGCAACAAATTGAAGAGAAGCAAGATGTCGAGCAAGCAGGCTTCAGGCCGGGCAAGTCAACAGTCGACCAAATCCATGTGCTCATCATGCTTATCCAGAAAACCAAAGAGCACAACTTGCCCCTTTACTTGCTGTTTGTAGACTACGAAAAGGCCTTCGATTCTGTCGAACACGCCGCCCTGTGGAAGTCTTTGGAAAATGCCTCGATACACCCTTCAATAATTTCCATCCTTCAAGAAATCCAACGTAAATCGACAACTACAATTTTCGTGCATGAAAGGCAAATACCAATACAGGTAAAGAGATGAGCACGGCAGGGAGACTGCGTATCTCCGCTGCTGTTCAACGTAGCTCTACAGCTCGTGTTCGACGAGCTAGACTGGCAAAACAAGGGCGTGAACGTAGACGGGAAAAGAATTTAGCACTTGAGGTTCGCAGACGACGTAGTCTTCATATCTCACAACTTCAACCAATTAAAGAAAATGGTCAGAGAACTCGAGGTGGGAAGTGCAGCAGTTGGCTTACGATTAAACACCTCCAAAACGAAGCTGATGAGCAACAGAGAGCTGAAGTCGACAATCGTTGTAAGAGGAGAGAAGATTGAAAGTGTAAATGAATTCATTTACTTGGGCAGATGTGTAAAAATGAGCGGAGGGACGGAAGCAGATGTACGACGCAGGATCAAACAAGGCTGGAAAGCATTTTTTAAGAATAAAGACTTCTATCGTGAGAAAAAAGTACCGATGAGTCTCAAGAGGAAACTGTTCGAATTGTTGAACAAAAGTTCATTTCAATTGTTGCACAAAATTCGACATTTGATTTGATTATGTTAGTAAAAAACTGATGTTGGATGATCATAGTTATATATTATTGAGGTATCAACATCAACCGTTCATAATTTTCTGGGTTGTAGAATTGAAATGAATGCCGAGTTCTGTGAGTGGCTCACTTAGTAACGGACATTTTTCCATGCATCCGTTGTTCTCACTGTTATGGGAAAAAGTTAAGGGATTTATTATGCGGGCATTTCCTTCTATATCAAAAACCAGAGATGCATTTATCTACTCGGGTGCTCGTTTGCACGAAACCGTAGCACAGGAGTTCACATAGCCAAGCAAAAAACACCACAGCGTTTGATCAATAACATGTGAAAAAAGAAACGAAACAAAAATAACCAAATATGCTACAGAAAATAAAACTAATTGTGAAAATGGAAAAGAGCACCTCCACCTCGGAGATATGCGCTTTTTGCAACTAAGCAGCCAAACTGAATGACTGAACCAATTTATTGAAGAGAAATAGCGGAACAACATTTACTAAAGTGTTCCCTAAGTAAGCAACCGGTTTCACTAGAAAGCTTCCTTTTCTGATGGTACAACCAAGTGCACAAAAATTTGCGCATGGCAATTTCGCAACTCACTCAGCACGTAATCGGGAAAATATTGCTCTAGAAAATGACTATAAGATTCACGTTGCACGCATCAAGGTCCATTTCCATCAGTGTTCAAGCCTACAAAATACAAACAACGAGTAATATAAACAAACGTACAGAGATATAGATAGATATTCTTGTGCGCAGAAACGATGTCGAAATGAGCATTCGGAAGCATTTGCTTGCATATATCTTTGATGCATTTTACAAAAAATTGTAAAACGTATAAAACAACTAAGAATGCATTGCAAAATATTTGAATTGCGCCCTAAACGAATTCTTTCAAAGTAATTTTCAGTTTCATCCACAATAGTGAACAAAAAACCGAAACTGCAAAAAATATATGTAGCGATTGCTTTTGTAGCTATGTAAGCCTTAATTAGACTGCTGCATAAATAATCCAGATAACTTTTTTACCCACCTAGAAAGCTCAAACATTTCATCAACTACATATTGGTCTAGAATAGACGAAATTTACTGATGACGGAAGAGATGTAAAAAATCTGGTTGATCAACGCAAGTTTCTATGATTCGCTGCTAACCTCTAAGCAAGCCTTATCATAAAGGTAGGGAAGAACTGAAAATGACAAAAAGTCATTGAAAATCATATACTCATTTGGCTATTTCGCTGACCTAAAGTATATCCCTTGAGTTCAACTCTTGCCACAAGTAAAAAAAAATGCATGTGAAACGCCAGATTGATCCTTTCGCAGGGAAAGTTTTAAGCGATGTGAATCTGCCGATCCCTTCATCGGCAAGGGAAGCTAAGTGGGAAAGGCGTTCCTCATCCTCTTCTCTTTTCCTTTTCACACCATCTCCCACGATATGCCTGCGCTGCCCGCACCCTAGTTTTGTTGGACTCTCATCAACGCAATACTTCTTAAGTATGGCACGGATTATACAAGTACATAGACAACGTAAATGCCGATTGAAAGAATGAACGATCCGCTTTTGTGCTAGCCCTCTCTGCTGCATTAATGAATTCATTTAGCAGATGCAGTTCGCTCGAATGCCTTTTTAATTTTCAAGCAAATTGTCCGCTTGAAGCTGTGTTTGCGGAATCGCCTCTTCACTGATATCGAAAATAATGTGCAGGGTACACATAAGAGCGATAAGGGTATTTGACGAACTGCGCGATATCTTCACCAGGGGAACCCACACTTAGGAACGGCGACTAGACCAATAGGTAACGAAAGTGAAGAAAGACGAGTTTAGAACAACGACGCTTCACCCATTTTGTCCAAGTCTTACAGATCGTTAATAAGGAGGAGGATATGTGCAAACAACGATTAACACCAAGTCAACCCAGTCGCCAAATCGACTCAACTAAACATTTTGCAACGATCGCTTTGTATTTATCATAATTTTGAAGAACTCATCCCGTGTCCTTGAATTGCCAAACACTTCTTCGAGTTTATGATCTCAAACAAAGAATGCCTCTAGTTGTGGCAGCTTTCGAGCAGGATGCCCTCTCAAGCAGAATGTCACTTCAGTCCAATTAGGATCAACAAAATTGTTTGCTTGACAAGCCATAACTGCGAATATCTCTCCAGAACAACAATCCGGGCAAAGTGATAAGATAGAAGCGCTGATGGACTGATGGCCAGGTGGGACAAACTGGGTATTGTGTCGGACCAACTTTTTATAATATCACGTTTTCCAATTCATTTGCTCATATCATGGCAATTTTACGACTCGAGACTGCAGAGTGCTCGGTGAACAGAGCAAAGATCATGAGTATGAGATCAAAGATCTGGTAGCATGAGAGTGCACGCAGAAGTGCATCTCATTCAAAGATATACACTGATTACACGTTGTCCGAGCAATGTTCCACATTACTCTTGAACCAAAAATCTTTCACTGTTACGTCGAAATCACGCACAAGGCAGCGCACTTGTACGTGCGTACAGTCGGTTTGAAAATATATAAAACAATGCTGATGAAAATTTGCCAAACTCTTTTAATGTTCACGTTAGCTCGGATTGCTTATGACGTCTCTTGTGTACCCATATCAAACAAAGTAGGAAACTTCTTGTTTCATCGTCAGATGAATGTCGAATGAGGGCATTTCAAGTTTTCGAGGAGTCAAGGCAATGAATATAACTTCATAGCAAGCGAATGAATTAATAAACAATTAATGTTGGCTGTATTGCTCGAATAACATTTCAGCCATTAAAAAAGATAGCTTAAGCACAATAAATATTAACGCTAGATTTCAGAAAGAGAATAATGGTGGAAAAGGCAGATTTTTCAACTTCCTATTGGCAAATATTTTCACTGCCAACACTGCCACCAACAATATGAATTATTTGGTGGAAATTTGGTAGATGAATTCAATGAAAAATCTTAAAAGGGAACCGACGGAGAAACAAAGAAAAAATTAGCACTACAGAGAAAATTATGTCTAAATTGTGTCTAAACAAGATTCAAAAGTTCCGCAAAATCAGGTCAAAGCTGAAAAAGGCCGAGAATTGGACGCAGTAACGAAACGAATAAAGATTTTTATAGGAGATTACCGATAGTAGGCATTTGTAAAAGGTATTATACACCATAAAGAAATACAAAAATATGTTCTCATGAAAAGATGCGATGTGTTGTCGTAATGAGAGAACTGGAAGGTGGGACAGAAAAAGGAGGCATCGCATTGGAACTTCATTGCAGAACAGAAACTTTTATTCATAAAGATAAAGCAAAAATATTTTCTACCATCAAAACGGGAAAAAATGCGCTGAAGTTCACTAAGTTCCGAAAATTTCATTGTGAAAGCCACGCATCCCATCAATCGCCTCCCTCCTCTCTATGGCGTATTAAGGTGTCGGCAGATTATCGTAACCACATATAAGAAACACCTTTTTGGTCGATCCCACAAGTAATGGGCAAAGAGTGACACTTGGAATGGCGAACACACAACGACACATTGAAAGCAGTGGAATTCAATATGTCAGAAGCACCGTTATTCACATGGAAAAGCGACGCTTATCTCAAACACATCGAAGGACACTGAAGTGATTGACGTTGTGGCGATCTTTGCGAGTGCTGAGCAGACATCGCATCGAGACACTCAGCAAAAAAACCTCTAATACTATTGGAACATTTTACTAGCTATCATTTGATGAATGACAAAAATAGATTTCAGTACAAAAAAAGAAAATAAATACTCCATTTGACAATAAAATATAAGAAATAAATGCAGTTATAAATCGCAATTATAGAATACTGCTTAAAAGTCGCAAGTTTCAAATGGGCGTAATAAAGAACTGCTAAGAAAAGCATTTCGTAGAAAAATAATAATCGGCTGAGCACAATAAAGCATCATAAATCAGATGATATGCAAAAATGGCTTGTGTGTGTTGTATCAAAGAGCTCAATAGAGCCGTGGAAACATCGCTATGAAGAGAAAAGTCAATTCAAAAGTAAACAAGCTGTGCACATAAGTATTACATTCACGTGAACGAATGGCTCATAAAAATCCTTAAAAGGTCACAACAAGCTTGATTATGTCTTCCGGAAGCTCTAATCTCTTGCAGTGCAGCAACTTTTTGAGTTCAACTACGAAGTTACCACAAGTTTAACTTTAAAATCAATTTCAAAAATAACTCAAAATATACGGTCATCATTTAAGGAAAACGCATCTGCTGACCATCGTTTCACTCAGAATTTTCGCAAATTATGGGATTCAAGTCCCATATTTCGAAGAATCGAGAGTATATTTTCAAAAAACGGCTGAAAACCTGAAACTCTCTAACAAATGTAAAATCTTTTAGCACTGAATAAAGCGTTCCATCTGAAGTGCAGACACTCACTCTGCGTCTTAACTGATGCGATGTTCTGCTCTATCTGGGACATCTGCATTTCCACACAAACACACAAGAAAAATGCCATCTAGCAGTCCCAGAGTTTACCACAGAATAATATTTGATGTCGCTTATGCAATCAATAAACTATGAAAACAAATAAGGGCGCAAAACAGTTTCTAACTGCGGGTGGTCATTTCAAAAGTCGGGCCCTCCCTCCCATACCCCATCCAGACCCAAATCGTAGCAACGAATATCCCACTACAAGAAACCGTTGTCTCAGAAATTCTATCTAAAGGTACAGACTGTATCGTCACGTTATAGTTTGCTCAGTCTGCATAGAGTAATGATGTCACAATGGGATCATGCATAAGGGGATAAAACATATCAGAGTTTCTTCACAAAGAAGCTCAAAAATATATGATCTCTACTAATATCAAAAACTAGTGACTGTAGCAAGCAACGATTGATAATGACGCAAGCAGTGTTCAATAAAAGGCGAATGACATCGGTGACTGGCAAAATTAAAAATTGCTAAGCATGCACTCTTCATCAGTAACTGCTGTATTGGTCATCAGAAACATCAGTGACAGAAACAACTTACAGTTTAGCGCGTGCTGTTAATTCTGGAGATGGGAGGTATGCGTCGAAAATACTTTCTGCTTGTTGTGGGGATCCGTTGTTGAGCAGTCGGTCATCAGTGCAGTCGTCTTGATGCTGTTTGGTCTTTGCACCGGTTAATGCCTCATCGACGTGCAACTCACTATCAACGTGCATGCTTCTATAAGATTTCTGCAAAAGAATTCGTTAAACATCATTATAATACACACGTACTTTGTTGGGCATTTGCGTCGTATAACAATACATTTTATATCAGTGCATAGCCATCTCGGCAACATAGACGAAGGGCTGCTCTAAACACGCATACAATCGCTTCTAATGCTTTTTTGTTGTGGCTATATAAAATGCCATCTACGCTAAAAAATATTTTGGAAAATTTTATCTTGGAGTTCCGATGGAAATTAATTCAGATCAAGCTATCCAAAGCAAATGTAAGCGAGAAGCTAATATTTAACTATTGAATGAAAATAGCGCCATTATTGCTGGTAAGAAACAAGCATAGGAAGAGAGAAGCGGAAGTAAATGACCAAGTAACTAACAAGCTTCAGATTGGAGAAAATTCGGTTATTTATAATTTTTGGCTACACCGATCTCAAACCTTAGTTTAGAAAACGCTGATCTCAGTCTTTATTTTTGGGAACATACATTTCAAGCTTTAATTTCCGCAGTGTTACTCTCAAGCTTTATTTTTGGCAACGTTGTTCTCAAGCTTTGTGGTGCTACTTACAAAATTGTTTAAAAGATCTAAATACTTGTTGAGTGCGACCATCATTAAATTTAGCAGCAATATGAAGAGTTGATCTTAATAGAAAAAAAATCCAAACATAAATATAATAAAGAAAACATTACTGGAAGTTATCACGCGCAATCTGTAATAAGCTTGAGGCGTTTGGAATTCAACTAGACAATAGCAATCACAGCTATATATATATATATATATATATATATATATATATATATATATATATATAATTGAAGTAGACAATAGCAATCACAGCTATATATATACATATATATATATATATATATATATATATATATATATATATATATATATATATATATATATAGTGAGAAGATTGCTGTTGCCTAATGAAGGTGAGTTGGAAAATAGAGCTGGAAGGTGATCGTCAATGTTTGCTTTACATAGACGACACGATGACTGAAGTTGGCATTGGCGAACAAAAACTCTCCCAAGAAGAAAATGACTTTTGGTGAATATTGTAGAGCTAAGATACACAAGAAGCTATGATGCGCAATAGCTTAGGGCACATAATACAGCACACAAAGCTATTATAAATACAGAACAGAAATGAAAATTTTATTCAAACATCACATTCATATGAATGAGTAGACACATTATATTTGTATATCTTAAGAGCAGATGTTCGTCTCTCTTCATTCAACTATAAAACCAGTGCTCACTTATATTTCTAAATGTCACAGCCAGATTGCTCTTAAGGTGCTTTCTTCATTTATTTTGTGCTCTGTTATCACAAATAAGTTTGATAAACGATAAAATTATATCAGAAAAACCAATTTGATGCTTCATCTCTGAAGGGTTGCATGATTAAAACGATCATGACGGTAAAATTGCTTCTGACCTCCAAAATACTCCTCCCTTCCCTCTCTCTTCCGCACTTTGTCCCTCCCACTCCCCTACAAGGGAAACTCTTGAACAAAGCTACATAAAAATTTCCGCTGCTTCAAGTATTTTTACTACTTCATTCTGAGCGTGTAATGCATACCAAAATAAAAAAGAGCCAATTAGTTAAGATCGAACTGCTAGGCAATCCATTAAACAACATCACTCTTCCGGCGTCCTTTATCGAGTCCTATGAACATGGTTTGTATTGTAGGAAATATAGCTCACATACTTACAATAGAAAATTAACGGAAAGAATGATCGGAAGATAAACCGTCTATAAGGAGTCGATTTTGAATGTAATATTTTTGAAGCTCAACACAAAACCTTTGGAGCAATTGAAAAAAGCAGAATTTTAAGAATGCGTTAAGAACCTCGGCAATGCGCCAATATAATATTTTCACACAAATTATTCATAGCAACGAACGTTCCAAGCTCGTTTCTTACAAATATTATAAAATTTCGGCGATGAAATAATCTTAACATAATCAACTTTTGGCACATGTCAAATATAATCGAACATAACAAACTAATCAAGTAATATAATAACCAAGAAACGAAAATTATCAGGCAAATGAATTGCAAAAAGTTTTAACTTGATAGTCTATGTGGCATGCATTTAAACATCAAATAGAAACGGCTGTTTGCTTGGAACTTTTGGAAAAAAAAAGGATGCGTGAATGTGATTTGCTGCCAGTTTCATTCTTTTATGGCGAGAATTGTACCGTCTAATACACCTGATTTTCACCAAAAAATTTTCTTCTAAAATGATAAATGGAATGTGTGAAAAATTCGATGAACACTGAAAGAAGAAAATGTTACTGAGAAGTAATTAGCATTTATCGGCATCAAATCCTGCTTTCTACTGCATCGTCGAAAAGGGCCATTACGCTTCGATGAAACTCGAAATTGGCATATGAATAAAGTGTGAGCCAAACAGTATCATCCAGTAGTATTCCGTTTTGTTGAGTCATTCTTTTATATTTCATAAATAACGAAACTCAAGAAGTTGAGCTAGAACTGCGTTTAATGGGATGCATCTCGCATCATTTCCGTTTTTCGTTCTAGTGGAACGCAGTACCGACAAACGGCTACTGGCACTAAATATTTATCATTCATCGACGTTGTGTGGCGATTTTGTTATTGGCGCATTTGTCAGGAGCACTTTTGCAAAGACATGAGTTGGATGAGTAGTTCTTTGTAATGCAACAACGCTATCAAATTACCGAGATTCAATTGCTGGTGAAAGCATTTAGATTCAATGGAATGTGACGTGGAAGCGTTTGCTGTTAGTGCCGTTATGTGCACCACGCTCGTTCACATGGAGATTATATGCATGTGTGGCATATTATCGGATGGCACAAAACAAGAGTGCACTGGATTAATTTCAAACACATTTCCCATTTTCAACAACCTTTCAATTCATGGAATTCAGTAAGTTCCTGAAATTCTATGTTGATGCAAGAAAAAAGTTTGCAATACGCAACGTGAGGAGAGGGACTGTCCTGTGGAGATCATTGCTCTTATGAACACTGAAATGAATAAATAAACAGCTGCATGAAGTGAATTCATCAAACTTTTTTAGAATTTTTCAAGAAAAGATTACATCCTATTTAAAAATATTCAACTCAGCTAAGAAAAGGACAAAATTCTAATCATACTTGATTGAACTTAAATTACTTCAGTGGAAACAAGAGTGCGACTTCTTCGACATGAGACGTGACAACGCCAAGTGACTATTCTTGGCTCTATAATGTGACAGATTTGCCGCGTACCTTCCAAATAGCCTTGAAGTACTGTAGTTACAAAAGCAACTTAACTGGATGCAATACTCATCTACAGAATCAAACAGACTTTAATGATCAAAAAGAATTAAAGCAGAAAAACGCGCAAGGTGGAAAAGTGGGGATGGTTGATGGCATTAGATATTTCATGCATTCGGCGCTTTGCATCAACTGATTTTCCAAAGTAATTAGGTGGTGAAGTGAGTAAGAGGGGGAAGCCCACACGGTATGCGTTTTTGCAATTCGGTCACTTGACCAATTAGCTCATAGGTTATTTAATAAATAATAAAAGATGCCAACAATGGATCCATGTTTTCGACGCTTGCTGAATTACAACAACGAAAATTGATATTTATGGTGTTTTTTGACGAAAAAAATTTTCGGACTTCAACGAAAAAAACAAAACTCAACGAACGACTCACTGATCATTCCAAACGTCGCTTTCGATACAACCGATTTTGTTGAAATGAGCGCATTCAACGATCAACACAATTCTATTGTCAATTTTCTTTGCGAATGAACGAAAGTTCTCTAGATAAATAATCCACTCTCTAAGCAACCTCTCACTGCTCTTAATTTCGAATAAGTGGCGAAGCGCATCACAGGACTAGTCACAGTATGTGCTTTCACAATCCGCTTACCTAACTAACCACTTCTACGAGTTATCAAAGAGTGAAAAAACAGTATAGAAAAAACTTATCTTATAGTATGTGCAGAACAGTATATTCATGTATCTAATCCAAAAAAGTTTTCCTGACGCAAATGGCGCAAAACGCAAATCTGTTCGACGCATATTGTTTATTACCTTCAAATTCTCGAACTTCCTGATATGTTCATGAATCACTGAGGAGATGCTCCCCTCCAATCAGCAATATGACCATCAAATTTTGCAGTTTTAGTCTGTTCAGTGGTTCCAGGAATGAAACTGCCAAATAGATGGATAAACCTGCACGCCCACGCATTCACATGCAAGACAAGATTTTACGTAATGTATTTTGCAAACATACATGCGAAATTCGCAGTTTGCGAATGCGAATTTGTAAAAGCGCACCGTAAGCAATTATACACATCTCAGAAACAAGGATTTTTCTGAACAACTGACTGATTGCGCGAACCTGTATCAAAAGTAAGTCACTGGTTGCTTTTTCGGTTCTGAAACTGAAACTTGGTTTTAGAATTTCATGCGACCGAAATTTTGACAATTTCAGAGGTTCACAAGTAATCCTGAGACAGGTAAATCGAAACGAGAAAACTATGAATAGTAATATGAGTGCAAAAATGCCTAGCAATTTTTACGAATTTGCCTCCGCTGATTAAAGAGTTGAAGAAATCGCTAAGAAAGAAGGCAGGTAGGGAGCATTTCACAAAAAGTGCTCTAATTTGCTCACTTAATGGCACAATTCAGCTCTTTAAAAGCCATGGTGAAAGAGATGCGACAGTATATTAAAGGAGACATACAAGGCAAAACTCACATATAGCAAATAGCTTCGCGTACTGCCATGACAAGCATTACTGAACAACAACATTACCTATATTAAGCCAATATACCTTCGAATCTAAAAATTCTAGGAGCAATTATCAATTCCCACTGCGACAGTAAGTTTTATTTATCAATTCTTATTACGGTAAAAAGTTTTATTTATCAGTTCTTTCTGCGTCAATGAGTTAAGCTGCCATCAATAAGTTCTTGCCGTCCGACCACATCGAAACAGTGCACAAAACCAGTGCCGCCCGGATGATGAGCGCAAGTCCTAGGTTTTCGGGAAGGATGCGTCGATTGTAAATTGCGGCAGCTCTAATGTGAGTGTTTATTCAAATTTATTGGGAGCTTAAACGCATCGGCTAGACACAAATCGTTCATTGCATCTGACAACACTCGCAAACGTGCAATCCAACCATCGATGCCCAGTACGTAAATGTGCCATAAAAGTGGAATTGAATGGTCGCTGGAATGCATAATCAGACTGCTGTGAAACAATTCAGCGAACTGATTATGCGGTAAAACGGGGTCAGACTGGCAGAGTGCAGTGGAGCTCATCGATGAAACGATCGGATATTTAACTACAAATAATTATCATCTCATATAAATTCATTGCAATATTTAAATGAGATTCGCCCAGTTAGTAGATCAATTTTTGAGAATACCAAATAGAACAATGATACTGCATATCTCTTTGTAGAATTCATTAAGCAATAAGCAAGTGGTCAAAAGAACCACTCGAATACTAAGTATCTGGTGACACCTCATGACACTCACCACTATTGCTGATTTTGCTTTCATTAGAAATTACAAAGAAATGCGAACCTTGTTATGAGTCATTTATCAACCGTTCAATACGATGGTTAAATAAGATGGTTAAATAAGACGAAAAGAATCTTATTTGATTCCTCAACTGCGAATATAATAGGTTTAAGGGAATAAGAATTATGCGAGATGAAGAAAGAACGGTGCAAGATTGAGGCGGAAAACAAAGCCGACGAAAAGATCGATGAACATCATGAGTGAAAAAAAAAATCATAGACGAGAATAGAGAAGAGATTCGCTGATTCAAAAATTATCGGCGATTAAAAACGAAATAATATAAATTTGCCGTGAGAGGTTTGAATTGTCGCTTAGAAGGTGTTTGAACAACAGTTCAATGATATATACCTTGACTGGTCATGGAATTAATGACAGCAAAAAATGACGTCTTGATTCTAATGGCTAGCATTATCCTTTCTTGTTTGGTCATGCAAATTTTACTCATTAAAACAAAATAAGTAATGTAAAGCGAATTTTGCGATGGGATAAGAATAATAAAAGATGAGGACGAGTTGCGACCGTCCGTTTTGCAGCGACTTTGGATTGGTGCTCACGCTTTGTTGCCCAGGAAACAGATGTATAACTAAAGCTTGAATCATAAGAAAGCATCATTCGTTTTTGCTCAGACACTTGTCTGCTCCCACCTCCCCCCATCCACCTTCGCAATTCCCATCAAAGTAATGCCTATATGCAGTAGTCTTCAAGAAAGGTCAGAAGGTGAACTGCAGAAAAGATTAACAGATTCTGGAAGGACATTCGCATGGTTTAAACTAGGCCAAGTTAGTGAGGTTAAGAGAAAAGAACCTCTTTAAAAGAGTTAATGACCGATAATCGGAATGGAAGTAGAATGCAAGGAAGGAAAAGCTGAGAAAAACATCAATGGTCTGGGCTATGAACTGAATTCAAGTCTAAAACTCATATATTGGTACCTGGTGTTGCAAAATACTAGAGGATCTGTGACCGATATGGGTGACACACGTTAATTCCAACTATCACTTACAAATTGTCATGCCAACAGTTCCCAAGACTCTGAAGCTCTACACCTGAGTGAGGTGAAAGCGATCGGATTCAACCATTGCACCCAAAAGTGATTGAAGGATGTACTATTACACAAAAAATAAAAACTGAATATTCAGCTGGCAACAGGCGGCAGGAGGTTTCCCAACGCGACAGCGAAAAGCGACATTCCGAGCCGATCATATGAGCAAGGAGTGTCGCGAGAAGCGCACGTGGCACACAATCAATTCTAAAAAAAGACGAAACGCTGCTGCGAGACACTCTTTGCGACCACACGCGCCACCTCGCACACGCCACAGTCTGTGTGGTAGCAACTCGACATGAACTCGAATACACTAATATGAAGCTAGAGGTTTGTCGCTTTCAAAACCTTTATGTTGTTAGAAGTTCACTGTAATAAACTTTAGGCCAAAATTTTGTTGCAACAAGGCTACACATGATTATCGAGTTGGTCTCATGTAAAGGTGCTATGTGTATGCTTCGGTCTGATACGCTGAATTCGGCAACAACTAAAACTGGAGTTATAATATTAAGTAAGTGTAACATTCATCGTAGGACGACCCGCTATTTGATCTTTCATGTTGATAGCATGAGCTTCAAAAAGAACAACAACACATTTTAAGGCACTGAATAATTAGTGTGCATTCTGCACTCCTCGCACTTTGATTTCATATCTTGAACAAGTGCAGAACGGTGCTGAGGGGCTGGCATGGTATGTGCTTTTGCAACCGCTGACCTTTTAAATCAGAGCAATTGCAAAAATTGCGAAAAGAAAGTATTATATTGCAAATTGCTGCCTTCATTTTTTAAATAAACCGACCACTCACAATTCCCCAAAAATTGTTCGACTTATTGTGAATTGATCGCGATGTAAAATGAAAATTCGATCGGTGTAAGATGTATGCAAATTTTCCACACTTTTAAATGTCTACAGTAAATTTCGAACTTGATTGGTCAACTGGCATATGGTGTAGGAAATGTACATTATGCCCATCAAATTTTACAACTCTGGCTTGAGTAGCTTTCCAGTTGAAACTGTCGAATACGCAGACACACACTAACGAAAAAACTTGCATTTGAATAAGCCACTATAATGCAGAAGGGAGTCACTATAATGCAATTTGCGAAAAAAAAACTTGCAGAAGCATTTAAAGAATAAATTTTGTTGAAGATTTATGTTTTTGATGAAGCCACTAAATGCATACGCATTTTTTAATATAAATGCTGTGGTACGTTGGTGTTCTGCAATGCCAACTACCAAATTGCCAATTCTAGATGCAAAACTCGGGCACGCACCTCACGAATCCGAGATAACCTCGGTTGGAGATTCATTTCCAAATGGTCACCCATAATCGGATTGAACAGCGAATGGGTTTATTATCGTACAAGCAGAGAAACAAAACATAAATAGACATCATTATGCCAGATTGAAATGAGTCAGTAGATGGGCAACTACCACAACACCTGTTTTCGAGTCTGGAATGGATCTCTCCACTTGAGACGAGGTAGAGGGCGGCAAATACGCGTTGAGCAACTGCGATAGTTCATCGGTTCGTGCTGTTGTACTGTTTCAGCCGGCTGATTTCACGCATCCAGGAAAGTTTCCATAACGCAAAAAGAGATTGTACTGCCAATTTTGCATACACAGTGATAGAGATCGTGGTGCTTTTCGGTCCTCGACAATGTTTGGAGAAGACGGTGTCACCTACCACGAAGTGGCGGTGATGGCAACATGACGACAATTGAAGTGCTCTTCGATTTTGATGTCGTGTGGTGCTACGCGATTATTGGTAGCCGGCATCATTAAATCGAAACTATACGCAATCGGTGTCCCAAAAAGTTTTCGGCTAAAGAAAAATGGTCCGATTCGCTTGGACAGGAAATTGAGCGTATGCCATCGGAAAGCACTAGACTGCGCCTGCCATCCGTTCTTCCGCCTTCAGCTTAACGAATACATGGTTGGACGCTTCTAAAAAGTGTTCCGTTTGACCATTGCTTCGCAGGTGGAACACTTGATTCCGGAAGCTCGGAAGAAATCAGTAAACGATGTTGGCGTGAACTGCGTGTTGTTGCCTGTAACAACGATCTACAGGTCTTGAATTGAGTGAAAATCCTTTTCACGATACTGCTACTTGCAGACGTGAAAATAGAGGTCATTTTGACGATTTCGCGCTACTTCGAGTACGAATCCACAATGATGAGATTGTCGCTTCCATCGAGAGACCTTACGAAGTCAATGCAGACCCGGTTCGAGAGAGAGATCGATTTGGGGCACGAATCGTGCACGGCTTTAATTGGGCAGTTTGGAGACCACAAATTCACGCCAGCTACTTCATCTGTTCTGGTGTGATGTCGTTGAATTCAGCCATCTGTGATGCCGGTTGACGACCTCGGTATAGTCGGTGAGTAACTCCACTGAGTTCTTATATAGATATGGCCACGCGTAAACACCAGAGTATTGTGTCCGAATGTCTCGATGGTATCTTCAAGGGAAACATCGGAAACTCCTTTGAACAGAATGTGGTTGGTGAAGCAGGCGTAAGCGGTTGCGTCCAGCTCGAAATGCTGAGGCGGTCCCTGACGATTCATCAAGTACAGAACTATCTACGAAAATAAGGTCTTGATACGCCGAACATGAAGGTGCTGTTTGGATTGTAAACGAGCTCGGATAGCCATATCAAAAGTGAGTTTGTGACGAACCCAGCAACCGGTGCAGGAGGTGCAGTCGATCCGAAAGTTCAGAACATGCGTCCCACTTATTCCAGTAGCGTTCCCTGCTTTCGAGCTGCCGCCATTGCTCATCCTGCGCGCCAAGAATTGTTCAGAGAACCTCACAGCCGATCCTGCCGCAGTTTCCGAATCTCAATTGCCAGTTGTTGCAACCTTGTCGACCTCTTCAGCTGTTATGCAGAGGTCCAACACGCCCACACACGATGATTTAATGACGAATCCATGCTAACCTAAGGTCGCAAGAATCTTCAAAGAATCACCTCATAATCGAACAGGATAGCTAATGAATATAAGCACATAGTATAAAGAGAGAAGAAGGGAAAAAACATCTATCATTGTGCAAACTTTAAATGAGTCAACGCGTTGGCGTTTCGTACAACGCAGTACTTGAAACTAGTTGTTAGTGTAAACGATGTGAAAAAGTACAAATCGAGCTATCATCAGTATTACGCTTCTCAATTTTTTATTCAGCATGCGCGATTATGCGCCGAACCATTTGAGTATTGCCTATACACATAATGTTTTCAACTGTTTCCCTTGGTCAGGCAGATTTTCAACTTTTTCTTGTTCGGCAGCAATTTTTTCATTGCGTATCATATCCAGTTGAATTGTATTAAACGCAATTTACTCACTAGCTAATGAAGAACAATGAAAACAGAAATTATCAAAGTAGGTACGGATTACTGTGATTATTGCTCATTGATATTATTGGTAAATAGAATTCAACTAGCAAATCAAATATGCTAAGTAAATACGTTTTGGTGCATCGCAACGACAATTTGTGGAAATGAATTAAAGAGTATGGTGTATTTTCAGTAATAGCAAAAATTAAAATAAGTTCAAAGAGTTGAATCACTCTCATTACATCATGAGAGTGTCAATAGAGAGGAAATATTGATTTCAAGCGAAACATAAGAAAAAAGGAAAATTACTTTTGTTGCGGTATTCATTCTTTTATTTTACGTATCTGCTAAAACGTTTAATGTTATTGATAAAGGCTCATAAATGCGGTAACATAGAGCAATAGCGATTTTATCGTCGCATAGAATTATGAGCAACGTTAACTGACTTTGAACCGACTAGTAACAACGCCATCACTGTCTCTTGGCAAGGAAAAGCTTCATTACGCTGATAAGTTGAGCAGTTGAAGATAGTCTTGAATCAATATTGCATCTTTCATCAGAAACTCAATTTGTACTTTAGCTGCAAAGATAAGCTTTGCACTGAGAAAACAAGGGAACTTTGCAGCAATAAAGATAGACGCTTTAAAAACTAAAATAGCAAACAGTAATACAAGCGATTAATGCTTGGAATACCTTACAACAGAATTCATAAATAACTTCGTGATTTCATTCGAGTGCTCATCACCGTCTCAGGGGAGGGGAGGAGATGGCGAGGAGGGGAAAGAAATCGAGGAATGCTCGAATTTGAAAAGAAAATTTTTTTTCATAGTTGCTGTACGTACTTCCAAAGTGAGATGTACTTTTCGCCCTATCAAAGGCGCACAACGCACTTTGCTTATTTGATAGTTTTTCACGTGAACGAACGCCATCTCGATGTCGACGATTAATTGGCGCCTTGCTGAATTCCGTTGAACTGTTCACGTGAATAAGTGATCAATGGAGTGATCAATTGAAACTGTGGCTTGTTGCATTGTTATACTCCTTGAATTTCTGCATATTTATTATAACATTATAACGGCTAAATTATGAGTCCAACTTTATCACTGACATTAGGTGTTGCTGTAAAGTAAATAGCGCTACAGAATTCATCAAGGATCTTCTTTTCTCCTAATTATGCTTCAAGAAATTTTATTTCTTGAGCAAAATTAGCCACCATGATTGGTGGATTTTTTCCTGGAATTTGTTTTTTGACAATTTATTTCAATTTCGGTCATTATAGACATTTTCATTACTTCATTAACCTTGCTCTTATTTTCGGTTTATGAAAAAATTCCTCGACAGACACGCTACCGCGACACCATAACTATTCGTATGCACGTCGGCATTACCACTCGCTCAATTGTTTCAACTCATCCGCGATGACGAAACCTATAGCATATTTAACGTCAGGCATTGTCTCATATTCATATTCACATTCATATTCCACAATTGTTTCAGAGCACATAGCGAGAAAACATTGTAAAGCCATGCAGCAATATGCAAATTCGATTTTCCTTCCCATTTCATGTGCTGTACATACGCTGCGATGCTCAACCTGTTGCGTGCGTTCACCCATTCAACTCTTGAAATGAACGCACAGCGCAATTCGTTTGTATAATTGATTCAGCAATCGCACACTCTTGAATTTATTTTACTTGAATTGCTATATCCGAATGTGTAATATATACTTTAGTGGAAACGACCATTTTGTGGTAATTGTTGTTTAAGCTAAGCCAATGGGACGAAAAATCATTTCAACGCGAAAAGATATATTCTTTAACTGCTATTTTGCTCATCTTAAATTTTGCTTTTTTAACTGCTATTTAAAGATGTTTTCTTTAAAAATCATTTAGTAATACATTCGACGCCATTGTCGGCTTCTCAATGAAGAGATATGTTCGTTTTTGCCAAAAATTATTTCATAATATAAGAGATATTTATTCTTTTAACTGCTATTTTGCTATTTCGCTGCTTTATTGTTGGTTAATATAAGATTCATATTCTTCGATGCGATATTTTAATTGATAAACAGATGAGATGTATTATATATTATTATTGTTTTATTATTATGATGCTTTATTGTAAGATAATTCTGCCTTCCACATTATTTGAAAGGATCGTAATCGTAATTGTCGAAGCAATGAATCAAGTCAACTCTACACCTGTGGCCACTACTACCTCAAAGAACTTGAAGTGATATGTCACCGTTCACTTTCCCTGTTTAGATCTTAATTTACCTTACTCATATTAATTTGACCACTCAAAGCAAAATTCCCATTGCTGAAAGCGCAGCGCATCCT
Source organism: Baylisascaris procyonis (assembly GCA_037389465.1). Classification (NCBI taxonomy): domain Eukaryota; kingdom Metazoa; phylum Nematoda; class Chromadorea; order Rhabditida; family Ascarididae; genus Baylisascaris; species Baylisascaris procyonis. The sequence continues at coordinate 314,780 of JAZARR010000221.1, forward strand.
CGCAATGCTCATTACTAGGCGAATGAAAAGTTAAAAATGTGTGAAACTTTCAGCTTTCAAAAACAGCTATTGCTTTTTTGTGGGTATTTTAAATAGTCTCTTTGACTTATCACATGATCTCATGAAGATTAAATTTCGCTTATCATTGGGACCATATAGTGATTTTTCTTTCCTTTTTTTCTCAATCGATTTTGTTAGGAACATTTCAATTGGCAATTTCCTTATCATAACTGAAGGATTCTTTCTATTAAATTTTATGTTATCGCACCTAACAAGTCACATATAAAGTAATATTGCTGATGACGCAATAATCTAAAGGTCTAGTCTACGTCTGCATCTCATAGCATCATAAGACGAAGGAAAAAACCGCACTATCAAAACTGATGCAATAAAAATATTAAAAAAACTGAAAAAGTCATATTGTCGGTTTTCTTTCAATAGGAATTGTATATTTACAAATACAAAATATATGTAAAAGTTTATAATTACCTTTTACAGAAAATTACTGTGAAACTCTGCAAATATGTAATGGTTTTTGTTATTTGACTCACATATAAAGACAAATACTTTGAGCTTATTTCTAATTCTACTGATGAGTTTATATACAACTCTTTTCTCACCACTTATATATAATTATCTTCAAAATATTTCATAGCGGCACATTGGTGATATATATATTTGAAGCAATGCATCCTTCGAAGCTAGCTAAAAAGAAATAAACAAGAGGCGATTAAAATTGCATGAGATTATAGAAATCAATTAGTCGCCTTTTAGAACGATATTTTCGGTCCCCCTCATGCATCATTTAACAGCTGAAGGCAACGAACGATCCATTCAATAGTTCATAGTCGAACGCTATGCTATTTTCATTATGTCATTTGATTGTAACGAGCAAACAAACTGAGGCCAAAATTGATTATTTTGCGAAGTTTCCTCTGAAATAAATGAATGCTGCCGACAGAAAAAGCTATCAGCACTAACAGCAGTAACGAACTAAATTAAATAAGCATCCGATTAAATGTTGCAAAAGTTGTCGAATTCTTGATCGGATTTTTTGAACTTTTGCGTTTAGCTGGTTTTTCAATATTTCAAAAACTTTTCAAAAAACTTGAAAATTGGGAACCGGTAGAGATGGATCGGAGCGTTTCGTTTGAGGAGGTCTCAATTCTTTTTGAAAATCACAAAAATTATTGGAGCAATGGATTATTTTAACATATTCACATCTTATTCAAAAGATATTTTCGTCTTCTGGACTGATTACGGAAGTTTAAAAAAGCAGCTAAAAAATACGTCAGAGAAGTGAATGACGCAACTTGCGTTTTTGCTTTTCATCATGACAAATCACCTATTCAACCTTATTTAAATTAGTGGTGAAACACATTCGGAACATTGCTGTATTGCTTTTGAATTCACAAACTTGAAACCAATAAATATTGGAGCATTATCACTAAAAAGCAATTCATGGGAAGGTAGTTCCCTCTTATCGACCGATAGATAAATATGAATTGAGGAAACAGAGTTTGCCTTTGCAAAAATGTTCCGGATCTGTTGAGCACGAATGCGACATCTGAGACTTTCAGAGGGCGATTTTACACTTACAATACTCACAAATTGATGAGGAGTGATAATGCAGACTAACTGTGCGGAGTTGCTCTGCGCACGTGGATCATAAATACAAAATCTCAAACCCAAAAAGAAAAATTTCCAGGAAAATTTCTAACGTCTTAGCTGATAACATATGAACAGCTGATAAGGCTGAATTTACATATGCGAAGTTGTTTTAGAATCAGCGATCATTAATAAAAAATTGCGCATCTATAGAACACTTGTTTTCTCTTCAACTGACAAGTCATGACAGCTCTAAGAATTATAACGACCAAAGTTTCAGGTCTAGCTATCTTTTAGCTTACCTACAGGTGGCATTAAAACTTTTCCCTTGAAAGGTTGATAGAGGGAACTTCAAAGAAGATTACCCATTCCGCTAAGGAAGATTACCCATTAAATTTCACTCTTCTTTGACTCCAATAAACTGCAGAGAAAACAACTTCGACTAACATGTGATAACCTTCTAAAGCTTACTAAATGGCAAGCTTAAAGTAAATTTAAATGGGCTATGCTGTTTTAGACAACTGATTACTTGCACTGAATCCTATTCTCTGTGTATCCCGAAAACTGCTGTGAAAAACGTCACATACACGCAAAAGTGAGTAAACGGGTGAGGACCAGATCACTGTTCGTTCTACATTACAGTGCAAACGTGCAAAAAAACGACGAAACCATTCTTACTGTCGCTCTAAATCGACTGACTCTGCGCTTTAGAAGCATTCGCAAAGCAATCGAATTCCTATGTGTTCTACTGCCCGTAGAACAAAACTACAGTTGCTGATTTTATTGTTGACGCAGATGGTCACAACTCATTAGGAAGACTATAAATTAAAGTGACTTACGTTTGAGAGGTAGAAACATATTGGTGATGGCGTTGTTGCGACCGAAATTCAGCTGCAAGCCGAAAATTGCTCGATTTTTAAGACTAAATCCTGCTTTCATTGTCTTTGGTTTTTGAATGCAAACGAAAATCCATTTTTACCAAACGTTTCCGGTTGGCTGTTGGGCGAAGATTTCAACAGCCTCTCCGATGTTCAGTTCGCAGATAATCATCGGTTTTTTGCGTTTGGTCACTTGCGAAATCGCCATTTGTCATTCATATTCGTTTAACAATAAAATACTTTTTAGTGATAAAAATGTTGTTACTGAACAAAGAGTACTGTTTTTTCCAGAATTACCGATTTTTTGATACAGCTGAAATATCCGTTCAGTTACGGGGCAAGTTGGTTTCAACAGGATTTCAGCTGCTACCTATTGATCTCCTTTTTTTGATTACAAAGAAGCAGCGGAATAACCGAATAATTCCGATCGCAATAACCTTTATGTCCTTAATGGCCTTATCGACAAAATTATAAAAAATGCATAAAAAGAAAAATGTCCGATGATTCATTAACAGTGCGATGGAGTTTTCAAGGATGGATGCGAATTTTCAAAGTTTTATCACATCGTTGAACATTTTCTCACTAAAATATGAAATTTGTCTTATTTTTCTTCATAAAGAGAGGGAATTAGAGGCTATCAACAAATATTAGGGTAGCTTAAGTGATATTTATTTATTTCAATGAACACAGCGTTCATTATGAATACATGTCTCTTCATATCCTTCCGCCTGCTCTGACCCAATGCCTCTCTGGTCCAGTTGGTTCTTATGGATACTTATGGAATTAGGGTAGCACTGCCGCCTTTTTGGAGGAAGAACGCAACTTATTAGCAAAAGGAATATTCAAAATCGTTTAGAAACGTAAACGAATGGTCAAATGCTTCCGATGGCTTTATGACATCCTTTACAACAAAATATATAATTCAGGTGTTTGCGAACAACAAAAAGTCAGCACTCTTCAATCAAGATCAATCAAAATCAACAAAATCAATATATCAGCATATTACCCTGTTATGAATTCGCTTCGCAGAAATTTCAATCAAATTTTTTCATTATAAGTCAATAAGTCAGCAGTTGAAGGCATTTCTAGTAGTTTAATGAAACGTTAAACTCATGCAACAGCATAAAATTTCGGAGAACTCTGTGAAAAATTTTCATAATATCTGGGAAAGAAGCGAGACGAAGAGAAAATATTCAAAACTCAAAAGCATCAAGGGAAAAAATCGAGCAGAAGTTGTTATTTTTAGCTTTTAATAATCGAAAAGTATTAATTTCCCTGCAAATAATGGAAATAAGAATTGATGACAAAAAAGCGAAATCAAAACTACTGATATAAATTGATAATATTTAAAAAAAAAAAATTTAAAATTGTTGGAGACTTTCTCGCTGAATTTGCTAGAATTTGCTAGAGTTCTCTTTTGAACAGAAGCTTCCTGTTGAAATAAAAATAATAGCGCCTTTTCAAAAACAATCGCTTATTCGAAAATAAGTGTTCATCTCTGATGGGTTTACAGTCACAGTCAATCTCAATATTCCGTTTAAGAAAGTCCATCACTCTTTGATAGAAATATGGTACAATAGGTTCTTATTTCAACCTCTGCTGCGAAGAGAAAGAGTATTCAAATAGGTGTGCATATAATAAAAGAGAAATTAAAGAGTTAAAAAAGGCCAAAAAGTATATTCCGCTTTTTTTGAATACTGGTCGCTTCTTCGCTCACCACAAAATTATAATCTTCAATGCTTCTTTTTTGAGTGGATATGACGGTTTTTGTCTTGCTGAATAAATATTTCATGTGTTCTCGCACACCTTTATTTGGATTATTTGTTGAAGAAACGGTCAAACACCAGCAACAGAAATCTTCCGTTTAAGTCAACAAAACGAATAGCAAATCATGACGCACTAAACGGCTGATCGATTTCGAGCCAATCAGCGCTTCAGAGCATTATTTTTGTCACGGAAAAGCACGAAGCACGAAGTGCGACGATTGCGTGAAATATGGCAAAAAGTAATTAGTTCGAACAGCTTGATGAACAGAGTATTTACATAGATGACACTCTTCCTCTCATAACATCTTCTAAAAGCGCTTATTGCGCTCTTTAGAAAAGGCAAAAAGTTGCTTCAGAAGTCACAGCTACTTTCACTGAACTTCATTTTCTTCTCGTTGTGCTTTTAGAAGAACGATCTAATTGCTGTTACTCACCCATGATGGCAAGTGGCCCTTTCGATATATCACTATGAAAAATAGGTTACGCACAGACTTGCATCCAAACTTATTCTTACAACTTATTGTGGACTTAAGACAGACAGACATACATACGCACATGCATGCATGCTAATGTCACCTACCCATAAAGCATTCTGCAATCTGAAATTCAGTGGAGCTTTGCGTATATTTTATCATTTGTGGATTATTTGGCGAATATTTGCTAGTGAATATGAAACTAGCTGATTAATGCACGGAATTTAAAAAGCGCATATTGTACGAGATGCCCGCTGTGGTCAAGAAAGAACAGCTCCACCTTAAAATTTTTGTTTTTTAAACCATTGAACTTATCATCTGATAAGATGACCTTCTCTAAGGAGCGGAAGAGAATAGAATCGTAATACCATGCTTAATGCTTTTCAGTGTCGTTCAATAGAACCTATCCATAATTGTTTTGGACTCATCTCATTGAAGAAGGATTATAATTTCGTTTAACTTATTTACACCCACTCATTGTTCGAGAATAAATTCACTTCAGATATGTTTCAATGTCAGTGAATCATAATTTCCATCGTTAGTCACCGAACATATTTTAGTAACCAAGCGCAAAACCAAGTAAGTAACCGAACCAGTTTATATTTATATTTACATTTATATTTATATCATTTACGTTTATTTATTTATACTTATACTTTTATATTTATATTTATATTTATATTTATATTTATATTTATATTTATATTTATATTTATATTTATATTTATATTTATATTTATATTTATATTTGCATTTATATTTATATTTATATTTATATTTATATTTATATTTATATTTATATTTATATTTATATTTATATTTATATTTATATTTATATTTATACTTATATTTATATTCATTGTCATATTCATATTCATGTTCATATTCATATTCATATTCGTATTCATATTCATATTCATATTCATATTCATATTCATATTATCCGTATTCATATTCCATATTCATATTCATATTCATGTTCATATTCATATTCATATTCATATTCATATTCATATTCATATTCATATTCATATCCATGTTCATATTTATATTCATATTCATATGCATATGCATATTTATTCACTTATAGATCCGTGAATGAATGTTTTATATCGTATATAATGTGGGAAAACACACTGGCAGTCAACTTGCGAACATCCTTTCGAAAATGAAGTAACTCTATTGGTACTGAGCAAACCGTCGCATAGCTGTTGAAATGACACTCACGCTGACATTAAATATGGGATAATGGGTTCAAATGACATACGACTCTTCCCTTTCAAATGTTCCACACAGTTATGAATCATTATTTAGCCTATCTTTTTGCTGCACTTTTAAGAGCAACCTTTTCCGATCAAATTTGATGTTGTGAATTCGCTTTGGTTTGTTGCTAGAGATGGATTCTGACACTGCAAGATTTAAATTTAACCCAGACTAGAATTCATTGTTTACTCTTCTTATTTCATTTACCAGCGAATAATACGTTTCGACAAATGGCAACTTTTTGTTCTCACTAACGACGTTCAAATATTTTTAACGATCTGACAGAAAGTTGGAAGTCTCACAAATAGATGAATAAAAAAGTCAAGATGAAAACAAGTTATTACAGTTGAATTCTCAAAAAAGCTGTTTGTTCTCTTCGCCATGCTGCGATGATCAACTTAATATGGAAAATCAAAGTCTTTAAATTTGATAGTTTAGTAACTGATGAAAATTTGCGTTTGCAGATGGAAAGAAATTTTAAAGAGCTCTAGCCCTCTCCTACTGAACTCTAACTAAGCAAATCGCTGATAATTAGAGTCATTTCATTGCGTGGTACCGCTTGATTGCTTCTTGTGATCACTCTTTTGCTTAAGTGCGTTCGTTATTATTGCATCAACTATTAGCAACTGTTCGACGCCGATAACGGTTCGTCTCAATTAGGAACTTCGCGTAGTAGTCTAGGTAAGGAATTTTTGCGAGTTTTGCATATGATATTCAGTAAACAGATGATTTGTGATGATGCAAATTTGCTGTTTTTTTGCGAATTGTTTAGAGTCTGAAAGCTGTTTACAGATTTGAAGATCAAAATTTCATTTCTATCATATAATTTAGAGATATGTTTACGATGAGTTTTGCATCCAAAAAAATGTCACAAGAATGGAAAGTTTGATTTTTTCTTGTGCCTTTCCCTCAAAATTTTCTTCATGATTTCTGAAAATTCTCTGCCTTTGAATGCATTTGACGCATTGAAAAAACTATTCAACTTATGCCCTCACAGAAGTCGCTCGTCAAGCGTCAATTTGTTTTTGTCTGTTTAGTTAGAGCAGCTTTTTTTGCAATTTTGTCACAAAATATACCATAGAAATAATACAATACCGGGCTCACGCCATTATCTCTGAGATGAGCTTTTTGCAAAGTTTCTAAAATTTTGCAAAATTCGCAAGGTTTTGTAAAATAACACATTTGCTCAGCTAACGTTCAAGTATAAAAGACAGAAGACAGTTTCTATAATATGAGTTTATCAGAAATTAGATTTTAAAAGGAATAAATAATCACAGCACAACAATCGAATGAAGACGAAAATAACTCGAAAACTTCGTAACGACGCATGAAACGCAGAAAATGTGTTTTTAGTTGTGATCGACATGTCGTTTCAGATTATTCATACGAACAAATATCTAAATATAGACTCATGCCGCTTATGAGAACGCTCTCAAATCATAACGAAGGCCTAAGGGAATGATTCCTAAGCCTCAAAGAAAAGGAAGAAAGTAAGAAGAGGAAGACGGAAGGACGCAGTTTGAAAGAGAGGGAGGAAGGGGCGGGGGAAAAGGCAATAAATTCGATCATCATAAATGAGAATTCAGATTAAAACCATCATAAAGCTTGTTTATCGCATTTCTCTCGCTTGATGGATTTCATATCACGAAGCAAAATATGTGAAAACAGATCAAAGCCGAATTACTTAATTAGTACTTTCCGTTTCATGTTCTCATTCAATTAGCTGCATTTTAAGCAAATCGAAATTCATTCACACAACATAATCAAATAAATCGAAAAGTAGCTCAAAACAGATCTTTAAGCTTGTTGTTTTCAATCGCATCGATAGGTATGATTTCAAGCCATGGAAGTGAAGAAAAGCGAAATGTGTGAGTCCATGTGTTTGTGTGAGTGTGTGAGTGTCTAATCATGCCACCACGAACTGACCACTCATATACATGACTGCTTTCATTCTATTTGATCATTAATTAAACCTTCATCCTAAAAAATCTCAACTTTTGATCAGAAGCTGTCCCATCCGTCAGTTTTTGCGTATCCGCGAACATTATTCAATGAACAGAAGACATCCGCTACGTCACTTCATCTGCATAATTGTTTAGTATACATTTCCTGAGAAGGCTCATTATTTTTTCCAACCCAACTAGTACACAACAAAGTTTGCAAGCAACCAGAATCTTTAGTGTATTCCCATCATTGATCTAGTTGAGTTCGACCGTTTGTGATGCATTTCAATTAGAAATGAAAGAGGCAATACAGCGCACTCATTAGCCTTTCAATTCAAATAACGCATTCCGCTTGTATTGCGCATCGAAAATCTAGTCGCTTTGAATTAGATGATCATAGTACAATGAGATTAATTTCATTTCCTATTAAAACAATCAATAAATCCCCTCTTTTACTTCAACTTCAAATTAATTAAGCATATCTAATTTCTTCATGCATTCCAATTGATATTTTCCCAGAAATGGAACATTTCTATCAACATATTCCATTTGACAAATGAACAGTTTAGCATAAATTAATCAGTAAATTTTTTTACACGTGAAATGAATTAACCATTTTCTATTTAGCTCAATAATGCGAAGATGGAAGCAGCAAAATAGCTTCTCTATTTGCTCTATTACTACGCAAATTCTTATAAATGAGAAAACGAATAAAAATTGGCACCTTTGTAGTCGAAAATTATTTCCGAGAAAGATAGAATTATTATATAGAAGGTGTAGCAAAAAGTGCTAAACAAAGCTTTCTAAACAATTCAATCACATTGTTTGTCATATAAGGATCTATTCGTGTGGAAACTATTGTGTTCAGCAGTAATGGCAAATAATTTTTTTCAAAAATTCCAGAAGCGTCACACAAACGCATAAAAAATGTGAAAAATGTAGAATATTCGAATGCATTTTTAAAGTGAATGAAAGAAATCAATCGTTGAGTTCTTAACGTCAGCATTCTCGTAATTAATTTATAGCATTCATGAATATTGTGCTGAGTACCTGTCATTTTATATTGTCGCAATGTTTGCAGCAAAGTCATCATCTCAGCCAACTTAATCACCGATTACCTGTGCAGCTATGCATATTGGACCTTTGGCCCCGATTTTTATAGAGTTTAATTTAAGAATTTATAGGTAGTTGACCTTTTTAGCTGTTTGCAGAAAAAACTTGATCAATTACTTTGCCAAAACGCAAATTTCCGAAGAACATTGCACAAATAAATTCTGTTAACGAATTCTCGGCGCAAGTGACTTTGCTGGCCACCTTTCATTTGTCGCCAAGATAGGCTTAGCACTAGTTGGCCGTTCTTTGTCCAACCTCGGCTGCATTAATCAAAAATCGATCAGCAGCCATCACGTAGACAGTAATGTTAATTGTTTATTTGGCTTTCTAATCATGTACAATAAAGGGTAAAAAGTGGCTTCACTGAGTGCTAAGGGTTTTCTGTAGGTATCAATTGCTTGTTTTGCAAAAACATTGTTTATTTGCATATTATTATGGTATCTATTGGTACAGTTCAACTGCTTATGTCGCTTCGATATTTTGCAGAAATAAGGTTAGCGACATATAATCTCTTCAGATTTTCTCAACACCAAAAATGAAATGCTAATGAACAGTATTTATTTATCGTCAATTTTAGCGAGCATCCTTCAAAGTCAAATATGATACAACCAAACAGCGGTCACTTTTTTGTAGCAAAACACTGCGCCCGCTAGGTTTCCTCATTATCACATTCTCAAATACGAAGTAAACACTTCATAGTCCCACCCATCCATCGAATGAGCAAATATATCAATTATTCTAAATTACATTGCTCAATGAATTAGAGTTCAAAATAGAAAGCCGATAAAGTAGTGTTGTTTCATATTTCGTTTTAATACGCAAATTTTAAGTCTAATTAGAATGCTTGTTGCAAAATATTTCAGCTGTGCTTTTTAATTCGAAATAACCGCTATGTACAAGCTAGTTAATAGCATTTGAGGGAGATTGAATTTCAAAACATTAAGCTCATTTGCTTAGTGTTTCACCCACGAACGATCCATTAGCACACTTATTCAATAAAAACAACTACCAGCCGTTGCTTATTCAATTATAACCGGCAAGCTGAGCCGAATGTATTTCATTCATATTTCAGTTGAATTAATTTTATATCGAAATGGATGAAACCTTTGAAGGGTTACGGATTGTTAGACCTATACTGTCAAAATAATCGCATCTATTTGAAACAAATATTCCATTTTAATCTTACAGCGGCATTTCAATTCGTTACGAAACAAATCGGAAGCCTAATTGGATTAACAAAAATATTGTAAAATGAACTGTTAGTAGAAATCGACCTGATTGATGTTTGATTGATTCTCAGCTAAAGTTGCCTCATTCGCTAACATTTTAAGGAGAGAATAAACTTTAACACACTGCACATATAGCAATTTTTCATATTCCAAGCATTTCATATTCTTAGTGAAGAAATAGTCAGATTTTCAAAAATGATTAAAAATAAATATGAGAAACTGATCGCGTTTATTTCACATTGAATCGAACGAATCGCTATGTCTAAACCACATAGGCATCTCTCGTACGAAATCATTGCTAAGCATATTTTGCAAAATCTGTAAGGGGCCATTTCAAATTTGGTTGTTGTTACACTCTAGAAATATTGCAGTATAAAAGTTGCAGCTAACGCATAATATCATTAAAGAATCGCCTTTATATCTTTTATTTCACAAATATTTATAAATATTTTATAAATGTTTTATAATATAAATATCATTAAATACAAATATTCGTATTTTATAAATATTCATATTTTATAAATATTCATAAAAAGGAACCTCATGACACAGTGAAAACGAATTTCTCAATCAGTCTCAAACAAAAAGTGTTGGGGTATGAATATTTTGACGAAAAAATTCAAAAAATTAGTACATGTTGACGAGAAGGCAAAATATGCGAGAAGAATATAAACAGTAATTTAGGCATTACTGAGTGCAAAAATTTTTTTCACTTCCACTCTTACTTTTATTGACAATTTTTTCGAATGGGAAAACATTTCTTCACTTCAGTACCGATTAAATTACTGCTGAAGTGATAAAGTGCTAGATCGAGTCATTTTTCAGAACGGGATACATTGTTTGCTGTCAAAAACTGTCATATGTTCGTTTTATTGATAAACTTGTTTGATATCACCATGGAGAGCGCATACTGGTGCGTGACAAATTTTTTTGAACGTTTTCTCTCAGAATTATTGCACGACTTGTGCGATGTAAAAAAAATCACAATTTGTGCATGAACACTTGACGTTGCTTCAAAAATGGAGAAAAATATAAAAATAAGGCTTCCTCTCTTCTTCCTCTCTTTCTTTCTCAGCTCCCCTTCCCTCACCATTTACAATCTTCGCTGTAAGATTTCATCGAAATCGGAACAGGACTCTTGAAATCGAATCAAATCTTTTCGAAGTTTTCTAATGTTATTCTTTTTTTTTCAGAAAAATACTCCAAGATCTCATTCTCTTCAACTTTTTTGAGCAGTGAGTTGAAATCAAGACAATTCGTGGGAGTTAAAGCTATTCCATGTCAATTTCTATAAGAAATTGCACAATCGTGACGATCTACGATTAGTACAACTAAGTAAATATGCCATTTATTTATAATTACCATCCGCTTACCTAGAAACTCATCAGTTCAAGTCTCTCGCTCAAGATGAATGTCACAAACACCAGACTTTTGTTTGTTGTTAAACGGAAATTGAAAATAAATGCATTACGAATATATCCAAAAATTTAGCCACATAGTTGCTAATAAAACAATGATGTTATGAAAGTTTTTTGAAGTGTTGGAAAAGAAAAACAGATGATAATGTGGAATGAAAACATAATAAGAATTGCAAATACAAATGAAAATACGAATATAAGTTAGCACTCAATTCCAAATACCTGAAAACGTTTGCTGTGCATTTACTCGCATATAGTTTCGTTGATACTTCACTGCCGAAAATATCGATAGATACAAATTTGAAAAAAAAAGAACTCAGCCAACACTAAGAAACTCCGCCGAAAAATGTTAATCATCCATCGATGCAGCGTAACAATATTTGTTAGATGAAATATCGTTGAAAAGTGATAAAAATCACCGCATTTTGAAAACTTTATCATTCCTGAGTTAATTATTCGTTCGTTTTTTGCTCATTTCCCATTTTACTTCTTATAGAATGCTCTTCACAAATAGAATGAATTATTCGATCTTTTCGGCATTCGAAATTGTAAAATAAAAGTTGATCGAATGTGGCCGCTTAATGAGTATTTCCTATGCCTGCGGGTATAAATACTCTACAGTACACCATAACAGTTGAGGATGCCGTCAGCAGAAAATGACCGAATGCAAAATGATCACATAAAAAAAAACTAATTCGAAGAGAAATGTGCCATCGAAAAAGCTCGTTCATCGAAATGTGCTGTGTATAGAGAAACTACTCAAAAAACGCCTACGACTTTAAAATTCCAGACGTTGCCTAGTAGAATGTAATCTTGCTTTCGAATAAATCACGTTGCAAGACTTTTAATGGACCTTTGTAATTTTGCATTTCAAAGGAGAATACGACTTCATGACTGGAAGTATGTATGTGTCTTACATGTTCGTCTGTCTAGTTATGTCAGTGAGTAAGCAAGAAAGCTAGAATTATGACGTTTATTGCATATAAAATGCACCATGATATGTATCGTGCTTGCTAAATTCTAATCCCACTCATTAGTTCGAAAAGAGTTATACACATGCATAAATGTGCACGAATATTTGCATATATTTCGCGACCGGTCCGATTGCATTCTATATCCCTCATGTTGAGAAAACCAATCTTTTGTAGATTTGGAAGTATCCCCGGACCATTTCGAAACATTTTCCACATCTTTTAATATTTGCTTACTCAACGAAACCTGTTAGTCTGGCGAACGGATCCAATATAAAACATTACAAAATTTAACCAATATAAAACATAAAACAAAGATACCCTTCGTTTTTCAAGTGCCCCACTTAATGATTCTTCTGACCGTGCCCATATTGTCGTGCATACCTTGAGTTAGTATAAGCTTCTCCCTTGAGTAAGCAATCGATATATTCATCGGCGTTTGTCTATATTTTCAAACTATGCGGCGCAATAACTCACGATTACGCACAAATAAAGTTGTTAAGGTCATCCTCATCGGAAATGCTGTCTGCATCGAAGAGTCGTGTTATCGCGAAGTTTTCACCCTAAACTGAAGTTAGAATACACAAAATACGGGTATATAGACGGTTCATTTTGATTTACTTTGGAAAATATAAGGATACTCATCGGCGATGCAAGGTCACCCAATCGACATAATCACCTGTTATGGTTAGGAACTAATGACTCTAGTGTTGCAATTTGCTAATCTATTAACAGCTATACTTGAGAAATGAGTTAAGCATGGGAGAGTTGTTTTATGATGTATAAGTTCGTATTAAAATTGAATTGTGTTCAAATATCTAGTCAGCAAGCATTTTATAATTTCTTTCAGCTGCGCCATTAATTTTATTTCACTGATGCGCCTTTTTAGATATTTAGATAATCTGCACGCTTCACAAGGCCGTTATTCAATTAATCACAACCTTCATCGAAAATCAGTGGAATTAGTGTACCAATAATTAGTGAAAACGAGAAATACCAGCAACATATTCGAATGTATTAGAAAGTTTGTTTCACGAATCAACCAGTATTCTCATAAATTCAACGTCAATGTGAAGATCTTGACATATTGGGGGAAGAGAGGGGGAGGGTACCTCACTGCGCAACTCATATTTCAGGATGTATGCTAACAAGGTCGATTGCATTTTGCGCAAGCATAACACTATCGAATACACTTTTGCAAATAGTTGCAACAACGCGTTATAGCGGCATCAGTTTTAAAGTGTCCCAGTTCACACACGTGATTGCCTACTGGTTTCAACTCACGCTAGAAGCACAAAATGTAGTGACAAAATTTATGGATGCAATTAATAAGATGCGCTGAACTTTTTTCATTTCATGCATCAGCTAACGCCCTTTCAGGGTGTCAGAAAGTTGGTAAGTGAATTTCCTTTTAGAAATATGTGGGAGCCGCTCAGGGATATTTTTGTGTGCTTTTGCAACTTTGCATCTACAAAGCGTAAAATTGCAAAATCCGATCCGCATATGTACATATTCTATCCATCTGTCTTTTCAGTAGTTTCAAGTCAGAGATTCATTGAATTTGATGAGTATAACTTAAGTTATGGTTTGTCTTCCTGTGCAATCTTTCATATTGATACAAGAGCTCATCGACATCTCAAAGCTTTGATCAAAGTCAAAAGCTAGTTCTTAGTTCGCAAAGGTCGCGCTACAAAAAAGAATATTCTTGTAGAAGATATTAGATCATGAATTTGCTGACAGTGTGCATCATTGCTGCCACAATTTTTTTATTGAAGGCTATAACTGTTTATGCAATCGCCTAAACAATGTCCCGCTGACCGTGAATTACAAACCGACCTTAACAAACTGTGTAGCCGATGTGGCACAATGTTGCATAACTGATGCCTACCGAAATACTGCTTATACGACTCTGATTCAATAAAGATTTAAAAGGTTCTCAATGAAAAAGTTAAGTTCGGGAACTTTAAGCTTATCAGTGATATGCACTTAATTCACTTTGCATCTAAATTACTAAGAGAGTGAGTGGTTTTAGAATGGTTCTAAGTTCACAAAGTGTAAAGTCTATTTCAATGAATTGCACCTGAGTGATTTACAACACTCAGAAGTAAAAATGACCAAGATTCTCGACCTCATTCAACGTTATTTTATCAGAAAGCTTCTTCAAAAAAAGGAAACAATAGCTTATTTGCTGAGAATATTACAATTTAATCTCGATGTGTTATCTGAACAGAAGTTTTAAGGTGTTTAAAGCACTTATGCGTCTCCTACAATCTCATCTATATGCATTTAGATATCGAGTTTGCGAATATCTTTATGCTCCCATCAAGTTAACTAACTCCTACGATTGGTTTGAAATCAGCTATACCTCGTTTTTAGCCACCGCTGGAGGTTTTTTTTTTTGCTGTGAGGTTGTCATCAATATTGAATGAGCTATTTTTTTCTCCTGGCATCATACGCAGCTAATTTTGTTCTATCAGCGAGTTTGAACTCCTTCTTGACTATATTTTGGCTATAATTGCACTAAGTAAATACTTAAGCTTCGTTGAATCATGGAAAATCCCATTAATTCGGCTTGCAATTTTCATGGTTGTGACTGAATAGCTCACTGTTTATACTCTCTATCATGCTTGAATCAGTAACGCATGTTTATATCTTTCATCTTTGCTCTTCTAATATATTTTATTATATAAGAGACTTGTGTTGCATTATTAAAGCTTTATGTCATAAAATGAATTCTATCAGCCATTAAAAAAATCTCTTTTTTTGTCAGGAAAACCTTCACGAGCAGTCGAATCCATGTAAACATACAGACAAAAGCATTCAGCATTTTACAATTATTTCAGCTAACTTACGAAAAATACTTGTCGGAGTGAGTGAAATAAGAAAGTGTGACAAATGTCAGCTCTGTTTTACTTCTTCAATGGATGTTTTGGTCAGAATTCGTGCAACTCTCGGATTGAGTGACGATGCACATCATTTAACATTCTGCGAGTTTCTTAAGTATTCGCTACCCGACTAGCGATTGGAAAGGTCGCCATCGTTCCAATTATCCTGATGTGTTTTTCCATTCCTGTTATCCTTTTCGACGCTCATACAAAACATTGTTGACAATGTAACTTGCATAATAAGGAGGCAGAAAATGAAGCAAAGATGGGTCAGAAATGGCATTACGAAGCAATAGCACACAATGGCTTCAGCTTAAATAGGACAAAAATGCACATCAAAGAGGAAAACTTTCAATGTTCCACATTAATTTCTTTGTTTCATTGCAAGCTTGCTGAATCGATGGCAGCATTCTGTCAAAAGTATTCATTGCGTTAATTTACGCATCCCTTCGATGGATGACGTCAATAGCCGAGCAAAAAACATCAGCGAATAGGTCGCCAATAAACTTGCACATAAAGAAACGCTAAAATGAATGAACCAACTTAAAATAAACCAACATTAAGAACAACGAAGGTTATAACCAAACATATGCATCGTGTTGTAAGTCATAAATAAACGTCATAAATAGTCATAAATAAGTCATAAATAAACGTCAGCCAATCAGTTATAAAAATAAGCATCAGTAAATAAGTAGTAAATGAACACTAATTAAGAAGTCATAAATAAGGCCAAGTGAAAATTTATAAAAATGTAGTAAAAATAAATTGCTTTTTAATTGCTTATTCATGCTACTCAAATTTTTGTAGTTTCTTACGATGACGTCAACAAACTTTTTTTTGCAACTATATTTTAATGTTTCAAGTCGATGAAAATCTCTGTATAACACATCTCTACGTAAACTGCTCTCTACTGAATTGCTCACACAATACGGAGTTGTCCTACTGGACCGGTACTTCTTCATATTCGATCTTTAGCCTTGAATTTAGCGCGTCGAACAAGAATGATCATGGTTTGTCGACTCTTTTGGCCAATAAACATAATGATGTTTTTCACGCGAAATTCGTAGATTGCAATGAAATGAATGCGAAAAAAGTCGCCATCCATTTATAAGAATGATAAATTATGTCGAATTCAAATAGGGGGAGTAAGCATGACCAGTCGGAGATGATCTCTTAAGCACTTCTGCAACACTGCCTTTGCAAAGCACATTGTGTCTATTTCATGAGTGCTCGTATGTGTGTCTGTCCGTCTGTCTGTATTTATGTCTTTTGAATTGTCTCAATCGAGAAACCTTAGTGCTTAAGCTCGAAATAGCTGTAAACAGCTATTTACGGTATACATCGTAGCTTGATTTTCTGTTTCGAGATTCCTGTCGATTCACTCAATTTCGAAAAGAATTATAGGCACTTTAACGTGCCCGTGTTCATCTAAGAACCAGCAGGATTTTTATTTTAAAGTGGTTAAGGAGCAAAAAGCGGATGTTTGCAGAAGGTATGTGAGAGCGGCCAAATCAGAATTTGAATGTATCATTGCTGTGTTTTATTCTGTTTGTCAATTTATGAAACTATTTGGCGTGGTTGGTCATCATTATCCAACAACTTTTTACTCTTTAGGCTGTAAAATTGAAATTCACACCTCACGTCACAGGAAGTGACGTTTAGTGATGAAAAGGGTGTTAGTTATTTCTCCACTTGATGGTTTTTTCTTGCACTTCAGTGATGAAAGGTTTTCCACTATGTGTCACTAATAGGCTTTTCATCTCTAGAAACGTTGTTTATTTACAATTCTGGGACTTGCAAGCATGCAGATTGGGAAAAAAATTGGTGTCAGTAGTCTCGATGATCATCATGCGGCGCGAGACGTGGTAGCAGAATGTGTGGTAACAAGTTTACTCTGAAGATAGCAGTTGGACATAAAAATTCACGCATGAAGAGGGGAAAAATTAGTGGTCTGTCATCGTGATATCGAAGTTACGCATCCGAAGCTATTATTCGTCGTCAACGCCAGTTTATCTTAACGAATGTTTATTCACAACTTGAAATGTTTGAAGATGGCTAACGATACAAATTTATTGTAGAGGAGCAAAAATATTTGATGAAATATTCGTCAGAGTATTGCTGCGACGTTTAGCGTTGATGGGAACGTCGGAAGCAATGATGGAAGTAGACATGTGCCACTATTAGGGTGTTACTTCACTTCGAGCTCTGCTGATGAGGTTTATCGGTGGCATACGGAGTAGTTGTGGGGGTGGCTGACTGTCTGTACCTGCGTTAATGAGTTGTGTTACCGCGGTTACACCTGCAGCGAGTTTCGCCATGCAGTTGGCCTTGTTCACGTCCAATGCGATCACCAAAACATGTAGTGGCTCGAGAAGATGCTCCCAGCCAGCGTATTCCTTTAGACGTGACTCACGACGTGGATTCTGCAATCAGCTGTTGGTCCACTAGCACTTCTCTTCTACACTTGAAATAAGCGCCACAAAAACTCTCTGCTTGCATGAAAATTAAAGAATATATGTAACGTGTGGGTAATACAAATGACTTATTCTGAACTGCACAGAAAACGGCGTAAAAGAACGTTTTAAACGGAAAGCAAACGGTTGTATATCATTTCTTGCGGTTTCATTGTTAAAATGAGCTTGATGAGCAGGCTGGTGAACCATTTAAAAATCTATGTTTTCTTTGCCACAGGTATCAGCATTTCGCAGTTGAATTCGCCACCGACCAAAACCTTGCAATACTTCCTTGAAGGAGTATGTATTATGAAATGGCCTGTGTGTAACACGATATGCTTTGTCATCATGCAGATAGAGGTCTTACTATTGCTGAAAGCGGAGGTGGAATAAGAGTCGAAAAGTCTCTTAAAAGGGCAGAAAATGTGCAAATGATGAGAGTCTGGATCATGAGTTTATGTCTCTAGTTATTTCGTATTGCCACAATATAATAACACATTTCCATTCACCTGCACATACTGTACTTCTTCGCTTACAGGCCCAATAGGAACGTACGAGTATTTCCAAAATCGATGCACACTTAAAGGAGTGGATGTGAATGACACGGCCAGGCAAAACGCAAGTTACTCCCTACATAAGCCTATAAAGAGGAATAATGGTTAAATCTTCTAACAAAACAAGTAATCATTGCTGTACCTTAAGGGAACCCTCTCCTCGTATAAGAATATGACATCCGCTCTCGGCCTCTAATCTCCGCACTGTTTTTCCTCTTGGTCCCAAAATTCGGCAAATATAATTGTAACCTGTTGCCTGTGGAATAGGCACCTTTTCTTGCAACGTTATTGTTTGCTGTTCCATCGGCGTACTTTGGCAGTCCTGCAAAAACAAACAGTCCTGATATTAAGCGTGATGTAACAGTTAGCTGGAATTCGTCACAAAAACTTTCCAATATATGAAGCAAGGTTAGTTATGATTCCGCAGTGACAAATTGAAACTTGTGTTGCGTTTCAATGATCTTCCTGCGGTAGTAATGAAATGAAATGAGTCTGTATGGTTGTAATTTTCCATATATTTTTTTTCGAACCCATGCATTAGCTAATGGATGTTTTATAAGATAGCTGATATATGTGGCAACCGCCTCACAACTGGATGGAAGTTGGTGGAGATGTCCAGAACGATCATCACCTGTAACTTTCCAGAGTTAGAGAGGATGGGGGGTAGGGGGTAGGGGGAGGGCAGGATCACTCGGCTTCGCTACTCCATTGACTATCATATATGGCTACCGTTGAGGAGCATTGGCTACGTAAATGAGTTTGATGAAGAAGCCTTCATCTGTGGAGAGTGCGATTGATGGACATTGGATGAGCTTCTTCTATAAATAATGTTCCAAACTCGATCCATCTCAGAGGTGAGCAAATAGCGAGCATGAAGGAATAATGATGGTGACGTCTTCTGAATTGCGTTTAATTTTCGCATGTCTCGAACCAATTCATCCAAATATCTGAAAATAATATTGCAATCGAAATTTATCGCTGCATTTGAATAATGCATTTTCTAGTGAAAACATTGATGCATTCGATGATTTCCTATCTCAGCCCCTTTGAAGCAGCGCTTGGTTAAATGGTGAAAGAATAGAAATTTCGAGTTTGCATAAAGTATAGTTGGAACAGATTTTTGTATGCAATTGTTTGGCGATGTTCTGTTCCGTTCAAAGCAAGCCGACTATCACCTATCAGAAGCAACGAATGCTAGCATCTGCTTATAATCACTATCTGAGTCAACAACCTTGGTTGTTATTTCTGCCTTGCAACTATGACAGAGGTAACTTTGCGACCACCCATTTCAATATCTAGCTCGCATGCATTCGCCTGGGTACTCACTTATCAGGTCGATCCTCTTTTATTTACGACTAATGACGCTAATACAAATCACGTTCCAAACGGCAATAGTTACCATACGCCACCGCCATTTTTAGTCAATTGTGCACGAATATTATCCACCTTTTTCTTCTGTCTGAATAGGGTAAACCACAAATTTCGGGCTTTTCACAAGTGATATGCAGTCGATCAACCTTTAATTTTGCAATGTAAAAGCAATCTCTGGCACCCTATCAATTTCAAAATCCGAATTTCTGTCACTAACTAGCTACTAGCAAATTAGTGATAAAGAATAGTGATGCTCAATTTTTCAATTGAAAGAAAAGAAATTGACGAACGTATCTTCTGAAAGGATTCTCGTATATGATTTAAAAATCCGCTTCTACGGAGTCAATTTAGTGAATAAACAAACTGCTGGAGTGCAAATTCCAATCGCATATCGGCATAACTTCTAGCAATCATCCGCTAATTTTTTAGTTAATACCTTTGTTGGCACTTTAAACCGAAATCTGCACCTATTACTTCTGCCATTACTTTCTTACTGCCTTCCCCCACTACTGTTCCCTTGTCGCTCACTTATTACTTATCGCAACAAAAGTTCTCCTTCACCATTTTGATTAATTTTTGCTGCTCATTAATTATTAGATTGCTAGAGGTCATTGTTTTACACAATGCGATCAGTTAAATGTGTAAATTTATTGTCGGCTAATTTGATTGAAAAAAACACCAAAAGCGATTCATGTTCTCGAATGGTTTTTCGTTGAAGTGCTAAAATTTTCGATCATTCTCTGCGTTTATCTATGAAATCTTCAACATTTCCGAGCACTTGATCGTGGCTCACTTCCTGAAAATTTTATAGTTTGCTGCCAGTCCGCGTTTAGTCTAGTGGGAAGGGGTCAGGAAGGTGGCTAGCAGAGGGAAAAAGGGTGGAAGTGGGATCAAAGAGGTTCATTTGTGCTCGATCCCCCGAGAAAATGTGCGCACGTTTAATAATAATTTACTTTTATCGATTGATATGAACATGTGAGCGAATAATGCAGCTAATTAGTTTCTAGAGATTAAATGGAAATGACTCCAAGTTAAATATACAACTCCAAAGAAATTTGCATATTTCATCTGATGACAAGCGGACACATGGGCCGGCAAATAGACCAATCCAGGTATCACGTGCAGGAGTAGACGTTAGCGTCGACTAGGAATGCTGCAAGCACCCGTAACGTATTTCAATAGCACCTAACTTGTTGTTGGCATTTCTCTTTACCCTCTCAGTAACAGTTTGCTTCACATAATCCTAACTAACCTAGCCGCATCATTTTGTTCTTCTCGAGTACCAGGAGCTGGTGGAGGTGAGGTGAAATCGATGTTTGCTATCATTGGATGACAGCTCGTAGATGCATGGTGTGATCCTCGTTCATCACCACTTCTCGCAGCTCCACGACAATTTGACGCATCGGCTCGCAAACCATCATTCGATTTGCCGCCGTCCGCCATCTAATCACCGTCACCACACTCGGAATCGTTTTAGGCAATATTGATGTGCTCATTGCAGAGCAGCTTTATATAAGCAACGCATGATTCAAATTTGCCTGCATTTTTCTGCTTGTAGTTGCATAAAAATTTTAGTTGCTTTGTGCACAGATTTGTGCAAATCACCTTAAACAATGGAACTTGCGAATATTGCAAAATATATTCCATTTCGTTTTATTTGAATTTATATATGATTGTTTCTATGGGAGAAGCCTTATGTGTCTTTACGCGAAATTGTTCAAAAATACCGCACTGCAATATTGCAGGAATATTGTAATGTTGTAAAGCGAAGATGCAATATATCGCAGTTGCAAAAATTGCCTCCAGCAATTGCATTTACAGTGGTTATTAGTAAAATCAAGCCACTCATTACCTATTAGGCTATTCTTAAGTGATTCAACTTTGCGCAAATCGCTTAGTTCCAAAGAAGTCGTTCTTGTCATTCATAAGCACCTATGCAGTGTGATCACCCACGAACATTTTTTGTTCGTTTTCGTGCTTTATTAGGTATGTCGCAATATCACCTGGTTCGCTGAGTCCGTTTCTAAAGATGGTGCTTCATACATATGCTAGCAGGTTTATTGTTATCAACATTTCTCTGAAAGTGATGTAAGAGCTCTGATCAGGGCTCGATGCGATTGACACATGCGATGTGAGGGATCCATAAATTAGGTCCATTTTAATGATGGGGGGGGGGAGAGGAGGTTAACTGTCGAATATAATCGGAAAAGTTCTCCCGATAATTGACTATGAAATAATCGCACATAGGTTGGACCATGGTTTGTGGGATGTTAGAACAGACGATTAGTGCAACCACAAAGGCAGCTCTAATGACACCATTCAGTGATGATGTTTCGTATCGCGGCAAACCTCAAGGCGAATGTGTCGGCGCTCCCAGCAATGAAAGCGAAACGCAGCGTTGTGGATAATCGCCTACATAATCCTATTTGGCGATTGTGGATCCGTGTTTGGTGTGTGCGCTCAGAGTTATACCGACTGTCAACATATCGATATACGCCGATAGTTTAATATTCGCTGCTTGATTTGCTCATAGGAGTGTTAGTCTCGAGCGTATTCCTTTATTAAATTTGAGGAACATATTTCATGCATTCACTCAAGCTTATATCAAAGCTTCATTTTTCGATTATCGCTTATGCATAGTGAAAATCGAGTGAGGCATTCCCATTCGCCACAGTATGATTTATACGGTAGACGACTGTGGTACGGTAATGTTAAATCCGACCCTCAAACGAGAGTAACGATCCCACGTCCTTCGCATTTCGACGGCTTTCGTGAAACATTCACTACGGAGGTTTGTTTCCTTAATTATTATTAATAACATATTTGGTGCATTAGGAAGTTATCTCGACAATGTATTAGAGAATATATGATAATTTACTGCGTATTCATCATTTCTCCTTTTTAGATGGTTCGAATAAACAGGAAAATTAGATGAATATTTTCATGGGTTTATATTCTATCTCATTTGACGCTTACGTTTGTAAAGATATGGAACATTTTTTAAAAAAGCTATGAAAAAATCCTCCAATATGAGTTTTTATCAGATATGATCGTATGATGAATCGAAGAGATGGTTGGATTATTGATTTATTTGCTCATGTTTCGACGCATGAAGTTACAGTCATAACATAGAACTCACTGCAATGATTATGACTCAATGAGCAAAGAAACCGATGTTCCAATTATCTTTTCAACGCATCATACTGTCACATGTGATATAATCTCATGAAATATTAATCACTGTGCGTCTTTGTAATTCCAACTGCCTTAACACAACTTATCCCTAATAACCATTTTTTGTGCTTTTTTGCAAATTTATGCAAAAGCTCACTGTGATAGTATCATATTTATATGGATGGATTGATGTCTGTCTGATAGTTTCATACGAATAATTTGAGTTAGGATTGAACCAGCAGGGTTCAAGAGTGAATTCACGTTTTCACATGAATTCGCGGAGTCATCTACTCACGCATCAATAGTAATATTATCTTTTAGAAGTTAATTACTTGCTGTTTTTCTAAATATACGCTTAAATTTCTATAAGAAATCAAAAAAGCGAAAGAAAATATTTTTATCGATAGGTATCAGAATGAAGAGTGAATCGAATTCTAGGTAGAAGCAGTATCATCTACAAGTGTAGCCGTGAATATGACTCCGGATGAAGATGCTGTCGACAGGGTATTTCGTCTGTTTTCTTTTTGGTTTTCAACTTCGCCCTCAAATTTGATTATTCAATTATGCTGCTGGTGCGTTCATCTTAATAGGCAATTCGCAAAGTATCATTACTAGTGTAATTATAGTAACAAATAAAATGCGGCCCTAGTTAAGGATCATTAAAGCGTGTAGGGTCCCTGTTTTGGCCTTCTATCTTACTTGTCCCTGCAGGATCCGCAAATCCCTTCTCTTTCGAGGCTCGACTAGATGGTGTGTAGCCTGACAACAGTGCAAGAGGTTGAAGTTTTATTAACCTTAAAAAAGTCAACAGTAGTAACGGCTGAGGGATAAGACGACTGCAAGGGGATGAGGGAAAGAAGGGGGGAGGAGGGGAACTCCTCACGCCCCAGCCACTTCGCGATTCAACTGCGAACCCTAAAGGTCCGTACCGACCCTCGCTAAGACGATACCTCACTTAGAAAGCTAGAAACACACCGGTTGCCTGCAAGCAAACACCCTCTCCGTTTATGCGCACCGACCCTTCCCTTGAGGCATTTGTAGAGAGTTTGCTCTGTCTTATGGTAACTGCTTTTCTGCTCTGCACGAAAGCCGTTGATCTACAATTTACTGATCATCCTTTACACCATAAATTCGGCGAATATAATTAAGTTTTTTTTTTGATAATGGAATTCCAATATTTGAAAGCCAAGCACATAATTGCTATGCTGCATAGAAACGCTTTGAAAGTTTTCTTATAACAAATTGGGATATTTCAAAAAAAGTTTTCAAATTCAAATATAAATTTATGAGAGGTATTTTTTCATAATAGTAAAACTATTTTCAAACATCTATTAAATTGCGCTCATAAAATGAAGCTTCTCAGCATTCACAATGCAGTCGATGCACTATTCACTCCACTTCTTACTAATTCTTATCACTTTAAGATTTCACAGAAATCACCCCCTTAGAAAGCTTATTAGTTAAATGGCCGATGTAAAAGCTTAAAAAATACATTTTCTTCGTTATTAATTTAGGAAAGATTATCGTTTATCCATAAAGAAGCACCATTGAGAGCCAGAGGGAGAATTTTTGCATATTGCTAAAACAATAAAAAGGCCACTAACCGCTTTTTGGAACGCTATGCTTGCAATAATTCATTGATTAAATCGCAAATTTAAACAGCATTCGATATGCAACGTTTCACTATAATACTGCACTTGCAAGCGTCATATATGCAAATGCGGTATTGGATCACTTTTGTAATAAAACATTTTCTCCACGGCTCAGGATTATCCGCCGCTAAATAACTTGTGCCATGAAATGTGGTTCAATTTCTTCGATATTGAATGGGAAGCTTCTGAGTGATGTGAATTCAACGGCATCGAGCAGGTAGTAATATACACTATAAAGCAAGCTAACAAAAGTCATAAAAATGACGGCGGAAATGGTGTAGCACAATTTAAGTCTGCTGGATTTGCAAAGATAAATGAAAATGGAAAGTGATATACTAGAATGGGCAACAAAACATCCCACCGCAAATCGACAGTTTCACTGATTATTGCATGTGATTAACGCACAGATTATATTCATATATTTTTTCACTAATTATTTGCTTTCGTAATGCTTCTCTTTTATTGATTGGTTTTCTTCCTTTCGCTTATTGCGTTTCCTCAATTTGAACTTACTCCTTGCATCATTCACTATTAAATATTCGACGTTTATGGCATTCATAATTGATCTAGAAGATTTTGTTGAAGCATTTTACCGCACATAATTGTATTTGCATAAATCGCTTTTTTGTGGGCTCACATTTCGACTGATATATTCTTTCAGTTCGTCTCACTTAAATATTAGAATAATTTAGCCTAGCCACCAACAAATTTCTTTTACATTGCTACTTAATAAGGTAGCTAATGAAAATTTCGCTTTATGGGAACTAGATATATTAATTTGGGGTAGCATTCAAGAAAGCATCACCCATTAACGCAATCGCATGTTGACAAACAACAGATGTCCACAATGAAGTGCTATTCGAATGAGTGGTGATGCACATTGGTAGATGACTGAAATATAATGATGCGAAAGGTTTATAGGCGAAGAGAATTTCAACGTAGCAGAGTAAAACCTATTGAAGTGGGAAAGTTGAATTGTGTAGTGTTGTAAATGAGAACCGACAAAAAATACAGGTCGCAATCAACAAATCCGCTTATAGTGTGCATATTACATATGCGGAAGTTAAGAGTTGGTTTGTCTGCAGCAAATTGCTGCAAAAAACGTATCATAACGATATGTGAGTACCGCATTTGCCGGAAAACATCAGCGGGAAGAAAAAGAAACTAGGAAGCGCATTCATACTCGATGCTGGCTAAAGAAATAAAAGTAGAAGGATTAGCAGAGTTTCAAATCATTTTCTTGCTTTTCATTCTTCTTTCCTCCCACATCAACTATTAGCGTAATAGGCGTCAATCTGATATCTCGAGAATCTGCATTCTCGAAAAGCTGAAAGCGTTAGCGGCGCTAGAAAATTTCCAAGCGCAAGTCTCACCGTGCAGCCAGCTGGTCATATATGTGCCTTAAACGAATCCTCTGTTGAGAATTTGGATAACCGGTTGGTCTAAAACATACAAAAAAGCGCTGAACTGATGTGCGCAGTAAGTACTCGCTAGCCTATCTGGAACGCCCTCTCACTTCTCCACTTTAATACTGAACAAAGCCTAGATATTGCTTCCGTGTTTTCGACTTTAGAAATGTGAAATTACTAAGCGGGTGTATTGTTTAGAGAAGGTGGAAGCCACTGTGATGCTCATTTCGGCGCTTTCTTTGCCATCCTCCGAATGTATAAAAAAGTTACATTTATAAAGACATTTTAAAAGGTAGATTTACAGAGTAGATACAGGTTAAAATAGGTCCGTACGAAACGTGGTACGCGTCTGGCACCTGCAATTGTACAAGTCATAAGGATATAATTTTGCAGAGCGCATGAAGGCCTCAGTTAGTTTAGTGGTTTCTTAGTTGCACAAACTAACTTTTGCTTCCTCTTTGGAATCTAATTTTTTAGACATTCTAGACAGATTTCGCTTTAAGGTTGCAAATGAGTTTCGTTTCCTTGACGACAGGCCGATGAGTTCATCGGTTGGAACCGACCAATCGACGCATCATGGTAGTCGTGATTTGTTGAGCTCAAGAGTGTATCCTGAGAAGCACTCTCGAAAGGAGTATGCTTTCTGTTTGTTCGCATGCTTCCTTCAAATAATCATCGCTATCGCCTTATTTGCTTTCGCTGGTTTTCGTCTCAAAAGAATATTTGAGGTTCGTTTATTTATTTATTTACTTATTTATTTATTTATTTACTTATTGATGAAATAGATGCAAGGAAGTGGAGGGAAGGGTGAGAATAAGGTAGTTGCACTCCAAAGATGTTGTGTTACCACATGCCTAAGACACTATGGAGGATGTGCGCTTCAGTTAGATATCTGATTAAATAAGAACCTTAAGTACTGTTTAGACTTTGTAAAGTACAGTTGGAAAATTATTTGCGGTAACTATTAAAATACGAATAATGGTAGATGTTTGAATTCCAGAACCATTAATAGAAGCATCGATCCCACCGAAAAACCTTTGGCGCATTCGCCTTATGACATGGAAATCTCACTTCAAACGAGAAGCGCAGGAAAGGTGGGAAATTGGGGGAGAGGAGAAAGCGAATTTCTATTCAGAAGGTCTTTGGACTGCAACAAATTAGCGTCGAGCTCGGAGGCCGGAACACTGGAGAAGCAAAAACTGCGAGGAATCACCACACTGCGCCATAACTTCAACCGCTCAAAACTCCGATAGCTGCGGTTACGATAGCTGCAGATTAAAAGTCTTTTACACGGTCACCTAGGTACTGCTACTAATCCATAGGTCTCCCTGAAAGAAGCTCCCCATTGAAACTTTAAATGTTTTAACGTTTTAGCGTCCAAGCAGAATCGTTAATTTCGAGGAACCACAAGAAGACGAGATTTCGACAGAATCCGCATCACTCGCCTCCATTCTCAGCGGTTCATCGTTGTTGATGCCCGCTTTGCTGCATATTACAGCAGCGATAACGGCTGCCTGGCCAGTGCTGCCGAATTCCACCTCACCTTTACAGGTTGCTTTTGTCATTATATAAGGCATGTAACAACTATTTCTTCTTTATAGTATCATCAGAAGTTAGAAGGTTAAGCAACGCGAAGAGCTGAAGGAATCAGGGGGACCTCGAAAATCGGGTGAGTTGGTTGCGTGGGACGCTTATTGCCGTTTTCTAGCTCTCATTATTCAAGATTGAAATGTGAATATTGTTTTGATTTGGGTACCTAGCGATACCATCGTTGCTGCAATGGTTCATCACTGCAAATTTCCGTGACTGTGAACTGCAGTTTGATTAATTCGTCTACAGTGTGATTATTCCACTATAGATCGAATCACCGATAATCCTTTATCATTAAGGGTTCAAGTAATAAAACTCGGATTTTATTTAATATCATATGATAAATGAGTTCAGTAAAGAATTGAATTGAGGCTGATTAAATGATTTAATGAAGTGAATCAATTCATTTATATGCATTTGTGTTCTTTTCAATATTTGATATAAAATTTCAGATTCTCTATATAATTTCTTCATCACTTTCAATAATTTTTTGGTTCAATGGAATCTTCGCCGTTGCATTTGAACTCAATCTTTATTATATTCAACTCAATGAATTTTACAACACGTGAGAATTTCTTTTTATGCCCTTTTTGGACAAATTCCTTTTTTACTGTCGAATTTCCACTTGAATTTCTGCTCGATAAACGGATCAAAAATTTCCAATAGATGCGGCTAAAATATTTTTTCATCGAATGAATATTTTTAACATGATTGTATGAGTTAACTTTAGTCTATGTACTTTCACGTTTTTCTTGAAATTCTTCCTGATCTAACATACATGTTTCTTACTTAACACATTCTACAACTGCTTTAGGTCATTTTAGTATCAATCTGATCAAAATGGTTATCGTTCCAAGTGAATCTTTGAAAATATACGGCTTTGAAGTTCTGCTGAAAAAAGTTTTAAGTGCACTTTGTAAAGTCATTCATTAAACAGTTTTTGTATTCAGTTGATCTTTATTCTCTTACCGTCTTCTACGAATATACAAAGTTGTATGCATTTATACTGTGTGTATGTACGTGACAGCTACTCTGCGATTACTTCTTGGCATATCAAGACGAGTAGGGGTGAGCTGTAGTCATTTTAGGTTAAAGAATTACTTCTCTAAGAGGGCAACTTTTGTAGAACTGAACAGGAATTTTTCGGGTTCGATCCTTTCACCATCCTCCCCTCTTCTGTCCTGCAGCCGCAACAGAAGGCTTATATAGGAGGTTCCCTAGAACATTCGTTTTATAGATGAACCGAAATCTGTTGTGTTATGTAGATATTGCTGTGTTGATGAAAAGATCTGACCACTTTCATGTACTTCATGTAAGTGAGCCGTTGATTTAAGCTGGTTCAATATTGGCAACCGGATCTAGTAAAAACATCCTGAAATATAGAGAATATTAAAGATCGCCTAGCACATTAACACAGTTAGAGCAATTTGTGTATATAAAATATCTTTTTCATGGTTATGCTTAGCCTCTTTTATCAGTGATCAGTAACACATACTAGAGTACTCAACCAACGGACTATCAAGCATGAAGTATTTCAACAAATTAATAATACATCCTCTTCTTCGAATCAGTTTGCTTGCAGTTTCATGTATCGTTCATACGTATTCCTATTGACTATGGCGAGTATTGATGTACTTCTAATTCCAACACTGGGTATCGTCTATGCGGCTTATGAGCACACCTCATCGGCAAATCAGAAACGTTCTTTGTTCCATTCGATTGCCTCACTGTTCTCAATTCTCTTCTCGGCTACGGCAGTGTTCCTCTCCGTTCCATGTCTCTTCTTTACGGCAAGAAATCTTCGTCAATGGTAAGCACAATTATTACCGCACTCAGGACTGTAAACGAGTAATTCCCCATAGGTATTTACCTTTAGATGCTTCCTTTTTTTAGATCACTTCCTACTGATGATGGGCTTGTTGCATTACGAGTTGGTCCCGAAAAATGAAATATCACCTTTCTCACCTCTCCAATTTTCAGTCAGTCCTTTTCACTGACATTTTCTCGGCTATTCTATCTGAATTATGTGAAAGTGTATCACCTTTTCTAATTTTCTGCTTTCTAACATTTCAGACATGAAATAGTGTCTGTAATCAAAAAGAATAAATGAAAACTGTGGAGAATTATTGAAATGAAATGGCGCATATTTGAGGAATGCTGTGAACAACACTGTTTCGTTTCATTTCTTTGGGCTGCGCGAGCTTATCTTAAGTTCTTACTCGCTCGTTGTGTCGGTGATCGGTTTCGCGATAACGCTGACCACATCGAGAAGACTCCGATTTGGTGTCGTCATTTTATACAGGTTCCCACTTCAACGTTATTCACTAAGAAAATGCGCACCTGTACCGATAACTCACCCTCAACCTCAGCTGTCGAAGCAAGTATCATCCATTACAATGTGATTTCCTATGGATAGCATGGTATCGTTATTTATTTCCTTAGGCTGTAGGGAAAAGGTGAACACAAATAAAATTGATTTACACTTAACTTAGACCGAAAAATTGCATCCTTTAAAAAATTAAATTTTTCAAGTAATAGACCGAAGCTTTTCGGGGTTTCGAAGGCTTAATTATAACAAGAAAGAAGCTGCTATAGAGGAGGTTCTTTGGAAAATAATACTTTTCATTTCAGTTATTACTAGTCATTACAAATAACTTCGTGAAGAACCCGTACTTTGGGGCTAATAAGCGAAGTTAAAAAATGAACCTTTACCCGTGAACTGCATTTCTAGAACGCGGATTTTGCTTTACTGAATATCTCAAATCTTATCAACATATATGAGCGGTTTTTTAATAGTATCCTGTAGTCTTAACTTTCTTCCTGAATTTAAAAGGCAAACTTTTCTATCTGATTTCTTGCCGCAGATAGGGGATAAGTCCTTTATAATTCCTTGCGCTGGAAGAACAACATGAGTGCTAGCACGCCATAAAAATATTCAGTAACATCGCAACAAGTGCAGCTCGCATTCACGGACCACCTGTGTTTAGTTTGCTGTGTGCCTAGATTGTCTGCACTTAGTTGTCCAATTTTGCTTAAGCGTGGCTCAGTTTATCACTTTTATCGGTGCATAATCTCATGCTTAAATAGAGCACAAAACATCGTTAATAATTTTCTCTCGAAAAGGAAGAGAATTCAGAATAGTTTAAATGATTCATGTAAAGAAGAGGATGTTCCATAATGAATCTTATAGCAATAAGAAAGATCCCTTTCAAGTGAATGCAATTTCCATCCTTACAAAAGAATGGTAAAATGACAATTGATCAATTGTGCACAGAATTCTACAGACATTTGAATGCGCACACATTGCAGTGTGTGTCTGTTGGTTGTTCTCATATATGTTGTGAACGGTGAGCGCGTTTTCTCGGTTGTGGAGAACTTCAGAGCTTTGGAAGCGACACATCTTGACAGCACTCTCATTCCGGTTACTCCTCTTCTGTAAGTGTTCTCTTCGTTTGTGCTTGATGAAGCCGCGGTAATCTTGAAGCCAACAAACCATATGGCCACCGATGCCATAGCGGTCCTCTTCTCTTGTTTGAAGGTGCTTTATTCCAGTCATTATTTAAAATAGCATTTGTGCGATCGGTCGGTTCCCTTTGTGTGTTAATCAATGTAAAGGTGCGTTATGTAGTAGAATGCAAAATGAATCCCCATTTCTCTTTCCCTGCGCACTGTTTCCAGTTGATTGTGCTGTGCTTTAATACATCTCAGCATACTTTCCACTGTAAAAGCGGCAAACACTTCGCCTTTTTCGTATAATAAATACAGAGCCAAATAATAAAAGCTACTAGTCAATAATCGTCATTAGCTCATTGCTGTTTTGCAGCATCAAAATAGATTTTTCGTAGAATGCGATCTGAAGAGAGTAGTTCAAAGGAGACATGCTTTTTCATATTCACAAATAATGTATATCAATGAACTATCAGTGAGTATCCCTGTTCTTAAGTATGACTCATGCTATTATTGGAGCATTTGGAGAAAAGAATTAAGAGTGGAATGCAGGAAATTAGAAAAGACGCTAACCTTCCGTATGAGGATTCGTTTCGCTATATCATTCCTTGATCAGCTACTAATAAATGCACGATTATTATATCGACTGCCCAAAGAAATGTTTGTTTCAGGCTGATGTCGACGTATATTTTTATATGGCTGATGACTGTATCACATGCGGCCAATATCGCGATAACAGTGACTGCGATTCATAGATCGAAGAGAGCGAACAGATGCTCAGCTGCTGACAAACTGCCACCATACCTCCAGTTTCGCCAGAGAAGTCTTCCTTAAGATTTGTGCTGAAGTTCATCACTGTACTACCGTGCAATGTTTGGGGTTGAATGCGGCTCCGGGAGTCTAGAATATGGATTAAAATTTTTCGGATATTATGGAAAAGGTATCATTTCCAAAAATCGAGATGAGAAGACTATTTCGTTGGATGTTTGACTGATATAAATCACTTTAAACCTTCGCGTCGAATTCCTAGCTGTTTCCACCTCAAATAGAACTATATCCACCATGTCATATCAGCCCTAATTATATCTGCATCCATTCTGTACGAACAATTATAACAACCACCCTCTTCCATTATACTCTGTAACAGCCACTGCGCTTGTGAGACGCAGCACTTTGTGTATATGGCCAAAGAATAGCGCCAAGCCTGACTCAATTCAATCGATGAAATACGACCAAACTTATAAGCTCCGTAGATAAACGTATCCAGCGTAACTCATATCTGCGTAAAAATTTACTCAACATCCACTTAACCACCACATAAATATCCTATTCGGAAAGAAATAATATATCCACTGCAAAAATTTTACTTCACAAAACACCACTTCGCTTTTCTGAAGGACTTTCATTGTACTAGAAAGAGACAGGCTTTTCGTTAATTCTTTATGACTTTTGATGTCTGTCCAATAAATATGAAGTGAATCAAAATTCTTTATGCAAAAACGAACAAACCTGAGGTGATACGTGACGAATTGCAAACGTCTGCTACTACCTGAATCGAGTCCACTGCTATAAGGTAACTAATACCCAAACATTTACTATGAGTTCTCTCAATTCCGAGTGCATTAGAGTTATGCGAGGAAAGATCTTTCACGAGTAAGATCAGTGAAAAATGAAGTTCCAAGTGAAGTGATCTCATCTGCAGCATTTACTTTATTTGCTTTAATCGACGAAACATTCACTATGAATAGATATCTCTTCATATCGCTTCCACTTCCGCTTAAGTGAAGTTACAAGGTAGCGTGAAGGTTAGGGCTTAGGCTTATCTCCTGCCCATCAGATATTGACAGCCGATTCATCGTTCTTCCACTCAAGAAGAGAGCCCTGACTTGCTCCACCGCCTTCGCCCCTATGAGGCCCCTGGTTGGAGTGACTCGGTAGGACGAAGCCAGATAGTCTGGTCGGAGATCTCTTTAAACCGACCGCGCAGTAAACAACACCAAACGATGAATCAATCACCTACAGCATTATGGTTCCGAAAATGTTAGTGACGGAATATATTAGAAATTGCATAATAATACAGAATTTTGCGCGAAAAAATAAATGGAGAAATTGGAACAAAAAGACCCCTCCTCGATCTCACATAAAACTAGGATACACACATTGCAAGCAGCACTAATCAATGGTTACATAACAAACCCAGCTTGTATATTTGCGCAATACAGCTGTCAAATAAAATAACGAACCCTTGAATTGCGCTTACAGCTTGGCAAATTTGTACTTCCACAGTAAAGCACATGTGCCCTGTCAAGCTTCAACGGAGAAGAAGGAAAGGGATGAAAAACATTTGTGATTTCGATAACGTCGAAGCTGACGATAGTTGTGCTGTTACGGCGTGCAGACTGCAATACTATGTTAATAAAATCTACTGATTCAGCAACACTTGGAAATTTTGAACAAGTCTCTAACAATAGAAGCCAAAGAAGAAAGGGTAATAAGACGATGGCTGTTTGCGTTTGGAAAGTAAAGGGGAAGTAAGCAATTCCATCCCCCATTGGGAATAAAGAGTGAAAAATGGGAAAATACAGTAGGGAAATAAAGAGGGAACAGAGAAGGAAGAGAAGCAAAGAAGAATTCATTTCCTTGCCACTCTGTGTTTGGGAAACTGCTTCAGCGATGCTCATCGCTATCCGATTTCAATGTCAACCAGTTTGGACACGACACATCCGGCTTCTCTGATTTTTCCTTCATCCTCAGCAAATTCCACAAACATTCTCGAACGACAAAAATCAAGCAAACTTGAAAAAAAAAATTATTTAAAAACTCGGCTTCGACAAAAAGTGGCAGATGCAATCCTGGATGAGTGGATCGTGGGCCATATGGGCATTCTTTATTCACCTGAGCTGGATCGTCGATTACAATGTGTGCCCACTTTTCATTCGTTTATAAATAATATCAGACCGCAAATAAAGAACTACAGGAAAAAGCAACCGGTAATCATGATAGCAGCTGAATGACCCACAATAAATGAGATGAAAATGACGGCTAGTTGCCTTCGTACTCAGTAGAACAGCATTGATGGTTATATCTTTAAAGATTCTGAAAAATACAAACACTTAAAAGAACGAAGGAGACCGATCAACCTTATGCATAATATCACACAAAGGCAGAGAGCAAGAAAATGAGAGTATCGTGAAGTACCACCGAAGGACATCAACGCAAAATGCAAATAAATAGAGCATAAAATTAAAACGCGGCTAAGAATGTTTTTTCGAAGTTGAGAGCAGTAAGCAGGTAATATTTGCTTTCTATTCGTTTTTATATGATAAATCGAAATTTCCCAACATCTGAGATTTGTGGAGAATTATACTCATTTTTTACGAACATTGTAGATGTTGGCAGAGGAATAAAAAATTCCCTCTGAGAGATTCTTTCTTCATATGTGTAAAAAATAATACTGATGCATCATTGAAATCAACTGTTTACATCATTTGCTCATTTTAAGCTTTCCATCTGCATTAAACGATCATCTTGAAGAAGTTTTTTGTACAGATGGAAGCAGCAAAGAAATGGGAAAAATACCACAAATAAGGGAAGAGTAGGAAAAAATTCTGGACGAGAGGTGGAGGAGGCAGGGCGCTGCAGTTGTTTTTCTCGTAACACAAAAAGCATCTTTTCAGTCCACCTCTATCATGTTTGCGACCTACAGCGCCTGTACTACAATGTTAACTCTCGATCGACATAAAAAATGATCCACAATGAATGTTGCAAAAAAGAGGAGGTAAATAAGGAAAAAGAACCCAAACTTCTCTAATAAACGATTCCGAGAGGTGAGAAAGTTAACTCCAACGACATACCAACCGTTTACCACAGAGAATCAAAGAATTTATAGTAGCAGGAATTAACTCTAACACCCGGGGAATTGTGGATGTCACCTCCTCTCTCCTTCATTCCCCTCCTCCCCTTTTGAGGGGAAGGATGAAAAAGAAATAAAAATAAAAGCAACATTTTTTACGCGTGATGTCGACTTCTATGAAGCATAAGCGATAAGAAAACAAACCTTATAAAAGAATATTTTACAAATAGTCAATAATTTCGTGTTTCGTTGAGCTTTGGCAAATACCTTCAGATGCAAGAATAATATGAGAAAAACATTTTGTACCATTTAGAATATCAAAGTCAATAAAGATTAGAGATTAGCAATTAGCAGAGAGTGGAATTGATGCACTCAAATTGAAAAATCGATTTATTTATGCAAAATGAGCTTAAATCGGTGAAGCCATTTGAATTATCAGAAAGAATTTCGAAATGAACCATCAAATCAACTGCTGAAAACTTTCATTAGCATAATTTTAGGATGCATATCGCGAATGTTAAATCTGTCACAAACTGGTCTCATGTTTTGAAAATAACATCACTCTCAACGAGACTTTGTTAGAATGTACTTACCCTAATCTATCACCCCTTCCCCTCCTTTTGACTATAATAACGAAACCCAAAAACACCTCAAAGTCAAAAAAACCTGTAATATGCATCAATTCCTCAAATAATTCTCCGCACATCATCACTACTCTGTACAATATAGAACATTTGCCAATTCTTCGCAATGCAATATCGTCTAGTCGGCAAAGAAAAAAGGGCACAGCGAAAAACGTGTTTGGCAACAAATGCAAACGGATCATTTCAATAAGATCATTTTTAAAGAAAAATGCACTCCCAGATGGATGGACCAGCTTCTATTTGGGGGCCGGGTCGAGTTCCACCCAATGGTTGGTGAGTTCTTGTGAAAGATCGAAATTCTCTAGTCTTAATTCCACCTGAAAACAAAATTATGCAGCGGTGCATAAAATTCACACATTCATAACTACGAAAACTGAAATAAGGGTCTATCATACAACTAGGATATGTACTACTGACATCGAATTTCATAGCAATCGCAAGTTTTTTCTGGAAAGTCGGTTGGAAGTATCAGATAGACAGACAAATAAATGAAAGTAAGCACAAGTCATACAGAAATAAACGAAAATAGGCCATCAAAACCTAATTTCAAAAAAAAAAAAAACACCTCAGCTTAGGAAAAAGGATTGTTTCAGCGATTATCATAATAACATTAAAAAAATCAAACAAACTTATAATTCGACAAAAACGAATGTGAATAAAAGTGCTCGATGCCCATTCATCAAATCATCGAGCGAATTAATTTCTAACTGGCAGGAAAACAACAAGCCAGAATAAATAGAAAACAAACGTAACAGAGAAAATCTCTTCTTCTTCAAAACAATACTATACAAAATCTTTAATGCTTAAAAAGTAGCCATCCATCATTTCTCGCACTCAACGTTACAAGAATCGAAAAATCGTTTTTACAGTGTTCAGTCTCCACGATACGCCAATGTATTATCCCTCTCATGCACATGACCTTTACTGTCTATGTCACCCATTACGCAGGTCAATGCTTAATAGCTCTTTTCTGCAACACAACTGGCGAAGCGCGGGCGATGGAGGGAAGAACGATAGGAGGGAATTACTCTCGGGCGATAAAATAAATAAAGAACGCATAAGAGTGAGAAACGCTGCCACGAAATTGGATCTCCTTCTAGATGAAAAGCTAACCTACCAAACATACTTTATCAAGGTCTTTCCCTTCCTTAAATATGCTATTTTTTAATAACCTGATCACATCAAAAATTAGATCATTCTCTTCGTACTAATGGGCACATAAAAAAAATAAATACAAATCCTCTCCCTGGGGCTGTTTGTCACACGGCGAGATACAGTACAACTGAGAATCTTAGAATCAGATACAACTGGGAACCCAATACTGAGCTTTAAAAAGTAGCAGTCACTCGATAGCAAAATAGAAGATGCAAGAATATGTGCAAGACGAGACTTTGCTAGAATGTACTTCCCGTAATCTATCAGCCCTTCCCTTCCTTTCGACTATATTATCGGAGCCCAAAAGCACCTCCCCAAAGTTTAAAAACCTGCAATATGCATCAATCCCTCAAATAACTCTCCGCATATGATCGCTAGTCCGTGCAATATAGAACATTTGCCCATTCTTCGCAATATGGTGTCGTGTAGCCGGCAAAGAAAAACGATAGAGCGAAAAACGTGCTTGGCAAGAAATGCTAATGGATCATTTCAACAAGATCATTGGTAATGAAAAATGCACTCCCAGGTGGGTGGATCAGCTCCTATTTGGGGGCCGCCGAGTTCCACCCAATGGTTGGTGAGAATCAGTGAAGGAACTGCGGCCAACATTAGCAATCGCTGACGTCATAAGTGAGATAGACGTGAGGCGACATTAAGGCGTTGCAAACTTGCAGTAATGCTTTAACGAAATAAAGATTGTTCATTCTATTATTGCTATTACTATTATTCGTGCATCCGATAAGAACCGTAAATTTTCTGCCCTCCTAGATAGTATTTACACTTACAACTTTCAGAACCCCTGATGGAGTAATCCTTTAAAATAGGATAAAGTAACGACTACTAACTGTTTATCTGCAAACCAATACTCAACTAATACAGAAGCATGCGAAACAATCCAAACACTATGATGCAATAGAATTAATCCCGTCAAATACAAAAAAGCGTACAACCAACCATGCCAATGATCGGCGGTCTCGTGAAAACACCATAGTTGATAGCATCTTTGACCATCAACTGTAGCTTGTAGTGATGCACATCGCTGGAGTGAACATCAAATTCGAAACTGAAATACATTTTTGCAATATCTGGTTGCGCTGCGATATCGCGTTACAGCGATGACTGCGACACTCTTCACAATTAGCAGCATTTTGTTCTATAATAAAAAAGGCATAAAACTGCGATGCGATGCTTGTGCACCAAAAAGTTTTGTGCTCCAAGGTGGATAGTGCAAAGAAAAATGCATATTCCCAAGACTAGGGATGAAGAGAAAAGGATAGACGAAGATTAGAAACAATAGTTGTAAATTACGCGAGAAAAAAGAGAGTGCGTTCAGGGGGCACCACCTCCCCCTTAGGAACGTTAACGAGACTGACTACCTCCCCCTTTCCACTAAAAAAAACGCGTGAAAACTTGAAATCCAAGATCAGAAAGCTTAGAAAATTGCCTCCCAGCAAGAGATTGTTGGGTCCAAAATACTTCCTAATAATGAAGCTTAATCCGAGGACTCGGGAGAATTTCCACCCGAAGACTTCGCAAGAGCAAAAAATCAATCCCTCCCTCTCATCGTTCGACATAGGAAATGAAAGGACACTCAGAAAGATCGCAGCGCATCGCTGCAACCCGATCTGAGAAACAAAAAGATATCATCAGTGATTTCTCTACTTTGCGAGGAAAGACTCTTGGAAAGCAGCAAGAGGATTTCAAATGACGTAAGATA
This sequence comes from Baylisascaris procyonis, assembly GCA_037389465.1. Lineage (NCBI taxonomy): Eukaryota > Metazoa > Nematoda > Chromadorea > Rhabditida > Ascarididae > Baylisascaris > Baylisascaris procyonis. The sequence goes on from JAZARR010000221.1 coordinate 353,346, forward strand.
GCTGCATATCGCTACAGCGACATCTGGAAAGAAAACACTCTCATTAAACCTTCATGGTGGGGGCACAGATGAGGAAGTTTCTGTCATTGAGGAAAGGAAAGCGAAGTTCCACCTCCAATTTTGATTACTCTATCATTCATCATTAGATACTTCTGCTCAATTTTTTTTGCGGAATCGGCGTTTGATTCGATAGTTTATGTAAGACGATGGTAGCAAAATCATCCTTACGAATTACCCCATAGCCACCAGTTGCTGTGGGTTCCATGTGCCCAAACCTCTAAACATTTAGAAGAAATTCGAGTCATCGCATTTCTCTATAAAAAGAAGTAATGGCAGCATATAAAAAATGAATGTCGCCGATCGATAAGAAAACTGAAACTCAATTAATAAAAGCCATCGTTCTTCCGTTTCCAAGACTGCTTTGATTGCAGAAAGCCGCAAATGGTTCGGGTTTACAAAAAGGTGAATACGGTGAACGGAACAACTTACTGATTGTCGTACTGTGGGTGCAGACATTTCTCCACAACGCCTGTATGCTTCTTCTGTGGTGACTGTGATCCATCGAGGCAGATCAGTTTCACGCAAACGTACGGATCGGCTGATCCGTTTTTATCGAGCGGTCGCAAATTCCTGCAAATGAATTAATTATGCAAAAATTAATCCACTGACTCTTTTATTTTAATTAAGCAGGTAAAAGTTTCTCGTGAGCAGTTTGAGTCATGAACGGTGCTAAAAGCACCACACATTGCTATGAAAGCCTGCATTTGAATGTGTCCTCTGCATTCTGCTTCTCACTGCAAAAACATGTAGCAATAAGCAGGTCATATAACTGCTTCTATGAACTCATTTTACTGCTGGATGCAAAAAATAGATTCACATCTTTCATCTGAATCAAAATCAGTAAAAATAAAGGGCGTCATCCATATTTACTCTCTGTCCCCTCTCTCCGTCCCTTCCCTTTTAAATTTAAATTCATAGGAACAGCTGCATGAAGTTTTCCAAATGTTCGCTCGTCGTGCCATCCTTTGTAAAAATTTACAGCCTTTGTTTATATGGATACTTCTGTAGTGATTAGGAGAGGGGCGATGAGCGCAAGAACGAAAATTATGACAAAACTAGCTTAGTTCAAATAAAACGACGGTTACATTGCTCATTCTCCAAGCAAACTAAGCAGAAATATTTAACAAATAGCGTCACCACAAACTTTACTAGCAAAATACCTTCTCCCTTCCCAAAAAAAGAACAGCAATAAAAAATGAGCAAATGAAAGACAAACTTTGCGCGATGTACGATAACAAAGAGTTTGTTGGTTTGCTGTGCGTATCGCAAACCCATCTGCAACTGGCCTCGTGAACCAACACTGCAAATATTGTCGTGTAATTGCACGAACGTATAATTATTAGTTGAAAATATATCCTTATATATTCTTTCTTGTTTCATATTTGTTCCACATTAAAAACGCGCATAATTTATACATTAGCTTGATAATATAAAGTAATAAAGCGCACAAAAGAACACTTGAAATAAGCTGGAATGTGCCGGTAAGGAGCGCATAAATTTCGCAATTTGAAAATACCCATGAAAAGAAGACTCAAAAAAGCATAAACATTTTAATGCGTGTAACCGACCGGTTGCACAAATTCTCAAAACGACAATCTTTGTTGCCTTCAGACATTAAAAAAACATAATCTACTGAAATCCAGTTTTTAGGATTAATCTGCAATTACCTAGCTATATTAACCAAAACTCTTCCCCACGTTACTCTTTCTGTTCAGAAATTTGAGTTAAGAGGCAAATAGGAACGCAAAAAAATGACTAGGAAATAGGGGTGTTTCAAACGGTGTTTTCTTAAGCATAAAGACTAGCGAATGAGATTCGAAACGCTTCCTGCTTGAGCTCGCAGGCTTCTCTCCTCCTCCTTTCTCGCTCCCTTCGACATAAGCATTCTTCATGCAAAATAAGCAAAAGAACAAACTCTCGGCTTCTCCTTCGTTTGTGCTTCGAGGAGAAGAGTTTGTCGCTGAATCCTCGCCGCCTAAAGCTCTGACTGCTCGAGATCGAATCCGAGCTGTTCTTTCTCAACAATTCCACCTCCCTGGGAGCCAACATTAATTGTGCATTCTGACCGTCTCCCGAAGCATGGTTCGCCTTCATAGAATCTTTCGCTAAATTGTTATGCTTGACGGCAGCCGCCCCATTTGGCATATCCAATGTGGTTGGTCTTTCGGCACGTTCGATATGCACCGCTGCAATCGGCCAGTACTCAAAATTCGTGGCTGTAAATGCTAAAAAATCGGGCACCTCAACTGAAAATGGGCGTGGAACTATGTTACAGTGGAGTTCTGGAACTGCCTGATTCCAGATTCCTATGGCCATTTCTTTTAAAATTACATTCCTCAACGCTTTTAACGAAAACTGAAAGACACAGCGAAGCGATTTGAAAATATACTAAAAGATAACATTTATTTCGAAGCAATCATCTGTGTTTCGGTATTTTTTATTACTTACCTTTTGATTTCAAGCAAAGAAATCTTACATCACAACCTACGGCTTACGTTCTGTATTTAATAAAATAAGACCGCACTTCTTTCTTCCCCACCCCTCCCTCTCCTCCTACTTTTCCCCCTGAACCACCTAAATTCGCAGAAACGATCTGCACAGCGATGGCACTATACTCGTTATTAAACGTATTTTTCAAATGGAGGTCTGATGTGCAACAGTTCAGACCAGACACAAAATGAAGATGAACGAAAAGGGAAGTCAGACTGTTAAAAGAAACCAACATACTCGAGCATTAAAACAATCATATTACGATAGGAGGACTTCGGCAATAAATGGCCAAGTATTCCTTACGTAAATAATGTTACATGAAGCATCAATGACGAGATATCCAATGACCTCTCGTCGGAGTCAACACGATTATAGAGAGTATGGGATAAGTGATCTTAGCTAGAAGCGTTACACAAGAGATACTTCATTCTTATCTTCAAAAACTGTCCAGTAATTTTTCACCCCCAAAAAGAAACGTTGTTCAATTATAGCACGATACAACAGATCCCAATTCGAAAGTGAATCTGAGAAAGCGTCATAGAATGCATTATTTTTGAAGTTATACCAACCACACAACCAAGTATGCGTATGTTCAAAAAATTAATAAGAAAATTCTAGCTAAAATTCAATTGTTTTATTTAAACAGATGGGACAAATAAACTATCAAACCTGAAATTTCATATTATTCACAAGCGTTTATAATTGACTTTGAATACATATTAAAAGCAATGAGAATGAAATTCAGTTCGAAATTTGGGTAAATTTGTAAAATCATATGAGCAGCTGGATTTAATTTCATCAATTGAAATAGAGACCATAATGGGAAAATTTTAGGATACCGTTTGCATAAACGGATTCCCTGAGAGTACTATCGGCGCTATCATCATCAAACGAAGAATGGTCACCACGATGTGCAGCCCTGAATGTCTGAAAACGACTTTATTTATTTTTATAAAACAAATATAGCAACCTAGAACAATGCTAATATTGAAATAGAAATAATAAATATGCGAGAGCATTTCAATAGGCGAAGTAAGAAGAACTAGCGCGATATGCGCTTTTGAAATTCCCCTCAGCAAACCAACCAATTTCATAAATTGCCATCATAGATTTGATGTGAGCAATAACGCATTTATATGTCAACCGATCGAAGCGTTCACTCAAACATTCCGTAAAATAAATCATTTTTTGAGATCCAATCGGTGTAAAACGAAAATTCGATCGGTTTACAGGAGATGATGACACAATTTGAGTGCTGGTATAGAAAATCCCCTTACTCTATCTTTATGTGGTTAATGAATTGAAATTATTGAATAGAAACGGACACATCCGCACAGCCAAGATAAATTCATACCACGATTTTCGATTAGTAACGAAAACCTCATAGAATATCTTTTCAAGGGTAAAGGTCCCATTTGACTTTCGATATAACACTATAAGTCATCAATTCAATACTCATGAAAGAGTCAAAAATGTTACACTTCGCAAAAAAATTGAGCGAAAAGCAAAACGTCAGTCATTTGGTCATTAAAAATTTACAACGCTTCCTGGCTATGAACAACGAATGAAATGGAGCAAATGAGACGAGTATGGCCAAGCCTGTTGCTCTGTAAATGCTAACGTGACAAAGACTGAACTCTTTGATTATCCACTTATTCTTAGGTGAGAAAACGATTTTAAAAATCAGAAAAATGTGCTTTTTTTTACAAAATGGTTCATTCAATCTTCCCCACCTCCAATTCTTTCGAGGAAACAAGAATAACTTTTTGTTTGCAGAATGCATGAAAATCATGTAAAGATCTGACGATCATTCCCAGCTAACAGCTCAAAGTTCAACTTTGCAGTGTCAACAGCAACTTTCAACGATTTCGATAAAACCTTTCCTCCAAAAAAATAAAATCAGCGACTAGAAAATATCACTCGAAAGCCGAAGCCTGTAAAATTCTGCGAAGAAAAAACATTAGAGAAAGGGAGGATGCTTACATGCCATATGAAAACAATTCTGTAAATGAGTATTTAAAATCGAATCGCTGATGAGTTATCATGCAGGTAATCAACTTACTCTGAGCCGAATCGTGAGAACAATTGGGCTCTGATGAACTCCCTGGGTGAGAGAAAACGTCTGCTGGAAGAACTCAAGGTTCGGCTCGGAGAGTAGCGACTTCAAAGGTAACGTCATATCGCCCAGCGAACGTCGTGTTCCATCGTCTATTGCCTACAAACACACCGCACATATAATTACACCGGTCAACAAACACTAAAATTTTTTCTCCCCCAGAGACAGATTGCAACTTTTTGGATCAATTATCACGTCGATTTCGAAAATAAAGCCTATTCTCTATCACGTCAGGTCTTCTAAAAAATTTGATAGAAGACATTCCAAAATTTCCAGTTCCATCCATTACGGAAGGACATATTGTTCTCCATTAGTAACTCATCGAAATTTAGGTGCTTTCCAGATTTCGTTCAGAGACTTCGACGAAATGCCGGTTTGTCCAAGAATTTCTTTCTGATTTGAGAAATTTTTACAGTGTTGGAAACTACCGCTTTTTGCCTTGTGTCGCAGTGGGAGGAAAGGATTTTCGTTAGTCACGATTAAAGTTATACGGCAGTGTACAACGCCAAGACTAAACTAACTCCCAAAACTTGAAGCACAATTTTTGGAACAACTTTCGATATCGATTCCGAATTTCAAATACCCTTTTTTGCTCTTGGAAACCTAATACTTCTGAAGTTACCACGAAATGGCACGAAAAATTTATTTCTATGAAAACATTTAGGCAAAATGAAAGTTTCATCCTTTTAGTTAACATTCCAATTTTGTTAAAAACTGAATATCCAAGGGATAATCCCACGAAGATAACAGAAATTTTTCAGTGGATTTTTTCTAAACCTGTAAATTTATGTGGAGTCTGAGAACTATTTCTTTTTCTAGAGCATGTAGAAAAACTCTTCTGAGTTCGAAAACTTCGACCAAGCAAACATTTCATCAAGTTTTCCATGGACAAATCTCTTATGCATTCGATCCCTTTAACAAACTCAAGAAATCCACAAAAAGCTATAATCATTTCCTCATAAGCCAGAGTTTTAGAAAAACCTGGAAAACCGGAGGTACTAAAGTAAACGGAATTGGAAATTCGTGGTTTACATCAACAGCTTGTTTAACAAGGATTGAACTTCGTTTTTGATGGTAAAATTGTTAGTGCATATTTCCCAAGGGCACATAAAAAAACACTCGCTACCCAGAGGTTTTTCATAGCAGGTAATTTTGTCGGATTTCAGGTGAAATGATTTTCTAGGCGCTCAGCAAACTCAAACCTTCTAAAAAATGTGATTTTTTACGACGGATGGATCTAAAGCTTCTCTGAAATATTTTTAACAAGTTTCAGAAAAATTTCAAGCCCCGAAGAAAAAAAGGGATGAATTTTACAAATTAACGCGTTGAACCACATAAAATACACCACAAGTCATCTCTGATAAAAAGTGGCCGTTGAGGGGTTTTTGAATAAGCAAAGATAGCAATCCCCATCCCACTTCGCCACTCCCTTTATAGCAATGAGATTGTTTCCGGATCTCTACTCTCTCAATACGGCATCTCTCTCAGCATTCGCTTTTCTCTCTCTTATTTTGAACGCCCAATAGAATGCGTGCAAAATCATCAAACACCGAAAGCACAAGTTCATTCGGGGAATAAATGCAAAACGCATAGAAAAGAGCCAATAAATCGATCAAAGCAAATTTGAATTTCTCATCTCAATTTTAGAAAAAAAGTTAGTGATGAGAAACGAATCGCTCATTGGTAGCTGATGATAGAGTTCTTTCATCAATTTCCTTCAGAAAAAAAAGCAAAATGTTCGCTTAATTTAATAAACAATATCCGGTTTCATTGTTTTTCCTCAACGATCTTTCCTCTCTAAAACTATTTTATTAAATTCCACAGATGTCGCGAAGTGAACAAAAGAAGCGGGGAAAAAAGCCGTGAAGAAACGAAACGGCTATGTTGTGGAAATTGGGCAGCAGGTGAATCAGCCATGCACTCACTCCCTACTGCACGTGATGTCCATGTAGCCAATGATGCCGTTCCCTCTGACCGCCAAGCACTCTCCCTTCTTACCGAAGACTTGCATCTCCGTTGGTTCCCAACGGATGAGCAAGCCGCGTTATCTCCAGACGATCTCCATGCATATAAGTGGGCATCGAAGGATTCGGGGGCAGCTGGGACCAGCGGACGGACAATTTATCCGTCCAAATATCGTCTGGGTCAAACGACCCAAAATCGCTATTCCGGAGCAATGCTCCAAAAAAAGTTCTCGCGGGTGCCAACAAGGCGCCAAATAGAGGTTCGGCGGCCGCTCCATAGCGGCCACAGGCAACGGAGCCAACAGGCTCACAAAATCTCGCGCTTTCGCGCATCGGCCACTCTCAGTGATCAATTGTTTCGCCTGCTTTGTATATTAGCCACTGAACCCCCCTTCCCCCCCTTCCCTTCCTCTTCCTCCGTAGGCCATTCCTCACCTCTTTTTCTCTTTCTCCCCTACAACAGATTTATTTGTTAAAGAACTCGATTTTAACTTTTCATTTTCGATAAACAAACAACAAGATTCATATTAAATTTAATTCGATACTCGAAATGTCAGTGAACATTCATGTTTATATAACGAATCAATTGCAATAGATACTTATACTTAGCTGTAATATTATGAATGTTTTTCATTGAGTTCCAAATAAAATTAACCGAAAATAAAACAAATGAATTAAAAAGTGAAACGAAAAAATGCCTCAATGGTGAGTTCTTGTCCTTCCGGATGACGAACAAAGAAGGTGAATTTGCACTGGAAGAGTGGATTAACTGTCTTAATTTTCACTGGTGTTTTCTGTGATTCTTGCCCAAGGCGAACTTCAACGAAAGGCGATGGCTCCAATTTCGCTTTTGGATACTGAAAAAAAAACATAGCATTGAACGCCATCTCATCAATAACTTTATTTATTGACGGCTAGACTATTCATTGCTTTCCAATTTCGAGGAAAAGGATGAAAAATATCGAAAAAGAGGGAAGTGCCCATAAGAAAGTACTCAATGTCGCTTAATATTCGCTTGCCTCCTCAAATCTCGTTCGAGGCTACATCATATAAATCCATAGCACCTAAGCAACAATACAATCGCAGTAAGTGCAGCCCCCTCTCCTTCTCCTCTAAATAAAAACGACAGCAAAAAATGTAATTTTATCATTATTATTCAATACTTTCTCATATGCAACAGGTGACGTTAATGCCATTTGATATTTCATTCGCTATTTGAAAATCAGTCAACAAGTATTATAATTACTACTTTTGGGCATATAAGCATAACAGTAATAGAAATAGAATGTACTGTAATTGCCTAAATGGAGAAAATCAAACAGTGCTAACCGGCAAATCAGAAACGTTATCGACGAAAATCATCAATAACGCTGGATGAATGGGCTTGTCAGCACGTAACCATTCTGTTTCCCAATCTTGACGCTCGAGGTCTTTCACCGACTTTGAAAGATTCAACCATGACGCCTTTAAAGATAACATTCGATTAAACTTAATAAGTCAATAGGCAGAAGCCAGAACAGCAGCATCAAGAAGGAAAAAACTGATGATTTCGATGGAGAAATGGAGAATGAAGATGTTAGAATGAGTCGAAGAAAGCGATAAGAAGGGGAATACCGAAATAAAATATTGCAAAAAGATGAGACTTACTTACAACGAAACTAAAGTTTGAAAGACAATCAGGCACAAACTAAACACCTCAGTATGAAAGCGCTGATATTTTACTATTCACTTCAACAAATACGGTTCTTTCTCATCACGAATGAAATATGGAATGAGCACATTTCATTAATCGCTCATACCTATGAAATTTATAAATTCTACATTAATATTTCTAGTTATCAAATAAGAAAAAAATACAACGGATATGGCCTACTTTGATGTGAATATCGCCATGTTTGCAACCTTCGAGGGGAAACCACTTATCGATAGAACCTTCTCTCTTGATGCTCTCGAGATCGAGACTCAATCTGCCCAACTCCTCATCACTACCCGCCGTATCCTCGTCAAACAACTCCATACGTAGCTTCTGCCCATCTGCCTCGTCAACCACCGCCTCGAAGTACTCATTCCACACGGGATTCAGATCATTATCGATCGTGCGTGTCTTGAAGAACTGCGAACCAACTACAATTAATTGTCTTTACAATTCCGATGAAGCACAAGGATAGGGAAACACGGGATCACGGAAGACGATATTCACGATGTAATAAACCAGTCTAAATGTTGGCAAAGTTTAAAAATAAAGACAAACATTAAAAAACGGATACTCGCAAAGAAGGTAACAGTTTATGAAAAAACGCCGCGAAAACACATTTCACATTTCACTGAAATGAACACATTTCATTAAAGAATATCTCCAATAGTAATCGACTTCAGCATATTCATTCAGTAACATAACACCCGTTTATAAAACCCAAATTTGATTATACCAGCAAAGAATAACAATGCAAATTGTTTAAGACTGAAACTGAATAAACGGTAGTCGCCCTGTAAACTGGTAATCCTTCACCGATTCCCTGGAAGTGCACCCATCTGATGTTCACGAATCAACATCAAAATCAGTAATATTGTGCAACAAAACAGTAGCAACCTTGTATCTCGACGTATGGGTCGCTTTTGCCCTTCTTTATGAAAGTAATATCCCTGTTCTCAAGATTCTTCGCTTCGATGATCTTCAATCGAATCACTCCATCCGGTTCCGGGAAATAGAGTTTTGTTACATCGACATTCGGAGCTAGAGGAACGACGATCTCGTTTGGAAGCACGCAGAGAGTCGACACCTTGGAAAACAACACCACTTTGGTCTAGCAATTTAAAAATTCCAAATCATAGACCTTACGCAACCCAAGAGGTATATAAGAGAAGACAGAAGAACATGTTGCATCCTATTTGGAAAAAGTTTTCTTTTACTTTACTAACCTGGTTTCATAGTTCAAATGTTGCACAGATAGATGCTATTCTGCAAACAAATATCGCATTTTGAGGTCCATTCCTTTAAAAACTCTCACCTTATTTCTACCATCTTCTCTTAATTGAATACTGCTGTTTTACACTAGAAAACATCTTCACAAGATGGCTGTTATAGTACATTTGGTTAAGTGCTACCTGAAAAATAGGTAGTCTTGAAAAATCTAATGCGGATTTCAGATATACACTCACTAATTAAGTCTCAGTCAACGATGATGCAAATGAATTGAAACACAAATAGCTGCAATGCTTTCAAAGGATATGAAAAGAAATGAGGCTCAATGAAACCTCTTCCGACTGTTTTCTGCTATCAATGAGCAACAACTGCACTCCCATCGAATTTTAGGAATATAAAGTAGGATAGTGACCTGTGCATTGACAATCGTGCGAATTGCATTCATTAGACCTGGCAGTTCAACCATTTCACCCATCCCTGTTAAGTTGAAATCGATCTTCTGAAAGCAATCACTACACTCAGTACGCAAAATAACCTTACCGGAACCGACTAATATAACCCCCTCCCCTCCCCATCGCAATTAGTCGAAGCACACATTCACGATTAGCTTTCACCACTTACATTCTACTTCATTCTTTACTGCAATTCGCATCAGAATTGAAACCAATTGCAAAAAAAAAAAAACAGCATTCGTATTAATAAGAAAATTCAGCAACGCTGGTGCAGAAATGCAAAGAAGAAATATTTCAACTCATTAACTTATAAGACCAAAAAAGTCTACTGAAGCGAAAAAACATTACAAGAGATTTTTAAAGAAATATTAACTTAACTAACCGGCATCTCTAGGAAATATCCTGAAACGCCACCAACCATTGGCGGATACGGTAACAGTGGCTTCAAAACTGCTCGAAGCTTACCCGAAAACTGAAAAAAATCAACGTTAAAATGACCTAAATAACGGCTTCAAATACCTGATAAAAAACACCTCGGATAATCTAGCACTCGATTTCAGCTTTCGGTAACAAGCTTTCAAGTTCAATACTATGAAACAGCTCAATATGCGCACTTGCTTATAAACGGGAATCAACTGCGTGAAATTACGACTCCTCACGCCTCTCTAACCGGGAACAAAAAAGCTGTAGAACCTTACAGTCCAAGGAAATAAGAAAAAGCATCATAATATTAACACCCCGTGACGAAGACGAAAACAAACTAAAAACGCATTAAAATAGAAAAGTGTCACTTTAAGTGAGACCTGCAACTGATTGAGGCCACCAGTGAATCCAGCGACGCTCACCGAAAAATCCGAATCACCCGCATATGCGACATCCATGTCGACTATTATACGATCACGACCGACGTTATGTGTGTAAACCTAAATAGGATAGCGCCAAGTGCTGTGGCCAAAGTATGCGTAAGCTTAAGGGATTGTGGCACTTAAAACCGACGGACGTGCGCAGCGACACCTCTTACCCTCGCATATATCTTTTACAATGGTTTACGTTTATCTGTTTTACATCATAACGATTCGTCATCGAACACTGGTGTAACGGCTTTATCGAAAACAAATTCAGCTTTCCCATGCACATCATACCTACATCCCCCCAAAATTCTCATGAAAGGAAATGTTTATTGTTATTATTGATAAGATCCGTGCATTCTGAAGGGAAATTGTATAGCTCTTGCTCTTCTTCTCTTGCCTCGCACTTAGAATTTAATCGTTTTTTCTGAAGCATTTTTCCTTTATCCCATTATTTTTTCTCTTCTCGAGTTCGTTTTATCTGCAACTCTCAGAAACACTTCTTTGCCCCTTCTCTCTTCCTCTTTCTATCCTCTCTCTTACATAGCTTGCACTCGCGTTTTGCACATATAAAAGTTAGTAGAGATCGGCTCAATTTCACTGTTGTACAAATCAAACTTGCACCCATGTTTCCAACTTCTGAAACTATTTAAGAATAGGGACTGTCTTGAATAAAGGTATATCCTAAGTTAATTTATATATATATATATATATATATATATATATATATATATATATATGTATAGAGAGAGAGAGAGAGAGAGTGGAATTCGCAGTCGACGATTCATGAATTGGAATGACATTGATATTTTCGTAATACAACTTTAGTTTCTCAGTATATCCTCAATACTTCTCTCACTTCAAATAACACCAAATGAGTTTAAATGTGCTATCTATAATCACAGCATCTTGCATCATTTATGAAAGACAAAAAGAGTGGGTACCTTGATTCCGCCGACACGACATGGTATATCACCGATATCGAGTTTAGTGAATTTGAATGATTTGAACGCAGCTGGCATTTGCGCCTTCACTTGTGGCTCGATAAACTCACGCATGAACTTCTTCGAATATTCCCCTATATAAGGCCATAGTTGTAAAATTACCTGAAACAAATCAACTCAAAAACAATAACTAAGCCGTTGTCTTTCCCTTTATTCGACATATGCTGCATACTGCGAGTTGTTCTCACCTCACTTCCTATTTATTTATTACGATGTTAGCCAAGCAAACCCTAAACGATTATAAAACCCAAGGCTTAGTAAAGGATGGGCCAGCGATGACCTCACCAACTTGTAAGCTTTTCAGCTTTCTACTGGAGGGAAGAAAGAGGAGTAGAAGTGTAAGTGAGAGGTAACTCTCAAATATCTTCATCTTGTGAATGGGGGTAGGGAGTGAAGTTGGGAGTGAAATTCAATCGTATTGAAGTTCAATCGAGCTTTTAAATGTCATAAAAAGTTTGCTAATTCTAAATGATTCTCCACACTACGACATTCTAATTGCATTTAAATATTATGCGTGAAAAATATTGCAGATTTACAGAAGCGAGCCTCTCTGCAACAAATCCCCACACGTACTTATGCCTAACCATAATCACCCCTGATCCTGATTATGGTGGTAAAAAACTAAAAAAATGAACTCATTACTTTAAGTGCATTGAATGGCATCATCTAGGGCGCCGCCGATAAGGGGAGGGGAAGAAAGCAGAGGAAAGAAAAAGAATGTGCAAGCTCGAATAAAGCAAACGCTACCTTATTGATCCATTCAACACGTTCGGTATCTGGGAACTGAACCCATGCAGGTAAGTCTTGCAGTTGTGCCATAATAACCTGAAATGGAGGTGAGACTCATCGAATATGCGCAAATCACTCATAGTAAACGAGTGCCATAATTCCCTTTACTGTCAAAATCTATGTTAGTTCAAAATAAACACCCCAGAATATGGTGTCAATGCCGCTATATTGAGTAACAATACATACACAGACCTGCTAATCCTTGCTTCAACAGCGCTTTTTCTGTTGAACTACCCTTTTACTTTATATTGAATGCTGTTCCTTTTATCCTTTTCCTTCATTCATCTCTGTTAATTAATAGCAAAAGTACTTTCGTTGAATTATTTATTTGCCGATTTGATGTGGGAAAACTGTCGACCATTCGTAACTTTTCAACAATTCAGCCCTCAGCGATTGCTAAGAAAACAAGCATACCTCATATCAATTATTTAAACTATCAAGGAACAACAAACAAACACTGTCAAAGAATTCAAAACCACCTCCCCTACCCCTCCCCTTCCCGTCAGTTAGTGGGAATTACAGCCATTTTCCTCAAAAAAGGAGAAGTTTGCGCTACCCAACAACAACCATTAACACCGACAATACCTTAGTGAGTTCTCTTTACATGAAAGTAAACTCTAAAATTTGAAGCTGCTATTAGCTTCACTCAAAACGAAACTATCGGACTATTGCACTAAATCGAGATAAAAGACAACATATGGTGGTATATTTCGCCAAGAAAACTTCAATATTCGAATGAGCTCGACTGTAAAAAAAGAAAAAAACATAGCAATGAAAATACTTCCCTTCGGGAACGGTTCAAAACGTTTCGCCTAAACCGCCTACACAGATTATACCTTTAATATATTTTTATTTCTCCTCTAAAAAGTTTTTTCCCGCTCTCGATACAGCGGTATTCAAAAGTTTCCGTCGTTAATTGCTTGCAATGACCTTATAGCAATAGAGCTTTATTCTAATCCTTGATTTAATTTCCGAACTTTGTTCCTCGCAGATGCTGATTGAAATTAAAGATCAAATGAGAAGAATTGAATGCAATAACTTTGTTCTTGATATCTGAAGCAATACCTTCAAGATTCAGTTCAAAAATAAGCTGCAATTGACCATTAAAAGGTATTTTCAGTTGCGTGACAAAGAATTCTTTTCAATTGGCTTGAAGAATAATAAATCTCGACTGAAAAGTATATTGCAGTTGAAAGATTTTACAGTTGACCATCATAACATTTCACTGTTTAGAAGCAATCAACATCATAAACGTCTCGCTACCTGAACCATAAACTCGTATCGGTTCTTTGCGTTGATAACTCATTTTCACCTCTATAGTTCGAATGTTTCAATACTTGCTTATCAAAGGTATCCGAACAAGATAGTAAAAAAAGAGGCAATGAGTGGTTGAGAGATGAGAGATATATGCACTGGATGAATGAACACCTCAAATTGGAACCTCTCTCTCCTTCACAGCCGTTTGTCTCAACGCAATGAGACGTTTCTCACGTTTCCTCCACATGAATGATTTAATTCCATTCAACGCGACCAGGATGAGGATCCAGAAGAAGGAGAAATCATTGCGTCCCAAGAAGTAGCACGTCTGAAATAATATTTTCCACTAGATGCATTCCATATATGATCATAAAGATGTTTCAGATGTTACTTTCAAACAGAGCATTTTTTGAGATATGAAGTAAAAAGGTTTATTTTTATATATCATAATTAAAATCGAATTTATAAAAAAAGAAAAGAATTTCAGTAGAATTTTGTTTCATCATGTGCACGCCGTTTTAATAATCTCTCAATTCATAAAATTCCTTGAATATTACGTTAAACTGTTCTGAGAAAATGCATTCCAAACTGTTTCAAATGTGAGTACATCAGATTGTCCCAATGTTTCGAATACAAAGTCGTGACCTTGTTGGAACAACCTGCCAAAGAATATCACAGCAAGAGGTATATCAATTGCTTTCCCGCATCATCTAAAACGTTCGATTTGCACAACGAATTTTATGAAGTGCCGAGATGCTAGTATCGGAATTGCAATCGTTTTGTTTACACTCATCTATTCTCATTCTACATTTGTTGCATAAACGTACATTATTGATTCAATTGCGCTATGTACATTTTTTTATACCAAGACTTCCATGTTTTATATAGTGATATGCTCGCCGATGTTCATTTTATTATATAATATTATCATTGCTATTAGTAGAAGCGCTCATTTAAAATGATAGCAACATAACCAAATAGAGACTTACAGCAGTGCTAACTTCCCCTCTCTCTCAATATTGATAAGGCTCGCAGAAATGCGCAAACTCGACAGGGGAAAATAATAAATTTTCCACAAGATCTTAATGCAATCGAAGTGGAACTCTGAACGTGAGGCAATGCTTCATTTACAAACAGAGGAAGCAAAAAAACAGAGACGCATAAAACATTGCAATCGAGTTAGAACTCTGGACGTAAAGCAATTCTTTTTTTAGAAACAGTGGAAGAGAGAACACAGGAACATCAGGTACCAACATAAAAAACATTGAGACATCAAGCATCAGCACACAATTGAGACCTCAGGCTCCAACATAAAAAATTCAGATCTCAGGCACCGGCCTAATAATTTATCCAAATCGATGGAGAATCTGATTCAATAATGATGAAAAAGTCAGTGAAAGGGCAACAAATATATGAAAATAAAAGATCAATAGCAAGTCATACCCCCATCAGCGCAAGCCCTCCCCCAATGGGTACTATATAGCTCTGCCAGGCCATCTCCTCCACCGACGATGTGTCCCCTCTCGCACGACCCCCTGAAATGAATCATTATTAGCTTGTTAATTTGAGCATCACTTTTCGGTTTGGTTATGTCCGGACATAATCTCAATCGTAACCAGGATCGAGGTGAAATTTCTACCACAACCACACGGTGGCGGAATAAACCCACTCCCAGTTCAGCGTCCGTAAAAGGTGCTTACGTGGTAGGCACCAGAATTGGTTCAACCTATCCGCTTTTGGTCACGAGTTAAATCCGGTTGTGATACTACACCTAGTCGCGGTCGGATCGGATTTGACTCCGACCTATTATGTTCGATGACCGCATTATTCCGCACCTTCTTCGTGATGGCTGGAACAATCAACATACATATTCCTAAAACAGCATTTTCTTCACTGATTATTAATAAAAAAACTATTAATAAAACATAAAAGAGCTCAATTACTTCAGTAATATTCAAATTGACTTCAAATAATAATACCACTTTCAAGCAAAAGAGATCACATCAAATGAAGCACTATTCCGAAACAAGCTGTTCCCTTCATCAAATTCAGTGGTCATATAAACGAAGTGTAAACACATAGATGATTACGAATGAAAGGTAAAACCTCTCATCGGCACTACCAAATAATAGTCAAGTGTGCAAGTTGACAGTTTACCTACACGCCGACAGAGACTTCCTAAGTGAAGTGAAACGGTCGCACCTATCTAATATTGAACAGGTCGCTGCGGTTTTTAGGGAGACTGTAAAATTAGCCATTTGTAAAGCATGTGGGGAGAGACAACTTCGATTAAAAGGGGACCACAATTAAACTGCGACCACATCGAGACGGGTTAAATACGCCGATTCTAACATCCGTGCAATAACCACCTTTTACCTATTTTGTTCCCCTATCTCATAGTGATCGTGGATGGAATGTGAATGTTTTAACTCTAGATTGGATGGGGTGTTCTTCGGCAATTTTCTTGCCAACTCCAGCGGCATGTTTTTTTCGAGTGCATTAACGAATACTTTGAAGAGGAAAAGCAAAAATCTATTATAATAAAGGACAAGCAGAAACATTTTATTAGCAAGGCAGTTCGCAGGTATTGTACGTTTGTTTGTGGCGTTGAAACGATGAATGCGAACTCACATGCAAATTTCGAGTATTTTGCATTTTATTTCTACGCTAACTTTGTGTTTATTTATTAATCTTTCCGTTTCGTCATGCAATATGATTGAAGACTGATATCCTTTTACGCAAATAGGGTTTTCGTTTATTCACTTCTCAGATATATCTTCCACTAGCAATATTTATTCTCCCTCGTGTCCGTTGAGGAATAACAAAACTCGTTTTTTTTTTTTTCACTGAGAAGCAAGTCGCTGCCAATAGCAGCCAGCCGGCCACTTTACCATAAGTCATTCGGCTTAATGTGTAAGCACACGGGGCTAGATTTCTTTCTGTTCAGTGCGATTATGAAACGAAAAATCGGGGGAGCAATTGTCCGGAAAGTAATCATTCAACAGCCTAATGGACGGCGCAAGAAGCATCATGCTGCAATATTTGGAATTTTGAAACACTAGCTGAAAATAATTGTTATTCAGGTGGAAGTGGGTTGCCGGAGGGAACGACAGCTGCGGTATAATATCGCATTGCAAAGCAGTTCACACCGTGTGAACAAATCAATATAAATCTCTTTTCAGAGTGTAATGATGCTACTTGAGCTTTTATTACTTCAATTACTGTATAGTTGATTATTGTTGTGTATATGAAAACGTGAGATTTCGAATTCTACGGCTATTTCAACAAGTGGGAACGCAAAATTGTTGACGTGTTTACTGCTTTGCGGCAAACTCGTTATTTTCATTGTCACAGAAGGAAAACATAACTGCCTAGAAATATATGGTGGAGACTTAGATACGCTTTTGTTGCCTATACTATTATGCCCTTTCGTTTTAGTCAGTAAGAAAACTGTCGTTCTGAATTTATTCGGGCTAAATGAGTCGCTATTAGCATCCATCCGTATGTTGTTAGAAAATGTTCTTTGGACAGAGGGGGATTAGGGAAGTGGGGTACGGGAGGTAACCTTATTTAATTCGCGTTGAAAATCACGAGCATTAGACACCGTGATAGCATATTATATCCTTTGTCTTTCATATAAAAGATGTGATAGAGGATGTTTTAAGGATAACTCTTTGCAATGCTTCCAAATGCTATTTTTCGTGTTGAAATCGCTTTTTTATTACTCAGCGATTTATTTTTTCCATCAGCGAGCACTTACATTCACTTTCCACTCTGACAGCAGTGCTCATTTTTAATCGATTCAATTCCATCAGTCTACATTTGAATGAAACCAAAACTTCCTCAGAATAGAGCAAATCAAAATTATTCAACTTCGGGTTAGAGTTGTTCATTTGAAAGAAAATCGTGCTCGCAAAGAAATCATCCATTGTCTTTCAAAGATTGTTGAAAATCTCGGCTCAACATCTGCTCCAGTAAAAGCCGATCAACTTAACGCCAAAATAAGCTTTCAGGTCGAACTCACTCGATTATCAAGAAGAGTTCAACATCAAGAAAATGGAACGGTCCAACCCTGTTACACTTAAGCGCTTGAAGAGACCACTCTACAGAAATATACCTGTGTGGTAATTGAACTCTGCAAAGCAACTGACATCCCAGAAACAACCATTGACAAAGTGTTTTGTCAAAGAAGCCGCTGTAGTGGAAAGGTTCGATGTATTAAATTATACCCGAAATGTGCTCAAATTCTAGAAGTACGATAAGGTCGAAAGTGGACAGTTATAAGCGAATGGTTAGCAAGAAGAAAAAGAAAACAATCTTTGAGGAAATATGAATGACGATCGCAGAGTTATCTAAGGAACGAATAGGAAGGACGGGGATATTGAATGAGCGATGACTACAGGCTTATCAAGAGATGACCAATCGAATGGAAAGGACTACCGGCAGCTAGTGAGAGGGAAGAAGACGAAGTTTAATACTTGCTCGTTACTCATCAATTTTCTGAATGCTAAGTCTCTAAGCAAAGAAATGCTTAGCGAGGCAAAACGCCTTACACAAGAAAAGAAATTAGACATTTCTAAAAACAATGAATTGTGGTCGAAGAAAAATCTTCCTTTTCGCCTATACCAATTAGAAGGTTATGATGTCTTTTAGACAGGACAACCATAGTAGAGGTGTTGCCACCTCGATGAAATAATATCGAATAAAGTAAAATTGTTGGATTATATTGTTGCAGCAATTGGGTTTCAATATAAGCAATATATTTATAAAAAGCACTCTAATAACGACTCTGTTCTATAAGTCACCAACCTAAAAAACTTAGTTTACACCAAAGATTGGGGTAATCAGTTTACACCAAAGATTGGGGTAATCAGTTTACACCAAAGATTGGGGTAATCTCTCCAATAACGAATGCTCGAGCAATATCAATTTTCGCCGATGAAATTAATGTTCACCACTTCTCGAACACCTCTTTCCCGAAAACCTCTCAACCTATCGGAAAATGCCACTAAAGTTTTCGCAAATAATCGATGTTTTGCGTATCCTATAGGAAACCAAGATGTTTCACAGAATAGTCAAGCTATTATAAGCTATGCTTAGTGATCAGCCCATTTTATGTAAAACTGGAATAAACCTGTGATCCGAAAAAAATCTAATTTTATTCACATTTGTCACAAAACCGAAAGACATCAAACACCGAAAATCTTTTAAGCTAAACTCATTAAAATAAAGAAAGAGAATATTTGCTTCAAGCTTTCTCATAAATACTTTCAACAGTATTGTCCGATTATCCTCAGAAAGCAAAAGCACGGGAATTATATATCCTTGCAGAGAAGAAATTCAACGAGAAAAAGCACTTAAAAGAAGTAGTCATAAATCCCTCGCAACAAGGACTGAAAAGATCTAAAAAATATCAAAAATTTCTACATAGGCAAGTAAAGGAAGTATAAAAAGAAATAGATGAATGAGCAATTTAAGCGTTGCGGAAATGATACGCAAAGAAGTTGAGAACTAATGAAGAAGCTGATGGATAAGAGTAAAAAACCGATCAAATCGATGAAATTTCATCAGAAGAAGTGAATGGCGGTGCTAAATGGACGACGGTGCTTGCGATCTGGACAAACTTCGATTATTGCTACGAAATCTTTTTTGAAGAAAACGAACAGACTAAGGAATCGACAGGGATGACAGATAAAAAGTTGATAGGAATGGTGACGATATCAGTTACGGTAATGTTTAAATGGAGAAGGCTTACATACTGCAAAATATGCTAAAAACGGTAGGACTAAAGATACGATTGTCTTGTCTCAATTAAGAGAGGTGGCCAAGTATGGGAATATCATGACGTAGAAGAAGCATATAGATACTCGGTCGATAACAATGAGCAAGTGAAGGTGTGGGACATTGCAGCATGGAGAGAAATGGAAAGGAGTTGATGTTAATAAACTCGGGTAAAGCATCAACCAGTGCATGATGAACCATCTTCATGCAGAAGGCGTAATCTTCAGAGTGGAATATCATCTAGCTTAAGCCTTCCATTTGCGTAACGATAGAAGGACTTACTATTGAGGTATTGCGATATTCAAACCTCAGTTTTAGTATGAAAACGGATAACCGTCTTTTTGAGGTTACTTCTTTAGTGGTTACTTCTCGATATCCGAATTATCTTGCAGACTGTGCAACAAATTTCGGCACTCGGAGTTTATTGGTGCTTAAGTTTAAATTATCGACACACAAACAAACAGACATGCACACATCCATAAACACACATACATACGTCGCCGTGATGCGCTTTGCTAGTGTAAAACTACGATGACCATTTAAAAAAGCTGAAATAGATTGTTACTCCAACAGCCATCGGCAATAAAACGAGAATAAAAGATTTAAAAAAGTCCTCTGAGCAAATGAAACTTTACGATCAAAAACACATGAAAGAATAGAGAGAAGACTGAACTTCGAGCAAACTTCAATTATAAAATCGGAAGTTTGTAAAAAAAAGCACCAAACCGCACGACTTGAGGACCGCAAACTGAAATTAGACCACAGGAGAAGAGATATGGAAATATAGACGAAATAACGAAAAAAGCGTCATCACCATAATGGCTCGATTCAAAATTTCAGTCAATTGATTTAACGCTTTCACAATTTTCAAGAATAGACAGACGCACTCAACTCCAGACTCAAACTATTGCCGGTCTTTTTTCTCTAGTTGAGCAAAATGCAAGCGATTTGTGGCACCATGTTGTCGTCGTTTTCTCTGGTAGGGAAAAACTCAACCGGCTCGCCATTTCTTTCTATTCATGACTTGCACCGACGATGCAGAATCTAAACTGTGGTTTTGCAAGGTTGGAAGTTTGGGGAGTTGATTGTGGTAAGCGGGTATGAGCGTGCATCGTACAAGCGATAAGAAGTGGGGCGTGTGAATTGGGCGAGGTCTGCTGAGTGGAGCTAGAAGGGTGAGGACGTTACAGGACTGTTGCAGTAGGCCTAGTTTTGGCTCTAGCAGTTATGGGATGGTTAATGTCTCTTGCTATTCAGTCAACCACTTCAACTCAGAAAAAAAATTAGCGAAATAATGCCTAATATGGGTTGCATTCTTTCATGCAGACCTTTCGCATAAATCTTCAGCCAAAAGAATTTGTTTGTGGCATATAATCTGCTCACTATGGAACAAATTTTGCATACGCAAATTTTATATAGCTTTTGCTTTACACAATGAATACAATCAATAAGACTAATTCGAAATCCCAAAAAAAAAAACGCGCAGATACGATATTGCTGTAGTGCACTTATTTTGCGAAATGCGCATGAATATTCAATAAATAAATAAATAAATAAATAAATAATAAAAAATGTCAGCAGAGATCAAAAAAATGTTGAAAGGATAACGTGATCGTGAGTAAGGGAATCTTCAAGCTATACGCTGTTCCATTTCCTAAGGATGAATGCTACCAGCGATATAAGCAAATTAAAAAAAAAATTAATCTCAGTGAAAAAAACTGATTTAGCAAATTTGTAACTAATAATTATATAAATATGAACTGACTCATTGAATTTTTCTTAGTGAGTTTATTTTCTTTTTGAAAAGTTTCGACTGAATGCGTTCAAGACCCTGATTATGCCTCAGTGGGGGCGCGACCATCAAAATATGAGACTGCTCTGACGAATAACTGAATATCGTGAAAAGTTTCAAATAGCCTCGTATACATCGTGAAAAGTTTCATCTGCGCTTCAGGAAAAACCACGCTTCCCAAAGTCTTTTTTTCAAAACCTCTTGAATGTTTCATTGGTTGATATAGAACTATTACATTTCGACGGGGGGAGGGGGGGGGGAGGGGTAGAGAGGGCGAACATTGCCGATAGGTTGTGTGATCTCCCTACAATAAATCCATCACTCTTGTCGTCCTCAAACAAACTCTCCTCTACGATAACTCCTCCCTTCAAATTTTTGAAAATAAAATACTCTCTCTCCTTCTACAAGAAAATCCCGACTCACCCCTAAAAACTTTAAAAGGCCTGTAATCGCTAGTCTTATTCGGGATTACATGGTACATAGAGAGTGTTTTCAAGCGTCTTCCCAACGCTTTTAATGATACAAATTCGATCCATAAAATGATGACATATCTGCAATTTCATAATGCCTCAACTTCAACACAAGAATGGTATTTTTATTTAATCAGAATGTGCATCAAAAAGTTGACAAATCCAGCGTAGCGATGCAACTTTACAACATTTACTCTCGATACGACGTGATTCGCGGTACTTTACAACTTACTTTTGTCTGCGTAAAAACTCTTATATCGATGATTCCTATCACTCCAAGTTTAGCTTATTTCTTCTCCATCGATTACTTTAGTACGGGAAGCGATTTCTTTTCGTTTTGCAACTCCATATTCATAAATGGGCATATCAATAATGCAGCAATCAATCCAATCGTAGCTAAATAAGGATAAATTATTTAGTTCACTCAATTATGAAAGTGCACAAGAGTATTTCTTTAACGGGCAGAGGGAATGCAATGCAATATGTTGCAATAAAAAATTGCAAAAAAGTGCAATAGATGCACTGATGAAGACGAAGCTGTCAATAAAAAACAAACAAGATTGGAAGACGATAACAACTGTTGTTTAGCGTATGTCTATGTCGGCACTCACAGTCCCATCTATATCTCTCATTTAATACTACATTTGTGAACAAAAAATGAAGTCAACAACGTTTCAACTAAGCTATTTCGTTGCCACTTAATTCAAGAAGCCAATTATACTTCGAGTTACGAGCACAGTAAAGCAAAGCCAGTTGAGTTTATCTAAAACTTTCGACTTAAAAAAAGTTTTTCCATTCCCTCATTTATAGGTGTGACAAATGCAAAGATGCATCAAATAGGTTGCGGGCACAATATAGGCTTCTTGCAAACCCACCCACCATAGCGACTATTTTCAATAATCTTTACAAAATAGTGTTTGGTAATTTGTTCCCCTACACTAAGGAAGTACTAAAATATTCGGCGATTTGCGAAACTCATATTTGGTGATGTCGTAATCGGGCATTTGTAGGTAAATGTCTGTGTGTATATTTGCATGTCCGGTAATCTCAACACACAAAACGCAAAACTGCAGGAACTGGAAGTGATTTTCTGAAAATAAAATCAATCACGCAATAAAAGCAGCGTACTAGTTGAATCTTGAACTTTGAATAACAAAAAATTTGCGTTCTTAACAGAAAGGTTTCCCTCTAGAAGAAGAAAACTATGGCTGCAGAGTGCATTAAAGATATGAAACCTTCTAAAAAGCTTTCAACTTTCCAAATGAGTGAATTTAATTTTGAAGATTCTTTTCCTACCTTCGAATTAAATGTCAATAAATTGCCTTTCGTTCACGCATTACTTTCTTTACATGTGCATGAATTTTTATTGTAAATTCAACGACAAAATATTATGATGAAATGTGTATTTGTTTGAACTCACTTATTCAGACAAAAATTCCAGAAATTTATTTATAAACGTCTGAAAAGAATTGTTCGTTACGATAAATATCTCAACGAACATTTCCAAATAGAAATAAGCAATGTGAAAGCAAATATTAGTTTCAGAACATTTTTGGAAGGAAGTCGAATCATGTTCGGTTAAAGTTTCCGAACTTTTTCGTGTTTCAGTACGTTTCAAATTGTGGACGAAAAAAATTGCACAGATATATGCACACAAACATAAACAGACACATACACACGCATACATCGGCAAAGCAAATGCATTGTTTTTTTTTTCGCAATAACACCATTCCCCAAACACATAAAAGTGAATAAAAATGGTTCTAAAAAATTTTTTTTCAATAAAGCAAGCACACAGAAAATTGAATGGAATAAAATGGTGTTTAGCGCATTGAGCCGACGATAAAATATGACAAGGATAGAGCAGCGAAGAAACTGCAATCGCTGAAACTGGTTCTTTTTCGGTGTAATAGTAAAAATAAAGAACCAACCATAATTGCTTCAATGAATTGAAATAAAAATAGCTATAAAATAGTGTGAAAATTGTCCAAAATCTTCAAATATATTCTACTATGTTATTTACTAATGAATAAGAATGTCGAAAAGTAAGGCGTTATGGTCCACAAAGAGAATTAGCGTTATGACAAGAATTCCAATAGGAGGAGAAGGGCTTTTAAGAAATTAACTTTCGAGATTTTAAAGTGAAGAAAACTTCTTTCTGGTAAGAGTAAATTTTATTGACGTGGAATAAGTGGCGCAAAAATTGGCAACACAATGAAGACAGGTTTCAATATTTTTTGAGCGAAAAAAAAACAGATCTCTAGTTAAAACTTTCAGTCATATGTGATGGGTAAACTCGAAGTCACTATTACCTTATTTCCCTCAATTATGCCAGTGTCTGATTTTCATAAGAATAGCGCATCGCACAAAATGATCGCATATAATAATAAAGCAGAGAAGGAATTTTTCTCAACCTCGATAAATAAAATTGTATCGAGAATCTCGACAGAACGTTGAAGACAAGTCGATACATTTAAATATATCAAAATTTGAACGATAGAAAGCAGACTAAGACTTTAGAAAGTTTCTTGAACTAAGGCAAAAACGTTGAAGAAAGACAGAAATCAAAAATGTCTCTTTAGCGTTTAGAAAGCCGTTTTTTAATTATAATGTATATGAAACAGTGATGGTAAAGTTTCAACTTGCTTGTTAATGAATGCGTTTTTCAAAAATTGCATTAAGAAATTACGCAACGCAATTACATCTCCTATAGAGAGTGGTAATTAGGTAATTCGTCGGAAAACTCCACTCGAGTTTCTGAAGCTCAGAGGCTGGCTAAGCTCTCAAAGAGGCAATAATAGTCGTAGCAAGCATTTTGAAAAGGGGAAAGTAAGACACAACTTTCTCAACGTTCTAGATTTGATTTATAAATTGAGAGGGACTTAGAGTCGAGATTTCTTAAACATTTATCTATTAATATTATGCATGCTTTTGGCACGACCCCTTAGAAAGAGTCTCAATCAGCCAAAAACAGATAAAGAATAAAAAATAATGCCAAATAACTATCAAAATATTTCAGCAAACTTGCAGCTTAATTGCTTAAACGAAACGGAAATCTATGGAAGGAAATGGTCGCAAATGTGCAATCTTGGCATGTGATTCACAGAAATAATGCATGCATTCATTCAAATATATTCGCCTCTTTTTGCACTCTCCCGCATTCCTCAGTGTGTTTTTGTTTTTTATTGGACACTTTGGATGCATCGTCAATCTTGCAATTAGACATGCTCAAATAGAAAAGGCATTCCTTTAATTGAAGAAAGCTAAATGTAGAACGGAAACGTTGGACAGTGGAATATTGAATTATGGCTTACATCCGAAGAGTCGAGGATGGAAGGTTCGATCTCTTTTCTCTCTTTCTCTCCCTCTCCTAACGCTAAAGATGCTAGCTATGATTTAAGCTGCAACTATAAAAGAGCAACGTTGCTTTTTGAAATCTCAAAGATTGTTACACTCGGCACAACTTAGACTATTAAGATGTAGTCACTGTACCGATGAACGAATAGGCTTTGCAGTATGCTCTAAAGACAGTTTATGATGTATGCGTCTGTGTTTTATTCGTCTTATTAAGCAATGTCACAAGCCTTTTCTCACATAGCGTTACAATGACGTCGTTTTGTGTGTATATAAGCGTGCATGTATGTTTGTCTGCCAACTGTAGGAGACTACTGAACAACGTTCAATCTTCTCCCCCAACTTCAAAAGTTGCACACATTTTACAGTTTGCCAAATTTTCGTTTTATATCAGTCGCAATGCGAGAAAAAGAAATAATTTGCAAAAGATCTGAGCGGTGAATTAGCAAAAATATGAATCGACACTATGTTACGCTAATATTGATTACTGGTAATTGGTGAAATCGATTGGCCTTGCGATATGGACTACAAAAAAACGCGTATCGTGCCAAGTTTCCTGACCGGCTTCAAAACTTATTTTATCATAACTTCCTTTTTTCTCTGCTTATGTCGATTGCTGATGAATTGGAACAATGGAATTGCGATATTATGTAAGCATTATTTCGCCTTTAATATTGTAAGTTTTTTTCGAAGAAATTCTTGGTCAGCGGTAAACAAACCTCCTTTCTTCCTAAAAAAATTTTCGAAAGGCCGGAAACCATTGGTAAAAGAATTACTGCTTCATTTACTGTGACAGTAATTGCTAACATGTATAACAGTAATCGTGTGAAGACATACTTAAGTAAGCAATGCAAGAATATTGTTTCAGTAATCTAATAGTAATAGTAACTTTTCAGGTCGAGGAAAGCAGTAATTATGCAACAGTTTGCCAGAATATCAAAACCTCAATAGCAGCATATTGTAGATGCAGAGATCCATATTGGATCGAGCCTGAATCTAGTCACAGATCGACTACGAAATGCCCATTACGCTAATAATTCAATTAATCTAGAACGTAAGCAAATAACATGCATTCTAAGAATTCATATAACGAACGCAGTTCCGTTTATTTCGAGGCAACACAATAACTCATAATGCAGCAACTATTTCCGTTCTTTACATAACAAGGGGACAGAGTTGCGGAAGATTTCGTCACTCATAGGATGCAAAAAATATACAAGGAAACACAAAGCTCGTTAATTTTTGTTTGAAATCGCACCGAGTGGCAGAAGGTGATGAAAGGGGGATGGGTTGGGCTGAAAGGATAAAGGAGAGAGAAACATGAAAATAGATTTTAGCATTGGAGCCGAAAATTTTTACCTCTGATTCCGGAAAACAAAGCTAGATATAGCAGTAATGCAATATAATTGACGACGATATTACGCTGAATAAGCGTTGAATATTTTGGCAAACTTATAGCGGAACGTTGTCAAAATTATAGCAGAAAAAGAAATTATAGTAGAAGGTCATTAATAACACCTAATCAGTGATGGTGAATTTTACGAGACGCTTACTCGAACAACGGAACTGAGTCATCGTCGCAAATCGAAATTCGTGCAAAAATATGCAAAAATCTGGAAACATGCATTCTTTCTGTTCGCCTGTAACATATTATCTCTGCTGCATCGATTTTAATGCTATTCTTGCACATAGACCTCGAAACTAACGCTCCAACGAGCTCATATTGCTCACAAAAAAGAAAAAAATTCGAGATTATCAGCGAAGCACCGAAAAAGCAACGAAATGGGTAATCAGGGAAATGCAGCCCGATATGCATAAAGTTAAATCACGCAGTTATTATATAGTCAAGAGTGCTGTACAGTAAACCGGAATTTATCTAGCATCCTACATAGTTGGCTGCATTTTCCTGACTTATTTTACATGGCTTGCAACGAAATAACGCAGTGTCAATGTAACAGTAGCAAGTATTCCGGAGCGCTATTCAACAATTACTGTATCTTGCCATTTACAAGCTCCACAGCTTACAGCTTCGCAAATTTTAAAAATTGACTTATATTTGAGTAGGGTTTATACAGCGGATGGCAAGAGCTTTTGCAACTATCCGACGAGCGTGGAACGAAAGTGACGGTGATCTTCAAAGGCGTGCTGCCGACTTCGGAATCCCGTTGAGACGACGGACTGCGCATAGTTTATTCGAGTTTCTATCTCTTCAAGCGCCTTTCTTTTAAGGAAAAGATGCGGTTAAATGCTGAAGAATGCTGCCAATAAGAATTCCAAAAGCGATTTCCATAGCGAAACGGGAATCCCATTTCAACGCATTCCATTGAAGCCAATGCACAGCCGAAGTGAGCCAGCAAGTCAAAAGACTGGAGGCGGTGCCAAAGCGATTGCCACCATCTCCTACCAGGCTGCTAACGCTTCGCATGGACACTTCGCTTATAAAATAGGCCATAAGTGTTGTGCTATATGATTTTGAGCACGAATTGACGCTTCATAACTGCTTCTACTGTGGTTTCTTGAACTCATCTTATTTCTTTGACCTTTTCTGAAATTAATTACGCAGACTTTATCGAGTATTCTCTACAAGAAGTGCCATTGCACTCTTTGCAGCTCTCCTTTCATTTCCTTGTGTTCTATCGATGCCTTCGATTCGACTAGTTTGACTTTCTCTCACCATCTGCCAACTCTAAACGCACTTCCACCATCTGGTAAGCGCACTTCCTTTTTCCGCATCTCTTCATAGCGAAATTCCACAAGAACAAAATATGCACATAAACCATAATAAAACGCCTAGCATGTTTTCATCTACGCAGCTCGCTATTCAGTCTTAGGCAAATGAAGTCGTTGTTGAGCTGCATTTCACCCACTGTATTATGAAGGAAATTTAATTTGTAGATTTCACAGTTCCTTTAAATGCCAACAAATGGTGTTGGGGATGATGAGTTCCAATGCAGCTGGGAATATGATGGGTTTGAACACGATCCTGTTATCAGAATTATATTCACAATATTTCAACTCTATAAATCTTTTGGTTTCCAAGTCGATACTAGTGAACAGATATATGAACGAATATGCATATGCGCAAACATAACGCCGTGCAAATATTTGCAGAAAAGTGCAAAAAGAATTTAGAATGTAGGAACCTTAACGAAAGCAATGATTTTAAAAGAGAAGAGAGCTTGGCTGATTACGAAGGAATTAAGAAAGACTGGTAATATAAGAATGATTGAGGAAGTTGAATTGGACGGCATTCTCATGTATGATGATAGATATGGGCTCTTTCAGTTTCAGAGTTAATGACTGGAAACTCCTCTTCAATATGGCATCACTCGCATCAGCCAACCAACCAATCGCACAAAGCGTGTCCAGCACAAAATGCACATCCAGCGATCTTTAAGAGTATGTGCAATGCGAAAAGACGCGCTGACAAAAGCACTATTCAAAGAAGTGCAGTGAGGTAATCAGTAATAACGATGAAATATGAACACTTTAGTGCACTGCGGCACAACAAATATATGTTACTCCAATAAAAAATTTATTTGTATATATTTTGATGAAATTTCCATTCCAGAAGATCTACTCATTTAAGTTATATAAGTCGTTTTTTAGGAGAATCATTCCACTCAAGTATTCGATGCAGTAATGTCAAGTATTCATGCAGCTGAAGTGGAATATGATGAAAGATGAAGTTTAAACCTAATTCAGGCTCTCCCATAGGTTCGTTCTGGAAAAGCGTTTTCCGCATCTTTAGATGCAGAACTTTGAGTAAAAACATTTCTGATCGAAGCGCTATTTATGAAGCACATTAAAGGAAATCTTCTTTCGAGTGCAGCACAATCATGTTTCCATCTCTTTTATAGACTCAACTTTGTTGTCTATCAAAACTGCCTCTTTTCCTCTGCCCTTTCATGATTCCATCGCTAATAGTGCTTAATGAAAGAAATTAAGATAACAATAAAAACCAAAACTCGTACGATTTCCAGTGAAACAAACTGAGGGCAAATGCTCGCCAGGAAAACATCACGCGCTCAATTAAGCAGCACTCCATCTATTATCTGTCCGCTGAAAGTGCACGCCCAATATCGATAAGGTGGATGGACTGCGGAACTGCTTAAAACACACAATTGGGTACTATGGGGAAGCAAACAACTCCAAGTATGATGCTAAAAATTTCGATGAACTCGCAAGATGAACGCATAAAAGAAATGCAAAAAAAGCGCTAGAAACATTTGCATGATTTGTGCTTTTTTCAGTTAAGTCCACCAGACCAACCGGTTCCCCAATTTTCAGAAAAAATAACAGAATGTCTAACATTACTTTCTCGAAAACCATCCAGTTGCACAGAACCTACAAAATTTGCTTTCGGCACTCATCTAGCCATGTTACGTTCATGTAACTATAATTCATTCAAAACATGGCTAATCGAGACGAATGCGTTTATGAAGCCAGCACCCTGCATTGCTTGATATTAGTTACTACGCGAAACTGTGCGGTCGATTATAAGCATACTCGCTCTGATCAGAGTTCTTGGCTTCGTTTTCGCCAGCCACTTCACCCAGCACCCTCATCGGCATGAGGGCGATGAAGTAGCTCCCGACCCTCCTTTTAAGTTCAACAACAATGAATCGACCTGTCAGCATCAGGTAGCTAGGTGATGAGCCCAGGCATTGAACTTCACACGAGCTTACAACTTGTCCTAAGCTGAAGTTGGAGTGATATGAAGAGACATTTATTCATAAAATCTTGTTGAATAAAGTAAATAAAAGAAATCAACATATGGTACAGATTGCACCCACTTAATTTCATCGGTCACAGCCTTGCATCTCGAGGAATGAAAAAAAGAATCCCATGATGAAAAAAGGAAACAAGGAACCCCAGTCCCATCACAAATATTTCATATTCAAATTCAAAGTTCACATTACTAGAGATGATATAGAGATGATGACCAACCGGAACGAATATCGGTTTAGAATATTACGATAATGCTCATATTACGGTAGTATGTCGAGTATGTGCCCATAACTTTCGTCAGCATACAGCCGACAAATAGATGTGAGCATAGACACTACACACTACGTATGAAGAACACTATCGTGCTAATGGTACAATTATGATAATTTTTAGCTGCAATAGTAAACATGTTTTCTGTGAAATTAATAATTATTCTAAATGATCGAATTTCCCCTCAATGCTACTGACCGTTGTTATAGGTTCGAGCAATTCATTGTGTTCATGCGCATGTGGCGCCGACTGGTTTCCATCAACGGTGTGGGTGGTGAAGTTGTAGTGGGCGTGACAGGTGCTCTAGCGGTGCACAAATGCTCCTCGTCGTCGGCCAAACCGAAAAAGATGTACCCGTGCCTGCGAACGCTTGCTCTTTCTTCTGCTTTCATGGGCTCCCTTGTTTTCGCGGGTTCATCGTATGCCCTTTTTAGACTCTGGACACCTACGCCGCCTGTTGCTGCAATCCGAAACAAGCCCAATACAAAAATGGCTACCCCGGCAGGATCACAAAGCGGAGCGACACTTCTGCGCGCTGCTTGTTAAAATGACAGCGATGCGGACTGCAATATTCGTCGAAGCGGCGAATTAGTGCATATTGCTTTTAAGCGTACGAATAACCGCTGTGCGACCCAACTGGTCTTGAGCAACATTTTTCCTGAATGGACCCTATTAATCCGCTCTTTTCAGAGCACCTCAGACCCAACAAAGAATCGGGACAGGAGTGTCCAAGTTGGACTTGCCGATAGTTTGCCGAAAACTGTAGTAGACTCAATAGTCAGATCCAATAAGCACACATTGATTGGTTATGTTCGTGAAGTGATGTTCCAAACTAGATTGTAGACGAGAATTCCCATCATACTGTGGCATCCCAAAATTCGTCAGTCAGACTGAGGTCGAACGATCCTTACGGCGGCCAAAGCCATGAGTGTCCATCTCGGATGGCTCTGTCTGTTTTCAGCTGGAGTGCCAGAGTTCACATTTTTCCTTGTAAACCAAAAGCATGACCCACAAGCATACAATTATTGATGAATGTTTCAAGTATTCACCCGAAAGAGTCGTCCTCGAGTACCACACTATTGGGGTCAGGTTACGAAGCAGGACGGAACGTGTGTTCTGATCATGGCTGGTTCGTAAAATAGAAGAATTGGTCACGTCGATGACAGTACACTGATCGTAGTCAGCGCAAGAAGGGCCCAAGAGATCGACCGCAGAAGCATTAGCGAGGAAAGTTTTACCATCCTTAACCCGAGGAAGGTACGTCAATTTCCTCATCTCATTGCGTCCATTACCTTATCCATTCAGGATCATTGGTTGTTCTACGAGCGTGACGCGCCACCAACGGTCTACTTCTCCCTTTGTTCCATCTTCACTTTTTTCTTTGTTCTCCTGTTTGCCCTTCTTCTCACTTCAACCCTTGGGCCATAATCAGGGCATCGATGATCCTTGTCGTCTAGCATACTGCAAGAAGACATTTACTTTTTTTCGCATTATATTATTCTTTTGTGTTTTTGTCGTCTTTCTATACTCGTCATAGCGTTGTAGATGTTCATTGCGTTCAAAGCTCTAGCTTCACATGTTAGGCGTTGTTTTATGAATGTATAGTTTATTTCAGTTGCCTTCTTGTTTTGTGTTTTGTCGTCGTTTGAACGAGTTGCTCTTTTGTGTTTTGTCACCACTCTACGGCGAACATCTGCAAGCGTCCGCCGTCATGTTCTGTGCCTCCAAGCGATCAGATACGAATCGGCCATGTAATCGTCGCATGCTTCACTGGAGACACGCCGTTAGAATCGGATACTTTGATATCTTATATGCTTTCTAGGATGTGGTTTGTTGCTATCCGGCGAAGCTCCCCTCTGTCACTTCTAAGTCTCCAGTCAAAGCTGGTCGAGATGGCTGACTGTCATGTCGATGGAGCAATTATGTCGATTTTTAGCTGCAGTAATAGCCGCATTTTGGGCTGTGGTATTATTGATTCGAGATATTCATTCTATCCTCTGCGCATGTGTTGTGCGCCGATCGGTTTTCATCAGTAAAGTTATAGAATGCGGCGGGAGCTGGAGTGCACGTGGTAGGGGCCCCGCTATTCAGAACCACTTCACGTCTTCGGCAGGACTGAAAAAGCCTTCACCAACGCGCTCTTTCGCGGCCCTTTCCTCCTAGCACATTTTCCTTTTCTTTTATGTCGAAGCTTCCTTGTTCTTATGAGTTCCCCATACCTCCTTTACATTTCTGATACTAGCCTAAATACTTGCCATCCAGAGCAGAAGCAGTACAGAACAACATAAATACAGTCATCCTGCACTGCATGCAGAGAACTTGAAAAAAGCAAGTGTTTGACGAAAAACTAACTGCAAAGCACGCTCACATAAATATTGCACCATTTTATTGTGCACTGAATGTTTTGTTGAAATATATGGCCAAAATATTAACAACGCATCATAATGTGTCTCAACAAAACACAACAAGAAAACGATGCCTTGAAATGAGTGTTAAATTACTTATGCATTAATTGAAACAAAGTCGAGCTCAGGTTCCACGAAAGCTAGGGATAGAGTCGGGGATCTTTGAGGCTAGGAGGATTCTGAGAGGTACAGCATCTTCGGGACTCTAGAATGGCAAGCTATTGAGATTAGACGAAACGCTGACCACCAAAGTGGCAACTCCGCATCCTCTCACAATATTTGTTTAATTGAACGGATATTCGCTCAAAAAGTTTTTGTTAGCCATTCTCAGCTACTTCAGAGGGACATTGTGTCTTCGATGATAAACCGCGTAAATAATTTAATGTTGCTGTTCGCATTACTCGTTGTATTTGTTGTTCGGTTGACTACAGCTAAAGTTTGCTCTGTAACGGCCTCTAATTAATGCAGCACTCGTA
Source organism: Baylisascaris procyonis (assembly GCA_037389465.1). NCBI lineage: Eukaryota > Metazoa > Nematoda > Chromadorea > Rhabditida > Ascarididae > Baylisascaris > Baylisascaris procyonis. Next base: position 386,528 of record JAZARR010000221.1, read on the forward strand.
ATAAAAGCATTTATTGGTAGGTAAATGAAGGATCTCAGATCAGCTATGTATCAGAAAACGACCATGTCGGAGTTGCGACTACTTGATACTGTTCATAGGATCAACTATTGGGAAACGTTGCTTCCACGCACTTACTTATTTTAAAATAAATGTCGCGAACCATCGTAGAATTGCGAGAATATCAGCGAACGATTCAATGACAAGTGATGCCATCGCCGGAAGGCCGAAACTGTTTGTACGTTCTTTTCAAATCTATTACTTCTTCGTCTTCTTCTTATTTATTCTCTTCAACTGACGCTATGGTCGTAGTGTAACGTGATTGCGCTCATGATATCATAATGAATTTCTGCGCACAGCTGTGTTGTTTTTGCATTCGTGTAGGTGCTGGTTTAATTACCCACTTTTGAGGTGTTCGAATAACGAGATGGCGGCGCCCGTCTGCAAGCCTTGCAGACAAATTTAGGTGCACACGAGGAGGGCAGGCGAAAAAAGTTCATACCAGCAGTCTAATAGAGGCCCATTTTTCCATTCGCCTTGCGATAAAATGAGTTGAGTCGAAAAGTGGTGTTGCCTCCTTGTTTAAACCACAAGAAAGACGTAACTATATTTCAAATCGAAAACCTTTCTCGTTCATTTCATGCCTTAGTTGAGCAATACCTTGACATCCGCAACATACAGCACAATGGCGATCCAACAACGTAATTAAAGGACTATTTGATGATAAGCTTTTCATAGCATATGAATAAATGAGAACGGCGAGGCCATAACATCAATATTCGAGCCCTTTAAATCACTGAGTAGCTTGACGAACTCTAGAAGATTCATAGAACGAGTCATCCTTTTATGAATCCTAGAAGCCTAAATGGATTTGTTCACCGCATAACTTAATTCAGAAGAATCGAAGAAGTCTAGATGCGTGGATCGATGAGTTTTATTAAATCATAAACATAAATAACATTTAAGTACCTCAAGTACATCGGGTAGAGGAGCATTAAGAAGAGCGATATTTTAAATGAGGTGAACAAAGAAACAAGTTGAATAGACGGAATTTCATCAGCCTATTCGCAAAATATATTGTCGGCCATATAATGCGCTTTCAGATTTTCTAGAATTCAGAGAGCTTTATCGATTTCACGCTGTCTAACTTCACTCTTCAGTAAGCTCAACTTCACTTATGCAATGTCCATTTGACTTCAGATTTTTTAGGCACTTGTTGCAAATTTCCATTTGCAAACGCATTATCGTGAGATTTTATATGCATATATATGCGGACGTCTATCTCTACCTAGATTTATCCAGGCAACCGCTATAGAGCAATTGATGAGTGTAATCTACACTATACGTTGATCACTATATCGAAGTTCAAATCGATCCATCAATTTCAACACAGCAAAAGACACTTAAAATGTGTTCAAAAAGTCGCATGTGTAAGACTATCTAATAGCCAGTCGGATCGTAAAACGTCAGTAAAAACGAATTCTGACTTTGTACGACGGATGAAATCGGTCGGGATGAAATTCTGGTGCATTTCTGAGCGTGTTCTATCATGTCGGTAATTCATAAAATCGACTTACCAGACAAAAGGGACTGCAGAAGTACGCTTATTACGTTTTTCCACTTGTTAAGCGAATATCCTTTTCCACCAAACAGGCGTCATTTGTGAAATAACGGGTCGGCAAATTAGTGATCGGCACTTTATGGCCGGCATTTTATTCATACCTCGTTGATCTTAACGCTCAATCATTTCGAACTTTTCAATACTCAACAATACCCCACGACGGTCTAACGTTCTATTATATTATCAAAACTATGGGAGAGACGAGTTTCCGATGAACAGATATACGGAATAAACAAACAAACAATATTCAAACAGTATTCAACTTGAAGTAAGATCGACACAAAATAGTCACTAGCGTTCCTGTTATACTTTTTTCATATATGCTTCTCCCCTCCCGTCCCTTCATCTTTCCCTCCTCTCCTGCTCCTTTCTCCACCATTCTTCACCTCCTTCCCCTCCTCACGACTGCACTCATAAATAGAAAAAAAGAAAATCAGAAACTAGAAAGAACTTCTATGAACTAAAATCATTCACTATTCACCTGAATAAGCGTTCATCGTTGTTAAAGCGGACGCATACATCAACAAGACGAGGTCGATGGCCACAATTGTTGCACCACAGCACAGAGACACACAGTGCCCAATACACAAAAAAAAACGAGACTGACATACGTGAAATAGCACAGTGAATGCGATACTCTCAATAGTGAATGTGCTATGCTCCTCCCCTCCTCAAACATTTTGCTTATTCATTGAAAATAATCTAACTGGAACAAAGTATAGCAATGGGAAACTCACGTGCATTCCCCATGTGTCAAGTTAAGAGAGTTTCGAGTCTTCTCGGATCCCCTGAGGGAAATTTCCGGATTGAAAGTCCTTAAAAGTCCTGGGAACAGGACAACACTTGGAATCGAGTCGATATATGGGCGGCTAAAATTGCTTAAGAACTGAAAAAAACTAATCGCAGAAGGAAGGACATCAAGTGCTTGCCCTTCCTGTGCGCTTTCCGACAAAGCATATTCATGGCACTATTATGTCTCAGGTAAGTGTGCATATATTCATCCGCGTTCACCTGTCGGCACGATAGTTTGAAATTGAAGACCGCCGATGAGAGAGTTAACGTGACTCCCGATATCTACCACCTTTCATGTCGACCAATCAGTATCCGGAGGAATTGAAAATATTCAAAAGTGCCAAACATCAGCTTGCATTTTACACCAATCGGGTGTTTGTTTCATACCTGTCAGACCACAGAAAGGCGAATCCTTCGCAGTATAAACGGCGACCTTTGTTTCATCTTGTGCTGACGCTTGAACTAATTGCATACTGCGTTATTTGCTAATAATTTATGAGACGGTTCAGATATGAAGCATATCGTTCCGCTTCAGTGGCATTTCCTTCAATTGTTTTTTAAATGGAAGCTCCCATCACTGGATCCTCACAAATCGTGACAACTTTTTGCAAGACGAGGGAAGTGGTAGAAGGTCACGGTGGCAAGTAATTTTGGCTCTTCTCTGCCACCCCGTCACACAACGCCATTTGCAGCCGATTGAGAGCGACGTTCTTCTTTTAAAAGCAAAAAAATGATGAGCTTTAAAATAACACTATTTCCAGATATACTCACTATTTTTCAACAAAAGTAAATTATGAATAAGAATTCACTTGATTTGCTTAATGCTTCATGCCTTGAAAAATTCAAAGGTTTTCCGTTCAACGAAATCCTCAAAGAATCAAAAGAATCCCTGTAACATCCTTGTTCTGCATACATGCTCTTCGCGACCCTCACGACTCCTGTTCTATTCCCACCATAGGCAAACGCCAAGACTGGCACTTGCTTAACTCTATAGGCACAATACTTGGCCACGAAGGAACTCCACAAACACATAACCACATAGTTTTATTAGCTTTGTGAGCCAATGGGTTAGAAACTGCACTCAGGGGCTTGAGATTTGCTATTTACGATCCCTGTATCCAGAATAACACAAATGTTATACTTCAAATTACTGACTTAAAAGTATGGATTTTTGGATTCATGATCGCAGAACAACTGCATTTGCATCAGCCGAGCCCTATTAGTTTTATCACCTTACCAGTTCGTTAATCAAAAGTAGTAACACTGTATTGCAAAATCCGGTCATAATCCCCTAACCGAGAAAATCGCAAGCACAAGCTCACTCTCACCAACGCCTATCAACTCAAACGTTGTTAAGTCATGGATTGTGGCTAGCACCCAGAGTATTTGCGTCTCACGTTACTGTTTCTCAGATATTACACCTCAGTCATGCTTTATAATTTAGACTCAGGACGATATAAGAATAGCACAGTACTTCATTCGTGCATATATTTGAGGCAATTCTTCAATCATTTGCATATCAATCAGCATTCATTAAATGCAGTAATACTCTTTGCTCACTTTACTTCTTGATGGCAGAGATTAGTTTCTTGATGAGATCCATCACTGATATTTTAATCAGTTACTAAACAACATTCTTATCAAGACAAAAATATATCGAGAGCTTCAAACGAAAGGAAACAATGTCAAAGATAGAGTAACGAAATGTGTCTTCTCAAGCATCGTACAAAAAAGGACAACCGTCTTAAATCAGAAATCTTTTCTGATAAAAAAAAATTGAAATCGGTTAAATAGAAAGAAGATTAAAAATAATTGTTTCGATTGTATTTTATTCGGTTTTATGTAAGAAAACTTCGATCGTTTCAAATGAGAAAAAATTATCTGATGAAATCACTAATGAAGTTCGATTGACGCAATAATTGAAAAAGCGCAATAGACATTGATTGGCAAATATGCATTCTTGCAATTGCATTCAATAGAAGAGAGCAGTTTCGTGCACTGCCGAAAAGAAAAATAACATTTGAACAACGATGTATTCACAAGTTAAATGATTTCATTGGCTAGCACGCAATCTTCCCCACTTATTTTTCTAAAAATGTCATCTACTGTAAAGCATTTAGAAAGCCCCCATTCCCTCAAATAATCCCTCCCTTATTGAGGAAAAAATATGCAAATAAGCGATTGTCATGTAGCAGGTTAGAGGAAATAGGCCACTACGAAACTTATATTGGTACACCTTTAAGCGCAAAAATGATGTTAGTGAAAAAGCAATAAGTTTTGACCATGAGGTTCCTCCCCGAACCTTCATGTTACAATCGCCGAGGTCATTATCGTCGGGTTTTTCTGCTTCAATATCCACATCGAAATCGTTTACTTAGAAAATAAAGAAACGAGTCTATAATCCACATGAAGAAGCCCTCTCATTCTGTCATAAAATTGCTTTCAAAACGTTTGAAGACGTACAAACAACTATAAGCAATACAATAACACAAAATAAGACAGCGATTAAGAATGATAAATGAGAATACAAAAACTTCTTTTCCGAAAAAAAAAAAACAATTTTTGTCACTGCATTCTTTTAAACAAAACAAATGACGCCAATGCATTTATATAGCGAAGTGATTCAAATCATCCAATATAAATCGTTCCTCACGTCGAATAACGATCATTTCCAACAAGGATAAAACTGTGAACAAAGAGAGGAAATGTATTTAATCCATACTGGTATAAAATATCAAACACGTTTATGCCTGGAGTTCTAAGTACTGTAAATAATAGCATTCCGAGTGATTCAACAAGAAAAGAAACCAAATTAGATATATTTCGATAAGCATTCATATATTTGAGGTTTCACTAGTGCCGTAATGGCTGCTGAAGAAAGAGAAGCCATCACCGAGAACATGTGCTCGGCTATTCGTCGAGCTGCGAATCGTTTGCTCCCAGCATAACTACGTAAAAATTTAAAAACAATCCCTCTTCCCATAACGATGACCAAAATCATGCTTATTGAATTTATCTGCGAGAAGCTCTCTATGAATTTCGCTACTAGCAAAGAGCTTAGCATCACAAACCTCACGTATCGCTTTCAAGCCAAAAAAACCACGAAGTACTGAGCAAGCCGAGCGCCTCATAACATTGTTGATGGGAACATATTTCCATCAGCTCGTTTCCCCTCAAATGTGCACTAGCAAAAACCCTGCTGCATAAGTGCTAATGTGTTCAACGACAGCTTCATAAACGATGATGGAATGAGGAGAAATATTGCTGACTGGAAAAAATTTAATGAGAGGTGATAAGAGAACAAGATTGGAACATAGGGAAGTTCAAAATTTCTGTCACCGACAGCAAAAAACAAAAAGGTGATTAAGGGTGCAGAAAAAATAAATTATACTATTTAGCTTCACAAAACAAGCAGAAAGAGATAGATAAATGGAGGTGGATGGAGGGGGAAAGATGGAAGGATGCCTATGGCTCCTTCAGTTTTTCATATCAACTTAGCTTTTTTAGCACGAGCCTCATTCTCAGCAGCCAACTCTCCACAAGCTAGCTCCATTTTGTAGTTCTTGGTAACCATTTCGACCCAACGCTGCTCCAGCTCTTTCAATTTTCGGCCTGCCTCAACCTGACTGTCCCGCCGAAGGGCGTGAATATTCATTACATCTTCTCGCATCTGCAATGAAGCTTCTATTGTCTAGATGGATCGAAACATCTGCTATAAAATACGATGACAACATTTACATTTTCATTGCAGAAAAAGATCGAAGAAAAATCTCCCCTCAATCAACCCCTTCTCCTCCCTTTCAGTGAATGTCTTCAAATATGAGTAAACAAAATAACTTCCTGCTAGGAAAATATTAAAAAATCGACATGAGAGTCTATGAAATTTTGCTGTAAGACGCATAGTTAACCTATCTGTACGCTGTACCGAAATACTAATAATCATACTGTACTGTATCACTATATTCTGATCACTCTCCTATACGATACCACGGCGCCATATCAGAATAGTTAACGATTAAACATCCTCCCATTCATTTCGCAAAAGCAATTTACATTATTAGGGAGTCTATTCGAGGTTATACAGTACAAAATGTGCAATGCTAGTAAAGACTCGCACTGACTGCAGGAACTATAAACGATACAGCTGTGCTCGAACCAGTGATGTCATCGCACCAAAAAGCACTATATGATCTGTGATGTTCTTTTACTTGTACCAAGTATGGCATACGATTGTACCAAATCTGAAGCAGCAAGTAGAATGTAATCTAATTTTTAAAGGATGATACGAGTACAGCACTTTGTGAGCTTTTTGGAGAAAAACATAACTGCCTCCCACTACTTTTCCGCTGTACTTGTACTAAAACGTTCTTTAGCTTTTTCCAAACCTAGAAATAGTGTTTTTGGGCCCTTTTATTTCAGATTTAATCACTGTATCTTTTGCATTAATCCTTTCTTTTTTTGACTACAAATTAGAGGGGAATAGCCAATTCTACTATTATAAAGCAAAAAAATCAGTGTAGATGAAACTGCTAAAAATTACTTCCCTATTCATGGCTTCGCATATTTGTCTGAACAATTCATACAGTAGACACAATACAGTATGTATGAATCCCATTAACCGGTTAGTTCATAAAGCTATTCCAAAGTCGCTTTCAGACATCGTAGTGTGGAGTATTTGAATTACATCCCCTTCCGTTTATAACATTTCATCCTTCCATGTCCTACAGCGGAAGTGCTGGGGATGGGGAGACACCTATATTTAAAAAATCTAAATAGCCATGATTTACCTTTCGCAATTGCTTCTCTTCGAAATGCAATATATCCTCGAGGTTTTTGTTGAAACGAAGCATCGTCTCCGGTGCATATTCCTCCATTAATTGCAGATTTAGATTCCTGAGACGAAGATGCTCGTTTTGAGCGGCCGCATTGCGAATCGCCTTCAATCAACGAAAAAATTTTAAATCCATCAGAACAAAATGAATGCAATCAACCAATAGCAATTTTCGTTGAAGTGTTTAAATGCTCAACGAGTTTTATTGAGTAAACGAAGAGAACCAAAAAAAGGACAAAAAACACTTTCCTACTTCTCAGTTTTCACAAATCTGATTAAACAGCCATCTCGGAAATAGATTTGAAAGATCCTGTGACTTGATAAAAGCAATAACGATGGCAGTAATTTTATTGTACTTATATTACAACAACCAAAAAGCCTGCTACCATGTCGGTCATATAAACCATAGAGACGCCTTAATCATGTCAAAACATGGTTACGCTTTACGACAAGTCCACCTTCACACGTCCTACCACGTCCCCCCCCCCCACTCGTCAGTTATTGGAACCCGTTTACGTACATCAATGACACTACCAAAACCATGTAATAAATATGCCTGTATTTTAAGATGGATAACAAAGTATTCGACATCCCCACCCTGTGAATAACAAAGTATTCCTTTTGCAAAATAATTAAAGATTCATACTTGTAAAAAATTTCATAACCCAATATAAGTCATGTGATCGTCGAAACCAATCGAATGAAATGCAAGCGAAACAGGAACCTTACTCACTATTACTATCAGAGGTTTTATTCGAAGTAATATGCTAATTCTAAACTCATAAGAGTCATTTCACTGAACATATTTCCAAACGAAAAACAGTTTCAAGCATGAAATTCTATCGCCATAAGACTAGAGACATTAGCATTAAACTATAAAAGAAATACATCGAGAAAAGCGCAAAATACCTTTCGCCATGATGTCTTATCGCCTTGCCGTCCAGTGGTCGATGGGCACGAAAGTTCACAACGTGACATATCTAATTTAGGCATTTCCTAAACACCAAACACTTTGAAATATTTGATACCATCGACAATGAGAATGGCAAATTAACCATAAACTCCTAACCGCGAATCTATACTTGCTTTAAAGTGCGTCCTTGACATCTTAAAATAAGGATTTCGGGAACTATAAGAAAAACGGTATTTGAATTAAGCGACTTGACAAGCATAAAACACTTAGAAGTGAAAATAAACCAACTGTGACAAACAAAGCTCCTAAAGAAGCTATAATAGTTAATATCTTCTCAATAAATCGATGTGAAATATGAAGTTTCAAAAGTTTTCACAGTGGTTTGGAGGAATTTGAGGGATGAGGATCTCAGTGATCAAGAAGTCATGGGATGCATCAAGACGATATTAAAACAAGAAGCGTATCATCTTTGAAGCGCTTCTGTATGATACCACTCTACAAAGAAACCTAAGAAAATCGATACAACCGCCACTATAGAGATTAGCCGCATCAATCAACATCATCCAATATATGAAAAACTTTTGTCGCCCTATTCTCTCAGAAGTATACAAAAGGACCATCTTTTAATTGACAAGCCCTCTCCCCCCTCCCCCCAAGGTTTCTGGCCTCTCGAAGGTATTTTCAAATTTCAGTAGAAATGTTTCAAATGGTCTCATGGAGATGCTGCGAACACACATTTCAGTTCACTTATGCCACGTTGAGGTAAGCGCACCCGTTTTCGGTTTCCCAGTGTTGCCCACCTTTCAAAAACAATTTTCATTAATACTTTCATACCTGCTTTTTAGCCATTCGGGCATGTTCCTTAATCATACAAGGCGTTAAGAAGGCATCCAAATCGGGTGGCGGTAAAAACTTCAAGTAGTTCTTGGTGGGTCGGAATGTGCGACATTCACTTTCGATCAATTGCAATGCCATTTGTCGATCTGCCTCTGTGTAGTCGGTATCCAAATAAGGTAGTGCATCCACAAGAACGCCCGCATCACCTTCGTTCTCAGCTAGGGCACGTCCATCGCTTATTGATACCGATGGCAATGTCAACATTCCAGACGACTGTCCACCGCTCATCCTTCAACATGAGTCCAGCGGTATGTGAGTTTAATTACAAAATTGTTATGGCCAATTTGCTGGCACCGATATCCTTCACAACCATTCCCCGCTATGCAGCAACTTTACACACATTTCAGCGACACCACTGACCGAAATCCACAAAAGAAACTTCACTTTTACTCCAATACTTAACGTAGTAAGCTAGGCGTTAAAAAAATATCCAAGCCAATTAGTGACAAAGCATCGCAACCACCACACTCCCAGTCCCAATATGTTTAGCCCAATGCATGTGATCTAATGCATTTATAAAAAACTTTTTAACGCCTGAAAGTTGACTCTTACCGTTCAACTCGTCGAAGAAGATTCAAAAATTGAAATATTTAATCCACCTATAGCATCGCATCGAATTCAAGTTTGAAAACCGAGCATATTCGACGATTGAAGACCCAACTGAACTCATCGAAGTGCACATACCCGTTGAATAACTTGAAAACGTAACATCACATGTATACACAACATTATATTTCGTTCTTTTGGTTATAAGAAGAGCAGTCACATTCACAAGCATGACTGTTTCCATTGTTGAACTAATGCCACTTTGACCCTCATCCATTTCCCCTCCTTATTTTCATGCACCATCCTACCCCTCCCCCACCCCCACTCTCATCCATCTTCCTCCTCTCCTCCACTCTCATCGACCCTCCCCTCCCCCCAGTACGTCAGTATAAACAATAAAGTTCAATTAAACTGTTTCGGCTGAAAACCGTCTTGTAACATTCAATAAAAGCAACATTATATTCAATTAATGAGAATATTTTATTCACGACGCACAATAAAAACAGCTAAAAGAGAAAGCAAAAGATAAAAAATTATTGAAATAAAGTTCAAATAATAATGAGCAAATATTGGCAAATAAAAACAAACAAACGTTCGCATATAATTATAAAAATGATCTTTCAAAAAAAGGGAGCAATTGCTTTCAATAGATCTATATGTAATTACCATATTTAATTATTCGATAAAAAAGGAATATGAGCGATATAACTCATCAACACTTGCATATCTCTTATTCATTTAAGTTAATTAGAACAGCGAATCTTAAAAAAAAAAAAACTCAAAATTATCGCGTTCAATAAAAGCGTAAATAAACATTACAAAAAATACATTAAAATTCAAATATTTCATTGAAAGCGAAAATGTGAAAATTAGCTAAACATATGTATATATTTGATATTCTCGAAAATAGATTTTAGACTTCCTTCCATATGATTTAAACTTGGCGGTTTACACCTCAAATAGATAAAGTTTTTAAACCTTTTTCTTTAAAGTTCAAAGGTTGGTGGTTTAAACTTGGTTAGAACAGACAAAAAACAGCCATTTTTCAGGTAATGAAATACTAAATAGAATTTGAGAAATTCTTTCAAATTAAACATTACTGAGCAAATTTCCTTCCCTCGAGCCATACGATTATGCAAACACGCATACTTTACTCGAATTCAGTGCAGTTTATACGAATATAAAAGTGATTGTGGCAGAGAAGTAACTGAAGGATAAAGGCCCATAGTGGGCTAGTGAAATTCTATAGAGACAACTCTAGCTTCTATATAATAAAAGCATCACAAGCTATATGCAAGCCGCTCGATTCACTTTACAAAACAATTAAGCGCATTAATAACACATAGAGGATCCCTCATAATGTTCATTAACTGATCACAACAACGAATAAAAACATGAAGCACTAATACTATATCTGAGTTAAATGAGTCTCCAATTTAAGCTGATTGTACGACGAGCATTGATAGTGACAACACCTACACAACCGGCGCCTATTAACAATCATAGCGGAGACATTCCTAATTCAGTCTCTTTGCTGCTTCGTCGCACCACTTTTTAGTTTTTACCATTCACGCATGCGACGCATTGCTGCATCGTACCATAATGTAAAATTCTACCCTTATTTCCGCCATTAAAACAACTACCTCGGCTATTGTCGCTAACCCCCTTCCCTAAGATTTGAAACAAGTGCTCTCTCTCCCTTCGCTCCCCTTAACATCTCACACAGCCATTACATCTTTTAATTCCAAATTTTCACAAATACTGTAAAATTTATATTAACAATATTTATGATTTTATGCACAAATATAATTTTAAAAGATTCTCATAGTTTTATAGAATTTTTTTTTTATTCACGCATAAACAACGTTTAGTGAATATTTTCAGTCAGAAAATTCGTTTCTTTGAGCAATTTTTAGAATAGATTAGATCCACTCAGGTCGATTTTTCATCAAGCTCATCGTTTCCATTAATAAAGTACAAGTTACCGCATAATGACTACTGCAAGTCTATGCAATATCTTATGGTCACATATCACAGCATTTACACATTAAAAAAACAACAGCTCTCATTCTTTTTCATTTTTCGACTATGGAAACAACTTATTATAGAGCAATTATTTACATAATTAGAGAAAATATTATATAAATAGTATAAATGAAAATTTATACGAACTTACATTGTATATATTATATAAAGATAGGGGACAATAATAAAGCGCATGCATGATTTTAATAGATATATAATGCGAAAAATGAATAAGAGCTAAAATGAAAGGAAAAATTGGGCAAATAAAATGACCACAGTTCTGCTATCACCTGATTTCCTAATCTGAATAAAATGAACGAATACAACTTCAGGTCTCTAAAAAAAGGGAATCTTTTCCGCTGAAATTTTCCCCAGTTGAAAATAGGAAAAAGTAAAATCGAGCTTAGCATATCACAGCAAAAGTAAAATAGCCATTCGAGCACTGATTTATCAAGTTCGCTAACAATTTCTATAATATGCAAACATCTAAGTGCTTTGAAAATTGTCTACGAAACGCGAATAACATTGTATTTCTTGCTTTTCTGTTTTTTAGATACTGCCGATTGCAATCTTTCAAAAAATGACATATAACTAAACGAAAAAAAGTAATTGACGAATCGTTTGGCCAATAGTTTCTTATAAAAGAGAGTGAAATAAAACAATCATCTATCACATAACAATAAACTTAACAAAATTCAAGAACGCTTTTACGTTCCCATCGGCAGTTTCTTTATCACTCTATCAGATTCCAGCTGAACATCGAAGTAACACAAAATCGTACACCTAGACGAGAACTCATGAAAACGAAAGTCATAGCGTTTCCCTTCTGATTTTCTCCCCCTTAACTTTTGCCTCGATATCAGAATCACCTATACTGCAAAACTTCCTAATATCTACTTCTAAAGTACTGTCTCAACAACCGATAAAGAAACCTCATCATATTCTAAAATAACACTATCCAACTTTCTATAACTACAAAATTATGGTGCTGTCGAGGAATCTATATCTGAATTCGATCATCGCAATACGAAATTTATCTCGAAATGCAAATGAAAAAAGCGGCATATAAGAAATGAGTGAAGAGTTCGATCTGAAGAATATAATTCACAAAAAAATATATTACAAACTAAAAAGCCTCATCAGAAATTACAACGAACATAATGCAGCATTAGCGCTTTTCCGTTTCGATTACCTCATTGACTACGTGAACATTTTACCTCAGCAATGATGCAAACAGAAAAACAACCAAAACACCGACATAAACCCGAAATTTCTCTAGTATCGAAAATGATGATAAATAATTATTTATTGAAAGCTTCCATCAACTCGAGCTAAAAATTTCCTCGACGATTTATTTGAGCTCTCAGCATATGGCACGATAACTTTTCCACTTTCACGATCACACTAGTTGTTCTTTCTCTCTCCTTAGTACCACTCCTTACATAAGCGCGGTCATTATGTAAACGCTGCTATTAGCATGATACAAAAGAGTGCTGAAGCATTATGCACATTGAAATACAAAACGAATAATTGCATATAGATACGCACCGTACACTTACCACGCAAATCTAATCGAATTGCTTTCAATACGCAACGTTCAAAATAAAGTTGGAAATTAGTGACGATAGCAATAACACATTTTGAATTAAGTATTAACAATAATGCAAACGAAATAATTTTCATCAATTAAAATAGAGAGGGAATTGGCTTAGAAAGAAAGCTGTTAGAAGATATCTCCTAGGGAACTTTTCATTAATCTGCTTGGAGATGAAAGCAAAAAAGAAACATCGATATCGAAAATGCCGATACTACGATATTTCAAAATTCGACTCTATTTTAAATCAAAAAAGATTTCATTCTGCAGCATTCTTTCTCTCATTATCACCCAATCAGATTTTATAATTCTAAAAAGATTCCTCTCCTATCTATTAATTAGAATCAATCACTTCTTCAGTATTAAATCGTAAAATTTCAACATTTATAACATCAATCCTGTCTCCCAAAAATGTACAAAGATAGAAAGGGAGGAAGAGAAAGAGAGAAAAGGGAAAAAGAGAGCGAGAGAAATGTTGTGATGAAGAAAGACAAAAAAAAAAATCACTGAAACAAGAAATGTTTGCAAAAACGAACACAACAGCTTCGAGAAGAATCGAGCCGAAATATCAATTCGCATTTGAAAGGAAAGCACAAAGACCCGCGCATTTAATTCAGTGCCCATATTCTCTAAGCTGGTGATTGAATTACCTGCAAAATATTTTTGATCAATATCGCATTCACCTCATCGAAAAATAATAAAAACAAACAATTATCGTGAGCAAAGAAGATGAGCCCACAATTAGCATACCTGTCATTCAGTAGGGAATCACCTGTACCGAGCACAGAATGAACACTTACCTTCATATTGAGTTTGCAAATGTTTAGTCACCTAGCTGCGCCTAATGTATAACGTATAGTTTTCCAGCCGCCATAGTGAAGGAAGCTTAGATGTTAAAGTATTTTATGACCGCCACGGAGCGCATATCAGCTGAAACGGCGAATATTCCAATGAAGTCAATGTTCGAACAAAGCTTTAAATGCCACTAAGATTCCTATTTTAATTAAATCGCACATCTTTCACACAAAAGAGATTCACTTCAGAAAGGTTTCGGACCGGCTGCCACTATTATAGAATCTGCAGTGACAAATGATTGAGTACTGCTATCTGCGTGAACCATATATCAGAATACCGCTTTTCATTGCCAGTTTTGTTCATGTCTACACTTCTGAGCCATAAAACTTTTGCGATAGAACTCTATTTATTAATAAACGACATATCTAAGTTTACTTAAAGTAGCCAGCGTCAGTGATGCGCAATTAAACTGAAAAATACAAGCGGTAACTCGTTACCTGCAACGCATTTGCCGTCGTTATCTCCTCAATAACAATAATATCACTTGCGGTTCCTTCGGATGGCCGTTCATCAATAGGAACAACCTCTCCGTTACGCATCTTCACCAGCGGCGGTGTGCTCTTGTCTGGTGCATTTGCGACCGCAGACGCGGTCACCGTGCCGGAGTGCTCTTTGAGCGAATGCTTTGATGGTGGCTCCTCGGTAGTAAGCGCTGCTTCTTTGCCCGGTGCTGCCTCAGCTGCGTTGCTCAGCTTTCTCTTTGGACCCCTATGTGCGACCATCGCACCACCCGTTTCTTGTGGAATCGCTTTCGCAGCAATCACCGCTACGTCTTCAGATGTCGACGGCACCGAAATAACCTCGATCACCTCAAATACCGGAAACAACCTTATAAGAACTCAATGAAGATCAATGCGCATGCTACACCTCAAAGATCGCAACTAAGCGAGGTATAACGCGCATGTCTATACCCAACCGTTGCATTGCTCACCTCATATGTAAACAAATGACACAAATAAAGAAGAGCCGACGTTTATAATAATAATGTCATTTAATGTTTGTTATCATCTGCATTATAATCTGTTATAATTTATAACGGTATACTATGCATTAGAAGCGCTGAGAAAGTTGCAAAACGCTTCTATTTTTTATTGATACATTCCAAGAGAGAATAAATTTGCCAACAGCGACTCAAAAAAGAGCGAAGCCCTTTAACTGGAGCGATCTTCGATCATAAGCCTAAAGAATAGGAATGCAAATTCAATAATATGCAAAAAAAAGAGAAAAATATGGGCGAAGCAATCGAAAGAATTTTCATCGAAAATTTTTGCAGCCGAAAGGTCATCAAAATACATGTCATTTGCTTTTCAAATCAATAGACTTTACGCAAGGGGCACTCTAGAAGAAACAGGCTTCTAGTATAACCCTTCACTTTTTGTTTAGATGGCCCAACATATGCCAGAAAGAAATAAAAATCGTTGACTTGAGCTAACTTCAACATTAGAAATTAAGTTAACTTTATCATCACATAATAAAGCGTACAATTCATTTCAAACATCCCATATTAGCAAGCAGGGTTTTGAATGTTCAATACAATTTGGGCAATCTTTAATCTGGCGCATCTGGCCGATTGTCAATCTCTGACAGCCTGCTAACGACATAACATCGAAAGTTCCTGCCTGCACTTGTGCTTGCGCAGTCAAAAACATGCTCCAATTTCTTGCGGCGTGGATACTTACAGAAAAAGTAACATTTTCTTATTGAGGCAGACTTCCTTCAGTCGCTGCCCAATCACTTCCCAACTACGGGTCATACTATCTCATTCGTCAATGACAGGTTGACACTTATCCTTAGCTCAACTCTCATATAATGATACAAGTGCTCCTTCTAAAATCAGTTGCACAATTGCCTCACAGTTATACATTACGGAACTTCAAGTTACCGAATGAGCCCCGGGGTTATAAAATATTCAGTTCTTTCCGAAGGCCGCTGATAACGATAGCATCAAAAACAGTATTTCTTTCTTCCCCAGCGAGACAGTTACCCCAAAGCGCAATTACTTCCCCGGCATTATTGTGCAAGCCAACATGAAAAAAAAAACTATGGCTGCAAATAAGCAAAAACATACAGGATTGAATTTATAGAGTTTGGCCTTCGATCGTAGACGTTCCATGGCAGCCCACTCTCGCTTGGAGCAGTGGGCTCCTTGCTGCCTCGAGCACGCCGCGACCACTGCACGGTTACGAACCACCGGAAAATAAGACGTCAACTTCCGCTGGCTCTATAACCAGACCCTAACTTAACCCATCATACATGTCCTCATTCACCACGACCGGACCCACAGCCAGCCCAGAACAACGGGCAGGTGCCACCTTTCATACACAACTGAAATTTGGCACATGGCGAGATTTTAGCGCCACTGCTTACAATAAAAATTGGTTCATATAACCTGGCCTGACGGTGTTTCATTAGTTTCTACTAACCTCTTCCTCGAAATGAAATGCTGGCCGAGGGTCCGACCAATAGGTATTACGTCCACAACTACAGAAAACTGGGGGAATATTCAAATCAGAAATCTGTGGTACTTAAAAATTCGATCCAAAACAAAGAAAGCGCCAACCCTTAACCAGTTGGTTCCAGTACGTTAGTCAGTATATGTCTGAGCACCTCTTTGACTCATGACCGGAAGGAAAATGCTTTTTGTTTATTTCAACTATTCGATTCTTAGGCACACATAAGGGAGAAGGGGGATGCTAGATTATGGCGATTGCCCTTTCTTAAACCCGAAAGACACTTTTGCTAAGTGAATTCTCTGATGACGAGGTCACGATCATTTGAAGCTTACCGGATCCGTTCCGAGACGATTCCTTCAACCCCGTCCCTCCCTCTTTCTCAGCTACATGCCCGCTTTTACATTTCTACTACAATTCCCTCACGCCTAAGCTCTTGGCCTGATTCATGAACATCAGATATTTGGTGATGTCAATGATGGATCATCAAACTAGCAAGCATGACCTCTCTTCTGAGCACAGCAAAATGCAAAGTGCTAAGGGTGCACACGCGTGTCGAGACAGATGCGACAAGCGAGCGCAGTGTATACGCAACGCGCCTAAACGCAACCACATCGTTTAGCGTGGTTGACCGAGTGCAACCCATTCTCTCTGCGCTTTATTTTCTTATGCTTTCGGAGTATTTGCTGGTCACTCTTCCAGTAAATTCGGAGTATTTGTTGGTCACTCTTCCAGTAAATTCAGAGTATTTGCTGGTCACTCTTCCAATAAATTCGGAGTATTTGGTGGTCACTCTTCCAGTAAAGAAGGCATTTTAAAAGGAATGGCGCAAAAACACCACGATACCAGAGCAAAGATTGCAACCGAAGCAATTTACTACAAATTAATGACTAATACTTGAGCTAAAATAAGCGAAAAGGACACTAATGCAGTTGCATGGATCTTGGAGCTCGCACTTCACTCTGATGTACAAACTAAGCAATCTCAGAAGAGTGACCTTTATGTAGCTCAAGCGGGAAGAACTCTTATCTAGAGGGCCCCTCCAGCGTTCTTCAACCATGTAACTTTTAAATAAAGTACAAAGAGATCATACGATTTATTGAGGAACTGAAAGATGAGGTAGATGATTTTTAAAAAATGCAGCGCAACAGCACGAGAGAAATCGACCCTACCTCCCGACTAAAGTGATCCCGAAACCTTTAAAGACAAAACCAATTCTAGCACACTATCCAACCAGTAAAGAAAGCAAAAATAGGAACAAAGGTAGTAACTTACTGCGTTGTTTCTTTCCCTTGCCTGTTTCTTCGTTGTCCTTTCTACAGAGCTGGACGCTCGGCTTGGATCCCAACAACATTCTCGCATAAGAATTTCCTTAAAACCTCTCTCCATCACAAACACAAAGACGAACGTTGAGATCGAAGAATGTTGGGTGCAAGGACGAATGTTGAGATTTTCCGACAGACAGAGAAAGGCAGGGAGAGAAAGAAAAGCGAACAGACACATAAATTGCGGAGAAGGAATCTAGGAAAACAACCATATAAAGTACCGATCATTTCAATATAAGCCATATTCTAGAACGACATCAAAATTTCAAAAACTTAGCATTTTTTCGCAGAAAATCTTCTATAAAATTACAAAAAAAGTATCACAAAAAATGAAGGCAGAAAAACATTATTAGCAGAAACAGCAGGCAAAGCTCTCCTCTTCTCAAAAAACCGCTTCCTGGCTCCTGCAGGTTGAAGCAGCCGGCTGCTTAGATAAGAACTGAACCACGATCAGCAGTGATCACCACCGAGTTGTTTTGTTGTTTTTAACTTAACATTATCGGTTTTATGATACACCTCTGATATGAAACATCAAACAGACTTTTACATGGGGCATACACACTTCCCCTCTAGATCCTAGTCTCCTTCCAGTTGTTATGAGCTAAGTGCATAGAAAGGAGACGAAGGAAATCCCCACCCCGTATACAGGAAAGTATAGTAACCCTCTGAGCAGAAGTCACCACAACATAATCCTGAGGACTGAGCAGATACATTGCGGGTTCAAAAGAACCTTAGAATGCTTGATATGCAATACCCTTCTCGACCGACCTGCGGCGAGCAGCTCAAAAATGCCACATCCTCATCTCAGGTTCTTTCTAAAGTCATATGTATCCATAATCGCGTTCAACTCCCCCCAACCAGCGCCTCTTTGTCACCAGTGAATATCATTAATTTTCGATAAGTGAATCGAAATACTTACTTGTGTTTTTTGAAAATCCGGTGCGACCTTCTTAGGAAGTTGTGCCCTCGCATAGTCGATAACACATGGCACAACATAAACATTAACCGCATTGGCGATGAGATCGGAGTTCGGATTGAAGTCACTAAGATCGATTATATGTCTTTCACAGTTGCACCTCAGCTTTTGCTTCACCGCACTATCCGTGTCACGTATCGGAACCGCATCTGTCGCGTATGCCCTGACACAATAACTCATCAAGTTCACTATTCGTATCGCAATCGATTAAATTTCTAATGACTGCATCCAGCACTACAAGAAGTTCCCTCTTTCATCCATTAAGATTCAACCGACCGTATCGAATATTCATCAATTTCTATGTTATGCACACGCAAAACTCCCCGAAAGGTTTGAAACATCCTTCATTAAAATTTCAATTCAGGACATGTTACTGAGCTGTACATATAAGCGCAAATTGGTATAACTTAGGTTCTTTCTTCTTCCAGCCTAGATTATATTTCTATCGCCCATAAAAGGCAATCTTATTTAAGGTTGGCCACACTGCGATAACTTGCTAGTTTTCGTACTGTGCCTCCAGCGATACAACCATGACGACGAAGTTCGAGGCGGATTTTTCAATTTTACAGCACATTGTCATTGCAAACAATCACTGCCCCATCGTTCTACATCAGACTGTTGCATTTTCCAGTCGATATTATCTCTTCTGCTGAAATATGCACAAAGGATCGACTTAGCCTTTCAAAGAAGTTCCAGAACTTCATATGTCAGCAACGCATATTAACTGCTTCTGTAAATGCGGCGAATCATAGCAATTCCCTTTAATCTCCTTTCTCCCTCCTCCCAGCACCAGAAGCAAAGCGTCCCTAATACCCTCGCAGGCTAGTGGGACAGGAATCCGGATGTAAAGAGCTAGCCAAACGAGCCCGCAGAACCTAGTATTTGCGCAAGTTATACTTCCTGCCAGAAAATATTGAAAGCAACCTCCTCATCTTCGGACTGCACATCCTTGCAACTCTTGCTGTGAGAATATGGCATTAGCTGAATTTAAAGCTCTTATTTCTACTGCTGGTATGAAGAAAACATTCTATGAGTAACCCTTCCCGTATACTACTTCTACAATGCATTCGCTACACCTGAAAGAGTCAGTACAATATCACAAATACTGAATGGGCAACTTGAGTTGAAAACCCTGTAAAACACAAGCAAACTGAAGGCACTGCTCAATTTAAACGCGGTCCGACCACAATAAATCGATGTATGCACTTCAGATCACGCAGCATGTCAAGTGCTTGGAAATCAACACTTGATGATATCGTTCCTAAGGAGATCCTAGAGATGCTTGTCCCCTCCCCCTTCGCAATCCTCCATTCATCAACCACAATCGGAAAAGGAAGGGGAAGAGAGATGATAGTAAATGGCAGCCAAATTTTCAGTTGGCGTCGCAAATAACTATAAAAAAATAGTTAGAAAAAATGATAAAATGGAAAACAGAATATTAGATTGCGAATCGATCCGCTGTTATAAGCTAACGGCACAACCCGAGTTCCAAGTAAACGTTGAGATCGCAGTTCGAATCCAAGTTGAAGGTCGTGGTGACAATTCAATTCTCAGTGGAAATTTAGAGCATAAGCTGATTTATGCAATGTTCACGACGTCTTTTATCACTTCTTTGTTTTTACTTACTTGAATTTAAACGTTCCACCCACTATGTATTGTTTTCAGTTATAACTATATATATATATATATATATATATATATATATATATATATATATATATATATATATATATATATATATATATATATATATATAATTTATTTATTTATATATCATATATTATAAATTTATTCACTCGCAACAAGTAAAATCGTTAACTAGGGCATCGCTTATACGCCACTTAGGAAATACTAGATTTTTGATGGAACTCATCGGGTTTTATGCAAGTGAAGCAATTCTCAAATAGAAGGTAAATTGAAACTCTCAGTAGCGAATGATGTCATTGCAGCAAAGCATTAAAGAATCAAAGCAAGTGGATTAATCTGTCATGTAAAAGCTAATGATGTTGGCTTATGTCGGTTGCAAAATTTGTGGATCGCGAGTCATAACTGCTCAGACTTTTTCATTCAGTGACTCTCCCCTATCTAATCACTGCCTGGAACGGCAACTCAATATGATTTTGCTTTCCTTCTTTCAAAAGACGAAAAGAAGGGAAGTAAACTCACCATAGTAAGCCCACTATAGTTACAAAAAGGTATGAACAGCATATTTCCATGTATAATAACCGAAAAATGTCCAGTGTTATGCATATATTTTAGGAATTAAACACAAAAGCAAAATAATTCAAGAATTACTGGTTACTGCCTTGTTTCAAACCATAGAAAATAAGGTCAACTTATAGATGGCATGCCAAAAAAGAAATATTTCACCCCCTTTTTTCAAAAATTATGACATATTGAGGAAATATGAGAGTTTCTGTATGTCGTGATGTACCTGGTAAGACGTATAAATCTTGTGAATAAAAAGCAGTTAAGACTCACTTGAATCGATCAAGAATAACTTGTGGGTGGTCATGCTTCATAATATAAAACTCCGACACAATCTCGAGGGCCGTCACAGCACCTACACCGGGGATACCCTTCTGATAGTAGTCGCATCCCATCATCAACGACATCGCAATTAGGCATGACCTAAAAATTGACTCATATCGGATTCGAAGAACCTGATGGTGAGTACACCTAATCCAGCTTCAATTAGGATCAGTTCAGAAGATAGTCCCAACTCTCTGCCAATAATCAAAATGAAACATCTAGAAAAGTTCGGAATAACAGAAACGCTGTGAAAAACTGCAGACATACTCCTGACACCTATGCAGCTAAATGACAGCACATTCCTGCCAATGAATAACCACTGAATCAATTCACTAGTTTTCGATGAACATTCACAGCACACCTACACCTTTGTTTCGAATTCACCTCTATTTTTGCATGAGATAAATAAATGAGAAGATACGTTTGTTAAAACATACCGACTAACACAAAGCTCCTCACTGATATAGTCCATCGATAGAAGTAAAATGTTATCATGGATCGACTTCCCACCCGGACCGAATTCCACCTTAAACAAAAACTTTCGAGGTGGCAGAGTGAAGATATATGAATGCTAAGAGAAGGAGAGACAACTTTTGAACGTGCCCAAATTTACTGCAAACAGTAATTTCCCAGAAATGTCTCAATAAAGTGGTTCTAACACAATATCCACGAACAGCATCAACCAACGAACCGTCACAACGATGAAAGTTACTCTTGTATACAAAGCAACAAATAATACTGTGCTTAAGTACCTGACGTAGGCTTCTCCTTTCCAATAAACGTCCTTTTTGAGCATTGGAACTTCACAACCTCCCTTACATTTTTGAATACCGCAGTATGATGAGGTCGAGGACGTATATGATCCACGTTATCTCTGGTCCTGCAGGCCTGGGATAAACATGGCTAACTGCTACCGTGACGATAAGTACCGCGCATCTGGTATGGCAAATGAATAGAATCATAGGATGAACAACAGATCAGTGCTGTCTTTCTGAGGTTTGAGAGAGGAGGAGCTGGAGAAAGCGAGAGAGGGGAGTAAGAAAGATGGCAAGAAGACCGATAGAATGTGTAAAAAAATTTTCTCGGAATGCCGAAAAGAGAAAAGAAACAAGCAAAGTAAATAGCCCACCTGATAGAGATTGTTGCCCCCGAAGAGAATATAATCGAAATCGCGGGTGATGCAACCGTGCACAAGGCCACGACGCTCGAGTTGTGCACATTGTGCCTCTCCTTCCAACTTGCTCGCCATCCACCGCACACCCATCGCATTTAGGAGACACTGAAATCAACAAATATCAAGAACTCTTCTCGAATCATATTAACAAAGAAATCGACACCGATGATGGATTGAGGTGAATAATGTGTAAGCATAAACGATTACGTCAGGTGACCTACAAGTAGTCATAAAGAATGGCGTACTTGCATAGAATACTATGCTTGGCCTTTAGGAAGGAAGCAAAGGGGATGGGTGGGAATTAGGAAGGGAGGGAGGCCGAGAAAGCTCGCGCTTTTCCCAAGTTCCAGGCACAGTTGGTTACTGCGAACATAAAAGGATCGAGGGAATGGGTAACGAATACACCGTAATCCAAAAGCGACAACGCTCGGATCTCTAGGCTATATTTTAGCAGCTCTCATATGAACATAATGAGGTCAGCATACAAGAACCTACTGCAAACCGGACTTTTTCCTTGTTTCATTTAACACATATTAAGAAAACTGAAAACTTTGCTGCAACGATATGGCTAAATCGTTTTTTTTTTGCAACTTGCATCTTTAGGTACTGCATTATTACCAAAAAAAGGGAACTGAAAACGCTCAAACCTTGATTTCTTCGATTTTCGTCATGATCTCAGCCTTTAGCTCAGGAGCCCAGATACCTGTGCCTCGTTTTCGATCCTTCTTCAATGGAATGTTCTGCATCTGAAATGTTAGAAATAAGCAAATGTGATGGATTTTACAGTAAAACTTATCTGCATAAATCATTCATGACAGCAATTCTAAAAGCTACGCTAAGCAGTATATCAAAGCAATGATAAGACAATCAATGGCTTCATCGCTAAGCCAAAGTCTCTGCAACAACAGGTGAAAGTCTATAAAGGTAACAGCACATACATCCTGCCTGGCAATATCATCAATTGCATCGAAAACAACAATCGGCTCAATGCCCTTCTCGATAAGCGACCGACAGCGATTATAGAACGTGCTGAGATGTGGTTTGCGAGCGGTTGAACTGTGCGCCACACTGCCACGCATCACCTCACACAGCCAAATGTGACCATCTAAAGGGAATTACAATAGAGGAACAAACATTGCTTTTACCTAGTCAATTAGATCTGAGATTGCTGTCTTTCTTCTACGAACAGCGACGTCTAGCTAGGATTTTTTGAACATCCTGGTGGACAGTTACCGACATTTTTTTTTGCAAATTTTTAAATTTACTGAAAAAAAAAGAAACTTTGCAATTCTATTTAATGCTGAGAAAGCTACAATAATATCCCCTTACGCTTAAGCTTACTTGAACATCAATCATCTCGATTCAATTTCTCGTTTTATAAAGATAACAATTGAAGGCGAATAAGTGCCGCCTTTCAATCCAAGTCTACGATGGGCTAATCAAGGAGCAATGGAACTGGTCTTCTACCCAGAAAGAAGGAAAAGGCGTGACTGGAGGGGGGAGGCGAGGAGAGGTGGGGGACGTCAACAGGTTGTTTTTAGCGCTGTAACTCATGACATATTCTATTTTTCAACAACTATGACTGAAAAAATTTTTAGGCAAATTTGAAAATTTGATAATTTCGCCAAGTTTCTTTTTCAAACTTGAAAACATCAGAACCTTCAACAAAATATCTTTTTTCTCTATTGAGGTGTAAGGATTCCGATGTAAAATTCACTGATGCAAAAAAAATGCATCAAAAAAAGTTTTCATTGAAAATCTAAAGCAAACAATAATTTTACCAATAGCAATCCTTTTGTTACGCAATGATGAGATTTCGATGGGTTGTACATATTTTTGCATATATTCCCACATGCCTGTCACACCCATCGTGACGACAATGGGAGCGAAGTCGACGCTTAATGCCGAACCTCTGAATGCAAATCAAAAAACAACTCTGCGTTTCAATAAATTACATCTGAAATATTGCCATCACTTCTCTAATGCAAAATTAGCGATAGAAATACGCGTATTGCAAGTATTACATAATAAATCCAATGCAGTAACACACACTACTACCTAGTTACATCAAATTATCTGGTTAAAAGTAATGAACTTTGTTAGATATATAATTATAAGGAACATTGAAAAGTAAATAAGTGAAATTATTTGCAATGATTTTCTTAAGCATCTTATTTGTGTCTATAAAATAAAGACAAAGAAAATTTCAGAATCCATCTGTTACTTTTTAAAATATTCCTTCGATGAAAAAGGGGAGGGAAATTTTGAAAAAAAACACTGAAGAGAAAAATAAATTTTTTGTGTAATTTCATGAAAATTTGTCAAGCATAATATACAATACCACTAAGACGTTATTGCCTGCTACGATGCGCAACAACGAAAGTTCAAGTTGCTTCCAGATTTTTGAGGCATACCTTTTAAGACTTATTTGCTCTAAAAATATTCACTTCAGAAAGCGTGAAAATGCCAACGATGAGAGTATCGGTCTCATGTAATGGCTGTCGTTATATATGAGGAAACTTCTAGAATTTTTGATTTTTCTAGAAATGGCCGTTTCCAAGCAAATAAATTTCAAATCACACTTTGAAGGATGGACATCGTAGTATGCAGTAACGTCAATATCCCTTATACTATTACGTACAGAAAATAGCAAACGATGGAAACTATTGCCACATTGAGCAATCCACCGGAAACAACGATCGACAATGTCGCAAACAAAATAAAATGGATTGGAAAGTGGAAAAATACCTCAATTCTGCAACCTTGGAAATAATTGAAATATGCAAAAATTAATCATTTCACCTTTGAGTAGAAAATCACTCAGTCACCGATAATAACTTTGATCAAATCTCATATATTAGCAAAATAAAATATGTAACGACTATTTCAGATGATCATCACGAGACAAACGATATTCACTGTAACTCTAAGCACCTATCGTATCAGCTGCTATATACGCACACAAATACGCTCGCGACTAATCGACCGTATACTCGATTTCGTTGTGAGATTAAGCGGAAACATTCGACAGGATACCACCCAGGTGTTCCTCTATGAGACTAGCGAACCATCACGCTTGGCTAGAAGGCAATGCTCTAGAAGTCGTGGTGTTCGAAGGATGCAGGCAAGGGTTTGGGATTTAGTGCAAGGTATGCGTGGATATCCAGGCTCTAGAATAGACGGATAAGTTACATCCCGGGGGAAACATGTACGGGACAAGATCTGTAGATGTCTCCGCTCGAAGCGGCTCCTTAGTTTTCACAAGTGACTTCCGGTGTACGATAAAATGAAAGCGCTGGCTAAAATCGAACATATAATGGTGCTAAGCAAAAAGTAAAGTAAGGTGGTCGATCAAGGTGAATGGTATTTTTCATACACGGCCTTAACGTTTATACAAACATCACCTGTAACTGCAAACGCACACATATGTTTCGAGAAATGACCTATAAAGCTGACGGTATCGTAGAAGAAATGAAGCGAGACCAGAGGAGTGATATAAACCCTAGTGAACACGTTCTTTTCTTAGATCTCAGGCCCTTGAAGAACCAACGCCTCTGAACAATAAACCAGCGACTTTAGCAGCTTTCGGGTTCATCCATGCTAGATTTTTTGAATCATTTGCTTCCGTGCCAGTCGCGTCAACTTTATATACGTAAGGTCCCGCACACGGTTATGGCCGGCGAGAGGTAGGGAGGTATTAGGTGGAGGGAGGGGAGGGACGGGAATCAACGAATTCTTTCGCCTATATCCCGCGAACGTCGCAGCGTATAACGAAAATGAACCCATTTTTGAGTTCCTTGCATGTCTTATCAAGGGGCTTATGATAGTTTAAAAATTTTGAAAAAAGTAGCAAATATGACGACTTTAAAGTTGTGGTTTTTTTCAGAGACGGGAAACATTCGAGGTAGGACCTAAGGTAGGGCAGGATTTCTATTCCGTAGGACAGAAAATAATTGTGGCTTAGAATCCCTTCAGCAGGATTTTACGATTCTTTGCTTTGAAGCAAGCAAAATAAAAACCAACGAAACCATCTTAGTGAAGGCAAACTCTTCGTTCACAAGCTTGGCAGAGTCAATCTATAATACCATCAAACGAGACGCCTTTAATAAGCCTTTCATACTGCGAAATGATTGCCATACCTGAGAGGCGCTCTGTTGTTACAGAAGACGAAATGGTGTCAAGAGTAAACACGTTTCACTAATTTTTGTGTCACTGGCATGAGATATCAGAGCCGACAAAAATGTGGGGCCTAAAGTTACCCGAAATGACTCCAGCATCGAGAAAAACGCAATCTCACGGGTAGGGTGCGTTGACCTCAGGGAGGCGGCTGTCTGGCTGCATGGGCGCAGTCCCGACCAGCCAATGGAGCAGAAATGTAGCACAGCCATAGTCAGCAAGAGAAAACATGCTCGAAGACGTGCAGAGGAAAGGATGGCCCCTATCCACATATTTAATTTTCTTCATGTTCAAGTTTTATTAAATGCTTGCTCGATAGAGAAAGATCAGTACCACAGATATTTCAGCGGTTGATCGCTAATATCACATGAAAATAAGCACTTGCGTAAAGGTATTGTTTAGCCAGAATATGCGTGCTGGAAAACAAGCTCATAAGCTGTTATGTTGTTACTTTACTGATACAAGTAGAAGAACATTGCTTTATAAACACAGGCATGCGATGAAATGTCCTCTCTAAGACCGTACAGGGAGCCCAACAAGGAAAATGCGATGTGTTGCAGCCATAGTCATGACTCCTATTTTGGCTTGGTCTATGCGCTACTTCGACTGCCGATGATATAGACGCATTGACAAGCTTGAGACGATGGTTGTTGCTCAGTAACCTGATTTTGAAGGCAAATAAAATGTCGATAGTTTCGACTAGCTCTAATTCGTGGACCACAAGTCAAATAAACAACTAGAAAAGCGCATTCGAATGAGTGGCGCAATATGCGCCTCCATAGGTCCACTCATCAGAACCAGCCAGTTCAATAAATTACCAGCATGTGGCACAACGTACGCAATGATGAGTCCATATTTCCAGCAAATCATCTACTTGTATAGATATATGAAAATTTCTCTTCTATGAAATACTCTTCCATGCACAAATCTTTGGGCACTTTTAAAAAGTCCATGGCTTCTTTCAAAATTGCTGGACCAAATCCACAGTTGACGTCGGGGATAATCTCTCCGTGTAGACTATAGCCACCCCAATTTCGACACCTTCAGACACGATGACTCCGGTGGCAACATCACCAAACAGGTAGACGGATGCACACAAATACATATTCATAACTACGGCACATCTCAGTGTGCACTTCGCAGATGCAAGTTTGCATAATGTATAAAATAAAACAGTGCTGTGCATTTCAGAGATAACTGTACCGATTATGAGCAGTGGTCTCGGAAACTTTTGAAAACAATCTTCCAGTTATTAACAAAATTTATTGAAATGAACTCGTTGAATGCGCAAAATACTACATACGCTGAGTCTGGTTTCCTGCCTTCTCTCATTTGTTCAAACCTCCACGTCCCACCCCACAAACGTTCTGATAGCTTGCTTAAGTCCGACTGTGCTTGGGATCGGAGCCGATTTAACCCACAGTCTATGGAGATGAGTCGGATCCGGTCCCGGTTGCAGTCGCGATTCGAATCGCCTTTTACCTAGACTTGAATAATTATTCGATGAATAAATAAATATATATGCATTGATGCTCCTTTCAGTCTTTATGACACCAAGGTGCATAATACTCAGTGCCAGCTATAATTCGACAGTCGATTTACATAATAGACTAAATGCATTCTAAAGAATTCATTAGGAAATGATTTCAAAAATTATCGAAATGCTCCCTTTCTTCTCCTCTATCGAATCTTCGATTTCTAAGCGATATTGCCCAACATCCCTCTCCTCTTTATAAACCTAGCGGCACTAACATTGTTTAAGTGTTACCACTGATTCACTGCATAGTGAACATAAAAGACAAATGTAATATTCAATAAAGATCAAAGGCACATAATGAGATCAATATACAACAAGTGTAATAACTTGCTATTGCAACGAATGAAACACGCTGTGACAATGAGTTATTGTTCATAAACTGCTCATTTCACAACCATCTCAATGCGTACATTCATAAAAAGAGTTCAGAGAATAACGCCACTTATTCTTAATGAATAAAATCCATCACATTATCAAAAGTTTCCTTATGAATTTCACCCATTTCACCAACCTCAAAGCAAGGACGTGATACGTAACGTCCAAGGCGTTAATTTATCGAAAATGACCACTGGTCACAACACTTATGATTTTATCACCGCAGAATAAGATTTCTGATGTCAATGATGCAGTTGTTCTTTAAAGAAGAGTTCAAAAAGAAAATAACATTAAAATGCATTATAATATAGCTTATTATTATTCTATATCACTGAGTTTATCACAGCAATAAAATATTTAAGCAAAACTATGAAACAGCATAACTGATAACTATAGAGTACTGTGATAGACATTCCTGCTCGAACAAAGAAGACTATCGATATATTGAAAGATGCCCTCATCAGCTAACGTTCGCAAACAATCAAGATAATATTTAAGTAATCGTTCACTCAGTGTTCCTTTTGTCTCAGAAATGTTTCTTTCCTAGCTTTCCATCACATATATGAACTCTCTTTAAAAGGCGTTTGTCTTTCAGTTAACTATATAAAAGTGTTTAAGGGAATAAATCATTCGTTCATTCATCAAGTCCACATCGCTCATCGCCCAACGAGCATTCAGCCTTTCGCCATAATTCTCAAGACTAGCAAAAATTCTCGAAGCTAACAAAAATTCATTGCTAGACTTTTTCATATTATAAAAACAATAATTTGTTATTCATCCACCAACTAACAAAGAAGAAATGACAAAAGTTTTCAAAAAATTGCAAAATAACAAAGATAAATCAAGCCATATGGATAGTGGAGTGATTATATTCTGCTGCCATTATTTCTTTTTCACTTTTTCATTTAAAATGGTTGTAAACTTTGAGATAAGTGTCGTTTCGAGATTACTGCAAAACTGTGATAGTTCTGAAGCTCGCTGAAATAATCAATGCATTAATATTTATATCTCCCGGTCAGCGAATTAGTATGTGAATATAAATCGCCACAAATATTTAGCCAAATATTTCATCATTACTGGTTAACTACTGAGTATTTACTAGTTCACTTAAATGTTTAAGTAAGTTGGATTTTATGTAGTGAACTTGAGATCCTCTTTATTGCACCATTTTAATGGATTAGTACTGACGCCCCGTGGAATCGATCAGGTTAGACTTTGTAAGACATTCGAATTTAGCACAGTAGACTCCATTTGCAGTAATTATATCGAATTATTACCTTCAAAGGTGCACTAATATTAGCAGAATGATTCATCTCATAACATGCACACCAGCCTTCAATTTGGTTAATAGCGCAAAGAACATAACCTAAGAACTAATAGGCGGTAAAACGACAATTTCGATGCACTCGAAGCCATAGTGGATATAGGAGGCAAATCCCTCGTAAAAAGTGCGAAAATTTATGAAAGAGGGAAACATACGATAAGGCTTGTTCTGCTTTATATATCTCAAACCCAAAACAGCATTCTTTTTTGTGCAGTATTTATTCTCCTTTTTCGCATAGGAGTACTCATTAAACATTTACTTCTTTCAAAAGTTGATCAACTGCTCTAAGATAAACCCATATAAACTTGTTCGCACAATTCTTACGAGTATTTAGGGAAAAAGGCACAAAAAATTTTCATACTTCAGAAATCGAGAGGGTTGGAAGGCCGATTCAAAAGGCATTTAAGCAATTATTCCACTACGACATCTGGTGTGATGTTGCGGCAATGAGAAATTATTTTCTAGGGTTCTAGGAGCTGCAGAATGGGGAGGGGAATGTGGAGTAGGCAGCCACCACCGCTTTTGCCATCCTCTAACTCCTCATTAAGCCATTACCTATATAGAATAGGTCTTTGTCTAGATGCACGATCAAAAATGAAACATTTACGATGAGTGGATGGTCACAGTCGCAATTCCCTATAATTCAGATTGACAGTTTTTTGGTTATATTGACTGCGTTAAGTTCCCTGATCATTTGCAATAAGCGTTATGAAAACGTATTCGGATGTTTTCCATAGTAATTTTTTGATATCTTTTAACTTTAACAAGTATAATTACAACATTTTCAGCCTCAGTTAACGATATCTTCTGAGGATCTTATCCCGAATTTACAATAGGATCACATTTCCACCCATTCCCCCCTTTCTCGTCGCTCTCACCGCCCACCTCCAAAACTCTTAAACATTTGTCTCTTAGCCTCTCCATCTTTAATTGGGAATAGCTGAATGACTGGTTTACCTGCTCAAGTTTCTCCATTTGGTTTCGCATATCATCCAAATGTGCCTCTGCGTTGGATGCTTTCTCACAGAATGTAGAACGCTCATTCAACAAAGAACGAATCAAACGGATGAAAGCATCTGATGGTTCTTGTACAAGATGCAACGAACAAATTTCAAACTAAAATTCAATTATTTACTCAATGAAAAAGGGAAAAACCTCAAGAAACACTCCTTAAGAGGCTAATTCATTAATGTGACAGTAAAAAAGGAAAAGGATAAGAGTTCTTTAAGAGCACGAAGTGAATTAAAAGTAAAACATTTAAATCTTGAGAATGACCCCAATGATGTATTGAGCTTATTATGCCTTCGGAAAGATCTAAATCCAACTCCGCAAATCCACCCACTACATTTTATATGTTGCATCCCAAATAGAACAAATCTTTTCATTTATTGCCAGGTAGCATTCAAAATTTTTCGCTCATACCTCCTCAACCTTTTAAATTTAAATTATTAAGTGTTGAATTGATTTAAAGACAAATTATTAGGACAGCAAAGAAAGCAAAGTTTCGAAGTCTCCTTTCTCGAGGCCCTCTGTTCATTCAACAATCTCCCTTGATGAGAACTGAACAAACCTAAATTGCTTGGCATGCTAACCAAGCGTATTAACTACTACCTATAAACGCTATCAGCGATATGATTACTAATTGTAAAGGAATGACTTTACTTCCTTTTTAGTTCATAGTTCGAGAACTCTAAATTAAAACTGCAAACTATCTGCAGAGCTGCCTCGGTAATCAGGCATTCCGATAGTTAAAAACAAACGACTGATAACAAAATATCGTCTATTAAATGAATAAATTAGTAACAACTTACAAAAAATCCTTCTTCATCCTCTTTTGACCATTTTATCTGCAAAAAATAACGGAAAATGAAGCAACAAAATCTAAAAGGAGGCAAAATATTATTGAATTGTTTTCCAACTGCAAACGACTATATAATATTTCAAGAATCTAATAACGGAACGGAATATTACTAATAAATTCATATTCTATGAACCATCAACAATTCCCTATCCTTAAAAAAAACAAAACGAATTAATATGTGAACAAAAGAAATCGGCATGCAACCTACAATTTGCAATTACGTTTATTCAAATGACTGCTTCTGCAATAACAAATAAGTCACAAGGTGGGTGGTCCATGATCCAGGATGAACGACTTCCAGTCAGCCACTATGCCAAGATTCTATTCAAAAATATGACTTCAACAAAAAGTATGTTTACCTGCCTTTCCCTACTGCTATTAGTGGTTTCCTCTTTCAAGCTTTAATTCTATACAAGTGTTCCCACTGGAAACTTCTAACCTCTAAATTGCTATCATTCGTTTCGGCAGTGATTTTTGAATTTGCATCGTTTAGCCATTCGAAGAATTGCTCGTTTGAAGAGGCACCTCCTTCCTCGTAGATTTTTATCCACTCTTCACTAGAGTCTGGAATTAACACAGCAATAATAATATATGATTTATTTTCCACGAATCTATGTATAAATAGTTGCAATACTGTCTTACCTGAGGTAACGGTGCATATTTAGATTGAGTTTATCGTTGTTGATAGCTTTTTTAGCTTCTCTGTCAACCAAATTCAATAATCGTTTATAGATCCTTTTGTGAAAGTAAACCGATGAGTGCAGAATCCTATACAGATTCACTTGCATGCTTCATTAGTATAACTGCTAAGCGTCATGTTGAGTGTTGACGGTGTTCTTAAACGGTGGACAGAAAAAATTAAAGGTAAAAAGTTTAAAAATGTCAGCAAAGTTTCAAGCAACAGCACGCCTGGTTGATAAAGAACGAGTAAGCTAGCTCGAGCTGATTTGCATTCTGCTTTTAAATCATCACCGGATGGCGCGAATGGTCTGGTCATTCTTGTTTGAGAGATGACCAACGCTGGCCAGTGTTTTGTTGAGTCGTCGATCGGCTCAATCGCTTATTAGGTACAGACTGTTGCCGAACCCTCGCATCGCAGTGGCTTTACTAGCCCAAGTTGAGTCGCAGCTCGCCTCGCGACGAAGTAATTGCGCTCATTAGTTGGTGTTGGTTGATGAGCTTTGGCTTTACTTCTCAACCATCTGTCACTCACTGTTTATTCTTGTTGCCATCCGTTATTAATTTACATCATTTTCAAGAACCTAAAATAGCAGCCTACGTTATGGCACGTCGACTGACTGCAAAGATGTCTAATCCAGCAACGACGATTACTAAGGCCGTCGCGGTATAGAAGCAGGGCAAATAGTTTCACATAATTACAAGTGGCGTCTATCTTCAAATAGGCACATATTCATATCTCTGATCAATCATCATCGTATCATAATGTAGGAATCATTCGCCACGGAACTACATGCTCAAAACTGGACGAATTAAGAGGCTCCGTCACCGTTCACACTTGGTCGTTCCCTTCACCCTCTCTCCTCCCAACCCCACTCTATGACCATCGTGGGCATGAATATCAGTCCAAAGATAAATGTCGCCAACACAAAACTTCAACAGCCTTCAATTTCGTGCTCTAACTGTCTTCGTCGCTATTCAATCGTTTCGATCTTTATGCTGTTGCTAAGTCGAAATCCTTGGTGTTCACTCATCTCGGCGGACACTTTGAGAGCACATTATTCCAAATGCTATATATTACCAAGCCCCTGCTTTGTTTTGCATCCGTTTCAGGGACAGCCCACATATCTTAGTACACAATTTCGCATTTCTGAATGCAAATAAGTAAACAAAAAATAATAATAACTCAAAAATTGCGAGAATGTCCACGCTTTACTTGTGACTACTGAGACGCATCAACATAGCTCCTTCCTATATGTGCTTATTAGGTTCGAAATTAAAAATGTCCTTTCGCTCTTTGTACCTTCATAAATGTGGTCTTTGAAACACTTCATGTTCAACACTATTATATCTCAATGTGCTTCTTTTTTGACAATAGACTAACAGCTTTTGATTTGTTGAAGGCATATAAAGAGTGGACTTACAGGAAGACGTCCATACTTCGCCCGATGAGCTGACAGCATTGGCAGTAAATTGTCCTGAAGGAGTACTCTGAACGAAAAAGAACACAGGTGTGCGATCGGTGGTAACATTCACCTCGCCACTTGCCAGAAAGCTCATGCTACAAATTCAAATTTCCTTCCCAAAGGATATATGCTTATTCGTCGAATATGCAAATTTCCACACTGCTCGTAAGGAACTGAAGATATGTCTCTGAACTAGACAAGTAAACCGACACAAAATGCCAAGCGAAATAAAAGTTTGACGCATAAAAACCGGTCGAATGGGGTATGAATAAAGAAATGAATAGAGAAGCGAATTAGAGAAGATGGCACAATTTGCGCTTTTATGTTTCGAGCATCTGAACAACAACTTGGGACTACCAGACAACATACACACACAAACGTAAATATATACAGACATGGTGTTGTCATGATGTGCTTCACAAAGGCAATTTGCATATATGGAAAGACATTTTATGATAGAACAGTCGAGTAAATTCTCTGTGATCCACACTTGCAAGTTAAGCAAGAATGAATACGTGGAAAACGTTTGGGGTTAAGCCAACTCTAGGGAGCAATGATTTAGTACAAAAGGATCATCTGCATAAACAAAGGTTCGATATTGATTGGTTGGTTGAAGTCGTTATTGAAAACAATAAAGAAACCTGCAAATAGCAATGCAAATATATACACCAATAACAAAACAAGGAAACAAATGGTCAGCAACACATGCATAGTACACATACACAGCAACATTTATAAAAAACTGCATAAAATCGAATGTACGAATGAAATGCGATGAGTGAAAACATCGATCAATAGGTAATTCTATGTAGGATAGGAAGAATTTTTTTGAGAGAGAGGAAAAAGTGAAAAAGAAAATAGAAGATTATTTATGCAATTGAAATTTATAACCTTAAAGATGCGGGGATGAGTTCGAGTGAATGAGATCACTGCGATCTCTTAAGTCCAATATACCTTCGACGCTTATTCCTGATGCGAACCACTCTAAACTGGAAACTGTTCAAGACACTATTTACAGCATGTTTCGTGTAATACCTCATATCTGTGAGTTGTTCACCTGTGATCCTCAATCAATGAGAAAGTATTTTCAAAAAAGATATAACGGAAAATCCCATTAGCATTTGATGGTATAGGATGAGATCGAATCTCACTCTACGATATTCGAATGCTTCAACACCAACAATCTCCAATCGTTTTTCCTATTCTGACGAAAAAAGCCGAGCAAATAATTCACAGACGGCTATATGGGTGAAATATTCCTGTATCCTTTCAATGTTTCTTATGGGGTCGGCGCACTTAGCCAAAAAGAGATGGAGAGAGACCGCGCGCGTCTTCAGCGAGCGGCGCGGCACTGGTCACTCTTAAATAAATCGCCGCAACAAATGTGAAAATATACAGTAAGGAAACGAGATTCGAACAACGGATTTCGATACATTCGAAAGAGCATTAAAAGCTCTATCAGAATCAAAAATAATCTCGGACAAAAACAAGAACTTTTCTATTAGATCGATTATTTATATGACGTGCAACTGATATAATTTGCAGTGTAGCCTTATTCGTTATCTCATACGTTATAGTTGTGCATTTATGACGATGTTATCAATGAAGAACTCAATTCATGACACTGCTTGACGATTTAATGAAATGACAAAATCATTCATAAATTATATTTAAATAGTTGTGGCTCCTCATGAATGGATCTTTCATGCGATTGTTACATGCACCATTATGAATTCTTCAATTCGGCAGTTCTGGGTTTCTTTCATTTCATTTCTTTCCAATATAGGCATACTGGTAATGGTCATTGTAAGTTCGCTTGATGATGAAAAAGCCAACCGACGCATTCAGCATGTGGTTAATTGCATGGCCATACGCTGATTCCATACAACACTTGTTTTCCAATATAGACCCGTCAGGATTGAGAAGTGAAAAGCGATTCGAAAGCTACACATTCCCAATTGGAACAATTGAAATTTACATGGCAGCGGACCACAAGTGGTTACAAGGCAGGAAACCTTCAATGTAAGCAGTGAAATGACTGCTTACATTGAAGAGCACAACTATAGCTATAAAGCCAGTTTCAGAATGTGGAGGAGATGAGAAGAAGATGGGGTTATCAAGAACACTCGTTTCGAACCACTAATCTAGAATGGCTGAATAACGCTTGCAAGAAGTACCTGCCACACGTGCAAGTTACCTATGTTGCATGCAATCAACATATGACAATGCATTTAACCGTATGCTGAATGCGCCGGTTGGCTTTTCTGTCATCAAGCGAACTTAATGTCCATTATCAGTTTGCCTCTATATGAAAGAAATGAAACGGAGGGAGCCCAGAACTGTCGAATTAAAGAATTCTTAACTGGTGCATGCAACAATCCCATGAAAGATCCATTCATAAGGAGCCATAACGAGTTAAATGTAATTTATGAATGATTTTGTCAATTCATTAAATCGTCAAGCAGTGTCATGAATTGAGTTCTTCATTAAGAACAACGTCATAAATGCTCAACTGTAACGCATGAGATAATGGATAAGGCGACACTGCAATTTATGTCAGTTGCACTGCATATAAGAAATTGATTTTACAGAAAAGTTCTTGTTTTTGTCCGAGATTATTTTTGATTCTGATAGAGCTTTTAATGCTCTTTCGAATGTACCTAGCCACTCTTCCCAAATCTTGTTCCTTTATACAGTTATAGGCCCTCATTTATCGATGACCATGCAATTTTCCTCAATTGCACGTCATATAAAAAATCGATCTAATAGAAAAGTTCTTGTTTTTGTCCGAGATTATTCTTGATTCTGATAGAGCTTTTAGTGCTCTTTCGAATGTGTCGAAATCCGTTGTTCGAATCTCATTTCCTTACTGTATATTTTCACATTTATTGCGACGATTTATTTCAGAGTGACCAATGCCGCGTCGCTCGCTGAAGATGCGCGCGGTCTCTCTCTATCTCTCTCTTGCGCCTGCGCTTGTGGCTAATGTTACCCTCACCACACGCAACACGTCCTGAAAATGTGGTTATTGCTTGGGTATCACAAAATTACCGCAATGCAACTGGTTTTAATTCAATGCAACTGGTTTAACAGGTGACGGAAATTAGCTCCCTGGAAGGACGAGGAAAACTTGTGCGACATATTAGGGTTGTGAAATTATGAACATTAGCTAAGGAGGAGGGAGAGGAGGAAGTTGCGTTAAACGAATATTACGGGATAGAAACACTTGCCACTATGGTCATTTTCGGTTTCATTGATAATTTTTTAGTAGAAAACAAGACGTAGTTCAACGCCTCGCTCGAACGTTGCTAATTTTGAAGTAGAGGGTTTTAATGTCGAGTTCATCCACCTGCCAATGAAGCTGTTTAGTTCGACAACAAAGACGTCTCACAACAGTTGGGTTCCAATAAGTGCGACTCGTCGTCTTCACACTTCCGTTCATAATATGCACTGATGTTCCAGCGTCTTCTCCTTGGACTGACATTCTCTGCCTCGATCTAGATGCGAGAGCTCGAGCTGAATTAGGAGTGCTAGCGGAACTGGTGAAAGTAAATTCACTGCACATCGCATAGTTCTAGATGTTGGCCTTCGCACAAAAAGTGTTGGAATGAAGCGCACCGTCCGCATACATTCTTTATTGCAAGGCTGGTTTTCATGGAAAGCATTATGACTGCAACATCTCGACCACAACTGGCGCAGGTCGTCGGACCTCTTTCCTGTTTTGCATGTGAGGGGGCTTGAGAGTGGTGGGGGAGGGGGTGTGAATAGAAAACGCCCAGCAAAACATTCGTCTTCTTTGTACGAAGACCCTATGCGGAGCAGCCCACTTCATACGCCGAAAGCGAACAATCCAATGGACGGGAGCTAGCGAAGCAAACTCATGGAAGCTTGATCTCTCGGCGCGTTGCATGTACGTCGTCTTCTAGGCTTCTCTTTTGCAATGCCGTCGCTAGCCGCCTACAGTCACAGTAGCATGGATCGCTAAAGTCACACGGTCCAGGACTTTTGAATGGAATTGGGATTAAGAGGGAGGAGGAAGGGTGGACAGGAATCATGCAGTGATTGAGCAATTTTTATGGTTGAAAAAGTTTTTTTTGAAAGATGTGTTTTCACAGAAAATGATGGAAAATATAAAAAGATTATTTTGCTCACCTTTTTGTAATAGAAAAAGAAGTTGCAGCGGAAATGACACAATATAGTTTTTTAGTGTTTGTGCCTTCTAGAACAACAATACTCTCATAAATACAGAAAAGCGAGGAACATTCATCTTTTAATTTGACCGAAATGTTTCTTATGCAAATAAGCTGAAGGATATCATCTTTGCAACCTGTAATTTAATGTCATCAAGCACTGATGTACGATGTTACAGTACATTTGCAAATATAGTGCGAATTATGTGAGTCCCTTCATGGAAACTGACTGATAGCTTAGTGAAGTTGATGAAATTTTCGACGATTATGCAAGAGAGGGACAGAGAGCTAGAGAGAGAGGGAGAGACAAACATTCTCAGAGGGGATTGACATGACATTGATGAGAAGTCAGAAATCACTGAAAATTAGGAAGTAGTGAATTTGTTTACCGAATCTTGCCATTGCAGCTTTTCTGTCGCAAAGGTACAGACATATCAATACGGCAATAATGCCATTTTTATGCCTTATATCTCAAAATGAGGGTCTTTAAATTACCGAACTCTTTGATCAAACTGGACAGATGCAAGCTTGTAGTCAGGATCGAAGCGGATGGAAAAGGATAAAAAGAAAATTAGCACAATATACGCATCTATATTTTAGCCTACTAAAGCACTCAGTTTCCTGAAATATTCGGCGACAGTGACAAATTATCTAAGGCGTTTTGCTACGAAACCGACCGGTCACACAAATGCTGAAATAATGAATTCGCTTTCGATTTGCATGACAACATGGAGAGATCTCGTTACATTGAAACCTTCACATTAAGTTTGAAAACTTCATACATACTTCATACATTTTGTATTGGAAGTGATATTGACCAATATTTTCCATTTACGATGACCTAACTTATTCCTTCATCTTCCCAAAAAAGAAAACAAATTTTAAACTTTGACTTGCATATTCAAATCCGCCGATCATAAAATGTTAATTGATTCAAGCTGTACAATAAATCGAAATCTTTGTGTCAATTTGCGCATTCAAAAAATGACTAATTATTTATTTATTTATTTATTTTATTTATTTATTTCAATGAACAGAGCATTCATTATGAATACATGCCTCTTCATATCGCTTCCGCCTGCTCTGACCCAATCCCTCTCTGGTCCAGTTGGTTCTCGTGGTCTTTAGGTCGGCCTCTCCTTCTTGCAGGTCGGTCACGTGAAGGTTAGGGCTTAGGCTCGTCTCCTGCCCATCGGATGCTGACGAGCCGATTCACCGTCGTTCCAAAAAATGACTAATCGTCTAGAAATTAGATTTGATGTTTAGATCATCGAATTTGGTCATATCTTTTAAGTTTTGCCGGTGTTTGCTTTTCTTTTTTAGTGAACTAGATAAAACTACCGAATATTTGACTCATTTATATTAGCTCCACTTTATGAGATATCGCAAAATAATTGATTCTCTTGCAGTAACAATAGCTTTTGGTGAGTTTGTGAATTCAGATCAAGCACTTTTCTAAAGCTTATTTCCGCAACCTTAAAACTCTTGAGGAAACATCATAATGAATAAAATCGTTCATAAATTTTGAACGTTTTTTTGGTTTTCTTTAGTTTTGAAGATTGAGATAAAATTTCATTCGATAGGGCATAGTAGGGAAGAGGTGAAAGGGAGGGAAGGGGAAAGACAGTTAAGAGTTTGTAGCAAATATTTCTACAATATTTTCTGCAATCTACATTAAAAATCCCTAATTTTCTATAAAAGTTGTGAATTCTTTTCGTAAGAATATTTTCGCTTTACTCTCAAACTCTTTCCGAGCGGTGTTTTTATTTGGCAGTCAATTAGTATTGAAAACTGGTTCTAGTACAGATTACTTAAAAAACGAACACTATTCGTTTGCTGCACTTCTTTGAAGTAAATGCAAAAAACCCATATAAAACAGGTTTTAAAGAGCTTCATTGAGATTCTATCAGCGATGCGTTCCACTCTTGCGAAACCAAAAAAGGTGATTGATAGTTGTGGAACTTTGTGCCACAATCCGATTCCATATAGCCATGAATTGCCTGCATTTCAGATATTACCCAAAAAGGAGCGGGAGGAGGGTGTGGAGATGGGAGAGAGATGGAAGGGGAAGGGGTTGAGGGAAGAAAAGACACTCCACTTTGATTCGCCGTTCATAACCTTATTAGCATATTTCCTTATGCAAGAATAATTGCACAATCCACACAGTTGTATAATTTTTCTAGTCAACAATTCGCAAAATTTTATTACTGCAATTTAGTTCCTATAATTTGATTCTGCTTTATGACTTTATCATGAATTCAAAAGTATTTCTAGAAAGATTGCGATTTAAATAAAAGCACTAAAAATGCAACGAGTTTCTTTCAATATTACTCAACCGAATGCGAAAATGATTTTTATGATTTTGTCTTATTGGCACTAAGTGAAATGTTTCATTGATTGTTTTGTCTATTTTGTGTTTTCTTTAGTTTTATTCATTTTTATTAATTTATGTTCAATTGGTTTAGTGTTCCTCTCATCATTCTATTAATTTCTGAGCTCTTCGTTCATCTGTGAGTATTTCGCATATTTACAGCGAAATAATCCCTTCTTTGAGTGGAATGATTTTAGTTGAAGCGATTATTTAAATATGCAATTGTTTGATTGTTGTATAAACTTTAGAAATTAGAAATTACATCTAAAAGTTTTTAGATGAAGAGTTAGATAGATGGTATATACGTTTGCATGAATAAACAGAGCAAATATCATTGAGAATTGATGAGCCGCATGGAAATGTATTTATACGACAAGGCGTAGCAGATTTTTATTGCAGTAAAATCGAGCGGTCGGTGTTTCAGGAAAATTGTGTGCAAGTGCTCGAATGTTAAGGTTTTGTGGTAGTGGGTCGTTGTATTTCGTTGAAGGCTTCTTAGTGCGATTTGACCAGGAAGACGGCACTGCGAGGTGGACACGGGCAGTAGTGTGCGTCGGGTCCAGGCAATCCTGGGGCACCAGCCTATAACCGTCCATTATTTTTATCACTTATCCAAATATGTAAGCATTTCGAGAAACTCGTTCAACTGTACGAAATTGTACGAAAAACTTTTGCTAAACTAATGCACAATATTTGGGACAAAGAAATCTCTTTCTGAACCCCAAAAACCCACCGAATTCTAGAAAATT
The DNA here is from genome assembly GCA_037389465.1 of Baylisascaris procyonis. Taxonomy (NCBI): domain Eukaryota; kingdom Metazoa; phylum Nematoda; class Chromadorea; order Rhabditida; family Ascarididae; genus Baylisascaris; species Baylisascaris procyonis. The sequence goes on from JAZARR010000221.1 coordinate 427,783, forward strand.
TCATTTGAATCTAACTTTATGCTGCTGTATTTTTCCGCTAAGCCGTCAACTTTTTGAAGTTTTTATTTGCTCTCTTATGGCGTTTTCACAGTAACGCTGTTTGTGATCGATGAGCATACCTTACAGACTACGAAAAGGAAATTGCAGCAGCTACCGTAACGTTTCTTTTAAGATATCTAAAAATATCGAATTTTGGATTTCACCTTAGCCATTCAACGATCGATATAGCTGAGATCTGCTGATACCTCATAAGCCAAATTTTGTATGTCTTCTTAACTTCAAAGAGCACAAGGTAGCCAGCTTACCGGGCCTGGGCGACCGTCCTTGCCGGGCCGTCCGTCGCGGCCAGGTCGTCCCGCAGGGCCCTGTTCTCCGGGCTCGCCGTCGGGACCCTTCTCGCCATCTTTGCCAGGTTCGCCTGGTGGACCACGAGGCCCTGTTGGTCCTTTCGGTCCCCTCGGTCCCTTGCCACGCTTGCCATCTCTGCCGGGGGGTCCAGGCTGGCCAGGGCGTCCCTCTGGGCCGGGCGGTCCGGGCTCTCCGGGTTCTCCAGCTGGACCAGGTGGGCCGGGTCTGCCTGGCGCGCCAGGGCGTCCTGGATTTCCGGGTGGTCCCATATCTCCCTCGGGTCCAGGTGGTCCGGGTGGTCCAGGAGGTCCAGGTGGGCAGTTAATACAACCACCGGGAATTTCGTGAGTGGCCAAGAGCGAAACTCCAGAAACACCTGGTCTACCATCTTCTCCATCAGCACCGTCCAGTCCAGGTTCTCCTTTGTCTCCCGGAGGGCCTTGAGGTCCTGCAGGGCACTGGTCACGTGGCGCCGTACACTCTGCAATATAGGACTTCTATCACATTTGGATTTCAAACCGAGTAGTTGTTATAACAATTCAAGTAACGAGGAACTTGATGCCAAGAACTACTTGTGGATCTTTCCAAAGTTTCAGAATAGCCACTCCACACATAACAGCAGTGGCTTTCTCTTCCCACTGGCGTATGTTCATGCTATATAGTTTTTAAGCTCCTGCACCTATAATGTAATATATAACATCGTGCAGTTTTAAAAGCACTTCTCCACCTTATCAAAAACGTCTTTCCCAACCAATAATATAGGACTGTTTTCTAGTATACTGATGAATATTGTTACGTTTAGGACGTAAAAAAACTTACGGCAGTGTGGCGGGAAGGCCTGTCGCTTGTACCTGCCGAAAAGGCTCGCGAATGAGGGCGGCGCCTCGCTGCTGCCTGACGGGTTCATGTGCAGCATTAGAATCCTGTCCCACGTGTCATCGACTACTGCCTACAATATGTAATTCTTGTCGAAAAATTACTCGTAAAAATATGATAAGGTGTCACAGCAAAAATGCCGATTGGTTATATTTGCAGCCAATGGGTAAATTACAAACTTTTAACTTTATTAAGAAACAAATCACGTCTCATTTTATGTTGATAATATCATACCAAATTTACTAGCTTATTCTAAATTAAAGTAGAACACAACTCTTTCGCTGAATGGCATTTTGATGCGTGACCTTATTATAATCACGAAGGGAGTCTGCTACTTGCTTTTTGTTTCATCCATGATCAGAAGATAACTCTTTTTTGAATATGACAGCCGTAATGTTAGGTTTTTTGTTGATGTGTACTGAATCCCTTTCAGAAAGACTACAGTTTCAAGACATCTTGGAGTTAGACCCAAATAATACGTATTTGAATGAACCTGAAATAGTTTATTGAAATTATGAAGCGTTTCAGAGATGCTAAACACTGACGAAGATTAGTGCTGTTACTCTCGTCATTACATATTAGGAAACGCTATACGGAATACCATAATTTATATATTATAACGACAACACTATCAAATAGGTAAACTCTCTATAAAGAACAAGTACCTTGAACTCGCCCATCTCATCCATAACATCGTCATAGAGGCTGTTAATGTCGTTGAAGATGACGCATACTGCGACAAGCGACATTACAATGAAGCAAGCGCAGCCGGCCGTGGCCAAACCGACCACCGTTTTGACACTCATGGTTGCGCCTTAATAATATTATTCAATGCAACATTCGAATTACTCCAAATAATATTTCGTAGACCTCATAACACTATTCACTAACAGATAATCCATCACCTTAGCATAAATTATTTCTTTTCGTTTACAAATTGCTTACAAAATGAATAGTGATAACGATAATAAAAGATAAAATGGGTGGCGATAACGTTGGTAAAGGCTTAAAATTAGTCCACAATTCCAAAATGGAATTCTTAGCGTTGTCTCTTCGAGAATTCGATGGTACCATCGTCAAATGTGATGAAATTAAATTTCTGCACGACATAGTGCCTATTTAAGAGAATCGTACGCAAAAATTCTATCGAAAGAGATTTCAGAAAAGGATCACTAGCAAGCAGCAATCAACGTCGAGTTTTCCGACTCACAAATATATAGCACATTTCGCTTTTCATAGAAGACACATTGACTTATTGGCGCCGTCGTTTTCATTTTCGCTGTCGTGAAAGGTGATACTAGTGAAAAAAAAAAATTAACGAAATAAAAACCAGTTCCAGTGAAATTTATTCGCCTTTCGACTTTGCTAATGCACAAAGTACAACGATAGAACAGTCGGTTTTCAATAATGTTGGCCATACATCAAAATGACCCTGCTTATGAGACTGTTCCGCTTATTGGTCTCATTTAATAGAAAGAAATGACCTCTAATATAATTCAGTGTATCGAAATGTACTCCTACGATTGAATAGGTATATGGTAAAATTCCATCCTCCTATTCATATACTCATAAAATATAAGTAATCTAAATCACTGATGTTACTCCATGATGAGAATGTCGTTACGATTCACACAGCCTAAGAAATATTATTTTGTAGCTTGTGAATATGTGCTTATAGCTCGTGATTACTGCAGCTGCACATAGATCTAATATGTGAAGATTCTAGGAAGGACAGTATCAATGCGATAAAACGGACGCTGTTGAAGGAGCAGGCGTATATACAGAGTGGCCGATACACCGTTGTCTAACACCGTAAGAGCATTTGAAGTGAAAAATATGTCGAAAAGCGCATCTTTATAGGCAGTGCCGAGTAAAAAGTTGTCGTTTTTGTGTGGGCTGACTAGCACCTCGACGGCAATATGTCACAATGAAAGGTGAAGACGATTAGGGAAGTACGTTAAATAGAACGGCATCAAGCATCGTACAGACATCGAAACGAAATGCCTGCGCTTCTAGCACAAAAAAGCGGTCCATGAAGCGAGACGCACAAAAATATATGAGTGCGACGTGTGTCCGTCCAAGTACCCGCTAGATGCGTTATTTCTGCAACGCTTCTCGCTTACAACGACCCGACCACAACTACAAGAACCTGATTCGTGGGCAAGAGCATTGCGATACTAAAGTGCGTCCAGCAAAAGACAACGCCTTCACATCGGCGCATCTCCACAAAAAATGGTGGTGAGCAGAAGTTGTTCGCCAGCTTACAATGCTCACGAACGATGAAACGTTGTTGGCTTCAAGAAATACACTGCAAAAATATGTTTATCGCAAAGCTAGTTTAAGTTGTCTTATTTAATCGATAATATAGCTAGACACTACATTCGAGGCAATCGAGCATAGCCAGGAACATAGCCATAGCGGGCTTGACGGTCACCATTTCCCCCTCCATCCTTCGTCTCTTATTATCGCTAAAAAATGAGTGCTATGAAATTCTCTGCTCTGCTTTTGTAGTTAAGAAATCGTTCCATTTCTCAAGCGTTCACATCATATTCATATTAGATATTTATCAAAATTTCTGAATATTTCTCGCAGTAATACATACGTAATTACTAGAAGAAATATCTAATGGTTATGATAGAAGTATAGCAGAATGGCAAAGTGAAGATATAACAATACTCTAACAAAAGTATGTCCTTTTAATCCTGTTTATTTCTCTTTCAATATTTTTAATGAATCCCAATTAATCGTGGTACATTACTGATTCACTTGAGATAACCGAACTGCAGTGAAAATGAAACGTCGTGTTCATTTCTGAAAATTCTTTCCAATGCATTTTTGTATGTTCGCTGTTTTGCAGAGTGAAGTCGTGTGAAGCGCGACGCCGAATGGGGATACTGTACTCGTGGAAACAACCCATTGAAAACATTTTAATGGGAAGACACGCCTTCTTTTAGATTGATTTTTCCCTAACTAAACTCTGAGGTTTCCTAATGAAAAAGTACGAGCTGATTCCACGTTCTAGGGACCAGTTCTATGGGATCCTTTAAAATACTCAAGCGTTTCTTCCCTTCACTGTAGTAACTAGTATAAGTTTTAGACGCATAACGTTTTCCACGTATGAGGAAATTCTTTAGTTGTTAATGCATTTCGCGAAGGAGCATCATAGTGTTATCATGTCTGTGTGTGCCTGTCTATCGAATAATTTCATCTCGTGAACTTCTGGTGTCATGGTAATAAAGTAAAATCCAATAAGCATAATCGATATCATCTTATATCCATGGCTTCGTTGTGGTTCATTATGTTTTGCATGAATTATTGATGTCTACGTAACCTCTTATCCACGGTTATTCTGTCATGGCCATGTGCAGCATAAAAATAGTTTTTAGTCGAGGTCTTCTATCACCGACCAAACTGGCACACAAACTTTTTATTAAGCATCTGTCACCGATTTAGCGCATCATGATGACATCGTGTCCTTGCTTTTGTGTTTGTCTGTGTGTGTATTTGTATGTATTTGTATGTATGTTCGTTTGTCTGGTAATTTCAGCCCTAAGTGCCATTGAGGCTAGTTTTATAGAATATAGTTGGGCGAGTATAATACATACATATGATGATCTCGTATACCGCATTCCACTTTCTTCCATCAACTTCTAAAGAAATTGTTGAATTTTAGAAGCGAAAAGGACACCATTTAAAAGCATCGACTTTCACTTTTTTGGATCGATCAGATCGCAAAAAAAACGAATTTTAATTAGAGAATTAGTGAGCGGTCAGGGGAATAAAATTGCGAAGGCACACTATTTCGCATATTTGTTATTTGTTGTTAACGATTGGTTGGGTGGGAAAAATGCAAAAAGGCATTTCGTGACAGCATCTTTGATACGCTTCTCCACTATTTTTCAGTTTATGCGGCAGTTGACATGCGGAATTGAAATCCAGTAGCGCATACTGCTTCAAGCTCACTCATAAAATTTTTCACTTGGTACCATTTTATTGCGGTGGTAGAAAATAACGGAAGCATACCAACAGCGGGATTGACAGCCACCGCTTCCCCTTCATCCTTCATTCTATCCATCTAGAATTATGAGCGAGAATTTTTGCTGTTAATGCGATAATCGCTCATAAATATTTTGGACGAATGTTATTAGAGAATTTTCTGTTTTAATTTCCGCCCCTTTCAACTCTCTGAATTATGAAACTTTTGTGTGTTGGAAAAGTGAAATTAGTTGTTCGTTTCATATTTTTTTTTCATTTGCTACTCTCATAAAAGTCTCTCCTCAATTCTGGAACCTTTTTATGGTTCGTTCTTGAAAATCTGGTTGAATGGAATTGGAAGCACAAGTTGGTGCCTCGTCTCGGTGCATATTGGCAACTAGTGCGATGCTGTGTATGTGCAAAACACGCAAAAGTGCATGAGTAGAAAACGATGATGATTTATAGTGAACGCAACACTGTGCTGGCCGGTTTCTTTTCGCTTCTATGAAAACGCACTCTCGTCATCTCATCGCCTTTCACCCTTTATTTCCCCTTCTCTACAACGTCGACGAAATATGAAATCGTATATTGCTAAGCTAACGATGCCGATACTCATTCTCTCTTCCTTTCCCTCCTTCCTATCCATCCCCTCTCCTTCCCTCTCCTTTTCACTCCCCATCTCTCCCGCCCTCCCCCTTCCCTCACTGAGAACTGTGATTGCGTAACTTCGGGGACGTTCAAACAAAACGTTTCGTGATTTTGTTAAATTAAGCAGTAAATAAATGATTGTAGAAGTTTTGATACTATCGGAAACAGGGTACTTGAGCAGTTATCCATTCTGGTATTTTGTTGGAGTGCATTGGTACAAACATCAGTAACAATGAAACGTTTTCCTGTTATTAACATGTGCCAAAAATCACTTTCCAATACCGTAACTGCAAGTGTATCTCGAAGAGAAGCGGTTAAGAGGGAAGAAGACTATACGCAAATCAACTCTAGAAGGAAGTTGTGTTTATGTTTCGGGAAGGTGGGAAGCAATTGTAAAGAGTATCCCCATCTAAGCTTCCTTGAATTTGTGACTTAAAATTGTAATCATCGCCACCCCTTGAAATCTACGCTGCTTCCTGATCCTTTTTGATTCTCTCACAGGAGCACAGATAGCACGGCACCAATAATCAAGAAGGCTGTTTATTACCTCCTCGAATATGAGTAGGACGAAGCGTATATTATTCCATGAGACAAATATTTGAAAGAATATGTTGGTAAGCTTACTTAATAATCATACAAAAATGTTCGTTGTAAAGCGTTTCCTGAAACTCTAAATCTTCATTTTTATACATATTTTATCAGCAGTATTCAGTTCCAAGTGAAAAAGCAAAAGAAAACTTCATCATATAGGGGATCAATTTTAATCCTTATACAGAACGCAATATATGAATCTCAACGAATGAAATAATATCTGTGTAAATTTTGAGAAACGGCTTTAGAAATTGTTTATTACAAATTAATTACGAAAAGGTCGTCAATTTCATCACGCCATCCTTCATTCTATTGTACTGACTTTCGAAACAATAGCATAGTCAAATAATAGAACTGCTATAGCATGGTTAATAATGTTTTTGGGAATTTTCTTTCGAAAAAACGCTAAATGCGCGCAAAAGTGCAAATAATTGTTGCAAACAATTGTACGACATAGGTCCCTAGGTTTTTGATAAAATTCATCCGATGCCTTCATCTCCTCAGTTATTTACAGCAGCACTGCGCATTGAGAATCTGCCAAATCTTTGAATTACGACATCGTTATCACTGCGTTATTGTCACAAATATCAGCTCAGAGTTGAAAAATAGTCTTGAAAAGGAGACCTGTGATGTTCCATTTCCAGAAATCTTCAGCTTTTCCTATACTAATGTTTCAAGGCAAAGTTTTCTGAAAGCTGCACTCAGTGAACCATTTCTCATACATTGCATTGCAGATTTTGCAATTGCGTTCATCAAAATCATGGTCGTTAGGAAAGAAGAGAGAAGAAGAAGCACAAAAATGGTATTTTTTGATGACATTTGAATATCATGATATGCAATCACTGGCCGGTTTGTACCTTTTATCTTACCTCATCCTCACTTATCAACACATTGACGGTATGAACAAGATTCTAAAGCGGAATGATTACCATCGCAGTCTAAAGATTTCAGATGATTCCACTCTCTCCACAGCACAAACTTTATATCACGAATGCGGCACCAGAAGGCTATCATGATATATACCGTCCGCAGTTCCCGAATGTCAAAACAACCTGACTGCGCGAATATTTGAATAAATCAATTATGCAATGCATATTAATGCATACTTCTGCAAAAGTGGTTGCTGCGCATATACTCAGTAAAAAAGAAATCGTTTTCTGTTTAAATTCTCAATAATTTCTTGCATGTAGTTTTGTGGTTTCTTTAAAATTATATATAAACCATGTGAAAAGTAATGAAGCAAGATGTAGTTAAGCATAGGAGATCACCTAAGATACGTAGATTATCCTCTAAATATATCTTAAAAGCTTTTACAGTTCGCAAGTTGCAAATAATTACATATTGAGATGAATGGACAAATATATACGCATAGATATAATTCCGAATTTTTCTAGAATCTCATAATTGGATTGATAATAATCCAGCCAACAAGTATTCTTAGATGGAGATTACAGTATTCATATATCCCTTAATTTTGTATGCTAAGAAGCCAGTATACTTGTAATGCTTCACTTCTTATCCTCATTCAACGTTACGACGAGACCCTAGTTCAGCATCACGCCTCTGCTCTTGTAAATCGTTTCCATACCTTGGAAGAAGGTCTTGCTATTCGCAATGAGAAGTGACTTGAGCCAAATTAATAAAACCGGGAATTTAAACGAAAAACAAATTCAAATGTCGTTAATCGATTAATCGATTTTGGTCTTTTTTTCAGCTGTTTTCAAGTTTCATCAAATAAATGCTAAACGATGGATGATTACGTCTGTTGCAAACAATCGGTGAATGGAAAAAACAGCAAGCAAACCTCATGTTTTTTCATTTTATTCGATTTTATATCCCGTTTCAAAAACCTGAATTCACCTAATCATTCGTCGTTTCTTATCCCAGCCCACAACATCTCGCCCATGCTACGCCAAATACCCTTTATTTCCGCTCACTATTTAATCAATTGTGACCCCTATAAGTCAGACAGTTGCAATTTCGTAGGTGTCTGAGGCATAATCCATATTTATTGAGTCTCGCTTGGCTGGATGTCATATGCTATACGAACTTCACCAATTCGGTTTTATGGAGCTTGTGCTCAGTTCTGCTTTCTTTCTAAGGATTATGTGCTCTACAAGTACTTTTAAGACAGAATTGGAAGACGAGTCGAGAAGAAAAGAGGGCAGGATTGATGGGCTATATGGAAATTGATTAAAGGTTAAAAATGAGATACACAGGTGAAACGCTTCCATAATAAAGAATTCAATTCAAATTCGACCTCTTTTTGATTGAGCGAGCAGAAACGAATCCATACCTAGAAGAAAGACACAAGTTGTGTAGTTTTGCGCATGAGATTGTCCAGCTACATAAAATTTCAGAAATTTCAAAAATTGTTCTTCTCAGTCTAAAAATTTATTTCAAGCAAAATTCCACTGTTTATTGAGAAAAAGCTTATTTGCATATTCAGCGGCTCGATTGGATAAATCATAACTCATTTGAATATTATCTATTCTCACTTGGAAGATAATCAATTTGAATGAAGTTGATATAAGCTATAACAGTTATGACTTTGATCGCTAAATATGATTGCCATAGCATTTTTATCAGTGACTTACCGAGCGGACACTTGCACAAAATATATTTAAACAAAAAGACACAGAGTGGGATTACTAAGCCACGGATTATTATCAGCAAAATTTTATTGACCATACCCGCTTTCTGTTTAGTGGGCTGATAATACCGGCCAGGCTGACAGACACACACACATTCACCCATAAGACAAGACATATTTAAGCAACATCTTTTCGTACACTTCTGCAGTCAACGAATTATTATCACTGAGCTTGTAACGTTCCTTTGAAATTTTATTGGTATCACTTATCATGAATTATATACTAGTAGATAAGACTGTCCAATTAATTCAAAACTTCGTTTATATAAGGGAAAATTGATTCAATTCGGAAATATTTCATAACATGTTTGAAGAATGTGCGATATGAAGAGAACGAATTTCATTTGAATAGAAGGTGGCGAATTTGTGCAATTCGTTTGTCGTGCTCTTCGTCGGCGATCACACTTCTTTGTTGTGGTTGTGAACTCTCCCTTAAATAGACAAAATTCAAAAATACAATCGATTTTCAGAATTGAATTTCTCACAATCGAATATGGTCTAATTGAGTCCTGTTCGTGCATTGCTATATTCATATAAATAGCAGATCAAAAGCATCGAAAATTGAAGAGTCACCTCTCCACAACGCAATTTCTGGGTGCTTGAATTTGATGTTATTTATCGATTCATAATGCAGCTCTTTCATGCTTATTTTAGGACTCCTAAGGTAAAAGTGTTATTCTATTCACACAAGAAAAAACATGCATTCACCAGTATCATGTCATTACTTTTTTATCCTTAATCTGGATTTTATTCATCAATAGTCGCCACTGCTAGCAAACAAAGGATGCAAGCATGAAAAGGCTCGTACTACGTGCAACTTTGGCACGTACTGCAGCGTCATTACTACAAAAAAAGCATTGAATTTTGTAGTGAAAAGTCAACTGCAAAGCACACTGCAAAAGTAGATTGAAAGTGCTGTTCCAACTGATGTGCACTTCAATCCTCTCTTCCAGTGTCTCGCTTTCATATAAAATATGACCTTTATGAAGTACTCACCTCTCGGGAATTGCAACAAAAGCTGCGGTATAAATTTGTGATATTTCCATTTCGAAGCAATATTTCGGTCACCAGAAGATTTGGAATTTAAAGGCACAAGGTAAAGATATAGGTAGAGATCGTGAAAACGGCAAGAAAATATGCAATTTCTCAATAAGAAACTTTCATACACTTGAATGCATGAATTTCATTTTTGTGAAATTAACTCTGGACTGTTAGGAACATTGCAACAAGGGCTTTGCTCAGAATGAAAACATTTTAGCACAAAACATCAAAGATTCTCTTCGGACTGCTTTGCAATGAAACTAACTGAGAAAATATTGTATTTCAGGGATCTGGCATTCTTTCCTCATAGAGCAATAGGTACAAGCAGTCGCAAACGATTGCATTCGTTGGGTGACAAGCAAAAACTTTATTGCTGTATAGTATCCGATCCAGTTACTGATCACAGGAAATTTCACCAACTCTACATTTAGATCAATGTTAGCTTCGATATGACAATGCTTAATGGAATATGCCAAGATTAATGGAATAATGCTTAACGGAATTTGCATAAAAGCACAAAAATTTTGTGAAAAATATCAAAAACCACATGTTGCAGAGACGGTAATTGCGAAAAAGCTTTAATTAAGCCAAAAGGACAAAGCTCTTTGTAGAGGAGATTTCTACCCCCTCAGGTACTGTCAACGAGCCGCACCATGCTTGCTTTGCAAGTGAGAGTTTTCATCCACTCACCTTTCCATAACCCATTCAAAAAAACTGTCAAATTCGTGTTGATCGAAATCATTAGTGCATCTGTTTCGAGATGCTCGAATACGGTAGTTTCTATCCCAGACGGATTCATTACTGGTGTCGAAATCATTGCCCCAGGCTATTCGATGGGATGCACGCATACGTGAATGAGATCGTGCACGTTTTGAAGCACTCTCAACTTTGCGTAAGACACCCGATCTCATCTCTGAAATTTTTGAGATGAGCACATTGAAAGGGTGAGGAATACAGAATTGTATATACACTGACAAGTATGAGTGCTATATGTTTTATTAGTAAATCGGAGAAAGAAATTCATTGATCTATATATGCAGCTGTTGGAGGTGTTGGGTGCATCAGCTTACTTATTTGCATATTCAGCTAGTGTCCGATCAATCGCTCGGCGAGCAAATGAATCTGCACGTTTAGCGAGATGTCGGTTAAGATATGTTTACTTAACAGCGTCGATTCTGACAAGTTATCCCAGTTGTACAATTGAACTTCCTGGTGTGAGAGGATTTTAAAAAAGTTTTGCTGATCATTCTCTCAAAATAGGGGACGGAAGAAGAGTTGCAAGGAAGTCTATTGAAAAGATTCAGTGGAATTTTTGAGTGAGCTTTAAAGAAGATAAATAAATGCAAAGCAAGGAAATTTCAGCGCATTCGCACCACCTGTATTTCGATGAAAACAGTTCAGATGTTTTGCTCAGAAACATTTCTGCTGCTCTGATAGTAGCAGTTAAAAACTTACAATGGCTGTCGATATAACGTTCACTTTTCAAATCTGTTTCATTCGTAATCCTGCCAATATAAATCTTAAAATGCTCTAATGTGTTCAACTGCTTATCAATTCTTCAGCATAAAATTCCACTTCCGGAAATAATAAACGCAACGTTCACTGTTCGATCGGTTGAATGTAGCCAATTTCCTCCTTTATATTTGGAAAATTCCTCACTTTTTTCCCATCGCATTGCGTAAATTTAAAGTATTCTAATAAAATTTCAAAGGTTTGCGTCGAAAAAAGCAATTTAAGGCAATTTTGTTCAGTTCGCCAATTTCAAAGGCAATATTCAAACGATCGAATAATAAAATTTCCCATAAAAGACATAATAAACAACTTTTTATCCCAAATATTTCCCATTCAAATTCTGAATTCAGAAAAATAAATCAGTTTTATGAAATTCCATCATCGAAAGAAAAGTCTATGTGCTGAAATTAATGAAAATAATTTCAACTTCTACCGAAGCAAAGATTTTAAAAAGAGTTTCATAGGTTGCTAACAAACGAACTTGGTCAACAAACCAACAGACGCTATCAACAGGCCCATGCCGAGCGGCCTTCATTTCAACAGACGTTTGCGCTAAACCAATTTACCTTATATGGCCTATGCATGGCGGAACATTTGCGCCACATGTGCAGCATGAAGTTTAACGCTGTGTGACATCATCATTAGCTCCGAGGAGCACTTCTTCCAAATGACATTGGCATCTTAACAGCATTTCGCTACTCGGTTACAAGTAGTGTACAGTACCATTTTTTCGAAGCTGGTCTCACTGGAAGGATACAAGAGCTGACCAAAGTCTTGTTGATTTCGAATGAATCATCATAGAAACAGCGCAGGTTTACAGGCATCAGATTCACTTGCTACAGTTAAAACCAGCCCTCGATAGTTAAAAATATGCGCAAAGATATGATTAAATAGGAGGGCATTTGTGGATTCCGCACGAGATGAGGGAGGGGAGCACACCAAAGGCGATATTAGGAGCGACAGAGTCTTCATATCTCAGGGCAACCAAATATCATTGTTTTCAATAGGAAAAGATATTAAGAAGCACAAGTCCGCCAATAATAAATTTTTCTTAGCTGTTACCTATTTACTCCTCAACGCGTTTATCTCTATTTTCATTATAAAAGTAACTTAAAGGGGTCATCCATTTTGATAAAATTTTTCTCATGGTTTGTACGTAACTTATTCCCACTGACTTATGATTCTGAACGTATTTAAATCAAAGCATTTGCCACAAAACCCCGATTTGGCGTGTCCATCAATGCTCATACCTGTAGCTGTATCAACCGTATTTGCGCCAATTTGAAGCGATATTAACTTCTCAAAAATATCTAGCAATTCAAGATTACTCCAGTGAATATGAGTGTATAACAAACCGTTTGCAGAGAAAGCTGATGGCGATTTAGTAAGTACTTTTCGTTTGGCACCAAAAACGAATCTCGATGGTGAGTTCGAACTTCTCGTGCCTAATGAGCTTGAGAACGAACGTGAATTGCTCATTCGTGCAGTACAACTTTCATCTGCAAAAAATAGCACAAAAGTTGGAGCGTATAATTCTGGCAATGTGGTTAACAAATAATAAATACTCCGAGAAATTTACATCATGAAGACTGCTTTCATGGATGAACACGTTTGAAAGACTAGAAAAAAGGAACTAATTTATCAAAAATGGACTTTTATGAGTTTAGAAGGAAAATTTTGAGGAATGGAAATCGAAACAGAAAGGAATGAAATGAGCTGAGTACTAGATAATTAAACAAGTGCTAAAATATGCTAGAAAGCTTTCATAAATTGTCCCTCAGCGATTCAGAGCACAAGGCCAAATATTTAAATACAACAAAAAACTCCTACGTATGTGTTTCATATGAGATTGACCTGCTGTATGAAATACTCGTTCTAGAATGGTTGTGAGGTTAATTTTATATATCCGCATTAACCTAGTCAGGCGGCGGTTTAAGATTAATTCAAGGATGTTCATATTGTCAAATTGTTTATTATTCAACCTGTCAAATTTTATCACCTGCATCAATTGTTTACTTATTGATTCAGCTTCTTACATACAGAAAACATATATGTGGGTAGACTTAAGCAAGCACAGAGAGGTAAAAACGTTCATAGAGGGGCGAAGAACAAAAACTGAAAAAAGAACAAATACAGGATTGATGGTTGGCATGCTGCGATTTTAGGTGGAAAGAATTAAAACAGCGCGAAACGATCATTGCAAGAATGTAAGCAAGGAGGAATTGAAAAGAGGAAATTTGCAACAATCCAAGTGGAGATAATAACGATTAAACCTTTAACGAAACCTTCAACAGTGTCTCTTTCCAAGATATTTCAACAAAAATGTTCTACGTGTACACAACACGGTAATGAAGATATTCAAAACACTATTCGTGGAAATCGTATTCAATACCAGCTGAAATTCACGTCCACGTCGCTCACATTCAGCGGTTCTCTCAAAGACTGCGGAAAGAAGGGCTGTTAGGAGAACGATGCATTATTTTGAAGTCAAATTTAAGTCTGCAATATTCCAGTGTTTGAAGTCAAAAGATTTCAATCCGGAGACATAATCGGGTTGACATCAACAACGATAGACTTTAGCGAACGCCATATGAATAAAACGCTTTCGAGTATCTAGAGGCAATGTAACGGTAGATACGAGAGAGGATGAGTGCGTGGAAATGCAGTATTTCAGAATGGACCGACTGCACGCAACGAAAGCGTCACGTGATGTTCGAGACAGTGCGCTGCAAAGCACATCAAATGCAATTTGCAATTCTGGATGATTTCTTGTCTGCAATAGATGGACACTTCAGCGTCCATTGCAAATTCGAATCGATTATAAACTGATCATCTAGATTGAGGAATCATAGCTAATTTGCGTAACATGGCACTTGCCATAGGAAACGTTGAACAGCCATAAAGTTGACCAGTTTCCTAAATGATCAAAGCCGTTTTTCAAGACATCAAAATCATAAGCGAGATCGTTTAGTGCTAATTGAATTTTAAGGTCGTTCGCCTAGACCTTCGCACTATCCTGCACATCGTACAAGACCCATTTGTCTAGTACGGGCATTAGACAAAATCTGATCCAGCACACCCTTTGAAGCAAAGCGCTACCAACTGGATGCGGCGCTGAGATGCATCTCCAATTCATAGCTGCAAGGTTCGATCACACAAAAATGCTCTAATCCATTTCAATAAAGGGCAGAAACTCCGTACCTCGCTATCATTGAGCTTTTTAACGACAAACAACAGAAAAAGCGTAAGTCTAATCGATATAACTTTTCGAACATAAATGTTTGACGCTATAAATCAGTCGCTTGAACAAGGATTAATTTAAAGAATATACATCTTCCAGAAGGGATCCAAAGTGGGTGAGATTAAATTGACTATTTCGTATGAAGTGATCTAATAAAGCATCTTTAATGAGTACCTCAAATATCTTATAAACAGAGTTTTTGAGCAAGAATTAGGCCCGGGTACGTTGCCTTAGCGAGGTGAAAGAGCTACATGAGACGCTAAGCAAAACTTGATATTGGATGCCATCTAGAATACGCGGACGTTTATTTCCAAGTTTACTAATAGTCTTTGCATAGCGGGACCACTCATATCCACGGAACACAAGGGACTGTTGCATCGCAGGGAAAACCTGCAAAAAGGACTACTTTTTGCACTCGTTCCATAACTGGGTTACGTTCTTCTGCTTTCTTTAAGATTTATACTCCAGAACGGTTTCTGACTTCATCGTTAACCTGCTTATAAAACGCGTTCATGTTACATTTGTGTAGCATACGCTATTCCCAATTTCCTGCAAATTTGATACGCTGCCCATGGTGATTTTCAGAACACTTTATGAGGACTTTTTAACCTCTAGCTCACGTTGAAGAAGTCATTGGAAGCATTTCCTAACCGTCAGGAACGAGCTAAAATTGATATTTTCAAAAGCTTCTGATATATCTATGCACTTTGTGATTCAAGAGTCGAATTTATCATACAAATACACAAACAGACACATACATACATATGCACAAAATGACGTCATCGTGCATTTTCGCCATGCAAAATATAGGTGAACACCTTAAAAGCGTAATGATTTTCAACGTCCAGCTCAACAGGTTATCCATATAATATTATGGAAGAATAAACATATTCATTAGTCACCAGTCATATGAAGTAGAATAAATTTTTGTGTGCAATATTTCGTATTTCTAACCTATTATATGTTTCGTCGGAAATAAATGACATTGGTAAAAGGGTATGAAATATGTTAAAATAATAAAACAAGTAAAACAAAGAAAAATAAAGTGAAATAGAATGAAACAAAATGAAGAAGAGAAAAAGTTTTGGCACGCTTGAAATGAGTTAACAGAACTTTAAGGTTGATGACAATTCAAATACAAGAGACAATATTTTAAAGGAGTAATAAGAGTGCTTACTCTTTGAGCTGACCGACATGCGCCTCTCGCCCGAAAACATCATTTGAACGTCTAAACAGCGTCAAACGTATCAGCAGTGAATTCGTTCATGAGGAAAATTCAAGCACGCGACGTTTTGAGCTAGTTTATTCCTTCGCAATCGCTTTATCTCTCACCTACTCTGAACCTAATTCCTACTCCTTTTCGGCTCTACCTCGGGACATCATCTTCTGCATCCCCCTCTCTCTCGCTTCTCAGCTGCTTCAAATGGTCATGAAACCGTTTACTCATAAACAATTCTTAAAACAATAAATGATTAAAACACATATGTCTACAAGTGGAAACTTTTATGGAATGCCATAACTCCGACTTATGACCCCGTCCCATACTGGCCATGATCAGGGAAATGTTGGAGAAATAAAAATTATACATGTTTGTAACCAATAAAACACGCATACATAAATGTTCCAAGAACACATTACTTCTGTTGGAAAATAATTACATCTGAAGCCGAACGAGTAGAAAAAAATGCCGCAGTTGATTTCACGTTCAAATGCAACAGATGAGAACGGACTCACTTCTATTTCTTTAAATACTGAACGAAACAAAATTTTGTCACGAAAATTTGCAAATATTGACTCTTCAAACGAATTGTTTCCGATGACGAAGGAGACGGCAGAGGAAATAGCCGAAAAAAGAACGAACACTTTAGATATGGGCTGAAACGACGAGGAAACATGGCTCGTCGTGCGCAAATGAGGGAAACGATTCTTTCTAGCCGTTGAAATTAATCCACGAATGCGGGCTCTTTGCGTGTTCGTCGCTTTATTTGATGAATGCTTCACGTTAGTAAAGCTAAATCTTAAATTCTCTGCATTCAGCTCTACTTGAATTTCCCTTTGTGTAGGTTTTCCCACCAAAAAAAGAACAGATACTTTGTAAGATTTTTGCAGATAAATTTGAGTTAAAGAATAACGAGCCAACTCATCAAAGAGTGATGAATCGAATAGGAGGAATTCGGCTCACCGATTTGCTCCATTATAAACCATTAAACGAACCCATAGGTGAGTGGTGCAGTATCGAGTAGGACAGGGAAATATGTTCGGATAGCAGCTGGATGATAGATTATGCTTGAACAACCTGTTGCGATAATGCATTCTACGAATCAATGACTCGGTATGCGAAGTGTGCGACACTTTACCGGTGCATACGATATTGGAAACGTGTAAACGACACGTATGGCCTCAAGTAGGCAATTCATAATTTCCATCAGCTGTTTCATATCTATCAGCGAATGAATAAGTTCGTAAATAAACATCAAGCGAAACTCTAACGAACAAGAAGAAAATTCAACTATAGAATGAATGTTTGCATATCCGCAAGGATATTAACGTTATAAAAAATGCAACGATAAGAGACGAAGAAGCACTATGCGGTAAGTGGGATGAAGTACATGATAAAGGCGTTCAAAAGTATGTATGAGATGTTTATACAGGAGATGTGGAGAATTAGGTTACCTCTTCCATTAGCAAAAGGGATTGTGATGAATTTATGTGAGGAAAAATAGACTCTAGGATACTGTATATAATCTCGGAGATATTGTATATTCCTCAATGTTGCGTGCTGTGTGACACATTGAAAATACAATGTGCCTAAACATTTCGACTTTCGATTTGTAAAGGACAACACTTTTCACTGATAACTGCATTTGCCAAAATTCAACACTTTCAATAGTTGCAGTGGGTTGCCTGTTGTGAATACGTGCCATTTAACCGCTGTCTAAAGTTGCCTCCTGATTATAAAAAATTCATCCAGACCGACATCAGCGACTATATCATTTCCACTGCGAAATAGAAGATATAGATTGCCGAAGGGATGAGGTGAACAGCTGGGTGAACAAATTTGAGAGTATGAACTGCAATACTTTGAGACAGTCAATGTCTTACTTTATTCTACCGATTTAATCTAATGCGTTAAAACCTCGAAGGATGAATGAGGGATGCTGTGTAGAGATCACACGTTCCTTTAGTGAGTCAGTAAGAGAGCGGTATGACATTGTGTTATGGTTGCGATGGCAAACATTGCAAAGGATATAAGGACTATGGCAAATGGTAAATGACCTCACCGTTGCTGAGGATGAGGGTGCGAAAAGATCAAAGGTCATGTGGTCGTGCTTGCTGTTGTGGTCAGAACAAGTGACACTAATTGTGCCGGTCATGTTATAAGCAATCATGCAAGCGTCGAAGCCCTCATCACCCATTCTTTTAAGGGGGAACACGCTTTACTTATTGTGGAACGTAGTTAACGCTCGCAACACATCAAGCCTTAGATAAAACTGTAGGTCTAAGTACACTAAACATTCCAGGAGACAGTCTATTTCAGATTCAACTACGCACATGTTGCATTTAAGCGTCGTACTGAGTCTTGCAGTCTCATTAGTGTTGTGGTTGAAATGGCCGTAGCTCTCCTTTGAATTCGACAAGCTTGAGCTGGTAGCGTTAAAGAATTTTGTTCCTTCGTTACGATCGACAGCCTCTTCCACATTCCGCGAAGAACATCCATTTGGGTCACGGAAAGTCAAAATCGTCTTCGCGCAGTCTGATCTGCTCGTGAATACTCCAGTACTCTGCGAAATAGCGCGTCAGACTGCACCCGATTTCTGCTGTAGACTACTGGCCAATTTGTGGCCATGCGAAAAAACCTTTTTGATGGAATTTTTCCATACCAGCAGTAACGAGTGAATTTTTCGTAGCCACATCCGTAGGTTATTTAGGAATATTATGAATCAACAATGACTTCTACGTGCTAGTTCTTCTGATCTTCTTCGACCACCTTCACCTGCGAAGGTAAAGTAACAGGGTTCGGTTTCAAAGTCGCCATAGCGGCATAATACCTCAATAGACAGACGCTTGGCTCAAGCAGCCATACATTTCTGCACTCATTGGGAAAGGGTGCAAGTTTCTGCATGGAGTGAAGTGAGAGCGTCTTCAACCGCCCAGATTAGGCCTAAAAGAAAGCGTTGGAGGTTACAGCATGCTTGGCAATCGATTCTAAAGGTTTCGTATCGCTGACATTATCACTGTCCCTTACACCCACATCCTGTATACATCTTTCAGCAATGGTTAAGAATTGTAGGATATGTCGAATGATAGAAAAGTAAAGGTTTTATCCTGATGTTTCAACTCTTAGAACCAAACCTATAGAAGAATCGCCTCAGACTTGGATTTCAAGCAAAGTATGAGGGTGTCTTGCAATAACTATGATTGTAAGAATCAAAAATCCTGCAATAAAAGTTTTATTCACTCTTTCGACTCATCTTATTGTTCTCAACTCAATTCCAGCGACTTGAAAATTTATAGAATATTAGATGCAATAGAATATTATATTAGATGCAATAGAATATTTTCATTTCTGCTTTTACAGCTGCAAAAAACTTGCAAACTTTTGCAAACATATTTCATTATGGTGATGCTGTGTCTACATATAAGTATATGCATCTTTATCTTTATGTTCATTTGCTTCAAAATGTGACCATATAAATTGTGGCGATCAAATATAATAGGTACTTCGACAATCATATTATCTTCTATATCACATGGCATGTCTTTTCGCTTATTTTTGCATCAGCTCATGCGTTGGCACCTATTCAAAATGTGTGTAGTGCATTTTTGACATTGAAGCAAAGTGCTTTAGTCTGCAATGATCAAAGTATATGCTTGGGTAGCTAAATTTATGCAAATTTCATGCACTCTTTCTTTTAAAGCCTTTTTCTTCTTATGTTGAGGCACGCTTGAAAGTGCAGCGTTAAAAAGCATCAACGACAAAATCGTAGTACCGCATGACTAGTTGACCAATGTGCTCGCTCAAGCAAATATCTGCTAAACAGATTCGTTACCAACGATCGATGGTGCTGCATTCAAAGTGAAAAAGACTACCCTTGTCTTCTTCCTCTATTAAACAATAACGAAAGATTAAAATTACTCTCAGTAGCTATTCTATATGCAAAAAGCATCAAACACTGTTGCCTAAACATATGGCAGTTGTCAGCGGTTCGTCATTCACAGTACCCGAATGTAAGAAGAGAGCAGAGCATAAGTGGAATCACAAGTGATACAGTATCGCAGTGTCTCCGCAATTCCACGAAGCAGATCCACCATCAATCCTTTCTATTGCCGTCCCATTTCAGCATCTTTCTTTACATTAGCCCTTCGGCGGAATTTACTTTAATGTGACAAGTGAGAAATTTGCCCTATGAATTTATTAAGTCAAACGTACAGTCCCAACATAGTGAGGAAATC
Source organism: Baylisascaris procyonis (assembly GCA_037389465.1). NCBI lineage: Eukaryota > Metazoa > Nematoda > Chromadorea > Rhabditida > Ascarididae > Baylisascaris > Baylisascaris procyonis. Next base: position 448,122 of record JAZARR010000221.1, read on the forward strand.
AACAACTTCAGCAGCGTTCAATCATCGAAAAAATCTACACGACCACCACTTTCGAATGTATTCGCCTCAAGAAGCGATATCATCTTTATTACGGTTTCGTCGGGTAACAGCGCCTTACGAGTTGTCTGCAACGATCAAACCGTTACATATCAAAACAATTCCTATAAAATATGATTTCCTCCTGCAATATTTTGAAAGAGGAGGTAAAGCAAAGGGAAACGCACGGATAAGGTAAGAGAAACATCTGCATGATTGTGGAAGCAAACTTATGGAGGGTTCAATCATAGCTGCAAGGCATCATATTTACAGTCAGTTGGACAATGATGTATTTATGTTGACACTGCTATGCAAAAGCGTTTCTTCATAAAAGCCGAATCCTAAACTTCACACACAGTAAACTATATTAACTTAGGGGCACAGTAAACTATATTAGACAAATTTACGAAAGATACTGAAAAAAACAGAAACAAACCTCTCCGCCTTTCGCTTTGAAGGATGAACGAATTGAATCATCATAGGAACTGCAAAAAAATGATTCAAGGGAAACGGCTAAAGCATGCAAGCATAACAACGGTTCTTCTCAGACAGAATATCATAACTACTTTCTGATTTTCTCGAAAAATGATCTTAGGTTGCCGCACACTTTCCTATAAAATATTTGCAAGAGAGAAACCTCAGATCTGTATCACCCCCATACAGGATTCTGCAGGGCAAAATCTTAGGTAGAATCCAATAAGCCAAGACCGATATATGAGTCACATTCCATATAATTCGACAATTTTAGACCTTCACAACTAATGTCTTTTGAGGTTCCACAAGCGAAGACTTTTAGTACGAATAAGAATGTAGGTGCTTTTTGCGAATTCTCACTATAAATTTGGGAAAAGATTCAGCGCAACTCTCAGTGCTGACGTCTCCAACGGTTTTCACTCCCATTTCAGATTTAAATTCATTTAAAGGAAATAATTTCAATACTAAAATTTTTGAATAGATGTAATACATGACACTGAAATTCTTTTGTCTCTCCATATGGATCTGCATGGTGCACAGTCTTTCACCCATAGCGTCTATACGATGCGTATCCTATCATCTATAGCAGCTTCACAACATCCACCTGGATAAGCTAACACTCTCTGAATAGATCTCTGCAGATGGAAAGCCAAAAAAGAATACCACCTCCTACTCTAGATAACACATATCACTGAAGTGGTGAGTGAAAAGTCTCACTTTGTAGCGATCTCATCATACATGCTCGTCAGCACAGGACCTGGAGAATAATTAAGAATCCGCAGCGAAGAATCCTCAACAGCTAAAGAACGAAAGAAGGCTTCACGAGCCGCTTTCGCCACCGAATACTACAATTTACTGCGTTAGGACAGTGCTGTCTCTATGAAAATTGAACGGTTGATCGAAAAGAGTAACAACAAAACGGAAAATCATTTAAACAATCTCAATCACCGTATCACACCTTTAACTTAAAAAATTATGCATGAAATATTTCATTGTCCATTTAGAATAATTCAACCATCTGCAATTGTGTCAATTATTTCATTTATAGAAATTGTTCACCATTTTTCATTCGCTACTATATTACACCATTGTTTTGAGTAAATTATCTGTGTGAAAAATATCGTCATAGTTAGACAAGTAAAACTCTGTCTCTGCGCTTTTATCGTTTATCCCCTTAAGGATAACCCATTTTACACGTAAACGAAAAACATTTTTCCATAACAATGACAGAACTGCATAATTAATTAACTATTTAGCAATAATAATCCACGACGTAAAGCACTGATATCAAAAAAAAAAGATCGAAATGTGATCATAAATGCCCACCTGCGAGAATGACGGGAAAGATTTAACGGCAAATAAAGAAGTGATATTAACTATCATTCGATCATCAGCAACCTGTAATCCATTAGTAAGGAAATATCTTTTGCACATGAAATCTGCATTATTTTGTCAGTTCCGATCACGTTTGCTCGATGAGGACGTGAAAATTAGGAGAGCAGAAAGGTAATGAAAAGCTGCGATGACTGCAACTTGAAGATGAAATATCGCAAGAAAGAAAGATGTATATTCCATGGTAGCATTAAGAATATAATTATTAGTCTAGAACGTGACCGAACAATAGATCTATATTTCTGATAAATTGCTAAGAGACATCATTCGCAAAAAGATTTCCGACTAGCAATATAGAAAGACGTAGAGGAAACTACCTAAACAGTTCCCTTGTCGGTAAGGAACAAGCGGGAACAAATGTCAGGCCACAGAAAATTTCATAAGTGAGACCAAACAACAAAAAGCTTTTAAAATGCGCGAATCGATTAATTAGCGAGTAATAAAATATCAAATCAATATTCCCCCTCAGTTGTTTCAGTTGAAAATAATTAACGTAATGATAGAAACCTTAGGGGTAACTTTGCTCAACACGAGGTTATTGATTTGAATCATTGCGATTAAATTGATTTGTAAGAAATCATGCCATTCCTTTGCTGAATTGATTTCACTTGCTCTTTTCTTGATATCGCCGATTGTACCCGAATTATGCACCAAAATCAATGCATCAAACTTTGTCGCTTTCACTGCAAAGCAATATTTTGCTACGCACTACTATAGCAATTTGAGATAAGTGTTATAAAATATTAGATAAAAGTAATGTTCATTAATAAATGAATGGGTATAAAATGAGGCTAAGAAAGCATATCGAAGTGATCCTTCTATCAGTCATAAAAAACAACTTAATCTACGCAACTTTCGATTCGATTTACAGGTAATCACAAAGGCGAAAGAACAAGTATCGCGCTGATAACATATCAGGGAATGCAAATGACAAGAAAATAATAAGCAAACAAAGATATGAAAGAATGTATTTATCCGATCGCTTTATTGTTAGCACAGACTTGCTGCCATTAAAGTATGCTGACTTTAGAGAAATGAACACATCTAAAAACTGAATTTCCACTGCGAACGACACGAATATGATGAAAGAAATATTAGCTAATGGTAACGTTGAAAAAAGATGAAGGCAATGACATTTTCAATAGTGAATCGATGTGTCTATGATTCTGAAACGCAGAAAAAAGTACAGACTGTTTCCAATTCAGATAAGTCTAGGCGATAGATGGATGATGTGACCATCATAGAATAAAAAACAGCGTTTGCATTTTTTAAGAGTTAGTAAGTTGGAAGTTTGCTGCTAAAAAGCAGGGAATTCGTTTAGAAAAAACTCACTGCCTATTAAATAGCACTGCCGTGTCTAAGAAGACGTATGCCTCCTGTTAGAAACTTTGTTTAACACATAACCTTTCACGACGTCTTTACACTTCACAAAGTCATGCCTCAAATTGGCAGAACGAAATGAACTTAAAAACTTTGAATTGCTGAGATTATATGCTCACAAATGGCCGCTGAAATCGTATTTTCCATTTCTGCCAAACTCGCGGCATTTAAATCTGCCGCGTCGCTAATCACAACATGAACGTCCATTTCACAATTGCTGAAAACAAATGTTGAAACTCATGCATAAAGTTATCAGCAACTGAACGCCATAATTTATTACTGACGAAGGAAGGTAAATGGCGAAAAGGGTCGGTACTAGTGGTGTAAAAAAGATGCTGAAGAATCTCTCCTAAAATTCATTCTTAATATTTTCCTAATCGGGGATCAGTCAGCATTTTCGTATTTAGGAGTAGAGAATTAAAAACTCAAATGAAAGACAAGTAAATTTTCATTAGAAAATTTCAGGACTGCATTATGAACGTTCTGAAATAAGAGGGAAACTATCTTCCTTCCCAGTATTCTAACTTCCTAAAACCGGTAACGTGCACAAATCGGATATTTCAACCGGACTTTCAAAGACCCCATCGAGGAGCCTGGTCTGAACCAAGAGAGAATTTCTCGAGTAGTTTTGAAAGTATATTATTGTAAAAGAGGGGCTCGCCATCCCAAGTTTCAAACATGCTGCAAAGTTTCAAAAACAGCCTGCAGTAGAGTACTGTCAGAGAGAACTTTTTATAGTTATGCTATCAACGGCATAAGTGGGCAAGATCCTTGTCTGTTGTGCTACTAAGAATTATTTGAGTATTAAAACCTCTACATAAAAAGTGATAAATAAAACTCAGTGAAAGAAGGAACGTAAAAATTGGAATAAACAAAACCAACTTTTCCAACAGTTCGGTTTTAAGCTGCTCAAGTCGTGTTGCATCTCGTGCTGTTATAAGGAAAGTGGATCCATTAGCGACCTTTTTTGAAAGTTGTACGGCGATCTCTCTTCCAATTCCACGGCTAGCACCTCAAAATCCACAACAAGATCACTTCGAAGTTTTTGGATCTCAATGAGGTTTGCATAGTATGAATTTCAGTAGCATTCTGATGTTATTGTAACGATGAAACAAATTACTAAGACCGTTCCAAAACTTTCAGTAGTTATGAATTTAAGTAATACTTACTATCGTTTTGACACAGTAATAGTTCAGATAAAGAGTACTGCGAGAAGTGTTGAAAAAAAAGAAGGTTGATGACTACAATCTATATGACCTAATCACTGATCATAGTATAGGTTTATTTAAGTCAGCAGATAATTCTCTGATGATGATTGCTGAGATAGAAAGAACTCACGAATAAATACGAATAAATTTTGAAAAGATAATATGAATTCCATTACGAATATTAATTTTCCAGCTAAAATTGTTCTCCTTCTTATGCTCTTACCTCAATAATTCCTAATTGACTTCATTTGCAAATATATTTTAGTGCTTTTCACAATAGTTGTCACAATGAAGAACCATTTATCGATAGCCGATATAATGTCTTACAATAGCGTAACTGGGCTTTTGAGTTGTAAAGCTATTGCATAGGATGAGCAGAGAATAAGCACACATCAACTGACAGCATACAACCCAAAAAGTCCGAACAAGCCCACCTCTAGGTAAAAGTTCAGATAAACCCATCCCTATGTAAGAGTCCAGACAAGCCCACCCCTACGTAAAAGTCCGAACAAGTCGACGTCTACGTAAAGTCCAAACAAACACACACACCTCGCAATAACCGCTCCGAGCGGAGATCCATCCTGCTTTAATAAGCCTCCTCCAGTATATAAATCAAATTTTAAATCGTTTTTTTTTTGTTTTAATATTCATGCAACTTCTTTGTTGGTGAATTGAAATGTAAAGACGCATATCATATCAGCCTCCCTTCTATGCCATTTTACTTTTTAGGATACTGTTTTAATACAACACAGCATTCAAACTGATGATAAAATGCGTTTGATGAGAACATTTAAAAAATACTTCATCGAATAAAAGTGCTATAAAAGCATAGTGAAGCGACGCACTTCTCGATTTCAGTGTAAAGTGAAATTTATCTCACCTGTAATTAAGGAGAACACCTTGCGACCAGTGACCGTCATTGCTCTTTCAGCCTCGAAAAACTGCAACAATGCTATGAAAAGATGGCGTTTACGACATATTCGAGCGAGATAAAATATCACCGAAGCAATTCACAACGGTATAAATCATCGAGTGCTGTCTTATTTTTCGACGATTCGACCGCCGATCACTAACGCTGAAACATTTCCATTCTTTGAAGGTAAAACAAAAACCTACAAAGCATGCATAACCTATATAACGTTTTTCTATCACTGCGGTGGCTTGAAATACAGGACCTCTATCAAGATCCCCTCTGCCTGATTCATCAGAAAACCTCTACATTTCACAGACAGTTTGCTACCTTGGTCGGAGTCCCCTGAACTCATAGAGCTCGTAATCATAGATAAAATCAATCGATTCAAATTCATTAACTAGAGACTATAAATTTGAAATTTCGAATTGTCTCACGACGTTTGACTGCTAGAGGACAACAGTCGAATGTTCGATGAATATCGCCTCAATGAAACCGATTTAGGCGATCTAAATTTGGTGCAAACCTGAAGACCAGACCTTCTAAACGATGAATCATGGATGCTCAAAGATCCTTTGTCAACCCCATTTGCATCTGATAACTGCAGATTTATTCTCCATTTACCACCTAAATAAATGCGTTTGATAGAGGCATACAAATAATATGATAGACTGCAGCCAAGCAAAATCACTGATTAAAACAAATGTACTTTGAATATGGTGATCGCATAACATTACAATATTGAATGGCTTCATAATTGTGAGTTCAGAGTACAACTTTGTCAAAGACAATGGTTCACATCGGTTACACGGTCCAATAAAAACTGGAACTGCATAAAATTCAACATCTTGGTGCAGGCATGCCTTATTGTCCCAAAAGCTACGAAACGCTATAAATGCTGCGTTGAACAATCCTGTGTATCGTTACATAACACCACGGATAGATGCAATACACATAAATATGCATGGAGGAACCCGCTAAACCACACATTAGGGTAGAAATAAAATATCGACTTTATTCAAGGACATGAGTTAAATCCGCCCCTATCTTGATGGCGATCGCGACCAGGACCAGATTTTGGGCCATGAAAATATCAAAATGGGTTCAGGCTTGTGCAGGTGGGTCCACCACCTCTAATTCATTCTGCACTGGATCGGAACTGAAAGTAAGGCAGGATTCGACCGTCGCAACTAGGATCGGATTCAACCGAGACCCGGTTCTACTGACTCTAAGGTGGTGCGGACTCACATGCATCATCTATATGCAATCCTAAAGCTGCCACAGAACATCTGAAAATCCTTCACATTACGGTCCCTTTCGACATTACCGTGGCTATCCAGAATAAGCAACTTACAGACAACCATAAGGAGGCATTTTCTAGTCCTATTTGCTCTGCACTTGCGTTTATACAAATTAAAATGTTGGGAGACGATGATTGCAAGCTGGATGGCAGTGAAAATTTACAGACCAGTTTGACAATTTGTAACAGGAGTGCTGCCAGCTGCTGATCGATATAAATGTGCCACCCAACAATCATCATAAGGTATTCTTGCGGTATGCACTCGTCGTTTGGCGAAAAGCATTATCGACGTGGGTGTGCAACGTGCTAACCTCGAATGCTCTCCATCGCGCAGCTGGTTTTTGGAATGGTGACACTTCGCAACTTCAGCATGACCGATCTCGAAAACCAGATGCCAAAATGAATGTGTCCCTCCTCTTTAGTAAACTCTCCACTTTCCGATTTTGCTAACAACACATATTCGCATTTATTGCCGACAGCCTAAAAAGCTGTCGCGAAAGCGATGAAGAAAGCTATTTAGCTAAACAAGATGACGTAAGCGAACGGCTAAAGGGCATCGATTTAAAGCCTCCAAATGAATGGAAGGGTTTGTGGCTACAACCGATGAATGAGACGTCGAGTGAAAGACATCGAAATATGAAAAGCTTGTATTTTCATTGAGCGGATATTCAAATGCGAGGAGCTTCCACTTGCACTGAATGTAAAAATGTTGCACCCGCATCTCCACACCGTCACGTACTTCCCCATATAAGCGTGTGTCTAAGAGTTGTATCCGTTCAGTTCAGTGTATTTTCGTCGTGTTTGCATCGGTATATTCCTGCATTTCAACCCCCTCCCCCCAATTAGTTCTCCTCTTCGCCATGGCGGGCATTGCGAAGAAAAAACTATTTCTTTCGCTCAGGTTGATCTGAGAATAAACAGCCACAATTTTCCGGCGTTTGAAGTTTGAAGCATAGCAATCTTTTGCATTTTCACTCCATGGTAATGAAATGTCACTGCAAACGCTCCTTTGCGTGCGTCAGGGGTCCAATAGTTTCAACTCTGGAACCACACATGAAGTACATCAAATGACCAGCTCCCATGTCGTCCCTCACATTCATCAATCAAACCGAACATGGGTTATAAACACAACCTTTTCAAAAATTCCTTGCACCTTACGCGCGAGCCAGAAAAAAGTACAGCTTTTGTGGGTGACATAAATCCACGATGGCCAACCAGTCAAGCCGTTTTCGGTGGTTTTCCATTTGAAATAACTGCCAAGCAAACATCGAAATGCACATAGAAAGAAATGCATATAAGTGCACAACATATTACAAAGTGCCCAGCAAACATAAACCTGGAAATATATAGTAACGCTCCTGGCGTAAATCTATTTCAAGGACTCCGTAACATAAACACACGATGTCCAACTCGGCGATCAGCACTTGTTTTGCCAATAAACATAAATCAACACAACTGAAGAATGTCAATGCGGAAATTGGCAGGAAATTTTGTACTAATATATCCATCTTTGTGAAAAAGAAAGTCTTGAAAACTTTTACATGTTTATCCCCTATTTCCCAACTCTCAAAAAACACATAGCACTTTTTCCATAATTTGATTTCAAATTCTCGATTATATAACTTATTTATGAAAGTTGTCCTCTCGAAACCAACCAACCGATTACGCTAAAATATGAATAAACTGTAAACGAACGAGAGCAGCATATTGCAACAAATCAAAACAATATCAAATGATTTGATGAATGATAAAATGGGATTCCTCATCGCGCATATACGACCAGCTTGCAAATATGCAAACTGTTTTACTGATGATAAAGCAACAAAGAAAATGGTTTTAACTAATCAAAAATAAAACGAGACCGTATATGATGAAACGACATAAGATAAATACAACTCCCGGCAAGAATGCAAACAAATCTTTATCAAACGATCGAACACTTCTTCCCTCATCATAAAAGCCACATCACTTCTCTCAAGATAACTTCAAAATAACACCTCTTTCAAAACTGAAAAAACTTCAACATCAAGAATATAATAAAACAGGAAATGCGCCTAATAAATATTTGCAAACATTAAGAGGTAAACATATAAGAGTGCACCACAAATGTGTCTGCTGTACATAGATAGACTCGCTGTACTTTTCTGCAACAAAGTGGCTCACAAATTTTCGCCTTGTGCAATTCTGTAATCCTCTAATCAACATTTCCTGGTACGGCTATTCATGCTTTTTTACTCGAACCACCCACCAAATATATTTTTCCTGACATATTAGTCTCAAAGAAAAGTAACACAAAAGGAAGTCCTCAACTGCTTCCTCTACAAAAATCCCTCAAAAATAGCAGGAAACATTGCCAGAACCGAGTACCTCTATTACTTCCAATTCTTAGTGCTCTTTAACCGTCCGGTCCGGGACCTTTTTTAATAACTTGGAACTGTGTATATGCAACTGCAACAGAAGTTAAAAAGGGAGGATTTCGAGTATGTGAAGCGAATAAGGAAATGCCCTTTTTAATATTGACCAGTTAAATAAGACCAACAGAATTATACTAACTGAACAATAGTCTGAAACATAAAAATGAGTGTAACAACAGACGCATACACACGATTAGAAAATGGCGGAATAACTTATATAAACAGTCATCGAAAAAAGGAAATTCACAATACCGTCGAAGAAACTTTTTCAGACTCATGACGAATTCCCTTCGCTTACGACATCAACGAACGGAAGCGGAGATTCGCCTCATAATATTTCAGCAGAACCTGAAAACACATTTGACATGCTCAGCGAAATACTGTAAACAGCTTAATATCACACAATGAGATCTCAGATAAAGAAAGCAACGGTAGTGCGCATACGGCTCTGCGCCCTTTAACCACAACGTGTGTTACTTAAATCAAGCGAACCTTATGAAAATTACAAGCCACAGTGAAATTTCATATTCGAGTCACATAAAGGTACTCACCGCCTCAATTTTTGAAAGGTCTGACAGCCACAATATTTTTGCATATACCTTAGCATTGCTAATTTCCTTTAATGATTTCTAAATGGACCATCTTGCATCGAAAAATTATTGTTCGCAATTAAACTTTATGAAAATGAAAATTCTTCTAAGTCATGTCTTGCCAGTGCACATTTACATAACTTCGCATAGGATCATTTTTAGTGACGAAAAAATGTATTGCTGATTGCAAAAACTTCGCTTCTCAGATGATAAACCTCAAATTCCTTCAATAGTATCGATATTTCTGTGCAATTATCAAACCAATCCTTTTAATTATTTTCATCAGAAAATTCGTTCACTCCTCTCTTCTCCTTCCTTATCGTTTTACTGTACTTAGTCGACGTTCTAAAACCGAAATGGGTAGAGGCGGAGAAGAGAGAAACAGGAAGCTGCACAGGTTTGCTTAGATTTGATTCAAAGCGATCAAACAGATCAGACGACAGTACAAAAAGTGCAAAAAAACAATTTCTGAAATACACGGTACTATGAAATAATTGACAAAAAGCATTGCGAAAAGCAAGAATATGTCTGTCATTTCTGCCAGCAAGTAGGAACACATCGAAAATTTTACTTCTCAAACATTTGTCAAAATTCATCCGCTCCACAAACCTTGCAAAAAACTTACAAGCAAGTTGTAACGTGGAAGAACTAAACCATGTGAATAAAAGTAGTTGGCAAATTGAAGTCAAATAAAAGCAGAAGAACAGACCCTCGGAGCGACAATGTGAAGCACACGAGTCGGCACCATTTCGTATTTTTCATCTTCATAACGTACCAGCGCCTAAACCATAAAATGAATGACCAGTCTAACGGATTTGTGCAAAAAAAAAACAGACCATATTTTACTTGCAAAAATTCGTAAATTTAAAAGTAAAGCTAAGAACGTTTAAAGGATGCCATGCTACGCTGCACTCCTAATTGCAGCCTTAATTGTCCGACCGGTTATTGCTAAGCACTTCAGGCATACAATCGGAGAAAACGAAAAGCCTCTCAAATAATCAATTTCAATCGTCTATTAGAAAAATAATAACACGCTGTCCTCCGGGAACTTTTGCTAAGGACCGAATCAAAACCAATGCTTTTCGGCCGAGCTGAACGACGACTGAATTTAACTAAGAAAGAGAAATTGAATTACTAATCAGAGAAAGTGATGTGATTCAGAGTGCATTAGAAAATTTTGCTTCAGTAAAAGCAAATAAAGCATGCAATAAGAAAAATCGTTGAAAACAAACAAAAATGCTCTTTTCAAAACAACCAAATAGATACTCTCCAAATTCGCCCTTCCCCCTTCCCGAAGATTATCAGAATGTTGCAAAGAGCATTTCTTGATCGTTAATGTGACAACAGTCATTATCGCGCAGAACCGGTTTCTTGTCGGAGAGTAGTAATCAATAAAAGCAAAACACTGGAAGAGTGGAGCATCTCTGTGATGCTCCGATATGCATACAATACTAAATAAAATGAACACACTGAAAACGATATCAATTTACCTTCATCTCTTCACTCCCACTGCGACTCGACACTCCCATCACGGATTCCACCTTCACACCCTGAAAAACGCGCAACTGGCGATCGGATATTGTAATTTCATCCTCATCGTCCTCCTCTGAAAAAAACAAAAACGTTACAACAATGACTTTGTGGTCATTTTAGATGCAAAATCACTTCTGAAAGGCGCAGTGAAAATGAGGAAAAAATGCAGAACTTCGATTAAATTGATAAAATAAAAGTATTTTTTCACGCAAAAAACCTTTCTGATAGACAATTGTGAAGAAACGTTTAAATAGGTGAAAAGGAATAGACTAGCTGGTGTGCAAATGATTGCGATGTATGCCATGATTAATTCACTCTTTCAAGGAAGCCGTAGTTGGAAAGCTCACAGAAGTCTACTTCACAACATCGCCATCCTAACCAAAGTCGTAATAAAACTATTTCCGGATAACTGTAATGCTCGATCAGGTTATAAAATATGGTGTTGACATTTGCAGTATATGAACTGACCGCCTACATCTTATATGGAATAAGCCTGGAATTTCCCCAACATTTAATTTCTCGTTTATAAGGAATGATGATGACTTTTGAAAAGTTTTCTTCTCGAAGATGATTTTTATAAAGAGTTCAGAGAGTTGAGGCCTTGTACTGCATCCAGTTCAAAAAATGTCCATATTCTTACCATAGCTACAGTGCATCAAACATCGTATAATTCCCATTTACCACGGGTTCTCCCAGCATTTTCATGGACCGCGAATAGGTTTTATTTCAAGTGATACATAACGCCTCTTCATAAATATCTTACCGTTCACCGTATCATGTACAAGCACTTCCGCATGAACTTCCTCTGAAGACCTCTCCTACAAATATAAAATATCACAAATGAATATTTGAAATAAATAATTTAGTCAATAGTTTGATATAAGCTGCCGCAATAAATGAACGTTCTTCGGTAATCTGCTCATAGCTATCCAATCGATTAAGCATCATTGCCATAATTTCATTTTCAGGTAAAAACATAAAAGGTAATAGACAGAATAGAACAGAACAAAATAAAATGGATGTTACACGAATGATTATTAAGGCAAACAAAGAGTCCTTATCTGCACGAAACAACATCAACACACGTAAACAAGATGATGCATTAATAAACATTAAAATATTCCTTCAAATCAAATTCGTTCGATTAAGAAATTGCCTTCATGGGATTCACATAAGCCATCAGTTATTCCCTCATCTTTTTGCTGTTCGACTACAGAAAGGCGGCATGCGAAGAACATAATAAACAGAAGAACCCCTTCTCGTCTGCATTACAAACCCCTTCCTAAATGCAACTACCAGCAACAAAGCCAGCCAGATCCACTCGTCAACAAAATTCCACCATTCATTATTCAACAAATCCCCAATAAAGTGAAGAAAGATATTTTGCGGACTTCTATTAAGCGAGTAATACCGTTCCGCGACCGCTTTCCTTTGTCCTATTATATGGTTGAATCTTTATTAAAGTAAAGATCATCTTTGCGTTATTTTTGTGCCTTCGTGACAAATAATTTAGTTTGGCTTCTTAAAAAAGCAGCATAAGACTGACTGGCTAAACGTATCTGAAAAAGGGAATCGAAATAACACAAACCTTTGTCAGCAAATTTTTCAGACTCGAAAGTCGGAATTTCTGGAAATATTGAAAGAAATTTCTAAAAACTGCAAGAAACCACCGATTCATTTTATTTTCAAAAACATAGTAAAGCAACCTGAGTTTCTGGGGAAGATGGCAATTTGCCTGACGCATCGCATTCCTTTAGATTTGCTCTTTTTTTCGCATCTGCCTAAAGTACACATATCACGTGAGGAACAATTATGTCTTACTATAACTGAGGTCGTTAGAGATGAAAAGATAAAAAAAAAAAACGATAAAGCATCGTGCGCAACACAAGTACACTTATGCGAGATCAGTGCAGCTATGATGACAGAAATGAGTGAAACGATTTGCCTTATTTGCACTAAACAACACGCATACATAAAATGCAACTCCCAAAAGCCGTAACTTATGTGATTTTAGGGTCACTGTATTATTTCCATTCGTAGTCCATTCCCAAGTATCTTGAACTACACAAAGGCGCAAACAAGTGGACATAAATGCAAAAAAGCAAGTAAACATACACATATATTAGACTAGCCTCAATAAAAACGACAGCCAAATAGAGAGAAAACAACAAAAAATGCAATACTAACCAGTGTACCATCTGTCGCTGGCGCATCAACGACTACATCGACAAAACTCGTGCTCTCATCGTGCTTTGTTCCATCTTTCAAATTTCCTATGCCGATATCCTGCTCTCTTGGCGGTGTAGCTACCTTCTGACTATGCACTACAACCCTAAAATCCGATATTTTTTAAGACATGAACTTGCTAAAGCTGCTGTTACTTCCTCTACCAATGGCCTCACAAAATGTAAAAGTGCCAGGCTCTTTTTCCACACAAAATCTTATTACAGCAAAGCAAGAAGTTCTCACCCGCCATCCTCAGCAGTACCTGCCTCAGTCGATTCGGCACGTGCACACTTGGGAACCGTGAACTGTCCCGACGACTCAGCCGATCTCTTCTTACCTCTCCTTTTCTGTTCCATCTGCTCGAATTTTCGAATTAAATTCTTCGACGATTCCTGTAAAATTCGAACATTCCAGAAAGCCAGTAAAAGCTCAGTCAAGAAAAGGTGCCTCGACAATCCACAGCAAGCAACGAGAGCCACGTTCATCAATACCAGTTTTTGTGGCCTCTAACAACCACAGTGGGAACAGCGGTGACTTCCAATTCCTGAAGTGAAGGATGACCAGAACTATATAACCAAGATCACTAGCGCATTAGAGAGGCCACCATCGTTGACTCAGACTTAAATATCGTTGAATTCTTGGAAAATGAGGAACTGCACATACTTGAATCCAGATCCTCTTGAAAAGAAGCCTTCTCCACATTGCTATCAAAAACAGGCATTTTCTCAAAAATATCCTTCAGAAATTGTCTTCTCTATAGTTTACAGTAAAAAATAGCAATGTGGGCAATCAACACTTCACAGACGATACTTGCTCGTTCCTTTCAACAGGTTATCTCAAGACCTTGAATGAAAGTTTTGAAAATTACGTATTATCGAATTTCGAAAGAAATTATGCCCATGTAGGGTTATTCTTGTTTCTAAAACTTCGACTGAATATAAGGATTGCGCAACTACTTACTTACAATAGATCCATTTTCAAATTTTACGACATATAGGAAAACATTCGCTGAATGATGGTGGCTTTCCTTGAAGGAAGGAGATATCTCTTGTAAAAAAAATTAGAACGAATAATATAAATTAAAAGCAACAGATATTTTAAAGACCCATTTTATCGCTTGTAATTTGACAAACAGCAAAATGTGACATAAATCAACATATATCGCCAAAATATGTTATATGTCAGTAAGACACATTTATGAGATAGACGCCAAAATTAAGATGCAGTCGAATCCACGTTGGCGATACACCACTCCGCAATGTACCGTAGCATGGAATCTTTGTTGGAACACAAACGACAAGAAATAATGTCTGAGTATATCAACGACCTTGCAGTATGCTGGCTTATTCCATTTTATAATCAGTAGGATTTTGGGGGAATATATGAAAAGATTGAGCAGTGAAAGATCAAATGTCTGCTAGAGGAAGGGTAACAGAAAAATGCAGAATGATGGAGAAATACCAGAGAAGGTTGAAAATTTAAAATAAAAAAAGAAAATCTTACACAATTTTCTTCCGGTTCCCAAGTGCTCTCCTCAAGCGGATATCCCTTCCACTTTATGAGATAGAACATTTTGCCCTGTTTCACCATCTTATCCAAAATTTTCTCCACGGTGTACTCTTCGCCTTCCTCTTCAGCTGATTGTTTCTGAAAATAAA
This sequence comes from Baylisascaris procyonis, assembly GCA_037389465.1. Classification (NCBI taxonomy): domain Eukaryota; kingdom Metazoa; phylum Nematoda; class Chromadorea; order Rhabditida; family Ascarididae; genus Baylisascaris; species Baylisascaris procyonis. The sequence continues at coordinate 463,243 of JAZARR010000221.1, forward strand.
AGAGATACGAAGAAACAAAGTGCACTGCGATTCCAATAAACCAACAATCTCAGAGACGAGCACAAAAATTAAGTCAAAAAATATCTGAACAGATCATAAACTTCAAAGTTCTCTGATAGGTTAAATAAATAAACAACATTGCCAGTCAATGGCAAGAAGCTATGAAGACATGGTTCTAAAGAAATTAGCTTATATTTCAAAGCTGCGCAACATTCTTCGATGTAATAAACACACGATAATTAAACTGAGCTGGTCATTCACCTTCATCTGATACCACACCGAATGCAAAAAATAATTTCTTTTGCTTTCTTTTGACATACTGGACAGGAAGTTAACTGATAATAAATACGGTCAAAATTTTAGCAATCTAGACCTGATTGCGACCAACCAAATTCAACTCAAGTCCAAAGCAGTTTATGCTAATCTCCAAAATAACCTGTGCTAATTGATACCTTTCGTGGCGCATGTTAATGAGCATTTTCAAAATTCAATTTCTGATCCTTAAAGGATTAAAGACAAATGGAATAAAGCCATCACAAATAGATCCAAGAAGAAGACACTTGAGTGGACGGAAGCGAGCACTAGGAATACACCTAGTTTCATGGGGTTATGGACTACACTAGCTTCCTGAGATCTTCGCCCAATTTCGTGATCTTATAAAGGTCTAAAATTGTCGCATATATGTCCCGGTTCTGTTCCCTCTTCGGGAATAAACTTCCTCAAAATTTTGGATTCATTTCATTTTTCCCAACATTGCTTTCACTACCGCTATTAACATATTGTGATAAGAACTATATTGATTTATCTTAGCAAGAAATTACTGCAGCATGAACTTTTTTAAACCGATGAGATCAGAGATGTTTAGATGCTTAACAACTAAGAATTATACGAAAGGTTGCATCTTACCGCATCTTCGACATGCATCGTTTCGCTCTGGATGCGTGACGTCACCACTTTATTTGCCTTGGTTTTTGAACTCTTCCCCATTTCGGACTCCTCCAAAGGAAGAATAGTAAATTTCAAGCAATCTGATGAGTATCTAACTCGCAAATAAACGCCGTTTATTGTAACGGTTTCTTAGGCGCACACTTGCAACAGCACATCGTTAACCACTGTTGTCTTGCCTCTGCATAGGTAACGACCTGCTACATAAAACAACAATAACCATAACAATTACAATAGGTCATTTCGGCAAAAGCAATAGGCCGATATGCTTATATATACATTTGCCACCTCCACGAACTAGCACCTTATTCAGCTGCAATCTCAAACGAAAGCGTTGAATTTGCATTTTCCGTTCCTCCGACTGAACTGACCGCAGTGCTTGCTGTCATGCTTAAAACATCAAGCTAAATCACTTTCACTGAAAGAAACTAATCGGAGAAGGCAGATAACAAGCCATAAGTTCGACTACAATTGGGATTACAAGCTCATTTTCCTTGGGAAGTTCATGTCGGAAATCGACCTGAGCAAGGGAGTTGAGTCTACAACTGGGTTTGTAATTCTTCCAACTAGCAAATCCGTTGTTGAAGTTCAAATATTTATTACTGTTATTGTTGCCACAGCAAAGAATGGTTAATGCCATACTCTCTAGGGTTCATCATAGCCGTTACTAAGTGTGCACCTATAACATCACGATACTAGCAAATCAAATTAGAAGGGAGTAGAGAAGATGTTTCAACGAAGAGGGTGAGATCTCTTCGATTTTCAAATATTCATCAAAGCACAACGCACAGTGATAAGACTGCACTCGATCCGAAGCACCCCGCCATCCGTTAAACACAATTTTCGAGTGCACAAGTAAAATATAACTTCGTCTAATTTACACAGGTTACTGATGGAACTTGAAGAATGAGTGAACTCCTTTTGAAGCAAAGAATTGCGATACGGTTTTTTGGATTCTAAGCTTAATTACCGCTCTATTTGCATGAAAACTTGGTGGTCACAAAGCTTTCCTTGAAACTTAGTTTCTCTTCGCGACACCAGTTAAATTCTACTTTAAAAAATGATGGCTCTAACCTGCTCCATAATGGGTTTCTTACCATAGCACCACAACCGTCTGGGTGCAGCTGAACAGAATTGGCACTGCGTTAGATGGCCATAGACATATCGATTAGCACGTTACAACGCAAAAAAAAGCAGAAACATATATTGCGATAATTGAACGTTCTCGTGCAAGAATTTTTCAACCACCATCACCATCTTAACTTTAACTCAAAAGTGCAACATTCTAAACGAATACTTCATCTCCCTCCCCTCGAACAATAGAAAAAAGCAACGAGAATTGGCATCATGGACGAAATGAAACAAAGTGTTACAATAATCTCATATGCGCGCCTTTTTTGAGGAAAAATATTCGTCAATATAACGCCATATAACTTTGAATATTTGAACATTAACAGCACAAAAGCGATGAAATGCAACACGGATGTTACCCGCAACACTGTAATCGTTATACCTAATTTAGGTTAATACAGCATCCTAATCATTGCGAAATGGCTTCCGTTGCGGAAGTTTCTAATGCCAATACAATGCAGCAAACGATAATAGCGCTTAGAGGAAAGAAGCAACGCATCAATAGAAAGTCTGCTAATGAATACTCGCATAGACATAGACTTCAGTTGTTTTCTGCAGATTGCTGTGCAGCTTCAACCTGTCAACAAATTTGATCAACAGCATTACATCATCAGGAAGCAAAATTTTTTATTTCAAGAATACTGTTCCATCTGAAATGTTTACTTTTTCAGTATTTATGCTTGCAAAATGCAATTCATTCCTGTTAATGAGTGATCTTGGTAACGAGTGATCTGCGTTAACGAATGATCTACTGTGATCAAGTAGTCTCGTGACTGCAGTGATACTGGTGATCTGCATTTGTGTAATAGGCCGTATGCTCACGCTTGTCTGATCTTGGTGTAGTATCTCCCCCATATGAATCGTGATCTCCCCCTACGTTCAGGGCCGCAGCCGAGGCTATAAATATGCTGCAGTCTTGCTCGCGAGTCAGTCGTTGTGTTTCGCAATTCGAGTAGTATGACGTCGTAAAGGATTTGTGTTGATCTCCCCTTGTGCGACGTTCCAAACGCCCCGACACGGTCGCAATTCCCTTCTCCATTTACATAAACAGTATTGAAAGATAGCCCACTTGATCCTGATGAACGCCGAGGAATCACCCTAGAAGTAAGCGAATGCCTAAATTCCTTCAACAACTGGCGGCTAAGTAACACTTCTGATAGCTTGATCGACATCGCACTTGGAGTTTGAAGGCCATCATACAGTGTTTCGATGGTGTCAACCTGCGGAATGGGCAGAACTCATTGGAAACTAGGGAAAGCGTGTGCTGTATGGAAGTAATGTGAGGTGTTTTGTGAGTAGGTAAACAGTGAAATGAGACATTGTTATGGAGTACAGATCCCCAGGACGGCAGGCGGAGGTTTGCTGTGAATATCGTTTTTTCAAAGCGCCAACTCTAAGAACTGAAAACTGCTCTTTTTTATGATTGCCAAATATTACTTGAACACTTTTAGATAGGTGAACCGAAATAGTGAGAAGGTTGAGTGAAAGACGGCGGCAGTGAGTCTAGATTGGGATATATGACATGGAGGCGACCTCCACGGATGAAGAACACATGCGGAGGAACGAAGCGGGCATATGTGATGTAAACACTGTTGTGGCCGTTGAGTAAATACATATCCTGAAGGAGCCATTGGGCAGCTACAATCTCTTCAAGGAAAGAAGACATCCTCAAATTAGTGAAAAGACTTCAAAATTTCCCCTTCTGTTCCTAACTTCATCGAACATGCCTCCGTCGCTTCCCTTCTCATCAAAATTTTTTGCATTCCCAGGAACAGCAAATTGAAAAAGAGCTTTAAGATTAAAAAGTGTTAGAAATTTGTCTTTATGTGAACGTTCTGAGAAGGAAAGTCTCCTCTTCCATCATAGGTGTTCAGAGTTTCCCATTCGGGTGAAATGAGCTTGATGCGGAGATAAGGGCAGAATCACTACAAATATTTTAAAAAACTGGAAGTGTACTTACCAAACACAGAGTCCACTCATCAGAAAAAAAAGGGGACATTTAAGATTTCGAGAATATTTAAATATAAATATAAACAAAAACATTTCGCCACTGAAATAAGACTTTTTATGAAATGGAAAATCGTTGTTATTTCAACAAAGCAAAGAAATCGGTGTGCGCATTTAACCAATTCATCGATGCAAACAGCAAAGTGACATTAATAGTAAAGTGATTAAATGAATAAAATGAATATATATTTATGCACAAGAAATAACAGCTTAATGATTGCAAAACAATGAATAACATCTGAGCAGTCAGTGTTGAACAATTGCATGATTGAATATTATAGGAAGGTCGAATGAATTTTGTTTATACGCGAATGAGACGAGATTAATCTCCTACATTAGTTCTTCAGGCAATGTGAAAGAGTATATTTATTATTATTATCTTTTTTTGCAAAGAATGAGGCCTAATATGCGATGCAAAATGCGTGAATGAAGATATGATATGAGAAGGGATGCTTGAAAATGTGGTCTAAATTTAGTAAGTTAATTGAATATCAAATGTAATCTTTCAAACATCAAGAGATTTCACTGCAAAAATTTTCAGCTTATACTTGTATCAGAGAACGAACAGACCTGGGAATGGTTTATGAAATTATTCACAGGTGCATTCCAATTTAAAATTTGTAGTGCTTAATGAGGACTGCATAGAAGTATAGTATTGAAGAATTGGCCAATAATATGAAATAAAATAAGATGAAGACATTTGTATTGGGGAAAACGTAAAATTCAGTTTCTAAATTAAATGCGCTCTGTGAAATCTGTAGACAATATTTGTACTCATTAAATTCTTTACTATACAAATAAAAATATCACGAATAACATTTTTCGATGGCAAAAAAGCATTAGGCAATCGGAGATGGGCATTTATACATAAAATTTATGTACATGATATTTATGAGCAGAAATATCTAGTTGCCAAACACGCCACCACCAACCCCTCAAAGGTATGCAGTTCACGATACTCGGTTGGTGGGTTATGAAACGTCCTGCAAATGTGGAGATCGTCTGCAAAATACCTGCATGGATTGTATTGTGTTGTATCTGAGCAGCAATTTGTTGTGTCGGGCAGCGACGACGTGAGGAGGTAGGTCGAGTGTGGAACGTTTGGCACGCGGAGATAGTAGAAACGCTTTATTTGGAGAATATAACGGCTCCCAAGACGAACACAACGGCGAGAGCGAAGTGGGACAAGGCTAAGACGATTGGGGTAGCAGACGAGCGAAGCATGACGAATACTAGAAGAAGACTGACTCTGACGGGCTGACAGCCACCTTTAATAGGCCTCAGATACCGCCAAGAGCACAATGGAAGAACAGTGGCACCATGCAAAGGCACTCAAAAGTGCAAACGTGATCATTACGATGATTCATCACAATCAGATATCTTGGGTTGGCTCTTCGGCGCCATACCCAACATATAGTTTCTAGGAAATGTCACTTACATGAAACATAAGTGAGAGTGGTTCTATGACATTTCTCTGCGACACATCACCAATTACAGCGCTGGCTATAGAAGAGTTCTTTCCTGCTTTAACTTGAAGGCTATAACTGCTGACAAAACCTTTGAAGCAAGCTGGGCATTCACCGGAAACACCATGCACTTTAACTTTCAGAGTGTCAAGCAATGTGCAGTTGTGTGGAACGTAGTCGGATAAAATCACTACACTTGTTTGATATCCGACATTTAGCACAGCCGACCTGTCAGTGATGATAAAACAACCTATGTTGTCGTTGACGTACATTGCAAAAAGCTGAACCGACTGAAGTCCTCGTACTAGTTAAAGTAAGGTGCATAAGGATAGCGTTTTTCAAAGTAATTTCCATTACCTCAGAGAAGGAAAAGTTTAACTAATGGAACGATAACTAGAGATAACATTAGGAGGGGAAATATTATAATTGCCATTTTTGAAGCGTGGGGAAACGATCTAACGACTAGATCATACTGAAATATACAGCTTAACGAGTACCTCAACCTTGTCGCTGCTTTTTTTCATAAGGACAATGTAGTCCTTACGAAATGATCCTAGAGCTCATTTTCGCTCACATAACTCTCAAGATTTCCATCCTATTATACTTTTAATAGCAATGGATTTAAAATCAGCTAATACTCTCGAAACGAAATCAAAGCCAACGACACAACAAACAAAGAATATTTTGAAGACGACAATGCAGTCGTCGCTTATGAAAAACCAGGTAAAAACTCGTACTTTAGGGTAATGTCAACGCAGTTGCTCAGTAATATATCAGGCGCATTCTTATCACATATTGACGGATCGATAGAAGCGAACAAGCCATCATTACCTTTGGACAAAGTTTCTGAAATCTATGAGATCGTGCAGTGACCTTTCGATAACTAATGCAAACTGATGTTGATATTAAACTCATCAACAATCACAGAGAAATAATGAACTCAATTTCATTTGCGAATGATATCACGAAACTTTCTCGCTGTGTAAACCCCACAAAATGATTTTCTGTATAGCAAAATTGGTGGAAAGCAACACCTTTTAGGACATAAAAAGTTCATGCAGATCATTTCACAACCAGAATCAACGTGTAACGACTCGATATCCTTATCGGGCCCCGATGAAAAACCAAACACCCTTATTAGTCGACCACAGCCCCTCCTGGGCCCAAGAGCAGTGCATCAACAGACAAAGAAACAACGAAGAACTCCAACGAACGAACGAATAAACGCTGAATCAGAGTGGGCAATAACAGTTCTTATACACCGTAGTCATAGCATCAAAGCGACATTTACAAGCGCATTTCATACTGCACACTGTTCTACGACGACAGTCAAACTCTTCTATGGTCACAATCGAGCTGCTCTACAGTCATAATCCAGCTGTTCTACGATCAAAATCGTTACAGAGGAACTGCGGCTCAAATAAAGCACGCAGAAAGTGGCTTTTGAGCAAGGGTGTTACCATCATCCTCCACCACCTTTAAGTCATCATTTCGATCTCCATAAAAAATTTTATAGGAATCGCCGATCAAAAGAAAGGAGTCCGAAATTTTGTGATTGAGCCGCATTTCAAATCATGCAGTAACATTGAGACGTCCAAAACTTTGAAGTGTGTGAAGTTGTGAAAGGTTATTTACGACAGTCGACAGTTCAAGAGTATACATCTTGGCCACATGCATTACTCAAAGGTCTCTGTCCACCGAGAAGGGCGCAGTTACTTGGTGCACTTGTCCTTCGGGTTGGCGAGTTCACAGCTCCCACTTCGCTTAGGTACCTCAGTGTTTCAGGCTCCTTGTTTTTTGACCGCTTTATAATCTGATCACTTCATAACACGATCTCCTTAACTGTACACGAAGGGCAACAGGTGCCTTTTTTCTTCCATCACCAGAGAAGGACCTATGAATATTTCTTGGCAAATTGAATTTTAAAGCTTCCCTCGTTCTGCAGAACCTGTTGTACTCATTAAGAATGCCAAAAATAATTTTGTAACCTTCTTTATGTGTCCTGTCGAATGCTTCCGTTCCGAACACTTGCTAAGTGACCGTGTCTGAATCAAACATGTCTAGAACCTTTTTCACAGTGTTTCTACAGGAGGGGTTTCCTTCTTATGGTGGGATTGGGCCAAGAACTTTGATTGCCTCAACCAAAACGACTGGTCGCATTCGCAGCTTCTGCTGTTCGATGTCTTGTGCGTGATGGTGCGAAGCGAGTATCACCTGGCCTCACATTAATGTCTCTTGCATGGATTTGAGTGCCGCCGTAGTGTTCTGCAGAGATTTAGTGATTACCGCATTGAAGTCGGATATGACAACCGTTTGTAAATCATAGATTGCTTTCATTTCTACCCGAATCTGAACCATGACTTCCGCTATAATATCGGCACGCAGCTCTTCCTTGGGTTTTTGCATATGCAGTATATGTGATTGAGATGACTCCGAAGAAACGGACCGACAGGATAAATAATTTTCTACAAGGACTGAATTATGCGATGCTTGCTGAGAAGATAGAAAGTACTTTGAAAGAATAATGCTATCGATTTATCAAAAAAATCTACCAGTAAGACATTTCACAAAAACAATAAACAGCACAGAGATGGGGCTGAACTATAGGAACAATAAAAGAATGAACAATACGCTTTAAATGATATCGGCCGTCAAATTACGGGCTGATGCAACAGCTTGAGGGGATAGCAAAACACCAGATGATGTTATAGGAAGATTGGTGCACACTGACATTCAATGGTGGGCCTTTTTTTGCGGTGAACGTCATGTTTCTGCTAAAGGTCTAACGAATATTCTTTGTTCATCATAAACTGCAAAATGCACAGAGGTGAAGTTTAGTACATATTACGCACACGATGAGTTGATTTTCTGGTACCAGTTTCATCCCACTTGGTCAATCTCCGCATTTCATTTTAAAGTGCCGTAAAATTAGAAGTTTTATACAATGGGGTAAATGTGGATGAATTTTCGATTGACGATTATATGGCTGGTTATTCACGTAGGAAAACGCATATGAGTTGTTACTTCATTGTTCTTTTGTGCTTTTTCTGCTTTGGAAAAAAAGAAAACGCAAATTGTTTAAAGCTTTATTTTCCACGTGCCTATCTGCGGGTGTGTTCCAATCTCGAGAATCACTTTAGCGACTCGGAAGAAATCCAAATTTGGCCGTTCGGCATTGTTTTGTGCATACATTCCAAAAATCGGCCTTTTTTTTATTAAGGTCTGGCATTTTATGGCATTTCAATCCTCACTTAGCTGGGATAATCGAAGTTAAGTTCCGCATGAAGATGAAAATTTTTTGCAAAGCACATCCAATGCACCAAATTAGAAAATTCACTGCGATAGTGAGCTAAACTTATGCATGTATGGTGTACTTACTTACACTTGCAGTTGTGTACGTTTACTTGGCCTGTGCTTATACTTGTGTTTGCTTGTGCTTCTCAATATATATATATATATATATATATATATATATATATATATATATATATATATATATATATATATATATATGCTCTTGTTTTTCTATACATTAGTGTATTATTGGCGGGAGAGACGGATATTATGTGTGATTTTAAAAGAGAGGAAGCGAAAATGGTGAACCAAAATGCAGTTGGTAGTGAAGAAAATTATAGCTTATTCGCCGTCGTCCTCACATTCGCATGTCTCGTAATTCAACAATGCACCAAGACGACATTCTCGCACTTCGCATACGCACTGGCATTCCTCTTCGTTCCACCGCCACATTCCTTCCTTCTCTGCAAACTCTATTTGAATGAAATATATCAAGAGCGTGCTCGAAAACAGTGAATCTTCCTAGACTCTACATCGATGCGTTCATGTTGTTCTTCATCAGTTTTCGCAACGAAATTTGAAAGTTGAAAATGTAAACTATTCGCTGTGACGCTTCGAGAAAACTGTGAACGAGACTATGACGAGTCATTTAGCCACACCCCTCAACGGAGATCCTTTTCCTAACGCACCCACCTACTGTTCACTTTGACGACTGACTTCACAGATATTTTGATTGCATCCTTTCCTTATCATTCCCCTAACAATCGCCTATCGCAAAAAAAAGACTTTTACTTGTCAAGATCAGAGTGGTTTTTACTGATAGGTTCGCTTTAGTTGTTATGTTGATACGGGTGCGCAAAGTTTTCAAATTCTTGCAGCTGATATCGTTTACCTTTGCATGTAAGTTTCTCCCTCAAGTTCTCGCATTCACAGGCACAAGAGCTAGCAACTTTTTTGCCTTCCGGGCATTCAGTTGCTTCCACGATGTTACGACTGCAATTGCCACAGGAACATGAGAGATCCTGACGAAACTCAAGCTCGTAGATATCATCAATGACGAAACGCGAGGTGCGGGGGTCGTAGACAACACGCATTACCTGCAAAAGTGGCTTCTAAGCTGAACAACTCTACGACAGCAAACAAGAAGCGGAAACTTTCACATTTTATAATTCATAAACTTCGACGCGTTGCCTGATCTTCAGCAAGAACCATCTCGTCAGCATTTACAAACCACTTCATACTCTGCATTAACATTGGTGTGTCTGTTTATGTGCGCGTAAGCGTATGTATGTGATGTGTGTATGGATATGCGCGCATGTATGTATATCTGTGCTCGTATGTGTGCGTATTTGTCTATGTGCCCGTGCCAGTTCTATTCCATGCAGCTCCAAAGAAACTGTAAGAGGTGAGATTTGCTAAATACAATTCATGATCCGAAAGAATTTAGAATGGTTAATTTCAGCCTGATCTACGAAGTAATTCATAAGTTATGGAAGTTTTTGATTTGATCAAAAGGATAGTTGGAATACTTAAACACAGTACCTCACTTCAATTGGGAAGGCTGGTTGCATTTAATACTGAATCTGATTTGGCACCACTCGTGTGCGATTGTCCGTCCCTCACATGTGTATTCTGTGTTCGAGAATCTAGTGGATTTGAAGGCATCTTTTGAATTCTTGCGTTTATCGCGAGTGGTCTGTTACTATCTGCGTTGTATGTAAAAAGCGCTCACCACATCGGTCTTTCTAATGGTGAGCAGAAGGAATATTTTATGTTATTTTACTATAAATACAGTATCAGCGGTTTTACGTACGGAAAGATGGAATGTTCACATTTCCACAGAATGATCGAGGTCTGATGAAATACTGATCCAAGATACCGAAATCATTAAATTAGTCGATGCAAGTTTTTGCATCGAATACCAAATTCGAAATCATTTCACTCATTTACGGTTAACAGCTTAAATTTTGATGGTGACAGGCTAAGTTGCATGCATTACTCCTGTTTTCGATCCTCAAACCGGCCAATCAAACTTTTTTTTTAAAACCTAAGGAGGTTGAAAGCATTTCATATCAACCCAGATTTATCCTCGAAACCTCTATAGAGAGTACCTCGCTCCTTCCTTCCGCCCCTCCTGCATCACTGTCAGTTTAATGAACAGCGAGAATTCCTTTCCAAGCCACAGTTATCAAAAGTCCTCGAATAATTCCCTACAATAAAAGACTATCGCAACGTTGTGATGGGTGCTTTGTTCATAGTGAACATTCATTATATCACCCAGCAAACTGCAGAAACCGTAACACTGGCGTACTGTTTTGTTGAACGAAGAGGGTTTATTTATTTTCGGCCAAAAGGGGTGGATGGAGCAATGGCAGTGCGGGGGGGGGGGAGTGGGGGGAGGGGTGAGTGGGCGGCAAGAGACGAGAGAAGAAAATATTTGATGAGTTTCGCCCGAGTTTCGTTATTAATAATACAATCGTATTTCCTCTTTTCACTGTAAATGTGCGAGAAATTATGTTCTCAAACGCTTAGTTATGAGAGTTAATCGAAAACTTGTCAGCATTAAAGGAAAATGTTTTGGTTCAAGTTGTAAGGGGTTAACTTAGTTCATTACTTATAATAAGCAACGCCTTTAAATATGTAACACCCTAACGAAAAAAGAGAATTACCGGTTTTTTGATCAGTTCACTCTCGATGGGTTCACAGGTAACTTCTTCATCGCAGCACGATCCACGACATTGCATCACCTCATAACAGAACGGATACAATTGCTCTCTCAAATCATTTGACAGTTGAGCATTAAAAATTCTGAGAAAATCCTAATACAATTGTCTCAAAAAAATTAACAATTGCGGGTATGAGTATGATGTTTTCACTACTCTGTGCCTGAATTCAAGGACAAAGAGTAAGCGATTGAAACGTTTTATAAAACTATCAACTCAAATTCTGCTCAGTATCGTATTAAAGATACAATAGGAATATATAATAAGAGAAAAAAGAGGGCACTTAGAATGGCGGTGGAATCCGAGGACATTTTTTGAAGTCAAATGTGCTATAAATCTGCAAAAATTTATCATCTCAATATAAAAAATTTTTGAGAACTTAAGGCAAAACGGTTTAACCTTAGACGTTCATTCGAAGACAACTGTTTGCAGGCTAGGAGACGTGAAACGCCATCATTTACCATTTAAATATTGCCGATTGATGCAACAACTTCTTCTTACAAAAGTGCTAAATCTGCTCATAAAATGCTTTCAAATATTGCATTTAACCATGAAAATGGAAAATTTTAAAGTTATATTAGCATCCTGCGTTAACAAAACGAGTACTTACTGTGCAAACTACTTGTGATGATAACCGACCGACCACTGCATAAGTCATTTTGCGGTTCGCTTTAATTGCTTGCACAATATTGATGGAGTTTTTCTTTGAGCTATCAAAAGGACCAAATTTACGAAACTTTTGACCGCAAATACAGTCTAATACATTTATCGATTGAGAAAATCTTACCCTGGTTCATAACTTTGCTGCGATTTACTCAGGAGATCGTCCATCACCGGTCGAGTCGGCATACAGATTTTAGTCGTTTCGCATCTATCTCGTCCCGGCTTTATGTCGGCCATTTTATCTGCAATTCGTTTCCTTTAACTCATGAGGGGATGTACAAAGAATCCAACAAAAGCTTTACAACAATTCTTGATCAAACATTATGTCAAAGTGCTATCGAACAGCTTTAGGAATAGTTCCACTGCAGTCGTCTATTAGGCGGTGTTGTTACGCAGCTCTAAAATAACTTTATGGCCTAGCCAATTCAAGGGCCGCTGGCTCAATTTACAGTTAGAATGAGTCCGGGAGGAGAATTTCTCAATGAGGAAAATGAGGTCTTTTTTTGAAGTAAGAGGCGGCAACGACAACTTCTTTCAGAGAAAATAGACATTCAGCTTCAGATACACATATTGAAGTAAATAAAAATTCATAATAAACGATGTTATACAAATTGCAAAGTACAATCTCTAATTAAAGAATATTAAGGAACGATATATCGGAAATTCATTCCCAAATGTATTAACAGTCCAGTAAGTTGTGTTTGTTCTTGTGTTTGAGACATTTGCTGCATAATCGGAAAAAGTGGAATGTTGCCACGAATGTCTGCTATTTTCATCTTCTTTTGGTGCTTTTTGTGCCATAATGCAAAACGACGACGTCTGTCCATGCGTATGTATGTCTGTCTTACTATCTTTCTGTCCTGTCTGTGTCCTCTGTCCACATACGTAATCAAACTTGTGAAAATTTTCGAGTTAAGAGTGTGTACATTTACTTAAGCTTCGCGGTTCAAAATTTGCAGAAAAGAATTACATTGTCGGAACTTGTCGTGAACATTTGCTCGCATTTCTGACTTTTCCATTTGATTTGCAACTCCGAGGACCTCTACTGAAAAGAAAATGCGTTGAATTTTGAGTATTTATCAGTTGCAATAAGCATTGAGAATCGAAGTGAATTCGCTGTGAGGTTTAATTATTCGTTTTGCACAAATACAAATAAAATAATATGTGAGAAACATTTAAGAACAACGAAAACGTTTTTTGAAAATATTGATAGAATAGCGATATTGATTGAAGTTAAAGACACAACATTTCAACAGACTTTTTTTTTCATTTCACATTCCACACTTCTAATTAAATTGGTCGGAGATTTGGATAAGGAATATGAATGTCCTCTAAAAAGTTTTCGAACATTTTCTTCCTTTCTGTCATTTAATGTATACGATGCTGTCTCTTGGCTGAGATGATCATTCCTAAGCTTTGAAATGCGAGTTTCGATTCCACTGTGACTAGAATGAGACCCGGCTTGGGTGCTTTGTGGACGCGGCTCAAATGCAACTGACCTTCTGAAAACTTTCGCATGTGAGAGCACATTATTCGCCGGCAAAGTATCATAGGAATTCTGCGCAAATTCACAAGCAACTATACAAATGCATTTTTTATGCTGAAGTTAGTATGCAAACATACACTATTCTTCTTAGCTGAGGAACACAAAACAGATACTAAATGTTCGCATGCGAAAACTTTTTTCTCACTCAAACTTGCTATGGCGATTGAAGACGCTTCTGAGCAGAATTCCTCGAATGAATATAATTGTGAAAATTCCTGCCTTCATTTTCTGGTTTGTAGTAGGGAATGTAGAGAGCATCGAGGAAGCCGTAGTAGTCGGTGACTTTCGACAATTTCTTCTTTATATTCGTGAATTGCTCCGTATGCCTTATCGCACTTGTAAATGCGATCAAAGCACTGAGTATGATGAAATTCATTAGGCCTACAAATTGCGGATATTTCAAATATTGAGCAAATCAAAAAAGTGTGGTAGCATTACTGGGTCATAAAGCACTTTCTGTACCTCAGGCCTTTTTTAAATTCGAAAAAAAACGAAAGTAATTTTTGAAAATTCCAAGCCAAAGCTTTATTTTGGCCCGTTTCTCGCTGCATATATGACAAATTTTTTAGCACTTATAAAATTGCGACTGTTCATTGATAAGTTGATTCTTAATTATTCCTATTGTATAACGAGGTCAAAGATTCTCAAAGGCTATCAGTCGTTTCCATGGTTATTTATTATTTCTCATCTGTGAGTCATATATTTTCAGCATAAACGCTATTAAAGAATTATTTCAATACATCAATTGAGCGGCAATGATCAATGATGCCGGCTGCTGTCGCGAGCATTTGCGAAAGCGTTACATCTATTTACGATACCGATGAAGCCGGCGAACCGGAAATGTCAATCAGAGAAAGCATCATGACTAACATAAGAAGAGCAAATCACCACGAATACAGTCACTAGCGCTAAATGCTAATTCACCGTTGAGCAACCATGAATAACACCGGATGCGCCGCTCATGACGTCCTCAACCGTTCACGTCTCTCACAAGCTTAAGTCGCTCGTTCAACTCGCCCAATGACCGAAAGTGAAGACGCATTGGGCTCAGCTTCTCATATATTTCGACCGAATTCTTCATTTAACTCTTAGCTTGTGTATTTGTTCAATTAATCCTCTTGTAAAAACTGTTCTACGATTTGTGTTACGAATTGTCACTAGACCTACAATCTCTCTACTCCAGATATTAGCTTTTACTAGACCTATTTGAAGTTCCAACGATTCACTATATCACGTTTATTTGTTGTGTCGCATATCACCTCATTGTTTACTCGAATACAAAGTTTAATTATTCAAGTTTGAGGTCCGATGGGTGGCGAGCCCGCAGTACCAAGCAGTCAAACTTGGGACGAAAACGGTGACCGATCCAAAAGGCGGCACAAGTGGACGAGCCCGCGATCAGGCCTGTTTAAGACTTTTGATATTTCGAATTTTCCTTTATCCAGTTCGAACGAACCCGATATTCATTTATAGCGAACAGACAGCTAAACGAAGAGACCAAAACTCTCACCCATATTTCGAGACTCTCGCGATAAAAGAATAAAACCCCTTTTTGTGTGACAAAGTTACGTGAGGTCAAATCTTGATTGTAACATTGTGCCAGTGAAAGGACGAACTTGTATTGTGAAGCTGTTGTATTGTAACCTCATCTGTATCGTGCTTATTCGTTCATAAACACTACCACGATTATATTTCCACTTGTATATTCGCAGAGGAACCAACCGGTCAGTTAAAGTTCATCGACTCCCAACCAGTCAGTACCAAATCATCTGTTGTTCGCAAAGAACAATAACAAACCATCTCTTGTTGTTCGCTACAGCTGCATAGAGATAAATAAATAAGAGATTTCGCAAGTGAATATATAGGTTTAGCCACACTCCCATTGCTGTCAGATCTGACCTGTGAAAACTTTGAGAACAAAATGCTGTGGTTCGTTCTTACCTGCAGAAGTAGTTCGGCTGTTCAGCATTTGCACAGCAGCTAAAGAAATTCCATTTACCATTAATAGACTCCATAGACGCAGATTTCATACCTCAAGCCGCCTTTGAAGTCGTTTTTTCAAATACCAAAAAGAGAGTATGACCGGGTGGTGGAGATGAGGAGGAGGGAAGGGGGAAGAATTCAAATGAAAAATTTCCTTATTTCACAAATACCTTTCTCGACACATATTATACATAAACGGAAGCTTTCATTTGTGATATTTAATGATAATACAAGCACTTTTAACATGAAACTGCAGTCATGCAAGTCATTTACTTGAAGATTATTGCTTATATTTGTTCCCACAATGAAAGTGTACTAACAATGTGCCTTATGAATATGAGTGATGAAATTGATTTAAGTAATCAGTGGATAGGTAATTGTAGGTGTAATTAATCGAAGTGATTAATTAGAAATAAAATGAAATAATTGAAAAATATTATCACTTATCACCTAATCAATAAACAGCCCTCTTCGACTCGATGTGATCACCTGTTGCTTACTGCAAGAGCCATTTTAAGGAAAATTGCCACTTAACGACTTCAGTCAACATTAAGAAAATCTGCATAATTGCAGTATTGAGATATGAAATGAATGGCCATTAGGTGATAGCAGTTTTTATGATCAAAAATGTCTCATCGTTATCAAACATACACGTTATCTAAAATTGTTTACTTTCTTTTGCACTGTCTTCCCATCTGTTTTCATCCCCCCTTTTCATTTTTCTTTTATTTTACATTCATTTTCTGCATTGATTCAGGTAGGAAATCTATTGTAGGAATAATGCAGCAATGAAAATGTAAATGTGTGGATTTGATGCAAATTCGGGATTAATGAAGTAACAAATAATTTCCCTTCATATTTTTGCTTCAGATTGGGAATGAGTGATTCGAATTTGTGGATTGATTTATCGAAAAACTGTTTTTTGACATTTTTAGTTTAGAGGTTTTCATAATGCAATGTAAAATTTTAAAATCGGACTTTTAAAGAAATAAAGTCTACTACGCTCTAATCATACGAAATGTTGTTGGTGTATTGTAGTTAATCCACAAATTATACTGCTAAAGTGGGCAAACGATGAAACACGTTCAGCTCAATGAGCGCAAATTTGACACATGAATTACTCCAACAAACCGATTTTCCAGTAGTCTCAATTTTTCAGCTCATTGCTCATTGCCGGAGGCATCTTTTTTTTCACGGATCCATATCAGGTCCATTTCAAAATACACTCGAGAAAAATAGCCTTTTTTATAGAAAAACAATAAATTAATGAATATTTTTTGTAAAATGGTATATTGCACATGTTGCTTCTATATCTTTACAATCGTTTCTTTCGATTGAATTAGAGTGTAAAAGCTGTAGATGACTGTAAAGAGAACGAATTTTATAATTATATTCAGTTCCTTCAAATGTCTTCAGTGAATCTATGATGTTTGCTAAAGTCAAATTTTTCTTATTATGCTACAACTAAACAATATAATGAAACTAAATTTAGTAAAATTTTCGCATCAATTTCGTAAATATTTAACACTATTAGTAAGAAATTGTCGAAAATAATGGGCAACTGATTGATATTCTACAAAATGAGTAAAAACATTTGCTGATTGGAATATTAAATCGGCGACTGCTACATAAACTTTTATTAAATATGCGAATTGAAATGGCAAAGCCATTAGGAAAATTTCAATAAGCTAAATACTAATTTATTTACTCAATGAGAGGATTAATGGCCGTATGCATATATGAGCGAATGAGAATCGCCAGTTATTATATTAGATCAAACATCATTCAAAATGAGGCAACTTGGTGAGAAAGTGAACAAGTCTCGTTCAATAATAATGCGAGATGTCGTTCAGAGCCATCATAAAGGCGATAGCAGTCACTGATAAGAAATAAGTAAAAATGACAGCGATTAACAAAGCATTTCCTCATTAAAAGCTGAAAAATGTTTGTGTAGGAATTCAGGAAGGAATTGTGAGCAGTTGTTTAAAAAAAAAAAGTAAAAACGACTAACGAGTGTTTCAAAACATTTATTTTCCGAAAAGAATTCGAATGAACAGTTTCAAATATTTGTTTCGGATTCTTTATGAAATTCGTTGAAAACTTTCTCATTGTTCGAAACCTTTACGCATTTTTCGAAAAATTTCTTGTGCATTTTGAGAAATTTGCGATAAAGAAATTATTTAATCTTTAAAATTGGGAACTAGAATCGTCATTTTTGGTATTTTTGCGTATAAGAGTGGCTGCCAATGAAAATGATCTGTTTCAGCGATAATGCCACAAATGACTCTGGAAATATTGCACTGTTTTCGAGAAAGTAAGCTGCAACAGTGCGGAACAGAAGTGCGAAGAACGCGGCGTACTCGCGAAGCTTAGTTTTTTCCTGCGGAAGTGATAAAACTGAGAACAACAAGGAACCAGGCGTCAGGCGAAATGCAGGGGTCTGGAAGATGAGAACTCGGCATAAAGCATCGAAATTTTACGTATACTTCATTGTTGTGAAATGAACAGCTTATGAATTTTTTCGGGGCATTATGTCATAGTATAGCGCATTTTAAGAAATTTTTCTGAAGGCAAAGTGTTATATAATTCGTTAAGAAATTCGTTTAGCTGTAGCTGGGCATAGAATTTTTGAAAACTGGTTGCTGATGCATGTGGTTCCCATTAGAGATGATGCGCCAAATGACTGCCCTAATGCCGCAGTGTTTTCGAATAAGAAAGCCGCAATGACGCGGAATAGAGATGCGGAGAATGTGGGGAATTAGCGGAGCTCACTTTTCTCATATGAAAATGGTAAAGAGAGGAAATAACAATGAACTTGAGCCTGCGGGTGGAATGCAGAACACGGGAACGGTGACACCTCCACATAACTTCAGCTATACTTTGTCATAATGAAAACAGCACAGATTACGAATTTTTTGGGGTAATAGGAGATAATGTAGCACACTCTGAGAAATTTTCTGAATGTAAAGTACATTATCCCACAACTTTCGAAAATTTGGATCCAACAGAGTATATTGCTGCATAATTTATTAAATTTTGATGTTGTATAGTATAGACTTCTGTATTATATAGATATAATAATACAGCTTAAGAAACTTCTGAGATGACAAAGCATAACGTGATGTAGTTTTCGAAATTTTGGAGGGAGCAACGTAAACTATAGCATTCAAAAAACCACATTGAATTGGCAGTGTTGGTTGCGAAGTTTCGACTAATTGCTGGTTCTTAGTGTTGATCAAATATTAATTTTCTTGTTACTTCTTTTTGTTTTCCAGTCCTAGAATTGAAAATAAGCCGGATATTGACTGCCTACTTGCAGGACTACTCTCCCAGCAAACGGCATTTTTTCGAGACCGGAAAGATGAAAAGACAACAGAGGGGAAGATGGCAGCTTGTATGGTCCCGACGACGATGGCCTTCTTATTCAGTTAGTGTATAGCTTACACAGGTTTCCATTGCACCTCGCCGGATAACTTATCAATAAACTGCAGATGCTTTCATTCATTCGAAGTGTGTTTCCCATTAGCTGAAGTGGCATAACGCTGTAACCTTTCTTGACGTCAATTTGAACGATCTTTTACCTCTTCGAGATTCATTTCTTATATGATTCCGGTTACATGAGTTTCTATTGGAAGCTTTTCGCGAAAAACGCGCTGAGCAGGTGACAGTTTCGGCTCCACTGCAATATATAGTTACGCGCAAACACCAAGTTCAAGGAATTTCAACAGGCAAGACAGTTGTGATATAGGTTAATAATTTGGCGCATTTTTTGCTTCACCGTTGCCTTTGCATATGACGGTAATATTTGAAATTTGCTATTCCTTAGAGTGTTGTGCCGTTGAAAATGATGCAGCTAAAAAGGTATCACAGTTCTGACACCATTCAATTTTTCCCAACTTCAACGTTTTATTTTCAATTCTGTCAAGTTCTGCTACTTTGTTTGATTGTTTATAGACGAATGTCCTTATAAAATGTCGATCTGAGCTAGTCCAGCTTCATTTTGTCCCATTTTGCGTTGTTTTTTTAATTTTGTCTATTTTATCTGAATAATGTTATTTGCAATAAATTTTTGCTTCTCTACTAACACTTACACATCACGCTTCCCCTCGGAGTATTTTGTTCGAACACACAAATTGCTCAGTTTCTCCATGTCCTGCGAATCGATGGAGAATTTTTTTCTGCGCACGAAAGTAAAACTTCGCACAGAGGGGAACGAGCAGGGAGTCCCGTACGGTCCTCTGTCTCCTCGGGTGGCTTGGTCTCAGAGAATTTTCTGAGGAGAGGGCGGGAGATTTTTTTAGTGCGGGTTCCTCGTGATGGGAGGCAGCGTATATCAAAATGAATGAATCGTCTTTATGCGGGGGTCCTCGTGAATGGTGCGTCGGCTGAGGCTTCTACTGGGAGGGCGATGGTGAACTCGAATAATATATATAAGCACACAAAATTTCTCTTTACCTATATGTGGCTTCCATATTCGTGAATATACCGCAAAGGAAGTCATCAAGTGGTAGTTTTAAGCGTACTCAATGCTAGCACGTTTAATTCCCTGAGAGCTTTTGTTGGCAAGCACTTCGACATGCTCGTATTAAAGACGAATTCTATCATTTGTACATCTCACAACCGCATTCATGTGTCGCCCACGATTGAAGGGCGTAGACGTGAAGTATGGAGTGACGTCTGACCCAAAAACGGCTCGATGTGCTCATTCGCGGCTAACCTTTTACCCCCAAAGTTCACTTCTCTTAGCGTATATTCGTCATTTTACAATTCTGATAACGTTGCGCCTCTTTCATTCCTTCTCAAAATGCATTATTCAGTTTTCGATACTTCGGGGTTTCGTCTTGAAAACTGCAAAAATTTTGGGTATGCAGCATATAGGTTTTCGAAGTTTTGTATATCTCCTATCCTTTAGTCTTACGCTTTGTAAGAACTTTATTATTTAGTATTTTAGATTTTGTATGCTCTCCTCTCTCTTCACGTTAATTCTCCACTTCTCTGTCTACCTATAGATTTTCTTCGGTCTTTCTGCATCTGTGGTGCATATACCATATCAAATCTTTATTTTTTCATTTTGGTATTTTTTCTTTCAAAAACACTAGCAATGTTTGAATGTAGGCCATCGAAACATCTAGTATTTTATAGCGCTTCCTATTCAACCATTTTGCAAATTAAAGCTCAATTTATTTGCATGAAATAGATCATTTTAATTGAACTCTGTATTCCCAACGAAAAGTTCTCCAACGTCATTTGCTCTTCTTTCGCGACTTATTTCCGGAATATCTAATGAATAAATAAAATAATGAACGATATTTTTCATAATCAATAAGCATAGTTTAGAGTTTTGTACAGATGATGGAAGGAAATTTCTATCAAAAATTTTGATAATCGAATGCTTTCTCCTTCATGATTCTATCACAATATTCAATCAACTAGCTAAACGAAAAGCTATTTTAATGAAGTTGAATTCTAAATAATGTGTTAGTTTTATTGACAAAATAACTTTCAAGTTCTCGTCAGAAAATATTAATTTTGTTCATTACCCCTTCATATGCATTGCACCATTTATTTCGTTTTATAATCTTGTACGACTCGAATCGTTTTCCGTTTGGCACATCAACGGACAAAATTGAGTTCATCCAAGTCAGACGAATATAATATTTGCTCAGATGAAGACAGCGATTCTACAGGCAAAATATTTATTCCCCCGAAGAATTTCTGCACTAATTTCGATTAAGTAAAATCTCATAATACTTAATTAAACTAAGCCAAATTTATTCCATCGCACAATACTGAAAATCATCTAATTTGAATTCGATTAAAAGCATTAGGCTAGATGAAGTTAGTTATGTTCACATTTTCAAGTGTTCCTCATAAAAAGTTTTTTTATTGGATGGGTTTGATGAGAACGCATTGTGCAATAGTGCTTAGTTACACTAGTTTGAGAAGAACAATAAGAAAGAAAAGCAACATCTTTGCAGAATAAACAACTATGATACCATGTTTTCTTCAAGAGAAGTTTGAATAGAAAGTTTGCTTGGAGAGGAAGTCTCCTCTTCCTAGGAGGATTAGCAAAATGGGGCTCCCTCTTGAATAGAAAATATTCATTCTGTTTCTGATGTGGAAGCTGAAAAATAGAATCGGTTGGCTTCAACACAAGATAAGCTTGGAAAAGGGGAATCTTCAATGGTATAGCCTTCTCTTGAAATGCGGGAAAATAGAGTACCAGAGCAATTATGTTCAAGAAGTAGTGGTATAGTTTCTATTTCAAAATCAGTCATAGTACACTGCTATACTGTTTAACTGATTGAAGGTTCTAAGAATTAGCTTTAGGTAACCGTCACAACAATGAACAGCGATAACTGCAACGTTATTGTTTCTTTTCGATATATTTACCAAAAAGAAAATGCAAACAATTTCCGCATTTTGATTTCGCAGAGTGGAAAAGCAACGTTTGGACGTCCCTTGAAGCAGTTCTCTTGGAAGTCGCCACTTAGTGAAGATCATGAACTTTCTCAAGTCTCATATACAAACTATTCGCATTTACTCGCTTGATGCTTCAATTCACTAATTTCTTTGCTACATTTTAAAACAGAAATTTGTGCTTATTTTTATCATTTCAATGGATATTACATGTTAAGCTATTGATATGTTTCCTATTCGTTGTGTTTCACAGCTAGAGTCCATGAACTCAACATTGATCTGATTGAATGTTCAATAGTTTCATGAAGAAAATACTAGCAAGCAAATTTGCATGAAAATTTTTTTCGAAGACGAACGACCGAACTAGAATTTCTTTGTCACTTCGACGATCAGGGCCTAGTTATACTGTCTTTGACAGTTTCTCTGCTTTCAAATTTCTTTTTTTTTTTTTTTTTTGAAGAAAGAATCTTCAAGGCAAAATGCGAACTTACTGGATGACGTTTTCTAGTACCGCACTTACGTTTTAAATGAGATGAAGAAAACATGTTTTGCAGATATGAGAGAAGCGTTCTTACTCATTTTATTGTGGAGTAATGCTTTATGTGCCTCTCACAACGGTACGTTTTCTTATAAAAAATTGAATAAAATTTTCTGAAAATTTTCCAGTGTTCCTGTGTTCTTTTCTCCATCCTCCATCACAGGGACGTTCAAAATGCCCCTTGGCTTAGGACAATTCTGAGATATTTAGAAGGCCTCGAAGCCCAAGGTGCTCCATTTCTAGTCAATAGCCTCATGTTCTGGGCAACCTAATGATTAGGAACTGAAACTGAAGATTCAGAGCCAGAGCATCCTAATTTTCTGCCTTTAGAATGTGCAGTTTGATAATAATAATCGTTCAAATTAATGCGCATTCCGCCCCCAAAACTGCATTCAAACAGCAAAGTGAGTGAGCCGCGATTTGTGATGTAACCCAAGGTTCAGTATTTTCGAGCTTCACTCGCATGTCTAATCGACAATGACATAGTGGGTGATTACTGGCTTATTGGAAATTGCCATTTGTTTAAACCTACAATCACCAACCTAGCAATACATTTCAAAGCGAACGTTCTTAGAATCGCTAAAAAATTTTCGTCATGGGGATGGTTGACTATGAAGGCTTGGCCTGACATATTGAAAACCTACATCACCAGCTACTGCACTTAACTAATTTGAAACTGTAGAATATTAAAACCTTATCATCACTGTGGCGCTTTTATGATGTTCCTATCTCCAGCTCCCTTTTCCTGCTATGCAATAGTATGTTGCTACGTTGGGAGTTTCCCATCGTTTCTTGTGAAGATTTGCTGGTCTCTTTTCGGTCAGGTACGAAATACAGTGATGACAGAAGATGAGCTTTTGGAAAAAGTGAGGAAAATAGATAGGGCATCCTTTAAGAGCATGATATTGTGGAGATGAAGGGGAGCGAACAAGGACAGTGTGATAATGAGCTCATGAATTTCCAGTACGACCCTGAATTTGCGCTCCTTGACGGTCTGGGGAGCAACCCGAAAATTTTAACAGTGGCCGAGTGCCGGCGACTCAAGAATTTTGATAAACCTAGAAATTCAAGTTGCCTTGGGCTTAAATTACAACCACATCCATCCCAACTGTCTGATGATTGCAAATTTGGGATCACTGAACTTGGGCTTTGAACTTTGATAGAACTGTAACCTCCTCATAAGATGACCTCATAGAGCAATTTTGATCTGGTGCATCATATCGTTGTGGTCACCTAAATTGGCCTGTTAAAATGTGAATACATTTTTCTATACGCTTTATTGGTTGCTGATAATTTAGAAAGCTGGTTAATCAGCGGTATATATAATCGCCTGTTGTCGCACATCGTTTGACATACAGCATCCGCCATCGAAATCTAATCGACTTTCCGCCTAAAATGCTATATGAAAATGCATTGGCAGTTTAAATGTACATTAAAGAGTATTGCAATTTATAGTCGATGTATTTATTCATTATTTCTCGAAGAAAGAATATCAGTGAAATTGAATAAACGATTGTGTAAGGCAATTGAATTATATACGCAGAATAGAGCACGATGCATTAATAGAGTGGAAAATACTCACTGGGCCAATAAAGTGAAATAGATGCAATCCGTACTTACTTCTCTTAAAAACTAGGTACTTTTATCACATGTCTGATATCACCATAAGAGAGATCAGCCTATTACAGAGAACGCAATGTTCTCGCACTTTGATCTAACAGGCGATGGAATGGTGGACGGACGTGAATTGCGCACAATGGCATACGTCCACTATAAAACACCACCTGAAATAAGCGACGTAAGTTCTTATGAACCGTCGTTACGCTATTGATTCTATTTATTTATTTATTTATTTGGGTTCTTAAAATAAAACATTCATTCTCCAATACATTGGTAATATTTGGAGTGTAGCCGAATGGTTAGTTTTGTTTGGAAAGAAACCATTTAAAAGAGTGAGAGATTTGACGAAAGTTTCAACCCCTTTGGTTTTTTGCCCTTCACATGCACAACACTGAAATAGCCCTATTAAAAAGTGAACAACAGCCAACCGAAGGGTTTTAGGAAGCAGCAAAACGTGTGCGGTCTTCTAATTTTGCTGAGAAACTGTCTCCAGGATGCCACGAGATTTCGTTTTCCTTGACATGTTGTTTCACTATAATTCCTTCTGCCCTCCTCCCTCATTGCCATTAAAAGCTATTTAACAAATTCAAGCAATTAAAATGAGCCATTTAACGCAGTAACGAACTGCAATTTCCTTACTTCGAGTTTTTTTGAAAGGATGTTTAAAAAACATTGCAGGCAAACATAAAGGTCTGGGGAACTTTAGCCATAAGCACAGGCGCAAGAGAGAGACGGAGAGAGACCGCGCGGGTCTTCAACGAGGGACGCGGCATTGGTCGCTCGGAGATAAATCGTTGCAATAAATGTGGAAATATACGAGATTCGAACAACAGATTTCAACACATTTGAAAGAGCGTTAAAAGCTCTATCAGAATCATTAATAATCTCGCATAAAAACAAGAACTTTTCTATAAGATCAATTTTTTATATGACATGCAACTGATATGAATTGCAGTGTCGCCTTATCCATTATCTCATGCGTTATAGTTGTGCGTTTATCGTTCTTAATGAAGAACTCAATTCATTACACGCCTTAAGTCGGCTGCCACTTGTGGTCCGCTCCCATGCAAATTTAAATTCTTCCAACTGGAAACATGTAGCCTTCGAATCGCTTTTTCCTTCTCAATCCTGACGGGTCTATGTCGGAAATCAAGTGTTGCATGCAATCAAGGTATGGCAATACAATTAACCACATGCTGAATGCGTCGATTGGCTTTTCTATCATCAAGCGAACTTCCAATGCCCATTATCATTATGCCTGTATAGGAAACAAATGAAGTGAAGGAAACCCGAACTGTTGAATCGAAGAATTCTTAACTGGCGCATGTAACAATCACATGAAAGATCAATTCATAAGGAGTCACAACGAGTTTAATGTAATTTGTGAATGATTTTGTCAATTTATTAGATCGTCAAGGCGTGTAATGAATTGAGTTCTTCATTAAGAACGATAAACGCACAACTATAGCGCATGAGATAATGGATAAAGCGACACTGCAATTTATATCAGTTGCATGTCATATAAAAAATCGATCTTATAGAGAAGTTCTTCTTGTTTTTGTCTAAGGTTATTTCTGATCCTGATAGAGCTTTTAATGCTCTTTCAAATGTACCTAGCCACTCTTCCCAAATCTTGTTCCTTTATACACTTATAGGCCCTGATTCATCGATGACCATGCAATTTTCGTCAACTGCACGTCATATAAAAAATCAATCTTATAGAAAAAGTTCTTGTTTTTATGCGAGATTATTAATGATTCTGATAGAGCTTTTAATGCTCTTTCAAATGTGTTGAAATGCGTTGTTCGAACCTCGTTTTCTTACTGTGTATTTCCACATTTATTGCGACGATTTATTTCCGAGTGACCAGTGCCGCGTCGCTCGCTGAACACGCGCGGTCTCCCTCCATCTCTTTTGGGTCAAGTGCGCCGACCCCAATATAGACATACAAACAGACGGATCTAGGCATGAGAACATCTGACTTGCTCTGCGGTTTTGTGCCGCTAAAATTTGTGAAAAAAGGCTTCATTGAAACTGAACTGATAATCTCGTCAGTCAATGCTTTTGTCATTCAATCGTTGTAACCGTGTGTTTCAAAGACGGCTATTTTTTGATAATAACAGAAAAATATTTTGAGGTTCTACATATATATTGTTAAAACGTTAGAGTCTGAAATATTTTGGATCAGACTTAGAGAGTACGAGAAGAGGGGAGGGAATGAAGGGGGAGGGGGGGACGAAATGAGGCTTGCATGTATAACTAGACCTTATATGTCCTCTAAACTGAGCAGATAATTTTGAAAAATGCCCTGCAACAACAAAGTGGAGCACACTGCGTCGATTTAAATTTTTTGCGCAATTATTTATTTTGATCTATTTTCAGCCGAAGCATACTAAGAAAATACGTTCAGAGAGATCTTATAAAATGGTTGTGCAAGTGCAATATAAATTCAGGTGTAATTTCCGAACTATGAGGTTTTAAAAAATTGAGAAAAGTTCTCCAGTGAAAAGTTACTGGAGCCCAATATAAGGTCGGTGGAGGGCGCAGAAAAAATACCCAGAGGGGACAGTTCTATCGTTGAAATGAAAAAATGACTAATATCTCTTTTTCTTTTTTTTTAATTTCCTCAACCACTTCGTGCAAAAAAATTTCTGTGTGGTGATTCATCGAGGGCCGTCAAGAGAATTCATTCCCCACCCTTCCCTTTTCCGTCGCATCGGCTACTGCGTGAGGTAATACTGTGTTTTATCAGTGGAAGAAAACTATTACTATGGCTGACTTAAGTCTCTTCTTCTAAGAACGGCGAAACTTTCATGGAACATCTTTGCTACAGCCCGTGAAGTTCACGCATGCGCTTTGAAGCTTAAGTGCGGGGAATTCCGAATGGATGTTTTTTGAGGCTAAAGTATCGCTGCCGAGTGTCAATAATGCTGAAATTTTTAATTACAAAGTTTGTTATAGATAGGCTCAATTCAAAGTGATACCAAAAAGATGGAGCTTGTGATGGAAGGGTACCATTGATAGACTAAGAGCAAAAAAAGTGGACATTTATGGGTTAACGAAGCCAACTTTATGCTTATTTTCATATTTAAGCCCTTTGGAATATTTGAAAATTTCTTTTCGCATAGATTTTATGCGGTGTTTCACTGATTTCGTTTTCCAATTTGAGATTGGAAATTCATTGAAAATTCAACGTCGAAAAAATCAGGAGTTATAAAATCAATTTCGCAAAATATGTGCACAATAAAAGTGAATAAATAAAATGTCTGACTGCGTATAAAATAACCAAAAATCAAACAGCAACAATGACGGTAGAAAATATGTAGTCTGAAAACTCTTTAAATTATACAGTTTAAGTCTCAAAGCACTGCAGTGCAAAAAATACCGAGCACTCTGAAATGAGGATGTATTGATTTCCCTTGATTCGCCAAAACAGCATTAAATGGGCTAGAGGTGTTGAGTTCTCGTATTCTTGCATCGCATATATTGTCTCGTCATTACTGAATTATTATACTCGATGTTCAAAAGCCTCATTATTCACCACCTATAAAAATGCTGATCTATATGTTTATCTAACAAAATTCGACATATTAGTGCAGCATTTAATAACATTCGTTGCAGAATTTGGCACATTCAAAATCACCTTGCAGGAAATTCTCCATCGTTCCGATACTAATATGGATCAAATGCTTGATAGGTCGGAGCTTCGAACAGCAAAGAAACTTATCGATGCAAATGCCCAACGAATGGCTGAACAATGGCTTAAGGTATTCAATGCAAATATACATTCCTGTAATATTATTTGTTATTATTCTCGTATATTTATATTTGTTTTTTTTCTATAAGTTTGGGAAACGACGTTAATTCTAGCATATTCATTGTTTCTACTGTTTTCGACTCGGTTACCGCGTTAGCGACGTAGTCATCGCCCGTTGGTCTCGTTCGTGGGTGAATATCGTTCATGAAGAATTCAACCTATCGTTAATCCTCAACGATAAATTTGAAATTACCATACTTTTGCAATAGTGATTGAGATGGTCAATTCGATCAATTCGGAATGTTCGAGCTGTAGCATACGTCTGAATCGAAGATTTTTGTTGTATTTGATAGTTGAATACTTTGGCGTTAAAGCAGATATTAAAGGAAATTACCGCATACAATTGTCCATTAGCAAAAAAAAGGGAAAAAGCAGCAGTTGTTTTAAAACAACGCACTATCGTTCGAGGGTGCGGCACAAGAAAGCTTGATGATTGCGAGCATTAATCAAAGCTCATGCTGCATTTAAAAGATGGATACGTGAGAAGTGATTCGAGGTCAGTTTGCAGCTAATAAACTTCTAGCATATTTAAGAATCACATTTTTATGAGGCGATGAAGGGTAAAAGTGAAAGTAGGATAAATTGGGTTTACCGAACTTGCAACGGAAAATGTGTTAACGATGCCTATTATGCAAATTGCAGCAATATTGTTTATCACAAAGCAATGTTCGATGAATTTCTTAAATAATGATCAACATATTGGCATTATCTTTTCGACAAGAAGCCCAGGACCTCACCTTCTTCGAGCATTACTATCGGGCTAACTGTTTGGTTGTAGCAGCCCATCTTCACGCTGCCGTCACCCCTCTCGAACTTGCTAACCTTGTACGGAACTTGGGTGCAACCAGGGCACTGGCATGAAATTGTTTTTGTACAGTTGATACCAAAAAACGGTGTGTTGTCCCGTAAAAAGAAAAAAGATGTTCATTGACTACTATTGAAAGCAAAAAATTGTGAACCTCGACGTCCCATTGCATCCTACCGAAAACTTCATCCATACCCACTGGGTGCCAGTAGACTGGGTAAATGATTTCCCTCATTCTTGTTGCCATGCTAAAGCGCAACACAGCGCCATCTGTGCCTGTTTGTAAATTGTTTCAGTCTGTCCGTTCGGTTGTTTCAATTCGGCAGCCACTGAAAACAGCGGCGTGGAACTGTGTGGTTTTATTCATGACCGCGATTGGTATTTCACGGCATAACTCACACTCATTGACCCACCAACTGCAAATAGTCATCGACCTTTAAGGGCGGAGAAAAATTTATGTACAATCGATTGGTTTTCATTTTCTACGGAGTGGATTGCAGAAAAACGAGCATTTTATGAAGAATTTGCACAAGCGACGGAATTTGCTGAATTACGAGCGCATCATTCTGCTAGTTTATCTTATTGTTGGTGACTTATGAATGTGGTTGATTGGGGAAAGCGGAATGAAAAAACTGATTGGCAGATGAGGGAGACTGAGCGAGCGATCGACTAGATCAGTGGATTATGCCACCTCACCCGGTATGACTCCCCGTTTGTAACTTTCACCGGCTGTTATGGAATTTGTAATGGGGTGAGAGATCGACGAGGAGACTGTGGAGTAGACGACTGCCTTTACTATAGGCAGACACATATCACACATCTATAACACATGCCGAACAAATGAGTTTGTTTTTTCACATCATAGGTTTGTACGGCTTTTCCAGAATGTTTTATGGTGGCGATGCTGAAAAATACACTGCCATTTTCTTGAAAATCAAGTTCAGAATAACTGATCAAATTTTACATACACGCCGTTAACAATTCTCTTTATGTATTTCAGTAGCCGCTTGATATTGTCAGCGGAACTGCAGATGCGAATATTGCGTCAGCTTTTCGTTTTCCTCGTCACTTCCTTCCACATCCCCTCCTCTCCCACACAGTTACCATTAGTTTTAGTTCTTGTCATCTCAGCAGCATACGACGAAATTGTTGAATGTCACGAGTAAAAGAAAAGACAAGCGGAGCTATTAAATTAAGAAAAGCCTCTTAATTTATATATATATATATATATATATATATATATATATATATATATATATATATATATATATATATATATATATATATGAAGCAATTAATTTGAACTAATAATACAAAGAAGGGAACAGCAGTAATAACGAGAAAACTGTCATATAGACATTTATGTGGTGAGTATTATTAGGAAAGGAAATTTTTTCAGGAGCACGATGTGGACAAGGATGGGAGAATAAATGAGGCGGAATTGCTACAAGGTGAATATGTAGAACATGGACAATCTTTTACTCAAATCCGAGAATGTTTTCGACAGGCAGACACAAATAACGATTCGTTTCTAAATGTATTGGAGTTGACACATGTTAGACGACTTTTGAGGGCTATCGCTATGAAGGATGCTGCTGAAATAATGAAGGTTAGAAGTAATTTATCGAAATCCAGAATCAACAGAAGTAAAGCAATGATAGAAAATAAATTCTTACAACTATAAATACGCTTGCCCAACTTCTATCATTTCTATAACACAATGGAATTTCTAATACTCATCTTAACTTTTTTTGCATGCACTTTGAAATTTGCATTCAGCAAATTCCCGAATATCCTTTTTTTCTTGAGAAGGCCTATACAATTTTTCTCCAAATCTAAGTGGAATGTTACAGTTAGCTTGTCGCGTCAGAAAAAAGCCGGAGTCTAAAGGATTGTAAGAAGAAGTTATGGAAAATAAAGTGGGTGAAATTATAGGAACTAGATGTTTTCCACGAAAAATGTCACACTGTTCATATCAACTCTCGACATGAATTTTTTTCTGGCTGAAAGTGAGGTTCTTTCCTCCATTGACGACTTCGTGACTTTAGCGTTATAATCAACCCTGAACTCAAGCGGATTTTGCACTGTTCCATTGTTGCTGAAAACTCGTCGAGAACTGCAAACTATATTCCTCGCGCTTTGCGACATACATGTATTCAGGCCCTCGTTACTTGCTGCAGAACCATCTTGGGATGCTTACACCTGCACAGTTTCCTTATTTCGCTTCTACTATCATATTCTTAGAGATAGTCTAGAAACCTTTAGTGCGTACTGCTTTACGAAAATATTTGTTGTGGTACATCGCAGCAAGATTACACTGTCAGGGTATAGTTCAACTTGGAATCACCACAGTGTAGCAGGTTCAAGTTTGATTTGATTCTTCGCTAGACAATTGCGTGTCCCACTATCAGAAATGTTCAGAAATGTTTCATTTTGTCGTTACTGAAATAGTCGATATAGACTTGAGTTTGAGCTCACCAAAGAATGTTACGGCATAAACAGTCCACAGTTTCCACAGTCGTGTTGTACGCTGTAACGACGCGGCATTGGTCACTCGGAAAAAATCGTCACAATAAATGTGAAAATATACAGTGAGGAAGCCATGTTCGAACAGCGGATTTCAACATATTTGAAAGGATATTAAAAACTCTGTCAGAATCAAAAATAACCTGAGACAAAAATAAGAAGAACTTCTCTATAAGATCTATTTTTTATATGACGTGCAACTGACGAAAATTACAGGTCATCGATGAATGTGGGCCTATAAGTGTATAAAGGAACAAGATTTGGGAAGAGTGGCTAGGTACATTTGAAAGAGCATTAAAAGCTCTATCAGAATCAAAAATAATCTCGAACAAAAGAAGAACTTTTCTATAAGATCGATTTGCCGTGCAACTGACATAAATTGCCGTGCAACTGACATAAATTGCAGTGTCGCCTTATCCATTATCTCATGCGTTATAGGTTGTGCATTTATGACATTGTTCTTAATGAAGAACTCAATTCATGACACACCTTGACGATCTAATGAATTGATAAAATCATTCATAAATTACATTAAACTCGTTATGGCTCCTTATGAATGGATCTTTCATGCGATTGTTACATGCACCATTATGAATTCTTCAATTCGACAGTTACGGGTTTCCATCGTTTCATTTCTATCCTATATAGGCATAATGATAATGGGCATTGTAAGTCCGCTTGATGATAGAAAAGCCAACCGACGCATTCACCATATGGTTAATTGCATTGCCATACGCTGATTCCATACGACACTTGCTTTCCGACATAGACCCGTCAGGATTGAGAAGGAGAAAGCGATTCGAACGCTACATACTCCTAGTTGGAAGAACTGAAATTTTCATGACAGCGGACCACAAATGGTTACAAGGCAGGGAACCTTCAATGTAAGCAGTGAAACGACTGCTTACATTGAAGAGCACAACTATAGCTATAAAGCCAGTTCCAGGATGTGGAGATGGGGAAGAAGATGGGCTATCAAGAGCACTCGTTTCGAACCACTAATTTAGAATGGCTGAATAACGCTTGCAAGAAGTACTTGCCACACGTGCAAGTTACCTATGTTGCATGCAATCAACATATGACAATGCAATTAACCACATGCTGAATGCGTCGATTGGCTTTTCTATCATCAAGCGAACTTACAACGCCCATTATCGGTATGCCTATATGGGAAAGAAATGAAATGAAGGAAACCCGAACTGTCGAATTGAAGAATTCTTAACTGGTGCATGTAACAATCACATGAAAGATCAATTCATAAGGAGTCACAACGAGTTTAATATAATTTGTGAATGATTTTGTCAGTTTATTAGATCATCAAGGCGTGTAATGAATTGAGTTCTTCACTAAGAACAATGTCATAAATGCACAACTGTAACCCATGAGACAATGGATAAGGTGACACTGCAATTTATATCAGTTGCACGGCATATAAGAAATCGATCTTATAGAAAAGTTCTTGTTTTTGTCTCAAGTTATTTTTGATTCTGATAGAGCTTCTAATGTTCTTTCAAATATGTTGAAATCCTTCGTTTGAACATCGCTATCTCACTATATATTTCCACATTTATTGCGACGATTTTTTTCGGAGTGACCAATACCGCGTCGCTCGCTGCGGACGCGCTGTGTCTCTCCGTCTCTCTCTTGCGCCTGCGCTTGTGGCTAATGTTACCCTCACCACCCCCCCCAACCCCCGTATCTTTCAAACTGCGGTCGAGTCGTTCCTATCTGCACACTGTTGCTTTGTGGGCGTTCTGCTATTCCTTGGTGTTGTTATTCGCAATGCTTGTGCTTTGTCATTTCGATGCGCTGGCATAAGTAAATAATTTCCCACATTAAACAGTCGCTACATGAAGCTTTCTTCGAGTCGCAGGTATATCCAAAAAATTCACAAAGTTGAACTTTTCATTCTGGGAGGGAGTCGTGAAACGATAGTAAAAATATTACATGAGTACAGAAGAAAACATCGAAAATTTTAGAGAAAAATTCTGTATAAAAGTTTTCGAAAATCCTCTGAGCTTTCTATAGAAAAAGAATTCAAAAGATGAAATAAAATCTTTAAAAAAGTTTAAAAAAGATTCTTTCAAAGGTAAAATAGAAGTTTTTTCAAACAAAGTGCATGAAATCTATATTGGAGGGTTTTTATATTTTCAAATGATTGCTTCTTCACTACGTTTACTGATAACCTCCGCCTAAATGGAAACTTCGTTCAATAATTGCGAAAGTTTTATGGGCTGGATGTTAACATTTCATTTACAGAAGTACGACTCGGATGACGATCATTTCCTGTCGTTGCCCGAGGCGCAAATTCTAGCCGATGAGATATTCGATATGGGACCAGATACAGCAACGATGCTTCTCGATGGCGTTGATCATAGGAAGGCAAAAAAGGTATCACGAATGAAGTTTATTTTAAGTTTTATTATCACTGCAAACTCTTTTTGTACAACATTCGCAAAAGCATCATACAAAACAGTTGTGATGCCGATATTTGATGCTACCGCAGGAAGAAATAACCGTGTAGGGTAAGCGGGAAAACGCATCGGAAAAACTCGGTTAGAATGTGGTTGTTGCATTCCAGCTAAGTAGCATAATTAAATGTCCAAAATCATCGAAAAACAACGACAAACTGTTCAACGTGTATTCTTCTATGCGACTGATCGGTTATCTAAATTTGAATCCAAAAAATTGTTTTTCTGCTCGAAAGGCAGATGCATATGCGGATTTAGGCGAAGGTGCGCAAAATTTGCAAATAGAATAGAGCTCAAAAATTCACATATGGCGATAAAATACTTTGTTTATTGCAGATAAACGAGTTAGAACTCGTTGATTTTCTCAGCGATCTGCGCGAAGAAGCCGCAATTGCAGCCCTCGACAAATTGACGGTATTCCGTTGCACTTCAATTTTTTTAAAGAAATCACACTCCTCAGAAAAATCGCATATTTATTAGCAACCTCAAAATAGAAATGAAAGCTTAGAATATTATTTCTTTACCTCTCCATTGTTATCTAGCAATTTGATTGACAAACGCACTTTTTTCTTCCCTCTTGATTTTTCGTCCATCAACTGTATAAAATACCAAAATTTGAAACGTAAATGCCTCATTTGCACCATTTCCAAAACTTCCTCCCATTACTCAAAGGCTAACATCTGACACCAATTGTGAGAGAAGGCACTAGAAATTTAAAAATGGGAATATTTTTTTGAATGAAGGGACTCCTAAATGCGAATTTCGGAATTTCATGGGATAAGACGGCCCCTCTTCAACGATGTCTGAAGAAGCCTCAATGAATCTGCAAAAATTTTCGAATTTTATACCTGATACTCAATGCACGCAGAAATGTCAACAAAACAAATTCAGTGTTATGACAATGACAAAAACATTCCCTCCAAGCGACAAATACAAATAATCCAATTGATATAAGTAGGCAATTTAGGTGAAAGTATGCTATATAAAATTAATTTTTATCAAGTCATAAAGTCGTTACTCAAAAAGATAGTGTTATAAAAAGAAGGCACTAAAGGAGTGCGTATTCGGAAGGTAGTCATAGAAGATATGTAAGGGTCGTTGGGTTTCTCTTGAGGCTTTACCGAATACTGTGTGACGCCGGCACAGTAAAGAGGGTTAAGGTTTTGTTCAACGCTTAAAACAAATTGACATAAAACCGCACAGAAATAGGGAGATCGGAAGAAGACGAAGGCTTGCCCAACAGGGCCTCTGCACTATCCACATTGCCCCTTGCACGATACTGACGACCACAGCACGCAGCTCCAACGTCGACTCACCCGCTGCAGCTCGAACCCGCGGGGGAACACCGAAAGTAACACTGACTTTGCAAGCAAATACGCTCCCCTTCTGTGCGCTCCGAGTTTTGCCTCAAGGCGTTTATAGACAGTTTGTTCTACCTTGAAATCGTCAAGGCATTCATAGACAGTTTGATCTGCCCTGTGATCGTCCTTTCCCTTGCTCTGCAAGAAACCAGTTGATCTGGCATTTGCTGATCTCCCTTACAGGCAAACATTCAAAGCTTTAAATCTGTGAATGAAACTGACGGATTTGAAACAGATAAAGTGTCCCATCTTCACATATGAACGATGTGAAAAGAGAACAGCTGTATAGTGAACTTAATGTCGAAATTGAAGTTCGTGAGCAATTTAAGCAAATGGTAGGTGAGGAATAGCTCAAAATGCTTTCAAAGGGAGTGTCCATTATTTTTATCAATTCGTCTATTTGCATTTATAACTTGAATGGAACGCTTTTCTTAGTATTTCATGATACTGTAGCTGAATATTACTTTTTGATCTACTCTTCATCTTCTGATGATAAAATTCGGGAATTTTTGAGAATTCGTCAAAGCATCCATAGAAAATTCGAAAATATTGAAGATGTTGATAGATGAAACTCACATTGAAACCATTATTCATTACATTCCATTTTGTAAGCAAAGAAAGCCCTGTTGGAAGACTCAGGTTAACGGTTCAAAAAAAGTACTAAAAATTTCAAGGAGCTCGACAAAAACGGCAACGGTATGGTGACATTCGACGAAATCGTGCAACGCTATGGCAGTCGCCTCGAAAAGACGATTCTTAAGAAGATCTTCAGCGAAGTTGACGTCAACAAGGTTGGGTAAATCAGCCATTGATTATTCGCTATACACTGATTGACTGTGAATGCACCTCTTGACACAAAATTTTTGATGCAAATTGGATGGCACGATAATAAACGACAAGGAGGAAATTTCCGAAAAGGGATAGAAAGAGCGGAACTGCTCCAAAATTGTAGAGGTTAAATGAGGAAAATACAGATTTTTTCTGGAGCTTCCAAGACAATGCATTATTCGCTTTGAAAGCAAAAGTTCCTTGAATATTTTCGCGAGGTGCTTCAAGTTTCAAGCATTTTTTAGAGCCGTTGTTGGTAATCTCATCCGATTATTTAGATAGGTTAAATCGGTCAATTTACTGATCACAAGCTTTTGTTGATATTCGATTGATAGCCGAAAATTGATCGCTGCTCTTCCAAACAAGGTTTTATCATCCACTATCAAAGGTTGGATCAATCTCCTTACGGTTCCTTACTTGATATGACTACGCAGAGAAATTTTCCTGTCGTGCCGGGGAAAAACTGATAGATTTTATAGTAAGGAACAATATTGGGCATAGTTTCGAACTTGCAAACTTAACGTGCTGATTTCCTAGGGGGCATTTTTTGCAAATTACGTCTTAAAATGTCGAACTGCTTCAGAACGCTAATATCGATCCGATCGAATATGTTTCTATGCAAAATTTGATATCTATATGGAATCGAGAGCCGGCTTCTCCAAAGGACAACAACAAAAAGAGGCGCATAATAACCGTCACAATGCCACGCAGTCCTGAACTCGAAGCACTAATAGAAGCCAGAAGACAACAAGATGCTAAATCTTTCTATCGCAATGACAATCAACCGAAACGTGTTCGTTTGGCGCGACAAGCGGGTTAGCTGTCACCATTCTGCTAAGAATTTTTTTTGATATTATTGAAAGAATATAAATCTCAAAATTGGATTGTTAAGAAATCTCAGTGAAACCTCAACAACATTTGAAAAGGAGTTTTGCGCAAAGCGTATCTCAACACTTTCATGTAAACGAGCACATTTCAACGGTGATTTTTGAAACCAAAGAATTTAGAACGCATCGAATTCTGTCTTTGTACTTCATTTAACGCAACAAAAGAAATGTGTGAATTTTGTATTGTTGCCGTGCGGACTATGAGAGACGAATAGTAGATGTTTACTGACGGCTAACCGAAACGGCGCCCCTGACCAGACTGGTTAACTGAGCCAGTTAACTGAACTGAACAACATGAAAAACCATCAAGATATCTAAGTCAACGCACATAACAGCGAACGGGTTTGAAACACGCAACCAGACAACCAGAGAAAAGGCGCAATATAACAAGGCAGAGAAGAACAGATCACTGAAGTCGATATATGCGAATTGAGTCGTAGCGCGGTCGTTCATCACAACACCTCCCCTTTCGAGTTACGAACGGTACGTTGTCCTTGTGGGATCTATGTGAAGACGAGAGACGAGTGGGCACGCGGCGAGTACGCTTTGAGCGACGGGGGCAGACCAACGGCGTAGGAGATTCTGTACTGGATTTGCGGCGCTAGTGTCAGAGTTGAACAGCGGCAGGTCGAATACGTCCAGCAATTGACCAAGAGCCGGCGTCTTTGTGCGCGATCGTAGCTGGTTGACGTGACGTGTCCAAAGAAAGTCTCCGTAATGCACAAAGTAGGTCGCGTTCCGAATTTGCGTGCGACGGTGCCGGGCATCCAGGTGCTTTTCGATCCTCGGTAATCTTTGGCGTAGACGGCATCACCGATGGCGACGAGCACAGTGGTGACGACTGCGTAGTCCTTGATAGTGTCGGTCTGCGGCATCATCAGGTCGAGAACGGTACGCATTTGGCGCCCTAAGAAGTTTTCGGCGGGCGATGAGTGATCCGGTCCAGACGGAGAAGGCGTCGAACGGTATGCCATCAGAAAGGTTTGTAGTGCGTCGACCATCGGTTCCTCCCCCTTCAACTTGATGAGTGCACGCTTGAACATATCCACAAAGCGTTCTGCCTGACTATTGCTTTGCGGGTGGAACGGAGGGGAGCGTAGATGCGTAATTCCGCGAGTACGGCAGAAATGACTGAATGCTGTCAACGTAAACTTGTGCCGTGTCCGTAACAAGGGTCTGCGGGTTCCCGAACTGAGCGAAAATCTTTAGTGCACTGATGGTTGCAGACGTAGAAATTGAGTTCATCTGGATGATTTCGGGCCACTTGGAGTATGCATCCACGATAACGACATAAAAGTTTCCACCGGCGGGTCCTACGAAATCGGCATGTACTCGATCCCATGGAGCTGTCGATTTTGGCCAGGAGTTGAGTTCGGCCTTCACTGCATTCTTCGCAGCGGCTGCGCACCTGTCGCAGCTCTGGATAAGTTGTTCGATGTCTGCGTCGAGTGTCGGCCAATAGACATAGCTGCGAGCCGGCGTCTTCATCCTTGTTTATCCTGGATGAGCCTTGTGAAGCGAAGCTAATACACGACGTTGCAATGATTTCGGAATTACGATCCGATTGTTGGTCAGCAGGCAGTCGTTTGTTGTCGTCAGTGTATCTCGACGGTTGTAATATTGCCAAAGTGGAGAGTCATTTATGACCTTGGGCAAAAGGCCGGATCGGGTGCACTGGATCACTTGTTGAAGAAGGCGATCTGCGGTTGTTGCGATCCGGATGGTTTCGGAAGAGACAGACAGGTTGCTGCAGTTGCCCAGAAACTCAGCAGTGACCCCTGCATTGACGGCAGCTATCAAGTAGTCCTCTGGCTCCGATCGCTGCGACGCGATTAGACGAGATAGCGCGTCCGCTTGACCGAAATCCCTTGTGTTGACATATTCGATGGTGAAGTCGTAACTGAGTAACATCGTGGCTCATCGTTGAGGACGATTGGTACTATAAACGGGTATTCCTTTCTTGCTTCCGAAGATGGATAAGAGTGGTCTGTGATCCGTCTTCAGCGTGAAGTGACGCCCATGGAGAAATCGGTGGAACTTCTGCACGGCGAAAATAAGTGCGAACGCTTCCTTTTCAGTTTGGCTGTAGTTCCTTTGAGCTAGAGTCAGGATGCGAGTACATGGTATATGGCCTTTTCCGATCCGTTCGGAAACCGATGAGACAGGATTGTTCCAATCCCATGGTTGGAGGCGTCTGCAGCGACGGCCATTGGCAGGCTGCGATTGAAGTGTGTCAAGAGCAAATCCGATGTCAGCGTTGCCTTGATGTGGTCGAAGGAAGATTCGCACTGTGATGTCCATTTGTAGGCTAGGTCCTTCTTGGTAAGAGCGTCTAATGGAATGCGTAGCTTGTGCAGATCCTTGACGAATGTCCCGTAGAAATTAACGAGACCGAGAAAAGCGCGAAGCTGGCTGACATCCTTCGGACGTGGCATCTTGTGAATTGCCTCCATTTCCGTTGGTCGGGGCGTCGTCCTTCGGCTTTGACCACGAAGCCGAGGTAGTTGATCTCCGTCTTCAGGAAGGCACACTTCTCCCGATGAACACGAAATCCGTAGTTGTGGATTCTATGAAGAATAGCCTGGAGATGTCTGCTGTGTTCGCTGATGGTTCTGCCAGTGATAATAATGTCGTCGAGATATGCGGCAGCACCATTGAGTCCAGTGACGAGGGCGTCCATTTGTTCTTGGAAGATGCCGGAAGCGGGCTTTACCCCAAAAGATAAATGGCTGTATCGGTAAAGTCCTCAGTGAGTGTTGATCGTCAGCAGCGCCCGAGATTCTTCATCCACAGCTGAAGGTACGCTTCGGAGAGGTCGGTCAGAGAGAAGAAATGGCCTCCATTCAACTTGGTGAAGATATCGTCAGGAGTTGGCAGTGGGTGCTGGTGCTGCTCGAGAGCGTCGTTCAGTTCGGTAGGGCAGTCTGCGCGGAGTCGGATCGATCCATTCTTCTTT
Organism: Baylisascaris procyonis; assembly: GCA_037389465.1. NCBI lineage: Eukaryota > Metazoa > Nematoda > Chromadorea > Rhabditida > Ascarididae > Baylisascaris > Baylisascaris procyonis. The sequence goes on from JAZARR010000221.1 coordinate 503,230, forward strand.
TGAACGACGACACGACAGGTGCTGCCCAGCCAGAATGATTGACGGGGGACAGCACATTTGCAGTCAGCAGACGGTCAATCTCCTGCGAAATCGAGGTTGAGCGGCACACGGGACAGGCTGGCTTTTTTGGAAAACAAGCCTTGCGTCCAGCTTCAGTGTAAGATGTGTCTTAGACTTAGTGCAGCGCCCCAGTCCTGCCTTGAATATTGCAGAGAATTGCTTCCGTAGACGTACAATGAGCTTGGAGCGGAGATGGTTTAGTGTCGTGGCCGACACGTTGCAGATGACGCCTTCTGTGAGCTTCGGAAGAGGGGTTCATTTTGCGCTATCCAATCGATGCCAAGGAGTGACTGGGTATACGCGACGTGGCAGCTTCCCCGTCCTTGGTGTCCACCGATTTCGAAGTCGCGCTCGAAATATCCTCGAACCTTTATATTTTTGTTGTTGGCGAACTTCAGCTTGAAAAATGGTGGCAGCAACTTCGGGCGATTGATCACGATCCAATCTCTGACGCTCACTGAGGTGACGACGACTCCAATGTCGAGGCGCATTTGAACTGTAACGCTGTTGATCTGGACTTGCCGGTGAATGCGGTTGATTGCCACGATGTTGCCATAGTGGAGGCAATAACGGTGACGTTGTTCGCATTTCTTCGCTTCTTCTTCGAATTTTGTCTCTTCTTCTTGGTGAAGTTTTTGCAGAAGCCTTTCTTATGACCGATGAGTTTGCAATCATGGCACGTTTTGTTGGAGAAGTTGCAGTCTTTGGCCCAGTGTAGACTGCCATAACGGAAGCAGGGTGAAGGTGAGTTCTATGCGGTTCTTCTTGGTACTGACGGCGTTGACTTCTGACTGAAGCGGTGGCTAAGGACTATCCAGGAGCCTTGCATATTGTCCGATGCTCAAGAACTGCTGGATCTCGGTAGTGAGTTCTTTCATTGTAGCTTGTGGGTTTTCCTCCATTTTGCATAGAGCACGAGCACGATTGTCAGCGTCTTCTGGAGTGTGGAGGCCGCAGATCCACACTAGACACTTCATCTGTTCCGGCGTGATGGCGCTGAATTCGGCCATCTCGTGACGCCGATTAACAATTCCCTATAGTCGTTGATAGATCCGCAGTTGCGCTGAGTTATGAGGTAGATGTAGCGACGGGCAAAAAGAGGTGTCGTGCCCGAACAATTCTTGCAGCGTTTTGAACTGTCTTCGAGGGAGACTTCGGAAGCTGTCCTTGGCAGAATATGGTTGGTGAAGCGGGCGTGTGTACCGACGTCCAGCTTCGAAACGATGAGACGGGTCCGTGCGGCGTCATCAAGTGCCGCTTCGTCTTCGGAAATGACGTTTTCATATCTGTTGAACCCTAAGTCGAAGTGCCGCCATTGTGTGGATCGTAGCGAACTACGGGAGTCGTGCCGACAGCGAATTTGTGATAAATTCAGCAGTCGATGCAGGAGGAGCAGTGGGTCCGACAGCGGTCAGCGTCCGCTCCACTCCTGCAGTGGCGCCTGCTGCTACCGATCCGCCAATTCCAGGATGGCAGCGAGCGTTCGCTGCTGCCGTTGCTCCTGAGCGCCGAATATTGCTCGAAGAGCTTCATTGTCGATCGTTGCTGACGATCACTGGTCCCCGTCCATTGCTGTTGATCCTTGCTGCTCGAATACTGCTGTCGATCCCCGCTGCTCGAATACTGATTGCCACTGTCGTGTTGCTGCCGTGCGAACGAGGCGAGACGAAGAATAGGAGTTTACTGATGACTGACTGAAACGGCGCACCGAACCGAACTGTTAACTGAAGCATTTGACTGAACTGAAGAATATGAAAAACCATCAAAATATCCGAATCAACGCACATAACAGCAAACGGGTTTGAAACACACGACCAGACAACCAAAGAAAAGGCGCAGTATAAGAGGGCAGAGAAGAATAGATATCACTGAAGTCGATATATGCAAATTGAGCCGTAGCGCGGTCGTTCATCACAACAGTGAGAAAGGGTTGCAGTTCTTCTTTTGCAAATTTCTTCTGCAAGAATGCATAATAAGTGTCTTCAAAATTTGGAAATAGGAAACGAGGAAACCTATAAAAGTGTGTGAGTGTGAACAGCAAGAAAGAGCAAATGTTCGTATAGCCACAATTCAGGCGAACAGACAATCAACACGTAAGTAGTGCGTTGATCGAAACAACTCGTCAACAGTTTAAAAGCTGAACGAGCAAGTGCACCAACGATTATCGGCAAGCAGCAAATTCCCGATTCGTAAGACACGAAATTGGAAACTATGCAGAACATTCGTTTGAAAGCTATATTAGACGATGAACAATATGGAAGAACCAGAGTATTTGGAAGCTAATAAGCCACAGTGAGTGTGGAGTAACATTAATCGACTGCTTCAAATGGGACGTTACAACAAACCTCGGAGTCGACTAGAACAACCTCTTCTATTTTCTATCACCTACTCTTTCCTTCTCTATTTCTACGTTTCTCTATTTCTCTAGACCCTTACACTTTATTTCCTCAATCTCCGCTTTATGTAGGAGACCATCATTTCCTCAACTATAGAAGTTTTCGTCCACGATAACTTTCCAGGGATTTTTTTGAAGCAACGTCGTTGAATTTATGTGTGCGAGCTGATTCTCTCGCCACCCATTTAAGGACAACAGGATCTGAAAATGGTAAAGCGTAAGAGCTGATGTTTGTTTGGTTTTCAACACTCTCCATAAATTGGTTGATATCTTCATTCTACGTTCATGGATTTTCACTGGAATACGCAGTACGCGAAAGATATGTAGTGAATTTTGGCTTGCACATTTCAGTGTCTGAGGATAAGCCGGGAAGGTTATCCACCTCTGAACATTCATCTTTTTCACGTTTTGCCCATATCCTTATATATCTTCATTGTGCATCATTAGACCGATCTTAAATTGATGCGTGCGTGCATGCATTTGTGTGCACGTGTGTGTGAGTGTTTGCGCATGTGTGTGCTGTGCCTGTGTGCGTGAATGCTTGTGCGTGTGTATGTGTGTATATGCGTGTGTGTGCATATGTGTGCGTGTGTATAATAATATGACAAGCGTTTTCTTTTTAGAGAGTGTAGTATTAAAAGGTAACGTGGAAACATAATCTCCTTTGGTCATTTCTGTGGAAGCCGCAATTTGTCGCATCAGTGAGCTGACGTGAAGCTTGATGGATATAGAAAATCGTGAAGGATGCTAAACCACACTTGCAATTTCTCCAGAGCATGTGATCTTCTGACATAGAGCTGGCCAAACCAACTCTGCTGTGCACTGTGGCATCTTTCAGTTCAGCTCGAGAGACAAACCCATATATATGCAGTCACGCTTTTTCTTTCCCACAAATTTCATTTTTAAGCCCAAACATGAAAGACCTTTTTTATCGTTCGGCTATGGTGGTCTTTGTGGCTCGGTGGGAAAGACTTTGGCCATGGTGTGGTTGAAGTCAAGAGTTGGTGTCGCGGGCTTCTTAGAAACCGGAGGGTGCGTTATGTTGAACTTGGTAAGGACAATGGGATGATGAGCCAAGGAAAAAGTAGTTCCATACTCCAAGCTTTCACATTATCCTAGCATAGGAAGAATTTGTTAGTTCGAAGAATGATCCTGTCTTCGGCTGTACGCGGATGGAAGTAGGAAGTTTAAGGGAGGCGGCAGCCCCCCTTGCGTGAGGAGGGGAGGAGGGAGAGGTGGCAGAAGCCGAGCTCGCCACTGCTAAAATGGGGAGTGAAATAAATCCACGCGACTCAAAACACTAATTTCCTCTCTTCTTTCAGCAATTTTTAGATCTCTTTTCCTCACATATCAACACGACATTATCTCCTAACTTCACTTCTCGTTACACCGTATACATGGCACTCTGTCATTGTGCTGTGCAACCGCCCCTGTTGAAGTCAGCATTGAATGCTCTCGAAAAGGGTCTACATATAGTTGAAATTGCTCAGTGCGAATCCACGATTTCATTGGTTCAGTTTTCTGAAGTTTTGATTTGAAAGGTTCTCGACCTCGGCTGTTGTTCGAGCTGGATGTTTCCTTCATTGAAACTTTAAAAGATTTTGGCGAGGGCCCGCTGTGATGCGTAAGCACGATTAGCCGACAGTCAAGACCCTTAGATTTATCTGTTCATGTAATGTTTCTTCCAAATATGACTATATCGTTCCCAGTATGATACATATCTGCCATTTCTGTGCATCTTAAGTTGTCGATCCATGTTGAATTCAGTGAAATCCGACTGCCTAGGGCCGAGATGTGGCGTAGGAAAGAGCTCAGGCGGTGTTTGGCACCGCGACGGCAAACGCGCTTCGCGTACGAGCCGTTGTTAGCCTCATATGCTGGTCTACCCGCCTCCCTGTGGCACTCTCTTTCTATCCGTTGTTTCCTCGACTATCGAAAAGCCTCTTGTCTTTTGTGCTTCTTAATAACATCAGATGAAGCATTACAATATAGCATCGCAATTTCGGGGCTCCTGAGCAAGGACATTCTAAGAAATGGAGCAGAAAAACAATTATATAGAACGCTGACCTAGTAAAATTCTGAGTAAATGACAAACGCATAATCAAGGTCTCGACTGTGTTGATGTGAAAATTGGAGATAATGACCACCAATTAAAACAATGCTCTTTGTTTGGAGAGATGAAAGTAAGCTATTCGGATAGTTACTTGTCCTAAATTTGCCCCAAAAGTGAAAGTTACGTGACCATTTCGGTGTTCGGAACAGATGATTAAACGACATTTCGTCCATTTTCGTTAGATAGTTAATCATTTGAAAATGATCGAATGAGATAAAAATATTTCGAACAATCAAACATATTTATGAATGAAATTAAATCATTTGTGTAGAGTTATTTGTACTACATATTAGCTGACTTTCCCAATGAAATAATTTCGATTTACAGAGCAATCAAAGGAGGATGTAACGCTTTTGGGGAGCGATCACAATGGAATGGATGAACTCGGCTTTGTGATTGACTCGAAGCACCTGGACGAGACAAAAGATTTTACAGTTGTTCCTATGCACACATCTGATCAACCCAGTGCTGCTCAGCTGAACAACAATTCTCATTTGAGTATAACTACAACGGATATTCCGCCCACAAGAACGTTTCCCACCACTACAGCGAAAATGACAACAAAGGATATTACTGCCACTGCTGCTGTCACTAATACTAGCACCAAAAGCACTGATGATGTTACTTCAGCTACTACTGTTGTTTCTGCTAGTAGTACAAGTAACCCTGCTACCGCTGCTACTTTTACCACAGTTGCCACAATTGTTAATGGTGGCGTGGCATCGACTTCAACAGCAGTAAAATCGCAAGCAACCAAACCGAGAGATTCTAAAAGCAATGCCATGACTTCGGGAAATCACATCAGAAATGAAGAGAAACCAGTGAAAGCAAGCTTTATAGAAAAAGCTGATAAGACGAGGAAACACACTGACGATAAAGGAAAAAAAGTGGACAGCAGCGATGATGGCCGGCTTCCTCGAATTGATGAAGCGAGTGAAGTTAATGAGAATGGAGAACAAGTGCATACCGAGATCAACGATAATGAGTATTCACTTCTTACTGTGAAGGATTCCGATGGCAACGTGATAAGTAATCAAGCAACGAAGGATTTTAAAAAATTTGAAAGATTTATTGAGCAAATGCGTGAAGACATCCATCGTATTGTGGAGATGGAAGCGAATCGTTCGGCCGAAATGAAGAATAAAACGAAAATTATTGACGGCAACGTTACGAATGATTTTCAACATGATGCAGCAGTTCAAGAGTACAACATCACGCCGCCTGTTAAGAAACAGTACTCCAAAAAGAAGGACAAATTCATCGATTTTAGAGCATCAAATCAACCACAAACTAATAAACAAAATTATGAAGCAAATGTAACAACAACTGTGGAGAAAATTCAAAGTGAAGTGGGAAACGGTTTTAAAACTGAAACAACCAAAAAAGATGACCCTCTACCAAGTGAAATTGACGATTATAAAATGATTGAGGCTATCGAGAAATTAGAGAACGCTCACTTGAAAAACTTACAGAATATCGAAAATAGAATCGTTGGAAAAGAACAAACGACAAATGAGAAAGGTGAAGTAGTACATACAGAAGTTTCTGACGCTTCTGAATTTCGCACTATTCCATCAACGAGACGTTTCACAGAGGATGCATTTGGAAACCCAATTGTTCAGCAGGATAACGGCCCACGAACATTCACCGAGGGCGATGGAGGCAAAGTGCCCCAAGGAGAAAGAGTTACCAACGATAGAGGTGAAGTAGTACACACAGAAATTTTCGATGCTTCTGAATTTCGCACTATTCCATCGACGAGACATTTCACGGAGGATGCCTTTGGGAATCCAATTGTTCAGCAGGACAACGGCCCACGAGCATTCACCGAGGGCGATGGAGGCAAAGTGCCCCAAGGAGAAAGAGTTACCAACGATAGAGGTGAAGTAGTACACACAGAAATTTTCGATGCTTCTGAATTTCGCACCATTCCATCGACGAGACATTTCACGGAGGGTGTCTTTGGGAATCCAATTGTTCAGCAGGACAACGGCCCACGAGCATTCACCGAGGGCGGTGGAGGCAAACTGCCCCAAGCAGAAAGAGTTACCAATGACAGAGGTGAAGTAGTACATACAAAAGTTTCCGATGCTTCTGAATTTCGCATTATTCCATCGACGAGACATTTCACAGAGGATGTGTTTGGAAATCCAATTGTTCACCAGGACAAGAATGGAAAGCCACTTCTCGAAGACGACAGAGGCAAATTGCCAGTGACTGAAAGACTTACCAATGAGAAGGGTGAAGTGGTACATAGTGAGCTCATATCAAATGATTTCGCCATTCTGCAAGTAACCGACAAAATGGGAAACAAACTTTCAAGCGAAGAAATTCGAGGGGAAGCAAAGAAAGAAAGCAGCGAAGAAGACGACTTTTTCGTTGAAGAAAGCGAGATTAAAACTGCCATTTCAACAATCATGAAGGCACAGCGTTCTTTGCATCAGACGAGCGATTCCAAAAGTGGTCTATTAAAAAAGGCTGTAAATTTCTCGGACACGGGACATCATGTGAATGAGATGAACGGAACAAATGTACAGAAGGGCGGGGCAAAACATAACGGTAAAGAGGATGAGGGAAGGCAGAAGGAAAAAAAAGGTAGCAGCAGATACGAGGAAGAAAAGAATGAGAAGAAAACGAAGGACTCCGAAAGGCAGATTTCCGATTCTGAGAAAATCGACAAACAGTATAATGCGAGCAATTCGAGAAGCGACCACCCGAAGATCGGAGGAATAAGTAAAGACAAGCAAAATAATAAGGACATGGAAAAATCAGTTAAGAGCAGGAACAATCACCATGAAGCGCAAAACAATGCAGGCATAGAGGAAGCAGCTGGAAGCGCGAAGAGTCGTCATAAAGAGCAAAAAGAAGAAGAGCGTAAGCGAAGTAATACGGACATAAAGAAAGCGGCTAAGAGCAAGAAGGGTCATCATGGAAAGCAGAAGAAAAGAGAGCATAAAGAAAAGTCGAGGAACCATAAGAAGAACGAGAAGAGGAAGCAAAAGAAACCGAAAGCTCAACCTCTGAAGTGTCTCAACGAAACTGAAATTGATTTAGGGTAAGGATGGCGATTCTTGGAAATAGGTTGGCTAAACTGGTGCAGCAGCTGATATGTCATCTTGAAAATGCTTAGGCACCCGCTTCCTGCTGTTTTTTAAACAAGACATCAGCAGCAATATTTTTCTGGCTGAAAAAAAACCATTCAGCAGATTTATTTTATAACGTTTTGATTCGCAAAAGCAATCGATAATTTCATAGAGACCATTCATCTGCACTAAGAAAATTTCCAAGTAAGAAAATGATTCGTCGAATTCTCAAATGATATGTTAATCGTGAAATTTTTTAGAGTATTTTTATGAATAGCCATAAAATAGTGGAAAGTTTTGGCTGATAGCTCAGAGATCAATGATGTCATCATATGAAATTTTCTGGTGTAATACTGTACTTGTACTTCTCTCCAAAAATAGTGCAACACTGCACCTACACCATTTTCCAAAGAGATTGTACTGCACTTGCATTATACTTACTGTTCCAGATTCAATATTATACTGTAACAAGTATTTTGGTTCAGAATCACAGTAGTTATGCTTATACTGCATTTTCAGTACCTTAGGTTTTTTGATTTGCATGAACAAGGTGAAAAAGATTAATTTATTAATCTAGGAGTCTAGGAGTCTCTCGTGGAGATCTTTACACTTTCCCTTAGCTCATGCCTTCAAGAAGGAGTACTTGAGCAAAGTTATCCTAAACGCGAGAGTAGGACTTCGGGGCGCAGTAGAAAAAGTTCCAACAAGTACTGCCGAGCATCACCACATTCGAGCAAGACTTTGCATAGATATTTCCCGCGACCAGCTCTGTTTTGAACTTACTTATGACCTTCATTAACGCGTCGACGTGCTCATGCCATCCGGCTGAAAGACGATCTGCAAGTGCCAGTTGCAGTGTATGAGATATGCCACTCGATTTTTCCACAAATAGATATTATGTCCTATTATTTTTATTGCCTCTTGGAAATTATCTACTTCATGCTCACCAAACTCAAACGTATCGCTATCTGAGTTGGTATCTTCGTCATCATCTTCGAAATCTGAATTGCTTACAGTAATTTCCTCTTCACTGTCAGTGCTTTCTTTTGGAAGACGCAGCACCTCATATAATTTTTGAGAGCAAACATCGTGTCTTTACTTAGTCAATTGCTACTTTATATGTATAGACGATTCGTGGATGGCAGTGCTGATAAAGATTTTCAGATAAGCTCCTCTAAATGTCTGTGTATCTTTATACCTGCATGATTTGTTCAAACCGAAGAGTGCTTTCTCCAGACGTGCAACTCCGACACAACTGGTCGTTCACACAATAAACGAGTCTTTGATACACGTTCGATTCCAAATATCAAAGTGATCGACACCCCAACCGACGCTTTCACGTTTGCCGCAGTCTTCTCAATCTTTTCCATTAGTTCTTCTAAAAGAGAGCAAAAATTTCCTTTTAAATTTGCGAGAACGAATGACGGATTCAGCACAGCTGACTACTAGTAAAAACTTCAGGCTGAAAACGAAGCTTAGAAACTCATTCAGCAGCACCGAAGTCTTTAGAGAACGTTTCTTTTTAAGCAATCCTTCCTTCATTTAGATGACTTCCCCTCGACTCTTCAAGTGTTCTTGGCTATGGATGTTGCCTTATCGGCGTTCCTGACAACTGAATGCTTCCGTGTGCTCTGCTTATTCAGCTCCATGTCACGCTTTAAGATGTTTGACGGTATTCGTCGTCTTCGGACTCACTAGTTTACACCCCTCACATCTTGGACGTCTTAAGTCTCCCTAAACTATTTCGTGAAGCTGTCATATCTGGTGCAATAGGCTGTGGTTTCTACTCTATTGCTGCTTAATTTGAGGATCATTCACTTCGAAGAAATCTGACGACAGCGGCCGTCTAACGCTGAAGACAGGAAAACACGCCCAATAAGAAAAAATCAGACAAAATGCGATTTGCCGCATTTCGTCAAGTCCAGTCACTTCCGTTTCTTTTTCATATCTCCGCAATTTAAAAAGAAATGAATCCGCAGAAGTTCGCAATTAAAAACCACTCATAAAAGCAGTTATAAAAGTATATTTAAAGGCTTCAATTGCCTGACAACCGAATCAATGTACTTTATGAAGTTTTTTCAGTGTTGCTAATGAGACGTCTCTCACTGACGATCTGAGTGTTCGTTTGTGGAATTTGGAGCAGCGAAACCAAGCAATAGGTTAGCCCTCCTTCAATATTCGATCTCCAATTCAGCCATCTTTTCATGCAAATATTGATCGCAATTTATTAAAAATAAAGGATTTTAATATACAGACATAATTTAAGATGTTTGAATATGCTCTTCACATTCAACGGTTGGCTAGGCAACAAAGTGAGTGATCAACCGGGTATACTATGATCATGTATGCAATTGAATCTGCGTAGAAAGTAGTGTCTACTATTTGATATTCATAAAGCGAAAGCCAACAAAAGTGAAGGTTTTATACACTCTGACTGATTGGTACAAACGAAAAGCAATCTTCAAAGAATGAAGGATAAATGAACTAATAGCCAAAATATTGGCATCGCACTAAATATGCAAATTTTTTCTCGGTCAAATGATAAATTTAACGGTCCCTGGATGGGCCTACTAAATGTGCTAATTCGGCTAGCCAAACAGCCCATGAAAGCTCGAATGTTGTAACGTGAGTTCAGTACACAAAAATTGGCCGGCATTGCCATACGTAGACGCAACACAATTGTTTTTATAGTAAACTATGAAATTTATGTATGAATTTTTGTTATATAAAACAAATGCCTAACTTTTATGCAATGCTTGAAAATGAACAATAAATTACCACTCACAAAAGCGGCTCAATTACAGCGCATTAAAACAGAACCACATAGAGCAGTCGAATGAATAGTTCCGTTCGAAAATGGGCAAACAATTCTTTTCGGTGAAAAATTCGAATCTATACATGCGGTGATTAAAATTTTCGGTTACTCTTTTTCAATTTATAAGTGCATTTTTTGTTTTGGGTACAATGATCTCTTGTTTACTCACTCCAATTACTTTTCTTTTAAAATGAATTTACCTATGTAATTGGTGCATTTGCGATATCTTATGAATTGAAATATTTGCGACCAATATAATTAGAATCGCTTAAATCTTTTCAATTTTATGGCTTTTGAAGGAATTCGTTGCATGATAGACCAACAGAATGTTGCATATATATATTCTAATCAGACGATATTTTATAGATCTGAAACGACTCAGCGATGATCCAATGGACGATAGTGGAGACGAAGAGACTCCCCTGGTAGGCACTAATGTATAATGTACAAATAACCTATAAGCTTATATGCCTCATAAGAAACAGCCATAATTTTTATGTCCGCAGCTTTCGCAAATTATTGCAATTTGTTTTCTTTATGATTTTGTATTCTATACTTTGTATCCTCTACTGTATAGGTTTTGTGTATTTTTATGCAAAATAGAGAAGAGCTTCACTGTACCTTGTATTCTTTACTGTACAGATTTTTTGTGTTTTTTTAATATGCAACATAAAACCACAATGATTATTAACGATGCGTTTCAAGGAGTTAAATGCCCCAAGAAGGTGGCAATGAACAAAATGGCATTCAAAAATTAGATGATCAAAGTTCATACGCCATCTTACCACAATAATTGCTGGAGAAATATCTCTAATTTTCATTTTTATCCATTACTTCCTTTCTTTTTTGTGCAAGAAAGCATTATCACAGCATACTTCCTGTGTGCTTGTCCAGCTGTTGTCATTTAGTTTCAATTCACCACTTAGGAACTGTACGTTGACGCTTTTTGATATAAAGTGTGATATGCATTAAAAGTTGAAAAGCAAACGTCATACTGAATGGTTGCCAATATTTAGTTATAAATGCTTGGACAGCTGAGAAATTTACATACCCAATCGTTCTGATTTAGTGTGAGCATAAAAAAGTTGTTTTTGTGATACAAGTGGTCGTTAATGTAAGAACATATATACTAGACGATGTAATATTCTCTTCTGAGTATTCAACAATCTGCTCGGTATGACTGACCGAGTCAGAAGAATTGTATGTACGGTGATAGAAAGTTTTCATTGCTTTGAAAAAATTAAAGGAACAATCAACCTTTACCTAGTGGATATATAAAGAAACAAATTTATAGAAGAGATTCGCCAATTTTGCTTCAGAGATTTGACTCAGTGATGAGAGACACCAAAGCTAGACTATTTTAAATTTTTATATTTCCACAGTCGATTGAAGTTGAACCAACTGATGGCCTATTCTTCACAAAATATTCAACATTACATTCATAATACGACTAAGAGGGTCGGAATTAGATATGCGAAAAAACTTAATGCGGAATCTAATTTCGGAGCCGCCCATTCGCTGCCCGAAACATTTTCATATCAAATAAAGCAAAACCGTTCAAGATCATCGTATTTAATTGTTTGCTTCTGCCGAACTTTCATAACAGAAACTGCGGATCCAGAGGAGACGGTGGTATCGATGGGGATTTATTCATTAAATTCCAGTTTTTATGATATGAAATAACAAAATTTAGCGGTGTTAAATTGAAATACTGCGAAAAATTATTTACATTCTCCGGTCGAATAGAGATTTGTTGGTATGATTTAGTATAGGATGGAAGATGGGGCCGAACCAGCGACCGCGCCACCAGCACCGAATTTCGATTCATTGAAAGACGATGAAATAAGGGCAAAGGCACATTCGCTGAGGTCGAGCAGGAAACACAACGCGCTATCGGGTGGTCGTGCAAGCGCCCACAGTTTCGAAGAAACGCTTGCTGTTATTGTTGCTTATAATGATACCGATTTCAGCTAAAATTTTCATTTTCAGCGTTCATACGATGTTTACATCATTGTTCTTTTTGCAATTGCCATTCATTACACTCGATGAAAACTTAAAATAGGACATATCAACAGGAAAACACAATTACTCGTGCAAAAAGACTGAAAAATTTTCCACCAAAATCATAAAATTTCTAGTGTATTTATCAGGTCTTGATTATGTGTCCATGTAGCCGGCTGCGCTTTCTCAGCTGCCAATGGATGACGATAGACGTTGCTCTCAAACTCATTTCATACAAAAATGTTCTGAAGTTTGAGATGAAGCAAAACAAACGTTAAGAAATAAAAAACAGTGACTAGAAAAATTCTTCACAAAACGTACAGTATTTTTGTTTTTAGTTTCTTGCATAGGAACTAAAAGATGTTGTCATTATTGTGCATAACAAGCAACTATATTAAATCACTCAGTTCATTTTTCATGTATTATCTTTTGCAGCTCAAAGTTCACTTTTATGGAATATGAATATTGGATTTTTTATGGTTGATCCTTTACGATTGCCCAAGTTTTTCGTTATTATTTTAAACTGTTGCAGCAAGAAAACTTAAACAATATAGGAAATAATCAAATTTCTACGCAGCCTTGTGCAAACGAGTTCTAAAGAATATTTTTTGTGCGTCTTTGTATTAATTTCGATGGTTTTTGATTACAGGTTTTTCAACATTCCCTAATAAATATTTGATGATAGCTGTTGTGTTTAGCAAATATTCGTAAGGCAGTTGATATCGGCCATCGAATGATTCATACAGATATGCTGCTACCTTTTTTGGCGACATTTGAAACACGACTGAAAAGTTAGATATATCACAGTTGTGCTGAATAACGATGAATCGACTCATCAGTGTCCGACGGGCTGGAGAAGAGGCTGAGCTGTAACCTTCACGCGCTACCTTGCAACTTCACCTAAGGGAGTAGACATTTATTCGTAATGAATGTGTTATGTCTCTGATCGCCACTGTTTGTGTATTTGAGTGCCGCTGTTGTGCATCTGACTGGGGAGGGGGGGGAGGGAGGGGAGGGGGATGTTGCGTCGCTCAGTGGTGGTGTGGTGATGTAGACGAGGGTGGCAAATGAGGAGGAAGCTTTATTAAAACCGAAGTAATGGGAGAGATACACACACACAACGCACACAAAAACAATGGGAAAGGCATAGCTTATATGGTGGTCGTCACGTGACAGTCTATGTTGAAATAGATGGCTCTGCTACGTACTCACGTGATATCCACCACATCACTGCGCGTCGTCATGACATGGCCATTGTACATTGCAATCTGCCATGTGCATGCGTTTTACGATACCATTCCTAGTATGCCAAGTCATCACTTTGAATGTGATGAACCATCATCACATGTCCAACACTTCCCCTTTTTGAAGTGGAAGAGGAGGGAAGGGGGGTTAAATATCTGCTTCACCATACATCTTTCGTTGCGGTTCGATGCTGAACCATAGTGGACGCTGGCGTGTTCGTCTATAACGTCTTGGTTGTTCGTCGACTTGACTGGGTTCGACGGCCGTGCGTGCTCCCCGATCTGTTGGTTGCTGTGATGGTTGCTGGAGATCGAACATTTCGAGGAGCGTCCGAAGATCCTCCGACTGATTGTGGTCGGTTTAATTGCTGCGACATCCGCCTGTTTTTGATCGGTTTGGCGCCCGGCTTGAGCTGGAGAGCAGCTCATGATTGATTGTAGCGTCCCAAACGAGTGCTTAAGACCTGCGAATAGCGGCGTTGTAGATCGATGGCTATGCCGCTGCTGCTTGGTACAGCGATATTGGCGCTGACTGTTGTCGATCCAGCTGGGTCCTTCCTCGGGAGGGAGTCCATGATTGCGTACATCCCCATCTTTGAGATCTTTGAGAACCATTCTGCCCCGAGTAGGTTGCACTGACTGTTGGCTACGTAGAACAGTCCTTTCGCTGAGGCGTTCTGGAAGCTGTAGGTGCATGCTTGTTGTCCCAGAATGTTGATAGCGATGAGTGATGAATGCTGGAGAGTTGGTCGTCCCATGAGCTGCCATGTTGCCTTGCTGACGATCGTGACATCTGATGCGCTATCCACTTGGAAACTGATTGCTTGGTCGTCTACTGTGACGATTGCGAAGGGTTCAGTCGATCCTTGAGACGGTGGAAACTGCATCTGATCGTGCTCGTCTTCTTTGTAGCGGGGGCGGGGCACGTTGTTTTGAACTGCGCTTTTTCCTTGAGCGGCGTTTGGTGGCGTCGCAGAAACCTTCCTTATGTCCAGTAGTTTGACACAAGGAGCAGCTGTGCTGGCGATGGTTGCAGTCCCGATTGAAATGCATCGCGTCGCAGAACCACCACGAAGTTGGTGGTGTTCTTGGTGTACCGGAGCGCCGAATTTGGCCTTTGCTTTGGTTGCCAGATTGAGGTATTCGGTTCCGTTGAGCTGCTGCCTGGGGGTCTTCATTGAGAAGGGAACTTTTGCTGGACTGAGTAGGACGTTTGCGTGGGCGAGAAGCTATTCTCGATCATATGGGTGTCGTCCCTGAGGTTGAGTAGCGTTTGCATTCCTCTATTAGCGTCTTGATCGTACAGGTCGATCCACTTCCATTTTGTCGAGCAGCTTGAGTTGGATAAATGCGTCGTCGCTCGATTGTAGACCACATACGAATATCAGGCATTTGAACTGGTCGCACTGGTCCTTTGTGCACGTCGCAAGTCGAAAATTGGCGCATTCGCGATTGACTCGTCCGGCGTAGGTGACGAAATCTTCTCTCGTTTTTAGCAAGCTTCATACATGCATATCGTGCGTTCAGCAGCGACTGTTGTGGTCCAAATAGATCTGTGAGCACCGCGATCGTGTCTGCGAAGTTGACATTGCGAGGAGCTCTCGGTAGAATGTAGTTGGCATACTTTTCTTGCACGGGAGTGTCGAGCTCCTGGAGCAGGATGCGAACGCGAGTGGCATCATCGAGCGTCGGGCCGTCAACAGCGAAGATGTCCTCGTGTCGTCGATACCATTCCTCGAATGTTAGGTTCGTATCTGAATAGTATACGAATTGTGCGAGGCGTCCGGAGAGCGCGTCGAACTGTCGCGTTGGATTGGCCGGCTGTGGTAGCTGCAACTGTTGAAGTTGAGTCACGTCGCGAAGCACATTCGTGAACGTCGCGAGGAGCTGTTGAAACTGCGCTTCAGAGAGAGTCGCCATCACTGATCCGCGTTGCAGAATTCCCTGGTCGCCACTGTCATGTCTCTGATCGCCACTGTTCGTGTCTTTGAGTGCCCTGTTGTATATCTGACTGGGGATGTTGCGTCGTTGAGTGGCGGTGTGGTGATGTAGGTAAGCGAAGACGGCGAATGAGGAGGAAGCTTTATGAGAACCGAATTGGTGGGAGAGATGCACCAACACGCACACACACACATACACACACACACACACACACAAAAAAAATGGCCATTGTACATTGCAATCTTTGTGTGGGAGGAAAGCTTTAATAAAATGAAAACGGGCGACTCACCGAGGGGCGTCGAAACTGACGTGGCGCAGGTTTTGTCGTTGTTTCGGACGAACGGAGGGGCAGCAATCCCCTCCTTTTGCTGCCAATGCCCACTAGTCGGCTGGGGCTGCTTATAAGCAGCTCCAGCCGACAGTGGACTTCGTTCCCAGTGTCAGCCGATCTCAAAACATCGGCCGACACTGGGAACAACGTCGCAAGAAATTTTGAATTCTTGCGACGTCTCTGTGGGAATGTTTTCACGACGAGTGCACAGTGCACTCAGCACTGCGCTCGTCGCGACACTTCCGCCGCAGATGAAAATATAGAAAGCAAAGTGAATGTTAGCGAATAGATGTAACAATGGGAATATGATGCGTGTGAAGGGATCAGAAGAATACAAAAACGAGCATAAGAATGCAGGATTGAATACGAAGTACAAAACTGAATATCGGAACGATATAAAACTGAATATCGGAACGATATAAAACTGAATATCGGAGCGGAGCACAGATTTTGCCAAACGAATAGTTTTATGAGTAAGGATCGAAGAGCAGATAACGAAGCCATTTTTGGCCTCACTGGGGTAATATTCGAAAAGAAACGTAAGTGGCTTTTAGCGATGCTGCTGATTTGTTCGCATTTTCCCTGCTGCTACTTGATCCTTCTTCCACCTGTCCTCCTTCTCGCGGTTTGCAGTCATTCAGTTGAATGATTACTTCGTTACGCGCTTTACTACGACATAAGGGCCGAATTTTACAGTAGATGATGCAGGCTCCAGTAACGATAAATAAGGCTACTGCAGTCGTCCCACATATGATCAAGCGCCATCGGCTCGCAATGGTGCTTAACGCGTTCTCGATTTCTTCGGTAGCTGTAGTAAATTCGTGACCGAGTTCGTGGAGAAGTTCTTCTGCTGATGTCCTCCAGACGTGTTTCTTTTCCGAAAGTTGTTGTTGTGCCGGCTCTAGCACTCTTCCTCGCTCTAACCTATCCACCGCAAGCTGTAGTAACTTACGCGTCAGATCTGCGTGTTTCGACGAATTGAAAATGATCCTTGTTTCTGTCTCCAAGAGAGGAATGAGGCGCGGTGGTGGCAAATTTTCAATAGACTTTGGCGGAGGTATCCACGGACACGGAATTCGCCGAGAATTCCCGTGTAACCGGATTAATGAAGTGTATTGTCCCTTCGAGCTTTACTGGCAATCATTCGTAACAATAATCATCGGGCTGATGGTTCCAGTAAGCTTTCGTAATCGTGATGTTACGGCACTTAGAGACGAGTAGCAGATCGCCGACGAATCTGGCCGAAATATCTGTCCTTCCTATTAAAATTCGCGCTGCTGCTGTTGGGTCGTTTATGCTGATCCAGCTTAGAATTTGGCTTAGTTTATTCTGGATGGAGCACCATTTAAGCGTGTTGTTTCTGATTTGCATTTCTTGCAAATATTGAAGGTGTATATTAGTCTCGTCAGGCTCTTCTTGCAAATTCTCTGCTATAAGTGCCCTAAGTGTGTCACCGTTTCTTTTTTCCACTTTACTGTGGCTCTCTCGGAGTGGAAATGAAATGATAACGTCATTGTGCATAAGGTGCGGATTAATGATATTGCAACTATTTCGCAATACTGGAGGGGGTTTTATGGGGATGAAAGTTGCTTGCAGTTCGTTAACAATCACTTCTTCGTCTGAAATTAGTGCGGAATATGTTCCTGTGAAGTGATAAGGACACCTCCTTTCGAGTTCGGTATTATTCCACACGATGGTTTCATGAGGAGTTAAACAATGGTTGGCATGCGCATTACAGTCTGCCGTTCGATTGAAGGTTGTAAGGACGCCGTTACCGTTAAACAATACTGCTTCACCTTCTTCCATTATATAATTTACAGTTTGGTGACAGTAAGTTCCGAGTAGACTGTATGAATAATGCACTTGATTTGTTGTGGCCCATTTATGCGGAACTTTGGTGGGGAGCAAAATTTCTTTTCCAAGCCGTTTTTCTGTGCGAAGCTTGAGGCAATCTGTGTAAGGTATGTTTTCTACCACATACGAATCGTTAATTACTTGGAGGCTCCACCGAAAAAAGGACCAAGTGCATACGGTTCTGCACGTCTTTGCACAATATGTAGCGTTTATAGTTACGAGTTGCCTATGGTAAACTGCGACTTTTGCCGTAACCCAGCGATCGTTTGTTCGTGTAGTACAGTTACCGGGGGAAGGTAAACGAATAAAAACCCCCATGTGTTGATAAGGGCAAAGCTGTGCGAGAATACGATCGCCCAATGCAGCTGAATATAGAAAGCATACTGCTAACAAGAAAAATGGTAACATGCGTGTTTGAGCTGGATGATGGACATTCCTTGAGTTTGTAAGTGAGACTGTAATTGCGTTTGTTTGGGTCATGCTTCGGGTGATAGGACGATGTGACGAAGCTAGCGGGGAAGCAGTTTCCTTCGAAGCGACAACTGCGGGAGTTTCGTTTGTTGAATTGTTCGGCTGTTCGTGTTCCTCGGTGACTTCTAGTGGATATAAGTTCGATATTGGTCGTGAAATTATGCGTCCTGACGCTGTACGCACTGTTGCTGTTCTCACTGTGCCGTCTGAAGTACGTGGTGTTTGAATAATGCGTGCCAGTTTCCAATTGCCACGTGGAGTGTTTGGTGTGCTGAGAAGAACGACCTCACCCACATGAGGTTCTCGTCTTGTTTGGGCATGTGGGCCGAAATGTCGATGCTGCTCTCTTTCGCGCAGCAGGTGTAGATAGTCGCGTTGCCATATCGTCCAAAACTGCTGCAGACATGTCTGAGTCTGATTCCACTGTTGAACAAATGCTTCTCTAGACGACGGCGGTGACGGTGAATATATGCATTCTTCGTCTTTATCAATTTCCACTTCAATGAGTAGATTTGCTCGAGGTCGAAGGAAGTCCACTGGTCGTAGTACTCCCAACGAATCACTTTCAACAAATGTGATTGGTCGCTGATTGATGACTGCTTCTGTGTCTGTAATAAATGTTTGAAAGGTTTTGCGATCAAGAAGTCTTCGACCGATTGCGCGGCGGATTGCATTCTTCGTAAGTCCCACTAACCGCTCATACACACCTCCTCTCCAAGGTGCAAAGGCAGTGACAAAAGACCAATTTATTTCACTTGCTCTTGGAATTAGTTTCATGCTGGCCGCAGCGAGTTTGAAATTCATGCCGTTACCGGAGAGAATATTTTTCGGAACTCCTCGTCTTGCCATGAACCGTCGGAGGCAATGTAGAAATCCGTCTGCTGATAAATTGTCGACGATTTCCAAGTGAACGGCTCGTGTGTAGAGACATGTGAACAGGGCTACCCATTGTTTCTCGATGTCTGACGGGCCTTTGACCTTAATAGGTCCGAAGTAATCCACTGCTGTACATTCGAAGGCAGGAGACATTTGTACACGCGAAGACGGTAGCGGAGGCATCGGCGGGAGTTGAAACGGTTTTGCCGACCATTTCCTACATTCCATACAACGTTCTCGAATGATCCTTTTAACCGTTTGTCGGCCATGTTGTAGCAATATCGTTGTCGTAGATATGTGAGAGTCGTTGATACTCCACTGTGAAGCAAGATGTTGTGGCAATGTACGACAAGAAGCTTCGTGATAGGGTGGTGACGCGGGAGGAATATAGGGTACTTCGTTTCTCTAGGTAGGTAGGAATAAGCAAGCCGACCTGTACAATGCCAAAGCCCATCGGCATCCTGCTGGAGATCCCAGCGGTCGATGTCTCTTGGGGAAATGGCTCCTGCTTGAGCCTGTCGTAGGAGAAGTTTAAGTGTTAGGAGGTGTTCTTTTCCTCTATACCGCCCTAGAAGTGTGTCCCTTTTGATGTCTTCTGGTAATCGACGTCGGGTTTTCTGCAGAAATTGCAATACTTTCGTTAAGGTATGAACTAGTTTTAACCAGCTATGGAACCGTGTTGAGTCTATGAAGGCAAAGGACTCAGTGCAGACGTTTTGCTGTGTTGCGGCGACCATGTGCTCTTCGACGGTTTCCAAGTTGTTTTTTTTACTGCCCTCCAGGTTTTCAAGAGGAAGTGGTCGTTCAGTGGTGGAAGGCCAGTTGGATGAATCTGTTGATAGCCATTCGGGACCATGCCACCACCGATTCAGAGTGGGCAATTCTGCTGGGGTACATCCCCTAGTCGCGATATCAGCTGGATTATCCTCGCTGCTTACATAGTCATATTTGATACCGACTGTTGAGCGAATTTCTATTAGGCGATTGCGTACAAACCTTGGTAGCTTATCTTCTTTGCCGCTGGCTAGTCAAGCTAGCGCGCATTTACTGTCGGTCCATAGGAGTCGAGGAGCCGTGAGAATATGTAGTTGACGAGCAATGAAGTTACTGATTCTCACACCAATTAGAATTCCGAGAAGTTATAATCGCGGGATAGTTAAAGCTTGAATCGGGCCAATGCGACTCTTGCTCATAATGAAATGCGCAGGCGAAGCTGATGTGCTGTTACAGCGGATATAAATAACTGCGGTGTACGCTCGTGCTGAGGCATCAGTGAAGATATGAATTTGCAAATCATCTTGGGGAAGGACCCGAGGAACTGAAAAGGTGGTTTGTTCCCATCCTTCTTGAAGTGCTTTTCAATTCTTTAGTTGGTGGATCGAAGTTTGTTTACCTCCAATATTTTCGGTTCGTATGAGGTCTTGCAAAAATGCTTTTAGGGGCATGAGGATGGGAGATATAAACCCAAGAGGATCAAAATGCTTCGCTAGGTAGCGTAAAACAGAATGTTTGCTCACTGCTTCTGTCACTGGCGGCTGTGTCTTAACTGATAATGTGTCGACATGAGTGTCCCACAGAACAACCAAAACTTTTACGCGATTGTTTGAGTGTCTATCCGATTCGGGTATAGACTGGAATAATTCTGCATCATTTGTACTGAAGTCGCATAAATTCATTTTTGCTGGCGCAAAGATTTCTTTAGCAGCGCAATAGGTCTATTTTGCTTGTTCGTTTGTCGTGGCTCCTAGAAGGACATTGTCGACGTAGATGCTTCCTGCAATTGCGTTTGCCCAAGGTGATGATGAATGTGCTAAGTGGTGACGAATAACACCGGCCAACAGAAACGGTGAGCTAACAGCTCCAAAAAATACTCTTCTAAAGCGAAAGGCGATGATCTGGTTTGTGGGGCTGATCGGCCTAGTTGGATCTTCCAGCCAAAAGAATCGCGTTACGTCACGGTCGATCTCATTTAACTGTACTTGGAGGAAGGCCTTTTCTAAATCTCCGATTAAAGCAATAGGAGGTTGTCGCAATCGCAGCAAAATCCCAGTCAGTCAGGTAGCATGACGGGTCCACGGAACAGGTTATCGTTGAGAGAGCGGCCCTTTTGTGTGCCGGCGCTGGCGTCAAATACGATACGCAATTTCTTCTTTTCTTCGTTCCATACCATTTGGTGAGGAATGTAATAAACGAGTGGACCAGAAAGAGTAGATGGAGCACGTTCAATTATGCCTACCTGAAGTTGCTGTTGGATGATGTCTGCGTATTGCTGTAGCCGATCTGGGTTTTGCTGTAAGGCGCGGAGAAGTGATTGCAAGCGGCAGACACAGAGACCGAAGTTTGATGCCAAATTCGGTTCTGCTGATTTCCATGGCCAGCCGACACTGTAGCGTCCATCGGATAGTCTGTTGAGGGAACGGTTGAACATTTGTTGCGCTTGTGCATCATTTTCTTGGAATTCTCCTGCTAAATTGATACCGATGAGGTCAAGGTTCCATAGGTCGGAAATCGAGAAATGGGTTGTTCCGACTAGCACTGACATAGCCTGGACATTGCATGGAGGTAGATACTGTGACAGAACTGAGCCGCTGCCACCTATCATAGGTTCAAGTTCAGATTCGTAGAGAGCGAAACCAGATGGTAGATGCTTTAGCACTCGTGGATTGACTTTGCTGATGAAATTAGAACCAAGAAGAATATCGGGTTCATCCGTGTATAGAGGAAGTGGTAGTTGCTTTTGTGTCTGATGCCATATTTCACTTATTGTCTCGGGTGAGATGTTAGCATGTAAAAATGGTTCAGTGACTCTAGGAAGAGTAAAGACTTATAGAAGTTGTTTATTGCCGTCAGGAAAGGTGATTCCTAAGGTCACCTCATAGCTGGTATATTGATTGCCATATCCCTCTCCTACACCTTTTATGACAATGTTACTCTCTGTTAGCGGTTGTAGACCAAGGCGGTCAGCAAATTTTTTAGTTATAAAAGAACACTGACTTCCTTGATCGAGGAAGAATTTTGCTTTCAGCGTAATAAGCAAAGAGAGTGGATTGGATACGCGGGCTGTAAGCCACAATAGAAGACACACATTTTCTCTTGTTTGCTGCATCTGCGATGAAGTGATTGTTGCACCGGTGATCTCTATGTTTTCAGCAGAGGGCATAGCAATGACGGCAGCATTTGCTGTTCGATGCGTTGCTCGTGTATTCTGTGGACAGAGCGCTTTGTTGTGTGCTTGTTTACAAATAGAACGTGGTTGTGCTCGACAATCGCGTACAGCACGTCCATTCTTGAAGCATTTGGGACAAACACCTAATTCGTGTATATGCTGTTGGCGTTGTTCGACTGTCGGAAATCTTCTGCATTCTGACTGCCAATGGATTCCGTTGCAAAATATGCATGGCCTGTTGGGCGTTGTCATTGTCTGATTATAAAATTCTGAACGAGTGTTAATTTGGTAACGGTGAGTATTTTCTTTATGTCGTTGATTATGCGCAGCAGGATTTGACTGCACCAGTCCGGGAAAGGCTGATGAACGAAGTTGGCGATTTCGAGCACCGTCAAGATGTCTGATGAATTGTTTCGGTTGTTGTCGATTTCGGTATGTGTCCCCACGCTGCATAAATTCGTTATATGTCGATCGAGATGAATAATGTTCAGTTGGGTGGGAGACTGGTGCTGTACGTGTAGCAGCCAGCATCCGAATTTCAGCAAGAAGAGTGGATTTAAAGAGATTAGTTGTCCAAATCGGCGTTCGCTGCTTTTTCTGATACATATACCGTTTCGTTGCTTCTGGGAGATGATCTTCGAGGTCGAAAAGAACGTGAGCGTTTTCCACCCCTAGTCCGGCCAGTTGCATGTGATGTAATAAGCGAGACGATTCGTTATAGTAATGCAAAAGTTCTCGAGAATTATGTGCTGGATTGGGGAGATGGCGTAATTCAATTTGTAGTAGTCTACCGACTTCGTCTTTATCGCCGTAAATTGTTCGCAATGTATTGATAACGGGTTGGTAGTTGGCTTCAATCAGTTGATAGCCAGAAACTGACTCTTTAACTTCCCCTCTCAAGCAGCTAAAAAGATATGTTAGCTTCTCTACGGGTGAGAGGTGTGGCTGTCTATCGGTAGCTTCAAAAATGTCCCAAAACTCAAACCAAGCGAATGTTTGCCACTGAATGTAGGAAGTTCGAGTTTAGGTAGTTGTACTGAAGGCAGATGTGACGTAGAAAGTGTGCCGGTAGGATGCGTTGAGGTTGGTGTTGTCTGCTGCTGAACCTCGCTGTTAATACTTGCTCGTATTGCGCGGTCCATGCGCCCTAGTCGTGTTAACTGATCGTGACAAGTTTGTTCAAAGAGATCCAATTTTTGAAGCAACGTTTCGATTCGCTCTAAAGTGAATGCGAGTCCCTCCTGATCTTCTGTCATATCGTGGAAAGCTTTTTGCTCTGCGTTAATTAGTTCCGGGTCATCCTTAGTGCCGAAGGAATCGAGTAAAAGTTCCCAACGTTGATAATGTCGACTGAGAGTAGTCTTTTTGTGCGTGAGGAGTGCTCTGGTGGAAGCAATTGTTGGCAGTATGGTATTAATGCTTTCGGCTTGAGTTGCGAGTGGTTGCGCGCTGTCAGGTTGAAATAGTAATAGATGTTCAGCGTCTTTCGAAAGAGGGATGCATGAGTGGAGGATGGGTTTGACTGCAGCTAGGATCGGGTTGGATTTTAACGGCCGTGGTTTCAACATTGCCCGGGTTTTTTAGCGGTACCGACGCACCATGTGGGAGGAAAGGTTTAATAAAATGAAAACGGGTGACTCACCGAGGGGCGTCGAAACTGACGTGGCGCAGGTTTGTCGTTGTTTCGGACGAACGGAGGGGCAGCAATCCCCTCCTTTTGCTGCCAATGCCCATTGGTCGGCCGGGGCTGCTTGTAAACAGCTCCAGCCGACAGTGGACTTCGTTCCCAGTGTCAGCCGATCTCAAAACATCGGCCGACACTGGGAACAACGTCGCAAGAAATTTTGAATTCTTGCGACGTCTCTGTGGGAATGTTTTCACGACGAGTGCACAGTGCACTCAGCAACACTTTGCCACATGTATGCGTTTTGCAATACCATTTCCAGTATGCCAAGTCATCAGTTTGAATATGATGAATCATCATTCCATGTCCAATAGAATGTTCTGTCGATCAAAGTAAAGTAAAGATGTTGAACATTCCCAATATAAAATTTTCAACCATTTCAGTGACAGATTCTTATTTGAAGCATTCAAGAGAAGGATTGAAATAGACTTCTTCCAATCAAATGAAATAATTTTTTGCATCAAAAATATATTTCTTCGCAAGACAACTTTCATTTCAGACAAATTATTCAAAAATTGGTTATTCGAGAAAATTTGTTCAAGAAAAAAATTCGAAAAAAAGTACAAAAAACATAGTACAAAATTTCTTTTCTCTAATAGATCTCAACAACTGCGGTCGAATCCCACCATAATGTTGCATGCTCGTATAAGTCGATGTAACAAGCGCAGATATGTCCCACATGTATCTGACGCTATTCCAATATATTATTGGCAGTCTTTTTTCTGCAGGCTATTATCACTCTGTATCAGAAACTCTTCCAGTATGCGCTTGTACTTACTTTTGAGTGTACGTCTATACTGAATAATTTACGAAAGCAATCAATTTACGAAATGAAGGATTTGCATGAGTTCCCAATGAAGCTTTAATACCTGTCTGTTAGTCATTGTAGCTGCTGAGTACAACTGCACCGTAAATCTAGTACCAGCTTCAAAATTCCGCCGTTTTTTTCTAGATTGAAGTTCCGAGTTTTTAGACGAACAGCCAAAATCGATACCGTAATGTTGTAACCCGCTTTCCCATAGGCTTCTTTTTACTCATATTCCGGATGAGCGGTAATCTAGCATATAAGAGAAGCAGCAAAAGCAAATTAGCGCATTATGACAGAATTTAACGCCATTTCCGATCATATGTTGCCATGGGCCTGATAAGAAATCTTTTATCAAATCTGACAGCTTTGTTATTGAGGTTTTTGTTCCTAAGAAGAACCGACGAATATTGTACAAAACCACTCGAGTTATACTTAAAGCCGCCGCTATTTCTCATTAGTGTTGGCATTCGGGCTCACGAACTTCAGGAACCGCATACCTCGAAGATCTAGAATGAAATTTTTCAAAGGGGCAAAACTATATTCACTCTGTATCAGAAACTCTTCCAGTATGTTTAGCAATGATTTGATAGCGGTGTTCTAGTCGCAATATTATAAGATGAACCTATATGCTGCATTAAGCATAATGCTTGACATCTGCCCACTTCAAATGCTTATAAAAGCACATGAGTATCACATCTGTGTTATTTCTTGCAAGTCTTGGCAATCGATTCATCTCCGTCCACATACCATACCTCCAAATCTTTCTTTAGGCGAGCGTGGAGCTGGCTTTCGCGAAAATTTTGCTTCTTAAAAGGCGCTTTTGTCTCGCCACGATTCCGCAAACAGTATATTTTACAGCTTGAGTCATTGTGATATTTGCTCACCTGACATTGCAAAGATGCAGAGAGGCAGAGAAAAAGACAATAGCAATTCTTTGGAGAACTCGTCTCCTCATTTGGAGCAGGAAGGGGACTGTTTGGAGTTCTTTGGTACTCAATGAAGAGTTTCTATGAGTTCACAAAAACTGAAACGAGGTACCACCTGCTTAATGCTTTTATGCAACAATCACTTCAACTAGAGCTTAGGATAATAGACAGCATGGGAGGTTGACCAGACACGCAGAACGGGTGAAAAGTAAGCCGATACAGTGCTCCGAGGTAACAGTTTTTGGCGGGTAAGTGAAGGGCGGGTTTTCGGTGCAACTACAATGCACGAAATAACAGGGGTTTTTGTCCGCAAGGTAGAATTGACCTTCTGAGACAGTTGCGCCGTTAGTTTTTTCGTTAAAGTGTTGATGTGCTATGGTTTAGATAGTGATGCTTAGGACGAACCCCGATGGGTTCATGTCGGTGCGGTATGTTTATTTTGCGGGGCTCTGATAAGCTTAAGAGTGAGTTAAGGTGTAAGAAGCAGGGAAAGATGATCTTTTTTGCCTTCTATGAAGGTTTTCTTTTCTGCAAGCTATCAGTGGAAGCTAATATTTTGCAGTTGTCGAAGTAATGCATCAATAGTTTTCTAAATGACTGAAAAAATTCGCAATGAATCGAAAAGACTCATTGGTGGATTATTTGCTGAGCGTTGAAGTGGTGTCATCATTGCAAAGATTCCATATTAGCGATACTTATTGTTGAATTTGAGAACATTTGAACGATGGCAGTTGAATAACGAAAACTTTTGACGATGATTTCATTCACTATTTTACTTTATTTATATTGTTGCGTTGCTCAATAATGTACGATTTGCTGTATTAGGAGTTGAGTTTTGAGTAACGTTCGTGTGCAATTGTTGGGCAATAAAGCGATGATACCCTGTAGCGATTTGGACTGTAGAGCAGCTCGATTACGATTGTAGAGCAGCTGGATTATTGTTGTAGAGCGGCTCGACTGTGACCATAGAGCAGTTTGACTGTGATCGTAGAACAGTGTGTACTACGAAATGCTCTTATAAGTGTCGCTTTGATACCATGAGTAGGGTGTATAAGAACTGTTATTGTCCACTATAATTCAGTGTTCATTCTTTCGTCCGTTGGGGCTCTTCGTTGTATTCGCTGTTCGTTATTTCTTCGTTCATCGTTGGTGTGCTGCTCTTGAGCCCGAGTGGGGCCGCAGTACGACTAATAAAAGCGTTCGGTTTCTATCAGGGTGCTCAACAAGGAACCGGTGGCCTGAAAAGGAGTTCGGGTCGTTACATACCCAGTTTCAGTGGACTGCTCGCCGAACGTTCCACTCATCTTTACTCTCAGAAGAACACATGAAGTTTTGAGTTCAGTTTTGGAGCAGAGCACTCTAGTAGTTAGAAATATGAGATTACTAGCTTAGTTATTTTCGCTTCATTTGTGCAATTATGCCCCCAGCCACTGCTCTCTGGAATAGTGTGAAGACGAAGGCGTTGTGTTGATGCAGTTTGCATTCGGCAAAAGGATGTCATCGATGATAGCATTCTTTCATCGATTTCTGATCTTCGATGCTGTAAGCTCACTTTTATGAACAGCAGTTTTTCAATTTCAGTGGTCGAAGCCTGATGTGGTCATTACTGTCAACAATTTGTATGTGATGATAACGCAATGCGATATAATTGCCATATGAGCTTCATGTAGGATTTGGCTTTGAAAGCTGCGATTGCCAAAGAGTGTACTCACTCTCAGTCATTGATATGCTTCGCTTTATATATATCATGGATACTGAAGGAGCTGTCATCACGTCAAAACTGTACTTTCAGAAGTTGTTCTCTTTGGATTCTGTTTTGATAATGTCAATCTGACGATACGAAGAATCCGGTCGGAAAAGTTCGACGATGTATATTAAGGAGGTTAAAATTCTTTATTTTTTAAGGCATCTAATGGTTGAATGCACAGCAGGTGATGATTTGGCTTTTGCTGGTGCAAAAGGGAGAGATGGTGTAATAGTGGAGCAAGTTATTGCATCTTCAAATTTATAAATTTACAAAACATTCTCTACTGTGCTTTGACGAATATATCTTCATAAATAGCCGCTCATCATCTACTGCCTTTTGAAAAAGTATGACCATATTCACTAAAATATCCTTCCTAGTCAAGCATTTTTCATAAAAGGTTGTGACAGTAAGAAGTCGAATTTGATGCGCTCAAAATTTCGAAAAATACTTGCGGTACACAAGAGTAGAAGCACTTAGGGGGTTAAACTTCCGCAATTTTCCAGTGTAAAGTGGATTTTCCTCGGGGGTGCTATGTTATTGATCATTTTATTCATATCTTTCATTTTTTGCTCGCATCAACTATGTCTTT
The DNA here is from genome assembly GCA_037389465.1 of Baylisascaris procyonis. Classification (NCBI taxonomy): domain Eukaryota; kingdom Metazoa; phylum Nematoda; class Chromadorea; order Rhabditida; family Ascarididae; genus Baylisascaris; species Baylisascaris procyonis. The sequence goes on from JAZARR010000221.1 coordinate 531,334, forward strand.
GTGACAGACTTATTGTGTTCGCGGATGGCATCGAGTTTTTGAATTGTTGCAGACTGATAAATTTCAGTTAGTATATTTCTCAGTCCCTGGTGTGGTACTCTCGGACTAGGATTAGTAAAGACGTTACCGGCATAATGCGGTAGCGAGCTCCTGATGGATATGAATATGAATGAAACAATCACTTCGCTTTGTGATTCGGCTTTCCAGCTGCGTAGATGAGACCATTTTCTATTTCTTGCTGGAATCCAGCCACTTGATATACCGAATCCAACCAATCCAACCGCGTATACTGCGCATCAGTCTTTGTGCTTCATTACATCAGGTTCTATAAATGTGTCCAAAATTTCTCGAGGGGCTGTAGTATTAATGCACTGTAGTTGTGCATTTGTGTGTGTATTTATTATTTACGAAATAGATGAAATGCGTGTAAGAAGTAACGGCGATTGCATCGATTAAGCTCATTGGTTGAGAAATAGAGTTTGTTGTAGATGAATTGTTGAGAAATTGGGACAGTGTGAAGAATGATTTCTGCTTGTGAGTTCGAGTGAGTGCTGTAGTTGCTTTCAGGTGAGTATAACCGGCTTTCGTAGCTATCTTGAGACGACGGTCGACGATTTCTCGCCACGACATAATGTGGTTGTCGGACGTAACGGAAGTGGCAAAAGTAACTTCTTTCTTGGTATGTTTTTTATTGCCGTTCGTAAACTTCGCTTTTTCACGGGTGAGAGGGAGATGCCCCTTAAGTGGCGGGCATCTCAGTGTTGTTTCTGATTATCAGAGTCGCAATCAAATCAAATGGCGATTTATTGTCCTAATTGCTTCATCTTGGGAATATCACGGCATTTTTTTTGATGAAAGTCCCTTTATATTTCAGCTATTCAGTTCGTGTTGTCAGATGAGTTCAGCCATCTGCGCTCAGATCATCGTCAGGGATTGATCCATGAAGGGACGGGCGAAAAGGTTTCCACTGCTCGTGTCGAGATCGTTTTCGATAACGCAGACCGACGCATTGTCGCGGTATGGTACTTCATCTTTGCGATTATACTCGGCTGAGTCCCCCTCTGTGGCATGTTGAACAAGTCGTTGCCACTTGGGATGGGTGGAAAGCTTCAAAAGTAAACAAATTACATTTCTGGCTGCTGGGTAAGGAAACATTTGCCTAAGTTCTATCTGGATTATTTAAAAATAAAAGATTTCTGTTTGCTTTATTGCTGATTTGGGTTGTGCTCACGTTTTGAAATTCGCATCTTTCGTTACATTGCTGCATATTTTGCCTCAGTGCGAGAATGTTGTCTCGTTCTTGAAAATTTACCACCCATCACCTTTATTTGAGCGCTTAGTTGATTCGCTATGAAGAATACATTAACCGATAACCGAAGACCGGTGTTATCTCTTTATTGGAGGGTATTAGATTATGACCGTTGTCAAGGGAGACATTTTATTTTGGAATCACATCTTTCAGGTAGATACGAATGAAGTACGTGTAGGTCGGCAAGTGAGCTTCAAGAAAGATCAATATTTTATCGACTCGAAAATCGTCTCTAGGAGTGACGTAAGATTCAGATTAATTTCCTTAGTTTGGTTATTGTTATCCTGGCTTGGTGTGTTTATATAGAAGAGTAAGCCATGATTTAAGTTGTTAAAAAGTGACAGCAAAAAGAAAGTTCTTGAAGCATTCCATGAGCCATTGGCTTATTTGCTTCAAGAACGTTGGGATTCGATTATATTGCTGCAAGTTAAATTATTTTCCAATCTTGCATAATTAATGCAGCATTGTCACCCTTTATATAGGTGGAAAATTTTCCACGAAGACGAAGAATACGGCAAAAAGAAAATTCGTTTAGCTTCCTCCTCAGTGTCCCGTGAGCAGGAAGAAGCCTGCTGAAATAACATTCCGCTGTAGTCGAAGTCTTAACAGACGCAGAGGGGGTGGGGTACATCTGCGCATCAGTATATGCCAGCCATTATGTTGCAGGAGCATCGCTCACCTATAGAAATCTCGTATACTTTCCTCTAAATTTTGCTGTTATGTTCTCCCCGTATGTTGTAGTTTTCCTCACTCACTTTCTTCTGGAAGTGACATTTAGCCAGATTGCTACCGTATAGTCTTTGAACACTCTGGGCCGGGTATGTTGTGCTGGCAGAATACTTACAGCAACAACGCGCATTCCCGTTTCTTCTTTTGTTGCAGCATACAACGACATGCATATGCATTCACAATCAGGCGAAAATTCAGTTCATATGGAATGTTGAAATGTTAAGGTTGTTAACCTGATGGAGTCGGCTGGTTTCTCGCGTTCCAATCCCTACTATATTGTTAAACAAGGCAAAATCAACGAATTGGCCACCTCTCCCGATTCGCATCGACTCAAATTGCTGAGAGAGGTTTGTTCTTTAGATGCTTTTTAATGAACTTTTATTCATTAGATTTCGTTCTTTTTACTCTTTCATTACTTGGCGACCTTCACATATGCCTGCAGTAGTTTTCTGTGTAATGCTTGCCAGTGCTATTTTTGTGCAGTTTTATCTTTTATTTAGGGAAATTGTTAATAATTGATGTTTTTACATCAAAATGAACATTTTTTTCTTTCATTGAAATTTTGGAGTGATTAATGTCTGTGATCGTAATTGTTAAAGAATTCGAGTGAATTTGAGTTTTTAGTTTTATGCGTCATGAATTTATTCCGTTTTTAACATGCCAATCATTTTTTAGTTGCTAGCCCCATTTAGCATTTATCCTATCGCAACTTGCGGGTCATTTTAGAATCAGTAATATGACTGAAAAGAGATAACAGCAGAATTGAAGCACTTTAGCGCCCAGTATCGTTTTGCCCTGTCTATTGCGCGGTCGGCTGTGAAGCTCCGACCAGAGCTATTGGCTCCGCTCAGCCGAGCCACCCCGCCTAGCACAAGGGCGGCAGAACAAGTCCCAACAGTCATAGGAGGAACGACGGTGAATCGGCTCGTCAGCATCCGACGGGCAGGAGACGAGCCTAAGCCCTAACCTTCACGCGACTGACCTGCTAGAGGTAGAGGTCGACCTAAAGACCACAGGAGCAAAGTGTACCAGAGAGGCATTAAGTCAGTGCAGGCGGAAACGCTATGAAGAGACATGTATTCATAATGAATGCTGTGTTCATTGAAATAAATAAATAAAATAGCGCCCAGTAAAAGGTCGAAACCAACACTAAATCTGAAGGTCTCGGTTACGCAATTGTAGTTACAGTGTATGGCTTTTCGACTGCATTTAATGGACATTCTAAATGAAGTTCTTTTCTCTTGTAAGCGAATATTTCTGTGAATTATCATTATATATTAATTGCAGGTAGCCGGTACTCGAGTATACGATGAGAGAAAAGAGGAAAGCTTGAAGATCCTTCGTGAAACGAGTCTGTATTTGTTTCTGTCAAAAAATTAGCTTATAATGACACTTGTTTTCCAAAACTTCGTAGTAGATTTCTGAAAAAAAGGCTCTCTAACATATTAGGAAAATTTCTGTACAAAATTTAATGTTTTAATACCATCTTTAAGAACTCGACTGTTCGAAGCATATGAGAAAGGCCAGTGCCTACTACTAGAGGAAATGTGTTCAGGAGACTTAAGCTCGAAGTTGAGTGGAATGGAAAGTGAGCATAAAAGGGGCAATTAGAAACAGATATGGTTTGACGTTTTTGAAAATCATCATGCTTGACGGCTATAGACATATTCATTCGCTGTATTCGGTGGATCTGGATTTGCTTTGCTGCTGCAAAAAAACCTTCCATTTTCTGGATTTCTCAAGATTTCACATGTTTTCTAAATCTGGAAGCATGTCAGTTTTTTTCAAATTTCGTGAGGATCTGGCGGGAGAGTTTTTTAAAAGCGTAGTTCTATGATGCCGGAAGGAAAAAAATTTTTCTTGTTTTTGTTCTTGCAACGTGCTGCTGGCTGATTGTAGCAACTAGCACATTTGGCAATTGTTAATCTGCTTTATGCTTGTAATTCTCAGCTGTTCATGAAGAGCAGCGATGTTTGCTTTAATTTTAATGCATGTGTTTTCAAAAAAAATACGTTTAAGGTGCAAAGAGTGAGAAAATTGAAGCTCTACTCGCCTATATCGAAGAACGCCTGAAAACATTAGAGGAGGAGAAAGAGGATCTTAAAGAGTATCAAAAATGGGACAAAATGAAAAGGTTTTACTTTGCTCAGTGCTCGTCATAATTGATTTCTTGTGTCATATACGATGAGATTTCAAAACATTACAACTTGAGAACGAATCATTTAAGTGTTGGAGTGAAGGGCGTATTGGATCCACTCATTATGCCATCAGTGATATTTTCTTCTTTCTGTCGTAGCATAAGCTCTAACTACGTGAAGCAATATTCGATAGAGTTATTGTTGAAGGTATACTATTTGGGTATGAAAATGACTGTAACTCTTTCTGTTACTGGGCAATCATCCGTTGATGGTATCTTTTCAAAATCGTGTTTCATATTTCAGGTCAATTGAATACACAATATATGATAATGAAGTGAAAGAGGCACGTAAGAAATTGGATAAACTAGCAGAGCAAAGAGAAGAGTTGAATACACGACAGAGCAAGGTATTCGAATTATCACTTCTTTTTATTTGTTCTTAGAGAGTAATGATAAGATTGTTGGCTTGAACTATCCCTATATGATTTAACTAAACAAAGTTGCGTTTGGGGAATTGAAGCAGTTATGTAAGGATCGTTATTCATCAGCATCAATATTTGCTTGGAAGGCATGATGCCCGAAAGTTCCCGGAGTGTATCTAATTGTGAAGTATTCATAAAAAAGTATTTGTTCACATCTCCATCAAAGTGGGCCCTCTGCGCTATTGACACATCGATCCCAACGTGGTTTTGAGGATTGGAGGTACTCTTTAAAAACCATTTTCCGTTACGTTATGGTTTTGCCATAGATGTTATGTATTGTGCAAAAATAATCTATTGTTTTTATTACTTATTGAGTTTTAATGCGGAAGGTGCCAACTTACTACAAAAGACACGATTCTTACCGGGGCCTCCGTGATGTGCTCATTCAGATTCTTTCTTACTAACAAATTTGCAAGTGTGAGAAATAGTGAAAAAGTTTCCTTTGTACCGAAATTAATGCAAGATTAGATGTCATCAATTTAGTTGTTTAATTCATTCAATTCGTCGATAACGAAAGCGAATTCGTTTACTCAACTCATTCTTTTGCATCCGAATAACTGCAGCTTTGTTGATGTTGATTGCTTCTTCGCTTTGTAGTAAAAAAGGTTTGAAACGCGGTGAGCCATTACGGACTTATATATATATATATATATATATATATATATATATATATATATATATATATATATATATATATATATATATATGTATATATATATATATATATATATATATATATATATATATATATATATATAACCAAAGTAACCAAAGTAACAATTGGAAGGGAGGGGCAAATACCTTTGTTTTGGTCTTCTGTGATCGAGCTTCGAAGTGCTTATCAATTTGTAGGTGACGAACGATCTGCTAAATGCGCAGAACCGTTCTCTGAAGGCACAAGCTGAGCAACGGAAGTTGGAGGCTCGCTTTAAGGGGATGCGCGAGGAGAAAGAGGCGCTTCTCAGCGAACAGACCGAACGATTCCAAAAGAAGACCGAGCTCGAGCTGCGCATCAAAGATCTTCGCGAAGACGTCGAGAAAGAGCGTTCTGGAAGGGTTGGTTGTTTGCCTCTTGATGTGATGAAATATAGAAACGTTCGAGATATGCGGCAATATTATGTTTTGTTGCATTACATATATATTAATTTTCATCTAGCATGGCATTCGTTAAAGGCTTTACGCCTATGCAATCTGTTCCATCACCCTCCTCACCTCACCTCAATTTGATTTAGTCATGTCGTGTTCTGTGCAATCAGACCAATTTTTTTATGTTGTGAGTGACATTTTGCTTATAGTATTTTTGTTTAGCCTTTTAAAAATGTATTCTCCATCCTTCGGGCCATATCTTGAGCATACAACTTCTAGCCCAATCTTGACGTTCTTGAGAACAGTCTTGCCATTCCTTCTAATCAAGGACGTTTTTGAGAACGTTTGGTTTCAGTTAGTTTTGACGCACTTAGAATTGTAGAAGGAATGTCCAGGTATGTTCATAGAAATGCAGAAGTATTTCATTGGAAAACTTATTGCACTCTTGATTAAATGACTTTTCAGGATAAAGCTGAAGATGTACTTAACAAACTGAAGGCAGATATCCAAGCTAAAGAGGAAGAGCTTAACGAAATTGCTCCGAAATATAATGCACTTGTGGAGGAAGCAGCGAAACTCAGTACAGAGTAAGAATTTTGCTGGTTGTTTTCATTGTTGCAATTCATCCCTTTCCCAAATTTTTTGAAGCAGTTTCTCAATCTATCTGATATTTTCAATATTTTTCAATCCTTTGCAAAGGCTTTTCCAAGACTCGGATTCTGCAATCCACCATTGTATTATTTGTGGTGAATGATATTTATATTGCGGTGTTTCTTACATAATGAATGAGCCTTTGCGTTTGATTTTCGAACTGACAGCTGTGTTATTTATTTTTGTAGCGAAACCTCATAGAATGAGCTGCAGTTGCTTTGATGCATGGTGTTTCGCGATGGAGTATACCTGCTGTACAAAAAGGGGCCCACTGAGGGGTGATATGTAAGAATCCAGATCAAAGAAAGCCTGACAGCGTTTAGACCTCACCATTGGTGTTTTTGATTTCGCAACTTTTTCTTTGACTTCATTTCGACCATCATTTATAGCTTTCTTTCAAGTTCCCTATTTATTTATTTATTTATTTTAATGAACACTATATTCATGTCTCTTCATATCGCTTCCACCTGCTCTGATGCAATGCCTCTCTGGTACACTTGGCTCCTGTGGTCTTTAGGTCGACATCTCCTTCTTGCAGGTCGGTCGCGTGAAGGTAGGGCTTATGCTCATCTCCTGCCCGTCGGATGCTGACGAGCCACAAGTTCTCTACTTTCACTAAAAAAGTTTAAAAAGTTTCCATCTAGGGACGCAGTATTATCCGCACGTCTCCCTAATATTTTGCCTCACATCATTCCTCATCATTGCCTCGTGCTTTATCCCATTACGAAATGCATGATAAAAGTTGGTTCGTATTTAAGCATTCGAATCTCCGAACAGCGATGCAAAGAACTCTATGCGAAGCAAGGATATAAGGATCAATATAAAACCGTCGAGGAAAGGGATAAAGTATGTTTTGAAATTCGAAGAAAAACTCATCCTTTTAATTCAATTCTTAGAATCGCATGACATTTCGCTGCTCTGATTATCGCCAAAAAATCTTTTTGAAAGGAGAGTCCTATGATCCGTTGAATTTTTTCTCTAGGTGCTGTGGTTGACTACCTTTCTGTAGCGTCTTTCGTTATATGACACAATGGAATGGAATATAACCTTCCCTTTTTTATAACTTTCAAATGTTGCCATTTCCGCATTCACATTGAGTTCGTAATTTGCTTACATTTTCTTAATTTTATATCTTTTCTCCTCTTTCCTTTCGAACTCTAATAAACGAGGTGTGAAGATTATCAAATTCGCAGTAGGAATTCAGAACGGTTTTTTTTAAATATTTCTGATAATGAATAAATCTGATTACTTATATCTTTTCCATGTTTTTATCTTCGGAGCATTGCATGTCTTCTACTGGGATATTATACTTAAATGCCTTGACACCTTGGTTTGAGGTGACCATGATTGTGCAGATGAATTCACTTGAGTTAGAGCGAAAATTGTACTTGAGATTCAGTAAGGTTATAACGTTACATCTAATATTGCCTAGAGAAATGCTGATGCGTCCTCACTATATTTTCTAATTGAAGGTGCTGAACAAAGAGATCCGTTTCTATGACCGTCAACTGGCCGACACGCAGGATCAAATAGCCGAAATCGAACGTAGTTTGCATGATGAGGAGCAAGAAGAAGAGCAACTCAATCAACAAATCATGGTTTGTGGTCTCGTCTCGTTTTCTAATCAGTTGACTGCTCAAATCGATTCTCTGTTCATTGCAGTCGGTTGCTGAAGGAATTATGTTGCATTAAAGAGAAATAATTCATTTCCGGAATGGAAAATTATATGCGCAGAATTGTATGGGATTTATTTTTATTATTTAAGAATAGTTCGCCAAATGCTTATGCAGTATTCAGTTGCGAAGCATAGCTCAGAGAGAGCACCGTCTACCGCTAGGTAATGCAATAATTTTATGCTAGATACACCTGCCCGTTGTAGGATTATACTTTTATTTCGTGTTGTATTTCAATACAGAATTGTAATTTCTCAGGTGTGAGAAAGACTATGATGCATTGAAGAGGCTGCTGTGAAGGTGGTGCAGTTAGCCTTCAGTATATTCTTCTTTATGATAGACGTTCACATTTTGGCGTGTTTGCTAACGATATCTCGCTGAATAGGCACTGGGATTGCGAGCGGAAGAGTGCGTCGACCAAATGTCGACAATCAACCATAAAATGGCCGACTTACGTCGTCAACTCGATCAAGCGGCCACTCGACAACAGTGAGTATTTCTCACTTATAATTTGAACGTTTGTTCGATTCTTTAGTGATTTTGGCCATTCATGTGGCACACAGAATGAGGCTGTTTGGAATATATGGAAGTCAAAGTAAAGATATTCATGAACATGCAATTTGAGTATATGTTAGACAGTGGAGCAGATATTTTTGGTAGCAGTTTGAGAGATGGCTACGCACAAAATTAAAGGTCGCAAAAAAACTTTCGAGAGGTGACAAGGATGATAGTGATCTCTGAAGTTTTCATTTCTTGTGGAGTTGTGACTTTATTAGTTGAATCGCTTTGAGATTCGTTTGTCTTTTAACAATGCCGATCGTGAAACGCATACATACACATTTACACTTTGTCGGTCTTTCTTTCCTTTGTTCTTCAATGGTTTTTACCTTTCTCAATTACATCTCTTCGACCTCGCTTCTCCTCCATGCTGCACGCCCCCCCCCCCCCCCCCCTCCCCACACACACACACATTCTAGAGCTGGATTACATCCAGATGATCGCAACTCTGTCTTGGAACGGTTCAAAAGCATACGCTATTCATCCTTCCGTTTTATTATATATTTATGTGTTCCGTGATTACTTGCTCAATTGTGATGGTAATCTCAACTTTTTGCAAACATAGAAATTCAGCATTAGTAATCTTTGATCCATTGAAGAGAAGCCGCTCGTGATGAAAAAACTGCACGTGATAACGTGGAGGCGATTAAGGTGGAGGTTTCACAGGCGGAACAGGATCTACGCAAACTCACTGCAAAGGTTTTCACTTTTCCTTCACATTGTGGGCAAATTATGCGTTTGACGTATATTATAATTCTTTTGCCTTTGGTTGATTTATCGAGAGCGATAGAGCGAATGAGGGAAACATTTGTTTTTAAATTTTTTCTCCATTTGTGCTGGTTGGCGAAGAAATTCTATTCCATGTTAATTTTTAAATCCCCATTAAAGGAACGAGAATTGATATCATTTCATACATATCACTACCTTTTTCTTAGAATTCCAATTCTCTTGTTTTCTACTTCATTCAGCCAATAGGTTATTTTCCGTAATTGGAGCTCGTTGATACGAGTTTGTATTTTATTAGTGAAAGTTCATGTAATATTCCAGCAATATTTGCATCGCTGGCTAAAGGGATGGGAAAATCCATGATCTGGCTTGGCCACGGTGACTATTCTCGTCATCTCACGGTTTAAGCGTTGAATTTTCTTTAAATTAATTCATTGTGATCAGGGAGGAAGTTTTTTTGAGCAAAAGAAAAATAGGGCGATTGGTAGGTGGGGAAAAGTGCTCATGGTTTTTTTCTAAGTTGTTCACTATTACAGTCAGTAATGAACGGAGTGGACAGTGTAAGGCGTGTTCTACAGCATTTCCGTGATCACAATCGTAATGGCCAATACGATAACATCCTTAATGGATATCACGGTAACTACTTTTCATAGTGTGTATGTAATATTTAAGAAGGCTGCGTGAATGAGCATATTCCTCAATGAAGTACAACTCGACGCTCATTTATTTTGCAAGTTTATATTAGCAATGCGGGCATTGATGATCTCTTTGAAATGGTCATTTTCAGGCTCGCTGTAGTGCATCCCTTAGTTTTAATGTGGTTAAACTTGATTTTAATTTCCATTTTATTGTGCCCCCAGAAACAATCGTAAGGTTGCGTGAGATGTCTGGATGCACCCTGCTCAAACTGCGCCTGTAGATGATAATTATTGCTAACCCGGAGGTTATATATTGTATAACTGTTATTTGTTTATTTTTATTTGTATTATTTCAGTTTTTAGTGATCCTTATTTTATGTTAAATGACAAATTTTACATTTTCGCGATTTTTATTTTGCGGTTAACGGCCACTGCTTATGTTAAAATTGACGTGGCGTTATAGACTAGGCAGTTTCGTTCTTTTTAGAGTACGTATCTGTTTTTACTGTTCTTGATTTTAAGTAGAGACCGATTGATATTTGGATACTATTTTATAAACTTAGTGACGTTTTTCTTTTTGCAGATCATTCCCTTTTTTCAATTCGGTTCTCTTTTTCAGCTTATGCAGGAATGTTATTGATTTGTTACAGGTATACTACTTGATCTGTTCAAATGTGATAGTATCTATTTTTCGGCCGTTGAAGTGACGGCTGGTAATCGTCTTTTCTATCATGTTGTGAACGACGATCGGATTGCTATGAAGATACTAAAGGAGGTCTGTTATTACGAGCTCACATTGATAAATGAAACCAACCAAAGAAAGAGCTGCTTTCTTTCATTTTTCATCATTTGTATTTACACAAAGCATTTGTACTACTTTTATCTACCAAGTGTACCGACCAACATGTCTCGGCTGCTATATGCGATGTCGTACTCCCTGAGACATATTGTAGAAAACTTCGATTTCATACTATTTAAATATTCGAGTCTTCCAGAGTTCTCATAATTTTAAAAGGAATAAAAATTTGTTTTTCTAAGTGAAGTGGTTTTTGGAAAAAGGTTTCTGACATTCGGATTCTTTATGCGTTTGTGATGTTTTGTTTTGTTTTGAAATCTGCATTAATTTTAATAGAGGTGCTATGGGTTAATTTTGATTCTGTAAAATATGAAAGTGTTTATTCGTTCACGATCGAGTTCTGTTTTCTGGAAACTGTGCATGCTGGAAGTTGATTGTTTTGATGCGAAGAGCCTGCATTATGATGTCTGAGGGCCTATTTTGCAATGAAGGAACTGCTTGACATCAAAATAACTGTCATCGTTTCAAAATTCTTGCTATCCAGCCTTGGCGTCTAGTCACTGTGCTTAAATGAGACGAAATTAAGTGGAGCGTGGATGTGTTAAGATTATTTCCATTTTTAACGGAGTATGCCTTTGTGGTTAGGTCGCACTTTTGTTGCATTACGTTGAAGATGGAAGAGAAGGGGCGACATTGTTAGCAACATGGGGGCGGAGGAAGGGGAGGGTGGCAGAGTTTGGTGCTTGTAGCACATCAAGCGTTACTTCAGGTGAACGCTCAAAGGATGATGGGCGAGGTGAACTTTTTCCCTATAAATCGCCTCATTGCCAAACCCAGGAAAGAGACGATTGACTCGGTGAGTTACATTGTTTCGTTGTTAAGAAAAACTCTTGATCATTTTTTATTTACCGTGGCAGATGGCGAACGATTAGCCGTTCGAGCGTATTTTTTTGTGCGGATTCTGTTTTCGCATTTGTTTTGCTAATTGTATTATTTATCTTAGGGTTTTAGGCACAATATAATTGACGAATTACATGTCGGAGAAATATGTATATCGGCATTAGCTTTGTGATAATATCGCTCGATAGCCCCTTGCAAATAGATGATTGCTATAGTTCTGAGCAAATTGTTCTGTGAATTGCTTTTCACGCCTCTCTCAATGAAACCTTTAGAAGAGTGAAGGGGTCCTTCTTCGTAGTTTTCAAATGTTGAAAATGGCGGAAATAGGGCAAAGGGAAAGAAAGATTCTCCAACTTCCCCTCATTGAAAGGAAGATTTCAAATCTTTTATCAGTTGCACTTTCTCGTTGGAAATGTTTTTCTAGAACTTTTCAGTTCCTATTGCTGGTCCTTTTTTCAATTCAAAAATTAGTGCATTCGTCATGCGAAACTTGTCGTATAAGATGAATTATTTTGCTTAAATATAGCAGAACAAAGCATCGCCTTGCGGGACGACCACCACGCCTCGACAGCGGAGGGATTTTGCTGCCTTACTCCCACTTCTGAGAGTAATCTCCAGTATGAAGTGACGACTTACAACTTTTTATTTGTGATATCTTTGAATTTATTTCTTCTTTCTCTCATCACATTCAGTTTGGTACCTTCTTTTAACTTGTTCCTGCTTTTTGAAACTTTCCAACCAGAACACTTGCTCCCTGTGGTTCTTGATTGCAGTTAAAACTGTCTTGGTCTTGTTAACATCTATTATGCAAGTTGGCCGCATTAGGAGTCGTGCTGAAACTCTAGAGTATGAGCTTAAAAGATTATTCTTGGTTGCTTGAGAATTTTCTATTGTTTGCATTATTTTATTATAAATGTTTGATTTCTTTGAAGGAAGGACGTCCTCTACTTGACAGTCTTCAGTATCAGGAAGTTTTCGATGTCGTCTTCCGGCATGTATTCGGTGGAACAGCGATCGTTAGAAATATGGAAGCTGGAAATCGCATTGCGAAGAATGAGGGATTTGATTGCGTTACTTTTGATGGTATTGCTTTTTTGACTCGTTGTCGTTTTCTTATCGTCCCGATTGCTCCAACCATTGAATAGGAGGGTGGAAGAAGAGATGGAGAGAGAAAAAGGGCAGCGAGAAATGGTTATATATATGACGTCGCGAAATTTGAGGCGGAGATGAGGTATTGGTGAATGTGCTTGTTTAGAGGGCAAGAAAGGTGATCATCAGAGGTTTCTTTCTAATCTTTACTTTGATCCGCTAAAAGAGCTCAAGGTGTTCAATGTTAATTTATTTGATCTTCTGGTCATATTAATATCGTAATGTGATTGCTTAAAGGTGATCAAGTGAGTCGACGAGGTGCAATGACAGGTGGGTACTTGGATGTCAAGAGGTCGCGCCTCGAGCTGCAGTCAACTGTAAGGAAGCTTCTCGAACAAAAGCAGGATATTGAAGTAAGTGTTAGAGTTTTTCTGTATAACAGCAACTTCCAGATGCTGTCTTCATGTTCCGTCGTTTGATGGTATTTGTTAGAGTCGTGGGCGTATGTTAGCTTTACTTATAGAAAGCTTGAGAAGAAAAAGCTTATTTGGAGTCGCCTGCAACGTGTATGAACAAAATTACTCAAATTTCTGAGACATTAGTAGCTGAAGGCTGTCGTGAATATTGCTTTCTGTTTCAAGAAACTTTCCAGGGCACTCATTTTGCTTTTTAAGGAAGCACTAGAGAACGCGATTCGGAAAAATAACGAAAAAACAGCGGAAGTTGAAAGGCTCCGAATGGAAGGCGATGCGCTTGAAAGAGAGGTGGCCGCATTAAGGTTAGTTGCATTGCGGATTTTGTCGCTAAATGTTTTGAAAGTGCATTCTTGTAACACTGAGCCTTGAAGTTCTGAAGAAATAAATTGGTCGCATTGCATATCATCCGGCTTGATTCGTTCTGTTTCATTACTAATTCAGTTGTCTTTGTGTGACTCTGCCTTATCATTTAATTTAAATGGTGCAGCCATTTTTTCGATAGAAGTGGAAAAATTTTGTTACTTTTAGTAGCGTACTATCAACAGAAGTTCTCTATCATATCGAAGATTGTTAAGTAAGCTATCCGCAGTGAAAAGATTTGAGAAGTTCGAATTAAAGCATTTAATTCCTATAAAGCAATTCATTTATGGTATATCGATGGAAAGGTGCAAAAATGCAAAGGTATATAATCCTATCCTGTCGGTCATTCTTGAAACATAGAGAGCGCCGTCACCATCGATCACTGAACATACTGCTTCTAGGAATGAGCATAATATTGCCTCGGAAAAGAAACGATATTTGTCTCAACAACTGCAACAAAGTATGAAAAGCAGAGAGCCGAAGGTTTGTTGTTGTATGCATTTATTTGTAGTGATCCTTAAAACGCCTAGTTTTTCTATTTTATGTTTTTAAAGATATTATTTTCTAAATGTCATCTTTTATGAGAAAATATGTTTGTCATCTTATTCGTCAATTATTGCGATATTTTCAGTGATTAATGTTTAAGGTTAATAAATTGATTAGGAAGGCATTTATTAATTAGTGATGGGTTAACGATGGTTTGAGCAATCTGTGGTCGGATCTCGATGAGCTTATTTGATATCTTCCTCGTTTTCCCATTTCGTTTTGCAGAGATATTTGGAGCATTGTCATATGCACAGCTTATATGTATGTGTGCCACTTCGATAGCCTTAATCCATCAGCATTGATTTGTCGTAATTTCTTACTGTTGCATATTCTGTGGGAACTTTGATCGGCTCACTTTCCTCACTTTACGAAAAATTTTGGACGCTAAAATTTGTTAGTGATCATGATTTTGTTTTACAGTCGTAGATGCATATAAAAACATTTTTGACGAAGCATTTGTAGGGTTGATAGTTTCTAAGAAATGCATACTATGTGATGTTTTTTGAAATGTTTCCGAGGTAGCTTTGCATTCGGTCGACCTGATCGGCGGGGCGATAAAACTTGAGCCTTGGAATCTCGCTGGGCTAATTTCACTTGAGGGTGCGTGCAAGGAAGATATTCCTATAACGACGTTGAGTTATCTCAATTTATTTACATGAGCCGTGTAGCTCGTGAACCAATTTGTATCAAAGAATGAAATGGTGATTTGCTTCCGCCTGGGCTGTTTTTTTAAAGCTTCGGCGTTTTAAGGTAAGCTTTGGGAGGCTTTCATCATCAGCAGGTATATCGTAAAGCTTTACGAGTTTAACAGTGATTGTCCTGCAAGAAATGACCGACATTTGCGAGATAAAGCGAAATAAGTGTATTTATTATAGGTGGCGCAATGCGTGACGCTAAAAAATCGAATTCGTGAGATGCAGGCCAATAAGGAAAGTCTTCAAAGGCAACTTGGAACACCTCTACTGTCACAGATATCTCCCGAGGAGCAAGCGATGCTGCAAGAATTGCAGGTCTGCACATGCTTTTGCACCAGAGTCTTTTCATTTGCTATGTTTTATCGTGTTTTCGTGTGTTTGTACATCCCTACCTTCTATCTCCTTCGCTGATGATGTTAGCTTAACATTACTCTTATAATAAAGTTATTTCTTAGAAAAGATAAATGAATGAACAAGTTTTAAGGTTGTTGTCAAAGATGAAAGCGATGTTTTAAAAAAAGAAAGTTTGAAAAGGGAGGCTAAAATCTGAAATTTGTCTTTACATAGTCGATTTATGTCACGTACCTAAAATAAAGCCATTTTTTCTCGCAATTGTGAGACTTTCTTAAGGCAGAAGTCAAGGAGAAGAAGATTCGACTAGAAGAGGTCACGAAGCAGCGCGCAAAGTTGGAGTCAGTGAAGCATCGACTTGAGAATCAACTCTCAACAAATTTGTTGCGTAAGCGAGAAAGCTTGCAAGCGGTTTGTTTGATCTTTTGTTTACTAAATTCATCACCTCAGCGAGCTCGTTATTCGTCGCTATACGCGAACTCGTTGCTAAATTTCATCATTTCTCGTCTTCAAAATTTGCGTTTTGTGATTATTCCACGTAAACTGAAGAGTATTTGAAATGTGGAACAAAAAATATTTCCGAGCACGTTTTATTCCATTTTAGTAGTTTAATCTGCTTAATATATTTCGAGAAGTGTTGCAACATTGTTTTTGTTGTTAAGCGCCTCTGTGAAAGTAATTGTGACGCTATTTCATTCATCATTTGAGAGCGCTATAATATTGTTTCAATTTTTGTTAAAATATAGTTGTCTTTTTTCAGAAAATCCAGGATATATCGGTGGATGAGAAACGGAATAACCTGCAGGCGGAAATGGCTGAATTAAAATCAGTTAATCATCGGCTGTCAGAAATTATGACTCGATTAGCTGGTAAGAGTGTTTTGGTATATGGGAGTTTTCTTTTTGTTATTTGTGAATTGGAGGCTAATTTACCGCTTGACTTTGGCATTTTAACTTGCTTATTGAGATCGTTGTTAGTTTTCCATCGAGGTATTGGTTGCGTAAGTTAGATAGTTGTCTTCTCAGTTAGTTGTTCGGAAACGGTGGGAGTTTAAAACTATGGAGGTTTGGAAAGTTTTGGGAAAATATGATCTTATTTTGACCGTTGTTTTCAACGTATCTCAAATGCAGATTTGGAAGAGCACTTGATCGAATATGAAGAGAGCCAAGAGAAGCTTACAAGAGAGTTGGAAGACTGCCAAGAGCAGCAAAAAGATCTGGAAGCGCAAGTGGCCGAATTCTCGAAACAGGCTGACCTCATCTGTACCAAACAATCAGCTATGCAGACCAAGCGAGAGGAAAGTATGAAAAAGGTGATTTTTCAGTTTGTTATTGTGAACGAGGATGAGATACATGACTTACGAAAAGAATGAAAGGTGCATAGAGAGGGAGGAGGGAAGGCGTTTGACAAATAGGACGCAAATATCTGCCGCCATAATATGTGATTTGTTCCGCCGTTTTATATGGAGGCTTTTAGTTTATCGCCTACCGAAAGAAATTGCCTAAAGCAGAAGCATAGCGAGGAGAGAGGGGATCTCGGCGAAAATGAAAGCAGTTCCGAAGCACCCTTTATTGGACAAATTCCGCAGGAACCAATTCTTAGTCCGACTATATCCGTTTATGGCCAAGATTTGCGGCTATTATGTTTGGAGCGAGAGCTGTTTTTCTGCACATATTTGGGAGTCACATTAGTCCTCAATAGTTTTTTTCAGAATCATGACGGAACTGAGCCTTTTTTTCTACTTCTGAACTGCTGTTCTAAGAGTTGGACCATATTGTGCATATGCAATGCTTGCTGTCCATTAGTACTTTTAAATGGATGTCTTTATCACCGTAGAAAGCATGGACTGGAAAAAAGCGGAGAAAAGCCAGCTGCTCAATAATGTGTTTTTTGGAAGAATTTCTATTTGGGAATATTACCCCGCTGATAGCTTCATATCTGTAATAATACCGATACTTTGAAGTGCAGTTTTTTGAATGTCGTTGAGTGATTGTATAGAGATGTGCTATTGAGGGCTTTTTAACAGATTCGTGAACTTGGCTCGTTACCGATGGAATCGAAAACATATGAGAGCTATTCACTGAAGCAGTTGGATAAGAAGTTGAGCGAAGCGTTGGAACAGTTGAAGAAGTACGAGAACGTCAACAAGAAAGCACTCGATCAATACGTACAAGCAAGCAGTCGTAAAGAGGAGCTCACCAAACGTATGGACGAACACAAAGCTAACTTGAAGGTGGTCCTATAACAAATCGAGACGATGATGTTGTGTCTGAATGCATTGCACATTCTCTTTCTATAGTTTAAATGTCGAATTCAGGGTGACTTCGCATGGAGCTTTTTTACGAGCTTCCACGTTCTCAAAGTATGGTATGAAGGAGCAATTGGAGAGTGGTAGAAGGAGAAAAGTTAGGTTCAAGGATGAAGCTAGAAAGGGGTTGGGGGGAATCGGGAAAGGCATTGCTCGAGATGTTGAGGTGAAGCGTGCGAGTGGAAATTTTCCATATGAAATGAAAAAGAAAACACTAATTGCCGCATTTTTTTGCATTAATAAAATGCTAAAGAAAAGAATTGCTTTCATATTAAACCACATTTGTGCGTGGGTACGAGACGTATAATCTTGAATGACACTGCACCCTCATGGAAAGCTTTTGTCAACGGTGTTTTCGGAAGAATAGCAAATGATTTCACTTCAAACAAAAAAGTCCTTCGAAATTGCATTTTCACACCTATTTCTTAGAAGAGGTCTCTTAACAGAAGTTCCCACAGCTCGCATTTTAGATTATTTCTGACTTCTTTCGTTGAATCCTCTCTTTTTTTCTACGGCAGAGCTTTGCCTGATCATCTTTTTTACATGTTTTGTACCTTTTCACACTAACTTTTGCGTGGGACTCTCACTCCTCTTCTGCACGAGGGGAATGGAACTGCTTATGTGTGGCTCGCTCAAAGATGCTCGAAGTTGGTCGTGAATGAGTGTTCTTATCGTCTATCCGTGTCTTACGCTAATAATATTTTTTTGCAGTCGATAAACGACTTAGTGACAGTGTTGGACCATCGCAAGTATGAGGCCATTCAGCTGACGTTCAAGCAAGTGTCGAAGAACTTCCAGTCGGTCTTCCAAAAGTTGGTACCCGGTGGCTATGGAAATCTTGTTATGCGAGTCAGCCATGTGAGTGACCTCCATTTTGAGTAGAATATCAGCCAAACAGAGTTGTTTGGAATCTTGTAGATGGCCTGCTATTTTGTCAGTATGTGCTGATAAATTTGGACAATTTTAGTATAAAGAATTCCATTCGTCGAACAAGGGAGCGGCTTCCCTTCATATTGAGCAGCATTTTGAAATGTCTAGCCTTGAGTGACCCTAATAATTTTTTAATGTGAATTAGCTTTTTCCTCCAGTAATCTTTAAAAACCTCATAAATTTTATAATTTGTTCAAGGCTTTGCGATGCTTACAAAATATCTCTTGTAGTAAAAAAAACCTCTTATATGGCTGCTTTAAAATAGTGTCTTTCAGGATGAAGACTCTGAGCCTGGTGATCGGCCCAACCTGCCACCGATAGAGACATTCACTGGCGTTGGAATTAAGGTAGAATTTTATATAGGATTCGTTTTAGTTGACTTTTGGGCATGCTTTTAACAGTTTTTATATGCTAAGAAAAGGTTTTTATAGGTTGAAAAGATATCTCATGCCTGATAGGAATCTGATTTTCGTTTTCATGACTGCTATTCATGACGTGATGTATTCATTCATTGTAACTTTAGGCTACTGCATAACGTCATCTACACCGCGGTGCTAGCTTCACCTTAACTGTGTACATGTGCATATTGAATTATCAGTGTTGTCTTAAGGTGTCATTCACGGGTACTACAGAAACACGTGAGATGCAGCAACTGTCGGGTGGGCAGAAGAGTCTGGTGGCGCTGGCGCTCATCTTTGCGATTCAGAAGTGTGATCCTGCCCCTTTCTATCTCTTCGATGAAATCGATGCTGCACTTGATGCACAACATCGTAAAGCAGTTGCGGGTTAGTGAAAATTTTCACTTATTTATTAATTTTGCTCAGGGAATTCAAAGAATTAGAGCTTTTGCGAGACCGCAAATCAGCACTTTCGAATGGTCAAGCTGAAATTTCATTCATATAAACGATTGGTGCGACTTTTATTTTTAAGCGCGATGATATGGTCAGGAAGAAGTTGACGTCACTTCTGTTTTGAGTACCGAGTGGTTACGATGGCTGCGATTTGTTCTTTGCACCGTTTCCCCGGCGGCATCATCAGAAATACTAATTTTGAAAGGTTTTCAAGCATGGTGGCCATTGCAATTTTTAGTGGAAATTTTCTTTGTGGTCGCCAAGATGCCGAGCTATTTAGTGGCATTTCGTTTTTGAGGTGTGGTGTTATTTAATACGGTTTTCTTTCTGACTCTGCATCCAATAAGCGGTCAAATGTTAACTTGTCTTATATTTTGTGTGGTTGCTTTCTCGATCGGATTGCTTTGTGCTGCTTGTCTGTTGGTTCAGTCGTTGAACGTATGGTCTTGAAAGCTTTCTTATGTTCTTATCCCTTGTTTCTGAGATCGCACAGCATCTCAGTGGAAATTACCACCGCTCTTTTTGTAGTTTTCACATTGAATGATCAGAATTTTCTAGCTTTCCTTTTCTTGTATGCCATATCCGTGAAAAATGTTTTCAATTTTCAGCCTGTATTGTAGGTGAAAGACATGGTAGAAATGAGCAATAAGCGTTGTGCAATAATCTTTACTATAACAAAAAAGGAATCGGCGATGGTTGTTGTGTTTTTCAACTGACTCATTTGGCGAACTATGCTGGGGCCGATATTGCAGTTGACGTTTCAGCCGTTTGTTTGCAGATATGATTCATGAGCTGTCGGAAAATGCGCAATTTATAACGACAACATTCCGAGCCGAATTGCTTGGTACGGCCGAAAAGTATTTCGGTGTGAGGTTTCGCAATAAGGTTATTTATTATGCTTTACGTTTGTTTATCGTTCGAATGGCGGAAAAAACTTTGCATAGATTCCATAAAAATTGAACTGATTGAAACTGAAGAATTGAAATAAGCGGAAAAATTATTATTAGGTTCATTGGAATTATTAAAGCGGTATATTCAAAGGAAGTGGCGAATGTGACCGTAATTAAAGCTATTTCATTGATGACTGCATTCGCAGAATGTCGAATTACTGGGGACAAATTGAAACATGGCTCTCCCGTACATGTCGTGATTGTTGTCCTTCGACGAAATGGAACAGACGTTGTGAAGTGTACCATTTATAGCAAATTGGAGAGTGTAACATTATTGAAATTTCTTCACATGTTTTGCGACAAGTATGTTTCAACGAAGTAGTGCACTCATTTCGATGTGATTAAATTTATTTTCCTTTCGTAATTTTATTATCAAAAACGAATATTTGAATTGCTTCCATACTTTTTCCATAAATTGCAGGTATCGCATATTGATGTGGTCACTAAAGAGCAGGCATATGATTTCGTTGAAGATGATCAAACTCATGGTTGATTGCTACGAATCGATGTAGCTAACCGTTGTAGTTACTTTTTGCAGGCGCATCTCATTTGTTTCTTTTGAATGAAGTCATTTTTGATATGTTCCTAATTGTCTATTCCATGCGATTCGTTCTACTCACGTATACATATTTTTTCGCTCCTTTCGAAATGTTTTCATTCTGCATCGGCGATTTGTTTATTGTCTTCCTGGAGGTCGTGATCGTTCTTTTATGGCGCGCATTGTCAATTTTTAAAGTTGTATGTTGTGTTGTTCATTGTACCCCTTCCTGTGTGTGCTGAAATCTCGCCCTTCTAAGAAGTGATTTTTTTTGCGGCTGTCCCGGTTGAAATGATCTGAAATCTTCGATCGCGTAGTTTCATAAATGACTGTCCCTCTGCCCTCTATCCTACTTCCTCCTCCCTCACCCTCAGAAATGCTCAGATTTCCTCTAAACGTGTAGAAGACAAGAAATCAGTAAGTTCGGACTTGATGCTTCCGCTTTCTGCCTGTGCTCCCTCCTCCTTCCATTACTTCCTTCGCAGGGTCGATGCTTCCATTTTTTTCTGAATAGTATTTTCGGGATCGGCAGGTTTCAGAATGTGACCGTGCACAGTTTAGCGATCATCTAGCAATTGAGGTTGAGCATTGCACAGCAGCAAAGAGCCCTGCAGGATCAGTGTATGATCTTCGGGAACAAAATTTCCTTTAACATATTTTTTAACATATTGAAACCTGAAGGTTTCAGCGATCTCTTTAACGGCCAGATGAGGTTTTATAAGACAAAGGCGCCTCTTGTATGTAAGTTTCTAAAATTCAGGGTGAAGGATTTCCACGAAAGACTAGGGCGTTTGATTTTCGTTATGTGACATCACAATGGCCATGATAATTCAAAGGAATAAACAAATAAAACTCAGCTGGTTGATCAAAAGATAAGATGGCTATGGATATGATGTCTCAACGTTTTATTGTATTTGTTTTTTTATCATTTGCTCTTTGCATTTAAATGCTTTCTATCACTTATTTGTTGCGATATTTCGTGGAATTTTAAAATGTCATTTTTGAGCGTTTAGGCATTCCACTGAGGTCCATAATAAAAATCGGATTCAAGGGAATGTTCGCGTTAAACGCTCTTTTAGAGAATTCAATAGTTGTAAAGGAAACAAAGTGAAGGGGAAGTATACGTCAGAAATCCGCAAAGGAAAATATTGAGTTTATTGCTGACAATGTGAGTTGGTTCGATTTTTTACGAATCGTACATAGCATGCTAACGTCAACTTTTGTCTTGTCTGTTTGTTGTTATCAAGTTTTTACATTCACCTCTCTTGCTGCAAATGAAGTTGCCAGATGTGAATCTGGTTTATTCTTGTTTACAATGCTTTCATATTTGACGTAACTGCATTTTTCGTATCTTTGTAAAGGGATGAGTACATGTTAGTAAAAGGGATGAAGAAATTCTTTTATTATTTGAAATTTCATTTCGGGGTGTAAAGTATGTAGTACCTTGTAAGAACCGTGGACTAACATCTAGAACTTCGGGTTTGTGGCTGTTTTCTTGAGTTTGGGTTCGTTTCAGTGCGCGTAAATCGCATGAAGCTCAGTGATTAATTTCACTTGAGGAGAAGGGGATGGTGAGTGCCTATTCTTCGTTCCTCACTTTGCATAGGTTCTTGTGTTGTTTGTTTATGTTTGCTTTGACTATCCCATTAGTGTTCTTTTACATTTGCACAGGTTGTTGATACCAATGTTTGGTTGACTGTTGCTTCCCTGGACTCACGGTAAAGGTAATAAGGAGCCTCACAGACAGAGAATCCGGACAAGTTCAATTTTAGAGTGGTGTATTCGATGAAAGAAGAGTGATGACACCCCGTGCTTAAGTACACTTTTACTCAGTTTCTCAAAAATGGACGAAAAATCTTTTCGAGTTGGGAAAGGCGCCTCTCCTTTTCGCAGAAGGAGGAAAATAGGCACATTCTCTGCCATTGCCCCGCCTACCCCCTCCTCTTACTCCCCGATTTCTCTCTTGGTTCTTATGTTGGGGTAAGCGTACATCCACTCGCCATGTACACCTTGTCAACATGAGTGGTTACGCAAGAATATCAGACATGTATGCTTGCTGAACGAGAAAGCAATTCTCCGAAGTGTTAGAAAAATTTCGTTTTATGAATGGTGCGGAGAGTTGCTTCCTTCCTTGTTTATGCATTGAACTTGGTTTTTGATCTCTTTTTAACCATTATGGGGTTAATATGTTTTGTTAAGTCGATTGGGTATTTTTAAGGTGACGTTTTGAAAATTTCGAACCGATTTCTTATATGGTAAAAATTGATGTTAAGGGTTGTTGAAGCAGTTACAGCACTCAGTGTTTTGCATTCGATAACATTCGCAGCGGGCTGCAATCCTGTCCACCTAGAATGGCTATGGATGCAGTCGGTAGTGGCAATGTGCTCATCCAAAGCATTCTTCCACAAACTGCAACCCTAACGTTGGATTCTTATGATATGCAGAAACGGGCTTCCGTTATGTGATGTGATGAATCGAAACCCAGCCTCCGCGGCAGAGAGTGCTTCGCGCTCGCGGGAGGCTTTTGGGTTCTGATATGGGGCATATTGGGGGGGGACCCCGAGAGGATGGAGAGTTAGAAAGCGTTTCATTATGTCAAAAGACAATGTCTGTTCACGCTACTACGCTGTATCGTGCTCGCATGAAACTGAGATGGCTATTTTTGAGAGGTTGTGGTTTTGGGCACCTTCGCCTGAATGTCTGGTATGCGTGGCCCAGATAGAATTTTTAAAAAAACCACAATTTCCAGTAGAGAGATAAGAGGTGAAGGACTGTGGTAATGCAGCATTGTTTTCGAATAAGTAGCCCACTATGACGCGGAACAAAGATGCGAAGGTCGCAGAGCTTACTTTTTTGTACAAAAATGATAAAAGTGAAAGCAAAACTTGAAGCTGAAGGGAATGAAGAGCTTGAGAAGATGACAGCTCCACATAATACATCATAACTTCATCGGTGCTTTATCACGGTGAAGAAGAATGCAGTCGAAAGTTTGGACAATTCTGTAGTGTAGCATACTAGCGCGAATTTCACGAAGCTACACACATCGCAATTCTCCATATGTTTTGCGGAACAGAATAAGAAAACCGGAATAAAATCCGTCCATCCTGAACCGAAATATGATTGGGGCAGTTAGCGAGCGCGTGCAACGCGTCGCGGCGGTTGCGTCGCACGGGCGCCACGTCCCCTCACAGATCACGCGCTTCCATCCGTGGAAATCGTACCAACTTTGGTTCATCGAGATGGGGCTCGATGCTTCATGAAAATGTTTCTGTTGAAGCGCCTCCGGACCCGCGAAACAGCACGCGCATTGATGGACGCCATCACCCCACGCACACACCCCACGATCCTCTCCACAACCCCCCCCCCCCCACACACACGCACGCGCTTGCACGCACTCGCCTCCTTCCACCTACAAGCTCGATGGCATGCACTCACACACACAACCGCATGCACACACCCTCACACATCCACACACACGCAAACGGCATCACGTTTAGCGCTCTACTTTGTGCGATGGGTAGGTACATCATTTTCGAAGTCAGCAGCGCGTGGATTCAAATGCGTAAAAGTAGAGAAGCAGACAGAGGCAATAATAGCGATCGCAGAAACAATCATAGCAATTTGTCTAATTCTGTACATCGTCTCCGTTTGGCCACCCAATATAACCCTATTCCCAACGTCGTTGCGTCATGCAGTTTGATATATATATATATAATATATATATATATTATATATATATATATATATATATATATATATATATAATCTTCATAATTTCAGAGCGGAATGTCAACAAATGTCAACAATACATCATCCTGTACATTGACCACATACCTCTCCATATTCACCTAAACTGTGATCGACAAAAGTTAAAAAAAACGAACAGAAGATGCAAAGAAGAGACCAATCAACGCGTGTTAATAAACGCGTGACGCTGACCCTTTAGGAAAAACAGACTATCAGCGTAAATCCTATAGGAAAAAAACTGAAAATTCTCCAGTTGGCTAGTAGAGTATATATAGAACAGAGCTCAAGAAGCTTCCGCGATGTTCAAGCATAACGTGATATAGCTTTCGAAACTTCGGAGACACCACCATAAACTACGGGATTTTAAAAAATCGTAGTGAATTGGCAGTATTAGTTCGCGAAATTTCTTGTTTCTCTATGCTAATCAAGCGTAGTTTCTCTTGTTCCTTCAGACTGCTTCCAGCTCTTGGAACTGGAGGAAATTTGCATATCGCCTACATATACTGCTACTCTTGCAGAGAAAGGTATTTTTTCGAGGCCGGAAAGATCAGCCGCAAAAAGAAGGCGGAAGGAGAAAGGGCGGGACCTTCGAGGGCCCTGAGAGCTAAGCGCTTCCCTTGAGTTAGTGGGTGGCCTTTAGGGGTTTCCATTTAGTAGATCGTAAGAGTTTCACATTAAACTAGAAGAGTTTTCGTTCATTCAAAAGGTTTTTCCCATCAGCTGATGGAGTACATGTGATTTGAAGGCGTAAATTTTCTTGATATCAATTTGAACAACCTTTTACCTCTGCGAGATTTATTTCATATATGATTCCGATTGAATGAATCTTGGAAGGTTTTCACGAAAAACTTGCTTGGAACGTAACATTTTCCACTCCATTGCAATATAAAGTTGAGCGCAACCACAAATTTCAAAGAATTTCGACCATGGCACTAACGATGTAGGCCTGTATTTGACGAATTCTTCGTGCGCTTTCTTTTATCTTCTGATTATGTCCACTATGTCCGGGTATTGTCATTTTTAACGATTTTTTCTTTATTTATGCATCACAATGCTCTTCAGCCTTTTTTTTGACCACACTATCTCTTGGAGTTTCCTCATTCTACTGCAACTCTACGAAAAAATTTTTTTTCACTTGGCAAAGGTAAGATTCGCTTTCTTAACATTTCTCTCAAAAAGGTCAGCAAACCCATGGAGAACCCGTGATCCTGCGAGGGATGCTTCTTTTTAAAAAGTCGCCTATGGAAGGGAGGAGTTTTTTGAGCGCATCGGCCTCACGATCCCAATCAGTGAATTATCTTTGCGTAGGGAGTCCTTCTGAGGGAGCTCAGAGAGGCCTTACGGGGGATGTGAAGCTGGACTCCGAACACTGGTTCTTATCTTTGACTAGCATCCTTTAATATGATCGGGTGGACAAATTGATGACAATGAATTTCAGGTGTTGGCGTCGTTTAAAGTGTAAAGTGATGAGTAACAAAGTGGGGTCGTATCTTACGTTTCATTGCTGCTTAATAACATTCAGGACACGCAAATGATAATGAATTACGTTCGAAAATGAGTGACGTTGAGCAGTGACAGCAGTGCAAATGTCGCAGCAAAGTTGGATGTCCATCTTGGAGACCATCCGAACTTATTTCGTCACCTTTCCGACTGCGGTCGTTTTGTTATCTATGCGTCATTAATGTTGATGGTGAACACATTTGAAAGGTGGATGAGACCACCTTATCAAATGTACCTTTTGTTGAACAAGCTAATGCGTCACATAGGTGATAAACTATTGCACGTTCTCAACTGTTACGAAACCACACCCTTGAGAGCGTTCGCGTATTTCTTACTGTTTGTGTGTAGAGATGCGATATTCGACCTCCAACTTAACAATATTCTATTCCATGTTATCACTTCTTTTATTTCAAACTGTGCAAAATATATCATCGGCGAGCTACTACCATCCTTCGCTGAATGCAACGAATATTCGGGATATTGTAGCTGAACTAGTGCGTAAGGGCAGCGTCAACTCACCAACATTAGCGAACAAAGTTGGTCTATAAGAAGTTTTTATAATGCCCATCTTTTGAGACTTAGTTATTCTGGAAGATATTAAACTTATAACGTAATGCACTGCTTTGAATAGTTCGCTTTCCCATCAAATTTTTCTTTAAGCTTTGGGAAATGAACGTCCCTCACCACTTCCTCTCACCTTCACCAAACAGCTCAAAAAATTCAAAAACTAGTTCTTTCTCTTGCATCTCAAAGGTTAAATATGCACCGTTGCTGCAGACAACCTGAGAAAGTGGGCAAAAAAATCTTTTTTTCTGTATAAAACCTCCTTCTTGGTAAACGTCCATCTATCTTCTCAGTGAATCTCATAAATTCTGGAAAACTTTTAGCTTGGAGCTTATTTATTCGAGGTATCACTTTAAGTCGATGGCAGATTGCTACACTTACTAATAACTGAAATGAATTTACTTGTTGGAGCAACAAGCATATGCTCGCTCTGTTGTTGCTGAATTGATATAAATGTAGAACAACTGAAAGGCAGCTAAAGATGAATGGTACAGGTAAAGTTGGACGGTATGCAGACCTAAGAACGGACCAGTTTAGACATTGTACAGAATTGCGAAGCGTTTGTGGTTGTAGTTGGCTTGCAGTTTTATTTTTTATTGTTGCTACTTGTTACAAGCGTTTCCAAAGCGAGTTGTAGCCGCATTGTGTCTGTTCTTATGAGTGTGAATGTATGTCGGTCTGTCTGCCTGTCGGGTTCAATTCAGGGATCACCGAAACTAGAGTTAAGAAACGTAGTTGCTGTTATGTAGTTTTCAGAGTTCCCCGTCATCACCTTTCTAGTTTTTCATCATGAAGCAAAGGTGGCTCATTAATTTTGATCACGAGGCTCCCAACAGTTTATTGTAAAGGACTATACCTGGGCACAATGGGCATACTTAGAAAGCATAATCGAAAGTGGGAAAGGCTGAAGTTGGACGACTCAATGTCGATATTTAGTAAAGACATTCGGCTATATGTAATCAAAGAAAGTACTGTGATTTGAGAGAATTACAAATAAAACACTGAAGGGAGAAAGAATCGCATCATGACAGGATTGCACCCTCTTTTTAATGTATTATTTCAACTGGAAAAATGCTCTCAATAGTGGAAACTTTCAGATATTACCGTCAGATGCATAGACAACGGCGGTGTGAAGAATTCGCCAAATTATAGTCATTTTTGAAGTTTGTGCTTGCGCACAGTTTTATATTGCAGTAGATTCCACGCTTTTCGTGAAAACCTTCTAGTAAAGAATCATTCAACCGGAATCATAGGCAAAATGAATCTCGCAGAGACAAAAGGTTGTTCAAACTTATGTTAAGAAAATTCACACCGTAAAGCAACATATAATGATGGGAAACGCGTGTCGAATGGACGAATCCAGTTTATTGAGAATTTATTTGAAGAGGGACAAAGTGTTAATCTCTATAGCCACATATTAGGACAAGGGAAACCCATCGCTCTTAAGACCCCAGAAGATGCCATCCTCTCTCTTTCCGCCTTCTTTTTGCCACGAACGTTTCTGGCCTTGAAAAAGTGCCGTTCACCGGAAGAGTAGTAGTATATGCAGGTGATATAAAAATCTTTTCCAGTTCCAAGAGCTGGAGGCAGCCTAAAGCAACAAGAGGAGCAATGCTTGATCAGTGTTAGAGGAACCAATTAGCCGAAACTTTACTAACCATCGCTGCCAATTCATTGTGATTTTCAACTTACTCTAGCGTACTTTGCTCCTATCAAAATTCCAAAATCTATATTATCTTTTAGCTCATCACCTTGGAAATTTATAAGTTATAGGGCACCAAAGGTTTCGTAAATTATGGAATGACATATTTAATTGCTCCGAAATTCCATTTTATGACCTACTACCCCTTCTTCACTGCGATAGAGCATAGGTAAAACTCAAGGTGCAAATTATCAGCATTGTTGCTAAGAAAACTATAGGTGCTGAATGGAATGACTTCCGATATGCCCCGACTGCAAATTCTGCGACCTGAAATATTCGGATTATCCGTGCTTGAAGAAATGATTGAGATGTGACGAGGATAACGTTTGATCACTTAGACCGTTGCGGCGTTTGTGAGTCACTATTGTCGCTGTAGTACCTGAAGATAGAGACGTTTGATTTCCACGAATTGCAACGGCGCTGAGGAAGGTAGAAAAGCCAGCATGATGGATTGATACTCCAAGTTCGGTCTCATTCCAAAAGTTGTCTAGTCACTGGGACGAAACTGGTTTTCATGAATCTGCGGTACTTCGAAAGTATTGCAGGTGCCATGAAACATGAAGAATCGTGATGCAATATGAAAAGCTGCGATCTTCTAGTGCTTTGCGTTCTGCCTGCAGCTTTGGATTCGTTAATGCTTTTGCCTTTTATCATTTCTGTAGCAGAAAAATGAATTTCATGTAAACTGCGTACCTTCTCACCTCTTCGTCATTTGTGCAACTTGTTACAATCCCACCACATTCGGCTCTCACATCATCTCAAATCAAAATCTATTCATTTTTAACCATTTTTTAAAAACTCGCCGAAACTAAGTATGCTACCATCTATGCCGCATATATGCCTTCTAGACTTTACCCGTAATCGACGTTCAAATCACTCACGTTCCAGAACAGTGGCACGCTAACACCGCAACTTTCATGTGAACACAATACTTTGCAATAGCATGAACAATGTAAAAAAAAACGGTCTCATAATGGAACCAAGCGTTTTCTGACATTCCTGACCCCGCAGAAGGTTTTCAAAATATAAAATCATGGAGCGGAAAATCCCAACGCAGCCGCAGGGACTATAAGTTATCACATCATAAAACGGAAAAGCCCTCCCGTGAACGCCTTCTTCCGTACACCATTTTGATGTACGCCATAGAATAACCCCTCACGCTATCTTTTACTTTGATGCATCAGGTTCAGAACGATTCATAAATATTAAAAAATGTCAGAAAATTCAGATGCATTCGCATCATTTGAGTCACAAATGAACGAATCTTTTGAAAAAGATTTTTGCGAGCGGTGGGTGAAAAATATGAAAGCATTATTATACCTTCTTCATTGCATTTCATAGCATGTGAAATCGATCCGTGAGATAAACGAAGCGCAAACTTAAGCCTAATACATAAACTTTATGCAATATTATAACGTTATATATTCAATTTGGTAATTTCGATTCCCTTTTTTCAGTTCCATACTATTTTTTGTTTACTGAAGAAAACCATATTGAAGGGAATCACTCTTTAGAGGATACAGTATATCCGCGATCGAAGCACAAGAAATAAAGCGTTGCATTTCAGCAACATTAAATGCAGAATCGCACTAATTGCATCGGCCATTATTCGATAGTTTTTCATTCTTTTAGATGTCGACATTTGTGTACAAGAATTGCGGTGAATTCTTTAAAATCTACTCCATTTGCAGCATGCTCAATCAACAGAGAACAACCCATTTGACGAGCAATTGAACGACGATTCGAATGTGCAATCAGCGCAGCTTCGACAAGGTAGCGTGGTCTCGAAATCGCGGATTAATCGAGAGACGTTGGAAATAAATCTGAAAAATTTAAGTAAACTGAAATCAAAATGTTTCTTCAATCCTGTTACTTGTTGATTAAGATCCTTCCCACTATTTGGTACGATAAGAGTTATCTGAAATAGAGGGCGTTCGGAAATTTAGATCGTAGGAAACAACTGATGAATTTGTTTCAGAAGCTGATGTATTTATCTGTAGCTATGCTCATGAAATTATGTATGACCTAGTGGTGCACCGCGTTGAAGTGGAACGGTTGTACTTCTTGTTCACTTAACTGACTTCTCGTAATGAATTTGGGTACAGAAAGTCTCCCACCCTAGTTTTGGCTACATCCGCCAAATCCCGCTGCCACAGCTTTCATTTATCTCTGCTTAAAACCTTTGGGTAGACGGACAAACAAACATGCACAGATGCATGCGCTCAACGAGGTATAACCTAGTGGTGGATGCAGAAAAAATTATATTGGATGAAGGCAAGAAAAGGTCTCTTCAGAGAAATCCTGGGCAGCTGCCCTAAAAGGATTCGGTGTTTTCTATCTAATTTCCTTGGTATGAACGAAATTGCGGGAATGGGGAACCCAACGATTGGCGGCGAAACGAACGCGCGGAATGAAACATCTGGGCAGCCCAAAGATGTAAGAATTGGGAAAATGGAGAAAGTGTCGGCAACATCGGAATTCATATTTTCCTGTTAAATCTAGAGCGTTTCCCTGGACTGCCATAATGTTCACACTTTTCCGTGTTCCTCCATTACCCCCTCCTCCCACGCACATGCAAACGCTGCAAATCTCGCTCAGGAACCTGGGCAAGTAGTACAAACTCACCTCTAGCACTCAACCAGCCGAATGGTCATTGGGTATGTCAACGACGATGGCCAAATTATTTACAATAGCAGTTATTCGAGTGGCAAAAGAAGGGTATTGTCATAGTTGTCATAATTGTCACAGCTGTCATATTGTCATAACTGGCTTTCTCTGTTTATACTGTCGCACTGTCACACGTTGCGTTGACCCGGTTGTCATGATTGTCGTAACTGTCATATCACAGTTAAATTTTTCTCGGATTTATCGCCATTTTCTCGCTCTTCAAGCTTTAAAAACTATGTCTGAACGATATAATATGAGAGGATTCATAGCACATTAGAATTGCTATTTACTCTTTATCAGACACTGATGCTGCCATAAAGCACTGTTATTAAAAATTTGCTAAAGTACACACAAACGAACGGATTATATGAAAATGTGAAGGGCTGAAACAAGTTCTTTACTCTTCCTCAGCATATTTTTTCTTCTAGTTGAAGTAAGATTCTTCCGAGTGATAATTTAAAAACTTTTTCGCATATACGAAATGAATAAATCAATGATGAGTGTTTTGCAAAAAAAGAAAATTTTCGCTGTTCTTTCTGCAAATATCTAAAAGAAATGTGTAAGCTACCAGAAGTATTTTGTGTTTACGTTTACTTTTATGCTTATCAGTGAATGCTTTATCGCCACAATGACTAAATGTTAGTTGGTATGAACAATCCTATAGTAAGGTGACGTGATATGCGAAAATATGGGGTTGAACGAAAAAAGAGCGAACATAAGTGGTGTTTTTCGCTATAACAGCAATGTAATTTAAACGAACTTTGCATCCGACAGTGTAACCAGAAACTTTTAGTTCATAATTATTTATTTAGTTCATTTTATAATTATTTGTTCACTCGTTTACTGCAATAAGCGGCCGACATGCGATACAATGCAAAAGAATTCGCGGAGGGGCCATTTTGCATAATTCCCAAACAATATTCAACAATGGATGAATTTTTAGGTTTCGCAGCTCGAACGTTATTGTTTTCAATTTTTGTGACTTTCGAGTTGATCAGAGATTTCATATGATATTTGGAAGTTCGCTGTCTTGAGTTTATTTTGCACAGCTCTCATATATACCATCATCTTCTTGTCCTATTTTATTGGGATAGCTTTAATAACCCGTAGAGGAATTGCTTTATTGATGTCCCAAGCAACCATCGTAAAAATGGATTCTAATGTTTAATTGCAGTCACCGTGCAATTTTACAACTTCTGCAATTTCCACAACTCCAGACAGTATCGTACACTCACAACGAATAATAAAACATCTACAATAATTCATCCACTTTTAAACAAATCAGTTGCACAGGCTTTAAACAAGCTTATGCAAAGAGTTCGTTCTTCCGAAGCGATCGCTCGTAAAATGCGACTCGCTTGTTCACGAAATGCCCTCAGATTTTTAGATACGCTTAAGTTTATATAACTTCTTTGAAAACTAATGGATCACTTTGGAAGCTGCAAACAACAACTGCAACTACGAGTTGAACTGGGAAAGCTCATCTCGGCTCAGCTGATCTTGCGCGCTTTCCCGCTTCTTTTTATGCCTCTTTTCGTAAGTTTACTTTTCAAAAGTGTATCATGTGACGTCATGTTCATATATATATATATATATATATATATATATATATATATATATATATATATATACATACATATACATATACATATATATATATATATATATATGTATATATATACATATATATATATATATATATATATATATATATATATATATATATGCGTGTGTATGTAGTTTAGTCTGATAGTTATACAATGAGAATGAATGAAGCTATAGTAACGAAATCAGTTGTGAAGTGGTGTATGCTGTTAATGTTTAGTCGGTCGACAACGAACCGAAAACATTTGATTGCAACCGAAATTCGGCCAAAACCAACTGACTTTCGAAAAAGTACGTAAGTTATCGGTCGAAAGTACTCAGCTGAAGGTGAATTTCGGTTGCAACAAAAAACCGACCAATTGATTCTTTTCGGCCAATAAAAACCGACCGAAATTTCGTTCCTCGAGCGAAGCTCGACTGAAATATAGAATCAGACGACTAGCGCTGAGTCTTGATTCACCAACAGGGTTGGTTTATTCCAACAACAACAGCAAATCGATGGTCAGTTATTATCAATAACGTGGAATGGGCTCAAATAAAATGGACGACAACATGGCCACAGTCAAATGGAGTGTTGACGGTCTACTATCCAAGTGTGAGATGAGAACGATCATTGGAAAAGCAGAATGAGCAGAAACTTTGGAAATAAAAAAAGGAAAGCGTGAAATGGAGAAGGCATGAATTGTTTAGTTCACATTCTCGTCTATGATGAAAAGTACAACATTGTTTTTCTTAGGTGAATCCAAGAGAATAAAAGCAATAAAAACAGGTGAAGAAAAGGACTGAAAAGGTGATTAAACAGCTGCAAAACCAGTTAACCTCACTTATATACAGATACAGTTAGACGGTTTAAAAAATAATAAGACGCAGATTTAGAATGAGAATGCGACTACGAAAGATCCATTTCGAAATGTGCTACTTTGAAATCGAATGACAGAAGTTGACGAAAAAACGTAAACAAAAAACCTTTATCTCATAATGAATGAACAACCAACAATTAACAGAGAATATTTACACACTCAGTCAAGATCACTTTGCATCACTTCTCTACCGCGCTGAAGCAATGGGACACACAATCACAAAGAACACAGCAAAATTGATATAATTAATACATTCAGAAAATAGGTACATTCCTGCCCATAACAATAACTACCAGCAAAAGAAGTTTAACATTTTTAAAGAAATTTTCAACAATTTTCGCGAAGTTATCAGCAATTGCCAAAGGTTGGGTCGAGATATGCAGGATCGATGATCCCAAGTCAATTTAGCCAATTCCCAAAGACTTCCCGAAATAGCAAAATAAGAACAGTATTGTATATGAGCAGGACTGCACAAAACGAACATCGGGCAAAGAACAGCTAGCAACGATATCGTGGGACATCTCTGGAGATCACACAAAGCAGACAGTGATGATATTCAAAACACAAAAATCGTCACTGTCCATGTCCTTCTGCTTGCTATCACACCATTTTCTTGCAAATTTCAACTGAAAGCGTTTAAAAAACCAAAGATGAAGCAATGCCATTCTTTTCAGAAAAGATCTTCCGGGCATTACCAGTGACCACCGTTGGTAACTCGAACCGTTCACATTCAAAGGATGTTCTGTACAGTAAGTAGAAGTAGTTTTTGATGAGCTCAGAAAGAATTGCAATCAAAAATGCTCGAAGAGTATCAATCCCTTTGTTCAACAACCATTCATCGAAAACAACTGAATACATCACTGTCAAACTGCTCAATTTGCAAAACAAAATTACTCAGGATATGCGTCTTTAAGATTCCGCAACTGAATGCACAACAAAAGACAGTGAAAATTTTACTTCGATTGGTTACAATCGGCAATAATCACAGAATCGGCTTTATTGAGAAAGGCGTCATGGCGAGAATCGAACTCCGCGGGCAATGCAATTCGGGGTATCATCGTCCATTCGGGGCATTATCGTCCATCCAGCTTCAGCCTAAACTACCCCTAATTAAAACAGCGTGCGCTGATAGAAATTCACGTTTGCGAGCTTATGTTCGCAAATACAAATTTTCTTCCAGTGCGCGCTGTTTTGATGGGGTAGTTTAGGTTTTCATAGAAGGTTATATAAAATTGTAATACCATATTTCCGCTCGTCCACCTTCATAAAATATAGTATTCAACGGCATACAATGGATCAATTTGGGAGCCACAAATTCTAAACAAAATTTCATAGCAGAACACAATATAACGGCTGAAACAAAAAATGTAAATAATGAATGAACAAAGACAACAGCA
Source organism: Baylisascaris procyonis (assembly GCA_037389465.1). Classification (NCBI taxonomy): domain Eukaryota; kingdom Metazoa; phylum Nematoda; class Chromadorea; order Rhabditida; family Ascarididae; genus Baylisascaris; species Baylisascaris procyonis. The sequence goes on from JAZARR010000221.1 coordinate 566,155, forward strand.
ATTTTCGTGAGGAAAATAGCAGTGTAAATAGAAAAAGGCGACTAAGAGGATACCATGCATAGTAGTTATACAAAGAATGGGAAATATTCATATATCCGACAAGAAGAAACCACCAGCTTCTTAATAACGAAAAAAAGAGAATTAAAATTATAGTACAAATGAAGTAAACAAAAGTAATATAAATATGAAGACATTTTTCAGTGCTAATAAAAAGGCAAGTTGGATAAAAGGGCTTATGAAGAATCAATTTTTGATGCAAACAATTCCGAGCATACATCAAAATCTAAAAGGAAACGTAACGCCAAATAATTCGCATACTGTGAAGCAGTTTGAAACGAATTGTTACTTCTCGCCCTTACTTCTCATAACGTCCACTGCAACATAGATTCTCATTACGCAATCCTCTTTCACACTTCAACAAATCAGTTAATTTCCATTGAAGTGAAAATTATTTTCAGATGTTGGTTTCAAATATAAAATGTCGCAGTACAAATTCTTGCTTTAGCGGCAACCCTGCCTGCAGTGAAGAAATTAGCCTCATGCGCAGTTCTTTAGAATTTCGGTGCTTCACTAAGAAATTCGGTCCTAAGGGCAGATGACAATTAATAACCGATGCATTCGGTCAGAAACGAGCGAGTTTCAAAACTTCCTATCGCTTACTGACTGAAGCATTCGAGTAAAAACTGAATTTCGGTTGTAGCCGAAAGGACAAAAAAGGCTGAAATTCCAGTTTTCGAGGGAAATTCGATCAGTCGGTTATCATCATGAGCCTGTATCATATTTCAGGCTGTCCAACCACTTCAAAACAAGCCGCAGACATTCAAAGGCACTGAAACGTTGCATACATTTTAAATTAAACCGATCGAGTTTTCGTTATCAAATGATCCGTTGGGATCACTTGAAATATGAAAGCAATGTTCTGCATACTACATTTTTATTGATAATTTGTGATATTAGATGGTCAAGTGGTATGAATGCAAAACAACATACCATGCTATTTGCTTCGAAGCGCACTCTCGCTTGTCAAATTTCGATTAGCTTTGTTTTATAGCGAACCTGACTTCCTCTCCACATGCGATTAACGCATAGTTTTCTGTAGCGCATAGGTGATGGCGCATAAGAATACGGTAACGATAACGCAGGATACGGAACAATCCTTTCGGTCAGACCATTGCAACTTTTTCATACCGTTCCACTTGCTCGTAAATTTTGTGGACCCATATATATTTATCCAAACGGTGACGTCTTAGCATCCCAGCTCGAACTTAGTATTGAACACATTCGCTCTAAACGCTTCGGCCCGATGTTAAGATTTAAATTTACTCATTATCTCAATGATGTAATCATTAGAAGTCGCCACAAAATATTTACTTATTAATTTATGCTGAGTAAATTTTAAAACGATATGAGGCCTCAAGAAATGTTATTTTTTTAAACAAGAGACACTTAATTGCATTAAGGCCCCTCATTGTTTTCGAAGATTGAAATAATTTTTCATATTAACGGCTGATCTCCAAGATCGCCGTCCAAAACGCGAAAGCAACTTCATATTTCCGTTTATATTTGTTATGATTCTTTTTTTCATTAAAAAAATTCTCTAATGCAATAATAATGATGTCGTAAAAGAAAAATGAACCATAAGAAGAGCAGTAAACTTATCGAGGTTCTAACTATCAAATGAACAATAAGATAATGGCATTGTTTAATGTGCGGTGATCGTACAAAGGTGATCGTTCCAACTGTAAACACACGATTTTTTTTTTCAGGGATCACTTGCAATTTGTCATCTAAGTAAGTGGTACGTCCTCTAGACAAATGCCAAGGCTAAACACGTCATAATGAATTGAGAAAACTTTCACAGAAAGGTAGTTTTATATGAAATCATCTAAAAATAAATGCCATTAAAGTTGTTAACTTTTTGTGGTGCTCTCTATCTTAGGAAATATTAGGCTCGCAAGAGCGGCTAGCTTTTAAAGCATAGATATCGCATCTGTTGAAGAGATTATTTTTCTGCCTAAAAATGCATAATTCTGAGATCTCTTCCTTAATAAAGCAACTCAATGTGGTATTTATCTGACTATAGGAGGGGTTTTTTTTTTTTTCAATACGAGGCTCTAGATGAACATCAAGTAACCGAGCAGCGTGGAAAATAAAAACCGCAGAGTTTATATTGCAGCAAGTACTGTACTTTTTAGCAGTTGAGGGCTAATAGTATTTCCATAATCGATATTAAGTAAGGCGTGCGCATACGTGTGTGTGTATGTGTGGAGAATGGAGTGCAAAGAGTTCTTATGGAGAAATGTCTTTTTATAAAGAAAATTGTACGTGAATCAAATCTTATGAAAGAAGAAAAAAGAAAGAAGCAAAAACTTCCATCGATGATTTAAAGCACAGTGATGCGCTTTATTAGTGAGGGGGTTTCAAAGCATTAAATAACCATTATGCGCCTCACTTAATGCCTCTAACATTCATATTATCGTTGAATAAGCTCTGGATTTCTACACTTGCTTGATGTGTTGGATTATTAGCATTCTTAGATCGAGTCATTAGCGAATGAAGGAAACATTCTTATCCTTGTGAATAAACAACAAGAAACAGCAAAGGAATTTTCTCCATTTATAACACTCACAAACTTCAATAAATTTACCAAAGTCATTTCCTCATTTTTCCATTCGAAAAATCTTTGACATCAACGTTTCATTGTGATTGATGAACTTTTTCGTCTTTTTTAGCCATTTTAGAACCCGCCTCTCTCATATATATCATTCGGTTGGGAGAGGTTAAATGTCAGGAATGTGAATTTCAAAACCGGATTCTCAGAGTCACTTGGGTTCAATCCAGTAAATTCTATTCTAAGTTGTTGGATACGGTAGGTCCCAATTTGAAATACGATGATCGATGGAGAATAAAAATCTCCGCAATACGTGCTTGCAAAGATTAAGAAAATGCTTCATTCGAATGGTGAGAGAGCGACAGAGGAAGGAGAGGACGAAAGAGGGAGGGGTTCACAAAGGAGCGAAAAAAGAGTGAGGAGAAAGGAAAATGCCGCGAAGTAAAACGGGTGGGAGGAGAGGGCGTTGACAAAACAATACAGTAATTAGGAAACCATGTTGTCGCATAGGCGATATTGCTGTATGCCCTTCATTACTGTATTGTCGCTCATAAAGTCTATGACATTTCCTGTTGTACTTCTCGCTAATTGCACTCTGATCGCATTCCTCAATATGTTTTCATCATAAATTGTGGACGTGCATTTTTTGAAAATTTTTATCAACGATTGCCTCGCAACTGATTTACTTGTTATGAGTGCAATATGAAGAAAAAAACCTTCCCGTCTTGCTAGCACTAACAAAACTTTAAAATCGAAAGAAAAACGAGCTTCAACTTTTTTTCGAGTGCTATGATTCCGCTTAAAAATATGATAACAAGTAAACCTGAAAGAATAAAGGTTATTTTTTAGTGTTGATCAACTTGTAGATTACTCTTTCACTTGTTCTTACAAACTATTATTGGTGAATTTACTTTCATGCAGAAAAAAATTGGAACAAAAAATAAACATTTAACAAGACGGACATTACATTTCAAATTTCCGATCGAAAAACATCGTGCTTGTTTGCAGTTTTTTTTTTCAACGCCCACAGCGTTGTGCAAATCGTCTTCTACGCTATTTGCAAGCTGCTGCAAAAAATATGCTGCTAGTGAAACGTCATTTCAACGTTTGTTTATCTAGGAAAGAAACGCCATTTTGAGAAACCAAGGAGAAGTGACCGTTCCACTTTCACCTCCCACATGCTTTCATAAGCCGAAATATGAGCAGAAGTTCGAGAAAAAACGTTTTGAAGTAAACCACATGCATGTCGAATATTAGAATTCGAGTATGATCTCTATCAGAATTTACTGCAGAAGTGCAACTTCTAGCAACTAAGGGACACTATTTACTTTATCACAGCTTAAGCACTGACTTACTGCAAGAAAATACCACCACACCGTTCAAAAAGGAAATATTAAGTGACCATTCGGCAGCAGTTGTAGTTATAAAATATTTCTGCAAAAATTCAGATCTTACTGACTGAGTGGTGATACCAATCGCTAAAATTTGGACAAATATGAGGTCCGAAGAAAAACCATTTTCACAAGCAGTCATAAAACCTTTCAAAATTAAAAGACCCGGATTTAGGATGAAATCGTAGTTTTTATAGCTGCTGTAGCTCATCTTCATCATTCACCATTTTCGTAATGAGTTCTGTTCACTTCTCACAAAAAGTTCCAAATTTTAATTTCCTTTTTCTTTTGTTTGATGGTAGAGTTTCACTCTTGTTGTGATATATTTTGCTCCACCTCGGGAAAGTTTTGAATGCTTTTGGTCGATGTCCTCCTAGTACTCAGAAAATTAACCTTAGGAAATTTGATGACTTCTCCTAGGATGACGAATAATCCAAGTGAAATTTTCTCCGCCTTCCTTTTGGATAGGGTTTTTCTTTGCTGTCGGCTAATCAAATATACGAAATTTGCAAAAATCCCAAATCACACCGATCTGCACGCAACGCCTCCTACTGTTCCTTAAATCGAGGTGAGGAAGCAGCCGAAGCAGTATGAAACGAGCAAATCCTCTACTGTGAAAAATTTAAACCAACAGTTTCGAATATTTTGCAATTTCTTTCAAAAAGTACACATAGTAGACAAGAACACAGGTTGTGAAGCAAAAGCAGTAATAAAGAAAACAGTAAAAAGCGAGAAAGAAAAGTTCGTCCGCTAACAATAGATTTGTTTCGTTCCCCAGTTCCTCTCACTCTACATACCCTCCCCTCCCCCCCCCCACATCCCCCTTTATGCTGCCCTTTACAATTTTGCAAACCGCACTTTCGGCTCATGTTTCCGCTTGCTCTTTTTGCACACAAGGAACTGCGCGAAATGCTTGCCACTTCTACGTGCAACGGGCTAGCAAGTCACTCTCACTTACACATGGGTGCACTTCTTTCGAAACAAAATGGCGCAAGAACTAGCAAGACTTCCTAAGATGCAGTAACCGTTTACTTTACCGTATCGAATGGGTGTAATTACGAAAATATGCACACTTTTTGCGTCATTCGCCTAAAAACTTCATTGCCTTGAGAAGTTATTGTTTCTCACTCGAATTCGCTCCACAGAAATGGTGGCGAAGGAGAGGAAGATCTAATATTCGGGCTACTAGTTGGATTAGCAGTCAACGATTTGCTCATCCTAGTAAATATCGGAAAAGCAATGAAGAAATATCTGCCGATCACTAATGGAGCTAGCCACGGACCGCAACACTTTATAAACCCAACAGTGACCAATTAAAATTCAAAGGAAAATACTCTAAAGTTTCTCAATGAAAATCCGAACAAGAAATTAACCTGTAATAGATTTTTTAATATAGTTAATGAACCGTAACGAATAATTCGGAAACTGTCAGAGCGACTGAAGTGACATTCAGTTGAAAATCAGTCGGTTTTGCTTCAGTTTGTGAGCTAATAGAACTCGCTTCAATTGAAGCTTAAGTATCGGCACAAATTTCAACATTGCCATCATGCATTAATCTTTTTCATCAATCGTCATTCCTTTCAACAGTAACAAATTGAAAAATGCATCTTATTGTCATAGCCAGCACGATGCGCCCCTTTGAGATTCCGCTCACAGCTTGCACGAGCTTTTACGAAATGCACGCAAACTATAGAATATACTTCTCTAAAACTCTAAAAGTCACGTTTAAAAATCGTTTGTCTTTTATATCAGCACTTAGAGAAGTCCTTCTTATTCAAATGTTTTCGATACGGCATGAATAACGGGATCAAAATCTTGTATTAAGATTGCATGAGCTATCTAAAGCGTTAATTACCTAATGCAAACATTTATATTTCTTTAGAGGTGATTCAACTTGCATTTTCTTACTACAAGTTAATTTATCATTCTATTAAAAATGTGAATTAATGCTTACTCATAAAGCTCATATCATTGCGAAAGAATTTAAGGCGACTGAATCGTTGTACGCATCTTAGCCGTTCTACTTTCCTTTTTGCAGTCTTTTGCAAATGCACTTTTCTGCAATAAGCGGCATTTCTGCTTTTTCTTTTTTGCAGAAAAATTTAGAACACTACAAATATTGGCTTTGTGAATGCGTTTTGAGTTTGATTAGGCATAATTCAAACTTTTCAAAAGTTGGAATTAATACATTTAGTAATCGGCGATAGACTTAGAGGTCTCCACTACTTGATTCGACATCTGGGTGCCAACACATTTTATTCATTTCGCTGAAAGTTGAAGTAAATATTGCCTAAGTATTGTAATCTCTACTGCATCGCAAATAATGCTAGATCGTAATGAGAAGCTTCGTGGATGGTTGGGTCTGATCGTATGCACAATGAGATAGGGGAGGGGTTGGGACAGCGTGTACACCTCGGATCGTTGGCGTCCTTCTCATTTCTCTCCCCACGCCGAACACGTCAATATAATAGTTCATATATTAAAAGTGCTCAAGTTGTTCGTAGTTGTTCAGAGGTTGTAAACTACCAATAACAATGATAAAATTTAAGCAGTCATTCTGAATTAAATTTTCTACTAGCATTTGCTTTTTACTTGATCGGAAACTTTTTTTTTTGCTTTTTATCACAATAAGGATCCCTTTGTCCATGAAAATGTTCTGTCGCAATATAATTGTGGAATGGAAGAATTTTTTTTCATTTTAGCTAATGTTTATGCAGAAAAAGATTTTGATATGAATACATTTCAAATAAGAATACATTTCAAACCGATCTTTAATGTAAATGACGATCAATTCGACATTTGCACCGGTAAACATGTTACTAAAACACTGCAAAAGAAACAAAATAAAGAAAACTAAGAGGCAAATTGGATTATTTCCAGAAAGTGCATCTTGTATTTAAATGTTTAACATCAATAACTCGTAACAAAGCAGTTTATCTGGCCTTTTCGACCCTTCGAATAAACGGTTTTATCTATGCATCGTGTCCAATGAAGTATTCATACTTATCAAATTCTAGTCTTCTCAGCAAATAAATGAACTTAATTTAGTCGTAATGTGGCATGTTTGCCATAATATATACCACCATGGTTCATAGCTTTACTTTTTCTTTATAGACATTCCTAGAGTAGGCAAAGAATTGAAAAGTTGCGAATAGAACTGGTTGGTGACATACTTCTAATTAAACTTCCCATTATTAATTATTACATACTAAAGTCTCTATTGCTTGCTAAAGTTGGGCAACCTTGATATACAAATGAGTAGCAATACTACCCTCCACAACATCAATTTTTAAAGCTTATAAAACAGAGCAATAGTGCTTGTTTAAATTATATCAGCAAATAAGCTTATTGGCAGCCATGTGCAAACAATATTTTGGGGGTTGCCGATTAGCTAACGAAGGCTGTTTGCATAAAATAGCAATTTGTGACACGCATGATTGCGTAAGCAAGCAAAATGTTGCAGCATGCTCTATAGCAAGAACAATTGTTTGTCTCATATTATACTTTGAACTAACATTGCGGTATGCATTCCAGGCGAAACTTCAAAGAACACTTAACCATTCGGTTGAACCACTATGGAAAATTTGCATTTTTATGGAGAGTTATTCAGTGCTCGAATAATGAAGCTCAAATATTTATAAGTGCCACAATTATGGACGAAATAAGATGAAATCAAAATGTGGTACTTTATATATAACGTAACTCATTGATGGAAAATTATATCAGAAGAGAAACAAACTCCATTAAAGCATTTCAGGTGCTAAAAGACAATATAGATTCATATAATTTCGAAGCATTAATGGAACTGAAAAAGTATACTATTTCCATTTCTGAGGCTCTCAAATTTTGACTTATCAGTCGGCAAATATTTTTGCATCTGTGATAAACATGGGTGATAACGAAAAAACATTTCATATCTGTTTTGTTTTTATGATATATTTCCATTGCGATGTTATTGGCGTGCACTTAAATTGTAACTTACCTTGATTGGTATGCAAAAGAATGATTGGCATTATGATTTTGCTAATGATCTTAAATCTTTGATATCCTTTAGAGCAAGTATTGCTGCATGGCTTTTGGTTGCGAGCAACACATTGTGGGCACAAAGAGTTTCATAAAGTTTTTAAACTGAGTAAACTTTCATTTCAATACTAAAACATTATGAGTCGGAAGAAGGAAACAAGGAGAGAGGGGAGAAGTAGGAGGAAGCACTTGGAAAGGGGCACACATGGAGAGGTGGGAAGGACAAGAAGCAACAGATCATGCACACAGACTTTTCCGACTATATTTTTCAGAAATGGCCGTGACGATGTAAGGTGAATAAATAAACACTAATACTTAAGAAGCATATTCTTACCACCAAAATATTTGGAAATACTCCAACCTAGGAAGTGCTTATATGTCTTCCATCGTTCTGCTAAATAATTTCATGCGTAGCTTGAGGTAACTAACATGCTTCTACACTGTTGATGAGGCTTTATTTGCTTTGTTTTGATGGTAATAGTTGATTAGCATTCACACTTCTTTTAATATTCTCTTATCCCTTCTATCTCATTGAAGTCCCAAATAACTGCTAGTAAAATGGGCTAACCTGTCCACTTGAAAAGCAAGATCGCTTCGAAACCCTGTATTAGTGACCGGTTCATCACCATACGACCACGCGGACGAAATCAGCTCATGCATTGTTAGAAACCAGCTGACCTGTTTACCTTTGAAATCACCAACATCGTTGAGATCCGCCGGCTCATTATGAATAGCTTTAGAAACCCGACAAACTGAGGGTCTGGAATTTCATGGTTTAGCTACTTCCTTTTCAGCAGCTCATGCCCGGTAGAATATCTTGGAAATCAGGACACGGATTTATCCACTATGGAATACCGAAATCTGCTGCTGCAACAAAGAAACATTCAGTTGAGCAAACCCATGAGAACTCTTCTAATTCAAGTGTTGTTTCCATGAGAAGTACATTGTAAAAAAGATTACTTTCAACAGTTGCACGTCCGGAGGAGGCTGCTTAATTGGTTTAAAAAATTATTGAAGAACTTGATGAACTTTTCAAACTTTTGTGTTATTTGAAATATGAGTATCATTTATTAAAAACGAAATGAAATTCTTTGTGCTCGAACACGTTTTCTGCATTTTGGCCGGAGCAATGTAGGTTTCCTGTGTGAAAATGTTTAATTCTCATGAAATATTTAGCCATTCGTGAAAGAAATTGGTGTGCGATTAGTTTGTTTGCATGCCAATATTCGCAACTGAGGTGCATGAAAGTGCATCCTTCACTACATCTGCTGAACATATTTAGCTCTTATGCGCACAAACTTGGGGTCTTTAGGGGGTAGCAGCTTCAAGTTACGTTCGAAAGCTCATTAACGGGGAGCGAGTTGTCATCGAATCGAAAGCCGATACAAGACCTAATAATAGCAACATGGCGTGCTCGAGAAACCACTAAATGAAGCGCACAGCAAGTGCAATTTTTTTCGCATACGACTTGCGAAACTTGGTGAACGAATCTGTCATCGAGTAGGAATTCCTTTCGACAGCTATAAAGACAATTCCACTCCAGGCGTATTTCTTTCATAATCAATCTATAAAACACATCCTTCACTGTAACTTTTGTTGTGCTCCACGAAACAGCGTTCTATGTTGCTTGACTAAGACGGCTCATGAATTATACGGCACGTGTAGCTACGCGAAAAACAACGACCTCAACATTTGTTGTTGTATTGCTTCCAGGAAATATAGTCAATATGACGATAACTGGAAATTTTAAGCGTGTACTTCCGGAAGATAACCATATGACGCTCAGTGGGTGGCTTGTTAGACAAAGAGCACATCAATTTCCGGTATCAAAAGTTAGTCGTAAGAGGTGAAAAGAAGATGGACCGTTTGAAAACCACAAATGTAAAAAAGTGCAATGTGTAAGCGAATACTTAACAAACACAGAGAGACGTCACAAAATGAGTAAGCGCGAACTAATGACATCGTGTTATCAAAGCGTTCGCAGCATAATGCAAACATAAAACGCCCCTTATCGGTGGGTGTGCTTAAAAGAAATCCCCCTGCTAGTTTTCGGGCATTTTTCAGTGGAATCTAGTTGTGCAAATATTCTACTTAGCGTTTTGTGATTACGCATGGAGAAGAGAGATGTGTCGTGTTGGTTGATCTTATTGCTGACGTTTGTGCAGTTATTAGCGATCGGTGTACAAGGAAGAGCACTTCGAAATGAGCTCGACAACGCCCTTTTTGACGAAATGATCGAGGATTTTTTGAATGAAGGAAAGAAAGGATTATTAGACGAGGCAAGACTTTTTGATGGCTTTCCACACTGAGTACCGGATCTTTTAGGGTAAAATAAAGCATTACATCGATACTGCTCGTTTCTATGCGTTTTTGTAAATTTGCACCTGCAAAGCTATGTGTGTTTACGTCCATCTGCCTGACAACTTCAGCTCGGAAATCGCTGGAGCTAGAACCACGAATTAGTTAGCTGTGGTCTTCATCACGGATCCGACACCAACTTTCGAACTTATCTATCCATTTCTAAATAAGTTCTAGAAATTTAAATGCACATGAAAATAGACATATAAATTGTGACTATTCAGGCCAAAATTTTCAGTTTATTACAGCAGATGCGAAGACGAAGATTTTACGGGAAATTTCGTAAGCGGTTGGTTGGGACAAAATGTGAGTGCTGTGCCGCCGATGCTATGTGATTTGCTGACAGTCTGTAACAGTGATTGCTGTGAGGAGTAGGACTGCAAAAGGATGCACATATCGTGCTGGCTGTTCTAATGCGTTTTCTAAATGTTTAAATCAAGGTGCCGCAGTCTCACGTAGCTTTGCATTTACTCCCCGTAAATCGATGCAGAGAAAAATGCGGAATGAGAGGAGTAGAATGCAAAAATCAAATGGTGTAAACAGTTGCACTTCTCCTTGTGCCGTTAGGGAGAGGGCAGATTCCCCTTGATTCTACCATCCAGAAAGACGATAAGCTCATAATTTGATCGTGAGTAAACTGGATAAATGATCTCTTAAAATGATCTCAATTAAAATGCTTCTAACCTTAGTCGTATATCCATTTCATGCTGGTATTAAAAAGTCATATTTTTGTTCCAGACTTATAGAAGGTTACATGGTAAAGTCCTTTTGGTTGTTGAGAAGAGAAGGTGAAAAGATCAGAAAATACCAGAGTGCTGTGAAAGAGAATGGGCTTACTGGTGAAGAAGGAGAAGCAGTCCCATATTTGGAAGGAAAGCGACGTTTCACTAACTTGAGGTGTCCTCAGGGGGAGGAGAGGTAGCGCTGAAGGTAGGCATTATCCTTTCATCTCTTCGAATGATGTCAGAAAAGTTTGCTCACAATCAATGAATGGATGAAATATGCACATGAACCTTTAGTTATTATTCCTGTCGGAATTAATTTTCCTAATGTTCTAATTTTTATTGAGCAATACTCTTATAGATATGTCAAACGTTTAATCGAAACAAATTGATCTGAAATTTTGGACGTTCACACGGTATTAGCCGTTGCACATCTCAACTCTTAATGTGGAACTAATTATTATTATTTTTTTTTTTTCAGAAGGGACATTCGAAACTCCGACCACGACATCGAAGGAATGACGAAGAAAAAACAACAAGATCAGATGTTAATGTAGACGATAAGAGATGGGAGGACAATCGAAACGAGCTACGTGATGAGGCAGATATGTTGGATGAAAGCTCCATTGATTTTATGGAACAAAAAACGATTCCATCGAGAAGACAAAGAGGTTTATCGACGAGCAAAAGTGTATCGAATGTCTCAAAAAGGTTGAAAACGCGATGTTTTTTCAACCCGGTTACCTGTTAATTGCGATCTATGTATACATTGCTACATAGAAAATGGCACTCTGTAAAGTACAATCGATACGAGCTCTCCATTTTGGGCAGAAATTGTCGTTTGGGCTGAGAATAAGTGCCACTTTAATCCATCAGCGCAAATATGAGCTATTAACCACTTGCAATCCAGTAACTGAATCGGTAATTGAATGGAAAAATGCGTTTATCTTGACGGTCTTTTTAGAGAGTGCCTATAAGATTGCTAATTTAAAAGCTGCGTTAGAGAGTGTCGTCAGCTAATTCCAAATTCAAAGCATTGCGACTGAGAACGAAGAAATAGTAACAACTTTTATTTTCGTCAACTAGTAAATATATTCAAATAAATTTTTCTTTCGGATATACTGAATATCCGAAATTTGCTTCAAAGTAAAAACTCTTCGGAATTTTTCCAAAGTGTATATCCTATATGTTCGATTAAAACTGGAGAGGTCTTTTCCACAAAGTTGAAACATGCTTTATGTTCAGATTCATATTTCATCAAAGGTGCTGTATAAGCATTGTGTCACATGGGCATCTTCCATATCATTTATCGCAGCTTTTAACCTTTCGTTGGAATCGCGTAAACGACATTGTCTTATGGATCTCTATTAAAAGCTTTATATGCCCGATTATGAGCTCTATTCACACAAACAATGCTTAAATCGTTTATTTATACATCGCATGTTATATTGCTGTGATGCTGAGTTGTGTAATATTGATCTCCGTATATTTCTGTGTCGACGAGTCTAAGGAGGCTTATATTTTTAATAAAATGTTTTCAAAAAATGATTGGTAATTTAATCCAGCGTTATCAAGAAACGTAAAAGCAATAAGACTGCCAATGCTTTGATCGAAAACCTTGTGCTGCCCTCTGTATCGCGTTTGTTTTGAAATGAAAACATCCATATTCCAAGCCTAGTATAAGCTTATTTTTCACCTTTCTCCACGAAGTGAAATAGGCATGTTGATAAAAGCTGTGGAACAATCGCCATCTGCATGGTGATGAAAGGTGTTTGGCAAGGCGTTTCGTACGGCAATAAACCTTCCACTCTTTTCACCTAAACGAAAAAAGGAATCTGCAAAACCTTAAATTCTTTTAACAAGCTTAATTTTTGCAGTGAATGAAATCATTACTGAATATGATTGATTTTCACCGACGTAATAAAGTGCGTTTGTTGTTTTAGTCATTGGTGAATTATACGTTTTGGAGTGAGAGGGATTTGGCGAGGCAACGTCCTTCTCTTACTGCTTCATTGCACCTCAGCACTCGCAATCATCACGTGTGGATTGCCACTAGATGTACTACTTCTCGAATAATGCTTTATTCAGTGCCCATATCATCTTCCTTACATTTGCTTCTCAAAATCTGTTATTCGACTATTACTTTTGCACTGCTAGGAGCTCCAAAAAATTGCATTATGAAGACTTTCTTTACGCATATATTTGTGTCGATCTGTGTGATATTTTATTTATTTTTGTTGGTCTGTTTTTAGTCTTGTTCAGATTTCGACAGAAAAAACTCTGAAAAAGGTTTAGAGAAAAAGCTCTCTCTGCTTTCTTAGAATTCCAATTTCTTTTACTACACATAGGTTCCAAAACGAAATCCTCGACTCAGTATTTGCAAAATCCGTCAGCTTCATGGCATAAGACGCTTTTAGAAGTTTTGTTCTGGTTTCTGAATATTTTGGTGCCCGACTACCCAGACCGGATGGAATACAAAGGCACATATCGTGCCAAGTCTCTTGACGCTCTTTTCCACCTATTCTATGAGTGAGTGTTAAGATTGATTCGTTTAGCAGGAAGGGAAGTCGCAAGATGGAAAGATTCAGCGTGCAGTATATGAACGAATTATAGAGAATGTTTGAGCAATTATAGTGTCTTGGTTATTTCATTACCAACAAATAAGAAAATGATTACTTCAAATAATTCATAGTAATCAAGCTAGAAGGAAACTGCAGTCATATTTTTATGTCAATCGGCTAAAAAGAAAAAAGTAGGTACAAGCAGCAACTGTGCGAGATGAAGTAGAAAATAGTTTGATTTCGGGGAGACGCAGACAATCCATAACAATACCGTATCTATTCAATGTTGCTCTCAAGCAAAGATAAAATTTTCAATTCGTCCATATTCTTTCGAAATCATGTTGGTTTCTATTCCATACTGTTCCCATTCCCCCTCCCCTCTCTCCCTCCCCTCTATCCCTCTTAGTACTCAAATGCCTTTTTGGTTTGTTGTAACTGAGATGAACTGCATATCACTTGAAATTTCATCAAATAAGCGTGATATGCGTGAAATCCGAAACACTTTTCGATAAAACCGGAAAAACCAGCAGTATTTAGCAGTAATCGTGTAAGCAATCATAAGAATATTTCTTTTATAGTTTGTAGCAATATCGATGTGCGTTTCCATAGTATATTTCCTTCAGTCCGTCAATGTCAGAATGAGATCAAACGCGCTAAGCGAGAGCACAATGCAACAAATGAAGCAATTTATTCGGAGAATTAGCTGATGCGTTATTAAATCATAAAAAATGAGTTAAAGAAAGCAGTTTTTATCATTCAAATATTTTGAAATATTTTGAACGTCTTATATGAATTGCTGTTTAGTTAGGCTCACAGGTAACTGAATTAATCGTATAGTTTGTGACGGCCTCTCCCACCAAATTTGTTTCGAAACATCCAATTGAAAGAATTTTTGAGCACTTTAAGGTGCAAGAATTTGCGCACTTATATACATTTTGCGAGATTGATCTTGTATGACTTCATAAGCGACTGAGTGGAAAAAGTTTTTTTAGAGTCACTTCAGTTACACTATGAATGTGTTATTGCGCACACCTTACATTATTAAAGTTGCTTGAACGTGGACAAATGAATCTTGCGGCATAAAAGGGAACCATTTTTTGTCTCAAAACACTGGCTCTCGTCGGAACAGAGAGCACTGCTCCGTGTACTGCAATCTGGATGAAGGCATCCACCATCACATATCAACAACATAATACCCGCAAGTACTACCCACCTTCACCGCCAGAATGTTAAGCTTGCGCAAATCGTCCGAGAACCGAGATGACCCGGAGCAGGTTTCGTCGATGAAGAACTAGTGCACGCGTTTCAGATATTGGCCCGCCCATTCGTTATAATTTATAGCAACGAAAGCCCATTGTGAAACCATTCGCGTTTGGCAATGCATCAACAATTTTATATTTACAAAAAGTAACCCTTCTATGTTTTCAGAGAGTAAGCATTACCGCGCACATTTAACAGGATGTTCGATGAAAATATGTTAAGAGACCATTTTGTACTGCAATTTCGGTGCAGTTGATGCAAAAAACGCCCACCCAAGCAGTCTCCCACATGCAGCTTGTAGTTATGTTAAAATAAATCCATCGCACTTTTTGCTAAGATTGCCGGGGCAACAACCTTCAAGCAATGAAATTGATGAAATAAGCGAAAGCATTAAAGGCGCTCTTTCTTGTTCGAATCTTGCGGCGGTTTAAAAGAATTTCAGCACAATCGAAGATATTCATTGATTTGACAAGGAGTTAATTTGCATTCTACGATAGTTTATGCTATTGCTAGCTGGTTTTCAACGTATTGCGTAGGCGATGTGCAAATATTTTGTCATTGTTTTGTCGCGAATTGTATTATCATTCTTCCGGTTAGCATATATAAATAAATGCCTTAGCATTTCCTCTTGTGATGCTGTGTCACATCATTTAATTGTATGGTAAATTTAAATGCCGTCATTGCATTGCTCTGCAGTCTATTTATTGCAGAAGACTGTGATCTTCCCTAATCAATGAGTCACTATGATCTCTTTTATTGTTTTCTTACACTTTTGTCTGCAAGGCGTCTAGAAAAGGGGACTGTAAAATCTCTCGCATCGCCAAGAGAGAACAAGATGCAAAAATTTCAAACCTATCATTTTTTGTTGCTTTTCTTTCAAGCATCAAAAGGTATATTCTAGGCCATATTGTGCTTCGTTCAGCAACGTTTGTTCCTTAATAGAGCATCTAAATATTGAGTCATCGGAAATCAAATGATTGGACATGGCTAGTTGTTTTATTAAATATCTGGATTCATCATTGAGTTGATCCATGGAAATTGAGCATATTGAAGTTTATAGATGGTTTTCGTTACCTGTTGAAATTTTTGTGGAAATTCTCTTTTGTTCATCGAAGATCACAAAAAATATCCATTTCCTTTGAATTCATCGACATAAATGTTCGAATTTTTTGAACAAAAAGGAGGGGGGGGGGGTAGAGGGTAGGGCATTTTCAGGTACTTCTTTGCTAAATTGCGATCTAAAACATTCAATGATTGTGGACAACGGATTGGGGATGAATCGACGAAAGAATTGTCAACTCATTTCATTCATCAATAAAGAGAACTGCTACAGGCACGATGAATTGCAATTGAAATAAAAATGATCACTTTACTTCTTTTTTCACTCATCTTTTCAAATTTCGCCAAAATGAAACTCACATCTCATATTTTCGCAGAAACTATTTAATATTGCTAATTTTTTAATGGAAAATGAGAAATTAAATAAGTATAATTGCAATCTTTTATTTCTTTTTAAGCTGTTTAGTATCATAAAATAAGACATAGAAATTTTATATTAGATTATCGCGTTATTGATTGCAAACGATGAGAAGAGGTAAATACAAAACAAATAGGCAATAAGCGGATGCTCACGTAGAGAAATAGAGGCAATAATATATAAGAAGTATTCAGTTTACATAAACTGATTAATTGCGCCGATTTATCAGCAAAATAAGGTCCAAAAAAACTTTTAAGCTAAAGTATGCTAATATTTGCTGATAGAAAGTAAGCGACTGCCAGCATCTTAGAATTCCTGACAGCTGACTGTGACAAAATATTCTGAAAATTATTGCTAGTTTTTCAACGGCGTCAGCTGTATTTAACCTCTTCGAGATTTAAATGAGCCACTGAATATGACATAGTCCTTCCTGTTAATTAAGATGCAAATCGATATCGCCTCAATCGTTTTCGACAAATTATTGTGAACGCTGTGCACATTTGTTTTATACTTTTCAAGAATTTCTCTCTGCCAGAAATATTCATGGCAGCTGAAACCTCTTTAGTTATCATCGGTATATCCAAAGCCTTATGGGTTATAAAATCCGACCCTACTGATTGTGAAGTGTGATTATTTGCTAGCAGTATTATACCGATGCAATTTTATGGCATAAAAGCTCCACCATTGCGTCACTTAGAGTACTTCACTTGTGTGGGTGAAGAGGGTAATTGGTGTGGATGCGCGATATTTGCGATATGAACGCCACCTTTCTAAAATGGGGCAAAGAAATTGAAACATTCAAGTCATTTTGTTCGGCACTCTAAATTGAAATACGCATGTTGAACAACGAAGATTGCAAACGTCTTCTACGGTCGCACACTAGGTGTCTATCAGAAACCGTATCAACTCCTTCATGCTATGAGATCACCACTGTATGAAGCTTGCTATATCACCTATCCGAACTTTATTGAAGCTTCGTTTAAAGAGTACACTGAACCTATATTGCGATGTTTTAATTACTTATATTAGAAGAAAGTGAAAACCGTCACAGTTTATTTGTGACTCACGATTTAATTTTCCTGAATACAGCCTACTACAGTAGTACCTATTGCCTAATTAATAGAACTCGGGTTGAGCAGTACAGAAGTACGGTTAGTTGAATCGAGATGACATAACTGGTTTTCACCGATCAGCGAAAGAGATGAAAACTTGGCAGGAAAGTACAGAGATGTGATGCAGTAATCATATATGAGGCTCCATAAAAATCCTTGTTGAAATATCTTATGGGACCCTTGTGAAGGACGGACTAAACGTAGCGTTCGTCCTGCTTTGACGAGTAGCGATGGGGAGTGGCAGAGATCACGCGCGATAATTGAACAGTCCTCGCTTCAATTCTGTCACAGAAGGGAAAACCATCAAGTTAGGACCGAAGTCAAAGTGCACATCGTCCAAATATGCGAAGGCGTAACCAGGCCACTTCTAAGGGAAAAATAAATGACCGGATGCTGTCGCAGCAATACGCGATCGAGAAAATCCTAGAGAAAAAACAAAAAGAGAAGATGGAGCTGAGAAGCGAATAGAAAACACAAACATTGCAACGTTCCCAAAGAGCAATCCAGCGCACCCATTAGAAGAGATCTTGCTGGTAACTCCATTCGCATCGACAACAACGATCCACACAAAGTGCCCATTATTGAAACCGACCACTGCCTAGGTGTCCTGCTGACTGCAGATAAATCTTTTCACCAAGATTTGAAGAGCCACTTGCATATTTTCAATTTACTGCATAAACTTTCCCTTCTCTCCTATCAGAATACTTGCAAACAACGTAATATGCTTTTGCTTCATTGAAAAGAGAGTGAAAACAAATTTAAGGAATTATTGTTGCTCTGACTTCACTCGATGACAACACGAATAAACAACTTATAGATCGCGCCAAGCCGACTCCGCCACAACCTAGTCCATAGAATTGCTCAGTTCCTTGCCTCTAGACAGCCAGTTACATTTTGCCATGCACGATCGACACATAGCCGCTATCACATTCCCTTGACGATGTCGCCAAACTTCCTACAGAGGAACAGAACAAAACGTGAGGCAGCTCCGTGTGAAGGGGAAAGCTGGAAGAGGGACGGAAGCCACGAGCAATCGATGCTAAAGAAGAATAAAGGATATTTTCCGACGTGCTTCCTTTGAAACTCTATTTCACGCATCCAAGTGTTTAACGTTTCCCACCTCAAATGCAAATGTTTGAATAGACCTGCAAGTAACGCTATTTTTATAATATTCGACGATGTGAAGTTCGCTTCCCCACAGCACCGACACCGCGATGAAAGAAATACGTAACGTTATCCAGACATTCGCCTTTACTCATGAAGAAGGCATCGGATTGATGTGATGCGTTATAACTGTTGCTAACAAAACAGCTGCACGCGTATATATGTAAACTATTTTATTCATACTTATGCTTATCGATGATATTTCTGTACAATTTACACTAACATTTCCATGGAATATACATTACATACGAACATATAAGTGCATATAAGCCTCACGCCATAAATGACTTGTTATGTCCTCTAATAGAGATTTAAATAAAGCAGAGCACAAACTGATACTAATAACCCGCGCATAACCAGTTCGCCCCGCTGACTGAAGTGCATACACACAAAGAGACAGACAGGTGGACGCCATCTAAGTGTTTCAACATGGATCTAGCATGAGGATTCGAATGAAGGCACACTATTTGAAACTTTTATAAACGACGTACATTCATTGATTGTAAATGGGAAATCAGGTATAGGTTCAGACAGAAGGCAAAACTTTCAAAATAGCGATGGAAATCGAACGTGAGCAAAAAATTTCGCTGTGGGAAGAAAAAGAAGCAAATTATAGCGCAAAATTTTGAGCAAAAATCTTGAGCTACCTGTAATTGACATGACCCAAGAAGCCCCAAAACAATAACGTTGTGATGCGAGGAAGGAGAGGTAGGAGGAAAGGGTAAGAGGGCCCAACTCTCCGTTTTGTTTCAAGGAAATGATGCTGCTTCTCTTTCGCTACTTCCCCTTTCTCCCACCCCCTAGAACCGGCGCAGAATGGCTTTTCCTTGGGATGAATTTCCATCTTCTAATGCGCAATTCAACACTCCGAAACGCCCAACTAGCTAGAACTGTTAAGAAATTCCCGCCATATAATGCATTATAGTGGAAAATTACAAAGTGAGAATGATAGAAACACTACGGATCGCGCATAGAACGATCGTCATGGCACAGAAAAATGCTGACATAAAATGACACGGAACATGAACGACGTTCACAAAGTAATATAGTGAGCGGCCACTGATATTTCACAAGAAAAATGTCCCATAAGTGCAAAATAAATATAAACATCATAACAACGGAGGCCTAGCGTGGCGATAAGAAAGAGGAAGAGATCTGCTTCAACAATAAGATTAGACTTTTTCAGTTGACAGCGCATAAACTGGACTTCTTTCTGCTATAAATAGAAATTCCTCGCTTTAAATAAGCACCCCACATTGTCCTTTACACTGGGACTCAAGACATTCGCAAAGTCACCCCATGGACAGAACCCTACCTCGTCCAGTAGTGAGTGACTAACCACATTAGTGCCTCGGAAATTGTGATGCCACACCGGGCGTCACGGTATGCTCGTCAAAGAATGAGTACATACCACTTGCCAACACGACAATACACATGACAGAAACATATCCACATAGGTAGATGCAACATGGACAGAATTTCAATGTACACTAGCAAAAACTAACGAGGAACAAGAAATATCAACAGACACTAGTCACAGAATTTGAAAAGCGGAAGGAAAGGGAAGAACCGTGCTGGAGGATAAAACACTGCAGTATTGAGACTCAAGAATTTTTCAATTGTTTACTAAATTTACAAACAATTTCATTAGCAACTCGATAGATGCTTCCATGTTCCTTACGTTTCACGTCTGCTATCTTTCAACTACTCTGCATGTCTAACATGAATTATCAAAAGATACCATGAAAACTTAAGCTTTGACATGATTCCTCTCTCCATCTTCTGACTGCAGTTACTCTAATCCGTGTAACGGTATCACCAGTGACAACGCAACAGCAACTGATAATTCGGGCCATCCTACGCTGAAAACCTTGCGGTCCTGTAGAAACAACCCCTACAATATGCGGTAGGGAATGAGACAGCACAGTATACATCATAAAGGATGGATATTTGGAATCCTCCAACGACCATATTTCCATACAAATAAGGCAAGAAATTTTCGTTGCCGACCCATCTCTCAAATCGTAGTAACTAATGAAAATCTATTAATTGATAAGTGCAGAAAATGTGACAATTCAACTTCTAACAGATCCTAAATACCTATTTGTGTAAAATGGCTCCTATTTTACGACTAAATAATCCTTGGTACATACTCAACGTCGAGCTCTATTTCCTTCGTGCAACAAAAAACAAAACAACAAACAAAACGAGTAAATAAATAAATGAATAAGCAAAGAGCATAACTGCGAATCCACGACCGCTTAAATCTGCTATAGTACATTACCGTTGGTGCTTGGAAAGCAATTCTTGTGAGTGTGTTGCTGTGACGACTGCGAAGTGGGAAATCCAAAATGTTGTGAAATACCATGCAGTAAAGGTATCGCTGCATCCAAGAATGCCTCCAGCTTATCGTATAGACGTCGTTTGCGAACCGCATCATCGGCCTCCTATGAGTGGCAAAATTATATCTCCGAAATAATCGACTTCAACTAATATCTAACCAAAAAAAACTCTTCACTTATTAAAATAAAAAGCGTACAGTAATACGTGATATAAAGCAACCTGGTGCAAGATAAAAAAGATGCTTCAAGTTTACTAGCGATAGTGAAAGGCAGAAATCAGCAAAATTCTCATCTGAAGTAGTCAAACAATGTTAGCGAAAACCAACTAACATTTCAATGGCACTATATACACGCTGCTATTTGTTTTGCCAAATAAACCCAATTGCATTAACTCAAAACCTGGAAAACTTCCAGCTAAGGAACGACTCTCGATCAAGACAAGCCACTAACATGAGGAACGAAAACCATAGGGTCAGCAATCCGTCAGTACACAGGAAAACAGGAGGAGAGGGTAGAGAAGAGGGGTGAGTGGGGAGGAAAAGAGAGAAGACAACAGTTTCGACAGGTCAAAAGAAGTCATTTCAGAACAACTATAATAACATATTGACTTCCACAAACCTCTAGAAGCTTCGTTCTATCAGTTTATACAAGCTGCACTTTCCAACCAAGGAGGAAGTGACTTCTACTTTATCAAAGATTGCATCAATTCAGATCGAAAAATGCAAGCGTTTACATAGGAATCAGCGAGGCGCTGAGAACGATTTTATATGAAAAATGTGGTAGCCTGTCTTATTGGTTGATCCACTCAAATAATGTAAATTTTTCCCACTTTTAAGCTAAACATTAAGCAGCAAACTGATAACAACAACAATGCGGTCCAAAAGCCTATTAAAGAAAGAGAAAATCGACACAAACCTCGGCAGCTAAATGCTGATCAAGGATTGAGGCTGCCTGTAGAGGAATATCATCTGCATGTGATGTGCTTGGCCCATCCGGTGTCTCATCATCGATTGGGGGAGTTGTCTCCTTCAATACAGCTGCTAAGAGTTCAATGGTAAGCACAACAACGAACTAGCGAAAATGCACTTAACCAACGAGCACAGAAATGTGTCGGATAAATTAACATGGTACGTTTCTTTGCCTTCCCTTCCCCTCATTAGCCGGTTTCATAGTTAACCACGAAAAGATGAAATAATGTCATCACGTTTTAAGCAACCTAATAGCTCGCACAAATCTTCAACAAAAAGATTACATTTCGTAACCCATCAGCGCAAAATGATAGGCCAATGACTATTGCAAATTCTATGTGAATCTTTCTTTTCCCATGAATATTCATTGCCTTTTCCAGCAAAAACGCCTGAAAACTAACAAAGTTGGGGAAAATTGCCTCAACGAGACATTCTTGACAAGTATTTTCTGCTCAATTTTAGGCAGTTTTTGCAAAAAACGAAAATGCACTATGCAAGCCTTGTTCCTATGCATATAACCTATCTGCTTTTTGTTCGATGAAGTTAAAACATAAGCTTAAAGGAATATTATTATCTAAAGTGATTCTGCGGAAAAGCTCACCAATTCGACGTTTCCAAACAAATTTTTCGCGCTTTCCGTCGTCTTTAGCTCTGATAAATGGCCCTTTTCAAAAACGTAAAGAAATCATCCAACTATTTGATTCTCAAAAATACAACACTGCTCTTCTGAATAATATTGAGAAAATTTCATCCGAAACAATATATCACCCTCTTTCGCTCTTCATTTCCCACTAATTCACCAACTTTTACTTTCAATTTCTCCGTTTTGATAGCAACAGACGAGATTTTTTCATCTACTATCTACGGTCGTTTAATGAGTTTTTTTCGCATCGAACCAATCACTTTCGGAAATGCTATACACGTTAAAATATGCCATAAAGCTGATATATAAAATCCCTAGCCTATGATCGGTAAAAATGAGTTTTTATGTGCTTTGGAATCAGTTATATGATAAAGTTGTCGCTTTGCATATGTGCATGCACGTATGTGCTGTTTGCCTAAAAGGTTCAACTTGAGAACCATTGAATCAAGAGCTATAGAACGTATGGTGCATGACGCACACCATAGGGTGGCCTCTGAATTCACCATTCACCTTGATCGATCAACCTCGAAAGAGATTCTGAATATTAAAGGTTGTTAAAAATTTGCAATCGCTTTGCGTCGGCCGGCTTATAAAAACAAAAAACCTTTGGCGGAATATTTGTGCGAACGCCTGGATTAATTAAACTGCAAGGGTATTATTTTACACTATTATTATAAGTTAATAACTTATGAAGGTGGCTGCGAGGTCGGTGAATGCAAAAAAGCATTTAATGCTAAATGCTTTGTAATATTTATTAGTTTACCTAAATTACATATAACTAACTGGTCGGGTAGTCGAAATCAGAGGTATATTATCAGACGATGTTCAAGTTCTTACTGAATGCAGAAACTGCACTGATCAACAAAACTGCAAAAAACTCATACTCTGTTTGCCCATTGGCATGTCTCCTTACTTGCTTAGTGCTTATAATATCGTTCTACTTTTCCCAGCAGACCATTATCGGTAATGATCACTACTCTTTTGGAAAGAGATAAAGGGCCATCTCTTTTGGAAAGAGATAAAGGGCCATTTGTGAAAGTCCACGAAATAAGTGGACACCAGTAACCAAGATAAAATTAGACTAGAAAACTCCTAGGCTTACTTTGTAGGAGACCAAACAAATTTAAGTGCTCAGAAATATGCTAAAGAAGGTTAACGGCTAGAAGCATCCTAAGTAAAATAGGTCACCATCACACGCAATGGTGTTCGGGCAGCATTGTAGAAATCTTGAAATCGGCGCAGAAATAATGGCAAACATTTATACTTTTTCTTTATTAAACTTACAGATATTTAATTAGTTCCAAAAAGCCATAATCACCAAAATATTTTCATTTTCTGATTTTAAATTTGTGGGTAATAGTTAAAAATCATTAATGCATCAAGGTTAAGACTACCAACAGAGAGTTCTCGAACAATCGCCGCATGAAACAAGTATCTCTAAATAGTCTTAGTAAATAAAATTGTGAAACTAAGCATACCTCCACCTTCAAAGGGTGAGGTGCAACCGAAGTGACGGGAGGGATGGAGGAACTTCGCAAATACATGTCCAACATTCGTTCTGCAACACTGAAGCTCAGTGATGGATCAGCTGGTTGCGGTCCATCACCCGATTGACTTAACGCACTGAAAAGACCATTTCACATTACTTTATATAAACAGCCGTCTTATAATATAACTAAAAGTAAAGTGACGGCACTATGAAGAGCTGCAACACTTGCAAGCTGCATTATTTGGCGTTTCTCATTCCAATAACTGCTCCGTGTAGTTTCCTTATTTAACCTAGTAGAGAATTGTTCCACTTTGTGAAGGGGAACCGGCGCTCTCAACCTACCACGTAGAGATAACAAAACCCAAGAAGAAGCATGCGACTTACCGAAATCGAAGTAGTTCGGAATGGCAAATTGCTCGATGACGTATTCTGGTCTAAAGATTGATTACATATCATATGTGTAGCTCACTCAGATAATACTGGCTGGAATTCCGGACAGGATTTAAGCCTTTGAAGGCGTATCCCCCACTCTACATTCACTTTCGCATCCCATCGAGTAAAAAAAACAATTACAGATGATAACGCTCACAATTCATATCGTCTTCGCGCAGCTCGTACACGCCGCTTCGAATAATCAAAGTTCTTCTTCACAGTCTTAATGCTCAACGGTTGATCGGGGTACATACATGCGAGGCCCTCGACAATTTCGAGCCATTTCCTCGCCTTTCGTCTATTGTTTTGAGCGGTTTTTGCGAGAGTACTCGATAGAAGAAGGTCCTGATTGCTTAATACCGCGATCACAATGCGGTCCGATACCTCACGTGAAATCTGACGGGTGCAGTGCCATTCTAAATGCTTCAGCTTTAATGTAATCAAATGCTACGATATAACGGTTTCTTCATCCACTTCAGCCGAATGTTGTGAATATGGAAACTTTTACTGAATTTAGGGTTTTTCCATGCTGATACATACTCCCACACTCTTTCAAGCATGTTATTTTTTACTGTTCATGACTGAGGTGTGACGCAACGTGGAGTATCCGTTGGGCGGTCTCATCAAGCTGTTTCCAGTAGTTGACTTGAAATAACCAGCAGATGCTATCATGCGCGGGTAAGTTCCTGCTCTCCTCAAAATAGAGGGAAGGGTGACCTACATCTTGCAAGTGGCAACGCTGCAGCCAATAATCATTCAAATGGGAAAAGTTCAGGGGAATGGAGTGAAGCAATGAGAATTTTTCATTTGAAGCAATTCAAAAAAAATTTTTCGCTTTTTTATTTCTCTGAAGCAAAAATTTTTTGAGCCCTTTGCATCTATGCTGCAAACCCAGAATTCTTTTTGTATGTCTGAGAATATCTTGACTCCACAGGCTTCTTGTGGGAAGTTTGCTCATTTGCTGGATGTTATCAAATTCAATCTCCACAATGTAGCACACATCTGAATTCAGGCACGAGAAAAACTTGAACGATTATGAGACGAGAGGACTGGAAGACGTGGCTTCGACTTTTCGAATTAGCCTAAATTTGATTCGGGATACCTAGGTTGGTGACGTTGATAGAATCGGTACATTGAATCTTCGGTTGAATATTGCAAGCACATCAAGAGAAAAGGGTGCCCGCAATTAATGTGCTATTTGTAAAGGAAGAAAAGTGTAAAAAATAACTGCAGACGCTATATGGCCAACAATCATTAGTCAATACCTTCGCAATTTGTACTAATAGCAGTGTTCAGCAAAAGACTGGTCTCGATATGCAACTTTAATGACTCAATTCAATGCGAAAACCGGTTTCATTGCAAGAGCAAGGAAAAATAAAAAACAACAAACCGGTTATCGCTCGACCGATGAAACGTTTTTTCATGCAAAAACGCTTCCAACGGAATAACCTTTCCCGTATTCGGCGCAATAAACTAAGATAATAAACAATTTGAAGGTACCTTTAAGTGTTTGTGCTCAAAAAGGAGATGAATAATTTCAGAGTAACCGGTTATGGGAAGGTTGTTAAACCAAACTGGTCTGCGAGGTCATCACATGGTGGACATTATAGCTGCCAAATTTGATGGTTGTAGCATTTTCCAGCTTGTGTGACAGACAGGTAAGCATAAAAATGTGCATAAAGATACGACAGTGTTGTAATGGATTTTTATAAACAAACGCATCATAGTGAAATGTAAAAATAGTCAAGGAATTAAGCACACAACAGCTATACACTAATAAACTTCTAGTAGTAGCGGGTTTTTGAGGAAAAGCAACTTTCCTAGAACGGAACAGCTGTCCAACTTTGTGAATGAAAACAATGCATGATTAAACCGCCAAAAATTTCATAACGTTTCGAAGTTTTCGGCAATTTTCCAGCAATCTTTTCCTCACGACTTTACGTTTTTAGTATTACAACTCCGAAATCATTAGCTCTGGAATGAATCCACAAAGGCGAAGCCGAGAGAAGAAAATGGGTTTTCTCATTTTACACATTTCACTGACTCTATAGAGGTCATATATTTTGCAAAAAATATTTTTTTTTTCCAAATCGGATTCGAGCTCGAGAAGATTAGTCAGAAAAAAAGAAACTAGAAAGTTCACAAAACAGCGTTGCTGATGCAGCACAAGATTCGTAACGAGGATCTTGAACCTCGAGGTTGAGATATTCGAGGGCTCTTGGATGGAGGGGAGTGGGGAGAGGAAGTGGCGGTGAAGACGAACAGACACAACCTCTACAGTACACATATTCCGATAAGAAGCAAAACACATGAACGGCCAAGTGAATAAAATTAACTATGCAGAATGCAACTGCGTTGGAGAACTCAGATGTAATGGAAAATTCTCAACACTACCAACTCAATTACGGTGAATTAGTTGGAAAGCTAACTTTTGATGCTAGCTCTTGGCAAAAAATAAAACTACATCGCTGTCAGCCAAAAAAAAACAAAAAAAAAACAGACGCCTCATGGCCTCGGCATTGTCACCGTCATCGGCTTCATCTTCCTTGAAAGGGTCGTATTTGCCATTGTGAAGATCGTTGTCCGCCTGATCTGAAGCAAGCAGTTCTAACTTAACGTCTCAATATTTACATTCATCACTATTGACAAACGATAAAAAATCCCAAGAAGGGGCAAAAGGTTTCCAGGAAGTAATGGAGAGATAACAATTCCTTTTTTTTGAGGAAGCAAACGTGTTTTACCAATGAAGTTATCCTCGTCCATATATAGTGCACGACGCCGACTGCTAAATGGATGATAACGTTGGTGTGCAATATGTGCTCGTGCCACCCGTCTCCGTTCAAACGTATGCATAATTCTAAACAATCGCTTAATAAGAGATGCAAATAGATCTTACTTCTCAACACTGACAAAGAGAAGTACTGTAGTATTTGACTAGGTAAGAGAACAGCAACATCTGATGTTTGGCTTTTCAATTAAACAAAAAAGAACCCTCTAAGACTGGGATTTAGAGGACTTGAGTTAACCATAAGCGTACGGCGATCAGCTGAACTCAGTCCTGGACATGCGATCGGCTTGAACTTAATCGAGACTGCCACCAAGTTTGACTCATACCCATATGGTCATGGACGAAAAATAGTCTCGGTTCTGGCCACGATCGGAGCTGCATTAAACTCAATCTCGTATATGATAGCAATTATTCCTGTGAAGCAAGTGCGGAATACTTACATTTTACCTATATTATTGGGCCTTATGGGAACTGTTCGTCTGGCACAAAAACACAGCCAAATTTGCCTTTTTACATGATACCGCACTGCAATGACGGCATTACAGCAAGAAACTGAATTCTATGAAAACTAAAAAGCACACCGAACACTCAACAACGGTGAGGGTAACATTAGCCACAAACGCAGGCGCGAGAGAGAGATAGAGAGAGACCGCGCGCGTCTTTAGCGAGCGATGCGGCACTGGTCACTCGGAAATAGATCGTCGCAATTAATGTGAAAATATACAGTAAGGAAACGAGGTTCGAACAACAGATTTCAACACATTTGAAAGAGCATTAAAAGCTCTATCAGAATCATTAATAATCTCGGACAAAAACGAGAACTTCTCTATAAGATCGATTATTTATATGATGTGCAACTGATATAATTTGCAGTGTAGCCTTATTCGTTATCTTATATGTTATAGTTGTGCATTTATGACATTGTTCTTAATGAAGAACTCAATTCGTGAGACGCCTTGACGATCTAATGAATTGACAAAATCATTCATAAATTACATTAAACTCGTTGTGGCTACTTATGAATGGATCTTTCATGCGATTGTTACATGCACCAGTTAAGAATTCTTCAATTCGACAGTTCTGGGTTTCCTTCATTTCATTTCTTTCCCATATAGGCATACTGATATGTAAGTTCGCTTGATGATAGACCGACGCATTCAGCATACGGTTAAATGCATTGTCATATGTTGATTGCATGCAACATAGGTAACTTGCACGTGTGGCAAGTACTTCTTGCAAGCGTTATTCAGCCATTCTAAATTAGTGGTTTGAAACGAGTGCTTTTGATAGCCCATCTTCTTCCCCATCTCCACATCCTGGAACTGGCTTTATAGCCATAGTTGTGCTCTTCAATGTAAGGAGTCGTTTCGCTACTCACATTGAAGGTTTCCTGCCTTGTAAGCACTTGGGGTCCGCTGCCATGTAACTTTCAATTCTTCCAGTTGGGAGTATGTAGCCTTCGAATCGCTTTTTCCTTCTCAATCCTGACGGGTCTATGTCGGAAAGCAAGTGTTGCATGCAATCAGCGTATGACAATGCGACTAACCATACGCTGAATGCGTCGGTTGGCTTTTCTATCATCAAGCGAACTTACATATCAGTATGCTTATATGGGAAAGAAATGAAACGAAGGAAACCCATAACTATCGAATTGAAGAATTCTTGACTGGTGCATGTAACAATCGCATGAAAGATCCATTCATAAGGAGCCACAACGAGTTTAATGTAATTTGTGAATGATTTTGCCAATTTATTAGGTCGTCAAGGCGTGTAATGAATCGAGTTCTTCATTAGGAACAATAAACGCACAACTATAACGCATGAGATAATGGATAAGGCGACACTGCAATTTATATCAGTTGCATGTCATATAAAAAACGATCTTATAAAGAAGTTCTTCCTGTTTTTGTCTAAGGTAATTTTTGATTCTGATAGAGCTCTTAATGCTCTTTCAAATGTACCTAGCCACTCTTCCCAACTCTTGTTCCTTTATACACTTATAGGCCCTGATTTATCGATGACCATGCAATTTCCGTCAACTGCACGTCATATAAAAAATCAATCTTATAGAAAAGTTCTTGTTTTTATGCGAGATTATTAATGATTCTGATAGAGCTTTTAATGCTCTTTCGAATGTGCTGAAATCCGTTGTTCAAACCTCGTTTCCTTACTGCATATTTTCACATTAATTGCGACGATTTATTTCCGAGTGACCAATGCCGCGTCGTTCGCTGTAGGCGCACGCGGTCTCTCTCCATCTCTCTCTCGCGCCTGCGCTTGTGGCTAATGTTTCCCACACCATTTGAGGGGGTTGTGTAACTGTGACAGGGAAATATGACGAGGGTATTTTTTCACCGCTTTGCAAGGGGGGAAAAATGACCCACAATTCAGCACAATCGAAAGAATTAGTGCTGTTTTCTGAGCAAGGGGATGACATTTTCTGGAACATTTTCTCAGCGAAGATGTCAAAACAACAGGTGATGCGGTGCTACGAGATGATTGGACGAGACGTGGAGAGGGCTTGAATGCTGCGCTGCTTATGCCCGCTTCAAATTTTTGCCATAAAAGGCATCTTTCCCACGTCAACTTTCGCAGCCTAATTTCTGCACTTCGCATGCGAATTAATTCTCGCACGCGAATTTGCAAATACAGATATTGTTCGGTGTGAACGACTGTCTCGAGTTTGAGAGCTTCGCAGGTATGCTTCGGTGCAGTGATATTATACGGTTAATAGCTCTCCATTTTCGAATCCAAGTTTTTAATTTCTAGATTAGTCCTCTCTTCATTTTCGGAGGGAGAGGCCTTTACTTCCTCTTCTCTTGCCAGCTGACCGTCATATCCGTGGGATCTCCTTCAATGGACGATCCAAGAGGATGCAATAGTTACCTCTGTTCCACAATGATTGGTGAGACTCTTGCGGCGTTGCATATAAGTGTGATGGCCAGTTACGGATGTTGCGAGCTATCGCAGTCGATTAGTCCTCTGATCAACGGTATTGGTTAGAGTATTCGCATTCAAACCTCATGAAACCTCATTCCTTTTATCATGCAATTTTGCTAGTTTTTGCAAAAGTACATAATGACGGCGTTGCATCCGTTCATATTTGTGTTTCGACGCGTTTCTCTTCTATCCAATCTTCTGCCTAAGTCGTGGACGCGAAAAGCCGCTAGAATACTTTAAAGTCAGCTGTCTTCTACAGTCATTTGGAGAGAAAGTGAGGATGTAGAGACGTTTTTTTGGTTGGGATTGATTTAGCCAACCGGCTGGTCTAGAAAAAACACAGTTTGGTGTTTTGTGCTTTTTATCGGCGATTCGAGCTGAAACGCGGAAGCGTTCACTTTGTTGATATCTATGTCATGATTTTCCATTTACTTAAATAGCATTCATCGCTTTCAGTACTTCTCAGCACCATTTATAGAATACCGCAAGCACTGCTTTAACAGAATACCACAAACTCTTTTGCATTTTCTTTATTGATGAAATCTCTTTATGCACTTTTGCATATAACGTTTATAAAGCGCATTATGGCATTGCCATGTCCGTGTGTTTGCATTTATGTCTGTTTGTCGGAGAATTCAAACTGGGAAAGCACTCAAAACGAATGATATGAAACTTGCTGGATAGATCTGTTTTATAGGATTGCTTCAAACTTTCAAATTGTTCGACTAGTTTAAAAAGAATTATAAACACTAAAAATATGTAAAAATTTATGTGCGTAAAAGCATTTTTCAATTGGTCGGATCGTAAAACAAATCTTTCGCAGAAGATTTATGCAACGGTTAATTCGATTGCATATCAGTGCAACGTTGCATATGTTTCATTAATTTTTGGCGACTTGTGCAACCTGCACTGGTTGGAGTCATTGCAGTTACATTTGCAATTCCGATGAGCGGAATTGCAAAAGCACATTCCTTGCCATACCTTGTGATTCTATCCTAGCAACCACATTGGCACATTTTTCCACATTTTAGCGTTTATGTGCGTATGTTTGTTTGCGCGGTAATTCCAACCCGAAAACCACTGAATCTCGGAATGAGTTACGAAATGTTGATCGGTGCAATCCTTTAGCACTCTTCAGAGTTAATGGCTCGATTTCTGAAAGAGTTGTAGACGCACTTAGAAATTCCGAAAATTCTTCGTTTATTTTACTTCCGATTAGAATATATTGTCGGATTGCACTCTCCAGCTTATCGAATTGCAAACACGATCTTTTTTGTTGAGAATTGATTTTTACGAGCGGTATTCGGTTAAATATGACTGCAGTATTGCGATTTTATAATACTGTGGATATTGCAAATCCAGTTGGCCAGATTAACGACATTTCAAAGGCGTATATTGTGACAGATCTTGTTGGATGAGTATGTTTGCGCGTCTGTCTGCGTCTGTCTGTCTGACTCTTTCATCTCACAACCACCGAAGACAACCATATCCTTTCGGTGGACAGTTATATGTTTTGGTATGTACACCATAGAATGAACTCACAGTCACATTTCACGTTGATCCATCAGCTTCAAAAAGTTATGCGCATTCAATGTGCAGCCATTTTATAATGGTCTCACTTTCATTACATCTATCGGGCCACAGAGAAGGAGTTCTTTTCGCGAAAGATCTGTTTGCGAGATCGGCTAACTTAAAACTTATTTGCGTTGTTCAACATGTTTTTATTTTTTTGGTCACGTAGAAAACCGGTTGGTAACGTCTTTTGAGCATGAAAGCGCGTATTGTGCCAGCTCTTGGCACCAAAAATGTCTCGATGCAATCTTGAACACTTTTATTGGGTGTATTAAAAGTGGCATTAGAGATGCGTTATCAAATGAACTTTTTCATTTATTATTGTGCCACTGAACACCCATTTCATAAACCGTCTTATCATCATCTCTCGGGTCGACATCGCAGATCGCAGTTTTATCTCAATTTTTACTGTATATAAAAGTTCATAGATATCCATTTCGCGTTGCATCTCGCATACTATCGCCACCACTAGGCGAGCAATTCGTGCAAGTATTGCGAAATATCTCTTTAACAAAAATTTAAAGTGCAAATATTTTTGCAATATTCTCAACAAACATTGCAAGAAAATTTGCAATGTCTCCATTGTTACTAATGACGAGTTTCGTTAGCCGATTATTCTGTGTAAAACCATAATTCATTGAGTGATAGACCAACAGTTGACACAAATTAGACACGATCCACAATTCTTTTTCTTTTTTCTTTTTCAATGGTCAAAGAGCATCATTATACTCGATGAAAATGAATGAATGCAAATTTTTGATAAACTGTTATAAAATTGTTCTTTATTTCCACATAATCAAAACCGTCTTATCCAACGTGAGATTCGTTTCACCTTTGAGAGAGTTGAATGCGTTTTTATTTTATATTCCTTTCCTTTGTTGGCCTTACTCATTGAGTGCAATATCTATTTCCCTTCTTGTGATAGTTTTAAACATCTCGGTGTTTGATCCATGTTCATGTTTTTTCCAACTCTATGTGCTGGAATATATAAAGAAATAGGTAGACATAATGAACTGCATGGTGTAGGCGGCAGTACCTCATCGACGAAACAAGTGTTAGCTGATAATGGAAAACTCCGTCTTATCCCCTTCCTTTCGAGTTGGTTAATTGCAAGCATTAGGATGTCCAAGAAGTGAGCAGCACTCGAAAGAACTAACAATTAAATAAACTTGAGGAAAAGTTATCCGAAAACATAAAATTTTTGGAATATTGGGCATTTTTTGTGATGAATTAAATATGTTGCCAAAGCTCAGTGAAACAGCTTGAGGCGAATTAACACAGAAACATTCCATGTGACCTCATTGCTTGATTTCAGTTGCATCACGTAAAACATGTTTCTTGGCAGCTTGCTGGTTAGCTAGTAATATATTTTGGACAAAAATAACTTCTGAAGTGTGCAAAATATTCGATCTCAGACAATGCAAAATTATGAGGTCTCATACTGTACTTTTTGATATCACATTCTATTTTTTTCGACATGAACAGAGGGCCACCGTTCACAGGTGCCCCTCGAAACACTAGTGCAGAAGCATCGATGATGCAAGGATGACCTCCTAAAAAACAAACGTTTTCCAACCCTCTCCGCCCACGAGATCCTCTCCCTCCTCTCCCTGAACACCCATTGCCCCCTGAAAGGGGTTCGCAGAACGCAAATCTTGCGAGGTTCCTTCGGGCATAAAGAGCTCCCCTCAGCCCAAAGGAGGATATGGATCACCACATCACATAGTGAGAGGACCCCATGCGAGGCCCTTCTTTACACTGAAAGCACCTACCATGCGAGCGGGCTTTAGAATTTTCCGCTGTTGCAATTTCACGGCTCTCGACGCCATCTTTGCGCTCTCTGCATCTCTGGCATAAGCTCTCCTCTCGTCGCCTCGTGTCTTGCCGAAATCGTTCGTTGCGCGTTTTTTGATTTTTTGGTGTTGTTGGGGTTAATTGGAATTGGTGTTGTAGCAGGTTAACTGCAATTGCGGTGAGGATCGGTAAATTAGTTTACCTTCCCAGGTTTCTTTATGGGAGGGTGTTAAGGTTTAGAAGCGCAAATTTTGTGCATTCTCGGTGGTGATATAAGTTAGCACATCGAGGTTGTTCTCCCATACTTTTCTTCCATTTATGATTACATCTTTTTTGTTGTTTCGTTTATGCTTATTTCTTGTCGTTACAATTTAAACGTTATTCAAAGCATGCGTCACAAGTCTTTCTGTTCTAGGCCATGCTTTGACAGGTTGGTTTCTGCACTCACCTAGGCTGCTGATAGTTGAGTCTTCTGAAATCAGCATCGTTCTGTGTATTGGATTGTAGAAGCAGCTTGGTCCCATATGTACAGTTTGTTTGCTGTTGTACTGCAGTCGGGCGTGTCCCTGAAACCTCAAGATCATTTTTTACAACCTTGCGAATACATCGTCAGTACCACGTGAGCATGCGATTTTTGTGAGACCGATTCATTGAAGATGCGCGTAAGTTTCAGGCACATTCGATTCCAGAAGCGGCACATAATGACCGATAAGGCGACTAAGGTAAAGGAAGAAGCCGATGGGAAGAAGAACGGCGCTCAAAGAGAAGACATATGCAGGTGAGATTCGTTCAGCGTGTATGATCTTTTGCACCTTTATATTGGGATGAGTGAAAGCCACAGGAGAGAATTTTATGCAAAGGATTTGCTTTACCTTGCAACTTCATGTTCTACATGATGGTCGTTGAACTTGACGCATGAGTAGATATGGTGGTTTGTTCGATAATACTAATGTTTGCTGAATGGCATTTTATAGATTATTTATATTTGATTGTTGCAAGTGTTTCCTTCTCATCACGTCTTTATACAGCACCAACGATTTCTAAATGTAATTCAGAGTAAGCCGCTGGTTCCTTGCTTCATCCCTATCCAGTTCATTTCATGTTCTTCTCACCCCTTTAATGCCTCCCTTTCTTGGAGACAAACCATCATATGTAAGACCTGTTACTGTTTTCGGATCAGTGCTACCTGATTCTGCTGAAGTGGTCACCCATACTGCATTGTTTTGGTATCTGGAAAACATGTGCCCAATGTGGCTTTTACCTAGCATCGATGCACCCATTATCCAGCGTTATTACAACCTAATTCCTTTTCGAAAAGCATATCGTCCACAGAAATCTGCATTGCTACAGGGCAGAGAGAGCTAAGGGAGTATGGCGATGGGAGGGGAAATTTTTTCACTGAAGGTCTTTGACAATATAAGAGGAGAAAAGCGGTGCTAGGAAAGGCCGTTTGATGGTGAAGCGGGAGGAGGGGACTGTGAAGATAGTTCCATATTGATTTATAAAATTAAAAAAAAAAATACAGAGGAGGAGTTGTGCGCACAAGACTGTTATGAAGCAACACATGTTTTGAATTGCGGGAGAGGGGGAGGGAAGGGTTTCTAACGAAATTAAAAAGTCATTCGTTCACTAGTAGTTCCTTCGAACACTTTAAATGTTTGAGTGCAGGCTGTTATAGGGGAATGTGTGATCATTTCCCTTGCCTGATGAGGTGAAGTTGATTTCTATATGTATCTTTATGATATAAGGCTACCTTGAGTGTTATGATGTTGGGGAATCATATTTCTAAGTTTTTAAAGAGCAAGCATGAATCAGATTCTAATTCATGTAATCTTTGCATCAAGGGTTGGAGTAATGAAAGCGGGTGTTCTTCACCGAAGTTGTTATAAATGCCGCCATTCCTAATCGTTCAGAACGAAAGCTTAAAAAATCTACCATTTTATTACTGTGTCCTCTCATTTCGAAGTTGTTTCGGAAGGGCTGCGGTTTTCTTTATTTTCTGCGTCCTTCTTTGTGTTCTGTTTACAGAACGTATTTTGGCGACTTCCTGTCTATGTTCATTCGTTCGTGTAGTGTATATGAGGGTCTGTATCGCAGTGCAGTTATTTCAACTAGAGAATCTTTGGAGCTAGAAATTGCGAACTCTCGCAGGTATAACTGCGCCATAGGATGACGCTTTTATCATCTTTGCAGTTATTTTGTCAACTCTAGGGTGATAGTGGGTATTCAAGTTTCTGTGCATTTGACAACCAGCAGGATTGCGTTTTACAGTCTATTGGGTTGAAAAAGCAGCAGATCTGTACTAAAGTTTTTCCAAAGTCTGGTTGAAATATGATTGTATCACTGCGCATGTTTTCTCATGTTTTGTCAATTTGCGGGTGGTGAATAGTCTGATGGGCGGGCTTGCAAAAGCACACGTCATGTCATCTCTTCACGTATATTTTTCATTTGCTTTAGTGACAGCGTTATCTTGGGCAACTCCTGCAGAATCTTGTTACTGAAGTTTTGCAGAGTACGTGGTATTTGGTTCTCTTCTAGGTGCAAAGAAACCTTTGATACTTATAAGGGTGCAACTTTCTGCGCTTCTTTGAATAAAGCATGTTGTTGGAAGGTAACATAAATAGAAGTCGTCTTGAATAAGAACTTCATTTGAATTTTATGTCTTTCAGAACGCCATTTAATCAAGAGCACTTCGAAATGCCTCCTTTCAAAGCACCGAATTCTGATATAATTACATGGAACGTTAGCCCGCTTTACATTCATTCGTACTAATATGCAAACAAATGGTATAGATGGCGTCCAGCTGACACGTGCTAATTGTGAACTCACTCTCTCAGAATGCGAGTTAGCCGCTCGAGTAATATTCAGGCAACTGCATTATTCAACACTTCAAAGCAAGTCGAATTTGGAAGTAATCGCAAAAGCAGAAAAGCTGTGATTTTGATGGCTTTAGATATAAACTTCTCTAATTCGGGCATTTGCTCTTTTGGCTGCTATAGGCGTACATTTACGAGCGATCGACGAGACTAGGTGACAATAATGAAACAATATTAATAGATTCCACGTGACAGTGGCGCACTATATAAAAAAGTTGACTCGTGCGGAAGAGTGAAAAATCGTTGTGTTTTACTAAACGACCGCCTCTCGCTTGCTGAACCGTTATGCTGTCTGCAATCATGCACTGTTGCTTCCACTGCATCACAGCATATGCGCTGGATATGCCTCTGGGTTACTGTTAGAAGCTTCGTTTTGATTCGCAAATCCCTCAGAAATGCATAAATATCGGATGCGTTTTGTAGAGATTTCCTGAAGAATATTTGCAATCGTGGGTCACGATGTAAGTTTTATCACCCGGCGGAAGTGGAGCGAGAGAGGGCGCAAGAGTCATCGGGTTCTAAACAGGAATTCAATTTCTGCATTGATTTTCAGGTAATACTTTATAGAATTCATTGAATGTGCATTAGATCTGCAATCAGTAAGTCAAACTATTGCAATTTTAATATCCTCTGAGATCTTGAGTTGTTTCTCCCAAGTGGTTTTAAATGACTCGTGAAAATTGTTTGGGATACCTCTAAAAGTTGTTATTTTAAACTTATTAGTATGAGAGGATCGTGAACTTCCGTTTTCTATGTAGTGAAACCTCCAATTCAACGCTTATTCGGATGTGGTGCGTTGATCGGGAACTACCTAAAGCCGCAGAGTATCTCGGAGGTGACTTCTGTTCCCTGGATGGGTAGGAGGCGGGCCATGTGAAGTGTTCAAATGAAAAGCAATCTAGGTCTCGCTTGCAGATTGTGTTTGACGCACTCAGAGCAGCAAAAAATCCGGCCTCTTCCTTAACATAATGTAAAGTTGTTTTGTTCAGTTTATTGAAAGCATTTATTCAAAATTCATTTATGTCTAAATTTTCTGCTGCAATAGCAGTCAATTCGCAGAGCTTTTCAGTCCGGACATTTACTTGCTGCAAAGTAACTACCCAGGAAACGGATCAGGTAGAACCAAAACTAGGGATGTTTTAAGATGGTGCGTCAAAAGTAAGTTAGCTTAATGCGGAACTAGTGTGGCGCCACTTTTTTGTTAACGGCTTTTTATGCACCAAACGATCCCATTGTAACAGCTGGGTTATTGTATTATCAAACGTTTTTGATTTGGCGATTGATGGTGGTATGCTAGGGGAGCAGCTCAATTAGCACTAGGGGGTGTGTCTGCAAAAAAGTTCGTATGACAGGGAATTGAAGTTGTGCCTCAATCCGAACACCATGCAGCTATTCTTAAAATAACAATTTATTATGTCATCACCTGGAGAAATGCAAGTCGTGCTTGTTAATCTTTTATTTATTAGCAGATGTTTAGTAGAAGTTGTTCAATGGCAACTGTTTTGTCATTTACCGATTGAGGCCAGCAGAAAGCGAGAAAGCATTTAGTGAAAGCACTAACTTTTAATATACTGAAATTCTTTAAGTTTTAGCAAAAGCTCGTTTGATTCAGCGTAGCAAGTGCAGAGTGAAATTTCGGTGAACACTTCTTTCTGAAACCTTTTCATTGTATGCTGACGTCACCGATTTCGTTATCTTATAACAGAGGTCATGATTTGTTGTTTTCTTTTTCTGTCTGATTGAAGAAGGGGGGTCTAAGTAGCTCAGAAACTATTGCAAACGCTGGACATTTTTTTTTTTCAGAACCGCGGTTGCCAGCGTGACAATTGTCGTTTCGTGCACGCGCATCGCGACGACGTGGAGCGTTATAAATCAACTGGTGAAGTGACGCTGAATCTGGCTCGTGCGATAGCGGCAGTGCACACTGGCGATACCATCAACGGCATTCCGTTCTGCAAAGAATTTCAGACTGGAATCTGCACGCGCGGTGCATCGCGTTGTCGCTACTGGCATGTAAACGTAGAGGAGGAACGCGATAGAAGACGGCGCCAGCAGCGCGGCTTACCACCACTAGGACCTGCACACTTGCGCGCCGCTGGCGCTGTGCCTGCGCTACCGCCACCCTATGGTTTTCCGTCGCCGTACGGCGTCAACATAGCGCCCAGGCGACCGATTCCTTACGGTGGTGATGGCGAAGCATACGATGCAGTGATTGCGAGCACAGGCGCGAAGCGTGCGCGTTACGATGTGGGTGCGACAGGAGCGGCGAACCAAGATTATGCGCGTGAGCTGCAGCGTAAGAATGCGGAACTGGCTAAAGAGAATGAGGGTTTGAAACGTGAGCTGCAGCGCGAGCGCGAACGCTATGAAGATTTGTATGCGTTGTTCCGACAGCGAGGCAATACAGTGCAACCGACACCTGTGCCAGGACCCAATCCTCTCGCTAACGGCAATTTTGGTAGTGCGAGCACAAACTATGGCGCTGCATCAGGCGCCGGTGCAAATGCGGCAGGTTTCTACCAGTCGTCGGTGCAAACGAATTGGACAAATGCCGCATCGCGTTCGCACTGGAGCCATTGAAATTGGCGGCTGTATTTGACTGTGCTTGATTTGTTCGTTGATGATCTTGTTAAGTTGAGAGTTATGTTGTCAGGGTGGCGAAAGCTGGACGGCCTTTCAGAAACTTAGCACTTTGCATCTAATTTAGTTTTTTTACGAGGGTAATAACATTTGGCATTAACATCAAATACTGAAAAAGCGAAGGTGGTTAGGTTTGCACTTTATCGGCTCGCACTTTTCAAAACTTCATGCGTGCGAGTTAGTTAAGCATGATGCGCTATTGTGAGAGATTGCCCTCTGCAGTTTCCTAAAGTTTATTAATGCTGTGGGTTGAATTTCATTGGGATAGATGTAAAGAAAACATGAGCGTGTGGACTGTTTGCTCTTCGTGCCCGTCTTTTTGCAGGGCTTTTAAATAACAGAGATTTTTGGAAGGCAGCTAGTTGTTGAGTTGAACGCTGCATTGTGGTATGATGGCAAATAATCGTGCAGGTGTGGTTTTGCGCTGCTCATTGCGGCAGAGATGGCCCCTTTAAGTATATGGTACGCTGTGCTGCTCTTTTTGCTGTTGGCCGTGTCTCCTTCACTCGTGATCCATTGCGCGCTGGTACGACTTAATTTATTTTCTATGAATCGCCATCTTTGCATAGCGTAGTGGTTTAACGCTTGCTGCATTTGGCTGTTGCGCAGTTCGTTTGATATGCATCCCAACTTGGTCTAAGTGGGTTCCGGCAAACGTGCTGTTACTTGTTTGGTTATCCCCTTGGCATCCTATTAACATGGGAGGGTGGTCTCAACAACCCAATGCGAGTGCTGTTCTAATACTGGAAATTGAGCTGTGAGCGGCGATTTGTAGTTGATTGGGATTTGTTTCCCATCGACGTCTCGTTTTGTTTAGTGACATTACCATGCTATTGTATTCGGCGAGTTGGAATATGATCTCCGTCGATTAAGCCTCATGTCCCGCGGCGGTACGTCTCGTACACGCCTGAATATCGCTATTCATTTTATGCACTGAGTTCTCTGGAAGGGAAACTGTCGCACTCTTTGTTTATTAAATACCATGCATATGGGGTAGCGTCTTATTGTTTGCAGTAGAATATGAGGCAATGCGCCATTTTGCAGACGATCCACTCATGCGCTCTTGGACTTCATTTCGCATTTATGTGTATTTTGTCGCATAAAAGTTTTTTCGTTGTATCGTAGCGCGCGGTCGCGTTGAAACTAAAAGCTGGCGTTCCTTCGTGGCGCGGCATATGCGATTGCCAATAGAAACTTGAATACAAACTGCTGACTGTTTATCGCTGCTCTAATGGGCTGTCACATTGAAGCAGCTCATATCAAAAGGTAAGTTTATTTCGCAGTGACACTTGTCTTGTTCGTAGGCAAAGGCGAGACACAAGCATGAATGAGGTCGAAATGAAACGATTACATTGTTCAGTTGGCGATGCCAAATCTAGCGGTTTTCATTGCCGGTTCATTTGTGAAATTTTGTGGTTCTTTATTTCTGAGACGGGTTTATATGCAGTTTTCACTTGAAAAACAGCATCTGATATTTCCTCAGTTCATTTACTTTAAGCTTAGATTATAACATTCGAGGTTCAGAGGTTTTTCAATCGTTTTATGTGAGATGTCTGATCTTTACAGGTGCAAACTCATAGCTCATAAGCTTCCGAGTAGTTTTCCCACTTTCCCAGAATGAGTCGATGATATGTAGTAGAGGAGGCGTCGGATCCGAAATATTTCATTCGAGTCAGGTGTTTTTTTTTGGGGGGGGAGGGGTGGGTGGAAGGGAAAGGATAGTAAACTTCCAAATCTCTTCTACGAACCAGTTTGGAAAAATTTCGGAGATTTATAGAAGTTTTTCCTTTCTTGACTAGTAACATTCGAATGCCTGTAGAATTCTTTGCAAACTACCCGCATCATCCATTTCGATTTATGGTCCAGAGAAGCAAACTTCCTCGACCTCGCGGGGAAGATTTACTGTTAGTGGGGACGTGATGGTGAATATGGTTTTTATTTTTTGTGACCTGAGAGGTGTTGCCAAACAAGCGTCATTAAATTTATATAGCCGATGAAGTTGCTCTTGGTTTCTGTGGAATGCGCATGTTGCAAGATGAGCGCGAATGTTCACCATTACTAAGGGTTTCATCGTTTGTTTTGGCCGTTAGGTTGGTTATTGAAGCAAGGTGGCACATGGCAACGCATGCTTTGGCGCACTCTTCGCTATTTGCTGCATTTAGTAATGCACACTGGCGGTACACAATGTGCGGCATTTACGGCGAGTAGCACATATCTCTTTATCCATCGACTGTTTGCAGGTGCTGCAACGAAAGAATAAGAGTTTACTTAGCGCAGTTCAAGGGAACTCTGTTCACTTGACCATTTCTCACTGGAAAGTTGGCCAATTTTTCCAGGTGATCTTTCACTCGCTTTTTGCAAGGTGACACATCCGAGTGAGAAATATCTGCATGCACGCAATTCATCATGCTAGAAGAAATTGATCGATGTTCATGCTAGTACATCGGTGAACTTCTGAACGAATAATGGGCGCTTCTGACGAACAGGTTAAACTACTGTGAAACTTGCCCGTATTTCCCATTGGTTCTAGGGATACGCACATTTCATAGCAAAAAACTTAGTGCATCGGGAAACCCACGTACGAATATGAAGGTTTTGAAGCGAAATTTGCGGCTTGGATGCTGTCGCATTACATGCTTGCACCACGAATATTTTCGTGATGGAACCTCGCGCTATCGAACACTTGTGTGGGGAGGGTTTGCACCATCAGAAACCTCTCATTCTTGGGCTGCAAGATTTTCGCTATGTTTGTGAATATAGGCTTTCGTTCGTAATATGAATAGCAGCACCCCAAATCTTAAAACACTGTTGAATGTTTTGAAATACGTGGCCCCAAAAAATACTTTGGAGTTTGTTCGCAACGAAAGTTTCATGCATCGAAACTTCCTTAAAGCTTTGCTACGTGAAAGTAAGCGAAGCGGATTTTCGTTGATTAGGTGGGAGAATAGTCGATTTTTGAAATACTTTGAAAGACTTCAGAACCTCCTAATTCTCGTCGAAATGCAATAACTGCTGTGAAGAAAGCTCTGAGACAGGTCGACATTGCCTTTTATTACCGGAGCAGAACATAATCTCTGCTTCTAGAACTTTGCCATCTAATCGTGGTTTGTTGCGGTTTTATTGCGTAGGTTGAATAAGGTATATGATTCAAAGGCGTGTGCCTGGACTTTCGATCAAGCTTGGAAGGTCGCCGGGTGATTTGAAGCAAGAACGAACTTTTTGCTAGCAGCGTGGCGTTTATCATGGAGCCTCAAATTTCTAGATCAATGGGGTGGCCCTTTTTCACAAAATAAAGCAATAACATCTTCAAGATTTGCTTAAGTTTTTGGTTGCCAGGTTCATTGTTGCCATGCAGAAAATTTTTGGTGGCAAGATGCAGCGGTGTTCCGCTCGTAAAATCTGTCGATACACTTGCGCTTGGAGCATTGCGAGAAGAGATCGATGAAGCAAGGGATTTTAGGTATTGTCATTGCGGTGAGAACGGTTGAAAGCAGAAAAAAAGAGTAGATAATGCGTTGGTAACTTGTAAGGGGCTGCGCAACGCTTCGGGAAGAATTCCCTATCTGTTAATGAAGCGATTGATGCGTCCTGTTAAAGTATGGTCGAAGTAATTGATTGCGTTGCGTAGCCTTAGGGCGAATGCCGCGGAGACCCAAAACTCCATGTAGAGTTAAAAAAATGAATGGAAACGAGAGTGCCGGCCATTGTGTGATGCCCAAGATGCGAATGTTCAGCGCACTCAGCTTCTTTAACAATGCGACTTGCAGACAAATCTTCGATTATTTGCGTTGTCTGAAGACTGTCGGAAGCAGCGTAGCCGTTAAGAATTGCGTCACTAAAATAGTCGCAGCGGCGTGTCAGCTACAAATCGGTTTGCGTTTAACTGCACATGGTTGGCTGTGAAGCAAAATTTAACCTCAAGTTCGCTTGCACCTTTAAATTTACCTTGCTGCTGCAACGATTTTGCATCTGATCTAGTGTAAACGATTGCTGAGTGGAGTTGTCCTGTTGGTGGAAAGACATGAATTCATGCATACGTAGAATGATGCTAATATAGCTTTTAAAGGCAAAGTTGAATTCGCTCCGTGCGAAGACGCACTAATGCGCCCTAAAGTGTTACGAAGAGTAGTTCGATTTTTGAACGTTTCAAGTGGCGCCAGATTTTTTATGGCGGTCTCGACCATTGGTACCATGTGCATA
This sequence comes from Baylisascaris procyonis, assembly GCA_037389465.1. NCBI lineage: Eukaryota > Metazoa > Nematoda > Chromadorea > Rhabditida > Ascarididae > Baylisascaris > Baylisascaris procyonis. The sequence goes on from JAZARR010000221.1 coordinate 609,518, forward strand.
AATGGGGTCCACTGGCCAATATGGTGCGATAAATCGAGGTCAAACGCGTTCGTCAGGTGTTTTGAAGAAATATAGACTGACTGTTCCAAACCCCGTAGAAAACTTTGGTATCTCGAATCTGTTAAAAATATAAATTGGGCCATTTAGAGTGTTCAACTTAGAAGCTAAATTTCGCTTAATCTATTTAACAAACTGTGCCTGTGTTGAGGAGGTAAGCCTTTCTCCACTGTTTGCATGCTACTCAGTTTAATGTTAATTTAACGTCTCGCGACTTATAGGGTGTAAAGGCTAGGTCTATTAGAATGTTCAACTCAGTGCTTGGAACTATAATTGACCTTGTCACTAATCTTTTTTCGCGACTTGTTGCCTAAACTTTTCCAACGTGTTCCCCGCAATCAGCGGCGATCGCATATTTTGGCCCTCCATAAAAATTCTATACGGTGAGATTGTTCTTTGCCAACTGCAGAAAGGTTTGAGGGTTTTGCGAAATTCCTACGAACCGAACCATTCCCTAGCCTGTTTTCGTTTCGTTGCACGTAAATATTCATAAATTTCCCCATTATTGATATCTACACAGCAACGATCGTGCTGAAACCAACATCACCCCGTCGTGTTGTAGATCTCATATTTCTCCTAGATCTCTTACTCTGAAATTGTTACGCAATTTTAAATATCCCGCTGGGCCTCGCCCCTGAAAACTTTGATGCCTGCCAGACAAAACCTTTGGCCAGCATTGCGGATTTATATTTTCTAGCCCAAGTATGCTGAGTTTTGCTAAGAGTTGCGCACTGCTTTAAACAGAGGCATCTGGTTGCATCTTTCTACGTTTCACTCGTGGCCAATTTGCTATCCTTTTTTGTTTTCAGGATTTGATGCCTGCGCTCTAAAAATGCAGTCCTGCCGATTTTAGCGAAATAGTTCGCCAGGCTGAGGTTCGAAGCTGTATCATATTTCCGAGCTCAAGATGCAATGAGAAATTTAGAATGGTAGGATATTTTGCAAGTGTGAGGGGTCGGATTTTGCAACTTGCCAAATACACGGATATTAGCGATCGCTGTTGTTGCGCAGCTGCTGTGCTTGCAATGAACGAACGTTAGTGTATTTGATGAACAGTTATTACCAATTTCGCCACCGACTTTTCTCACATCAATGGATATACCCAATGAAAGGAAAATCGGCATCATCAATATCCGCCGTATGCTCCCAAATGTTTTCTTGCAGGTAAGGTGCTTTTTTGTCCAGGTAATCGCTTCTTTTTTTTGAAATGTCATTGAGAACTCTTAGTTTAGTCCAAGAGTGCTCTGATGACTCGTAAGAATAAGGCTGAGTTGTCGTTCTGTGTATTGATAAAAATTCTTTCAAGGGACGTGGTGATGGGGGGGGGGGGAGGAGATCTTCATGTTCATTCATTGCCTCGTTTCAATAAGGGAGTTGATTTGTCGGTGGGCAACTGAGCGTCTCATGTTGTTTGGAGCCCCAAACTGTTATTCTTCACAGGTAGTTCCGTCCTTCGAAGAGTTCGCTAGGATCTCTGGTTAAGGAAGTATGACGGGAAAGATGGCATGTTTCATGAAGTCACCTCCGTAATATGATGCTTTTAGGGTTAGTGTTATGTATTCAACAGATGCGTTTCGTTGAACATCTTATTATGCTCGCTGCATTGTTGTTTTGTATACATCTGTTGTTATTGCTTCTACGTCGCAATAAAGGTCTTTATGGTGGTATATACGCAGTGAAACTTCACTGTTTTATTTCTTAGGCACACAGTGAACTAACTGTTGTATTACCTGGGATAAAGGTGCGGCAACGGAACTTTATCGCTCAGGGAGGGAGCTTCGAGGCTCACATAAATTTTGGTGACAGTTACAGCTCGATCATGGTGCTGTAATGGAAGTGATAAAATTGTTTCAAGGTAGAACCAAATTGAATCGTTGCAAAATTAATAGAAGAGGCGCAATAATTCTAATATTGTGTGAGTACGAAGTGGTGTAAACGCGTGGACAAAATACAATCAGATAGCTCGAAGGAAAATAGTTTTTTTTTTTTTTTTTTTTAAATCAGAAAATGATGAAATGCCCAGATAAAGCAATTCGAAGGTCCCTTCACGTGGGGTGTTGTGGGGAAGGGAAGAGGAGAGCGATATGAGCCACTGCAACACGGGGGGGGGGGGGAGGGGCGACACCTCCCAATAACAGTTATTTCAAGTCGATATTGAGGTCAGATCGAACGTTGTGGACGTACCGTGGTGGATAGTTGTGGCCAAAAATTGACCGTTTTATGAAGCACTCGATTGTCTGGTGAAATATATTTGTTTTCTTAGTGGTGTTCTCTTACATAAATATTGTTATCTATCAAATTCGGTTATTTGCTAGCAACGTCAGCTATTGCTTTCTCTCTAGATATGGTTAACTTATGCATCTTTTTCTCCCATGCTTATCGCGTTAGGTTTGAATGATGGGGGCAAGTTGGTCGTTGAAGTAAGTGTTTCGGTTCGATTTTATTCTACCCGTGAAGGCTCTTCGTGTTAACATATGGATGATGACGTAAGAACCATCGCTCACTTTAGTTACTTTAAAAAATGATTGTTTCCTCTTCGTCACAACAGAAGAGTGTGCCATCTTCCTGTCTTTTTTCATAGATGCCAACAAGTAATAGTTCCTGATCGCATCTCTCTTCTTCGGCTCAGCAATTCAAATATCTCGTTTACAAATAATAAAACGTGTGCAGTAATGCATTCGTGTTTTAATCGAACTCGTCATTTGTATAATTCCTGTGACAAAGAATCATTCTCGCACATGATTTTGCGACAAGAACGCTTGTAAAACGTGTTGAGTATGTAAAAGCACTGAGTATACATGACCGTTTTCAAGACTGCTGAATCAACTCGAAACGTGGTATCTTTCAGTGGGAGCTGTGCCGGCCAAGTTTTTTGTCTTCATATATTAGTGGTTCTGGGAATGAAGGTATTGGGAGGCCAATATAAGTTACGCACGCAAACGAATCATGATTGTAATGCGCAATGCAAGTGAAAGCTTGTGAGGATGGTCATCGCGAATCGCTGTCTGAAAAATTCTCCAAAATTGTGCAAAAGTAACTGCTCCAGGTGGGAGCAAGACCGGATGCGTCACATGTATACATTAATGGAGCGAACTGACTGCGATTCGCGCAACATAATACTTGAAATCAACAAGAGTGGCATAAATCACTCTTATCAGCTGTTGACTGCAGCGTTGTGTTCACATCGCTGTAGTTTTAAGACTGACTGTAAAGGAAACGAATTCATAAAACTTGGTTTTTCCTCTTTCATTCAAAGGAAACCTAATATGCTTGTGTTTTTCAGAATGTTCGAGCTCTTGAATTCTTCGCAGTCATGCTGTGGACACTTTATTTTGTTCATAGATGTTGAGGTATCAATTATATGCGTACTGTTTTTTAAACTGAACCACTGATGTGACGTTGTTTCATACATGATTCCGATAAACCAGCATATGGAAGAGCTCTTGAGTATATGAAAGTATTCGAGATAGACTTCTGTTTCTTATGATCCTGGGGGAGGAGAGCTGCTACTCAAAAAAGGTCTGTATTCAAGCAAGAACAGTGGTTTTTGGTTCCACGACCGAATATCTGAACGGGCGATCGTGAGCATAGAAATGGTCTGATTCATCTGGGAAGCCAACCATTCAAAAAAAGTAAAAGCTGTCGCTGTATTGCATCCGCTTTTAGTGCTGCTGTGCAAAAAGCATTTGAACGATGTATCGAATAAATGCGGCCACTATGACGTCATTTTGTTTCTTATTAATCAAGGCAACCGATTCATGCATAAAGAACTTGTTCAAGTGGAGAAACTTCGTTTTCATTTTATAGATGTTCGCGCACTTTCCCGTGCAGGATGTATTTATTCAACTTATGTTGTTAATCATTACTGTTTTACTCCAAATTGATGGATATCGGATGCTCTAAATTACAATGGAAGTGGATTCATAATTTGGGGCACAATTTTCAACGTGAACACTAAACGATTTTAAGTGAGTCTGAGCGGTTATTTCAATTTTCTGAACTATACTCGGGCCTTCTGGTCTATTTTGAGTATAATTCTGTATTGATAATAGAATTTAATCTGACATGCAACTATCTGCTATGAATTTTGCTGATCACATGGAGGTTTCTAATTTCAGTTGTCTCTTCGGTGTTCCGCTCCGAAACACACAAAAATTGCCATCGGATTTCTAACTGCATATTTCAAATCGTGAGACCCCTAAGGGTGGTAAAAAGATGTTCTTTAAACGTGGAACAAAAGGATTGTTTGCAAAGTATGTTAGATTGCGCATTTTAATTATCGCCGGTTGTATGCGACTGCGGCGTAAGTATTCGTATTCGCAATGTTTTGGCTATATATTCTAGTAGTTTATCTTTCTTTTTCTTTTGCAGGAAGTGACGAGTTTATTGCTATTCGCATTGTCAAGCATTACTTTGTTGAAATCATCAATGTGAGCACTAAAAGCTTAAATATTCTTTTACTCTACAAAAATGGATTTGGTTGTTTGGTCACTGCTTTCAGGCAGGCTTCTTACTTTATGAAAAGGTTTTGACCCTTTTGTGTCGTTGATGCAAGCCGTTTTTGCTCTGAACAATATTTTTCGTTCTTTTTGATCAGTCGACGTCTCAGACGCAAATTTAAAGTGTTTGGAGATTTTTACGATTCACTATATAAAAGAAAAATTCTCCCAGATTCATTCGTCATAATAAACAACTTCGGAAAGGGAATGGATTTCTTTGCTTTGTAGAATAATGTCTTAATTGCAGTAATATTTGTAACTTTGTGATTAGTATTATGATTGTTCATTTCAGGTGTATTTCACCTATTATTTCGGCAGTGGATGAAGCGCAGATGAATTAGGCATTCTCATTACTCGAAGCTAGTAGCGGTGCGAATAATTCGACGGTGATTTCGCCGTTCTCTGTGGCTGTAGCATTGGCGATCTCTATGCAGGATCCAAAGGCCACACATACGATGAAATGCGACAACTTTTCGCTCACAGTTTCATAATAAGACTTTTTATACCTGAAAGAGATTGGGAACCGAGATGAAGGAATTATAAACAAAGCAAAATTCCAATAAAGAAGTACTAGCTAGCACTAAGGGGAGGTGCATTAGGGAATGTTTCATCGGTCAATCGGGGGTGAGGCAATTGCCTCATTTGTGATTGATTTCTTCATGTTTTTATTCTTCTTGTATCAAATTAGACCAATTTTTTCTTTCTAGTAATGCAGCCCACATTCAACAACTTCCAAAAACTAGCGTTAAATTTCCTTGTTTCCGAGACTGCTGAAAGGTAATAAACCTCCCATATGGAAGTTGGATAGGCGTTCCACAACATATTGCCATTCCTTATAAGCTGACTATTACTAATTAATAGAGGCGCTGTCATATATTGCATCTCATCCATCTGAAATCGATTTCAAGGATCGTATCTCTTGAATTTTCCCAGCTTGGGTTTTATTACCATTCGATCGTTCTTTTCTTTCCATTAATAATTTGAAGAGCATGATGTCATGTGCATTGTTTATGCTTCAGCATCATTTGCTTCATGATGGTATTTAATTCGATGCATCGTGCTTTCTATCTATAATTTTTTCGCAATCATTTAGAACTTCGTACATCGCGAGCACCTTGTAGATCCCATTCGGATTATATAATTTCAATCCTCGCAATCATCGATTGCCTATTCGGGAGAATTTAAACAAAATTAACCCTAACAAAGGCTTCGAATTCGTAAAACTTAATTTTTTTTAATGCTTCAAATGTGGATCTGTTGAGGAAAGGCTTTCTTCATGCGCTTTTTGAAATTTAGTTTTTTTCATACCACATTACACATAGTGGCACTGAACTCTTATTTATTCATTTATACGTTTATTTGTTTATTAACCTGTTTGCTTTATTCATTTTTCATTTTGAACTTTTATTTATTTTTTTTCTTCCATTTATTCAATGTGTTTATTTATTTTTTTAGATTTATTCTAGTTTCTGTTGTTGATTTTCAACTAGAAAAAGATAGCAGAACTCAAAACGATTGCTTCAGCCAAGAAGGGAGACAATAAACTGGTGTCGCCGATAGAATTTCTAATCAAATAGGAATGTATTCAATTTTATTTCACCTGCATACTCATCTGACAATGCATTGCACGATTACTTCGTTTCATTTCTCAATGATCAGAGCAAAGATTACGAGTTAGTATCTTCGAGCAAAGTGTATGTGAAGCGCAACCTCAAGCTACGAGCTCTTTTTTGGAAATTATTCAAGCGAAATATGGAGGCAATTTGCAACAAGTGGATTTCAGTTAGCCTAACGCAATTGCCAAAGTTTTCGCATCTTCCCGATTATCTATCGCTTTCGCTCGTTTAAAATCTTGCTGTATGGAGTATCATGGATGAGCACTTTCGATGTATTACCATCCTTGCATTCAACCAAGCACTTGCAAAGATGCAAAGATGCCTGCTGTGATATATATATATATATATATATATATATATATATATATATATATATATATAGTGTTGTGCTCATCCTGTACCACACATATCTTTGGGAATCCGCTTATTTGGTTTTCCTTTTAATTGGCAGAGGGAATGTGCTGAAAGTTTTTTGGTAAACGACCTACATAACTGTTTCCATATTAAGGCCGCCAAAGTGAAATAGTTAATATCATCAACGTTGTGCGATAAGGAAAGCTTCTTTTACGACTTGCAGGAAATAAACGATTGTGTGCAACAAGAGACCAACTCAAAGATCCACAATTTTGTCAGTGCTGGCATGTTCGATGAGCATTCTTTGATGGTCATCATCAATGCAGTATATTTCAAAGGAAAATGGAAAAATGCTTTTCTTGAAAAGGATACACATAGAAAATATTTCTACGGAAGTGAGAATAAACGAAGACAGGTAAACCACTTGTGAGTTTAACTCTTCGAAAGAAGGAAGCGTTTTATTTTAAATTTGAGTAAGTGATGAGAATATCACTTAAATCAACACAAAGCTTGCACTTCAAACAATAATTATCATTTTTTTCGTAAACCATGATGGAATTGCAGCAGAATAAGATAGAGTAGCAGAAGATACAATGTCTGAAGCTAATAAAGTTGACTTCAGCTTCGAGAAAGTGCATGATATATTTGCTTTATTCCTATTAGTTAATGTTAACTCTCTTTATGGATGCATATGCAGTTACGTTTTGTGATGAAGTTACCAGTGAAATAAATTGAACTCGAATTGAGCTACTAAACCTTTAGGTAGATACGATGCCGAAAGTGGGTGGCTTTCCGTATTTTGAAAACGGTAACGTGCAAATTCTTGGACTGGATTATGACGATGGTGAAGTAATTATGTATATATTGCTGCCGAAGCTGATGTATGGATTAGTGGCCTTTGAGCGATCGCTTCACGGCATGCGTATCCTTGAACTGTTGCACAACTGTGCGTGGAATGTCGTTCGCGTAAGTAATTACATAGTGATTTGTCAAGTTAAGGCAGGTATCCTTCCTTCCGAGTGCGATTTTAATGTTTGCAAATGCTTCAAATGAGCAAATAAAATGCGGCTTCCCTCTGTATTGCTTACATTTTAGGATCGGGAGTCTTTTTTCAACGGTGTCCAACAGCAATTAATGAAGCAAAATACACAGGTACATGTAGAGTTGCTACCCCTATAAATCTAGAGCATGCATTCAAATATTAGAAGCTTTCGAATGCAGTGAATCTTGGTCATAACAGTCAAATTTAGAAAGTAATCGACAGTGGTCGAACTCATCGCCGGTTGCGCAGTGATACCGTTTACATTTGAAATTTATCCGAAATTTTCACCTAACAGGTTTCTGCACACTTTTCTTATATAGAATAAATTGCACACATATCGAGCACAACGCAATATGCCATTTTTTACATTTCATAAAAATTTTAATATAAGCTTTCAGTCATTTTAAATTTTAACATGGAAATTTTCAGTCACCTTTATATTAAAGCTTTTCGCATTAAATATCGCACTTTTGTTCGCAGCTGGCACAAATGATACGTTCGGACGAGAATCTTAGTTTATTATTCGCCGACGATGTATTGTTGATTTTTTTTTTGATTGGTAATGAGTTAATGAAGTTTGGTTAGTTTATTGTATTCGTTCATTTTAATCCATGATTTGATCAGCTTATAGCTCAGTGACAAAGACTTATATTGGTTCAAAGAAAAACCATCACCCTCTTCTCAAAAAATGGAATCAAGGTGTTAATGCATGACTTTGGATCTTTTCCCAGATTTATGGCATAAAAAGCAATAAAAGTAATGCTTAGTATCCTAATTCATTTGATAGGCAGGCCTGCTTTTTTCTGCAAATTGGCATGCTGATTGTCGAGGAACTCGATTATAAAATGGGACCATTATTGCCAGTAAATGCGTTTACTAGAGAAAAGGTTAGGCTGATATCCCAAAAGAAATCTCACCTTTAAGATCGAGATGCCGAAGTTCCAACTTGAAGGCAAATTCGAACTCTCAAATGTCCTTCATCGAATGGGCCTGAACGATGCGTTCACGAGTACAGCGAATTTCTCAGGAATCAGTCCCTCGACACTTTTCATTCCGAAGGTGGTTTACAAAAGTCTAGTAAAGGTAACGATCACTACCGCTTGCATCCAACCACGTTTTCGCCACCTCGAAATTTGAACCCTCCATATCATTATTCAGGCCAAAAGTCGGCTAAAATCCACAGTTATTGAGAAGCAATGTAGATAGTATGAGTTTCTTTAAAAAAATCAAATATAACAGTTTCCCAAGAATATATATAGGTGATTACGCTTCTCATTAAAAATATATCAACACTTGAATTGCTAATTACTCATGCCTACGAAAAGGTGTAATGATAGATATATGGATAGATATATGATAGCGGATGAGCAGGCAGAAATGTGGCAGTCAGTCGAAAACTTAGTTGTAGGTCAATGAGAATGGAACTGAAGCGACAGCAGGAAAGCGCTGATGTTGTTTGGCGATAGACTGCCAAAGCCTCGCATCAACTTCCTCGCTGATCATCCATTTTTGTTTGCAATTCTCAAACATAACACCATCCTATTCATGGGTCGCCTTCGCTTAGCTCTCATTTCTCTTTGTTATTTATACATAAAACATATTAACTGAACTATTCCTCAAATTATGCATATTATTTATATGCACTAATATTTGTGTTAATGTAGAAAACTGTGAGAAGCACCTTCAAAGGCACCAATGAAATTACTTTACTTTTGCACGCTCTGTTTTCAATCAGTCTTTCTTATGTAAATATTTATCACAATCAATGTATCGTAAAGGTAGCGTACCAATCTATGTGGTGCTTAGACTTGTGAAAATGCGTTTTATGTGCAGTAAATTCTTTCAATAATAAGAGTGATGTGCTTTAGTGGGAAAATAAAATTTCTTACAGTATGGTGGCTCCTCTTTTGAATTTTTTTGTGTTTTAATCGTTACCTCAGAAATCACTTAAAAACGTACGCAATAGTCGATAATTCAGCGCAAATAAAAGATCTAAAAGGAACAAAACAATTTTCATGACGGATTGAAGAGAAAGAACTGTTTCGATTGTATAAAAACTTGTCTGCAGCACCGTGAGCAGAAATCTTTTTGACTTCTTCTAATGGAATCATACTTTCGACTATATCACTGCTCCTTGTGATAATTTAGTGATTATTTTTCCTCGATTGGGGAATATACTCATCAGCAAATTCTATAATTTTTGTAAAATCTTTAACTATTAGCAAATATATCCCATCTTTCATCGCAAGAGCCGTAGAACTATGAGCAGGTTTACGTTACAGTACTGTGCAATAAATGACTTTTCATTGGATGCAGATCGATTCATAGTGAAAAAAAAAGCGATAAAAGCCTTCAAATTTGTTATGGTGAAAAATACGAAGGGATTTCTTTGCAACGATATATTTCGACCGTTCCTTCTCTTGTTGTTCTATTTAATGCACAATTTATTTGTTTTGTTTACTTCTTTCCCTCATTCATGCATATACTTTAATACTTCTTCGAAGGCCTTTTTTAATTTGTGTCTTTATATGCCAATAAGTGTTTCATTCATTCACTGAAGTGGGGATAGAGGAGGAAGGAAGAAGTGAGGGACCTCGTCAGGTATCATTAATCACCATATAACCACTAATCTAAAATCAAAAGAAATGAAGCAGTGATTTCATTCGTTTCCTCAGCTAATACTGCGGATGGTTTCGTTTTGTCATCAAATTTCTCAAAAATCGGATGTTTAATTCTCGTTTAAAGCTGCAATTAAAATTTATTTTTTATTGTTGGTATATTGGCTAATAAAACGCGTATAATACACGAAGCGTCGTGTTGTTTGAATATTCGATGAGTGTGATATTCGGTTGTTTGAAGTTGTCTCACTTTTGCATTGCTTCTTTATGATTTTCACCATAGCACAATACCGTCTCCGATGTGACATGTCCTTGTGGCGATAAGTATTTGAAACGCTATGATAAAGAACTAACGCCTTTAGTATATCAATTTTCAAACATATCAGTCATAATTTCTTTGAGTATAATGAACATCTGCAAAAATGAACCTTTCTCTTAGAATAGGAATCGAAAGTGAATAAATTTTGAAGTGATCCAGTTAGATTCCTCTAATAACAAATATATGACTAGTTAGCAGGATGACATATGATATAGATTGCAAGATAGTACATGCAAGATGTGACATTTTTTGACGCTGTTTTGAATATGCGATAGTCATAGTACGTAACCCTAGCATTTATTTATTGATTTTTAAGTTCCGAAGAGGGTAAAACATACAAAAGTATGCGAGCATGAATAGCAACGACGAGGAGAACGTTCGCAAAGCTATAATGTAGGCGAACAGACAAAACACTAGGCATTTTCTTTCTTACAAAGAGAAAAATCCATTCGGATTCATTCGTGTTGTATCAATAATTGTCAAGTCAAAATAATTTCTTACTGCATCTAGAATATTTTTCATGTGCAGTGTTTGTAACTTGCACTTTCTCACCATTCTATGTAAATTTCGACAATCTTTGAATTCACATAATTTTGTTGTGCTGATAACTTCAACCGATTTTATTTCAGTTTTTTACTTACAATTAACCTTTTAAATATAAACAATAGTTACTATAAAATCGTTCACGTTCCACAATGTGGTCAGTTCATTATTGAGATCTAATATTGTGAAAGGCAAAAAATTAGTTGTTATCACAATTAAAATATGTAGATGAAAAATAACAAGCGACAATCAATGATAAGATCATTTCACACATTTTTGCATTTTGCTGAAAAGCAGTTTTTTTATAATTGGCTATGTGTACGTTCACGTTAGCTTCCATTTAAATAATTGGTCATTTATGCAAATTCCTGAACATCTATTGAATCAGCCGATTCGACTCGTTTTGATTTTAAGTGATATTAAATTTTACAGTACTAAAGTGATAAAAGGCTAAAGAAATCGGGATTCGTTATGGACTGCAGGAAACGTGCGAATCATTGTAATTCTCTATTCTAACCTCTGACTTCTCCATTAAATGACTCTTGACGTGCCAGATTATTGACAGCTTACTGAAAAAGAAATTTCTTTTACGCAATAGATCGATCAAATTTGATAGTACTGGATTGACAGTACTTCCTCAATGGAATAGTTGTGCAAAGAAACATGAAACAAAACCATACCACCTATTGATAACTCTCGAGAGCAACGCATAACCACGACTCATGATTTAGAAACCATCCTTGAAATTTTTTGCCAGAATTAAGCAAGCGCTGGCCAGATTTCTTCTCCCTTCTACGTTTTCCCCATTTTGACTCGCGCCTTCTTAGAAATTGTTGTATAGTGATCTTCGAATGAATTTTAACTCACCTTCAAGATTGAATGATTGCATGTTGGTAATATCAGAAGTTGAGCTTTTTGAACTTCATTTCCGTGTAGCCAAAATTGTTGATGCTCATACTTTGACTTGCTGTACTTCGCTCATTTAAACCAAGCTATCCTCCACGTCAAGTTACAGCTGTTGAAGCTCTACCATGCTGTGGTTTCAAGTTGCCGCTCTGTTGGCAGCATTTTGCTGGCAGCACTCAACAGCTGGTAATTATTTCTTCTTTTTCATACTTTCTTTGCTTGGAACAGTGTTGATTGAGTTCATTGTTCAGTGCCAAGGAAGTGGTGGTTATCATATATATATATATATGCATATGCGACGAAATTTTTGTTGATGTGTGTACAGTATGTGAGCATGCAGATTTAGCTTTTCAACTGCTAAAGATGCAGATAAAAAGTCGATTGCAGTGGTATAGGGATCATTAGTTCTTCTAAGATGTGATTATTGAAAAGAGTTGACTATCATATTAAACAATATTCTTAGACAACTCAAATGATGCACAAACAATTGAACGGAGACTGTCGATGACATCTTTAAAAAAAGAATTAAGTAATATCGCAAACAATAGAAAAAAGAATTAAATGATGCCAGAAGTCAACGACTAGCATAAAGATACAAAAAACAAATAACCAAATCATCAAAGATGAGTCAACAAATAAAATTCTCCCTCTTTATGGATAAGTTGCGTGACTAAAATATGTTTACAATATTTTTCCTCTTTAAAGCTTTCAGAGTGAATTGATAGATCATTCGATATGGGATGTAACACTTCGTGAAACATCCCAAATTTTTTCAGTGCAATCGCAGTCGGTTGCAAAATATGTCTCAAGTGAGAGAAAATGGTGCATGAAAATTCATTGACATTTGCAAAGTGAAAAAAATACTTTCAAATATTTTACACGGCTTATTCATGCAAAAAATAATGGGCAGAAGGCAAGAGATGCAAGAAAAGAGCAAGAGGAGAGGAGAGGAAACAAGTTTTGCTCCATATGTTTCATCACATGCAAGTGAGTGGTCCTTAAGTGCTTCACAAATTGCGCTTGATATTTTCATATAAGAAAGCTGAGCAGAATATTGAGACTATCCAAATGCCTTTTTCAAGCGTAAATGATAGCCACGCGCGTTTATTTTGGTCCTTATGACAAATTGGCTGATGATTTTGGGTAAGAGTTGACACAGCTTCATCTCGAGCAGTGTTTATCAACGTGCGACAATTGTCACAAACACCGACTGCTGTTCTTCCATATGATGTTTTGAGTTGTGCTAAGCATTTAGATAGGTCGAATGAATTTTCGATCCTTCGCCGGTATAATAAACAGTGAGGCTAAATGGAATATGGCTATCATTTGAGAAGAAAGCGCCTAAATGCTGACGGCAAATTCGTGTAACACACTACTGCAACACTGATTTTCGCGATCACATCTACATTACGTGGTGCTTTTATCTCGCCACGCACTAATGGCTCTACAATGTGCAAATTTTTGCCAGCAAGATTGTATATTTTGGTATTAGCATTGGTACAATCAAGAAGCACAGATGGTGTGATGACACAATTCTACGACATCTGAAATAGGTAGTTTTTACTTCGACCACAACCGATGGGGGGTCATAGGAAAGTAATGCTCATCACATCACCTTGTAAACCAATTCGATAGATTCTCATTTCTTCCCATTCACGACTTAAAACCACTATATCGAATTTTCAGCTTGAAACGTTAGATAATTAAAGACGAAGTTTCGATTTCAAGAAGCGAACCCGTAATCATTTTCGCAATGACAGAAAATTAGAATTTTGCATAACCTGAATTAATAGTAGCATAAGAAACACACTGCCACATCTAGAGTTACTAAAAGTAATGCAAACGCAATTTTTAGACAGCTGCGACCGGATGCAAGCATTAGGAGACAAGCTCACTAAACTCTTCACTCGGATGGGTCCTCCTCTTTTGAAATTGGCTCGGCAGTTGTCGAGCATTGAGGAGCTTCTCGAAAACAAATGCAACAAGGCACTTGATGACTACAGGACTTGCAACAAATTCCTTGAGGAAGCTAAATCGCTGGAAAGCAATTTGGAGGGGAAATGCTCCAGGCTGCGCGGCCTTGGAGGTTCAGGAGGCCAAGGAGGTTATGGCTTGGGTTATGGCAATGGCTCAGGCCAAGGGAACGGAAGAGAAGGTGGGAATGGTAACGGATATGGGAACGGTCGTGGAAATGGAAGAGGCAATGGGAATGGAGGTATGGGAGGAGCAGGAGGGAACGGTAATAACGGTTATGGTGGGTGGAACAATGGGAACGGTGATGGAAATTGGAACAACGAGAACGGTGGTGGTAACCAAAACAGCGGGAACGGTGCCGGTAATTGGAACAGCGGGAGCGGTACTGGTGGAAACAATAGGCAAGTGGTATCCTCAGGGCGATCGAGTTCGATATTACAAAAAACAGCAGTGGAGAGCGAAGGCAAGCGATTTCAATTAATGCATTGATTTTCGTTTGGAGTGCACTGCTAAAATTATTTTCATTCTTTTTTCAGCCACTTAAATATGCTTAAAACCACCGTAGAGTATGGTAATCTCTAGAACATGGAGAAATGTAAAAACGTTGAGTGGTCTCACTGAAGGTATCACACAGTACTGATTATCCCTCCACCATATATCTCTTTTTTAAGTAAGCATTCACCGAGCTTCAGAAAGAAGATACCCTTGTCTCCTTTAAAAACCTATACTTCGATGCACTCCTTCCCCTCCACCCCTCCTAAAATTTGAAAAAAACATTCGCATATGGCTCAAATAATACATCAAATGCTCTGCAGTGCAATATGCAAACTTATATAAAAATGGCCTAAAATTTATTTTATGTTGCACATTATTTTATGCGTCGTTGTGTAGAAAATTTGGAAGAGTGAACCCTTTACTAAAAAATGGAAAACCTCAAAAAATTTCTAAGTCCGAGGTTGACTCTAGACGATATATTGACTTCTAATTGAAAAGACATGCATAAAAGCGCTTTTGGTTAAATGATCCTGCAACATTATATATCTTAAATACTTTAAACCACCTTCAAACCCAGAAAGCACAAAAGATTTCATCTCAAAACTGCCTCAGTCTCCCACCTTCTCTGCGCATTCAATGATGAAAACATACTAAAGACATAGAATATGGAAACAAACACTAACAATTGCAGCTGGGCAATTTCAGACATCGAAGTGTCACAGACATTCCTGCGATCTTCGTGTCCTAGTGAATGGAAGAAAAACGGGTCATACTGCTACAGAGTAAGCATTATTTTTGTCGAAACTCTCGTAACTTTATAGGTTTCATTCACCGCTGACAGGTATGATCTTACATCACTTAGTAGTGAAATATAACAACTTCCATGTCGATTCATGAACATACAAGTGATTAATACTCATTTGAAAACGACTAAAATTCGTAGTTTGTTGCGACTGGCAGTGGTGCCATAGAGAGGGACCGAGTGTAGGAGCCGACAACCGTATGTCGATGCCGATATGCAAGAGCACAAGCAAGATAAAAGCAGTAGTTTATGGTGGAGCACCACAACCCCCAAACACGAGTAGAACCAATGACATTCAAACCCGCCGAAGCTTGACTTATATAGCCCCCTGTATCGCCTGGGGCGTTACGAAAGCACATAAGTTGATGAGTGACATTATGCGACGAACAATATTTTAGAATCAGCATGAATTCAAATAGTATATTAAATCTTGAGCAAAAGAAAGCTTGTACTACATAAGTGGGGTCGATATTGCTGAGAATGGAATGGACTGGGTAGAACTTTGTATTGTTTGTGAATGATTATTTCAAAAAAAAAAAAACAATATGAAGCTTGGAAGGAGTCTCATTAAGGCTGGTAAAATATGCATTCTTGCATTTCTGTACATATGTTTAACGATTGCCTAATATTTATATAAAGCCGCTTCCCGTCGAAGACTTCTCGACCAAAGACTATCCGTTCCAAAAATTATTTCGTCTTATGCCGCAGTGACATGCTCAAATGAACCGAAATATTTCACTGTCACAATGAACCGACGTCTCTGCGCTCACCCCACATCGCCAGTTTGTGAAGCCCTACCAGAATGAACATTCAAATTTCGGGAGTCTGCCGTGTATTTTTATCGTTGTCACATGGATTCGTTTGTCGATTGGTGTCCAAGCTTGTTGCATGTTTTGTTTAATATTTTGAAAAACTTGGCTTGCAAAACTTTCAGACTGATTTTCTTTCTTTTCGAAATTCGATTTCTCTTCCTCCTATTTGATTTCGAATTGATGAAAATTGGTTTTGGCCGTTCGAACAAATGGGACCAACAGCGCGATCTTTCTTGCTGCTTGCAAACTCAGGCTGGTGGTTAGAGGCGGTGCATATAAAGGTTTCGCGGGGTTGTTTCATAAAGCACATGATAGTTGAGCCGTCGGCTGCGAGTTGTTGATAAGGTAGGTGATTTAGTTTTAAATGCTTTCGCTCCATGATTATCGCACAGGATAAAAAGGGAAGACAAAGAAGCAAGCAATAGCGAAGGAAAAAATGCGTCAATTTCATAAAATGAGATATTTTCCTTATGAGTCCATTCAACTGCTGCAGTCGTTCCTATGTTGCCTATTCACCATTTTACGTTTATCTCCTGTTCTACTGCTTGTCTTCTCAGAATTCACCGCACAACCCACAGCCAATCACTCTCTACCCTGCCACACAACCAATGCAAATCCCCCAACATAAACCCCTAAACCACTATTTACTAGCTCACGCTCACGCATTCTCTCTCTGCTACCGTGCAGCCTCACGCTTGATCCTTCAATTCATTCATTACCCCAGGTACTTCTCCGCGACAGTGTTCACCTCCCACCATCTTAAACTTAACCCAACGGCTTAACAGCAACCCGCATTCCACGACTTAGCCCACTATGCACCACGTCAAACCACCCCATAGACTCCACAACATGCCGCCTATAACCATCAGTCTGAATTTCCAACCAGCAGAAAAAAACAGTGCCATCAAAGCATCTGTTGGAACTATCAAAGCCAATTCTTTCTATTCGAAATACAACTGCCGAAACTTTTGCAATTCAGGTAGCAACAGGACTTTGAAATTCCGACGATTTCCTTTCGAGAATGAAGGGAATTGTTTTGAAAGTTCTGCAAGTCAGTCCTGAACTAAACGACAAAATTTGATATGCCTGAAGACCAGTCAAAAAACAAGACCGTGCGATAATGATAACAGTCAACAAAGAGGGGGAGGGGGAGGGCAGAGGGAGGTTGTCAACATTCGATCGGCTACATCGGCAGAACTGGCAGAACTTTGCACGATGTCGTCTGGAATTTCCTGAATTGCTCAGATATTCACCTCGTTTGCATTTATCTTCACGAATTTACAAAAATTTATTTTTCTTCCGCTAGTTCTGCCGATTTCAAATACACCAAAATTCTGCCAAAAACGACACTTTCATATAATTTCCGAGTTTTGTGGCGTATAATTTTGAATGTTTTCTCATAAATTTATGCTGGAAGTGATTGGTGAACGAAGAAAACGTTAGTACCATTTCTGATTTGAAGATCATAGGTAATTAAATCAGGCGAAACTGAAATCGAATGCTCTATTTTTCTCGACTTTCACCAATGATTCCGAACCCGACCTCCTTGCGTACAGTCAAAATGATAAATATTGCAGTTCATGACCGTTCCTCATACCTGGCAAGATGCTGAGAACGTTTGCGTCGGCATGGGTGGACATTTAGCGTCAATCCATTCTGCTGCAGAGAACGCCTTCGTTATTGGTGAGATATACCATGTCACCGTGTTTATTTTATTCTCAAGAGGATGGTTGATTCATAATGCTGTCAACTTTTTAAAACCCTCAATAGGCAGAGGATTCACGAACGAGAACTGCTATATTCAGCGTAATCTGGCGTATTCAGAAAAGCATCGAATAATACGGCGAGTTAGCATAAAATATGAAGATTCTTGAAAGCAGAGCGATATTTTGAACTAGTGACAGACAGCGAGCGAATTCACGTATGTTATTTTGTAAACTTTCACTGAGAATTTTACATAAGATGCAGAAATCTACACATCGAGTTCTTAGTATTTTCTGCGAAATTTATATTAACTGAAAAGGTGTATTGGAAAAGCTGGCAAGATATGCGCATTTGCAGTCTTACTAATCAGATGAACCAATTTAAGGGAAGATCAGCTAAGAGTAGAACACCCTTGGCTAAACACTCATGTTTTCGTTGAAATTCCAATCATCGCCTTCGAAAACTAAGAGCGTGAACAATCCTGATTCTTTCTACTTATATTTTATCAACTAACGATTCCTTCGACCCAATCGGCTGCAGAATGCTGTCTGAACGGTGTGTAATATACGTCGATTTCTTCGCAAATTGCTACTCTTTGGAAATTGTACTTGCACACACATACAGACATACACACATGCACGTAGACATACGCAGGTCAACGCATACACGCACAGCATTCATGCACGCACACCATGCACACATGCGTGTACACATGCTCACGCATATCCATCCACAAGGAAGCACACCCACAAACATGGACAGCGCTGAGCGCTCAAGTTTTTCGGAACGTATAAAAGCCCATTGCGGCCAGGTTGTATATGCAATGAGTTTGGCAAATGTAATCATTATCTACGGAACGTAGGACGGTCAACGGTCTTGGTGGTAAGGAGATGGCTCATTCAATTCTCTGCCGCTGCTACTGCTGCTGCTGCTTCACTTCGCATAACACGATTGCTATTCTTTTGCCTAAAAAGGCCTATTTATGCGTACTTATGCATCTTCGGGTATATTTATAAGCTCATATAGGCTATTAAAGGTTTTTCAAGGCTGAGCTCTTGTCTGCGCAATTAGTTTTTCTCCTTCCAAACAATAATGCGAAAGAGTTTTTAAACGAGACCGTTGTTTAGCTGAAAGGGAACGTTGAAGGTGAAATCGTCTAAACTGTAGCAAATTAAGCATTGCAATCTGCTAAAATTTGCATATATTTGATTGTACTGTGGAATAATCTGCATTGCGTGGGCTCAATGAGCAACGCTTCACAAATTTCCTGTTTGACTCTTTAGCATGAAGAAAATTAGAATATTTTTGCACATCGACATTATTTCACCCCTTCTTCTGTCATGTAGCTATTGGTAAGATCACTCGTCTGGTGAGGTCAGAATCCAAAGAAAAGACTAGTGAGATTGACGGTGATCACCGGAATGGGGCATGTGCTTTGAGAATGGAACCAAGTGAGCAATGCAAAAAATAAATCATCGACAAATTATTGAAAGTAGAGAAGGGTTTTTACCTTCGCCCATTAAAATTCTGTCATAAACACTTTTGCATTTGCTGCTTATGTTCTGTGAGGATGACAAAGTGGATAGGAGCGGAATTTTATTATACATGACTGAGGTTTGCATATACTGTAAAATAAAAAAAAAAAATTCAGGACTTATGGGGATCTATGGCGCTCCCGCTAACACACTATTAGCGAATGTGTGGATTGGACTCAAGGGCTATGGATCTAGTTCATGGCATTGGATCGATGGAACTGTGGTAAGCTAAATAAAGAACTTCGGGTAATCAGCCTGCTGAGTAACATTTTTAGAGGTTTCTGTCGCAGTGCGAAGGCTGGATTGCCGAGGACGTAGCAAAGACTGACGGAAATCTTGCAGTTTGAGATAATCCTTAAGAAACCGTATAAAATCTGAACTCCAGAGCCGTCAACATGGATTCTGAGAATTTTACAGCGATGATTTACGTTTGAGTCCAATGTTGCATACATTTTAGAGTCTTTGGAAGCTCAGGACGGGTTTATAGATATTTTGATGTGCAGAACGCCAAAGATCGGAATCTGCAAAAAATTTGAGATTCAAAATATGCTATACTTTATACCTTTGACCGTTCCTGTTGATTAATATAAAGGAATATTTCTTGGCTACCAAATTTCTCAGCAGGTAGAGGAACGAGAAAGAATGTAACCTCCAAAACGCATGTGATAAGGATTAGAGAGGTTTTTGGTGAGGATGAAAAAACAATCGCGGCTTATAGTTCACATCGAATGGAACTCAACTGAACATAAGAGGTTTTCGATCATTTACATATCTTCAGTATGTCATTAG
Source organism: Baylisascaris procyonis (assembly GCA_037389465.1). Taxonomy (NCBI): domain Eukaryota; kingdom Metazoa; phylum Nematoda; class Chromadorea; order Rhabditida; family Ascarididae; genus Baylisascaris; species Baylisascaris procyonis. The sequence goes on from JAZARR010000221.1 coordinate 629,583, forward strand.
TCGCATGCATAGCGTTGAGCGATCTTATTTGCAGGTTGATTATCAATATTGGGGTCCGATGTACCCCAGCTGGCAGTTCGAGCAATGCGGCCAGTTAATCTACCGATCTTTGAATAATGGCAGATTTAGCTCAAGTATACTCTCGACGTGGAACAACTTCGAATGCTCAATGGCCGTAGAGAACTTCGTTTGCAAGATGAAGGCTACCTAATCATGAGTGTCAATTCGTAATTTAACAACACTCATATAATCTCAGCTTTAATAAACAAATATCGTCTGTCACTTCCATTCCACATCGCACGTGATATAATACTGCGAAAAAGAGGAATATTGAACCATTGAGCCATTAAAACCCCTACCCCCACCTCCGTCCTCCTTTCCCCCGTGCGTATACAAATATATTGCGGCATCGGAAGTAACATCTTTTAAGCAGTGATAAACAACGACCTTCGATGACGAAAGTGATCAGAAGTTGGGAAGTCATTTGGTAAAAAAACATGTGCCGATATCGAACTTAATTATGGCTGATATATGAGCTGGAAAGAGGAGGTCAAAGTATTTATTAATAGTCCACTGGAATATTTATGCAATGTTCAAGAATATTGGCGTTTTTCGAGTTCCAATTTCAATATGGCACAACGTCAAATATTATGCATATGATGGGCAGAATGGCTCATAAATGAAGGCAATGTTCGTGACATTTGTTAAAAAAGTGCAGAAAGTTGGGTAATAAAAACGCCTAAATTGATATAGAAGCATTCTTGATATATGCGTGAAGGTGCATAATTAACAGTGCATACCTCAAGCATTACTAATCATTGGCTGATTACTATCAAAGTGATTCTAGACGCCTTCGGCAGTCTAGTGCTTAAGTGACTATTCCAGCGTTTTCATTCCAAACTTTAAGAGCTTCATCCGAAGTAGGAATCTCCATTTTCATAAATTACGCTAGTTATGGAAGTGAAAAGAAATGGGCCATTCAAATGTGAGAAGAAACAATGATCCCCTCATCCCAGCCCTGTTTATTATACTGCCCTCAGAAATTCATTTGAAACATCAAAATGGTTATTGACATTCATATTGATTGATATGGGTCCATCAGAAGACCAATTTAGTGATGGGCGTTATTTAACACTTTACAAATTTAGTGATTTGTGTGGAGCAAAAAGAAATTGGGAAACTGTTATTCATAGTGGGCATGTGAAGTGTGTTTGTGCAAAGAATATTGATTCCGAAAAACTTTAGAAAACTATCCAGAAACTTTTCATTCACTTCTCGTTAACCTCACCTCTAATGTCAAATAAATAAATTTTTAGGAAGTGCAGTGTCATTGAAATTAAAATCGTCCATGTTGCTGAAATGTTCTATTAGAAAATTTTATTCAACGAAAGGCTTGAAAGGTCTTTGCAAGGCGAGTTGTCTCATTGCACAGATATAGTTTCTCGGCAAAGGCACGTCACGTTCCCATTCAGGGTAACAACCTTTTTAAATATTGAGCCATGCAAATGCCTTTATTCGTTAATCGAATAAAGCGGCGATCCGTCTCAAAGCGCAAATCAAAACACCAATCGCCTTTTATGGCCCTAGTTCTTTCGAATGTTCTTTTGATGTGCGATTTTCATTCATGTTGTGTAAACTGGCTTTCATTTGCATATTATGAAAGTGTTATATTCGCTCGTTTTTCTGTCATGTATTTTCCCTTAAGCTAAAACTGGATTGATAGCTAGAAGAGTGATGGCTGTGGAATTCAATGAATCTGATGACGCCCCATGCCAATATCTAACATTATGATCATGTTCTTTAAGAAATTATTATAGGCAATCAAGTAGAAGGAAAAGCAAATTTTTAAAAGAACTTCAGTCATAAAGTTTGAAAAAATGCCATATCTATCTGCCTAGCCGTTGAAAGCAAGCATCTACGGATGAAACGCTTCCTTTAATACCACAAATCTATGAGACTGGCAGGCTTATTCCGCCTGCTATGGTGAAAATATTTTACTAGTAGGAACCTAGAAGTCCTATTCACTGAGGCACGTAAGATAAAGTAGATTATAAGATTATGGGAGTAAGAAAATTAGATTGTTATGAAAGAATTATATATATGACGAATTTTATTGCGATCCTTGAATAGGACGATGATGTTGCAGTACATTTGCCTCTTTCGGTCGTGTCTGAAGCCAAGCAAACATAAGCAAACCGAATATGATAAACGATCCAACGAAGAACACTTCGATGCCCAAAAAAGTGAGAAACGTTGATGTCCATGCATCATTAATGTCGTTACTCCTTAAAATAGATCACATTACTTTGGGCAGAAAAGTTACGATAGTTGTTTGATCCTCATTGTCTGTCTGCAGACTACTGCAGAATGGCCATCCGAATTCACTCGTATATGTATTTAGTCAAAGCTGAGATGATTAATGCAAGAGAATTCTGTAGTTGTGCTCGTGAAGGGATCCAAAAATTTTTTCATCGCAACCGGAAAACGGAGAAGTGAGAAAAGACCTTTAGAGATTCACATCGGTGGAAAGAGGGTTTAAAAGTCCATTTAATCTAATATTGTCGCTGCTGTCGTTATGTGCTCGTTGGTCAGCACTCTGCATAACTCATTAGCGTTAGTTCGGTTGGCTGTTCATTTGAATGTGCAATCAAAAAATTTCACATACAAAACTATATGGAAGTCATCTGGTTAGTTGTTTATCAAGTATGCAAATGAGAAGATGGAAATTATTGGCCGTTATGAAAGAAGTGAAACTTTTAAATATGGGAATCACTCTTGGCCTAAACGCTGAATGTAGGAAAAATACTGCCACCTATGTATAAAGCGAGAACGTAAGATAAGCAAATGGGTCTAAGTTGATAGCAGACCGCTTGGAAATTACCTCATAATTTTCATACTGTTTAGATATCATTGCAGTTCTTAATTAAGGCATGGTACGCTTTCTTCCTCTTCTTTGTTCGATCTCTTCTTAAAACAGTAAAAGAACGAGCAACTATAATGCTGCGTAATGATGCACAGGAATGAATCAAAACGCTATCGTACCTGACGTTGCGAAGGTGGGTTGGCTTAGTCGAAACATTTATAGCACTGCCCACTTTACTGAATGTGGCAAAACTCACACCACGGCTTGGTGCTCGACTTGCAAACGGGTACCTCAGTGCGGTATTTGGATCCGGTTTAGTCACTGACATGTCGTTGCCATAATTGAAGCGGTCACCTCAATTAGAAAGAAATACAACAGTACAAAGATCTGTTTGTTGTCGTTTCAACTTTCAAATTTTACTTCGCTTTCAAAAAACTCGAATAGAAAATTCACGAGCCAAATTTGACAATCGCTCCATGAATTCCGCATATCTCTTCATGGCAACTATGATATCTCTTGTTTAAGAAATTCAAAGCAACTGAAACAGCTTTCTTCCACGTAACTTCGCAATTTTCATTGAAATCAGACCTATGTAGCATCCGTATGCATATATCAGGTGAATAAAAAATCTATGAATTCAATCAATGAGCTTTACTTCCAATATATTTAAAAAAAGCCTCACGTGATGTAACAGTCATTGTTGACGATTTCATTTCGATCTTCGAAGAATTAGAACGCCTCGCATTAATGCTTGAAGATGAAGATTTCACACGCAATGGCTGCTGAAGATCTGAAAGGAAGACCACCTTTACTGCTTTGCTGGTTGAATATGTTCGACCGATGCCTCTAAATTTGACGCGCTAAATAAAACAACCAGAAACTTCCTGTTATTTTACCTCGAGTTATCAGACCTGGTGACCGCATCATGAATTTAAAGAATGCGAATGGGGGGGATAACATATTTTACTGAGTGCGCCAAATTAAAATGCAAAATTCGAATGGCCGATTCGGCCGAACAATAAGGGTTGCCGAAAGAAGGAGTTGATAAGTTTGATGTTTTGAATGAATCGGATAACGCGTTCTACTAAAATCCCAAGTTGGATGCGGCGTAGCTAGATCATATTGACAGATAACCGGATAGCCTTGATGTAGCTGCCAATTATGACTCACCTGCGCAAAGACCGGGCACCTTGCCTAGTAAATTGTGCGTACCATTCACTAAACGGTGCCTTTTATGCAAACTACGATTGCAGTCTCTTACTTAAGCGATAACAGATAGTACTAAAAATTTTGTTTAACCAGCAAATTGGTACTTAAATTTGTTACCACTTCATGTAAAGGCATAATTATTTGTGCCGGAAAAGTCTGACCATATCTGAGGTGAGTGTTGAGAACGGTTTTCAATTTGAATTTGGACCGTTGTTTTAGGTGATTGCAAATGCGCATTAAATGATAATTTTTTTTTGTATTGTTTGCAAATCTGTTCTGTTATCTAAAAGTTCGCAATTTTCACCAGTTTGCAAATCGCATACTTGGTACTATAAAGTATGCATATATAGCAGTTTTAACCACTGCATCGGACATTACTATAAAAAGCACTTTTTATTGTACACATTAAAAAATTACTTTTCTTTGAAAATGCTCAGTGCAGGCGCAACGATAAGCACCGATTTCTTTGAACTGCAAATTCATCGCTTGCTTTATTGTGATTTATTAAATCTCCATCCGAAAGTTGTATTCCGAACGATAATCCAACAAATAATCATGCACGTATTCCAGCTCTTTCGATTTCAATATGCTCGGATAAATTTCTGCGCGATGCATTGATCTAGAGGAAATCTGTTCGATATTTGCCGGTGAGCTTTTGCTTCAGCTGAGAAATTCATTGAAGAAACTCCACGTTTCAGTGTTATATTTCTGAATTGCTTCTTCTTTATAGCTATATATTTTTTTGTGAATTAGGACAACCTAGGAACAGTAAATCGCAATACACAAACACTCTCTAATATGCTTAGAGAGGAGTCAGTGTGATGCTGGTGTTTCTTCGATCAGTTCTTTAAAATTTCAAGCTTCTCAACTAAGTGGATTTAATTATAGCCAAGTTTATGAACAACTTCAAAAATTTTGTTGGAATCCGTAAGCAGTCAGCCGTTTAAGTTTGACTGCTCCCATCGAAAAATATTTTTAAATAAATTTTCCCTGTAATCACACATCGCTTATCCAGTTTGACCGATGTTTATGACTGGAAACTGACTCTGAATCGCTGTTGCCTTCGCTTTGATTGTCGGCTTTCTCCCATACATTCGAATCCATTCGACTGTACCTTCAACGAAACAACATCGATCTGAACTTTCGTTAACTTCAACGAATAGGACGTTGGAATGAGGCTGCCTTCGACGGTTTACCAATTGCCAGCGTTCTCCAATGCGCAATTCGATTGCATCGTTGCGCAGAGTTATCTCCAAATTCACATTCGTCGTGCATATAAGCAAATTTAGACGCTATTAACGTTGAAAATTGACAACGAAAAATTGATTTTCATGCTTTCATTCACAGAAATATTCGCAGAAATATACGGTTTCCCTTCAACACATTCTTTCTTTCAGCATGTTTTCGGAATACAAATGTGCTGCATCCTTATAATTCAGTTAATATGTTTTAGGTATATCCTTCAATTTCAGTATATTGAACAATGTGTTTTTTCACCTAATTTCCGAGTACTCAAATGCTGCATTATGGTTTGAGGTTTATGAATGGTATTGCACCAAAAGAAATTTCGCTGGTGGTACATGGGCATTTGAGGCTCTAAATTCCAATGCCAATGAAGGTCTGGCTATTAGCAGCTGCTTAGTGATGTTTTATCAGTAATTTCAACAAACTGAACCAGTGCAAGCGAAGAGTATAAATATTGCACCTCGCTCGACTCTCGCTCTTCTTCTATTAGGATTTGCGCGATTTGATTGAAAAAATGATTCATTTAACAAAGCAAAGAGAATTACCACATTCTGAACAGAAAGAAGTACTCGATGGGGCAAGAAACAGCAGATACCTCACCTATCCCTGCATCATTCAGATCATCGATCAAGCATCTTCAATATCTCGCATTCTGTACACAGGTTGATGCACAAAAATTGAGCAAACTAAAGGACCTTCAGAAGCGTCTCAAGTAAATAAATAACAAAGACGGAGAAGGGTTTTAGAAAAGTAGGAAATGCGCTTTTTAGTTGAAGTTGTTATTGCCCAATTATTGTATATTTTGCACATAGGCTACGCTTAGCACTCGAGAAAAGCACGCTTAGAGCCTCTCAAATTCGAGGATTCTCGTTTTTCGAGGAAACCCCAATCTCTTCCCGAGATGTTCGACTTCAGAAGTTTGCACTTTTCGAGTGCAATATCAATAATAGCCACATGATGCTAAGAAGTAACTTCTTTTACCTTACTAATTACTGTTCTCTGCACTGAACAAGTGGATGTGGCTGCTAAACTCTTCGCCTGAACATCCAGTTCGGAAATCGTGACTGATATTGGCTCCGTCACATTTTCCACGAAATCCATAGCGATTCGCACTCCTCTATCCCGTTTACTCGTTTTTAGGGTCAATATTAACCTGAATTCAGAATATTGCTATGTGTGCTGCTTCGAACACCGAGCACATATAGATTCCCTGTAAATTTGCTGAAATCGGTTCGCCTGATGGTGAATAAGCTATCGACGGGAGGATTTTTCGAATGTTAGCCGTTGACCGGCCGAATCAGTTGCTAGATCACCACGGCGCATTCTCAGTGATCAGTCCGTTCGATCTTTAGAAGAGGCTGAAGAAATCAGTTGAAAGAGGTCATTTGGAAATTTTAGGCAAAAAATCACAACCATCGGAACCATTCATGACAATAACGTACTGTTCAAATCAATAGGGAATCTGTGGCGGGAAGTCGAATTTTTTCAGCCAAAAAATATTTCTTCACGAAGAAGTCGATTTTCTATAATCTTTTATGGTCCTTCAAAAGAAAGTCAACACTGAAAACAAGATAGATATTGCAGCAGATTATCGTTTTTTGCTGACCAAAGGTGCAGAGGGATGAATCGTCGCCTCGTACTTTTGTTATCGGATTGCAGGCATCCGTTTTGTTTGCTACTGGGATGGTTTCTTTCGCCAGGGTCATTCGCAGTGTTTGCTTTCAAGGAGCCGGGAAATTATTCCTTTGGTAGATTGTCAAGCAATTCGTACCGAATCCCACTAAACCTTCATTCACTTTTATCGCGCAAAACTGCCTCAGTGCTAAAAGCTGTATTCTTTCCTGCTGTTGCTTTCGCTCATTTTTTCGAGGCGGATGAGACTTTTTTGGACACTTTGTTATCAGAAAGTTGGATACCAGGTAAAGTTTCACGTATTCGCGTTTCCGTCCATTTCCAGGGTTTGTGTTGTTTAGCAGCCTGGTGATATCCGGTCACGAAACATGCTGTGAGTGGTATATCCTTGTTCAAAATGAAAGAGATTGTCTTGCGTTGATCAACAAAACCATATCGAGAACCTCGTAACATCGTACTAAATAAGCTGCCTACCAATCACTGCTCTCCTCCCAGAAACCATTCGGAAGGGTTCGCCTGATTATTTTTTATAAAATAGAGCAAAAACCTGTTGTGCCTATAGAATGTACTCTGCGAAAGGAAAATCCCTAAATCACAGTGAAATTCAGCACATCGGCGATAAAATGAAATCAAATAACGAACTATTCAAACCGGAAATCATTCATAATCATATCTTACCGCATCGAATAATCTAATAGATTGATGAAACCATGACAAACATTGCATTTCCTTGAAGCTTATAGCGTTCACAACTCTCCACTACAGATCTCGAATTTCGATAATTTTTCACTTGAAAATTGGATTTTCTTTTTGAAATTGCCCTAAATGAATAAACAATACACATCGACTTCATCACGATTGATCGCATTTTCGCAGAAAACACAAAGGAACAAAATAATCGCACAAAATAGATCTCATATCTCCCTAAGAACTATTTATATTTTTCGATACACGAGAAATGCGATGTACAACATAAAAGTATCTATTTAAAGGCGACTATATAAGTTGGTAAATGAATAAACACAGAGATTAACTGACCCACAGCTCTTGTATTCATTTTTAATTTAAAACGAAAAAATTGTGGATTATGATGGCCTTTAGAGAAGAAGATGGCATTGGAAGAAGTCAGCAGTCATGTTTAAATATTAAGGACATCACAAACCTTGCGCAGCGACGACTGAGAGAAAGATTCAAAAGCAAAGTGCCGGTTCCATTTACGACAACTGGAGCAGAGTTAGCGAATCGGCTTCTCTGAAGAACAGATGCAAGAAGATATTGAGTTCATAAGAAGCGTCAGAGAGAAGGTTAATTATGCCAAATATGGAACACTGAAGACAATGAAAACCCTTTATCAGTGCAGTGATGTAACAAATAGCGCAGGAAGCTAGCATCAAATAAGAGATATTTAAAGAAAGTGGTTAAAGGGCCTTGACAAATAGGAAAGTTAAATTAGACAAAGAGGAAGAAGGAATGAGATTCGGCAGCATCACTTCTGATTCTGAGCCAAGAGGTGACCCGGTCGAATCTATGATAATGTAGATGCTTAATACACATAGATCAGAGGTATTTCATCAGCACTTCAAGTATACCGAAACATTGCTATTCTCAAGTCGTGTTTGACATTCTTCTTTAAATTGTGCAACGACTATAGAAGATTATATATATATATATATATATATATATATATATATATATATATAATGTAATTTGCCGTGTACTATACTTTCTAAATTATGCTCTTAAATCACAGCAGGTGAAAAAAGCTGTGCTCTTTGCGAAGTATGTTGAAAATAGTAAGAGTCTCTTGTTGCTTCGGTGCTTTAAGTGCCCCATAAATGAAGCATTCGTGTTGTGATGAGTTTCAAGTGATTAGGTTGTTGTGCCTCAATACGATGCCATATCGCCACAATCAATACTTGCAAAAGCTCTTCCTTAATGACTTTTCGTTAGTTGTTTTTGTTATGCAATCAGATGTGAAAGCCACTAGGAATATACAAGATGCTTTTTTTTCAAATAAACAAATAACTGCGTCAAGAACCAATACAGTTGGAGTATTTTTTGGTTCGGAAGGATATTTCAAAATTCTTTTGACTCAGCTGTTTACCCACAAGTGCATCCAATGCAGCCAATTAAATTTTTACGATTCCTTCCCTACCAATCTATTTGCATTCCGCTTTGATCCCAGCTATTGTGAGGAAATGTCTGTTTTAATAGATCTACTCAACTGTTCTCAAAAGCATTAATTGATAATATCAATTATTAACACTATTATTCTAGCAGCAAACATCAGCGCAAACAAACCAGAACCTATCATTAACCCTTGAAAATATTCTTTTGCACCTTGCACCAGCTAACAGTAAAGAGATTCAACTGTAATATCAATAACCTAATCGAATTCAAGCTATATAATTTGCAGCTTGTATAAACAAGAGTTACAGTATTTTTTCTATCTAACGTTAGATCGGTAAGTGCTGCATAAAATAAAGGGGTAATAAACATGCAAAACAAATTTTAAATAAACCGACTTGGAATGCAATAGAAATGTTGATCGTCAATGAGGCGAATACTGCGCACAATATGAGCCAATTTAGCATTCTGTAATTAAATTGGATTCGCATGTATACATACAAATGAGGTGAAATATTTATAAGTATCAGACCACCTGCTGCTGACAACGAGTCATGAGTTTAGGCAGAAAAAATACATGAAGGATATGGGGTAAGTTTAGAATTTCATTTTAATTCAAGAGCAAATTGAGAAGCATAGTTCATTAGGTAACAGTCAAGTTGATCGCAAGGAATTGTTCTTACCCCTCGATCAAGAAATATCCATGAACTGAATTGAATAAAATATAACTTTGCATCCCTTCATGAAGCTGATTTCTGAAGACCAATACGAAATAAGTGATATTTCATATTTCTGCATATGATTTAGTATCGTTTTTCCTCCATATTCGTCCTTCTCGAACAATTGATGCGATTTCGGCAGAGAAATTTTTCATAACAACTGAGAGATGCAATTTCTTCTTCTGCATAGCAAAAATCAGTTGACTGCGCTGCTGATACATTCAGCTTTTAATATATATATATATATATATATATATATATATATATATATATATATATATATATATATATATATATATATATATATATATATATATATCCCTACGAAATGATGCACTCAAAATCAAAAAAATTAAAGCAAAAGCGCTTACCGAAAAATTCGCAAGCTTCTTTGGTTTAGATACTGCAACCGAGATAGTTTTCCTGTCCGCAGCGAATCGACGTAATTTAGGTCGCAATTTCTGCCTTCCTTTTAAAGTTCCACTCCTTAATCAAATATTCATTTGATGAAATTCTGCTTTTTGTTAGTTCGGTTTATTTACTTTGATGACGATCAATGTTGTTCGAAAACGACTACTTGCTTGAGAAAAATCTTTTGAGACCTCCGGTCTCCTTCGTTTTTTCTTCCTTTCAAGTTCGCTCGGTTTTCATCAACGAACCAAACGGTCGTAACGGATGTAACTAAGTTACTAGTTACATAATAAATCGCAATTCAACATGCAATATGTGCCTACGGCGCTGTCTGTGACAAAGAAATAATGACTGCTTGATTTGGGTTATTATGCGCTTGCTGCATCAATGGATGTGCTAACGCAGGGACACTAGATGCAATTTTCCTGCATAATGCAACCCATCTTAAGGGCAAAAGAGCGTGAGGTATAACGAACATTAAAAAATATTCCATTCCGAGCATGGTTGTCCCCTCAATCAGCTCTTCGCAACTGATCAAAGAGGAAGAGCAAAGTAGGAGAGCGTTGCTTTCTTTTAATGAAGTAAAAGGCTCATCAAATTATCATATAAACTATAAACATTGTAAAGGAAGTAATTCAAGAGTGACATCGATTCAGGAGACGTATGCTGGAAATAAAGTCTACGAAATAACAGAAGATCGTTTCTTCATAGAACAATATTTTTCCCAGAAATGCGGCACAGAATGTTATATTTCAAAAAGCATTCATCGGCAAAGACAAAGACGGACAATATTTTATGGGAAGCACCCTATTTCATTCAAAGAAGAAAAAACACCACAATAGGTGAACGCATAATTGAAGAAGATGAAACATTGTTGCACAAGTTTTTTTTATTGCTCATCTCTAGTCGTCCAGTTCAACGTATTACGACACCAACTGCAGTTTTGTTTTAAAGACACTTTCGCAATAAAAAGCTGAAACGTGGCTACGCACAAGGTCTTAGCAGATGACATGTTTATGGATCGGCTGCTTTTATTTTTAATCTTTTGAGAGGTTCGCATTTATACTCTCTAAAAATCAACGAAGTTATGTTGCTATTTTTAAGTAAAATATTCTTTAAAGTCTTTATTCGACTCCATTCTCATCACCTTATTTGAAACAATAAAAACAGTGATAGTTTTATGTAATTTCCTTCAAAATTTCCCCGGATTACTATACGAACGAGTTAAACCTTCGTCGGACTGATTATTTTTAAATTTTAAATTCACCTCGAGAAATCCAATTCACAAGTCAGACGTCGAAATTTTATTTTTTGTGCAACAATTGTGCAAAAATCACACAAAACCACAGCACGAATAAGCATTCTTCGACGTAATGTTTTCAAGATTCACAGTTATTAATGGACATTTACAAGAAAAAGTTTTCAGAAGCGCTTGAGTATTACGCTTTGGTTAGTAGCTAACAAATGCGACTGTTGAATCTTTGCAGTTTTCTGCTCTGCTCTATGTGACAACAAATCTGCTCAGAAATAACTGTTGTGTATTTGTTTATATGTGTGTGTCGGTATAGTTATAGATCAATCAACAGTGTATATATTTTGTGGGCTTATATGATTGACATCTGCTTGACGCTTCGTCTGTTTAGTTGGCTGTCCAGATCAGAAAATAAGCCTAATATCCAGTAGGTCTGATCTGATTTAGGTAGCTAAATCAGATCAGATCACAATTGGCCAAATACAATATCAAGTCTCCAGTGAGCTGTAGTGTGAAACTGTTTATATGAACACTACAAAAATGAGTTTGGAATGCCGCGATAATATCAGAAAATTTGCGTTTTGGCATCGTAAACCGACGTTAAGGAACCAGATTTCTAAAAAAAAGGATCGATGGATGCGTACGCAAACAAGAAATGAAGCACTTTAGCAGTAACGAAAACTGTTAATCTCCTGCGTACCTTAGGAAGTCATGTTTTTGTTGCCGTGATTTCTGAAAAAACCAACCATGGTTTTTTAAGACAGACCTCTGGAGAAAAGAAAACTTCTTCCGGACGTCGATGATAAGCAATGTTGAGATCGATCGAGTGAGAGCAATGTTAAAGGCGGTGTATTGCATCGCACAGAACGAGTGCTGTGCAGCCTGCTCCATTGAGCAAACGAAGCCCGCCCCTAAATCGCTGAATAGATATTATCAAGCGGAATAAAGAATGACCAGGAAAAATGACTATCTTCCAGGATGGACTCAGCATTTTTCGTAATGTCGAACATAAATAATCTAGCTACCTTCATAGATATGTGTGAATGGTACCAATTACGGCAAAGACCACCGAATTGGAAACTTCTGAATTATACTTCTGTATTAAATGGTTTCCACAAAGCTGCTAACAATGATCAACAAAGCGAGCATCTTCCAGGTTCCACAAAAAAATTATTTACAAAGTTTGAAAAGTTCCTTCTATAAGATATCCTGCTTATTCTCTACAAAATACCATCTAAAGTGTTTCTGAAGCATTCTCTATAAAGATATGATAACCCAGCTGAAAAAAAAACGATAATTTTAAACCTTTAAAAGTCAATCTGAAATGAAAGCCTACGGAAATTGTGATGCGGTTACCGGGAAACAGCAGAACAATGGAAGCAAACACCATTAGGATGTCGGATATTCACACTCATAAGACGTATTTTCACAGTCCTACCTGAATTTAATCATCGTACCGCACATTTTTCAACTCATGAAAGTCGATTCATTTATACAGTATGATGGCAGCAGGGTTTAGTTTGCATCGAAGAAGACGGCTTTATATTGGTGCCACAGCCAATCAGGCCTTTCGTGCGTCGGAGGTACATAAAAGTGTCAGTAATCGTTTATTTCATACTAATATGCCCAAAACATACTTTGATTGAAGAACTCCACTACCATATTATCCTATAACGAAACGCAGTGTGAATACAACGAAGTCTTAGACCCATTAAAATCTCTCTGCATTATTTACTCAGAAGTATGTGTTTCCTATCACATTAGGCAGAACACATTTTATGATCTCGGCGTTATTGTGACCAAACGCATTGCCATCTATACCTAGTCAAAAAAATTGTTTTATGAGAGACTTAGAAATCCTAATCGTGAAAGCAACATTGTGGAAGAGGAGCACGTTATCGAGTGCAGATTTGTGCTTCAAAACGCGTATAAATAAACCAAGCGTTCGCAGATCAACCCTATGAGATGCCTTCAGCAAACGAACTGCTAGAAATGCGCTTCAACTTGGGAAAACCTCCAAAATTTTGTGTATTAGCTTATAAATTCAAGCAAGCTTCCTCAAAAAATCCAACTTTTTCGATCCGAATGTCCAAGTCCCCTCCCACCCTCAAAAACCCCCCTCTCTCCCTTTCTCTCCCGCTCTTTTGAATTACCGACTGCACAATTGGTATGTAGCACGCTGTACCATTCAACCTTCTTTGATGAGCTCGCGAAGCGAGAATTGTGTGGTCATATTCAAAAGAAAAACTATTTGATACTTTTAGGCTAGTTTTTAAATTCTTCGAATATTTTTTCTTCTGGATGAATACTTTGCAACAAAGTGCTGACAGGAGTAGTAAGGCAGCTAGCGTCCATGCATACGTTCCACTTAATTCCTCAAGCATATGTGTCAATATTCGTTTATGCATTCCCTAGTGAACTGAAATTAGCCATAGACAGTTCCATTAAAAAAAATGGCCATTTGTCCAACACAACATATTTCAAAGATGCATGTTCACTTGCGAAAATGTAGCAAAAATCCGCCCACTCTCCCCATGACCTGATGTGTCGTTGGTTTCCAGCAGAGTGATATAGAGGACTTTTTTTCACGACTAGTACTTAAAAGCGAAGAATGAATATGACCTTCTGTTTTGAACTGCCTTGCCTAGTTGGACAGAGACGTTCATACCTGTAACAGGAGGTCCGAGTGAAGGAGCTAATAATCAAAAAATGATTCGCAGTTTCGCACAGACAAATGCACATAAACTGTTGTTTACAGTAAATCACAAAGAATCGTTAGAACACATATCAAATAGATGATCGCAAATATGATGAAGATCGCCTCATGTTTCTTTCAATGGTTTTCCGCTTTCCCATTTCGTAATTTTGATTGTTGTGGGATGTCCACGTCTGTCAAACAACGCCTTCGTTTCGCCCTGAAACGAGGAGAAATATTTGACGGTGGTGACAGTGAGTGTTCTAGAATATCCACAGTAACGCCAAGAATCAGGGAATTAGAAACAATGTAGGTCTACTTGAAAAAAACGTAACAAAAGAATAGCACTTATATAATTTGCATATCGAAAAAAAAATTTTCAAATTCAGTTCTCTTCGGCGAAAACCATAAACAATATATGGAATGGTAAATTTCAAATGTAATATAGCATACTTTAAGCAGTCCAACGTCATCCTGTCTTCAGCCCCTCTCTTCTTTCTCAAAGGAACGAAAGATCTTTATTCATAGAAGAACAAAGAAGACTGCAATGAACCAGGACAACACAAATGCGCATAATCCGAAAAACATCGTCCGAGAAAGCATCATAAAACTGCACCTTAGAACACACGACAATACGTTATGCATCAACTGCCTTAGATCTGGTACCTCCCCAACGATTTTTCAGTAAAACATTTTCATGACGGAGTGCAAATTGAAACGTTTTAGACAGTGCATAAAGACATTCCAGTTTCCAGCCTCTGCAAATTTTCTGCAAGGTTATTTCAAACCAGCACCACTGTATACTGGAAGCTGTCTAGGAGGTCGTTTAGGAAGCATATCTTTCGTGTCAACTGGAAACGATGGTCACGGTGACTGTGATGAGGAGCAAAAGCAAAGAGACTTTCGAAGGATATATCAGAAAATCCATTGATAACTTTATAGCACAATGCCAAATCAAGCATTTATCTTCTTATTCTAACTCCGAAGCTCGAAATTCTTAAGGCGTGCAGTGTAGTCGGGTTTATAGGAACCAGAAGACAACTTACGGAGGACTATACGGGTGGAATACTCTACGACGTTTTTAATATCTTTGATATCAGAAATTTAGCGAAGGTGACCAAACGGGACAGCAATATCCAATAATAGGATAGCAATATGTTACAAAGACTTTACAGTAGCGGCCAATGCATTCGTGCCACAACGACCACAAAATGCAATTTGCAGTTTTAAACGTCCTCGAAGATATTCTAGCGCATTGAAAATTGGAGTGGAAATTGAGACTTATCAATAAACCGAGATCACGGATAACATTTTCGTTGATGGCAGACATATTCCATCCATCCGAAGCGTGCATTCGTCTGAGAATTTATGTGCACGACATGGCATTTCTCATGAGATGCGTCTAACTGTCAGGCACTTGATCATGCAGAAAACATGCCGAAATCATCAGTCAACTGGTAAAAAATGATGGCCTGATCGACAAGAAGCCAATAGTTTTAGGTCGTTTGCAAACAATTTACATGTACTTGAAAGCTTATCCGACACTTATTAACATGTACGATGAAGAACACTGCCTTGAGAAATGCCGCTTGAAATAGAACTCCTCTATGATGACGACCTACCAATCGTAACTTTAAAGGTATCTCGGACAAAAATGACCGTATCCATTTCACCATCTATCCCATAGCTCTGCAGTTTATGTAAGAGTGTATCGAGAAGAAGCAAATGCTGAACATTCAGAGGATGCCGTTGTCGGCTAACAATTCGCAAAACAATCGATGATAAGATCCAAAACTCTTCTCTCTCTCAAATCGTTTTGACTTAAAAGTGTTTATTTCTCACATTTATGAATTCTTCGAAACAAAAATGTGAATTATCTGCCAGAATGTTTGTCTTTGTAAAAGCTCTATAAAAGCGCCACTTTACGTCAATAAATTTATTCGTTCGTTCAGTTGCGGGTCCTCAACCACAGAGCGTATTATGGTAAACAACGTCAAAATCCTTCGAGTAATCAATATAAACAACATCTGTTTGATTCTTTTTGTTTAATGCACAGATCCGCTCACTAATGCATGACGCTAATTGTGACATTCATTCATCTTTTTAAGAAGCTCCCACGTTAAGATAGCTCAATGATTTTGAAACACGAAGGTCTTCGTCGTGAACGTTCTCATACCCCAAAAGTCCTTTCACTCAGGAGATTTTCTGCTGCAGTTTGCTTATTCAAACACAATGCAACATTACCACAATGTTCAAACACAATGCGACATTTCATCTGTTGCCAGCGCACAAAAATTAGCAGGTAGCTACAACGAAGCAAGCACGCCACAGGATCCGACTTAAATACCCCTTTTGGAGTTTAGTTGCAGCTGTATTATTAAACCGGCATGAAAAGCTCCGCCTCTCCTTGTTGTAATCGACCGCATCAGGTAGCGGAGGAACCCTCCCTCATTTCCCCCGTTAGGACCCTTTCGCCATTCGACATTATTTGCTGTAGCGCATCATGTGTTGATCTAGTTGTTTTCATGTGACAATCTTGTCCGCTTAGATAATGACAACGCTGCATGTCTCTTTGAATGTATTCAACGATGAATGCACTTAAGACGTAAATAAATAAGTCAGAAGAAAGTAGCTAGCATAGAATTAGATCAAGTCGGAGAATTGTTTCACGTTGCACAGCTTCAAAATCGTCAGCCAAATGTGAATAGCAATTCTACCTAAAATAAAGTTCACATGAATGGAATTTCTTCTGCACTGTTCGTTTATCTAGACGACTGTCTGAGTTAGGAGCAGAAGATTATCTTTTGTTAATCAAGCTGGATGTCTGCATTCGGTTTTGCCATTCAGACAAAAAAATAAATAAATAAATAAATAAGAGTGTGATTTTTGCTGAGACCAAGAAAAGTAACCGCAAAACAAAAGAGAACAATATAAATTAAGGATATGAAGAGGAGAGTGAGAATAGATAGCTGAATCAACTCTGTGGTGCAATTAGCGATTAGTGTAGCACAAAACCAACAAAATCATCATTCATTCTTTCATTGCAAAAGTTTCTTAAAAAATAGCCCAAAGTAACACTCGTCTGGAATGTATATTTGTCAGGAAAGAAAACGAACAAATTCAAATAGATTTGCTTTGAGATGATAATGATATCAGGTGATATTGCCTACTTGCCAATGCCAGTGATTTTGGGCTAAGACGTGTACAGAAACGGTTAGTGGTGGGAGTGGAGATAAGGCATGCCACGAACGATGCTCTTTAAGAAAAAAAAAGGATTTTTGAGCGAACATAACGGAATTCTTCACAAGAGTTTTGTTTTATTGATACTTTCTACACCTTCCCAGTGAGAGAAAACAAATCTGCTCGTAAAAAATAAGATTGAAGTCCTTCTGTACTTAGACTGAGGAAGATTTCACCCTCATATCAGCCTCCTTCTGCGGCAGCAATCCCGCTCGTCACTCCCACTTCTCCTCCCCTCCCCTCCCAAAGCTCTTCATCCATTTCCCTCACTCTCTTTCTTCCTCTCAGTTACTTTAACACGTCTTTCTAGTGGATATTATGAAAAAATCGTCAGCTTTAGATCATTTAGCAGCACTGAGTGAAGGAAAACGTTGAACGCAAACCTTAACACATCTACGAGTGATCTGTGCAGCGAGTTGAGAGAATTGCACGTAAGTGATTCCAGCAGAACGCCAGTATGTCATCTTTGAATGATCACTGCAACCACTTTTGAGGGATGAATAATCTATAAAAACACTGAATATGAGAAATGATTCTCCGAGAACAATGCCGCAGATTTTATATGGAAACTCGGAAAACGTATAAGTTAGTCACGCGAGCGGACATGCTACCAACTTCCTTCAAAATACATATCATTTACCTAATCACCAATCACCAATCATATTGTTTTGAGAAAAGCAAAACGATGTAATCGAAGTATTGCTGACAAATCAGCGCAATATAGTCGGCAAAATCTACTAGAAAATTATGGAAAATAATGCATGAAGAGATATTTATGAAAACTTTCAGTGTTATTTTCAATCCTTAAACAAACAGATCAAAGTAAATAAACTCTATATCACAGGCAATATGGCACGTGGAAAGCTGATGTTTTGTGCTAAAACATTTCTTCGCATAAATGTACATTTGTAGTTACGAATCGAAACTCAAATGGGAATGTGCCGCCTGCAGCGCAGATTACATTCATAACAGCATTAATATATTCAAATGCACAAATATATAAACTATATGTAAATAAATAAACACGTATAAGAAAACTCACGCAAATAAAGCAACGGATGCATAAAAAGCAATAAGCCTTTCATTATAATCTATACTTACATAGCACTAAAAGTGTGTGGGGATCGTTGTAAAAGTACTGATCAATACTGAATCGGCAGGCGCATTCAGTTTGTTGTGCACCATGTTTTCTACAGCATTTAGGTTTTGTAGCGTGGGGGCATTGGGGCTTCAAACATCGCGTGGGAAGGCAACCATGAGGAAGGAGGAAGTGTAGCGAAAGGCAGAAAAGGAGTGAACGAAATTCCGGGTTTCCATTGCCTGGAAAATCGAGGATATTCAAATGCTAAGTTTCCCGAATAGAATCTTCCACGAAACTGGCAATATTTCCTACTAATTTCTTAAATTCTTTATATTCTTATCTTTGTGTTATTGATATCCTGTTAGAAACGAAAAACTTGAAATTGTTATGTGTTGAACTAACCATATTTGAAATCAAACGTTGTACTGTTATCTAGAACAACACTATTATTCTTTTGATGGACAACATTGTTAGCTTTTTTATGTTAGACCAGGAAGTAGAGGTCTGTGGTTATAGGTAGAGTGAAGAATTTCATTGATTTTTAGAGGAGAATAGAGAAACAAAGGGTGAGAAAAAGATAGAAAGATAAGAGAATATTGGGAAGAGAGAAAGATCCTAATAATTTAAGCATGCAAGGCGAAACAGGAATAATGTCGATGAAAATTCAATTGATTGAACAAAATGAATGAGCTCGCCTTATCACGCTTAGCATTAATAACAAAAGTATCTTTGTGGTAGTCATTTAAAAAAACCGAAATGATTCGTTAGACTTCTCAGTTCAGAAAGAATGCGTTGCAATATCAATACGAGTGTTCATATTACATCTCACTGTGTTTGCATTCGTTAGGTTTAATATGCGGACGTTAGTCACTGAGAACTCATGAAAGCTGTAACTGATGGCAATGATGAAAAACGATTCTATCAAATGCTGCAGCTCTGAATAAGAACTAGGTTGGGAAAAATGGGACTCCAATCATCAATAAAGTGCCTTGTGGCATTTGTCAGTATAATAGAGAATTTGGTGAATTTTTTGGCTCTTTATTTTGCTTCTTTTTTATGTGAGCAAATCAATCTCGACTGGAAAATTTTGTCATCATCGTCCTCAAAACATTCACATATGATAACATTGTCGAACATTTAATTCTATTTCAAAGCATCGAATAAAACCACACGGAGCTTTATGAATTACTTCTATTACTTCGAAAATAAACGATGAATATTGAAGACAGCCAAGGAGCGGCAAGTATGCTCAACAGTGCTCCTCTCTTTGTGCGATCGCAAACAATTGTCGATTCACATCGCGTTACGCACGTAGTTGTTTGCTACACCTGTGTGCTCTTGAATACTCGCTCGCATTGCGATTCTATCGACCCTTAACTGTGTTTTTGAACTTTTCAGTAATCTCCTTTGTTAAAGATAGAGAGCAACATGTCTGATCTTTAATTTATGGCTTTAACATGGCTTTAACCTAGCTGATCATTGATTCAATCCTGACGCAGTTCTGTTGAGCTCGTTAAGGGTTGCTACTGCGTACGTTAACCACATCATTTTCTCCTCTCATGACAGAAGAAAGCGACCTCAGTGGTCGCCTAAACCAAATCGAGGAACTAGATAGTAAGTGAAGAAGAAACGTCCTATAACCTTTTAGTTCAGATTCAGCTTCATCATCAGCTGGTCATCTGCATCAAAGAAATCCCCACGTGCCTTTGACGGCAGCATAGGCAACAATAGACTTCCAAAGTTATTTTACAAGTAGCTAATTTTTGATGCGGGTCACCGCAAAAATCTTCATCGGAAAAGCAGCGCTATTAGGGATTGTCGAAGCATGGTCTTGACGAGCATAAATAACTCCTTTGTTTAACTTCAACGGTTCTCATTACTGCGGTTTCACGGAGGCGCTGCAAATCACTTGATAAATGACATAAGTCGAGAGGAAATCTTGTCAAGAGCGAAGCGTACAGCAAACTACACAACGGATGGCGCGCTACGTGTCTTCTACACTTTCATCAATTACACTGCAATCGTTCAAATGCTTCGAAAAATTATGTCAATTTGCTCGATGGTTGTTCTTTTCTTACTCGTTAAGAGCTCAAAACGATTGCAATAAGCGTGCTCATTGCGAAGCATTCTATGAAGGAAACTAAAACTCATGTAGATCCTTGTGTATTGGAATACGAAATCGAAGACAACTGGGCAACTGTTCAAACTTAGTAATGCTAGTTAAACATATTTTCAGTAATCCACTTAAGAAACACATTATCTAAGCTGCCAAAAATATTACAGCTTGAAGAAATCAAAATTATGCATAAGAGGAAAAAAGCAATAGGTTGGCTGATCAGTCACTGATACCATCAGTTTCCAATCAACAGACTGTTAAGTTCCCTCAATTCCACATTTTTCTTGGTCATTTGTGGCAGTCGACACTTTTTCCGCGCATAAAACATTTTCTTTCCTTTGCGCATTTACAACGCATCCTCGTTTTTGCCTTCTCTCCTATTTCCTTGCTCATCTCTGCATTCATTCCTTCCCCTTTTCCACCATTTCTTCTCTTATTTCAACTTCTCACTTTCCCTATCATGTTTCGGAATTAGCAGTTCTAAGCCAACCGTTTTTCAACAGAAAATGACGAAACGTTGTACAACGTTGCACAACGCATCAATGAAAATTGAAGATCACGCAAAACCGTTATCATGAGCAAAATACTGCGGACAGAGTATCTCCTCTTAAAATCCGCTTCACCCGAAAGACTCATCAGAAAATATCAACGTGAGAATGTTAACACAACAATCATTTCCAAACACCTGAAAGACTTACAAAAATCCACAATCGAACTCACGTTTTATTGTAATCGACTGGTTATCAAAAAATGTATATGCATATCTCATTTTAGGTCTAAATTCTCAAAACTTACAAAGAAACCCAACGCTTGGCACCAATATTGGCTTAAGAGACAATAGAATGGTTCATGTTACATCTTGGAAATTCTGTTACCACAGCTCATAAGATTCATGTGCCGAAAAAATTGAGCAAACGGAATCGATTGATGCGGTGATTGGCAGGATGAACTAGTAAGAAAACGCATCGATTTTGGAAAAAAGTCGAGCATAATTTGATCTAGATCGATCGTTGGTGTAATTTGCAAACAAATGGGGATGAACAAGCGCATGAACGCGTGCACGTAGGCACACATGCACGCACGCATGAACACTGAAAGTCGCAAAAATGCGGACGGATCTTGTAAGGTAAAGACAGGGGAGAGGGGCACTCTATGCACTATTGTTCCTTTTGGAAAGTAAAGGGGAGGTGCGAGCAACTAAAAATAAGTTTCCTTATAAATGCTCTAGAAAACGCAATTTTGACAACAACAAAGCAGCTTCAATGCGAAGAAATTTTGAAATTTTCTAAACGGAATATACTGAAAGTCATAAACCTATGGACGTTCTTATATTCTAAATTCAACACGAAATTAACACTAAAAACGGCTCAGTAAGAAATAGACGAAAAACTTTTCAATATCTAGGTCAAACTGAAAAATAAATAGGGGAACATTAGTTAAGAATTCCTATGGAAGGTCTAAACAGTGTTCCCCATTCCCCATCCCGTTGACCTCGATAGCTTTTCAAGAAATGCCCAAATCTGCAAGATTAGTGGAAAGAATTGAACAAACCACGTCCCATTGCAAAAAAAGAATCATAACAAAACTCTGAATACATAAAGAATACAATCTTCACAAACAAACTATAGTAATATTCGCAATCGAGAACTGCTCCACTTCCCTTTTTTTAACCACTTTACAGTACATTACTGCGAGATTCAAACATCAAGTTGTATAAGTTTGTAGCTCAAAGTCATCTCTTATTGCACACCAGTGGAGTAACCAACTGCTGGAGGGAGTCACGCAAGCTGAAAAGAACCAATTATATATTTTTAACTAAATTCAGACGTCTGGAACTTACCGCCCAGTTAAAAATTTGCTCAAATTTAGCCAACAAAGTGGGAATAAGTGGGGAGGGGAGGGAGAGAGAATGGGGGAGAAGAGGCGAACGCTTTCCATACTTCCATGTTCATGAGCGGAAGTTACATAGATTACTATGTGTCTCAGCTATTAGCGATACTTCACTCACTTCATTTGTCTTCCTATCGTTTCTGCGTTCGCAGATATTCTAACGAGAACAAACATTCACCTATTTTTTTTTCTGCCTCATAAATGCAATTGCATCTCCTATGAAACATTTCTCCAATTCTTCATATGTCAATAGCGCAATATGCGCCAAATTCAACGGCTGATCTGTAATATTTCGAAGAATTTTTGGATTTTCATATAGACTTAGCAGATCAATTTCAAAATTTGCTTGCTAGATTTTAATCGGAACCGAGCTTAATTTTTAGTAATCAACAAAAAGATCGCATTCACCAAAGTTGAATGGCCTGTTGGTGCACATACCGAGAAGTGAAGTTCATTTACCATGTTTCTTGAGGCACTGCACCACTGCAAAACAAACTTTTCAAAGTGCATTTTTGAGAGATATTCACAATTCCAGAATATTGTAGGGTCATCGACTGCTGAAAGTCCTCCACACTGATCACGATTTTCAATTTTGAATTGTTCGATTACATGCTTATTGGTATTTTCACTACACAATTCATAATGAACGAGACCAATTCATAAGGTTGTCAGTATACAAAAGGCATCATTGTCGCCGTTCGCAATCAAAAACTCTTACGATAGGAGCGATATCAGAAACTATGAGGGCAATGGAGAGAAGTAGAATGATACACAACATGTTTTATTGGTTTTTTTTCTATTTTTGCACCTCATTCGCAATTTCACTGACTTCCTGGTTAGTTAATTATTTCATCATACATCACTGTGACAGACGACTGATCATTGTTCTTTGTCATTACTTTATTTTTGTTAAATTGTCTGGTTTCCTTTTCCTTTTTCGTTTCGTTCAATTTTTCCCCCTCATAGCTTCAACTCACCTCTCACTCGCATAGCTGCGTCAATTCCAGAACTCCTAATATCAAATTACGGGTGTGTTCAGTAGTGGAACGTAAAATATCTCATATTTCTATGCATATAAGCGATCGTTTCACTGCCTCATTAGTTCAAAGAAGTTATGAACGCCTCACACCCAACATCTCAAAATTCTTTTATTTCACATTAAAATTCCAATACGATAAATAAAATAAAAATACATCAACTAAATGATACGATGGAGCAAAACAGCTGCAATGCAGTTCAATAGAAGAGCACTCATAAGACTCGATGCAATTTTCATTCCTCGTGAAGTTGTGCCAAGTGTCTCCTGTGTAGTCACTGCTGTTGGTGAAGAAGTTCGAGGCGCTTCGGTACTTGTTGAACGCGTTGTGGTGAGCGTTGTCTTGGTGGACGTTGTCTTGGTGGGCGTTGTCTTGGTGGGCGTTGTCTGTCTCGTGGAAGAAGTTGTCGTTGTTTGGGGTTCCGCAGTTGAAGTAGTGGTCACAGGAGCTCTGAAAAATTTGATAGACCATCACATATCAACTCTTCCATCGGAAAAGGAGTCAATATTACATTAACATCCATTAAGGAACGTCCGAAACATTCATGGGTGTACTGTATGCAAATGATTTTCTTTTGAGGACAGACATTGCCGATTGGCGACTTATTAGAATGGACTCTGAAGGTAAAGTTGGGGGGTCTCTTGGCGAAAGAACGGCTTGATTTAGCGGTAGAGGATTAGAGAGAATAGCAGATACGCAACCCGGATAGGACGCGATCAAGGTGGGAAGGTTTGGCAAAAAAAGGATTCTTCGAAACGTCGAACATTCAGCGGGGTCGAAATAAAAAGGTGGTTCTTTGCGTGAACAAGGGAACTGCAACATTTTATTACTCGCGGGATTGCTCTTAGGAGTAAATTAAATTTTTCCATTAGGAAGCAGAAAAAATAAAACACGGGAATATCATTCATTACAAAATAACATCGATTGTTCACTTCTCAATCTGAAAGTCCTATATAGGCAGCAGGTGATTGTTTATAGAAAAAAAACTAGGTTTTATGTTTTATGGAATCTCTTGGCGCTTACAAACCCGTAAATATC
Organism: Baylisascaris procyonis; assembly: GCA_037389465.1. NCBI lineage: Eukaryota > Metazoa > Nematoda > Chromadorea > Rhabditida > Ascarididae > Baylisascaris > Baylisascaris procyonis. Next base: position 654,138 of record JAZARR010000221.1, read on the forward strand.
ATAAACACACTGAATGACGTACAATTTGAAAAGATTATAGGTTAGACCATGCCTGAGAAGTAGATTGCTTTTACAAAGATTCATTGTTCCAGCTTCTGAGGTTGACGAAGTGAAACTGGCAAGTGAAAATTTGTAAAATGCGCATTCAAATACTCATTACCGATCGCGAAATACAATGAAATTTTAAACTTATCAATAGTTATGCAGGATTTAAGTTCAAAAATTTCAATTCAGATTCCATTATATCCCGCGAAATAAACTTCTCCGCATCTACATCTTTAAAATGAAACTTTCTAAATGTATCTTTGAGCATCAAGGATACTGCTTTGCGAATTCTCAAATTTTTTGCACCGTTTAAATTGTTCTAACTGCCAATGATACTTCTTGTACTTGATTCCACTATTATGAGCGAATAATCAAACTGCTTATCATGCATAATTTCAAAATCATTCTAAAACGTTCAACCTCACCCTCTCATGAACCCTATAATCGTTCACTTCGTCTATGAACAAATGCCTACATTGCACTTGCAAGACACCATCCCCTTTATTTCCATTTTTGCACATCAATCCCCTTACTTCGTACTGCATTTTTCTCATCCTCACAATGAAGACTTGAACTTGTTAATCATTACTGTCACTAATGATCACTCACAACTATCAGCCTATTGTTAACAGTGACGGGTGTAGAAATGAGGGAAATAAATGTTTCAAGCGTTAACTTAAACCTATTTCAGGCTGTTTGAAATTTTGTCCACTTCCAGCCAGACAGTTACATTTTTTGGTTTTTATTCATGGACCTATGTATTGCGCCAAATGAATAAATGAAAAAATGCCGAGTAAATGAGCTTACTCATTCGACCAGGAGATCGATCCTCCACCGTTTGAGATGTCGAGAAGGTTTGGACAGTTGATAGAAACAATTTGCCTCGCGGCATCATAACTAGCCCAACGTGATAGCGGATACGCTGCACCGTTCACAACTGCGCTTTCGAAATAAGGCACTCTGTTATAGCCGAAAATGTCGATAATATTCAACGTTGGTACTTTAAGGCCCGCCTGCAACGCGCATATTTACATCGCCTTTCTACAGTAATGAGAAATTGGTGTGATCAAGGATAATTTAAAGAAATGAACGCCACATAATACAACATTACAATAGCCCATTGTTTTTGATACTATTACCCAACGCTACTGAAACATTCTACAGCAAACGAACTATTAAAAACTACGAAACTAGTTGATAGTATTAAATCGCTGAGATGTCCACATCTTGTATCATCGAATAATAGCCACATCGATAATAAAATTGCCCTTTGCTGGATAGTTAAAAGAAATTAACGCCTCTCTGATTCACCAGAATATTTTCATTTTCAATAAGACTCTGTTGGCCATTCTTTGATGCCTATTTCAGTAAAATAATGCAATAATGCATTCGCGCAATGTAACGCAACACAAAAAAAAAGCAAACTGATGCGCGATTCGGATCAACAGTTAACGCGTGGCACACATCCCGATCCGCCGATCTATAATTTTCTCGATAAAATCAATGAATTTTCTACGGAAATAAAAACTATTATAGATTGACACAAAATTTTTTATCTAGGAATTTAGCATATAATCGCTCGCAGGGTACGAGAAAGTTTTGAAGAGTTCAGATCGCGTGTGGCTGCCATGTGTCCGTTCTCGACTTGCACTCTGATCGAGAAAGCGGTTCTTTGCAATAAACCAAATGTTCGCGAATTTGCACCCGGAATATAAAATCTTTGGTGGAAAAAGAAATGGAACCTATATGTATTCTTCAACTAAAATACAGCACAAAGTTTTGTAGGCGAAAATGCAGCGATCCAAATCGTTGGAAAAAGTCCCTGACGTTCGAAGAACTCAGTGCTACTTGCACGTGAGATTATGAGATTTTGCTACGATATAGCTGGTTTCCGAACTTATAGAATTTCTGTCTCCCATTTACTCGTTACATTTCGCTCTGCCTTTAGCGAGAATGCATATAGTCCCGTCACTACGAACGCTGGACAAAACTAGGCACTGCGTCTTGAAGGACGGCCAAAATTTTGTAAAGCGCAAAGGTTCAATCACTGCAGCATAAGAATCTATTCCTTAAGATGTACATCTTGGTGGTATTGTGGTGATAACACAGGGGCGCACGACTGCTTTGATACATACATAGAGGAAGCCTGATATAAAGCTATCAAGCAAAAAATTATATGCTGTTGACTGTGATGGAAACAATATTACATACGGAATAGCCCGTGATGGTCAGCAGTGTAGATGTTGAGTTGATGCGCAGATTGAATTGGTATGTGTTGCAACAATTCGGAGTAATTGGACTTTCACCGTCGTCCCAAAATAGCGAACCAGATGCCTCATAGTTTTCTGAAATGTACACACTTACTGTTCAACCCAGAAAATGCGAAAAATGGTGAGGTTCTGGAGGAATGAGAACGGAACTAAATACAGATGTTTCAACAAAGAAGTCTTCTCTACTCTGAACGATGATTTATTTTGCCGGTGATAAATGAGCTTCGTCAGATAATAAAAATAATTTTGAACACTTAGCCGACAACTTCAGATGTCTTCTTCCGTCGCTCTTTTCGTATTAAACGGCTCCAGATCTTTTTTAGATTTCTGATCGGCAAAATACTAGATAGCGAAAAAAGTGAAACTTCACATTTTGAGTTCATTGCTGAAACGCTTTGAAAAATTGTAAAAAACCTCAATGTTCATATATCAAAGATAATATCGTGGGAAATCATCAAGTCTCCACTCCACGGAACCTTCCCGTTTAACGAAAGACTCTCTCAAAGAGAACCGCGGTGATCGTGCTGTTGAGAGACTCTACGACATCACTATACCGCTCTAATCCCCCCACCAAACGACACACAGTTTATGGTGAAAATCGACTGCTACGATGGAAAAAAGTCAATTGCAAGAAAGTAGTTTTGATGTGGTGCAAACTCCCACATGCAACCCTTAGTAAGAACGGTGAGAAGGTTTCCGTTCAGGTGGCAACTTATTACTTGATGACTATAGGTTGAGCAAAGAAAAGCAGTTTGCTATGAAGAATTAATCCGATGAATTAATCTAATTTTTTACTAAATAGTTTGTAATAGTTGACGAATTATTACTAAATATTTAATTTATTATTAAGAGTGACAGAACAGTGTTTAATGTAACTAAAAAATAGTCTGTCCCTCTTGACGAATTATGGGATTTCATACGCAAATAACGATAGCACCGTATCATGTAATAAAAGGTACTGGAAACAAATCGATGATCTGTCTTTTGGCAATAATGCAATGCCTTTCAGGTTTGTTGTTGAAGGAGATTCAATGATCTTTTATTCTAGGGGCGAAACTAGTCATTGCAGTTTTTCAGAATGCCGAACTGCGTGCGTTTGCTACGCGTTTCCGCATCAAGAATTTATGGATACGAGCTTTCGTGATGTGCCGATTTCGATATCTTCAATAAAATCGGTGATCTGCTCACCGAAATTCCTCTGAAAAGATCACTATCTGATTGCTGATCTGGTAGAAAGCCCAGCACTTGGTCAAGTTCTTGATGCAGAAAAAATTGCAACCATACGATTCAGGGGAGGGAGGAGGAGAAAGAGGACAGGACTTGAACCGAATCGTATGAAGAATAGATGTGCCCAAGTGAAATTATCATTTTCATGAGGCCGTTGGCAGGAGTTAGCTGTCAGTATAGGACGTTTAAACACATGCCCACATGGTCTCCATCTTCATGTTACCCATAGATCATTATTGTAAAGAGATATTAGAGGTGTGTCGCTTAAATGTATTTCTCCATTGCTTGACGGAGCGAAATGCAATATAACATTGCCTTAGCAGCGAGCAAAATGCAAGTCTCGGTAAGGCAAAGATATTTCTCAGGGTTGAATAAGGCAGAACAATTATTCAAATCTGCTTTCAGATGAGTACTACTATTAGTTTTTGTGCTCTCTTTCGATTTCTGTACAATTGCAATCATTTACTACGAATATTGCAAGGTGTTTCAATTTCAAGCTACTGCCAGTATTGCATTTTATTACAATCTTGTCCTATTAAGATCGACTGCAATGTTGCAATCGCCCACTATAAATAATTCATTATACTATAGTTTTTGTTCATTGTCTTTTATTCACTTTCCTTGAAACGAAGAGGTGTCACTAACATTCAACAACTCAGTAATTCATGGAAAAGCCTTAAATGAGAGATATATTCAATTCATACCGTTGACAGCAATAACAAGCTCAAGTGGATTCTCGCGCGAGGCTATTGTCGTCACTTCGGGAGCCTGACGTGGGATGATGTATCCACCTGAGAAATCAAATATGAAATGTGAACTTCTATCTTTTCAAGTGACAACTGCTGCATTTCAAAGTGGGCCTGCCACCTCTTCAATATAGTCAACTGTAATCCTTCCAAAATGACAGATGACTGAGCCAAAGACCACTCGATAGGCATCTCATTAAATATTTAAATGGGCTTGTTGCTCTAGCAGATATCTCATCGATCGCTAAATGAAATAGTCATCTTGCTAAATTGGAAAATTAAACGTGCAAAGCTTGTGAGGTGCAACCCGATCAATTATGTGCCACCTAAACACGCATGCGCAGACACTAAGCACTTGAGCACTCGCGCCTACGGGCTTCAAACATCTTACAGCTATCGTAAAAATACAATAATTTTCGCTGTTCGCTCATGCAAGCGCACATGTTTCCGAATGCCAGCTCATTTGCATATTCAAGCCAGGCTGATAGCTTATTCGCGTGTGGAAGTTGCACGAATTAGTCAAGTGAATCTTGGCCAATCTGACAACCAAATTCACAAAGTCAATAAAACATCGTCAAACCGTCGCTGATCTAATAACTCAGCTACTAAACACATCTGCATATTTTGTGAAGTCGTTCACTTAGCTAATTGCGTACTTAATACTTTTGCAGCTCTAAGTGGCCTGATTACCAACAGAGGATATATATATATATATATATATATATATATATATATATATATATATATAAAATACTGTTCTCACTATACATACACAAATTCTTCTTCCTTTCAATTTGAAGCCATTTAGGTCTCCTTCAAATCTTCCTCTACCCTTGCACCAAACATTCAGGTATAAATATGCTTGATAATCGGCAACATTTACGCAAGGCTCATATCGATGAGATGCTTTACAGGATAAACACAACATCCTGGAAATTGAAGTAGTTTATTTAGTGAACTGCAACGAAATACTCGCTGCTTTGGACGGAACTTGGGAAACAACGATGTTAAGGAGGATGATGCCCCTATCTCATCTAATCGCAATAACGCCTTGAGTTATGCAAAAGTAATTTCCAAGCATTTTCTTCAAAAGCCCCATAGATCTCAGAAAGTCTTCTGAAAGAAAAAATGTGAAGAAAACTCTAGCTTGCCTCCGCTCAACTAAGCCCAAGCTTACAGTTTTTTAACCAACCAAGTTTAAGTAATTGCCAGAAAAATCGGGCAAAACCAGCATACCTCGAATGAGTACAGGTGGTAATTGATCGAGAGGAGCGTTGAGGAATGTGAAACCGGTTCCAGCTCTTACACCATAGTCGGTATCTCTCAATGAATACCACGTTGCCTCTCTTGGTAAATATGCGTATACCACATTCCACTGCTAAAAAAATTTTCTAACCTGTTTCCAGTTCATGATGTGGTGGTGTTTGAAAATAATGATCGCTGATAGTATTATAGTGATCACAACGATAACAGGTCTTCTTCAAATCACAACTTATACATAGCAGAGCTTTCAATTTCTTCGCGAACAATTCCCTGACGAAGTTCTGATACTATTCAAAAACGCAAAAGGTAGTATGGTATGGATTTGATGGAAGTATTCAACATTTTCGGAAATCTTCTCGGAACTTCGAAGCAGTTTCGGTATGAGATGTTCAACCCGCCGCTATTGAGCATTTCTTGCTACCACTGCAGACAGAGCAGATTGCTGTCCTTTTGATAACTGATGCTTGTAGCTGCAAGAAAAGTTCCGATTCTTCTGTGAAGCCTTATTGCATCTCTTATTTGTCATGCCACTGCTGAAAGATCCGAAGGAATACCGATAATCGAGCCGTATAGTGTCATACCTGTATTTATACAAACAGGCGACTATAGCTCTATTGGTCTGGATCTTACTCGTGAATCTAGTGCAAACAAACGGGGAATACGGGAAAAGCAAAGTCGAGCTGACGTTTTCGACTTCACATTTACTCTAACCTTCGCGTTCAGAGAGGTATAGGAGAGGGAGGGCGGAACGCATGACGAGATATTACACTCTTATTTATGAACCAATGGGAATAGAATCAGACTATGGAATTCTCATCAAAACTGATCATTACTTTGCATGCCTTAGCAGTCTAGGGAAATAAAAGATGGTGCAAACGTGTATTTGCGTGCATCACATGATGGACACATGCACGCAGGTATGCGCAGTGTGTGTGCCGAAGGAAAAATCAATTGCATGTGAAACTGGTACCAAGACGGTCGAGAGATGCATCTATCTGCCAAGTTATATGGTTGTAAAATGTGCACCCAAACGAAACCCAAGTCGTCTGCTCATTTACGGATGCTGAAAATTATTGCAACCATGATCTGGAACATCACAACTTTCATTTTTTGTGGGATCCCAACGCCTAAACAGCACTACATATAAAAATTGGTCACCTCTCGAAGAACAGGTGCAATCAGCATTGCGTCGCCCCACATGAACTGCTCGTTATTCTCGCGAGCAGCGTCGTCGTTCGGAAACTCGAAGAAGACTGGCCGGACGACCGTGCTTCCAGTTGTTGCAGCAAGGTAGTGAAGCCTGAACTTCGTGACTTTCACTCATCGGAAGACTTTAAAATAAAGGCTACAAATGGTAGTTGTTCTATGGCTCCGTAAAGTATTTTAACTGCCTATTCTTCTTCGGAGTATTCCGTTTCTATCTGGCCTATATTAAAGAATGATGCTATCTCTCGCCGATATGTTATTTGAATTTGAAAGATACAATGCTGTTATGCTAAAAACATGGAACAGTTGGAGGAATATTCTAGTCGCGTCTACAGTGCTCAACTTCTAACAAACGGCAACAAAAGTTGAGTAAAGCCGCTCCATGTGCCCAAGATATTGAGCAGTTGATCTGGATCATATATGTCCCGCGATTCATCAGTGATACTAGAGTATCTTAAGCGAGAGAAGCTAAATTGAAAGTGCTTACGTGTACAAATAGGGAAGGTAGCGATATCTGAAGAGATAAACTTGGCGTGTGGCAGCTGCGACCGATGGCCAAGCGGCGGGATCTTGTCGGACTTGTCCAATATCGTTGTGGTTTCTGCAAGCATCAATAACTTTCCCAGTAACTGCATCCAGCGCGGATTATTGGGTGGTGGGAAAAATGCACAACGTTTAAACAAGGTATTTTCGCATGACATATAACACGGTTTCCACATTTCTAGAGATTTCTCATAGATAATAAACGCGACAACAAGAACGAAAATTTCTTCAAACATTACCGCGAGAATGTGTAGAAAGCGCCAAGCTGATGCCAACGGAGACACAACTCTTCTGTTGTGTTTCCACGGAATCCACAGATATCAGCACCGACATATGGGATAGCGAAGATGCTAAATTCCTGAATACCAACCACAGAAACTCGGAGATCTCCCCATGCCGCCAAATTGTCACCCAGCCAATGTCCTGCATAATGTCCGCCAGATGGGAAAGATGAGCTGAAATTTTGAATGAAGCAATCAAAATGGGAGACGACACAATGATTACAAGCAATTTGTAACCTAATGGCCATCAGTTAATACTGAAAACAGCATTATTTAGGCTATAAAACACTTCACGAAGTCAGACTGCTTAACAATTAAGGATCGAAATACAAAGCGGACACGCTCATTTAAGAATGGCTCAGGTAAAGGAAGGAATGCAAGGTTACGCAGAAACGATGCGACATTACAGAAAACGGAGGTACACGAAAATTTTGAGGTATACTCACTGATGCAAGTATCTAAAAAGAGCAATCATAACGGGAATTATGTGTACGTTTTTGCTTCTTATTTCAATCGTACCGAGTTATCACGGCTGGACGTTTTGATGTCGCCGCTTCCATTCCCGCTCGTGTGGCGATGCTTTCGTAAAATCCGTAAAGACTTTTCGTATCGTAGATTCTGCCCGCATTGGTCGTGCCCAGCATGCACAATGTTTTCGATGAAAGATAGCTCTGAAATATTATAACGATCTCAGAGACGAGCATACGGCAACGGTTTCTGCAAGTGTAGATCACCTTTACTAGTTGCTTCAATAATTTGTGGCAGCCAATTTCGTCATCTTCTCAACACTGTTCTGGTTAACGCATACAATTCTCCAGCTTTGTCTTAAGAACCACATCGAGACAGGTGAAAATTACTCAATAACCAATGCAGAAAACGACAGTGTGATCAAAACAGTAACCACGAAATTCTGCACAATAGCCACGTATTAGCAACATCCATCCACCGAATGGATGTAAACTAAGGCCGCATAGCGCAAGCGAAAATTGACAAAGAACTCGAGATTCACAGAAATGAACCTTGCTATAGCTTCTTCAGTTTGTCACGATTCGAAATGATCACTAAAATAGAAATGCAACTACAGTGAGTAATCAACTACTCTATTATCATCTTACCTTTGCAGCTCCCTTTTCATACACGAAGACGTTATATGTTTCATAAGGTGGCATGTCATACTTCGAGTCAGAACCGTTCAATGGACACATCAACGGCGCTATGTACGGGCGATCGCTGTGGTTCGGCGTAACCGGCTGTGTGTCATTCTCATTCGTGCCAATATTTGTGGGCTCGTTCATATCTATCCACATACCATCAAAGCCCACCTTCAAATAATTCATTGCAACAACTTCTATAAACAATATGAATCTTGTGGTTATGATTTCAAAAAAGGCTCTTCGCATGACCATTCGTTTAGAGGACTGTAAATATCACTGAAGACAAAGTAATAAGTGGATGCTTCCATCAGAAAATTCGTACAGCAAAACGTAAAGAGATCAATTTACGCTTTATTTGCCAAAAATGCGTTCATACAGTTACACATTCCAAGGCATCGTGGGAAATTTAGCGGGTGCGAAAGGTGGAAGCTAACATTTCCCTTCACAATTTTTCTACATTAAAAGACGTCAGCAGGAAAAGCGACGAAACATCCACAGAAAGTATGAACCAAATGATAAGAACGGAGAGAAATAGAAAACACAATGTAACCTGAGCATGGAATCGCACAATCTCGTCCTTCCACCATTCTTGTGTTTCTGGAGCCGTGAAGTCTGGGAAAGCGACGTGCTTCAACGGCCATACAGTGCCCAGCATTATCTGAAAGACAATCTTTGTGATGAGATTTGCGCAAAATTCGATGTTGATTATCGATGTGTGAAGTCACCATATTACTGGATGCATAATCTATTCTCAACGCCTTATCGATGAAATGAAAAGGAACCTTTGTGTTGCTGACAAGAGGATAGAGGTCCTGAATCGCTCGCGGTACCTGATCATCTCGCTCCCATTCAACAAACTTTGCGTTCTGAAAAAGGCAAGATGACTCCACCCATAAGACGGCAATCTCATCGAGCGCTTTATGAATCATGTTTGTGGAATGGAGTTATATAAAATGATGTGATTAATTGAAACTGCATAAACAAACAACAACGTACATCGCCAACATAACACGATCGAAAGATGTTTGCTGTTTAGCAGTAAAGTTCGGTGGGGTTGAAAATGTCACGCTTTCGCCACAATTTTTGCAAAACCTTCCAACACGGACTCATTTAATTGAAATAATGGAAGTGTGGAAGCGTGCCGTAAACATGGATCAACCTGATGATTTAATCATTCTGCACATGTTTTGAATATGATCTCTGCACAAGAGTAACCGTGACAGATGCGAACGATGCGTGCAAGAAATTAAAAAGAAAACGATGCCTAATAAGTTCGGTCATCTGTGGCAGCGGACGGCGGATGCGGATCAAGCAGACAACTCGTCGCTCAACTAAATGATAAAACGTTTGAGGGTCCACCTCTCTGCCTAACACTTTGCATCTTACAATTTGTGCCTATACTGCGCAAACGCTAAAATGTTACTGGATGCGAATGCGTTCTCATCATCAACCAAATGATGCCTATACTTCGTGCTGTCGTATCGAAAAAAGCACTCCCAACTTGCATTCCAATGGAACCAACCGTAAATTGTTAACAATATGAGCAATAAGGAACGTTGAAATTACTATGGTTATCTCAAGTCACTTTTGAAAATAAAAGAGTCCTCCAGGTAAATGAAGAATATATACGGTGAAATGACAGATTCTCATTTAGGCTGTATCGCCGAGTGGCGCATAAATTGTTATTAAATGTCGCAAATAATACCGCGTAAATGCCCCTTCGGAACGACTCGCTATCAACCTGTATTGCCGGATCAAAGATCAAAATCGCGTGCATTGACTGGTCGTGAAGTTGTTTTACATAAGTAGGCAGCTCAGTCCAGTTCTGCAAAAAAAGAAATAGCGAGATGTTAAATAAAACAATGCTTCGCAAAAAGTATTGCATCCATCGCAAATAACGAAGCAATTGTATAAAATTCATCCGCCGTTCCAACTTAATCAACTGTGCTATTCAACCAACTTGAACCTTCGGCTCCTTCCCAAATTACATTACGAAATAAAATATGTTCGAACTCTTAACAGTCCGAGGAAAATTAAGGCAACTGGTCAAGATGTTATAGCACAGAGCAAAATCTAACTTGCCCAGTAAGGGCATTCTTCCAATCACATTCACAAGCTCCCTACAAAAATTTGAAAACGCAAAATAATGGTTTCATGCTTTCCCTGGTTCAACTACCCGCGAAGGCCTTCCGAAAAAGGTTTCTTCTCCTACCAGTTCGGTGCGCGACGCATGCAACCACATTAAATTGCACATAATTTACTGAAGAAGGTGACAGACGAACGCCAAATGTGCTACGTGAAGTTACTATGATGCATGGTGCAAGTCACATCAATCAAAGTATTCAAATTTGGATTATCCAACTCCCCAGTGGAAACTGCCCAACAGTCAGAGAAATCGGTGCGCAAACATGGATCTATCCAGGTATTACGTTGCCAGGAAACAACCTGAAAGGCGAATATGAAAGATGCATGAAGACATAATTTTTCTTTTTTTGTAGAGTTCCCTAGGAAATCGAGGTGCACTCTCGCAGAAGATGAATCTATTCTACCTTTTTTGTTCCCCTTCATAGAGATGACAGCAATATGCTGGAATCATCATATTACATAAGCATACTCGCTAGTTTCTGAATGACATAAGAAGCTATCCATGCCTGTCCAAGAGTGAAATCCTGGTACAAGTCCATGTGATCAATATCGGCGTAGACAACGTCCAATGGAATTCCTGCGCCCTGTACTGCCGAAATAGTTTCTTTTAGTTCCGCTAAACTCTTATATCCATACTTGCATATCTGAAGAATAAATTAATCATAAGGACTATACCATTACATGAGCAAGAAGCTTGCAGTGAGAGATGATCCCTACTATCCTCCTCCAATTTAACAAGGTGATTCATGTTTTTCTCCACTTTTCTGCTTGATTTTCTCAAACCTATTTCATATTGTGTTCCGTTGCGCGTTCGCGTGCTTGCAGATTTTTCTGTGTTAAAACTGATTTTTCCGTGCATTCATCTTCGCTACTCGACAAATGGCCTTATGCGCAGTGGAACACCTAGTTCGTCCCCACCTCTTTAGGCAATGTAACTCAATTAACTGCTTTTCTCTCCTATTCATTTGTGGAGATCGTAAGGTTTATTTTTTTGTAAATTATATTCCACATGCATACTATTCAAAATAACGGTATTAGCGTTGTGTCTCTATAGAATCGTAAAACCTGATCGCATTTGTAGTTGTTATTCTGATCAACTATGGCTGACGGCACCAATTTTTCTTATCAGCTAGAGTGCAACCGAATTACTGTATGAAAGTTCATGCCTCTGATGCGAGTATCTTCAACGACGCCTTGATAAATCGCTGTTGAGTGACGATAATCAGGCGTCTTGAATGTCTGACTGAAATGTACCTGATAACCAAATGCCCAATAGGGAGGAAGAGCCGGTTTGCCGACTAGGGCGGCATATTGTCGGACGATATCCTCAGGGCGAGGTCCAGGGAAGAAGTAGATGTCAAGCATTCCACCAATCGTGCGGTAAACAATGTGTGGTGCAGGACCAATCATCAACTCCTGAAATAAAAGTCGCCCTTACCAAGAGGCATTTGCACATACAGCCCTCACTCAGTCGAAAGAAAAAAAATTGCGCAACAGATAGGTGTGATGGTCTTGTAATCATCGCAACAAATTCACACCCCAGCACGCACTACTCTGCGGATGTTCATACGAAAACAGAAATGCCTAGCGGCCCCTCGCACAACGTTATGGAGGACGATGTCAAGTAGTTACTATGACAATTCCGTTGCCGTGGACCCAACTAGGTTTCAACGGCGGCAATGTTACTGTCATGTTAAATAGCATAAAGTTTTCACAGGAGACTGAGGTCGTTTAAATTGAGTTGTTGTCAAGCAAAAGATATGGGCAGAATGGGTGTTTACTAACCTGAGCGTTGCTGTTCAAGATGAGAACACCATGCGCCTTGTGATCATTCTCGATAGCAATGTAGAATGGATATACACCATAAAGGTTTTGGTTGCTTGTTGAAGAAGATGGGAATTGATCTCTCGAGAACATGGGCCATGTTACGTATGTATTTGTTGTATGCTGAAAACAACAGATTCGTAACCTTTACATAACGTTCCAATTATGCTCTTACTTGCAAACCGCTGACCAACGATGTGTTTCTTAATGGTCTCCAAAGAGACTACAGACAAACCATACTGAGGTAGAGCCCGAAAAAGTGCGTCGGTGTGCGATTTCACCTGTACATCTAAACCGCTTATGAACAACCCATGAGACTAAGCTCTGCAATCCATGTACAGCGCAGATTAGGTCGAAAACTAAAAGTCAATCCAAAGTTGCAACTGACTTCGAATAGCGCGGTTTTGCATGACAACGTGCAGATAAAATATCTGCGCAGTACGAGTATATGACTTCCAAAATTGATTGCCTTGGCAAGGAAAGCTTCGAAAGCGCATCATACAACTCAGCTTGCGGTGCTGTTGGCGCGCCATGCATTAAGGTCAAAATATTTCGTCATTCCTATAGTATCGTGTTAAGCTTATCACACTTGAGGACTGGAACGTGCGCTATTGAACATCAAACGTTGTTCAGCAAGACAAACACAGTACACAGCGATTAAAATTCAGACTGCCAGCCGCGTTGGGAAAGTACGACCTAAATGTTCGACGTTAGAAGATGGGTAAAATATGCGTTGGATCATAAGTGTGGAGTACGAGTACTACCCAGACGCAACGTTCAGCCCTAAGGTAAAAGCTACAATATTTGTGCAATATTTTCTCTCCACTAACAAAGTTCTTGTGCATAGGAACTTGACATTCCAGGTCATATTTTGGAAAAAAAAAATTGTTCTCATTAGTCAAATGCGACCAATTAGACTTTGATCAGAAAGAAATAATTGAACATTTTGATTGTGGCAACTTATTCACTTGGTCTAATCTTTCGCAGCATTCATGTGGCGATTACGTCTCAGTTCTCTATATTCAACTAATAGTTTCCTCAATCTCACCGTAATGAGTTTGTTTTTTATTCAATGTGATTACAGAACATGAAAACATGTATATCTAATGCCGAGCCCCGCTGAAAAATTATCCATCTTTTGAGCTAATCATCTGACTATTAACGCCATAAATGAATTTTCTTTGAGAAATACAATCAACCGATGTTGCGATTACTATGGTTTAAAAAATTTTCACTTCCATTGAATTCAGCATTTAGACGTGTAACGTGACTTACCCTAAATCTTGATCTTGTGTGTTCACCGAGGCCATAGATTTCGGATGAACCAATAAATGCTGCGATTTGTATGTACTGATCAGCGAACATTAATCCACCTATGAATAGTCATATTAATAGCTGCTTTTTCTGTTTCTTAGACACGGGTGCAGTCTTTTTAAAAACTATAGGAGGCGGTGATTGATTTGTACACTAATTTCACAAAAAAGCAGTACAAAAACATTAATCGTTTCAGGAAAACAACTCCCATAATTTGAACTATATATACACAAAACTCATGTAATGTTCAGTTCTAAGACACATCATCTATCATAAGACAAACCGTTATGTAACTTCCCAATAATATCACCTAACAACATCGCCCATAGAAGCTCCATGATTAAATACTGTTCAAGTGAACGATTTTATCATGGTGATATGGAATCATATTTCGAAATGTGGTTCAGGATGAGGCATTTGCAACCGTTCAGCCAGATGGAAGCATCCAGAATTAAAGTAGAGCATCAGAGACGTTTGAATCGTATGAGGCAGTGATTATGCATTCGAATGTGTGCTCAACGAAGCACTCCTGCAGCAACGCGTTTCCAAATCGAGGGATTTGCAAAACGGATCCGCAAAGATTCTCGCTTGCATCGATTACGATATTGTCTCTTCCTACTAGAGGGAAAACACGAAGCTGGGGACATATTAAAGCTCGTGGCAACAACTGCGCATATAGTGAACGACGATCGGATCCAAGACGAGCGCCCACTTTTTTTTCATTTCGATGTTTGTTTTGCTGCGAAAGCGCCAACAAAACGACTAAGAGAAAATCTGTGAAACTTTTCGTCTCTGATCGCCTCTAACCAATTTTTCTATTTTGAACCATGAGGAGCAACTTCTGTAAACTATACGGTACTTCCTATTATTATTATTGTATCAGTGGAAGAACTTGAACTTTGAAAGCATCGCACAGCAAATCGTTGCTGAAGGTCTTTTGAATCACGAAACTGAAATACCTGACAGTCATCAAAATGCATTTATTCATCTACCTGTGCAGCTACAGCTCTTTATTACGAGCCGAGACAACGTTCGCCTACCATATGCAGGCCAAGATAGGAGGGATGCTACTTAAGAAACAAAGATGAATCGGAATTGTTCCTCACCAATTGTGGTGTCCCATATACTTTCGTTAGCTGATGGCCTCTTCACTTTGAATGCAAAAACGCCAGTCTCAGTGGTTTGCTCAACAACAAGTTCCTCGCCAGTGTCGTATGACTCTCGAGGAAAGCTCAGTGGTGGCTCGTACCTGCAACACCGGGGTTTCACAGTTCTTGCTATTTAATTTTTCTGCTCTCGGGGATCACTTAGGACCCCAGCGTAAAGCTTAACCCAGATCGATGACTCGATTTAACGACGACTTAGCGCAGTAAACAAGAGCATTTTCGAAGTTTCAACCAAGCTTGAAGGTGTTTCGCATGTTCATTCCGATTTTTCAAATTTTATGGCCTACATTGGCTTGTAAGCGCTTTGGAAAGGACTTATACGGATACATTGATGATTAATTACACTTCTCACACTTCATTCTCTCCTATTGGAGCACACTCACCTAGCCCTAGAGATGCTTCAGTAGCCTCCGAAACAACACTGAAATAACGCTGCAACTAGTAATAAAAAGAAACAGCAGCCCACCTTCCTTCTGGACCGATTCGAATGTTAAGGGTAGAACCAATTTTTGAATATTTGAAGGATATTGGTGATATGTTGTCGCCATATGGATTAGAAACTCCCGAGTAGCTCTCGAGCTCAACACCGTCAGTTGTTGTGCCCTTTCTAATGTAACCACTTCTCCGTGGGAAGTAGCACTCCGGTATGCCATACTGCAATGTAGCCGAAGATGCCGTTTTCGCTTCCATGAAGACTAGATTTTCCTTTCAAATAATATGAAAAGGATATGCACTTTGTGTGTATTTCAAAAAGCTAGACTGAAACTTGTGTAAGAGAATGAAATTGCTTTATAAAACTACTGGATTTTATGACGATGTTTATAAAACTGAAGGATGAAAAAATAAAGCAGCGAGTTTTTCGAAAAGCGCATGGGAATCGGAAATATAATATAAAGGATTTTCAATCTCTTTAAAGAATTTTTGTGCATTTTTGTCAAATCGCGTTATAAAAAATAAGAGAGACATTTTCGTTCTCTTTCAGCTGCAACGGTTCCAGCGTCCAGACGTTTCAAAAGTTTCTCGGCAAAGCAAAACAACGAACTATGACTTCTATCAAAGACCGTGCAGAACATGTTCGCCAGCTGATTTACACTGACCCTACATTTAATCGCTTTAACCTTTTAAACATCCTCACCAAACAAAATTAAGAAACGCTCTCTAGGCAGCTACCAATAAACGATTCAAGGTATTAAAGCGCTTACGTCAGCCCAGTAATCATAAATGCATCCCAGTTGAGCACAGCGATTTACCAATGAACCCGTCGTCGGGGCGGGCAAACAGTCAATCCTCTTATCCGGATCCACTCTCTCTGAATCCCTGTAACAAAACTTCCCGATAAAACAACACTGGCATCACGTAAGGATCGCCTAACTCGAACGAGTTCTTCTTTCCTCACATCACATACAATCTTCTCACTTCCTTTTAATGTGCATCCTAGGTCAACTGCCTTAACCAGATACTCTGGTTCGGTATTACTGCATTCACTGACGCACTGAGGAGTGAGGAGTGGGTATAGAAGAGGAAGTGAGGTGCTGCGTTCACTTTGCGGCCCGCGGTTCAATTTTGAAAAGCTCGTTGATGAAACAGTTTGACATTTTCCGAGTCTCTCTGACCACAACTTTTCCCCAAAGGAAGGCGATGGGGTTACCGATTTACTCCTTGATTAATGTAGCGCTCACCACGAATGAAAGTCGTGTGGAATAAAAAGACGGCAATCAGCTGTAATGTTGAGAGGATTTCGGCCTGAGAATAAGGATGCATAGTTTGTCCTCGATTTTCGAACACTAGAGCTCGTAGATATGGAGAAATTGACACGTATTCTTTTTTCACTTTTTTGAGTACTTTTTGTTCACTGCTCTAGGCTGCTGCGGTATCAACTCTCTAACAGCCTAAGTTTCTCAAAATGAATCCACAAGCTTGAAAAGCAAGCTTGATATCTTGCAGCATACTACTCTTATAAGCTTGGCCTGCCACAATGCTTTGCTCTATATTCAGATACGCTCCAATGCGCTTTCTTTGTAAACCGTATTGGATGAGCTAGATTGGCGAGACAAGGAGATGAACGTCGACGGGAGAATGATATCGTACTTGAGATTTGCAGATGACATGGTGTCGATATTACACAGTTCAACCAAATGAAGAAAAGAGTAGGTGAATTTGAAGCGAAAGCACGTTAGTAAGCCTGCTAAGTAACATCTGCAAGCCGAAAGTGATGGATAACCAAGAGGCAAAATCGACAATTTTATAACAGCAAGTCGAAAGCGTAAGCAATCTGTCCATTTGGGCATATATGCAAAAATGCATGAAAGAATGAAGGCTGGAATGCGACGCATAATGAAACGAGGCTGGAGAAGATTCAACAGGAATAAACACTTCACATGTGAAAGAAAAGTACCGGTGAGTTTGAAAGTATCCTCGGAAAAAATTTGATTTCACTACTTATGTGAATAGAGACGCCTAGAGCAGCTAGGAAAGCGCGTAAGCTGTTTACAGTACGAGAAAACAGAATCAAAAGAATCAATATAAGAAGAAAGCTGGTGTATAGGGAAACAAACGAATGACTCCCAGCAGCGACAAGTGAAGAAGTGAGGCCGGAGTAAGGAAAGCTGGATGGAAAGCTTCACACAGCATATATCACATATACCGTGCATAACGCTCAGCTGCGGTCTATCAGTGACACTCGGTTCTATAGAACATTATTGGATTTGTAACACATTTCAAAAAATTAACAAAGTATTTCTTGTCAAGCTATCAGAGGAGAACCTGCATTGTCAATCCGTTCCACATCTGCAACCGAATTTGGTGCCTAAAAAAATAACCAGAATATTTCAACTTTCAGTCACAGATTTTTAAAGGCGATGATCATGTCTCATACTCACATACAGAGATGGGGAGTTCAAGAATCTCATCGATCTATCACATTCAAGCTAACGATCGCACTGCTTCTGCATTTACACGCACATTTCGTACGTACATCCAGAACACCAAATTTCAAGTTACTGAAAAACATGGGGCTATGCAATGCTTTTTGGATGACCCAACTCATCGGTGTTGAAAATTGTTCATCCACCTTTTTTTGGACAGCATTTCAAAAACGGACCAGAACCTGTAATCAGGAGGATAAAGTTGAAGGAATCGACTTACGTGTTCGACCAGCTTATCGATTTGCCAACACTTGAGATGTCGAGAAGATTCGTGCAGTTGATATGAACAACATGCATCATGGAGTCATAGGTGGAGCAGTCCAACAGCGAGCGTGGAACACCGTTGACAATTGCTGTGCCGAACTTGGGCACCCAGCCGTAGCCCAGAATATCGATAACATTCAACGCGGGCACTGTTATGTTTGCCTGCAATATATTCCTACTCTCGTTGACCAGCCTGGCGTATATCTTTTGAACTGTCAGAGCAAAACTCAGTTAAGCGACCCATGCAACATTATATCACTGTTATCCACATTTAAGAGGATTTTGCACTTTCTTTCGTGAACGTGAGGCTCATCAAGATCCTTCATGACAAGAAATACCTCGTTTGCATCATATGTTGATATTGTAGAAACGAATTACACAAATATTTCATCTGCCGATACTCTTCATTCGCAGCTTCATAGAAGTATAGTTTAAACATACTGAAGCACCCAGATAGTGAGCGAAACAGCGCTCCAAAGACGTGGATATCGTATAACCTTTAGCGTCTGAGACATCCAGGAATGGCGACAGCACGCCCAAAAATATTCCTGGAGGTCCAATTTCCACAATCACGGAAGAGCGGGGAGTGAAAACAGCAGTATTCGGGTGATGATGAGGTCTTCATATCAGCACTTTGTTCGACTCGGTTCGAGAGAGGACTATAGTGGTGATCTAAACGTTCCTCACCAAAACCCTTCCTCGCCGGTCCGCTAAAACCATCCGCGAGATATCTCAAATTGAAACCTCCTAGAAAGATGTCAAAACTCAACCTCGAAGGGGCACTTCTGCCCCTTGCGAACCCAATGATGTCCTATTCGTTCAGACTGCCCAAGAAGTACAGTAAAGGCAACAACGACTGGGGACAGAGAAAATGGTATGTATGCGCGTGCACGGAATCCTGTGCAAACGTCCACACACAATGCATTCAACGATCTATGCCCTCCTCCGGTGGTTGAAGGAGGAAACAGCTTTTGGTTGACTGTTGACCTTCGATACTTGCCTGTTAACCTTCGATAACTTCGATATATTCGACACTTGCAGAATAAAATTAAACTGTTGGTGTTATGACGACACATTTCAAACTCAACACCTCAAGCGGAACAGTGGCAACGCTGAAAAAGTAACGTCACTCTGTGAATGTTCTTTTTCCGCATTGCCATCGCGGTACTCTCCACGATCTATTTTACGCGTCGCTCCGGCAAGTCATTCCCTTATTTCTGCTTTTTCCTCGGTCAATGCCTCGAGATGTTTCATTGCGAGTATATCTCTATATCAGGGCAGACGCATGTTTTATGAACCTATTCTCACATCAACGGATCAGAATTATCAAATCACCTACGCTGTTCGAAAAGGCGTTATAATACAACAGATTTACAACAATGCATTACTGGGACTAAAGGATGCATGACTCATTCGGCTTAAATATTGGGAAAACACCGATTCCGAACAAAGCTTTGGAGCAATTTAAAATATGTTTTCCACGTATTAAGGAGAAGGATCTCACATACCGAATTGCCTGTGATGGTGAGCTCTGCAGATGTTGAATTGACGCGGAAGTTGAACTGATATATGTTGCAACAGTCTGGCGTGATTGGACTTTCACCGTCGTCCCAAAACAGCGAACCCGATGCTTCGTTCTTTGCTAAAGCACAATCAGTTAATGTCTAAAAGGTGAAAAGGAAAGAATATGTCGATAAAGGCCTGAGGATTTTATGTCAGCTCCTAAGATGTCAATAAATGTGTTTGAATGGTCGCATATGATGAGTGGTTGATCAGCTCACCTTTCAGCCGAAACAGTTGCAAAGATTTCGAAAATCAACCAGAAAAGAGGAAATAGAGCGATTCCTCGTCAAACCCACCGACTTTGTGAGCCTTTATTTGAAGCTTGATGGATTGGCGCCATTTTATTCCCTCCTCACGAAATCCATCCCTTTATATGCCCCTAGGTAACTTGGAATGAATTCATCTACAAATTCAACAGTGCCCATTTCTCTGCTCATTCACATGCTGATTCAGCACTACGGACAAGTTGCTATTAAACGTCCTGCTTGATGAACTCGCTTATTGTGCAAGACTCAATCAGCCATCCGTGATTCGGTCACCAGAAAACGAATTTTCCACATTTGGTAACGTATCAACTGGAGGCTATTCGTTTACTTTCGCATCATTTTTGATTGCATCTATACGTCTGATGACAAGGCATTGCACTATTGATTAAATAAAGAGTCGAAACAGAAGAACGTGATTATTGGTACCATTGACAGCAATGACGAGCTCAAGCGGATTCTTGCGCGAGGCGATCGTCGTCATCTCAGGAGCCTGCCGTGGAATGATGTATCCACCTAGAGCAATTATATGAAAGAAGCAAGCATTCACATATCCATGAATCATTCACATTCAGAACCTTATTCATTCCCACGTAAAATCATTCGTTCACATACAAGGACCATCGAAGGTCCGAAAGCAGTTTTTTGAAGTAATTTCAGCTCGTTTACAAATAAACAGAGAGCAGGACGCGGTGCCTCATCAAGGGTCAGACCCATTCAGTTCACTTTTCCAGATCTTTGTGGAAAACAGTTAGAAAACTTCATGTGCAGTGTCTGATATCACTGGCTAAGTGTTCAAACTATAAAGCTGGAGCATGGATAGCTTTTTCGAACTGTTAAAAATAACTCAGGTGTACCAAATTTGCTTACCTCGAATGAACACTGGAGGAAGTTGATTAAGTGCCGCGCTAACAAACACCGAACCAGGTCCAGTCTTCATACCATAGTCGGTATCCCTCAGCGAGTACCACGTCGCCTCTTGTGGGAAATATGCGTACACCTCTTCCGATTGCTAAGAAATAAAGCTTTGAGTGAGATTTCTCGTCTGAATGCTTTTATTCCTGCCCATTACTAAACAGTATACTCAATATAGCAACCTCCATTCCTCTGATGTAATCGTTCCTAAAATAACTTTTACACTCGACAAAAACGTGAAATAAACGATGCGATTTCATATTTCACGAGTCTCGGAACAAGGCAATCAATGGTCAAAATACAATTAATAGCTTTCCTATCGTAGTCTCTGTTTTTAATATTGGCGACATATTATTGGACACTGCCCAAAAGTTCTTTGCAAGCTTTTCCACTGTTTCTGTGCGAAAATATTCATGAATGGATGGTTGGTTCAGATAGTTGTCGTGCTGTTAGCTCAATGATAAGGGCGCTGGAACTCTGAGCTACCAGGTTTGATTACATGCTGCATTTTCAAGGGTCTATCACGGCGAAACTAAATGTCATAAAAACAAATTACCAGGAGGGCCGGTGTAATGAGCATTGCATCTCCCCACATGAACTGCCCGTCAACCACGTAAGCAACGCGATCCGTTGGGAACTCGAAGAAAACTGGCCGGACGACTGTGCTTCCAGAAGTTGCAGCGAGATAGTGAAGCCTGAACTTTGTGATTTTCACTCACCGAAAAATTTACGGGTAGATATAAGCTTTCGATAGCAGTTCCAGTGAAGTGTTATAATTTGCCTACTCTTGCTAAGCCCATTTCCTTTATATCCCATGCATATTTAAAAAGAGTGCTGTTCGAAATAGACCTGCCGATTTGTCGTCCGAAGCTGAAGATTACAATACAATTAGCTCATGGAAATGGAGCAGGTGGGCGATGGATATTCACATTTTTTTTGAACATTACTCCCACTGATATCCACACAAAAATATTGAATAAATCTTTTCCCGCGTTCTCAAAGCAGTCAGCGATTAATGGCGTTCAATAGAAACCGCGCTCTCATATCTGCGGCGTTTCATACTACGCGTAGAATGTTCAAGAAAAGAAAACGGCAATTGGTAACAAAAGCGTACGTGTATAGATAGGGAAGGTAGCGATATCTGAAGAGATAAACTTGGCGTGTGGCAGCTGCGACCGATGGCCAAGCCGCTGGGTCTTGTCGAACTTGCCCAATATCATTGTGGTTTCTGAAAAAATCAATAAGTTTCCCAAAAATCGCACCGAACGCGAACGTCAAAGGTGCACGCGAAAACCGCATGGCGTCTAAAACACATGTTCCCGTTCAATAAATTGGCTAAATCTCACAAGTCAGCGATTTCCCTTTGGACACAAACGCAAATGCTTCAACAAAGGCTTGACCGAAGATTACCGCGAGAATGTGTAAAAAGCGCCGAGCTGGTGCCAACGGAGACACAGGTCTTCTGTCGTGTTTCCACGGAAACCGCAAATATCAGCACCGACATATGGGATGCCGAACATGCTGAAATCCTGAATACCAATCACAGATTCATGGAGGTCGTCCCATGTTGCGGAATTGTCTCCGAGCCAGTGCCCTGCATAACGTCCACCAGATGGGAAAGACGAGCTGAAAATTAATTTAGGCGATTAAATGAGGAAATCCTTGCAAATGATCTGCAACCTGACTTACAAATGAAAATATGTGAGCTATTATTCGG
This sequence comes from Baylisascaris procyonis, assembly GCA_037389465.1. NCBI lineage: Eukaryota > Metazoa > Nematoda > Chromadorea > Rhabditida > Ascarididae > Baylisascaris > Baylisascaris procyonis. Next base: position 676,968 of record JAZARR010000221.1, read on the forward strand.
ACCGTGGAAGACCTTAAGAAGTCGCACCACTAAAATATGGAATCGAAATAACGATCAAGAGAAAACTCTGGAAACGATCTAATACTCCTGCAAGTCGAAAAAGGCAAAATTTTGCGGATACACTCAGTTATCTTTCCAGTCTCCTATCTCAAGCTTACCGAGTTAGCACGAGAGGGCGTTTTGATGTCGCCGCTTCCATTCCCGCTCGTGTGGCAATGCTTTCGTAAAATCCGTAAAGACTTTTCGTATCGTAGATTCTGCCCGCATTGGTCGTGCCCAGCATACACAATGTTTTCGATGAAAGATAGCTCTGAAATATTATAACGACCTCAAAGTTAAGCATATCACTAACGGTGTCTGCATATCTGCATCCACTTTGCTGGTTGCTTTCTGCACCCTACCATAACCAACTCTGTCCTCATCTTAACATTGTTGTGCTGATAGTACGGAGTTGTCCAATTCTGTGTTAAAAACCCTATCAAAGTTGGAATCTACTCAATAACCAATGGAAAACAGCAGAAAACGTTAACATGACCGAGAGAGTTGCTCTATGAAACATCGATAAGTGACCATTTGCCACCTGTATCCACCTCATCCGACCGATTCGAGTTTAAAGCGCATAGACTAGCAGGAGCTTTGAGCTCTGCAATTGCCGATGAAGAGATATAAACTGGCACAACAGCATAAGCTTTGCAGCTATCGATTCTGTTCTAACCAAACGACAGCATACCACGATCCGAAACGGTCAGCTGCATGTGAGCGCAATATCGACTAATAAAGAATGAACCTCTTTTTATCATACCTTTTCAGCGTCATGCTCATAGACGAAAACGTTGTATGTTTCATAAGGTGGCATGTCATACTTCGAGTCAGAACCGTTCAAGGGACACATCAACGGCGCTATATACGGGCGATCGCTGTGGTTCGGCGTAACCGGCTGTGTGTCATTCTCATTCGTGCCAATATTTGTGGGCTCGTTCATATCTATCCACATACCATCAAAGCCCACCTTCAAATAATTCATTGCAACAACTTCTATAAACAATATGAATCTTGTGGTTATGATTTCAAAAAAGGCTCTTCGCATGACCATTCGTTTAGAGGACTGTAAATATCACTGAAGACAAAGTAATGTGGATGCTTCTATCAGAAAATTCGTACAGCAAAACGTGAAGAGATCAATTTACGCTTTATTTGCCAAAAATGCGTTCATACAGTTACACATTCCAAGGCATCGTGCGAAATTTAGCGGGTACGAAAGGTGGAAGCTAACATTTCCCTTCACAATTTTTCTACATTAAAAGACGACAGCAGGAAAAGCGACGAAACATCCACAGAAAGTATGAACCAAATGATAAGAACGGAGAGGAATAGAAAACACAATGTAACCTGAGCATGGAATCGCACAATCTCGTCCTTCCACCATTCTTGTGTTTCTGGAGCCGTGAAGTCTGGGAAAGCGACGTGCTTCAACGGCCATACAGTGCCCAGCATTATCTGAAAGACAATCTTCGTGATGAAAAGTGCACAAAATTCAATGTGGATTATCAATGTGTGAAGTCACTATATTACTGAATGTCTGAACTGCTCTCAATGCCTTCCCAACCAAAATAAAAAGCGACCTTTGTGTTGCTGACAAGAGGATAGAGATCCTGAGTCGCTCGCGGTACTTGGTCATCTCGCTCCCATTCAACAAACTTTGCGTTCTGAAAAGCAGCCAATGTGACTTTGTGGATAAACAGATCCTGCTGAACAAAACATTCGAATAGTTCCGTTCAAGCAAACTGTGATTGAAGACGCATGTGAAGTTGATAATCCACCGTTTAAGCACACTGAATCTTTCATTTTTGTGCTTATTGCTAACCATTTTATTACAGCATCTATGTCACTGAACGCCTATATGTTATCGGATCTGGTAGCGCTCCGGTGCTCCACGAAAGAATACCTAAACTGTGTGGAGGAATGCGGAAAAAAGCCGCCCCCCGGCACAACCAATTCGCAATTGCCACCAGTGACAGTAATAAAGGACCGCTGCGGTTCCTGGAAATGATGACAGTAGATTAAATGAACGATGGTGTAATTGATGTAATAACAGAGTTTCTGTTAACTTGAATTCGCCAAATGATGACTGCTAAATTACGAGAAAAATACCGCGTTAATGCCCCTTTGGAATGATTCGCTGTCCACTTGTATGGCCGGATCAAAGATGAGAATGGCGTGCATTGACTGGTCGTGGAGTTGCTCTATATAAGTCGGTAGTTCAGTCCAATTCTGTAAAAAAAGGAATCGAACTATTAAATAAAACATTGGTGCCCCATCCACCTGCATTTATGATGCTGCGAAATAAAATTTATCCACCGTTTCAGCTCAGTAAACTGTGTTACTCGATGAAAGTAAAGCTTAAGCCTTTTTGCGATTTAACTTTCAAGCAAAATCTACTTGAGTTCTGAATCAAAACAAAAGGGTGTTTTCACTCTTGTAGCCCAACCAATCATCCATCAGAAATTGCATACACAAACAAGAGTATGCAGAATAACGTTATCGTGTATCAAGTGATCAGACCAACTGTAGAAACCTCAAACGGGAGAATTGTTTTATTAGATCTCTACGAAAGTCGTAAAAATTATTGGCACCATAAAGTGCACATGATTTCTGAAATTCCTAGGTCAACGCCAAATATAATAGTATTTTCTGAGAAGCTAGCACCCATCATGTCCGTCGGACGGTTCTACTCTTAAACACTCACTCAATGAGAATGCCCAACAAATATACATATAGATAAAGCACATATCTTAAAGTTGTCATAAAGCAATTCTGTGAACCGAATTACTCGTTGTGCACTAAAGACATCATTTCTCGCTTTTTGCAGAAATCCTCATCAGATTTTCATTTAAAGCAGAAAAATCTGTCTATCTTATATTCGACGTTTCTTGCAAGCATACTTGCTCGTTTTTAATGATAATAAAGAAGTCTATGCCTGTCCAAGAGTGAAGTCCTGGTACAAGTCCATGTGGTCGATATCTGCGTAGACGACGTCGAGTGGAATCCCAGCTTGCTGTACAGCAGAAATAGTCTCATTCAGTTCCGCCAAACTTTTATATCCATACTTGCAGAGCTGAAAAAGAAATTTTTTAGATACATTAGAACCTGCGAACGAGCACGAAACTTTTCTGTTTCATTAACCAAACTTCTGCTGCCTGCTTAGGATCTTTCATGACGGTAAAAGACGGTGGTGAACTGATGAAATTTGTTTATCCTCTCGTGAAGATAATAGGATACAACAGATGCAAATAAAAAATAGACTGCTCTTGCAGTCAGCAAAATACTAATCCATGTGGAGAAGGCTTCATTGGATTACGTAACGGAAGCAGATGTGTCTTATTTGCAGCAACCTACATTCCGAAGAGGGGAAGCAGCTCCGGTTTGTTCCATGTGAGAATATGTGTGAACTACAATGAATTAGATATTTCATTGCTACAATGTTCCATATGAGAATTTGTGGCAGCCATTTGGCGTCCATTCTGTTTTTCGCTATGGACTAACGGGAAGTAACTTGGACCAGTTTTGTGTGATGAATGTACGTATGATAGTATTTTGTTTAAAATTTATTGGCAGTTGAGCATTCGCCTTTGAATTGCCTTTTTTGAAAGATCGTGATCACACGGCGCTTGCTCATTTCTACCTTAAACTTGTAAGTGCGGCTATGATTCCAAGTCGAACTCTGTGATCTCGAGTCAGTGGACTACTGCAAGTTCAAATTATCTCTCTCTTCATCGCGGACGCTATACCTACATGGTGTCAATCAATTTAACGTTGTGCCTCTTTCACTTATATATCGAGGTCGTACAAGCTCATCTCTTTATGAATATGTTCACTGGAGAAAGGAAACGAAGGTGTCTTCCCGTTGCTCAACATACATGGTATTTCCGTTGTACCTCTAGATCAAACGATGACCGATGACCATCCAAACAGCTTGTGATTGCTCTTTTTGATTATCTACAATTGATATAACCAAATTTCCCTACTAGCTACGACATGAGCTGAAAAGTTGTATGCAAGTTCAGGCCTCTGCCATGAATATCCTTGAAGGTCTAAAGAAATCGCTTTTGAGCGATAGTGATCAGAAGCTTTGAATACCAGACTGAAGAATACCTGATAACCAAATCCCCAATAGGGAGGGAAAGCCGGTTTGCCGACGAGAGCGACATATTGTCGAACGACGTCTTCAGGATAAGGTCCAGGGAAGAAGTAGATGTCAAGCATTCCACCAATCGTACGGTAAACAATATGCGGCGCAGGACCAATCATCAACTCCTGAAATAAATGGTATCCTCTCTGTGAGTTATATAGCTACCGCCTCCAGTCGAAAGAAAAACAAGACAAATGCGGAGCGGACAACTGTCACAGCCTCAGAATTCTGGTAACCAAGCGGCATCTGAATATAAAACACTTTATGCGCCCTGCAGAGGGAACAAAAATGCCCAGCAGTTCGTCGCGCAACGCAATGGAAGCCGAAGACGGGGAACACTAGTTGCATCCCGCAGTGCCATCGGTGTGGCCAGCGAATTTCTCGAAAATGGACCAATTACCATTATCGCAGAGAGTGCTGATGACGGTACAATGTATGATGTAAGGATAATATAAATTTAGTTAAAGTGTTGTCAAGAGCGACAGGTGGGCAATGCCAGTGGTCACTAACCTGAGCGTTGCTGTTCAAGATGAGAACACCATGCGCCCTGTAGTCTTTTTCAACAGCAATGTAGAATGGGTAAGCACCGTAAAGGTTTTGGTTGCTTGTTGAAGAAGACGGGAACTGGTCTCTCGAGAACATCGGCCATGTCTCGTAGTTATCCATCGTATGCTTAAAGTTATAGATGTTCATATAATTTTTCAGCTATATGCATATTTTTGGTGGCGCTCACCAACGACGTCTTCGTTTCTTGAGCGTCTCTGAAGAAGCTATGCATAACTCAGCGCGATGGACTCTCACACAGCTGCTTTTGAAAATGGTCCACCTGTGCTTGCGATAGGAGTAAAATTTAGTTGCGCGACCGATGCACTAGTTGTTAAGAAAACAACTTCCAAGAACTCCAATCATCGTCGCGGATCATTTCAATAAAGCAATTTAGCATAATACCATTAGATGAAATATCTGCATACTGGGACTTCGGGACTTCAAAAGTTGATTAGCTAAGGAGCAAAACAGAGCCCACAACTTAACTTTGGATGCTACTGGCCACTCAGGCCCTGAAACTAAAAGGTTTCGGTATTCCTACGTTCTTGCAAGACGAAATCATCATGTCTATTCCCGATGAATAAAAAGGATTCGAATGTGCACAACATTACAAAAAATGTCAACCAGTGCCAATAAGTCATTGTGCACCGCAACTAAAATTCAAATTCTCAACCCAAAGCTCACCTTGAATTTCAGCTACTATAAGCCAGATTAAGCAGATGCTACTTCTAGTGCATTAAGCACGAGTAATTCTCGCTCTCAGAGCTCAGCCCTTGGATTAAATGTGTAAAATTCGTGGCAGCATTATGTCATCATTCAAAATTCTTCTCGCATAACTGCTCACAATTCCCGGCCACATTTTGGAGGAATGATATTTTCGTTTGATTTTATCGACACAATTCGGCGCCAGCCAAAAAGAAAAAAGGTCAATGGGGTCTAAGCAGTTTACCTAGGCTTTTTCATCATTTTCGACAGTCTTGTGGAAAGAATGTTTCGTTTCCACATATTCAAATAATATCATATTCGCTAATAGCTCAGCTACAACTTTTTTAAGTAATTACATTTACGCTACACTGAAAAGTTGCTTCCCTCGAAATGACTTTCTGCTGTTAAAATTTACACATTTTTATATATACACCATAAACTTGCGCTATAAATGAGTTTAATCTCAGCAATACAATTAGCTCAGATTGATATTAGAATGGCTGCAAAAAATTTCAGTTGCATTCAATCAAACATTCAGCTGTACAACGAAACATACCATTAATTGGTATTTTGCATGTTCGCCGAGGCCATAGATTAAAGATGAGCCAATGAATGCTGCGATTTGTATATATTGATCAGCGAACATTAATCCACCTATAAACAACCCATATGTTAGGCCATGCTTCTTTCTTGGTGGCACTGATAGCCCCGCTTTTTCGGTGCAAAAAAACATAGCAGCAATTTTTCTAAAAACTATGCATGTATCGCGCATTTACTTCAATGGAAAGACGACCAGCAAAAATGTCAGAGAAACAACTCGCATAACCTTGAATTAAATATTACAAATATTTACGCCATTGCTATTCAAAACAGACTGATTAACATCCATCAAACCACTAAACGACCTTCCACCGTTATTACCATCAATGTCTCCATTGGAGGTCTATTCCGCGGGGTATACTCAGCACTGACTGCTCAGGCCGCCGAATAGTTACGATTTTGGACTGTCTTTTGAAATATAATTCAAAAGAAGGCACTGAACGAATGAGCCAAAACCAACTCTCCTGAATCATTAAGAGTTGGAATGCAGCACAAAAATGTCATCAATTAAGAGCAAAACAAAGCTGGAATCTTAAGGGGCAATCATCATGCATTCGATTGTTTTTAAATTCAGTTGACCTTGATCGGCTTTTTGCTTAAATGAACATTTTCACAGCAATTGGCTTCTAAATTCGGGGAATAGCAAAGCTTCCCCCTCGATCCCTACGCATCGGATACGGTAATGTCTTTACCTCTTGCAGAGGGAAGTATGAAGCAAAACAATTGAAGGCTATAGGTCCCACAGAACGGATCATTACAAAAGGAAACTCACGAAAATGCGCAAGCGTACCCATGCTCAGAGGTATATTAAAGATCGTGGCTACAACTACACACATGCTGATCGACAATCGGATCCCAAGAACTCGGCTCATTTTTCAGTTGCAATTTTTTTGCTGCAAGAGTCTCGATAAAACGATAGCGAAAGAACCTGTGAAATTATTCGCTTCTGAACAATTCTCCTATTTCGAACCGATCTTAATAAAACAACCTGAGAGCGTTTCGAATCCTCAGTAGCAGCCTCTCTCAACAACGGGATATTGTCTACTATTGTATTCCTTGAAATTTGAAAGCATCGCATCGTAAACGTGGCGCAGCAAATCGCTACTGAAACTCTTCAGCTTCACGAACTCGAAATACCAGAAGTCATCAAAATGCCCTTATTGTTTATCGTTTTATCGAGATCCACCTCTCTTGAGTTAACTCTTCATTGCGAGCCCTGATAACGCTTTCAAACGATATGCAAACTGAGATGAAAGGATGCTGACTATAAATGGAAAAACAAGTGGTTCGGAACTATTCCTCACCAATTGTGGTATCCCATATACTTTCGTTAGCTGATGGCCTCTTCACTTTGAATGCAAAAACGCCAGTCTCGGCGGTTTGCTCAAGAACAAGTTCCTCGCCAGTGTCGTATGACTCTCGAGGAAGATTTAGTGGTGGTTCGTACCTGCAACACAGAGGTTTCAGAGTACTTACTGCTCAACATTTTAAACAATCGAGAATCACTTAGAAGCCACAGCGTAGAGGTTAAGTCAAGGTTCTATAATTTAATTAAGTGGTGACTTACCCGATTAGGTGAGAGCGCCTTTGAAGTTTCTTTCGAGCTTGAAGACATCTCACAGGTTCATTTTAACTTTCGAATTTTCTGGTTTTTTGTTGACATCCAATCGCATGGTGAGCAGTTTTTACATTCAAATATCCGAGACTAATCGCTCTTGTCTGATTTTACTTTCCCCACAAGATCATGCCCATTTGGAGCTAGAAACGCTTCCGTTATCTTAGAGAAAAAAACAAGAACAACGTTGCAAAGAATGATAAGATGAAGTAGCAGCTCACCTTCCTTCTGGACCTATTCGAATGTTGAGAGTAGAACCAATTCTTGAAGATTTGAACAATATTGGTGATATGTTGTCGCCGTATGGATTAGAAACTGGTGGATAGCTTTCGAGCACGACTCCATCACTCGTTGTGCCCGTTTTAACGTAACCACTTTTCGGTGGGAAATAGCATGCCGGTATGCCATACTGCAACAGAGCCGAAGATACCGTTTTTGAATGTGTTGAGAACAACGTTCTCCCAATGTAATGAAAAAGGAATATGTGTATATCATGCGTGTTTATGGAGAGTTAAACAATGCAGCAAGTTCTTGAAAAAAAACAGTCTGCAAACAGCAGATATAATTTAGATGTTTTTCAAGATGCTGATACAATCTTGGGACACTTCAGTCAGCTGTTGTTACGAAAGATAGGAGAGATAATACAGTTCTCTTTCAGCTGCAACAGATCTCACAACAGGATATTTCAGAATCAACTCGGTCTAATACAACAATGAACTGGATCTTGCGTCGATTACAACGGAAAAATTGTTCACGAACAAGGAGCAACCACGAGCAGTTACCACTTCAAACCTTTTCATAGGTGCCAAACGAAGAAATTTAAAACTCTCAGCTAGATAGTACAGAAATAATGAAGCATTAAGGTGCTTACTTCTGGCAAGCGATCATAAATACATCCCACTTGAGCACAACGACTCGCCAGTTGCGTGGTCCCGGGTGCAGGGAAACACTCAACTCTTTTATTCGGATCCACTGTCTCTGAATACCTATAATCGGTAGCTTTCACAAAGACATTCTAGCGTCACGTTGGTGTTGGCTCATTTCAATGAAGTCTAGCTCCCTCACGCCATCAGGCAATCTTTCTCGCTCATTTTTTATTTATTCTCTCTACGCCGACGTCTCAAGCGGATAGGGTTACTCCCTTTTATTGCATTCACTTGCGCAAGAAGCAATGGAAAATCAAAACACCAATGTGAACACGGCCGAAAAGGAAGTGCTTACGACGTATTTGCCTACCTTCATTTCATCCTAACAGTTAACACTGCCTTTTCGAGGTCTTCGCAGGACTTTAAAAGTGAATACAAAAGCACTGGCAATAACTCCAATCATCATCCGTTATCTATAATAGTATTCGATTCTATGGCTTCACCGCGCGCAACCGAAAGCCACCAAGAACTAAACGAACATCATTTGAAAAGGTCATTACGCCGTAGACCGTTGTGGATTTCCAAGAGCACAACATTCTCGGGTTGCTTTGAACAAAACGGCTACGCTATTTCATGTTGTCGGCTAAATTTTAAAGGCGATACCCATGTCTCAAACGCATAGGAAGAAATGGCGATTTCGGATATGTCAACAGTTCATCATATTCAATTTGGAGACTGACGTGATGGGATGTGCCGGATACTTCAAGTTCTCTCGACTCCACCAATGCATTTAATGCGCATCCATGCTCACAGCGCATACAACTAGAATTTCAAACTATTAAATCTCACCTATGAGGCCAGCAACACTTTCAAAACTGCACGACCTATGATTGTAAAGACTATTCGTAGATGTTTTTCGGAATGCGTTTACACAGTGGATAGGAGCTTGTGAAGGTAATAGAATCGACTTACGTGTTCGACCAGCTTATCGATTTGCCAACACTTGAGATGTCGAGAAGGTTTGTGCAATTGATAGAAACGACCCGTTTCGTGGAGTCATAGCTGGCGCAATCCGATAGCGAGCGTGGAACACCGTTAACCACTGCGGTTTCAAAATTCGGCGTTTCATCATAACCAAAAATATCGATGACATTCAACGACGGTATTGTTAAATTCGCCTGCAATGAATTCCAATCCTTCTCCACAGCTGTATGAGATCATGACAATAGGAATAATTTAGAAGATATATAAAGCGGCGTTCGAGCTTTGTTTTGCTTTCGACCCTATAAAACTTCGTAAACAAGAAAAATTTGATGTACTTAATATCTTCTAGTAATTTCTAACTGATCAACACGGACACACTTGCCAGATTTATACTAATGCAATACCAGTGGCCGAAACTACGCTGAACGATACCATGAAACATCAATATGCACTGGCTTTATAAGCCTTATTACACTTCTTTATGAATTCACAGCTTATCGCAATTCAGCTCCCTCAAAAGCTGGTGCTCGTATTTTTCTCGTACATTACTCCCACCACCATCAGTTTTCACCCAAGGATTTCAATTCAATGACAGAAATATTATATCATATGGAACTAGTCAAAGAACAGATAGAGGAGCATATCAAAGATGTTCAAATCACATGAGATTTAGCAATCTGAACGGATGTTCAAATCACATGAGATTTAGCAATCTGAACAAATCTTGAGCAAAATTCCAAGGTCGTACAGAGATCACATTTTGGAGAGGAAGTCGATTCCCGTGCTGAAATGCCCTGCTCGCTGGAAAGTACAACGTTGTGACGTAATATGTTACTGACAGCAAAAATATGTGACCCACTCGGAATTAATACACAGTTTGGCAAGAAAAAACATTGAAAAAGTTGGAAACAAGTGTTTGGTATGTTCAGGGAAACGATCTCACATACCGAATACCCTGTGACGGTGAGCACTGTAAATGTTGAATTGACGCGGAAGTTGAACTGATAGACGCTGCAGCAATTCGGCGTAATCGGACTTTCACCGTCATCCCAAAACAGCGCACCCGACGCTTCGCCCGTTTCTGAAGCATGTACAACTGATGTGAAACGCAGAATATGTCAGTAACATGCTTAATAATTTCAAACATTAAAAAAGGCTTAGTAATTTCAAACATAAGCCAAGGAGGCGAAAAAGCGTGCCCATATGCTCGGACACCATGCGCTTTTTCGTTAATTTGTTCTTCACCCCAACCGGTTGCAAAGATATCGAAAATGAAGTAGAAAAGAGTAAATACTGCGGTCTTCTGCGGAGATGATCACATAGGCAAATCCTCATTTGAAAATCCTGTAGAACCAAGTCAGTTTAGCTCTTGGCCGCAAAATCTCCCTTATCCGCCTCATTAAATTCGCTCAGAAAAACGACAGCAGAAGTGACGACCAATCTTTCAGAGAACTGTCATCTTTACATTTGCCAATGTCCGTATCACAGCTTTTGTGTACTGATCCAACATTCAGAAAGGAGGGTTACTCTGCAACTCCCCGCTAGCCGAACTCGCATATTCACAACGAGTTCATGCAGTAATCGCTCATTCGGAGGACTGCTTTACATAGCTGCTTGTCCCTAACAAGTTTTCAAAGACATTCGTGCTTGACCCACATGGCTACCGCAACCGATTGAAAATCATACCGTCGCCCACATAATTGCTGATGTCTACCTCTGCCATCTTAAAGAGCTATGCGGTGTTAATGAAATGAAGAACAATAAATAGAAGAGTTTGATTATTGGTACCATTGAGAGCAATGACAAGCTCGAGAGGATTCTTGCGCGAGGCGATCGTCGTCATTTCAGGATCCTGACGTGGAACAATGCAACCACCTAAGGAAATAATAAGAATCAAGCGATGGTTGACATCCACGCATCGAACTATTCATAACATGACACAAGCAAAATTACAGAACCCTCACTCTCAACGGTACGGCCACTGTGCTCCATTATTCTCTGTATCATTGCTCCTCTTCGTTCAGTCAAAAGCGAACTCAACCCTAGCACACTATTTTCCACTGCCTTCATTAGTAACCTCAAACGTTCGAAACTATTTACCTGAAAGATTAGTGTTTATGCACAACACTTACCAATAAGATTCGCAGAAATCAACTAGGTCCTTCTTCCCTTTGCTGAAAACATCAACACTATAACGAAATAAGCAGTAGCGCCAACATCGTGATGTGATAGACTATGCCGAATATTCACTTTGAATACAGATGGATGGTGTCGCAAGGACAATTTGCAATTAGATGGTGTGGAAGCAGATTCCAAAAGTGACTCAGCATGTCTAAAATAGCCAATTTTCAAAATCTTTTTGGCAAACGAGATTTTTGGAAAAAATTCCGGTGCACTGTTCAACACCACTTCGGAGCATAAGCTATTAAGCTCCAACATAGACACTTCCTGCACAGTCAACGAAATCAACAAAATTGGAGCACCTCGAATGAGCACTGGCGGTAGTTGATCAAGTGGAGCGTTAAAGAACGTGAAACCAGGTCCACTCTTCACACCATACTCGGTGTCCCTTAGTGAGTACCACGTCGCCTCTCGTGGCAAATATGCGTACACCGCATAAACTTGCTAAAAACAAATAAGGGTGTTGCTGAAACTATTGCGTCTATTCCTGCCCGTTGGTGCAAAAATGCTATTTTGAGGGTGCAAAAGAGAAACGCAATATATGTGTTTGTAGCGTCTTTCCTAATCGTCCGTGATATGCTTAGCCACTACCTCAATTTGTCGATGAACTTTTTCAAAATTAACTATCAACTCTACAAGAAAGCGAAAATCAACATTGCATCAGCAATTGACATACAGTACTGCACATTACTTTTCAAGCTTTCTATCACATTTCTTCACTTCACCTCCGTTTTGGGGAAAAGGTGCTTGGCATACAAACAAAACGTTCCCGAGAACTTCTATACGAACACACCTACGCTCAACGTGGAACTAGGTCAGCAATTGTGTTGCTAACTTGAATTGGACGGTGAAAAACGTATTGGAAGAATCAGCTGAAGGATTTCATCGCACTCTTCTTTGCTTACGTGCCCCACCACAACAAATTACAGGTATTAGAAGAACTTACTTGTCGAAGAATCGGCGCAATGAGCATCGCATCTCCCCACATGAACTGCTCATTATTATCATGAGTAGCGTCGTCGTTCGGAAACTCGAAGAAGAGTGGTCGGACAACCATGCTTCCAGTTGTTGCAGCAAAGTAGTGAAGCCTGAACTTCATGAAATTCATTCACTGGAAAATGTCGCAGCCGAATAAAGGCTTAAGATCAGTACTTAAGTGGATTGCTATAATTTGCCTATACATTTGCAAACCAAAATCCCTTTCACTCAAATGATATCTAATAGCGGTGTTATTCCAAAGGCATCTGCGGATCTGCCGTTTGAAGTTGAAGATTACACTGAATGTGCAGCAATTCAGTGAGAGATATTCAAGTCCTTCTCATATTTTACTCCTTCTGATACACCTTGAAGACGTCGAATAAAGTCATTTCTATTCTTAAACCAGCTAGCAAGCTGTACTCATAACAGCCAGCAGAACAGGAAAACCTAAATGATGGATATTAACAATGTGTACGTGTATAGATAGGGAAGGTAGCGATATCTGAAGAGATAAACTTGGCGTGTGGCAGCTGCGACCGATGGCCAAGCGGCGGGATCTTGTCGGACTTGTCCAATATCGTTGTGGTTTCTGAAAGATATTGGTAAATTTTTCAATAACCGCGCCGAAAATGAATCGTCAAAGCATCGCGACAAAATAACAAGATGTCTAAAACAGATGTTCCCGTTCGATAAAAAGGATGGTTCCTACAAACCGACGATTTCCATTTGGACAACAAATGTAAATGCTTCAACAAAAGTACTTTCAAACATTACCGCGAGAATGTGTAGAAAGCGCCAAGCTGATGCCAACGGAGACACAACTCTTCTGTTGTGTTTCCACGGAATCCACAGATATCAGCACCGACGTATGGGATACCGAACATGCTGAACTCTTGGATGCCAACCACGGAAACTAGGAGATCTCCCCAGGCTGCAGAATTGTCTCCGAGCCAGTGTCCTGCATAGCGACCACCAGATGGGAAAGACGAGCTGAAGATTTGCATGAAGCGATCAAAATAGCAGGACTACTTGATGGTTAATGGTGATTTGCAAGCTAGTGATTCACAGACTGTAAAATAGACAACATGACTGTAATGAACTTCACAACGTCAGGCCGCGTAAATATATGAGGCAGAAACATGGATCGAAAGCGGTGCTTTCTAGGATTGCCCATGAAAATCGAGGAAAAACAGTTATTATGAGTGAGAGGAACTCACAGCAAACAGGAGGTCTTGAAATGTGTGACACATTTTCATGAACGTGAGATTCTAATGAGAAGCGAAATGGATGGGATTATATCCGCTATTTCTCTCTGCATCTCATCGTAAACGTACCGAGTTATTACGGCTGGACGTTTTGAGGTCGCCGCTTCCATTCCTGCACGCGTAGCAATGCTTTCGAAGAATCCGTAAAGACTTTTCGTATCGTAGATTCTGCCCGCTTGAGTCATCCCCAACATGCATAACGTTTTCGACGCAAGGTAGCTCTGAAATATTATAACGATCTCAAAGGCAAGTATAACACTAATGGTATCTGCAAGTGCGCATGGGCTTTACTGGTTGTTTCAGTATTTTGTGGCAGCCAATTTCACCATTTTGTCAGCAATTATGGTGATCCCTTACAGGTGTTCGGCTTCCTATGCTCGTTCGCCACCTCAAAAATATTTATATCATGAGGACAGCGGTCACCTAAGGCAATATTAGCCTGTTGTAAAGAATATTGGACCCACAAACCATCCAAATTGAGCTGCAAAGAACAGGACGAACAGGGAAGAAGCTCGGGATCCACAGGTAGTTGCACGTCGTGAATTTGTGGAGATCCGGAATAGGAAGTTCCATGACAGCAAAACTAAAAAAAGCAAAACTAAGTAAAAAATGATCTGATTATCATCATACCCTTGCATATCCTTGTTCATAGAGAAAGACGTTGTACGTTTTGTAAGGTGGCATGTCATACTTTGAGTCAGAACCATTCGTTGGACACATCAACGGCGCTATGTACGGGCGATCGCTGTGGTTCGGCGTAACCGGCTGTGTGTCATTCTCATTCGTGCCAATATTTGTGGGCTCGTTCATATCTATCCACATACCATCAAAGCCCACCTTCAAATAATTCATTGCAACAACTTCTATAAACAATATGAATCTTGTGGTTATGATTTCAAAAAAGGCTCTTCGCATGACCATTCGTTTAGAGGACTGTAAATATCACTGAAGACAAAGTAATAAGTGGATGCTTCCATCAGAAAATTCGTACAGCAAAACGTAAAGAGATCAATTTACGCTTTATTTGCCAAAAATGCGTTCATACAGTTACACATTCCAAGGCATCGTGCGAAATTTAGCGGGTGCGAAAGGTGGAAGCTAACATTTCCCTTCACAATTTTTCTACATTAAAAGACGTCAGCAGGAAAAGCGACGAAACATCCACAGAAAGTATGAACCAAATGATAAGAACGGAGAGAAATAGAAAACACAATGTAACCTGAGCATGGAATCGCACAATCTCGTCCTTCCACCATTCTTGTGTTTCTGGAGCCGTGAAGTCTGGGAAAGCGACGTGCTTCAACGGCCATACAGTGCCCAGCATTATCTGAAAGACAATCTTTGTGATGAGATTTGCGCAAAATTCGATGTTGATTATCGATGTGTGAAGTCACCATATTACTGGATGCATAATCTATTCTCAACGCCTTATCGATGAAATGAAAAGGAACCTTTGTGTTGCTGACAAGAGGATAGAGGTCCTGAATCGCTCGCGGTACCTGATCATCTCGCTCCCATTCAACAAACTTTGCGTTCTGAAAAAGGCAGGATGACTCCACCCATAAGACGGCAATCTCATCGAGCGCTTTATGAATCATGTTTGTGGAATGGAGTTATATAAAATGATGTGATTAATTGAAACTGCATAAACAAACAACAACGTACATCGCCAACATAACACGATCGAAAGATGTTTGCTGTTTAGCAGTAAAGTTCGGTGGGGTTGAAAATGTCACGCTTTCGCCACAATTTTTGCAAAACCTTCCAACACGGACTCATTTAATTGAAATAATGGAAGTGTGGAAGCGTGCCGTAAACATGGATCAACCTGATGATTTAATCATTCTGCACATGTTTTGAATATGATCTCTGCACAAGAGTAACCGTGACAGATGCGAACGATGCGTGCAAGAAATTAAAAAGAAAACGATGCCTAATAAGTTCGGTCATCTGTGGCAGCGGACGGCGGATGCGGATCAAGCAGACAACTCGTCGCTCAACTAAATGATAAAACGTTTGAGGGTCCACCTCTCTGCCTAACACTTTGCATCTTACAATTTGTGCCTATACTGCGCAAACGCTAAAATGTTACTGGATGCGAATGCGTTCTCATCATCAACCAAATGATGCCTATACTTCGTGCTGTCGTATCGAAAAAAGCACTCCCAACTTGCATTCCAATGGAACCAACCGTAAATTGTTAACAATATGAGCAATAAGGAACGTTGAAATTACTATGGTTATCTCAAGTCACTTTTGAAAATAAAAGAGTCCTCCTGGTAAATGAAGAATATATACGGTGAAATGACAGATTCTCATTTAGGCTGTATCGCCGAGTGGCGCATAAATTGTTATTAAATGTCGCAAATAATACCGCGTAAATGCCCCTTCGGAACGACTCGCTATCAACCTGTATTGCCGGATCAAAGATCAAAATCGCGTGCATTGACTGGTCGTGAAGTTGTTTTACATAAGTAGGCAGCTCAGTCCAGTTCTGCAAAAAAAGAAATAGCGAGATGTTAAATAAAACAATGCTTCGCAAAAAGTATTGCATCCATCGCAAATAACGAAGCAATTGTATAAAATTCATCCGCCGTTCCAACTTAATCAACTGTGCTATTCAACCAACTTGAACCTTCGGCTCCTTCCCAAATTACATTACGAAATAAAATATGTTCGAACTCCTAACAGTCCGAGGAAAATTAAGGCAACTGGTCAAGATGTTATAGCACAGAGCAAAATCTAACTTGCCCAGTAAGGGCATTCTTCCAATCACATTCACAAGCTCCCTACAAAAATTTGAAAACGCAAAATAATGGTTTCATGCTTTCCCTGGTTCAACTACCCGCGAAGGCCTTCCGAAAAAGGTTTCTTCTCCTACCAGTTCGGTGCGCGACGCATGCAACCACATTAAATTGCACATAATTTACTGAAGAAGGTGACAGACGAACGCCAAATGTGCTACGTGAAGTTACTATGATGCATGGTGCAAGTCACATCAATCAAAGTATTCAAATTTGGATTATCCAACTCCCCAGTGGAAACTGCCCAACAGTCAGAGAAATCGGTGCGCAAACATGGATCTATCCAGGTATTACGTTGCCAGGAAACAACCTGAAAGGCGAATATGAAAGATGCATGAAGACATAATTTTTCTTTTTTTGTAGAGTTCCCTAGGAAATCGAGGTGCACTCTCGCAGAAGATGAATCTATTCTACCTTTTTTGTTCCCCTTCATAGAGATGACAGCAATATGCTGGAATCATCATATTACATAAGCATACTCGCTAGTTTCTGAATGACATAAGAAGCTATCCATGCCTGTCCAAGAGTGAAATCCTGGTACAAGTCCATGTGATCAATATCGGCGTAGACAACGTCCAATGGAATTCCTGCGTCCTGTACTGCCGAAATAGTTTCTTTTAGTTCCGCTAAACTCTTATATCCATACTTGCATATCTGAAGAATAAATTAATCATAAGGACTATACCATTACATGAGCAAGAAGCTTGCAGTGAGAGATGATCCCTACTATCCTCCTCCAATTTAGCAAGGTGATTCATGTTTTTCTCCACTTTTCTGCTTGATTTTCTCAAACCTATTTCATATTGTGTTCCGTTGCGCGTTCGCGTGCTTGCAGATTTTTCTGTGTTAAAACTGATTTTTCCGTGCATTCATCTTCGCTACTCGACAAATGGCCTTATGCGCAGTGGAACACCTAGTTCGTCCCCACCTCTTTAGGCAATGTAACTCAATTAACTGCTTTTCTCTCCTATTCATTTGTGGAGATCGTAAGGTTTATTTTTTTGTAAATTATATTCCACATGCATACTATTCAAAATAACGGTATTAGCGTTGTGTCTCTATAGAATCGTAAAACCTGATCGCATTTGTAGTTGTTATTCTGATCAACTATGGCTGACGGCACCAATTTTTCTTATCAGCTAGAGTGCAACCGAATTACTGTATGAAAGTTCATGCCTCTGATGCGAGTATCTTCAACGACGCCTTGATAAATCGCTGTTGAGTGACGATAATCAGGCGTCTTGAATGTCTGACTGAAATGTACCTGATAACCAAATGCCCAATAGGGAGGAAGAGCCGGTTTGCCGACTAGGGCGGCATATTGTCGGACGATATCCTCAGGGCGAGGTCCAGGGAAGAAGTAGATGTCAAGCATTCCACCAATCGTGCGGTAAACAATGTGTGGTGCAGGACCAATCATCAACTCCTGAAATAAAAGTCGCCCTTACCAAGAGGCATTTGCACATACAGCCCTCACTCAGTCGAAAGAAAATAGGGACAACTTTGGAGGACTAACTCTCAAGGCCTTGCAATTCTCTTAGACATTCACCACCTTAATAGAGAACACTCTCTGCTCTTTCAAGTTGAAACAATGCCTAGCACCACGCCGCGTAGAGCAATATTAACCGGTGATGAAGTACACTGGTTGTTGGCGTAACAAAACAAGATCTCGACAATGACCCTGTTATTACCTGCTTAGAGGGTAAAGATGTATCTATAAGGTATTATACGGGGTTGGCGTTACTATGAATAAATTGTTGTAAGCGGAAAGACTGAACAATGCTGGTTTGCCCTAACCTGAGCGTTGCTGTTCAAGATGAGAACACCATGCGCCTTGTGATCGTTCTCGATAGCAATGTAGAATGGATATACACCATAAAGATTCCTGTTGCTCGTTGAAGAAGATGGGAATTGGTCCCTCGCGAACATCGCCCATGTTCTGTATGCGGTTAATGAGTGCTGAAAAGAAGATATTTGCGAAATTCACACACCATTTGTTTTTGTTTTTTTTTAAATCACTCACCAACGCCATGGTTTCTGTTCATTTCAAAAAAAGGATGCAAGCAATTTTCATCCGATGAGTGCCTAGAAATGTGTGTGCGAGCACGATCTACCTGATAGTCCACATATCTCTGCTGACAACCGTGGAATTCAGCCGCGTGGTCAATTTTTTCTTCGAACAGCGCAGTTTTTGATGATAATATATGTGATGACATATATCGGAAACGGAACTCTGTGACTATCAAAATGGTCTATTTTGACAACGAAGGCTAGCGAAAGCATCGGATTGCTAACTTCGGGTATTGTTGCCCTGCTTTTTATCTCACTTATTTTATCTACGATGGCCACACGCCGTGCCTTAAGATCAAAGCGCTAAGATATTCCTGCAGGAGTGCATTCAAATCGTGACAAATAAAAAGATTGTAATCTACCCAATACAACGGTAAACCTTGTTCAGCGAGACGTAGACAGTGTGCATCACAAAGAAAGGTCAAAATCTGCGCGCATTTGGGAGCTCAAGATGAGTTGGATCTACTGCAAGATCGAGAAAATGGATGCTAGACACAACACGAGAAATTTTCCCCTCAACGCTTACCCTTGAAGATTAAAGCCCTAACATTCGTGGCCATTTTGTATCATCATTCAAAAGGCCCTATCGAAGAAATGTTCGGCATTTTCGGTGATAGTACTCGAAAGAGATTTTCCGCTTGGTTTTATCTCACACAATTCTGCACTGGTTAGGTAAAAACCATAGAACAGTTTGATTGTGGCAATTTATATACGGTGACTCATCTTTCCCAGCATTATTGCGGCATACTTGTCTTTCTTCCACAATTCCAACTGGTAGTTTCTTCACTGTCATCTTGATGAATATGCATTTTAATAAACTCGTTAGAGAGCACTTAAGACCTTCGTCTCAGGTGAGAAGTTTTCGCTGAAAAATTTCCCACTTTTTCGGTTAGTCATCATGCAACTCGCACCATAAATGATTCCAATTTGAGCTATGCAATCAATTAATATTCAGATTACTACTGCTGCAGAGAAATTAACGCGAATTCATTTGAAAGTTCCGATGAGCAATGCAATATACCCTCAATCTCGATCTTGTGTGTTCACCGAGGCCATAGATTTCCGATGAGCCAATATATGCTGCGATTTGTATGAACTGATCAGCGAACATTAATCCACCTGAAAAAGTCCAGCCTCTACCTGCATTTCCGGCTCCTCAAACACGGCTTCGATGTTTCTAAAAACTGTATGCAGTGATTGATTTGCAACCTATTTAGCGAAAAAGAGAAAAAAAATACATACTGCATTCAAAATATGTACTTCATTTCGAAATACGAATCAAAAGGAGACAGTTCAAACTGGCTGGGACAATATGAAGTCGTCTGGAATCATACAGCATTAAAACAGAACATCCAAAACATCTTTTCAGAGCTAAGACGAAGTCTGAATGGTGTGCGGCAATATCATGCATTCAAACACATGCTCAATCAACTACTTCCAGAGCAATGAGTTCTTGAATCGAGGGAAAGGGGGGGGGGATTTGCAGAAGAGATGCACAAAGCCCTGTCTCCCCCCCCCCCCCCTTCTTAGCATCCGTAGCGAGACAATTATGGTAGCAATTTTTCAGTTTCTTAGCCAACGGAAGTAAGAAACTGAAAAATTGGATGCTATGGGCACCGCATGTATGCTTTCTGACAAAAACAATGTCACGAAAACAAACAAGGTTCCGTGACGGATTATAAGAAGGGCCGTTTTTCCTTGCTGCAAGAGTCAACAAGAGGGATACAAAAAATTTGCGCTATTGTTTGCAATCAGACAAGTTTCCCACTTCGAAGTGGCCTCAAAAGAGGAATCTGAGAACATTCCCAACTCTGAAGAACAACGTCTCGCAATAATGTGACAAAGGCTTACAACGTTTTCGTGCGCTGGACCAGTGGGCTCGAGCAAAAATTCATCCTAGATGAAAGTCACATTCCGCTCTCAAGTGTCCGCAACCTGTCAATCCACCAAAATTTCATGAAAACTCGAAATTTGAAAACACATCGCATGACAGATGTGCACGATGTTTTGCAGCTGAAGTTCTTCTGTTTCACAGGTTCAAGACACTGAACAGTTACGCGGATATGTCACTATACATCCATGTGTGCAGACAGTGCCCTCAAGAGAGAGCCTGGTGAGCGTTCTCACATCTCACGCAGTCCGAAATGTGAGGAATATCGACACTCGATTAAACAGTAACAAATCCGAAGCGTTCCTCACCAATTGTGGTGTCCCATATACTTTCGTTAGCTGATGGCCTCTTCACTTTGAATGCAAAAACGCCAGTCTCAGTGGTTTGCTCAAGAACAAGTTCCTCGCCAGTGTCGTATGACTCTCGAGGAAGATTCAGTGGTGGTTCGTACCTGCAACACAGAGGTTTCAGAGTACTTACTGCTCAACATTTTAAACAATCGAGAATCACTTAGAAGCTACAGCGTAGAGGTTAAGTCAAGGTTCTATAACTTAATTAAGTGGTGACTTGCCCCATTAGGTGAGAGCACCTTTGAAGTTTCAACCGATCCTGAAAATGTCTCAGAAATTCATCTTAACTCTGAATTTTTGGTTTTTGCTGATATGCAGTCGCATAGTGAACAGTTTTTACATTCAAATATCCGAGACTAATCGCTCCTGTCTGATTTTACTTTCCCCACAAGATCATGCCAATTTAGAGCTAGAAACGCTTCCGTTATCTTAGAGAAAAAAAAACAAGAACAACGTTGCAAAGAATGATAAGATGAAGTAGCAGCTCACCTTCCTTCTGGACCTATTCGAATGTTGAGAGTAGAACCAATTCTTGAATATTTGAACAATATTGGTGATATGTTGTCGCCGTATGGATTAGAAACTGCAGGATGGCTCTCGAGCAAAATCCCATCAGGTGTTACGCCTTTTTTAATGTAGCCACTTTTCCTTGGGTAGTAGCATGAGGGTATACCATACTGCAATACAGCCGATGATGTACTACCGCTCATAGGCAGAAAGAATTTTTCGTTTTGTGCAAAAAACAAGGAATACGTATTTCTCATAATACGTAAAAAGGATTGTTTTTTCCGAATAGCGTAAACAGAATATGCATTTTGGATAGGTCCCGTGGAAACATGGCAGTAAATGTGCGAGTGTTTCAGAAAAAAGCTGAAGAATGGATGAATAAACCAGCAAGCCTTGAAAAATATCCTAGAAAGCGGAAATATAATTCGGAGAACTTCCAAGTCGTACAATCACTTTTAGAACGCCTTTGAAAGTGGTTGTTATAAAAGATAACAGCGAAGTATTTCAAAGAGTCCATCGCTCCAAGCATTTCACATATCCTCACTAAACAAAATAAAAAGCGGCTGCTGGATGACTATAAAAGTAAGACGCTTACATCCGAATATGGATCGTAAACACATCCGGCTTGAGCACAGCTTCTTGATAGTGAGCCCGTCGTCGATCCGGGCAAACAGTCAATTCTCCTATCTGGATCGACCGTTTCCGATTCTGAATGCCTGCAACGAGCACTTTTCCTGAAGACACTCTGGCTCCACGTCGGTATCAGCTTATTTCAACGCATACTATTTTCTTCAGGCCTTTAGACAATCTTTCCCACTTATATTTGTGCATCTCCTTCCCCATGTTCCGACAGCCTCAACGTTACTCTGTGTCACTCCATTTACTAGCGACAAATGGGAATGGGCCAAGCGGAAGGACTGAGAGATAAGGAGGAAGTAGCTACAACTTTTCCTCTCCCTATTTTCGTTTGCCTAGGCAGCCAACACTGTCTTTATGAAGTATCAGCGCTTCTTTTCAGCAGATAGCACATGAACAAGAAAATATTTATATGAAGAACATGAAGGACATGAGAGTCAAATCAATGTTGTTGATGAAGAAAGATGATGTGACCTCAACAACATCGGCTCATCAAGCTGTAACCTCAAATTTAGGAAGCACTCGAGTGGATAATTCTGGATCGCTTCAGCAAAGACTTCAACATATTCACAAGCAGACAAGAGGCAACTTTTCGGGAAAAGATACTCAACGATCGATAACCTGCATTTATTTTGAGAATTGATAGAAAAATGCAAGAAATACGTCTCTGTCTCGCATTCGGCATTTAAAAAAGCTTCAATTCAGTTTCAGTGGACATAATTGAAATGTTTACTCAGCAATGCCGCGGGATGTTCAAAAGCCGAATAAGCGAATATCGATGGATCTACACAATCAAAGAGCAATGTGACGTGCGTAGACCCGATCGAGGTGGTACAAGTTATATATCACGTATCTGCCCACCTATCAACCCGATATATTCATTAATTCTTCTTACAGCACACTAGTAGATGTCTTGGCTGTTGAATTAAACTCCACTTAAGAACTAAAGAGATAATTATTCGCATGCACGCGAATAATTATCTCCATTCAATCCGCCACATATCATTGCTGCTTATTCCCTGTAATGACTGCGTCTTGTTTGTTTTACCCTCAAGAAATGTGGAGCATCAGAAAGTACAAAATCGATCCATTCGATTGGGCCCTCAACATTCGCTGCAGCGCAACAGCTGTCTGAATAAACTCAAACGATTGTAGAGACGAGAGGCAGTAGTCATCAGAAATTGCCGTCAAAAAGTTCAATCAGCAACAAGCGCATGCTGATCTAAGATCTGACGTGCAAAAAGGGAGCGATAATACTTCGCCGAAAAAGCTATATCCATGTTTCTAAAAGTACACGCAGCTTAACATGCCCTGGCAGAACTTTGAAGATTCATAGAAAAGCACGCGAGCAGAACTTTACTGGATGTCACTAAGGGCACGAAGAACTGGATGGATTTCATTGGAGCTGCCATTAAGTCATAGACCGTTGTGGGTTCCCAAGAATACAACATTCCATTGTTGCTCCCAACAAGAGGGTCAAGTTGTTTCAATTTTCGCTCACTCAGTTCTAGAGGCGATCACTGTGCCTTTAACTCATATATACAGATGTGATTTCGATTGAATCATCATTTTCAATCATGGGGGCTGAAATGGTCGGAGTGTCAAACAATTCAGATAGATCCGTCAAGGTTATTATCTCACTGATCGCCCGTTCGTGCTCACAGTTTCGACGTTCGTCTAGGAAACCAAACCCGAGTTAGTGAAGACCATGGAGGTGCATAATCTTTTGGCATTGCGGGACTCACTAGAATTGAAACCATTTGTAGACATGTGTTGGATCGCGCTTTTAGAACGGATGGGAACTTCGTGGAATGAAATCGACTTACGTGTTCGACCAGATGATCGATTTGCCAACAGTTGTGATGTTGAGAAGATTTGTGCAATTGATAGAAATAATTTTTCTAACGGAGTCATAGCTGGCGCAATATATCAGCGGGCGTGGGTAGTTGTTGACCTTAGCGGATCCAAAATTTGGTGTTCTATCATAGCCGAAAATCTCGACCACATTCAACGGTGGTATTGTTCGATTTGCCTGCAACGAATTGCGATCCTTCTTCATAGCAATGTGAAATGGCAGAGTCACTTTAAGAGATCAAATATAAAACAGCGCTTGAACCATTTTTTGTCCTTAACTTCATTAAACCAATATCCCCAAAAAACGCAATGTTGGGCCATCCTGAACAGCAGGAGAACATATGAAAGAGCGCATGCTCATATCACATGAGATTTAGCACAGTGAGCAAATCTTCAGCAAATTACACTGTAATGTCTGTTTAAACTATGAACCTTTAAACATATTCAGCAGATTTGCTCGAGACCTGCTTAACGCCAAAATGTATAGGAAATCGACAGCCTTGCAGCAAGATCTTACATGGGATAAAGGGTGTGCAATACATCTGGAATTGATAAACGGGTTTCGAAGAAAATATTCAATCAATTTGAAATATGTCTTTGCTATATTGAGCGAAACGATCTCGCATACCGAATTGCCCGTGACCGTAAACTCCGCATGTGTTGTGTTGACGCGGAATTTAAATTGATAGATATTGCAACAGTTCGGCGCAATCGGACTTTCACCGTCGTCCCAAAACAGTGAACCTGACGCTTCCTCCTTTTCTGAAGCACGTATAATTACCGTCAAACGCAAATATGGCGGAAGTTTACAACAATGGCATAATGGTTTCATAGAGGGAATTAGAAGTTGAGACAATGCGGCCGCGAGCCTTTGTATGATACACACTTCCATTTGTCTGCTCTTCATGATGAATCGGTTGCAAAGACGTCGAAAATCAATCAGAAAACGTCAACACTGTGATTTCCTCCGAAACCGATTGCGTGAGCTAATCCTCATCTAGGAAACTCACAGACCTTGGTCATTTTAGCTCTCCCGCTGAACCCGTCTCCTTCACTCCTCTTTCAAATGAACTCAGGGAAATGACAGCAGATGTGACAAACAACCCTTTAAATGATTTGTCGTAGTGACGATTGCTAACATCGCATCTGGGTTGCTATTAAGCTCCTAACATCCGAACTCGTATACTTAGAAGTCTCATGCAGCTGTCGTTGAATCAGCAACCTGGCCAGCAAATACATTTGCCCTACTTAGAAGTTTGTCATGCGAGGACTTTTTAGCTACTCCCCGCCACCTTTGGAGAACTTTTAAAGATTAAAGAACTTTTACAGATCCCCGGTGTTCGTTGAGCATGATCACAAATCTATGCCACAGCCGATTGCAGAATCGTGACATCGCCCACAGGATATCCGCTGATGTCACCCGCATCATTTTGGAGAAATAATGCGCTATTAATCAAAAGAAGAACAATAAATAGAAGAATTTGATTACTGGTACCATTGAGAGCGATGACAAGCTCGAGAGGATTCTTGCGCGAGGCGATCGTCGTCATTTCAGGATCCTGACGTGGAATGATGCATCCACCTAAGGCAGTTGAATGAGAAAAGCAAACGCTGACATACCTAGGCATCGAAATATTGATAACATGATACCCGCAACATTGCAGAATCTTCAGCTACCTCTCAAAGGTGGTGCCACTACACGTCATGATCACCTGTACTATTTCTCTTCTTCGTTAATTTTAAAGCAAACTTCACTTTACCACATATTCACCGTTGATGGGTCTAACCCCAACTTCAGGCATTCGAGATCGTCTGTTTGAAATGTCAGCACTCATGCACAACTCTTACCAATCAGTTGCTTCCCATCGTCAATGGACTGTCCATATAAACAACGACCTTTTCCGCTTCGCTCAGAAACACCAACAATTTTGCGAAATAAGCAAAAACACCAAAACTATGATGCCCCTAAGCCATGCCATATATTCAGTTTCGACAGAAATGAAGGGTTTGGCAAAAGCGTTTTCAAACTTTTTTGCTCGGAATGCATTTTTTAAAAGTGACCTCAGCGCCTCCGGAAATAAGGTAGTAGGTAGAACGTGCTGCCATTTCGTAACTCACCGATCACCTCAGCTCACTTTTTTAAACGGTTTTGGTAAGCTGAATTTTTAAAGCCTTTTATTGCAGCGTTCGTCCTAACTCGCTAAGTGTTTAGGCTAAGTTCGAGCATGGACATCTGCTTGCAGTCACGGAAATAAGCAAGATCGGCACACCTCTAATGAACACTGGAGGGAGCTGATCAATCGGAGCGCTGAGGAGCGTGAAGCCGGGTTCAGTCTTCACACCGTAGTCGCCATCCCTTAATGAATACCACACGGCCGCTTGTGGCAAATATGCGTACACCTCTTCCGATTGCTAAGAAAGAAACCTTTATCTGAGAATTTCCCTTGCATGCGTTTGTTCCTGCACGCCGACGGAACAAGGCTGATATACACGATCCATGCAAGCAAAATAGTAATAGACCTTTGGTATGTTCATGAAATACGCAGCTACACCTTCCATTTGGTTAGATGAATTGTTTCCAAAATTAACTCTGAACTTGGCAAGGACGTGAAAATCAATGCTGCATACGTTCGTCCTGTAAGTGTTGGCAAATAATGTTTCCACAGATATTTTCGCAAAATAGCTACTCATCTTCCTACTGCTACTTTTGACTTGTTCCTCATGTTGATGATAGGCTGTTTTGCACATCCCCAACAGGTCACTGTGGACTCCTACAGAAACACATTTACGCTCAGACTGCCATGTTCTTGGCCCAATAGCTTATGTGGAAAGCATGTTGGAACGTTCAGCTGGAACATTTCTTCGCACCCATCAATATTTATGTGCCTTTGCGGCAACAAAATACAAGCGGTAAAAGAAGTCACCTGTCGTAGGACCGGCGCAATTAGCATTGCCTCTCCCCACATGAACTGCTCATAATTCGCATGAGCAGCTTCATCGTTTGGAAACTCGAAGAATAGTGGTCGAACAACCGTGCTTCCAGTTGTTGCAGCAAGGTAATGAAGCCTAAACTTCGTGAAATTCATTCATTGGGAAAATTTCGCTGCTGGGAACGATGCATACGCCATTCATTTAGTAATCATTGGAGCTTCTTCACACCTTTATTCTTCGTCAAACCCTTCAATTTCCATCCAAGGTGCATCGAACAGTAGTTCTACCCAAAGGCATTTGTTGGCTAGCCGCCTACAATTTGAGATTAAAATGCAAATGGGACTCGAATATAAAACAGTGGAATGACAAGTATTCAGATTCTTCCGATATGTGTTTGAAAAAGTCGAATGGAGTGGTTTCGCGCTCCAAAAAGAGCTAGTCGTTGTGCGTGGATCAACAGCAACAGTCATCCTGCACGTTCCTCGGTCCTTACCACTGAAGGATGTAAAAACCAAGAAAGGGTTAAAAGAAGTACGCACGTGTAAAGATATGGCAGGTAGCGATATCTGAAGAGATAAACTTGGCGTGTGGCAGCTGCGACCGATGACCAAGCCGCTGGGTCTTGTCGAACTTGTCCAATATCATTGTGGTTTCTGAAAAAATTAGTAACCTTTCCAATAAGCATCATACGAATTATCGAAGCACCATGAAAAAAATCGCATAACGTCTAAAATAGACGCTCCCATTCACTTAATAAGATGGTTCGTACAAACGAGTGAGGCGATTTCCGTTTGGACAAGAAACGGAAATGCTTCAACAAAGGTACTTTCAAACATTACCGCGAGAATGTGTAAAAAGCGCCAAGCTGATGCCAACGGAGACACAACTCTTCTGTTGTGTTTCCACGGAATCCACAGATATCAGCACCGACGTATGGGATACCGAACATGCTGAACTCCTGGATGCCAACAACGGAGACTTGGAGATCTCCCCATGCTGCCAAATTGTCTCCGAGCCAGTGTCCTGCATAGCGACCACCAGATGGGAAAGACGAGCTGAAAATTAATTTAGGCGATTAAATGAGGAAATCCTTGCAAATGATCTGCAACCTGACTTACAAATGAAAATATGTGAGCTATTATTCGGACCGTGGAAGACCTTAAGAAGTCGCACCACTAAAATATGGAATCGAAATAACGATCAAGAGAAAACTCTGGAAACGATCTAATACTCCTGCAAGTCGAAAAAGGCAAAATTTTGCGGATACACTCAGTTATCTTTCCAGTCTCCTATCTCAAGCTTACCGAGTTAGCACGAGAGGGCGTTTTGATGTCGCCGCTTCCATTCCCGCTCGTGTGGCAATGCTTTCGTAAAATCCGTAAAGACTTTTCGTATCGTAGATTCTGCCCGCATTGGTCGTGCCCAGCATACACAATGTTTTCGATGAAAGATAGCTCTGAAATATTATAACGACCTCAAAGTTAAGCATATCACTAACGGTGTCTGCATATCTGCATCCACTTTGCTGGTTGCTTTCTGCACCCTACCATAACCAACTCTGTCCTCATCTTAACATTGTTGTGCTGATAGTACGGAGTTGTCCAATTCTGTGTTAAAAACCCTATCAAAGTTGGAATCTACTCAATAACCAATGGAAAACAGCAGAAAACGTTAACATGACCGAGAGAGTTGCTCTATGAAACATCGATAAGTGACCATTTGCCACCTGTATCCACCTCATCCGACCGATTCGAGTTTAAAGCGCATAGACTAGCAGGAGCTTTGAGCTCTGCAATTGCCGATGAAGAGATATAAACTGGCACAACAGCATAAGCTTTGCAGCTATCGATTCTGTTCTAACCAAACGACAGCATACCACGATCCGAAACGGTCAGCTGCATGTGAGCGCAATATCGAGTAATAAAGAATGAACCTATTTTTATCATACCTTTTCAGCGTCATGCTCATAGACGAAAACGTTGTATGTTTCATAAGGTGGCATGTCATACTTCGAGTCAGAACCGTTCAAGGGACACATCAACGGCGCTATATACGGGCGATCGCTGTGGTTCGGCGTAACCGGCTGTGTGTCATTCTCATTCGTGCCAATATTTGTGGGCTCGTTCATATCTATCCACATACCATCAAAGCCCACCTTCAAATAATTCATTGCAACAACTTCTATAAACAATATGAATCTTGTGGTTATGATTTCAAAAAAGGATCTTCGCATGTCCATTCGTTTAGAGGACTGTAAATATCACTGAAGATAAAGTAATAAGTGGATGCTTCTATCAGAAAATTCGTACAGCAAAACGTGAATGAGATCAATTTACGCCTTGTTTGCCAAAAATGCGTTCATACAGTTACACATTCCAAGGCATCGTGCGAAATTTAGCGGGTGCGAAAGGTGGAAGCTAACATTTCCCTTCACAATTTTTCTACATTAAAAGACGTCAGCAGGAAAAGCGACGAAACATCCACAGAAAGTATGAACCAAATGATAAGAACGGAGAGAAATAGAAAACACAATGTAACCTGAGCATGGAATTGCACAATCTCGTCCTTCCACCATCTTTGCGTTTCTGAAGCCGTGAAGTCGGGAAAAGCAACATGCTTCAATGGCCATACAGTACCAAGCATTATCTGAAAGGGAGTCTTCGTGAGTTCAGTTCTACAGCTTCGATGCTAATTGTCGGCGTGTGAAGTCACTATATTACTGAATGTCTGAACTGCTCTCAATGCCTTCCCAATCAAAATAAAAAGCAACCTTTGTGTTGTTGACAAGAGGATAGAGATCCTGAGTCGCTCGCGGTACTTGGTCATCTCGCTCCCATTCAACAAACTTTGCGTTCTGAAAAGCAGCCAATGTGACTTTGTGGATAAACAGATTCTTTTGAGCAAGAGATTCGAATATTTTTGTGCGTTTATAGGTTATGTTTAGAAGCAAAAGTGTTATCAAGTCCGAATCATTATTCAAAGGAAGTTCTAACAAACAATTGCAGCAGACACTGCCAACACAGTATGACGCAAGATGTCCATTGGTTTGCACGCACTTAAGCATTACAGCCGAATCTACAGATTAACCTATCAGTTTCTCATTTCTGTGTACTCTTTAGACATTGTTTCTGCCAAATGACGCTTACATGTCACTCCAACGTCGGTACGTTATTGAATGCCACCAGTGCTATATGTTATTGAAACCGGTATGTGAATCCCATACTGCGCGAAGGAGCATAGAGAAAGTCTGCCGCAATTTGCTCCCCGCTGAACCAACTCGCAACTATCATCAGAGACAGCGATAAAGGACCACTGCTGTTTCCACAAATCATGGCAATACTTCAGCTGAAGGAAAATGTAAATGCTGCGATCACAGAGTCCTACTTAATTTGGATTCAATGAGAAGCTCACAAATCACTATTGAACGATAAAGAGGATACCGCGTTAATGCCCCTTTGGAACGGCTCGCTGTCCACTTGTATAGCCGGATCAAAGATGAGAATGGCGTGCATTGACTGGTTGTGGAGTTGCTCTATATAAGTCGGTAGTTCAGTCCAGTTCTACAAAAAAGGGAATAGTGAACTATTAAATGAAACACTGCTTTGTGGAGAGCACCGCATCTGTCTGTGTTTCTGCTGCTGTATAACAAAATTCACCCACCGTTTCAGCTCAGTGAACCATGCTATTCGATGAAAGTGAAGTTTAAGCTTCTCTGCAATTTGCGCTTCCTGGCAAAACCTAGTTGAGTTCTGAATAAACTCAAAAGCTTGTTTCCTCTCCGGTTATACAATCAATCCTCCGTCAAAAGTTGCAAGTAAAAAAGAATATGCGAAATAACATTTCCGTGTATCAGGTGGTTCGACCCTCTTCTCAAAGCTCAAACAAAGAACTGTTTTATCAGGTCTCGGCGAAATCCGTGCAATTTGCTGGCACCATAAAGCGCACATGATTTCTTCTAAAATTCACAAATCAACGCCAGTTTCTGAGAAAGTAGGCATTAGTCACATCCGTCGGATGGTTTTACTCTTAAACACTGACTGAATGAGAATGCCGAACAATTATAGATATATAGATAGATGAACCACACATCGTTCGTCACAGTCTTAACGTTGTCGCCAAGTTATTTTGAGGAACGAATTACTCAGAGTGCACAAAAGAGATGATTTATCGCTTTCCGCGGAAACCTTCAACAGCATTTTCCTAGGGAGCTGACGCATAAACGTCTATCTTCGCTAAGTCTGTTCATAGACACATTTTGCCTCATTATGCCGAGCAAGATTTAGCTTGTTGAATAGTCGGTGTCCTTGCGCATAGTGTACTTCCTCATTTTTGAATGATAATAAAGAAGTCTATGCCTGTCCAAGAGTGAAGTCCTGGTACAAGTCCATGTGGTCGATATCTGCGTAGACGACGTCGAGTGGAATCCCAGCTTGCTGTACAGCAGAAATAGTCTCATTCAGTTCCGCCAAACTATTATATCCATACTTGCAGAGCTGAAAAAAAAAATGCGTTAGATGGTATCCGATCATCGAAATTTATCGGCATCTAACTGCCATCGCGAGTACATCCGATACCGTTGACCTTTTAAGTAAAACCTCCCACCCGAGTATATCAGATAATCCAGCCGCAGTTGCTGGTAAATTGAACTTCGGCTCTCCTAAACCAGAAAGCTCGAATGTGAATCCAAATCTACTCATCAAACTCGTTTTGAGTGGTTATTTATGCATATTTGTCCGAAAAGAATTATTGGTGGATGTCTGATTAAAAGCTTAATTTTAATCCGCTGCATTTCTGTTGCTGGGATGCTCCCTAGTGGTAACCACGGTTTATCTGCTGTAGACTTGGAATCGCCTGGTTTCGCGATCTTTCTGACTAGAAAACTCCGACTAGCGTGACTTTCAGAGTCTTTGCGATAATTGCAAGTGGTGCATAGACGAACCACTTCACAAGGCGACCTTTCCAATCCCATATAGTTTACATCCTCACTTGGGAAATCCACTCTCCAAAATAAATTCTCTTTTGAGCAGCCACGGCGTGACGCTCAACGTAAAATCCAGAGCCGATATGGCTTATAGTGAATACGCCAACGTTTCAGATGAGAATCGGTAGTGTTCACTCAGCGTTTCATCCAGTTTTTCGCTGTGTTCCCACGAGAACTGTATTGAAACCAATACCGTACGTACAGACAATATTTCTCTCAAATCTTGTTCTCCTTTCAAATATTCCGCCTCTGAATACTATTCCTCTAACAGCGAATAGGACATCCGGCTGGAAATCTATGAGTCAATGAAATGTATAAGCTTGAATCTGACTTGATTCTTCAAGATCCCCGCTTTACACCATTTTGGTTTTCAATATTTTTGTTGAGAGGGTCCTTGGTCGGGAGATGGATTTGAGATTGCCAAACTCTGTCACGCATAGAGCTTTAGACAGCTTGCGCCTCCGCAAAGTCGACAAATCCTGATCACCTGCATCAATTGGCGATCATCACAATAAACTGTGATGTCTCCTCCTTCTGGTCATTTGTGTCTGATGTTACTAATGTTTGCTTCCTGCTACAATCGTTATATAAACTTCTATCAAATCTTTAAAAACTTGCTGTTGAATCCTTCCACAAAAATTCATACCTTCCCCCGAAATGTCTTTAAGGTCTTAATAAATTGTTTTTGAATAAAAGTGATCAGAAGCTTGATGTATCAAATTGAAACGCACCTGATAACCAAATGCCCAATAGGGAGGAAGAGCCGGTTTGCCGACAAGGGCGGCATACTGTCGAACGACGTCTTCAGGATAAGGTCCAGGGAAGAAGTAGATGTCAAGCATTCCACCAATCGTACGGTAAACAATATGCGGCGCAGGACCAATCATCAACTCCTGAAATAAACGGCGCCTCTTCATGAAGCATTTGCGAATACAGCCCTTTTCTACCTTCCGAAGATAATGAGCATATGGCTGTCACCGGCTCATAATCCCCGTAATCAAACAGCCACTCAACAGAGAATACCCTATGGGCACCTAAAAGAAAACAGAAATGCTTAGGTGTCAGTAGCGTAATGCATCAGAAGTAGATGAAGAAGAACACAAGTTGTCTTCCATTACGCTGTGAGGCCTAGTAAGCGAGAGTCTCGACAAAAACCGTATTGTTACTGAGATAAATAGCACCGATGGCCGTATGAACTACTGTAGGACGTCACCTTAGTCAATCTGTTGTCATAAGGAATATCGGCATTTAAAAACCTGTGCGTTGCTGTTCACGATGAGAACACCATGCGCCTTGCGATCATGCTCAACTGCAATGTAGAATGGATAAGCACCGTAAAGATTTTGGTTGCTCGTTGAAGAAGATGGGAATTGGTCTCTTGAAAACATCGGCCATGTTTCGTAGCTATCCACTGTGTGCTGAAAGTAGCAGATTTCCAATGTTTACACTGCTTTTTTTTCAATCTTCTGCATATTACTGATAACGACTCATTCGGTTGCTATGGTTCTCTAAAGAAACTGTAAATAACCCTCATCGAACGGGACATCTACATAACTGCGTCTGTATGTGATGTGCATGGTGATCTATATTCCATAAGTGCTGTGAAATTCGTTACGCGAATTATCCACTGCGTATCACAAAGACATATCTAAAATTCTATTCGAAGTTGATCATCACTTCCAGTATAACACCAAATGAATACGCAAATTGTGCTTCTTGTTGCCTACTTCCGACATTCACCATACACCCGCGCCGCAAATGAGTTTAGTCTTAGGAACACAATCAATGGGTATTCACATTACTACGACTACAAAAAAATCTTCACATCTATATAACTGAAAGTTAAGATGGGTGACGCAACATACCCTCAATCTTGATCTTGTGTGTTCACCGAGGCCATAAATTTCGGATGAACCAATAAATGCTGCGATTTGTATATATTGATCAGCGAACATTAATCCACCTGAAACAATCTAGACTGTATCTACATCTTCAGTGCCCAAGAGAAGGCTTGATTGTTGTGAAACTTTACGCCATGATTGGTTTTGAAATCTTTTACGAAAAAAGATCAACATTTAAAATTTCAGTCGTTTCAGAAAAGAAACTCGCATAACCTTGAATATATTTATATGAAATTCCCGTAATTAATTCTAACATATGCCTATTATCAATGAAATACTTTCCAATAAAATCACCCAGCAAAATTTTTAATTGGCAGTTGGTTTCGCTAATAATGCCGCCACCTAACCGTACAATAAGGCTGCTGAACCATTCTGGTATGGAACACTCAGTGAAATAACGACGCACAACGGGATGCTTGTTGACGGCTGAGCCAAAACTAACCCTCCATCTGAAACTAGCCAGAATCAAAACAAAAGATCTCTGACACTTCCTCTGAAAACAAAACGACATCGGAATTCCATGCATCACTCATTACATATTCGAACGCTTGCTCAATTCATCACTTCCACAGCGGAGGGGAAAGAGAGCAATTTGCAGAAGAGGGTCCAAAGCTTTGCTCTCCCTCTATGAACATCGAGGGCCACTCGGTTATGATAGTCTTTTCCTTATCAGTTGAATGTATAAAGCCAAAATTGAACCCTGCGAGTACCAAAGAACGACCTCTTGCAAAAGTAGATGCCAACAAAATGAGCAAGCTTTCTTGTAGTTGGTTAGAGGTATATTCAACATCTGCGCGTTTGTTGAACGATAAACGGGTTCATGGAAACGTTCTGCTTTGTCACTTTCGATGCAGCTTTTGTTGCGAAATCTTCGATGAAACGATCATGAGAAAATGCGAAAAACTGGTCGCCTCTAAACGACATTCCTATTTCGAGATGGCCTTGAAAAGGAATCTGCTAACGTCCCAAGCCTGACGCCCATGCTCTCCCAACAATACGATGATGCCTCTGAATATATGCACGTGTCATATGACCCAAAATTCATTCTAGACCCATAGTCCGCTCTGTTATCGTGTGTCCATCACTCGTTAAGCAGCGAATCACCACAAATAAACTTAAGTTTCGATACTGAATCGCACATGTGATGAAACATTTCGCTGTGGAAGCTCCTCTGCTTCACGAATAAAAAAAGTACACAACCATGTAAATATGTCCCCCCCCCCACCCCCCCCCCCACCCACATGTGCACGACAAGACTCTTCAAAGAGAGCATGGAGAGCCTTTTCGTACCAAGGCCAAAATATGAGGAATATTGGGTAACCATGAAACTTAGACAAGTCAGAATTGTTCCCCACCAATTGTGGTGTCCCATATACTTTCATTAGCTGATGGCCTCTTCACTTTGAATGCAAAAACGCCAGTCTCAGTGGTTTGCTCAAGAACAAGTTCCTCGCCAGTGTCGTATGACTCTCGAGGAAGATTCAGTGGTGGTTCGTACCTGCAACACAGAGGTTTCAGAGTACTTACTGCTCAATATTTTAAACAATCGAGAATCACTTAGAAGCTACAGCGTAGAGGTTAGGTCAAGGTTCTATAACTTAATTAAGTGGTGACTTGCCCCATTAGGTGAGAGCACCTTTGAAGTTTCAACCGATCCTGAAAATGTCTCAGAAATTCATCTTAACTCTGAATTTTTGGTTTTTGCTGATATGCAGTCGCATAGTGAACAGTTTTTACATTTAAATATCCGAGACTAATCGCTCTTGTCTGATTTTACTTTCCCCACAAGTTCATGCCCATTTAGAGCTAGAAACGCTTCCGTTATCTTAGAGAAAAAAAAAACAAGAACAACGTTGCAAAGAATGATAAGATGAAGTAGCAGCTCACCTTCCTTCTGGACCTATTCGAATGTTGAGAGTAGAACCAATTCTTGAATATTTGAACAATATTGGTGATATGTTGTCGCCGTATGGATTAGAAACTCCTGCGTATTTCTCAAGGACCACTCCATCAGTCGTTGAATCCGTTTTAACATAGCCACTTCTTCGTGGGAAGTAGCATGCCGGTATGCCATACTGCAACATAGCCAAATGAAGGGGACAACACGGTTCTATTTCAGCTTTATTGGCTACCACATTTGGGCCTTCTAGAACTTTCTCGACAAAATAAGAGACAACGAACTTATCCTTGTCTCAAAAATCATGCTGAAAATACCCTCGTACACAAAGCAATTGCCAAGAGTTCCTCGCTCTAACTTTTTCATATACTCGGAATGAAAAAAATGCAAAACTGCTGGCTAGGTAGCTATTAAGGATTTAGGACTCTAAGCGCTTACGTCACTCCAGCGATCATAAATACATCCCACTTGAGCACAGCGACTCGTCAGTAAGGTTGTCCCAGGTGCAGGGAAACACTCAATTCTCTTATCCGGATCCACCGTCTCCAAATACCTGTAACAGATATTTTTAACAAAGACACTTTGCCTCTCCGTTATTTCAGTGAAATTTAGCTTCCTCACGCTATCTGATAATCTTCCTCGCTCAACTTTCATGAAGATTGAGGACTAAAGTGGGAGTGGTTATAACTTCCCCGCCTCATTTTCTCTTGCCCGCAAAGCAGATACTTTCTTTAAGGAGTATCAGCGTTTCTTTTCAGCAGATAATATACGAACAAGAGAATTTTTAGATGAAGAACATGAAGGACATGAGAGTCAAATCAATGTTGTTGATGAAGAAAGATGATGTGACCTCAACAACATCGGCTCATCAAGCTGTAACCTCAAATTTAGGAAGCACTCGAGTGGATAATTCTGGATCGCTTCAGCAAAGACTTCAACATATTCACAAGCAGACAAGAGGCAACTTTTCGGGAAAAGATACTCAACGATCGAAAACCTACGTCTATTTTGTGGATTGATAGAAAAATGCAAGAAACACGTCTCTGTCTCGGATTCGGCATCTGCGTCTCGCATTCGGCCACTACAAGAAACAGCGTATCGGCAGCTATCGTCGAATGTAGAACTGAGGCATAGAGGGAATGAACGCGATAGTCATTTTCATCCAATAAGTTAGATATCTTTGCCGCTTATTCCTTATAATTACTATGTGCTGTTTATTATACCTTCCAGAAGAATGCAGCATAAGAAAGTTCAAAATAGACCCCCGACTGGGTCCTCTGCCGTCCTTTTCGCTGCTGTGTAGCAGCTGCCCGAAGCATCTCTAAGGATTACGCAGAGTGATTGGTGAACAAGCGGTAGAATTTACCTCAGAAAAATTCGACCAACAACGAGGACGTCCTAACTTGAGGCTTGAGGCGCAAAGAGAAAGGGATCATACCCTGCAGATGAGATAGTATTCGTATTCCTAACGCACATTGAGCTTAACGCGCTCAGAGCTTACGCAAAAGCAGAAATAGTTATTCGCCTTCGGTTCTCTGAGGAAGAGGCGGAGTGGCAACTCCAACGAGATAGCAATGATTGAAAGATATTACCACAACCAAGCAGGCGCATTCAAGAGTACCTGAACAATAAGGAATAATTACGACGATCCGAGCGCCTTTGAAGCGACATATTAACAATTATTGTTCAACAAGAAGGCAAAATTAGTAAAATGATGCAATACAGAAAGAACTAGACCTCAATATCCAATAACAGCTTCTCCTGCGACGTTGCAGTCATCTCAACTGCGTAGGAAACTCGCAGCTGCAACTATTTATGACATGTTCTCATAGCCCTATTTGCATTGGCAATTTTTTTTTTTTTTTAAATCGTGCGGTTTGCCCCACTCCGAACTTCACTGAGTGTGAAAAGTTTCATCCAGATCAAAGTTTATGGATGAGTGGAAAAGACCGGCCTAACTCGACATCTAATATTGTTCCGCTCTCTATAACTGTATTTCGGCGTACAGCTCCACTGGATCCCACCAAAACCCATGAAGAATAGCATATATGTTGTGTAGAA
The DNA here is from genome assembly GCA_037389465.1 of Baylisascaris procyonis. Lineage (NCBI taxonomy): Eukaryota > Metazoa > Nematoda > Chromadorea > Rhabditida > Ascarididae > Baylisascaris > Baylisascaris procyonis. The sequence continues at coordinate 714,780 of JAZARR010000221.1, forward strand.
GAATCAATATGCCGCAGACCATTGTGGACTTCAATGGCACAATATACCTTTGACATGAAATCTCATCCATTTTCATTAAATACAAACTACATATGCCGTGCATAACGCTCCGTTGCAGTCGGTCACGGGTATTCGGTCCTACAGAAAGGGGATATCACTGGGTGCATAACAGATTTCAAAAAAAAAAATCATATTCTTGTTAAATTATCGAAGAACAGCCTGCACTGTCGACCTCTTCTAGCTCTATAACTGAACTTCTTGCTGTAAAAAAACCATCAGAATATGTGGGCTACTCTGCTGCAGCTATTATTTCATTACTTATGCATTCATAGCAACTATCTTTACAATTCGAAAGGACACTTAGAAGCAAAAGTTCTTAAATATAGAATGTTTGTGGCTGCTCAATAGCTTTCAACGGTACACCAAACACAAATGTTAAAAGCCATTAACAGACATTTATTGGACTGCACATCCCGAACGGGTCGGAACCTATGATCAGGATGAAAAAGCTGAAGGTATTAACGTACGTGTTCGACCAGCTTATCGATTTGCCAACACTTGAGATGTCGAGAAGATTTGTGCAATTGATAGAAACGACCCGTTTCGTGGAGTCATAGCTGGCGCAGTCCGACAGCGAGCGTGGAACACCGTCAACCACTGCGGTTTCAAAGTGAGGTAGCCAATCATAGCCGAAAATATCGATGACATTCAACGGCGGTATTGATACGTTTGCCTGCAATTAATTTCGACTCTTTTTCACAGCCACTGAAGTCGTTGATAATGAAAGTAATTTGAAAGATGAACAAAGCTTTTGAATAGCTGTTTTCTTTCCGAGAAGAGAGACTTTGGAACAGTTTTAAACCGGTTTTCCTCACATCAAGGAAAACAGTCTCACATACCGAATAGCCCGCAACGGTGAACTCTGCATATGTTGAATTGGCTCGCATTTTGAATTGGTATATACTGCAACAGTTCGGCGTAATCGGACTTTCACCGTCGTCCCAAAACAGCGTACCCGACGCCTCGGCCGTATCTGCAGCATGCACAATTACCGTAGAACATAGAATATGTCAGGAGCATGTAATGATGCAGAAAGGAGTAAGATCGTGGCCGTGTGCCTGGATACCGTGCACCCGTTCTTTAATTTGTTCTCCACCTCAAACGGTTGCAAAAGTCCAGTAAATGAAGAGGAACAAAGCAAACAGAGCGATTCATAACGAAAAGGACTGGCTTCGGGGACCGGTTTCTAAGAAGTGAAGGGCCGGCGCCATTTTGCCTCTGATTCGCAAAATCGTCTCCTCGCCCATCCAACTTCCTTACATAAAGGAAAGCATGCGTTGCAATAAATCTTCCAATAGAACGAAATTGTCTGTAAAATTTCTCAAATCTCTTCGCTCCGCTTATTTACCCGCTGATTTAACATTCAGAAGGGGCGTTATTGGCAAGTGCCTTGTCAGTTCAGCTTGCATATTGTAAAATATTTTATCCAACAGCGGCATATTGGGTGGTCAGAAAACAAAACTTTCATGTCCGGTAGTGTGTCAAAAAAGAGCTACGTACTTAGTTGTGCATCATTTTCAGGAAAGCGCCCATACATCCACTGAGAGAAATTGAGTTATTTAATAAATAGAAAGCCATGAATAGAAGAACGTATAAATTGATACCATTAAGAGCAATGACAAGCTCAAGCGGATTCTTGCGCGAAGCGATCGTCGTCATCTCAGGTGCCTGGCGTGGAATGATGTATCCACCTATAGCAATTATATGAAAGAAGCAAGCATTCACATGTCCAGGAATCATTCACATTCAGAACCTTATTCATTTCCACGTGAAATCATTCAAATCATTCAAAACACGATCATCACATATCTTTGCTATTGGACTTCATTATCACTCCTACGATTTCTCTTGTTCGTTCTGTGTAAACCCAATTTCAGTCTACCACGTCAATTTTTTGGTACCCATTTCGAATTTCGAAGGCTCAAAATATTTGCTTGAGAGAGCACCATTATGCACAACTTTATTAACCAGTTTCACGGAAAGGAATAATGGTAATTGCGTTCAGCTCAAAGAATCAACATTTTCACGAAATAAGCAGAAACGCCAATGCCATGATGCGCGCAGATAATGCCGCATACTCAATTCGAATGACAACGGACAGTGCATCGAAGGTCCGCAAGCATGTTTCGAAGTATGTTCAGTTCGTTTACAAATAAAGAGGGAGCAGGACGCGCTGCCCGTTCGTACCTCGCTGGCGAATTCAGGTCACTCTTCAGCACCATACTGATGAACTAAATTTTGATAAAACTTCTGATGCAACAACTAAAACTTCCTATGTGCCTGACCTAACACAGCTCTCATAAAGCTGATGAAAACATTAGCTAGCGAGCATGAACAGCTCTCACTGAAATAAACAAAATCGGCTCACCTCGAATGAACACTGGCAGAACTTCATCAGCTGTGGCATTAAGGAACTCGAAACCAGTTCCACTTTTATTGCCATAGTCGGCATCTCTTAGCGAATACCATGAAGCATCTGGTGGCAGATATGCGTACACTTCAGGACTTATCTAAGAAATAAACTTCCGCTAAGACTTCTCGTCTGCATGTACTTGTTTTTGTCCATTGGCACTAGAAGGCAGATATATAATGGCTTAGCATAGTAACGTAACAGTTGCAAACTAGTAATTTTGCATGAGTTTATGAAACGCATCCTCATAGTGTTCGATACCTTGAAAAATTGGTGCATAAGAAATAGAGAAAAACTTTGTAAATTAGCAATCCTCCCGCAGCACGCAATCATTTGTCATCAATGCTGGCAACAGAAAATTTGCATCTAACAAAATGGTCACTGCGGATCTCCTAACTATTCCTGTAGGAACATATCAATGAGCAAACGTGGAATTCAGATATTTCTCCTTCTACTGGGCTGGCAACGCACGGAGAAAAGTGAGCTCCGCCTTTAGGCGCAGGTCATCAGTTTCAACAGGCTATCACAGTGAGAAAGCGCTAATAAAAAAGCAATCACATCTATGGCCAATATAATGAGCATCGCTTCTCCCCACATAAACTCATCGTCGTTAATACGAGCAAAACGATCCTTTGGAAACTCGAAGAAGAGTGGTCGGACGACCGTGCTTCCAGAAGTTGCAGCAAGATAGTGAAGCCTGAAATTCGTGATTTTTTACACGCAAGAAAATAAAGCGGTTAAATAGTGGCTTCAGAGAGCAAGCACTCGGCGCTTCAATGAAGTGGTATCAGTTGTCTGTTCTTCTTCGGATGCTTTCCACTCATTTCCAAACCGAATTAAGCTATAGTACTATCGCAAGAGGGTTTGCCGATTATTACTTTCAAGTTGAAGATTAAAATGCAGATACGCCACCATATGGAGCGATATTAAATCTTATCATATTACATATTCTATTTCCCGTCCATGACGTCGAATAAAATCGCTTCGCGCTCTTAGAACAATTAATATTGAAAACTGTTCTCATATGTATCGTGCTTCACGATTCTAGTAGAACACTAAAACCAAAAAAAGAAGAAAAAAATGCTTACGTGTATAGATAGGGAAGGTAGCGATATCTGAAGAGATAAGATTTACGTGTGGCAGCTGCCACAGTTGGCCAAGCCGCGGGGTCTTGTCGAACTTGTCCAATATCGTTGTGGTTTCTGAAATCATCAGCTGCAAACGCGTTCAAAATAACAAGTTAGCTTTCCAGACATTCACACTCAGCAAGGACGTGGAAATCCCATCAAACATGAGGGAGACAAATTTAGGTACCATCGCATCTGGAACGCTCAACCGCACGTCACCCAGCACTAAACTCATGTGCTTACGCTCAATAAAGGGCGGTGCCGGCAATTGTTACAGCAATAGAAAAACGGCATAATATATTAAAAGTAACCTCATAAATTAGTACAATGATTTTCGTATTTTTCAAAGTTCAACTACTTTTGAATATAGCCAAACGTTAGCTTTAAGAGATAATCAAAAATTCTGAAATGTTGTCTAAAGTAAAACCACATTTTACTACGTTTCACGAGGACAGAAAATTTAGTAGCTTCAGCAAATGCTCCTTTAAACACTACCTGGAGAACGAGTAGAAAGCTCCGATTTGATGCCAACGAAGGCACAAGGGTTCTGTTGTATTTCCACGGAAGCCGCAAATATCGGCTCCGACATATGGGATACCAAACATGCTGAAATCCTGGATACCGACTATCGAAACCCGAAGATCTCCCCATGCTGCCAAATTGTCTCCGAGCCAGTGCCCTGCATAGCGTCCGCCAGAAGGAAAAGAAGAACTGAAAATTTACTTATTGAGGTTGTGAAGGATATCAAGAATTCAGATTGTTTCAACTTGAAGTAGAAATATTTGGTGAGAGAAAACTATGTGAAAAATCACGTGTCAGAGAGAAAAGAGAAAAAACTTCCCAGAATATTCTTAATTACCTTTAGATTTTTTATTCCAAATTATCTAATTCCAAACCTACCGAGTTAATACGAGAGGACGTTTTGATGTCGCCGCTTCCATTCCCGCTCGTGTGGCAATGCTTTCGTAAAATCCGTAAAGACTTTTCGTATCGTAGATTCTGCCCGCATTGGTCGTGCCCAGCATGCACAATGTTTTCGATGAAAGATAGCTCTAAAATATTATAACGATCTCAACGGAATCTGCAAGTGTTCTGGCTGCTTTTTATATTTTGTGATTAATTTCGTCATCATCTTAGGAATGCTGTGGTTGCTGCAAAGAATCATACAGCTTTGCTCTAGGAACCCCACCGATACCAATAATTCTGCTCACTCAATAATTGGTGTTGTGAGAACGACAGCTACATCACTTATTGGCATAGTGGCCATTTGCAACTCGCATGAAACATTGGCTTTGCAAAATCTGCGCAGGTTATCAGTGCACAGATCACTCAATATGGCAGGGAACTTCGAAGACGGCAGATATCAATGAACAGATATGAACTGACAGAACAATTCGAGCATTAGAGTGCTCGATTTCGCCGTTACCTGTCGTCACGATGGCATGATCCGAAATGATCAGTTCCATGCGAACAGAATATCGAGTAGTGAAAAATGAACCCATTTTCGTAATACCTTTTCAGCGTCATGTTCATAGACGAAGACGTTGTATGTTTCATAAGGTGGCATGTCATACTTCGAGTCAGAACCGTTCAATGGACACATCAACGGCGCTATGTACGGGCGATCGCTGTGGTTCGGCGTAACCGGCTGTGTGTCATTCTCATTCGTGCCAATATTTGTGGGTTCGTTCATATCTATCCACATACCATCAAAGCCCACCTTCAAATAATTCATTGCAACAACTTCTATAAACAATATGAATCTTGTGGTTATGATTTCAAAAAAGGCTCTTCGCATGTCCATTCGTTTAGAAGACTGTAAATATCACTGAAGACAAAGTAATAAGTGGATGCTTCCATCAGAAAATTCGTACAGCAAAACGTGAATGAGATCAATTTACGCTTTGTTTGCAAAAAATGCGTTCATACAGTTACACATTCCAAGGCATCGTGCGAAATTTAGCGGGTGCGAAAGGTGGAAGCTAACATTTCCCTTCACAATTTTTCTACATTAAAAGACGTCAGCAGGAAAAGCGACGAAACATCCACAGAAAGTATGAACTAAATGATAAGAACGGAGAGAAATAGAAAACACAATGTAACCTGAGCATGGAATCGCACAATCTCGTCCTTCCACCATTCTTGTGTTTCTGGAGCCGTGAAGTCTGGGAAAGCGACGTGCTTCAACGGCCATACAGTGCCCAGCATTATCTGAAAGACAATCTTCGTGATGAAAAGTGCACAAAATTCAATGTGGATTATCAATGTGTGAAGTCACTATATTACTGAATGTCTGAACTGCTCTCAATGCCTTCCCAACCAAAATAAAAAGCGACCTTTGTGTTGCTGACAAGAGGATAGAGATCCTGAGTCGCTCGCGGTACTTGGTCATCTCGCTCCCATTCAACAAACTTTGCGTTCTGAAAAGCAGCCAATGTGACTTTGTGGATAAACAGATCCTGCTGAACAAAACATTCGAATAGTTCCGTTCAAGCAAACTGTGATTGAAGACGCATGTGAAGTTGATAATCCACCGTTTAAGCACACTGAATCTTTCATTTTTGTGCTTATTGCTAACCATTTTATTACAGCATCTATGTCACTGAACGCCTATATGTTATCGGATCTGGTAGCGCTCCGGTGCTCCACGAAAGAATACCTAAACTGTGTGGAGGAATGCGGAAAAAAGCCGCCCCCCGGCACAACCAATTCGCAATTGCCACCAGTGACAGTAATAGAGGACCGCTGCGGTTCCTGCAAATGATGACACTACATTAAATGAATGATGGTGTAATTGATGTAATAACAGAGTTTCTGTTAACTTGAATTCGCCGAATGATGACTGCTAAATTACGAGAAAAATACCGCGTTAATGCCCCTTTGGAATGATTCGCTGTCCACTTGTATGGCCGGATCAAAGATGAGAATGGCGTGCATTGACTGGTCGTGGAGTTGCTCTATATAAGTCGGTAGTTCAGTCCAATTCTGTAAAAAAAGGAATCGAACTATTGAATAAAACATTGGTGCCCCATCCACCTGCATTTATGATGCTGCGAAATAAAATTTATCCACCGTTTCAGCTCAGTAAACTGTGTTACTCGATGAAAGTAAAGCTTAAGCCTTTTTGCGATTTAACTTTCAAGCAAAATCTACTTGAGTTCTGAATCAAAACAAAAGGGTGTTTTCACTCTTGTCGCCCAACCAATCATCCATCAGAAATTGCATACACAAACAAGAGTATGCAGAATAACGTTATCGTCTATCAAGTGATCAGACCAACTGTAGAAACCTCAAACGGGAGAATTGTTTTATTAGATCTCTACGAAAGTCGTAAAAATTATTGGCACCATAAAGTGCACATTATTTCTGAAATTCTTAGGTCAACGCCAAATATAATAGTATTTTCTGAGAAGCTAGCACCCGTCATGTCCGTCGGACGGTTCTACTCTTAAACACTCACTCAATGAGAATGCCCAACAAATATACATATAGATAAAGCACATACCTTAAAGTTGTCATAAAGCAATTCTGAGAACCGAATTATTCGTTGTGCACTAAAGACATCATTTCTCGCTTTTTGCAGAAATCCTCATCAGATTTTCATTGAAAGCAGAAAACTCTGTCTATCTTATATTCGACGTTTCTTGCAAGCATACTTGCTCGTTTTTAATGATAATAAAGAAGTCTATGCCTGTCCAAGAGTGAAGTCCTGGTACAAGTCCATGTGGTCGATATCTGCGTAGACGACGTCGAGTGGAATCCCAGCTTGCTGTACAGCAGAAATAGTCTCATTCAGTTCCGCCAAACTTTTATATCCATACTTGCAGAGCTGAAAAAAAACGCGTTAGATGGTATCCGACCTTTGAACTTTATCGGCATCATACTGCCATCGTGAGTGCGTCCGATATCGTTGACTTTTGAAATGAAACTTCCCAGCTGAGTACAGCTAACCGCGGTCGCTGGTAAACTAAACTTCGACTCTCCTATTCCAGACAGGTTGGATGTGAATCCAAATCCGCTCACCAATTTTCTTTTGAATGGTTGTTTCGAATGGTGTATTTGTTCGAAAAGAATTATTGATGGATGTCTGACTAAGGACTTAATTTTAATCCGCTGCATTTCTGCTGCTGGAATGCTCCGTGGTAACCACGGTTTATCCGTAGACTCCTGAAGCTCTTTTCGACAAAATATGTTTGATGAAAGCGGCGTAGGCAGCCGCGTCAGACTTCGAAGCGATGAGAAGGGCCCTTACGGCATCATTAAGCACGAAGCTGTCTTCAAAAATGACATCTTCCAGCTGACTCAACCGTATGCGTCTGGATAGAAATCGAACTCGGGCAACCGCATCGAGAGCGAGTTTCGACGAACGCAGCAGTAGATGCAGAATGAGAAGCGGATTCGACAGTTGCAAACATCGGTCCACTCGTTCTAGTATGAAGAATACTGCTACTTTAAAATTCCAGTATCCGTTGCCTTTTTTCCTCCTGCCGGCCAGGTATCGTCCGAAGAACTCCGCCACCGATCCTTTAGATATGGTCGCGCTGACCCTCTACCTCTCTCGAACTTCACCAGAAAACTCGAGAAGCTCGTATGCTAGTTGTCGAACCGTAGCTGTGTCGCTGAACTTTCGACCTGAGTATCCAAGGCACGATGATTTACTGACGAACAAAAGAGCTCTAACACAGACAAAAAAATGAACCTTCAAAAGGTCAACTGGAATCGAAATAATAATGAATGGGTTTTAAAGACGCGTGCATAGGAGCAGAGGAAAGCATATATTATCGTGCCGCTTTGGAATAAGCCTACGTATCCGTGTCTTCTCGAGGTTTTTATCCGTGTTATCATTCGGGTATAGCAGGGGGTTTTGAAAGTTTGTCCCTATCTTCTGATATAGCCGTATTATCAGTACATTTCTCACAACAGGAGCCTAGTCTTCACTGATATAAGTATAGCCGCTACTCCAAAGGCTACTGATAAGCTTATAGAGCGGCTTCTCCACCCCACATGGGTGCAGGCGTTGGTCTCCACGCTGTTTAGAAATCGCCTGGTCTCGCGTGTAAAAAACAAAACTCAGATCAGCCTCACCTTCACAGTCTAGGAGATAATCGAAAATGACGCGCAGGCAAACCACTTCACAAGACGACCTTTTCAATCGCATATAGTTTATATCCCCACACAGGACTCTTCCGAATAATTTTTTGCTTAAGCTATTAGTTTGTGACGTTTAATATGGAATCCAGAGCAGATGTTGCTTGATATGAATACGTCAATTTGGAAAGGTATGAGGTTGTCCGCTCTTTCGTCAAATCAATTAAAAGAGTTCAGTGCGATTGGATGTTAGAGGTGAGGATGAACAAAAGTTGGAAATCTACAATATGGAATCACTGAAATATCATAAACCTAAATTCGACCTGTAGAACTCGTTAGGAATCCCGCGTGGTTTTAGTGAATTTCGTTCGTAACATTCTTTAAGAGGGTTCTTGATGGACATGAATTCGAGATAGCCAATAAAACGTGTAGCGCAACCAACATTTTAAATTGCTTTCATCACCGTGTCACGCGCATGCGGGAACAAAACGTATGTCCCCACAATAATACCACAAAAACGATGGTTCTCATGCGCATCAATAAAATCAACAAATTATACAAATTTGGTCTATCGGTGATCATATAAATAACTTGCTACCGTCCACTCAGATCATCTGAAGTTGTCACACCAATTTTTACTGCATCCTACGACCTCTATAAAGTTCACGTATCTATCTTGAGCGAATCTAGTGAGTCTGATGAATCGTCATTAAACAAGAATACTGAAACGCTTCAAACATCAGAATGAAATGTACCTGATAACCGAATGCCCAATAGGGAGGGAAAGCCGGTTTGCCGACGAGAGCGACATATTGTCGAACCACGTCCTCGGGGTAAGGTCCAGGGAAGAAGTAGATGTCAAGCATTCCACCAATCGTACGATAAGCAAGATGTGGTGCGGGACCAAGCATGATTTCCTGAAATAAAAGGTTCACACATTGCGAAGCATTTGCAAAAATAGCCCCTATCTCTAATCGAAAGAAAAAAAGATTGCAGGACACACAGCTATCAAGTCTCAGATTCCTTGCAGCCAAGCAGAACGGAAAACACTCTATGCGTCCTCAAATAAAAATAGGGATGTCTAGCAGTCCGTCGCACAGTGCAGAGAAAACACTAGTTGTCTTCCACAATGCCATTGGCGCGGCCAGTAAAGCTCTCGATAATGGCCAAGTTAATATCACCTCAGACAGCATCAAGGTCTGAACAAGTTAATGGCAGCTTAATTTAATAGTTGCCAGCAAGGTCTGTAAGCAGTGTCAGTATTCACCAACCTGAGGATTACTGTTCAAAATTAGAACTCCGTGCGCCCTGCCGTCATCCTCAACACCAATGTAGAAAGGATATGCACCGTAAAGGTTTTCGTTGCTCGTGTCAGAAGATGGGAATTGATCCCTTGCGAACATCGGCCATGTTTCATAGCTATCCCATGTGTGCTAAAATTGATGCATTCGCAAAGTTGACATAGTTCTTTCAATCGTCTGCATATTTTTGACAACTCTCACCAACAAAACGTTCGTTTCTCAAGAGTCTCCAGAGAGGTTATAAATAAACTCACAAGGTTATAAACCTTCCAAAGAACCGCGTCTGCACAAGGCCCACCTACAGTTCAACATGTGCATGCGGACAACCGTAAAATTTAGTTATGCACTGCTTATCGCAAAATCGCATCCAACGCTCTATTCAAGGTTGCGAGCAACTTCCAATAAGATAGGTTAGAAAGACAACACCAAATAAAATATATGCATAATAGGCCTTTTTTATTGCCTGTTTTCGAGTCGCGCTGCAAGTGAGTTTAATTTTAGAAATACAATCAATCCATGTTCATATTACTGAGATTAGACAAAACTTTCATTCGCACTTAATCAATCATTCAAGTGGACAACGCAACATGCCTTTAATCGGTATTTTGCATGTTCGCCAATGCCATAGATTTCGGATGTGCCAATAAATGCTGCGATTTGTATGTACTGATCAGAGAACATTAATCCACCTAAAAACAATCCATAGATGCCTTCTCGTTATTTGAGGCAAAGCTGCAATGGATGTAAGGACAATATTTGGTGATTGCAAAAACAGATCAGAATCAAAAACGTGAAACATTTGAGAAAAACAATTCCCATAACTTCAGATATAGTCATTTCAAAAGTCGAATGCTGCCGATACCACACAACTGCTGCTCTCAAAAGTCAACTTCATCAAGGTGGGAAGATTTATACGCTTAGAAGCATGTTAAAGTTAGTAACGAGAAAAGCCGTGGAATCATCCATCTCTAAATATTTTCCCTACTTTGAACTGATCTCAAAAAGGAACTTGTGAACGTTTCGAATCTAGAGAATTGGACACTCTCAACAACACGATAAGGAGTTAATGCGCTAGCTTCTGTTCTAGACGAACACTTCACTTTGGTCTTTTGTGTCCACCAGTCGCTAAGCAGTCGATGCAACATCAACAGAAGTCAGTTTTCTTAACATATTATGTGGTATACGTGATGGAAGATTTCGCTGCTCGAGCTTTCATGCTTCACGAATTCAAAACACCCACCGGTCAAGTAAATATGCCGCTATTCATAAACGCAAGCAGATAGTGCTCTCTAATTTCAATCTAGACAACATTCTCGTACCATCTCTAGGCTGAAATCTGAACGATGCTCACTATCTAAGAAATGAAGGTGAGTCGGAACTGTCCCTTACCGATTGTGGTGTCCCATATACTTTCGTTTGTTGATGGCCTTTTCACTTTGAATGCGAAAACGCCACTTTCGGTGGATTGCTCAAGAACAAGTCCCACGCCAGTATTGTATGACTCTCGAGGAAGACTCAGTTGCGGCTCGTATCTAGAACACAAATATTTCAGGCTTCCTGCTGCTTAGTCTTGCAGCCATCGGAAAGCACTTATGACGTTCAGCACAGAGCTTATTCGACGTTTTATAACTCGATTCAGCTGCGACTTATTGCGGTAAACGAGGACGCTTTTGCAGTTTCAACTGAACTTTAGACTGTTTTGGAATTTTATGGTTTTCTTTTAACACGTAGTTTAGCCTCTCTTTAAAGGGGAACGTCGACAATTGACATTCTTGTCTGATCCTACTCTTGCCACAGGTAAACACTTATCCCAGTAAGTGACAGTACCTTTGAAGTTTCAACCGATCCTGAAATGTCTCAGAAATTCATCTTGACTCTGAATTTTTGGTTTTTGCTGATATGCAGTCGCATAGTGAACAGTTTTTACATTCAAATATCCGAGACTAATCGCTCTTGTCTGATTTTACTTTCCCCACAAGATCATGCCCATTTAGAGCTAGAAATGCTTCCGTTATCTTAGAGAAAAAAACAAGAACAACGTTGCAAAGAATGATAAGATGAAGTAGCAGCTCACCTTCCTTCTGGACCTATTCGAATGTTGAGAGTAGAACCAATTCTTGAATATTTGAACAATATTGGTGATATGTTGTCGCCGTATGGATTAGAAACTGGTGGATAGCTTTCGAGCACGACTCCATCACTCGTTGTGCCCGTTTTAACGTAGCCACTTTTCGGTGGGAAATAGCATGCCGGTATGCCATACTGCAACAGAGCCGAAGATACCGTTTTTGAATGTGTTGAGAACAACGTTCTCCCAATGTAATGAAAAAGGAATATGTGTATATCATGCGTGTTTATGGAGAGTTAAACAATGCAGCAAGTTCTTGAAAAAAACAGTCTGCAAACAGCAGATATAATTTAGATGTTTTTCAAGCTGCTGATACAATCTTGGGACACTTCAGTCAGCTGTTGTTACGAAAGATAGGAGAGATAATACAGTTCTCTTTCAGCTGCAACAGATCTCACAACAGGACATTTCAGAATCAACTCGGTCTAATACAACAATGAACTGGATCTTGCGTCGATTACAACGGAAAAATTGTTCACGAACAAGGAGCAACCACGAGCAGTTACCACTTCAAACCTTTTCATAGGTGCCAAACGAAGAAATTTAAAACTCTCAGCTAGATAGTACAGAAATAATGAAGCATTAAGGTGCTTACTTCTGGCAAGCGATCATAAATACATCCCACTTGAGCACAACGACTCGCCAGTTGCGTGGTCCCGGGTGCAGGGAAACACTCAACTCTTTTATTCGGATCCACTGTCTCTGAATACCTATAATAGGTAGCTTTCACAAAGACATTCTAGCGTCACGTTGGTGTTGGCTCATTTCAATGAAGTCTAGCTCCCTCACGCCATCAGGCAATCTTTCTCGCTCATTTTTTATTTATTCTCTCTACGCCGACGTCTCAAGCGGATAGGGTTACTCCCTTTTATTGCATTCACTTGCGCAAGAAGCAATGGAAAATCAAAACAGCAATGTGAACACAGCCGAAAAGGAAGTGCTTACGACGTATTTGCCTACCTTCATTTCATCCTAACAGTTAACACTGCCTTTTCGAGGTCTTCGCAGGACTTTAAAAGTGAATACAAAAGCACTGGCAATAACTCCAATCATCATCCGTTATCTATAATAGTATTCGATTCTATATCTTCACCGCGCGCAACCGAAAGCCACCAAGAACTAAACGAACATCATTTGAAAAGGTCATTACGCCGTAGACCGTTGTGGATTTCCAAGAGCACAACATTCTCGTGTTGCTTTGAACAAAACGGCTAAACTATTTCATGTTGTTGGCTGAATTTTAAAGGCGATACCCATGTCTCAAACGCATAGGAAGAAATGGCGATTTCGGATATTTCAACAGTTCATCATACTCAATTTGGAGACTGACGTGATCGTATGTGCCGGATACTTCAAGTTCTCTCGACTCCACCAATGCATTTTATGCGCATCCATGCTCACAGCGCACACAACTAGAATTTCAAACTATTAAATCTCACCTATGAGGCCAGCAACACTTTCGAAACTGCACGACTTATGATTGTAAAGACTATTCATAGATGTTTTTCGGAATGCGTTTACACAGTGGATAGGAGCTTGTGAAGGTAATAGAATCGACTTACGTGTTCGACCAGCTTATCGATTTGCCAACACTTGAGATGTCGAGAAGATTTGTGCAATTGATAGAAACGACCCGTTTCGTGGAGTTATAGCTGGCGCAGTCCGACAGCGAGCGTGGAACACCGTCAACCACTGCGGTTTCAAAGTGAGGTAGCCAATCATAGCCGAAAATATCGATGACATTCAACGGCGGTATTGATACGTTTGCCTGCAATAAATTTCGACTCTTTTTCACAGCCACTGAAGTCGTTGATAATGAAAGTAATTTGAAAGATGAACAAAGCTTTTGAATAGCTGTTTTCTTTCCGAGAAGAGAGACTTTGGAACAGTTTTAAACCGGTTTTCCTCACATCAAGGAAAACAGTCTCACATACCGAATAGCCCGCAACGGTGAACTCTGCATATGTTGAATTGGCTCGCATTTTGAATTGGTATATACTGCAACAGTTCGGCGTAATCGGACTTTCACCGTCGTCCCAAAACAGCGTACCCGACGCCTCGGCCGTATCTGCAGCATGCACAATTACCGTAGAACATAGAATATGTCAGGAGCATGTAATGATGCAGAAAGGAGTAAGATCGTGGCCGTGTGCCTGGATACCGTGCACCCGTTCTTTAATTTGTTCTCCACCTCAAACGGTTGCAAAAGTCCAGTAAATGAAGAGGAACAAAGCAAACAGAGCGATTCATAACGAAAAGGACTGGCTTCGGGGACCGGTTTCTAAGAAGTGAAGGGCCGGCGCCATTTTGCCTCTGATTCGCAAAATCGTCTCCTCGCCCATCCAACTTCCTTACATAAAGGAAAGCATGCGTTGCAATAAATCTTCCAATAGAACGAAATTGTCTGTAAAATTTCTCAAATCTCTTCGCTCCGCTTATTTACCCGCTGATTTAACATTCAGAAGGGGCGTTATTGGCAAGTGCCTTGTCAGTTCAGCTTGCATATTGTAAAATATTTTATCCAACAGCGGCATATTGGGTGGTCAGAAAACAAAACTTTCATGTCCGGTAGTGTGTCAAAAAAGAGCTACGTACTTAGTTGTGCATCATTTTCAGGAAAGCGCCCATACATCCACTGAGAGAAATTGAGTTATTTAATAAATAGAAAGCCATGAATAGAAGAACGTATAAATTGATACCATTAAGAGCAATGACAAGCTCAAGCGGATTCTTGCGCGAAGCGATCGTCGTCATCTCAGGTGCCTGGCGTGGAATGATGTATCCACCTATAGCAATTATATGAAAGAAGCAAGCATTCACATGTCCAGGAATCATTCACATTCAGAACCTTATTCATTTCCACGTGAAATCATTCAAATCATTCAAAACACGATCATCACATATCTTTGCTATTGGACTTCATTATCACTCCTACGATTTCTCTTGTTCGTTCTGTGTAAACCCAATTTCAGTCTACCACGTCAATTTTTTGGTACCCATTTCGAATTTCGAAGGCTCAAAATATTTGCTTGAGAGAGCACCATTATGCACAACTTTATTAACCAGTTTCACGGAAAGGAATAATGGTAATTGCGTTCAGCTCAAAGAATCAACATTTTCACGAAATAAGCAGAAACGCCAATGCCATGATGCGCGCAGATAATGCCGCATACTCAATTCGAATGACAACGGACAGTGCATCGAAGGTCCGCAAGCATGTTTCGAAGTATGTTCAGTTCGTTTACAAATAAAGAGGGAGCAGGACGCGCTGCCCGTTCGTACCTCGCTGGCGAATTCAGGTCACTCTTCAGCACCATACTGATGAACTAAATTTTGATAAAACTTCTGATGCAACAACTAAAACTTCCTATGTGCCTGACCTAACACAGCTCTCATAAAGCTGATGAAAACATTAGCTAGCGAGCATGAACAGCTCTCACTGAAATAAACAAAATCGGCTCACCTCGAATGAACACTGGCAGAACTTCATCAGTTCCACTGTTAATGAACTCCAAACCAGATGCAGTTTTAACACCATAGTCAGGATCCCTTAGCGAGAACCATGTCGCTCCCTGTGGCAAATACGCATACGCCTCTTGCCATACCTAAGAAATAAATTCTGGAGAGATTTTCGGTGTGCAAGCATTTGCTTTTTCCCATTGGCACAATGAGGCTGATATACCACGACGCAATACAGCGACATAGTAACTGCAAATTAGCGATTTTTCATGCGTTTATGAAATCAATTGGCAAAAAACTTCAGCTCCTTGACCTATCGATTCGAAAGAATTTATGAGCAAGTGAGGACGCGAAAACCGATCAAGAAATTCACGCCTCGCAAGCCTCAGCACACAAGAAACTGGGATTACTGAAGCATGCAAATTTTATGATTTATCAATCCTCCCGCAGCACGTAATCACGTCTCACCAATGCTGATGATAGATTATTTGACACCTATCCAAAAAGTCATGGCGAAATTCTCAATTATTTCTGTGCGAACATATTCATGAGCAAACGTGAATCCAAATATTTGTCCTGCCGTTGACCCGGAAATACACGAGCGAAAAGTGTTGGATCTTTAAGCTCCGCCATTTTCAAAGGGCTATAATAGCGAGAACCTATTGATATAAAAAACAAGTTACATTCAGGGCCGGTATAATGAGCATCGCTTCTCCCCACATGAACTCCTGGTCGACCACGCGAGAAATAGAATCCTTTGGAAACTCGAAAAAGAGTGGTCGCACGACCGTGCTTCCAGAAGTCGCAGCAAAGTAGTGAAGCCTGAATTTCATGATTTTTCATACGCAAGAAAATCCTGCGACCGAATAGTGCTTCAGACAGCAATCACTCGGTGCTTCAGTGAAGTGTTAGTGTTGTCTTCAGTGAAGTGTTAGTGAAGTGTTAGTCTTCGGATCATTTCCACTCATTTGCAAATAGAATTATGCTATAGCGCTATCGCAAGAGCGTTCCTCGATTATTCGTCTTAAGTTGAAAATAAAAATGAATTTATGCTATGAATATGGGGGGTTCGGTGAGAGGCATTCAGACTTTTCTTGCATACTGCTCATTCTGATATCCGTTTGGACACGTCCGATAAAATCGTTTCGCGTTCGCAAAACAATTAATGACGAAAACTGTTATCGAATATCTCGCGCTTTTCACTGCTACTAGAATACAAACAAAGAAAGAAAAGCAAACTGAAAGTGCTAACGTATATAAATACGGAAGGTAGCGATATCTGAAAAGATAAGCTTGACGTGTTGCAGCTGCCACAGTTGGCCAAGCTGCGGGGTCTTGTCGAATTTGTCCAATATCGTTATGGTTTCTGAAATCATCAGCTACAAACGCGTTCAAAACAACAAGTTAGCTTAACTAATATCAGCATTCAGCATGGACGTGGGAAGCCCATCAAACACTAAAAAGTTAAATATACTAACTAAGAAGGCCTATTGCTTTCGGCAACCTCAATCGCGCATCGCCCAGCACAAACCCCATATGCTTACGCTCGATAAAGAGCGGCGCTGGAACATTGTTACAATAAGAGCAAAAACCACATAACGTAATGAAAGGTATTCTCGTACACTGAATAAAATGATTTCCATATTTTTCAAAGTTTAACTCTTTCTAATATAGCCATTCGCTAGCTTTCAAAAACAATCAAAAATGCTGAAATGTTGTCAAAACTGTAACCACACCTCCCCAGGTTTCATGAGAGCGGTAAATGTAATAGCTTCAACAAAGTTCCCTCAAATACTACCTGGAGAATGTGTAGAAAGCACCGAGTTGATGCCAACGAAGGCACAAGCCTTCTGACGTGTCCCCACGGAAGCCGCAAATATCGGCTCCGACGTATGGGATACCGAAGATGCTGAAATCCTGGATACCAGCAATAGAAACCCGAAGATCTCCCCAAGCTGCCAAATTGTCTCCGAGCCAGTGCCCTGCATAGCGTCCGCCAGAAGGAAAAGAAGAACTGAAAATTTACTTATTGAGGTTGTGAAGGATATCAAGAATTCAGATTGTTTCAACTTGAAGTAGAAATATTTGGTGAGAGAAAACTATGTGAAAAATCACGTGTCAGAGAGAAAAGAGAAAAAACTTCCCAGAATATTCTTAATTACCTTTAGATTTTTTATTCCAAATTATCTAATTCCAAACCTACCGAGTTAATACGAGAGGACGTTTTGATGTCGCCGCTTCCATTCCCGCTCGTGTGGCAATGCTTTCGTAAAATCCGTAAAGACTTTTCGTATCGTAGATTCTGCCCGCATTGGTCGTGCCCAGCATGCACAATGTTTTCGATGAAAGATAGCTCTAAAATATTATAACGATCTCAACGGAATCTGCAAGTGTTCTGGCTGCTTTTTATATTTTGTGATTAATTTCGTCATCATCTTAGGAATGCTGTGGTTGCTGCAAAGAATCATACAGCTTTGCTCTAGGAACCCCACCGATACCAATAATTCTGCTCACTCAATAATTGGTGTTGTGAGAACGACAGCTACATCACTTATTGGCATAGTGGCCATTTGCAACTCGCATGAAACATTGGCTTTGCAAAATCTGCGCAGGTTATCAGTGCACAGATCACTCAATATGGCAGGGAACTTCGAAGACGGCAGATATCAATGAACAGATATGAACTGACAGAACAATTCGAGCATTAGAGTGCTCGATTTCGCCGTTACCTGTCGTCACGATGGCATGATCCGAAATGATCAGTTCCATGCGAACAGAATATCGAGTAGTGAAAAATGAACCCATTTTCGTAATACCTTTTCAGCGTCATGTTCATAGACGAAGACGTTGTATGTTTCATAAGGTGGCATGTCATACTTCGAGTCAGAACCGTTCAATGGACACATCAACGGCGCTATGTACGGGCGATCGCTGTGGTTCGGCGTAACCGGCTGTGTGTCATTCTCATTCGTGCCAATATTTGTGGGTTCGTTCATATCTATCCACATACCATCAAAGCCCACCTTCAAATAATTCATTGCAACAACTTCTATAAACAATATGAATCTTGTGGTTATGATTTCAAAAAAGGCTCTTCGCATGTCCATTCGTTTAGAGGACTGTAAATATCACTGAAGACAAAGTAATAAGTGGATGCTTCCATCAGAAAATTCGTACAGCAAAACGTGAATGAGATCAATTTACGCTTTGTTTGCCAAAAATGCGTTCATACAGTTACACATTCCAAGGCATCGTGCGAAATTTAGCGGGTGCGAAAGGTGGAAGCTAACATTTCCCTTCACAATTTTTCTACATTAAAAGACGTCAGCAGGAAAAGCGACGAAACATCCACAGAAAGTATGAACTAAATGATAAGAACGGAGAGAAATAGAAAACACAATGTAACCTGAGCATGGAATCGCACAATCTCGTCCTTCCACCATTCTTGTGTTTCTGGAGCCGTGAAGTCTGGGAAAGCGACGTGCTTCAACGGCCATACAGTGCCCAGCATTATCTGAAAGACAATCTTCGTGATGAAAAGTGCACAAAATTCAATGTGGATTATCAATGTGTGAAGTCACTATATTACTGAATGTCTGAACTGCTCTCAATGCCTTCCCAACCAAAATAAAAAGCGACCTTTGTGTTGCTGACAAGAGGATAGAGATCCTGAGTCGCTCGCGGTACTTGGTCATCTCGCTCCCATTCAACAAACTTTGCGTTCTGAAAAGCAGCCAATGTGACTTTGTGGATAAACAGATCCTGCTGAACAAAACATTCGAATAGTTCCGTTCAAGCAAACTGTGATTGAAGACGCATGTGAAGTTGATAATCCACCGTTTAAGCACACTGAATCTTTCATTTTTGTGCTTATTGCTAACCATTTTATTACAGCATCTATGTCACTGAACGCCTATATGTTATCGGATCTGGTAGCGCTCCGGTGCTCCACGAAAGAATACCTAAACTGTGTGGAGGAATGCGGAAAAAAGCCGCCCCCGGCACAACCAATTCGCAATTGCCACCAGTGACAGTAATAAAGGACCGCTGCGGTTCCTGGAAATGATGACAGTAGATTAAATGAACGATGGTGTAATTGATGTAATAACAGAGTTTCTGTTAACTTGAATTCGCCAAATGATGACTGCTAAATTACGAGAAAAATACCGCGTTAATGCCCCTTTGGAATGATTCGCTGTCCACTTGTATGGCCGGATCAAAGATGAGAATGGCGTGCATTGACTGGTCGTGGAGTTGCTCTATATAAGTCGGTAGTTCAGTCCAATTCTGTAAAAAAAGGAATCGAACTATTAAATAAAACATTGGTGCCCCATCCACCTGCATTTATGATGCTGCGAAATAAAATTTATCCACCGTTTCAGCTCAGTAAACTGTGTTACTCGATGAAAGTAAAGCTTAAGCCTTTTTGCGATTTAACTTTCAAGCAAAATCTACTTGAGTTCTGAATCAAAACAAAAGGGTGTTTTCACTCTTGTCGCCCAACCAATCATCCATCAGAAATTGCATACACAAACAAGAGTATGCAGAATAACGTTATCGTCTATCAAGTGATCAGACCAACTGTAGAAACCTCAAACGGGAGAATTGTTTTATTAGGTCTCTACGAAAGTCGTAAAAATTATTGGCACCATAAAGTGCACATTATTTCTGAAATTCTTAGGTCAACGCCAAATATAATAGTATTTTCTGAGAAGCTAGCACCCGTCATGTCCGTCGGACGGTTCTACTCTTAAACACTCACTCAATGAGAATGCCCAACAAATATACATATAGATAAAGCACATACCTTAAAGTTGTCATAAAGCAATTCTGAGAACCGAATTATTCGTTGTGCACTAAAGACATCATTTCTCGCTTTTTGCAGAAATCCTCATCAGATTTTCATTGAAAGCAGAAAACTCTGTCTATCTTATATTCGACGTTTCTTGCAAGCATACTTGCTCGTTTTTAATGATAATAAAGAAGTCTATGCCTGTCCAAGAGTGAAGTCCTGGTACAAGTCCATGTGGTCGATATCTGCGTAGACGACGTCGAGTGGAATCCCAGCTTGCTGTACAGCAGAAATAGTCTCATTCAGTTCCGCCAAACTTTTATATCCATACTTGCAGAGCTGAAAAAAACGCGTTAGATGGTATCCGACCTTTGAACTTTATCGGCATCATACTGCCATCGTGAGTGCGTCCGATATCGTTGACTTTTGAAATGAAACTTCCCAGCTGAGTACAGCTAACCGCGGTCGCTGGTAAACTAAACTTCGACTCTCCTATTCCAGACAGGTTGGATGTGAATCCAAATCCGCTCACCAATTTTCTTTTGAATGGTTGTTTCGAATGGTGTATTTGTTCGAAAAGAATTATTGATGGATGTCTGACTAAGGACTTAATTTTAATCCGCTGCATTTCTGCTGCTGGAATGCTCCGTGGTAACCACGGTTTATCCGTAGACTCCTGAAGCTCTTTTCGACAAAATATGTTTGATGAAAGCGGCGTAGGCAGCCGCGTCAGACTTCGAAGCGATGAGAAGGGCCCTTACGGCATCATTAAGCACGAAGCTGTCTTCAAAAATGACATCTTCCAGCTGACTCAACCGTATGCGTCTGGATAGAAATCGAACTCGGGCAACCGCATCGAGAGCGAGTTTCGACGAACGCAGCAGTAGATGCAGAATGAGAAGCGGATTCGACAGTTGCAAACATCGGTCCACTCGTTCTAGTATGAAGAATACTGCTACTTTAAAATTCCAGTATCCGTTGCCTTTTTTCCTCCTGCCGGCCAGGTATCGTCCGAAGAACTCCGCCACCGATCCTTTAGATATGGTCGCGCTGACCCTCTACCTCTCTCGAACTTCACCAGAAAACTCGAGAAGCTCGTATGCTAGTTGTCGAACCGTAGCTGTGTCGCTGAACTTTCGACCTGAGTATCCAAGGCACGATGATTTACTGACGAACAAAAGAGCTCTAACACAGACAAAAAAATGAACCTTCAAAAGGTCAACTGGAATCGAAATAATAATGAATGGGTTTTAAAGACGCGTGCATAGGAGCAGAGGAAAGCATATATTATCGTGCCGCTTTGGAATAAGCCTACGTATCCGTGTCTTCTCGAGGTTTTTATCCGTGTTATCATTCGGGTATAGCAGGGGGTTTTGAAAGTTTGTCCCTATCTTCTGATATAGCCGTATTATCAGTACATTTCTCACAACAGGAGCCTAGTCTTCACTGATATAAGTATAGCCGCTACTCCAAAGGCTACTGATAAGCTTATAGAGCGGCTTCTCCACCCCACATGGGTGCAGGCGTTGGTCTCCACGCTGTTTAGAAATCGCCTGGTCTCGCGTGTAAAAAACAAAACTCAGATCAGCCTCACCTTCACAGTCTAGGAGATAATCGAAAATGACGCGCAGGCAAACCACTTCACAAGACGACCTTTTCAATCGCATATAGTTTATATCCCCACACAGGACTCTTCCGAATAATTTTTTGCTTAAGCTATTAGTTTGTGACGTTTAATATGGAATCCAGAGCAGATGTTGCTTGATATGAATACGTCAATTTGGAAAGGTATGAGGTTGTCCGCTCTTTCGTCAAATCAATTAAAAGAGTTCAGTGCGATTGGATGTTAGAGGTGAGGATGAACAAAAGTTGGAAATCTACAATATGGAATCACTGAAATATCATAAACCTAAATTCGACCTGTAGAACTCGTTAGGAATCCCGCGTGGTTTTAGTGAATTTCGTTCGTAACATTCTTTAAGAGGGTTCTTGATGGACATGAATTCGAGATAGCCAATAAAACGTGTAGCGCAACCAACATTTTAAATTGCTTTCATCACCGTGTCACGCGCATGCGGGAACAAAACGTATGTCCCCACAATAATACCACAAAAACGATGGTTCTCATGCGCATCAATAAAATCAACAAATTATACAAATTTGGTCTATCGGTGATCATATAAATAACTTGCTACCGTCCACTCAGATCATCTGAAGTTGTCACACCAATTTTTACTGCATCCTACGACCTCTATAAAGTTCACGTATCTATCTTGAGCGAATCTAGTGAGTCTGATGAATCGTCATTAAACAAGAATACTGAAACGCTTCAAACATCAGAATGAAATGTACCTGATAACCGAATGCCCAATAGGGAGGGAAAGCCGGTTTGCCGACGAGAGCGACATATTGTCGAACCACGTCCTCGGGGTAAGGTCCAGGGAAGAAGTAGATGTCAAGCATTCCACCAATCGTACGATAAGCAAGATGTGGTGCGGGACCAAGCATGATTTCCTGAAATAAAAGGTTCACACATTGCGAAGCATTTGCAAAAATAGCCCCTATCTCTAATCGAAAGAAAAAAAGATTGCAGGACACACAGCTATCAAGTCTCAGATTCCTTGCAGCCAAGCAGAACGGAAAACACTCTATGCGTCCTCAAATAAAAATAGGGATGTCTAGCAGTCCGTCGCACAGTGCAGAGAAAACACTAGTTGTCTTCCACAATGCCATTGGCGCGGCCAGTAAAGCTCTCGATAATGGCCAAGTTAATATCACCTCAGACAGCATCAAGGTCTGAACAAGTTAATGGCAGCTTAATTTAATAGTTGCCAGCAAGGTCTGTAAGCAGTGTCAGTATTCACCAACCTGAGGATTACTGTTCAAAATTAGAACTCCGTGCGCCCTGCCGTCATCCTCAACACCAATGTAGAAAGGATATGCACCGTAAAGGTTTTCGTTGCTCGTGTCAGAAGATGGGAATTGATCCCTTGCGAACATCGGCCATGTTTCATAGCTATCCCATGTGTGCTAAAATTGATGCATTCGCAAAGTTGACATAGTTCTTTCAATCGTCTGCATATTTTTGACAACTCTCACCAACAAAACGTTCGTTTCTCAAGAGTCTCCAGAGAGGTTATAAATAAACTCACAAGGTTATAAACCTTCCAAAGAACCGCGTCTGCACAAGGCCCACCTACAGTTCAACATGTGCATGCGGACAACCGTAAAATTTAGTTATGCACTGCTTATCGCAAAATCGCATCCAACGCTCTATTCAAGGTTGCGAGCAACTTCCAATAAGATAGGTTAGAAAGACAACACCAAATAAAATATATGCATAATAGGCCTTTTTTATTGCCTGTTTTCGAGTCGCGCTGCAAGTGAGTTTAATTTTAGAAATACAATCAATCCATGTTCATATTACTGAGATTAGACAAAACTTTCATTCGCACTTAATCAATCATTCAAGTGGACAACGCAACATGCCTTTAATCGGTATTTTGCATGTTCGCCAATGCCATAGATTTCGGATGTGCCAATAAATGCTGCGATTTGTATGTACTGATCAGAGAACATTAATCCACCTAAAAACAATCCATAGATGCCTTCTCGTTATTTGAGGCAAAGCTGCAATGGATGTAAGGACAATATTTGGTGATTGCAAAAACAGATCAGAATCAAAAACGTGAAACATTTGAGAAAAACAATTCCCATAACTTCAGATATAGTCATTTCAAAAGTCGAATGCTGCCGATACCACACAACTGCTGCTCTCAAAAGTCAACTTCATCAAGGTGGGAAGATTTATACGCTTAGAAGCATGTTAAAGTTAGTAACGAGAAAAGCCGTGGAATCATCCATCTCTAAATATTTTCCCTACTTTGAACTGATCTCAAAAAGGAACTTGTGAACGTTTCGAATCTAGAGAATTGGACACTCTCAACAACACGATAAGGAGTTAATGCGCTAGCTTCTGTTCTAGACGAACACTTCACTTTGGTCTTTTGTGTCCACCAGTCGCTAAGCAGTCGATGCAACATCAACAGAAGTCAGTTTTCTTAACATATTATGTGGTATACGTGATGGAAGATTTCGCTGCTCGAGCTTTCATGCTTCACGAATTCAAAACACCCACCGGTCAAGTAAATATGCCGCTATTCATAAACGCAAGCAGATAGTGCTCTCTAATTTCAATCTAGACAACATTCTCGTACCATCTCTAGGCTGAAATCTGAACGATGCTCACTATCTAAGAAATGAAGGTGAGTCGGAACTGTCCCTTACCGATTGTGGTGTCCCATATACTTTCGTTTGTTGATGGCCTTTTCACTTTGAATGCGAAAACGCCACTTTCGGTGGATTGCTCAAGAACAAGTCCCACGCCAGTATTGTATGACTCTCGAGGAAGACTCAGTTGCGGCTCGTATCTAGAACACAAATATTTCAGGCTTCCTGCTGCTTAGTCTTGCAGCCATCGGAAAGCACTTATGACGTTCAGCACAGAGCTTATTCGACGTTTTATAACTCGATTCAGCTGCGACTTATTGCGGTAAACGAGGACGCTTTTGCAGTTTCAACTGAACTTTAGACTGTTTTGGAATTTTATGGTTTTCTTTTAACACGTAGTTTAGCCTCTCTTTAAAGGGGAACGTCGACAATTGACATTCTTGTCTGATCCTACTCTTGCCACAGGTAAACACTTATCCCAGTAAGTGACAGTACCTTTGAAGTTTCAACCGATCCTGAAATGTCTCAGAAATTCATCTTGACTCTGAATTTTTGGTTTTTGCTGATATGCAGTCGCATAGTGAACAGTTTTTACATTCAAATATCCGAGACTAATCGCTCTTGTCTGATTTTACTTTCCCCACAAGATCATGCCCATTTAGAGCTAGAAATGCTTCCGTTATCTTAGAGAAAAAAAAACAAGAACAACGTTGCAAAGAATGATAAGATGAAGTAGCAGCTCACCTTCCTTCTGGACCTATTCGAATGTTGAGAGTAGAACCAATTCTTGAATATTTGAACAATATTGGTGATATGTTGTCGCCGTATGGATTAGAAACTGGTGGATAGCTTTCGAGCACGACTCCATCACTCGTTGTGCCCGTTTTAACGTAGCCACTTTTCGGTGGGAAATAGCATGCCGGTATGCCATACTGCAACAGAGCCGAAGATACCGTTTTTGAATGTGTTGAGAACAACGTTCTCCCAATGTAATGAAAAAGGAATATGTGTATATCATGCGTGTTTATGGAGAGTTAAACAATGCAGCAAGTTCTTGAAAAAAACAGTCTGCAAACAGCAGATATAATTTAGATGTTTTTCAAGCTGCTGATACAATCTTGGGACACTTCAGTCAGCTGTTGTTACGAAAGATAGGAGAGATAATACAGTTCTCTTTCAGCTGCAACAGATCTCACAACAGGACATTTCAGAATCAACTCGGTCTAATACAACAATGAACTGGATCTTGCGTCGATTACAACGGAAAAATTGTTCACGAACAAGGAGCAACCACGAGCAGTTACCACTTCAAACCTTTTCATAGGTGCCAAACGAAGAAATTTAAAACTCTCAGCTAGATAGTACAGAAATAATGAAGCATTAAGGTGCTTACTTCTGGCAAGCGATCATAAATACATCCCACTTGAGCACAACGACTCGCCAGTTGCGTGGTCCCGGGTGCAGGGAAACACTCAACTCTTTTATTCGGATCCACTGTCTCTGAATACCTATAATAGGTAGCTTTCACAAAGACATTCTAGCGTCACGTTGGTGTTGGCTCATTTCAATGAAGTCTAGCTCCCTCACGCCATCAGGCAATCTTTCTCGCTCATTTTTTATTTATTCTCTCTACGCCGACGTCTCAAGCGGATAGGGTTACTCCCTTTTATTGCATTCACTTGCGCAAGAAGCAATGGAAAATCAAAACAGCAATGTGAACACAGCCGAAAAGGAAGTGCTTACGACGTATTTGCCTACCTTCATTTCATCCTAACAGTTAACACTGCCTTTTCGAGGTCTTCGCAGGACTTTAAAAGTGAATACAAAAGCACTGGCAATAACTCCAATCATCATCCGTTATCTATAATAGTATTCGATTCTATATCTTCACCGCGCGCAACCGAAAGCCACCAAGAACTAAACGAACATCATTTGAAAAGGTCATTACGCCGTAGACCGTTGTGGATTTCCAAGAGCACAACATTCTCGTGTTGCTTTGAACAAAACGGCTAAACTATTTCATGTTGTTGGCTGAATTTTAAAGGCGATACCCATGTCTCAAACGCATAGGAAGAAATGGCGATTTCGGATATTTCAACAGTTCATCATACTCAATTTGGAGACTGACGTGATCGTATGTGCCGGATACTTCAAGTTCTCTCGACTCCACCAATGCATTTTATGCGCATCCATGCTCACAGCGCACACAACTAGAATTTCAAACTATTAAATCTCACCTATGAGGCCAGCAACACTTTCGAAACTGCACGACTTATGATTGTAAAGACTATTCATAGATGTTTTTCGGAATGCGTTTACACAGTGGATAGGAGCTTGTGAAGGTAATAGAATCGACTTACGTGTTCGACCAGCTTATCGATTTGCCAACACTTGAGATGTCGAGAAGATTTGTGCAATTGATAGAAACGACCCGTTTCGTGGAGTTATAGCTGGCGCAGTCCGACAGCGAGCGTGGAACACCGTCAACCACTGCGGTTTCAAAGTGAGGTAGCCAATCATAGCCGAAAATATCGATGACATTCAACGGCGGTATTGATACGTTTGCCTGCAATAAATTTCGACTCTTTTTCACAGCCACTGAAGTCGTTGATAATGAAAGTAATTTGAAAGATGAACAAAGCTTTTGAATAGCTGTTTTCTTTCCGAGAAGAGAGACTTTGGAACAGTTTTAAACCGGTTTTCCTCACATCAAGGAAAACAGTCTCACATACCGAATAGCCCGCAACGGTGAACTCTGCATATGTTGAATTGGCTCGCATTTTGAATTGGTATATACTGCAACAGTTCGGCGTAATCGGACTTTCACCGTCGTCCCAAAACAGCGTACCCGACGCCTCGGCCGTATCTGCAGCATGCACAATTACCGTAGAACATAGAATATGTCAGGAGCATGTAATGATGCAGAAAGGAGTAAGATCGTGGCCGTGTGCCTGGATACCGTGCACCCGTTCTTTAATTTGTTCTCCACCTCAAACGGTTGCAAAAGTCCAGTAAATGAAGAGGAACAAAGCAAACAGAGCGATTCATAACGAAAAGGACTGGCTTCGGGGACCGGTTTCTAAGAAGTGAAGGGCCGGCGCCATTTTGCCTCTGATTCGCAAAATCGTCTCCTCGCCCATCCAACTTCCTTACATAAAGGAAAGCATGCGTTGCAATAAATCTTCCAATAGAACGAAATTGTCTGTAAAATTTCTCAAATCTCTTCGCTCCGCTTATTTACCCGCTGATTTAACATTCAGAAGGGGCGTTATTGGCAAGTGCCTTGTCAGTTCAGCTTGCATATTGTAAAATATTTTATCCAACAGCGGCATATTGGGTGGTCAGAAAACAAAACTTTCATGTCCGGTAGTGTGTCAAAAAAGAGCTACGTACTTAGTTGTGCATCATTTTCAGGAAAGCGCCCATACATCCACTGAGAGAAATTGAGTTATTTAATAAATAGAAAGCCATGAATAGAAGAACGTATAAATTGATACCATTAAGAGCAATGACAAGCTCAAGCGGATTCTTGCGCGAAGCGATCGTCGTCATCTCAGGTGCCTGGCGTGGAATGATGTATCCACCTATAGCAATTATATGAAAGAAGCAAGCATTCACATGTCCAGGAATCATTCACATTCAGAACCTTATTCATTTCCACGTGAAATCATTCAAATCATTCAAAACACGATCATCACATATCTTTGCTATTGGACTTCATTATCACTCCTACGATTTCTCTTGTTCGTTCTGTGTAAACCCAATTTCAGTCTACCACGTCAATTTTTTGGTACCCATTTCGAATTTCGAAGGCTCAAAATATTTGCTTGAGAGAGCACCATTATGCACAACTTTATTAACCAGTTTCACGGAAAGGAATAATGGTAATTGCGTTCAGCTCAAAGAATCAACATTTTCACGAAATAAGCAGAAACGCCAATGCCATGATGCGCGCAGATAATGCCGCATACTCAATTCGAATGACAACGGACAGTGCATCGAAGGTCCGCAAGCATGTTTCGAAGTATGTTCAGTTCGTTTACAAATAAAGAGGGAGCAGGACGCGCTGCCCGTTCGTACCTCGCTGGCGAATTCAGGTCACTCTTCAGCACCATACTGATGAACTAAATTTTGATAAAACTTCTGATGCAACAACTAAAACTTCCTATGTGCCTGACCTAACACAGCTCTCATAAAGCTGATGAAAACATTAGCTAGCGAGCATGAACAGCTCTCACTGAAATAAACAAAATCGGCTCACCTCGAATGAACACTGGCAGAACTTCATCAGTTCCACTGTTAATGAACTCCAAACCAGATGCAGTTTTAACACCATAGTCAGGATCCCTTAGCGAGAACCATGTCGCTCCCTGTGGCAAATACGCATACGCCTCTTGCCATACCTAAGAAATAAATTCTGGAGAGATTTTCGGTGTGCAAGCATTTGCTTTTTCCCATTGGCACAATGAGGCTGATATACCACGACGCAATACAGCGACATAGTAACTGCAAATTAGCGATTTTTCATGCGTTTATGAAATCAATTGGCAAAAAACTTCAGCTCCTTGACCTATCGATTCGAAAGAATTTATGAGCAAGTGAGGACGCGAAAACCGATCAAGAAATTCACGCCTCGCAAGCCTCAGCACACAAGAAACTGGGATTACTGAAGCATGCAAATTTTATGATTTATCAATCCTCCCGCAGCACGTAATCACGTCTCACCAATGCTGATGATAGATTATTTGACACCTATCCAAAAAGTCATGGCGAAATTCTCAATTATTTCTGTGCGAACATATTCATGAGCAAACGTGAATCCAAATATTTGTCCTGCCGTTGACCCGGAAATACACGAGCGAAAAGTGTTGGATCTTTAAGCTCCGCCATTTTCAAAGGGCTATAATAGCGAGAACCTATTGATATAAAAAACAAGTTACATTCAGGGCCGGTATAATGAGCATCGCTTCTCCCCACATGAACTCCTGGTCGACCACGCGAGAAATAGAATCCTTTGGAAACTCGAAAAAGAGTGGTCGCACGACCGTGCTTCCAGAAGTCGCAGCAAAGTAGTGAAGCCTGAATTTCATGATTTTTCATACGCAAGAAAATCCTGCGACCGAATAGTGCTTCAGACAGCAATCACTCGGTGCTTCAGTGAAGTGTTAGTGTTGTCTTCAGTGAAGTGTTAGTGAAGTGTTAGTCTTCGGATCATTTCCACTCATTTGCAAATAGAATTATGCTATAGCGCTATCGCAAGAGCGTTCCTCGATTATTCGTCTTAAGTTGAAAATAAAAATGAATTTATGCTATGAATATGGGGGGTTCGGTGAGAGGCATTCAGACTTTTCTTGCATACTGCTCATTCTGATATCCGTTTGGACACGTCCGATAAAATCGTTTCGCGTTCGCAAAACAATTAATGACGAAAACTGTTATCGAATATCTCGCGCTTTTCACTGCTACTAGAATACAAACAAAGAAAGAAAAGCAAACTGAAAGTGCTAACGTATATAAATACGGAAGGTAGCGATATCTGAAAAGATAAGCTTGACGTGTTGCAGCTGCCACAGTTGGCCAAGCTGCGGGGTCTTGTCGAATTTGTCCAATATCGTTATGGTTTCTGAAATCATCAGCTACAAACGCGTTCAAAACAACAAGTTAGCTTAACTAATATCAGCATTCAGCATGGACGTGGGAAGCCCATCAAACACTAAAAAGTTAAATATACTAACTAAGAAGGCCTATTGCTTTCGGCAACCTCAATCGCGCATCGCCCAGCACAAACCCCATATGCTTACGCTCGATAAAGAGCGGCGCTGGAACATTGTTACAATAAGAGCAAAAACCACATAACGTAATGAAAGGTATTCTCGTACACTGAATAAAATGATTTCCATATTTTTCAAAGTTTAACTCTTTCTAATATAGCCATTCGCTAGCTTTCAAAAACAATCAAAAATGCTGAAATGTTGTCAAAACTGTAACCACACCTCCCTAGGTTTCATGAGAGCGGTAAATGTAATAGCTTCAACAAAGTTCCCTCAAATACTACCTGGAGAATGTGTAGAAAGCACCGAGTTGATGCCAACGAAGGCACAAGCCTTCTGACGTGTCCCCACGGAAGCCGCAAATATCGGCTCCGACGTATGGGATACCGAAGATGCTGAAATCCTGGATACCAGCAATAGAAACCCGAAGATCTCCCCAAGCTGCCAAATTGTCTCCGAGCCAGTGCCCTGCATAGCGTCCGCCAGAAGGAAAAGAAGAACTGAAAATTTACTTATTGAGGTTGTGAAGGATATCAAGAATTCAGATTGTTTCAACTTGAAGTAGAAATATTTGGTGAGAGAAAACTATGTGAAAAATCACGTGTCAGAGAGAAAAGAGAAAAAACTTCCCAGAATATTCTTAATTACCTTTAGATTTTTTATTCCAAATTATCTAATTCCAAACCTACCGAGTTAATACGAGAGGACGTTTTGATGTCGCCGCTTCCATTCCCGCTCGTGTGGCAATGCTTTCGTAAAATCCGTAAAGACTTTTCGTATCGTAGATTCTGCCCGCATTGGTCGTGCCCAGCATGCACAATGTTTTCGATGAAAGATAGCTCTAAAATATTATAACGATCTCAACGGAATCTGCAAGTGTTCTGGCTGCTTTTTATATTTTGTGATTAATTTCGTCATCATCTTAGGAATGCTGTGGTTGCTGCAAAGAATCATACAGCTTTGCTCTAGGAACCCCACCGATACCAATAATTCTGCTCACTCAATAATTGGTGTTGTGAGAACGACAGCTACATCACTTATTGGCATAGTGGCCATTTGCAACTCGCATGAAACATTGGCTTTGCAAAATCTGCGCAGGTTATCAGTGCACAGATCACTCAATATGGCAGGGAACTTCGAAGACGGCAGATATCAATGAACAGATATGAACTGACAGAACAATTCGAGCATTAGAGTGCTCGATTTCGCCGTTACCTGTCGTCACGATGGCATGATCCGAAATGATCAGTTCCATGCGAACAGAATATCGAGTAGTGAAAAATGAACCCATTTTCGTAATACCTTTTCAGCGTCATGTTCATAGACGAAGACGTTGTATGTTTCATAAGGTGGCATGTCATACTTCGAGTCAGAACCGTTCAATGGACACATCAACGGCGCTATGTACGGGCGATCGCTGTGGTTCGGCGTAACCGGCTGTGTGTCATTCTCATTCGTGCCAATATTTGTGGGTTCGTTCATATCTATCCACATACCATCAAAGCCCACCTTCAAATAATTCATTGCAACAACTTCTATAAACAATATGAATCTTGTGGTTATGATTTCAAAAAAGGCTCTTCGCATGTCCATTCGTTTAGAGGACTGTAAATATCACTGAAGACAAAGTAATAAGTGGATGCTTCCATCAGAAAATTCGTACAGCAAAACGTGAATGAGATCAATTTACGCTTTGTTTGCCAAAAATGCGTTCATACAGTTACACATTCCAAGGCATCGTGCGAAATTTAGCGGGTGCGAAAGGTGGAAGCTAACATTTCCCTTCACAATTTTTCTACATTAAAAGACGTCAGCAGGAAAAGCGACGAAACATCCACAGAAAGTATGAACTAAATGATAAGAACGGAGAGAAATAGAAAACACAATGTAACCTGAGCATGGAATCGCACAATCTCGTCCTTCCACCATTCTTGTGTTTCTGGAGCCGTGAAGTCTGGGAAAGCGACGTGCTTCAACGGCCATACAGTGCCCAGCATTATCTGAAAGACAATCTTCGTGATGAAAAGTGCACAAAATTCAATGTGGATTATCAATGTGTGAAGTCACTATATTACTGAATGTCTGAACTGCTCTCAATGCCTTCCCAACCAAAATAAAAAGCGACCTTTGTGTTGCTGACAAGAGGATAGAGATCCTGAGTCGCTCGCGGTACTTGGTCATCTCGCTCCCATTCAACAAACTTTGCGTTCTGAAAAGCAGCCAATGTGACTTTGTGGATAAACAGATCCTGCTGAACAAAACATTCGAATAGTTCCGTTCAAGCAAACTGTGATTGAAGACGCATGTGAAGTTGATAATCCACCGTTTAAGCACACTGAATCTTTCATTTTTGTGCTTATTGCTAACCATTTTATTACAGCATCTATGTCACTGAACGCCTATATGTTATCGGATCTGGTAGCGCTCCGGTGCTCCACGAAAGAATACCTAAACTGTGTGGAGGAATGCGGAAAAAAGCCGCCCCCCGGCACAACCAATTCGCAATTGCCACCAGTGACAGTAATAGAGGACCGCTGCGGTTCCTGCAAATGATGACACTACATTAAATGAATGATGGTGTAATTGATGTAATAACAGAGTTTCTGTTAACTTGAATTCGCCGAATGATGACTGCTAAATTACGAGAAAAATACCGCGTTAATGCCCCTTTGGAATGATTCGCTGTCCACTTGTATGGCCGGATCAAAGATGAGAATGGCGTGCATTGACTGGTCGTGGAGTTGCTCTATATAAGTCGGTAGTTCAGTCCAATTCTGTAAAAAAAGGAATCGAACTATTGAATAAAACATTGGTGCCCCATCCACCTGCATTTATGATGCTGCGAAATAAAATTTATCCACCGTTTCAGCTCAGTAAACTGTGTTACTCGATGAAAGTAAAGCTTAAGCCTTTTTGCGATTTAACTTTCAAGCAAAATCTACTTGAGTTCTGAATCAAAACAAAAGGGTGTTTTCACTCTTGTCGCCCAACCAATCATCCATCAGAAATTGCATACACAAACAAGAGTATGCAGAATAACGTTATCGTCTATCAAGTGATCAGACCAACTGTAGAAACCTCAAACGGGAGAATTGTTTTATTAGATCTCTACGAAAGTCGTAAAAATTATTGGCACCATAAAGTGCACATTATTTCTGAAATTCTTAGGTCAACGCCAAATATAATAGTATTTTCTGAGAAGCTAGCACCCGTCATGTCCGTCGGACGGTTCTACTCTTAAACACTCACTCAATGAGAATGCCCAACAAATATACATATAGATAAAGCACATACCTTAAAGTTGTCATAAAGCAATTCTGAGAACCGAATTATTCGTTGTGCACTAAAGACATCATTTCTCGCTTTTTGCAGAAATCCTCATCAGATTTTCATTGAAAGCAGAAAACTCTGTCTATCTTATATTCGACGTTTCTTGCAAGCATACTTGCTCGTTTTTAATGATAATAAAGAAGTCTATGCCTGTCCAAGAGTGAAGTCCTGGTACAAGTCCATGTGGTCGATATCTGCGTAGACGACGTCGAGTGGAATCCCAGCTTGCTGTACAGCAGAAATAGTCTCATTCAGTTCCGCCAAACTTTTATATCCATACTTGCAGAGCTGAAAAAAAACGCGTTAGATGGTATCCGACCTTTGAACTTTATCGGCATCATACTGCCATCGTGAGTGCGTCCGATATCGTTGACTTTTGAAATGAAACTTCCCAGCTGAGTACAGCTAACCGCGGTCGCTGGTAAACTAAACTTCGACTCTCCTATTCCAGACAGGTTGGATGTGAATCCAAATCCGCTCACCAATTTTCTTTTGAATGGTTGTTTCGAATGGTGTATTTGTTCGAAAAGAATTATTGATGGATGTCTGACTAAGGACTTAATTTTAATCCGCTGCATTTCTGCTGCTGGAATGCTCCGTGGTAACCACGGTTTATCCGTAGACTCCTGAAGCTCTTTTCGACAAAATATGTTTGATGAAAGCGGCGTAGGCAGCCGCGTCAGACTTCGAAGCGATGAGAAGGGCCCTTACGGCATCATTAAGCACGAAGCTGTCTTCAAAAATGACATCTTCCAGCTGACTCAACCGTATGCGTCTGGATAGAAATCGAACTCGGGCAACCGCATCGAGAGCGAGTTTCGACGAACGCAGCAGTAGATGCAGAATGAGAAGCGGATTCGACAGTTGCAAACATCGGTCCACTCGTTCTAGTATGAAGAATACTGCTACTTTAAAATTCCAGTATCCGTTGCCTTTTTTCCTCCTGCCGGCCAGGTATCGTCCGAAGAACTCCGCCACCGATCCTTTAGATATGGTCGCGCTGACCCTCTACCTCTCTCGAACTTCACCAGAAAACTCGAGAAGCTCGTATGCTAGTTGTCGAACCGTAGCTGTGTCGCTGAACTTTCGACCTGAGTATCCAAGGCACGATGATTTACTGACGAACAAAAGAGCTCTAACACAGACAAAAAAATGAACCTTCAAAAGGTCAACTGGAATCGAAATAATAATGAATGGGTTTTAAAGACGCGTGCATAGGAGCAGAGGAAAGCATATATTATCGTGCCGCTTTGGAATAAGCCTACGTATCCGTGTCTTCTCGAGGTTTTTATCCGTGTTATCATTCGGGTATAGCAGGGGGTTTTGAAAGTTTGTCCCTATCTTCTGATATAGCCGTATTATCAGTACATTTCTCACAACAGGAGCCTAGTCTTCACTGATATAAGTATAGCCGCTACTCCAAAGGCTACTGATAAGCTTATAGAGCGGCTTCTCCACCCCACATGGGTGCAGGCGTTGGTCTCCACGCTGTTTAGAAATCGCCTGGTCTCGCGTGTAAAAAACAAAACTCAGATCAGCCTCACCTTCACAGTCTAGGAGATAATCGAAAATGACGCGCAGGCAAACCACTTCACAAGACGACCTTTTCAATCGCATATAGTTTATATCCCCACACAGGACTCTTCCGAATAATTTTTTGCTTAAGCTATTAGTTTGTGACGTTTAATATGGAATCCAGAGCAGATGTTGCTTGATATGAATACGTCAATTTGGAAAGGTATGAGGTTGTCCGCTCTTTCGTCAAATCAATTAAAAGAGTTCAGTGCGATTGGATGTTAGAGGTGAGGATGAACAAAAGTTGGAAATCTACAATATGGAATCACTGAAATATCATAAACCTAAATTCGACCTGTAGAACTCGTTAGGAATCCCGCGTGGTTTTAGTGAATTTCGTTCGTAACATTCTTTAAGAGGGTTCTTGATGGACATGAATTCGAGATAGCCAATAAAACGTGTAGCGCAACCAACATTTTAAATTGCTTTCATCACCGTGTCACGCGCATGCGGGAACAAAACGTATGTCCCCACAATAATACCACAAAAACGATGGTTCTCATGCGCATCAATAAAATCAACAAATTATACAAATTTGGTCTATCGGTGATCATATAAATAACTTGCTACCGTCCACTCAGATCATCTGAAGTTGTCACACCAATTTTTACTGCATCCTACGACCTCTATAAAGTTCACGTATCTATCTTGAGCGAATCTAGTGAGTCTGATGAATCGTCATTAAACAAGAATACTGAAACGCTTCAAACATCAGAATGAAATGTACCTGATAACCGAATGCCCAATAGGGAGGGAAAGCCGGTTTGCCGACGAGAGCGACATATTGTCGAACCACGTCCTCGGGGTAAGGTCCAGGGAAGAAGTAGATGTCAAGCATTCCACCAATCGTACGATAAGCAAGATGTGGTGCGGGACCAAGCATGATTTCCTGAAATAAAAGGTTCACACATTGCGAAGCATTTGCAAAAATAGCCCCTATCTCTAATCGAAAGAAAAAAAGATTGCAGGACACACAGCTATCAAGTCTCAGATTCCTTGCAGCCAAGCAGAACGGAAAACACTCTATGCGTCCTCAAATAAAAATAGGGATGTCTAGCAGTCCGTCGCACAGTGCAGAGAAAACACTAGTTGTCTTCCACAATGCCATTGGCGCGGCCAGTAAAGCTCTCGATAATGGCCAAGTTAATATCACCTCAGACAGCATCAAGGTCTGAACAAGTTAATGGCAGCTTAATTTAATAGTTGCCAGCAAGGTCTGTAAGCAGTGTCAGTATTCACCAACCTGAGGATTACTGTTCAAAATTAGAACTCCGTGCGCCCTGCCGTCATCCTCAACACCAATGTAGAAAGGATATGCACCGTAAAGGTTTTCGTTGCTCGTGTCAGAAGATGGGAATTGATCCCTTGCGAACATCGGCCATGTTTCATAGCTATCCCATGTGTGCTAAAATTGATGCATTCGCAAAGTTGACATAGTTCTTTCAATCGTCTGCATATTTTTGACAACTCTCACCAACAAAACGTTCGTTTCTCAAGAGTCTCCAGAGAGGTTATAAATAAACTCACAAGGTTATAAACCTTCCAAAGAACCGCGTCTGCACAAGGCCCACCTACAGTTCAACATGTGCATGCGGACAACCGTAAAATTTAGTTATGCACTGCTTATCGCAAAATCGCATCCAACGCTCTATTCAAGGTTGCGAGCAACTTCCAATAAGATAGGTTAGAAAGACAACACCAAATAAAATATATGCATAATAGGCCTTTTTTATTGCCTGTTTTCGAGTCGCGCTGCAAGTGAGTTTAATTTTAGAAATACAATCAATCCATGTTCATATTACTGAGATTAGACAAAACTTTCATTCGCACTTAATCAATCATTCAAGTGGACAACGCAACATGCCTTTAATCGGTATTTTGCATGTTCGCCAATGCCATAGATTTCGGATGTGCCAATAAATGCTGCGATTTGTATGTACTGATCAGAGAACATTAATCCACCTAAAAACAATCCATAGATGCCTTCTCGTTATTTGAGGCAAAGCTGCAATGGATGTAAGGACAATATTTGGTGATTGCAAAAACAGATCAGAATCAAAAACGTGAAACATTTGAGAAAAACAATTCCCATAACTTCAGATATAGTCATTTCAAAAGTCGAATGCTGCCGATACCACACAACTGCTGCTCTCAAAAGTCAACTTCATCAAGGTGGGAAGATTTATACGCTTAGAAGCATGTTAAAGTTAGTAACGAGAAAAGCCGTGGAATCATCCATCTCTAAATATTTTCCCTACTTTGAACTGATCTCAAAAAGGAACTTGTGAACGTTTCGAATCTAGAGAATTGGACACTCTCAACAACACGATAAGGAGTTAATGCGCTAGCTTCTGTTCTAGACGAACACTTCACTTTGGTCTTTTGTGTCCACCAGTCGCTAAGCAGTCGATGCAACATCAACAGAAGTCAGTTTTCTTAACATATTATGTGGTATACGTGATGGAAGATTTCGCTGCTCGAGCTTTCATGCTTCACGAATTCAAAACACCCACCGGTTCAACTAAATATGCTGCTATTCACACAAGTGACCAAACGGAACTTCTCAAAGAGCGCGTCCAGAGTCTTCTAGTGTCACATGCACGTCGAACCTTGCGGGATGCTACCTATTTATAAAACACAGTAAAGTCGGAGTTGTCTCTCACCAATTGTGGTGTCCCATATACTTTCGTTAGCTGATGGCCTCTTCACTTTGAATGCAAAAACGCCAGTTTCGTTCGATTGCTCGACAACAATTTCCTCTCCAGTGTTGTATGACTCTCGAGGAAGGCTCAGTTGCGGCTCGTACCTGGAATGTCAAGATTCAGGGTTTCTGGATGCTTAATTTTTGGGCGATTCAGAATTGTTAAGGAGCTCCGGTGCAGAGCTAACCCCGACGTTCTATATCGGTTTCAGCAGCGACTTAGTCCAGTAAACGACAGCAGGTTCAAATTTCTAAGCAAGGTCAAAATTGCTCTGCATGTTCATTCTGACTTCTTTTCTTTCTGAATTTCATGACCTACTATAAGCACCTAGGTGGTTAAGGGAAAACATCGTCGATTAACCATTCCTCCTTGTTACTACTCTTTTCTATAAGATCATGTATATTTAAACGCTACAGATGCTCCACTTATCTGCAAAAAAACGATATAATGCGAAGAGTGATAAGATGAAGTAGTACTCACCTTCCTTCTGGACCGATTCGGACGTTGAGAGTAGAACCAATTTTTGAATATTTGAAGAGTATTGGCGATATATTGTTGCCATATGGATTAGAAACATTTGGGTAGCTCTCGAGGACCACAGCATCAGCCGTTCCGCTCGTTCTAACGTAGCCACTTCTCCGTGGGAAGTAACATGCCGGTATGCCATACTGCATCACAGCAGAAAATGTATCATTGCTTATGCGTAGAATGATTTTTCTTTCTATGCAAAAAACAAGGTAATGTACGTTGTGTGCATTTAGAATGGCTCGACGGGAATGCGGGTCTAAGACATAGAACTGTTTCACGAAACGTTGAAGGACGTAAAAATGAAGCAACAAGTTTTAAAAAAATGGCAAGGAGGGCGGAAATATAACTTAGAGAATTTCCAAGCCATTTCCTCATACTCTTTTTCGAACTCATGTTATAAAAGATGAAAGAGAAAAGTTCTCCTTCATCTGCAATGCGCAGCAGGACGTTTCAGAAAGCTATTGCTGCATTAAAGCAATAAACCGCATCTTCTGTTGGTGACCGCGCAGAAATTGTTCAAGAGCAATGAGCAATTGTAAGCAGTTCTTCGCTTGAACCTGCCAAGAATTACCAACGAAGAAAATTTAAAACAGCAATTGGGTGGGCATAGAGAGTTTCAGGCATTAAGATGCTTACCTCCGGCCAGCGATCATAAATACATCCCACTTGAGCACAGCGACTGGCCAGTTGCGTCGTTCCAGGTGCAGGGAAACACTCAACTCTCTTATCCGGATCCACTGTCTCTGAATAGCTGTAACAGACATTTTTCACAAAGATGCTCTAGCTCTCCGTTGGTATGGATTTATTTAAGTGAAATCTAGTTGTCTCACGCCATTAGCTAATTTTTCTCATTCATTTTTATTTATCCCTCTACGTCGACCACTTCATGCAGATAGGGTTATTCATTGTTATCGCATTCATTTGCACAAGAAGCAATGGAAAAATCAGAACGAGGAGGTAAAAAAGGAGGAAGTGATCAGGACATCTTTGTTTACCTTTATTTGCCCCAACAGCTAATACTGCTTCTTCGAGGTATCTGCGTCCTGTCTTAGCAGACAGCGCATGAACAAAAGAAGGCCTGCAGAACGGATGACATCTGATTAATAGTGCTGAAGAAAAAAGGTGACTATGAAGTTCTCGGCAAGTATCGGCCTATCAGGCTGCTATCTCAGATGTATGAGACGCTTATGCAAATAACTGTGAACCGTTTCGGACATATTCATAAGCAGAGGCTAGGCAGATTTTCGCAAAGGGTACTCAAAGATCAACCATATACATGTAGTCCGGCAAGTGGTAGAAAAGCGCAAAAAGTTCCAAGCACATTTCTTTTCACTTTCCCCGATTACAAGAACATGTTCGATTCGTCATAGGGAAGTGCTTTACTTAGCGTATTAAAAGATATGACATCGACAAAAAACACACTAGAAGAGTTAAAAACCGACTGCACCATAAATCAAGACATCTCAACGACACTTGTCATTTCAAAATTTGCGAAGGACTACGATTTGCGAAAGCCACTTAACCTCACCGAACCTTTCCGCTATAAATCTAGAAGCTCTCTTCGACATACCGCATTGGAAAGGAATCATCTCTGTCGATGACGAGCAAATGCGTGTCTTCTCAACGAAGATGACCACACTGCTTTTGCCCAGAGCGCGTTAATTGCAGGACAAACAGGAGCATCTTCTCAGATCTGCTAAGGAGGTTGGACTCGAAATGAATCTATTCAAGATGAAGTGAGTGCAGAACCACATTGTCCTGCACTGACCGCATGTCTTGGCGACTAAGATATTGAAGAAGTCGGAAGTAATTTCTTCTTGGGAAATGACCGAACTGTTGTCGACAACATCGGCAACTTCAAGTAGGTGCAGAAAAGCGGCATCATCGATTTCCTTTATAATAAAAGCTGTACTCATCAGTGACTATCTACTGATAGGAGCGAAATTCGCGCTGATTTTCAACACCCCTATCTCTCATGCTATATGGAACGGATGTTCGACAAACAGGAAATTAAGGAAGAAAAACTTCCTGAAGCGCAAAAGGCAATGAAACGCAGAATATCTAATGTATCTTTTCGAAATCATACCAACTCCTAAAAGAGCCGATGCCGCAAGAAATTCACTCACATGGTCTAGGAACTCTATATTCGACAGCGTATGTTGTATCGTTGTCGAGCTGTCGTTAAACTTTCGAATCGAAATCCAAGACGCATACATGCGACTTTTACTGATGAAGCCAAGAGAAGTGGGAACTGAGAACTGGCGAGCACAAAAACTCCAGAGGATACCCATAATCGTACACTGTAGCGATTGGTTTGATAACGTGCAAGAGGAAAGCAGAAGAGGCATCATTATGTTAATCGGAAACGAGTTAATGTCCTGGCATCTCCCAAAGAACTCCCTCTTTCAAGTTAGAAATACTATGTCTTCTTCACAGGATTCACGTGGAGATGAGACCGAAGGTGGCAAATACCCTGTGATCGACGGAAAGAAATTATTAGCACGAAAAACGCCGGCGCTGGATTTAATGACGTAGTTTCAGAGTTGACGAATGGTAGGTGAAATGCGTTCAGTAGCTGATCTAGTGTTGTCATCCTGTAGCACGGTTTGAGTTGGTTGATGTGATGCGTCGAAAGAAAATTCTCGTAACGCAAAAAATAGGTTACACCGGCCATTTAGCGCGTGACGGTGTTAGAGGTCCGGGTGCTTCTCAATCCTCGATAATCTTTGGCTACAGCGCCATCATCCACCTCGAAGCGGCGGCGACGGGCACCGCAATGACGAGTGAACTGTCCTCATTTTTTGACGCCACGTAAGCCTATGCAGTTGTCGGCGTCAAGCATCATTACCTCGGAAACAGTGCGCAGTCAGCGTTCCAATAAGTTTTGGGCTAATGATAAATGATCTAGTCCGCGTTGGCAAGAAGTTAAGCGGGATTTCATGAGAAAGCACCGGAGTGCTTCAGCTGCTGTTGCTCCCCTCTCAACTGGACGAGCATTCCCCTTGACCGCTGCTTTGTGGGTGGGAGGACAGATAGCGCAGTTCTACAATTCTGCGAGATGGGCAGAAAACACTGAACGACGCTGAGCCGGAGTGCATGTCCTCGACCATAACGAGGGTATGCTGGCATCCAAAATGCGCGCCCTTTCGGGAAACAAGCTCTGCGTTCAACTTCAATATGAGATGCATCTTATGCTTGACCTACATTTACCGTCCATCATTTTTGAGCTTTTATTCCACTTTTTGGCCTCACTAATTCGCAAGTTACCAGATACAACTTATCTGCTCTTAAAATGAAAGTAAGAGGTAAGAAAGGAAGTAATCGTTTAGTTTTAGTGACTCTCCGCTGATATTTTGTGATATATATTATGCTATATCTTGAGGTGCCAAAAATTTTCATGTGTCAGACAACACCTAATTTTTTGTTTTTCACTATTCAAGTCATAAATTTTCAATCTTTTGCTAAAGATTTGTATAGATGGGCTGATTATTTATATCACGATACAAATGTTATGCATATTTTATTATCTGTTGATAACTTACGGAATTGGTCGGTCGCATGGGTGAGACAGATGAGAGATATCATACCTCTACCCTTAATAAGCATTTCCATCTCTCAACTATTTTTGCTGAAAGCATTGTGTAAATATGAAATGATCGAAGCACAATTCTTCCTTATTGACTTGCATTTTGAAAAATGACGAGGAAAAAATTGGAGGGGAATAGCGTGCGGCACCGTCACAATAAGATCTTATTGCAGTTTCAACATTTTGGCGTTGATTGCGCTGATCAATGCGGTCGAATCATTATTGTGTTTTACGGTTTGTCTACAACTGAGTGAGCGACCAATCATAGAAATTGTGGTGTTGTTAGCATGTCATGTGTGCACTTACTTAACATTTTCCTTGCCGACAACATCGCTCTCGACTTTGAGAATTTCTTTCTGATCGACGATAAGATCAGTTCTTTCGGCAAGCGCAGAACAGATGCTTAGCAACAGCACCGCAGATAATAACATCTCGTTGATTAGAGGCTCTGATCTTCTGTAGCCTGAAAATTCCGACTGGATCCACGACTATCGATGTGATGCAAATTAGAATGGTTCACCATATTGTTGACTGTGCTCATTGAACAGCGATATACATGTCACATACTTACAGTACCGCCACACTGGTGAGAGCGAGAAAGGGGGAAAGTGAGGCAAAGCTAGAAAGGGATTTCTGTTGGACTAACAAGAAACGAAACTTCCAACACTTTTTTCAAGCAATTTTTACTCTTGTTTTACGCATCGAACGTAGAAAACCGGCCGAAGTGATTTCCTGTCACAATTTGCCTTCCTCTCCAAAATGAAATTTTTAAGCCACAAATTTCATACAGCAAATCGCGCGGTATCTGCTCTCAATAGGTCGCCTTTTGTGGAAAAGAAGAGAATCTTTCGTAGTTTAAAATGTTCATGTCTATCTCTCAATTAAAAGCAATCATCAGTGTTTATGTAGTCTCAAAAAATGAGCATTTTCAATCAACCGCGTTTTCACTTCAAATAAATGAATAAGGAATATTGAAATAAGAGAAGCTCAATTATATAAGACAGAACAGCACAAGAGAAGGAATATAGACGAAGACAGATGAACACAAAGTTGATGCTTTCTAGACATTCAATTAAATTATAGGTATCATTCAGTTCAGTTATATGAAAGGACGAAATATTTTGAAAAATTTCAGCAGCTTACATCACATTATTGCACTGCCACTGATGCTGTTATCAGTTTTGGATTCATTTTATATACGCTTGAGAATGCAATCATGAGCGTTAGGTTAGCAATTGCTCGCAAATTGAAGAAGCTTGACAAACGCTCATCTCATATAAAATTCGCATGTGGCTAACACTGATAATGCTGTGTAAACTTGGCCGACTCATTATGCCCTTCAAAAAAAAAATTATTATCAGAGATAATCACGCTGTCTGATCACATGCACACGATGGCATCCACTTCGCAAAAAAAAGTGAGCAAGAGATAAGATGAAAGTGGCAGTGGCGATGGCGTTATCAACTTAAAAACTGTTTCCTTAGCTTCCCTCACCGGCAGTAATCTTTCTCAATGCTAAGAAAGCGGCTTAGGTTATGCCTACTAAATTACGATATGCTTAGACGTTATTAACAACTCTTAAAGTATTCCAGTCTTAATGAATATTTTTAGAGTAATATTTATAACGCTCATTTACATAAATAAAAAAATATTTGAACTGTAGCAATTCTAAAAACATGCAAGTGAAACTGACACAATATGTACTTTCCTATATTATCCATTGGACTAACCATTTCCTCAAATTACACAAACAATAATTCATAGAAATGAGCTCCTTTATATTT
Organism: Baylisascaris procyonis; assembly: GCA_037389465.1. Classification (NCBI taxonomy): domain Eukaryota; kingdom Metazoa; phylum Nematoda; class Chromadorea; order Rhabditida; family Ascarididae; genus Baylisascaris; species Baylisascaris procyonis. The sequence continues at coordinate 758,651 of JAZARR010000221.1, forward strand.
CAATTGACACAATCCCTTAAATAAACAATGACCAAGAAAAATTGCTCTCTTTATAGCTCGCATAACTCATAATGAAAACCGATTCGTGCAAGACGCTTTCTTTGCACATAAAAGTATAGTTGATGAGTGCATTGAGGTACAGATTGTCATGCTATTATACTTCAACGTTTACTCATCACTTTAGCTTCATTGGTCCCAACTGAAACTATGGAAAAGACAGACAGCTATCTATATACGTACACATGCATAATGCACTGTAAATTGCAAGTACAAATTCACAAAGTGCATAAAAGTTGGGATAATCGCTTAACTGAGTAATCTCCTTAACCAAAAAATAAAAATTCTTTTTAGCCTGCACTAGATTAGCTGCATAGCAAAATCCGCATGACGATATCATTCACCACATTTAAGTTCAGAGAATAGGAGATCTTCATGGTTTTAGTTATGCGAATCGAATTTCATTGCTACTGTTTTTATGAAAGCCATCGGAGAAACCGACACATAATTGCATATGAATACATCGTTCACATCGCATAAAAACTGTTGGTTTGTGAAGTGGCCAACGCTGACATCAAAAGAAGAGTCTACTTCTTTGTACAATTTGAATTGCTCCTCAAAGGACAAGTCAGAGACACGGAGAGATTTCTATCCCTCGCTGCCCATACTACTGTCTCTTTCCATAGAATTCTGAAGTCTCCTCAACAGATTTCTTCCAGATTTTCATCCCACAAAATTGCTTACGGCGTGAAATTACTTTGTTAGAGTGAGAATATGCTAAAATTGATGTCGTATGCTATTGACTGCAAAAAAATATTTTTAAAAAATTCCCTCAAAGTTATCGTTGTTTACACTGCCATCTATATGGGACATTGGGTAAAGGTCTTGGCGATGGTAGCGCTGTACAGCAATGTATCGAATGTGTTTGCCACGCTGTCATCATTTATCAGCACTTTATTAACTTCTGCACTTCGATAGCATTTATCTAAAACAATGGAACTTATATTGCACCTTCATTTACTTTCTTGCTGAACTTAACTATTGAATAATTCGAAACAAAGCCAAAAAAATACAAATTTCTTAAGATCCTTTTGAAGTATAAATCAGCTAACCTTTACTGAGACCAAGTTGTCTGTGAAATTTCAGCAAAGACATAATCCAGTCCAATCATATTCGAGTATGCGAAAAAAAATCATTTTTTGAGTTTTGTAATGAAGGAATCATCTTAAGGAGAAGGCTGAACTGCAACCAGGGAATATGGGCAGTTCAATTTTTCTTCTAAAATTCTATGTGGGAAAGTATTCGCGAAAGGAGCTTTACTGACAGCCGCTTTTTTATTTCAACTTTACAGCTTACAGGCATTAAAGTGGAAACGATAGAGAAACGATAATGGTAAAAATGGTGTAAATACCTAGTTCCTTTTTTGAATGCAGTCTCCCCACCCAATTGTCCAACTGTCTTTTTCATTGATTTTTGGTTTTTTTCGACAGATGGCCAACTTAATCGAGTGCAATCTCTTTATCAACACTTTTATGACGTGGCTTCAGAATATTGCTTGCTCAAGCAGACTGACGAATAACAATTCATATGCCTTCGCAACTATCTTTTCTCCTTGGAATCTGCTCATCAAAAATCATGTGAAGAAAATTCAACGCATAAAAATATGCACAGCATTTGACGATGTCTTACATGCAAACTGCACCGACTGAATAAGACTTCATCAACAGTCCCCAAGTGAATACCTAGAAAGTATCATTCAATTTCTCATTTTCAATGGTAGGGCAGGAAGTGGAATAAATTTTATTATTTTTCTATTTTTAAACTCCTACCGCTCATTCACTCGATAAGGAACCATCACCGTCGAATACGGAACGTAGTGCATATTCCCTCCCCTCAAAGTAAACGATTTAATTGCAATGTTTTCACTAAATCGTTTACTCGCTTACAAGTGAAAACATTGCAATTAGAGACCATCAATCGCAACACCGCAAGATTTCATCTCTTTGCATTTTATGTAGCCAACGAAACGCTAATATTCATCATGCAAATTTCTGATTTTCATAAAATATCCCAAATATAACTGCAGCAGCAATACGTAACAAACTCTGTAACGATCTCTACGAACAACCAACCTGATTTTCTTCCGCTCAAATTCTACGTTTTTTTTTTAATTTTTGCTTGTTCATCATTATGAATTCAATAAGTTGAGCGAAAAGTTCTCACAGTGGCGTTCTGATGCCTTGAGAATATTTCAAAAAAAAAAGAAAAAAGCACGTCTGTTCAAATTTCCTCCACCGCCAACGCAGTCCTTAGATCCTTAGATTAGCCTTAAGTTCACAATACGATCGTCCATTTCAACAGTACGCCGTGGTCATGGCAACGAAAAGTGATACAATGCTGTGATTTTAGCTCATCCCGCACTAATATTCGCTGGAATTGTCGGCAATCCATTCTCTTACCACTATTGGTGGCATAAGCCCATAGTTGAAACGCTTTGAGCTGGACTGATCTGATAAAGGGGCACAGCACTTGATAAAACTAGGTGTAATGAACTCATCGAATTTGCCAAATGCCATTCCCCCATTAGCTGGCTGAATTCTCATCAACAGCTGTGAACTAGTAGGCTAAGGTCTATTCCAACTTTACAGGATCGACTTGTGCAAATTTGGCAAATTTAGTGAATCCATTGGAACGAATTCTACCACTGCTGGAATATCCGTGACTGTCTAACGGCAGTTTTGATGGAACAGCTCCGTTCGCGAACGATATTTTTTGACGAAAACTCAACCGATTCGGGCATTCGAGAAGCAAAGAATGCCCCGCTATCGCCACTAGGCGAGACGTCGTCAATGTGATTTGCCGAACTTCTTTCTCCACTACCAACTAAAATCTTCACAACCTTCTCAATCCGGTCTCTGCACAAACTCTTTTCCAGGCAACCAAACCTCTCTAATTTTCGTTTTTACGCATACTTAGGGAACTGCTGTGAGTGTGGTATATGTGGGAGGTCATATATTGCGACCAATCATTTAGGTGGAAGCACTTCATGGTGAAGCATTGTACAACACTAACACTTGAAGAGCAAAATGTACAGTATATATATATATATATATATATATATATATATATATATATATATATATATATATATATATATATATATATACATGTGATGCATATAACATATACACATACAGCATAAACGGTGCTGAACCCGAAATGTGCCGCACCCTTCCCCTTTCCTCCACTCAGTTGTCTTAGAAGCTGAAAACCCATGTTGACATTTGTTTGCATTCACATTAATTAAATATGGTATCATAATGGTAGTTGATCAATGTAACGACAATTAAAATTTCATTATATGAGTCATCACAATAGGATTGGAGGACGCTATTCTGATGTGGTTATTCTGGTGATGCGATAATTTAAAGTTCAACTGCCGTAAACAGTCACACCCTGCTGCTTAGTTTTAATAAAGCCATCCTGCTTGCAAATAGTCAACACATAAGATACTCAACAAATACGTATGTCACAGCAACTATCAACAATTGCACTTGAAAATGTGGCATATCATCTCAACTATGCATAAGTACATAGAAAGGCCTATAAAAATTTGCACAGAATTCCATACCTCTATGAGGATCCTTTCAACGAAAGTCGTGATTTAAGGGGAAGATATGGCGAGTGTGCCTTCCGTGCAGAGAATGCCAGGTTAATGACGTTCTCTTTTCGATGCATCGAAAAGCACAGCGGCATAAACACCCAATCCTCAAAAAATTCAGCAGAAATTTGCTTGAAATTGGAAGAAGGGGCATTACCCACATATAAGCGATATCAAGGCCATAATTATATGAATTTGCAAAAATATTCGACATCAGTATATCATTACAACAAAGCAGTCAGAGACAGAAAAACAGATTCACTTGTAGATTCGCATAAATCGAAATAAAGTGAAATCAAAATCATCGTCTGCAAAACTAAATTCATGAATAGATCAGCTGAAAATACGAAAACAATAAACGAGGTATTCCTTAAACAGTGGAACTTATTAGAAACGCGCTATATATGCCACGAAGTTAGCACTTTTTGCAACTTCGCTCTTTCAACGAGCACCTGGACAAGACGTGTCACCCGAAAACTTTTTTTAGAACTGCTGTTGCGCGGCAATCTTATACAATTCCTGCTCCTTAAATTCTCCTTTTTCTTCTGCAATTCTTTGCACTCTCTTCCTTCTGTATACTATTTAAAATTTCAAAAGGATAAGGGTTTACCTCTGCCCTTCACCACTTCTTCCCTAGCTTATCCCTAATCAGAACTAGCATTTACTACAACAATAAAATAAAGGGATACATGAGTGTCAATGTGCGACCAGTCAGTTCACCAATGTGATAGCTAATTAGATTGTTGACTGATTATTGCTTGCGAATTTTACCACTGCAGATTTTTTGGCTCGCAACTTGAAATAGCCGCTACTTCAGTACAGATAATATTTCTTCTAACAAACTCTAAACTCGCAAAAACGAACTCTCAAAAATGCATAATAAGGTGGAATTATTTCTTCTTAAATATACCAAATTCTTTTTTACATAACACATATGATGTTCCAAGGATATATAGAACATGTTTCCTTGCACATAATTCATATCTGAAAAAAAGCGATATCTGCTCAATGCGTTCGCAAAACTCTCTCGTCCACTCCCTCTCGCGAAGATATTGCTACTTCTTCCCCAGGTAAACATTTCACCCTTCTTGGCGTGCAAAAAATTTAATCAATTAAGAAGTATTTAGAAAATGATGGTAAAACTGAATGGAACGTTCGCACCTTACATTCTCAAAATTATTCTTCCTGGATGAAACAGAATTCAGAAGCAAAGGCGATTCCTTCAGGGAATGGCACCTTGACTTTAGGTCGCAACCTTGGAGACCGGGTAGAGTTCCCATACAATTGCTCCAGCGAATAGAAGAACAAAATCTGTTATGAAAACAGTGAAGAACTGTGTTCTTACAATTAAGAGTTACAAGCAGTTACCGCTGAGAGTGAGTGAACTGGTGGTGAAGCAATAACCAAAACGGTTGCATAGAACGACATTGTAACACAAGAAAAAGGTCGTCAACGACGTTTGAGAGAGTCAACTCCAATGCAAACCGAAAAAATATGAGTGGATTCTACTTTCGAAAAAAGATATAGAAAGTAAAAAATAGCTTGGTGCATGAAGAGAAAAACATTTTTTAAACTATCTTCTGAATTGAACTATTGAATTAGTGAACATACAAATAAGCATGCAAAAACATCTGTGCACATAAAGATATGATGTCATTAAATTTATGTAAAAGGCGTACAAAAATATCAACAAAAAACGCACAACGGTCACCTACCAGTTGGTGGTCATTTCCTCTCCCGTGAATTCTTCTGAATAAACTGAAAGAAAATTCCATTTAGGAATAATGAAAGCAGCACTGCTCAATGACCGCTCAAGAAATATATATGCAACCAATTCTTCGCATCAGAAAATTTCATTCTACGTATTTGCGAAAGATCGATCACGATAATGACACTTTAGTGTAAAGTGACCGGGTCTTTAACAAGAAACCTAAAATTCAGTTCATTCCAGATATTGCATTTCCAAATGAGTTCGAACACTATGCTGCACAACTAATGACGCAACCATGAAAATTCACAAAGCATTGATCAAAACCTGTGGAATCTAACGCAAAAAACTATAGCCATTCTAAACTAGTTCAATATTTGCAAAGAAACCCCCACCCCCCTGCCTCCAATAAGAGTTAGTGCAAGCTACCGGTAATTCTATAGGCTTCTCCACCAACAACATACGAAATGAGAGTCCTCATTCCTTTTCCACCTTTCCGAGTACAACGTACACCATAAAACTCAACCAGTGGTTAAGTGAGGTTCATGTATATATGCAGTAAACGAAAAAATTCTCGCTTTTCAGCTAGCGATCCCCTCCCCGCTTCCTCTCATAGTTAGTAGTTTCCCTGTTTCCATTACCGTTTTTCCCCCATTTTCGCCCATTTTACTTCCTGTTTTCTTTCTTTCCTCATGCAAGTTTATTCATCTCAATTTCCCTTTTGCACACTTTCTTTTCTTTTTCTGGACCGTTCGTTGAACTATACAAATGATCTAATCACGTTTCGGCATATGTAACAAGCAAATAAAACCGAAATTCAAGGGTTGCCGAAATGTTAAATTTTTAAATTATTGAAAGACGAACCTGAAAGCACGTTAATACATTCAAATAGCAGCAATTAAAGAAATGATAAACTTAAAGCCTTCGTCATCGCTCCTCATCTACTCAAAGAGAAATGTTCATTGATGCAATTTTTATAGTGACCATAGCATGAAAGTGGGCAGTCACATAGAGTTTAGAGCAAAAATCAAGGCCAGTGCATTCCAAAAATAATAGTGTACGCAGCTACAAATCTATAAAATACATCCGATTTGTCCATAAGAACCTTTAAAATTCCGAGTGAAATATTGAAAGTTCGTTCGGATAAACATATAATCTGATTTCCCTTCGTGTCTACAATATGTAACTAATGGAAATGAAAAGCGTTGTTGGGCTCTAATGGAAATGAAAAGCGCTGTTGGGCTAAGTGTGAGACGATGTGCAATTCTCTCTTACATGGAGTGTGCTGTTAGAAAGTCACTAGATGAAGTGCAACGTATTCGGTTGATGATGTGCGCGACTAAACGTTAGCTCGCAAAGAGTACGTTGGACGGTTTATTGCAAGATAGTAAGCTGTAGGTCGTGGGGCGTGAGGTGGTAAATAACAGATTCTGTGTTCAACCCTGGGGATTCCATCCTCCAGAAACAGGTTGGAGGTCGTCGTGCTGCTCCTCATGGTGGGAGATAATGAATTGCGTCTAGACTGCCGGGACCTTGATGATAAGAACTCTGTACACTTTCAGCGCACTTCTCTGTGCACTTTCACTGCGCTTCCTAATATGAAAACAAGAGTTTTATCTGGGCTGGAACTGCCCTCACCTTGGCGAAGATGGCGCAAGGACTGGGTACATAGCCACCAAGGAAAAGTAACAGCAAAACCGTCTCTTTCTGTGATGATGCTTTAACTCCCAAGGAGTCTTCTTCCACAGTGCTCCGTCGAGGATCGCCCCCGTACATAAACTAACTCAAAGCGTAAAAAGAAAAGGATGAAATAATTTTCTAAGTTTACAAGCGATGGATAAGATTTTGACTCATTGACGAATGATCGCTACAGTCTGGTTGAAATATAATACTATAATAGTTATAAGATAGAAACAAAGTGTATGTCCCCAGTTTTCTATCGCATTAGTAATCTGTTTAACTACTCAGCAACTAAACTGAACGGGGAATGAGAAGTTTTCAGCCACGTTTTATGGTCATTTATCTTGATAAGCACTTCGAGAACTGCACATTTAATCACACACACCGCACCCTTCTGTACACATCATTCCTTTTCTTCAGAGCATTTATGGCTGTTACCGAGTCTGTTTGCCTTTTAGTCCACTTGCATTAATCATCTCAACTTCTACTTCGTTCATAAAAGCGAACTTACGACCGTTTCACAACTGAAATGATTACGTCCATATAAACTGCATTACCGATGAGATTTCGTTATCGAAATCATTACCAATCATTTGCGTCGTTCAACCTTCCCCCTCTTTTTCTCTTTGCAGTCGTTCAAGACACCATCATCTGTGTGGCGATGTGGCAAATATCGGACATGACATTGGTTAAATCACTGAGTTGTTAAGTGCAAGAACGGAAGCAAACGGCATCAGGTGTGCGCTGGTTCAGCCAGTCGTCACTGCGTTCCGAAATTGTAAAGTAAAAACTGATAAATAGAGTGCTCAGAGGCAAAATATGAATTATATGGATAACTACATCCTACATCCTTAAATTATTAGCATGTGGTATCCATATCCTTCCTATCAATTCATGGCATTCATTCGTTGTGTTACCCTATGAGTCATTTACCTCATCACAGGATTTACTCTCGCTGTAATGTTCTAAACAGTGATGGTGACATACAGGCACGTTTGGTGTTTATGCAAACACTTTACAGGGCTGCTATGTTGGGATACGAAAATGAGTCTGCGAAGCAATCGCATGAAGACGACTCTCGTGATATAAAAGAAACTGTTCATATATTATTTTAGCACGCCACGTGAACTTCACCTGTCGATAATTTTTGTCATTCCAGCAAATAAACATTAAACTTTGCTCAATTCCGACGGTTCATTTAGGATTTTCCTCATCTTCCAATATTTTTGGTGCAAATTTTATATATTTTCAAAAGTTTCAATATTCCTTTGCTTATATCAGTGTTCGCTGCTTTTTATTACGTTAGAGTTGCCCATAAATAGAAGTTTATATTTCTTCGCTGTTTTTTACTTCGTTTGTTCCTCCCGTTGCAAGCAGCCATTCACTATTTATCAAATTATTGTATGCACATATTTTCAAATGTCATTACATGAAAAAAGTTTTTCAGCAGTCATAACTCGCACTTTAGCTGCATATATGGAAATGTGTTTTCTACCTCCTCATCGGCAAAAATATCGCCGGAATAACGAAGTTCGATAATAACTTTTAATACCTTCTAATCAAAATTACGGGACAAACTTTGAAATTTCATTTGGAAAAAGCGGAAGAACTTTGCAAGATATCACAATTGACAGATAGGGAGATGCAACAGATAGGAGTATTTCTGTAGCATAAAAACTTCAGCAGGCAGAGAAATCGACAAGAATCGAGAAATACATGCTTTAAAGAGAAATATTCATAGGCTCCCCATTAAGCTCCGATCTTATTTCTGAAGGCATTCTTAGAGAATTAACGAAAAGCAAATGAAGATCGAACACCGGATAAGCACAGTGTTGTTCGAAACGACCAGATTCTTTAGCCAAATTCCACCTTCATTTAGCAGGGAGGACAGAATTTTTCAGTGTAGGTTTTTTCTTGCAACTTGCTCATCGTAAGCTGCACAAGAAAGACGAACGCGTTTTTGAAGGGTTTCAGCCATCAATTTTCACTACAGGTTTGGTTTTAACCGACCGTGCCAATATCACAATCAATGTAATGCAAGCAATTATAAAGAAGCAAACCTTGGCTCTGTCCGGTGCAATTTTCGTGAAATCCTCATCAGTAAAGACAGATTCATTCGTTTCTTTCTTCTGTTTGAAAGGATCCGGCTCTCGTACTCCATCTAAAAAGTGTCCTATTTTAATAGTTTTACAAGCAATTTTACCGTGAAATTGAAATTGACTGCTACCACTCCATCAGAACAATCAAAGGTAAACTGCATATTGAACAAAGTTGAAACAGCCACCAACTAATGAGTGGGAAAACTCCTGCTGATACAAGTGAACTACCAAACGTCTCTGTATAGAAGTGGGCAGCAACGTCCCCAAAAAAATTCAGCTTTCGTGGTACATTTATCCAATGAAAGCCAACGCCAGATGCTCACTCGAAAATTTTGGCTTCTCTCGATTTCGACACAACGCGTTTAGTATGAATTCTCCTCTACTTTAACAGCACATCGAAACTGCAAATTTGCCCGAAATTTCCTACAACTAATGCGAGCATCTGCAAAAGTGCATTAAACGTTTAAAATTCACAGCGCCTTTTATGGTGACGCAGGCGTAAGGCACTACGATTCATAACCCTTTTTTCAATTTATGAAAGGAAAGGGACACCAAATTATCTATTTTTCTTCAACTTACATGTTACTTTTTAAATGTACTACATCTACATTTTCTTCACTTCAGGTTACGCTCTGATCCACTGATAATATGTTATACCCTCGTTTTGCTCAGGTAAGACAGGTATTTTTTCTTTTCCATTCTATGTTTTAATAAAACTGCAGCTTAAAGGTACTAAATCTTAACAAAACCCAGCCTCGATTCTAGCTGCAATTTCATCAGACTGCACCTTCCTGCGAACTTTTCAACTGACTGTACTTTCACTTTATTCTAATTTTCCTCTCATTCATTGTTTTGATTGCTCTGTTACATCCTTTCAATTAATTACTATCTTCTAATTTCGAAAAATAACAAGAATCTCGAAAGGCTCGCATTCCTATTTCGATCGCATGAGAACCGCCGATTTGCTTGCGAATTAATCGTGTTCGGCAGGGATAATCTGCTTAATTGCGCAAAAGTAGTTGAATTCAACGATTTCCACTAGCGACATCCTCAATCGTTACCCCCTTCCTACTGCCAATTCCCCTTTAGACTATTGCCCGTGCACAACAGCATTCCCTTCTTATTCAAAAAATGCTGCAAAAATTATACCGTTTTGATTAAGCAGCTGTTGACGCATTTGCTTTTCATCACGTTCGCGCCGATTCATCATCTCCATAATGCTTTCCACTTTATTAGAATCAAGTTTTCTTTCGTTCGTATAGGCCATATATCTAATATTCCTTTTTAATATGCCCACATGTTTCATTGCACGATGTCGTTCCACTAGAGAAATACCCTTCAAATATAATCTTATATTAATTCCAAACAAATGTATCGCATCAGTTATGCTTAGGAATTCTAGAGATGATAGATGAGCGAAGAATTTCTGCACTACAATAAATTTCTAAACATTGTGTCAAAAATTTTCAATCACTGGTTTTTCAAGGTGTTGTAGTATAATCACGAAGCATACAATACGAACAGAAAACACTTATATTTGATCAAAAACCAATATGTATGAGCATCTATGATACGGCTAAAAACCAATATGTATGAGCATCTATGATGCGGCTGTCTCATAAATTTCAAAGCAAAAAATCTCATAATTATGTATGAATCATCAGTTATAAACCATAACTGAAATAGGCAGATATAATTCTTCAACAATACTAATAAATACCAAAATCTTCAATGTTTGCCCATTTCGAGTAAGAATATAGATCACCTATTTGAACTGATACTATCGGCACTTCTCGTATATCGAGTATCAAGACAACTAATAATATTTTAATGCATAAATAAGTGACGTTAACAAATGCTTCCAACATGCTTTTCAAATTTGGTAGTGCGTTCAACACATAATGCAATCAAATATCATTATATCTTTCCATGCAAATTACTACATGACATTTCCTTTATGAATATTCACCTCACTCTACGAATTGCATTACAATTCATTTCGCAAATTATTATATGCGAGTATTTACATAGTTAGACGAAATAATAGCAGCACTTTCATATGAGTATTACTCAATAAGACAGCAAAATAGAGCATGAATTAACAGCTGTAAGCAAATACCGTTTTGTAGTCGTCGTCATCGTCAGGCTGTGTCCTACGTTTTTTAAAAGGATCTTCAACGAAATCGCCTATTTCGCAATCAAATTCCATACGATTAGCCAATGCCCTGATACGCTGTCGTTCTCTTAGTGCCGTGGAAACTCGATCTGTTTTCTTCTTTTTCTTCTCCGTATCGAGACCATCTTCTAAAGAATTCATACGTCATCATGAGTGAAAACCTCGTTCATTTATATCACCACTCTTGAAGGTTGCTTGTGCTTCCGATGATGGCTCTCACTTAGTTACATTTTGCGTGGTACTATTATGATGTGAATTGAGGTGTCTCTGTAAACCTCTTATATGGACATTGCCACTGTTTGCAGTAACTACTCACAATGAAAGGACTCGATAATATAGTACATGCACCCAGATATGCAATTGTTACGTTGCTTTTTAAATAAGACATTAATAAGACATTGTGCAATTTATAAGCACCGATGTTTGCAACATTCAGAATTTTCAAAAGACACAACATCTGCTTTGAGAAGGCAGTTAGGTGGATTTATATCACAGAATTCTTGAGATTAAAATGAGCCTTTGAGTTAAAGATATCAAGGAGGAGGCGTTGTTGAGGAGAGACGTAGCTAGCGATAATGAAACTTAGAAAACTTTTTTAAAACATCGAACTGAAATAGTGCTAAAACCGATTTTTTTAGAAGAAAATTACGACACATGGTGAAAGAAGAAAGCAACATTTGAATACACAGTAACCAAAACCATGCGAATAGTTGAGATATCTTAAAAAATGCTTACTGCAGAGCACACTCATCGTATACTCGAGAATTTCTTCGTTATAATAGATAAATTGATTAGCTTTTATAAGTCTCTACTTTTTTATTTTCTACGATGACTAATATGGGGGGACCGAATCCCTCCCCTTCTCTCTCAAAGAAATATTGACAGTTATGTTGGTATTTCATTGACTGTTCTCAAAGAAGGCAAACAAACAAAGAAATAAATCTGAATATGACAGAATAAACCTTGTTGAATAAAGTGCAACGATTTGCGAAGTAACTCCACTGACATCACTGTTTTATGCTGCAATCAATAAGTAAATGACGAGCATGTGGGGAAGTTAAAAACATAAAAATAAATTGGGTAACGAATAAATATACAGCTAATATAAACTTTCCTCCACTCTTTCCTTTTCACCGTATATGCGGTGGGAAAAAGTAAAAAGAAGAGGTTAGCCGCAGATTTTTTTTATCTCATGAACTGAACCGTGATCATACGAAAAAATAAACGTACGAAACATTTAGAATTTGTTAAAATTCGAAACAAAAATTACTCAGAAATATAATTTTTAAACCCTTTTTTTCGATGAAAAGAGTGAATTAGCAAAGTCGATCATTTACGAGCCATATATAACATTTACAGAAATTTCATAGGTCGATTTGCAACTTTACTATGCGAACGTAAATAAATTTGATCACTAGGCCAAATTCCTAGCTGCAAATTCTGGCCAAACTTATTGCAGCGTAAGTACTGGCCAAAACTAGCGAAAGTATGAGAGAAGAAATGCTCCTCCCACGTTCTAAGCAGAAACCTATTCCCACCGTTCACTTCTCTGTGAAAGCATTTTTCACCAAGCTGCAATCATTTGAAAAGATATATAATTCAAGGGCACATCACCACCGCGATTCGAGAACAGAACCTGAGCTTCAAAAAAAAAAATCAGATATCACGATAACTGCTGGATATTGCACTTCGGCCCTGGAACACCGTTAAATGCATGAATTCATATTCGACGCTGTGTGACCGTAATTGGCATATTTGAAATAACGATAGTCTTGAAACGAAAAGCACGCAGGAAATTTGAAATGAATACAAACACGCATTGCCAAACAACACGGGTGAGAAAAACATTGACGAAGCTTTTACAGTCATTTGTTATTCCTCCACCCGCCCAGGAATGGGCAAGATTCGCGCATGCGACCCATCTCCTCGCTCCCCCTGGCCCACTTTTTTAGCCAAGAGGGGGCATTGATTCTGCATTGTATTGGCCAACCCTCCCATTCTACTATTTCGTAACCCTATTACAAAGCGACGCCATTGTTCAAGTAGGGATAATCCGCGCCATCTTCCGATTGATGAAAGGTTTCACCCTACGGGAGAAGCAGTTGAGGAGCGATTTGTAAAAGTAGACGTTTTGCCTTCCTACAAGACATGTGAGGTTTGTTGTGAGGACATTTTGCTTATCGGCATTGGCTCAAAGGGGAATCGGATTTGCGGAATGGGAATTTCCATGTGGGGAAGATGTTCCATATAAGTAATTTTTTGGTTCGAAGCATAAACTGATGGTTGAAAAAATGAGCCAACCACCCTGTTTGAGGCCACATTCAAAACATTTTAGCCCATGTTGAGGCGATTGGCACTATGCGCTCGTGCGTATTTCGAATTTCCCAGCTACTGACTTTTTCGCAATATTCATTTTCGCTTGCACTTGGCCCTGTCTTACGGAACTCCTCCTCTGGCCTGAAGATACGAAAAAAATTATTGCAGCAGTGCAAGCTTGAAAATTTAACCCCTTTCCAATTTCGGCCATACGCAGTAAGGAGCGGCGAATTCTAAAAGGCTTTAAATTCGTTGCCATAAGTTTTGTCGGCGACAACAAATATTCATTTTTTGTGGGGGTGGGGGGGGGGGGGAGGGAGGGTTCGGATGTAGTTAGACCGGTGTTTTTTTGAGAACTTGTTTGTTGGAATTCTGGCAACATTATTTCTAATCCACTGAAATTTGTTATTTTCTCTGGAAGTATTCAGTGACGGGAATAGCACTAACGTCAGAAGTATTTCGGCGACAATTTTATTTGTAACTTCTGAGCACTAGAAAGGGAGGGATTGTAGTCGAACTGCACGCAGGTCACTGAGGTGGCGTGACCGTTGTTGCACCAACCTGTCATCCACATCCATGTAATAATATTATTATTCCACGCACTGTTAGCTCTGGTACACCTACACACCACTGATTGGGAAAAAGAGGTATTATTCCTTTCTAATAGCCAGTGATATAGTCATTTCAGGATGCGGTAACGGTTGTGCTTGTCGGTGCATCTTAAGCTGTTTGTCGTGCTTTGCTTGGCTACTAAACGACGACCAGTCTCGACAAAATGCTTCAAGAAAAGGACAGTCGTATACTGTCGATTGTAATGGATGCGTTGATCAAAGACTTTGAGCCGAGAGAGGCTGTTCCTTACATGGCCGCGAAATTGATCTTTACTGATGATCAACGAGATGCTATTCTTATTATGGTTGGTTGCATTTACACCAATATTGAACATTCTATGATTTTGCATATATTGTGACCATAATCATCGAAAATAGTAAGTATGCTGAATAGTGGAGGAGAAAAAATTGAGGGAATATTTTTAGTGGTGCTCAAATAATTTGAGCGTTTTTTCGCCGAATAGAAAAATGAGAATTTATTTGCGAATGCTTTTGTAGCAGTAGCTCTCATAAAGATTTTTAGAAGTGTATTTTTTATAGTTTTGTTGGAATATTGGAAAGTGAGCATATGCAAAAAAATTTGAGTGATAGGAATCTACACAACAGCTTCAAAAGTTAAAATTTGAATTGGAATCAAATTGGATATGGAAATGGTTCGTCAACCAAAGCGAACAGGCAGATACTAAGTGGTGCATTTTCGTAATCCATAGTTTTGAGTTATTACTTTTCAGTTATTTCTGATTACGTCGAACAAAGAAAAAGAGAATATTACTTCGGATCAGATATTTCAGACTATTACCTTGCTCAACAGCTTCTACTGCCCCTCCCCCTCCCCCTCGCTCCCCATCGCCTTTGAGTTGAATTTGCTTTAAAACGCAATCAAAAAAAAAAAAGAAATGTTTAAAAAATTCGCAAACCGTACTATGAATTTTCCCACAAATTTTTAAGGGCAAGATTCTTAAAGAGGATAATGAAGAGATGTTTGTTGATTCGGTAGTCCTATATTATTAAAATATTGCCTGACATTTCGCATATTTGCATATTCATACTGTTGAAAAATCTCTAAGGTTTGTGTTCTTCCTCATGAATACAATTAAAGAACTGGCGATATAGGCGTATAGTCGAATAGGGAAACATATAGTCAAATTGAGTTCAACATTTTTGACCTGCGAGCTGTCTGCGTCAGAAAAACCTCCGTTGTACACACACGATGGTCGCTTAGCAGTAACACTGTTTTATAGCCGCGTCGGCGGTCGCGTGTACTCGAATTTGTACGGCAGTATCGTCGTTCAGCTAACAACCTCGATGCTTTGATCTCGTTCTTTCACCATTATGGGCAATTCCATCTGGCGAATGCATTGTCCGATGTCGTTGTACCCGAAGATCGATGTCTGTTGTCGGAGCAGAGCTTGCACACGCGTCTACTGAGAGAATCGAATGTACCTGGCCGCCTTAAAAACTACGTGAAACGTGAAGAACTTGTTGAAAATCTGCGATTCGTTCTTAAGGATTTGGCCAGCACCGGTTCGATTTTGCTTCGATTTATGCGTATCCTTTTGCTTAAGTTGCGCTTCAACTGCTGAACAAAACGCTTTGGATTCGTTTGTTTTATGCCAAAGGGAGGAGGGAGTTGAAAGGTATTTAGGGGTGGGAAGTCTAAGAATTTCAGCATAGTGTACGAGGAGAATGCTTCTAAGAAAGACTCTAAACCTATTTTTTCTGTATTGAACATCTCTAGTTTAAGAAAAAGCACTCGGTGAATCACTGACTTTTAAGTATGGCCCTTATGCTGTATGTCTTTATCACGTTGTATGATATATAATTTGAACGACCATCGAATTGGATCTGTTATGAGCACTCTTTGCCTTTGCTATGAAGTCAACCACCTCTAGTAATAACTTCTACATTCTTTGCGTGATATCGAAATTGCCGTTTGGCTGTTATTTTGCGTTGTCATATAAATGTGAAAGACTTCATAGAAATGCACTAAATTTTCATAGAAGTATTTCAGTTGTTAGATTGCTTAATTTGTTGCTAGTTCTATTTGAAAACACATCACTAAAAGTTTTCTGGTTCTTGTGTTACACTTTTTTTGCTAATCGATTTTCATCAGTCCGTTAAAATTTTTTCATGATTTTTAATTTTTATCCAGCCGTCTAATAGTTAGTTGTTGCTCCAGTGCTTCGCATCTCTCAACATTTTTGACCGGAAAGCATTATTACATTATTCAGAAACTGATAATTTTAGTTTACTGATTTAAATAATGAACCGTTTTACAAACTTCTGTCAGTTATACTTCTTTATGTAATTGTTCTTGCAGGACTATTCGATTATTCACCCTCCTGATCGAATAATTCAATGAACTTTTCTATTTCAGAACAATTTTGGTTAGTCGTTCATGGTATGGCTGGAAGTGGTAAAAGCAGTCTAGCGGCTGAAGTGCTACGCACATGTCCAGAAATATTAAGTCGGTAAGCATTTTTATGCTCATATTATTCATGTAATTTTGTATGTACTCTTGCGAGTTATAAAAGACTTATCAAATTGTCTTAGCCATAGCGATAATCAAAATATGTCAACGAAGCATAACATCAAAGATTGAGAGATCCGCATCTTTATAATATGTACCTTTTTTTAAACATCAAATGTGTAGATTGCGAATTCGTTCGTTCATTGATGTTCATTTGGAAGTGTTTTTCATCCACCACACCTGCTTGGGATTATGCTCATATTTCAGTTACTATGAGCATGTAATCTGGATGCATGATGGACGATGCTCCCGAGAGTCGTTGCCTTCGTTGTATGCTGATTTCTTCGTACTGGTGGCCGACTCTTTGATGATTTCCGGCCATGAATCGATGGCTGTCATACAGTCACAGGTGCTTCCCTCTGTTTCCATTCTTTTGCTTGAGTGATAAAATGCAACACTTTTCTGGGCATCTTTTCATCTTTTTTTTGCAGTTTGCTATTGCAATATGCAGCCGTCTATTTCTACCACCTTCGTGATGTCCGACCCCTCCCTCCCCCCCCCCCCACACGTGTTACCTGTGCAGTATTTCTCATCCTTGCAAATTATTAGTTTCTAACAGATCTTTTGCAACAGTAGCAAGCAGAAAAGAGCAAAACCATTTTCTTTTTATCACTATCTTCTGTTTCATATAACTTTTATTCTTTTTTATTTATAATGCAATGGTATTGATGTCGGACACCATTTCCCTTCGCTTATATGTGCAAAAATGCTATCTTTTTGAAAATACATCCAATGTTTCTCAACTGAGTTGCGACTTAGCGACAATGGGGAGGAAGCGAGTGAGGAACGGCGGCACGGGATATTCTTTTTATAAATTTTCTTAAGCAGCCAACTTCATAAATGCTCGAAAGGAATCGAAAGCGTTTAATTGTACATTAGTTAGTCTGCTTCAATTGGCATTCTGTTAGTCAGCATCTTTCCAGAAAATGTTCAGTTAGCTAGAGCTGATATTTCACCCATTTGATAAATTAAATTAAGGGAAGGTTTGATTTATTGATTGTTTTCCATGAAGAAATCACTTTGAAGGTGAAAATGGCGCTGTTAGATAAACCGAATGCGTTAATTGTGCTCGATGATGTAATTTTGGAAGAAAGTGTACGTTGGTTTGATCAACTGCAGGTAAATTTTCACCGAAATCTTATTTATGAATTATGGACGTTTTTAGTTTTACTTTATAGTTGACTATTCCAAGTAGTTCTGGTTGAGTTATTTATTCTCGAGAGGCGTTATACTCTGAAACTCAAATAATGACCATCATTTTCTATGTTCAGTAAAAACGTTAATTCGCACCTGTTTGCGAACAGTGTTTTCATTGGTCACTTAAAGGAACGTTCTCATCTAAGTCTGATTCAGACTAAAAGAGTTTGCTATAATAGATGACCTTATCTATGTAACTGTATGAATCTTGAAGCTGTTATATTTGGATAGGGCATTAAAGCATTGATGAATACTGAAGGCCAGAAAGTATCTATGATAACGGATGTTCCACCGGTCCCGTATTTGTTCATGTACTTCACTCTTGATCGGTTCAAACCTGACAGCGTAAATAAGTAGTAAATAAGTCAGACCTGGCAACGCAAATAGCTGGTGACGTGTTGAAACGGTCATTTTTCTCAGAGTTTCGGAATTGGTTGTGGATAGTTGCTTTCACTCGTGTCGAACATGCTGACTTAGCATTTAAATATTCTCAAAAAGTACGTTATATTCGAAATCATGTAATTGTTTGTCACATTTCCCTTCCAATCAGTTTCGATTTGTCTATTATGCAGTTCTGTTTTCAGTGTCGTATATTAGCGACTGGTCGTAATTTAGAGATATTTCAAGCGGCTTATGGAAACGTTGTACCTTTTCGAATGATGCCAAGCGGATTTACTACTTCTGAGGTGGCATCGTTTATTTCGTTGACCACTGGTCTTCAGAATGTCGACCCTGATGTATTGCGACGTCTGTATAGTCTTTCCGCCGGGTTGCCTGCGATGGTGAACATAATTGCCCACTTGGCGAGAGATAACGTTGATCGGTGAGTTGAGTTTTCGGCAAATACTTAGTTTTGTAATGGAAATGTCATTTATGAGTTGTTGTCTCGTTAGCTGCAAATGATAGGGGCTGATGTGGAGGAAGGTTAGAAGAGGTAAGAGAGGATATGGCCTGTTGGAAAAATGGGGATTGGGGTTCTCTGTTGCGGCGAATGAAGGCTATAGGTCGAGCCGGCGCACACGAGCCGAAGATGTCACAAAACTAGGAGTAAGACCGAATACAATGAAGACTGAGACATCTATGAACTATTCAAAATATGTTCAACAATGCTTCTAGTCACAGTAATATGCTAGTTTTCTCGTGACGATCATCTTCTGCGGCTCCAGTTCACATTCAATATGTTTATCACGGATGAAGATCGTCGGCGATTTTCTTTCGGTTTTGAATAAACAGGCGAAGAGCACTTCTTTCGCATTTTTTTCTTGCTTTTTGCTGCAATAGTTGCGTCAAGGCAACATGGCCACTCTGTCGAAGAAGTGATTAGAGAGTGGAATTTCTCATTTCGCGATGGCGCTGTCGAAATCTAGAAGTGTACGCAAAGCTTGAAAGCTAAGCGGAGATGGTCGGTCGTCTTTCTTATAAGATTACTGCGAAGTTGAAGAGGATCTTAAAGAATAGCCCCACTGACTTTATAAGTGGTGAAAATTATTTCACCACCCCCAAATAGTCAACCTTTCAATATCGATTATTTATTTACTTATTCATGTATTTATTTTGACGTCTCAAAGTAGGGAAACGTACAAGAGATGTGAGCGTGAACAGTAAGAAAGAGCAAAACGTTCTCAAAGCTGCAATTATGCTAGCAGACATTTAATGCGTAGTGTGTAGATCGAATTGACTCAACCGCAGCTTAAAAGTTGAAGGAGTGGATGCGTTAACGACATCAGTGGGAAACAGATTCAACACTCGTAGAGTGGGGAAATGGAGACTACGCAGAACATTATTTATGCTACAACATGCTTTGGCGAAGTGAAATTGATGCGCAGGTCAATTACGGTGAGGGGCAAACTGTAATATTTTTGAGAGCGGGATGCTTATTCGCGAACCGAGAGGCAACCCAAGTCACCCAACCTACAGAGAGAGAATCGTTCACAACGAAATGCAAGCAGAAAAGCAAAGGGAAACATCGTTCGCTAACTAAAAATAAGTCAATGCATGGTTGTTTCACAAAGCAAAAATCTAATTATTTTCAGTGAGATGTTTTTCCGAAAAACGCTGTCTCGGTCGTGCAACTTTCCGAAAAAAGTTTCCGTTGCAAAACTGTGCTGAAGAAATAGAGCCGTGCAAACCAGATTGTTTAAGAAAAAAGAAGTGCTAATTAATGAACGACTGAAGTATACTAGTATTGGCATTTCGTCAAATTTCAGTGCAGAGCAGCCGGGCTCAAGTATATCTCTCTTATGTTGACTGAAACCTAAGGGTCATGATTGGATCCAATTGACGTTGGTATATGAACGGGATTTGACTCAGAGAATTCAGCTTTTACGGCAACTTGTCCCGTATTACTGAAACCTTGCTGAAAAATTTTAGCGTTAAATATTTATAACGTTTAACGTTAGAACTTTGATCTTTTTTTCGTCTTCAAAAATAGAAATTTGGCTTGTTTTGTTTTCGATTCTTATTTGTTTTGTTTTTGAATTTGGTAAAATTTGTGCAGTAATGTGGCTGTTGCTTCTTTCTTTTCACGAAATCGTTGTCTTCCAAAATTATTTATATTTATGTTTCATAACATGAAGCGCAATTTTCATATATTACGTGTGACTAGATTTGTTGTGAGTCGAAAGAGATATACGAACGCATGATTCTTCCCTTCTTTTCAGGCCATATAAAATCTCATTTCAGGCTTAACTGGTTATGCTCTCAATTGGAAAGTGCTTCTCTTGGATCGCTGAAATGTGTGACCTCATACAGATATGCAAGTATGGAGAATGCGATACGAGCCTCTTTTAATATGGTATGCTTTCTTGTGCTTGCTTTTGAACATTGTTTTGGATGTGTTGGTCCGTTCATTTATGCCTAAACAGTGTAGGCAGTGCCATGCTTTCGAATTCTAGTTGTAGATTCATTTCTGTTTTTAGCGATGTATTATGGCCCAACCCCTCTTTCATTCTTCGCGCTTAAAGCTATCTTCTCGAATCACATCAGTCCTTGAAATTGCTTTAATGTGATTGTTGAGTAGTTGATAACGAAAGCAGTTTCATATGATTGCTGTGGGCACAAAATTTTGAACGCATCCTAGAAAAGAAGCTTATACGGGTTGGCTTTGTTGTTTTTTGCCGTTTAGACTGTTCTTACTCTTGCCGAGAAATGAATATGTTTTTAATATTTCAACTAAAAAGTCTCTATGGGTAGGCTTCTTTGAAAGTATGTGTCATTTTTCGGAAGTGCTTTGTTTTCCGCTCTCGAAAAAAGTCTTTCTTGAAAGATGACTTTTGAAGAAGGTGCCGTAGGAATGGGATGCGTTACCGCTTATGCCGAATGTAGCTGTTGTTTTTAAGCTTGCACTTCCACAGAAAGAAGTTCTCACAAGCTTGGTGGTATTTCCTGTTGACGAATGGCTCCCTGTTGAGGTGAGTGACGATGTTTTTTCAGCGTTTTTTAAGCCCTAGTTTCTAAAGTTTGAACTAAAGTTGGTGCAAAAATGTTTACGAATAAAAAAAACTTTTTTTTAATTCAGCAGTCTCAAAGGAACCAACTAGCCGTTTCCACTTTAATGACTTGATATTCCGAATATATCTTACAGAACATTTTTTGGAACGCATAGCCATTTCTGTGCGTTATTACGCGGTTTACCAATACGATTAATTCTCAAAGACGATGTAGATTATGGAATAGAAGCCGCGAGCTTATCGCTTTCCCATCCCAGAGAAATTCGTTGGCTGAGCAAGGCTCGTATGATCTTTCATCCTCCAGCTACAGTGCAATGTGAGGCGAAGGATTTCGCAATAAAACGGCATTGAATAAGACGGACACGCACTATCAATTTTCCGGGTTTGTGTTAGAGATCAGTTTCTTCGAAGTCCTTCAAAATCGATTATCGGAAGTTGAGAGTTGAGAAAACCATCTATAATTGGAAGGAAATGGGAATCACCTTGTAGGAGCTAATGGTTCAAATCAGAGAGATTCTTCTTTGTGACGGTTTGGGAATGTGCAGCGGTGTGTTCGCTTCCATTGCGATACATTTTTGATCGCTGTGCGGATGATGCATCCAAATCTGCCTGTTCATTAGATCGACTTTTGATTTCCTGTAGCTACTTAATTTTTGAGAAATCCGAATCAGAGATTCCCTCTCTGTCACACACACCACATATCCTTCCCTATTACCTAAAGTGAACTGATTGTCCTCTCCTCTTATCTTAAATGAATTGAGTGATCCTTACGCCACATTAATTATGTTCAATTATTTCGGGTGATTGCGTTGATAGCACCGGTGGATGTGACGGACCAGGGAGAATCAATTTACGCTACTGAGGAACAGCTGGAAACATTGGCTAAACATTCGATGTTGGACGAGAGGCAGGCATCCCAGCAGTGTAAATCTCAATTCGAGTACCGCATCCATCCATTGATAGGCAGCTTTCTGAGGAGAACGCTTGTAAAGGATACCGTCTTTGTCGAAGTCAGCTAATATCTCTTGTTTCTTGATCTCTTTTGCTTCTTGATGCATCTGTTTGTTATCATTTTTAATTCGTTTTCTTTGCACTCGCCACAAAAATCTTACCTCGAGCTAACTTGCGAAGATTACCGACCTCAGGAACCCAAACGTTTTTCGCACAATCAGATGATGTGAATCACAATAGCAACAAATGACTACGGCCCTGGCATTCTTCATATCAAGTTTTACCTCGGAAATGTCATGTTTGTAGTCACCTGCTTCACAATGTGTTGGTCCTGTGTAGCTCGACACTCCTCTTAAATATTTGCTTTCGCAGTTAAAGTGCTGTCCGATTGCATTGTGCAGTCCATGCTCAGAATGGGTACGAGACTTGAACCAATTTCTCAGCATGTGAACACTTTCTGCCAGAACTGTTTGGTAGAAAAAGATATTTCACAATGAAGTCCAGTTCGAGACCTTGCCCAGTGCAAGCTTTCTCCCTCTTTTTGGAGCAGTAGAGTTGGCAAGCTATTGGTTGTTTTCGACGTTATAAAAGTGTATCGCTTTAAGACCTAGCTGAAGGCAGCAAAAGACCGCCTCATCATCGAGATGGGTACGGCAGAATAATGAACAGGTGCTTCATATTTGATGTTTCTGAGTTTTTGGTGAATGCGTTTGATATTTTCTTATGCGGCTGTGTAGAATGAGGTGCAATGTGATTGCACTTCTCTGATTTGAGGCATTTTTGCAGGATAATTCATGTAATTCCCTGCCAGTCAGTTTCTTAAAAATGACCCTTCTCGCCTTTCCCACACCACCTCTCCCTTCTCTCCTCGTCTTTCCCGCATCACCTCTCCTCTTCTCACCCTACTCCTCCCCTGCTTGCCAATCTCGATTCCTTTAAGTTCTTAGTGAGTAGAGTTTGTGGCAAGTTTTGGCGCAAACGTGTTATATTTTAGGAGCTGCGTTCAATTTTGGTGATGCGAATGAGGAGCTGCATCGAAGAGCATACCGATGAAGGGACACGAATGCGCGTAACCGCATTCAGTGAACGTTTTCTCAAAAGCAAATGCTCTGAGGTCTCGGCCAAAAGATTCACATATATGGGCATTCGCCCGATCACGGTTTTCGACTGTGAATCTGCGTTGGCATCTACAACGATCGCTAAAGCAGACGAAACATCCAACAAGAGATGGTGGCAAGATGATTGCAACTTCATGTAGTATTTGTGAGATCATGGAACTGCTTCACACCGTAGAAATAACTCGAACCAAATATCACATCATCAGTTAGTTACAGCAGTTTTTATCTTAATGCAGTGCAACCTCGGTGTTTTGCAACCGTTATGCTGTAACCTAACTGTGTATTTTAAGCTGTTGCACATAGAAATATACTACCGCAATGGAACAGCCATAACATTCCACAAGTTATTGCTTTCAATTGACAATCATGAAAGGATGTAAGGACGGATGAGAAAGAAGTAAGAGTCTAACTTCTGAATCTTTTGTCTGTTACTTGTTTGTTTGATTCTTTTTGTGTTTCAGTTGAAAACCATTTAGTTT
The DNA here is from genome assembly GCA_037389465.1 of Baylisascaris procyonis. Lineage (NCBI taxonomy): Eukaryota > Metazoa > Nematoda > Chromadorea > Rhabditida > Ascarididae > Baylisascaris > Baylisascaris procyonis. The sequence goes on from JAZARR010000221.1 coordinate 782,623, forward strand.
TTATAATGTTGCAGAAAGATTCAGTGAAATGAGATAGCTTAACAGAGTGATTATAGATGTTCCTATCGTAGTTGCTAGTTTTGTGAGAAAATCTGCTGCTTTTCAATATTTCAGTTGTTTTTTCGCCATCTCTATGCGTTTACCTTCCTCGCAGCTGTTGCTGATTCAGTCTTTATTGCCTTTTTATTCCTATAAATTGCTTAACAATTTTGCATTTATCGTTGAACGGTCTCTTTTATCGTTATGTTGTTGAAGCGATTATTGTCTTTCTTGTTATCGTGTTTACACTGACGAGTTATGTTTGCATCGATACTCATTCTTATATGTTAGTTTTTTTGTCGTACTACTGCTGTGTGTTATTTACTTTTTTATTTTCTTCGTTGGCTTCCTTCTCAAATGTTGTATTTAATTCGGAATTGAATCACAGAATTTATTTCTTAGTACTTCATGGAATTACATTCGATTTACGGCTTCATTTTTAATGGCAGAAAGTCCAAAACCTTTTTATCACTGTGTCTTGTTTTTGAGAGCGTGCAGCGGAATGAACGCTTGAAGGTTTCCACCTTCTTAAGGACCAGTCTTAGGATAATCATAGAAAGGTCCTTAAAGTAGTCGAAAAGGAACATAATCGAGACAGGGGAAATCCAACCGCCATTTGTCACTAACGCTTATGTCAGCCACATCATTCTATGCTACTATTACTACCAATTTTTATTACTGTTAAATTACTACGTTTGAGCCATTGAAGTTCTCAAACCAGGAAGTGATCTTTTATTGATCTCTTGGCCTTTAAAATATCATAACTCATGCCACTCAAGGACTAATTGTTTTTCGCCAAATAAAAGATTTGTTGCAAAGAAACGCTTGGTATTGGTGTTCGGAGTTCAACGCCATCACCGGCCCTCGCGTGGGGCACTCTCGCGGGGACCTCTACAATAAGAGGAATAAAAAATTTGGACTAGAACACCGTCATCGCCATCATTCGCGGACCAGAATTCCCAATTCAAATATGAATCATTAGAAGAGAATAGCAAGCAAGAATTTTTATTCATAGAAAAACAAAGAAGATTACAGTGATGCAGTGGCGTAAAAGAAGAACGTAAATGCGTATGGTCATAAAGACGATGTCCGAGAGTGTCATAAAGCGGCACTTCAAAACAGCAACACATCCGTGCATCAGTCACATCCATCTGACACCTCCCTTACGAGTTTTCAGTAAACCATTCTTACAGTGGGCGCATTCTTACAATACTAAAATAAGAACGAATAACCTGCCGAAAACTAAAGCACATCAATTCCAACAACTTCACTACCTAGCCTACATATGTCAGAAGCGCACATGCTTCCCATCTTATTTCCTGCCACTTTTGCAGCAGGAAAGTGGCCTTCGTACGCTTCTTTATTCCAATACAACATAACATTACCATAGTCCCATCTCACTAGTCACGAAGCGAATACCTCTTCTTTGCAAGCAGTTCCTAAGATTTTGCTGCCCCTTGCATTTAACAGAGTACGCAACTGCGTTTGCCAAAAATATGCGTATTGGGCCCCAGCCGCTTTTTCTATATCAAAAGATTTGCTAAAGGACTGCAATCCGCAAAATTTTTCCTATTGTAGCATCCTATGAAAACATACAGCACAATGGCATGAACGATCTAAGAAGTTTCGTGACAGAACCGAGCGTTTTCCAACTTTCCGTCCCCTGCGGGGATTCCGAGAACTCAACCCCTCGGAGGCGGAAAGCTCCGCCTCGCGAAAGTGTAATTCGTCATTCCACACGGCGGGGCTTCCGATCGCGGTGCCCCCTTCCAAAGCGCATGTAGGCGCATCTCCTGTCCTATCTGTTCGATTATTTCAGCTTACAACCAAGAGGAGCCATGGCAGCTACATTTTTTAGGTGTATTTCGTATCACAGAATGGTCTTCGAAGCCTAGTTTTTTCACAGGCAATTTTTTCTATCTAAGTATAAAGACTTACCTGTGAAGTGGAATAGATTTATGGAGTTTTGTTTTGCATGCTGCTAAGTGTAGAAATGATAACGAATTTGAACAGAGGTTTGTGTATTTCATTGGTGGCCTAAGCAGTACAAATTTGTATAGTTTCGGCTATTGTTCCATGGTCTAGAGGCACTTGTTCTGTTGATGTAAATTGCGGATGTCTTCACATATTCAGCGTCTACTGTGTCGACATCCGTGGCTCGTTCATTCGTTGGGATCGCATATCAAATAAGTAGGCATTTGGCAGATCGAGGTCTTCTTCTGCGAGGTCGGTTCCTATCTATGTTACATCTAACAGAGAAGTAACCTTTTTCATAAAGTAGAAGGTTGATTTATATGATTCTTATGGAAGGGGAAACGCTATGAAAGGAGGAGGGCATCGTTCGTTGTGCCGCCTTCCTGTTCTAAACTTCAACAATACAAGTGACTTGTAGAAAACATAAACATCATCAAAAACGTAAAAATGCAAAATTATCCCATTGTTTGATTGTAAGAAAGTTCATAGATGTAATCATAACATCTTCTTTGAATATAATAATTTCTTTTAATATTCGTTCTAAAATCCAGTTGTTCTCAGCACGTCTTTACTCTTTGTAAATCTGCTTCTGGGCGGTCGCTTATAACTTTCGGGGCACGGTGCCTATTCTCATAAAGGAGCGTGTTCTTTGATATCCTCCTTGAAATCGGCGGTTTGTTTCATACGATTCCTTGCTCTTTGTGGGATAAGATGTTAATGTTCGATAGTCGCATACGAGAATGGCGATATTATTGGAGCAGTTCGTAGTTAGTTCTGCCGCAGACAACCGCAAAGGGAACATTATAAATGACAAAATCAGATAGCAGTGGTTATTGGAATGTTCAGATGTTTAATAGTGAGTGGGGAATTTCTTCGAAGAGAAGGATTTGGGAAGAGAAGAGGGACGAGTAGGTGAGATAGACATAATAGACAAAAGGTACATATACATAAGACAGATAAAAGTATGAGGCAGATAAAAGGTTAGAAATGAAAAAATTAAAATTGCTGTGTAATGAATCAGAGGGTCTTCGATAATAGCATGAGATCAACGCAGTTTTTGTAAACGACATATTCATCAATAATACAATGGTATGACCATCCAAATGAACTGAATGAATTTCACAATCAAGAACTAGATTTTCCAATAAGTTCACGAGTAACTTTCAACTATGGCTATCTCATATTTGAAGTTCAATATTTAATTTGGATAGAATCGTTATTTCTAGTGCACTGCAAATAAAACAAAATCAGTTCGAAAGTTTTTTTCTTCATCTTTAGATCGATAGGTCAACATAAGAGGGATCCAATTCGGCGATTTAACTGTCCATAAGGAGCATTGGAAATTCCCCGTGAAATGTCGAATGCAGCTGCGTTGGTTGGTGCAACGAAGACAAAAAAACGACGTTCACGTCATCCACATCACTCACATGATGGCTTGTCGAAGTTTGTTGTTATCAGCGGTTTCTTCATTACTCGTAAAATCAACTTTATTTGAGTTTTGTTTAGTTTATGTAAAAATTTACAATATTTAGATTATTTGCTGCATTCGTTCTTCTTTGTTGGCAAGGGCGCTAATGTGCACTTTAATTGTCATTCAAGTTGTCGCTAATAGTTTATCTTGCAAGACGTCGTTTCAAATGTACCATATTTAGCACATCTATCTTTTTTCCATCTTACAGCAGCTGTGGCAAATAGGGTTTATACCATTCATATCTGCTTGTAGTGGTAAATGTATGTACCACTCATTTCTAGTTGAACTGGATAAAAAAGGAGAGATGCTGTAATCTCATGCGATCTGCTAGCGAATGGAAACACTTCACGATGATATTTCATGGTCAATATCTATGAATCGCATAGAAACCTATAAGGTATTTCTTTACTATGAAACTTCTACTATCATGTCAAAATGGAAGTATATTAAGGGCGCCAGTAGTGCAGTTTGCACGTGTAACGGGTCGTCCTGAGATGGCTCGTCTGCAGCTGCTACTAACCAACCTCGATGAAAAGCCACTCAAGTTCAAAGTGAAGATCAAACAGGGATGCACAGTTACCGTAAGAAATGAACCTTCGTCATCCTTATTTAAAACGCTGTTTAAATAGTTTATTGCGCAAGGAATATAGTGCATCAGAGATGCGGCACTTTTGATATTTTGTGGAAGCAACTGGAAGAGTTGGAAATTCCTCAGGTTTAGGAAAGAGTGGTGCTTATCTGTTCGGAGTTGATTCGTGAAGGCAGGGGGGGGGGGGGAACTCTTAGAACCAGTACACCACACGTATTTACTTTCTTATTGCTTAAGCTGGTCATGTTTTCCTGAGTTAGAGAACTTTGGGCCCTTACAAATCGTTGCCCTAAATAACTTCAACATCACAGAGAAGCCAGAAGCTATGGCACATTACAAAATGATCTTTGCCATCCCAGCACTTATTTAAAATCTTTGCACTTCAGATCATTCCAAAAAATTCGGAAACAAGACTTTCCATAACGGTGGCAATTCTCGAGCATATGTCCGCTCATGATCTTCTGGTTGATACTCAAAAATTCTGATAGTTGAATTCAATGGAACTCACTCATTGCCAATGCAGCTTTTACAAAAGTTCTTCATTATACACTGGTGGGCTTAACTTGCCAGAGCCTAGCTACCATGCCTCCTTCAAAACCACGAAAAAACATTTTCGTTTAAAATAAAAATGCTTGTAGGCGTTACCCAGTGGAGTTGGAAAATTGGGTGGACGTTCCTCTACTCGTGTGTTGCTGATATGGCGACGCCCAGCCGATACTGACGACTGGAACAAGGTGAAGCCGGCCACTCTTCTGGTTGTCGGTGAGTATGGGGATGATGACAGTCCTGAGAGCAAGCGACGTATCGTTCAGCGCATGAACGGTAAGCTTTCATTTTAATGTGTTCTATGTGAAGACAGAAGTAACTAAAAAATGTGACGCTGTAATAGCAAAGACCTAAGTTCGATCCCTGTCTAGGCATGTCGAATGCGAAAAGCACATCTGATAAGTAAGGACTGATTTTGTTCTTGTTGTGTTATATGTTACGGTAGCGCTCTTATAATAATGCAGCCATATTTCTACCGAAGACGTTGTCAAAAAAAAAAATTCTAATAAGAAGAGGGGAAAGGGTGAGAAAGGATTACTTTAGAGGAGGGACTGCGTTCTACACTATGTTTTTCTTTCTGTGCTCATTTGCAGTACATTCTTTACAAACTGTCCCTAAATTCTGTGAAAACAGTCTCTTCCCCTCCTCTGTCTATGCCCTTATTTCCATCGAAGATTGCAGCGACTGATATAAGACATAAGACCGCGTTATGACGTAAGCGTAGACGTTTTTGAAATGGCTTAATATAAATTGCAAGGTGAGGATTTCACAGAAGGTTTTTTCCACTTTTACCGATACTAATATCACCCTGTTTGTGCTTCTCATAGCTATTTTCATGTGTAGGTCAAGTTTCGCAAGATAAAGAATGCGATTTGGGAAATCCACCCGAGGAGCGATTTTACTTTGGCGGCATGTCTGCACCTGAAAAGGGTGCTGAAACGACTTCTGCTGCTCCTCCAACTTCAGCAACTCTACCTCCAGAGGTCGAACCATCCCCACTGGCGACTGCGGTAACTGCTGTAGAGCCTGAGCAGCCAGTCGTTAAGTGAGTTTAAAGGATTCCTTTTTCGTTGCACTCATAAGTGTAGGTGCTCTTGACTAACCATTAAGAAGTTATCATGATATGCAATCTGTGTATCAACTAGTCGCGTTATCAGTATTCGTGTTACGATATTGGTCCTCTAGAGGGGAGTTAGTCTACAGTTGGAGTCGGGGGGGGGGGATGGAGGGGAGGAATTGGCTTCATGAACTTTTGTAAGCTGTACCGTCCGGCTTTTCAACCCATTAGAGCAGTGAATAAAATTTAAACCTACAACTGATCCCATAATTCTTTTTGTAGAAATGGCGCTCAGGACGAGGATTGATCTTACGAACCGTTGCAAATTTCTCATCCGATTTTAAATCCCTTCTAGTAGATCAGCCGTCCCGTAGTACGACTGTCACGCATTTTTATATGTTAAGCACATTACAGTTTGAAGAAATGAAACATTTATAAACATTATTATTTCCTCTCTTTGAGACTGGCCTACCTTAAGGTGTTGTTTATGGGTCGCCTTTGACCAACATGTAGCCGGAAAGATCTGAAATAAAGCGATTTTGTATATAAACCACTGAGGATTTCCAGTGTATTGTGCAGCGTTCAGCGACCATTTTGCAGACCAGGAAAAGAGGTACTTCCTGTACATACATCTGCGACGGTGATCGACCAACAACACCTTCTTCAGCAGAACACTATCATCATCCTAGCGGCTTCGATTTGCATTTTATTAATTTGCATCCTGTTGTCAACGAGAAGTAGTAGTGAAAAGTGAACACACTAAGACACGATTGTCAAACACTTTCACAATCACTCTCTTGCCCATGTGCAGTGTTCTCCCCATCTGCTATGCAAGTGATACAAACCCTCGGAGCATTTCATTAGCAAATTTTTATTCGCTGAACCCTACTGATATGCTGTACAATTAATCGTTAATAACATATTTATGTCATCATTTGACATACTGAGCTAATAAAACTTCGTATTGTCCGCCTTTCGCTGATCATATATTTTGCGTCGTGCGAGCGATGCTATCTGTACCTTTTGTAGGACATTTCATCGAAAACAATTTTTGTCCGCTAAGTGCTATAAGAAGAGATACAAAATTCACATCCGGATTTATTCAGCAATTGAGAACTAATTTTATGGGAGCAGGTCCATGTGGAATTTAATGGAGATGAATTAAGGAGGGTGGACAGAAGTTTTTGTAGCTGCTGTTCAACCACCAGGCCTCAGAAATTGTTTTTATTTTCGCTCTCAGTGCCACTCTTGAAATGATCGACTTTCACGGATGACTTTAAACTTTCATCGCGAAAATTTGCATTTTCAACAAAATGAGTAATAGTTCTCATTCAAAACTACTTCGGTAAATAACTACGGTCTCTGCGGTGCGCAGCAATGCATCGTCGATAAATCTGACGTGCTTTTGAATGTTCTTATTGTTTCACATAAATCATTCTAGCACACTCAAAAATTTAAATGCAAATACTGGGATTTCTCGGAGTTTAAAGTATTCATGCAGTTGAAAACAAATTATGGCGTACGTTGTTGCAGAATTTCCTACAGTTTCTGGCTGGTTTGTTGCAGATTCCCCCTTCACCATGTCCAAACAAAGATAATTCGCTTTTGAGAATAATCAAGCATTTTTATAAATTAGCATACGAAAGGCTTGGATCAAACTGTGAGCAGAAGCAGCTATAGCGCAAGTTGGATATTTGTGATGCGGTATTGCGAATGGTTTATCGCTGCGATTATTTTGTGGGTGCTTATTGTTCACAATAGCGTGTGTTCAGAACCGGTAAGCAGTTGGTCGTAAATTTCCTTTCTTATTGTTACATTGATAGTTGATGCCAAATATTCATCAACTGCTTCATTTGATGTTTTAATCTGCGTTTCCGTCTTATATAAAACAAATGCAAATTTAATAGCTCAAATAAATATTTTTGTGCAATATTATGTTCAGAAAGGGTTCTGTCGCCTTCTTCTCGCCTCCTCTACCTCGCCTCCGCGTTTCGCACATCATCCCTCGCAAAAGGAAACTTAGGCAAATTGCATAAAACTATCTGCTCCTCGCAAACGCACTAGAGTGTTGCTGATAGAGGTCAGAATGAAACCATCTCATCTACACCTATAGGATTCATGACGCCATCATGAATCTTCAATTTAAGTCCATGCTTTCAGCACTGCAAGAATCATGCTTTCAGTCAAGATCGGCATTATATTTTCGGTCGTAAATTTGTTCTCACTCACAGCCATACCTCTTTCAGAATCGAAGCAAGACGAAAGTCCGGTTGATGTCAAACATTCTCGAAGCGAGACGTCGACACCGTGGTAAATATAAATTTCCGGCAAGTGCAAATACATGTCCATTATCTCGGCAGTTCTTTTCTGTGATATATGTTCGCTTGTTTGTCCCTTGAACGAATTTTTGAATTATAATTATTGATTACCTGAACGAATCATATAAATATGATTTCAGAAGGTGTTAAATATTGATTATCTAAGTGATAATGTGAATATGTACTTGGATCAAGAAGACGAGAACGAAACTTCGATAAGTGCTTACAGTTATTTAACGTTTAATACTGCTATAGTTTGGGCTGTGGTTTCATTGCTGTGAACAAATAAAAGTAGGAGCGTAAGCCTCGCTACTGCCAGAAATTGTCGTCATAATGTAGAAATTTTCGTGATTTCAAGAAAGTATATATCAATTCATTTACCTTATCAAATGTTTTGCTTATTATCTTGCAGCTATTTTAAATATTTAGTTTATCAGTCTCCACAATCGTGATTTCGGTATTTCATATAGGGATTATTTGCATTCATTTAGTGCTTTTGAAAATGTTGTTACGGTAATATCCGCTTGGCCGTTGCTTACTTTTCTTTTCGACCGGGGAAAACATTTCGGCTCGAGAAGATCTAGAAATATTTTCTTCATTTTTGTTCTTTTAGTTGATGGACGTGATCGACTATAATTCGGTGGATTCAGTCGCTAGTGTAGCGTGTCGAGACAAATTTGGTCGTCCATTTCCTGGCTTCGTCTGCCCTCTCATGCAAATACTCTCCTCCGAGTACTTCACTTGGAGACAAAAAGCTTGGTGCTATTTCATTTTTATACATATTAAAAGTAGACACTTATTGGCTTGGATGGGAGGTTAATATAGTTGAGTTGTTTGCTCAAGTCAAAAATTTTATTATTCTTTATGTTTTTGATATATCGCTGCATTAATATAAATAATGAATTCATGGCAAAACTTTAATTAGAAATTGTTTTTAATGGAATATTATTTGAAAGTGAAAAGAATTTAAAGAGTTCCATCATTGAGTAATGTAGTGATGAATTCTGTTGGTTGTGCTATTTAATCAGTCATTTGGATTCCATCTGTCCACTTCAAACTGAGATTTTAGATTCCGCTAGAGCGAACATGTGAAAAACTTGTCGACTTGAATCTTCATCCATGTGACCACCGTACAAGCTCGTGCGTCGTCTTATCGCTCCCTAATAGCCATATTCTCGTTGGATGCGTAGATGACCATGTGAGCTTTCTGTTCTGACTGTTGCTACCTTTGTATACCGTAAAGATTATCACTTCAAAATTGATTTTCATTTCGATACCTTCAGAGGCGGGCGAACGGTAATCGGTTGGCTTCGAATTACTGTAGGCGATCTCGAAGAGAGCTGCTGTATGATTACTTTATGCTTATGATTAGGCTGCAATAATCCAAGCTCACACCGCATTAATTTCTGCCACACTCAGGGGGTAGATCCGAGCATGCGTGTCTGGTCAGACTAGACAGCTTAACAGTTAAGGGTTTATTGTTCAATCCAGTGCACATTTAAGCTAACTGTTTCGAAAAAGAAGTCATTTTATAATTTCGAGAAACTCTGTTCATATCTCACCTTTATGATCACTTGAATAAATATCTCTTCTTGCAATCGAAAACATTAAGATCACATTGAGGATTGAGTAGCAGGGATCTGCTCCGTGAGGGCAGTATTGTTGTCATCTGCTTCATCAAGTTTCATAGCATCTTTTAGAGTGGAGAATTTGTTGCACCTCAGAATTGGTATATTAGCAATTCGACTCTCGATTCAAGCTATCTTTTTGATTTTAAAAGTGAGTTTATTGTGACCGATCTATAAGGCCATAAAGTTCCATTTATATCTAAATCAACCAATCTTGCTTGCGGCATTCACAATTTTATATCATTTGGTGAGCCTTACCTTATTTTTATAATGAAGTTTCATTTACCCATATATTGCCTACACGTCTCAACGAGACCTTTGAGCAATCCGTTTATTAACGATGTACTTCCGATTGCCACACAAAGGAAGAAGAATATAAATCAGCAGGTTTAGAATCGTCTATAATGCCGTGAAATCAAAGAACCCAAATTTTTTGTGCGTTAAGTTTGCTATGTGCATCAAAAATATTTATGTTTCCTCCCAAGGAAACTTAAAATCAAAATGCGGTTCAGACCACCGTTCGTAATGATATGAATAACGCTTCAAGGCAGCCTTTCATTTTATGTCATTTCTTTTTCGTCGATTTAAATTTTCCTTTAAGTTCTATAAGAATGGCCTTACTTTGTTTGCTTATGACTTCTTCTTTCTAACATCATGAGCAATAAAGAAGAGTGATGAGCAGAGAGCTTCATCTTTCGTTTTCCTTTTGTTAAAAGATGTATTATACGCTCTTTGCAGTTCGCAACCCTTTGCGATTAACTCAAAAGTGTCGAGTCATGAACACAACCGGTCGTCCGATCTGTATGAAAAACAATATTTTCTACCGAATGACTCCAATAGCACAGCAAGTAGCATGCTGTTGTAAGGGTGATTTCTGTGCCGATGCACTATTTGATCAGGTTTTATTGCACATTTCCATTTCCAACACCATTTCTTAATTCATCGCTAAAATATTTCAGCACTGAGAAAACTAGAAGGGACGTTTTGATGCAAGAGAATGAGAACTGTTTCGATTGCTGCTGCTCTTAACTTTCACTATTGAAAATGGAAAGCGTAGTATCTACTTCTACTTTTTCTATAGAACAAAGTTCCGTTTTGTTCTAAAGTGGCATTGAAAAAAGTTCATCCGCAGAATGTTTGCTAAGCTCAGTGGAGTCCACTGTGTTTCATGTAGGTTATTCCTGTTGATAGTTAATAAAGAAACCTAATATTTGAGTACGGATTTCATGGACGATTATTTTTATAGGTAGGCTTCAATCCATTGCCGTACCTTCATATTTCGCTCGAATTCAACCCTTCCAAAAGCTCCTCAAGTAAATCGCTTTTCGAAACTTTTATTTCTTATTTAATTCAGATCGCGACTCACTCAACAAGATGCACAATTATAATTCCCCATCGTAACCGTTTGTACTGAATTTATTTCAATATTGCGTTCATTGGAAACCCTACTTTTCGAACTGACTAGTTTTGGCTTGATTTTATATCCAAATCCAATTCATAATTAGTGGACGATCGCTGAAGTTATCCCATAATTCCATCATTGCTAGCAGTAGTGCAGTTATCATGTGGTGATGCTTATATAATGAACTTGCTAATGAAACTTGAAACCGATGAAGGACAGAAAATCGAATTAAATGCCAGAAGTGTAGCAATCGGACGTTTTGTCATTCGGTTACATTTAAGCTGGGGTTGTTTAAGATACTAGTAATGTTCCTTCAAGTTATTTCGCTGATGGACGATTTATCGATAGGTTGTTGCTATTAGTGGTCGAAGTGGTTCATGGTTACGTAGCAAATTCTTGATGAATCGACCTTGCAGAAATAAGTCAAATTTTTGAGACAAGGCAACATGAACAAGTGGTTATGGCATCTGCTCGATCGTTACTCCTCGAAAGCAGTAGTTATTATCAACTCTCATTGTTTTTATTTCTGGCGCTTACCTATATCTTAAGTTATATGTTGTTATATTCAAATAGTATTTAAGTTATATGGGACATATTTTAGTATTAAGTAATGCTTTGAAAGCATTGACACATTCGTTCTCGTTTGCACTGATTGAGTTAAGGTATGCGACACAGGCAATTTGGAACTGGACATAAGAGAACTAGATTAGACAGCAGGTTTAGCCAAGCGGTTTCCTAGCACAGTACCTGGAACTGAAGTGGAGCATTACTGCTCGTGATCGCAGTTGGAATTTGAAAGAAACACAAAAGAAATTTCGTGAATGCAGGCCAAATTCTATCGCGCTTGAGATTTTTAAGCACAAATTTACTAAAAAGTGAACGACATTAAGAAGTTTGCTGAAGTTTTGAAGAATTGCTTACCATCAGAGCGAAATAAAGTTGTGATAGGTGAACCCTCTCTCTGACTATGTTAATGATGCCAAGAATTTAAATTTATTTTTCTTTCGTGTTGTTTCATCATTTCATGAATTGCTTCATTGTTCGTGTTGTTGTTGGTTTCATTCGATTGATTAAATATTATTTGTTATCTTTAGCAATGGCGCTTGTTTGAGGGATGCATAAGACCACCCTATGTGGGGAAATGCTCCTATTGAACTCCCTCTTAAATACTCCATAATTCCTAATGAATGGAAATGGTAAAATGTTTTGGGAGGATTGTATGAATAAAGGAAACGGAGGAACGATATATGAACCAATCCAAAGCTTATAAATATGATAATGCTTCTCATGGCTTGCCCTTGATGGGATCGACGAGTTTTTCTATGTTCCTCAGCGTCCACTGCTGAATGATAGTTGGAGCTGTCATACGCTCTTTGCAAATTATTGAAATACTGCGACGTGCCAAAAAATAGAAGTGATGATCATTAAAAATGTGTTATTATGACACGATGCCCATAAAAATTTGCATATAAAAGGGACCACAAAGAGCAGCTGTTTTTCAGTCATATTATGCGTAATTTTTGGATCGTGCTTTCGAAGTCTTACGTCAAACTATTGGCCCATCCGCCAGCAGAAGCTCACGAGAAAATACGAAGCAAGACATTTCAGCACTAGGAACACTACGGCCAAGGACGGTTTGGAGCAATCACATTCGTACACGAACATTTATGCACATGCTGACAAATACAGTGCAGCAAAATGCTGAACATCCTGGGAAATGGCGTAAACAACTGTTCCATAAAATCTCGAAGGAAGTTTTAGGAAACCGTCGATTTCGGTGTTCATCCCGAATAAACTTTATTTTTTGTGTGTTTGTTGTACGGAGTTATTTTACTGGAAATACTTGATATGTGTTCCAATTTATGCTTTGCAAAACATTATTTCTTGCATATATACGATGTTTTACTGAGGTATCAACAAAACTAAACAATTCTTCATTCATGAACTTCTTCGAACCAATATTTCTTATTCCTAGAAACGGTTCGACTTACATTTCTGGAGTAAGGCCCCAATACTATTCAATGTGCCGGACCTGTCAGCGTTTCACTGTACCCAACCAGCAGGCTTCTGGCATCAATTGTAGCAGCACCAAAACGTCATGCGTCTGGCAAAGCACCGTCACACAAGGCAAAGAAGGGAACAGAAGAGTGCTGAAATGGCTTCTCCATGGTGATCTTCAGAAAATTCAATAACATTTATTGCCAAGCATGTTCACGAAATAAGGCAAGCGATAAACATTGAGATAAAAAGATGAAAGCACTCAGAGCGATTTGGCGTACCACGAACCATAGCAAATCACCGGCAATGACTTTAATTATGCAACAACATGGAAACATTTAATTACGATAACGTAATCAATTACTGTATAAATCGATCGAGATCTTTGGTTAAGGATGTGCAATAAGCATGAGAGTTTAAATAATCAACGTGAACTATAATGGCTTAAATACAGTCAATCGTTCGACAAGAACTTTTGAAGCAAGAAGCATAGCAGAACTGCTAAGAAATCCGCACTGAACCACTCAAAACACTCTGCTGCTACTTCATTCCCGAAACCGATTTCATAAACGTATCTTGATACTCCAATTAGGTCGACTGCAAGTAGACATGTTTTTGTTTTAAGGGAGATCTCAAATTCAAGACACTGGCCAATCATCAAATCCCATTCGCGAGAATCAATATCGGCTAACCACTCTGACCGATAACAGTAACGTGGTATTTGAGAGTCGATTTTTTTGCAATTTAGCAAATTTGCATTCCGTAAAGCGCATTATAGCATCGCTCATTTTGTGCATATATATGCATAACTGTCTGTGAGCTCAGTAGTTTTAACTCGAAAGCCACTCAACTTGAAGCCATGAAATTTGTTATTTCCTATGCCAACTTTCAAGTTGATCGGCCGAAACCAAAAGACGTCATTGACAGTAATAGTAACAGTAACAGTACGTTGACAATTAAATGCGCCCAAAAAGTTGCAAATAATTTCAACCGATCGATCTTGTAGAAAAATTGTGCATCTTTCACACATCTTTTATTATTTTTTGGCAACTCCAGCAACTACTGACTGGTCCGGTATGCGGAATTGTAGGAGTGAATATCGCGATCTACTTTGTCGGGTTACCTTTTCCAATCGTTCCTTAAAAATACTTTTTCTCTGAATTATTTGAAAGATTATGGTTTTTCAATTGCAACTTAGGAGTAACGAGGAAGTGTTCCATCTAACCAGCGTGAGGACACAAAACTTCATACGACAAAAATGAAAAAGAAATAAAAAGGAAGGAGAAGTATTTCCCATACTACGCCATAGCGCAGCACAAAACATAAAATTGCAGACCAGAGGCTAATACCCGAACAGTAGCGAGGAACTGAGCATCTATTCCATCACGTGAGCCGTTTCGACTGGTCAATCCTGCGCTATGGAATCGTTGCGTTTTGTGCCTGCTGCACCATTCATTTGTTTCTTCTTGCTAGGTGCACGGCGAATGCCGTTACCGTTGATCGTAATGTTTGTTAACCCCTGTGAATATCTCATTTAAAGAGTTTTATGAGAAAATTTACCAATTGAGTTTATAGTTATTGGCACGATATCAGCATTTAAGGCACTCTTCCTTTAGCGCGCTTTACTCGTATATCATGATATCTATATAGATGAAGAGTGGAAGGACGGTTGGAGAAATGGGTGGAGGTAGGGTGAGACTTGTTGATTGTATAAAGGTATCTCTCATTTTGAAAACCGTCTGTGGCTGTGGCTTTCTACTGCACACCATTCGGGCGTCATCGCCTACGAAAACGTATGCAGTGATCGCGAACGTTTGAATACTATAAATAGCGAATATTTTCCATCAGATTCAGAAATGCTAAGGAGAGCAAGAGAGAACAGCAATCACTATTGAAAGGCCATAAAAATGACCAGTGAGCATTATCACCAGCAAGTTGACCAGTAACGACCAAAGCAGAAATCAATGACCAGTAACACCTTCGTACAGATTATAATATTATAAAAATTTTAACAAAAAATTTTAAACTCTCTCGATTGAAAGAAAAGATTGAGGCTATAATACTGAAGTGAATGAAAAAGAACCAAATTGAGCCCATAAACTGTATACACTCATGGCGTTTAAATTTGAAAGAAAATTAGCAGTAAGTTAATTCGAGGTTTAAATTGTCTTTGCTGCTTGAAAATGCTTACCAATTGATTTCGTCTACAGTTGGCTGCTTTCGACGTAGCACATAATCCACACGACGAACGACAATTCTCTTGCATAAATTGGCCGGAATTACCTCTACATTGCCCATCAATCCGCCATTGCTGGCATGAAATATGACGGTCAGCGCATTCTGAAATATGCATTAACCTAAGCTTGCTGCTTATCGCTCTTCTTCTGATATCTTTCATTTATTCAACGGAACAAGTAGACTGATCTCTTTCAATTGGATAGCTTCGGAATAGTAGGAAATGCAAATTTCGCTAATAGGCTGTGCATGCAATCAAAATATCATAGTTGGCGTAATTGTCATCGCACCGAGTGGCGCATTTTGTCTACGGAGTTCGAAATTCACTTCTCATACTTTCTTTTCCTTGTGTAGTTTTGAACTGGATAGAAACAATGAATTGAACGCGTTGTTCTATAAAAAGGCAATAGTGCAACTAAGCAAGGAGGCATAAAGATAGAAGTCACTGTCATTCCCAAAAGGGCAACACTACGCTTAAATCTGCTCAGTGCTCTGTGAACATTTACTATCAAAGTATTGTTGATGGCATTACTGCAGCAGTATCCAACTGTCTATATACAATAATATTTCCATAACATGTTCCCTTCTGAATTTCGCAAGAACTCGGCGACACTTTCAAGTTTAGTAGTAAGTTAATCATAGAACACTGAAAAAAGGCCCATTAAATGCTGAGCACTAAACCGGATGTTCCCTTAAAGTTGTGAACTTCTCGAGGTTTCTAGCATTTCACCGGCAAGTTTCTTTCCTTTTCGCCGCTTTTGACAGCCTAAATGCTATTAACACGAAAAAAGTATACCGTTGCTTATGTCGTAAGCGGGCCGACAAGTACGGCAAGCAGCTGAGCAGTATTGGCGCATGTATTGGGCATTTCTACGACATTCGCCATCACGAGCCCATTGCTCACAACATCGATTCCTGTTGAAACAGTCGACGAAGGTACGATTTTGTTGTGCTTGTGACACTTGAGCACGTTCCACAGCTGGCAATAGCGTTTGTGGACGAAACGGCTGGAAGGAAGCAAAGTTATGGACAAATTTAGTGCGCATTATACATCTAATCGCCGAAATGAATCAGATGCCTTCGTTGATGAGAACATGCGCTAATTTTCTTCAACCTAACGATTGTTTCAATCCGCCAATTCATTAAACAATTCTGCACGCCGAAATTTTGGAGACCATTTTTATGCTTTCATAGAATTCTGCAGAATGCAGACTGCTAATGTTCCCATTGCCGCAACAAGGCGGGACGTGAGCGGGACGGGGGTGAAGGTGGATATATGAGCTGGAACTGAGATGAGAGGTCTGCTTTGAATACCGGATCTGAACTGAACTGTGATGGGGTAATGAGGTGGAGTATGTGCTGAGGTCAATGTGGTGACATGGTTGGTATTATGACAAGATTATGATTGGCAAAGCGTGCGCAAGGAGTGAAAATGTCTGTATAGATAGGGAGTGGAAGTGACAGTAAATGATCAAAAGGAGAGGCCAAAAGCAAGGCTTCGAAGTTTTTAATTGCAAGGAAATTATCCGGAGCGGGAATTTTTTTGCACAAATGACATTCATATAGCAATAAAAATCTCGCATACTGAGGTAACCGAGTTACTCAAAGGAAATAAATTTACCTTAAAAGAAATGAATGTAAATGAAATGCAAATGAGAGAGAGAAAGCGCATACCGCCGGTGTGGGACCGGGCACACAACGGCCCATGATACAAACACCGTTGAAGCATGCATCAAGACCCTCATATCCAACGCATAAACCATTGATTTTGACTTTGGAAACACAATGCGGGTTGCCCCGTGTGTCACAAAATAGATAGGGACTCCCACATGTCGGCATCGCTGCTGTACAACCTGCACGTGGTGCATAACGGTACAACTGGTCGGTATACATATTTGACAGACCTTAAAATTAATCAGTTATTAACATTTTGCAAATGAAAAATATTGCAATATTTAGTTCAAATTCTACTATATACACAAAAATTTTTCGATTTTAGAACTCATAATAACATCCAACAGTGCAAATGACGGCCAGCTACTAATATTGCAGTAATAGAATGGCCACAAAGATCTTTTTTGATATTTTCCTTAAACGTTGATTTATAATGCACGGTAACCACTATAGAGTGGGCCCTGAGTTGCATTACAGTTATAGTTACTGTAATGTTTCTTCAAGTGTCCAGTATAAAAAATTCAGCGAAAACGTGAACAGCGAAGAATGAATAGAAGAAGTACCGCTCATATAATGAAACTTGTATGAGATCCTAGAATGAGAGAGGAAGGGAGCTTTACTTGGATTTTGTACCTCTCCGTAAATTTTCATATGGAAGGTGCGAGAAGGTGCCCATTTGTATGTCATGAAAGTGTCTTGGTCTGTCCGTCTATCGGTCCAGTTGTGCCACCAGTCGAACCCATTAAAGTCGGCGTCTACGGCACTGGTTTTCCTGACACGTTTCCCCCTAAACAGCCTATGGAAGGGATGCCAGCAGTTATGTTCAATATGAGAGAATTCGACAGGATGCATTTAACTGAATACGATGGTTCAAATCATGGTAAATTGAGTTCTCTTGTAAGCAAAATCACTGAGAATAAGAAAGCAGCGTTTACCGTCTCTGTTGATGAGGTTTGAGAATGGTGTCATCACTGCCCAACTGAAGTGCTGAGGATCAGCGCATTGTGGTAAATCAGGGCTATATGCCTAAATAAATTTTCTTCAAAGTTGGACCTTCAAAACGTTGTTATTAGGGCAGTCGTCAAATAACCTATAAAAAGGATGGATGGAACACATACACGAAATGGAATGACATTGGAAAGTTCGAAGGATTAAGTTTCAAGTAACTAATGATTCCTCGATTTTCGAATTACAGAGATTTCGAAATGAGTGCTAATTTACATGAAACGTTTATAAAACATGATCTTGCGGCGGTTTCAACCTTAATTCACAAAGAGCGAGCAAAACATCACCAACTTTTAACAGTGAAGATCGTAGAAGTTGGAATCATAAGATTTAATGTAACAAAATTCAAAACACTACTGCGTTTGAAGTGTATGTTTCTTGTGGAGCTATGAAGTGATGAATATGTGCACTAATTTTTGGGGTATTTCATCTCTTGCGAATAAGGTTAAAACCCAACCGATTCTCTAATCCAACGCGGTTGTCTCTCCTCTCTCCACAGTTCCCAAATGAAATCCACAAACGAATGATGCATAAAGAAGATAGGATCATTGGAAGATGACTCTGGTGGCTTCATATGACCCCCAATCCACAGATGAACGTTCGAATGAGCATATTCAAGCGCGAAAAAGTTAATCGGGAATGGACATCCTGCAATCAATTTTTCAAGCAAACCTCTCAATAATTCGATTTTTCCCTTTTCTCTCACTGATGAAACTTTTGACATATATTCAACTCAAAGAAAACATATAAACATAAATATTTACTATTACAATACTGTCTCACTCACTAGCATCTTGAAAGGGTTCATGGCATGGTATATGCATATATATACTTATGTCAGGTTTTTTATGCCGTCACCTATCGTTTCATTTAATCTGCTTAACCAAGATACATGCTTTCGCAAACACAAACAGCAAATAATATTGAATTAACAAAAATTTGGTAGAGGACGATAGAAGTGTGAAAAAAACTTAGTGTTTCAAATGTATAATAATGGATGAAATGAGAAACTGCAAAGCTTACCCATAAGCGGTGCCGTATATGCCATAACATATTCGATATTAGTTTGACTAATTACTTGTAGTATATTATTCTCGGTAAAGAGTGCTCCCTCTTGTCCCAAATTTCTGAAAAATAACTCAGTCCTAACTTCAGTCTCATTCACTATATTATAGAGAGTTCATGAAGCAAAAGAGATTATGTTAAACGATTTACTTCTCCACCATTCATTCGGAAACCGACGTAAGAAGCATTCGTTACGGTTTGTTCTTGTCGTGAAATGTGCACACCACAAGAAATATAATAGGAATAATTCATTTCTTATTTCTTATTTGTTCTCTTCTTGCACATACCATCAAATAAACAGCATTCGATGGCTTTTCATTTATGTAAACTGATGCTCCTTAATAGATTTTCATACGGTTGAGGAGGGGAACACCAGAATAAGAACCATTTCCTCAGATGAATGTATTTTATTGACGTTCTTTTGAGCAGCTTTAATACCTTATCTTTAATTGATAAATAAATGCTCACACATTGTCATATACAAAAAGAGTTTCCGTTAAATATGGGCCAGAAATTAACCGAAGAATTGCATTGCGACCCTCAAGAGTACTCCAGTAAGCAAATGGACCATTGACGACATTTCCGAAGAAATCTGTTTCGCCGGCAAATATCGGACTAAAAAGGATTGAATCACGAGGATCCGGAAGGTAGTTGTCCATAACCGTATCCCAATACGGAATAGCGACGGTTGGGTCGATAAGGCGGAGAGCAATTTCGAACCTATAAAAGTAATAGAATATAGATAATGGGGATTTCTAACGGAATTACAGACACTAAAGTTTTACATGACACTTTGGATCGAAAAAAGTTTTTTGACAGCCACTACCAAAATTCACAATGAAGTTATCATTTTTATTTTTTTCAGACGATAACGAAAGTTTCTCGCTATCTTTGTCCGAAGTAATGGACGAAGCGAGATTATGTTAATTCTTTTCAATTGCTTCACAATGTATTAATATATGCGGAAGAAAACTGTAAATGATTTGAGAACATATAGAAGAAATTGTCAACTAAATATTTAGAAAATTCATCTCTGATGGAAACAATCTAGGCTATAAAATAAAAAGTGATGAAAAAACCCACATTTGGCTGATTTTTCAAGAAAAATTTGCTCGTTCCCAAATTTTCACATTTTCTTGTTTTTATATTTTCACTACTGCGTCTAAGAGGATCGCACGATTCTGAACACCAAAATGAGCACAGATTATATTTATAAGCGTAAAGCTTATGCTTGAAAACATCCCACTTTATAACAGCACTATATCTAAAGTAAAACAATGAATGAGTGAAAATTTTTTGGCTTGCAAACCTTTTAAGGTATTCACGATGCCAAGGTAGAAATCCGGGTCCCGAATGAGCTCCACTTCCACTACCGACCTGAATAAAAGATCAAGTCCATTACATACAGAGGATGGATAACTCGTATTGATCCAATTCAAGCTTTCATTCGGTTGGTAGTCTGGAGAGTTGCAACATTAAAAGCAGACAAAAAAGAATAGCTCTTAGTTCTCTAATTCTTTCGTAACAATCACTGGCAACATTTAGGTCTTTGTCGGAGAAAACTTCATGTTCAAATTAGTGGAAAAAACAGACTTGACTCTATGAGAATTTTCAGCTTTTCGGCCTCATCAGACCAACTTCCTGCTTCTTGCCTTTTGGCCTTAATACTCACGTGCAAAATACGGTATACATGAAATTCATAGCAAAGGAATACATCTTTCAGCACCGATATTCGATGTATGTGAACTCTGTCGGCAATTATCATTATCAATGATGATTGCTAGTTTAATCAGATCGCATAATGCCTCACAACTCAATTTTTTTTTAAAAGTAATTGCAAGCAAAACTCAGATGAACTCCATTAATTGCTCTTTGTGCTCAAAACAAATGGATGAAAAATATTTCACAATGAAAAAAACATAAATGAACATTGAAACATGAAAACGCTATCGGTTTTATTCATACATTTCTGAAATTTGCGACACCAAATATGCACTATCAGGAAAGCCAATGTTCAGAATGTCATGCTTACAATAAAAGCTTTTAAAAAGCGAGCAATCGGCTACACTCAGCCGATATATAGTCAGTGAAACTCACATAGCAGCCAATCAACCATACTAACCAAAAACGGATCGGAATATCTAAAAATCGGCCAAAATACCTACAAATTGGTCGATATTATTAATCGCCCGCTAAGGGAAGGAAGCATTCCAGAAAATTATTATTTAACCTTTATTACGAGAGGAACGATTAATTTGACTGTTTCATTCACAGCTGGTGACGTAAGGACTATTAAGTGATGAGGATGAGCACTGAAATTTACCATTTGATGCTGTATACTGAGTTGATCATACTCGCCACTTCTTTTGAGTTGTGTTAATGCATAATGCCAACGATTTCGCTCATCCTCGGTCAACATTCGATACTCCTTACGATAAGACATCTTCAAAACTTGGCCATTTGGCAGGATGCATTGATTACCTGCTCCAATATTTCCCTGTAAACAAAAAAAACATTTAACGGAAAATGCAAAATATGGAGCATTCATATAATTCATAGCGAGGTTACTCATGCACAGGTTGTGAACAATAACAAATATTGAAAACACGATAACTGAGAAGTGCAAAGGGACATTGCTTCCCTCAAGCATTTTCCAACTTTGAATAAAAATTCAGAGGATCTATTCTATTTTTTGCACTGCAGCCTTGCTATATTTCTTAAATTTTTCTCTCTAAACAATGAGCATGAAATTCTACTCATAAATCTATGGTCAAAACTATTTATAAATCTTCTACACTGTTGCGTCTATGTGAATCAATGCGGAAGAAAAGGTGCGGACGGCTTTATAGGTATCATTAATCAAGAAAAACAGTTATTGAATAGCTGTGCAATTTACAAAAAAAATCTTACTCGGAAGTAAGGACATAGGCATGTTAGTGTCATACAATCGTATGGATTACTGGCCACTTGTCCCCGTGAGCCAGGCGCTACAGGACCCGGCTGCAGGAAGTCTGGGATGGCTGGAAGCCAAGCATTATTGTTGGCTTGTTCTTGAAATGTGCGTCGTGAAGTTGTTGCCATTCGTTGTAACTGTAAAAGACAACCGATTGATTGAAAAGCTTCTAACATTCGTAAGAGCGAAAAAAAATCTTGCCAGCTGACAATTTTTTATAAATTATCCAATCTTCACCTCATTGTTCTTGATACGTTTACAATCATAGTCAACAATCATCTGCTGTTATTCATTGGTTACTAAAGTGCACAGTCGTCGTTGTATGTCAGGTCGAGTTGTGTGAATTAAGACGATAATATTATCGCTACATTGAAATACAAAAATGAAACGAATAGTCGGAAACTTTACCGATAAGCATGTTTCTCTCAAAGCGGCTGTCGGAGCTTCATTACAATTCTGTGCGAACTCGTCTTGCGCGAAGATGTGAGTGTTCATGAACAGTATAATAGCAACCTCGAGTAATAATCCCATTTTTAACAGCGCTGAAAGTGGTTATATTAGTTGATCAGCAAATGCACGAGTGTATATATCGTTGTTGTAAAGTTCAAGGCTGCTAAAGAAACGTAGGAGGAAGTGGGAGATGTGGAAGAGGGAGACATTGATCTCATAATGTAGCCATCGACCGATTAAGGTATTCGGTGGGAAAATTGAAGTCTGACCGAAAAAAAAAATAAAAATTTTACAATAAAAGCATCTTTCCATTTAAAACCATAATATTTAGAATTCTTTGCTAAAACGAACCTCTCCTGTTACATTCAGATGTCTCGGCGCGATAAATATATGAAAATAATAAACTCTTAGCCCTCAATGTGGTCAGTTAATAATTTTTTTGCCTTATGTGTAATATTGCTGATTATTCACTGCGAAGCATTGATGTGCACTTAATGACATATTTTATGCGATTTAATGAGCCATTTTAACCGAGAAAAATGCACTAATGAAAGGAAAAATATGGTGTATTTTATGTCGTCTATTCGGCAATTACGCCTTCCATTTTAGTAAATTACTTTTCATCCAACATAAGAGAGTTTATGTGTATAAAAGCTCATGGTTACGATTAATTCAATGTCGCCAAGAGAAATACTCGTGCAGATTAGTCAGTGAAATGAAATGAAAAGGAATTACTCCTCTTTTTTATCCGGATGTGCATTTCAGTTAGCCTAAGCGGAAGTGAAATGGATGCATCATGTCATAAATGATACGATGAGTAATGTAGAGGAATTAGAAAAAAGGAATTTCTCGCTTAAGGGTTACACCCACCAAATATGAATTCGTAGCACATAGCTTTTCCTACACCTGCCATTCTTTTAAAGTGCCATTTTCTTGTGGCGTCAGCTTCAATATGAATTCGACGAATGATAATGTGGTAATGTCGACAAGACTTTCAGACGTCATTTAGTCTTTGTTTGGAAACTTCTCTGTTCTCTTTTATAGTCCCTTCCACCTTCCCCATCTCTTCATACAAGATTATTGGATTGTTAAAGAAAAAATTCTCTAAATAACTGCTTCTTTCCAAAGTGTATAGTGTCTATCTAAGACTGACTAAGAACATGAATAATAATTTTAAGGAATGCCATCAACACACCCAACAACAGTTTGATGATTAGATAAATCGTCTGAAAATAGATATTGCATGGGATAAATGTGATAATCTGGACATCTGGACGAGTATCTAAGGTACTGCTAGTTTCTACATGAAAAAAAGATGCGATAAATATAAAAAAGGCTTGACTCTAATGTATATGCAGCAATGCCTACATATTGCAATGTAACGTATATGCAAAGAGATAGGAAGCGATACAAAAACTCGTCCCAATTCTGTAAACTATTCCATGCGTAAGGCGATTCCATTATTGCATGGTCATATGTGTTTATTTAGCAAACATGCAAATCCTTTATCAAGTTCGATAGGAAATTTTACAAAGAATTTCTAATGTTTGTTGTGAAATTTTACAAATTTTCATATGTTAGCGAAGCAGTCTGCCTATATGTATATGTATATGTCTGTCTGTGCTCATCATTTAGTTCTAATTCGGCAATCAAGATGTTGAGTGAAGTCATGGAATTTCTAGATATAACCTCTTCTACCATAGGTGGTCATTACACCACCTTTCTAATTGACCCATAAATTTGGATATAATTTGTGGCCTGTCGAATCGGATTTTTACCGTGAAGGCTAACTATCCACAAAAAGTTCGTTGTAACGATAGGCTGCGTGAAAATATAAATGCAAATGTTTTAGTATTTGCTGGGAATTTATGACAGCAGTTGGAATGATGAAGACGGCTGCAAGTGTGTGCAATCCTACTATCTAGATAGGTTCTCCTTCGGTCTTATTTTGTTGGAGAGAAGGATTAAAATGCACCACTGATTTGCACAGATTTTTAGATGTGTAACCAAGAACGAATGATCTTCTCGTAAAAAAGTTTCTAAATATGATGACAAGCACATATTCTTTACATTAAAAAAAGCTGTGGAAAAGAATGAGCTAACTGAATTGATGAATAAGGGATACTTTGCAAATGCGGTCAGAAGAGCTTATTGTACTGCAAGAACGGATGTCGATGGTCCCACATTCGCCCCCCACCCCCCCCCTCCCCTTATACGTGTTCCTCCTACCATGCTCTTCCACTTCAGAGAAATAAAAGTTGTTCATTTCCAATAAAACATGTTTGTATTAGACATCAGCAGTGGCGAGCAAAAGAACGATGCAAGAAAACAATGAGAGATTAGGATTGAATGGAAGAGGAAATATAGTAATTTCGACAATAGTAAGTAGAATACGAATAAATCAAAGTTTCCCTCTCAAAATTTATTTAGTTGTTTTGATAAAAGATTTTATGCATGTCGTGCTGTGTTTTTCGATTAAATATTTAAGTCGGAAGAACCCAAAAACCTGTTTATAATTGCAAATGGTTTATCGACTAATCTACGAATCATTCAAGACACTCCAAAAACGTTAGGCAACTCTCGCCTTGATTATTATGCTTTCAGGGTGAAATTTAATGATACATATGGCGAAGTGAAACTTTTATCGCTTTTCCTTTTCCATCCAATGTGTTATCGATGAAATAATTGAGGAGTGTTACATTTTCCCAACATTTGTGTTGATATGGTGCATTACTTTGATGTGTTTTTGGTTGTGAGTGATTATAAAAAGATGCCAAAGTAAGAATAGGTTTGGTATTACCGTTGCAATGATAATAAATATTTTTTTATTCCGTCGAAAGCTTTTACTAAAAATAAGAAAGAAATTGGAACAATAATGCTAACAACACAGCACATATAAAACTTTCGAAAGAAATCGAAGTAGGATAACACTGAAAGTGTCGTCGAAAAAGGAACTAAAACCGGCTAATGAATGCCTCAAAATTTCTTTATAAGTTTTTATTTAAAAATTATGAATAAAGGAGGATAGTGACTTGAGCGAGCATAAATGAGTTTTACGAAAGGGTAGACAAAACAGCGCCATAAGAGAAAGCTTTATCATTGTTGGACGTGTACCCCCTGATTCTTCCTCTTAATCTAATTGCCGCAGTAAAATGCCTACGAAAAACCGACAATCTGCCGATGACTTTACCGATGATTTTTAGAAAGTCAGCGTAGCGCCACCTGCTCTGATAAATGGCAGATGTCTGTGATCGTCACTCTTCTTGCGTGAGGCCAGTAGGTCGCCTTGAGAAACAAATGACTAACTTTGCTAAGCTGATAGACAGTTTTCATCGAAGTTCGTTTGACTAGCAACTAATAATAATACATAGCTGAACGTTGAAATCACAAAGCACAAAATAGCAGATAGTTCGGAGATCTGTTTCTTTCAGGACAGTCAGTAATTGGCAACTGTCGCTTGATGAAATCAACTACTATGTCATCTTTTATATTAAGGACGCACTAAAATAAGCTGGTTTCATAAGCAAATTCTTCACGAAGGGTGGGGCAACTCATGTTTTGCACGCACACCATCCTATCCTATCACATGGTAATTAACCATTGACGAAAAGTCAATAGCATTTCATTTAAGAGACATCCTCAAAATATTTTCGATTAGAGGTTGGCATTTTAGCATCGAGATCTTGGAAAAGTTACCTAACCCTAAAATTATCGGCTAATATGAGAGAATCCGATGTGTTTAAAGAAAACTGTATAGAAAAAGAAATGGAAAAGGCAGAAAAACAGGAAAAAAGACGATGACCGTGGTTTAAGTGTATGACGACCCTTGATGATTATGTAACACTGCGACAAATCTATGCGTCGGTAACTGGTTTTTATCGCTCGCAGAAGAAATATTCCATCAACATTCGACAACCGCTTATACGTTTTCGTGTAATTTTGGTCGCCGGAACACATTCGCTAGTATCCGATAACGAATGGCATGACATCGTCGTGGGTTGCATATCGCCAAAATCAGATGAACCGTTACTGGAACCGTAACGGCACCACAACATCGATTCGGCGAGACTGCTAATTCGACTCTTTGCGATCCCCTTTGCAACAACCCTACAGGATTCATAGTCAAGCGATACAACTCCCTTTCAATCGACGACTGCTTTCGATGAAATAATATGAGTCTGCAAATACTGCGATAGTTCCGCGAAAAATATTTCTTCTCCTCTCTATCGTGAGATTAGTAGAGCACGCCAAAAGTGGTAGATCTAAAAGGTGGAGCAAAAATTCGTTGTTATGATGGGGCTAAAGAAATATGCAAATTCTTTTAATTGGTAATTGGCGAACGATTCAATTTGCGAACACTAATTAAACACGTATGTTAGCGGATTGACAATCGGACGACGCCGACAATTCTTAAATATGAAATAGCCGTTCAATGACGATAACTTCCGAAAGAACTTTTTTCAGCCCTTTTTAATGCCGTTGACTTTGCCAAGAATGGTCTGTTTTGGTGACTCATAAACGGTGTTCGGCGAAATACCAGGTTGATTTAAAGGGCGCTGAAGCTTGTACATCTCCGAGTGATGTATTTAAGGAATTTCTGGAATTTTCAATTCTTATCCATGCTTGTTTATAAAATTTTTAGCTGTTTTAAGTGCTTTTGTTGCCAGCTTAATGCACCTCGCTTCCTGACAAGTCGAGATTTGCGACCTATTCCATTTTATGTACCCCACCAACCCACTCCGAATTCCTTCCACTTGAGTATATGCAGATTATTTGATTGGCCAAAAGAGAAGGTGGCGTGACTTTTCGACTAGTTTTCCTCTTGATTTCAATGAAGAGATATTTTCGAACAAAAAAGGCGCTTTTCATATGCAAAGCACATTATGGAGGGCTTGTCCATCTTTCTGCATATTTTCTTCTTAAAATCCACTGCGCTCATTCGAGGCATCGCCCCATGCCCCTAATCCTCTATCACCTTCCATTCTGCCGAACTTCACGAACCATCTATATTAGCTAAACTTTGCTATCTACTAAAATAACTAATGCCCAAAGATCGCAAATTTACACTGCTTCACTTTCCCGCGGAAATTTCTGAAATTCATGAAGTTCCCTTTGCCCTTCCAGAGTACGACTGTGAATATTTGAAAAGAATTGAAATCCTCACTCACATGCATTTGAGTAACGATGGAAGGACACTTACCCGTTTGTGGTCAAAATCGTGCATGGAACGAACTTTCTCGATATATTACACATCACTATAGCCTACGACGTCTACAGGCGAGAATACCTCGTGCATCTTGACCATCCTGCTCTCGCAGGTAGCAATCATCCCCATTTAGCGAAACTTTCACTCTTAATTGTCACGCTGTCACAAAGATACAGTTATTCGACAGTTGCACTCTGAATTTGAGTCGAACTCCTGCCCCATTTTGGATAATATCACCCTCCCATGGAAGGTACAGTAGAACGAGGGAGGAAACAGGAGGGTAGGAGGAATTCCGCACCAACCCGCGCAGCTGCTCACTCGGTGTCGAGCAGAGAACTCCAGAGATGCATTGAAAGAACGGATCAGAGATGATGTCTCAACAGAAGCGAGACTGATCGCTCAATATGGCCCGCAACTGCATAATCGTTAGATTTGACCAGTGATCATCAAACTGGCCGCCCACCATTCTCGCTCGGAACTTTCGTGTTGTTGCACCACACGAAGCGATCAAACACCATCTTCTAGACCCAATTCTTATTAAGGGAAATGATTATCGAATATGGACTTCTTATTTTCGCTGTGAACCACAAACCAGCCAAATCATCTTGCATAAATTAAACCAAACAAATGAGACTAAAGACTAATCTGCTGGAGCATATAGGGCACCTAGTGATAGCTTTATGCATCACATCGCCCTAAAAGGGATCCCAAAACCGTTTGACAATACTGATCCATGCAAGCGAAAAGGTCGAAGTGCTGAAGATTGAGTGATCGAATTACGCAATCAGAAAATGCCCTTCCAACAACTTCGATCACAGCCAACATCTTCCGGCATTCTCCAAAAGTACTTAAAACATGCGGACAACGTTCCAAGCGAAGGTAATGATGAAACGTGGAATTTGCACATGAAATTAGCATCAGAAAATGCACAATAAAACCTCGAGGAAAGTTTCCACGTTTATCGCCAATTTAAAAAGTGTTTCCGTTAGCTTATACCACTCACTTAGCAGGAATAAAGCTGGGAAGCCGTTATTATTGTGCATCTGTGCTCAATCACAAGCTAAAACTAACAAAATAAGATTTGCAAGGGAGAAATTGATATGGAAGTGCGACCGCTTCAGCGGTTTGCTCTCAAAAGATCTTTCAAAAAATTTAATCAGAGCACAAATAAAGCATGATCATCGAAATAAACCACAACCAATATCAGGAGAACATTCGCAGATGTCCCGTCATGGCTCAGCGAATGCAAACTTTTCACTTACTTTCTGCTTGAGACAGCCTGTTTTTCATTCTTACTCCTCTTCCCTTCCCCCATTAGACTGCAATATTTCATCAGCTGAGCCCATCTCCCACTGCTACTCAAAATATATCCGCGGAGAAGAATTCAAATGGCCAACATTTAAAACAATCGGAAGAAGGAAAAAATACTCGCAGAAGTTTCAAATTTTAAACAAATAAATAAAATTTCACTTGAAAATGTTTCAGTTGAACCACAATATATGGGGCAATAAAGTAATGAATATCGTGCAATGAGATCTATGAAAAAATATTGAATAGCCGCCATGAAGTTCGTGAAAACATTAAACGTAATCAAATAAGAGGACACAATTACTACCAAATCATATAAAAAATCCCACTCAAAAACTTACATTTGAAGAAATCTTTTGGAATTTTAATCTCGAAAAATGTGTGCCTGAAAAAGATTTAATTCATTCGTAAGCGTGTTCTCATCCTAAAATTTCTCACTTTTCGATCAAAAATCGGTATAAATTGATGGAAGAATTCATACGCTAAGAAGAAAAATTATATCGTTTTATAAACGCGTGAAAACTGCATGAAAGGCGGAAATTATGTGGATCAAAATCGTTTTGAGTGAGCAACCGAATCCAATTAAAGACCAAAAATTTCTAAACAATAATATAGAAATCGAATCCAAATGAAAACAAGATAAAAATTATGACAAATATAATAGAGATTTAAAAATATATGAGGAGAGTAGAACTTATGATACACAATACAACTCCCTCAGATAAAAAATACTTGTGATAAACGACAAGCATCAGTTGAATCAAACTGCGTGAAAAATATGAAACCAGATTATCTGTCGAAGAGATTTTGATAAGAATATATCACGCATTACTGCAAGCGCTATGAATGGGCACATACGGTTGAAACTGAACGTAACAAAACGATAAGTAAAGCAAACTAAGGCTACAGCTACACAAAAACGACCCGTGACTGAAAATTAACGCTCACGGAAACCCTAATCAAACGAGTGAGAGAACGCAGTCGACATGGTATATAAGAACCGAACGAGTCAACAACAACCGACAGGTAGACGGGGCCTCCTATATGAGAGATATAAAGAGAATTGCATTCCCGCAAAACTCGGTCTCTACGCGTCACCCACAGGAAAGAAGCATTCAAAAGATTCAGTCTCTCTAAGGAATAAAAGGAGGGAGGAGGATATAACCAAAACAATCGAAAGGCAAATCGCGGAAAGTATTCCTCATCGTCGAACAGTCGTCTCAAGGCGAACCGAATACATTTCAAAGACGTGCATCGCTGAAAAATACGAGAAACTGAGTTGAAACTGACTATCGATACGAAAACGTTAACCACTTACGACTTAAATCTGAAGAACAAAGAAAAACAGCTTGCTGCCCGAATATTTTCGTATGTGATCTACAACTATAAAAAATTTTAAGAAAGTATGGTAACCAATAAGGGATGGCTGATGACGAAATTTCATCAGATCTGAGAGAAGATGAAGAAATTGTACCACAAATTTAATTGCAAAAAAATAGGAGAACTTAAAAAATCAACAAAAAGTTTGGCACTGATGATACAAAATTTTATTAATAGTAATAGAAATATTCGTGCATTTTCTGAGGAAACTGCTCACACTAAAAAAACAGCAGTACCTTATTCTCCCTTTCCCTTCCCTCACTCTCAGCATGCGAACAACGATTGTAAATGTATGCTTGTTATTTAGCAAACCGACATCAACTTACTGTAAGGTAAAAAATAATTGGGAGAAAATAGAGACAGAGACATAAAAACGAACCGAAATTTGCGAGCTTCATTAATTGCAGACTGCAGATAGGTTGGGAAGGAATTCGCTTTCTGAATATCACATTGCGATACACATTTTAAAGGCACCCAACGCCTGAAAACAAAATGTCAACTCAGACACATTTTAGCTCCATTTATCAGCTAGCAAACCTTAACAAATGCACAGCGAATATTCGGTGAATTAGAGGCGAACAACTAAATATTACCACAGAAAACACAAATGTTACTTGCTATGAATTCATGATCAATACTCTTACTACCACCTGAGCTCGAACGTTCCCAAGCCCATCCTTTAATGATTTACCAAGTTACCTAGCGGATACCGCGATATCCAACCTTGTTACAAAGATTCATGGAGAATGAAAATGCTATCGAAAACAATGGAAATATAAGAAAGAACAGCAGAAAAAAAGAACTCGGGAAATAAAACGAGTTTTTCGAATAGAAGAATCGTCAGGGGAATGACTTTTATGATCAATACGCATCTAGGTTTCCTTTTATTGACTACATACTAAAGAACCCACAAGCTAAAACTCCTCTCCTCATCATGCAAGTGCAGAATGATTTAAGCACGATCACATTACCTCATCCCAATTAGGAAAGTGAAACGAAAATTACTTTGTCACTTGCCCTCCTTTACTACATATCTTCACCCCTCTTCCTCCCCTTTAGCCACTTTTATATAACTGAAAGGAAAAAGAAGACAGTAATTCAATCAAAAAGCGCTTCTTTCCCATCCACACATATCCGTCATCGTTTAATACATTTTGTAAATGCCCACTACTCACCACGTATGATGCTTATCAAAGAACTGTACCAAAACGAACTGCTGCGGGTCATTCTTCGGACGTTTCGCCATCATCTCGTCGACTGGATAGGAATCCAACAATACCTTCAAATTAGATCATGCATTACATAAAAGTGGTATTGTCATTTCTCTCTCATTCGTCCCTCTAATAATGAGAATATTACAATCGCAAGGCATTCAAAGCAAAGAAATTAGCCAATAATCAGCAGCATCGTTGTGTGGAAAATCAAAAAAAGTGTCGCTGTGTAAATAAAAATGCATACCTTCAAGCAAAGATCGACAACATGACCAACCATGCGTGAATCGCCGTCCTCCACCCAAACAATATCGTCATGCTGCACATCTTGACCAATTTCCACTGTATCTAAACAATAAAACATTCTTCTTTCTCAATCATACCTTAGGAACTCCAATCGTGCTCGTTATTGCTGCATTCCATGCCTCGATTAGCGATGACGTAAGGCTCCCCTAACATTCGCACATCTTTGGAAGAAATGCATCCTTTGAAAAATTATGCTCGAAAGACTCAAAACTATAGTAATTTTTTGGCCTATGAGTTGTTCGGAGAGACCTACGAAACCGCACTTTTTCTCCAATCACCACTGTTCTATATATTTTAGATTCTATAGCCCTTACTCTCATATTTGCGAATTTTTTCATACCTTTGGATCAGAACAAGCTTATTCAATAGGGTTTGCTTCAAACAGCAAAAATATTTTAGCATCATAGCGCAACATTCCCAAGATTTAGCCCGAATTCGCAGAATCCCGCAAGCCATGATGCCAACTATAACCAACCAATATTGATTTTCTATTCTTTTGCAGTATCCACTGCATAAAAATCTATAGCACAAAGTGTAAAACATTGAACTGATGACAGGTCTAGACCTGCATCAATGCCTTATTAGTCTGTTATCCTCCCACTCGCGGTTCACAAATGGACGCATATACTCAAATCGAGAGCTCTATTAACAGCAAACATCAAGTCGCATCAATAAGAAATTCAAAGGCTTTTGACAACTCACCAATTACTGGTTCTTGATGCCACGCAATTTTACGTCGTCTGATAGATCGCTGACGACCGTATTTGTCAGCGGTTTTTGGTGATGCAAGCTCCTCACCAGCTGAACTTGATTCTTCAATCGCAGAGGAATTGTCCGTAGTCAGATCATTAGCAGGACTTAAGAGTGACTGAGACCGATATCCATCAAAGGATGCCGCCGCAATGATGCCCGCCATATGTTTCCGCCTACTAGACAAACCGCTCGCAGGACTCAGTTCTCCATCAGCATTTGAAACATCAACTGGCACCAGAAAACGAGTGATTGGGAGTTGTGACATCGCTGAAACTCAATCGCCATCGCCATAGAGCCACTTCTATGATTACTCCATATATCACTACCATTTTATAGCATGCAACTTTATCAAATGAACGAAGAATGCAGAGATAAAAATCACTCAGTTCATATAAGCCATTCGTGTTTAATGTTAAAATATTTTACTATTTATTATAAAAGATATCTTTCTGACAAGCTGGCATTGTTATTGCTAATACCAAATATACAATAACAAGATTAGTCCATTTGATAATCACAGTATGAATAGCCTTCGCCCAAGCAGATCTCTTTAGTAGCTAGTTACATGTCACGCCAAATGGTCACTCGTCATATAAGATAATAAGACATAGTTTGAAACGCTTATATTTCCATATTTATGACATGTAACGTCCTGATATGAAAGACAAGAAAGAGGAAGACATTAAAATGTAGTATATATATATATATATATATATATATATATATATATATATATATATATATATATGTATATATATATATTTATTTATTTATTTATAATAGTCTTCTACGGGTTGGCGAGAGAATCGAACAAGATGATTTAAATTCACCTAATCTCAAACTCACTGCAAAATCAACGCACTGCAAGAAGTGCGCTGACGATCAAAAGAAATGCCTTCAGGTGAGCGGAAACTAATGTTATTTTCAACGTACCTTTGAGCTTCTTGCTGCATCTACCCACAGAGCTCGAATTCTTCAACGACCTTTTGCGAGTCGTCTGATTGCAGAAGCTCACTTTACGTGCATGCTGCAAACCTGGCGCCTTCATTGTAGAGCTCTGAATGCCAGAACAGGATGGTTCACTATCCATCTTAACATCACGCGTGTCCTTATTAATCTCCTTACGGTTACGTGGAACCGAGACTTCCTGAACAACAGGTGAATCCCCTCGCTCATGTTTAACGACGGCCTTCAACTGGCTGGCTTCATGTTTGCCTCTAGAGACTCTCTCCAGCAGTAAACTCGTAACGTTTAACATCGATGCATTTAAGTCGTCTGTCTGAAAAACAAACCAATAATGAACAATAAAACTGCTTTCGTAGTGGTGAATTATCAATCATGCAGCATTATTCCGAGTTGTGTTTAGTCATCCAATGACGGATTCACGGGAGTGGCTGAAAGAGGCGAGGAGTGCGGAGCTGCAAACGTGCAGGAAGGATGAAGGTCTCCCTGGCCCATTACTCGTGCGTGAGACGAATCGAGCGTACCCTCTCAATCGTTATGACGCAGAACAAATAAGACAAATGCAACAATAAGACAAACACATGCGCATCAAAGACATTCAATAATCATAGATCTCCTACTTATGTCTAACGAAATTCAGATAACATAATAAAAGATTTGTAAAAAAAAAAACCAAGAAGTACCATGCCAACAAAAGCAACCGCCCGTTCTGCTGCCTTGAAATACTTAAGTGCGATACGTTGCAACCGATGACCATATTTCCAAAAGAATTCATTATGGCGATTGAACGTCGAGCAGTTGTTAATCATTAGTGCAAAATCGGCCTTCAATTGAGCTAGCTGCTTATACTCTCCTTTCGCTAGTTTCCTATAATGAAGATAATGACGCAAAAAGCAATGTCTAATTCAAGTTAGTTGCATTTCTCCGAAAACTTTCTCACCGTCCCCAGAACATGAAAGTGAAAAACATACACCAGCTAGAATCGGCGTATACATACTCCAAGGCAACCGAT
This sequence comes from Baylisascaris procyonis, assembly GCA_037389465.1. Taxonomy (NCBI): domain Eukaryota; kingdom Metazoa; phylum Nematoda; class Chromadorea; order Rhabditida; family Ascarididae; genus Baylisascaris; species Baylisascaris procyonis. The sequence goes on from JAZARR010000221.1 coordinate 817,166, forward strand.
TTTGGGGATATGAAAGAATATCACAGACACATCGATACATTAATGGCTATAAATGCGATTCTGGGGGAGCGAACCTATTGTACAATGAACTGCGCATTAGAGATGCACGACAATTATGCAAAACTTTTAGAAACTTTGCCACAAACATATCGAAATTGGAACTTCGAAACAGCAACATTACCTGCGCATTTTCGACAAATCCATTGGCTTCTTAATAATCGACGAATAACCAGGCACCTCTTTTTCACTAACCGCTCTTGCAAACACCTATAAAACAAACACAAACAATCAAGAACGCCATACTAAAACCTTACTGTGGCTTTAAATACCACTAAATGAAGGTGCTACTTAATAATAAGCAAGCGAAGTTTCAAAGCGAGAGAAAAATCATGACGAACACTTCATAATCTGACTGTTGAAAGATATTTTCACTTTCAAAACGAACTTTCGCCGCCATACAAATTCCTAATCGGATCGAAGTTTGTAGAAAGCATAAGAATTTCACACAATCAGCGATGCATTTAATGAATATCCCACTAAAAAATAACAAAATAACTACAGAAAGTGCGACTTAAAAAAACGTGTTCGCAGATAATTTTGCAGGCGGCGTATTAGCTGGAAAAGGAGAAGGATGTGAGAGAACCGCATTCTCATAATCGTGAGTCACGCATAGAAAAGAAGGTATTTTTAGCGACGAATTTAAGATGCGCTTAAAATTTCGGTTTTTCAAACTCACGCTGATCACTTAGCATCTCTGGTGACGCAGCGATCAATTACACTCAGCGAATCCCTTAGCTGTTCAACCGCCTTGTAATGGAATCTTGCACTTTTGACGAAAAATAACATATTTGCACTTTTTCATCGCCGAATCATAGGGTAACTATTCGTAATGCCTCCTCCACCCCTATGAATAGGGTCTAATATCTTTAGCTGCACCTTACGATCAGCAAATGAGATCACTGAATTGCTGTTTATCAGAAGCCAGTCATTTTTTGAAGATAACGAAGTAGCAAAAATAAATAAGATAAACGGAAAGACAACACCTACATCTTGGAAATCTTTGGCGGCAATCTTGTCGAGTAATTCGCTCATTAGCAAATGTAATGGCTTCGTAGAATAATCGAACATCAAATTTGTCTCTTTCAACTGTAAAAATAAAATTACAAATGGATCACGCACATTCGCACCTTAAAGCGTTTTCATAACGACAGATGAATGGGGTGAAGCGAAAGAAGATGAAAGAGGGAAGCCGTCTAAAAGATGATCATAACGAAGCTTTGTATTTGTGTAAGCTAATAATATAAAGACAACATTAAATATATAAATCAAAAGGCAATTAAAATAACAAACGATCAGGCAATTAAATGAATTAAAGAGGAAACTTTCTACATTTGCGGAATTATTATTTCGTATTCTAATCAGAAAAAGCGCAATGAAACCAATTATTAGTATATTGCAGTGATATTTCAACACGATTCACTTACGTATAACTATTGAAGAGATCTCAAAGCTACATCAAAGATTTCAAGGAAGATATTACATAAAATATCATCTTAAACAATGCTAACGCATAGATGAAATTCGGTATTGATCTAACTAATACACGACCAACATTTTAGCTTATTAATGGAGATATGAAATTTGTAAATGGAAACGAAACAACTCACATATTCCTTTTTGTATTTTTCACGCTTCTTGACGAGTTCACATAACAGACGAACTTTCTCGAGATCTGCACGTAAGAGGACAAATGATTTGTGCTCAGGATCGTCTGCTTCGACCGTTGGAGTACTTTCCATTTCACGTGACTGCACTTTGCTCTGCTGGATGCCAACAATTATTTATGATAATGAAAAGTAAATAATGCATCGTGGATAGGGAAACTTTTAGATCTGCCCACTACTAATACCTAATCAACACAGCATTTCTAAAACAGCACAAATTATACGAATAACAAATTGTTTACTGCAAATGCAATCACGGTTAAGAACGCCGAACGGCAACCGGCTTTTCGACAGTATTCCTCTCAGATACATCAATATCCGCCTCATCCATAAATATCTATCAAATATGGCCCTAAGCCCAAGGCCAGCCACTATGAAAAAAGCAATTACTACATCATATCACTACTCAGGGAATTCGATGACTGGGAGTGCTAAGAAAATCGTTGGGCAATCTTAATACGCCTTGAACTGCGCTGTATGTCATCTATTTGTCTATACCTCTATATCCACTAAATATGAGATCTCAATGCCAATCAATAGCGCAAAAAATGCAATGAAGCCTGAAACGTTGACCAATTATATACGAATACATCTCAAGTGACGTTATTGAAATTACCTATTAATAACAAGCAGAAAATTTGTGCATAATTGTTTGCCTCAAATTGTTAAGCACAATAATGGAAGCGTTAGCATAGAGTATTACTTTCGAACTAAGTGATAATACCTCTAAAATTTGCGTATTCGACAAACAAAACCGCCACTTTGATGATCTTTGTCAATTTAAAAAACCACAACTTTGGTCTCCTTAAAAAATAAACTATATCCTATGAAATGCAGACAACCTACAAGGACCACAAACAAATACATAAAACGCATCAGCTAATTACTTTAAAACAAAACGGGAAAAAGCAATAAACATGAATGGCAAGTATCCTCACCTCCTCACGTTTCTATCGCAATTCGATGACTTTATCAGCACAATCTGCTAAGGAACAAACGACCATGAAACAATAAAGTCAATGATTCATAAGCAATCTTTATATAACATCATTAGGTCAAAACTATGAAATTTATTCATACGATGAAATTTCCACATTATTCAATTCAGAAAAAAAAAGTTCGATGATTCTCCAAAATCCTCACGTTATATATTGAAAGTATCGAACTCTAGCACTTACCATAAGCCGTTTCAGAAGAGGAACGCCACTTCGTGATTTCCTTTTTAAAGTCCAATAGACGAGCAAACGACGCATAACTTCTGGGCTGATGCCGAGATTTGATCGCATTTCCTCCACTCTGAAAGATATATTCGAGTATTCCCTATGTTAACTTCAGATAAACGATCTTTGGACAAGTGTGCAGTGAATATTACTAATGCACTAATGATGTTACGAATGAAATTCAAAACCGAGAAAGAAATCAAAATTAACAAAGAGAACTTCACTATTACATTCGCAAAAACAAATAGCACCACAGCACAGCGGCTTGTCCCCATGCTCGTGTGATAGTGCAACCTACCTTTCACCCCCTCCCCCAATCCCATCGAACAGCACAACTCAATTTGAGATCGCTTTGTGCTGCTTCGTAGGCCACTTGATGTTAAATGTTGCAATACAACCTATGACTTCATTTCTAAGGCAGAATCTGGTTATTGTCCTGCAACAAGTGACTGATCTCTCAGTTGGGAGTGGTGAAAACGGGTAAGCTCAACTATGACCCCATCTTTAAGTCAGAAAGGAAAAATGCAGAAAAACTCCCACATAAGCAATTCCTAGCATCTACAATTTTGCAGTCGAATTGAAATGCACAGGCCGGTGGTTCTATCATCTCAAGTTTGACCAAATGAAAAAAGAATACAATATTTACCCATAAATATCTCATAAAAAATGTATCCACACAGCCCTTCCCTTTCGTTCCATATGTTTTGCAAGAATAAAGCATGAACTAATGAAAATTTAAACAAAAGACAAAACGTACTTATGTGATGGCACAACCGGCAGTGAGATCGCTGGAGCAGTGCTCTCATTTGATTGCAATTCTCGACGTGCCGCACGCATCATAGCCTCCTGCAATGATGTAAAAACAGTTGTATGAAACGAGCGGAATGGTCACAAATTGAAAAATTCGCGACCATTTGACCGAAAATAAATATAACCAAATACAGTTAGTATATAAGGCAAATGCTTCAGAGATTTATGAACGCAATCATATTGAATTTCAGCCTCCACTAATTTAAGAAAAATTTTCAACTAAACATAATTCAGGAAGTGAGATTGGCACGGAGTTCTTGTGATTCAAGTCACCAACCTTACAACAATACATTTGAAAATGAAAAAGCCTGCTACTACTCGAGAAAATGTTTATTATTTATCTTAAGAGATCACTTATTTTAAAAGTGAATTGAGGGTTTTTGGAACTTTCCAAGCGTCGATTGCTAGCTGCATTTGAACGACATAGCTTTTTTAGTTCTTGTTGCAGTGACTACTAAAAAGACATACACACACAAGGACAGATGTGATGTTGCTTTTAGAAAAAAATACAATAAAATAAACAAATTAAATCAAATTAACACATTACAACCAACAACAATACTTACCACTTCTTTCTTTTTCTTTGATAAATCGCATGCCGTAAGATTTTCTCTGCAAAAAAGATTGCACCGATACCGAAGAAAACTTAAACAGTAATCAATAAAATAGGAAATTTGGTTCGCACCAAACGTTTCCAGAAGTTTTCACGAAGCAAAAAAATTTTCCGCGTTCACGAATAAAAAATTCTTGTGCGTTGAAAGTGCAGAACTAGGAAAACACATGTACAAGTCCCTGGAGAAGTTATAGATCTCCAGTCGTGATTACGGATGCGTTGCCATGACCTTTAAGGCATATCTAAGCAAGCAAAAACGAAGGCACCTCTGTTCTATTATAGGAGATACTATTTAATACATAAACCTCAGGTTTAATTTCATGATGAGGTTCTAGTGAGAGCCGATGTTTCATTGCTCCTTATTTTCCCTCCCTCATTTTCCCCTGCTTCCATCCTATCTTACCACCGCCGCTCATACTCCAAATCCATTCGGTCTTTTAAATGTTGTACTCTTTACTTAACTTTCGCGTTCTCCTTATTACGAGAAAGAAAAGCACATGGAAGCTAAAGACGTGCAATGATCATGCCTTGCGACCGTATTAGATTCAAAAAACAAGATGTAGGAATCTAAATACGTTATTAAAACCTCACCCTTTTGTCCCTACTACTCATCCCTCTCCCTCACTGTAAATTCCTAAAAAAAGTATATTAAAGTATAGCTTATTAAAAAGCTTATTAAAAAGAAAAGCTACACCGATACCAACATTATAAAGTAGTAAGAATAAATCGCAGAGTACAGAAAAATGTTCAACAGGAACAAATTTGCAGAAAATAAAAGAAAACTTATGACGAACTTGTTGAAGGTGTTCGAGTGATAGTGACAGAAAGATAAATATTTGATGTCGGATCCCCAATCACTGTTAGCGTTCTTCACTTCTTCGGCACGAAGTTCCATACCAGCGGCACGAGCACAGGTCACATGATAGGATCGTGTGCATGATTTCTGCAAATCCAATTTTAAATTAATTTCAGTGAAATCTTTTTCCAAACAATTACATAAGCATTAAAGAAAAGCACCGAAAAAATTTTTCTAACCAAAGTGGGATGACAAAATTTATCTTTTCTTCCACATCCGCCAAATGGACTGACAAGCTGCAAATTTGGTTTGCATGGCTGATAAATAAGTAAGCGACTGACCGGATGAATGCAAATAAAATATGCAAATAACAGAGGAAGTAGAAACGATCCCATAACGAAAACTAACAACATATGAAAGCAAGAAAGAAAAAGCAGCTTTTTTGTGATCCACACGATCGTCACTTTATGAACTGATCCCTATGAATATTTTCAGGTTCCATTAACATCAATTTTTTATGATGTAAAAATATAGCCTTAATGAATAGATAAATAGAAATAAAGCAGTATTTAGAATATGCCCAAGCAGTAGCGAAGATCGAGTTGAACACATTCTGAAACGAATTCCGATTTCTCCACCTCACCGGAAAATAAGCGCAACGTTATCTCGGCCGAATATTTTCTGAGATGTTCTCATAATTCACCAAATTATCCTCTTTAACGAAAGAGTTTATCAATAAATCACTAAACGTTTACCTTTGAACATTGTAAGCAAGCACCCATCTTCTGCTTACAAACGATACATCGTAAACGACATCGTCGCTTTAATGAATTCTCAATTCCATCAATGGGTTCCATGAATACCGTATTCGCAAAATGAACCTATAAAATACAACACTCTAATCAAATGTGAAAACAATTCTTCAAAAAACAATGAGTAATAGTAGCAGTAAGGACTCGTTTCTATAAAAGGGACTCGTAGATAACGTCCCCGGGTGATTACCTAATGCGCTACGATTGATGGCCGTATTCCACTCTAAGAAACAAGCAATATCAGATGATGCCTCTATATTCCTATTAATTTTAAGGAGGTTTCATTATTGATTGATCACAAAAACCTTCTAACAACTTCATACAAAACCCTAAACAACTAGTGAACTAGTGACACTAATTTCTTGGAAACTAACCCATTAAAGTGAGTGTCACTTTCATTTTCTGACTTTGCTATCTCTTCTAAAGTTACTACTTTCATCTACACAGAAAATTGCAGGAACAATCGCTCTTCCAGGAAAGAATCCAAACGAGAAAAGTTATAACCTCGTTCAGCCACAAAGCACACACAACATGAGCCCATCCGTTTGCAACGGTACGCTTGAAGGCACCATGCGGACATGGGCACAGCTCACACTGTACCGGCTTCGATGGTGACATCTGGCATCTCCGACACAACCACTGACCTTCGGGAATATATGGCACTCCATAACAGTCCTTCAATGACCATCCACGACGTTTGCTAAGTATCGTAGAAATTCGAAAAAAGACGAAACAACACTTTTATAAGCAATGTTCAATACGATTGTAACTTTTCTTGTATGAGACTCGGACCTTGTGTTGCCCGCGATTTTGCATAACTAAAACATTTCAAAAGTGTACGTAGGTCTACGCCCATATATGCATATTCATGTGTGTGCATATGCCCGTCTATGTACATACTGTATATACATACTTTATGCACGTAAGAGTATGTGAGCACGTATATATATATATATATATATATATATATATATATATATATATATATATATAATACATACTTTATGCACGTAAGAGTATGTGAACACCTATATATATATATATATATATATATATATATATATATATATATATATAAGAAAACTGCTACTGCACTCCCTACCCCTCACTATCCATCACATCGCGAAGAACCCAAATAAAGAGATAACACCATTACGGGTAATGCATAAGTATTCAGCTTTGACAGTGGCAGGTATATATATTTAACAGTAAATTCACCTGATGAACAGCGATATTGCAGAGATCGCAGAAAATGATCTGATTCGCATTACATCCATCCCCATCGTTACAGATGCAGCAGACAGCATCCTGATCGATCGGCGGACCACACTGCGTACCATCTTTGGTGCTCTGAATCGACCACCCTCGATTCCATGCTTCACAGTAACACAATACCCTACATTCTAAGATCCATTTATTTATTCACGAGGCCATCAATTGAAAATGATTTCCTCTCAATTCCCGTTTTTACCTACACAAAAATGCCTCTTTTGTAGAAGTTCGCATCACAGTTAGAAACTTTTCAGAGACCAAAAATATGAAAAAAATGCAGCCGAGGTTGAACGCTACCATATTCACGCTAAATTTACACAGCAGAGATAGAAGCTGGATGCTATCTATCTCCCCTCCTCTCTTCACTTCCATCTCAAAAATCCCAATAGAAGAGAAGATAAACAGCAATGTTGGAAAAAGAAAGCATAAATACAAAATAAAAGTCAACTTGCCTATTCCATTCTATTCGTTCAACACTTACTCTTTTATTCAGCTTTTCCATTCGACAGCTCAAAATAATTAAGCAACGGCCGCTTTAAGCTTGAACTAAGTTGCGATATGCGTAAAAGATTATACCTGGAAGAAGCTTTCCTTCTCCATACGATCCATCGCAGCCTCGAATTGCGTCAAACTCAGAGCTTCATCCTTTTTACTGCCCATTTTCTCGTTGATTAGCGTAATCCATTCCAAATCCTTTAAATAGTTCGCCCTTTTGAATCAACGAACATCATAGAAGTCTTTGATGATCACAAATAAACTCAGAAAATTACGTCGCTCTTGAACTGTTCTAATATCAATCAGTAAGAATTAGCGAAATAAGGCTAATTTATAAATCGGTCAAGCTAAGGTCGTTCTGCATCAGATAACTTAACTGAGAAATGAATTCTTCATACCTAAACTTTAAGCAATGCATTATGCCAATCAGACATTAAAACGGCACAATTCTTGCTTTATGACGACAAAATCAATGTTAATCATGACTGCTATCAAATAAATCGAAACAAACCTTAGCAGCGATAAACATACTAAATTCTTTGGTTAAAACAATATCCAAGAGGGCGAAAGTGGAGCTGGCGCCATGCGATATGCGATCAAGTCCTTCACCAATAAGCCATAAATGGAATGTCTTTGCTTTCTCATATCTCTCAGAATAATCGAAATGAATGTCAAATGTCAACGATATACCTCTTCATCGGCGTCATATTCGACGGTGGCATCCAACTCGGCTTCGCATTTCGGAACGAAATCGATATACGCCTTCGGCATGACAAAACGACCCCTCTCGACAGTATCATCTTCTATTCGGGTGAACTTTGGTTCGGGCAATCCTTGTGGCACCTAAATCAACCGACTCTTATTAATTAGGATAGACTATCACAACGATTCATTCTGAAGATCAAAAGAATAAATATCACAACAATAAATGAAAGAATTCTACCAATGCCTCAGCAGTTATAATGAGCTCTATAGTTGCATTTCTTGAACGAGAGTGAGGTGATGTCTTGATCCATATATTTTGGACACAATATGCAATGTTGAACAATAGAAAGAGAAATTTATGTTTCACCTTGACACTTAAAATGAATTAATTTATCAACGTATAATGAGAAAATTTTCCATTTTTCGTTTGTTAGAATAAGGAATAGTTCTTTGTTTCTTATTTTTAACGAGTACATAAGGTTGGGATTTACTAATAGCTGACATCAGAGCAGGATGTTGGCGAAATGACAAGGAAAAGCATATTATATATGGATCACTACGCACTGTACTAGTTAAATTCATCCATCTTCAACAGTCTGAAGATAAACCACTTTTGTATTGGTGATTGCCATATACGACTTCAAATTCTGTTCGTAGAGTAAAAAAATAAATAGCGTTGACTATATCGAGATGCCGAAAATTGACTGCACAGTCACAGTTTATTAATTGCACCACCATTCCACATTCATCGGGAGTTCGCTTAGAGGGATAAGGAGAACATTCGGCCAGGAAAGTATTCAATAAGAGAAGATAGAAAGATAGAAGGAATGACACAATGATGGGTAAGTAAAAGGCTTTCATTCCATTATGCAATCTGAAGATAGAGCATCTATTGAAAGATAAATCGTGTAATCAATTTTGATGCTCGATGCATCGAACGAATAAAATATGATCATTAGGTTACCTTGCGCAAATGAGATAGAATGACGTCACTTCTTTCGGATGGTGACAGCTGCTCATCGTAGACAATCTTCACACGAAGTGGTTGCATTACATTCACTCGAACTGATTGCCCATCGACGTTCACCGTTACGAAACGGTCGATATTGTTCGATGATTGCATTCTCATTCGACACTTAACTAAATTAGGAACGACGATGAGTGAGCATGATTACACCTGCAAATTAACTTATCACCATTTTTTTACCTGTGGGACATATGAAAAAACCTAAAAGGAAATTATGGAAAGCACGTCGAATGAGATAGCACAATATGCGCTTTTGCCATCGCGTCTAATAATGCTGATCAGTAAATGCAGCACTGTTTACTAAAGCTTATTATTTGTATGAATAGGACGGAAAAGCGCATATCGTGCCAGAACGCTGGTGTGCTTTTCCATTTGAACACACAGATACAAGCAGTGGACGCTTTTATTCCACCAATAAACAAGAACTAGATTTGCAACATTGCGCATAAATTTCCTCGAAATAGAGAATAAAAAAAAAGGTGGAGAAATACGTCAAATAAACTAGCACAAAATGCGTTTTTGCATTCTCCTCATCAATTCAACCGGTTTCATAAATTACCGACAAATAATAAATATGCAAAATAATGCTGCTGGCTTGATTGTTCGCAGAAATTTTCCATGAATGGTGTGTTCTCTTTTTATGAGTTGGCCAACCGGTTTCATAAATTACCGACAAATAATAAATATGCAAAATAATGCTGCTGGCTTGATTGTTCGCAGAAATTTTCCATGAATGGTGTGTTCTCTTTTTATGAGTTGGCCAACCGGTTTCATAAATTACCGACAAATAATAAATATGCAAAATAATGCTGCTGGCTTAACTGTTCGCATAAATTTTCCATGAATGATGTGTCGTCTCTCTATGAGTTGATCAGTGTGTAAAACGCTCGCATTTTTTTGCACCACTGAATGTCTACAACTTCTTCCAACATAGCTGATAGATCAATGTAACTGCGCCGTCAGGAAGTTCGTATTATATGAATAAAATTTCTATCAAGGCAGACAAACAGACATGCATACATACACAGGTCGAGTTAATATGAGTGTTGTTGCGGTACAATAAACTTGCAAGAAAGTATAATAAAACGTTCGTTTTAATGTTGAAGTTCAGGTCACCGAAATGGAAAGCAATTCACTGAGTGTCTTATTCGTTGCCATTTGGAAAACAACAACAATTTCCAAGATGTGTGTGTGTGATATGAGAAGCAACTAGAAGCTTGGCAGTGAGATGGCTATGGCGCGATTCCATTAAATCAACAACAACAACAACAAAAATTGAATTTTCAGCGAAGTCTAAACGATCGAAACACTTTCGATCAATCCCCGACGGGATTTCTTTCAAGAAGAAAGTTGCATTCAACTTTACTGCAAAAACATTTCCAAAAAAAGCCTATCTAATATGATGAAAAAAAAAAAAAACAACTCATTCACTAATATTTAATGAAGCGCGTCAACCCTTTCAAATAAAAGAGAAAAAACTTCTTTCTAAGTATCTCATTGCGAACTTTGCAACTCTATATTATGCAAATGCAAGCTGCTGGCTACATTACTCAGCCATATACAATTGCAATTTGCAGCGGTGTGTTTCGCAAATTGCAAGCACAGATCATCCACCTGTTGCATATGAATTTTGTATAGAGGCTTTATTTATTTATTATATGACGACAACCCACATGCAAAGATGAAAACTTCTAGTGGAGATTTTTATACGAACAAAGCGAAACTAGTTCGTCGGGATAAATGTTAGCGATGGGGAGTTCGGCGAAAAGGCTGCAAAAACCCTTCTCAGTCTTGTTTTCGGTGGAGGACTGCAAATCTATACTTAGGGCCAACGCTAATTGTAATTGTAATGCTTTTGTTTTCAAGAGGATCCATGCGTATTCAGCTATTGCGTTTTACTGCATTCAAAATAATGCAAGTATAATTTTATACTCAAAGGACAATATTTGCATGGCGAAAGGATGTTTCTACAGATACGAATCAATCGGAGACGCCGATCTCCCTCCGGCTTCCCGACGGCCTCACTTATTTTTTCTTCACTCAGGTACAGAGACCAATAGAACACAGCTATCTTTCCTCTACATTGCGTTATTTACCTTAATTATGAGAAAAAACCATGAAATTACACTTGTAGCCCCATGATGTGTATCGCGATAGCTTGATACAACCCCTCGTGGAATCGTGTCTGTAAAGGTACACCTGTGCGAGGCACAATTGGTTTCGCACCACAGCAAGAAGCAAACGTTTGATGGCATAAGAGTGTTATTTCTGTCACACTTACAATGGGTAAAGTTCAAGAATTCTTTGCATTTCTATGACTCCACTATATGTGCTAACTGATAACATCCATGCCAGCTAGCTGTCAATTACCACTTAACTAGCGGGTGCCAGTTGATGGCTCCACTAGCTGAAATACTGTGTAAATAAAGTTTCCATTCATCTCTCAAGACGATTGCATGATTTAACTGGGAGACATAAACCATCGGAATTAAGCAGCAGTCGTAGCGAAGGTGTTCTAGTATGAGAGAGTGGATCTAGATGAAGTCTGTCCCCGACCCTAAATTGAACTAGGTTTAACCCATGACAACAAGCAGATAGATGAAAGCCATTCCCGTTTCTATAACAAATTTTAAGACATGCCCACACGATCACAGATTAAACCCGGTCGGTCCCGATCTCGGCCATGATTCAGACTCAACTTAAACTATAGGATGACTAGACCGTAAACCACACGTTTCCAGAAAGGAAAACTGAATCGGTAGCATGAATGAATTCATGTGTCGCATTTAGCACGAAACATGAAAGCTCTCCTCCCTATCCCCTTCCTTAAACAATTCAAAAAAATTACCTTCGAGATGAATTATCGTCGACAGCAGGAAAAAACCATTTAATAAAGAATACACTTCAGCATATTAATTCCGAGTGGAAAAAATACCCTATTTTCCTACTTGACTCAATACACTGAATGTGAACTAAAAAATTAGAAACCATATGCATAAAAAAATTTTATTATCAATATAAATTTAAGCGAAAAAAGACACATTATAAGAATAGTATCTTTCAAAAAATATTTTATTTCCACAATGCATAAGATATGGCAACAAACACACAAAAAACAGGAAGTGTCATTTTTAACGGAAATTAAAACGATACGCTCAATGCAAATTAACCCATGAAACGCGCTTATAAGTAGGACAATTCAACAACCAACTTCGGCAGAGGACTTGTGAGCCTCATATTGACGACCAATGAAATAACATTTAGTATACCTTTCAGGTAAGATAATCGATCAATCGTTACGCCAAAGTATAATGATGAGTGCATGAGACTATGCATAAAGGCATGTGTTGATAATGCAACTTTTTTTGAGTTATTCACTGCGTATTACCTCTCTGTCCTTTACTACATATTGTAAGATGCTATTTACTTATATTCCCCATTCTTTCAACTTCTTCACTCAAATACTATAAATTCATGTCGATTCTTTTTGTGCGTCCTTCACACTTTGTTTGAATAAAGTTAATGGCTTAAAAAAGAAACAAACTCATAACTACGTAAAACTCTCTATCACACCTAGACTGCCGTCCTTTAATCTTGCCACTTTTACAGGTAACCGTAATCCTACGTAGGTTTGCGCAATCAATCGTCATTTACCAATGCATAGAGATTTATAGTACAGTAAAATATTGTAATAAAAACGTTACAGTAATTTATACCTCCATACTATTTGCGTTTTTTTACTCGTCGCCTAACCAGTTCACATAAAACTTAGGCATTATTTTTTAGTGCTTGCCAGATTCAATCTTTAAGTGTTAATTACTAATATTTACAATGCTCATTTCATATTTACCTATCATAGAATAAGCAAAATATGCAACCTTACAGAACACAAATATTACAAATTTATAAAATATTTGGAATTATATATGAATATTTTATAATTGAACAATTCACAAAACATATTAATTAAAAATTATATCAATAAAGGAGAGTGAATTATATGAAAAATATAGAAAATGTCACCCTATTTTCAATCACAGTTTGATGTTGAGATCTGTAGTGAATCTACAAAAATGAAAACAACTTCCGCAACACGAATAAATCAATATTCATGAGCTAAAAAATGGAAGAATAGTAAAAATAAGTCGGCATCTTTGTGAAATAAAATGCTAGAATAATCAATGGCAAGAAAAATATACAGCACGAGGGGAATGTATCAAGCCTATAAGTGGTCAGATAAAAATCTTTATAAAATATTCATCGATGTGGAGTATACCACTCAAAAGAGTAATATTGTGATGTAAAAGCGCTAAAAAATGATTTCATTATTACTTGCGCAATCAGCTGCGTTTTCCTGACTATGAAATAAAATCTCTTCCTTCGCATTTATCCAATAGCATTTACATGTTTTAGACTATGTGTTATTTCGACCAATTCTGCATCGCCATACACAGACCGTACCGTCTGAGGGAGACCTCGAGGAGGAGCAGGAGCACGAACGGCACTTGCCTCACGAGCCAACTCGACACCCCCTCGCTCTCTGGTTCCATCACGGATTCCCCCTATGTGACGAACCGAAAACTCGGATACGGTTGACCGTGTCAACTGCTCGCTGATGTTGCGCAACTCCTTTGCCACACGATGTTTTACATTTTCATCACCTTCCATTGATTCGATATCTCCTTAAAACTCCTATCACATCCACAGAATCATTTATGCATTTATAGTGCGATTTATGAAGCAAGCAAAACTGTGTCTAAGACAGTTTTTGCAACTCGTTTAAACGAAAAATTAAAGAAAGTGAGGGTGACTGAAGTCGAAGATAGAGCATCTCCAAGTGGATATCCACCCTTTAAATTGAGCGAAATTCTCGAAAATCCCTTATTCTCTACGCTATTTTATTATGCTCTCTGAAATAAAAAGCAGAACCCTTTCAGACTGACCCACAGATATTTAAATTGAACGCCCAAAACTTGATCCGCGATCGGCTTAATTAGCAAAAACGGTTTCTCCTAAAATTATAATTGAGGACTTCTGTTTACAGCCAAACGTGCGGCAGAGAAACAGACAGCCATATGGAGATTTGGGACTCACTCTTTTTTAGATTCTTCAAACGGCACCACCCCCCGACCAAGACCTTCCTTTAAACACCAACATTTATCTTTCCTCAATCTTTTCCAGCTTCTTTAGAGCCAACGGCAGGCGTCAAAAGATGTGTGTTTTCTTGGTAACGTTTCGATATTGAAACATATAAATGAAGTGTTCTCTAATTAATAAACCCAATTATGTGAAAATCTTGCTTATCAATGAGAGTTTAGAGTGGCAGAGAAATTTAAAAAAAATTGAAGTGAAGTCGAACCAATGCATTGTGCGATTCGTTTAGCAGCAACTCTCGCAACGAAATCGACATCATTCAAACGCGATTGCAAACATGCTACTTGATCTTTCAGCAAATTAACTTCCTGAAACAATTCAGTGAATGTATCGGTTATTCATTCATAAGGGTGATTAAAAATAATCCAATATTTGATAGGGAAGGAAGATAGACAATGAAGAATGTTTTTCTCCCGATTTCTAAGACATCAAAACGAATGAAAAATGGCTTAGAAACACCTTGGTTATTTAGCAGTACCTTAGCAGTACAGAAATGGGTGATGTGAAAAATTTTTTCGCCTTTTTTCAAGGAAATAGGCGAAAATGCAACGCAAAGTTATACTCCAATACAAAAAGGTAATGGAACTCTCTCAAAATTCAACAAACGATTTGTGTGACCTTAATAAAAATTAAAAAATAAAAACCTTAAATATCTTTAATAAACTTTTGGAGGTGGTAAAATGTAAAACAAATAGACTTTATAGAAATTCCGATAAGTAGGCTCTTTCCACGATTTTACTGATCGAAACGAATACAGCAATGCATAGATAAACGATTCCAATTAGCATTATAAATGTGCAACGATAGATGAGCATCAATAACTTGCAGCTCATCATTCACAATACCGTCTTTACATAATTGTTGTTTTACTGAAATACATTTTTACTTTGCTCTAAACTGCATAAAAAGAGATCTTCTGGATCGAGATTTCCGATAAATTTGAAATTACAACCCTTATGTACTTATGATAATTAAATCACTACCATCAAAGAGTCATTAAATAATTGAAAGAGAAAAGAATATATATAACATACCACATGTGATACAAAATATTGCTTCTCAGCATCAGCAGCTTGACTCGCGCCTGGAAAACATTAAAAATTAAACACTCTACAATTATTTAGTGGGTTATTTGTCGTTGCGGAGTCGCGAACACTTCATCGGTCTCTATATCTAAGCAAATTCAAATTAGAAAAGAAGAGCTTCATAAAGAATAGAGAACAAATGTAAAATCCATCAGATGAGCAAGAAACACCCACAGTTCTGTGGATTAATCGCGAATTAAAAGCCGACCAGTTCTACAAATGCTTTAAAATTATGCCGTAATACTTCATAAAAAGATTGCAGCAACAAATTGAAGAGAAGCAAGATGTCGAGCAAGCAGGCTTCAGGCCGGGCAAGTCAACAATCGACCAAATCCATGTGCTCACCATGCTTATCGAGAAAACCAAAGAGTACAACTTGCCCCTTTACTTGCTGTTCGTAGACTACGAAAAGGCCTTCGATTCTGTCGAACATGCCGCCCTGTGGAAATCTTTGGAAAGTGCCTCGATACACCCTTCAATAATTTCCTCCTTCAAGAAATCCAGCGTAAATCGACAACTACAATTTTCGTGCATGAAAGGCAAATACCAATACAGGTAAAGAGAGGAGTACGGCAGGAAGACTGCATATCTCCGCTGCTGTTCAACGCAGCTCTACAGCTCGTGTTCGACGAGCTAGATTGGCAAAACAAGGGCGTGAACGTAGACGGGAAAAGAATTTCGCACTTGAGGTTCGCAGACGACGTAGTCTTGATATCTCACAACTTCAACCAATTAAAGAAAATGGTCAGAGAACTCGAGGTGAGAAGCGCGGCAGTTGGCTTACGACTAAACACCTCCAAAACGAAGCTGATGAGCAACCGAGAGCTAGAGTCGACGATCGTTGTAAGAGGAGAGAAGATTGAATGCGTAAATGAGTTTATTTACTTGGGCAGATGTGTAAAAATGAGCGGAGAGACGGAAGCAGATGTAGACGCAGGATCAAACAAGGCTGGAAAGCATTTTTTAAGAATAAAGATTTCTATCGTGAGAAAAAAGTACCGATGAGTCTCAAAAGGAAACTGTTTGAAAAAAGCGTGATGCCAACAGTTCTCTACGTTCTGAAACATGGGTAACAACTAAAAAAGTGCGCAAGCTGCTAGCGGTGGCAGAAAGAAGAATGGAAAGAATCATAACAGGAATCAAATTGGTGGAGAGGAAAACCAACGAATGGCTTCGAGGTGTAACAAAGGTAAAGGATTGGGTGACCGAGGCTGGAATGAGGAAATTTAGATGGGCGGCGAAGATATCCGCATGAAAAGTGACGATTGGGTGAAGCGAATAACAGAATGGACACCACGGATTGGCAAAAGAAATAGAGGCCGACCTGCAATGAGGTGGAGCGATTCTTTAAAAAAGACCGCAGGAACCAACTGGATCAGAGAAGCATTGATTCGGGACAAGTGGAAGCGATATGAAGAGACCTTCATTCGTAATGAATGCTATGTTGATTGAAATAAATAAATAAATAAACTTCATAAAAATTTTTCGTCATTTAATCTGCTTCAATTAATATTCAGAATTCATCCAAATATAGTAAAAAATAAATAAAACTTTTGAATATTACTTGGAATTATACCTGCCAAATTCTCCAGTTTACCTAAACAAAGTGTTAAGCTATCGGATAGATACTTAAAAACACAACACACTGACTAACCCCGTATCACGGTCCATTTTTGCAATATTAGTCCCGTGACAATTCCAAAAAAAAACAAGAGTTTATTTGTTATCAAAGTTGCAATCATAGCAAGTTTATTCCTCTCAATTTACCTTCAAGAAGTGTTTCAAAGAAAATTTTGCACTGTAGAAACGACGTCGTACATACTTTTGGCCACGGAGTGTTCGGTGAAAGTATCAACAATCTTGGAGACGACCGCATCGACACCTCTCCTCTCATGGTGCAATCCCTCACGATGTGTCACTCTATGGATAGGTGACGACCTACTCGGTCGATGATTGTTGCCTGGACGACTTCGATTCGGATGGCTCACACCTGCCACCGTTATATTCGCAAAGTTCGTTATTTCGGCTGCTCTTGGCTTCCGATATTTCTGCAGATAAAAACAGAGGATTCGATTTGTTGCAAACGTTTTGTTTACATAAAGCGATTATATAATCGAAATGATACATGCTGAACAGCTACTCATGACGTAGAAAAAGTATACCTTAAACTGAACGTTGGTCACAGAAGTGGGCGTCATAAGACCAAGTGGTGGGGAGGGGAAGGGGGAGGAGAGAGACAAGGAGGGTTCCTGATCAAACAAGAGCACGAGAGTAAGGAGAAAGAAGCTCATTAAATTGAACTCAAGTGTCACATATGGCTTGATAACAGTACTCAATTACATTCTTACGGCATGTGTATTCGCGGAACAGTACAAGTTTAATCCGCAATTCTCAAAGGCTAATGAAGATTAGCAAAATTTTAAAAAACAAAAATTTCACGCTTAAATAGATATGATCTGCCAAACGCTGGGAGATATGGTCTCTTTTCTTTAGTTTTCTAAGAACGCATCACCTACCTTCGGAGATTTAATATGCAATGCGAGCTGCACAAACGAATGCACATCGACAACAGGTGGATAACGCATCAAATACTGCATGCACGCACTGAAGTCACCATCTAGTACTGCAAATGCTCCGACTCAACTCAGACAATTCTCGATGAATTGACCCTTGCCATCACTGTTGTCACTGAATCTTTGTCCCCCTCCTTTCCCCTTTACATATCACACTTTCTACCTCCGACCGCAGACTTATAGAAAAACAAAAATTAGAATTATTTTTTCCACATACACTGTTTCAGCAATAATTCTGTACTGAATGCACCAAAATCAAATTCCTTACGTAGTTCCATTCACCAATTCTCCACACTCATAAGGACCACAGCAATCTATCGATTGGCAAGGCTAGATATCCTCAAAATTGATGAAATACTATTGTTAGATGGATTAAGAAATGGGAAAGCGTTATTACTGCTGAAAGATAACACTACTATCATTAAAGTGTAATAACAGTAGATAATTTCATGGCCCGGTGAAGAATGTAAGTTGTTGTAAAGTTGCACTCTAGGCGTCATCGACGAAAAGTTAAGTTGCATTGAATAAAAAACTCAATTCTCACGATATGGAATGTGTTTTTTCTGTCATCTTATTGTACAGCAGCTATCTTAATCAATGTACTTTAATTTCTTATCTGAGAAAACTAGGAGTGGCTGCACAATGGTTATGATGGAAAGTGGTCATTAAACAACAGCATTTCTATGAAAATGTGACGAATTCTTCAACACCCCCCCCCCGTTTCTATTTGACTCGTTGGATGTTTAGAAACGACCGCAACAACACTATCCCTGCAAATGTTGCATCACTGTAGATGCTATATTAGCGCATTCTCTTTAATGCCTGATACCGCTCCCGTTGTGTTAGTCGGCTATCCACCATCTTTTTCCTCATCAAATCTGAGGGCTGGAAAAAGTTTTCCTCGTTGACGACCGTATAATTAAAAGTATGGATTACTTACATAAATCTCGGATTTGTTCCATCATAGCGACAAAGATATAGTCGACAAGCGATAAGGTTGGTCGATGCGCCAGAATAGCATCCCAAACAAATAGCAGATCATGAATGGGAAATTCTCGTCCGAAAAGTAATCGAATCCAACGACTCAAATAAAAAAAAACAAAATATTATTAAATTAAGCATAATTTTAATTCATCACCTAGCTCAACAAAGCCTCATCACTAATTAAGCAAATCTCTTCATATAATTTTACTATCTTTTCCGTTTTCCATTTCTAAATGTGCAAAAATAAACAAGAGTTATCGCAGCTAACATTGTGGAAGATGAGGAGAAGGCGGTCTATATTATTCTATCATTACATAACATCATAACAATTGAGTTGAGTATACTCGTATCAAATACCTAGGCCCATTCGTTATTTGATAAGAAGACAGCAGTTTTGGGGCACACATTAAATTATCAGTGTAAATTTTGCTTCGTGCATATAGGTTATAATGAAAAAATGAAATGAATGCCACACATAGAAAAGCGTGTTAGGGAAAACGCTTACTGCTATAAAGAGCAATATCGATACTTCCCACCGAAATGTCTAAATTTAGACGCGATCTCTGAGTGATTCCATTTAAAGAAAGCGAAGATTTCAGCAGAATTGGCATAAAACAACGAGCTACGACTGCTATGAGGTGATAAGATGGTTAGTTTCAGCAGGCATCTCATATTTCAAAATATGGTTGGGATGGAAAGAGCGTCTAAAATGAAAATGACAATATATTCCCAACATGACTAAAACAATCAAGCAAATTTGGTGTCAAAAAAGAGCATTTTGACAGCACATTCACAGAGGCCAAAGAGAAACGAGGAAGAAAGATAGAAGTAAGAGGGTGAATGGGAGGGGAATGTATCAAATGCGCGGATAACGAAAGATATGCGCCAGAAAACTGGAAATATCATATAGCATATCTAAACGTGCGCATTTATAATCTAAGTTAAGAAAGATATCTGCCTAGTCATGAAATAAGCCAACCAGTCTAACAGATCCTCTTTGACCCTCATTCCCTTCCCCACCTTCTAGCAAAGATGGTCTATCTGTTTTTAGGATAAACACAATGCTTATAGTGTCATCAAAGTGAAAAAGAGGAAGCAACTTACATTCCGTACAACTGTGGAGCCACATCAAGCTTCAACAGATGTGCATGCAAAGGGGGATCAACAATGGCGAGGATATTGTTGTGTATTGACAGCAACTTCTCGATCAATTCACTTGTCGGCCCCGTATCCTGACTTCGGCAGAATGGTTCCACCACAATCTCATCCTTGCTCGTTAGTGTGTCGTCACGAGTTGTCTTCTCATCGCTTGATATGTACCAACACTCCAACAGCATCATTAACTGTGTGAATAATTCACTGCAATTCGTGATACTAACTAATATTAAAGAGGAAATTCATTAAATACGGCAACTACTTTACCTAACAATTGAAACCTAAATGTTTGGGCAACTAAATTTCACAACGAGAATGGTGTGAGAACACTACTTTAACGGTGGAGAGCTCTTTCAAGATCAGCATATTTAAGACTTCCTGTTTCCTTAGTTTTAAGTCTGAACCCTCCGATTAAGAATATTCTTCATCGCAGCAGAAAAACGAAATCATTCAACAGTTTTACCGGTTCGATAACAGCTAACCATAAGTTATAAATGAAGAAAGTGAAAACAAACCTCTCATCAATACTAGTAAATATATTTACAGGAATCACATTTTTGCAAGCACCACAATTTAAAGTTTATTCACATAACCTATGAACGATAAGATAAAAACATCGCTGAATAGAAGGCAAAATCGTTACACATAACACTTACAATATGTCAACTAAGGATGCAGCAGCAAAACTTATAGTAAGCATCAAAATGTGAATAAAAATCTTTCTTTCAAATTTTTCATCTCTATGATGAAGTCAACAATTTTCATACGCCTGAAATATAAAAACTCCCGATTGTCAAAACTATGCACTCTCATTGTCTTTTCAATAATTGCTGCGAAATCATCGAAGTAGTGAAATGTTGGGTTCTTTTTAGAGTGAGTCACACGACAACCATATATTTCAATATCATATACTAACAAATGCAGCTGTACTGAATTCACAGCCATCTCTCTTTCAGTGCAAATTCAGAGGCTTCATCTGATAGAAAATCAAGATTAATGTGCAAAAAATATATAATCAAAACAAGCGCATGGAGTGATATTGCCAAAAAAGAAAAGAAATCTACATACAATGCATCGTGTTCTATGAAGTGTGGATCGTTAACCGTTCGAAGAATAGCAACTTCCTCCTCTGGCAGAGCGCTTAAATATTCAGCATTTTTGCAGTGATTCGGACATATCACAAAGGACACTTTTATTGAGATATTACATCATCGAATAAACAAAAGATAAGAATCTATACAGTATTGCTGCTTATAAAAACAAATACCTAATAAAACTGATACAAAATTACCACCCAAAGTGTAAATATTCTTTGTAAAAAAATGTACCAACTGTGCAACTACGACAACTACGACCATCTCTTTGAATCTCCACCTACTAAACAATGAACAGAATTTTTCTGACTTCTATATCAAATTACGGACAGAAAAAACTTACTATTATTGAGGTATTCTCAGAAGTAATATCAAATCATTTCAAAATGGTTCATTTCCTTTTGAAATTTTTAACTTAGAGCAGGGCCACGGCTCAGTCTAAACGAAAGGAATGCATGAAGATCGCCATTTTATCCAGTTTCCCTTCAATAAACACCAATATTTCAAAAATAAATGCCGAAAAAACATTAAGAAATATAAAAAAAAACTCACCTGAAACCGCTTTGTTCCATTAAATGCGCAAAAGCTTCATGATCGAAATATAATACAAAAAGGAGAGGAGCGAGAATTTCATGCATACCCTGTAAAGATTTGAATTTCCCAATGATTTATGGCACTATCTTTGAAAATGCTCTTGTTTTACGAAGATATCAACGTGAAAACTATAATGCAAGCCCTAATTATATCGAATGGATTCCACAGAAGTATAATAAAGTACTGTGACCCTCTCGCGATATTGAAACAACAATTCGCGTTTTCGAGCATCAAGTTGGCGTGGTTTCTAAGGATAGCCACAACACAGAACACTTCTACCGCCTATTTCATAAAATAGACGGATAAACCAGGAAGCTTCTAACGTTTAACTTCAATCTACAAAGAATTACTTCAATAATGATATATGACAACTCAGCATCTCCAATTTTCTATTCACAAAGCTTTTTTCTTAGAGCTGCATGTAAGATAAGGGAACTTTTTTTTGTGAGGAACACATGCATTATTGCAGTTAGGAAGTAGGGCGAGTGGAGACTTGATAAAAATATTCGTGAAAATATGGACACTACATAACGCTTGTCCATATGAAAAGTTTTCCTTCTTATATGGCTATCTGGCCACAGTTCACAGATTTTTGTGCCTACCTTTGTCCATTTCCCTTCTACATCCCCCTCTCAATCTCCTTCTCTCTCCTTCTTATTCCGGAATGAACAGCCTATTTTACACACTGCCATTCTTTCCTTCTTTTTTTCTCAGAGATGAACGATTACTGATATCACTGGTTGAAATATTGAATGCTAATTTCCATTTCGGACTTTGGAAGACGTCCAATCAACTTTACGACAAGAACTTTCACTTACGGCTTCGGAAACCAAAGAATAATAGTGACACAAAGACAGAAACAGTCCTCACTGTATATCCTTCGAGTTGAGTCAGATTCAGATGAATCTCTAACCGTTTAGAAATTTAGCTGAATATGAGCGACGATCGATTAATCCAAATACGCCAGCACGATCCCTCTCATCTCCTTCATCGCAACCTCACTCCTCTATTCCTCAAGCCAACCAAACCTTTTCTAAAAGCACTATTCCAAATTGCCTTCAATATTGTGTATGCAAACCTGTTTGTAGGCAATATGCGGATTTCGTTTTCCATAAACGAATAATATATCGGACATCCAAGTGCGTGTTCTGGTTTCTTGAAAAAATTGCAATTCCGGGAACCTGAAATTCCAGCAGTACATTCACTCAGTTTATCTGATAACTGATGTAATAATTCAGTTGACGTGGCTGCATAAGGCAATCGAAAGAATATGTTCATCAAATATTACAATGATTGAAAACTTCGCACATTAACTAAAACATCTCTGGAAGATCAACGATAGAGACGCTTACATCCTTTTTTTTTTCTCATAAGTATTCATATTTTTGAGGAAAATAAGAACAACGCAAAGATTTGGTATCGATATTCATGAATTCCGACAATATCGGCCACCACTCATTAATCTATTCCCATAGTTTCTTTTTCACGGCAGACAGATTGATAAAGGGAATAAATACTCAAACAGTTATCTAAATCCACAATTTCAAGCGTCCATCCTTGCTATATTTGATCAAAAAACGACAAATCGGCAAAAGAGGCCAATATTATGATAATCTTTTAGTCTTTATCTATTTAATAAACAGAATTAAATGAAGAATTAATAAATAATGTAATACAAACGTTCTTTCAACATCCCTATTGATGCATTCGCGCAAATCTTCATCAGCGAAATACTGTTGCCATGGATTCTAAAATATTATTGCGTGATTTAATTGAAAGAATAAACGATATTTGAATTCTGAAATGAAATCCTTTGATAGGAATATCAAGGCGACTGCAGTGTTGAACGCGAAACTAGATATGAGAAACTGATGCAGGGCGGCATCGCTGCAAAAAATATTTGATGGTTTTTAGTACCGCTGGATGATGAGGGACGAGGCAGAGCGGGCGAGGAGGCGAGGAGGGAGAGGTGAAGGTTTGGTTGGTGCAGACCTAAGCTTTAACAAAAAAAATCCTCAAAATCAAAGAGGGGATTAATATAGCTTCAACAAAACTACACAATCAAAAACGCTCAAAGTAACTGTTTAAGAAGTGGCAACTGTGTGGAAATTAATAGACAGAAAGGCTGCATAAAATGTAAAACATTTTTTGCATTTAAAGAATCAAAATCGATTCCACTTCAAACTTAATATTATTCCATACATACATTTTTTTTCTCATACTTTATGTCAAAGTGCAAATAAATTGCCAATGCATCTAAAAAATACGACGATCGATTTAAATAGCCCTATTTGGGTGACCTGTCTAGAAGGTACTAAATACTGGGAATACTAAACAACAGCTGATCGCTCAATTCGAACTGCATAAGATGAGAAACGATAGCTGTAACAAAAAATATATATATATATATATATATACGGAATCAAGAAATAAATGAATAGAAACTTCTTAACGCATCAAAAAATACGTCTACGTTCATCGACGAACAGACTGTCCTTCCGCCTTATGCCACCGTATTCGCGATCAACTTAGCTTATGAGTATCATGAACAGATAAGCATAAATATTTTGCAGTTTATAAGTCCCCTAAAATGTATGCCCACTGCCAAAAACTGTGTAACTTATAAACCCTCACCAATAACAATTTCGACAACAATAGACCCTTCAACCAAAAAATCAAAGAGTGAACGAAGAACTTATATCTCTCCCAATTTACAGCTCATACAACCTTTCCCGAAATACACGACAATCTTCGAAAAATGTATATGCTATTCAGAAATACAGTAGTTCCCTTTGCAAAATATCACCATCTAAATATAACCTGATCACCAAGAGATAGTGGATTGTTCATTTCGGGATCCATCTGGAATGCCTCGTCACAGTGAGGATCTACCTTCAACTGAAATGATCATTGCAGTTACTTGTTCATCATCACAGCTCACTGCCTTAGCTAGTTTCAATTGGTGTAGTAGGAAGTAGCATCGAAGCAGCTACTGATGAAATGAAGAGTCAAAACTTATATTACTCTCAACTCCCTCCAATCGCAAATAGGTGACAAACAACGACACGTTACACGATCGCCCAAGTAACATCACTGTCATGTGAAGAAAGCAACTCCTGGCATCGACTCTTACGTAATAAGCAAGTTCATGTCTCCCTCATTTCTAAATATTTGCACTTATTATGCAAATCAAGCAATACTTGCAAAGAAACCACTATTTACAACCTAAAGGAATTTATGGTGAGATCCCACTTTCCAACATTCGCTTGAAGTCACACACAGGCAGCCAACTTCATACCCCCTCTGTCTGCCTATGTAGCAAAGCAAAAACAGTAGGAATCAACACGTATGTGAGATCTGTATATTGCACAAGGCTTAGCTAGAGGAATTTGAACATAAACAAGCCTTGGTTTTGAGATCGACATAGAAACGACGACTTCGAGCCAGAATTGAGCACCACTCTGAGCGATCAATCGGGAGACATTTTAACAGGATCTGAAGGTAAATTCAACGATATTTTTTTATTAAAGATATAAAGGAAATGAAAAACTACTTGTCTTCTTTTTTCGCAATGCAAAGTAAGATAAAAAAATAACTTTGCTGTTTTTTAAAGATTTCGATTAAAAAAGAAAAACTAAAATAAACAAATTTCATCTCAAAAGACAATCATAATAATGCATCGATAAGTAAAAGATACGTTTATATAACATATAATACTACAAAAGCTTTCTTGCATAGATTCTTTTTGATGCACACTTTAAAGATCAATGACCACAGATTTCGTATCGGCGTTCGAACTTGAAGGTTCCGATTCCTTACGACGCTTCACTCTAAGCACGAACACCCTCATCTACCGCATCAACATTAGGATTCGAGAGCTTCGATTATTTTATGCTAGGAGATTTTCATTTTCGAATCTATAATTACTTAAGACATATGTAGGGATATGGAATTTGATAGTATTAATGAGAAACGAACCCTCCAAATGATTGATCTTAGATGGGATCCACGCAATCTGCCACTTAAACAGCACTGCTCGATTCGATCGAGATTGACGCGTTCACCAAAGAATTCAGCCCATTCTTCTCTGAATATTTCGATTATTCACTTCGATGCAAATTGAAAATCGATTGAATTATAATGAATCGATTAAACGATGCAGCCTATTATGATATCACAACCTGATCGGTCTAAGCAAAGCGAGATGTGGTTGGAAACTAATTTTTACTAGTTTAATGAAAGTAAATAAAATTATTGCTTCAAAAGATTGCAAATGTAGATTGCTGAATTATTCTTCCGGGTTGAAACATATAAAAACCAAGAGAACACTGATTCGCCCCTTTCTACTCGTAGTCGCCCCAATGGTATGAGAGAGCTGAGAACATAATGAATAATCGGTGCCAAAACAAATATAGCACATTGAATTACTGAACAAGGAAAGACTCGTTTCCTATGGCTATAAATAGTTGTCTAAATTAATGCAAAAATATTTCAATAGAATAGAGGCATTAAAATTTTTCAATGCTGAAATATTTTCGACACTTCCAGCAAACATTTTGTTGCACAAAAAAAAAGAAAGAAAGAGAGAGAATCGTTGAATGACAACTAAATTCTCGAGAGTGCTAGCCTCAAAATGCATTTTTCTATGCGCTGCTCAAAGGATCGGTCAAAATGGGGCAATAATACTGTTTGATAGATTATTTACTGAGTTGGAAAATTTACGTTCACAAATAAAACTTCAGATTTGCATGAAAAATACATCTTTGAAATAACTCTGAATTGTATGTAAAATCCCAACTTGATTATTGTTGATAGACTCGATGAATAAATAATTTGATGAATAAAAATGAATGTTGTGGAATGAAACGTTTGTGCTGTTTTATTAAGTTATGATTATTGGAAAGCATCGTCGAGAGCATTTTATTCCTGTTTATTTACAAGGAAGAGCTTCATCTAATTTCTCCACGACAACTTCACCTCGATGGTTTGACTCTACGTATGAGCGCAGTTTCAGTAAGTTCAAAAAGCGCTCTTTATGACCCCTAAAATCCCACGATGCTCAGAAATGATTTGTACTGAAATGATAGATAAATGCAGAAAATGAATGAAAGTTTTATTCATGAGCAATAGGAATGATTTGGAACTTTAGTGCATGCATGAAAATATTTAAGGATTAGAAGAAATTCTGAGAGGAAATCACCTTGGAGAGCGCAATTTTTAGCGCTATTCCACCACTGATGATTATTCATCGTCAAACAATAAATCTTTGTTGTTGAGTGAGGAATTCTCTAAGAAATATTCTCAAACTTTGAATTTCCATTATGAATTTATGAATCGGAATGATAATAACTCCTTTGGTTTCGAAACCTCTAAAAAACAAATGCTTACACAAATAACGGCTTAGGTACTGCCTTCTCGCTGTTAGCATTCAACGCAACGTTCTGCTCGTCTATAGCTTCCATCTGAAAATACACTCGCATATACAAGAATATTTTCATCGTCTATTATTAGAAGAAAGAAAACGACCATTTTATTTCTCGTTTTCTCCAGTTGTCACTCATAGCCCCAATGGGGAATATAACCCATTTTCGTATACTCACCGCAATGAGTAGCAGTGAGATCAAGACAGGATTCAATCGAGAGTGCAGCTGAAGCAGTGTTCTAATCGAAAGGGAACGGAGAGAGATAGAGCGATCAAATGCATTTGGCGATGCAACTTCTAATTTGAAATGGCATGATGTGAAAATGAGAAACAAAAATAGTGGTCAGAAATTTTCACTCGCTTTACAATGAATTCAAAAGAATGGAACGACGATTAATTAAAACTTCCTTATGAAGCTTTCGATCTGGATGGTGCAAACTTTAAGGAAAGTAAAGAATGCTGTAAAAAGCAATAAGGCATGTTCTAAGTGGGAAGGTAACAAAGTGTTATACTGCACTATAAGGAGGGTGACTATGTGTGGGGAGAAAATGTAAGGTAGACCAGTCGGCTATATATTAGGCGGGCATAGTGCACCGCATAAGGTAAGTCAAAGAAGGTCAAGAGCATAAAGACAGATCAAACGACTACCTAGCATGTGTAGTAAGGCTAGTCTCACGCAGAATCGGGAGGACATAAAACGGGTTGATGTGCTCATGTATTCATTCCAGCTGCTAGACCGGTGTTAAGGCCGAGTGGGTCTACGGGTGGCCGTTGGAGTGGGCGAGATGATCGGCGGCGGCGTGGATTTCGACTGCAGGGTCGTACCGGCGATTCGAGCTATCCTAGTGTCCCTTCTTGTTTGTCACCTTACTGTATAGTGTGATAAACTGTTCGCCCTTTACACCTGTGTTGTCTCGCAGTATACTCCATCACAGCCCGACAAAGGGCGCAGACTATCAGGGAGACCTGGAGAGCTAGCAAACCCAACCCTTACAAAAAAGCCATGTACTTTTTACTGAAAGGAGACTCTTCACCCTCCCCCTCCTCGACTTTGCGCTGCCAGACCATTATCAAGAAATGCGATGGCTATGAAAATTTCATGAAAGCGAAAGCTTGTTGCAACTACTTACGCAGCACACATTTGTGTGTATAAGCAGCTGCTTCAACTTCGATACTAGTCCTCTCCTCCTAGATACGTCATCTACAGCCGATAATTCGATAGTATAGGCGAAAAGGGCAAAGAAAATGGGGACAATCGCAATCACCTCTGCGCTAAGAAATCACTCCTTGGAAAAAGTCCCGAACACGCCTATGAAAATACGATTTTCTTTCATTTCCTGTACACCTTAGCTCTTCCACATCCGACGGAAACGGAACAGTAAACAATATACATTTCTCTTTGCATTTTGTGCTTGCTCTGAAAGAGATATTATGAACTCAACAACTTTGCATAATTAAAACAAAACAATTTTTACATAAAACGACACAGAATGCAAAAATCCACGTCAATTTTTGCATAGAATATTTTTATTATAACAGACCAAAAACCAAATGTCTACAACGAACGATGATTACGGAAATCGAGCAGATAAAACTCATGGAGAACAAATTTATAGAAAGAGTAGCCGTTACATAGAGCATAGCGGGGTCGGCGACTTAGCCAAAAAGAGACGGAGAGAGACCGCGCGCGTCTCCAGCGAGCGACGCGGCACTGGTTACTCTGAAATAAATCGTCGCAATAAATGTGAAAATATACAGTAAGGAAATGAGATTCGAACAACGGATTTCGACACATTCGAAAGAGCATTAAAAGCTCTATCAGAATCAAAAATAATCTTGGACAAAAACAAGAACTTTTCTATAAGATCGAATTTTTATATGACGTGCAATTGATATAAATTGCAGTGTCGCCTTATCCATTATCCTCATGCGTTATAGTTGTGCATTTATGACATTGTTCTTAATGAAGAACTCAATTCATGACACAACTTGACGATCCAATGAATTGATAAAATCATTCATAAATTACATTAAACTCGTTGTGGCTCCTTATGAATGGATCTTTCATGCGATTGTTACATGCACCATTATGAACTTTTCAATTCGACAGTTATGGGCTTCCTTCATTTCATTTCTTTCCATATGCGCATACTGATATGTAAGTTCGCTTGATGATAGAAAGGCCAACCGACGCATTCAGCATGTGGTTAATTGTATTGTCATACGTTGATTGCACACAACATAGGTAAATTGCACGTGTGGCAAGTGCTTCTTTTAGACGTTATTCAGCCACTCTAGATTAGTAGTTCGAAACGAGTGTTCTCGATAGCCCCATCTTCTCCTCATCTCCTCCACATCCTGGAACTGGCTTTATAGCTATAGTTGTGCTCCTCAATGTAAGCAATCGTTTCACTGCTTACATTGAAGGTTCCCTGCTTTGTAACCACTTGTGGTCCGCTGCCATGTAAATTTCAATTCCTCCAATTGGGAGTATGTAGCGTTCGAATCGCTTTCTCCTTCTCATTCCTGACGGGTCTATGTCGGAAAGCAAGTGTCGTATGGAATCAGCGTATGGCAATGCAATTAACCACATGCTGAATGCGTCGGTTGGCTTTTCTATCATTAAGCGAACTTACAATGCCCATTATCATTATGCCTATATAGGAGAGAAATGAAACGATGGAAACCCGTAACTGTCGAATTAAAGAATTCATAATGGTGCATGTAACAATCGCATGAAAGATCCATTCATAAGGAGCCACAACGAGTTTAATGTAATTTATGAATGATTTTATCAGTTCATTGGATCGTCAAGTTGTGGCATGAATTGAGTTCTTCATTAAGAACAATGTCATAAATGCACAACTATAACGCATGAGGATAATGGATAAGGCGACGCTGCAATTTATATCAATTGCACGTCATATAAGAAATTCATCTTACAGAAAAGTTCTTGTTTTTGTCCGAGATTATTTTTGATTCTGATAGAGCTTTTAATGCTCTTTCGAATGTGTCGAAATCCGTTGTTCGAATCTCATTTCCTTACTGTATATTTTCACATTTACTGCGACGATTTATTTCCGAGTGACCAGTGCCGCGTTGCTCGCTGAAGGCGCGCGCGGTCTCTCTCCGTCTCTTTTTGGCTAAGTGCGCCGACCCCGTTGAGTTTAGTTGGAGCGGGAAATTCGACTATTTTAGGGAAGTTTTTCAGTGTTTCTATGACTATGATATCTTTTCCCTTCAAGTATTTGCGTTCTAATTTCTTGTGAATGCGAACGATTCGTTCAATTCTTAAGTCCTTACAGACAAATCAGCTTCCAACAGCGAAACTGCTCGTACTTTACCCTAAGGCTATCCCCGTAAGCATCAGTTGTTGCACATACTACACCGTTCGACACAATGCGCTAATGGTCTATAGGTAAACACATGATTATGTAATAATGAACGTGAACAAGTGAATGTTTTGCAACTCAAATATATGCCGTTCACTTGTACAGGACTGGAATGTGCGTACCTCAAGTGCACTTCTGTCTCCCTGTCCCGGTTAATTGAATCGGAAAATCAGAGAATTGAAATTCGAAGGGCGTTTCACATACATCTAGGAGTCGATCTTTTTTTTTTGTTGGCAGAGAAAAGGCAACGTAATTTATCCAACTTCGGTGGTTTAGGTTTTATCGTGTTGTCGCTTTCTCGTCTCTTGTGGCGATCTGCAGTCGATAGCCCCTTGTTGTTTGCTCAGTTGTACGCAAAAAATGCTGCGGCATTATGCCTAGAGTCATTAGCCCTTTCTGCACGAATAATCTATGGTTTGTGCGAATTCTAGTTTCTGTGCTAGTTTGCAGTTTGTGTGAATTCTAGTCTGAAAATAGTGAACCAAAATAGAAACACATTTGCGATCGACGCAACTTTTGGCGTGTGCTAAGGCTGGTCAGGTCTGTTCTCATTGCAACGTAATGGTGCGTTGCATAGCGCTTCGTGCTTCCGTTCCATACTTCTTATGAATGAAGCGCAGCAGTCGATTGACGGCAGTGGCTGCCATTTAAAATCCCCTTTTTTAAGTGTATTTTTATTTTTTTTCCACTTTATTACTTCATTTTCGATAATTATTATCTATAATATTTGTGAGTAATTCGAATATTTAATTGATTGATTTTCTGATCGCAATGAACTGATAAGAGTGGCTAAACTTCTTTGATATTAAATAGAGTTGTTTGCATGAATATTATGACGGAAATTGCCAAGAGCGTGTGGTCGATGCGATGCCATATGGTGCGAAATTTCACTCCTCAAAAGAATACAAGCTTTGAATACAAAAGAATACAAGGTTTTGCCACCATCGAATGCTGGGTTGTGCTCAGCATCTAGCTAGAGAGTCTCACTGCAATAATAATAAACCTAGATCACCAGAAGTATCTACAACGGGCATTCACCAGCGAGTGCTGTTATGCATGAACATAGTCGTCCCACACTAGCCTTTTGGCTGCTACGGAGGCGACATTCTCGCTGTCGTCTTAGACAGTTGTTTGGGGCAACAGGGCTTTCGGGGAGATTAGTCAACTATCTTCCTGTTGTAGTCTTGTTCTCTTTCGAGGAAGAATTGCTTATAAAATACAGAGAGAGATTAATCTTTTTTCATAGAAATAAAGAAGAGTGCAATGAATACAAGAAGAACACGAAAGGGCAAATCAGAAAAACGTCACAAAAAAACGAATCATAAAAGGGCACTTCAAAACATATCACAACACACCCATACATCAGTCTCCTAAAATCTGGCACCTCCTTGACGCTTTCTCAGTGAACCATTCTCATAGTGGAGTGTAGATTGAAACGTTTTAAACGCTGCATGAGTACAGTTGAATCGCCACTCTCTACAACATTTTCCGAAGGCAATTCCAAACCCTTTATACTGAAGCTGTGCAGAACGTTGTTTAGTAAGCATATCTTGCGTGTCAACTGAAAACGATGGTCACGGTGACCGCGATGGAGAGCAAAAGCAATGAGGCTTGAAAATCTTAATGCATGCAGTGTAGTTAAATTTTATGGGACCACCTTACGGAATACCTCGGATGTTTTCAATACGGAATACTTGAGACGCTATAGGGTGAAATACTTTTGGACGTTTTCAATATCCGTTGGTGGCAGACATATTCCATCAATCCGAAGCATAGATTTATGTTAAAAGTTTATGTGTAAGACATGGTATTTCTCACAGAGACATCTAACTAGGCCAAATCAGGTACGAAGGATTGGCACCGCAGCACTCCCACGATCATGCTTATTACTATAGGAGCTAAAATGTTGGGCGGGTAAGTGAGCATCCTTGCGGAGGAGTTAACGGAGATACGTTCTATTAACGAGTAAATTTCATCCCTCTTCTTTCTCCATGTGTATCTTGGTTGTATTGTATAGTTTATCTGGTTTTGTAGTGTATATTTCCTATTCTGATGCCATCCTTCTTAGACTTTTATGAAGTTGCATTTGCAGAAATGAGTTGTTGAGTTCGTTAATTGATAATCGATAACAAAAAGAATACAGCGAGTAATACGTTTTCTCGTGTTGTAAATATCTTAGCCTGGTTGAGATCGGAACCGAACATAACCCAGCGTTAACCTTATACAAACTATATGCTTTTTATGTCGTTATGTGCACCCGTTGTATTGCAGCTAGCGAATCTTTGCATTTTTGAAACGTTTTGTAAATTTGTATTTTCGGGGCACATTGTGAGAGCCCTTAATGTGTGAAAAAAACCTATTTGAGAGCTGTATTTTATGCTTATTGAGATTGGAAACTATAATGTTAATAA
This sequence comes from Baylisascaris procyonis, assembly GCA_037389465.1. Taxonomy (NCBI): domain Eukaryota; kingdom Metazoa; phylum Nematoda; class Chromadorea; order Rhabditida; family Ascarididae; genus Baylisascaris; species Baylisascaris procyonis. The sequence continues at coordinate 850,504 of JAZARR010000221.1, forward strand.
AAGTGATGAGCTGTGAATCCTGCAGGTGGTATAGATGGATGCCTATGTATTGCAAGATTGGATATGTGCTTATGAGAGGATTAGAGTAGAGTGCAGCAGATCGTCAAGTAATGTGACGAATGCTTTATTCAGTGTACTTTATTTTCTACAAAAACAGTTCACTAAGGAACGTTGAAAACCTTCAATGATATCTTCATTCTTTTATTGATGATTTCATTGAATTGAAGAGGGAAAATGCCACAATACAAGCTGACCTATTTCAATATCCGTGGACTTGGTGAAGGTGCACGTCTCATCTTCCATCAGGCTGGCGTTGACTTCGAAGACAATCGCCTCAAAAGAGAAGATTGGCCTTCGCTGAAACCGAGTGCGTTTCCTTTAAAGTTTTCTGGTGAATTTTTACTGGATGCAGTTTATGTGGAAATCGGAATTACAAAATACTAGAAAACAATCTGACGGTGTATTAAGGGATATGTGCATGGTGTATTTTTGTCATGCGAATTGTTGAAGGTTTCTTTTTTAATCAAGTAACAAATAAGGAAGTTCGATGAAGGAGTTTTAGTGATGACCTCCTTAGGCACGGACAACGGGCAGTGAACGGGTATCAATAGAAGGAGAAGGGGATTTTTTCACGAGAATAGCAACTGAAATATAAATACCCCTCTGCTTCATATTTATAACGTTTGCTGAACTCAGTGAACGAGTTGAATTTAGCTATTATCAATATATTTTTATAGATACTCCGTTTGGTCAATTGCCATTGCTCGAAGTGGATGGAGAGGTATTGGCGCAAAGTACCGCTATATTCAGATACCTCGGCAGAAAGTTTGGTGGGTTCCTCTTCGAGGTGAAATCTCAGCTCTTTTTGGTTCAAATTTAATCTTCTTGTGTGCAGAGCATGTTCTTTTTCAAGCTTTTAATTTCCAGCTTATTCCTCATCAAATTTGGTAAACTTAACTATGCTATAATTTGATGGTTTTCATTTAACATTTAATAAATTCAAAAAGAGAAAAACTCAAAGAGTTCTTTTTGATTAATCAGTTATCTCACTGATCGAATAGCATTTTCTTATAATCGTTTCCATTCTTCCCATAAGATATAGTAAGAGAATAAAAATGAAATATTCTGAATATTAACCAAATGATAAACGAATATTCTGCTGAATCACTTCAGCGTTAAATTTATAAAAGCAAGAGCTGATATTGGTTAAGCATTCGGCATTAGAATAAGCTTTCTCGCATGATTCTTTCATCGGAATTTTCCTTCGTTTCTAATTGAAAACAACTGAATATTTGAAAGTTCAGTTATAGTTGTTTTGTCACTGCTATACTTTTATCTTCTAAAAGGTTGTTATGATATGGAGAGCACAATGTAGTTGATATTCATCTTGTATAGAGAGATTTAGAATGTAAGTGAACATTTATCCATAAAATAAGTTTGTTGCTTTTCAAGCTAGATTATGGTTGCTTATTATTAAGCCGTGGTTATATTTGATTCAATTTTTCAGATGTTCTACTCAAATCACATCTTATTTTTCTCATAATAAACATCTTATTCATCCTAGTTATTCTTTTAAATGAAATAGTATAGTTTCTGTTGAAGAGATATGTACAACTAGTTCAATTCAATACTAAGAGATTACTATAGCGCATAGTTGTATACGATGAATTATGTTAGTGTGAAGGAAATTACTTTTAAAGATCACTTATTATTGATTTAGTTCGAATGAATCGGTTGGTTCATGCTTTTTGGAATTACTTATTAGTGGCCTGATTTAAATAAACGTTTAAAATCGTAACAAATAAGGGATTCATCATTTCCGTCAAGAATTGCCTCATTTTCAACTCATTCAGCGGTTTTTATCCGAACTGATACCTTTTAAACTGGTGAACTCTTTTCAAAGGAAACCGCATAAACGTTTTACGGCCTGAAGTTTCTGGAGATCATCGACGTTCTAATTTTTATCGCTTAAACGTTTCTACAAGAAAATTGCCAGCTATGGGGTCATTAAGCGTGTAGAATGACGTACTAAAACTAATAAAAATATTAAAATTATTACTATCATGCATATATATCCATTTCGTTCTTATATTTGCAGAGTGATCATCGAAAATGTTTAAAAATCACTCCACTTCAAAGTTTGTTGCAAACCGCAAACCTGAAAATTAACTCGGAATTGATAGTGCAATTATCGCCACGATTACATTAGGCCGATGCGATTACATACTTTTGGATTAGGAGAAAAGCAGAAAAATAGCTGAACAAAACATCAAATTTTTCTTACTGGAAAAGAATACTGAACTTAAGGCCAATTAAACAGAAAAGTCCATGTTCGTGGACTGTATAAAGAGTGTGTCAGTCATTGGAAATCACACCTTGTACAGCACTGAAAAAATTGACGGTTATTATTGTACAGCGAAATACTGCGGGTTGGAGATGCATCGATTGACGTTTTTCGAAGACAGTAACTAGAATTCTTAAAAAGTGACAAATTTAGAAATCAGAATTTAGTTAAAGTCTTAGCTCAACCTTCAAATATCTGAGATAAGTCAGAACTTCGCAAAAATAGGAAATCAAGAGCAGGAGGACTTCTGCAGTGTTATCAGAAATAAAGAACGGGCCTATTGAAAGCGTAATAAAAACACTGCTTTTTGAATTTGAAATGACGCAGCTTGCCAATTTGGGAACTGTAGGTTTGGCCGGAAGGACACCAATGGAAGAGGCGCAAGTGGATTCGATATTCGATGCCTATAAAGATTTCATCGCCGAGGTACGGCCATATTTCTTGGTTGCCGGTGAAGACTATCCCGGTGACAAGGTAAGCCACCTTATATTTTCGATCCATCATTTCTTGCATGGTCGCTTATTTATTTAGAGTCACAGAAGAAACACCACAAGATTTCTTGCTGAGAGTTTTCCCAAAATCACATTCATATTTACAGGCGTTTTGCAATTTGCGTGAATTGTAAGACCGTCATAGCTGTATGATCCACGCAGACATGTGTAAGTTTCCCAAATAATTTCAATCTGCGATCCAGGAAAATTGAAATATATTTTATATTGAACTCTTGCAAAATGCCATCTCCGAGTTTTGAATTTTTGCAACAAATTTCGCCTAGGAAGCCTGCCTGGTAAAGAGTTACAGAGAAGTTAGTGGTCTGTAAATTTTGTCTTAGAGATGCGCAGATTTTTTTGCTTGAAAAGTTAGAACGAAGAGATAGGTGATACCCATTTGTAATGATATTTGATAGCGAACAGGTTACTTTGCTTATTTGTTTTAGGAAAAACTGCTGAAAGAGCTTGTGATACCGGCACGTGAAAAACACTTCCCAGGTCTGGAGAAATTCCTCAACAAGTCAGGCAGTGGATACCTTGTGGGTGATTCGGTGACCTGGGCCGACATCGTAATCAGCGATTCACTAGCCACGTGGGAGACGCTCGTACCCGACTTGCTGGGCAATTATCCAGTACTGAAGAAATTTGTGGAACATGTTCGTGATTTGCCGAACATCAAGAAATGGATTGCTGAGCGACCAAAGACAAAAATCTAAAATGCCGTCGTCTCTGGAAGTATGCTATTCTAACAACGTTGTTGATTGCCTCTTGCGGGCTTCCTGCATTTGCATAGCACATGACACATGCATCGAATTGGTTCATTAGTTATGACATTTTTTTAGACTTCACTCCAAAGAGATGTCAAAAGTATTTCGCTAATATTTTCCTGTTTTCCCCAACCTCAGAGCAAACATTGCAGAAGTCTTCACTAAGAACTTTATTTCATCTTAAAATGAGCAGTACGGGTGTTTTCCTGAAACATTTCCCTGCGAAAAAACCTCATTCATACATCTAGGAGTGGGAAATGGTTTTCAATGTTTTATGAACGTTCTGCGCAAGTCTCAACGATGAAAGTGGAAATCGATTTCTGCAGCGAACGCTGATACGATTCTGTAATTCGATTTGATGATCGTTGCTGCTAGCCACGATCATTTACAGGATGATACCGCATGTTTCGGAAAATACGCTTCAAAGTTTATTTATGGAAACATCCGTTTATTTAATTCCAACTTACTCTTATTTATTCATTTCAAATATAATTTGTGTAATTGCCTGCCGCGGAATATAATTATCTGTCTTGAATCTTCCAGCATTTTGCTCGTTAAACCTGCCCCACCTAGATTCTTCGAAGCAGGTCTTGATCAGGAGTCGCTGCGAGGTGGGCAGTAAAGAGAAGAGGCTTTGGTGGGGGGGGGCTGAAAATATCAAAGGCAAATCTGTGTGCAGTAGTAACGGTAGTCACAAGCAGACGAATATACCGGCATGTTTACAGTATCTTGCATTACAGTATCTACAGAGCTTTATAGGGCGGCGTCGTTTCTATGGCCTCATCTTTCTCGCAGTATCTGCGTGTTTGCATACCTGTCTGTTGTTTCTGATTGCTCCAACTCAGAGGCTTCGAAGTTAAGTTGCGATATTGGTGAATGCAATACACACCACTGAATCACTTCGTATCCACCCTACCGCGTCGACCCATCACCTTCAAAAGGGATTATTAAGGCTTAGAAGTGCTAAGAGTTTGTATATATCCAGTCAACTTTTCGTTATACACCACACGCCGAACAAAGAAAAATATTCGGTGAAAGGATTGTATGATCGATTGAGTCAATTAAAATTCAGCGCATTAGCTTGCATATTTTATCGTCTGTTGATGTTTCTAGTGGGCAGTTGATTGAAACGCGAAAATACGAATCATGCTAAGTGTGCAGACACCGCTGTCTCTGTTTTTTCTTCTGTGAAAATGTTATGGGTTCATGACGTTGTAAACAATGAGAAGAGACCTGGCCAGCCTTAGCACATGTTGAAAGCTTTGCGTCACACGCAAACGCGTTTCTATTTTGGCACACCGCACAAAGACTAGGATTCACACAAGCTGCAAACTAATTCGTGAAGTTGGTGATTTCAAGCATAATACTGGAGCACTTTTTGCGTACAACTGAGCAATGAACAAGTCAATGAGAGGTGTTTTCCAATTTCGGTTATTTAACCACCCGGTTGGAAGAATAACAGTGGTCGCATTAAAATTGGAGTCGTTTCTTGTACACAACCGACCGACTGCTAGCATCGTTTCCTTGAAAAATAGAGTGTAAACTCTGTGGTTTGGCCTGTCAAGCGTGTTCCGCATCCATATTGGAAGTCCGCTCAATGAACAACAAAGCTTACACCTTCAGTGTTTCCCATTACCAATCTATAACATCCAAGCGTCTAGTTGTATCAGTTTTCAGGTTGTTCGCTTATTGGCGCGAATATGCTGTATCAGTCGTTTGAACAGCAAAGGTTGAAGCTTCAAAGCCATATGCAATATGCCGCAAGACAAAATTGGCCTGCAAATTTCAAGGCACCTTTGATTGCAAATATGTCCTGCAGAAGCTGAGCTATCGAAAGGAGTTCGGGTTTAGAATGTCGCTCTATGCGTGGATAACACCAAACCTATGCCATGATAGTAGCTTTTGCGTTGGCAGTTTGAAACACAACAAGACATACACACGCATGCAGGCGGAATTTTGGTGGCAATTCTTTAAAACTATGGAAGTCCAAAAAAACGATCGGCAACTAGATGGATTACGCGAGATTGATATGTTACCAAAATGAGCCACTTTGTTTGTTGGTCAGCCGGTAAAACTGGCGACCCCACTGAACGACTATCCAACAAATAGAAGTGAGGGATATTGGCTAGCGTAGAGGCAGACAATGTAGTTATCATATAGTACAGGATGCCAATAAACGGAGGTTATTTGTGGGCCACATCGGAGACGCTCTATACTTCAGAATAGGCAGATTTGTCGTCACTAGCAAAGGAATGTTGTCCTTGAAAAGCTGCATCAAAGAAAAATGCAGCGTTCATATGCTTCTAGATATCAATGCATCATGACTTTTCTAATTCCGCGCGAATAGCATAATTATCCCATATTCAAAAAATGGCATTGTTATCATGAGTCAAGTATAGGTAACCAACCGTGTTGTGCTTACTCGAAGCAGTATCATGTGATTTGCAAATCATTTTCAGCAAATTCCCAAAGGTTCCTTTTGATGATAGGAAAACAAGAGCAAATACTAGAAAGTGTTCAAAGAGAAGATGGGAAGGATAACGATTAACGGAGTTCGTATTTTGTTATGCTATAGTTGAAGGAAAACCATTGTGGCACGATATGGAGGAGTAAAAGAGGAGATAGAGGGTAGGAATTAGCTCAGGCCTATTTAGCAGTAACGAGCCCAGTCCTTCTTTAAGCAAAAAATTGAGGTGTGCTGACGGTGGAAGATCAAGTCATTGCTGCTTTTAAAAGAAGCATTGCATGTGCAGACCAGCATAAAGCAAAAGTAATACTTTAGCAATCAGTATATTCCTCACAGCATTTTGCAATTTTGTGGGTGGGGGGAAAGGGAGAGGTGAACGAGCAAGTGTTGACGAAGAAGCTACTAAAAAATGTGCCACTTCGTAGATTGTCTAAGTCTGCGCATCAGAAACCTCGAATGTAAAAGTTTTTATTGAAATATGCAAATTCACAAAAAACAGAATAGACCCTAATATGGCGTCTTCGGTCGCTCAGCTATCCATTTCTTGATGTTGGGCAGTTCGCGAACACGTTCAACGTATTTCTTCAGCTGAGGATGGCCGCCAAGGAAGTCGGGCACTATTGTCTCCCAAGTAGCCAGGGAATCGGTGATCACAAGATCCGCCCATGTGACCGATTTACCCACGATGTATCCGCTGCCCGATTTTGCAAGGAATTTCTCCAGTAATGGAAGATGCTTGTCGCGTGCCGGAATAGCAACCTCTTTCAGCAGCTTCTCCTAAAAGCAAAAGTATATGAAGTCATTCTAGGAGAACATTGATAGCATACTTAGAATTTAGCAATCCACTTCAGATTCCCTGGGGCAAAAACTTTGCAGATTCACGTGCTGTACGATGAAGCAAACATAATCGAGAAATAGAATTCACCTCCAAATTGTGCCTCAGCTCGTTAAGTCGTATTAGTAATCAACTTATTTTTTCGATATCCTTGGAATTATTTAAAACTATGAATGCACAATAAATTAAAAAGATGAGATTATTTAAAAACTATAAATGCAAAATAAATTAAAATAATTGGACAAGAAAATAGTGAAAATAGATCGTAGTTGTAAAAAGGATATCCAGAGAAAAGAACAAAGACTTTAAAGGTGCATACGTTTCGACCCTTATTCGTTTACGTGAGTTATGCGCGGGTCATCGTCAGAACGATACGCATAACCCTGTTAGCTAAATGATGAAAAGTTGTAATGTTAGTGAAATATCAAAGATGAAAGAGTGCACAAATTTCGCCGAAAATATAACACTTCAACAAATTGCTTGTCACCCTCCGAAGCGATTCTACACGCATTTTTGTCTCACTTCTTCCGTTTTTTGCCTTTCAACAGATAAATAAGAAGAGAAATAAACGAAAAAGTCAAGCAACCAACTTTGTCGCCCTCTTCGAATCCGAAGACCACCCTGAAATATGGTCTTAATTCTGTCAAGAAGTCCTTGAATTGGTCATATATCGAATCCACTTGTGCCTCCTCCATTGGCGTTTTCCCAGCCAGACCTAAATAGATAGTACCTCATAACGATGACAAGTTTCTTCGTATTGCGGTCCAGAATTTGGTTTACTAGAAGAAAGTAGCGCAACAACAAAAACTCGGACAATCTGTTTTTATGCTACAGCAGATCGCCAAAAACGGGCAGTGCTCATGCATCTAAAGGAAAAATAGAGTGTAGAACAACGACCTCACGCATTCAACCAAATGCGGAAGGAATTTTGAATGAACGATACACTCATATACATTGTTTCGGGAATATCTTTGGCAAACTGTACCGCTGATCAATCTCAGGATAATTTGGAAGCCCAACAGAATACAGTGCCTCTCTTTGATCATCTTAGAAGTGCTATATCGCGGCCAGAAATAAATAACGATACCCGTCACTATAACAGTCGGCAAGATAGATGAGTTAATAATGTTCGGCTGATCAAAACAATGAGTCCAGAGATCAGCATGGAAAATAAAAGGCTGACAGATTCCTACCACTGTGGCTGAGTGAACTCGAACCGAAACATTTTGAACTGAATGTGTTGCTTAAAAGCTCAAGAAGCACTTACCGAATTGTCTGCCGAGGTATCTGTAGATAGCAGCACTCTGTGCAAGCACTTCTCCATCCACTTCGAGCAATGGCACTTGACCAAACGGAGTCTCTGGAAAACAGTTTTGCTGTACTTTTTATGTGAATCCTTTGTCCCACGGCTCTTTACTGCTTTAAAGCAATATGGATCTTTCCATACATGGCAAGGATGGGGTGAGGAGCTAAATACCACAACGGAAGTATCCACGCAATGAAATATGCACAGCTCAGTGCAGATCAAGCAGTGAACATACTTGATTTGAGCGCAGGCCAATCCTCTTTCTTGAGACGGTTGTCCTCGAATTTCACGCCTGCTTGGTGGAAAATAAGGCGTGCACCCTCACCCAGGCCACGAATATCGAAGTAGGTGAGCTTGTACTGCGGCATATTCCTTGCTAAAAAAAGGAAATTTAGGAAGTGCAATGGTACTACAGCCTACAGCTTCAAACGCATTGTTAAACGAGGCTTCTGCAAATTTCTAAATAATGGGGCTAAACCAACATCACGTTGTGCCTGTACGTCTATGCATGTATGTGTCTGCATGTTTGATCGTTTTAGTAATGCAAGAAAGGTGATAACATGAAATCTGACGAACATGACCAGCAGAGTAGGATGACATTTTGTATTCCATTTCGTCCCAATCGTTAATTCTAATGAAAGGCTTTCTCTATGCGTTATAAAAGTTTCAAGTGGCGCAAAATTTCATGTAAATTTCTGAACTGGAAGGGTGAAGAGGACAATATTATACACTGACTCATACAACCGGTCTGTTTCGAGGAAAAAAAAAGTTGCATCTCGTGTAGTGCGTTGAATGTGGATGAAAGATGGATTTTTTGGCAATACGTCTGTATAAATGTTTAGTGCTATTGCAAAATTACTAAACATTGCACTGATGCAAATCACTGTGAATCATTTTTCAGTTATTCATTACCAAGGTAATACATAACGGCTAGAGAAGCATGACCCAAGAATCCTTTACATAATGTATAAAAAAAGAGAAGATAAAATCTAATCTTAAAAATTCCATCCGATCCTATGTAATGCGCTATGAATGACGCAGTAGAGCGAGTGAATAAAATTGTAGAGGAGTGCAGCAATGGGCAACTTGAAGTTAACGCAGAGAAAACTTGCAACATATTGTATTGCCTTAACAACGGTAAAGAAACGTCTAACTAAAATGCGAATGCAGCTATGGAATCTTGTTAAATTCGTTGAGTGAATCGGCAACATAAAAAACGCTGAATTAGACAACTAATTTGCCATTATTATGCTTTAATTTGCCATTATGGCCAAGATTGAGTCACAGCATCTTAGCTCATCTAAAGGTCATTAATAGTAGGTAAATCGTTTGGAGTATCTATTTTCCCGGTTTCGCATATTCAAAAACCTATTTAACCATTCACTTTGCAGCGAAGATTTAAGCAGAAGTTATATAGCATTTTGCGTGCCCAAAAGAGATTCCCTCTTGCTATTGAAAGACGATCCCAGAGATGAAACCGTTCATCTTTTTTTTCTTTGAAAAATTAATCACTACAATTAGAAAAAACTAATATGAAAGCAAAATTTAGCCCAGAAACATGCAAAAAAATTTCATTTTTAAGAAAATGCAGTAAATATTCCGTTTATATAAAAGGCCGTATCCGAAGCGAATAATGGTGCTAAAACTCACTTTGTCAGTGTACCACGATATACTATGATATTCCGACTCTAATTTATAGGCAACACTAAGGTCAGTTGACAATGTGAGTAATATTCATGAAAAATTGAGCACTGATCGAAAAATAAATAAACAACAGAAGAGGCATAGTTGTCACAGTTCGTATTTTTGCAGATCTGCTCGCCCCTAACAGCGCTATAAAATGCAAATCACTTTTCAACTATTAAACTTGACTTAGGACATTCAGGTGTTTCATATACGTGAGCATTGTTGCAAGCTTCACCCCTCATTTGTTTGAATAATTTGGTGCATTCAGCACTCATAAGCCCGAATATTTCGTATACTGGTTGGCTTATGATAGTATTTAGAACACGAAAACCATTTACACAATTACTCTCCATATTTAAATGAGTGGACTTTGTGCCGTCATAATGCGATTGGGGCACTATGTGCAAATGGCTGCTCCATCTTCCATCTAAGTGTCGTTTTTACCTCCCTATTTTTATTTTAAACCATTAAAAATCAATAGCTGAATTAAGCGAGAATCCGCTCTTCTTTTGGAAATGGATGAAAATTCGACTCCGTTGAGACACTCGTTCGCATAGCATTCTAAATGAATTATACGAGTGCAAAAGTCCGATCACTAGAACATCTGAAGATTACTCCTCGATTCAAATGATAAAACGTTTCTAAAATTTGATTAAATGAAGTCGTTTTGAGATGGGAGACACCCATTCCGCCTCATTAAGCTTCATGCTTAGGTTTTTTCCCATTTGTGAATTGAAAGTGGAAAACAAACAGATAGATAGGAACAAGCTTGGTTCGCATTGCTAAAATACGGTTTAAAAAACCTGCAAATCAAACAGGTTCTGCAAAGCGGCAGTAGTGATCGATTCTGGACTGCAGACCGAAAGTTATAGCCAAAAGAACTTGTAATGACTGGTTTGTATGGATAGAAGAGCAGCCTTGAGGGCTATCCGTCGAATTATCCACAAATTTCAGGTCGATGGAGACTCCGTTCAGATAATCGTAACACCTCAACGCGTCGAAATTGAGAGTACAAAGAAAAGTGGACAGGATTTCTCAGCGATAACTGCAGTTAGAAATAATTCACATATGAATAATTCGATAAAACTGTCGTAAAGATTAGTTGCTAGATTTGATTATATAAAATCCTCTAGACGTATTTTTATCCTGATTCTAAATTTGCAAATAGTTATCATCGATCGATGTATGGCTAACCGTAAAATAAAACAACGATTTCAATTGGCCGCTCTATTGACACACTACTTTAAACACACAAAAAAGCAAGAACGAAGCAACTGCGATGTATGCAACGCCGAACGATTCGAGTGGCTCAGCTGCCTTCAACACTTCGCTTTTATACTGCCACTACAAGCATAATTCGCACAAACTATAGACTATTACGCACAGAAAGAAGTGTGCACGTGAAGTGATCATTGTTGACATCGTAGTGACAATGATTTAAAGTTGTTGATTAGGGCAATGAGATCATCGACTAGATGGGAGAGGGGAAGGGATTGATCGCAATATTTCAACGTCCTCCACTAGCGGCAAGGATTATAACTTCATTTGCTAAAATTTTTAGCTAAAACGGCAAACAAGTATTCTAAGAACGATGGGGATTTTCTAATAGCGCGATACAACGCTCGTAAGCACGAAATGTGTCCACTCGATCAACATCGGGAATAATCTTGCAAAACATCAAACAAATGCTTCCTTCAGCATCTCTAAAAATATTTTTCTGCATCGATAATAGTGATTTTAATTGTTTCAACAAAGAGATTACTTAGAGTTTTTCGGCGAAGGTAAAAATTGTGAAAGTGTTAAAGGTAAATGAATTTTTAAAAAATGACCTAAAATCATACATACATGTTGGAAGAGGGAACCATAATCGTAAAGATCAATGAAATGCAGACCAATTTCCACAAAAGATCTCTTTGTTGCACTTAGCTTTTATTTTTCAAAGATTATGAATGTGAATGACGTCATAGCAAATGTCATTCTATAAACATCACATGGAAATAAGAAAGAGATCATTGTCAACGAATGCTGTTGTGAAATATCTGTATTATGAGCATGAGCTTTGCCCATTTCAAAGTTCACTGTGTAAAAATAAAAAGGAAGGGAAACGCTAGGCAAAGCTTTCAGAATAAACGGAGGAAATCATCGCAAAGAAGAATAATCAGAAAGGAACCTAAAATTTTACTTTATTTTATTTTACTTTAATCGACAAAGCATTCATTACGAATAGGTGTCTCTTCATATCGCTTCCACTTCCACTTAGCTGAAGTTATACGGTAGCGTGGAGGTTAAGGCTTAGGCTCGTCTCCTGCCCATCGGATACTGACGAGTCGATTCATCGTTGTTCCACTCAAGAAGAGGATTCGGACTTGCTCCACCGCCTTCGTCCCTATGAGGCGCGTGGTTGAAGTGACTCGATAGGACGAAGCCAAATAGTCTAGTCGGAGCCCTCTTTAAACCGACCGCGCAGTAACCAATACCAAACAATGAATGACCTAAAATTATGCAAATTGAAAAGTTGAACTCCATCGAAGTGAGGAAAAGTGACATCTAAACCAATCATTATTATGAAATTTTATATTACTATAAATTTTTTCGAAGAGGAAATGTGGACAATTTGGGGGTCTCAATGAAACAAAAAGAACATCTCGTGCCAACTTTCCTGATTAATTTTTCTAGTATTAAAAATATATCAACGAAGGAATGCCAATTACATAAATTTCATAAAAGAAATACTTTTATGAAAGAACTTTGTTCGATTTAATTTATGGACGTTTAAAAAAACAATGTTTGGAATCACAATATCAGTAGGGAAACGTTTACAAGTGTAGCGCTAAAGTAGCTTGATGTTGAAGACGAAAATGGGAAAACAAAGCAGAATGGAGAGATAGAGGAGGAAATACCGCTAAGAGTTGATATCGCTGAAGAGCTGATAACATTGTATAATGGACCTGATTGTCATGCTCATCTGGTGATAGTAACCTATACAAATATTAAGCTCCTCTTTGAATATTTCCATAACGATAGTTTTATCAATCCGAATATTTGGGTTATATAATTGAAATTGAAGCGTCTTTAGATTTGTTAATTTCTGCGTTCTCAGACTTATTAATTTGCATTTAGTACATCGATGGATGTAGCCGTAAATGACGTCTTTGCATTCGTAACGATAACGCAATTCGAATTATCAGCTGAACACATTCTTTGTGAATTATAGTATTCATTCGATGCGTGTGCAGCCATGTTTTTGCACATCTATTAAAGGTTTTCGCTTGACTGATAAAAGCAAAAACACTAATAATAGCCGATCTGATGTGTACACTGAAAAGAGAGTGATATTTGCAACTCGATAAGTGCGCTTCGAAGACTGCACCATTTTTCAGTGGAGAAGCAAAGAACGGGACGATAAATAACAGTAAAAGTTTAATGTCGGTCTTAGGAAGCAAGGCATGATCTGTGCTTTTTTGCAGTCTAATCGAATAGGTCTCCTATAGTGTAGATATTAAAAATAAAGTATAGCACCCAAAAACGTTCTCTCATTTTCTTACTTTTTGTTCTCTGATCAAAGTGAATTCTTATGCTCTACAATTCCTGAAATAATAATTTCGTTTTTATCGATATCTGATCAAAGTGCGGCAAAAATTTCCTATTTTAGATTTTACACTTATGAATGCACAATCCACATAAAGGAAATGTCCACTCGAAAAGAAATCAACTATACGAGATTACTCTGTAAGTTTGATTGCTGAGTTTTTGCGGGTAACCAACGAACGAATATATGCACACAATTAACGTCGCTAGAGTCAATCCTTTCACAAATTCTATGAATTTCCATTAAAATTACATCGTAGGTGGATTTTATTGCTTTATGTTGCAAATAAATTGCAAACACCCTTGCAAACGAATATTCGCAAGAAAAGCACTACAATGGCGTCAGATCTGTGCGCCTATGCATTTGTGTACGTATCTTTGTCTGATCTAATCAATGATTCCAATTCAGGAATAATGAGGTTCAAATTACGAGATTTGATGGGTATATTTCTAACGGTGCAGTAAATGACTATGGCAACCTTACATTGACCAATGAATTCCGAGAATTGCGAACAACCAGAAGTGCCAAAAATTGCATAAAGATGGGCTTGTTACGAACGGTTAAATCTGAAATGTTTGTAACATTGTTGTGATACCGATTGATTCGATTAGAACTTTAATGTGCTGTCACAAATGTTTCATTTCTACTGTTACTTTAACAATTAATAAAAGCTGTTCGTTTGAATCGCGAAAATGCTAAAGTGCATATCGTCGCAGTATTTGCGCACCTCTATGAGGACGTTCTAAGGCAGAAATTGCTGCGAACTTGTAAGTAATTACTAACTGATCTGGTACAATAATTTGCAGACTGTCAACAAAATATGGAAAAATGTAGAATTGGTGATTGTGGAATAGTATTACAGAAATCGAAATAAAAAACGGTCGCCCTCCAACACGCAAGAAACATGCACACCAAAAAAGGAACGAAAAAACAAGGACACCTATAACACCACGCTGTTTCCTTCCATTTGCTGCGCAGCAATTCGCTTTGCATCCTCTTTGGTTGTATGGTGCATCTTGTATTGATTGAAATGCCTCCGAGACAACATCATCGACCACAGCATTGAGGGGCAACTATGTTTGTGGAATGCGGTGCAGTGGTCACTTGCGCCGCGCTGTCATGGAAACGGAACGCTACTCCACTAGTAGTGTTTAAATATGAAATCTATCGCTTTGCTTATTTATATACGAGAAAACGAAGATAACTGAAGAATATTGTAGAAAGCCGCTAAAGACATTCTGGAGGGTGAGTGACGGTGAAACTAACGTGCTGCGTACTACGTTTGCAGATAACGCGTGTCGCTATTTTTATTTATATGCCAATGCTTGATTGAAATCTTTGTTTCATATGTGTTGCATAAACGTTTACTTTTGAGAAGTAATCCATTCTCAAGTGCGATCGCATCGTTTGGAATTTATTTACCCCTTCCATTTAGCCCTTTGCCTCCCTTCCATTGTTTGTATAGGCGGAGGAAGGGGTGGTAGAAGTGGAAGGGCGAGTATGAGGAGCCGCAAATAAACATCCGTATCGATTATATGCTGCTATACATCTTTAGTTCCGAATCCAATAGGGTTAATAGAGATTATACATTGCATTGAGACTTTGTGCTTGTGCATGGCTTGATTACCGATTGCGCAAGCCTCATATAATTGCGCTTTCGATTATTTTCCATCTGAAGACCAGATGGTTGGTAAACGTACATTCATGGCTTACAACCTCTATCACACCGTCGATGCACATAAAATGAAGTTTAGAGAAGTTCACCAACTATAACGCATGTTCTGACTTATTTGTTGCCCTCTCAGGGCGGGTATGAGCAAAGTTTTATTTATGGCGTTCGGAAATCCAGGGATTCTTCACTTGCATTCGCACAGTTCCCACGTTCGAGGCGCTGACTTCGGAGATTTCGGGTTTCCTTCAAAATGCCCAACTTCAGGGTCTCCAACTTTTACGGTCTCAAATGACAACATTATTGAAAATTATGAATTAGATTCGTCTTGGGGTATAAAGTGTCAGTTCTGCGACCAATTTTTTTGAGCTAGAACTTCAAATAGTTGTTAATTTCATCCCTTACTTTGTACCCCGCAGTTTTGACTCATAGCTTCAGCTTAAATGAGTAAGTCTTTTGCGATCATGTAGCAGCAGAAAGAGCTTATTTACTGGTATAGTTAGGGATTGAGTTTCATCGATGAACTGAATGCATTTAGTTGATAATCGGGTAGTTATGTTGTGTTTGTAAGGGTCTCTTTTTCTAGCTTTAGTTGCAAATAGGAGACTCAAGATTCAGAACGATGTCAACTGCTCAATTCCCTCAACCTCACCAACGTTGTCACGTTTTCAGTAATGTAAAGATACGCTAAAAACATTGAGGTATACCTCGTTTAATCCTTACACTCACATCCTCATATACTTTTTTCTGCAGCCTTATCCTCTTGCGATCAATTACTTTACTAAACTTGATAGACGTAAGAGCATTCGGTATATATTTTTCTGATTGTAAGTGACGAGTCTTTTACTCTTTTATCGGCTCTGTTATCTAATAATATGCAAATTTAGGTTGAGCTTATAAATTATGCAAATATTTCACTTTCGGTTTTCATGTAGACAATAAGAACGGTATGTTGGCATTTCCTCAGTGTTTAGTGCAGAGAGTCACTGTTGGGAAACTTTTGGCTATACTCATGACTCATTAATACTGAGATTCCACAATGTTTGCATCAGTGTGTGTGAGAGTGACACAAATAATAGAATTCCATGTGAAAAGATTCGCTCGAATAACACGCCGACTGCTTTCTATTCCATAGTTTTGCTATTAATCATATACGTTTATTCGACTGCCTACTCTTTTGAGTATTTGAACGATTGTTGTTCAATGCACGATCATCGATAGCCTTGTGTTTCATTAAAGTCATTCAAGTTGCGTAGCCCACGCCTGTTGAAGAACATTTGCATATAGGGGATTCATAGCCAGATTTCATGAAGTACCAAAATATGTGTGAGAAATTATTCTTGATACAGTTTTCGACCGATTTACCAGTTAATTAGGTTTGTCAAAAGAACAAGAACAGTTGCAGTTAAAAAAACTTCTATTGCATGAAGCTACAACGGAGATTAGTTATAATCGCATGTTGTACATTATGCGGACTTGTATCAATAAACGCCTGGAACGTTCTTATGGCGGAGTGTGCGAGAAAGGGTGAGTAAAGAACGGTGTTGTACCTATTTGCTTTCAGGTTGGATTTCTTTCCGGTTCTGAGGATAGTGGGAAGGATGCGTAAAATATCTGTAGCGATTTCTTCAACACCGCAGTTTCTAATATTTTGTAATCTTTTATAAGCGATCTCACATATAAATAGATTTTTGATGCTTATGGCCTTCATTTTTTTTTTCTGTTGCCTCTTCTAGATCGTGCATCTGAGTTATTCTGCTAACCACTGATATCGGTACAGCAATTGTATTTATCTTACTGCTCTTATATGGTTTTGCTGACTTTGCTAGCTTACAGGAAATATGAACTGTAGATGATCGAACACAGCTATGTAACCTGCGGCGACTAGGCGCTCTCAGAGCGATGACGCGAAACATTTTAACGGCCACATGGTCTGATCTGAATTCGGTGAGTGGACCCCGAGGTTTGTTCACCTGCGGCTACAATGCATTCTCATCAATCTACCATACAGGTTTGCATTTGCAAAGCGCGTTATGGCAATATTACATTCATGGCCATGTATATGTGAATTTGTTTGTTTGTTCGAAATCTTCAACTCGGGAATCATAGTTTCATGGATATAATATACACTCCATGTACCAACTTTCATGTTGATCCGTCGACCTCGAATGTTGATCTGTAGGCTTTTCGTCAGATCTTAAAGTTTGTATGAATTTTGCAGGTGATCAAATCATGTTTTTATCATTTAACGTGACTCCTTTACACAAGATTGGTGTTGTAGATCAGATCAATTCAAACACTAATACGTATAGCTTATGAGAGTGAATAGTTCCTTGAAAGAAATCGCAAAAATAACATGTCGTTTCAGCTCCTTTGGCACGATTTTTTGCTTATTTTGATGGAAGGCTCAGCGCCCGAAGGCTTCATCCAAACTTTATTTCTAAGCGGTTAGCCGACTGAAAACGTCTAGTTTTCATCTTAAAAGTGCTGCAGCGTCATCTATATTCTTTCCATATTGGTTCTTAGCACAACTGTATGTTTGTGCTAGAAAGTTGTTCATATACCCCGAAGCTTTATGTCCAGTAACGAGATGGGCTCAAATATCACATATTTCTTTACTTCGTTCCTACGACAGTATAGATCGCATGGGTATCGGGCCCCGTATTTGAAATATTGGTAAAATGAAAAAACGCTCATTGGAAATATCCGAGAATAACCACTTGAGGAAGGAACGCTGATAGTCGATGCAAACGGCATTGTGGGCATCTTCTATGGCCTAGATTCCAGAAGGCAGCCTAGATTGCTGTGAATTGCATGCTTCTTCCAGAAGCATGAGGGATAGAAAAACATCAAAATGTTAGGTGGAGGATGTTTTGCTTGGTCTTGCTTCTTAACTTCACACGGACTTGACTGGCAAACGGTTGGACACAACAACCCAATTATAGGTTCCAATTTAGAGGGCAGCCGATTGGTAGATGACACGATGTTTTTTGTATCGCACTCAGTGATGCTAACTGTGGTGGAGAGTAGATGGCGATGTTTTTCTAACAATCCCTCTAGTGCTTTTTTATTAGCATTTATAAACCTTTAGAAGCTTTATTGAGTGGCTTGAACTTAATTTCCTTCTATTCAGGGGTTGGCCTAACAACTTTGTAAATTCTTTACAGACCGGATGATTGCTGCTTGTAACAATTATACAGAGAACAACAGTTCAGACTATAATCAGTTGATCGCTCTCCTCGCCCTCAAATTTCGCTGAGCTTCTCAGCTGAAATATTTGGTACTTTTTGAAAACTTTACTTGCCTTTTCCTGTGTCCCTCCCGCCACCTCCCCCAGTCAGTTCTGTTCGATGAAGGTGGGAGGTGAAGGATGTGTTCTCATCTGTAGCACGAACAGAAGTATGGGCCCACTGCAACAAAAGTGACTAACATGTATGCGTTTTCAGCGTTTGGTATGGCATTGGCAGCACTCTTTAACATAATACCTGTGTCGATGATTGTGATCGGTTTTCTGAATTTGGAGCAATGTGCTGTCGAGCCGTACCTCCCGAAGTGGTTGATCTGGATGGGTACACTTCTCCTTGTCAAATACGCTGTTGACACAACACTACGCATTTATAAAGTATGCTGTGTTAAAGAGGTGCAACTATTTGGCACTCATCAGTTTGGTCCATTGGGTTGGATATTCTCCGGATTTATTACAATGTGTTTCTTGCTTGGTGAGTTTTTCAGCAAAAATTCGGTTGAAAGTTTTCGCTAACAGCGGACCCACTTCTTGTTTAAGAAATCGGCTCGCAGTGAATTGAGGCCGAGTACAGCCGACTACATCATTTCATCTTGTAACCATAAAATGGCCTGTTAGCGGGATTTCTGGTTGCAATTTTGAAATTCATTTTTGATGTTTCACCGAATGTTTACTATTGGCCAAAATCCACTCCGCAAGTCCATCCGGGAAATATAATTATTTAAATAAACTAGCAGTGTTTCAGCTTGACTATTTATTATCAGCAGTCTTTCGATTGACAAATATATGTCACCTGTGTTCATACCTAAAAGAAGCCAATTCCTGGACCCTAGAAATTTCTTATGCAATCCTCCAGCTAAGCAGAACTCAGACAACTGCAGGCCTCAAGTCAAATCGTTCGTTCTTTTATATCACGAGTGAGCCTGTATATCTGCTTCACTGAGATGATCTGCGCACAGGGTTGAACTGATGAGTTTTATGTTCAGGTTCTTATTGGTTGTACGGGACGTTTGGTCGTGCACAGTTCACGATGTCCGAATACACCGACTACTGCGATATTCTCACCTATGGCAGTGTTTTTGTGATAATTTTACTTGTATATGTAATTCTATTTGTACTGTGCTGTGTTTTTTGTGTGTGTTGTGGAGTGGTGTGTTGGAAGTCGAAAGTGGATCGTGAACGATATCAGGTGGCTAATATGGTACATGCAGCGGTATCATCGCTATGACAATATTACTGCTTTCAAGTCTTTCATTAAACATAGGGCCACAATTGAAATTCTACTTAAACGACTCTTGATCCTTCATTATACACAACGCGCAATTTTATCATGTGATAGGAATTCTTGCAAAAATGTTATATAACCTAATGCAGTAATTGCGATCGCCACTCCAAGCATAGATCGCCTCGACAGCATATTGGAAGTGTTGCTATATTCGTAGAGCGATAAGCAGCACTCATTTCCTCTATATTTTGCTTTTGTGGCTCACAAGCGATATTTCACAGTAAGAATGCTTGTCCAAAAAACTTCATTGTGGTGCTGCTATATTTTACGGGTCATGTTCGCTATCAATCTCACCACGATTTCCTTTGAAACGAGTGAATAAATATATCGGCCGATTATTCACATGAATAAAGAGTGTGTAATTTATTGCTAGTTAATTTAGAGCATCGGTATCGCTATTCGCATATGGTTAGTGACGCGAATCTTCAAGAGTGCGGCTTAATTCTAGAAGTGTTGGAATGTAAGATCAAAATGGCGGTGATCTTATCTGGCCGACTGGTCCGGAATTACAATCTTGTGACATATTAATCTGTACTATCTCTTTTTTGCTTTTCTGGAAAAGCGTGTCCCATATTTTATCTGGCAGTAGTTCCTAAGACTTGCCACCACCGCTTTCTTGAACTTCTCTGTCAACACTGCATGGTGTGGAGAAAAAATACACTTTCAAAACATGCTTTAGGTATTGCTTGTTTATGTGGAAACACCTGCCAATTGTTCAGCTCTGTATCGTGAGCACCTTTAGTTCGTTTATCGTTAAACGACAGTTCTGGGAGGTCTGGCAGCCGTTCATCGTGAGAGCATCTCGGCAAAGCAGTAAAACATTCACGAGGTTACCCATATCAATGCATTACATTTATGAACGCTTAGGTTGTCTTACTGTTATTTGTATAGCATTACAACATTCATGAGATGAATTCGTCACATCAGAACCTAATAGATGCAAGCTTGCTGACAACCGTATCGCCTGCCCGTGATATGTTGCCGCTCGTGTGGCAAAAAAATATTCACAGCGCAACCATCTTCCCTGAAGAAGTGTCTAAAACGTGGATCCCGACTAACAGCCGCAGAAAGAGACTGAGCGCCGCGCGATGGTCGATATCGCGGAACGCCACGTCTTCGTTCCAAATACATGCAGCTGAACGACTGTGGCAAATAGCTACAGGGACAAACTACGCGCAACCCGACGGTCAGCACCATCCTTCTGCATACCAAGCAGACAAATTCGAAATTTCGACAAAGCGTTCAGGCAAGCAGATATGCAAGGGGTCGGCGCAATTAGCCAAAAAGAGATGGAGAGAGACCGCGCGCGTCTTCAGCGAGCGGCGCGGCACTGGTCACTCTTAAATAAATTGCCGCAACAAATGTGAAAATATACAGTAAGGAAACGACATTCGAACAACGGATTTCGATACATTCGAAAGAGCATTAAAAGCTCTATGAGAATCAAAAATAATCTCGGACAAAAACAAGAACTTTTCTATTAGATCGATTATTTATATGCAGTGCAATTGAGGAAAATTGCATGGCCATTGATAAATCAGGGCGTGTAACTGTATAAAGGAACAAGATTTGGGAAGAGTGACTAGGTACATTCGAAAGAGCATTGAAAGCTCTATGAGAACCAAAAATAATCTCGGACAAAAACAAGAACTTTTCTATTAGATCGATCATTTATACGACGTGCAACTGATATAATTTGCAGTGTAGCCTTATTCGTTATCTCATACGTTATAGTTGTGCATTTATGACATTGTTCTTAATGAAGAACTCAATTCATGACACTGCTTGACGATTTAATGAATCGACAAAATCATTCATAAATTACATTTAACTCGTTGTGGCTCCCATGAATGGATCTTTCATGCGATTGTTACATGCACCATTATGAATTCTTCAATTCGGCAGTTCTGGGTTTCCTTCATTTCATTTCTTTCCAATATAGGCATACTGGTAATGGTCATTGTAAGTTCGCTTGATGATAAAAAAGCTAACCGATGCATTCAGCATGTGGTTAATTGCATGGTCATACGCTGATTCCATGCAACACTTGTTTTCCAATATAGACCCGTCAGGATGGAGAAGTGAAAAGCGATTCGAAAGCTACACATTCCCAATTGGAACAATTGAAATTTACATGGCAGCGGACCACAAGTGGTTACAAGGCAGGAAACCTTCAATGTAAGCAGTGAAATGACTGCTTACATTGAAGAGCACAACTATAGCTATAAAGCCAGTTTCAGAATGTGGAGGAGATGAGAAGAAGATGGGGTTATCAAGAACACTCGTTTCGAACCACTAATCTAGAATGGCTGAATAACGTCTAGAAGAAGCACTTGCCATACGTGCAATTTACCTATGTTGCATGCAATCAACGTATGACAATATAACTAACCACATGCTAAATGGCCTTTCTATCACCAAGCGAACTTACAATGACCATTATCAGTTTGCCTATATATGAACGAAATGAAACGGAGGGAGCCCAGAACTGTCGAATTAAAGAATTCTTAACTGGTGCATGCAACAATCGCATGAAAGATCCATTCATGAGGAGCCACAACGAGTTCAATGTAATTTATGAATGATTTTGTCAATTCATTAAATCGTCAAGCAGTGTCATGAATTGAGTTCGTAAACTATGTCGGTTGAGCAGTATTATGTCTATTGCTTTCTCCGTTTTTATGCCTCTACAGCAGTTTTCGGAAGAACCCAGAATGGCAATTTCATATCTCAGCACATGCGTGCGTACTCCGCCTCTCGATTCGTTAACATCGCACAACAAGCCAGAAAGCCCAGAATGACAACATCTGATGAGTATGATCTAAACTATTTAGTAATCTCTCAGCAGCATTTCCTGTCCGATTTATGCTGAAATTCAGAGATCCGCAGATTTCGCAAGCGAGTTCTGTCCTACGATTAGCTGAGTTATAGGTCAAGAAAATATTGAAGTTCCTGCCACTGTTTTTGCAAAGTTTGGCTATTTTTTTGTTCTGGTGAAGAGAAATGCAGGGTCGCTTGTCGCGCTCATATTGGCAGCAAAATTTTCCACCTCTTGAGGGCATTGGGAAGGAGAAAGAGACGATAGAGCGTAGTTTGATCTCTCGCATACGATTGGTTCAGAGAATATCACTGAAAATCCAAGGCAAATATAGATTTCACCCTTATCCATCTCATATCGCGTGATCATTTCGATCCCTCTTTATTTGTGATGAATGTGCTGTAATGATAATTCACTGCTCGCCGATGAAGTTGCCATTATCGAAGTGTGAACATCTGAATAAAACCATCCGTTTCAATTTCTAGAGGTACGAGTGATAGGCAGTCTTCAAAAACACTTTACTTTGTCCGCTGGAACTTTTTTTCATTTTCTATGCACACATAAGAGTTGCCCTTTCTCTCTCCTTCTCCTCCAGCTTTCCTTTCTCTCTGGTTTTTCCCACACAAGTCCCGGCTGACCAGGTAACTGTCATTCAGTTCCTTCGTAGTGCCTCTTTTCCTTTCATACCATAAAGTGGAACGGCATGAATTTCAGATACTCGTTACTTATGCGAGTGCTCGCAAACCATGCGGTAAGAACGAGGTTTGGACTGAATGCACCGGTTGCGAGCTGAAATGCGGCCAAGACGAAAACGTATGGCACTTGATACTCTCCTTATGAATGAATTATTTTGCTGGTGGTTAGCGTCCTAAGCATGTACTTTCCAGGAATGTTTTAGCTTCCTCTTCTATTCATAATAGGCAGCCGAACATTCCAAAGTTTATTCTGTTTTTACTCCCTTTGGAAATCTATAGTTGAAAAGCACGCTGAAGTGATAAGTGACTCGTCTGCTTGTCTGTCTGATTTGCTTCATCTCGGTATCACCGAAGCAAGAGGTAAAAAATTTGGTGGGTACTACTCGAATAAAGGATGAGTTTTCAGAGGAAATTTCAAGAAGTTAAAAATCCTTGATGAGACATGTAGAAGGGCTTGAGAATGTCAACAAAATTGCATACATTTTGCAGTTTGTCGAAATGTATCTTCCATCCATCGATCAAGCAAAAAGGAAGTGGATCTCTTTTAGAAGATCGAAAAAAATTGCCTTCTTTGGCATCTTTGATTTTTTTCTTTTGTAAATTATAAAACCGGTTTGCCTGGCCAATAATATACAAGAGGGAGTTATCGCAGCTTTTCGACATGTTTCTGCACTTGGTGTTCCAAATTTATTCAATCAATTATTTATTAGACGAGACTGAATGTTTTAACTCTCCTTATAGATAATATTCGTTGAATGATTTTCATCGTCTTCCTTTTACATGATATTTCGTTTTGTCTTTATCTCTGCGCAGGATTTAATCAGTAGGTCGAAGTTGCTATAACGTCAAGAAATGAAAACAGAAAACCCACGAAGCAATGGCACCTAACACATCTATCTTTCTTTGCTCGCACGACCGGTTGCAGAAATTTTATTGCGAACTTCATCACTGTAATCACATTATGCTCTCGTGGGTTCATCCCATACGTGCAATTTTCATGAACTTATGGCAGTACAAAACTTTAACAAATAGGCGAGCTGAAGAGAGAAAAATACCGCATGGTTAATCGTCCGTCACAAATTTTGTTCTGATTATCCTACAACTGAAAGTGCAGATAGGCATACACTCACAGAGAAATTACCTGCACCAAACATGAGCCGAGCTGCGGAAACGAAAAGAGGATTCCCACTTCAAAATTTTCAGACGCCATGTACCCGTAACTGCCGACCGCCATCATGTGAGTGCAGTCCTGGAAGAGGAATGAGGCGCACCCCAGACGGAAAATGCGTTCCAGTCTCTGAATGCCCACGAAAGATGGCAAGAAGAGGTGATTTTTATAATTTTCATTCGTATACTTGGTGGCAAATGGTCTCATGGTTTTGCTGAATGAGTTTGAAGGAAATCTATCTAGAGTAACCAATTCCAGTATTCTGCATCTGTAGGAATTCTAACATGATTGCTTGAATATCGTAGAATATGAAGAGATGGCAAAAAATCTGATTACAGAAGTGGGAAAATGTGCGAAACCAAATGAGCAGTGGTCGCCATGCCGAGGTTGTGAAGGAACGTGTGCACAAAGATTTGTGCCTTGCACCAGGGATTGCAAACCACCAGGCTGTGAGTGTATTGCGGGTGCAGGCTTCGTACGTGACGCTCAAGGAAACTGCATCAAATTCGAAGACTGTCCTAAATAGATGCATAATTGAACCACCTGCCGTAATAAAAGAATTCATCAATTATTAGATTATCAGCTAGATTTATTACTGAAATCTGTCCTAGTCACGAGAAGTTCAGCACTTGCAAAAATTCGTTGAACGATTCCTACAACATCACTGAAGAAAATTTTCTTCATAGCTGCTAGTTGTTTTCAATTTCTGCTGCGATCCACTTTAAATGTTTGAAGTGGTTCAAAAAACCGATGTGTTGGAGGTGAAAAGCGTCAGCAATCTATAAATGTATATTGGTTACAAAATATGACTAAAAGTGGATCTTCATTTGTACATATTCATGAAGAGACCATTGCCTATTGGAAACCGCTTCAAAATGATCAGCAACAATGAACGTCCGACGTGTGTAAAGCAGCGAGAAGGTTTATGTGATAACAATCAATCAATATGAAGCACTTAGGATGCTTATGTGATAAGAATCAAAGGTTGCGGAATTAGGTCACCTGCCAATGTGACCAACGAAGAACAAAAAATTGGAACGATTCAGTTGGCTGCAAGACAAGAGGTGAACGACAGTTATTTGCATCAAAACAATTCGGAGGTTATCAGGATTATAACGCATAAAAATTCAATTGTGTGCTTTGCATCGAAGGATGAACGTGAGCAGGCAGAAAGAGAACTTTACAGCAGATAAAATAATAAAAGTTTTGCTAAAGATGTGACGTAAAGGGCGGAATTTTGAGTTTAAAATGCTCCCTCAATTCGGCAAGCACAGTTTTCACGCAGAATGTTACACAAAAAAGTTATTTTTATTCTAGGATCTCTGCACAATCCACACGATTGGCAGATTTTAACGACATGGTATTATGTATATATATATATATATATATATATATATATATATATATATATATACATATATATATATATATGCGATTCCACGTTGCCAAACGGATTGGTTGAGATTTACACCACTTTGTTTTTCGACCGCACGGGTAAGCATTCAGCAAGCCGCGGTATGCTTGATGAAGGATTTGGAACCAGCAATGTTTAGGGAACCTTTTATATCCCCTTCTTCATTCGAAGAGAGCAGTGCGTTCCTGAATAGGACTGCTCTGCCACCCAGGCAGGACACGAATCTTGAAGTAGTTCCTGGTCGTCAAGAAGCGGCCATCACACCTGAGCCGCCTGCGTGCAGGGTCGTGACTAGGTACTTCCAGTGACCCGACACCTGTACCCGTCGCCACTTGCCAGTCGCCGCAGGGCTTCACACAACATCTTCACCGGAGTTTTACCGTCACAATGAGTTGATTTAAGTGAAAGATGCTTGTGTATCACGCTATTGGATAGCGGTGATCGCCACGAGCGAAGAACAGCCATAATTGCCCGTGAACTTGCCAGATATCGCATAGACATCGCAGCACTTTGCGAAACCAGAATCTCCGGTAGATCGCAGTTCTCGGAAGAAGGTGGAGGATATACGTTCTTTTGCATTGGACAACCTGAAGGTGCGCCCAGGCAAGGTGGAGTTGGATTTGTCATTAGGAACGCGATCGTTAAAATGCTTTGCTCTACACCAGTCGCTATTACGCCACGACACATGAGCCTCGAACTCCCGCTGTCGCATGGTCGCAAAGCCACTCTCCTCTCGGTATATGCACCAACCCTTCTCGCATCAGACGACTCCAAGAAAGAGTTCTATGCCGAACTGGATAACATAATCTCCAAAACTTCCTACAGAAACAAACTATTTATTCTGGGAGACTTCAACGCCAGAGTTGGCAGTGAGTTCGCCACAGGAGCCGAGTGCTTGGGCGTCATGGAGTTGGTAAGGCCAACTCAAGCGGCACAATGCTACTCGAACTGTGTGCAAAACATGAACTGGTCATAACTAACACAGTCTTTCAACAAGCAAACAAATTCAAGAACACGTGGATGCATCCCAGGTCGAAACACTGGCACATGCTCGACTACGTAATAACCAAGCAACGCGACCTGAAAGACGTGAAATTAACCCGAGCAATGCGCGGAAGCACGACATGGTCAGATCATGTTCTAGTTCGCAGTACTGTGCGCCTGACAACGACGCCTCCGCAGAGGTGTCGACGAGGTCTCAATGTCAAGAAGCTCAACGTGAGCGCGCTAAAACGTCTAGACGTTCGAACGGAGCTGGAACAAGAACTCAATGCCAGGCTGAGTGAGCGGGAGAACAACGATGGAGCTGATGACGACTGGAACAACTTAAAAGATCTAGTCTATAACGTCACAGCAAAAGTTGTTGGCTTCGTGAGGAAACACAGCAAAGACTGGTTCGATGATCAGGACACTGAAATCCGAGCGCTATTGAACAAAATGTACACCACACATTTGCAGTGGATAAATGACAAATCGTGTGCCGCCAAGAAACATGCTTATAACACAGCCAGGAAGGAGGCAAAAGCGAAACTTCGCACAATGAAGGAACGTTGGTGGGCCAATATGGCAATCGAGCTCCAGACAGCAGCAGACCGCCATGACATGAAAGCATTCTATGACGGCCTCAAGGCAGTCTACGGTTCAAGAGATTCCGGGAGTGTACCAGTTTATTCGAAGGACGGCTCTCATCTCATAACTGACCGTGAGAAGATTCTGGAACGCTGGGCAGAACACTTCCGAGTGGTGCTGAATCAAGCATCAGAGTTTGACTCAACGGTGCTCTCCGAAGTTCCACAATGGAATGTGTCCAACGACCTGGCGTATCCTCCATCAGAACGCGAGGTACTTGACGCCATCCAATCGCTGAAAGCGGGTAAGGCACCTGGTACCGATGGCTTACCCGGCGAAATATTCAAATACGGCGGGCGCAAACTTATTTACCGGCTCACAACCTTATGTCGGCACATATGGGAGCGTGAAGACGTCCCACAAGAATTCAAGGACGCGCAAATAGTTCATATTTTTAAACGCAAGGGCGATCGGGCAACCTGTGATGATCACAGAGGCATCTCTCTCCTGTCCATCTCAGGCAAGATCCTGGCAAGAGTAATTCTCAACCGACTTGCCTTGCATGTCTCCAATAACAACATCCTTCCAGAAAGCCAATGTGGTTTTCGCGCTGGTCGTAGCACCATCGACATGATATTCAGCGCTCGTCAACTGCAGGAAAAGTGTCGTGAACAAAACAAAGACCTTTTCGTTGTTTTTGTTGACCTCACGAAAGCTCTCGATTCTGTTAACAGAAAAGGTTTGTGGTCACTTCTACGCAAAATTGGATGTCCAGATAAGTTCGTAAATATGGTCCGATCGTTCCATGAAGGGATGCGCGCTCGCGTTATCGAAGCAGGCAACATGTCGGATGCATTCGAAGTTACCAACGGCACCAAATAGGGATGTGTACTTGCTCCGCTTCTGTTTGGGATCTTCTTTGCCATGATGCTGTCGGTCGCATTCAAAGACTGCAATACTGGCATACCAATTCAATTTCGAATGGATGGCAACATCTTCAACCTCAAACGGTTAGAAGCCAGAACAAAAGTGCACACTGCAGTCATCCGGGAACTCCTATATGCTGATGACTGCGCGTTAATGGCACATTCCTGCGCGGATCTACAAGATATCATGAATCGATTTGCCACGGCAGCCAACCGTTTTGGCTTGAAGGTCAGCCTGAAGAAAACCGAAGTTATGTACCGAGAATGCCCAGATCGTCAGCAGCCTACATCACACACCGTAACAGTTGACGGATCCAATCTTCCGGTTGTCGATAACTTTACATACCTAGGCAGCACACTTACAAGCTCAACATATAATGACACAGAAACTTCCAGAAGATTGGCGAAAGCGAGTGCCGCATTTGGCAAACTATACAAACGTCTCTGGAGCAGACATGAAGTGAAACTGAGTACTAAGGTTGCGGTATACCGTGCAGTCGTGCTAACAACACTTCTCCACGGTTCCGAAACCTGGACGCTATATCGAAAAGACATCAAGAGACTGGATCAGTTTCATATGCGATGTTTACGCAAAATTGCAAATATCAGGTGGGAAGACAAAATAAGGAACACTGAAGTGCTGAAAAGGTGCGAGATAACTGGTATCGAAGCATACATCATCTCGTCCCAACTACGTTGGGTTGGGCATGTCATCAGAATGCCGGACAACCGCATCCCCAAGCAACTACTTTACGGACAACTCGCCTCTGGGGAACGGAAACGAGGACGTCCGCTGCTTCGATACAAGGATGGAGTCAAGGCAACGCTGAAAGCATGTCAAATGGAGCTGAAGGATGACATAGTACATGACAGACAGCTGTGGAGGAGAGCATGCCGCGAGGGGACTGCACGATTTGAGGGATGTCGAGTTCGAGCACTGGAAGAGAAAAGATCGCGACGACTATTGGGCACAAGTGGGCCTCATCAAGGAGTACGGTTTATCTGCGATAGGTGCAACAGGACGTGCTTATCCCGAATTGGACTCGTCTCACACATGCGCGTTCACCGGTGATGAGATCCGTTGACTTCAACGGCTCAGTCCATGATATATATATATATATATATATATATATATATATATATATATATATATATATATATATATATATATATATATATATATATATATCATACAGCTGTTCATATGCATTGTTCCATGTGATTTTTTTTGCGGTGGTTTCTCCTTCGGCCCTTTTGCAGACACGAACGCCCGATGAGTTCAGTTTCGGGTTAAAAGCTTCAGCCAGTAGTAGCGGTTATAAATATTACAAAAAATCGAAATTTTGCATTATTCAATCGGATAAATTTAAGTACTGAATGTTTGACCGGATGAGTTAACGCGAGGAAACTGAGAATTTCAAAGAGCATTTAGGAGCATTCCATAGTGTACCATCAACATTTGCTCACTCCTTATCAGATCACGTACGAACATTCGATAAAGAAGGACAACGGAGGACAAATTTCGCTCTAAGAGTTTTCGTATGAAAAGTTCTGAAGCAAACGAAGGAAGAAGACATTCAACACCTTATGATGCAATTACGGCTGAAAAGGCTGATCGATGTGAAGATCGGGCTCAATGAAAAATTTTCTTCTTCCCATTTCATTTTCAATGATAACTAGAGTTGATGTGTCTGGCTGGCCTTCCGCTTCAGTCGACTGAATGAAAGTATGCCTCATTAGGTCGAAAGTTTTAATAGCCTGTTTCATATTTAAAATATATCTTTATTGCAATATAGCGAAGATTCGTACTGTGGAGCAGATGCACTGGTGAAGAATATATTATGAGCATTCCCGGCTCAGTAGTTTTTGCGTACACCGAGCGGCGGATTTCAGAAGTGTCGAAATGAACTGTGCCCTTGTGATTTAAAGGCGAAATAAGGTGTTCAAACCACTCTCGGTCTGAATGAGCTGATGTCAACCTCTCGCAGATACAAGTTCATATAGGCAAAGCAATGGCTATTTATAAAGAAGTGATCTGTGGAGAATGCCAATATGCATCCTTTCTATGAAATTTTTGTGCTTTTTTGCGAGGAAATGCTTAATGGTGAAGTCATGTAGTGTGTACCTAAGTTGTCCCATAATCTCCTCCTTCTTCTAATTATGACGTATATAACGTAGCATTTGTAGTTGCTTCATCTTTACTACTATCTATGCTAACAGGGTTATGCTTTCGTTGTGAAGATGGCTTGCGCATAACCCATGTGCTCAATTGAATGGATAGGAGCCACTTTTTTGTTCGAGGTAACCACTGTTTCTTATAGCCCTTTACTTTTCCTCATTCCTTACTTCTACTGCGGTTTTTAGCAGTTATACCTTTCTGTATGTCTTGTGTTCTTTTCTGTTATGCCTTTTGTTTTTCTCTAAATTACCGATAGCATTCTACTTTCTCCTTTTCTTACCGTCCATTTATTTTAGGTTCATCTCTTCGCTTGTTTATGTATTTCTCTATTTATTCACTTTATTTGTTTACGTATTTGATTTATTGCTTTGTTTATTTATCTAATTTATTGATTTATTCGTTTATTTAATTCATTGATTTATTTATTAACTTAATTTACTGGTTTATTTATTTATTTAATTTATCGATTTGTTTGTTTATTTTATTTATTGATTTATTTATTAACTTAATTTACTGGTTTATTTATTTATTTAATTTATCGATTTGTTTGTTTATTTCATTTATTGATTTATTTATTAACTTAATTTACTGGTTCATTTATTTATTTAATTTATCGATTTGTTTGTTTATTTAATCTATTGATTTTTTTATTTATTTAATTTATTGGTTTACTTGTTCATTCAACTTATTGATTTATTTATTTATTTAGCTTATTGAATTATTTATTTAGATTTATTAGATTTTTTGTCAGATATGTCCATGACTATTTAATAGGCCAGAGTCTCGCTCGTTATCGGAATAAACCAGACAAATCACTCCACCAACTAAGAACGGCCATGCACCACCAACCACCGAATCAAGAAAGAGCTCTCAATCTGTCAATCCTCACGGTGTCCGGGCCAGGTGAGTTTTCCCGTGTTGAGTCAAATTAGGCCGCAGGCTCCACTCCTGGTGGTGCCCTTCCGTCAATTTCTTTAAGTTTCAGCTTTGCAACCATACTTCCCCCGGAACCGAAAGACTTTCGTTTCCGGGAAGCTGCCCGTCAAGGCGTATTTACCGCCGACGGAACGCTAGTTGGTATCGTTTACGGTCAGAACTAGGGCGGTATCTGATCGCCTTCGAACCTCTGACTTTCGTTCTTGATTAATGAAGACATTCTTGGCAAATGCTTTCGCAGTCGGACGTCTCGCTATGGTCCAAGAATTTCACCTCTCACGCAGCGATACGAATGCCCCCGTCCGTCCCTCTTAACCATTATCTCACATCAGAAAACCAACAAAATAGAACCGAGATCCTATTCTATTATTCCATGCACGAGTATTCAGGCATAAGCCGTGTGAAGCACTCAAACATGGAGAGTTCACTTCTTGATTTGCAGCGGAATGAATCATTCTTTTCACATTTCTTCTCATCGCATTTGCGGTTCTTCTTTTTCTGCAATATTTCTAATATTTGATTACCATTTCATAAGCATTTTGACTGTTTCACACTTGTCGAATATTTCTTGGTATTAATCGCTTGGAAACCATTTCTTGTAAGCTGAACTCTCTTGATGGATTTGTGCCACCGAAACTCCCTTGCAGTCAAAATCTTAGAACTTTATATCTCATTCGCACCGCACTTTCCACATTGTAACTTTGCACGCACTGACTGTTATAACCATTGCAAACTCTTGAAATGGAACAAAGAAACTGACGGCAATCGACGATAGGGATAAATTTCGACTGTCATAGAATTCGTCAGACGGATTTGTGCGATCAAGGAAAATGTTGCTTCTGGGAATGACGCTCAGTAAAAAACTGAGTAAGTAGTTCATAAATGTTTTATTAAGGCAAGTGGTTCAATTATGTACTCATTTAGGACAGTCCTCGAATTTGATGCAGTTTCCTTTTCCGTCACGTACGAAGCCTGCACTAGCGATACATTCACATCCTGGTGGTTTGCATTCCTTGGTGCAAGGCACAACTTTTTGTGCACATGTTCCTTCACATCCTCGACACCTCGACCATTGCTCGTTTGGTTTGGCACACTTTCCCGCTTCTACAATCACAATATTTTTTAGTTTTTCATCGTACAGTATCGAGATAATCCCATCACAATTTCTCCTGGTGGAGAGTACTGGAATAGATTATTGCATGAGGATTTCCTCAAAACTTAGCAATAAAATGAGATCATTTGCCATAAAATATACAAATAGAGCTCGTAAAAATCACCTCTTCTTGGCATCTTTCGTGGGCATTCAGAGACAGGGACGCATCTTCCATCGAGCGTTCGTCTCATTCCTCTTCCAGGACTGCACTCACATGATGGCGGTCGACAGCTGAGTGCACATGGCGTCTGCAAATTTTGCACCACAAATTCTTCTTTGATCTTCCGGTTTGACTTTCGAAACAATAATTTGTCGCGGGAAATGTATACGCATGTATCAGTATGTGTATCCTGGACATTTCTAAAATCACCAAACACTCGAGTTGTCATGCACAGTTTATCGCATGAACGTTTTTTTCTGTCCTTAATAGATCAGAGTTATGAGCATTCGAAAGTCCCAGAAGTATGACTGAAAAATTTGGAATGTGCATTTTAGGACAAAATGATGAGGATGCAAGGACGATAGCTGAATCAAAGTTCTCACAAGGCCTTCGTTGTAAGAAAAAAACATTAAAGTGTCATGCACGATGGCTGCTCACAATTTCAATATTTATTCCCTGACATCATCAAATTTTGTCTGTAATGACTGATTATCGTGTGTTAAAAGAATGAAGAAATCTTATCTAAAAATAGAAGGTGAAAACTATCCATCGAATATATATCTTTCAAGAAATCAAAGCAGTTCGCCTCATCTAATATGAAACTTTCGGCAAACTATGTGATAACAAATGCACGTCGGAGGAACTAGTCTACCATCTCATTGCACAATTGGATGAACGAGTTTCGTGAATCACAAACAGAATATAAACATGGCTGAGATCGATGTCAAATGCGATTTGAATGATTGCTAAATATTTGATTTTTGCGGCAAATTTGAACTCTTCTGCAATTTCTGTTGAAGTTTTTGAATCAAACTGAAAGCGCCAATGAAAACTCAGCCTATATTTCAGCAACACTCATCAAATTTTTTGCCTCTTGCTTCGGTGATACCGAGGTGAAGCAAATCAGATAGACAGGCAGACGGGTCACGTATCACTTCAGGGTGCTTTTCAACTATAGATTTCCGAAGGGAGTAAAAACAGAATAAACTTAGGAATGTTCATCTGTCTAGTATGAATAGAAGAGGAAGCTAAAACATTCCTGGAAAGTACATGCTTAGGACGCTAACCACCAGCAAAATAATTCATTCGTAAGGAGAGTATCAACGTGCCATACGTTTTCGTCTTGGCCGCATTTCAGCTCGCAACCGGTGCATTCAGTCCAAACCTCGTTCTTGCCGCATGGTTTGCGAGCACTCGCATAAGCAACGAGTATCTGAAATTCATGCCGTTCCACTTTATGGTATGAAAGAAAAAGAGGCACTCTGAAAGAGATAAATGGCGAATACTTTGTTCACCCTTGACAAACGGAACTTGTAGAGGAAAGAGAGAAAAAGGAAAGAGGGAGGGAAAGAAGACAACTTGCGTATGTGCCTAGAAAATGAAAAAATGTAGTCGAGCGGATGAAGCAAAGTTTCACTGATATTTGGCCATTACTCGTACGTCATTGATTTAGAAATGGAAGATTTTATTCGGTAATCATAGCCTTATAAGCGACTACTGAAATATGTCAATTAATTATTATTACAGTATGTTCACTAGAATTGAGTGAACAACGAAATACAGTGGAATGTGAGGATGACATCGGCTGCAATCGATGTTCCCTGAGTTCTTTAGCATTCTAGGAGGACATATTGCCAAACTTCGCAAAATGCTGAAAAATTGCAGTTTCGAAAGTGGCTAAATGCGGCTAACGAAGCAACGAAGCAAAAGACGGCTAAATGAACTCTCTCTCGCACGCTCCTACTGCTCTGCTCTTAATAACTCCTCCTCATCCTCGAGAAAACTTGGGGACTTCACATATGTGACTATAATCGAACAAAAAATAACTCACGAACAGTACAGCCGCCGAAAACATTTGGAGAGTGTTTTGGAGAGAGAATTGAAGCACAACTGTCGCCTAACACTTCGTCAGCGTCTTATATGGGTGCCTTCTGAACTTCGTTAACCGAAGTAAATGTGAGCAGAACGTTTTCGTCCTTCTGCTTGCTAGATCACATCACTCGAAAAACGCTTCAATCAATGTCATAGACAATAAGCGCTTTTTTGGAATTGCCTCTTCGGCATAATTCATCAAATTCAAAACACGAGATGATCGCTGATGACGCTGAAACGCGACAGCAAATACGCGCACCCTACGTACTCGACCCATTTCTACTGCGCCACAACCGAAAGTTCTAGTCCGCTAGGGTGGGTGCCATTGTAGCTTTGATCTCAACGTACTGTTGTTTTGGAACTATAGTGACTTGCATAAAAGTGCTGTACCTAATTCCTCATCCTAGAAACCTCTAGGCCTGCCACAAGCGAAGTTTTCCTCGCTGTTCTCCTGAATCATTCGTGTTACCATATTTTTTGAGTTGTCATTAAAAAGCGTTGCGATCCATTTATTCATTTTACCTTGTCATGCACGTAGTTACCTTGTTCCATTCCCTTTATAGCAACATCTTTAGCGTAGTTGCATCAAGCACCATCAGCGTGCACCAATGAGACGCAAACCATGCACCAGAAGCCATTGTTGAAATGATTCAGTTTCATCCTGAGATCCACAAACAGACCGCACACTAGAAAATTGGCCGATTCTTTTAACCAGGCATATTGAAATGTGATTATTTGTTGTCAAAATTAGTCGGCGACCCATAAAACTGATATCATGAGTAGATGATGGAAGTTTCGTAAGAACTTACATGAATATACGTCATGGGGTTGCAGTAAATTGGAACTGCCTGTGCTGCAGTTTTGAACAAACCGTTGTCAATAAAGTGTCAGTGTGTTTTCGAAGTGCGATGAACGAGCTCGAGACGGCAGATTAAAATCAGACGAGAGGCAAGGAATGATGGGAAGTCCTAACAAATCAGCACTTTTTGTGACTGTATAATCCTTCTGGAAAAAAGAAACACTCTTATGTGACGTCTACTAACGATTTGGTCATTACCCCCGTTTTCATCTCCTTCGGCCCTTCATGCCCTTCATTTCATCTCCGTATCGTTTCTATTTGGCCATGAAAACAACAGTTGATACCATCGATCCTGTCGTTCACATATCAGCGGACTAGTGGATGGTCTCTCATGAGGTTCACTCGGCAATGCTCGGCATCTGTGCTAATTGCCTAGTAATCACATATATTATTATTACCACAAATTCGTGAGGGGTAGTAAGGACAGGAAATTTGTGGAACATGTTCGTGATTTGCCGAACATCAAGAAATGGATTGCTGAGCGACCAAAGACAAAAATCTAAAATGCCGTCGTCTCTGGAAGTATGCTATTCTAACAACGTTGTTGATTGCCTCTTGCGGGCTTCCTGCATTTGCATAGCACATGACACATGCATCGAATTGGTTCATTAGTTATGACATTTTTTTAGACTTCACTCCAAAGAGATGTCAAAAGTATTTCGCTAATATTTTCCTGTTTTCCCCAACCTCAGAGCAAACATTGCAGAAGTCTTCACTAAGAACTTTATTTCATCTTAAAATGAGCAGTACGGGTGTTTTCCTGAAACATTTCCCTGCGAAAAAACCTCATTCATACATCTAGGAGTGGGAAATGGTTTTCAATGTTTTATGAACGTTCTGCGCAAGTCTCAACGATGAAAGTGGAAATCGATTTCTGCAGCGAACGCTGATACGATTCTGTAATTCGATTTGATGATCGTTGCTGCTAGCCACGATCATTTACAGGATGATACCGCATGTTTCGGAAAATACGCTTCAAAGTTTATTTATGGAAACATCCGTTTATTTAATTCCAACTTACTCTTATTTATTCATTTCAAATATAATTTGTGTAATTGCCTGCCGCGGAATATAATTATCTGTCTTGAATCTTCCAGCATTTTGCTCGTTAAACCTGCCCCACCTAGATTCTTCGAAGCAGGTCTTGATCAGGAGTCGCTGCGAGGTGGGCAGTAAAGAGAAGAGGCTTTGGTGGGGGGGGGGGCTGAAAATATCAAAGGCAAATCTGTGTGCAGTAGTAACGGTAGTCACAAGCAGACGAATATACCGGCATGTTTACAGTATCTTGCATTACAGTATCTACAGAGCTTTATAGGGCGGCGTCGTTTCTATGGCCTCATCTTTCTCGCAGTATCTGCGTGTTTGCATACCTGTCTGTTGTTTCTGATTGCTCCAACTCAGAGGCTTCGAAGTTAAGTTGCGATATTGGTGAATGCAATACACACCACTGAATCACTTCGTATCCACCCTACCGCGTCGACCCATCACCTTCAAAAGGGATTATTAAGGCTTAGAAGTGCTAAGAGTTTGTATATATCCAGTCAACTTTTCGTTATACACCACACGCCGAACAAAGAAAAATATTCGGTGAAAGGATTGTATGATCGATTGAGTCAATTAAAATTCAGCGCATTAGCTTGCATATTTTATCGTCTGTTGATGTTTCTAGTGGGCAGTTGATTGAAACGCGAAAATACGAATCATGCTAAGTGTGCAGACACCGCTGTCTCTGTTTTTTCTTCTGTGAAAATGTTATGGGTTCATGACGTTGTAAACAATGAGAAGAGACCTGGCCAGCCTTAGCACATGTTGAAAGCTTTGCGTCACACGCAAACGCGTTTCTATTTTGGCACACCGCACAAAGACTAGGATTCACACAAGCTGCAAACTAATTCGTGAAGTTGGTGATTTCAAGCATAATACTGGAGCACTTTTTGCGTACAACTGAGCAATGAACAAGTCAATGAGAGGTGTTTTCCAATTTCGGTTATTTAACCACCCGGTTGGAAGAATAACAGTGGTCGCATTAAAATTGGAGTCGTTTCTTGTACACAACCGACCGACTGCTAGCATCGTTTCCTTGAAAAATAGAGTGTAAACTCTGTGGTTTGGCCTGTCAAGCGTGTTCCGCATCCATATTGGAAGTCCGCTCAATGAACAACAAAGCTTACACCTTCAGTGTTTCCCATTACCAATCTATAACATCCAAGCGTCTAGTTGTATCAGTTTTCAGGTTGTTCGCTTATTGGCGCGAATATGCTGTATCAGTCGTTTGAACAGCAAAGGTTGAAGCTTCAAAGCCATATGCAATATGCCGCAAGACAAAATTGGCCTGCAAATTTCAAGGCACCTTTGATTGCAAATATGTCCTGCAGAAGCTGAGCTATCGAAAGGAGTTCGGGTTTAGAATGTCGCTCTATGCGTGGATAACACCAAACCTATGCCATGATAGTAGCTTTTGCGTTGGCAGTTTGAAACACAACAAGACATACACACGCATGCAGGCGGAATTTTGGTGGCAATTCTTTAAAACTATGGAAGTCCAAAAAAACGATCGGCAACTAGATGGATTACGCGAGATTGATATGTTACCAAAATGAGCCACTTTGTTTGTTGGTCAGCCGGTAAAACTGGCGACCCCACTGAACGACTATCCAACAAATAGAAGTGAGGGATATTGGCTAGCGTAGAGGCAGACAATGTAGTTATCATATAGTACAGGATGCCAATAAACGGAGGTTATTTGTGGGCCACATCGGAGACGCTCTATACTTCAGAATAGGCAGATTTGTCGTCACTAGCAAAGGAATGTTGTCCTTGAAAAGCTGCATCAAAGAAAAATGCAGCGTTCATATGCTTCTAGATATCAGTGCATCATGACTTTTCTAATTCCGCGCGAATAGCATAATTATCCCATATTCAAAAAATGGCATTGTTATCATGAGTCAAGTATAGGTAACCAACCGTGTTGTGCTTACTCGAAGCAGTATCATGTGATTTGCAAATCATTTTCAGCAAATTCCCAAAGGTTCCTTTTGATGATAGGAAAACAAGAGCAAATACTAGAAAGTGTTCAAAGAGAAGATGGGAAGGATAACGATTAACGGAGTTCGTATTTTGTTATGCTATAGTTGAAGGAAAACCATTGTGGCACGATATGGAGGAGTAAAAGAGGAGATAGAGGGTAGGAATTAGCTCAGGCCTATTTAGCAGTAACGAGCCCAGTCCTTCTTTAAGCAAAAAATTGAGGTGTGCTGACGGTGGAAGATCAAGTCATTGCTGCTTTTAAAAGAAGCATTGCATGTGCAGACCAGCATAAAGCAAAAGTAATACTTTAGCAATCAGTATATTCCTCACAGCATTTTGCAATTTTGTGGGTGGGGGAAAGGGAGAGGTGAACGAGCAAGTGTTGACGAAGAAGCTACTAAAAAATGTGCCACTTCGTAGATTGTCTAAGTCTGCGCATCAGAAACCTCGAATGTAAAAGTTTTTATTGAAATATGCAAATTCACAAAAAACAGAATAGACCCTAATATGGCGTCTTCGGTCGCTCAGCTATCCATTTCTTGATGTTGGGCAGTTCGCGAACACGTTCAACGTATTTCTTCAGCTGAGGATGGCCGCCAAGGAAGTCGGGCACTATTGTCTCCCAAGTAGCCAGGGAATCGGTGATCACAAGATCCGCCCATGTGACCGATTTACCCACGATGTATCCGCTGCCCGATTTTGCAAGGAATTTCTCCAGTAATGGAAGATGCTTGTCGCGTGCCGGAATAGCAACCTCTTTCAGCAGCTTCTCCTAAAAGCAAAAGTATATGAAGTCATTCTAGGAGAACATTGATAGCATACTTAGAATTTAGCAATCCACTTCAGATTCCCTGGGGCAAAAACTTTGCAGATTCACGTGCTGTACGATGAAGCAAACATAATCGAGAAATAGAATTCACCTCCAAATTGTGCCTCAGCTCGTTAAGTCGTATTAGTAATCAACTTATTTTTTCGATATCCTTGGAATTATTTAAAACTATGAATGCACAATAAATTAAAAAGATGAGATTATTTAAAAACTATAAATGCAAAATAAATTAAAATAATTGGACAAGAAAATAGTGAAAATAGATCGTAGTTGTAAAAAGGATATCCAGAGAAAAGAACAAAGACTTTAAAGGTGCATACGTTTCGACCCTTATTCGTTTACGTGAGTTATGCGCGGGTCATCGTCAGAACGATACGCATAACCCTGTTAGCTAAATGATGAAAAGTTGTAATGTTAGTGAAATATCAAAGATGAAAGAGTGCACAAATTTCGCCGAAAATATAACACTTCAACAAATTGCTTGTCACCCTCCGAAGCGATTCTACACGCATTTTTGTCTCACTTCTTCCGTTTTTTGCCTTTCA
The DNA here is from genome assembly GCA_037389465.1 of Baylisascaris procyonis. NCBI lineage: Eukaryota > Metazoa > Nematoda > Chromadorea > Rhabditida > Ascarididae > Baylisascaris > Baylisascaris procyonis. Next base: position 890,337 of record JAZARR010000221.1, read on the forward strand.
ACAGATAAATAAGAAGAGAAATAAACGAAAAAGTCAAGCAACCAACTTTGTCGCCCTCTTCGAATCCGAAGACCACCCTGAAATATGGTCTTAATTCTGTCAAGAAGTCCTTGAATTGGTCATATATCGAATCCACTTGTGCCTCCTCCATTGGCGTTTTCCCAGCCAGACCTAAATAGATAGTACCTCATAACGATGACAAGTTTCTTCGTATTGCGGTCCAGAATTTGGTTTACTAGAAGAAAGTAGCGCAACAACAAAAACTCGGACAATCTGTTTTTATGCTACAGCAGATCGCCAAAAACGGGCAGTGCTCATGCATCTAAAGGAAAAATAGAGTGTAGAACAACGACCTCACGCATTCAACCAAATGCGGAAGGAATTTTGAATGAACGATACACTCATATACATTGTTTCGGGAATATCTTTGGCAAACTGTACCGCTGATCAATCTCAGGATAATTTGGAAGCCCAACAGAATACAGTGCCTCTCTTTGATCATCTTAGAAGTGCTATATCGCGGCCAGAAATAAATAACGATACCCGTCACTATAACAGTCGGCAAGATAGATGAGTTAATAATGTTCGGCTGATCAAAACAATGAGTCCAGAGATCAGCATGGAAAATAAAAGGCTGACAGATTCCTACCACTGTGGCTGAGTGAACTCGAACCGAAACATTTTGAACTGAATGTGTTGCTTAAAAGCTCAAGAAGCACTTACCGAATTGTCTGCCGAGGTATCTGTAGATAGCAGCACTCTGTGCAAGCACTTCTCCATCCACTTCGAGCAATGGCACTTGACCAAACGGAGTCTCTGGAAAACAGTTTTGCTGTACTTTTTATGTGAATCCTTTGTCCCACGGCTCTTTACTGCTTTAAAGCAATATGGATCTTTCCATACATGGCAAGGATGGGGTGAGGAGCTAAATACCACAACGGAAGTATCCACGCAATGAAATATGCACAGCTCAGTGCAGATCAAGCAGTGAACATACTTGATTTGAGCGCAGGCCAATCCTCTTTCTTGAGACGGTTGTCCTCGAATTTCACGCCTGCTTGGTGGAAAATAAGGCGTGCACCCTCACCCAGGCCACGAATATCGAAGTAGGTGAGCTTGTACTGCGGCATATTCCTTGCTAAAAAAAGGAAATTTAGGAAGTGCAATGGTACTACAGCCTACAGCTTCAAACGCATTGTTAAACGAGGCTTCTGCAAATTTCTAAATAATGGGGCTAAACCAACATCACGTTGTGCCTGTACGTCTATGCATGTATGTGTCTGCATGTTTGATCGTTTTAGTAATGCAAGAAAGGTGATAACATGAAATCTGACGAACATGACCAGCAGAGTAGGATGACATTTTGTATTCCATTTCGTCCCAATCGTTAATTCTAATGAAAGGCTTTCTCTATGCGTTATAAAAGTTTCAAGTGGCGCAAAATTTCATGTAAATTTCTGAACTGGAAGGGTGAAGAGGACAATATTATACACTGACTCATACAACCGGTCTGTTTCGAGGAAAAAAAAAGTTGCATCTCGTGTAGTGCGTTGAATGTGGATGAAAGATGGATTTTTTGGCAATACGTCTGTATAAATGTTTAGTGCTATTGCAAAATTACTAAACATTGCACTGATGCAAATCACTGTGAATCATTTTTCAGTTATTCATTACCAAGGTAATACATAACGGCTAGAGAAGCATGACCCAAGAATCCTTTACATAATGTATAAAAAAAGAGAAGATAAAATCTAATCTTAAAAATTCCATCCGATCCTATGTAATGCGCTATGAATGACGCAGTAGAGCGAGTGAATAAAATTGTAGAGGAGTGCAGCAATGGGCAACTTGAAGTTAACGCAGAGAAAACTTGCAACATATTGTATTGCCTTAACAACGGTAAAGAAACGTCTAACTAAAATGCGAATGCAGCTATGGAATCTTGTTAAATTCGTTGAGTGAATCGGCAACATAAAAAACGCTGAATTAGACAACTAATTTGCCATTATTATGCTTTAATTTGCCATTATGGCCAAGATTGAGTCACAGCATCTTAGCTCATCTAAAGGTCATTAATAGTAGGTAAATCGTTTGGAGTATCTATTTTCCCGGTTTCGCATATTCAAAAACCTATTTAACCATTCACTTTGCAGCGAAGATTTAAGCAGAAGTTATATAGCATTTTGCGTGCCCAAAAGAGATTCCCTCTTGCTATTGAAAGACGATCCCAGAGATGAAACCGTTCATCTTTTTTTTCTTTGAAAAATTAATCACTACAATTAGAAAAAACTAATATGAAAGCAAAATTTAGCCCAGAAACATGCAAAAAAATTTCATTTTTAAGAAAATGCAGTAAATATTCCGTTTATATAAAAGGCCGTATCCGAAGCGAATAATGGTGCTAAAACTCACTTTGTCAGTGTACCACGATATACTATGATATTCCGACTCTAATTTATAGGCAACACTAAGGTCAGTTGACAATGTGAGTAATATTCATGAAAAATTGAGCACTGATCGAAAAATAAATAAACAACAGAAGAGGCATAGTTGTCACAGTTCGTATTTTTGCAGATCTGCTCGCCCCTAACAGCGCTATAAAATGCAAATCACTTTTCAACTATTAAACTTGACTTAGGACATTCAGGTGTTTCATATACGTGAGCATTGTTGCAAGCTTCACCCCTCATTTGTTTGAATAATTTGGTGCATTCAGCACTCATAAGCCCGAATATTTCGTATACTGGTTGGCTTATGATAGTATTTAGAACACGAAAACCATTTACACAATTACTCTCCATATTTAAATGAGTGGACTTTGTGCCGTCATAATGCGATTGGGGCACTATGTGCAAATGGCTGCTCCATCTTCCATCTAAGTGTCGTTTTTACCTCCCTATTTTTATTTTAAACCATTAAAAATCAATAGCTGAATTAAGCGAGAATCCGCTCTTCTTTTGGAAATGGATGAAAATTCGACTCCGTTGAGACACTCGTTCGCATAGCATTCTAAATGAATTATACGAGTGCAAAAGTCCGATCACTAGAACATCTGAAGATTACTCCTCGATTCAAATGATAAAACGTTTCTAAAATTTGATTAAATGAAGTCGTTTTGAGATGGGAGACACCCATTCCGCCTCATTAAGCTTCATGCTTAGGTTTTTTCCCATTTGTGAATTGAAAGTGGAAAACAAACAGATAGATAGGAACAAGCTTGGTTCGCATTGCTAAAATACGGTTTAAAAAACCTGCAAATCAAACAGGTTCTGCAAAGCGGCAGTAGTGATCGATTCTGGACTGCAGACCGAAAGTTATAGCCAAAAGAACTTGTAATGACTGGTTTGTATGGATAGAAGAGCAGCCTTGAGGGCTATCCGTCGAATTATCCACAAATTTCAGGTCGATGGAGACTCCGTTCAGATAATCGTAACACCTCAACGCGTCGAAATTGAGAGTACAAAGAAAAGTGGACAGGATTTCTCAGCGATAACTGCAGTTAGAAATAATTCACATATGAATAATTCGATAAAACTGTCGTAAAGATTAGTTGCTAGATTTGATTATATAAAATCCTCTAGACGTATTTTTATCCTGATTCTAAATTTGCAAATAGTTATCATCGATCGATGTATGGCTAACCGTAAAATAAAACAACGATTTCAATTGGCCGCTCTATTGACACACTACTTTAAACACACAAAAAAGCAAGAACGAAGCAACTGCGATGTATGCAACGCCGAACGATTCGAGTGGCTCAGCTGCCTTCAACACTTCGCTTTTATACTGCCACTACAAGCATAATTCGCACAAACTATAGACTATTACGCACAGAAAGAAGTGTGCACGTGAAGTGATCATTGTTGACATCGTAGTGACAATGATTTAAAGTTGTTGATTAGGGCAATGAGATCATCGACTAGATGGGAGAGGGGAAGGGATTGATCGCAATATTTCAACGTCCTCCACTAGCGGCAAGGATTATAACTTCATTTGCTAAAATTTTTAGCTAAAACGGCAAACAAGTATTCTAAGAACGATGGGGATTTTCTAATAGCGCGATACAACGCTCGTAAGCACGAAATGTGTCCACTCGATCAACATCGGGAATAATCTTGCAAAACATCAAACAAATGCTTCCTTCAGCATCTCTAAAAATATTTTTCTGCATCGATAATAGTGATTTTAATTGTTTCAACAAAGAGATTACTTAGAGTTTTTCGGCGAAGGTAAAAATTGTGAAAGTGTTAAAGGTAAATGAATTTTTAAAAAATGACCTAAAATCATACATACATGTTGGAAGAGGGAACCATAATCGTAAAGATCAATGAAATGCAGACCAATTTCCACAAAAGATCTCTTTGTTGCACTTAGCTTTTATTTTTCAAAGATTATGAATGTGAATGACGTCATAGCAAATGTCATTCTATAAACATCACATGGAAATAAGAAAGAGATCATTGTCAACGAATGCTGTTGTGAAATATCTGTATTATGAGCATGAGCTTTGCCCATTTCAAAGTTCACTGTGTAAAAATAAAAAGGAAGGGAAACGCTAGGCAAAGCTTTCAGAATAAACGGAGGAAATCATCGCAAAGAAGAATAATCAGAAAGGAACCTAAAATTTTACTTTATTTTATTTTACTTTAATCGACAAAGCATTCATTACGAATAGGTGTCTCTTCATATCGCTTCCACTTCCACTTAGCTGAAGTTATACGGTAGCGTGGAGGTTAAGGCTTAGGCTCGTCTCCTGCCCATCGGATACTGACGAGTCGATTCATCGTTGTTCCACTCAAGAAGAGGATTCGGACTTGCTCCACCGCCTTCGTCCCTATGAGGCGCGTGGTTGAAGTGACTCGATAGGACGAAGCCAAATAGTCTAGTCGGAGCCCTCTTTAAACCGACCGCGCAGTAACCAATACCAAACAATGAATGACCTAAAATTATGCAAATTGAAAAGTTGAACTCCATCGAAGTGAGGAAAAGTGACATCTAAACCAATCATTATTATGAAATTTTATATTACTATAAATTTTTTCGAAGAGGAAATGTGGACAATTTGGGGGTCTCAATGAAACAAAAAGAACATCTCGTGCCAACTTTCCTGATTAATTTTTCTAGTATTAAAAATATATCAACGAAGGAATGCCAATTACATAAATTTCATAAAAGAAATACTTTTATGAAAGAACTTTGTTCGATTTAATTTATGGACGTTTAAAAAAACAATGTTTGGAATCACAATATCAGTAGGGAAACGTTTACAAGTGTAGCGCTAAAGTAGCTTGATGTTGAAGACGAAAATGGGAAAACAAAGCAGAATGGAGAGATAGAGGAGGAAATACCGCTAAGAGTTGATATCGCTGAAGAGCTGATAACATTGTATAATGGACCTGATTGTCATGCTCATCTGGTGATAGTAACCTATACAAATATTAAGCTCCTCTTTGAATATTTCCATAACGATAGTTTTATCAATCCGAATATTTGGGTTATATAATTGAAATTGAAGCGTCTTTAGATTTGTTAATTTCTGCGTTCTCAGACTTATTAATTTGCATTTAGTACATCGATGGATGTAGCCGTAAATGACGTCTTTGCATTCGTAACGATAACGCAATTCGAATTATCAGCTGAACACATTCTTTGTGAATTATAGTATTCATTCGATGCGTGTGCAGCCATGTTTTTGCACATCTATTAAAGGTTTTCGCTTGACTGATAAAAGCAAAAACACTAATAATAGCCGATCTGATGTGTACACTGAAAAGAGAGTGATATTTGCAACTCGATAAGTGCGCTTCGAAGACTGCACCATTTTTCAGTGGAGAAGCAAAGAACGGGACGATAAATAACAGTAAAAGTTTAATGTCGGTCTTAGGAAGCAAGGCATGATCTGTGCTTTTTTGCAGTCTAATCGAATAGGTCTCCTATAGTGTAGATATTAAAAATAAAGTATAGCACCCAAAAACGTTCTCTCATTTTCTTACTTTTTGTTCTCTGATCAAAGTGAATTCTTATGCTCTACAATTCCTGAAATAATAATTTCGTTTTTATCGATATCTGATCAAAGTGCGGCAAAAATTTCCTATTTTAGATTTTACACTTATGAATGCACAATCCACATAAAGGAAATGTCCACTCGAAAAGAAATCAACTATACGAGATTACTCTGTAAGTTTGATTGCTGAGTTTTTGCGGGTAACCAACGAACGAATATATGCACACAATTAACGTCGCTAGAGTCAATCCTTTCACAAATTCTATGAATTTCCATTAAAATTACATCGTAGGTGGATTTTATTGCTTTATGTTGCAAATAAATTGCAAACACCCTTGCAAACGAATATTCGCAAGAAAAGCACTACAATGGCGTCAGATCTGTGCGCCTATGCATTTGTGTACGTATCTTTGTCTGATCTAATCAATGATTCCAATTCAGGAATAATGAGGTTCAAATTACGAGATTTGATGGGTATATTTCTAACGGTGCAGTAAATGACTATGGCAACCTTACATTGACCAATGAATTCCGAGAATTGCGAACAACCAGAAGTGCCAAAAATTGCATAAAGATGGGCTTGTTACGAACGGTTAAATCTGAAATGTTTGTAACATTGTTGTGATACCGATTGATTCGATTAGAACTTTAATGTGCTGTCACAAATGTTTCATTTCTACTGTTACTTTAACAATTAATAAAAGCTGTTCGTTTGAATCGCGAAAATGCTAAAGTGCATATCGTCGCAGTATTTGCGCACCTCTATGAGGACGTTCTAAGGCAGAAATTGCTGCGAACTTGTAAGTAATTACTAACTGATCTGGTACAATAATTTGCAGACTGTCAACAAAATATGGAAAAATGTAGAATTGGTGATTGTGGAATAGTATTACAGAAATCGAAATAAAAAACGGTCGCCCTCCAACACGCAAGAAACATGCACACCAAAAAAGGAACGAAAAAACAAGGACACCTATAACACCACGCTGTTTCCTTCCATTTGCTGCGCAGCAATTCGCTTTGCATCCTCTTTGGTTGTATGGTGCATCTTGTATTGATTGAAATGCCTCCGAGACAACATCATCGACCACAGCATTGAGGGGCAACTATGTTTGTGGAATGCGGTGCAGTGGTCACTTGCGCCGCGCTGTCATGGAAACGGAACGCTACTCCACTAGTAGTGTTTAAATATGAAATCTATCGCTTTGCTTATTTATATACGAGAAAACGAAGATAACTGAAGAATATTGTAGAAAGCCGCTAAAGACATTCTGGAGGGTGAGTGACGGTGAAACTAACGTGCTGCGTACTACGTTTGCAGATAACGCGTGTCGCTATTTTTATTTATATGCCAATGCTTGATTGAAATCTTTGTTTCATATGTGTTGCATAAACGTTTACTTTTGAGAAGTAATCCATTCTCAAGTGCGATCGCATCGTTTGGAATTTATTTACCCCTTCCATTTAGCCCTTTGCCTCCCTTCCATTGTTTGTATAGGCGGAGGAAGGGGTGGTAGAAGTGGAAGGGCGAGTATGAGGAGCCGCAAATAAACATCCGTATCGATTATATGCTGCTATACATCTTTAGTTCCGAATCCAATAGGGTTAATAGAGATTATACATTGCATTGAGACTTTGTGCTTGTGCATGGCTTGATTACCGATTGCGCAAGCCTCATATAATTGCGCTTTCGATTATTTTCCATCTGAAGACCAGATGGTTGGTAAACGTACATTCATGGCTTACAACCTCTATCACACCGTCGATGCACATAAAATGAAGTTTAGAGAAGTTCACCAACTATAACGCATGTTCTGACTTATTTGTTGCCCTCTCAGGGCGGGTATGAGCAAAGTTTTATTTATGGCGTTCGGAAATCCAGGGATTCTTCACTTGCATTCGCACAGTTCCCACGTTCGAGGCGCTGACTTCGGAGATTTCGGGTTTCCTTCAAAATGCCCAACTTCAGGGTCTCCAACTTTTACGGTCTCAAATGACAACATTATTGAAAATTATGAATTAGATTCGTCTTGGGGTATAAAGTGTCAGTTCTGCGACCAATTTTTTTGAGCTAGAACTTCAAATAGTTGTTAATTTCATCCCTTACTTTGTACCCCGCAGTTTTGACTCATAGCTTCAGCTTAAATGAGTAAGTCTTTTGCGATCATGTAGCAGCAGAAAGAGCTTATTTACTGGTATAGTTAGGGATTGAGTTTCATCGATGAACTGAATGCATTTAGTTGATAATCGGGTAGTTATGTTGTGTTTGTAAGGGTCTCTTTTTCTAGCTTTAGTTGCAAATAGGAGACTCAAGATTCAGAACGATGTCAACTGCTCAATTCCCTCAACCTCACCAACGTTGTCACGTTTTCAGTAATGTAAAGATACGCTAAAAACATTGAGGTATACCTCGTTTAATCCTTACACTCACATCCTCATATACTTTTTTCTGCAGCCTTATCCTCTTGCGATCAATTACTTTACTAAACTTGATAGACGTAAGAGCATTCGGTATATATTTTTCTGATTGTAAGTGACGAGTCTTTTACTCTTTTATCGGCTCTGTTATCTAATAATATGCAAATTTAGGTTGAGCTTATAAATTATGCAAATATTTCACTTTCGGTTTTCATGTAGACAATAAGAACGGTATGTTGGCATTTCCTCAGTGTTTAGTGCAGAGAGTCACTGTTGGGAAACTTTTGGCTATACTCATGACTCATTAATACTGAGATTCCACAATGTTTGCATCAGTGTGTGTGAGAGTGACACAAATAATAGAATTCCATGTGAAAAGATTCGCTCGAATAACACGCCGACTGCTTTCTATTCCATAGTTTTGCTATTAATCATATACGTTTATTCGACTGCCTACTCTTTTGAGTATTTGAACGATTGTTGTTCAATGCACGATCATCGATAGCCTTGTGTTTCATTAAAGTCATTCAAGTTGCATAGCCCACGCCTGTTGAAGAACATTTGCATATAGGGGATTCATAGCCAGATTTCATGAAGTACCAAAATATGTGTGAGAAATTATTCTTGATACAGTTTTCGACCGATTTACCAGTTAATTAGGTTTGTCAAAAGAACAAGAACAGTTGCAGTTAAAAAAAACTTCTATTGCATGAAGCTACAACGGAGATTAGTTATAATCGCATGTTGTACATTATGCGGACTTGTATCAATAAACGCCTGGAACGTTCTTATGGCGGAGTGTGCGAGAAAGGGTGAGTAAAGAACGGTGTTGTACCTATTTGCTTTCAGGTTGGATTTCTTTCCGGTTCTGAGGATAGTGGGAAGGATGCGTAAAATATCTGTAGCGATTTCTTCAACACCGCAGTTTCTAATATTTTGTAATCTTTTATAAGCGATCTCACATATAAATAGATTTTTGATGCTTATGGCCTTCATTTTTTTTTTCTGTTGCCTCTTCTAGATCGTGCATCTGAGTTATTCTGCTAACCACTGATATCGGTACAGCAATTGTATTTATCTTACTGCTCTTATATGGTTTTGCTGACTTTGCTAGCTTACAGGAAATATGAACTGTAGATGATCGAACACAGCTATGTAACCTGCGGCGACTAGGCGCTCTCAGAGCGATGACGCGAAACATTTTAACGGCCACATGGTCTGATCTGAATTCGGTGAGTGGACCCCGAGGTTTGTTCACCTGCGGCTACAATGCATTCTCATCAATCTACCATACAGGTTTGCATTTGCAAAGCGCGTTATGGCAATATTACATTCATGGCCATGTATATGTGAATTTGTTTGTTTGTTCGAAATCTTCAACTCGGGAATCATAGTTTCATGGATATAATATACACTCCATGTACCAACTTTCATGTTGATCCGTCGACCTCGAATGTTGATCTGTAGGCTTTTCGTCAGATCTTAAAGTTTGTATGAATTTTGCAGGTGATCAAATCATGTTTTTATCATTTAACGTGACTCCTTTACACAAGATTGGTGTTGTAGATCAGATCAATTCAAACACTAATACGTATAGCTTATGAGAGTGAATAGTTCCTTGAAAGAAATCGCAAAAATAACATGTCGTTTCAGCTCCTTTGGCACGATTTTTTGCTTATTTTGATGGAAGGCTCAGCGCCCGAAGGCTTCATCCAAACTTTATTTCTAAGCGGTTAGCCGACTGAAAACGTCTAGTTTTCATCTTAAAAGTGCTGCAGCGTCATCTATATTCTTTCCATATTGGTTCTTAGCACAACTGTATGTTTGTGCTAGAAAGTTGTTCATATACCCCGAAGCTTTATGTCCAGTAACGAGATGGGCTCAAATATCACATATTTCTTTACTTCGTTCCTACGACAGTATAGATCGCATGGGTATCGGGCCCCGTATTTGAAATATTGGTAAAATGAAAAAACGCTCATTGGAAATATCCGAGAATAACCACTTGAGGAAGGAACGCTGATAGTCGATGCAAACGGCATTGTGGGCATCTTCTATGGCCTAGATTCCAGAAGGCAGCCTAGATTGCTGTGAATTGCATGCTTCTTCCAGAAGCATGAGGGATAGAAAAACATCAAAATGTTAGGTGGAGGATGTTTTGCTTGGTCTTGCTTCTTAACTTCACACGGACTTGACTGGCAAACGGTTGGACACAACAACCCAATTATAGGTTCCAATTTAGAGGGCAGCCGATTGGTAGATGACACGATGTTTTTTGTATCGCACTCAGTGATGCTAACTGTGGTGGAGAGTAGATGGCGATGTTTTTCTAACAATCCCTCTAGTGCTTTTTTATTAGCATTTATAAACCTTTAGAAGCTTTATTGAGTGGCTTGAACTTAATTTCCTTCTATTCAGGGGTTGGCCTAACAACTTTGTAAATTCTTTACAGACCGGATGATTGCTGCTTGTAACAATTATACAGAGAACAACAGTTCAGACTATAATCAGTTGATCGCTCTCCTCGCCCTCAAATTTCGCTGAGCTTCTCAGCTGAAATATTTGGTACTTTTTGAAAACTTTACTTGCCTTTTCCTGTGTCCCTCCCGCCACCTCCCCCAGTCAGTTCTGTTCGATGAAGGTGGGAGGTGAAGGATGTGTTCTCATCTGTAGCACGAACAGAAGTATGGGCCCACTGCAACAAAAGTGACTAACATGTATGCGTTTTCAGCGTTTGGTATGGCATTGGCAGCACTCTTTAACATAATACCTGTGTCGATGATTGTGATCGGTTTTCTGAATTTGGAGCAATGTGCTGTCGAGCCGTACCTCCCGAAGTGGTTGATCTGGATGGGTACACTTCTCCTTGTCAAATACGCTGTTGACACAACACTACGCATTTATAAAGTATGCTGTGTTAAAGAGGTGCAACTATTTGGCACTCATCAGTTTGGTCCATTGGGTTGGATATTCTCCGGATTTATTACAATGTGTTTCTTGCTTGGTGAGTTTTTCAGCAAAAATTCGGTTGAAAGTTTTCGCTAACAGCGGACCCACTTCTTGTTTAAGAAATCGGCTCGCAGTGAATTGAGGCCGAGTACAGCCGACTACATCATTTCATCTTGTAACCATAAAATGGCCTGTTAGCGGGATTTCTGGTTGCAATTTTGAAATTCATTTTTGATGTTTCACCGAATGTTTACTATTGGCCAAAATCCACTCCGCAAGTCCATCCGGGAAATATAATTATTTAAATAAACTAGCAGTGTTTCAGCTTGACTATTTATTATCAGCAGTCTTTCGATTGACAAATATATGTCACCTGTGTTCATACCTAAAAGAAGCCAATTCCTGGACCCTAGAAATTTCTTATGCAATCCTCCAGCTAAGCAGAACTCAGACAACTGCAGGCCTCAAGTCAAATCGTTCGTTCTTTTATATCACGAGTGAGCCTGTATATCTGCTTCACTGAGATGATCTGCGCACAGGGTTGAACTGATGAGTTTTATGTTCAGGTTCTTATTGGTTGTACGGGACGTTTGGTCGTGCACAGTTCACGATGTCCGAATACACCGACTACTGCGATATTCTCACCTATGGCAGTGTTTTTGTGATAATTTTACTTGTATATGTAATTCTATTTGTACTGTGCTGTGTTTTTTGTGTGTGTTGTGGAGTGGTGTGTTGGAAGTCGAAAGTGGATCGTGAACGATATCAGGTGGCTAATATGGTACATGCAGCGGTATCATCGCTATGACAATATTACTGCTTTCAAGTCTTTCATTAAACATAGGGCCACAATTGAAATTCTACTTAAACGACTCTTGATCCTTCATTATACACAACGCGCAATTTTATCATGTGATAGGAATTCTTGCAAAAATGTTATATAACCTAATGCAGTAATTGCGATCGCCACTCCAAGCATAGATCGCCTCGACAGCATATTGGAAGTGTTGCTATATTCGTAGAGCGATAAGCAGCACTCATTTCCTCTATATTTTGCTTTTGTGGCTCACAAGCGATATTTCACAGTAAGAATGCTTGTCCAAAAAACTTCATTGTGGTGCTGCTATATTTTACGGGTCATGTTCGCTATCAATCTCACCACGATTTCCTTTGAAACGAGTGAATAAATATATCGGCCGATTATTCACATGAATAAAGAGTGTGTAATTTATTGCTAGTTAATTTAGAGCATCGGTATCGCTATTCGCATATGGTTAGTGACGCGAATCTTCAAGAGTGCGGCTTAATTCTAGAAGTGTTGGAATGTAAGATCAAAATGGCGGTGATCTTATCTGGCCGACTGGTCCGGAATTACAATCTTGTGACATATTAATCTGTACTATCTCTTTTTTGCTTTTCTGGAAAAGCGTGTCCCATATTTTATCTGGCAGTAGTTCCTAAGACTTGCCACCACCGCTTTCTTGAACTTCTCTGTCAACACTGCATGGTGTGGAGAAAAAATACACTTTCAAAACATGCTTTAGGTATTGCTTGTTTATGTGGAAACACCTGCCAATTGTTCAGCTCTGTATCGTGAGCACCTTTAGTTCGTTTATCGTTAAACGACAGTTCTGGGAGGTCTGGCAGCCGTTCATCGTGAGAGCATCTCGGCAAAGCAGTAAAACATTCACGAGGTTACCCATATCAATGCATTACATTTATGAACGCTTAGGTTGTCTTACTGTTATTTGTATAGCATTACAACATTCATGAGATGAATTCGTCACATCAGAACCTAATAGATGCAAGCTTGCTGACAACCGTATCGCCTGCCCGTGATATGTTGCCGCTCGTGTGGCAAAAAAATATTCACAGCGCAACCATCTTCCCTGAAGAAGTGTCTAAAACGTGGATCCCGACTAACAGCCGCAGAAAGAGACTGAGCGCCGCGCGATGGTCGATATCGCGGAACGCCACGTCTTCGTTCCAAATACATGCAGCTGAACGACTGTGGCAAATAGCTACAGGGACAAACTACGCGCAACCCGACGGTCAGCACCATCCTTCTGCATACCAAGCAGACAAATTCGAAATTTCGACAAAGCGTTCAGGCAAGCAGATATGCAAGGGGTCGGCGCAATTAGCCAAAAAGAGATGGAGAGAGACCGCGCGCGTCTTCAGCGAGCGGCGCGGCACTGGTCACTCTTAAATAAATTGCCGCAACAAATGTGAAAATATACAGTAAGGAAACGACATTCGAACAACGGATTTCGATACATTCGAAAGAGCATTAAAAGCTCTATGAGAATCAAAAATAATCTCGGACAAAAACAAGAACTTTTCTATTAGATCGATTATTTATATGCAGTGCAATTGAGGAAAATTGCATGGCCATTGATAAATCAGGGCGTGTAACTGTATAAAGGAACAAGATTTGGGAAGAGTGACTAGGTACATTCGAAAGAGCATTGAAAGCTCTATGAGAACCAAAAATAATCTCGGACAAAAACAAGAACTTTTCTATTAGATCGATCATTTATACGACGTGCAACTGATATAATTTGCAGTGTAGCCTTATTCGTTATCTCATACGTTATAGTTGTGCATTTATGACATTGTTCTTAATGAAGAACTCAATTCATGACACTGCTTGACGATTTAATGAATCGACAAAATCATTCATAAATTACATTTAACTCGTTGTGGCTCCCATGAATGGATCTTTCATGCGATTGTTACATGCACCATTATGAATTCTTCAATTCGGCAGTTCTGGGTTTCCTTCATTTCATTTCTTTCCAATATAGGCATACTGGTAATGGTCATTGTAAGTTCGCTTGATGATAAAAAAGCTAACCGATGCATTCAGCATGTGGTTAATTGCATGGTCATACGCTGATTCCATGCAACACTTGTTTTCCAATATAGACCCGTCAGGATGGAGAAGTGAAAAGCGATTCGAAAGCTACACATTCCCAATTGGAACAATTGAAATTTACATGGCAGCGGACCACAAGTGGTTACAAGGCAGGAAACCTTCAATGTAAGCAGTGAAATGACTGCTTACATTGAAGAGCACAACTATAGCTATAAAGCCAGTTTCAGAATGTGGAGGAGATGAGAAGAAGATGGGGTTATCAAGAACACTCGTTTCGAACCACTAATCTAGAATGGCTGAATAACGTCTAGAAGAAGCACTTGCCATACGTGCAATTTACCTATGTTGCATGCAATCAACGTATGACAATATAACTAACCACATGCTAAATGGCCTTTCTATCACCAAGCGAACTTACAATGACCATTATCAGTTTGCCTATATATGAACGAAATGAAACGGAGGGAGCCCAGAACTGTCGAATTAAAGAATTCTTAACTGGTGCATGCAACAATCGCATGAAAGATCCATTCATGAGGAGCCACAACGAGTTCAATGTAATTTATGAATGATTTTGTCAATTCATTAAATCGTCAAGCAGTGTCATGAATTGAGTTCGTAAACTATGTCGGTTGAGCAGTATTATGTCTATTGCTTTCTCCGTTTTTATGCCTCTACAGCAGTTTTCGGAAGAACCCAGAATGGCAATTTCATATCTCAGCACATGCGTGCGTACTCCGCCTCTCGATTCGTTAACATCGCACAACAAGCCAGAAAGCCCAGAATGACAACATCTGATGAGTATGATCTAAACTATTTAGTAATCTCTCAGCAGCATTTCCTGTCCGATTTATGCTGAAATTCAGAGATCCGCAGATTTCGCAAGCGAGTTCTGTCCTACGATTAGCTGAGTTATAGGTCAAGAAAATATTGAAGTTCCTGCCACTGTTTTTGCAAAGTTTGGCTATTTTTTTGTTCTGGTGAAGAGAAATGCAGGGTCGCTTGTCGCGCTCATATTTGCAGCAAAATTTTCCACCTCTTGAGGGCATTGGGAAGGAGAAAGAGACGATAGAGCGTAGTTTGATCTCTCGCATACGATTGGTTCAGAGAATATCACTGAAAATCCAAGGCAAATATAGATTTCACCCTTATCCATCTCATATCGCGTGATCATTTCGATCCCTCTTTATTTGTGATGAATGTGCTGTAATGATAATTCACTGCTCGCCGATGAAGTTGCCATTATCGAAGTGTGAACATCTGAATAAAACCATCCGTTTCAATTTCTAGAGGTACGAGTGATAGGCAGTCTTCAAAAACACTTTACTTTGTCCGCTGGAACTTTTTTTCATTTTCTATGCACACATAAGAGTTGCCCTTTCTCTCTCCTTCTCCTCCAGCTTTCCTTTCTCTCTGGTTTTTCCCACACAAGTCCCGGCTGACCAGGTAACTGTCATTCAGTTCCTTCGTAGTGCCTCTTTTCCTTTCATACCATAAAGTGGAACGGCATGAATTTCAGATACTCGTTACTTATGCGAGTGCTCGCAAACCATGCGGTAAGAACGAGGTTTGGACTGAATGCACCGGTTGCGAGCTGAAATGCGGCCAAGACGAAAACGTATGGCACTTGATACTCTCCTTATGAATGAATTATTTTGCTGGTGGTTAGCGTCCTAAGCATGTACTTTCCAGGAATGTTTTAGCTTCCTCTTCTATTCATAATAGGCAGCCGAACATTCCAAAGTTTATTCTGTTTTTACTCCCTTTGGAAATCTATAGTTGAAAAGCACGCTGAAGTGATAAGTGACTCGTCTGCTTGTCTGTCTGATTTGCTTCATCTCGGTATCACCGAAGCAAGAGGTAAAAAATTTGGTGGGTACTACTCGAATAAAGGATGAGTTTTCAGAGGAAATTTCAAGAAGTTAAAAATCCTTGATGAGACATGTAGAAGGGCTTGAGAATGTCAACAAAATTGCATACATTTTGCAGTTTGTCGAAATGTATCTTCCATCCATCGATCAAGCAAAAAGGAAGTGGATCTCTTTTAGAAGATCGAAAAAAATTGCCTTCTTTGGCATCTTTGATTTTTTTCTTTTGTAAATTATAAAACCGGTTTGCCTGGCCAATAATATACAAGAGGGAGTTATCGCAGCTTTTCGACATGTTTCTGCACTTGGTGTTCCAAATTTATTCAATCAATTATTTATTAGACGAGACTGAATGTTTTAACTCTCCTTATAGATAATATTCGTTGAATGATTTTCATCGTCTTCCTTTTACATGATATTTCGTTTTGTCTTTATCTCTGCGCAGGATTTAATCAGTAGGTCGAAGTTGCTATAACGTCAAGAAATGAAAACAGAAAACCCACGAAGCAATGGCACCTAACACATCTATCTTTCTTTGCTCGCACGACCGGTTGCAGAAATTTTATTGCGAACTTCATCACTGTAATCACATTATGCTCTCGTGGGTTCATCCCATACGTGCAATTTTCATGAACTTATGGCAGTACAAAACTTTAACAAATAGGCGAGCTGAAGAGAGAAAAATACCGCATGGTTAATCGTCCGTCACAAATTTTGTTCTGATTATCCTACAACTGAAAGTGCAGATAGGCATACACTCACAGAGAAATTACCTGCACCAAACATGAGCCGAGCTGCGGAAACGAAAAGAGGATTCCCACTTCAAAATTTTCAGACGCCATGTACCCGTAACTGCCGACCGCCATCATGTGAGTGCAGTCCTGGAAGAGGAATGAGGCGCACCCCAGACGGAAAATGCGTTCCAGTCTCTGAATGCCCACGAAAGATGGCAAGAAGAGGTGATTTTTATAATTTTCATTCGTATACTTGGTGGCAAATGGTCTCATGGTTTTGCTGAATGAGTTTGAAGGAAATCTATCTAGAGTAACCAATTCCAGTATTCTGCATCTGTAGGAATTCTAACATGATTGCTTGAATATCGTAGAATATGAAGAGATGGCAAAAAATCTGATTACAGAAGTGGGAAAATGTGCGAAACCAAATGAGCAGTGGTCGCCATGCCGAGGTTGTGAAGGAACGTGTGCACAAAGATTTGTGCCTTGCACCAGGGATTGCAAACCACCAGGCTGTGAGTGTATTGCGGGTGCAGGCTTCGTACGTGACGCTCAAGGAAACTGCATCAAATTCGAAGACTGTCCTAAATAGATGCATAATTGAACCACCTGCCGTAATAAAAGAATTCATCAATTATTAGATTATCAGCTAGATTTATTACTGAAATCTGTCCTAGTCACGAGAAGTTCAGCACTTGCAAAAATTCGTTGAACGATTCCTACAACATCACTGAAGAAAATTTTCTTCATAGCTGCTAGTTGTTTTCAATTTCTGCTGCGATCCACTTTAAATGTTTGAAGTGGTTCAAAAAACCGATGTGTTGGAGGTGAAAAGCGTCAGCAATCTATAAATGTATATTGGTTACAAAATATGACTAAAAGTGGATCTTCATTTGTACATATTCATGAAGAGACCATTGCCTATTGGAAACCGCTTCAAAATGATCAGCAACAATGAACGTCCGACGTGTGTAAAGCAGCGAGAAGGTTTATGTGATAACAATCAATCAATATGAAGCACTTAGGATGCTTATGTGATAAGAATCAAAGGTTGCGGAATTAGGTCACCTGCCAATGTGACCAACGAAGAACAAAAAATTGGAACGATTCAGTTGGCTGCAAGACAAGAGGTGAACGACAGTTATTTGCATCAAAACAATTCGGAGGTTATCAGGATTATAACGCATAAAAATTCAATTGTGTGCTTTGCATCGAAGGATGAACGTGAGCAGGCAGAAAGAGAACTTTACAGCAGATAAAATAATAAAAGTTTTGCTAAAGATGTGACGTAAAGGGCGGAATTTTGAGTTTAAAATGCTCCCTCAATTCGGCAAGCACAGTTTTCACGCAGAATGTTACACAAAAAAGTTATTTTTATTCTAGGATCTCTGCACAATCCACACGATTGGCAGATTTTAACGACATGGTATTATGTATATATATATATATATATATATATATATATATATATATATATACATATATATATATATGCGATTCCACGTTGCCAAACGGATTGGTTGAGATTTACACCACTTTGTTTTTCGACCGCACGGGTAAGCATTCAGCAAGCCGCGGTATGCTTGATGAAGGATTTGGAACCAGCAATGTTTAGGGAACCTTTTATATCCCCTTCTTCATTCGAAGAGAGCAGTGCGTTCCTGAATAGGACTGCTCTGCCACCCAGGCAGGACACGAATCTTGAAGTAGTTCCTGGTCGTCAAGAAGCGGCCATCACACCTGAGCCGCCTGCGTGCAGGGTCGTGACTAGGTACTTCCAGTGACCCGACACCTGTACCCGTCGCCACTTGCCAGTCGCCGCAGGGCTTCACACAACATCTTCACCGGAGTTTTACCGTCACAATGAGTTGATTTAAGTGAAAGATGCTTGTGTATCACGCTATTGGATAGCGGTGATCGCCACGAGCGAAGAACAGCCATAATTGCCCGTGAACTTGCCAGATATCGCATAGACATCGCAGCACTTTGCGAAACCAGAATCTCCGGTAGATCGCAGTTCTCGGAAGAAGGTGGAGGATATACGTTCTTTTGCATTGGACAACCTGAAGGTGCGCCCAGGCAAGGTGGAGTTGGATTTGTCATTAGGAACGCGATCGTTAAAATGCTTTGCTCTACACCAGTCGCTATTACGCCACGACACATGAGCCTCGAACTCCCGCTGTCGCATGGTCGCAAAGCCACTCTCCTCTCGGTATATGCACCAACCCTTCTCGCATCAGACGACTCCAAGAAAGAGTTCTATGCCGAACTGGATAACATAATCTCCAAAACTTCCTACAGAAACAAACTATTTATTCTGGGAGACTTCAACGCCAGAGTTGGCAGTGAGTTCGCCACAGGAGCCGAGTGCTTGGGCGTCATGGAGTTGGTAAGGCCAACTCAAGCGGCACAATGCTACTCGAACTGTGTGCAAAACATGAACTGGTCATAACTAACACAGTCTTTCAACAAGCAAACAAATTCAAGAACACGTGGATGCATCCCAGGTCGAAACACTGGCACATGCTCGACTACGTAATAACCAAGCAACGCGACCTGAAAGACGTGAAATTAACCCGAGCAATGCGCGGAAGCACGACATGGTCAGATCATGTTCTAGTTCGCAGTACTGTGCGCCTGACAACGACGCCTCCGCAGAGGTGTCGACGAGGTCTCAATGTCAAGAAGCTCAACGTGAGCGCGCTAAAACGTCTAGACGTTCGAACGGAGCTGGAACAAGAACTCAATGCCAGGCTGAGTGAGCGGGAGAACAACGATGGAGCTGATGACGACTGGAACAACTTAAAAGATCTAGTCTATAACGTCACAGCAAAAGTTGTTGGCTTCGTGAGGAAACACAGCAAAGACTGGTTCGATGATCAGGACACTGAAATCCGAGCGCTATTGAACAAAATGTACACCACACATTTGCAGTGGATAAATGACAAATCGTGTGCCGCCAAGAAACATGCTTATAACACAGCCAGGAAGGAGGCAAAAGCGAAACTTCGCACAATGAAGGAACGTTGGTGGGCCAATATGGCAATCGAGCTCCAGACAGCAGCAGACCGCCATGACATGAAAGCATTCTATGACGGCCTCAAGGCAGTCTACGGTTCAAGAGATTCCGGGAGTGTACCAGTTTATTCGAAGGACGGCTCTCATCTCATAACTGACCGTGAGAAGATTCTGGAACGCTGGGCAGAACACTTCCGAGTGGTGCTGAATCAAGCATCAGAGTTTGACTCAACGGTGCTCTCCGAAGTTCCACAATGGAATGTGTCCAACGACCTGGCGTATCCTCCATCAGAACGCGAGGTACTTGACGCCATCCAATCGCTGAAAGCGGGTAAGGCACCTGGTGCCGATGGCTTACCCGGCGAAATATTCAAATACGGCGGGCGCAAACTTATTTACCGGCTCACAACCTTATGTCGGCACATATGGGAGCGTGAAGACGTCCCACAAGAATTCAAGGACGCGCAAATAGTTCATATTTTTAAACGCAAGGGCGATCGGGCAACCTGTGATGATCACAGAGGCATCTCTCTCCTGTCCATCTCAGGCAAGATCCTGGCAAGAGTAATTCTCAACCGACTTGCCTTGCATGTCTCCAATAACAACATCCTTCCAGAAAGCCAATGTGGTTTTCGCGCTGGTCGTAGCACCATCGACATGATATTCAGCGCTCGTCAACTGCAGGAAAAGTGTCGTGAACAAAACAAAGACCTTTTCGTTGTTTTTGTTGACCTCACGAAAGCTCTCGATTCTGTTAACAGAAAAGGTTTGTGGTCACTTCTACGCAAAATTGGATGTCCAGATAAGTTCGTAAATATGGTCCGATCGTTCCATGAAGGGATGCGCGCTCGCGTTATCGAAGCAGGCAACATGTCGGATGCATTCGAAGTTACCAACGGCACCAAATAGGGATGTGTACTTGCTCCGCTTCTGTTTGGGATCTTCTTTGCCATGATGCTGTCGGTCGCATTCAAAGACTGCAATACTGGCATACCAATTCAATTTCGAATGGATGGCAACATCTTCAACCTCAAACGGTTAGAAGCCAGAACAAAAGTGCACACTGCAGTCATCCGGGAACTCCTATATGCTGATGACTGCGCGTTAATGGCACATTCCTGCGCGGATCTACAAGATATCATGAATCGATTTGCCACGGCAGCCAACCGTTTTGGCTTGAAGGTCAGCCTGAAGAAAACCGAAGTTATGTACCGAGAATGCCCAGATCGTCAGCAGCCTACATCACACACCGTAACAGTTGACGGATCCAATCTTCCGGTTGTCGATAACTTTACATACCTAGGCAGCACACTTACAAGCTCAACATATAATGACACAGAAACTTCCAGAAGATTGGCGAAAGCGAGTGCCGCATTTGGCAAACTATACAAACGTCTCTGGAGCAGACATGAAGTGAAACTGAGTACTAAGGTTGCGGTATACCGTGCAGTCGTGCTAACAACACTTCTCCACGGTTCCGAAACCTGGACGCTATATCGAAAAGACATCAAGAGACTGGATCAGTTTCATATGCGATGTTTACGCAAAATTGCAAATATCAGGTGGGAAGACAAAATAAGGAACACTGAAGTGCTGAAAAGGTGCGAGATAACTGGTATCGAAGCATACATCATCTCGTCCCAACTACGTTGGGTTGGGCATGTCATCAGAATGCCGGACAACCGCATCCCCAAGCAACTACTTTACGGACAACTCGCCTCTGGGGAACGGAAACGAGGACGTCCGCTGCTTCGATACAAGGATGGAGTCAAGGCAACGCTGAAAGCATGTCAAATGGAGCTGAAGGATGACATAGTACATGACAGACAGCTGTGGAGGAGAGCATGCCGCGAGGGGACTGCACGATTTGAGGGATGTCGAGTTCGAGCACTGGAAGAGAAAAGATCGCGACGACTATTGGGCACAAGTGGGCCTCATCAAGGAGTACGGTTTATCTGCGATAGGTGCAACAGGACGTGCTTATCCCGAATTGGACTCGTCTCACACATGCGCGTTCACCGGTGATGAGATCCGTTGACTTCAACGGCTCAGTCCATGATATATATATATATATATATATATATATATATATATATATATATATATATATATATATATATATATATATCATACAGCTGTTCATATGCATTGTTCCATGTGATTTTTTTTGCGGTGGTTTCTCCTTCGGCCCTTTTGCAGACACGAACGCCCGATGAGTTCAGTTTCGGGTTAAAAGCTTCAGCCAGTAGTAGCGGTTATAAATATTACAAAAAATCGAAATTTTGCATTATTCAATCGGATAAATTTAAGTACTGAATGTTTGACCGGATGAGTTAACGCGAGGAAACTGAGAATTTCAAAGAGCATTTAGGAGCATTCCATAGTGTACCATCACCATTTGCTCACTCCTTATGAGATCACGTACGAACATTCGATAAAGAAGGACAACGGAGGACAAATTTCGCTCTAAGAGTTTTCGTATGAAAAGTTCTGAAGCAAACGAAGGAAGAAGACATTCAACACCTTATGATGCAATTACGGCTGAAAAGGCTGATCGATGTGAAGATCGGGCTCAATGAAAAATTTTCTTCTTCCCATTTCATTTTCAATGATAACTAGAGTTGATGTGTCTGGCTGGCCTTCCGCTTCAGTCGACTGAATGAAAGTATGCCTCATTAGGTCGAAAGTTTTAATAGCCTGTTTCATATTTAAAATATATCTTTATTGCAATATAGCGAAGATTCGTACTGTGGAGCAGATGCACTGGTGAAGAATATATTATGAGCATTCCCGGCTCAGTAGTTTTTGCGTACACCGAGCGGCGGATTTCAGAAGTGTCGAAATGAACTGTGCCCTTG
This sequence comes from Baylisascaris procyonis, assembly GCA_037389465.1. Taxonomy (NCBI): domain Eukaryota; kingdom Metazoa; phylum Nematoda; class Chromadorea; order Rhabditida; family Ascarididae; genus Baylisascaris; species Baylisascaris procyonis. The sequence goes on from JAZARR010000221.1 coordinate 913,064, forward strand.
TGATTTAAAGGCGAAATAAGGTGTTCAAACCACTCTCGGTCTGAATGAGCTGATGTCAACCTCTCGCAGATACAAGTTCATATAGGCAAAGCAATGGCTATTTATAAAGAAGTGATCTGTGGAGAATGCCAATATGCATCCTTTCTATGAAATTTTTGTGCTTTTTTGCGAGGAAATGCTTAATGGTGAAGTCATGTAGTGTGTACCTAAGTTGTCCCATAATCTCCTCCTTCTTCTAATTATGACGTATATAACGTAGCATTTGTAGTTGCTTCATCTTTACTACTATCTATGCTAACAGGGTTATGCTTTCGTTGTGAAGATGGCTTGCGCATAACCCATGTGCTCAATTGAATGGATAGGAGCCACTTTTTTGTTCGAGGTAACCACTGTTTCTTATAGCCCTTTACTTTTCCTCATTCCTTACTTCTACTGCGGTTTTTAGCAGTTATACCTTTCTGTATGTCTTGTGTTCTTTTCTGTTATGCCTTTTGTTTTTCTCTAAATTACCGATAGCATTCTACTTTCTCCTTTTCTTACCGTCCATTTATTTTAGGTTCATCTCTTCGCTTGTTTATGTATTTCTCTATTTATTCACTTTATTTGTTTACGTATTTGATTTATTGCTTTGTTTATTTATCTAATTTATTGATTTATTCGTTTATTTAATTCATTGATTTATTTATTAACTTAATTTACTGGTTTATTTATTTATTTAATTTATCGATTTGTTTGTTTATTTTATTTATTGATTTATTTATTAACTTAATTTACTGGTTTATTTATTTATTTAATTTATCGATTTGTTTGTTTATTTCATTTATTGATTTATTTATTAACTTAATTTACTGGTTCATTTATTTATTTAATTTATCGATTTGTTTGTTTATTTAATCTATTGATTTTTTTATTTATTTAATTTATTGGTTTACTTGTTCATTCAACTTATTGATTTATTTATTTATTTAGCTTATTGAATTATTTATTTAGATTTATTAGATTTTTTGTCAGATATGTCCATGACTATTTAATAGGCCAGAGTCTCGCTCGTTATCGGAATAAACCAGACAAATCACTCCACCAACTAAGAACGGCCATGCACCACCAACCACCGAATCAAGAAAGAGCTCTCAATCTGTCAATCCTCACGGTGTCCGGGCCAGGTGAGTTTTCCCGTGTTGAGTCAAATTAGGCCGCAGGCTCCACTCCTGGTGGTGCCCTTCCGTCAATTTCTTTAAGTTTCAGCTTTGCAACCATACTTCCCCCGGAACCGAAAGACTTTCGTTTCCGGGAAGCTGCCCGTCAAGGCGTATTTACCGCCGACGGAACGCTAGTTGGTATCGTTTACGGTCAGAACTAGGGCGGTATCTGATCGCCTTCGAACCTCTGACTTTCGTTCTTGATTAATGAAGACATTCTTGGCAAATGCTTTCGCAGTCGGACGTCTCGCTACGGTCCAAGAATTTCACCTCTCACGCAGCGATACGAATGCCCCCGTCCGTCCCTCTTAACCATTATCTCACATCAGAAAACCAACAAAATAGAACCGAGATCCTATTCTATTATTCCATGCACGAGTATTCAGGCATAAGCCGTGTGAAGCACTCAAACATGGAGAGTTCACTTCTTGATTTGCAGCGGAATGAATCATTCTTTTCACATTTCTTCTCATCGCATTTGCGGTTCTTCTTTTTCTGCAATATTTCTAATATTTGATTACCATTTCATAAGCATTTTGACTGTTTCACACTTGTCGAATATTTCTTGGTATTAATCGCTTGGAAACCATTTCTTGTAAGCTGAACTCTCTTGATGGATTTGTGCCACCGAAACTCCCTTGCAGTCAAAATCTTAGAACTTTATATCTCATTCGCACCGCACTTTCCACATTGTAACTTTGCACGCACTGACTGTTATAACCATTGCAAACTCTTGAAATGGAACAAAGAAACTGACGGCAATCGACGATAGGGATAAATTTCGACTGTCATAGAATTCGTCAGACGGATTTGTGCGATCAAGGAAAATGTTGCTTCTGGGAATGACGCTCAGTAAAAAACTGAGTAAGTAGTTCATAAATGTTTTATTAAGGCAAGTGGTTCAATTATGTACTCATTTAGGACAGTCCTCGAATTTGATGCAGTTTCCTTTTCCGTCACGTACGAAGCCTGCACTAGCGATACATTCACATCCTGGTGGTTTGCATTCCTTGGTGCAAGGCACAACTTTTTGTGCACATGTTCCTTCACATCCTCGACACCTCGACCATTGCTCGTTTGGTTTGGCACACTTTCCCGCTTCTACAATCACAATATTTTTTAGTTTTTCATCGTACAGTATCGAGATAATCCCATCACAATTTCTCCTGGTGGAGAGTACTGGAATAGATTATTGCATGAGGATTTCCTCAAAACTTAGCAATAAAATGAGATCATTTGCCATAAAATATACAAATAGAGCTCGTAAAAATCACCTCTTCTTGGCATCTTTCGTGGGCATTCAGAGACAGGGACGCATCTTCCATCGAGCGTTCGTCTCATTCCTCTTCCAGGACTGCACTCACATGATGGCGGTCGACAGCTGAGTGCACATGGCGTCTGCAAATTTTGCACCACAAATTCTTCTTTGATCTTCCGGTTTGACTTTCGAAACAATAATTTGTCGCGGGAAATGTATACGCATGTATCAGTATGTGTATCCTGGACATTTCTAAAATCACCAAACACTCGAGTTGTCATGCACAGTTTATCGCATGAACGTTTTTTTCTGTCCTTAATAGATCAGAGTTATGAGCATTCGAAAGTCCCAGAAGTATGACTGAAAAATTTGGAATGTGCATTTTAGGACAAAATGATGAGGATGCAAGGACGATAGCTGAATCAAAGTTCTCACAAGGCCTTCGTTGTAAGAAAAAAACATTAAAGTGTCATGCACGATGGCTGCTCACAATTTCAATATTTATTCCCTGACATCATCAAATTTTGTCTGTAATGACTGATTATCGTGTGTTAAAAGAATGAAGAAATCTTATCTAAAAATAGAAGGTGAAAACTATCCATCGAATATATATCTTTCAAGAAATCAAAGCAGTTCGCCTCATCTAATATGAAACTTTCGGCAAACTATGTGATAACAAATGCACGTCGGAGGAACTAGTCTACCATCTCATTGCACAATTGGATGAACGAGTTTCGTGAATCACAAACAGAATATAAACATGGCTGAGATCGATGTCAAATGCGATTTGAATGATTGCTAAATATTTGATTTTTGCGGCAAATTTGAACTCTTCTGCAATTTCTGTTGAAGTTTTTGAATCAAACTGAAAGCGCCAATGAAAACTCAGCCTATATTTCAGCAACACTCATCAAATTTTTTGCCTCTTGCTTCGGTGATACCGAGGTGAAGCAAATCAGATAGACAGGCAGACGGGTCACGTATCACTTCAGGGTGCTTTTCAACTATAGATTTCCGAAGGGAGTAAAAACAGAATAAACTTAGGAATGTTCATCTGTCTAGTATGAATAGAAGAGGAAGCTAAAACATTCCTGGAAAGTACATGCTTAGGACGCTAACCACCAGCAAAATAATTCATTCGTAAGGAGAGTATCAACGTGCCATACGTTTTCGTCTTGGCCGCATTTCAGCTCGCAACCGGTGCATTCAGTCCAAACCTCGTTCTTGCCGCATGGTTTGCGAGCACTCGCATAAGCAACGAGTATCTGAAATTCATGCCGTTCCACTTTATGGTATGAAAGAAAAAGAGGCACTCTGAAAGAGATAAATGGCGAATACTTTGTTCACCCTTGACAAACGGAACTTGTAGAGGAAAGAGAGAAAAAGGAAAGAGGGAGGGAAAGAAGACAACTTGCGTATGTGCCTAGAAAATGAAAAAATGTAGTCGAGCGGATGAAGCAAAGTTTCACTGATATTTGGCCATTACTCGTACGTCATTGATTTAGAAATGGAAGATTTTATTCGGTAATCATAGCCTTATAAGCGACTACTGAAATATGTCAATTAATTATTATTACAGTATGTTCACTAGAATTGAGTGAACAACGAAATACAGTGGAATGTGAGGATGACATCGGCTGCAATCGATGTTCCCTGAGTTCTTTAGCATTCTAGGAGGACATATTGCCAAACTTCGCAAAATGCTGAAAAATTGCAGTTTCGAAAGTGGCTAAATGCGGCTAACGAAGCAACGAAGCAAAAGACGGCTAAATGAACTCTCTCTCGCACGCTCCTACTGCTCTGCTCTTAATAACTCCTCCTCATCCTCGAGAAAACTTGGGGACTTCACATATGTGACTATAATCGAACAAAAAATAACTCACGAACAGTACAGCCGCCGAAAACATTTGGAGAGTGTTTTGGAGAGAGAATTGAAGCACAACTGTCGCCTAACACTTCGTCAGCGTCTTATATGGGTGCCTTCTGAACTTCGTTAACCGAAGTAAATGTGAGCAGAACGTTTTCGTCCTTCTGCTTGCTAGATCACATCACTCGAAAAACGCTTCAATCAATGTCATAGACAATAAGCGCTTTTTTGGAATTGCCTCTTCGGCATAATTCATCAAATTCAAAACACGAGATGATCGCTGATGACGCTGAAACGCGACAGCAAATACGCGCACCCTACGTACTCGACCCATTTCTACTGCGCCACAACCGAAAGTTCTAGTCCGCTAGGGTGGGTGCCATTGTAGCTTTGATCTCAACGTACTGTTGTTTTGGAACTATAGTGACTTGCATAAAAGTGCTGTACCTAATTCCTCATCCTAGAAACCTCTAGGCCTGCCACAAGCGAAGTTTTCCTCGCTGTTCTCCTGAATCATTCGTGTTACCATATTTTTTGAGTTGTCATTAAAAAGCGTTGCGATCCATTTATTCATTTTACCTTGTCATGCACGTAGTTACCTTGTTCCATTCCCTTTATAGCAACATCTTTAGCGTAGTTGCATCAAGCACCATCAGCGTGCACCAATGAGACGCAAACCATGCACCAGAAGCCATTGTTGAAATGATTCAGTTTCATCCTGAGATCCACAAACAGACCGCACACTAGAAAATTGGCCGATTCTTTTAACCAGGCATATTGAAATGTGATTATTTGTTGTCAAAATTAGTCGGCGACCCATAAAACTGATATCATGAGTAGATGATGGAAGTTTCGTAAGAACTTACATGAATATACGTCATGGGGTTGCAGTAAATTGGAACTGCCTGTGCTGCAGTTTTGAACAAACCGTTGTCAATAAAGTGTCAGTGTGTTTTCGAAGTGCGATGAACGAGCTCGAGACGGCAGATTAAAATCAGACGAGAGGCAAGGAATGATGGGAAGTCCTAACAAATCAGCACTTTTTGTGACTGTATAATCCTTCTGGAAAAAAGAAACACTCTTATGTGACGTCTACTAACGATTTGGTCATTACCCCCGTTTTCATCTCCTTCGGCCCTTCATGCCCTTCATTTCATCTCCGTATCGTTTCTATTTGGCCATGAAAACAACAGTTGATACCATCGATCCTGTCGTTCACATATCAGCGGACTAGTGGATGGTCTCTCATGAGGTTCACTCGGCAATGCTCGGCATCTGTGCTAATTGCCTAGTAATCACATATATTATTATTACCACAAATTCGTGAGGGGTAGTAAGGACATAGTCGGTACGTTCAACGTGACATAGAGACACCTCACATGCAGTTGGTTTTATTTACTTCCCTAACATGATTATTCATCCGCTTAGCAAGATGCACATCATCAACGTAACAGTGTCAAGAAATGTCTATTAGATTTGCCATTTCTAAGTATTGGTGATACGTCTGATCGTAAGGTAATGCATAATATTTGTCGTGGATTATGAGCTATGCAAAACTGGAAAATTAATAACCTAATGTGGTGTTATACGTCTTTTTACTGTAGTGTTTGTGCAAAGAATGTACTGGTCTATTCTATACACAAAACGATCGTTATTTTCTTAGGTTTGGAAAAAAGCCCCATAGATGATAACTCTCCGCAGTTCTTTTGTCTTTGTATGTGTGAACATATGCTTTCCCATCTTTCTCTGGCCAACCGGATCCAGAAAATGATGAAACAAAGAAGCATGTCAGTCCTCGTCCGGTTCTTGCTATTCTCCATAAATCGGTTCATACTATGACTCTGCTTTTATTAAATTGACTGGCATTGATTTAATATAACCGGATTGCGTGTGAAAAATTTCTTGTCTGCAAACTTCACTGTCTGCAGATTTTGCGGGAAAGTTATTCGCCTCTCAACTTTGTGAATTATTTCACAATTTTCCCACATTCGCGTGTTTTTGTCATCTGTCGATGGGTTGAATTCAAATAGATAGGAAGTGTATGCGACCGCTAACACATATTTTCTAGAGTTGTAATGTTTGGAGATGATCCGAGAAAATTACCGAAAGTGATTTCGATTTGCCTTCCCGGTGCCGTAACCTGTTTTTGCGCTGGTGAGTGAATGAAACTCGATGTGTATAAGGAGCCTATATAGATGTGCAAACTTGCATATGATCGAAAAATTCCTTACGATCGGAAAATTGCGTTTTCGATAATTTGAATTAGGATTTTTTCACGTTGAACCTGTGGGTTTCCCTTACGATCGAAAAATCTGGATTTTTTTTTCTCGCATCATGTTGAACCTGTGGGGGTAAGGGGAATTTTGAAAAAATACTTTTTGTCGCCGATTTCACCCATCACTGTTTGAAATTCACCCCATAAATATTTATGCAAAATATATTCTAATAGGTCTTTAAAGGAGTATTTTCAACACATACTTTGCGAAGAAAAGAGAAGTGAAAATATATCGTGGTACAAGTCACCGAGTTAATAAAGTTAATAATTTGCTACAAACATTATGAGTTGATACGACAAAATAAAATGCTTAATTTAATATGAAATGCCTTAACGATACATACGAATCACATTTCCTTATTAACATTCCCCGACACTAATATAGTGGTAATGTAAATCTGGATGATATTGGTATATAAAATGAAATGGAAGAATTCCATGTAAAGCGAGCTCAAGTCATTTTGACGGTTAACTGAATGCATCGATCACTTATCACTGAAGGTCTGCAGGTAAACCTCAGCGGTCACTTTATGATAATCAGCCATGTAATATTCGTAGCAAAAATGTAGTTCGCACACTTGTTTTGCATCGGCAAAGTGAACGTCGTGAAAGTGGCACAACGAATCCACTGATTCGCCAATAATACGGCGAATGATGCCAATTGTTATTTGATGACTGATAATACAAGGTGTTAAAACAAGGTGAGCGGGTGCAAAAGGCCGAATGAGGTGCGGATGGGCACAACGGTCAAGTTGATAGTTCACACCATTGTTAAAGGCATTCCTCCATGTCAGAGAGATCGAATATTCTCAAAAGTGCTGATATTTGTTTGGATGTCCTAATCACTTGCAGCCGATGTTCTGATTTCGACCTATCATTTCGAGCGCTTCTATTCTGTAATATCTCAGAAAGGTGAACCAAAGCCAGTTCTCATGTGAACCCCTGCAAATGCATGCGTGACGTCATTTGATGACTCACAAAACGATTTCGACAGAAAATAATTGCAATTCGATACAATTTTTCATCGAGCTAATCTGTTTTCTAGTATGTGATCCATCTGTGTTCCCTAGGATGGGATGAGTAACTTGAACGACGCCATACTCTTGCATCATGAGCTTAGCACGTCATTTGTGATGAAACAAACTGCATCCTTGATTACTTATGCTTATGCACTGCGTTGTTCATACTGACAGTGTTTGACGCAAATACGGTAAAAACGAGACCATGAAAAGGCTGACGGAATGTGGCATGTCTTTCTCCAACCATGGCGTACAAAAAGTATAATGGGCTAATGAATCCTCTTGGTTTCAATGGCAAAGCATGAAACACAAACCCTGAGCACCAACGTTGCAGGAGAAGAATAACGTTAACTTCAGTTGTGACAGAATTAAAAGTTTGCAGAAGTGTGCGAGTAGATTTGATACCTTTCATACGAGTTTACTACAAGTTCCAAAGTAGTTGTTTACTGAGATGTGACTTTGAAAGTTTGTAAAAGTCACATAGTGCCAAAAATAGCCGCACTAAGGTTTCTCAGTTCTTGCGTAGTTCAAATCAGCAAGTGCACATTTATTTCTCTCGTTTTCGTCAATTTTTGGTTGCGAATCACTTCGTTATTGCAAAAAACGCAATATTAAAAACCCGTTTATTGTGCATGCCATTGATTGCAATGTTCATCGAGTGGTACAACGTAGCAAGCAAAATGACGAAAACGTTCCACTCATACTCCCGTCATTCAGCGAAGTTAAGAAGGCACTAATATAAAACGCTAAAGAAAAGTGCTCGCAGATAGTGGACGCCTCACTTCTCTCTAGAAAACACTATGCAAATGGTTTCGGTGGTTGTGCTCTTCGTAAGTTTTTTTTTTTTTCTATAATAGTCACATCTCTAAAGTTCCTAAGAGATATTTGGATAGCGAGCATCAGATGAGATGGAACATACGAGACAAATTGAACGAACCTGCGGATGGAGGGTCATTTAACAAGGGTCCAATTCATTAACGTGAGTCCTACGTTATCGCTCAAGTCTGGAAGATTTCTGTGATGGTTTTTGCAAAGTTCAGTCATCTGCTTGCCTGATAAAGTGATATTTAGGGCAACTGGAAGCGCCTATCTTTGCAGCAACCCTTGGAATATTATGAAGGAATAAGTTTCAAGTAGAATCCCTATGCAAACGTTTATTGCAGCCTCAATCCTTGGGATATTCCAAAGTATTTTGGAAAGCATCTATTTGTCATGAACGTGCTGCAGTGCTCATTCATATGGTTCAACGGTCACCTATAAGCTACTTGTGGCATTATCGGTCCCCTATAAAAAATATTCCATTTCTATGTGAATGAGGGATGAATGATGGAGAAACATCGATAAGACTTTGCTTTATCCTTCGAACTAAATTTTTCTTCAATATTCATAGCCGCGAATTGTCCTTCCCTATTGCCTCAGAGCGAACTGACTTCCGATCACAACATTCTCTTCCTCTTCAATAAAGCAGAAGAGCATCAATTGCAGGTATTGGTTGCTTTTGCGAGTGCTCGCAGACGATGCGGTAAAAACGAAGTTTGGACTCAATGCACTGGTTGCGAGCTACAATGCGGCCAAGACGAGAATGTAAGGCATACTCTTTTTTGACGAATTAATTGTTTGTTAATTGAGCAGTGAGGGTCTTTTGGCGAATCCTGCTCATGAATATTTTTACACTCTCCTACTTCTTTTATTGAAGAAACAAGCGCTCCAACGTTCATTGCACTTTTTGCTTTTAAAAATTTACATTTGCAAAGCGCATTGTGGGGACACGTAAATTTGGTGAGAGCAACGAAGTTTAAGAGCTTTTAACTTTTTCAGGTTTTGACATCGTGGTGAAACATAGCATGAGCTCCATAAGCAGCCTCCAAGTTGATCCAAATACCTGGAAAGGGTTGTATAATCGTTCAAAGGTGTCAAATAATTTGCATCCAATTTACGGTCGATCGAATTGCATTCTCTACCGATTGCTACACTCATCAGAGAAAATGAAGATGCGCATGCACTCTTCCGCATGTTTTTTATTGTCGGCAATTCAAACTGTTTTTTCTCGTGGGTGGTATGTCAATGCGCTGTCTTGCCGGTCCCTTAAATATACTTCTGCAATTGCTGTGCCAAAGTTCTTCAGCAATTTTCGTATTACGTGGGCCAACTGTTTTAGCTCTCCTGATGGATGATATTCGATATTTAGTTTTTATGAAATTCTTTTTAGATGATTTTTGTTGTGTTCTTATCTCTTTGCAAAAGTTGATCAATGTAGCACAAAACGGCTATGATGTCAGCAAATAAGTAATGAAAACCCGTAGTGCATAACGCATGCATCTTTCTTCATCCGAAGTGATTGCATAATTTTTGATGCGAATTTTGTTTTCAACAAGGCCCATTCTGGAATTGAGCAGACAAATTTTAAGAAAGCGACTGCTCGTACCTGTGAAAATTAGGTAGGTTGAAAAGAGGAAGAATACCGCTCGATAAATCGCACGTGGTAAGTTTAAAATCTAGTAATCCTGGAACTTCAAGTGCCGGACAGGCGTGCAATAACAGACGCACCAACTGCATCCAGTATACTATTTCGATAGTCAAAGTACGAAGAAAAAAGGATTTATGGTGGAAATTTGTAGTGGGAAATTTGCAGACACCGTGTACAACTAATTGTGGGCCGCCATCATGCGAGTGCAGTCCTTCGAGAGGCATGCGACGAACTGCCAACGGAAAATGTGTCCCGGTCTCGCAGTGCCCAACAAATTTTCCCGGAACAGGAGGTAGTTATAAGCCTCATTTTTATGACTAGTCGTAAATGATCCAGTGCTACGTTTGAAATAGGTTTTGAGGAAATCTTTACGCGAAAATCAATATCAGTTCTATTCATCAGCAACGGTGCTATAAGAACTGCGTGATATAGAATGAAAGAAATGAAAAAATGCTGATTACAGGATCAAAAAAGTGTTGGAAACGAAACGAGAAGTGGTCAGAGTGTAGAGGATGTGAAGGAACGTGTGCGCAAAGATTTGTGCCTTGCAGCACGATGTGCAAGCCAGCAGGATGTGAGTGCGTCGCCAGTGAAGGCTTCGTACGTGATGGTCGAGGAAACTGCATCAAATTCGAAGATTGTCCTCGTCCTAGATAAATATATGATTGATTCACTTTCCTTAATAAAAGAATTTATGAACTGTTGGCTAATACTACGAATATGGTCAATCCTAACTGAGATTTACACAACCGTGAAAATTATTTCCACGTTGCCTGCAACATTGTTGATTTAACATTTTGCGGCAATCGCGTTTGCTGTCATCTCAGCAATCAGGTTGAAATGTGTGAGATGTTTGGAGCAGACGAGTGTGATAAACGTAGGAAATACGGATAAAATATAAAAGTTATTAGTTACGACTGCAAAGAGAATTGCGATAGTGAGAATAAACCAAACAAGATAGCAATGCTTGCAATAAACGGCTAGCAAATGATAAGCAGCAAGCAACGGTCGGTGAGTACAGAGTAATGAGAATGTTTCGCTCTAATAATCGAATATCTGTGGTATTTTTAAATGGCGTGATAAGCAGATGTAACCAAGGAGGAAGAGAAAAACGGAACGATTTTGTCGTTACAAATCGAAAGGCGAACAGTTATTCAAAGCTGGAATGTTGTTTATAGCAGAATTTTGAGAAATCATCAGAATTTTTGGTTATCTGAGTCAAATTTTGTGCGTAGCTCGGAAAACATATGAGAAAACAATGATAAAACGTTTATTAATTTGTTTATTAATTTAATTGCGACTAAAATGTGCAGTTCTCAATTTTTCTTTCGGCGTTCTGTAAATCAAAGACAATTTTTCGACACTTATGGCACTTTCATGTGGTCTACTAGTAAATGCTGCGTTTGGACCGAACTGCTGTTGGATTTGGAAAAAATGATCGAGCCTTATTTATCATAAACTACAGATGAGTTTGGTTTCGTTACCAGCGTGGTGTGATAACAAATTGCTGTGCCATTCAGCTTTTGAATAAAAGAAACGAGAATCGTTATTTGTTGCTCTTAGAAAATCCTTGCCTCTCTCTTGTTAAAGGATTCTCGCACGAAAAATTCAAATTTTCATTGTTTAAAGATATGGGTTACTAGACCTCGAACAATTTCCAACAACTTCTTGCAATTTTGGTTGCTCCACAACATCAGGAATTCGGCGAATCTGAACTCGGATATGGATCGAATTTTAATGTTTTCTATTTGCATGGAATCTTATCGAAGTCCTTACTTGTTGAAAGTGAGGAGGACCTATATTAGGTTTGGTATATGTTTCCATCGACATCCATTTTAAGTACAACGCTATTCAGATATGCTCGTCAAATTTTAACCTACTGAAAGCTGTCAATCTACAATGCGCCTTCTCTTTTTCCAACAGCTTCAGCTGACAATGCAAGAAGGCCTGACTTGGTTTTATTCATTTATTCATTCATTCAACGTCCATTACAGAGAAATCTGAAGTCGGAGAGGATCGTTTTACACGACTGGCTAAGCCTCCATGCAGAGTTTCACAAAAATAAGTGACATACGTTTTTAGGATCTCCATATAGCCCGTAGGTGTGCCATATGCCTACAAATGGAATACATAAGAAACATTCAGCGTCTGATGGTACAATTCGAGCAGATCAATTCTTAGAAACATCAGCTTGCAAATTTTTGACATCATATATCCGTGACAGATCGAGGCGGTCGAATGATGTGGAGAGCAGATTCAACAGAAACTCTCTTCAATTTACACATTCTCGGTTCCTTCTTGTAATAATTTAGGTGTTAATTGCAACAGGTGCAGTTTGGACGGCCATCACCGAACTGAATTAATCTTTACCTTATTCGGATATAAATTCCGATAACGTATTTCATCGCTCGAAATTTTTATTTACTGCGGTGTAGCAATGGGTCGTGTTTCTGAGCTGTACATCGTAGCCATCATGTGGGTCGTAATGTCATGAGAACAGACGCACTAATGGAGAAAAAGTTGGGACGACATTAATAGAGTCGAAGAAATTATTGAACGAAGATCAAACGTTCATCATTTTTGTTTTCACAAATCAATCTTTGATTGATACGAAGCGAGGATGAAGAAGACAAGTCTACGAATCATCGGTTTCATAGGAACCTACCACATCAATCGATATACATTTCACTTGTGTGTGCGAAGAAGGAACATGACTCGATACGTTTCCTTGTGGCAGACCACCAGGAATCACATATGAACGGAAAATATCTCTAATTCTAAAAATAACGTTCACATAGGACTCCTCTGACCCACTTTAGAGAAAATTCGGTGACAGCATACTTTTCCATTTACAAAAACAGCCTTTCATGACAGACCACATTAAAGATCTTAGCCCAATTATAATAAATAATTTTGGTGTGAACTTTCGTATTAAACACTGACAGCCAATCGCTTAAACAACTGATTAGTTGATACATTATGGATCGACTAGGTACAAGGCCGAACTCTATGAGATTTAAAAGGCGGTTTCCTATAAATGATTTATTACCGCATATCTGACAATTTTTTCAAAGGTCTTACGAACGGATGAGATTGGTCTGGTCGAGAGATCGCCCTCTACTGAAGTGGCCGGTGGTTCCTCAAGAAAACGTAAAACGAACACACATTTTCAAAAAGCGTAGCTTTGAACAAGACGGTGAACGCATGAAAATTTTCCTAGGCTGCCAATGGAATGCTTTCTGGTGTACTTGAAACCTTGTTACTGAGTTTATAAATGGTTTTGAGAACTTTGGAGACTCAGCCTTGATTTCGTAGAGTTTAATTTTCTCGGTAATGCGAAGAGAGTTTCCTACGCAGTTAGCGACACCAGAAACCCAGGTCAAAGTGTTCACCTCCGTTATCTCATAATAGTACCCCATGAAATCGTAAGATGCGTAGCTACCGTATGCGACTCGTACCTACTCCTCCCTTCGTTCACTTGTGCTATGCTACTCATGTCACTATTGCCAGCCTTCTTGCTTGCATGCAGAATGCTTAGAAATGGAAGCGTGTTACTGCCTTGAAAAGCTTTTGACTGTCCGACATCGTCCGGCATCTCTTCGAGCACACACGTCAAACCATCTTTACTAACTTTTCTCGGTCGGTGCCCAGCGTTATCATTGGTAACCACAAGCAGCGCTGAAGTGGCTATTGGTGGTTTTTATTCCTCCCTTATTTTTGATACCCTCTGTATTTTGCTCGGCCTCGCTGATTGGCCAAAAAAGTCGGCTCTCGGGCTCTTGCAGAAACGTTCAAAGTGCTTCCAGACGGCTCGGGATAACGCGCAACGCACAGAAGTTAGACGATTCCTGTGACGCCACTGCACCAATGTTCGTGAGCTAGCCGATGAATAAGGCGGGCTGACTCACGAAGGTCCCATTCAAAACGAAAACCCTTCCCATGGGACGCCGCAAGCAGGAAAAGCATCGGTGTATGGAAGAGACCCTCTCCCGTGAGAATCCGTCCTCCTTCCGTACACTAAATTGGAAAAGCTAAATTTTCGATCATCAACTTATAAGTTTCCAACGACATATATCAGCAATAAACGCAAATAGTCGAAAGATGTAAGGGAAGACTTCAATGAATACTGTTTGAATACTACTTCCTACTCTTTTCTTCTATATTCTGCACGCTATTCTCGTCTTCTCCGTGCAACAATTCGACTGATATAATCTCTGCTTCATTCGGTCAAAAATTTTGGTGACCCGTTTTGTAGTTTAAAACTTCTATTTGCTGCAGTATAATGGAATAAATAATATGCTGCAAATTGGCTGAATTGATAATTGCTATGTCGGGCCCTAGCAATACGCTACAATGTGGGCACTACGTTGAGTCCTAACATAATTTGCCCCAGAAAAATATTTAAATTTTCTTGTAGAAAAGATGGGGACAAGAGATCTATTTCAGGTTTGTATTCTTCGTGTGGACCAAATGGCCGATGAACAAACGCAGCAACTCATGATCCGTGGAGGATTCTAAACGACCTTTCAGGAAGCTTCAAGCAAAACACGCTTTTCCCGATATCCTGACGCGACACACGCAATAACAGGATCTTGCTAAATGCAAATACGATCGTGTGTCTCGAAGCTGAATTTTTCAGCGTTTCAAGAAAACCTGTTTATTTCTTCAGGCGGGGTAATCAAGTCGAAGCATAGTGTTCAAATGTCATATTTCATCCTCCAAATTGTCCTACGTCTTTCAAAGTATTTTTGACGGTCTCGTCCTTCCGTATGGCTAATCGCAGAGTGTCCAGTGAACTCTGAAAGCATTTCCTAACCGTCACCAAGAATAACTTTCAAGGTGATCGCTGACCTTTATTTTTTAGTTGACAGAAATATGAGCGAAGAATAGCTATACTTCAAGTCGAAGAATTCGTTTTTGAGCACATCGAGAGTCGTTTCACTTCGCCAGAATGTTATGACACTGATGAGTGCAATTCTGCTATGCGCATTGCTTTTCGCAATACGGTGCCGACAATCCACACACTAAGCTTTGCTTATAATTAATCGAGGCAAGGAAGAGCACAGCTTACGAATCCTTTGAGGTATTAGGACATATTATAGCACACGTGCGTTCTTATTTGTTAAGCACACCATGGAAACCACGATCGTTTTCGAGTTGTTTACTTTTTAATTTTGTAGAACATAGTCACTAATTGTTCAACTTGGGAATTTTATATCTGCTATTGACAGCTATGCTCGAGCGCAGTGCAAACTTTGTAAAAGAGAAAATGCTCTCGAACGGAATGCCTGAGAAACTGCAAGAAATACACAACGGCCCAACAGCGCACACAAAGGGCGATAGCGAAAAAGCTCTGCTTCAATTGTCTACGAGAAGGACATGAAACGAAAAGCTGCTCGAAAAGGAAGGAATGCTTCCACTGCAAGAAGCAAGGGCATAGCTCGGCGCTATGCAAAGAACGCGCAACGCCAACACAGCAATTTTCGCCTAGACGCACACGAGTGCAAGCAGCGAATACTGCTCGAGAAGAATCAATCAGTACTAACGAAACAAAAGGCGACGAGGAAATAAAGGTAATTGCGACGACAGTAATTCGCAACAAGGATCGAGAAGAAACGAGAGGAGGAGACACGAAACTAACGGCATTACTTCTATGCAAGGAGGTATTGGTGTCGGACCCGAATGACCCACGACGCGCAGCAGTAGTTACTGCATTTTTCGACTCAGGGTGTCAAAACACCTTTGTGACAAACGAGCTGGTGAAGAAGCTACAGTTACAAGCAAACTCGTCGCAGAAGCTAACGATATGCGGATTTGGAAGCGAGAACCCGACAACGTACGATTCGAAGCAAGTCACGCTTAATATTCACCTAATGAATGGCTCAGCGAAGCAAGTAGAAGCGAAACCCATTGAACGAATTACGCAAAAGATTCAAACTGTCAACCTAATTCGAGAAGACTTGGACGTTCTCCAGCGCGAAGAAGTAGCGAAGCTGGCACTGCCTACGAAGTGGAAGGCGCCGAGTGTAGTAATCGGCATCGACTACTACCACCAGTTCTTTACTGGGGTCACGAAACATTTGAATTCGGGCTTCGAATTAATTGAGTCAGAAGTGGGCGCAATGATTGCTGGAAGAGGACGCCTGGAAAATGCAATCGGCAATGAGAGAGAGCTATTGGCGAACACAGCTCTAACGGAAACCCCCACGAGCGAAGACATCGACCGCTACTGGAAATTGGAACAAATTGGTATCGAGCCAGCAGACGCGGTAACGAAGGATTCACTCGCGGTGCAACAATTCGCACGAACTGTGAAACACGATGAAAATGGACGAGAATGCATACGACCAATTAATTTCATTGCTCCGCTCGAAGTAACGAATGACATATACCCGACGAAAATGATAGAAGACGACTTGAACCGGGAGATCCTCACTTGGAAAGGGAAGATCCCGAAGAGGACGATGAAGGCAACATGAAATGCCATAGCGCGACAACCGAGATAGCGGAGGAACGCATCGCAGCGGCGAAAAAGAAAACTGCGAAACAGTCGACACCAGGAACCAGTCAAAGCAACATCAGTCGTTTCTTCCTGCTCATGAATGCGATGATCATACTTATGTCGAGCTTCGAAACAGCGACAGCAGTTCCGACTAATAGAGGACATCCGTGCCCAATGGGATCAGCATTGAGTGCATGTAGACCTTTGCCGATCGATCACAACTGTTCTAAGAAAACCGAGTCACTTATCGAAAAGGCAAACGTGACAGTCTACAAAAAACAGTTTGTTAGGCTGAACGCGCAGTTAAAAGTCCCTCGATCCAGGAAGAATTTGTCGGCTGGGAGTGTCGCGAATTATCGCGATGTAGCGATGATTCATGGCTGCATAAAGGATCAAAGAAGGCGCTACTAGACAAAGGCGCCAGTGGAAGTGTGGAGAGTCAACGCGAAACAATGACGATTCTTAGCAACTCTCACCTCCAAAAATGATGTACTGTCTCACTTCCTAACAAAGAATGTGTTATCCAAATGAACGAACCGAGTAAGCCAACAAAGGGGAGAGCTCAACGATGTGAAAGCGTTCAACAGATTAGGAGAGTTAGTTGCGCATCGATTTACGATAACGAGTTGCGGTTGGAGGTGCGCATCGAGTTACTATAGCGAGTTGCGGTTACAGTGGCGGCTATCGACAGTTAGACCCCATTCGTCTCTCTGTCTTCTTTCGATTTCGATATTTATTCGTCTGCTTCGATATTAGCTCTCCTCGAATTCGACATTTATTCACTAATTTCGATATTCTTCCGACGATCGACTTCAAAACTTATTCACTAAGTTTCGATATTTGTTCGCCGATCGACTTCGATACTCACTGATTGGCTATCTCGATATTCTTTCGCTGAGCAATTCGATTCTATCCGACGTCACTGCGATTTTCGGTAGCTGATCGATCCACATTTCGTCTTCGACAGTAATTTCGATTTCATTCGAAATTCAATACAATTTTCGCCTTACGGTCAGTTGTGCATTCGTTTAAACATCAATTATAAAACATTTTCGTTTTGTTTGCCGCTTGCGTGCCGCGTTCGCTACAGATAGTGTAGATCCCCTTCATTTTTGTGTGTATTTATGGAAGCATTTTGTAACGCCTTTTTGTAACTGCGAATTTACTTATGTGTGTGTGTCAACTTATTCGGTTGATTCAACTAATAAACTCAATAGTCATTCTATTAAGGTTTGGTGTATGTAATTAACCCGATATGGGGACCTCTTGATCCCACTTATTGCTCTTCAAGCGCATGCATCGGGCCAAGATTGAGTCACATAGTAGGTAAAGCGTTTGGAGTATCTATTTTCCCGGTTTCGCATATTCAAAAACCTATTTAACCATTCACTTTGCAGCGAAGATTTAAGCAGAAGTTATATAGCATTTTGCGTGCCCAAAAGAGATTCCCTCTTGCTATTGAAAGACGATCCCAGAGATGAAACCGTTCATCTTTTTTTTCTTTGAAAAATTAATCACTACAATTAGAAAAAACTAATATGAAAGCAAAATTTAGCCCAGAAACATGCAAAAAAATTTCATTTTTAAGAAAATGCAGTAAATATTCCGTTTATATAAAAGGCCGTATCCGAAGCGAATAATGGTGCTAAAACTCACTTTGTCAGTGTACTACGATATACTATGATATTCCGACTCTAATTTATAGGCAACACTAAGGTCAGTTGACAATGTGAGTAATATTCATGAAAAATTGAGCACTGATCGAAAAATAAATAAACAACAGAAGAGGCATAGTTGTCACAGTTCGTATTTTTGCAGATCTGCTCGCCCCTAACAGCGCTATAAAATGCAAATCACTTTTCAACTATTAAACTTGACTTAGGACATTCAGGTGTTTCATATACGTGAGCATTGTTGCAAGCTTCACCCCTCATTTGTTTGAATAATTTGGTGCATTCAGCACTCATAAGCCCGAATATTTCGTATACTGGTTGGCTTATGATAGTATTTAGAACACGAAAACCATTTACACAATTACTCTCCATATTTAAATGAGTGGACTTTGTGCTGTCATAATGCGATTGGGGCACTATGTGCAAATGGCTGCTCCATGTTCCATCTAAGTGTCGTTTATACCTCCCTATTTTTATTTTAAACCATTAAAAATCAATAGCTGAATTAAGCGAGAATCCGCTCTTCTTTTGGAAATGGATGAAAATTCGACTCCGTTGAGACACTCGTTCGCATAGCATTCTAAATGAATTATACGAGTGCAAAAGTCCGATCACTAGAACATCTGAAGATTACTCCTCGATTCAAATGATAAAACGTTTCTAAAATTTGATTAAATGAAGTCGTTTTGAGATGGGAGACACCCATTCCGCCTCATTAAGCTTCATGCTTAGGTTTTTTCCCATTTGTGAGTTGAAAGTGGAAAACAAACAGATAGATAGGAACAAGCTTGGTTCGCATTGCTAAAATACGGTTTAAAAAACCTGCAAATCAAACAGGTTCTGCAAAGCGGCAGTAGTGATCGATTCTGGATTGCAGACCGAAAGTTATAGCCAAAAGAACTTGTAATGACTGGTTTGTATGGATAGAAGAGCAGCCTTGAGGGCTATCCGTCGAATTATCCACAAATTTCAGGTCGATGGAGACTCCGTTCAGATAATCGTAACACCTCAACGCGTCGAAATTGAGAGTACAAAGAAAAGTGGACAGGATTTCTCAGCGATAACTGCAGTTAGAAATAATTCACATATGAATAATTCGATAAAACTGTCGTAAAGATTAGTTGCTAGATTTGATTATATAAAATCCTCTAGACGTATTTTTATCCTGATTCTAAATTTGCAAATAGTTATCATCGATCGATGTATGGCTAACCGTAAAATAAAACAACGATTTCAATTGGCCGCTCTATTGACACACTACTTTAAACACACAAAAAAGCAAGAACGAAGCAACTGCGATGTATGCAACGCCGAACGATTCGAGTGGCTCAGCTGCCTTCAACACTTCGCTTTTATACTGCCACTACAAGCATAATTCGCACAAACTATAGACTATTACGCACAGAAAGAAGTGTGCACGTGAAGTGATCATTGTTGACATCGTAGTGACAATGATTTAAAGTTGTTGATTAGGGCAATGAGATCATCGACTAGATGGGAGAGGGGAAGGGATTGATCGCAATATTTCAACGTCCTCCACTAGCGGCAAGGATTATAACTTCATTTGCTAAAATTTTTAGCTAAAACGGCAAACAAGTATTCTAAGAACGATGGGGATTTTCTAATAGCGCGATACAACGCTCGTAAGCACGAAATGTGTCCACTCGATCAACATCGGGAATAATCTTGCAAAACATCAAACAAATGCTTCCTTCAGCATCTCTAAAAATATTTTTCTGCATCGATAATAGTGATTTTAATTGTTTCAACAAAGAGATTACTTAGAGTTTTTCGGCGAAGGTAAAAATTGTGAAAGTGTTAAAGGTAAATGAATTTTTAAAAAATGACCTAAAATCATACATACATGTTGGAAGAGGGAACCATAATCGTAAAGATCAATGAAATGCAGACCAATTTCCACAAAAGATCTCTTTGTTGCACTTAGCTTTTATTTTTCAAAGATTATGAATGTGAATGACGTCATAGCAAATGTCATTCTATAAACATCACATGGAAATAAGAAAGAGATCATTGTCAACGAATGCTGTTGTGAAATATCTGTATTATGAGCATGAGCTTTGCCCATTTCAAAGTTCACTGTGTAAAAATAAAAAGGAAGGGAAACGCTAGGCAAAGCTTTCAGAATAAACGGAGGAAATCATCGCAAAGAAGAATAATCAGAAAGGAACCTAAAATTTTACTTTATTTTATTTTACTTTAATCGACAAAGCATTCATTACGAATAGGTGTCTCTTCATATCGCTTCCACTTCCACTTAGCTGAAGTTATACGGTAGCGTGGAGGTTAAGGCTTAGGCTCGTCTCCTGCCCATCGGATACTGACGAGTCGATTCATCGTTGTTCCACTCAAGAAGAGGATTCGGACTTGCTCCACCGCCTTCGTCCCTATGAGGCGCGTGGTTGAAGTGACTCGATAGGACGAAGCCAAATAGTCTAGTCGGAGCCCTCTTTAAACCGACCGCGCAGTAACCAATACCAAACAATGAATGACCTAAAATTATGCAAATTGAAAAGTTGAACTCCATCGAAGTGAGGAAAAGTGACATCTAAACCAATCATTATTATGAAATTTTATATTACTATAAATTTTTTCGAAGAGGAAATGTGGACAATTTGGGGGTCTCAATGAAACAAAAAGAACATCTCGTGCCAACTTTCCTGATTAATTTTTCTAGTATTAAAAATATATCAACGAAGGAATGCCAATTACATAAATTTCATAAAAGAAATACTTTTATGAAAGAACTTTGTTCGATTTAATTTATGGACGTTTAAAAAAACAATGTTTGGAATCACAATATCAGTAGGGAAACGTTTACAAGTGTAGCGCTAAAGTAGCTTGATGTTGAAGACGAAAATGGGAAAACAAAGCAGAATGGAGAGATAGAGGAGGAAATACCGCTAAGAGTTGATATCGCTGAAGAGCTGATAACATTGTATAATGGACCTGATTGTCATGCTCATCTGGTGATAGTAACCTATACAAATATTAAGCTCCTCTTTGAATATTTCCATAACGATAGTTTTATCAATCCGAATATTTGGGTTATATAATTGAAATTGAAGCGTCTTTAGATTTGTTAATTTCTGCGTTCTCAGACTTATTAATTTGCATTTAGTACATCGATGGATGTAGCCGTAAATGACGTCTTTGCATTCGTAACGATAACGCAATTCGAATTATCAGCTGAACACATTCTTTGTGAATTATAGTATTCATTCGATGCGTGTGCAGCCATGTTTTTGCACATCTATTAAAGGTTTTCGCTTGACTGATAAAAGCAAAAACACTAACAATAGCCGATCTGATGTGTACACTGAAAAGAGAGTGATATTTGCAACTCGATAAGTGCGCTTCGAAGACTGCACCATTTTTCAGTGGAGAAGCAAAGAACGGGACGATAAATAACAGTAAAAGTTTAATGTCGGTCTTAGGAAGCAAGGCATGATCTGTGCTTTTTTGCAGTCTAATCGAATAGGTCTCCTATAGTGTAGATATTAAAAATAAAGTATAGCACCCAAAAACGTTCTCTCATTTTCTTACTTTTTGTTCTCTGATCAAAGTGAATTCTTATGCTCTACAATTCCTGAAATAATAATTTCGTTTTTATCGATATCTGATCAAAGTGCGGCAAAAATTTCCTATTTTAGATTTTACACTTATGAATGCACAATCCACATAAAGGAAATGTCCACTCGAAAAGAAATCAACTATACGAGATTACTCTGTAAGTTTGATTGCTGAGTTTTTGCGGGTAACCAACGAACGAATATATGCACACAATTAACGTCGCTAGAGTCAATCCTTTCACAAATTCTATGAATTTCCATTAAAATTACATCGTAGGTGGATTTTATTGCTTTATGTTGCAAATAAATTGCAAACACCCTTGCAAACGAATATTCGCAAGAAAAGCACTACAATGGCGTCAGATCTGTGCGCCTATGCATTTGTGTACGTATCTTTGTCTGATCTAATCAATGATTCCAATTCAGGAATAATGAGGTTCAAATTACGAGATTTGATGGGTATATTTCTAACGGTGCAGTAAATGACTATGGCAACCTTACATTGACCAATGAATTCCGAGAATTGCGAACAACCAGAAGTGCCAAAAATTGCATAAAGATGGGCTTGTTACGAACGGTTAAATCTGAAATGTTTGTAACATTGTTGTGATACCGATTGATTCGATTAGAACTTTAATGTGCTGTCACAAATGTTTCATTTCTACTGTTACTTTAACAATTAATAAAAGCTGTTCGTTTGAATCGCGAAAATGCTAAAGTGCATATCGTCGCAGTATTTGCGCACCTCTATGAGGACGTTCTAAGGCAGAAATTGCTGCGAACTTGTAAGTAATTACTAACTGATCTGGTACAATAATTTGCAGACTGTCAACAAAATATGGAAAAATGTAGAATTGG
The DNA here is from genome assembly GCA_037389465.1 of Baylisascaris procyonis. Taxonomy (NCBI): domain Eukaryota; kingdom Metazoa; phylum Nematoda; class Chromadorea; order Rhabditida; family Ascarididae; genus Baylisascaris; species Baylisascaris procyonis. Next base: position 935,772 of record JAZARR010000221.1, read on the forward strand.
TGATTGTGGAATAGTATTACAGAAATCGAAATAAAAAACGGTCGCCCTCCAACACGCAAGAAACATGCACACCAAAAAAGGAACGAAAAAACAAGGACACCTATAACACCACGCTGTTTCCTTCCATTTGCTGCGCAGCAATTCGCTTTGCATCCTCTTTGGTTGTATGGTGCATCTTGTATTGATTGAAATGCCTCCGAGACAACATCATCGACCACAGCATTGAGGGGCAACTATGTTTGTGGAATGCGGTGCAGTGGTCACTTGCGCCGCGCTGTCATGGAAACGGAACGCTACTCCACTAGTAGTGTTTAAATATGAAATCTATCGCTTTGCTTATTTATATACGAGAAAACGAAGATAACTGAAGAATATTGTAGAAAGCCGCTAAAGACATTCTGGAGGGTGAGTGACGGTGAAACTAACGTGCTGCGTACTACGTTTGCAGATAACGCGTGTCGCTATTTTTATTTATATGCCAATGCTTGATTGAAATCTTTGTTTCATATGTGTTGCATAAACGTTTACTTTTGAGAAGTAATCCATTCTCAAGTGCGATCGCATCGTTTGGAATTTATTTACCCCTTCCATTTAGCCCTTTGCCTCCCTTCCATTGTTTGTATAGGCGGAGGAAGGGGTGGTAGAAGTGGAAGGGCGAGTATGAGGAGCCGCAAATAAACATCCGTATCGATTATATGCTGCTATACATCTTTAGTTCCGAATCCAATAGGGTTAATAGAGATTATACATTGCATTGAGACTTTGTGCTTGTGCATGGCTTGATTACCGATTGCGCAAGCCTCATATAATTGCGCTTTCGATTATTTTCCATCTGAAGACCAGATGGTTGGTAAACGTACATTCATGGCTTACAACCTCTATCACACCGTCGATGCACATAAAATGAAGTTTAGAGAAGTTCACCAACTATAACGCATGTTCTGACTTATTTGTTGCCCTCTCAGGGCGGGTATGAGCAAAGTTTTATTTATGGCGTTCGGAAATCCAGGGATTCTTCACTTGCATTCGCACAGTTCCCACGTTCGAGGCGCTGACTTCGGAGATTTCGGGTTTCCTTCAAAATGCCCAACTTCAGGGTCTCCAACTTTTACGGTCTCAAATGACAACATTATTGAAAATTATGAATTAGATTCGTCTTGGGGTATAAAGTGTCAGTTCTGCGACCAATTTTTTTGAGCTAGAACTTCAAATAGTTGTTAATTTCATCCCTTACTTTGTACCCCGCAGTTTTGACTCATAGCTTCAGCTTAAATGAGTAAGTCTTTTGCGATCATGTAGCAGCAGAAAGAGCTTATTTACTGGTATAGTTAGGGATTGAGTTTCATCGATGAACTGAATGCATTTAGTTGATAATCGGGTAGTTATGTTGTGTTTGTAAGGGTCTCTTTTTCTAGCTTTAGTTGCAAATAGGAGACTCAAGATTCAGAACGATGTCAACTGCTCAATTCCCTCAACCTCACCAACGTTGTCACGTTTTCAGTAATGTAAAGATACGCTAAAAACATTGAGGTATACCTCGTTTAATCCTTACACTCACATCCTCATATACTTTTTTCTGCAGCCTTATCCTCTTGCGATCAATTACTTTACTAAACTTGATAGACGTAAGAGCATTCGGTATATATTTTTCTGATTGTAAGTGACGAGTCTTTTACTCTTTTATCGGCTCTGTTATCTAATAATATGCAAATTTAGGTTGAGCTTATAAATTATGCAAATATTTCACTTTCGGTTTTCATGTAGACAATAAGAACGGTATGTTGGCATTTCCTCAGTGTTTAGTGCAGAGAGTCACTGTTGGGAAACTTTTGGCTATACTCATGACTCATTAATACTGAGATTCCACAATGTTTGCATCAGTGTGTGTGAGAGTGACACAAATAATAGAATTCCATGTGAAAAGATTCGCTCGAATAACACGCCGACTGCTTTCTATTCCATAGTTTTGCTATTAATCATATACGTTTATTCGACTGCCTACTCTTTTGAGTATTTGAACGATTGTTGTTCAATGCACGATCATCGATAGCCTTGTGTTTCATTAAAGTCATTCAAGTTGCGTAGCCCACGCCTGTTGAAGAACATTTGCATATAGGGGATTCATAGCCAGATTTCATGAAGTACCAAAATATGTGTGAGAAATTATTCTTGATACAGTTTTCGACCGATTTACCAGTTAATTAGGTTTGTCAAAAGAACAAGAACAGTTGCAGTTAAAAAACTTCTATTGCATGAAGCTACAACGGAGATTAGTTATAATCGCATGTTGTACATTATGCGGACTTGTATCAATAAACGCCTGGAACGTTCTTATGGCGGAGTGTGCGAGAAAGGGTGAGTAAAGAACGGTGTTGTACCTATTTGCTTTCAGGTTGGATTTCTTTCCGGTTCTGAGGATAGTGGGAAGGATGCGTAAAATATCTGTAGCGATTTCTTCAACACCGCAGTTTCTAATATTTTGTAATCTTTTATAAGCGATCTCACATATAAATAGATTTTTGATGCTTATGGCCTTCATTTTTTTTTTCTGTTGCCTCTTCTAGATCGTGCATCTGAGTTATTCTGCTAACCACTGATATCGGTACAGCAATTGTATTTATCTTACTGCTCTTATATGGTTTTGCTGACTTTGCTAGCTTACAGGAAATATGAACTGTAGATGATCGAACACAGCTATGTAACCTGCGGCGACTAGGCGCTCTCAGAGCGATGACGCGAAACATTTTAACGGCCACATGGTCTGATCTGAATTCGGTGAGTGGACCCCGAGGTTTGTTCACCTGCGGCTACAATGCATTCTCATCAATCTACCATACAGGTTTGCATTTGCAAAGCGCGTTATGGCAATATTACATTCATGGCCATGTATATGTGAATTTGTTTGTTTGTTCGAAATCTTCAACTCGGGAATCATAGTTTCATGGATATAATATACACTCCATGTACCAACTTTCATGTTGATCCGTCGACCTCGAATGTTGATCTGTAGGCTTTTCGTCAGATCTTAAAGTTTGTATGAATTTTGCAGGTGATCAAATCATGTTTTTATCATTTAACGTGACTCCTTTACACAAGATTGGTGTTGTAGATCAGATCAATTCAAACACTAATACGTATAGCTTATGAGAGTGAATAGTTCCTTGAAAGAAATCGCAAAAATAACATGTCGTTTCAGCTCCTTTGGCACGATTTTTTGCTTATTTTGATGGAAGGCTCAGCGCCCGAAGGCTTCATCCAAACTTTATTTCTAAGCGGTTAGCCGACTGAAAACGTCTAGTTTTCATCTTAAAAGTGCTGCAGCGTCATCTATATTCTTTCCATATTGGTTCTTAGCACAACTGTATGTTTGTGCTAGAAAGTTGTTCATATACCCCGAAGCTTTATGTCCAGTAACGAGATGGGCTCAAATATCACATATTTCTTTACTTCGTTCCTACGACAGTATAGATCGCATGGGTATCGGGCCCCGTATTTGAAATATTGGTAAAATGAAAAAACGCTCATTGGAAATATCCGAGAATAACCACTTGAGGAAGGAACGCTGATAGTCGATGCAAACGGCATTGTGGGCATCTTCTATGGCCTAGATTCCAGAAGGCAGCCTAGATTGCTGTGAATTGCATGCTTCTTCCAGAAGCATGAGGGATAGAAAAACATCAAAATGTTAGGTGGAGGATGTTTTGCTTGGTCTTGCTTCTTAACTTCACACGGACTTGACTGGCAAACGGTTGGACACAACAACCCAATTATAGGTTCCAATTTAGAGGGCAGCCGATTGGTAGATGACACGATGTTTTTTGTATCGCACTCAGTGATGCTAACTGTGGTGGAGAGTAGATGGCGATGTTTTTCTAACAATCCCTCTAGTGCTTTTTTATTAGCATTTATAAACCTTTAGAAGCTTTATTGAGTGGCTTGAACTTAATTTCCTTCTATTCAGGGGTTGGCCTAACAACTTTGTAAATTCTTTACAGACCGGATGATTGCTGCTTGTAACAATTATACAGAGAACAACAGTTCAGACTATAATCAGTTGATCGCTCTCCTCGCCCTCAAATTTCGCTGAGCTTCTCAGCTGAAATATTTGGTACTTTTTGAAAACTTTACTTGCCTTTTCCTGTGTCCCTCCCGCCACCTCCCCCAGTCAGTTCTGTTCGATGAAGGTGGGAGGTGAAGGATGTGTTCTCATCTGTAGCACGAACAGAAGTATGGGCCCACTGCAACAAAAGTGACTAACATGTATGCGTTTTCAGCGTTTGGTATGGCATTGGCAGCACTCTTTAACATAATACCTGTGTCGATGATTGTGATCGGTTTTCTGAATTTGGAGCAATGTGCTGTCGAGCCGTACCTCCCGAAGTGGTTGATCTGGATGGGTACACTTCTCCTTGTCAAATACGCTGTTGACACAACACTACGCATTTATAAAGTATGCTGTGTTAAAGAGGTGCAACTATTTGGCACTCATCAGTTTGGTCCATTGGGTTGGATATTCTCCGGATTTATTACAATGTGTTTCTTGCTTGGTGAGTTTTTCAGCAAAAATTCGGTTGAAAGTTTTCGCTAACAGCGGACCCACTTCTTGTTTAAGAAATCGGCTCGCAGTGAATTGAGGCCGAGTACAGCCGACTACATCATTTCATCTTGTAACCATAAAATGGCCTGTTAGCGGGATTTCTGGTTGCAATTTTGAAATTCATTTTTGATGTTTCACCGAATGTTTACTATTGGCCAAAATCCACTCCGCAAGTCCATCCGGGAAATATAATTATTTAAATAAACTAGCAGTGTTTCAGCTTGACTATTTATTATCAGCAGTCTTTCGATTGACAAATATATGTCACCTGTGTTCATACCTAAAAGAAGCCAATTCCTGGACCCTAGAAATTTCTTATGCAATCCTCCAGCTAAGCAGAACTCAGACAACTGCAGGCCTCAAGTCAAATCGTTCGTTCTTTTATATCACGAGTGAGCCTGTATATCTGCTTCACTGAGATGATCTGCGCACAGGGTTGAACTGATGAGTTTTATGTTCAGGTTCTTATTGGTTGTACGGGACGTTTGGTCGTGCACAGTTCACGATGTCCGAATACACCGACTACTGCGATATTCTCACCTATGGCAGTGTTTTTGTGATAATTTTACTTGTATATGTAATTCTATTTGTACTGTGCTGTGTTTTTTGTGTGTGTTGTGGAGTGGTGTGTTGGAAGTCGAAAGTGGATCGTGAACGATATCAGGTGGCTAATATGGTACATGCAGCGGTATCATCGCTATGACAATATTACTGCTTTCAAGTCTTTCATTAAACATAGGGCCACAATTGAAATTCTACTTAAACGACTCTTGATCCTTCATTATACACAACGCGCAATTTTATCATGTGATAGGAATTCTTGCAAAAATGTTATATAACCTAATGCAGTAATTGCGATCGCCACTCCAAGCATAGATCGCCTCGACAGCATATTGGAAGTGTTGCTATATTCGTAGAGCGATAAGCAGCACTCATTTCCTCTATATTTTGCTTTTGTGGCTCACAAGCGATATTTCACAGTAAGAATGCTTGTCCAAAAAACTTCATTGTGGTGCTGCTATATTTTACGGGTCATGTTCGCTATCAATCTCACCACGATTTCCTTTGAAACGAGTGAATAAATATATCGGCCGATTATTCACATGAATAAAGAGTGTGTAATTTATTGCTAGTTAATTTAGAGCATCGGTATCGCTATTCGCATATGGTTAGTGACGCGAATCTTCAAGAGTGCGGCTTAATTCTAGAAGTGTTGGAATGTAAGATCAAAATGGCGGTGATCTTATCTGGCCGACTGGTCCGGAATTACAATCTTGTGACATATTAATCTGTACTATCTCTTTTTTGCTTTTCTGGAAAAGCGTGTCCCATATTTTATCTGGCAGTAGTTCCTAAGACTTGCCACCACCGCTTTCTTGAACTTCTCTGTCAACACTGCATGGTGTGGAGAAAAAATACACTTTCAAAACATGCTTTAGGTATTGCTTGTTTATGTGGAAACACCTGCCAATTGTTCAGCTCTGTATCGTGAGCACCTTTAGTTCGTTTATCGTTAAACGACAGTTCTGGGAGGTCTGGCAGCCGTTCATCGTGAGAGCATCTCGGCAAAGCAGTAAAACATTCACGAGGTTACCCATATCAATGCATTACATTTATGAACGCTTAGGTTGTCTTACTGTTATTTGTATAGCATTACAACATTCATGAGATGAATTCGTCACATCAGAACCTAATAGATGCAAGCTTGCTGACAACCGTATCGCCTGCCCGTGATATGTTGCCGCTCGTGTGGCAAAAAAATTCACAGCGCAACCATCTTCCCTGAAGAAGTGTCTAAAACGTGGATCCCGACTAACAGCCGCAGAAAGAGACTGAGCGCCGCGCGATGGTCGATATCGCGGAACGCCACGTCTTCGTTCCAAATACATGCAGCTGAACGACTGTGGCAAATAGCTACAGGGACAAACTACGCGCAACCCGACGGTCAGCACCATCCTTCTGCATACCAAGCAGACAAATTCGAAATTTCGACAAAGCGTTCAGGCAAGCAGTTATGCAATACCTTCGGTTTTGTAATGCGATGAAACGATTCTGCCTCAGTTTGACAATGAAGGATTGTCGTATTGGTAATATTGGCAGCAAAACGAAACTGATAGTATTTTTCATTCCAAAGCTCTGTGGAATCGCAGAACTTAATTCGATTTACATTTATGTTTCAAAATCGTTAAAAGTTTCTCAGGCATTCCGTTCGAGAGCATTTTCTCTTTTACAAAGTTTGCACTGCGCTCGAGCATAGCTGTCAATAGCAGATATAAAATTCCCAAGTTGAACAATTAGTGACTATGTTCTACAAAATTAAAAAGTAAACAACTCGAAAACGATCGTGGTTTCCATGGTGTGCTTAACAAATAAGAACGCACGTGTGCTATAATATGTCCTAATACCTCAAAGGATTCGTAAGCTGTGCTCTTCCTTGCCTCGATTAATTATAAGCAAAGCTTAGTGTGTGGATTGTCGGCACCGTATTGCGAAAAGCAATGCGCATAGCAGAATTGCACTCATCAGTGTCATAACATTCTGGCGAAGTGAAACGACTCTCGATGTGCTCAAAAACGAATTCTTCGACTTGAAGTATAGCTATTCTTCGCTCATATTTCTGTCAACTAAAAAATAAAGGTCAGCGATCACCTTGAAAGTTATTCTTGGTGACGGTTAGGAAATGCTTTCAGAGTTCACTGGACACTCTGCGATTAGCCATACGGAAGGACGAGACCGTCAAAAATACTTTGAAAGACGTAGGACAATTTGGAGGATGAAATATGACATTTGAACACTATGCTTCGACTTGATTACCCCGCCTGAAGAAATAAACAGGTTTTCTTGAAACGCTGAAAAATTCAGCTTCGAGACACACGATCGTATTTGCATTTAGCAAGATCCTGTTATTGCGTGTGTCGCGTCAGGATATCGGGAAAAGCGTGTTTTGCTTGAAGCTTCCTGAAAGGTCGTTTAGAATCCTCCACGGATCATGAGTTGCTGCGTTTGTTCATCGGCCATTTGGTCCACACGAAGAATACAAACCTGAAATAGATCTCTTGTCCCCATCTTTTCTACAAGAAAATTTAAATATTTTTCTGGGGCAAATTATGTTAGGACTCAACGTAGTGCCCACATTGTAGCGTATTGCTAGGGCCCGACATAGCAATTATCAATTCAGCCAATTTGCAGCATATTATTTATTCCATTATACTGCAGCAAATAGAAGTTTTAAACTACAAAACGGGTCACCAAAATTTTTGACCGAATGAAGCAGAGATTATATCAGTCGAATTGTTGCACGGAGAAGACGAGAATAGCGTGCAGAATATAGAAGAAAAGAGTAGGAAGTAGTATTCAAACAGTATTCATTGAAGTCTTCCCTTACATCTTTCGACTATTTGCGTTTATTGCTGATATATGTCGTTGGAAACTTATAAGTTGATGATCGAAAATTTAGCTTTTCCAATTTAGTGTACGGAAGGAGGACGGATTCTCACGGGAGAGGGTCTCTTCCATACACCGATGCTTTTCCTGCTTGCGGCGTCCCATGGGAAGGGTTTTCGTTTTGAATGGGACCTTCGTGAGTCAGCCCGCCTTATTCATCGGCTAGCTCACGAACATTGGTGCAGTGGCGTCACAGGAATCGTCTAACTTCTGTGCGTTGCGCGTTATCCCGAGCCGTCTGGAAGCACTTTGAACGTTTCTGCAAGAGCCCGAGAGCCGACTTTTTTGGCCAATCAGCGAGGCCGAGCAAAATACAGAGGGTATCAAAAATAAGGGAGGAATAAAAACCACCAATAGCCACTTCAGCGCTGCTTGTGGTTACCAATGATAACGCTGGGCACCGACCGAGAAAAGTTAGTAAAGATGGTTTGACGTGTGTGCTCGAAGAGATGCCGGACGATGTCGGACAGTCAAAAGCTTTTCAAGGCAGTAACACGCTTCCATTTCTAAGCATTCTGCATGCAAGCAAGAAGGCTGGCAATAGTGACATGAGTAGCATAGCACAAGTGAACGAAGGGAGGAGTAGGTACGAGTCGCATACGGTAGCTACGCATCTTACGATTTCATGGGGTACTATTATGAGATAACGGAGGTGAACACTTTGACCTGGGTTTCTGGTGTCGCTAACTGCGTAGGAAACTCTCTTCGCATTACCGAGAAAATTAAACTCTACGAAATCAAGGCTGAGTCTCCAAAGTTCTCAAAACCATTTATAAACTCAGTAACAAGGTTTCAAGTACACCAGAAAGCATTCCATTGGCAGCCTAGGAAAATTTTCATGCGTTCACCGTCTTGTTCAAAGCTACGCTTTTTGAAAATGTGTGTTCGTTTTACGTTTTCTTGAGGAACCACCGGCCACTTCAGTAGAGGGCGATCTCTCGACCAGACCAATCTCATCCGTTTGTAAGACCTTTGAAAAAATTGTCAGATATGCGGTAATAAATCATTTATAGGAAACCGCCTTTTAAATCTCATAGAGTTCGGCCTTGTACCTAGTCGATCCATAATGTATCAACTAATCAGTTGTTTAAGCGATTGGCTGTCAGTGTTTAATACGAAAGTTCACACCAAAATTATTTATTATAATTGGGCTAAGATCTTTAATGTGGTCTGTCATGAAAGGCTGTTTTTGTAAATGGAAAAGTATGCTGTCACCGAATTTTCTCTAAAGTGGGTCAGAGGAGTCCTATGTGAACGTTATTTTTAGAATTAGAGATATTTTCCGTTCATATGTGATTCCTGGTGGTCTGCCACAAGGAAACGTATCGAGTCATGTTCCTTCTTCGCACACACAAGTGAAATGTATATCGATTGATGTGGTAGGTTCCTATGAAACCGATGATTCGTAGACTTGTCTTCTTCATCCTCGCTTCGTATCAATCAAAGATTGATTTGTGAAAACAAAAATGATGAACGTTTGATCTTCGTTCAATAATTTCTTCGACTCTATTAATGTCGTCCCAACTTTTTCTCCATTAGTGCGTCTGTTCTCATGACATTACGACCCACATGATGGCTACGATGTACAGCTCAGAAACACGACCCATTGCTACACCGCAGTAAATAAAAATTTCGAGCGATGAAATACGTTATCGGAATTTATATCCGAATAAGGTAAAGATTAATTCAGTTCGGTGATGGCCGTCCAAACTGCACCTGTTGCAATTAACACCTAAATTATTACAAGAAGGAACCGAGAATGTGTAAATTGAAGAGAGTTTCTGTTGAATCTGCTCTCCACATCATTCGACCGCCTCGATCTGTCACGGATATATGATGTCAAAAATTTGCAAGCTGATGTTTCTAAGAATTGATCTGCTCGAATTGTACCATCAGACGCTGAATGTTTCTTATGTATTCCATTTGTAGGCATATGGCACACCTACGGGCTATATGGAGATCCTAAAAACGTATGTCACTTATTTTTGTGAAACTCTGCATGGAGGCTTAGCCAGTCGTGTAAAACGATCCTCTCCGACTTCAGATTTCTCTGTAATGGACGTTGAATGAATGAATAAATGAATAAAACCAAGTCAGGCCTTCTTGCATTGTCAGCTGAAGCTGTTGGAAAAAGAGAAGGCGCATTGTAGATTGACAGCTTTCAGTAGGTTAAAATTTGACGAGCATATCTGAATAGCGTTGTACTTAAAATGGATGTCGATGGAAACATATACCAAACCTAATATAGGTCCTCCTCACTTTCAACAAGTAAGGACTTCGATAAGATTCCATGCAAATAGAAAACATTAAAATTCGATCCATATCCGAGTTCAGATTCGCCGAATTCCTGATGTTGTGGAGCAACCAAAATTGCAAGAAGTTGTTGGAAATTGTTCGAGGTCTAGTAACCCATATCTTTAAACAATGAAAATTTGAATTTTTCGTGCGAGAATCCTTTAACAAGAGAGAGGCAAGGATTTTCTAAGAGCAACAAATAACGATTCTCGTTTCTTTTATTCAAAAGCTGAATGGCACAGCAATTTGTTATCACACCACGCTGGTAACGAAACCAAACTCATCTGTAGTTTATGATAAATAAGGCTCGATCATTTTTTCCAAATCCAACAGCAGTTCGGTCCAAACGCAGCATTTACTAGTAGACCACATGAAAGTGCCATAAGTGTCGAAAAATTGTCTTTGATTTACAGAACGCCGAAAGAAAAATTGAGAACTGCACATTTTAGTCGCAATTAAATTAATAAACAAATTAATAAACGTTTTATCATTGTTTTCTCATATGTTTTCCGAGCTACGCACAAAATTTGACTCAGATAACCAAAAATTCTGATGATTTCTCAAAATTCTGCTATAAACAACATTCCAGCTTTGAATAACTGTTCGCCTTTCGATTTGTAACGACAAAATCGTTCCGTTTTTCTCTTCCTCCTTGGTTACATCTGCTTATCACGCCATTTAAAAATACCACAGATATTCGATTATTAGAGCGAAACATTCTCATTACTCTGTACTCACCGACCGTTGCTTGCTGCTTATCATTTGCTAGCCGTTTATTGCAAGCATTGCTATCTTGTTTGGTTTATTCTCACTATCGCAATTCTCTTTGCAGTCGTAACTAATAACTTTTATATTTTATCCGTATTTCCTACGTTTATCACACTCGTCTGCTCCAAACATCTCACACATTTCAACCTGATTGCTGAGATGACAGCAAACGCGATTGCCGCAAAATGTTAAATCAACAATGTTGCAGGCAACGTGGAAATAATTTTCACGGTTGTGTAAATCTCAGTTAGGATTGACCATATTCGTAGTATTAGCCAACAGTTCATAAATTCTTTTATTAAGGAAAGTGAATCAATCATATATTTATCTAGGACGAGGACAATCTTCGAATTTGATGCAGTTTCCTCGACCATCACGTACGAAGCCTTCACTGGCGACGCACTCACATCCTGCTGGCTTGCACATCGTGCTGCAAGGCACAAATCTTTGCGCACACGTTCCTTCACATCCTCTACACTCTGACCACTTCTCGTTTCGTTTCCAACACTTTTTTGATCCTGTAATCAGCATTTTTTCATTTCTTTCATTCTATATCACGCAGTTCTTATAGCACCGTTGCTGATGAATAGAACTGATATTGATTTTCGCGTAAAGATTTCCTCAAAACCTATTTCAAACGTAGCACTGGATCATTTACGACTAGTCATAAAAATGAGGCTTATAACTACCTCCTGTTCCGGGAAAATTTGTTGGGCACTGCGAGACCGGGACACATTTTCCGTTGGCAGTTCGTCGCATGCCTCTCGAAGGACTGCACTCGCATGATGGCGGCCCACAATTAGTTGTACACGGTGTCTGCAAATTTCCCACTACAAATTTCCACCATAAATCCTTTTTTCTTCGTACTTTGACTATCGAAATAGTATACTGGATGCAGTTGGTGCGTCTGTTATTGCACGCCTGTCCGGCACTTGAAGTTCCAGGATTACTAGATTTTAAACTTACCACGTGCGATTTATCGAGCGGTATTCTTCCTCTTTTCAACCTACCTAATTTTCACAGGTACGAGCAGTCGCTTTCTTAAAATTTGTCTGCTCAATTCCAGAATGGGCCTTGTTGAAAACAAAATTCGCATCAAAAATTATGCAATCACTTCGGATGAAGAAAGATGCATGCGTTATGCACTACGGGTTTTCATTACTTATTTGCTGACATCATAGCCGTTTTGTGCTACATTGATCAACTTTTGCAAAGAGATAAGAACACAACAAAAATCATCTAAAAAGAATTTCATAAAAACTAAATATCGAATATCATCCATCAGGAGAGCTAAAACAGTTGGCCCACGTAATACGAAAATTGCTGAAGAACTTTGGCACAGCAATTGCAGAAGTATATTTAAGGGACCGGCAAGACAGCGCATTGACATACCACCCACGAGAAAAAACAGTTTGAATTGCCGACAATAAAAAACATGCGGAAGAGTGCATGCGCATCTTCATTTTCTCTGATGAGTGTAGCAATCGGTAGAGAATGCAATTCGATCGACCGTAAATTGGATGCAAATTATTTGACACCTTTGAACGATTATACAACCCTTTCCAGGTATTTGGATCAACTTGGAGGCTGCTTATGGAGCTCATGCTATGTTTCACCACGATGTCAAAACCTGAAAAAGTTAAAAGCTCTTAAACTTCGTTGCTCTCACCAAATTTACGTGTCCCCACAATGCGCTTTGCAAATGTAAATTTTTAAAAGCAAAAAGTGCAATGAACGTTGGAGCGCTTGTTTCTTCAATAAAAGAAGTAGGAGAGTGTAAAAATATTCATGAGCAGGATTCGCCAAAAGACCCTCACTGCTCAATTAACAAACAATTAATTCGTCAAAAAAGAGTATGCCTTACATTCTCGTCTTGGCCGCATTGTAGCTCGCAACCAGTGCATTGAGTCCAAACTTCGTTTTTACCGCATCGTCTGCGAGCACTCGCAAAAGCAACCAATACCTGCAATTGATGCTCTTCTGCTTTATTGAAGAGGAAGAGAATGTTGTGATCGGAAGTCAGTTCGCTCTGAGGCAATAGGGAAGGACAATTCGCGGCTATGAATATTGAAGAAAAATTTAGTTCGAAGGATAAAGCAAAGTCTTATCGATGTTTCTCCATCATTCATCCCTCATTCACATAGAAATGGAATATTTTTTATAGGGGACCGATAATGCCACAAGTAGCTTATAGGTGACCGTTGAACCATATGAATGAGCACTGCAGCACGTTCATGACAAATAGATGCTTTCCAAAATACTTTGGAATATCCCAAGGATTGAGGCTGCAATAAACGTTTGCATAGGGATTCTACTTGAAACTTATTCCTTCATAATATTCCAAGGGTTGCTGCAAAGATAGGCGCTTCCAGTTGCCCTAAATATCACTTTATCAGGCAAGCAGATGACTGAACTTTGCAAAAACCATCACAGAAATCTTCCAGACTTGAGCGATAACGTAGGACTCACGTTAATGAATTGGACCCTTGTTAAATGACCCTCCATCCGCAGGTTCGTTCAATTTGTCTCGTATGTTCCATCTCATCTGATGCTCGCTATCCAAATATCTCTTAGGAACTTTAGAGATGTGACTATTATAGAAAAAAAAAAAAACTTACGAAGAGCACAACCACCGAAACCATTTGCATAGTGTTTTCTAGAGAGAAGTGAGGCGTCCACTATCTGCGAGCACTTTTCTTTAGCGTTTTATATTAGTGCCTTCTTAACTTCGCTGAATGACGGGAGTATGAGTGGAACGTTTTCGTCATTTTGCTTGCTACGTTGTACCACTCGATGAACATTGCAATCAATGGCATGCACAATAAACGGGTTTTTAATATTGCGTTTTTTGCAATAACGAAGTGATTCGCAACCAAAAATTGACGAAAACGAGAGAAATAAATGTGCACTTGCTGATTTGAACTACGCAAGAACTGAGAAACCTTAGTGCGGCTATTTTTGGCACTATGTGACTTTTACAAACTTTCAAAGTCACATCTCAGTAAACAACTACTTTGGAACTTGTAGTAAACTCGTATGAAAGGTATCAAATCTACTCGCACACTTCTGCAAACTTTTAATTCTGTCACAACTGAAGTTAACGTTATTCTTCTCCTGCAACGTTGGTGCTCAGGGTTTGTGTTTCATGCTTTGCCATTGAAACCAAGAGGATTCATTAGCCCATTATACTTTTTGTACGCCATGGTTGGAGAAAGACATGCCACATTCCGTCAGCCTTTTCATGGTCTCGTTTTTACCGTATTTGCGTCAAACACTGTCAGTATGAACAACGCAGTGCATAAGCATAAGTAATCAAGGATGCAGTTTGTTTCATCACAAATGACGTGCTAAGCTCATGATGCAAGAGTATGGCGTCGTTCAAGTTACTCATCCCATCCTAGGGAACACAGATGGATCACATACTAGAAAACAGATTAGCTCGATGAAAAATTGTATCGAATTGCAATTATTTTCTGTCGAAATCGTTTTGTGAGTCATCAAATGACGTCACGCATGCATTTGCAGGGGTTCACATGAGAACTGGCTTTGGTTCACCTTTCTGAGATATTACAGAATAGAAGCGCTCGAAATGATAGGTCGAAATCAGAACATCGGCTGCAAGTGATTAGGACATCCAAACAAATATCAGCACTTTTGAGAATATTCGATCTCTCTGACATGGAGGAATGCCTTTAACAATGGTGTGAACTATCAACTTGACCGTTGTGCCCATCCGCACCTCATTCGGCCTTTTGCACCCGCTCACCTTGTTTTAACACCTTGTATTATCAGTCATCAAATAACAATTGGCATCATTCGCCGTATTATTGGCGAATCAGTGGATTCGTTGTGCCACTTTCACGACGTTCACTTTGCCGATGCAAAACAAGTGTGCGAACTACATTTTTGCTACGAATATTACATGGCTGATTATCATAAAGTGACCGCTGAGGTTTACCTGCAGACCTTCAGTGATAAGTGATCGATGCATTCAGTTAACCGTCAAAATGACTTGAGCTCGCTTTACATGGAATTCTTCCATTTCATTTTATATACCAATATCATCCAGATTTACATTACCACTATATTAGTGTCGGGGAATGTTAATAAGGAAATGTGATTCGTATGTATCGTTAAGGCATTTCATATTAAATTAAGCATTTTATTTTGTCGTATCAACTCATAATATTTGTAGCAAATTATGAACTTTATTAACTCGGTAACTTGTACCACGATATATTTTCACTTCTCCTTTCTTCGCAAAGTATGTGTTGAAAATACTCCTTTAAAGACCTATTAGAATATATTTTGCATAAATATTTATGGGGTGAATTTCAAACAGTGATGGGTGAAATCGGCGACAAAAAGTATTTTTTCAAAATTCCCCTTACCCCCACAGGTTCAACATGATGCGAGAAAAAAAAATCCAGATTTTTCGATCGTAAGGGAAACCCACAGGTTCAACGTGAAAAAATCCTAATTCAAATTATCGAAAACGCAATTTTCCGATCGTAAGGAATTTTTCGATCATATGCAAGTTTGCACATCTATATAGGCTCCTTATACACATCGAGTTTCATTCACTCACCAGCGCAAAAACAGGTTACGGCACCGGGAAGGCAAATCGGAATCACTTTCGGTAATTTTCTCGGATCATCTCCAAACATTACAACTCTAGAAAATATGTGTTAGCGGTCGCATACACTTCCTATCTATTTGAATTCAACCCATCGACAGATGACAAAAACACGCGAATGTGGGAAAATTGTGAAATAATTCACAAAGTTGAGAGGCGAATAACTTTCCCGCATAATCTGCAGACAGTGAAGTTTGCAGACAAGAAATTTTTCACACGCAATCCGGTTATATTAAATCAATGCCAGTCAATTTAATAAAAGCAGAGTCATAGTATGAACCGATTTATGGAGAATAGCAAGAACCGGACGAGGACTGACATGCTTCTTTGTTTCATCATTTTCTGGATCCGGTTGGCCAGAGAAAGATGGGAAAGCATATGTTCACACATACAAAGACAAAAGAACTGCGGAGAGTTATCATCTATGGGGCTTTTTTCCAAACCTAAGAAAATAACGATCGTTTTGTGTATAGAATAGACCAGTACATCCTTTGCACAAACACTACAGTAAAAAGACGTATAACACCACATTAGGTTATTAATTTTCCAGTTTTGCATAGCTCATAATCCACGACAAATATTATGCATTACCTTACGATCAGACGTATCACCAATACTTAGAAATGGCAAATCTAATAGACATTTCTTGACACTGTTACGTTGATGATGTGCATCTTGCTAAGCGGATGAATAATCATGTTAGGGAAGTAAATAAAACCAACTGCATGTGAGGTGTCTCTATGTCACGTTGAACGTACCGACTATGTCCTTACTACCCCTCACGAATTTGTGGTGTCGCGAACATTCGCGAAAGCGTTACATCTATTTACGATATCGATGCAGCCGGCGAACCGGAAATGTCAGTCAGAGAAAGCATCATGACTAACTTAAGAAGAGTAAATCACAACGAATACAGTCACTAACGCTAAATGCTAATTCACCGTTGAGCAACCATAAAGCGAATATTTGTTTACGATATCGATGCAGCTAAAGAGCCGGAGATATTAATATTCGCGAAAGCGCTACGTTTGTTTACAATACCGATGCAGCTGGAGAGCGGGAGATATCAATCGAAGACGGCATCATGAATGGCATAAGAAGAGCAAGTCACGACGAATACATTGACTATCGCTAATTGCTAAGACACCGATCTATGAAACCAGATACGCCGCTCATAACGCCCTCAACAGTTCACGCCTCTCACAAGCTTAAATCGATCATTCAACTCGCCCAATGACCGACAGTGAAGACGCATTGGGCTCAGCTTCTCATATATGTCGATCGAATTCTTCATTCAACTCTTAGCTTGTGTACTTGTTCAGTTAATCCCCTTGTAAAAACTGTTCATGCGATTTCTGTTACGAATGGTCATTGGACCAACAATCTCTCTACTCCAGATATTAGCCTTTGCTAGACCTATTTGAAGTTCCAACGATTCGCTATATCATGTGTATTTGTTGTGTCGCATATCGCTTCATTGTTTACTCGAATATAAGGTTTAATTACCCAAGTTTGAGGTACGACGGGTGGCGAGCCCGCAGTACCAAGTAATCAAACTTGGGACGAAAACGGTGACCGATCCAGAAGGGGCACAAGTGGACGAGCCCGCGATCAGGCCTGTTTAAGACTTTCGATATTTCGAGTTCTCTTTTATCCAGTTCGAACGACCCGATATTCATTTATAGCGAACAGACAGCTAAACGAAGAGAGCAAAACTCTCACCCATATTTCGAGACTCTCGCGATAAAAGGAGCAAACCCCGCTTTGTGTGGCAAATATACGGGAGGTCAAATCTTGATTGTCACATTGTGCCATTGAAACGACGAACTTGTATTGTGAAGCTGTTGTATTATAACCTCATCTGTATTCGTGCTTACTCGTTCATAAACACATAATACGATTGTGTTTTTACTTGTGTACTCGCGGGGGAGCCAACCGACCAGTGGAGTACATCGACTCCCAACGACTCCCGACCAAACCAACCACCATATTAACCTGCTGTTCGCTACAGTGGTAATAATAATATATGTGATTACTAGGCAATTAGCACAGATGCCGAGCATTGCCGAGTGAACCTCATGAGAGACCATCCACTAGTCCGCTGATATGTGAACGACAGGATCGATGGTATCAACTGTTGTTTTCATGGCCAAATAGAAACGATACGGAGATGAAATGAAGGGCATGAAGGGCCGAAGGAGATGAAAACGGGGGTAATGACCAAATCGTTAGTAGACGTCACATAAGAGTGTTTCTTTTTTCCAGAAGGATTATACAGTCACAAAAAGTGCTGATTTGTTAGGACTTCCCATCATTCCTTGCCTCTCGTCTGATTTTAATCTGCCGTCTCGAGCTCGTTCATCGCACTTCGAAAACACACTGACACTTTATTGACAACGGTTTGTTCAAAACTGCAGCACAGGCAGTTCCAATTTACTGCAACCCCATGACGTATATTCATGTAAGTTCTTACGAAACTTCCATCATCTACTCATGATATCAGTTTTATGGGTCGCCGACTAATTTTGACAACAAATAATCACATTTCAATATGCCTGGTTAAAAGAATCGGCCAATTTTCTAGTGTGCGGTCTGTTTGTGGATCTCAGGATGAAACTGAATCATTTCAACAATGGCTTCTGGTGCATGGTTTGCGTCTCATTGGTGCACGCTGATGGTGCTTGATGCAACTACGCTAAAGATGTTGCTATAAAGGGAATGGAACAAGGTAACTACGTGCATGACAAGGTAAAATGAATAAATGGATCGCAACGCTTTTTAATGACAACTCAAAAAATATGGTAACACGAATGATTCAGGAGAACAGCGAGGAAAACTTCGCTTGTGGCAGGCCTAGAGGTTTCTAGGATGAGGAATTAGGTACAGCACTTTTATGCAAGTCACTATAGTTCCAAAACAACAGTACGTTGAGATCAAAGCTACAATGGCACCCACCCTAGCGGACTAGAACTTTCGGTTGTGGCGCAGTAGAAATGGGTCGAGTACGTAGGGTGCGCGTATTTGCTGTCGCGTTTCAGCGTCATCAGCGATCATCTCGTGTTTTGAATTTGATGAATTATGCCGAAGAGGCAATTCCAAAAAAGCGCTTATTGTCTATGACATTGATTGAAGTGTTTTTCGAGTGATGTGATCTAGCAAGCAGAAGGACGAAAACGTTCTGCTCACATTTACTTCGGTTAACGAAGTTCAGAAGGCACCCATATAAGACGCTGACGAAGTGTTCGGCGACAGTTGTGCTTCAATTCTCTCTCCAAAACACTCTCCAAATGTTTTCGGCGGTTGTACTGTTCGTGAGTTATTTTTTGTTCGATTATAGTCACATATGTGAAGTCCCCAAGTTTTCTCGAGGATGAGGAGGAGTTATTCAGAGCAGAGCAGTAGGAGCGTGCGAGAGAGAGTCCATTTAGCCGTCTTTTGCTTCGTTGCTTCGTTAGCCGCATTTAGCCACTTTCGAAACTGTAATTTTTCAGCATTTTGCGAAGTTTGGCAATATGTCCTCCTAGAATGCTAAAGAACTCAGGGAACATCGATTGCAGCCGATGTCATCCTCACATTCCACTGTATTTCGTTGTTCACTCAATTCTAATGAACATACTGTAATAATAATTAATTGACATATTTCAGTAGTCGCTTATAAGGCTATGATTACCGAATAAAATCTTCCATTTCTAAATCAATGACGTACGAGTAAAGGCCAAATATCAGTAAAACTTTGCTTCATCCGCTCGACTACATTTTTTCATTTTCTAGGTACATACGCAAGTTGTCTTTTCTCCCTCCCTCTTTCCTTTTTCTCTCTTTCCTCTACAAGTTCCGTTTGTCAAGGGTGAACAAAGTATTCGCCATTTATCTCTTTCAGAGTGCCTATTTTTCTTTCATACCATAAAGTGGAACGGCATGAATTTCAGATACTCGTTGCTTATGCGAGTGCTCGCAAACCATGCGGCAAGAACGAGGTTTGGACTGAATGCACCGGTTGCGAGCTGAAATGCGGCCAAGACGAAAACGTATGGCACGTTGATACTCTCCTTACGAATGAATTATTTTGCTGGTGGTTAGCGTCCTAAGCATGTACTTTCCAGGAATGTTTTAGCTTCCTCTTCTATTCATACTAGACAGATGAACATTCCTAAGTTTATTCTGTTTTTACTCCCTTCGGAAATCTATAGTTGAAAAGCACCCTGAAGTGATACGTGACCCGTCTGCCTGTCTATCTGATTTGCTTCACCTCGGTATCACCGAAGCAAGAGGCAAAAAATTTGATGAGTGTTGCTGAAATATAGGCTGAGTTTTCATTGGCGCTTTCAGTTTGATTCAAAAACTTCAACAGAAATTGCAGAAGAGTTCAAATTTGCCGCAAAAATCAAATATTTAGCAATCATTCAAATCGCATTTGACATCGATCTCAGCCATGTTTATGTTCTGTTTGTGATTCACGAAACTCGTTCATCCAATTGTGCAATGAGATGGTAGACTAGTTCCTCCGACGTGCATTTGTTATCACATAGTTTGCCGAAAGTTTCATATTAGATGAGGCGAACTGCTTTGATTTCTTGAAAGATATATGTTCGATGGATAGTTTTCACCTTCTATTTTTAGATAAGATTTCTTCATTCTTTTAACACACGATAATCAGTCATTACAGACAAAATTTGATGATGTCAGGGAATAAATATTGAAATTGTGAGCAGCCATCGTGCATGACACTTTAATGTTTTTTTCTTACAACGAAGGCTTGTGAGAACTTTG
Organism: Baylisascaris procyonis; assembly: GCA_037389465.1. NCBI lineage: Eukaryota > Metazoa > Nematoda > Chromadorea > Rhabditida > Ascarididae > Baylisascaris > Baylisascaris procyonis. The sequence goes on from JAZARR010000221.1 coordinate 956,282, forward strand.
ATTCAGCTATCGTCCTTGCATCCTCATCATTTTGTACTAAAATGCACATTCCAAATTTTTCAGTCATACTTCTGGGATTTTCGAATGCTCATAACTCTGATCTATTAAGGACAGAAAAAAACGTTCATGCGATAAACTGTGCATGACAACTCGAGTGTTTGGTGATTTTAGAAATGTCCAGGATACACATACTGATACATGCGTATACATTTCCCGCGACAAATTATTGTTTCGAAAGTCAAACCGGAAGATCAAAGAAGAATTTGTGGTGCAAAATTTGCAGACGCCATGTGCACTCAGCTGTCGACCGCCATCATGTGAGTGCAGTCCTGGAAGAGGAATGAGACGAACGCTCGATGGAAGATGCGTCCCTGTCTCTGAATGCCCACGAAAGATGCCAAGAAGAGGTGATTTTTACGAGCTCTATTTGTATATTTTATGGCAAATGATCTCATTTTATTGCTAAGTTTTGAGGAAATCCTCATGCAATAATCTATTCCAGTACTCTCCACCAGGAGAAATTGTGATGGGATTATCTCGATACTGTACGATGAAAAACTAAAAAATATTGTGATTGTAGAAGCGGGAAAGTGTGCCAAACCAAACGAGCAATGGTCGAGGTGTCGAGGATGTGAAGGAACATGTGCACAAAAAGTTGTGCCTTGCACCAAGGAATGCAAACCACCAGGATGTGAATGTATCGCTAGTGCAGGCTTCGTACGTGACGGAAAAGGAAACTGCATCAAATTCGAGGACTGTCCTAAATGAGTACATAATTGAACCACTTGCCTTAATAAAACATTTATGAACTACTTACTCAGTTTTTTACTGAGCGTCATTCCCAGAAGCAACATTTTCCTTGATCGCACAAATCCGTCTGACGAATTCTATGACAGTTGAAATTTATCCCTATCGTCGATTGCCGTCAGTTTCTTTGTTCCATTTGAAGAGTTTGCAATGGTTATAACAGTCAGTGCGTGCAGATGCAAAGTTACAGTGTGGAAAGTGCGGTGCGAATGAGATATAAAGTTCTAAGATTTTGACTGCAAGGGGAGTTTCGGTGGCACAAATCCATCAAGAGAGTTCAGCTTACAAGAAATGGTTTCCAAGCGATTAATACCAAGAAATATTCGACAAGTGTGAAACAGTCAAAATGCTTATGAAATGGTAATCAAATATTAGAAATATTGCAGAAAAAGAAGAACCGCAAATGCGATGAGAAGAAATGTGAAAAGAATGATTCATTCCGCTGCAAATCAAGAAGTGAACTCTCCATTTTTGAGTGCTTCACGCGGGCTTATGTCTGAATACTCGTGCATGGAATAATAGAATAGGATCTCGGTTCTATTTTGTTGGTTTTCTGATCTGAGATAATGGTTAAGAGGGACGGACCGGGGCATTCGTATCGCTGCGTGAGAGGTGAAATTCTTGGACCGTAGCGAGACGTCCGACTGCGAAAGCATTTGCCAAGAATGTCTTCATTAATCAAGAACGAAAGTCAGAGGTTCGAAGGCGATCAGATACCGCTCTAGTTCTGACCGTAAACGATACCAACTAGCGTTCCGTCGGCGGTAAATACGCCTTGACGGGCAGCTTCCCGGAAACGAAAGTCTTTCGGTTCCGGGGGAAGTATGGTTGCAAAGCTGAAACTTAAAGAAATTGACGGAAGGGCACCACCAGGAGTGGAGCCTGCGGCCTAATTTGACTCAACACGGGAAAACTCACCTGGCCCGGACACCGTGAGGATTGACAGATTGAGAGCTCTTTCTTGATTCGGTGGTTGGTGGTGCATGGCCGTTCTTAGTTGGTGGAGTGATTTGTCTGGTTTATTCCGATAACGAGCGAGACTCTAGCCTATTAAATAGTCATGGACATATCTGACAAAAAATCTAATAAATCTAAATAAATAGTTCAATAAGCTAAATAAATAAATAAATCAATAAATTGAATGAACAAGTAAACCAATAAATTAAATAAATAAAAAAATCAATAGATTAAATAAACAAACAAATCGATAAATTAAATAAATAAATGAACCAGTAAATTAAGTTAATAAATAAATCAATAAATGAAATAAACAAACAAATCGATAAATTAAATAAATAAATAAACCAGTAAATTAAGTTAATAAATAAATCAATAAATAAAATAAACAAACAAATCGATAAATTAAATAAATAAATAAACCAGTAAATTAAGTTAATAAATAAATCAATGAATTAAATAAACGAATAAATCAATAAATTAGATAAATAAACAAAGCAATAAATCAAATACGTAAACAAATAAAGTGAATAAATAGAGAAATACATAAACAAGCGAAGAGATGAACCTAAAATAAATGGACGGTAAGAAAAGGAGAAAGTAGAATGCTATCGGTAATTTAGAGAAAAACAAAAGGCATAACAGAAAAGAACACAAGACATACAGAAAGGTATAACTGCTAAAAACCGCAGTAGAAGTAAGGAATGAGGAAAAGTGAAGGGCTATAAGAAACAGTGGTTACCTCGAACAAAAAAGTGGCTCCTATCCATTCAATTGAGCACATGGGTTATGCGCAAGCCATCTTCACAACGAAAGCATAACCCTGTTAGCATAGATAGTAGTAAAGATGAAGCAACTACAAATGCTACGTTATATACGTCATAATTAGAAGAAGGAGGAGATTATGGGACAACTTAGGTACACACTACATGACTTCACCATTAAGCATTTCCTCGCAAAAAAGCACAAAAATTTCATAGAAAGGATGCATATTGGCATTCTCCACAGATCACTTCTTTGTAAATAGCCATTGCTTTGCCTATATGAACTTGTATCTGCGAGAGGTTGACATCAGCTCATTCAGACCGAGAGTGGTTTGAACACCTTATTTCGCCTTTAAATCACAAGGGCACAGTTCATTTCGACACTTCTGAAATCCGCCGCTCGGTGTACGCAAAAACTACTGAGCCGGGAATGCTCATAATATATTCTTCACCAGTGCATCTGCTCCACAGTACGAATCTTCGCTATATTGCAATAAAGATATATTTTAAATATGAAACAGGCTATTAAAACTTTCGACCTAATGAGGCATACTTTCATTCAGTCGACTGAAGCGGAAGGCCAGCCAGACACATCAACTCTAGTTATCATTGAAAATGAAATGGGAAGAAGAAAATTTTTCATTGAGCCCGATCTTCACATCGATCAGCCTTTTCAGCCGTAATTGCATCATAAGGTGTTGAATGTCTTCTTCCTTCGTTTGCTTCAGAACTTTTCATACGAAAACTCTTAGAGCGAAATTTGTCCTCCGTTGTCCTTCTTTATCGAATGTTCGTACGTGATCTCATAAGGAGTGAGCAAATGGTGATGGTACACTATGGAATGCTCCTAAATGCTCTTTGAAATTCTCAGTTTCCTCGCGTTAACTCATCCGGTCAAACATTCAGTACTTAAATTTATCCGATTGAATAATGCAAAATTTCGATTTTTTGTAATATTTATAACCGCTACTACTGGCTGAAGCTTTTAACCCGAAACTGAACTCATCGGGCGTTCGTGTCTGCAAAAGGGCCGAAGGAGAAACCACCGCAAAAAAAATCACATGGAACAATGCATATGAACAGCTGTATGAATATATATATATATATATATATATATATATATATATATATATATATATATATATATATATATATATATATATATATATATATATATATATCATGGACTGAGCCGTTGAAGTCAACGGATCTCATCACCGGTGAACGCGCATGTGTGAGACGAGTCCAATTCGGGATAAGCACGTCCTGTTGCACCTATCGCAGATAAACCGTACTGCTTGATGAGGCCCACTTGTGCCCAATAGTCGTCGCGATCTTTTCTCTTCCAGTGCTCGAACTCGACATCCCTCAAATCGTGCAGTCCCCTCGCGGCATGCTCTCCTCCACAGCTGTCTGTCATGTACTATGTCATCCTTCAGCTCCATTTGACATGCTTTCAGCGTTGCCTTGACTCCATCCTTGTATCGAAGCAGCGGACGTCCTCGTTTCCGTTCCCCAGAGGCGAGTTGTCCGTAAAGTAGTTGCTTGGGGATGCGGTTGTCCGGCATTCTGATGACATGCCCAACCCAACGTAGTTGGGACGAGATGATGTATGCTTCGATACCAGTTATCTCGCACCTTTTCAGCACTTCAGTGTTCCTTATTTTGTCTTCCCACCTGATATTTGCAATTTTGCGTAAACATCGCATATGAAACTGATCCAGTCTCTTGATGTCTTTTCGATATAGCGTCCAGGTTTCGGAACCGTGGAGAAGTGTTGTTAGCACGACTGCACGGTATACCGCAACCTTAGTACTCAGTTTCACTTCATGTCTGCTCCAGAGACGTTTGTATAGTTTGCCAAATGCGGCACTCGCTTTCGCCAATCTTCTGGAAGTTTCTGTGTCATTATATGTTGAGCTTGTAAGTGTGCTGCCTAGGTATGTAAAGTTATCGACAACCGGAAGATTGGATCCGTCAACTGTTACGGTGTGTGATGTAGGCTGCTGACGATCTGGGCATTCTCGGTACATAACTTCGGTTTTCTTCAGGCTGACCTTCAAGCCAAAACGGTTGGCTGCCGTGGCAAATCGATTCATGATATCTTGTAGATCCGCGCAGGAATGTGCCATTAACGCGCAGTCATCAGCATATAGGAGTTCCCGGATGACTGCAGTGTGCACTTTTGTTCTGGCTTCTAACCGTTTGAGGTTGAAGATGTTGCCATCCATTCGAAATTGAATTGGTATGCCAGTATTGCAGTCTTTAAATGCGACCGACAGCATCATGGCAAAGAAGATCCCAAACAGAAGCGGAGCAAGTACACATCCCTATTTGGTGCCGTTGGTAACTTCGAATGCATCCGACATGTTGCCTGCTTCGATAACGCGAGCGCGCATCCCTTCATGGAACGATCGGACCATATTTACGAACTTATCTGGACATCCAATTTTGCGTAGAAGTGACCACAAACCTTTTCTGTTAACAGAATCGAGAGCTTTCGTGAGGTCAACAAAAACAACGAAAAGGTCTTTGTTTTGTTCACGACACTTTTCCTGCAGTTGACGAGCGCTGAATATCATGTCGATGGTGCTACGACCAGCGCGAAAACCACATTGGCTTTCTGGAAGGATGTTGTTATTGGAGACATGCAAGGCAAGTCGGTTGAGAATTACTCTTGCCAGGATCTTGCCTGAGATGGACAGGAGAGAGATGCCTCTGTGATCATCACAGGTTGCCCGATCGCCCTTGCGTTTAAAAATATGAACTATTTGCGCGTCCTTGAATTCTTGTGGGACGTCTTCACGCTCCCATATGTGCCGACATAAGGTTGTGAGCCGGTAAATAAGTTTGCGCCCGCCGTATTTGAATATTTCGCCGAGTAAGCCATCGGCACCAGGTGCCTTACCCGCTTTCAGCGATTGGATGGCGTCAAGTACCTCGCGTTCTGATGGAGGATACGCCAGGTCGTTGGACACATTCCATTGTGGAACTTCGGAGAGCACCGTTGAGTCAAACTCTGATGCTTGATTCAGCACCACTCGGAAGTGTTCTGCCCAGCGTTCCAGAATCTTCTCACGGTCAGTTATGAGATGAGAGCCGTCCTTCGAATAAACTGGTACACTCCCGGAATCTCTTGAACCGTAGACTGCCTTGAGGCCGTCATAGAATGCTTTCATGTCATGGCGGTCTGCTGCTGTCTGGAGCTCGATTGCCATATTGGCCCACCAACGTTCCTTCATTGTGCGAAGTTTCGCTTTTGCCTCCTTCCTGGCTGTGTTATAAGCATGTTTCTTGGCGGCACACGATTTGTCATTTATCCACTGCAAATGTGTGGTGTACATTTTGTTCAATAGCGCTCGGATTTCAGTGTCCTGATCATCGAACCAGTCTTTGCTGTGTTTCCTCACGAAGCCAACAACTTTTGCTGTGACGTTATAGACTAGATCTTTTAAGTTGTTCCAGTCGTCATCAGCTCCATCGTTGTTCTCCCGCTCACTCAGCCTGGCATTGAGTTCTTGTTCCAGCTCCGTTCGAACGTCTAGACGTTTTAGCGCGCTCACGTTGAGCTTCTTGACATTGAGACCTCGTCGACACCTCTGCGGAGGCGTCGTTGTCAGGCGCACAGTACTGCGAACTAGAACATGATCTGACCATGTCGTGCTTCCGCGCATTGCTCGGGTTAATTTCACGTCTTTCAGGTCGCGTTGCTTGGTTATTACGTAGTCGAGCATGTGCCAGTGTTTCGACCTGGGATGCATCCACGTGTTCTTGAATTTGTTTGCTTGTTGAAAGACTGTGTTAGTTATGACCAGTTCATGTTTTGCACACAGTTCGAGTAGCATTGTGCCGCTTGAGTTGGCCTTACCAACTCCATGACGCCCAAGCACTCGGCTCCTGTGGCGAACTCACTGCCAACTCTGGCGTTGAAGTCTCCCAGAATAAATAGTTTGTTTCTGTAGGAAGTTTTGGAGATTATGTTATCCAGTTCGGCATAGAACTCTTTCTTGGAGTCGTCTGATGCGAGAAGGGTTGGTGCATATACCGAGAGGAGAGTGGCTTTGCGACCATGCGACAGCGGGAGTTCGAGGCTCATGTGTCGTGGCGTAATAGCGACTGGTGTAGAGCAAAGCATTTTAACGATCGCGTTCCTAATGACAAATCCAACTCCACCTTGCCTGGGCGCACCTTCAGGTTGTCCAATGCAAAAGAACGTATATCCTCCACCTTCTTCCGAGAACTGCGATCTACCGGAGATTCTGGTTTCGCAAAGTGCTGCGATGTCTATGCGATATCTGGCAAGTTCACGGGCAATTATGGCTGTTCTTCGCTCGTGGCGATCACCGCTATCCAATAGCGTGATACACAAGCATCTTTCACTTAAATCAACTCATTGTGACGGTAAAACTCCGGTGAAGATGTTGTGTGAAGCCCTGCGGCGACTGGCAAGTGGCGACGGGTACAGGTGTCGGGTCACTGGAAGTACCTAGTCACGACCCTGCACGCAGGCGGCTCAGGTGTGATGGCCGCTTCTTGACGACCAGGAACTACTTCAAGATTCGTGTCCTGCCTGGGTGGCAGAGCAGTCCTATTCAGGAACGCACTGCTCTCTTCGAATGAAGAAGGGGATATAAAAGGTTCCCTAAACATTGCTGGTTCCAAATCCTTCATCAAGCATACCGCGGCTTGCTGAATGCTTACCCGTGCGGTCGAAAAACAAAGTGGTGTAAATCTCAACCAATCCGTTTGGCAACGTGGAATCGCATATATATATATATATGTATATATATATATATATATATATATATATATATATATATATATATATACATAATACCATGTCGTTAAAATCTGCCAATCGTGTGGATTGTGCAGAGATCCTAGAATAAAAATAACTTTTTTGTGTAACATTCTGCGTGAAAACTGTGCTTGCCGAATTGAGGGAGCATTTTAAACTCAAAATTCCGCCCTTTACGTCACATCTTTAGCAAAACTTTTATTATTTTATCTGCTGTAAAGTTCTCTTTCTGCCTGCTCACGTTCATCCTTCGATGCAAAGCACACAATTGAATTTTTATGCGTTATAATCCTGATAACCTCCGAATTGTTTTGATGCAAATAACTGTCGTTCACCTCTTGTCTTGCAGCCAACTGAATCGTTCCAATTTTTTGTTCTTCGTTGGTCACATTGGCAGGTGACCTAATTCCGCAACCTTTGATTCTTATCACATAAGCATCCTAAGTGCTTCATATTGATTGATTGTTATCACATAAACCTTCTCGCTGCTTTACACACGTCGGACGTTCATTGTTGCTGATCATTTTGAAGCGGTTTCCAATAGGCAATGGTCTCTTCATGAATATGTACAAATGAAGATCCACTTTTAGTCATATTTTGTAACCAATATACATTTATAGATTGCTGACGCTTTTCACCTCCAACACATCGGTTTTTTGAACCACTTCAAACATTTAAAGTGGATCGCAGCAGAAATTGAAAACAACTAGCAGCTATGAAGAAAATTTTCTTCAGTGATGTTGTAGGAATCGTTCAACGAATTTTTGCAAGTGCTGAACTTCTCGTGACTAGGACAGATTTCAGTAATAAATCTAGCTGATAATCTAATAATTGATGAATTCTTTTATTACGGCAGGTGGTTCAATTATGCATCTATTTAGGACAGTCTTCGAATTTGATGCAGTTTCCTTGAGCGTCACGTACGAAGCCTGCACCCGCAATACACTCACAGCCTGGTGGTTTGCAATCCCTGGTGCAAGGCACAAATCTTTGTGCACACGTTCCTTCACAACCTCGGCATGGCGACCACTGCTCATTTGGTTTCGCACATTTTCCCACTTCTGTAATCAGATTTTTTGCCATCTCTTCATATTCTACGATATTCAAGCAATCATGTTAGAATTCCTACAGATGCAGAATACTGGAATTGGTTACTCTAGATAGATTTCCTTCAAACTCATTCAGCAAAACCATGAGACCATTTGCCACCAAGTATACGAATGAAAATTATAAAAATCACCTCTTCTTGCCATCTTTCGTGGGCATTCAGAGACTGGAACGCATTTTCCGTCTGGGGTGCGCCTCATTCCTCTTCCAGGACTGCACTCACATGATGGCGGTCGGCAGTTACGGGTACATGGCGTCTGAAAATTTTGAAGTGGGAATCCTCTTTTCGTTTCCGCAGCTCGGCTCATGTTTGGTGCAGGTAATTTCTCTGTGAGTGTATGCCTATCTGCACTTTCAGTTGTAGGATAATCAGAACAAAATTTGTGACGGACGATTAACCATGCGGTATTTTTCTCTCTTCAGCTCGCCTATTTGTTAAAGTTTTGTACTGCCATAAGTTCATGAAAATTGCACGTATGGGATGAACCCACGAGAGCATAATGTGATTACAGTGATGAAGTTCGCAATAAAATTTCTGCAACCGGTCGTGCGAGCAAAGAAAGATAGATGTGTTAGGTGCCATTGCTTCGTGGGTTTTCTGTTTTCATTTCTTGACGTTATAGCAACTTCGACCTACTGATTAAATCCTGCGCAGAGATAAAGACAAAACGAAATATCATGTAAAAGGAAGACGATGAAAATCATTCAACGAATATTATCTATAAGGAGAGTTAAAACATTCAGTCTCGTCTAATAAATAATTGATTGAATAAATTTGGAACACCAAGTGCAGAAACATGTCGAAAAGCTGCGATAACTCCCTCTTGTATATTATTGGCCAGGCAAACCGGTTTTATAATTTACAAAAGAAAAAAATCAAAGATGCCAAAGAAGGCAATTTTTTTCGATCTTCTAAAAGAGATCCACTTCCTTTTTGCTTGATCGATGGATGGAAGATACATTTCGACAAACTGCAAAATGTATGCAATTTTGTTGACATTCTCAAGCCCTTCTACATGTCTCATCAAGGATTTTTTAACTTCTTGAAATTTCCTCTGAAAACTCATCCTTTATTCGAGTAGTACCCACCAAATTTTTTACCTCTTGCTTCGGTGATACCGAGATGAAGCAAATCAGACAGACAAGCAGACGAGTCACTTATCACTTCAGCGTGCTTTTCAACTATAGATTTCCAAAGGGAGTAAAAACAGAATAAACTTTGGAATGTTCGGCTGCCTATTATGAATAGAAGAGGAAGCTAAAACATTCCTGGAAAGTACATGCTTAGGACGCTAACCACCAGCAAAATAATTCATTCATAAGGAGAGTATCAAGTGCCATACGTTTTCGTCTTGGCCGCATTTCAGCTCGCAACCGGTGCATTCAGTCCAAACCTCGTTCTTACCGCATGGTTTGCGAGCACTCGCATAAGTAACGAGTATCTGAAATTCATGCCGTTCCACTTTATGGTATGAAAGGAAAAGAGGCACTACGAAGGAACTGAATGACAGTTACCTGGTCAGCCGGGACTTGTGTGGGAAAAACCAGAGAGAAAGGAAAGCTGGAGGAGAAGGAGAGAGAAAGGGCAACTCTTATGTGTGCATAGAAAATGAAAAAAAGTTCCAGCGGACAAAGTAAAGTGTTTTTGAAGACTGCCTATCACTCGTACCTCTAGAAATTGAAACGGATGGTTTTATTCAGATGTTCACACTTCGATAATGGCAACTTCATCGGCGAGCAGTGAATTATCATTACAGCACATTCATCACAAATAAAGAGGGATCGAAATGATCACGCGATATGAGATGGATAAGGGTGAAATCTATATTTGCCTTGGATTTTCAGTGATATTCTCTGAACCAATCGTATGCGAGAGATCAAACTACGCTCTATCGTCTCTTTCTCCTTCCCAATGCCCTCAAGAGGTGGAAAATTTTGCTGCCAATATGAGCGCGACAAGCGACCCTGCATTTCTCTTCACCAGAACAAAAAAATAGCCAAACTTTGCAAAAACAGTGGCAGGAACTTCAATATTTTCTTGACCTATAACTCAGCTAATCGTAGGACAGAACTCGCTTGCGAAATCTGCGGATCTCTGAATTTCAGCATAAATCGGACAGGAAATGCTGCTGAGAGATTACTAAATAGTTTAGATCATACTCATCAGATGTTGTCATTCTGGGCTTTCTGGCTTGTTGTGCGATGTTAACGAATCGAGAGGCGGAGTACGCACGCATGTGCTGAGATATGAAATTGCCATTCTGGGTTCTTCCGAAAACTGCTGTAGAGGCATAAAAACGGAGAAAGCAATAGACATAATACTGCTCAACCGACACAGTTTACGAGTTTCAAGGCTTCAGCACTGACGAGACTGCAAGTTCAAAGAACCAAAGCGCAACTTGATATGGTTTCCTTTGCGCGCTCATCTAAATTGTCTTAACGCCCCTATGTTACCTCACTGCTGCTATCCGAAGATCTCTCAGGATCCTTGGACATGTCACCTTCATCCGACAAAAATAACTCACGAATAGCACAATCGTCGAAAGCATTCCGAGAGTGTTTTCGGTAGAGAAGTGAGGCGCTGACAATCGGCGAACACTTTCGTCAATGTTTTATATTCATGCCTTTTTAAGTTCGATAGATGAGAGGAGAGCAAGTGAAATGTTTTCGTTCTTCTGATTGCTACATCGCGTCACTCGATGAACATTTTAATCAACGTCGCATCTAATAACAAAGTTTTTTTTTTTGATTGCGCTCTTTGCAATAATTAATCGATTTCGAAGCATGAATATTATTGTGATGACGCTAAAGCAGAAAAACAAATAGGTACATGTGAGCAATCGACCTATTTGAAACTGAACATTCATAGTGCAGCCGCTGTGTGCACCATGTCATTTTGAAAGCCTTTTTAACACACCTCAGTGTGCCGTTGCTTTGGAAGTTAAAGCATATTGTATTTATATTCACCAGCCCTCCTTACCTTTATACATAACCAAAACAAGGTTTATCTCATTGTTCTCATGCACAATTGGTCAATCGGGATTCCTTGTTTTATTTGTTGTCGTGAAAAGCCGTACGGCTCACTCATCCATCACAGTTTGCTACATGCAATGGTATGGAAAAGCATGTCATCGTTCGTCATTCTTTTACAGTCACATCTGGAACATATTTCTACCTAACACGGTCAACCTGAACAATCCACTGTGTAAACTTGCGGCCAGAAGTAAAGATCATGGCATATAATTTTTTCCCGCACAAATGATTTTTGTGACAAATGATAAGCCATGCTTGCTTGGGTAATTATTATAATGGTGTGTTCGAATTAGGTGTCCTCAATGATGAGCGACTCCGAAGTGGAGTTGAATCCCTGCGTCAACTTATTGTTCTGAGAGAAATGGAAGCAAAGGAGGTGGCTGCTTTTGCGGAGTCCGAATCATTATTTCGAGATTAGCTCTTCTTCCATATTCACAGTCGGAATGGCCGAGTTTGTCGGCACTTTTCCTGACCGCTCCCTAGACATTAAAAATAGAAACACAGACAATTAGCAAGTGTGTAGTGATGGTGCTACTGTAAGTGTTGTTAGGTGATACCGCAAACGAGTACGGAGATGTATTCACTAAACAATTTCTGTCATCGGTAGTTACCACTGTAAATGTTACCTACTGTTAATAACAATAACAATAATGATAGTGGTATTAATAGCAGTGATTACAACAGCACTAATAAACCTGATAGCAGTTTTGCTAGTTGTTACTAGTAATACCATAAGCAATGCTACCGCTACTGTTAGAAGTGGCGGTAGTGGGTAGCGGGTGAGCACTAGTAACCGTTGTGGATTGGAGGCACAATAACGTTGTGCCATATGGGCTAGAAAGTGTTCCCTCAAACATGTACCACTGGACTTACTGAAGCATTAATAAATGTCTTCAATCGTCACCTCTGTTACCACAGAACAGATAGTTCGATTATATTCACGTATGATCAATTTACAATTCCTAGCCCAAATCCCACAAGGAAAACCTGAAGCTAGTATTACAGGATTACATGTTCCTAACTTGTTATTGGACGCATTTCCAATGAGCTCTCTTTTCATTTGTGCTCCTTTAGCCCTGACCTAAGACTCATGTCTCAAAGAACCCCATTTAATTCTTTACCAATACGCGAGATGAAAACTACGACTACTGAAGTTCGATTATTAAGGATTGCATATATGTATATCTAAAAGCAGCTCATGTTAATCGTGCAAAAGCCTCTGAAAGCCACATAGCATTTGCAGTCTCCACGGACCCACAAACTTTCTCCTATTCTCTCTTTTATTGAATAATACCCGCAGATAAAAATAAACACATGTTTGTTCAAACCAACTGAAGATGTCGAGAGTCCCACAGTTCAGCCACTTGCCCAATTTGAAGTCCTTAGTATTATTGCAGCCTCCGATAACTTTCTGGAGTGACCTCCAAGTTGGTACCACAATATTTCCCCAACACATAGTACTGGTGTTTCGCTGCGGTCACAACGATTTCGAATGGTGCCTTTGCAACAATAAAGATGCACCACCTGAGATTAATATGGACTGCCTTGCAGCAGATTTGTAAAATCAATTTCTTGACAAAGGTAAGAGACAGTCTAGTCAAAACACGAAATCTGCTTGTTTTGCATCCAATTCTATCGCACTTTTACGCAAGCTCCATGAAGATCACAACATTGTAACAACCAGTTATTCACTATACACGTCTTTTCATTGAAATCGCCACCTATCTCTTTCCTTCTTTCCCCGATTTGTAAAAAACGGCTGTCAAAGATTCTCGCTAAGTGATCATCGATCAGCAAACCCACTAGTATTAATGACATTGTTAGCATTGCGGCAAGCTTGTCTCCATCATTTTATGTAGGCGCTAACCGTCCGGCACATTTTCTGCAGCTATCCTCCGCAGTCCGTTTCCAATTTGGCGTTAGCGTGATGAAGGATGACAAATAGTGGGCGAGATCGTCTCTGGATTCAAGCTCAGCATAAAAAGATACTCGAAAGAACGGAGCTTCCAATCCATAGAAACTTGTTACAAATAGCACGGACTGAATTCTCCCACAGTTGACTTCTGCATATATGAGATAATTCATTGTGACAATAAAACAACGTTAAATTTTGCAACTGATAAATACAGACAATTTATCAAAGGACATAGCAATATGATAACATCTTTTTATGAAGATCTGAAAGCTTACCTCGATTTATTTCTCAGACTAGAGTCGTTATTACTTTAATTATGCACCTGAAGCATCGACAGTAATGAGCGGTCTAGGGCGAATGGCTATGGCCGACTGTTTGTTTGCTAACGTCGCAATGTGCTAACAAGGCTAACGAAAGCCCTTCCCCTGATGCAATCAACACTTCGTGACGTTCAGTTTGATGCGACCAGAGTTGCTATTAAAGTGCATTTTTCATGTGCAACAGTTCCTAAATGTCCTCTAATTTATTCTTCAAAGGGTTCTCTTTACACTACACAATACATTTTTCTAAAATAGATCCTGGAATACGTAATATCTCTGTTTGTACCTACGCGAAAAAATGACCTAAGACCGAAATCGATTGTGCCTGCTTATATCTTTTGCAGTACTTTTCAGCGTTTTATTAGAGAAGTCACTCCACATCTCTTCACTAATAATCAATTATCTAATGAGGAGTCGATGTTCCTGCTCATGTGCCTTACAGCAGCCCAAATCGCCAGCTTCATCTGTAACTGAATGGAGGATCTCCAGGACAATGAAATTATAATTTGCTTTATACAGAATTGCAAAAGCACTCGGTTCTGTGCCCATTGTTTTTCTCATGAATAAGAGTCTCTTGATGCCAAATCTGCGAAAAGTTATTGAAATGGTTGAGTGCATTTCTAACTACCGAATGAAGGGCATAAACTCAAATAATTCTTCATTATCAGAAACTTTCTGCGTATACAGTGACATTTCACAAAGAGTGTTCTCGGCGGCACTATGTTTGTGATGTAATTTGTCAGAAGGCTTGCCTCAAAATATCTCTGTTAGGTTGCATTCAGAAGGAACGAGCGGGAAATCTGAGTGCTCTGTTGTTCAATATGTCCAGCAGTGTATATTCGCTTGGACCCATGAATGGTGTCTTCTCTTTCAGTTCCCTGTGCTTCCATCCAAACAAACGTCTTTTCTTCAGTTCTTTGTACATCATATAGCGAACGTAGTGAACTTACTTCAAAGTGGGGATACATAGGAGGGATAAGATGTCTTCTGTACTTTAAATTACACTTCGAGTGATTCCTGAATGTGTTTTAAAGAGCGGATAATGCAAAGCGAGATTGTTGCTTAGACCTTTCAATAGTGATGACATTTCAATTTTCAATCTAGCTTTAAAAATGTGTGTGTGGCCAAGCTTTGAAAATGCTCTCAAGGTCTCGTTCTCAGATAAGAAGAGAGACAGCGAATGTTTACGAGAATTGCCTTTAAAAATCTAATTTGCCGAGAGCCACCTGCCTAGAACACATTCGTTCAATGTCTCTTGAGATGGTGAATTCGATAGAATCAAAAGTACTCTTTCTGTGCCTTTTTGAAATTATATTTTTTATGTATTCGGACCTCTACAAATATCTTTATTTCTCTCATAGTTGGCAGCCCACCATGTCAAATTATGCAAGAAAGGATTTGGACGTATCTCTCAATTTTCTTTTGCAAACACAGCTGTCAATGTTTGCCATTCTCTGCCTTCGTAGGTGATGAGTGCAAATTGCACTGTTTCGTTAGATAGACACTAGACAAATTACCGCTTTTCTATTTCCATTATCAATCACTTTATGTTCATACATCAGCCTTTTTCATATTAGAGGTTGAATTTGCACCTGTTGTATCTACGTACTCATTTAAATAGAATCTATGATGTTTTGAAAGAGTTATTATTACTATTTTCCATTCATGCAAAGATTTTAGTGCTTATATACGAAACGTATCTACGCGTTAAGTGCTTATATCAGTGAATGCTGCTTTTCTTCTGATCTGTGGGAAGATTTCTCAAAAGGCTATCACAACTTGTTTTATGTGTCTGGTGTCTATCTACCCCAAACTGAAGCATCTTTCATACAATGAAGCACCTTTCGTACAATGAAGCCTTCTCACAGGATGATCGTTGCACAAATCACTTTATGAAGCTGTCTTCGGAATTCCGTTCAGTGACTACTGCGCTCGATGTACCGAGTGCAACTCGAAATCAAAAAAAAAGAAATGTTGGCGGCTATTCGGAATCAAAAGGAAAGCGTTAATAGATATGAAGGTGAAGCCAAGAAGTCGGAAATCGTCGTCGTGATTAAATTGGTATGTGTGACGCTAGGTATGTATTCATATTAGGAGATTCAACCATCTCTGGCCGCCTCTCGCCAATCGAGTCTTACTCAAAATTTTTACCCCATCTCAACTACTGCACCCAGTTTCGACAAGAAATTTTCCATTTCGGCATTTCGGCAAACGCTTCGACAGTAACCAGCCAAGGGTTCACCCCAACTGCCAGCTTCGAAGGGTTTCGCCACTGTTAGTAAAAACTCCAATATTGGTTCCATTTTCGAACATATGATTATTTTTGGCGACGAACTCAACTATTGATAAGGCGTTTAGGTAAAATCGATGCTCAATTTGCTAAGAATATGTGTGAAGCGAAGAGCTTTTTTATGAAGCAACATTAGTTTTTACTGCAGGAACTCAGAAAAAAAAAGAAATATAAGTTTCAATAAAACCACTACATATATTTAGAAAACCTTTCATTCATTAACGTACATTCTGGACCAATGAAATTTTTTCTAATAGGGATACACCATGGTAGATCAAAAGTGTTGTTACTTAATTTTACTTAAAGTAGCAAAGAGGCGAAGTTTCTGCTACTGAGTACGAACGTATTTCAAATAAATGAAACCTTTTGAGTCAAAGAAAACAATTTTTTTAAACAGTTCAACTGAAAGTATGAAACTGACAGTTGATCGATATATTTCGCTTTTATTACCAAAATATTTCCCATTACCGAAAACTGTTTTATGGCAATTTAGGTCATTTTTTCTCCTCTTAGTGATCAACTAATACGGTCGTCGATATTCGAAAAGATCCGATGGGATGTTTGCGACAATTTTGAGAAAAAAAGAGGCCAACAGTATATGAAGTGAATGATGACACACGTTTTGTTCGCTTATTGTAAATTACATACGTTTATTGCACGTAATTCCAGCAATCCACGTTGCACTCAATGACAGATTCAACAAACCACAAACTACGTCTTCCGTAGCAAACCACAATATTGATAAGAGTTGTCACATCATTCTGAAGAGCTGTTGCCTTTTAAATTGATTTATAGATGAAATCTCACGTCTGTTACACTTCATATATTGCACCAAGTCTTGGGAGAGCGCTAAATTTTTGAGATGTGAGCCGGTAAATTTTAAAGTCAAAACATTTTGGGATATTCAGCATTGCAAAAATTTTCTATAAATCTTACAAAGTCTGTTAAGTAGTTAGACCGTGTTTTTGGGTTTCGCATAGGCTTAGTACAGGACTGCAGAAAAGGAAAGAAAATTCGTCAAAGGATTTACAGTTTTTTTTTTGGCCTCACTCATACGCTAAATGCAATAGCACTGCTGGCATATTCATGGTTCATGATCACTACATTCACGCTCAGCATCGATCACCGCAACATGCACCTGTATTCGACGAAAAACCTGTGCGGATTACTCGTAATAGCGATACATTTGACCACCAAAGCAAAACTGGTTCATAGTTGGAGCAGTGTGTAGTCTTTGATTTCCGCGTAACGTGTGGATATATTACTGAGACAATTGGTTTATATGAATGGCTTTCAGGAGTAACCATTGCCGATGATAACGCAATCTGCACCCAAATTATCGCTGTGGTGGAACCATGTTTCTTCATCCTAAATAAAAAAGTAGTGCATAAAACTGCAGAATTAAGAGCGAGCGACAGATTTTTATATGCTGCATTTGAGCTCGACTTCTTTGCTACCATATATATATTTTCCTCGAGAGAAGCACCCTATATGGATGCCCTGTGGACGCCGTTATTGAAATTATTTGCTTGTGAAACAAATCTCTACTGGGAAAAGAAAAAAAAAACATTTGTTGAGTTTGAATCGAATGCTGCCCAATGATGAATGATCATCGCCATCGGCAAACCATCTTTATTAGAGGCAGCATATCATACATCATTTTCTTCTTTCCTATTGGCGTTCGCCGTTCCACGCTATCTGCAATTTTATCATTCGCACTTCTCACTTAAATAATAAAAAGTAATAATGAAATGCCCATATTCGGACACGTCTTTGTCGAGAATTAAATGTCATTCAGTGATGAATTCTTTGAAAGTTAGTAAATGGTCTCTTATCGCATAACTCACGAATTTCCAAATCACTCGTGGCGATAGAAAATTTTGTCTCTCACAGATTTTATAAAAATCTTCACAAGAAAAATCGATCAAGCTGAAGTACGTAATAGAACGATATGTATAGAAAGCAAATCACAATTATTATTAAAATGGTTTTGCAAATATTACAGAGAAGCAGGAACATTATGGAAAGATTGGCTTGAGCACGTACAAAAAGTGCGTCCCCATGTGTGCATACATCCTTATATGAGCAAAAAGAAAACTGCCATATACTTCAACTTATGGGCTTCCATTTATTCACTTTAATTCATATTTAAAGATCACAATATAAACAGTCGTCGCCTCGTAACACCAGGAATGCGATGTTATATGAACTATGGTGCAGTCTGCAACCCTATCGACTAAAGAAGTTCGTGATGGCTGAGAGAAGAAATTAACAGCTATCGATTGCCTTATCACCAATATAATTGTCTATAATTTAATGAGAGAAGCCTTAGCGTATTGCAGTGATGCATCAGTTCTATTTATTTACGACCTTAAGACAGCCGATATCAACTGTTCGACAAACTTCTGTTCTTTTCACCATCATAATGAAGTAGTGAAATGCGAGCATTGGAACTCTAACATCATAAACCACATCATCGGAAATCCCATTCCAGTATCAGATATTCCATCGTCATAATGGAATAGGAGCATTCCAACTGGGGTCCATCACACAATCCTTCAGATTCTCCTTCAATCAATCCACTGCTCTAAAATGAAGCAACGTGTGCATGCTGCTTCCATTGTGACGCTGCTTTCAATCCTTGATTTTGAAAAGAGCTTTCAAATCTGCAACTGCATGCTGCATTATTGCGTCCTATACATACCATCACGCATTTGATGTATGTCCATCTCTCCAGTAGTTTCAACGATGGAGCTGCTGAAACCAAATTGAGGGAAATGCATGAATATAACCTGATTTATAGAACGACTTCATATCTTGCTTTCTAAGTTGACCAGTCAACATCGAATGGGATTATGAGTACTTAAGTGTGCACAAAATTTGCAGGTACTCAACTGTGACTGAATCATGCTGTGCAACACACCGCACCGGGAAGATGTTTTATTCACTGAACAGTAGCATAGGCGATCGGTTCGATCAATAAAAGTCCATAGATCATTGATATGGGCGGTTGATTCAATTAAGTTTGAATGCTGAAAAATTGCGAAAATGTCGGTCGCACCTTCCCTCCTTGTCTGCTCCTTCATGTTTCTCTCCCAACTCCTCTGCCTCCCTTCCCTTCCTCTCCCCATCCCCCCCCCCCCTCCCGTCATTCATGACTGCGCCTTTTAACTTCGTTTTTTGATATTGCAAGCAGGAGTTCAAGTCGACATTACTCTAGATCCTAGTCAACTCCACCACTTTCTTCTTTCAGAACAGAAACATAATTTTCCTTCCGCCTGATAAGATAGCAAGGGTGTGAATGTGGAATATTATACGAAACTTCTGAACTTACAATCCTCGCTTCATGAAATGAATTTCATAACCTTATCTGCTTTGTAAAGCTGTGAGGATCAAGAGCCCAGAACCTACAACTGAAGAGATCGCACTGTTTTCCTCCCTGGAAAACAGAGCTTATGCTGATAGTGGACTTTGTTTTGTGCCTATATATTGCACTCAAATGTTATTCCTGCAACTTTACAACCAGCATGGATTATTGTAGAGATTTATGTGGATAAAAAGAAGTACCACCCAGACGAATTGATTTATCTTTCCTTTTGAAGAGAGTTTGGCTTATTGCGGTCAAAGAAAGAATACGCCTCTTACCTTCCATCGTATTCAGCTTAGATTCAATCATTTCGCGTAATTTACAGAATCCCGCTGGAGTCATTTGTAAAAGCGAGACGACAGTTTGTGGTTATCAAGTATTTAGTGGCATAAGCATCCGAAGGGAACACTGAGTGAGCATAAAACATTGAAGTTATTTATTCAGCAATTGTGACCAATTTATTTAGGGCAATCATCGAATTTGATACATTCACCAACGTCATTGCGTACGAATCCATCTGCAGCCGGGCACTCGCAGCCTGGTGGTTTGCATATTCGAGGGCAAGGTACGAGACGTTCCTTGCATGTACCCTCACATCCTCTGCATTTTAGGAACTTCTCGTTTTTCCCACACGACTCTTCTGAACCAATAGCTTTTTGGCAAGATAGTTCGTTGAAATGAGAAGAAATGAAGAATAATTTGTCCGGAAAGAAGGATAATGAGTTGTTCAGAGCGCAACGGTCCTAGCATATGTGCATATATGAACGATCTTAAATTCTTCTCGCTGATTGATGAAACAGCAAGATTAAATGAAAACTAGCCGTTTTGATTCAGCTTAAAAAATATAACTGAGGAGATAGAATCAAAGGAATAGGTTTTTTTCAGAAGCAGCTTCCAATATCTGTCAAGAACACTTGCGGCATCTAAGTTATGATATGATAAGGAGTTAATACAGCAAGCTCAAACGCACTATACTTAAATCACTTGAATGCGATTGTTGGACCACTTTGTTAGAATGACACTAATGTTTAAGTGCCCTGTGCATTAAGTCAGTTGATTACGATCATGCTCACATAGTCGTTAACGGTTCGATTCGAAGCCTTTCTCAATTTTCTTCAGTATTCGTGATCACTAGAAAATGTGCAAGGATTGAGAATTGATTTCAATATAAAATTCTTCCCTGTACAATGAATATCATCGTGCTTGAAACGTGTCTGTGAAGTGAATTTCATGTGAATTATATATATATATATATATATATATATATATAATTCACATGAAATTCACTTCACAGACACGTATATATATATATATATATATATATATATATATATATATATATATATATATATATATATATATATATATATATATATATATATATATATATATATGAATGTTTTCTCACTGTGACATCAGTATTCCGTATTCCGGAATGAACCGATCCGATTTGAAACAAAATAACCAACCTCGTTTTTTTCGGGTATTTGGGACACTCAGCTTCCGGAACGCATTTGCCGATAGATGTTCTTCGGAATCCAGCGGCAAACGAGCATTCACATGACGGAGGGCGGCACATCATAGGACAAGGCATATGAAATTGTTAAAATTACCATGCATAGCACATAAGTTAAACTGCGGAGTTACCCTTCGATATCTTAAGAATAAACTTGATGACTATCGAGAATGAAGCTTAGGCAGTAACTTAACAAAGCAGACTTTCGCTGATAGATCTGTGGCCAAATACCAAAGATCAAGGGTAATTTCTCCTGGGAACGTGGTTTTCTATGTCAACTGAATCAGAAGAAATGCTTTCAGATGAATACTTTTATATGCATATTATGCACCCTAAGCATCCTATTCGCCGCAGCATTCGTTGCTATGTGCTCTTACAAATTTACCTTTCAAATGTGGGCTAAGATGACGTCGTGTCTGCGCATATGTGTGTCTATCTCTCAGTCTGTTAATTGAATTTGGAAAACACTGAGTTCACAATCTTGAATTTTCACATGTGCCATGTGAACAACAGAGTGATCTAAAATACAACTGATTCATTCAGCTTCAGGAAGGGGGTCGCAGTTATTTAATAATGCAAAAATTTGCATTGTTCTGTTCTCAGTGCACGCCGCAAGGCGGAGCTGTAAAATAAAGGTAGCAATGCGAAAAATTACATGTTCCCTATTGGCTGCTGGAACAGTGCTGGGCAATAATGACAAATGGCGAGATATAAATGTCTCTTGTGTTTGGTTGGAGCGCAGTTTAAATTGGAGTTTAGACCTTGCTTCTCATATGATCTTGTGGAGAACTCACAGGCTCAAATCCGCATTCCACTTCGCAACCAGTGCACTCTACCCATTTTTCATTTGGGCCACATTCGTGCTCTGCAATAACCGTTATCGCAGCAAGAAGTGCCTGAAATAGAACTGAATGCCCCTGCAGAATTAGAAAAAGAAAAGATTGTTGGAGATAATACAAATGACTGGTGAACGAAACAATAATGCAGAAAGGCAAAGAAGACTATATAGAAGATTCTTGAAAAAGCAATAAAAACAGTCATTTTAGAAAATTAGTGCAAGATAATGACACCTCAAACTCGGATGAAGTTGCTCTTGTGGAGAGTAAACGACGTTACTCCTCAAAGGTATATCTTTCCTCATCTTCTGAGTATAACCTACATTCTTTTCTTGCAATCCTACTGCTACGATTCCATCGATTCCCAATGTTTTCTGCTATTCCAATGCATTTACTCATCAATTCTTTAGTGATAGACGTCGTGCTTTGGTTTTCTTTCGATTAATTTTATCCTTAACAAGAAATCGTTTGGTTCAAACCATAAGCCATTATGCGGCTAGCAAAGAGATGAATGCATAGGAAAGATTTTCACTTATTGCATGTTTTCGTTTTTTGTTATCGCTGATTCGATGCTATGTTCCAAACACCATTTTTCCAAACAATAGATCGCATCGCTGCGGCAAAAAAAGAAAATACAGAGGACGCAGTGAATTTCTTTGCACTGGCAAAAATGTCAACGAATTCCACCGAATCAATAAATAGAGATTATCATTGATCTTCTTTTGAATACTTCTCAGAAAGTTCCTACTTATGACTAAAAGCGGTTGTAATCTGTAATTATTTCCATTCACGAACTTCTCAGGTTGATATTTATCAAACCTCAAATTTTGTGAAAACAGCATTTTTTTCAGAACATTTCACAAGCTGATAAGTGATTCCTCTTCAATTTTATGCTACCCTTTAGAGTTTGCTTCATGCTTTCTTTCGTTTTTTTTTTTTTTCAAATAAACAACAAATGTTTCGCCCATCAAAAATAATACACTAAAAGTAATTTCTAGGAGCCTGCAGATCAAAACCATACCGCAATGGCAAACCCACTCAAAAAATTGACTCTTTGAAGTTTATAAGCACATAACATTCATAACAAGCTGATTTGGATGAGTATCACGCAACCAATTTCTTACCAAGAAAAGAGTTGTGTAGAGCATTTGAAGCGAATTACTGATGTATTCGCTATTCCTCCGCCTTTTATATAACATCCAAAACGTGATTGCTTACGTCGTGCGTTTCACGTTATGTTTTAGATATGTTTCACAGATTGCTCAATTGTGTAATAAACTGCTCACGTTGATTGCCGTCAACAACAGAACCGGCTCCTACTTCAGTCACTTCCCAAATTTTCCAAACACCTTTTTTTGTGTTTTTACAATTCTGCATGCTTTGAGCGCATTTCACATATGCATCTTTCAGTCTGCCTCGTTGCCTTCTATCACATAATTTTTAATCGGAATGTATCAACCTTTTTCAACAACTTCAAAGAGAATATTATGCAGTCACATGTGCTTGAAAATTTGCGTGCTCCTGCATGGAACTGCAATCGACTGGACAGCAAGAAAAGTGAGGAAAGCGAATTTTTGATAGATTTGTGCGGACACTCATTTCACTTAAAATTTGAATGCTTTTCATTATATATTTTGCTATTTGTTGGCAATTTACAAAATTAGTGGTGCAGGATTGCATAAGTTCACATTCTACTGGTTCTTGTGACAAGCGCCTTTGATTTGTTTTGAACAATAGATGCTAAAAATGAGAAAACTTGGCGATAATATAAGCCATGAGCTGAATGTTCAGCGGTCCCACTGAATGAGAATAGGTTCGCCTAACCGCAGGTCTTGCTGTTCTTCAAGTCACTGTACTCTCAGTGTCAAAAGGAACTTTGTCACCCATCATTCAATAGTTTCTGCCCAGTATGCAAAATTGCTCGAGAAACATTGAAAAATGAATGGTGTCTCGTTTTGATTGATTGAATGAGTTCTATTTTATTTATCAAAGAAAATCATACGATTCTTAACTATGGGAGTTTTCGTTGATAATAACTTTGAAAAGATTTTTGATTCTGTCTTTTTATGCCATCGTGTGTAAACCCATTCTTTCGCAATCTTTCTCTAGTCAAACGCAATTGAAAACAATGAAATGCGAAAACACGCCAGCTTTTATCCAAGTTTTTAACTCTTCATAAATCCGCTCATATTTCGATTCTGCCTTCACGGATTTGCTTCACATCGATGTGTCATGCGTGGGAGTGTGCTGGTGAATTTAGACCAAAATCTCATGATGTTCGGAGGTTAAATGGGAAAGTTATTCGCCTCTGAATTGTGTCAGTCTTTCACAGTCTGCCAATGTCTTCACTGTGCAGATTGAGCTTAAACTTATAAAGTGCGTGAACGATGGTGTGGCCGACATATTCCTTCTAGAATGTACGGTATGTGGAGTGCTTTAAGAAAGTTATCCGATACGAAATTGGCTTGCATTCCAAATGCTACAACGTCTTCTGCGTTGATGAGTTGAAATGAGGCTTGGTGGGTGCAAGGGTCGATAGAGACATGCAAATTTGCACGTGCAAATTCTTTACACAAAATGAAATTCCTGAATTTAGCCATCTAGAACTGAGATTTCTATGCTTTTAATAACTCTATTCTGGTAGACCATCGGTGGTTTTGAATAACACATTCGACTCAGTTCGACAACCATGCTGTCGCGAATTATCGCGATTTAGCGATGATTCATGGCGGCATAAAGGATCAAAGAAGGCGCTACTAGACAAAGGCGCCAGTGGAAGTGTGGAGAGTTAACGCGAAACAATGACGATTCTTAGCAACTCTCACACCTCCAAAAATGATGTACTGTCTCACTTCCTAACAAAGAATGTGTTATCCAAATGAACGAACCGAGTAAGCCAACAAAGGGGAGAGCTCAACGATGTGAAAGCGTTCAACAGATTAGGAGAGTTAGTTGCGCATCGAGTTACGATAGCGAGTTGCGGTTGGAGTTGCGCATCGAGCTACGATAGCGAGTTGCGGTTGGAGTTGCGCATCGAGTTACTATAGCGAGTTGCGGTTACAGTGGCGGCTATCGACAGTTAGACCCCATTCGTCTCTCTGTCTTCCTTCGATTTCGATATTTATTTGTCTGCTTCGATATTAGCTCTCCTCGAATTCGACATTTATTCACTAATTTCGATATTCTTCCGACGATCGACTTCAAAACTTATTCACTAAGTTTCGATATTTGTTCGCCGATCGACTTCGATACTCACTGATTGGCTATCTCGATATTCTTTCGCTGAGCAATTCGATTCTATCCGACGTCACTGCGATTTTCGGTAGCTGATCGGTCCAAACTTCGTCTTCGGCAATAACTTCGATTTCATTCAGTACAATTTGCGCCCTACGGTCAGTTGTGCATTCGTTTAAACCATCAAATATAAAACATTTTCGCTTTGTTTGCCGCTTGCGTTCCGCGTTCGCTACATGGTGCATTTGGTACCCACGAATTGAACCACATCGATTGCTAAACAAACGCAACCCTGCGAACCAATATGTCCAAAGCACTTCGCAAAACCATTTCGATTCAGAAGCGCTCTCTCCTTGCGCTTATCCAAGAAGCAAGGACTTTTACAATTAACCAACCGGATGCCCAACTCCCCTTCGATGATCAAATAGAGGCCCTTGACCAACAAAGGCGCCGACTCCTCAACCACCGCACCCGAATCGACCAACGCATCACCGCCATCAAACAGCATCATGACAGATGGCTGGCCCTTCTCGAAACAACCTCAACTCCAGCAGACGAAATGGCATATTACGAACAAGTAACCAATGATCCCGACAATTTTCTAGAGGTCCTCATGACCGCTTCAGATACTACCGCGGATCTAACTTCACATATCGACCACATCACCGATTTGATTGCCGCTGCAACTGCACGCCATACTGCTACCCCACCGTACATTCAACCAGAACGAGCACTCTCTCCCGAACCCACTAACCGAACGCTACACGACATACGCTTGCCCAAATTACAGCTGAAGCCCTTTCATGGTGATTTAGCACAATGGCCACAATTCAAAGCCACCTTTCAAACAGCGGTCGGCAATAATCCAAATATCTCGCCGATCCAAAAGCTTAACTATCTCCTCAACTCACTCGAAGGCGCAGCCGCACGGGCCGTCACAGGATACGCGCTTTTACCCGAAAATTACGACATAGTCTGGGACGCCCTTGAACAGCAATTCGGCTCGCACGATGCAATCGTTAATTCTCTCTACACCCAACTTGAAAATCTTCCAAAGGCACATCAAGACATAAAATCAACAGTGGACGAACTCGAGTGCATCCTACGCCAACTCGAGACTCAAGGCGAAGATCTCGAAACACGACTCATTCATCGTACAATCGAGAAGAAATTGCCACACTGGGTCATATTACACATTCTCGACGAAAAAGAAAAATCTCCACGCTGGTCAGTAGGAACACTACGCGAAACCCTCCGCAAACTCGCACTCAAACGGCAGAAAGCGCAACAAATTTCTCGAGATCACGATTCTACTCGCCCAAACCTTAACGTTACACGATCCTTTCATTTACCCACAATACGTCAGCGACCCGATCCAACTTCTCAGCGATCTCCTCGCTCTATCCGTACAAATAAGTCACCTTATATTTCTGCATTTCCAGCCTCAACCGACTCACAACGAGCCACAGCTTCAACCCCTCGCTCACTACATTGTGCTTTCTGTGGGGAAGGGCACTGGAGCGACCAGTGCAAGAAATACACAACGGCCCAACAGCGCACACAAAGGGCGATAGCGAAAAAGCTCTGCTTCAATTGTCTACGAGAAGGACATGAAACGAAAAGCTGCTCGAAAAGGAAGGAATGCTTCCACTGCAAGAAGCAAGGGCATAGCTCGGCGCTATGCAAAGAACGCGCAACGCCAACACAGCAATTTTCGCCTAGACGCACACGAGTGCAAGCAGCGAATACAGCTCGAGAAGGATCAATCAGTACTAACGAAGCAAAAGGCGACGAGGAAATAAAGGTAATTGCGACGACAGTAATTCGCAACAAGGATCGAGAAGAAACGAGAAGAGGAGACACGAAACTAACGGCATTACTTCTATGCAAGGAGGTATTGGTGTCGGACCCGAATGACCCACGACGCGCAGCAGTAGTTACTGCATTTTTCGACTCAGGGTGTCAAAACACCTTTGTGACAAACGAGCTGGTGAAGAAGCTACAGTTACAAGCAAACTCGTCGCAGAAGCTAACGATATGCGGATTCGGAAGCGAGAACCCGACAACGTACGATTCGAAGCAAGTCACGCTTAATATTCACCTAATGAATGGCTCAGCGAAGCAAGTAGAAGCGAAATCCATTGAACGAATTACGCAAAAGATTCAAACTGTCAACCTAACTCGAGAAGACTTGGACGTTCTCCAGCGCGAAGAAGTAGCGAAGCTGGCGCTGCCTACGAAGTGGAAGGCGCCGAGTGTAGTAATCGGCATCGACTACTACCACCAGTTCTTTAGTGGGGTCACGAAACATTTGAATTCGGGCTTCGAATTAATTGAGTCAGAAGTGGGCGCAATGATTGCTGGAAGGGGACGCCTTGAAAATGCAATCGGCAATGAGAGAGAGCTATTGGCGAACACAGCTCTAACGGAAACCCCCACGAGCGAAGACATCGACCGCTACTGGAAATTGGAACAAATTGGTATCGAGCCAGCAGACGAGGTAACGAAGGATTCACTCGCGGTGCAACAACTCGCACGAACTGTGAAACACAATGAAAATGGACGAGAATGCATACGACCAATTAATTTAATTGCTCCGCTCGAAGTAACGAACGACGACAATTCGACACCCGACGAAAATGATAGAAGACGATTTGAACCGGGAGATCCTCACTTGGAAAGAGAAGATCCCGAAGAGGACGATGAAGGCAACATGAAATGCCATAGCGCGACAACCGAGATAGCGGAGGAACGCATCGCAGCGGCGAAAAAGAAAACTGCGAAACAATCGAAACCAGGAACCAGTCAAAGCAACATCACTCGTTTCTTCCTGCTCATGAATGCGATGATCATACTTATGTCGAGCTTCGAAACAGCGACAGCAGTTCCGACTAATAGAGGACATCCGTGCCCAATGGGATCAGCATTGAGTGCATGTAGACCTTTGCCGATCGATCACAACTGTTCTAAGAAAACCGAGTCACTTATCGAAAAGGCAAACGTGACAGTCTACAAAAAACAGTTTGTTAGGCTGAACGCGCAGTTAAAAGTCCCTCGATCCAGGAAGAATTTGTCGGCTGGGAGTGTCGCGAATTATCGCGATTTAGCGATGATTCATGGCGGCATAAAGGATCAAAGAAGGCGCTACTAGACAAAGGCGCCAGTGGAAGTGTGGAGAGTTAACGCGAAACAATGACGATTCTTAGCAACTCTCACACCTCCAAAAATGATGTACTGTCTCACTTCCTAACAAAGAATGTGTTATCCAAATGAACGAACCGAGTAAGCCAACAAAGGGGAGAGCTCAACGATGTGAAAGCGTTCAACAGATTAGGAGAGTTAGTTGCGCATCGAGTTACGATAGCGAGTTGCGGTTGGAGTTGCGCATCGAGCTACGATAGCGAGTTGCGGTTGGAGTTGCGCATCGAGTTACTATAGCGAGTTGCGGTTACAGTGGCGGCTATCGACAGTTAGACCCCATTCGTCTCTCTGTCTTCCTTCGATTTCGATATTTATTTGTCTGCTTCGATATTAGCTCTCCTCGAATTCGACATTTATTCACTAATTTCGATATTCTTCCGACGATCGACTTCAAAACTTATTCACTAAGTTTCGATATTTGTTCGCCGATCGACTTCGATACTCACTGATTGGCTATCTCGATATTCTTTCGCTGAGCAATTCGATTCTATCCGACGTCACTGCGATTTTCGGTAGCTGATCGGTCCAAACTTCGTCTTCGGCAATAACTTCGATTTCATTCAGTACAATTTGCGCCCTACGGTCAGTTGTGCATTCGTTTAAACCATCAAATATAAAACATTTTCGCTTTGTTTGCCGCTTGCGTTCCGCGTTCGCTACACATGCCTAATATGTTCAGCTTCAACTCTTAATTGGCAGATTTTTAAAGTTGCATTTTTTATCATAAATATAAGAAATATCCCATGATATTTGTCGGTCACAGAACTCAAAAGGTAGCGGTTACGACTTCAGACCCTTACTCTGACCAGTGACGGTTTGGTACAGTTCAGATGCACAGCTTTCTTCACTTAGCAAATGGCGTTGAAGAATGGATGTGCATATTGATAGGGTGGAGGTTTAAGATTGTACGCAAGGCTGGCTGTTTGGAGTAGATCCTTCGCTATATTTGCTTATTGATCTTGCAGTCGGAATATAATAGTTCTCCATTTAGAAGCAGCAACCGTGGCAGTCGGGCCTCAGTAGTTCGACCGGGTCCAGATACATAGGTTTCTCCTCAAATTGTTGTAGTAAGCAGTGGATTTAGCATTATCAGGGCGCAAGCCTGGATGCACACAAATCCAACTATTTACATCATATACGCCATCACGAGTTGCCCTTCGGCAGCACTTCATATTCAGCCAAACTATGAGGATTATTCTTGTGATTGCCAAGCTATAAGAATTTTGTCTTTCGATATCAAGTCCGGAGTGTTAATGGACAGAGCCCCCTGATGACAACATCAGAATTGATATGAAACTATAGCACTCATTATACTCATAGAAGGTGGAACTTCTGGAGCTCCGGTACAGCACCCACCACCACCCACCGCGCGGCTACCCGACATTATATTTTGTGAATGATAGTATGGTTTCGGTTTAGTTTAACGCAGTAAAGAGCGCGCGACATGTGCAAACGTGCATTCGGAAAAGGTGTGGTTGGCAAAGGTGTAAGCCGCCTATTACCGAAACAAATGTTAATCGTGTAATATCCAGACAAATGCCAGTCTTTATCCAGGAGAATGACGAAAACTGTAGATAGCAGCGAAAATGTAATACAGCAAAGTGAGCAAATAGACGGTACGCAATATACCCGGCCGAGCCATCCCTCCCCCGTTCTTACACTGAGTCACTCACGTTCATACTTATGTGATGTGCTACGCTACGACGCCTTTACGTTTCCGCGCATGTGGAGGATCTCGTGACAGGCCAGATGATTCATCGTAAGCACGAGAGCCGATGCTTTCACTGTCATATCCGATCTATCTTATTCATTGTCGCGATATCTTATTCGTTATCAATTTGTCTAATCACGTAACGTCTTTCTTACAACTGCAACTTTATACTTATGGGAGTGCTCAGGTCCATTCGGTTCAGTAAAAATATATATGCATTATCAAGTATGTTTCATTATTTCCAAGAAATTGACAATATTCATTACCACAACCAATGATAGTGCGCCCATTTATGACAGTTTGACCACGCACCCTCCCCAGTCATTCGAGCCAGGGTTTGTGATCAATGAAGTCCAATAAGTTTTCCACATTTTGTGCTGTGCATATTAACAACATAAGAGCAGCAACAACGAAATGTGTAATTAGTCTTCATCACGATTTACACAGTTATTCACTTAGGACAGTCGTCGAATTTAATGCAGTTTCCTTGAGCGTCACGGACGAAACCTGCACCAGCAAGACATTCACAGCCTGGTGGACGGCAATTTCTCGTGCAAGGCACAAATCTTTGTGCACAAGTACCTTCACATCCTCGACATTGTGACCATTGCTCGTTTTCTTTGCAACTGTGCTCTTCTGCAATGAAAAACATTCACCAGTGATTTTACTACCAAGCAGTGAACTTCTTCGTTGAATTTGTTACGAAATCTATTTCGGTGAGCAAGTATCGTTCCTAGTAATCGATAAAAAATATTCACCTATTGTGAGTAGAAAGTTCATATTCGCAAAAATAACCTCTTTTGGCTCGGTGTTGCGGACACTGAGAGGCGGGGATGCACTTCCCATCGTCCGTACGTCTCATTCCCCTTCCAGGAGAACATTCACATGATGGTGGTCGGCACATGAGGGGACATGGCGTCTGCAAATTCCATGATCGCTGATTATATTCATCATCTGAATAGAGCCATATTGCCAATTACTAGTTGTTTATCAGGTTTGAGGGTGTCCAGGAAACGAGCTTTGATGTGGGCAGATTGTGCGTTTTATGATTGTATTCTGAAAATGGTCCGATTGGCAATAAAATCTCTCGCAGAAAATTTCAAAGAACGGTCCGTTTGGGTTGACCGTAATAGGAATACATTATAGAGCCTGTTTTATCACTTTTCAGCAGTCTACTGTATTAGTTATATAAGAGACGCTTTGCTGAAAGCATAACTTGTCAGCTTTTCTCGACACAATTACGCCTTTTTATGATAACTTATCTCATTCCAGTCTCGGTTATCAGTGCGTTATTTTCAGAAATAAACATTCATGATAGTCAAATTATAAGTGCAATGGAAATGTCTCACATTTTCGTCTTGTCCACATTTCAGCTCGCAGCCAGTGCACTGAGTCCAGACCTCGTTTGGGCCACAACTTTCTTGACCGGCCGAGGCGAAAGCAATAAATGCCTGAAATTTGTGCTCCTATATATTGTTTTACGGGTTAATGAATGGAAAAACTGAAAACCTTCCCAAAAGCAAAAAAAAATCAACAGGTAGGCGAGACGGAAGAATGGCAAAAGGTTGTTCTAGTTTAGAGATTCACCTATCATAGGTTTGAAAAGCAACAAACGCCCTTAGGGACACAGAGTGAAGCGAAGTAACACTTCGAATATATACACTGGAAAATGCATCTAATACATGCTAGAATCGTAGCGCTCTTAGAATTGTGAAAATTTATGCGTTCTTTAAGAATTCCAAAACAAGATGAAGATTTGTGAACGTATTGCTTGATCACTTCCCTCAAGCTAATTCTCACATCAGCAATATTACCTTATACACAAAGTCAATTTTTGCGGGTCCCGATGAAGATACAAGTAAGTTCATTTAGTGGAAATATGCAACTAAAATACAATAAAATTCCGTCATTAAGCGATAAAGCGAAAAAAGTCCAACAATGAACTTGCTTACAACGAGCACGACAGCGGAGAGCATTTGGAGTGGGTCCGTCCGTTGGATAAAGCAGACGTTGACTGTCGATGAATAATTTCAACGAACGTTTTATAGCGACAATCTCGCAGCTGATAGATTGCCGAGCGCGGTCTCTGGGAACAGTCCCTCCCCTCCGCTCGCCAAATCACATCACAATTTTTACTCAACTCTGGCAGCAAGCGTATTAAGTACAACAAAAAAAGTTGTTCAAACTCCGATACGATGAGTAATAATAATACTTTCATTTCAAATATCAAACGCAAAAAGTTTATCGTATAATTTCGGCATGACGTCAGACGTAGCGATTACAAAAACGAGTGGAACTGAAAGCTTCTCTTGAACGACAGGTTGAAAGTGGAACTGCCTACTAAAGCGTCAAATATCAAAGAATCTAATCAACACAGTGCCTGCATGTTGAAAATCGAGCTTACATTACATTGATAAAAGTCTTCAAATATTTGCTCGAAGTGGATGCTCGAAGGGAGATTTGAAATTGCTTTATTTGAGCGTCCAGTAAACCAACAAAGGAAAGCTGATCGTTGCTAAATATGTGGAAACTTGATAATGCAGATGAGCTATATCACAGGATAAGTGTCTTGGCTATAAATTGTTCCTCGCATACCTTAACGATGTTTCTGATAACTCTTTTAGTGGTGCCAGGCTCTTTTCTGGGGCCTCAAAATTTATCGTTTTTTGTGTAGTGCTGCAGTAGAAACCTTGATGCATTTGCCAACAGTCGACACTATGATACCTCAATGTTTTTCACGAAAATGTCATGTGGTACATATAATCATCCATCATGAATGTTTTCTCAAGCTAAGAAGTGCGGCTTCTGCTACACGTGGCGTTCGTGATCTCGATGTGATTATTGACCCTGGAATCCGGTGAGATTGCAGTGTTTCATTATTGCAGGGTTCCACTGCAGGTTCCACATTTCAGTGTCGTCGGAAATTGCAAACTATATTCTCCGCGCGTTGCAGCTTACATCTATTGAGCTTTTTCGAAAACCCTTCATCCTTTACTGCCCATTTTGCCACACCATAATCCTCTGTGGTCTCCTTATTAGCTTCCTAATATCGGATTGTCAAGGAAAGCACAGAGAGACTTCACTTGTACTACTTTTTGCAACGTCTGTAGTGTATCATACCACCAAAATTACATTACCAGAATAGTATTCTTTAACTTGGAACGATTGCAATATCGCAGGCCCGAGTTTGATTTTATCCTTCGTTTTAAAATTGAGTGGTACTTTTTCGAAATGCCGCAGTCAGAAATACATTAATTTATTCTTACCTGCAGCCAACATTCGCGTCATCCGCACCTCGCCAAAAAACGCTACAGCAAGAAGAATGTTTTGTAAAGTTTCGGTTTCCCGTTGTGTGAGTTTGGAGTCCACTTCTTGCGGGCATCGTTAGTGCATCCGTCCTTCCACTTTTAAACTGCGGCTGAGTCTTCTGAATAAACACAGTATTGCTGCTCTTACATGGTGAGTGTCTATATGGTGGGATTTTCGCATTGAAAGCGTTTGACTTTCCTTGGTTGTTTATGTTCACTTTTTTTTGTACGTTTTCCCACTTTCAAACGTTGAAATACCATAAATAAAATCACGCCTTCTTTTCGCCCCGAATTCTAAAACTAAGCAGGGCATGCATATGATGGATCAAAGGAGGTGATCATTCATCTAAACTAGGGTTGTATAATGAGCGATTATTCACTCGTGGGTAACTGAAAAGTGGCTGAATTGAAGGTAAAGTGAATCACACCATCGACACTGCAAAACGTCGAGACAAGAGGCTCAAGGGCTGTAATCTGCAGCTTGTATTCTTTTTATTAGCAGTGCAGTAAATGCTATTTGCATTAGTGAGAATGATTGCTACTGATGCCATTTAGTGTTGCACCACCACTACTCAATATTGCACCAGGGACTTCCTGGTACTACATCAAATGCAACCTAGTACTGCCATTAATACACTTCTTGCGAATATGCTCCATGAACGATAGGAACGGTGCAGAAGCTCGACTTGCAATGTGCAGCTGACCTTGGAATTTGCTGACATACTTGTCCGATCTTCGCCAGAAGTACCACCTATCGTCATGCATCCTCGCATGTTACATTGACAAAATACTTGCACTCAAGCAAGCTTGTAGAAAGGCCTTGAGTAAAGTCGATCTAGAAGCGTTTCGCCAAGCGGCTGCAAGTCCAGCCAGAGGTTTCTTTTTCATGTGTGGCGAAAGCTCCCGTTCTACTTAACCAAATCAATGCAAATTTGACAAATATTCGCACTACGCTTCAAATTTTTGTAATTCTAGTGCCAATCACAATGCAGCTGATTCCCACACCCGTACATGCAATCGCAAATGCAAACGCTTCAACGAATTTATTTGCGACTACCTCAGCCGGAACCACTCCATTTTTGGAGACCAGTTATTGGAGTCCCTGTTCTGGGCTTTCTTCAAATAGTCAATTGATGAAGAATCTCTTCTAGCAGTATACGAACTATCGCCCCTCCTAGTACTAGCTATCCGCTAAATATCAGACGAGAACAATTATTCTATTATCAAAGAAGCCATAATGTAGTGCGAAGGTAATCTTAATGCACTTTATCGTGCTTTGCACTTGCAACTGCAAATACAAAGCAACAGATGCAATTCTACTGTTGCATTTAGCCTCGATTTATTGCCTACATATTGCAGTCATATGTTCTCGCTGTGACTTTGCAACCAGCTGATTATTGCAGAGGTTCGTGTAGATGAAAAAATATATCGGTGAGAAGAATCTACTTGCGCTTTTTACACCTGAACTCACTAAGTTGAAAAGGGGAATGCGTCTTGCGCTTATCTTATTTCTATTCAACTTACGAGCATTCATTTGCGGGATTTATGGAATCCGGCCGGAATCATTTGCAAAAAGTGAGGCGACAGATTGTGCTTATAAAGCATTTAATAGCATAAACAAACATCAGAAGGGAACATTGAATGAGCATAAAACATTGAAATTATTATTCAGCAGTTGCTATGATCATTTTATTTAGATCAATCATCGAATTTGATACATTCACCAGCATCATTGCGTACGAATCCATCTACAGCCGGGCACTCGCAACCTGATGGTTTGCATGTTCGAGGGCAAGGTACGAGGCATTCCTTGCATGTACCCTCACATTCTCTATATCTTAGGAACTTCCTGTTTTTTCCCACCCCACCCTGCTAAATTTGTAGTATTCAGATAAATACTCGACTGGAATGAGAAGAAACGCGTATGTATGGAAAGTATGAAAAAATTTCTTCAGCAGTAATTACTGATGCGTGAAAGAAAGTTGTAAGCTGCTTAGGTCGCAATCGCAACAACATTCATACCTATTTATGATCTGGAATTGTTCTTGTTGAATAATGAAAAATCATGTGTTTGTTGAAATTTCACAACACAAGTTCCCTTAATGAAATTCGAGCAGCAAGAGCTGGGAGAATGGAAAAAGAGGAGGGGATATTTTTTTGAAGATAGCTTCCAACAGTTGTCAGATAACTTTGCCTCACTTAAGTTATGTTAAGGTGTTGATCGAATGGGCCTGAATGCACTTTACTCGTATTGCCTGCAGGCGAATATTCTTTCAACTCTTCGGCTGAAATTGTAGTTGGTGCCTTCGATAATAAATCAAGCGAGTGCCAACTTGTTGAATTCGAATTCACTCTTTAATACATAGCTGTTAAACGGTATCTGCCACATTTTTTCTCACCTATTCATGGTCATTAATCAGTGCGTGCGGTTCCGGCATTGAGTTCAGTATAAAGTTTTTCGTTGTGCTTCAAGCACTATCGTTGCTA
The DNA here is from genome assembly GCA_037389465.1 of Baylisascaris procyonis. Taxonomy (NCBI): domain Eukaryota; kingdom Metazoa; phylum Nematoda; class Chromadorea; order Rhabditida; family Ascarididae; genus Baylisascaris; species Baylisascaris procyonis. Next base: position 991,933 of record JAZARR010000221.1, read on the forward strand.
CCTCGAACATCCATCTACAAAACATGACGCCTGCTTCGAATCTGCCACTTTCTACTCGCAAGCACAAAGCTTGTGGGATGGATTTATTGAATTTCATTTAAACGGTTCCCATCCACCACTCGCTCAGGAATGCATCCTTTTTCACAGAACCTATTACATGTTTCCCATTCGTCGCACTACCGCCTTTGTCTGAACGAATGAATGAATATATAAGTAAACAAATTGATTAGTAAACAGAAACATTTATTTATTCATTTATATATTCTCACTTCGACTTCCGTATTCCGAAATAAATCGATGCACATTAAAATTCAAAGCTTATCAGCTTCATTTTTTCCAGATGCCCCGGATATTGAGCTTTCACTGCGCATCTCACAGTAAACGAGCAGCGGAAGCTGTGTGGAAATCAGTGATTTGGAAGTATCTCTAAAAGTCTTAAAAAGAAGCTTCACGGGTGTCGAGAATGAACTAAGCATTAACTTAACAGAGCGGACCTTCGCTGATAGATCTGTAGCCAAATACCAAACATCAAGGGTAATTTCTCCTGGGAACGAGGTTTTCTATGTCAACTGAATCAGATGAAATGCTTTCAGATGAATACTTTTATATGCAAACTATGCGCCCTAAGCAGCCTGTTCGCCACAGCATTCGTTGCTATGTGCTCTTACAAATTTACCTTTCAAATGTGGGCTAAGACGACGTCGTGTCTGCGCATATGTGTGTCTATCTCTCAGTCTGTTAATTGAATTTGGAAAACACTGAGTTCACAATCTTGAATTTTCACATGTGCCATGTGAACAACAGAGTGATCTAAAATACAACTGATTCATTCAGCTTCAGGAAGGGGGTCACAGTTATTTAATAATGCAAAAATTTGCATTGTTCTGTTCTCAAGGCACGCCGCAAGACGGAGCTGTAAAATAAAGGCAGCACTGCGAAAAATTACATGTTCTCTATTGGCTGCTGGAACAGTGCTGGGCAATAATGACAGATGGCGAGATATAAATGTCTCTTGTGTTTGGTTGGAGCGGAGTTTAAATTGGAGTTTAGACCTTGCTTCTCATATGATCTTGTGGAGAACTCACAAGCTCAAATCCGCATTCCACTTCGCAACCAGTGCACTCTACCCATTTTTCATTTGGGCCACATTCGTGCTCTGCAATAACCGTTATCGCAGCAAGAAGTGCCTGAAATAGAACTGAATGCCCCTGCAGAATTAGAAAAAGAAAAGATTGTTGGAGATAATAGGAGTGACCCGTGAAGAAAACAATAATGGAGAAAGGCAAAGAAGACTATATAGAAGATTCTTGAAGAGCAATAAAAACAGTCATTTTAGAAAATTACGAAACGTGCAAGATAATGACACCTCAAACACGAATGAAGTTGCTCCTGTGGGGAGTAAACGGCGTTGCTCCTGAAATGTATATTTTTCCTCATCTTCTGAGTATAACCTACATTCTTTCCTTGCAATCCTACTGCTACGATTCCATAGGTTTCCAATGTTTTCTGCTATTCCAATGCATTTACTCATCAATTCTTCAGTAATAGACGTCATTCATGTTTTGGTTTTCTTTCGATCAATCCTGCCACCAGCAGGCAATCGTTTGGCTTGAAACTGTTAGCCATAATTTCGGGCAACAAGGAGATGAATGCATAAGAACACGCTTTCACATATCTCATACATCTGTTTTTTGCTATCTTTGATTCGGTAGTACGTTCTATTTTTCCGAACAGTGGACCGCATCGCTGCAATAACCGAAAAATTATAGGTAAAAGAGTAAATAATTTTTTTTTGCATCGGCAAAAATGTCATTCGATTCCACTGAATGCACAAATTGAGATTTTCGTCGATCCTCACTTGAATACTTCTGAGGAAACTGTTACTTTTCACTGAAAATAATTCTAATTTGCGATTATTTTTATTCGTGAACTCCTTAAGTTGATAAGTATTAGGTCGCACATTTATCGGGTGCAAGGTATTTTTCAACGTTTTCCAAGAAAATGAATTGTTCATCTTGAACTGTATGCGCTAACTTATAAGATTTTCTCATAGTTTCTGTTATTTTTTAAAAGAAATAATGACTGACTCGTCCATCGGAAATAATGCACTGAAGCCAATTTTCACATCGCCTCTTTTTCTTTTCCAACCTATTTTGGTGTTAAAAGACTGTGAATGGCGAGCAGGTATTATTCTGTAGACACATGTAACGCTAGTTTTCGATTTAGGAATACCATCAGCGCTCATGCTTGCCAAGGCTGTATCACAGTGACAAATCCTGCTTCGGAAAGCCTTAAGCATATGACGTACATGCCAGAATGATTCGGATGAGTTTCAGTAACGAAACGTTTTCCCAATAAAAGAGTTGTGGGGAGCATTTCAAACGGAACACTGGTCGGTAAAAGAGTTATTCTCTACTCCTCCACCTTATATAGGGCATTCAAAGATGACGCTTATGATGTTTCTTCCACGCCATTTTTCATTCTCAAATTGTTCTAAACTGCAATTAACCGCTGTCAGCTACAAAGCTGGCTCCTAGTTAAACTCGATTCTGAGTTCTCCATCACTACTTAGCGTTTTTTACAAATTCGTGTTAAGCGCATCATAGTTAGAAGCGTTTTTTACAAATTCGTGTTAAGCGCATCATAGTTAGACTAGCTGGTTTCAAACTGAAAGCCAAAGAAGCTGGATGAGTTATGATATGGGAATAATCTAGACGATGAGAGCATTCCTGTATTAACTTCCTCCATCCGATAGCTTCGAAAAAGAATTTGATACACTTACAGGCGCTAAAAATTTGAATGCTTTTGTATGCATTTGCAACCGATCGGATAGCAAGATGAGCGTGGGAAATTAAATTTGTTTCTAAAATATTGTTGCATTATTGTGCATATTTTATCATTTGCTGTTAACTTGCGAGGTTGTTTGAGGGGTTTCTGGAGCAAATATGTTGAAGCATAAGTTGTGTTGCTTCCTGTGGCAAGCCTTCGTTTTCTTTAAAGAACATATTTCAGAATAGTACATGCTACTAACGAAAAAATTCGGCACTAGGATGAGCCTTGAACTGAATTCTTAGCGGTTCTACTTGATGAGGATAGCCTTGCCTTGCCACGTATCTGGAGGTCTTGACCCTGCAGCCACGGATACAGGAATGCTCTCATCGTCTAGATAATACAGGAATGCTCTCATCGCCCCTCAAAGGGGCGCATTTATCTATGCTGTCCTCATCCACAAGCCCTGCACCAGGGCGTAAGATTAGCCGAGGTACGATGGGGCGCGCATAGCATCTCACTTTGGCAACATCACTCCCTCTCTACCCCCCTCCCCACCTCCACATCCGTTCATGCGATGAGTCAGCCATCCTCGTTTGTAAACATGTGAATCACGAGGTTCCGTTACTCCACGCCCAATCGCAGCGAGGCCTGACACGCGCTATGCCGCATGAGTAATCGTGCACGTGAAAAAGGAGTAATCCTCAACTACTTCCTCACACTGATAGGGAGGAGGGATATGGTTAATGGAGCTTCCTGAGTATTTCATCTCTTACGCTGTGCAGTTAAACAGCACAACAGTTGCGAGTAGGATATGTGTAATAATTAGTCTTCCTCATGTTTTATACAAGTAATCATTAAGGACAGTCATCGAATTTAATGCAGTTTCTTTGAGCGTCACGGACGAAACCTGCACCAGCAAGACATTCACAGCCTGGTGGACGGCAATTTCTCGTGCAGGGGACAAGTCTTTGTGCACATCCTCGATATTGTGATCACTGCTTGTTTTCTTTGTAACTATGCTATTCCATAATGACAAAGTTTCATCAGTGATTTTATTTTGGGGGCCACTAAAAATTTTAGTCGAATTTTTTACGAAATTCATGCCGCGACTTGATTCTGCGGGCACATATATTCAGGAATGCACTTCCGGTCTTCCGTGCATCTCACTTCCCTCCAAGCGGCACATTCGCACGACGGTGGTAGGCACCCTTGGTTACACGGAGTCTGCAAATACCATCATGACTGACAATCTATTGGTCATTCGAATAGATCTGCGCTCCAGTCATTCTTGGTGGGATAAGCCTATATATGAACGTGGAACTGATTTTAACGTGAACAAATTAGTGCATTTTGTGAACGTGTGGCTCTATTCTGGGAGTGGGCGAGCTTGAAAAATACCTTTCGTAGAAAATTCTTACGAACGAACGGATAAACAGAGTCGCGAGTATGTTATTCAGTTTTTAATCAGTTAATAGCAGTTTACTATATTATTCAGTGTCATGAAGGCATTGCCAAAGCGAATATCTTGCAAACTTTTCTGTACACACTTCTTCATTTTTTGATGATAAAACATTGTCCCCGCTATCGGTGCGTTGTTTTCGGAAACAAATATCAACGTTTGCTTATAAGTTTAAAATTATAAATGATAGGAAACTGTGTTACATCTTCGGGTTCTCCACATTTCAGCTCGCAGCCAGTGCACTCAGTCCAGATCTCATTGGGACCACAACTTTCTTGGCCGGCCGAGGCGAAAGCAACCAATGCCTGAAATCAATGCTCCTATATATTATTTCACGAGGTGACAGCTGGGTATCCAAGGTGAATTAATGAAAATAGAGAGACTTGAGATGTAACTGACAGATGGAATATGGAAGAATCTACATGCACATGTAAAAACAAGTCGTTCAAACTGCAAAATAGCAAAAAGTTGTAGCTATTTAGAGGATCAGTTGCTTATATTGGAATTGCAACCCTCTCAGAAGTGTGGAAAGGATATACTTAGCTTTTTTGAGCTCTTTGAAAATTCCAATACAAGATGGAATTTCCATTGAAGGTTTCTGAACATACCGCTCGATCATTTCCCCATATTCACAGTAATACTTTGTGTTTAAAGAAAGCCTTTATGGGTCGGCGAGAGAATCGTAGGTCAGCTCTCGTCGATTTATTTCATCTAATAAAATTGGGCAATTATGGCACAAAGGAAATCCCCTTCATGTAGCTTTGTGAGCCAAAAAAATTTTAGCCTTGAAATTGCTTACGATGAGGACGATAGCGAAGAGCATTGTCAGTGGATCTGTCCGTTGGATAAAGTAGGGGCTCACTGTCGATGGATAACTTCAACTACCTTTTATAGCGACAATTTCGCAGGTGCTGATTACCATGCTGATTACCAACAGCGTCTCTAGTAACATTCTCTCCCTTTGCTTGCGCAACAAAAAAATACGTGTAAACTGCGATGCGATGAATACTAGTAATATTTTAGTTTCAATCGATGGACATAAAAAGTGCTTTGTCTAAGAACAGCATGATGTCCAACACAGCAATTACAAAAACAACGGAAGCTTATAATAAATGATCTAATTAAAATGAACTACCAGCGTTTAGCAGTTGACATATCCAATAACCTGATCAACACGGTATTGCTTGTCAGCCTCTGACCGTGAATCTCACTTATAGAAATTCCGATGCCACAGAATTCAATGCGCAAATAAAGAAAGCTGATATTTGTTATATTTTCTGAAGCTTAAGGATATTTCTTGAACCGTCTGATGTGATGTTTTCTTTGGGCGATCGAAGAGGTGCTTTTTTCGCTACGACTCTGATTTCTCCACAAATTGTTAGCGTTTTAGCGAATGGGCGAAAATTGATGCTCATCGCAACAACGACTGATAGAGCGCACTGCAAAAATCCGCCGCTATCTCGATGAAGTATCCAATGAAAACTCCATACCCCAAGCTCACTATCGGCTGCTTTCGTTGAACTGATTCTTGATTTGAAGAACAATATTCGAATGTGAGTTTGTGATAGAAATATTGTTGCTGAGTCAGTTTAAAGCGATGAGATTCTGACAGCGTATCGATGCAATAATTTGGCATATTGATGTACAGTGAATGACATATTGTGTGATGCAATTGAAGAAATGCCGTTCTATTTGCCTAGCGTAGAAACTGAATTGTTCTAAATAACCATCTCCAAAAATACTCCAATACATTTTTCGATCTTTTTCAGCTGAACTGCCAAAAAGAAACTGAAAAAGATTTTATGCTCTATGGCACATTTTTTTGATATTGTTTTCGACAGTAGCATATTTAAGCCCCATCAGTTCCCTAGAAGGCTCGCTGGCAGATACATCAGATCATTTTGACAAGAAGTGGCCGAAAATTCAGTCTCATAGGGTTTCGGAACTCGCCTTTATTGAGATTTGCCATCTGTACCCTCTTCATCTACGAAAAAATTCATCTGCAATATTTGAAGACCCAATGAGTCATGTGCTACAATACTAGTTGCTTTCCGATGGATGGATTTTATTATGCATGCAGCTGATATTCGTTTAGCACTCGCATAATTCGGTAATAAACAGACAAACGGTTGCGTGGTTTCTTTGCATAAAAATGATTTCGATCGAACGGTTATCGATGCGTTTCCATGAATCATTGGTTCTTTTTTTCGATATAACAGCTGCAATCATCATTTGTTTCATCAAACGGTGAACACTTTATCGTTTCGAAATGAGGGGTGCGATTTGTAAACAAACCATTGTTCATTCATTTTGATGTGTTCGCCATAAAATAAAGTGGAATATCTGTGACTAATCAAACACTGCAATTACAGAAAATATTTGAATGCTATGACATAGACATTATGTCAGTTGAAGAATATTTTATGTATGCGTCGAGCCTGCTTGATTTCATCTTGCAATCTATTTCGTTCGAATAAATCGCTTTGTGATGTGAAATTCTGCCTTCTATGAGTGGTCTATTGGAAAGAAACTCAAATGAAAACAAGCAGAAAGTTCAGGAAGCGTCCAAGGATTGAAGTTGATTTCCTCAGACGCATTATGGGACGGATCTCTCGGGCAAATAGCGAACAACTAGCAATCATCTCGAAATCGAAAGACATTTTTATTCTAGAGAAAAATTTTAAGTGAAGGAAATGTTTTGTTCATAATTAAAGCGTCGCTAACAATTAACACTTCCGAATTACAATCCAAGCTTCATTTTTCTTGTGGTTTTGAGGACTACCTTATGAAAAAAAAACCACTTGGCACGATGGTGGTAGTTGCAACCGCATTTCCCTTATAATCTTTATATCTTCACATTTGGCTCGTTAACACGATCACTTAAATCCATAAGTACGATGTCGCATTTTAAACCGAATTTCGAGTTGATCCATCAATTTGCACATCAGTTTCATAGTGATATTTCCTTATCTAATAGCTAGCCCACTTTACTATTCAAGCTTCTTATATAGTTCATATATGGTTCTCGATATATTGAGGATTACGAAAACATTGTTTTCGTCTACATGTTCGCCCATTGGTTTCACAGAAGCTAATAAGGTTGTTGGAATATGCTCTCTAAACTTTCCTAGCAGAATGTTTCATCATCGTTTACAGTCTGCTTTGAGGTGCGCAACTTTTTTTGCAGCACATAAATTAGAATGAACGTATCTTTCACTCAGAAGTTCTAACATTTTCACGTTGTCATTATTACTTTCTTTCACACTGAAATTCATTGCGATGTTGAATGAGAACTCTCAAGACGAACTTCCTCTATGATGGCCTCTGATGTGCTGTCCTATTTGTTTTTTCTTTTCGTGTTTTTTTCTGATTTATTTGTTTTTGTTATGTATATGTATGCTTATAGAAGTTACCATCACATAGTCTTTCACTTCGCTTATTTATCAAAGGAATAACCTGATGGACACTACGCAACAAAAATATTGGTTAGGGAAGCCGCATGAGTGCTGAAAGTGGAAATGCCGTTATAGTGCTCTTCTGAAATAAATTTCGCTATGGCGTTTTGAATTCTCTGCGCTGCATCCGAAAAATTATAAGCGATCTTTTCATATGAGCATCTCAATTTGCACAACTTGCACACATCCAACAAAGAAATATGTACTGTTCTTTTTATGCTTTTTAGACGTTATAGCGAATTTTATTGTTCTGTTGAAGGTTGTTTCACCTTTTCATATTTTCTGTCACTCTTATTTTCGCACAATTTGGGACATTCGTAAGTTGGATCTGGAGATTATCACCATTTAGGCTCGAGTTGAAAGTTCAAAAATGATCGACACCATCACTTATTGCGTCTGATCAAATGAATACGCAGAAGTCCAACGGTTTTATCAAAAAGTTCAAAGCTAAGACTTTAATTAACAAATTTGCGGTGTTACTTCATCTTCAACTTGTGAAAGTTTAGTCTCTCAGTAAATATTAACGAAAACTGCTCTCCGTAAATCAAATAACGAAGTTTGCAAAATGAAAAGTAAAAGAGGGCTTAATATCAAAACGTTGCTGCAAGGGATTACGATAAAAAGTGATCAGGTAATGTTTACTGAACCACCCGTAAGTTTCCGAAATCCATAATTTAATAATGGAGATGTTAATAAAATGCTCTAACTTCTGCAATTTTCTGCTCGAGTGGTGCTATGCAATGAAGATTGCTGCATTGCTTCATTCTCATTATCGATGCATAAATCATGCTTCGCAATATCAAACTATTTTCTCAGAAGCTTAAAAATAGGGCTAATGCAAAATGTGACAAAGCATATGAAGATGTGCGCATCAGAAACGCCTTTTGTATCCGTTAGCGACGACGGCTTCTTCGTTTCTTTTTGGACAGGCGCAATATTCGGCGTCGTGACCAGGCTCACCTTCGTCTCCAGGCTCACCAGGTGCACCCTAAATTGATCACAATAACTCATTTGACTGAGAAGTATTAATTCCTTTCAAGAGGAAATCATAAAGTGAGAGACATATGTTGTTTAAGAAACAAATGCTGACTTCCTCTTCTAGATCTATTGCCGAAAGAGAGAAGAGCAAAGCAAATGTCATAACAAGTACTTGAATCTAAACATTCTACCTAAAAATTCCTCCACGGTTACAAAAAGTCGGTTCACATCACTGAAAATTGATGGCCATCACCGATATCCCAATCGACGCGATGCTTTGTTTTTAGTCATCATTTGGGAACAAATGTGTCAATAGAGCAAGAAATATTCTAACGTAAATACTATGGAGCCAAATTCGAATTTACGGGAGAGGGAGAGAAAAGTGGCCACTCCTGATTGGCTAAAAACGCGAATAGGCTCGTAATTCGATTCATTTCGTTCAAAAGTGAAATGCTTATAATTCATCTTTCTTGACTCTAAGTTCATCCACTTTTATCCTCGAAACGGGCGATGCATTTTCTCACCTATTTTGGATGATCAGCTGAAGTATTTCTTATCAGGGATTATTTCATTCACTACTCAGAATGTCTTACTGCTCGTCGGAAATCTGTGAAAAGATAGCCTCAAAAGTTTGGAATGCGTCGATAATAAAAACTGAAATTAAATACCAGTTCTCCGTCTTTGCCAGGTGCTCCTTGCGGTCCACGTTCACCAGGTGGTCCAGCCATGCCAGGTGGTCCAGTGTCACCCTTCTTACCTTCATCGCCAACAAGGCCTGGTTTGCCAGGTATTCCTTTGAAACCTTTCCTACCAATAGCGTGCTCAGTGTTCTCCCCTGCTTCACCTGGTGGCCCCTCCAGTCCTGGTGGTCCCGGAGGTCCTACAGGTCCCATCTGAAACATTTCAAATGAGTGCAACAAACATAGGCAGCATGTATTGCCAATTATTAAACGAGCACGAAAAGCGGGTCATATTTCCCCAAAGCCAACTGTAGGAAATGGTGGAGAATTAAAATACGACGCGGAAACGAGGAAAAGTGAGAACATTAAACGAAATAATAATGGTAAGATGAGCATTGCAGAAAACGCTGCTGAAAGCTAAGATGCCAATCAACTAATCAAGAATAGAACCTATATGTACCTACTAAAGAACATAATGTTTGGAGGATCAGAAAGATCTTGCGAAATAACTCGACGATTCCATGAATGAATGCACAAAGCGACTTGATGCGTATGCTCTATCCCCAGCTCGACAATTTAAATAGAAATAATATGAAGTGCAAACTTGTCCAGGGAAACCGGGTTGCCCGTCTCTTCCTGGCATACCGGCATGTCCTCGGGAGCCGCGCATTCCACGTGGTCCTGATCGCCCTTGAGGTCCTGGTAGTCCTTGCGGTCCGGATGGACAGTGGAAACACTTATCGAACTGTTGAAGTTGAGCCTGCACGTCATCAGCCCCAACTCCATCAGCCCCTTTCTAAACAAAAGTTATTTATGTTAGGCGATGAGTAGTAGACAGATGTCTGGTTTTACTGGGATGAGCACAAGACACTCTTACTGTTCCTTTCATTGCAGAATGATTGAATGCTTAGTAAGATGCTGTGTGTTTCGTGCAGAAATTGGTTTATTGAATCTGCCAGAAGCATTATGGAACCAAAACATGTGAAAATAGTAATTTGCTAACCATTCCATCCATTCCATCCAAGCCATCCATACCTGGCTCTCCTTTTGGTCCCGGTGGTCCAGATGGACATGTGTTTTCCAAGTCACAGTTACATTTCTCTGAAAAAGGAGCGGAAATGAGAGATGTATTAAGATCACTTTCCGATATTGCAAACGCGCTTCAGCAAATTGGATATTTTGCAAAAAATATGACGACCAAAAATATGAGGCTGTTATATAGGAGGAATAAAACAATCAAAAAAAAATTATTATGCAGGTAATGTTAGCAGAGAGAAAGAGAGAGAGATTGAATATGCGTCAAAGAAGCACGAAAAATTTGGGAAAATTGGCCACCTGGTTCTGCTCGGACTCCATACGAAACGGGTGGCGGATGACTAGGCGGATATGCTGAAAAACGTTCTTTCAAAGAACACAACTATTGGTAAGTCGCACATAGAGTATTTTTCAATCAACCTATTTATTATTTGTGCTCTCAAATATCTTGAATATTTATGCATAGCTGAAATGATTAATACCGTTCCCGCCGCTCGTTCCAGATGATCTTGAACGCTTTCTGGTGGTATATATTAGTAATTGTGCCCAAAATGGTTTTCAAAAGTCGCCATTTGACTGATTCCTTCTTTCACTGATTGCGTCGCAAATCTGCAGCTCGGTGTTTTTCGAAAGATGATAGTTTCAGAAATGTTCACAAGAATTTCGCACATAAATATGTTAAAACATCTCTAGTCCATGTTTGAACTGCTTTTATGCAACTCAGCCCCAGACACCGTTTCTTTGACTGAAATTGCAATCGTTATATTGAGTAAAAAAACTCGCTCGCAAGAGGTGAAATCCATAAATTTTTCATGAGATACCTTCGGAGCGTAGTGGAGGTGCAGATGGTGCAGGTGACTGGTAATAAGATTGTCGACGTTCACGATTCTTTGCTCCCATCGCCACCATCTCTTTCCAAAGGTCACTTGATTTCATCTGCATAATTCAATGACGAGCTTCTTCAACAAAATGCGATCAGACATTTTTATCACAATTTCTAAGGTAATCGAATTTCTCAAGTCAGATCGATTCTAGCATATCACAATTTAAGTTCCTGTGATAGCTAATTTGATACCTTACAACTCTCGGGAACGAAAATGCAACCTACTGAATTCAAACACATGTGGCACTCATATGAATTGTTAGTTTGTACGTTTATTTCGGAATGATTTAAGCATTCATCCATTTCGATAGGATAGTTCCGTTGAAAAGTATCACCAACGAGCAACTGCCAACAAATAATATTATAAAGCATTCATTGTCTTTCATTCAGCTAGCTATCAACAACTGTGATAGCATGTTTTGATGTTTATCCGAAAAAGTGTGGCAAATAACACATCTGCTTCGCTACAGTAGGAGATTATGTGCAAACCTTGAACGAGTCCATTTCGAGGTTGAGCTCATTTTCAATGTTCCGAATTTCGGTGACAATCTTCGCTACAGCGACCAATAACGACAAAATTGTTCCAACACCAAGTATGGATGCAACAACCGCTGTTGTTTTCAATGACATACTGCAGTACAGCTGATATGGTCATGATTAATTTCGATTTTACTATCAATTTCTATTTTCAACTTCATTTTCCATTTTATCAGAATGAATTGCGAATTTAAAGAGCTTTTTAATGCACAATATTTCATTTTCTCAGCGTTTATTCAGTGACTGCAAGATGTGCTTGCAAATTTGTTTTCCTCTATAAAACCATAAATTTTAAGTGAAGTCTACATATACATTTCAAAAATACGATTCATATGCAAAAGTTTGAAAACTCTGCAATAAAATAACGGAACTCAGTGCTGTTCAAACTATCTGATGGATGATGATAAATGGATCATATATCACAATTGTGATGAAATAAATAAGCTGTGATAAAATGTTATCGGTTTTTGCATATTATTACACGTTCCAATATATCTCCTCCAATATATCCCCACTATTGCAAGATCAGCATAGTATCAGACCTTAAAGTGAAATAGTAAAAATTAATTTACTCCTACTCTTTTATAGTAAAATCCTCATCTTACGTGAATATTACTTAGATTATATTCAAACAGTCTGTTGGCTCTAAATGCCTCAATTTCTATTCCATTCATTGATTGTTAGTGTAACGAAAGATTTTTCTAGTCATAGAACGGATTATACAGCACAATTTTTATATATTATAATACTTCAGAACGTCCATAGGCTCTACTGATGATCAACTGACGTAAATGACCCTGCAACTTGTAGTGAACAGTTGGATAAGAACTAACACGTGGACTAATATAATGCCAATAACGCTGGAGCTGAAGTTTATCTATAATGAAAACAAAGGCGAACAGCTTTCCGAATGACTGGCATTCGCATTGAATTCACAGGTATTTATATGTTATCAGAGATAGGGATGAACAAATGTGACCCCTTTATTCATAACTATTATTCGAAAGGACCACCTCAAATATAGGTCATGTAGAAATGCATTCGCTATGCGAGAGAGTCAGAGAAATATTTGCTCTGTCCTGATATGATGGATGCCCCAATTTAGCAGCATTCCATCTTTCCGAAAATATTTTATTCAACATTGTTTAGTGAGTGCGAAACCCGTTTCGTGCGTTGTGATTGCAGTGTCTTACCGCCACCTTTCTGTTCAAAGATACTTCCATATAAATGACGCAGGGCAATATCACTGAAATAAAATAATCAAGGATTGTTTTCCGGCAAATCATTCGCCTTGTGTATGCAATGCGCAGTTTGTTAAGATGCATCAGAATGGAGGTCGGTATTAAGATCACTTCAGATATTCGAAGCTTTTAAGTGAGGAGCACCAATCATCCGTATGGGAAAGTGTTAAAAGAAAGTTTTGTGCAGTTGAGGAAGCTGCAATCATTTGAGCTGAATTTATTTACTCGTTTTGAAGCACTCAGAGCAGATAATTTAAACATCCAAACAGAATATTATTATACACAACAAATCAAAAATAGTGAGATAAATAAAAGACGGTGCTTGGTGCATCATAAAGGCGAAAGTAAAGAAGCTTTATTCATTTCAATAATAGATATTTTTCTCTTCCGGAGGTGGAATAGCCGTGCGCATTTTTTCCTGTAGCCAACCATCTAAGTCTCGAAAGCTCTCAATTCGCCTCACGTTTCCACTGATCGATAGCCCTATATTCCTGGATGCCAATGAGGGTCGTGTCGTTATTGTATATACGTTCGAATATTGTGGACAATCCTCCGAATTAAGGCATTGATAACGCTTCACATAAACATAAACATTTTCGTCAGTAACCTAAAAATAATGTGTTGATGCACGAATCATGGAAATACGAAAGCACTAGGTACTTTTCAACTGCAAAGTGCTTGCAGTAAACGATCACATGACCGCGCAAAAATAGTTACATTCTCACCTCCGCGATCCGCATATAGAAATGGCCATCACTAACAGCATGGTCAAAAATTTGCTAGCTGATGCAGTTATTCAAATGAGAAGCATTTCATTTTTGACTGTGAGACGAGATCATGCATTAGGAAGAAAAATTTGTACAAGTTGACAGCACTTGAGGCATTATGGGAAAATATCCATGAAACTCCCTCTTTGCTTCCAATAAGCCAAAGGTATGAACATTGAGCGAAATGGAGAAAGGGAACCAGAGAAATATTAGGTGATTTAAAAGAACGTTATGACGCTGTTTCTATGAAAACAGCGTTTGGGCTTAGCAATATGTAGTTTTGCGACCGAAGTTTCGGTATTATTAGCAATTCAATATCTTCTGCACTAAGCATATTCAAAAGCAATAAAACCTGCCTATGTCCATATTTAGAATCAGCAATTTCAAATTTCTTCAAGCACAGATCATTGCTTCGTACGCGAATACAAAATTTCCTTTCTGGATCAGTTCTTAAGTTGCTTTCTGTTTCTGATTTTAAATGGCAGATTTAACTTCTTGATATGATGGAGACAAAACATTTTGTATTCAACCAGCATTAGCGTTGAAATTCGAGCATATTAATGTTCAGTTAAATTGCAGTGAAATTTTTGCGAACATTTTTTCGAGTGTCCATTCTCAATGAATTTGCTCGGTTAATTTGATTGGCGCTGCTGTAAAAATGTAATAAGAGATGAATTTTTATGTAATCTGAATCAACTGTGAGTTATGTTGATGCTCTTTACTCTGGTCACTCAGCGGTTTCACTGAAAATGAAAATGGCCAAGGCGAATAAGAAAAGCACGCGATAACAAAAAATGATTCTAGTTCAAGCCTGAAAGAGAATAGCCTGCAGAAATTTTTCCATTGCAGAATTACGTTATTTGCAAGTCTGAATCTTATGACACTTGTCAAAAAAGTGGGCGTGTATCATAGCGTAGGGCTCCGATTACTTTGCTTTTGTGGGAATTTAACTAAGGATGATGCATTTCAACGTGAATGCAAGTAGTTTATGGTGTGACGTTAGCGAATTAATGAAATGTTTCAGTGCGCTAATGTTTCAGCGTGTTAAACTGATAGCGATGCACAAATTTCAGCATTTTTTCGTTGAAATTTCATACCGACTGGTTAGTGCTCTTAGATCTTTGACTTGTCTTGATAAGTTTTCAAATTTTTTCTGCTGTAGCTCCAAAGAAATAACCAAATAATAAATGAGAATCAGAGTTTAACTACAACATGGCCATATTGGGCACAAGTAATTCAATTATATCAATGACAATATCAACAAACCTCATAAATAATTCGTTCGTGCTCTTTGTGAGTATGAAGAACGCAATGATGAAGTGCGAAAAGGAAAAGGGGAAAGTTGAGATGTGGAAATAGAATTGGATAACCCAAAATACTCGTTGGACAATATGGACTGAAAGCCATATCGAGCACATTTACCTAAAAAAGTGCGAATCATTGCTCAAAATCGGTCAAAACGACCAACATTTTAGGTAGTGCACAATGTATAGATGCGTAACGGCAATTTGAAATTGTTGGAATATTGAGACGTCAACACAAGAAATGGAAAATTCGTTTGTCCATTTACTGTGCGCACTGAAAGAATCCATTGTTCTGAGGTTAATTTATTATGCGTTTCATTAATTTGTCCGTGTTTTGCAGCTGCTTAGCTGATAGCAGAATACTTTAGCGAATTTTATACGCCTTGAAATCACCGAATTTATCACATGCACATCATATCGTCAATTTGTACACAACTTGCCTATTTTAATGCAATCGTGCCTTTCCGCTGGACTAACGAAGTTATCACAATTTTTTAAAATAAGATGCTATGCATATGCAGGAATAGTCATCGTTTTCGTAAACAAAGTATGGTGCTTAATTGCTCATAATCGTGACCCGTTCATTTATATAAAATTCCAAATGCACATTTTTCCAATTTTATATATATATACATATATATATATATATATATATATATATATATATATATATATATATATATGGGAAAAATCATGCGAGGTCGGAGTTGCCAACGCATTTCAGATTGTTTGCATACAACCAAGTCGCAGAAGTTCGCAAATGGTTCAAAAAGCTAAAATTAACTTACTGTCAGTATGAGAAGAAAGCAGACCAGCGCGAACAGGGTAACCAGTAGGTGGGCTTTCGTTTTGTAAAATTCATTTTCCATTCCATTGACGGCTAATCTGCAAAACGTGCAACTTAATGCATTGCTGCATGCAGTAGAGAATCGAGATGCTTCGTTGTAGGATAGAATCTGTTATTGCAATGAGTAGTTAAGGTATCGGAGTGCTTTAGGTTTAGCTTATCTTAAAGAACAGTGGTTCTTTCTTGTTAGATCATGTGCATGAGTAGATAGATGAAATACCTACAATTATGCAAGAAAGCCGCTGATTGAGCGTTGTTTCTCTTCCTGGGAAATGAAACGGGGATAATTGTTAATTCCTAGCTGATGAACTTGAG
Source organism: Baylisascaris procyonis (assembly GCA_037389465.1). NCBI lineage: Eukaryota > Metazoa > Nematoda > Chromadorea > Rhabditida > Ascarididae > Baylisascaris > Baylisascaris procyonis. The sequence goes on from JAZARR010000221.1 coordinate 1,008,206, forward strand.
GCACATTTTTGCAGCAATTTTTTGGGATGAGCAGGAAAAATATAGGAAATTGCATGACTTATGGCTGTCGTGGAAGAGAACGCAGGGAGCTATACTTATAAGCCACTTTGGATAAGTACGGGAATTTTTAAGTGTGATCGCTGCACAAACTTCCAGAGGGAAATTCTACCCTTGCAAAACGTCGCTATAGGCACAATCCTCTCGCTTTTCAACTCAACTGATCGGTGATGTTGTGATTTTTCTATTAAAAAACCGTTTCTGCAACTCTTTGAATGCTCATAGTGCGGCTTCTTTTGATAGAAAAAAAAACAATGAACTCGTTTGATGCTTGATACGATGGAAAAGACAGCGAAAAGTATGTGGACTGGACTAAAATCAGGAAAATTTCTTATGGTTTAGGCCACTGAACTCAAGAAACGTGGTATGTTAGGGCAACATGATGTGTGTTTTGAGCAGAGGCTTGCAAGTCATTCTGCATTAAAACCACTCCCCATATGTTTCATTACAGGTAAACCAAATTTGACGTGCAAATTTCATAGAACTCTGAGCTGTCATCTGGTTTAAAATTCAAGAGGAATTCGCAGATTACTACACCTGTTGAATTTCAGCAATGCAGCTTTTCTTTATTCGTTTACTGCAACTAGCAGACATATATATATATATATATATATATATATATATATATATATATATATATATATATGCACAAGTAGGATTTCGCCATGATTCAGCGCTGAAAAAGATTTGAAAAAGGGCTCAAGAATTCAACTGGTCCCTCGAAAAGCATTTAGTTACTGAAATTTTTCTGAAATTTTCAGAGGAGGAAGCAAGACACGCTTACTTGACGTTCGCATGGCTGCTTTGTATGAATTCATAAGATCTTATTGAAATTGCAACTTTTACGTGGAAGCAATCTCTTTTATCGAGAATTGTTTTAAAGACAATGTTATTCGTGCATAGTGCGAAATGAGCATATGAGGCACTTCGATATGCTGATGCAATTATGCGTGTTTGGCTGCTTTACTTTGGTTCGTTAGCGCTTATTCAAGTTGAGCGTGAATATTTTATCAGCCGAAAATTTCAGAATTGACTTCTCAAGTACTGAGGAATATTCACAAGAGGCACTCGAAGAAATGAAATTTCAATGTAATGCTGTTCAGTATCTCATGAGCATAGTGTTTCATGAATCATGGTGTGCAATCAGTAATGTATTTAATATGAGATGAAATTAACCGCAAAAATAAGCTGAGATAGAGAAGTGCTTAGCTATTCAAATGTATTCTTCTATGTATCTCTTTCAGATGTCATACTGTGTATTAAATAGGAAAGAAATATGCTATAATAATTTGAGGCATAACATTTGCTGTGAACGTTGAGAAGTCGGAACATCACAATCGCTCTATCTTTATTCCGTTTAATTTTTTCTTTGTCTCACCTTCCGATTTTCGATTTCGAAGGATGTTGTCAACAGTATATAGAATCGATGTGACGCCTAAAGGTAAATATGAAAAAAGCGACATTAATGATCGACGAGAGGCTAATAGTTGCCACATAGTTTTTTAGGCTGGGAACAACCAAAGCCATACCAATAATAATAGACATCGATGAGGCAACAGGTGCAAACCTTTCCCCAAAAGCCATCTGCTAAAAACACTCCGAAAGTAGCTGACGTGGAGAATGCGTAACCAACTTATTGGCGAAAGTGCACATATGAAAATCGCATAGCTTTTCGGAGGAATGGGGGTGGGAGGGGAGGGATATGCAGCTAGGGATCTGGACCAGGATGGAACGCAAAATACTGCCAAACTCATAAGTTATCGTCAATAGAATTGCTGGCTGGTTAATTCTCACATCGCTTATATTCAGCCTTAAAAACCATTATTTCAGACATCTCGGTGCAGGGAAAAAATCGCCCAATTTCAAAAGAAGAGTTTTGTCATTATAACTTGTGTTTTGTCATCTTTTTTCTATCATTATTAATGCTGCCATTATCATCTTTTCGAAGTTCTTCTTATTGATATTATAATTGCCGTTACTATTATTATTATTATTCACTCGCTATTTATTATTAATATTATCATTGCCATTTCTATCAATATTGTTCCTACAATGCTTTTTGTGCTCTTTTCACGTGAGTTTGAAGCGGGTCACATTAGTTGCCTGGATTCACTGTGATGCAATATTCCAATGCCGTAAGTGATTCGTTTACACTTACTTCATAAGGGCGATCAAATCTCGAATATATGGCGCAATAAGAAGTAATGAACATACACCATTCGTGAACATGAATATAAAGTGCGCCCCATATCCATGCAAGTAAGGTCCGCACAGCTTCCTGCAAAGCATTGGAGGTTACTGTTTTCCGCCATTTCTCTTTTTTCTACTCGTTTCCCAAATTGCCAAATATTCAAAACGGCCGCACTAGCCCTTTATGTCTTCAGTTATCTGGATCCTCCTCGATTAATCTTTCAATTGTAGAAATGCTGAAAAATACCTCGGGAAAGCTTTTTTGTCATTCTATTCGAGATGCATAAAATCCAAATTTCTATGACTTATGACAGATGTAGCAACCTTTCTTTCATATGCTATCTTTTCTTCATGACAGCACTATCTTCATAGGCTCTACACAACAGATTATACCGATAGCATTTCATGGTGGCCGCTTTTCTGAGCTCAAATTGCCTGCAGCTCAATTTCCATAAATACATACAAGCCTGACTTGAAGAATTCACAATATTCTGGTTTACGGATGCGTTTAATGATATCAGCACTGATGTCAGTTGCTGTGATTTTGCGCTGCTGTTTATTCACAAGGAAGGTAGATGAATAGCAAGCTTCAGAGCGATGAGAAGTGCAATAAAAGAAAAAATAATAAAAGATGAAGAGCGACGATAAGAACTCTTAACGGATAAATATGCATTTCTATAGCCTTCTACGAAGATTTCATCGGCAATTTTGGGTCCTTGTTCAGAATACTCGAATGGAAATGCCCATGTTTCAATGATTAGAGAAATAAAATGGAATCGTTGAGTTTCATAAAGAATATGAGAAAAATGCACTCTTTGTTTCCCTTTTGTCGCTATAGTGTGCGAAGATTCTTTGAAGAACACTAATTCCTATAAGTGAGAAGAGCGCAAGTGGAACAACTCAAATGCTGTGATACGATTTGTTTAGGTTTTTAGCAGGTGGTGCAACATGCACAGGTATTTCACAAATAGTACTACGTGTGTAGGTGCAAAGACAGAAGATGCGTTCCAACGATCTACATTCTGCTGTACAAGTTTCGTGCAAATGGAAATCCAAAGAATAGCCTAAGCACAAGAGAAAGCCGAGAAACTCTTCAATCGCGTTCTATCGTGTATTCGATACTTTATATGTGAAGATATTCCTGTGAAGAATCCTTGTAGGAGCATCGAAAAAGTGGGACTTTCCCATTAAAAAGTGCTTACTTTTCATCTTCGCCTCTGAAATGCAAGATTATTGTCGTAGGCCGTATATTGGCTAGATTTTAGAAGTGCAAAAGAACCAAACATGATGCAAAAAATTTAGGTTGATTGCATTATTTTAGATGGAACGACATTCGTTTTTTGATTCATTTCGAGGCAAGCTTAAATGAAAGTAAACGAAAAAATCTGCGCACCTGGTGACGAAAGGCACAACAAGAGCACCGTTGAGGTATTTTCCGGGTAGAAGTTGTCGGACGCCACAGTTTTTGAGACTTTTCAACCACATCGATTCAAATTTGAAGGATAAGATACGAATCAAGTTGAAAACTGCGAATAGAAAGAGAGCTTTTCGCTGTTGAAAACAAAACGAATCGGTTGCGCTTCGTGCAGATAAGGGTGCAGCCGCGAATGCACTGCAAAATGCTTATTAGCTGTTCACGACGATGGGTTATTTGGAACTATTACTTCGTGTAAGCAACTTTCAAAGACACTTAACGAATCCTCTTCAAAAAAAGCCAAAAAGAAACGTTCAGTTGCTGTCATATTTCACTCGTACTTTACTCTCATTTAAAGAGTTCATCCGCATTAAAATTTAGCATAAGTAAATAGGAAAAGAAAGATGGAAGAGAAAATTTTGTCAAACGATTGAATTGAAGCATTTTTTTCATAAATTTCAGCTTTTTCCCAACAGGTCTCCAGGCATGTGCATGAAGAAAGCACTAAAACACATCAGAAAGTTGTACCATGAGCGCTATTTCAATTCTACTTATCATGCAGCCATCATCATAAATAGAAAGGCATGCGGCAAAAACATATTTCTATTTTAATTGAACCAATCGATCATCATCTAAGACGTATTTCCTTTTTACGTTGTGACAATCTGAGGAATTTGTGCATAAATTTGCATAAATGCCCACAAGGTTTTTGGCTTATCGCTGATAGTAATCGGACTCTTTCATTTGTCACAATTGTTGAAATGTACAACTTTATGTAAGAACATTTTTTCGAAGCTAATATTAAAAGCTATTCTGGCCGTCCTCATCCTCAACCTAACTGGACTCATTCTTGAATATCATAGATGTCAGCTTATTTCAAATTCCCGTTTTCTACCTCTGAAATCAAAAACTCCAAGATATTGAACAATATTTGTCTGGTGGTAACAGTAACTCTTTTTTCGGCCTCGAAACAAATTATTTTGTGGATGTTGGGCAATGATCTAATGTAGATAGCAAAGACCTTGTGTTGGAGCATGAAGATTGAATAATTGGCTCGGTGTGTACGTAAATAACCGATGGAGCACACAGCAAAACGGGAACGAAAATTGAATTTCCAATGCAAACGGCCGTAGCGAGAAATCGATGCAAACAATGCATCTGTAACAAGCGAAAATTTTGTTTATTTACTCGTTTTATGAAAGATACATGAGTGAATGGAAAAACTTGAAATTGAAGCGAAAACTTTTTTCACTCGATTCCCCGCAGATTTTCTCGAATTTGCTGAAAAATATGCAGCCACATTTACGTTAGGTTAAGAAAGAATATGGAAAAAGGGAAGAAATGCATTTGGGAAAAATGTGATTATTTCACCTGTCGTCGAAAGTATGGTCATAAAAATGTCGGTCACAATTGTATTTGCTCGTCATATATCGCTAATTCGCTGTTCAAGAACAAAAAAAAGCAACTTTTAAAATACCAATAAGTGATGTCCAATTTATCTCATTTATTTCAAACATTCTCTTCGGATTTATGCATAGTTATTTACTTAAGCGATAGCTATCTATGAAAACTTCACCACCTAGCGATAAACGCTAGATTCGATTTACGGAGTATGATTGGAAAAATTTTTTTAATGAAAATGCTTTGAAGCTTATCAATGTCTAACTTTTTGATACTGCTTGGTAGTTTTGCTGAAACGAGAAATTAACTCCGAAGTAAAATTTCGCATTCCATACTCAGAATTGTCGAAATATTGTGAAATAGAATGCGCAGAATATACACTAAGATGAATTTTTATATCAAACATTGTTATAGCAATGGGAGAAGGAGAATATGAGATGAGCGAAGAGATACGACAATCAAATTCGGCAGTTATATTTCCCGGTGTTTATATGAGACCACGTTCGACGCAAAAAATCGCAACAAAAAATGTCTCGATTGTTTCGTTTAAAATCTTTGAGATTAGCAACAGTACTTATTTTTTACTTGTTAGCTAACAGCAATCATTTGTCGCGACATGAGATGGTGGCAAACATGAAGATTTGTTCCCTCCTTCTTATAACTAGTCAAAAAGCATTCGTGCAGATGAGTTGCGAATTTCATCAAACTTCCATCATGCGCTTCATTGCTACAATGCTGCGAGCAGTAGAAGGGCAAACAATGCACAGCAGTCAAACCCACAGCCTATTTGCATAAATAACATTATTTCGTTATACGTCTTCGAGATCCATCGATTACTACACCTATTCGCCATTCAGTCGAAAAGCGTTTTTTTCAAAGACAGACACAAAGCATTATTAAGCTTAGCTAAATCGTTAGTTAAACTCTCTGCTGGGCATCAAATCCTTAAATTCAGTGACACCAATCCTTCGTTGACCAGTTAAAAGACGACTTTTAGCTTACTTGGTGCTGACAAGAAATTCCTTCCAAAGCGAATCCGACGAGAGCAAAACGCGAGAGCAATTAAGCGGTGGGCGTCGAGAAATTTTTGCTAGTCGCAGTTTTGATTCGTTTGCTCGTGGGCATTTTGTCCCATAAAGCCACACCTCAAAGATGCTTAAACTTGCCCCCGATTAGTCATTAAAGGAAGCAAATTTATAATCTCTACTATACGTGCGCTATTAATGCATGCGTGCATATTTCATTTGGCAATATTTGGTGACATCGCGTTGCGTTATTTTTGGCCTTTGAATTGAAAGATCTTGGAGCAAGTTTAATTTCACGCGGCTTTTGGTACTAGATTTAAAAACCCTGTTTACCTGAATTTTACACTCATAAACAATGAAAATTTATAAGCTACATCACGATTATAGATAATCTAGATTTCTCACAGCGATGAAAATTTATAGACTCCACTATATATTGATTGAATGTTCAAAGATGTGCTTGAGAAATTTTGTATATACCACTTCATGAAAGGGTTGAATTTTCCTAGCAATAATATTGCAATCAAGCTATCACAGCGACCCACATTTATTCAATTAATGCAGCATCAATGCTCAGTTGCAAGGGATACATCATCATCATTCAACGCCATCTTTCTGCCAATTCAGCTTTTTACTTGTTTCATCGCAATTTCGTTCAAAAATCTCCACGATATAATTTAAAGTCCCATTTCTTTCACATTACTACAGATTGATGAACTCATTCCAGCTATGAACTCCTTTTAACTGACTAGATTTACATAACCCTTTCAAACGCTTTTTTTCGAAAAGTATTGGCAAAAACTTCGACTAAAATACAGTGAGGCTTCTGAAGTATCTGAAGACAGCTTCAATAAATATAGCTTGAAAACGGCAACATGACCTGAAGGCGATGGAAATATCAAAATGACATGCAGAAACATCACACGAAATTACTACTAAGGGAATCTCACCACGTTTTGAAATAAGCTTCGACTGCGTTCGGCTCAGAGAAGTCGTTTATAGCATCTTGGAGCAGTCCAAAAGCCAGCCTACAACTCATCAACGACTCTATGACACTCACATTACGCTTCATGCATATGGGATTAGTAGCCTAGTCCAAGTTCTATCATAGGCCTTTTCAGCTTCGTTTAGCTAGTGAGAAAGCAGGTTCCTGAAACCGTTGTGGTTTGTGCAAGAAGACCGACTGAAGAAGTCAGTATGCTATTTTCCTCAGCAGACAAAGCCATAAGGTGACCAACTAGCTGTTCTAAATCGTTCATCATCTTACGCAACTTATTGCATAAATTTCTCCCATCAGAATGGGATGCTTTGATATATTCCCATGCTTTAAATTTGCATAACACATTAAAAGCTTATCGAATGACTTCAGGTTTTTCTACAGTTCTACTGCTTTCATAATAATAATTGCATTTCAACGACTCTATCACCTTGAATGCAACCCTCAGGATTGCAACTATTTTCAGGACTAACGGTGCATTCAGCAGTTTCCACTTTTTTATTGGTGAGAGAATTCCATTGGGATAGAAGTCATTGTTTCTACTCTTTTAGCCAGGTGCAACAAAAACATATCACTTTCTAGCTATTTGCAAGCAGTCGGTTTTCAGGGCTTTAGGTTTATTAGGGAATAGATCTGACTCAGAAATTAGATAATATGTGAGGATATCCAAAAAACTGTTTCAAAAATATGAAAATAGTCGCATCCGATCCAAGCACCATGAGTCAAAGGACAGTATGTTGCATCATTCTGAAAATAGTTAATATATGCAGCTGAACTTCTCATATTATAAGAGGAGGAAACCAACTTAATCAATTTCATTGTGCTCCGCGTCATGAATTATTAGCTACTAACATGCCAATATTTGATGAAAACAGCACATATTTACCTATAAGAGTGTATTGAGTATATTTAGCCTAAAACAACAGAGTCACAAAACAGTTTCAACCTTCTGCGGAGTAGAAACTATGAGTTGACGATATTTTCCAACGTGTAAGCACTTTATAATATCTCGCTCTCCCCCCGCCCTTCACCACTCATTCATGGAAGGGAGCAAATCTAAAGATGCTCAACACGCTTGCTCTAGACGCGTTTTTGCTACATCGCATGTCGATGCACATTCTGATTAACGTAAAAGACTTGAATCCATTCATATAATTAGAATCAGCTCGTTTATTTTTTGGCAAGTTTTTGCAAACTATTTTTGACTTAAGACAAGCGAATTCAATATTCTAAAGACCTCAAATATAAACCCTTTGAGTGCTTATGGCGCTCACCGTCTAAGCGCAGCCTTAATACACTCTCAACTACATTCTCGCATTCGTCTTACATCTTTCGTCACCTCATTTTTCGATTTGGCACAAATATTTCGATAGAATATGGAATGCTGAAGTAAAAGAGATGTCCTAAAAACATGTTCATTAGATGATTTATTTGTTAACTTCATTCATTTACTTTATTTATTTATTCAATTCACTTGTTTTATTTATTAATTCATTTCATTTATACATCTCATTTCCTCATTTGGTTCACTTATTCAAGCTGTTTATTCAATTTTTTGCCCAATTTGTCCATTCAATTCATGCATCTAACTATTTATTCGTTTGTTTGCTTAATTTAATTATTCAACTTAGCCACTTAACTTATTTTATTTTATTTTATTTTATTAAAACATCCGTTCAGTTTAGTTCCTTGATTTATTCATTTGTAATATTTCATGAGTTTCCTTATTCTTTTAGTTATTAACTTATTAGTAATTCGCTGTTTCATTTACTCCTTCATTTATTTATTTGTTTATTTATTCATTTTTATTTAGTTGTTTACTTTATTTATTTATTCGTTCTTATTCATTTATATTCATTTACTTATTCAACAATTATTTATGTTTTTATTCTTATTTATTTATTCTTATTTATTCATTTATTTTCATTCATCTGTTCACTTATGTTTATTTGCGTATATTTATTTATTTATTTATTTATTTATTTATTTATTTATTTATTTATTTATTTATTTATTTATTTATTTATTTATTTATTTATTTGTTCGTTTAGTATTTATTCATTTATCTGTTTATTCATTTATTTATTAACTATCCAATCATTCATATATTCATTCAAGGATTTAAAGCCTCATATAAGCGGAACGCATGCCAGAAGAGCAAAACGAATGTCGCGAATTATCGCGATGAAGTGATGATTCATGGTGGCATAAAGAATCAACGAAGGAGATACTAGACAAAGGCGCCACTGGATGTGTGGAGAGTCAACGCGAAACAATGACGATTCTTAGCAACTCTTACACCTCCAAAAATGATGTACTGTCTCACTTCCTAACAAAGAATGTGTTATCCAACAAAAATGATGTACTGTCTCACTTCCTAACAAAGAATGTGTTATCCAACAAAAATGATGTACTGTCTCACTTCCTAACAAAGAATGTGTTATCCAACAAAAATGATGTACTGTCTCACTTCCTAACAAAGAATGTGTTATCCAACAAAAATGATGTACTGTCTCACTTCCTAACAAAGAATGTGTTATCCAACAAAAATGATGTACTGTCTCACTTCCTAACAAAGAATGTGTTATCCAACAAAAATGATGTACTGTCTCACTTCCTAACAAAGAATGTGTTATCCAACAAAAATAATGTACTGTCTCACCTCCTAACAAAGAATGTGTTATCCAACAAAAATGATGTACTGTCTCACCTCCTAACAAAGAATGTGTTATCCAACAAAAATAATGTACTGTCTCACCTCCTAACAAAGAATGTGTTATCCAACAAAAATGATGTACTGTCTCACTTCCTAACAAAGAATGTGTTATCCAACAAAAATGATGTACTGTCTCACTTCCTAACAAAGAATGTGTTATCCAAATGAACGAACCGAATAACCCAACAAAGGGGGAGAGCTCGACTATGTGAAAGCGTGCAACAGATAGGGGAGTAGTTGCGTCGAGTTACGATAAGGAGTGGCGGCGAAGGACAGTGAGATCTCATTTGTCTCTCTGCCTTCTACCGACTTCGATATTTATTCGTCTGCTTCATATTAGCTCTCCTCGAATTCGACATTTATTCACTAATTTCGATATTTTTCCGACGATCGACTTCAAAACCTATTCACTAAGTTTCGAATTTGTTCGCCGATCGACTTCGATATTCACTGATTAGTCGCCTCGATATTCTTTCGTTGCGCAATTCGATTCTATTCGACATCGCTTCGACTTTTGGTAGCTGATCGATCCAAATTTCGTCTTCGACACAATTTCGATTTCATTCGAACATCAATACGATTTTCGCCTTACGGTCAGTTGTGCATTCGTTTAACATCAATTATAAAACATTTTCGTTTTGTTTGCCGCTTGCGTTCCGCGTCCGCTACAACGAATAAAGCAGGTTTTTACGGCTTTAACACAAAGCAGTGAGGCCATCGGGTGTTAGCAAGCACAAAAAGCTCTTCCCGTTTCCTCTTTAAAATCTTCTACGCATTCGCAGACATGCAATCGCACATTAACAGACATCAGCGCCCACTGTATTGGATTAGATCTCTTTGGAATTAAAAAAAAAACCCTCAAGAATATTCTTGAATTTCAGAAGGAGCAGCTGTTGCATGTGATCAAGAAAAGATATTGAGGCGGAGCAACATAATCCACGCGATAAAGGCACCACCGCTTAGCAGGAGTCCACTCTTTTTATAACCTTGTTAAACTTTACGAGCTTTAGCAATATACTGTGCAAACATGTATGATCGCTTTCATCAGAGATTGATGTATCACGCCCAAATTTGAAGACAGTTGCAGTCCACGTGGTACTTTGAACACGATGAACAACGATTCACAACTATAGACTCAATATGCCGATTCAGAAATGTTCTACTGCTGACTTTCATTCAAAAAAATTTAAAAATCTCAAGCTCCTTTTTGTGTTTCATCCGACCAGTGATATTTTTTGCTTTCTGCTGTAAGAAGCCACAAAAAATCAGAAGAGTCTATTTTGAATAATTGAAACACAGTCACCTCGCTAATCGAGCGAATCCATTTAAGTTAAAGCATTGTCTGAGCAAATTTAACAAGACTGGGAGTCCCGTAAATCTGAACTTTTCTTATTTGCTCGAAACAAACTTTCCCCGCAGTTATATATAATGTGTCCCTCAACCAGAGCGGATAATAGAGAGCAAAATTTTCACAGCATCATATGAATCGGTAGTCTTTAGAAATAAATCAAAAACGATGCATGAAAGGCCCTTATTAGTCGATATTCTCTTAGCCTACGTAACGACCACTATCAGTATTTTCAGCCTCACCAAAGAACCATTCAGAGGTGCATATGAAGCCTTGAAACTCTCATATGCATATCTGATAATACTTCAGCAGAAATTTGGTTTTCTAATAATAGTGGAAGGCTCTAAAGTAATGCAACACATTCACGGTGTGCGATTCACGATTGTTTCTAGAGCGTTTTATCTGTAATTTTTCACAACACATCAGTGAGCTAGAATGTAAATTCAAAACAAAATACTTTCGTTGCAACAAGAATGGCTTTTGTTTGGACATTCAGTTGCTTCATTTTGAGAGGTTTGCTATCAGATGGTGTTGATATGTGACTCATCACTTGAGCTCTGACATTTTTTCTTGCTGTTATTGCATATGGCATCTTTATATCCCTCAGTCATTATTGAAAGACTAAGGCAATCAGCATTGATCTTTTTCACGCTTCTGAAGTATACTTGATGCGTTGTGAGTAGAGTTATACCGATCGTGTTGAAAATCGAGTATTTTCAAATGTTTCTTAGGCAAACTTATCCCAAAACGGTGAAGGCCGAGTGGCTAACTACATTGCATGAACGCATCGCCATCAGTATCCATTCATTAGTTGTTAGGATAATGTTCGAAGAGTAACAAACGTGGATCAACCATCGGGAAATTCGGCTATGAGTGAGAATCAATGTAAATACATCGAAAGTTTCATTATCAAATGAGATATCATCGTCAAAAGAGCAAAAACGAAAGTGACTGAACAAACTTTCATTCCGCATTACCGTCGGAATCTTTGTGGCCTTTATGCGCATTACAAACGCGTCCACAGAACTTTATAATTTTTTGTTTCTGGGAGCTGTTTTAGCTTGTATCCTTTCACCGACCAGGCAAAAACACCGAAAAGTTCGCAGAGCGGAAAGAAGTATGCTCGATGATTCGTCTCAAAGAATGTCAGCTAAGACTGCTTCAAGTACAACATAATTTTCAAACGGTTACATGGAACGGGAGACCGCGTGGAGCACAGTTGAATGACTAAAGGATTTTATTCTGATAACATTGCAGTGCTATGCACTTCTTTCCAAAATATATGCGTTCGATGCATCGAGGAAACACGCTCATTGCATAGAATGTTTTTTGAAATTTCTCAACGATTAAAAGCAAATCGATCACTTATATTATGATCCTTTATTTACTTTTTGGTGAAGTTAAAAAGGGACTTTTAGCGCTGAGTAGAAGCATTTTGCAAGCGTTAATCAGAAGAAAGTTCATCTCCGATCGAATGTATAATTGAGCGACTTCCCATGTGATCCATCTCAGCATGTTCATACAACAATGATAATTCTAGATGCCATTATTAACATTAAAACTTTTCCTATGTAATGTTACAGAAATGTGCGACAAAATTACAGACAGTATCATGGCTGAATTTCCTTAATATATTTAACTGAAGATTAAATAAAATCGGCATAATTTATTTATTATTTACTCGTACCGATCTACAAGCAGGCTGCATAAAGATATTCACCCGGTATTGCTCCGATTTTCTTTAGGGAAGAATTTCGCCTTAGCTTATCACCCAGTTTACATTTCAGCGATATCTTGCTAGATGCGATCCCAGTTGCCTTTGACAATTCTTCTATCACTTTTTCGATATCATCTTCTGCATAAAAAACACCCTGAAAACTTGTATAACAGATGGCGGGAATATGTAAAAAAAAACTTAATGATAATGCTTTGCAATAATTTTAGTAAATTTTCAAGTAAAATTTAACGCTATTTCAGAAGCTGCATCTATTAAATGATTATATAAATAGCAATTTTTCATGTTAATCCCATATTTATATCAGCTGAAAATTATATACAATATGACACTCCACAACCAACAACAACGTTTCGCTCTTCCAATTTTGAGTTATGAGTAACAGCAATATTTAATGCATGATATGTCATCATGCGGGATTTGTTTGATATATGCCAAGTCAAACAAAAAATGACAACTACAAATAAGAATGCGATATGAGAGTCATTTCATTTTTGCATCATTATGTTCTACATGGACAAAGGCAAGCAGAGAAACTTCTTGGGGAGAATTTGGATAGGCTGAAGCAATAAGTATGAAGTGTTTTGGATGTTTAAAAATGTATTTTCTTATTTTGAAGGTAAAATGAGTTTTTTGAGGAAGAGCCTTTGTTGATGTGAAAATATTCCTGTTCTTTAGAGGTTTATTTTTAGGAAGATTTATTTGAAAAAGAAAACGCTTTATTGAAAGTGAGTTCACACAAAATTTGGCGGTATTTATGAGAAAGTTTTGACACCGCTTTGAAAATATAACACTTCTGAAAAAACAACACTAATGCATTTCGCAGCACAAATATTGTTTATATCTCCACATTTCTAAAAGTTTGGCATTTCCAAAGTTTCTAAATTTTCCGTTCGTTTCTGGAAAACTTGACAAAATTCGAATTTTGAAAAATTACATCCAATATACTTTTGAAAATCACATGGACAGGTTCAAGCCTGATTATAAAGTAACACATTCACATTTATCTATAGACGTGAAGTAAAGAACAACCGTTACATAACGCTTGTATATCAGTAAATATTACGCTAGCCAATTGGTTTACTGTAACTGAACGATAAAGAGTTGCAATTTTAATTGAAAGGTAATTAAGAGTAATTTAATGCGCTCGAAGTTGATCCTCAGCTAGAAAGATGAATGCAATTTTGTAGTTGCTAGCCTTACCTGCCATCGTGCTGAATTTGGCATTTCGATTCGAATAAAAGAAAACGGGAATTCCACATTGCAAAGTTGCCGATCGACATGCTTACGCTCTTCACGTAAATTTTCTATACTCGTTTCCACAAGATGCTCTCCCTGCAATTCCAATTTCATATTCCTATGAAGATGAACTTCATATGCAGTAGTTTGTTGATGAGCTCAAATGGTCGTATGCTGACTTCTCTCTTGCACATCTATCCATTGAGGATGCTATCATTGCTAAGATCAGAATAGGTCAAGAAATTCAATCAACATGCTTTGTAATAAAATAAGCAATCCATTTTAAAACAATATTAATATTGTGGATACGACCGAATAGAATTAACAATCACCGAATAAGTGGTATCACTTCGAACTTACTTACTATATTCTTGGAAGGTATCACTCTTATATATTCACTACATCAATGTTTGCTATTAATCGCATATAGCATTTATTTGTACTTCGTTCATGCATCACAGTCTACATTTTCACGAATTTGAACCTGAAAGCAGCTAACTTCCTCTAGATAACTTAGTTCATACTTTAGACTAGATGTGCTCATGACGCTGTTGACCCTCTAGGTTTAAATATTGCCAACATCTTAAACGTACGATTCTGGAAGGCCCATTTTTGTGCCTTGAGCTTGGAATCTTTATGGTACTTGAAAAACATTGAATTTTATTGTTTTTTCACTGTCATAATTGAATTGCTCAGCCTTTCCCACCAATAAACCGACTTGTAAAGCGTTGGATCTTGTGTTAGGAAACGTGACGGTAACGGACCGATCGAATTTCGAGCGGAAACCGAAATTTCGGTCAGCTTTTATCGACCGAAGTTTGGTTCCATTTTTCGGACTTTTCAGACTGCAACTGAAACCTGTTTTCACCACAAACGACTTCGTTCGAAAACTCAAAGAAATTCTCGGAATTCCATTGGTCGCAGACGAAATTTTGTTTTGCTGGATGTTCTCTATCGGTAAGTGATCGAATAAATTTTTGATTCGTTATCTGCGCTTGTTTTGAGTCGTATATTGTGACATATCAAGAATACAACGAATGCTGAACTTGAAATAATTCAAGTCAGCTAATTCTTGCATATTGTTTAAATGCGCTATTACCGCCGACGTTCGAGGCCACAGCAACATAACAGATTGTAGAAAACCCCGTTCACAGCATATTCACTTCACCTTTTTCTTAAAAGACCAATAAAAACAGAGGAGCATGGTTGTCTACCTGTAGAGGTGTTCTAAAAGTGTAGAATGATGCGGGAAGATGAGCGTTTAGAAAATCATCACTGGATGCTTTCTCGCTGTCGACTAACGACAGAGAGCGGTCCAATTTCAGTGCAACGCTGTTTTCATCGGAGTCGAGTATATTTGCAAAAGAACTCATCTGCCCAGTTGAAGAAGCCAACTGATTTTCATCAGCTATAAATGCAAAGCCTCTCTTATGTTTCTGCAATCAATATGAGGATATTAGTAGTGAGCGCGATAATCACGTAGAAAGCTCACATCAAATTTTACTGACGGGTATTTCAACATCGCGATAAACGAAGTGATTAGAAGCTGTAAAAAATTAAATCGAATAAGAAGCATCTTTAGTACGCTCAAAAATCGATCCAAAGTATATTGCAGTACTTGATAAAAACAGACTTTAGAAGAGAAAAAACTGCCTACTAAAAATTTCACTGAGCCTAAACCGAGTCTGATTATATACAGGCACAGTGAACAAAAAGCTTTTTAGACTTGCTCGAAAAAATGAAACGAAGAAATGTTCTAAGCAAAAATGGAACTGAAAGAAACGATTGGACGAAACAAAACGAAAACTGAACTAAATGCTCTAAAATATGCAAAGTCAGACTTTTTCAGCAACTCAATGGGCTATTAGTTAATAAACGGATCCTGAATACGGTGTTTCCAAGCATTGTGCTAAGAATAATTATCAGATGTGCACTCCAAAAAATTATGAGGCAACGATCCGAGAAAGCAGAAGGACAAATGAACAAATCGAGTGCTAGACTAGCTCTTTCGCTGCTCAACCGCCATAGAAACCTTCAGTTCAAACTAAAAAAAACTGCTTCTCTGAGATGAGGAATGACTTCGCCCACTAAGGCATCAATCGCTTTTCAATTATATGCTCGATTTGTAGAATTATATCAGACAGGATTTGCAAACCGTCTGACTTCTTTCTCCTACCTCTGCAAGTACTTTTTGCTTACAAAGCTTTTAATTTTACGTGTTTCACTAATCTCCCTCTACTGTTCGGCGTCTCCTTACCTCCACCAACTCTATCATTGTGCGACTCAACCATTCGATTACGTGTTATCTCCATTCACGAGAGGAAATATCTAAGATTTGCCAACGTCATTGCACTCATATTGATGGGGTCGTTTATGACCTTCGTTCTTATCTTACCAGTTATATCACGCAATGCCGACCATCCAGCAAAAATGCCTGGTGTTGATTACTTATCATCCGGACGTTGTCGGTGCAACACATATGTAATCGTTAGCAATTCACAGTATGCTGATTCACGACGCTATTCATCGATCCTGCAGTCCCAGGTAACTCTCAGAATGGGTTCTGGAACTCAATAATAAATAGCCAAACGTACCTCACGATGGTATCCAAATAAACCGAGCGCTTCTTCTGCATAGCGAAGTTCGAGAATTCGAATAAATTTCGCGTTAGAGCATGACAATATGTGATACTTTTTGTTTTTGACATCATTTGCAACACGTTTCACATGTCTAAAATATGTGCGTTATTTGCGATTTATTAGTACTACTGATCATTTATCAAAGTATCTGATCATTTCCGTTTGAAATCAGATAGGTGACGAATTGCATTCCACTGTACTTGTGGCTTTAAAATATTTTTGATTAGTCGCAGAGATCTGGCCTCTTTC
The DNA here is from genome assembly GCA_037389465.1 of Baylisascaris procyonis. Taxonomy (NCBI): domain Eukaryota; kingdom Metazoa; phylum Nematoda; class Chromadorea; order Rhabditida; family Ascarididae; genus Baylisascaris; species Baylisascaris procyonis. The sequence continues at coordinate 1,025,216 of JAZARR010000221.1, forward strand.
TCCCCTCTTGGCCATTTTCGGTGATTTTATGATCAACCTGGTTTGTTTTGTCCCCACATCTCATGTCTGTTTCAAATATTTATTAGTTTAATATCGCATTTGATTGTAACTTATATCTGCCATGAAATAAAATTACCTAAGGTGCACCCACAGATTTGCTGAATCACACTGAGAATAAAAAATTAGGACACTTAAAGTAGACGAAATAGAAAGTGGGCTAATCATGAACATTTTGTGATTGCAGCCCTTCGCTCAGCTAGCTTGATTAAAAATAGGTGTAAAATTCCTTGAGTGATTTATAAGAAGCTGTGAAAAAAGGCAGTGAACAGATCGGAGAGCAACATCATCGCATAGTTCGAAAAAGATCGGCTGATAGTAGGTGGGGACTACTGGACGCCAGCCGTAATAAAAAAAAAATAAAAAAAGGTACACCAAACCAGCATAAATCCTTGATTACGTAATGCTACAAAGTGAAACGCTCAGTCACGCTCCGCGACATTTTTATTCACCGCATTGTCCTCCATCCCTTCCCCGTCCCAAAGACGAAGCGTATACTGATTGGGACAAAAATAAATGAGAAAAATCGATCCATGTTGTGAGATGCAATTCCTTTAGATCACTGCGTGACGAAAATGACGATAAAAAAGTCGATGCTTAATTGCAAAATTGTTCTCACCTTTCTGCAGCCTAAAAGTAGGAGTATGGAACATTCTAGCGTTTAGAATCTAAAATTTTTTATGGACTTGAGCTTTGCATGCGAACGAGTACTTGCAGATGCGACTGGATGAAATCGGTTTGATAGGGATGAAGGATATAGGTTCCTATTCATTCGTAGAAGGCAACATTAGGTCGCTCAAAGCAGTTGTTTTGACTTCGACTTCCTTAAAACTGAACGTTTGCAAAATTCGTCTCATTGCAAAGAAACTTTTGACGATAAATCTTGATCGGTTGGCCTACGTTCAACGTATTTCTTGGATAAAGTTTCGAATCCTTTAGGGATAAAGATAGGGGCAAATTGCCTGAAAAAAAAACGGCTATAGATTGCTGGTTTGCACGCTATTTCCCATATCGGAGTGTACTATTTCGTTTCCAAGAAAAGAGATTATCTCATTGACTCTTCAATCACGCACGACTGTCAGTTTATCGCAAAGAGATTATCTCAACCACCTGTTACTAAGATATATGGCAGTATGCAGTTTACTAAGTTGCTATCATTAGCTGTTGTAACACTACGTTATGCGTCATAATTTTTATATAAATTAATATAATTTTACGACAATACCACTGAACTTCCTTTCACTCATCACTTTGTCGCATTTCCTTCTCTATTTCAGTTGGAAAATGAACAACTTTTTTTTTCGGTATTGCTTAACAATTACACCTTCAACATTTTGAGATTGAACTGGTCGCTACAACTTAGTAAACCTCTAGTTTTCGTCTTCAATGGCCTTTCATTGATTGCCTTGTGTAATAAAATGGACACATATGGACGTAGAATGGAAAAGTTGTTGTCGGAAAGTTGAAAAAAAGCTTCAACTTTCGGCGACAGCATATTTGATGAGTAATTCATAATTTGCCATGATTTCTTTGGGATGTTTTTGATTTTTCATGAGATCTTATTTCACGCGATGGTTTGCTTCAACACATTTCTCAGTGCTTCCACTAGTTCAATATGTAGAGATCCGAACTATGAAATAGTGTGCGATCTCATGGATGAAGGAGTTATTAAAAATTTTTGTTGTTGATGGCTAAGTATTGAGCAAGAGTAATCGATTGATTAGAAAACTATTGAATTTTCCACTTGAGCTTTCTTGTTTCAAGGTATTGGATTCTTACTTGGCAAGCAGTGAGCTAACAAAAGTTTGCCCACTTTTCGAAACATATTCAAATGGCGAATTCAATATGTCTTAACCCACGTCTGATCACTGCGAAGAATGACCGTTGGTTCATCAGCCAAGAAATGCATGGCCTTAACCACAGTAAAATGCTATTCTTATTATACGTCATGCTGAATTGTGTTGTTAGACGTCAAACCTTTTAAGAAGAGCGATAGCATCTCCTTCATTTGTGCGTGATTGCTGATTGAATATTATGAGCTTATAAGCGCAAGCAACTTCCTTCGGATATTTCTAAAACAGATTAACATAAAACGCCTTCTGGAGGTTTGGGACAGGAGGCAGTCTGATGGATAACGTGCAGTGCTGTTCAACGACTGATTAACGCATGTGAAAGATGAGGCGATGCTGCTTACAATAAAAAGAGAAAAGCAAATGACGAAGAGAGTGTGCTCTTTTAAATAATAAATAACTTCACTGATCTTTTATTGCCAACATATGGAACTAATAATGAGAGAATAGCTTCCTAATCCGACACAACTTTGAATTCATTATTGATTGCTAAGTGAGCGCAACAATGTGCTTTCTTCTATTACAATCAATCGCACTTCCACTATCAAACTTTTTGCTGATATTTTTATAATTAGCCGGGATCCAAAACACATGCTTTAAATAATCTGCGTTTAACTATCTACTATTTCATAGCTCTTTAGATGTATTTACGAAGTGATAGAGGGCTCTCTCACAATAAAATTCACTGTAACTATTCTCACTGACTAGCAAGCATTTGAATGCATGATCCGCATGTTCAATAAATTCTTTGAATCATTCTCAAATTAAATCTCAGCAAAAAAATTGCTTTGATTGTTTTGACAAACCTCATTGAGCAATTGACATATAGCATCTTCTAGATTTCTTCGCCCAAACTTTACACCAGGAAAGAGATCGCTCGTATAAAATACATCACTGATGATCGTTGTAGTTTTGTTGACATGCAGATTATTTTGCTTTCGCTCAATCATATCCAGAAAAGCTGCTATCGGCCGATGAATCTAAGAGTATATGGATTCTACCGTGTTGAAGGTGCATGCTACGATCATAAGCAGATATCTATCTATTCGGATTGTTATACTCATATTTCTAATGTCTTCAGACCATTCTCTATCTGCTAAATATCGTAAATGAGCATTCACTACCTAGTGAAAACGAAAGATTTTCTTCGGAAGTGAGAAAAAATCAAGCTCACAGTCGATTAGCCGTCGTATTTCGAACTTGATCAGCCCTTAGGAATCGCTAGATAGCGAAACTAAATCGAAAAAGATACGGCTTCATCGGCACGCTGTAGCTATTGTCAGCCGCCCTGCCATTAAATTATGCAAACTACAAATTCAAAAAATTTGCTGAAATTTTCTGATATTCCTTCGAAGCATCTCATTATATATCTGCCTTATATACGTGCCTAAAGAAGCATGCTGCTTAGAATGTATAGAAACATCGAATCGGTCATTTTGACCTACCGTAATTTTCCACTACGATCAAAGATTGACTACATCCTTTGTGAAAATACTGCTAAAGAAGCTTTTTCACTCTGTTGTGATTTTTTCGAACACTTCAACATTTTTTACGCATGAGAAGGCTATAGAGGTCTTAGCAGCATAAAGCGACGAAATTATTTGTGAAGTATTTGGAGAACAGAAAATTTTTGAAGAAGAATTCATCAACTTGCAATAAATTATGAGTCGCATACTTCAATGCCATTTTTTTTCAACTTTGCTTTCTATACAATAACGTTCGTGCAACAAATTTATTTAAATGTGCAAGCAGATAGCCCCTTTCTTCTATTGTCCAAATGACAGAACCAAATGACCGAATAACCAAACGCCTTGCAAAGACTTGTGAGAGGAAAATGTCCATATGCTTTCATGTGCCTTTGAGCCGAAGAGGCGATAAATAATGGAGATGGGATTCATACCGCCATAGAAGGAAGTCGCCGTCCTAAGTGAGTGTATGTTAAACAATAAATGTCTTTCTTTTGCTGTTATAATTTTTGATAACAAGCGAATGTATATGCAAAACAGGATGAAAGCACTCTTCTTAACGAATACTGAGTAAAGTACGATAACTGTGACCTATTCAAAGATTCAGTAATTTTCTGCATCCTCCACTGACTGCAATAATTAAGAATTTTTTTATCTGTGCTCCCTCCCTTGTGCTGCGTCTATGAAAAAATCTTTGAGGGAGTTATTGACTTGGAATGTTGTCTTTTTTAATTTGGGATATTGTAATTTGGGATGTTAACTTTGAGAGAATGTCACAGATATATACAACTTATATCAACAATACAATTTATATGCTATTGATGGCAAGTTGTGTATCAATTCAAACTTATCGATTTATAAGCACAGCTGCTTTCCCTTGCTCATTTTTGCTGATCATCGACTTTTACCACCAGCTAGCTGTGCACAAAAATTGCTGAGTGTTTATCACTAGATTTTAAAAATCAGAAAAAAAATTTCTCTCATCATTAGTATGTCAATGAGATGTACATAAAAGACACAATGAGTCATTTCATTAGAGGCGAAAATCGCAAAAACGAAAGCAATTATTAACAACAATATTCGTCGAATAGTGATCAGATCGATGAGATTTCATCGTTATGACTGCTCTTTTATTGCCATTTTCCATTATTCATGCGATGTTCTAACTTCCTCAATTACTTGAGTAGAGCATTCTTTGGAAGCCATATGACTGGATGCTTGTGTATTTGCATGGCTGCTTTAATTCGGAAACTAATGAAGCCAGAGATGCAAAATTTGGTGGATCTAATATACATTACCGGATGAACTAGCCTATATTCATCTGCACTATATTGATTATTTTAGTTCGCATTTTATTTTGATCATACATTACCGGATGAATTAGCACATATTGATCAATCGGTTTTGAAAAGAGTTATAGCAGCTTATTACTTACAAAAGCCTCCACTTTGTATCCATTCAAACTGTCATTGAACATCGATCTCATTACAGGTGAGGATTTCATTGTATGGTTTTCAACGAGCGGTCGGATCGCCTAAAACAAGAATGCATCATTGCATACATTTCATCGCTTGCCAAAAATTTCTTAAAAAGTGCACCTCATTGCAGAATTGCATACTGTATCAGTTACAGTGGCACATTTTTTCCACATTTTTATATATTTTTACTCATCTGCAATGCTGACAGTTGACAAATGTTTTGTATTTATCGCTATTATGACAGACAAATGCCACTGGTATGAGAGTCCAATATTTGCTCCATTCGTGTTACATTTTTTGGATTTGAAGGTTGAATTTTGTGTTCTTTCGCTCAACTAGTACACCATTTCTCTGGCTGTTCTTCGAAAGACATGTTCTGACGAATTTTCTGAAAATTTTTTATCATGGGAACATTTTCTCTATTTGTACAAAATTTCCTCAAAATTTCATATCCATTCAAAAATTGACTGCTGAAAGGTTCGAGTTTTCTGAAAAGCCTTTAAGAACGAACTTCAAATGCAAATGAAGAGAGACAAACAGCATTGGAAATATATAAAGGTAAATTGGATTGTTCAGATTTTTTGCTCTGCACAGCTCCAGCAGTGAATTTTCAGGACTATCACAGCTAATTTTGCCAAGAGCGTGATGAAAGAGGTGTCTACCTATGCAATTTCTGTGAGGGGTAAAGATACTTATGTCTCATATTTTAACTAATATAATCTTTCTCTAAATTCCAGAATGAACTTACTTCGATGTTTGTTCTGCGTTCTCAATACTTTGTTTCATAAAGGCTGAACTAAAAAAGAAAATGAAGAGACCATTTTCTTTGAATTAAAGCGTTAAATTTTGGACAGTAGCGAATTTCCATACAATGGTCGGAATATGCAGAATAATTTTCTTCAATAATTGCAGCTTCTTCTTTTTCGTCAAGAGATATGTAAAACTATACTGAAAAAAGGCCCATTTCATGCATCTTTGGACGATCTAAAATAGGACAAGAGATGCCAAGACATAAGTTACGAAAAAAAACATACCTTTACCTCTAAAATGATTGATGCAGTGCCCCTAATGAAGCCGACGAGAAATGCAAACGGAGTTTTTGCATTCGGTGCTGAAATGAACCGTGGAAAAATCTACAAAATTCATTGATTTCCGCATGAAAGTGACAATAAAAAAGAAATAAACGAATTATTTGCATATTCACGAAATTTCCAGCAATCTGAAACGATTTTGCGCTGTTATGCCTATAACATACTGACGATTTTCTTCATCGGCACATATTTCACCAAAAAAAGCTGATTAATAGACAGCAAGAGCAGAACTTCACTAGAAACTCTGTGTGAAAAGATGAGAGCTGAAATGTCGTTGGTTGTGGCTACTCACCCTTTGCGTTGAAGTTTTCAAGTTGACGAATTAGATCAAAAGTACCAAATAGCTGCATATAGGAAGCTCAGTACGGTAGAAGAGTATGAAGACCGTTTACCTGGTTTACATCTACAGGCAACAATGAAGCAAAATAGAGATTCACCAGTGATTAGGTTCAAAACTTTGAATCTCACAAAATCTAGCTTTTCTGAAAATATCTGTGCAATGGTAGAGTTGTCCGTGAACCTGCTGGTCGACTGGAAACATTTATACTTCGAGCAATTTTAATCAATTGCAACGAAAGTGCTCCTTATTGAATAACAGCAATAATTTCTAGATGCATTTTAATTTGTCACTTTCTCAAAACATATTATCGATATAATTAATCTTTCAAACATATTTTTATTTTTGAAAATAACACTTCGTTTATGTTCTTCAACTAAAACTGCAACCCCTATAGGAAAAAAATTTAGAAAAATCTCTCAGTGACTAGTTTGAATTATACAGAAAAATTTTAAAATAGGATTTAGTTGTAGCCGCGGATATTATTTCGAACCGTATTTTCCATGCTTTTCAGGAGTTGCGCATTTTTGCGTCTTTCTACCTCAGCAGCCTTTATCCAATATTGCCACCGGAAGGTATCCATCGCGGCTATGCGACAATCGGTTGCTTTGGTTGTGTTGACTTTTGTGATCACATCGAACGCCCTTGATATCTGTCTCGTCCTGCGCACGGATGCGAACACCTGTTTTGGATGAAGCCGCACATGCGCTCTGCACCACCTCTTGCAAATTTCAGGTGATTATTTTTTTGAAATTGTCAGATTATCTAAATTATTCCATTTCAAACGTAAAGCAGTCAAATTTATTGCATACTGAGGCGCAGAAATATTCGCGTATATGAAAACGGCACTTGCCGCAGAGCTCCATCCGACCCTTGACTATATGCATTTACTTCCGGTGTACCTTATCTTTGGTGTTTATTTTTCGATACGGCAGTGCAGGAAGTTTCATTTCAGAAACAGGCTTCGGTCCAAGCTCTTTTCATGACCGTCTTTATCTCACTGCAAAATTTATTCTTATAGCTAATAAAATTCAGTTAATGTGCTTATTGGGATGTCAGACTAGGTGTCGCTGATACTGCATAGCTTAAAGTGAGGCTGCAGCAAGCAACCTTTGGTAGATGGTGACGCGAATTTCCGTGTAACTGCGCCTTCGCCATGCAGTTGACAACGTTCGTACAGGTTTCAGTTCCTTCAGCATTGACGGAAATATATACCTTGGATTAATTCACAGTTATGAGGTGAACCCTTTAGAACCTTTTCATGCTTATTACTTTCCCTTAGAGTCAAGCAAAAAGGCTCGGCGGATCTGGTCAAAATCCTTATAAAAAATCTTCTGCAACATTTTTGTAATACTTTTGCTTGTCATTGCATCTTAGCATGCAATACTATACGCATCACACGGTTACGATGTGAACACTGAATCAACTGATTTATCTATTTCACGTCAATTTCGCTGCAAAATTGTCTCACATATTAAACATGCATATTATGCAAATATATCCGTAACCTATAATCGCAATACGTAGCAATTGATAGAAGCAATAGAACTTAATAATACACCAAAACGTATTGCTATAACTCCTGGCAGAAGGTTGAAAATACCAATCAGGACACAAACGCCGTCTTAATGCTTCGACAGATTTTTGCGAAATTTTTGTAAAAACCTTTGCCTCTTCCGCTTCATTAATATTTTAATTGCACTCTAACTATTAGGAAAGTTTTCTTCAGAACTGTGGAACAGGTAGCTGTGAATGGCGTGACGGGCGAGGTATTTGCTTATGTTCACGATGCGCGGATGATGCTCGATCAGGGCTTGGACTCTCATTCGCGTCACGTTTTGCTGAACTTTAATGTCAACCTACTCTCATGCAGCTATTTTGCCCTTTACATAAACCACCACGAAAATATACCTCATTATTGACTGCTTGAGAACACATTGCCATATATCTTGCAACGGCTTTTTGGATCGTAAATGCCATTGGGCTATGCTGAGATTTTCTGTCAACTTCTGTGACGCATCATCGTTGCTAAGACGGAAGAACATTCAATGCAAGATTCTGTTATCACTTCAACAACAAGTACACATTAAAGAAGGTCCTCTGCAGTAATAAAAACATGTTTGGTAAGAAAACAATTAATTCAAAGAGTTCAGTACTAAAAAACAAACTTTTAAACAGATTCACTTGTGCAGTGACATGATGACTTTATTATGAGACATAGGCTGTAGGCCGTGAGCGACATCGAACAAAAGTATGGAAAGGTCGGAAAATAACAACATAGGAAGCTTTAAAATTGTCTTACGCTCATAGGGCAATCCTATCGACGTATCAGTGGAAGTGGCTTTTGTCTTACGCTCATAGGGCAATCCTATCGACGTATCAGTGGAAGTGGCTTTTTGATTGCTGAGCTCAACCATACAAGTGGTTTAAACTCACCTAAATCGATGACAATCCAGGCGGAATTTCCGGAGGCCCATCTTAATTCAAGGTTCATGTAATAAAAAAATTTAGCGAATGAAATTTTTGTATGCAACAAGTGCTTTCTTCTATATTATATTAACTGTACACACATATTATTGTGCCTGTTTCCCATAAGAAGGCGCAATAATCAATGAAAAATATATCGATTACGGCGGTGAATCTTTCAGCAAAAGCAGATGGGGGGCTGTGCGTTCACGGACTAATGCACTAAATGAGAAACACTGCTGTCACATACTGACGACGACCACTCGACAAAGAAAGGCGACATATTTTCTGTAAACAACATTTGCAATTGGCGAAAAATTCAAAGAAGTAGTGTAAAGGATTTGTGCATTTACTGCATTCGGTGTGAACTAGTTGTGCATGTACGCCATCCTTATTGAAGACTTGCAAATACTCGTTGTGCCTATTCGCTATGAAACGCAATCATCGCCTCAAGTAGCACAGATGCGTCATGAATAACATCCACTCTGAGGCGACATCATGTACTTTACAATGTTCAGTGGATGGGAGCAATGGGAGTGGATACCAACCTGAGTAATTATAATTTCAGATCAACATAACCGATCTGAGCAACTGCAATTTTAGATCAACATAATTTCTACGGGATGAAAGCGCCGCATGCTGATGCCAAACCAATCTTTTCTTCGCTCTTTCGTCCTCTATTTTTCCTCCTCCCGTTCTCACCTATTGTATTCTCCTGTCCCGAGTGCGCGATTTTACGGGAGAAAAATTCGACTATAATGACCATGTCCCTCTGCTGATAACAACTAGGCAGTTGAAAGCGCAGTGTGGTAGAATCATGTCGGTTCCTTTGCCACCTGAAATTACTTCTGACATTAAAAGCAGTAAGACCTGAAAATATGCTCTTCGTTTCGATGATACAAGGCTTGTTTCACTGCAGGTGGCTGATAGAATCTGGCGACTGCAAAAAAGTCCGATAATGCCACAATTTGAGTTCTGCATAGTGTACGTTGGAGATGTTGACTTACCATTGGCAAACGAATTCAAAAAGAAAGTGAAGTGAGGACGATAAAACACATAGAGAGAACATTCCAATAGAAGACTGTGGACGCTTAGAGAACAGCACTAAGTTTGTAGCAGACGAGCAACAATCAGTGAAGCAATTCGCTTATGTCAACTCGATCTGGAACTCGAACTGTGAGTTGTGTACATTGCAGATGTTTTCCTCGCAAGTCTGAAAGCAAACGCCTCAGAGTAAGTTTGTCACTAACATGCCTTCCGCCTTTTCAAGCACTGCCTTGCAAGAGCGCTCGTTAGTACACCTAAATTTTCACACTTTCCAACTTTTCATCTTACCTTCTCATTGTTTTGATGGCAGCCATTTTCAAAAACATACCGACTCACCCATATGCAGTAGATTTTCCTTCAATAGCTGTGTAACCATTCGCACAAAATTTTATGATGCAGACGTCTCTCCACCGGTAATCGTGAGAGAAGTTTTCGCCTTCATAAACGCAATATGAATTTTGATAGCAACATATAGTACCGCCTGCCTTTGAAGCACTGTGCTCGATTTTGACGCCGATTTTTCATGTGATTATGTCCGCATATATATACCATTCCGACTCCAACTTGGTATGATTATCTGTGCAAAAATATTCCACTTCGACTTGACATGTGCATTTTACTCTTTCTGCTAATATCCGCGAAAAGGGAAATTCGCATCGACTCCTCATGGGTTCAACTCCTCAGCTTTTTTATTCTTGATGTATGTACCGAATGAACGGGATGTCCCATGAAAGGTCGGAGAGCGCAAAAGAATTCAATTCGCATAGCTTGCGCCACAACGGCAACGGCACTTTGTGCTTAAAGCAAACACAGTGGTATCTTGGGAAAAAAGGTTTTTGCAAAAAATGTTCACTTTGTGTGATCGATTATTAGTGTTTTCCGGTTTGTGTATTCCTACCTTGTCAAGCTTACTTTGTAGTAATTTTTCAAATATGCAAAACTTTTAAAAGACAATGATTTCTTGCAGTGGCAATTTTGACATTCTCTGAAAGCAACGACTTTTATCGATGGAATCCAGCACGAACTCAGCTCAACAGTCGAGTAATGTTTCTAGGGGGGTTATTATTGATGATATCTTGAAACAAGGTGAGTAAGTGAGAATTCATAGAGTTACCCTGTTTTCAAAGTTTGCGTCATCATAATCGGATTTCGTTGTGGCTGAAAATCGAGTGTGTATTTGGCGTTTCTGAAAAACTAATATATACACTCTCGCGTCACCAACTTAAAGACTTGTTTTACATTCAGCCAATATTCTTGAAATATTTTCTGCTCTCAAGTTGATGAGCCTCTTCATTCTTGTTTTGACGCAAAATTGTCATTAAATTACCCATGAATTTCTGACTTGCCGCCTTGAGGGTGTTGCATACAAACAACGAATGATATCTGAAGTGTTTGCATAATATATACTAAATGAAAACAACTGTAACGTTGGGGCAGCAATATCTGAGTCATCGAAAAATAGGGCATCCAAATCTCATCTTTGAGAAGCTCACTTTTATGCTTAATATGCAAACCCGTCCGGGACAGTGAACAATTTTCGCTGTGTGCAACGGTGACAAGGCTCCATAGGACTGCCTTTAAAAAAAAAACGTTTGTTTCAGAATATGCAGATGCGGTCCTGTTAGCAAAGGTAAACGAAACACCGGGAGTCGATTCTGCTGCTGACACGGAAAGTATCAATAGCGGTAAACAAATAAATGTATATATTTTTGAGAAATTTGAAGAATTACGCTCAAAACAGCGGCAAAGGAAGAACAAAGAAGTCAAGACAATGGAAATGATGAATGTAGAGCAGCAATGTAACTGAAACTAGAGAAGGAAAACTAGGATGAAAAGTAATCACCTGGATTGCATTTGAAATATTGTTCATTCTTTGGGTTATCCGGATTAATTTCCGTGTTGATAAAAATTTTGTCATCGATATCAGTGATTTCTTGCCTCCGATTGAGCATCTCTTTCCGGTTTATATCTCCCTTCAACTGGACAACTTGTAAAAAAAGAAAACTGCTATAGAAACTTCTCTATTATGGTATGGCTCTGACCCTTGACCTCATACACGTGTTTTGATGGTCGGGTTTGTTCACTCTTGGTTCTCCCAGCGAAGAAAATTTTGGTTACTTGGTTATTAAAACTTCAATAATAAATTTAACATATCAGATTATCCTCGTAGCTCGTTCATATTATTCTATCCAGTTTATTCATTTTATTTAGAGAAACCAATTGTTGCTAGCAGTACGCGAAACATGGCTAGTAGAGGACAGCGGATGGTCAGATGGTTAAGGTCAAGGTTATCAGATCGGTGTATTTATGGCCTCAAATGGTTCGCATTCGGCCTCATTGGATGTAAGATTCGCTTTTTTAACATTTTTAATCACTAAATAATTACGAATTGCGTTTACTGAACTGAGAGCAAATCTCGCGGCCTTGCTCTCTACAACGTTTTTCATAGGGATTACGCTCCTCCCTTCTGCGTTTCTCAATTCGACAGCTTCCGAGTTATCCTCCACCGATTTCTTCATTATGACTCTCCCCCTTCTTGCGTCATTTCCTTCCTCCACCTTCGAAAATTATTTCTCCCAACCAGAAACTTATCTCTATTTTTCACCTTTCCCAACTCGCTTCACGCAAATCGGAAATGCTTAAAACTTTTACAAACTCACTTAAGTTAAGGGACGAAATTGCTTATTCAGCTGTAGAGTCGATATATTTTAAATAATTATCAAAATGAAATAAAAAATGTCCCGACAATGTTCGATCTACGCTACATCCATGTCAGAGATCAGAAAGAAGGGATAGATCGGGAACACGATTGCTTCAAGAATATTTCGACAAATTGCAACGATCCATTCAAGATGAACTATCAGGCTTTAGCAGTTAATTTCACCTTAGTGCTTGTGCAGATTTCGAATTTTATCTCTTTTAAATCGAAATGAGGAATAGTCACTTCAAGAGCCAAATGGATGAAACAAGGAATTGAGTCATTCAAAGGCTTTCAGGTTCGATGTTGATAACTCTCGCACTAGTCGCCTTTATCATTTTGGCTTTCTTTTAAAACTTCAACATATGTGGTTGATTTCCGCTTATAAGTGCGATGAAGAGCAGTCATCATTTTGCTATGCAGTCTACGTTTTCAATAATAAGCCGATTATTTCTACTGCATAAAAGAGTGCGTTCACTTGCTTTCTGTAAATAGTATCGACTTGATTGTTTTATAGTGAATATCGCGATGAATAAATTGTTCATTATGGTTAAACTTATTCTTCTCCATCTCATAATAAACTGATAAATTAAGACTGAGGCGTTTTGTTATTTGTTCGGCACAATAGGCACAGATTTCGTTCGTTCAAAAAAATTTTGTTGAACTAATTTAAACCTTAGTGGGATAACCGGCAAACTTATCTGCTTCACTCAGTTTTCATAATCTCATTTCTTAGATGGGTTTCTCGCATATTCACCTCAAATTCGTTCAGTTCACATGTTTAAGCTCTCATTTTTGACCAACACTACACGAAAATTTTCTTATTGATATCAATCAACTGCAACTTTTGCAAATAAGGTTTAAAAATACTTTTTTCATGCTTCACGAATCGTATCTTCTGTTACAACTTGGTGATTGGAGCATCTTTCAACTGGTCATGGAAGTGCAATGTCTGGGCTAAAAATTGCTCTCTGTACGGCATAATGGATATAGCGGAGTAAAGCAAAACAATTGCTGTCAGAGGCGTCCTAAGACGGTTCACTTTGTTGCTGGAAAATTTAAATACGTTGTTTTGCTGAAATCACCTGACGTTTCAAAGTAAACAGAAATCGAGCCGAGGCTACAAAGATATAGTAAGGTGACTCTGGGGCGAAGCGCCAAGTGGATAGTTCGTTTACCGAAGAGCACAGACGAACTGGTTTCGACTCATTTGGCTCTTATTAGAGATGAATTTCCTTTTCTCCGCTACCTACGTATTGCTGATTTTATTTCAGCCATTTGCAAGTGATACTTCGGAGCTTGGAGGTAAGAAGAAAGAAAACCGTTTTTTTGTGAACTATAACATATAATTCACAGAAAAGATAGAACATGAGAACAGTAGGTAGTTGTACCAATTAACGAGGGACATATTTTGAAGAAGAAAATGCTATTTCGCGCTGCAACGTTTACTGCTTGATCAGCTCAATTGAAATCAATCGGCGAAATAATAAAGACGCATGATGTTCGAGCCCCATTGGCATACTTTTCTAATACTCTACTTTGTTAAAGTTCCTGATCAAGTATCAAAAACAATGAAGAACTATGAAAGGAAATTATCTATTTCAGGACCATCTGATTAGCAGATTCTTTATGTGAACATTTGCTTCGTGGGCACTTTTTTACTGAACGAAGAAGTCTTAATTTTTGTTGTTCCTATGAAATCTTTTCGCGGAAAAATGAACATTCTAAATATAAGAACGAATAAGAACGCGATTATAATGATTAAAAAGGCGGCATCAATTAAGCATAAGCTCATAGATTTTCCAGCGGGCGAAATGTTTTAGAGGATAAATTTGATGAGAACTCATTAATGACAACCACAAGAAAGGAATCTCCATCGGTGAGATTTGCTGGGGCAAGTGGCAAAGAAGGAAAATTGTTGTGAACTATAAGATGTATTGAAGGCATTCTGTGTCGACTTCCGAAGAGCGTTGGTTAAATAGGGCGACACCTCCTTTCTACTTTGATTCCGCTATCCCACAGTGCATCAAGTATATTTTCCTCGGTTGTGGTGGTAATCCGAATCGTTTCATAAATAAGCGTCAATGTGAGGAAGGATGCCAATCAATGAGTAAGCCATTGGTTCCTAAAAAAAAAAAACATTATGGCTGTTGTGAGAATTACACTGCAATCGGAAATTCATTTGATTGTAGAGATCGTGAAATAGGCGCTTGTTTGTTCACTCAAATCTTCCTCTTGCAAAAGAATCCGTTCACCAATTTAGGAGTTATAGTGACACCTAAAGTTTTGAGCTCACCTGAGGAACAAAATTGCACATGCAATTCCGATAAATTTTTGTTCGTCGCTTGACCAGATTCACAAACCTTAGATCCACCTCAATGAAAGCGGTTGCTTTTATGATGTAAAGCAAACGTTTAGTAGACATTTTTTAGCCATGAGTAAAGCCTACACTCTTACAACCACTCCATCAGCCAATCACTCTTCGCATTTTATATATAAGAGATCCTTTAAAAGTAATGACTTTACTTTAGATAAAAGCTTCATGTTTCCCTACTTTCAACTAAAAATATCACGATTTAGCTCGATTCGATTACTTCAAGCTAGTGTCCGCCTCATTACTGCTTCACTCGGTGAGTGAAATTTTCACGTTGTTTCAGCACTATGGATGAATATTTCTGATTCCCTCAGCGCTCTATTGTATCGCTTTTTAATTCTTTCGAAGTGAGAGCTTGTGTCTTCTATGAAAGTTAAAGATATGTTTTTGTAACGCAGCTTCCATACAGTTCCATAACGTACTTATAGAAGAGGAAGCATCGCATAACCAACAAAGATAAGTTAGTCATTTACATCAAAATGTGGCAAAGGGTTGCCTTTGATGGATTTCGCTGGAAACATAAAACGATGTGACCGACAGATGATGCCTTGCGTTGATGGCTGCGAATGTATTGGCAAAGGTATGCAATCTGTGTGCTGCCGGCGTGCTGGTTAGTTTTACTAATAACGTAACCAGATATGTTTGTGGGCAAAGGGAGAAAGTTGGATTTCGAATTTAGGATTTTCTCGTCAATATTTTTATTGATCAGGCCATGTTTATGACGCGCAATCATCACTTCAGTTTTCTTGCCCCAGCATATCTCTCATTCCCCGTTTCATTCTACATCTCCCACACTGATTATAAATAGGAAAGCACTGATGGCTTTCTGAGCTCAGATGGCGTTTTTTGTTAGCGAGTTAAAGGCTACATAAGGAAATCATGAGTTAAGAGGTGTTTTGCCAATATGTTCACTATGATTTTCAGATAATGCACCATGGACAGGTGCTAATGTGCGTAGATGCACTGTACATAGCCTATTGAAGTGTGTCCATCAATCTACCGACTGATCATTTAAAAGTTATATCAGCATTTAAACGGCAACGCGAATGTTATAATTCCTTGTTTTCATTTAAATACGCTAAATGGATGGTACACACTAAATCATTTAGCTTATCTAGTGTTCATTTCAGAACGAATATGCGTGCTTCCGGTGGATGAGGGAACGATGTGTGGCATAGCATTAATGACGCGCTATTATTTTGATGACAACGCCAATCTGTGTAGGCCATTCTCGTTTGTCGGTTGCGCGGGCAATGAAAATAATTTCAAAACCAAAGGCCACTGCTTGCGATTTTGCGCGAATTCAGGTTTGTACTTCTCGCATTTCTTTCAGTCAACCAGGAATGCAGAGTCCTTTCGTAAGGTGGAAATTGCTTTAAACAAAGAGTTCCAATTTCCACGAGGTGGGAGATGTGTGGCGAGGGATCTGGCGTGGAAGCGTCTGGTGTAGCTGTCAGTGTGTATCTTCTTCCTTTTTATTCGAGATAGTTTCTTAAAGAACATATCTGAAGCCTTATGAATCAGCATCATTTCATTTAAAAAACGGATGGCAGCAGAATTGGTTGGACCAGAAAACAATTTTTCTGCAGATACACCAACAGACAGCAGCTCCCATAATGTGCTTTCCAAATAGAAATGATTTCTTGAAGAGCATATATGTGAAGCCTTATGAATCAGTATCGTTTCATTTAAAAAACAGGATGATAGCAGAACTAGCTGGAGCAGAAAACAATTTTTTTGCAAATACACCAGCAGACAACGGCTCCCATAATGTGCTTTCCAAATGGAAATTTTTAGCAGCGCATAAGAACTAGATTCGCTATCGCAAATACGAGGAATCCATATGTTAGCACACTCCTCCTAGTGCTTGTTCATTTGCATGCAAAAGTTGGAGAAGCATCCGTATTTCTATCGAAAGCATCTTTTTCGTTAAGGAAACTATTTTCAACAGCTGGTGTGTAGAAGAGGTGCGATTTCATTATTTCACACCAACCCATTTATTGTCGATTATCGCGTAGGTTCGTAGCACTCAGCTCAGTTCAATTCACTCTTCTCGCTCTCTTGCATCAAATAAATAGCAATTAAAAAGCGTTTCAACGCTTTCGGAAATGAAAGTTCTTCCATTCACTACTCAGTTTGCCTTTTTCAGTGACTTGTTTAAAAGGTGAACAGCTTCATGATAGGTATTCGGCGAGTCGTATAATGACGTGTAATTTGCAATCAAATTGCCTGAGGAATTATACGTGCACGGGGCTCAATGGTAAAAAAGCATGCTGTCCAAGTAAAGGTAATGCTCTAGAATTCGAACTGCCAAAATTAGGTAATTGCTGCTAATTTGAGTATCTGTACTGGGAAAATTACATTCGAAATGAACCAGCATTTTTCTTAAAATAGCTAAAATAGCGAAACGTTGTGAAATGCCGAAATTAAACTGCACATTTGCATTAGTCACTAAATTTTAAAGACGGTAGTGATGGTCGCACACCAAAATGGAGAGTAGAGCGTTTTAGCTCAGAACGGAGAAGGAACATTTTAGTTTGTTTTTTTTTATGGTTTGACTCCTCATTTTTTTTTATATCTGCCGTCGTTCCAATCTTACTTGTAACACTTAAGTGACAAGCAATACAACAGAACAATTCCGACTGAGGCGTTTTGCTCCCATGCTTTTAATTTTATTTATTTTCCCTTCCTTTCCTTCCCTCTTGTTTTAAAATTTCCCAAATTTTCGCTCTAATCGCCAAAAAGTGAGGTTGCTTGGTTGCAGAATACGTTTGCAGGATGCCATATGATCCAAGTATTGCATGTCGCTTTGGTCCACTAAGTCAACTCTGGACATTCAACAAAAGACGAGGGCTATGTGGATTATCCGATAAACCGGCATGTGCAGATCAATTGAATGCATTCGCCAGTCTTGATCAATGCATCAATTCTGTATCGGTGAGTTAGAATACTCAGCACATTTGCATAGGATACTTTTTCGTGTCAGATACTCGGAACTTTTCGATGAGCTTTAAGAAAGAGGAGAATTGTTGATTTTTGTGATGCTGTGATAACTTCTATGAAAAAAATCCACATGCATTTTTAAACCCCTCTATTTTACCTTAAATAGAAGCTTAGCAATTAATCTGTTTATTTTATTCAGCAGCATCACACCACATCAAAAATGGGCGTTTATAAAACTATTAGAAATTCTTCACTGTGGCCATCGGTTATTTACTGACTACTGTGTTTGATACATTTCAGAATTCAAAATTTCAGCAATTACTTCAATCAAAAGGTAACATTCTGCATTTACCTGCAATATTGGCAAGTGGGAAAACATCGCAACCTAAGTATACTGAAAATGAAGATATTTGAAGATAAACGATCGCATTGTGATTTTAAGAATTCGAAAGCTGACATACCTCAACCAATTCCTTTTAATCAACCTCTAAAATGTTTTGGAAAAGAGCCGTATTAATCCATCAGTTCCCCTCTTCGCAATAAATCTATTCCCTTCATAGATGAACTCAGCAAAATGACTCATTTTTAAACTGTAAATTTCAACGTTTTAGCTATTCTTTCCTAGCCGTCACGATATGCATGCAATTTAAGCTGGCTATACTGCAGTTGCTCTTAGTAGAAGTTTTTTCTGCTCATAATTAGTAGAAGCTTCAAAAATACATTCTCTCCCACACACTAAGTTCAATGTAATTCTGAGCCCAAAAGCTCGTACAGTCGAATGATTGAGTTGACATTTTCAGGGAGGCGTTCGGGCAATAATGAGGTTCACTTGACTCCACTAAGCACGCAGCTACAACTATGTGGTTCTAAGCAGAAGTTTGGTTGGCCTATCGGATATGAATACATTGAAAGGTGCGATTTGCTTTGAGATCTCATATATTTTACGAGCGATGAAATGGCCATCACTTCACAACATAACTGTTGAGCAAAATATTTTACGCACTTTGTTCGCATGTTGTATCAGTTAAACTTTCAAAGTGTATTCTTGCTTTTCTTGGAAGTTGATACACTATCCTAGTGAACGCAACGATGAAATGGCTCACCTTCTTTTGAACCCTAGTAAACCCACCATGAAAATTTTAGCTGATAGCCGCGCTCCCCCGCTGTCCCTGTTCGCTGTCATGGTTATGGTTACCGTGCACAAACGGCTCCATGTCAGATTGTTTCTGCAACCGGGTATTCCCGACAAACTGCGCCATGAACACCATACCCCTGTTCAGTCACGGAGAAATTAAATCAATTCCACTACTGTCTGTCAGTAACAAGAATTCAAACCACTATATAAACCTAAATTACAGGAGTGCAAAAACCTACGGCTGTAGATCACCACAGCAGTATAACTTAGTGATTATCATACATGCAGTTGTTTAATTTACAGCACAGAATATGTGTCAATATGTTGTAAAACGCAGCCTGTATGTCCATCAGCAGAAAGTCTTGCACTATTCGAAGCTCATACATCTGAGCCTACCATGTGCAATCCGAAGGAATTAGGTGCATGCCCTGAAGGCTACACCTGTCAACAGGCGAAAAACTTGATGAGCTGATAACTTTCATTTTTGAAAATATTTAATGATGTGCACAAAGTAACTAATTTCGAACCATATTTATGAGCCAGGTTTTTTTTGAGAGATATAAGCTACTCATTATATACTCTTTGCGCCTGCAAAAGTGCACCATTGGGCATTTTTTCACCGTTTTCCGCGAAATTTTGAGCGTATACTATAAGTAATTTATGTTTGCTTATTTTGCATTCTATTTTAGATACGCATTTCAATTTACCACTTTAGTTCCGCAGATTCTCAGCTTACCTTTACTTTCAGAAGTCATCCTACTAAAAACACTCACATATGTTTCCTTATATTTTTGAGCTTCTATCATTACCGTTGCTAATATCCGAGTTGTCAGAACTTCTCAGAGTTATGCACATTTCAGACAACAGCTTTATTCCTTCACAACAGTAATGAGAATAAAAAAAGCGCATTGGAGTTTATGAAGGTATTTCTCCGACGACGTCATAATTCGCACTAGTTTTTGCAACCATTCAGGTTGCAGTACGAAGTGCATACCTGATATAAGTTTGATTCCGTGGAATAGTGAGCTTTTCTTTGTTTTTCCTTCGCATTATAATTTCCCCGTTTTGTGGTAGGCGTCTTTTAAAATTCATTTTAGGCGTTCATCAGAACTGTCATAGTTGGTGAGAATTAAAAGTGCTCATTTTTCAGGTTCTCAAATGTGCGATTCTTAAAGGAAAATATCTGTTGCACACCGCCATTGGAATGTCCATTTGGTATGCGAGCACTTCGTGAACAATTCGGTCGTCCTCATATCCGTTCTTTTGGCGTTGAGGGTACCTGTCCAATGGATCACATTTGTACACGGAGAGTATCAAATCCATCGAGATTCTTATGTTGCCGTCCACAGCTTAGATGTGTGATACCATTCATAGACACAAGCACTCAGAAAACATTGCAGTGTTATCCCGGTACGCTTATAAATACAGCGTTTTTCCTTTTATTAAGCATGAGCTGAAAATTGAAAAGCAGCAGTTTATTGCCTAGAATAAATCCAGACATTGGCCAGAGCTGTAACGAAAATAAGATTTTAGCTATCAATATATTTTCACAGCAAAGAAGGTGGAATTATCAAAAGCTCATGATGAATTATATTCACCATTACCTGCTCCTCTGAGCCATCCCACGATTTTCATTTTTCGACTTGCTGTTCTTTAAATATTTTCGTATGCAAAAATGTTGTGAATAACCACTGTATTACAGTGAATAACTTTATGGGGTGATTTAATGCTTGCTTCATGAATATTTGAGAGATTTTCCATAGACCCACAGTTTTGTAAGTAGATAAAGTAGTTTATTTCTTGATTCATACGAATTTGTAGAGATCTGCTATGGTATGATCGCCAGTCATTGGCAAGATATTGCCATTGCAAGTACTCTGTGCTGATATTCAGCCAATTGGTGCGTCATACAAAATCGTTCGAGCTCGAATAACGCGAAATGTAATTGAGGGGTATACACTGAAAACAATCATAAATAAACGAATTCTTTTCCTCTGCATTTCGCATAGGTGTTCCATATCTTATTTGCAACTCAGTCGAACATAATTAATATGTTATTATTCCCTTAAGATAAATCCTTTTCAAATAAGTGCTGCATTAATCTGTGAGTCTTAGAAGAGCATAATTTATCTGTTTTACTATATGACTTTATTTTTATTAACGAGAATTGCCCTGGATGACACGATACAGACAGCTTTCATGTTTACAGTAATCTAATGAGTTATAAATAAGCCACTATAGAGATTCATATTTGCACTATTCGCTATAAAGCAACACATATGTGCAACATGAATTTACGAATAAGATGGTTATCGTTTTCGAGTTATAATTAATTTCCGGTGGTTATGTGTCCCAACTGAATGTTGATTTGAATCCAAGTGAAAATAAATGTCGACCGCTAACGAACTGTTTGGCATCCATACATGGTTATGGTTCGGAGAATGTGAGCATTGCACGTTATCTCAAGTTCTATTGCTGCCATCAGGTCGATATATTCACATGTGCCGATGGTCGTATGCCTGTGCTGAATTCATTCAGCAAAAAACCACTGAGGTTTTTCATCCACTTTGCATGATATTTTCTTCTGGTAAAAAATTATTTTTAAAGTGGGGAGAGAGGAGGAATAGAAGGGAGAACGAAGCGATAAAAAAACTTTCACATTTTTGTTCGTCGAACATTCCTACTTGTGATTTTCTCATTCTAAAATTATTGATCGGTTGAGCTGAATACAATTTGCAAAATTAGTGTTGCTCTCAACTATCTCTTACCTGTCTAGTTTCATCACTCAGGTAATCACTTCTGAACACTTCATTAAGGTTTCCCTCTGTTATCATTTATTGTATTCTATGCAAATGGAGAATATTTCGAAATTTCGTTTCGGAACCGCTGAGCTGTTAACGGTTTTATAATAAATTCAGTTGTTATCAAAAATACTGCCAAAACTTGGCTGCATCAGTTTGTTTACAGTGAACTACCAGTGAGTTTGAGTGATAGCCATCGCAATCATCAATTCGTATAAGATTTTCAAAGCTAATTCACGCTCGTTCTTTCGACCATCTTTCTTATCGCCATTTACAGTGAAACACCTCCACGGCGTTCTTAGCAATAATCTTTCCCATCTCAGCACACAGCGTCGTTTGTACAATTGCACTGTATAATTCCACAGAATAGCAAAGCTCTTGTTATTCATCATTTGGATATCATAAATCGATTTACTGCATAAAACAAAATATGAAATATGCTCTTCATAATGGTTTGCTTTTTACAAACAATTCCTCCTCAAATCTGCTTCCGACATTGAGAATGAAGTTGTTGCTCACATCGATAAAATTACGAAATTATCCACTCCACTTTTCAGTAGTAACCTCTCCTTAATACTATCCCATGTTTTTCTCATTTCTGACTCCTGCACTTATGAACATCGTCTATGTCTATATGATTCGTTCTATCATCAGTCAATCGCAAATGAGTTTCACCTTTTAAAATTGAGCCGATGTCGACTCACTGACCACACATTGCTTCAAAAATGTTATTACTGCATGCACATGATTCTCTTTACGAGCAGTAATTACTGAGAATACAATAGTTCCTTTGCAGATGCAGTTCTTTTAATCCGGGTGTGTGTACACAAGAGTACGCTTGTGAGGAACTGATTGACGGCACGTCTGCCTGCTGTTCGAATCCAGTAATAAACGAATTGAACTGCACAGAGGCAATACTATTCAACGGTGTGCCAAGACGATGTGTCGGATGGGATGGTAATAGTTGCAATAGTGGTAAATGTCGCAGAGCTAGTAATTCAAAATATTATTGCTGTAAGGCGGAATCATTATGAATGCCTTTGTCATATGTATTGCACAAATGACGTTCTTTTATCTATCAAGCATGATAATTTTGTTGTATTCTCACAGAATGCACAGCGGTCGAAATTTCCCCTTATTTTTGATGCAAACGTTATGACGTCATGTCTGGAGATATGTGCATATCTGGTTGTGAGCCGATTGTATCACCTGAACCAAAAAACTTCGTTTGGCATAATTTGCACAATATAATCCACATCACAGAGTGATCCCACCTAATTTTGTTGCCACTCGATATGTTCTTAGTGAGCAATTGATACTTCAAAGCATCAGAAAATTTTGGAGCTCAATTTACTGTGCGACTGATTGGTGTGATTCAAGAACGAATGTTTTATTTCAGAATTTAGATGGTGGTAGTAGTACTCTTCATAAAAGAACAGCTATTGCAAATTCCTCATTGTTACGCATTGTAAAAAAATTTGTTTTTTTAACAATTCGCAAATTTGCATTTGCGAATTGCACGATGGTCGTTCTGCTTCATCGAGTATTTATATGCGCATTTGTGCCCACCGATCACATTCGCTAGTTTCATTTTGAAAATCACTAAAGTAATAACTATGAAATTCGAGCATACGGTGTACATACACGGCAACACAGCCACAAATACCAATTCTTACTTTTACGCATAAGCTTGAAAGCTTAGCGGACATATAAACTCATAAACGGCTGCAAATATTCCTATTTACCCATAAAAGTTTACTCACATGCATATTAATAAGCTATAGGTACTGCTCAAGGCTGCCTTACAAATTGCATCCATTTTGCTCTGACCGAGTTTTCAGTTCACACCGACCACACTACAAACAATTGGAGAAGTCTGCTGGATGAATCCTTATGATGCACACTTCCGCAATCACCATATCCGACCAACCGGTTTCATAGATCACCAATAAATAATAGAACAGATGAAATAAGGCATACATACATATTTTAGTCAATCCAACCAATATATATGTACCTCTCTATGCGATTATTTCAACTGGAATGACGAAAGCTGGATTACGGAAACTGGTGAATGAAATGCACACCACAGGATGGCATTTTATAGCAAATTTCGTAATAATCGACCAATTCCAAAAAGAAGTGCAAGCATTCAAAAGTGCTACAAAATTGAATTTGTTTCACTGTGTCGATTGTGGGTGGTTATGAAGAATATATGAGCCGTTGAATTAATGCAAAACCAACTGGAGAATCGGCGTATGGATCGCATCATGATGCGCATTAATATTTTCGATAGATTCAATACCAACAATTTTCGAGCATCTATTTCAAGTGAACATTCTTAACGTGCTTTCCACATTCAACAGATCGGATTTTCATTTTGCAACGATCCCACTCTCAATTTTATTTCGTCGTCATTTTCGTTATAAATTTTGTATGCTTTACTCCTCTTCCATAGCAAACGAAAATGATTGTCCGAGTGGGCAGAATGCTAAATTATAATATCATACCGGCTGTTATAGTGTGATTTTGCATCGGTATTTTCCGTTAGACCTTATGGAACCGATTGACGTCGTTGATGAAATAGCACAAACACACGTACCGTGTTAGTCTCCGTGGCATGCGTTTCTCTTCTTTTCCCGTAGTGATATAGGACTGTCAAGTTTTGACGGAGCTCCTCCCTCCATGGGCACCATTTTCTAATGACTAATGGCTGGTGTACATAACTGCACAAATCGACTCTGTTCAAGTAATCAGAAATGAAATTATTTGGTGACATGCACCAAAGACCGTGCAAAAACATTATAGAAATACTAGCTGAAAAGTTGAGACGTTCAATGTCTGCAGTCCATTTTTCGCTCTTAGAGACCGTCCTACGAATTCACCGTCCAAATAGCAATTCTGCAATATCAGAGGCAATTTCAAGAGAAATCCTGTTTTAAGTTGCATTCTTGTCACAAATTTTCTGACAGATGATTGCAGATATTGCAAATTATCGCTAAAACTTCGAAAGGATTTGATAACCCGCATTGCTTTAGAAAAATTTTTTTCTGTGCTTCACACTCTTCAGACAAATCTTTTGAACCTCTTTTTTTTCTCAGCCATTCAAATGGTGAAAATCAATCCTGCGGCTTGCCTCAGGTAATGGTTTCCTCTTTTGTCTGTGCTACATTCGGTCACAATAGCAGCTCTTATTCGGCTAATATTCATCTCGCTGAAGAATCTCGAAATATACACTCTTGGTACGCATATGTTGGAACTCATAAAAAAGTTTTTGAAAAGGCAGGGGGCAGTAAAAAAAAAGCCGTTTTCTAACGAGCTGATTGGACGTTACGCTTTGCATGTTCCCTTCTACACCTCTATTGCACGATATCGCAAAAAAATGACATCAACTGCATACATGATACCGTGAAATATGGTACTAATTCACGGTAGCAATTGCAAATTTTTCTGGTAAACTTTAAATATCGCATCCCCAAACGTAATATCGTTATTTTATTGCATAAGTTCCTTGCTAGTATTTATTGTGCACTGATTGCAACTGTTAATTTTTCGGCCTAAATAGTGGAATTGTGGTGTAAATTGTGTAGAAGGGATGAGTGGGTATTGGTGCAATTTTGAAAGTCATTTATAAACACTCTGATCGAAGGCTCGCATGACAGGGAGTAGCAGGGAAATGAGGTTGATAAATGGAGAGGTTCCTTGATTCTTGCACTTCTTCTGTTCACCTATCAATAAAAGAGACGCACGGACTGTGAAACAGCAGCTTCTTTTCTCCGCAACTTCCCGTGTAAGACAAATTTGAAGATGCCAAATTTTGCACATATTTTTGCGTTTACTAAATATAAACTGTGTGGAGTGTGTTTTTAATTTGTGAAGCAATCAAAAGAGCTCTCGGCAAGACGTTTCCGCGAAAATTCCTGTCATTTGCGAGCATTTTCATCATGCATTGGGCTGATTAGGTAGCAGCAAATGATAGAGGTAACGGAGGATTACTGTGGTGACAAAGATAGCGTCAGTATAATGCTTGAGGGATAAAGCTGATCTTCTTTCCTCGCTAGGGAGAAAAGGAAGCTGAATGGAGAGGTTGGAGTGTGAGGAGAGGATGTGCTAGCTTTGCTCTAATTCACGAATTTTCGAGCTTCCTATGAATTTCTAATCTATAAAATTCAGTTTATTAGCTATGATTCCAACACGATGTTGCTCGTGAAGAGTAAGCTAAGAAGTCGTCACGCATTTAGTACATCATGTGACCTAATAATATTAAATTTTTTAAGCTCAACTTTCTTTCAGTTTCCATAATTAAATCTCCGATATTTGTGTTCCATCAAAGTGTTATTCAAAATATGCAGAAATTGATGTTATTTGCATGGTAAATATAGAAATTTTGTTGTTCACACAACTTTCAGCATTGTTTCAGATGCTCATTATGCGAGCACCATCGTGCAATCGTTTGTAATATTTCTCTTGTGAATGCATTTAAATTGTCTCATCTATTCATTCGCTTCTTTTTATATGATTGCACTTTATCGAAGTCATTATTCAATATTCCTTTATATGCCTATAGAGATCTCTAACATTATTTGTCATTGTTTTCAGCATTAATAACACAGTACTTTCACCTAGATTAAAATCTAGATGTTAGGAACAAATATTATATGATTATTTTGAATGTGCAATAAACTAGATCAACAACATACGTAAACAAACGCATCACGCCCTTCTAAATGCACTAGAGCAACAATTTGTTGAATGTACATTAAAGCCATAGCGTCGATTATATTTAGGTCGATTATATTTATGTGAACTTTGTAATAAGTACATCAGTGCATAATATATTCTAGTTCTAATGGTTAATTGCTCATTAATAAAATTGTGTATTTCGGCGTCTTCATGATCAACACATCCCATTTTTTTGATGCGATATTGTGACGTATAGATTTTAATAGGTGTTGTGGTACCATTATACCTAGATTGGTTAAAAGTTGCCACTTTGATTGCCTTATATTAAATTTTTTGTTATATTAATGGATATGTCTGTTGCTTGTTCTCGAATTGCCATACACATCTATTTTCCAGCTAAACCAATCAAAAATTTCAGTTCAATCAGTTAGATCTTCATGACGTGACTAATTGTTAATTGGTAAATGTGTGAATTTGATCGTGAATATATTCACGTTCATCGCCTCATCCAAAAACCCTCGATTTCATATCCCCTCTCTAATTACAAAAATCTCCTCTAGTTCAAAAAAATCCATGCGATGACATCATTGTATTTGAGAAACGCTACTCCTGATTGCTAGGATAGAACGTCTTGAATTTCAATGTTATTAATTTTTCAAGCTGTAGAAACATTCGAGTATCTCTTGGATTGAAGCTGACTGCTCAACTGTGTAATCATGTGTTTATGAATTTCAAATATTCATAAATATGGCCTGCAATGATCGTAAACTATCCTTCATTGTTGATCGGTTCCCTAATAGTTTCGATGGCTTCTGAACTTATTTCAATCTGATTTTCTATTACCATCCTCGACGACTACTTTAACTAATAATGGAGCGTTATCGCAATGGGCACTATCTAATAGTTGTTCTTTAGCAATGTGATATTTCTCAGTTTTTTCATGATTTACTCATTTTCCATCTTTTCCTTTCCATTTTTCACGTTTCTTGCTATGCTATTATATTTTCTATATATGATTCAAAAAATGCACGCACATCATAAGACTTCGATGATTCAATCAATGATCCAAACGAAGTTACCTTCTCCACTCCCTTCCATAGTGACGCAGTCAACGTTGTCTGTTTCACTAACACTTTGCATGAGTGGAAGTGCTTCTATGCTTTCTCAAAATTCGGTGTGCATATAAACTTTACTAACAAGTCGACTAAGGTCTTCAAAGACTTGCCATTGCAACATCGCTAACAGTGTCTTTGGCTAGGCGCCTCTTCCGAAAACCTGTTCCACCTATAATATTTACTTTCTGTATTATTCTGGCCTCAATTTCAGCTCATCTAAAACGTTGTAGAGCACATAAATAAGGACATTCTTAGTAAGGAGCATGCTTGTGCTTATAAACGGGTACTGTATTCGTTAGATTCTTCTTGAAGCAGAATCAGTCAGAGTGCCGAACGAACTGAAATCAAATCGAAAAATAAAATAAAACTAAGCTTAACGATCAATTCTGTCACTGTCTGGAAATAAAGAACATTTCTTGGAAGGGAATGCAATGGTGTTTTTTCAGGTTCATTTATATTACTGCATCTCATCTATTATGCACTGCGAAAGTATAGTATTTAGTTGTTCGAAGTTAAGTAAACCCACTGTATATGGGGTGTGAATAAAACAAGCAAATATATTAGCATTGTGCAAAGCAAGTTTCATTTCGCTTGCCTTTTTTTCTACTCAACATCATATGCGTAATGTGTCCACAGAGCATAGCACTACCAGTCAGACGAATATTATGCATAAATGATGGAGCATGATGTGCACGCATTTTTTAATATTGAGGAAATTTTGAAAGGACCTTGTGGTTTGCTACTAGAAACCAAGCAAAGATGACGGGCAAATAAGTGTAAGGAGCAATTTGTTTGCTAACCAATCAATCAAATCAACAATCGCTGCATGAAGTTTTATGAAATATGCAAAGTCGATGAGTAATGCATATAATAATAGCCTTGTTAGCTTGAGTGCTAATATGCCATGCAAACATATAACCATATAGACACATACGCACACTCAAGAATACTAGCAATTGTTAGCAGATTTAGATATATTAAACAAGCGATTTCTAAAGGATTTGAACTGTAAATTAGGATGAAATGATCCCTTTAGAGAGAATTGAGGATTTAAATGATTTAACATATAAGTTACCTTATCATTTCAAAACGACTCTTGCAAATGCATCCAACAAATCACTGATGGTGATTAATTACAGTCCTTTCTACTAATGCAGTATTTTGGGCTCGTTTTCAAATTTATAAGTTTTTCAAAAATTTGTCCGCTACTCAAATCCAAAAATATTCGTATCGGTGAATAAAAAATTATCCACCACTATGAATATTTTTGAGAAGTTGTCCCCTAATTTATTTGAAGACGGCCCTCAATGTCGCCCTCAATTATGTGAGAGAAAGTGATACACACAACGATATACTTATGAACGGAATGATAGTTGTCCAAAAAAACATTTATAAAAACTAATTTGCCCTAAACGTTATTCGTCGTCATCCATCGAGTTGAAATTATGAGGACTCTCAGAGCACTCTTGCATGAAAGTAAAATTGAAGTGATCGTATTGCTGTCACAAAATGCTACTTTATGACGTGCAAATGACAATTTCACCACTCACTGATGGCACAAGTAATCTGCGACAACAGTTTGCCGCAAAACACAGTAACCTTTTTGCGAAGACTGATTCCAAAATTTCTGAGAAAGTTTCGTTTGGCGAACAGGATCTCATTTCATTTCAATTCTGTGATGATTAGTTAGATTCTTGTCGTATCCTTGGTTCCGCTGTCATTGATTCAACTAGAAATTGGCCACCAATCAACAAGTAGGTGATTATTTCAAGTTTTTGATCAAAACAGACTATTGTCCTTTCATGCCCAATATCCTGCATTACGCTGAGGACAGTTCATAATTTATGTATGGACGCATGATCTATGAACATGACCTATATGACCGTGATGTGACCTAAAGAGCTTTTTTCCCTTTTCCAGTGATCGTCTGTGCACAGGTCACCCTTGCCATATCGCGATCATCCGCCTCTGTTATCTGCATGATTCACATTGTCATTTATGCCATTCAAAACAGTGTGGTGTATAATCGACGGATTCCTGACCAGATGTCCAGAGTGATGCCGATGCGGGCCAATTCCTTGATTTTTTATCCATGGATATTTTCATAGAAGCTTATCCCTCCCTTCTCCCTCCCCGCTAGGCCCTCGCCTTCCCAAAACTCTTTTCCATATCGTCACTCGAGAACGGTTTTGATTTTTTATTGGAAGCAACTGCGATGGAAGGCTTCTTTCTACAACATGATGTACTTTATATATTCAATCCACAAAAATTAATGCACATCAGGAGATTATTGTAAAGAGGAGGGAAAAAAACTAGAGGAAATTTTTTTTAAAGGAATTTATGTCGCATTTCTTGCCCCATGAAGTGGTCGGTTTTCCCCCTTTTGCTTTGCTGAACACAATTGGAACAGATGCCTCCATTACCAATAACGCATCAGTGGTTGTCATAATTGAGCCCCTTGATCATGCACTTCGCAGTGTATTTATTTACGTGACTCTCTTTCGATGGAAGCAGAAGTCTTCTAGCATTTAGTCTGCTAGTTCATTTTTCGCATACAATCGAGAGTTAAATCAGCCATGGGTGGAATTTTCTTCTAAACGGCACCGGTATGTTTTCTAATTGCGATTCCGATTTATGAAAAAAAACATATATTGGTGGAAATATCATCCGCTACCGATCGTGAGCAGTTGGACTGAATCATCCAATGAATCGGCTCGGTCGATTTTGCGCGCTGCGCCTTGTAAGGTGCTGCGCCGATAGCCGTTATATGTTATTGTCATTTTAACAAGCTTATGTATTCAAAGTAGTGTTAAGGTGTTTATAATTCAAATTATCACTCTGCGTTTGGACCTTTTTTCTCGGCAGTGTTGGTTGAGGCGAGCAGTACGCGTGAAACTGGAAGAATCTTAAGAGTAACGACGTGCCTCTTCGTGAAGGGACGGAACAGTGAGGGGTGGGCTAGCGAGAAGGACGGTAGACATTCTGGTACTCCATCAAAAAATGTCGCTATGAGAACATCTTTAAAAGGCTTATGGGGCACACACACAAATATTGCGCAAATGAAATCGAAGTGCATAGGATTGACTAACTTAGGCATAAAGAATAACTCAACATATTCGAATTCAGTAAAGCAGTCAACGGCGATGGTACTTCTAAAATCTATTTTTCCGTAAGTTACTTAAATGTCAAGTATTAATGAAGAAAACGTGCACATGATTAGCTCGTTTGCAGATTTGTACACTAGCAGTTTGTGTATGCTCAAGTTTACGGTGATTTCATGATAGCGATTCTCTAAAGTACCTTGATTGTCACCACATCAGGAGACTGAAAGGGCTTTAAAATGTTCACTTCCTGGTATCTGACTAAACAATATTCATTACCCTATCGAAAGCTAGAATATACCGCTCACTTCACTTTTCGACAAATTTATAAATTCTTTGATGAGATATTAGGAATTGAAATTTGAAAACGAATCACTGACTGTTGTTATGGATATTACATTCAAATACTTGAAGTTGATGGTGATTACGTCGCATCATTGCTTTTGCATGATGCGTCATGTGAATTTTCCAATAAAATCACTTATGCTCTTATGTGCAAGTAATAAAAAAACTCTTCATCACCTACATGACGAGATTCCCATTACATCAGCCGTGATTTCTGCTGATTGTACCACACGAAATTTCCAACGTTATCCATTGGCGTCAACAAATATTTTCTCTTTCTTTTATTTCTTTTAATAATATTCCTTTTCAATTTACAGTCCTGCATCAACTTAATTCGCAATTTACAGTTAATTTACATTCCCAACAACATTTCTTTTAAGTAGACTTTTTTGTTTAATTTATACGACAATATTTTATTCACATATTTATATTCCACTTTTTTCGCTTTCATTTTGGTGGCGCAAACGGTTAATTTCGTCTCTCTCTTCACTAAGCACTGATTGTGTGGAAATTTTCTTTCAAATGATCTATTTCAAATATATTCACAAAAATAATGCATAATAAATTTTAAATCCTATGCAATTATGTGTTATATGATGACGAAATCATAAGTAAAATGACTATAATAATCTGTTATTGGAAATCTTCGAAATTCACACACTGAGAAAGCTGTCATTCAGTTTATTTGAAAGAAAAACTATGATATGATTTATGATAGAAAATACACTGTCGAAAACAGAAAAAACTGGATTGTTGAAATGAAAGCAATTTTTAAAATTTTCTCCTTGATGAACAATATCAACACAATGACAATACATCGTACATATGATTTTTGTCGAATTCTATTAAATAATAACAAAAAAAGTTACTTTTACTTCAAATGAACAAAATTCGTTGTTACATTTTTGTCCGTGTAAATAAACTCTCATATTTCCGGTTGAGGTTATTCTTGCATAGTCGAACAAAAAATGTTTCACTGTTTTGTTCATACTCTTCCGACTTATTTCGTCGTTGAAATATACAACAATTTGAAGTCACTGAAACAGAATGAAAAAAAAAAGAACGAAAGGGGTGGATCACTTCTGCAGCTGGAGGGGCGTGGTAGTGAAAAATTTCATTGAAGCGTTTTGCTGTAGTTATCATTTGTAATTCTGCACCAATCGTGAAACGAAGTTTTCATTGCCAAAAGTCTTTCGTCCGATTTCTTGAGGATTTCGCTCCTCGGTTAACCATATCATCTGCCAAGATTACTGCTTCGCATATTCTTCTATTGCCTAGAAAAGAATATGGAAAATTATGAGCGGGAGGTTATGCAAAATTCGCGTCCTTTTCATTCACTTTTGAAGTTTTCAACTTGTAAAGCATATAGGTTGATCGTGTCTGAGTGTATGTACATGTGTATGGAGCTGTGGGTGTCTGTGTACCTGACATTTTGGCCTGGGGAATCACCACTCATAGTGCTCCAGCGATCTATTAATCTTCACTGTAAGATAAGCCTTATAGCAAGAGTTAAGTTGTTCTACTAACCTTCTTAATGAGAGCTGAATGTGCATTTGTGGCTGAATGTATTTCGCGATCAGTCCGATAGCATTCTACACCCAATCAGACTCATACTTCACAACGGGTCGCACTCATATGTAATCAGCTACGTTGACAAAACAAATTTTCGTTGAATATTTGCAAGAGAGATGAGTTGAATTAACCAATGGGTGTACTATGGCGGATATTCAATAAATTATTTGAAATTTGCGATATTGGTTAAACTCGCGAATGAAACCGCAAAGGTGCATATCGTACCGCCATTTCTTCAATGCTTTCCACCTATTGTGTGAAAAGAATTTCAAGTCATTTATCCACATTCATAGCGAGACCTTTTGTTCGAATGCACTGAATGCAGTTTCACTGCAAATTTTTGTATTTTTCCCCATTGAAACTATAAGCATTTCTCTTCCACGCAATTTGTTTATAGCATATTCATGAATGCACAAATTAACTGTAATTAGATAATGTTTTTAAGACCATAAAAACCATCACAGTCCCTAAGTGATGATTTTCGAATATGTCTCCAATGAATTTCGATCGGCTTTTTTCTTTGCAAATAATCGCAATTATTTTATCTATTTCTGCAGTTAAAAGTTAAATTAAGCTAGAGGACGTGACAAATTAAAGGAATTCACGGGACTGATTTCTTAGTTCAAGTGGCATTAAGAGAAAAGAAAAGTCCAGTCATTTCTGGATTATTTAATTTCGTCGTATGCATCAGGAGTTGAGCAAATGAAAACGAAAGAGGGAGGCGATAAGCGAAGGGGAGAAGAAGAGAGAGGCGAAGCTGGAGGGGAGGGAGGGAGGAAGAAGAGTGAGTGGGACGAGCAACTAATTTTTAAATGTGGAGTAGTAAATTCTAAATGTAGTGCAAGAAACCCAAACGACAATTGCGATCTAAATTAGTGTATGCCGATAAGCATCTAGAATACGCTTTTCTCGAACGAAGCATGAAATTAATGTGACATTGCTGAACTTAATTACGCTTCACTGTTAAGCATTGCTGCTTTCAGCTCTTCATATTCTTTTCTAGATGACATTCACTACACATAAATAGATATATGAAACATTTCTTATATAATCGGATGAAACAGTTTTATCGCATTAACTTGTTGAACTATCGGCTTATTTGAAGTATTAATAATAAAATACGTGGACTGTTTTCTTGCCTCACTTTACGGTATATGCGTTTAAAAAGTATTTATCAATCATTTTGCAGTGAACATTTGAACAGAAATTATACAGCACTTTTGATAAGTGAAAGAAAAATTTTGCTTCACATCAAAGCCATCAAAAAAGCAGTAAACATTCCATCTGCATGATAGGCGTAACATTTTATTTTTTGGAATCGGAAGCAAATATCACTGTTGATAACAGAGGAGTGCATTCTCTTAATCTAAAACTATAGGCTTTTTTATAATTAATGCGCACAAAAATTTTACATTTCATGAAAAATCGAATTGTCTTGCTATCTTCCTTGTCTTGCTCAATTTGAATGGCAAACATGCAAAAATCCAAAAATCAGAGCTCCATGATCTTCTTAATGACCTCCTCTTGAAATTTCATTTTCTATGCGCTTTTAGAAATTTATTTTCTCTATAAAAGTGCATTATAGCGGCGTCGTATATCTGCGCACATAAGGGTATTTGTCTGTGTGTTTATTTGTTTGTCCGACTGTTGTAGCTCGCTAATTATGGAATGTAAATTCAAGAAATTTGGTAGACATAATCTATTCAATAATATGAGTTTCCCTAGAGTAGCTCACAATGATCTAATGATATCGGACCGAACCATGGGCATTTGCGCCATTTCTTGGTTTACGCCATTTTACGTTGTTTTTGATTTATGTCAAAAGGAAACAATTATTTCGATTTCTTGCCGACTTCCCATAGACAAACCGTTAATTTTGTTGCTTGAAGAATCTGTTGTATAGCCACTCTTTGAATTATTGATTACCCTTTCGATTGGTTATGATATATAACCAATCTACGGAATAATATATTCGCTTAGGTGAAGAATAGCTTTTATTAGCAGTTATGCAACTTTATCAATAAAACTTTTTTAAATCATTGAAATTAACCAAAATTTTGACGCATGTTACAGGCAATATATTGAATAAGTGTTATTTGAGCAATTAATTGAGCAGTAAACCTGCCAGGGATTTGAGCAGTGAATGCTACGCCTATTGGTTTTTTTACTTATGCAACTCTCATTTCCCTCAAATAAATTGTGGCTGCATTCATGGTTATTATCCGTCATTCGGAAATTATGAATACAAGCTGATATGGAGAAAAAATATTTGATGCAAAGATATTTCTTCTATGCAAATGTTTTTTTAATCAATCAATAAGCGACAACATGTTATAAAATACGAAAATGAAATGTAAAATGCTCTAAACCAAAGATTCTTCATAGAATGAGGTTGTGTTAATTTCTCAAGGTTATGACGCTTGTGATGTGGCAAATGATGTTACGCATCATTTTGAGTTCTTGCCGATTTTTGCGAATAAATCGTCAATTTTTATTTGCCTCACCAATTGATCTCTATAATCGAGTTTGGCGCCCCGAGTAACACAATCTTAATTTTTCTTATTTTGCATCACCATATGTAGCTTTTTGTTATAGTCGTCCATTGTTCGGTACAGGAGGGAGGGGTGAAATGGGGGTGGGTGGGAAATTCCAAAGTTTTAGTCGTTTTGTTCACCACGCCAAGTTTGAAGGTTTTGCTCATCAGAAGTTTTTTTGACATTAAAGATTGTAAGATGCATGTTGCTCCTGCTAATTTGTAGCTTTCAAAATTCCACCATCCGCCTAGTGTGGTTTGAATGTTGTAGTCTTCGCATGTTTGCATTTGTAGGACGCATTTGGTGCAATCGTACCCCTGTCGAAGTATATACCTCTATGTCCTTCTGTCTGTTTTTTTTTTGACAATTTGGAATGCGTCTGTTTTCTGCTAGGTATTTTCAGCTTGGAAAATATTTAAATTAAAGTTATGAAGTTTAGTGAGTATAACGTACAGATAAGATCAACACCTCTTGAATCAATTTCCATCAGTCTCAAAGCGAGCTTCGATAATAAAAACTCTCCGAAGGTTTCTCTGCAAAAGGACACTGCAATATCGGTGCAGTCGTAAAATGTGCTGATTGCACGTCATTCGCAAAAGATCTGTGTGAGTGACTGGATTCATCGAAAATACGGATGCATTGCTGCCCGTTTTTCATTATTTGTTTTTGAAATGGGCTGGTCTCTGGAAGGGAATTGCAATTCGCACATAGTGTTGACCTATAGGGTATACCTTTCCTTTTCGTGGGAGACTATGCTAAGAATCATTTATGTACACATATAACTTATTTCTTGTCGAATTACGATTCTTATAAAATCTTAAGAATTAAAAAAAATAGCTATTTGATTCTTGTTGATGTTTTTCATTTTCAGTTTATGAAAATATATTCTAGATAATATTGAAAACGTATACAGAACGTCTCTTCTCAAAAGGAATGGATCTTTTCGGTTCATTACGTAGTTGGAGAATGAAGGCATCATATCTAGGAATGGCTTTGTGTAGAAGGCATTGTTGAGATGAGAAAACAACTTCAGAAGAGATCAAGGGCATCTTTCAAATTTTCGACTACAGCAAAATTATCTAGAAAATTACGACAAAATCGTCTGCATTCACATAACTTTTTCCTAAGAACTCTATTTGACATAGACTGCTGAACTTTAGAGCAATTTTTGTGAGATGAATAGCATCCAAATAATCCATATAAATTTCTAGAAATTTAGAATGTTTGTGAAACTCACTGGTGCGATATTCATTTAGCCTTCAATGAATAATATCTTTTTTTCTCATCTAATAAAACTACTTCATACGTCACCAAAACATTAAGGGTGTCTCAAATACGTCATTGACCTAAAACAAATAGAAAGAGAGGAAACATGTCATGTGCTATGTGTGCATTTTATGAGGAGTAATTAATCTATAATCCTCTATAAATAACTGTTCATTCATAAATTTCCCCTAAAAAATTTTTTCTCTATAACAATTTATTTTTCGCTACTTTTCATTCATCGCATGGCAGATAGCAAAGAAATGTTTTACAATAATGTGCTTATTAAACGTAGCACAGTTACGTGACTACGAAAACTACTGTTTTGCCGTTCGCTTCTAAATTATTTTTCACTTTCACGAATTACTAAACTTATGTGTTACTTCGTAAGAAAAACAACAGGCAATCTGAAAATCTAACAAACAAGTGAATGCAATATTTTTCACTCAGTTGCGTTCTTCAACACATAATTCGCTAATATAAGATAATCCTCGCACACTGAATTTCCTCCTAGCTGCTGTTTCATTTCGCAGCTTTCTTATCAATTGAGCTTTATAGCGTTACTTACTCATGTGATTCCTTTCAGCGTTGTTAACGAGTAAAAAACAATATTTTTTCCGTATAAATGAATACAGTATTTTATCATCGCTTATCCTTTCTCATGTTAACAACAGTTTATATGTTCTAAATGAGGATAATTTTTATATCGTACGATTGATTTATTTGATGTCTTCGACATCTATCAGCCATTAAGGCAAAATTTGTTGCATTATCCATTAGGAATAATTATTATCTGACTGAACAAAAACTTTAATTTTTTAATTTGAGAAGAGCACTCTCAAAAAATCAACTAAAACATAACTGTGACATAACCATTTTCATTAATTTCCATAACTTTATTGCAAAGTAATCGTAAAGAAAAGAGAGAAGGGTAAAGCGATGGCTAGAGAGGTCGAGAAGTATGTAATACTGTTGCTTTGATTCAACACTCCTTTGAAATTATGCATATGTGCATTGCTCGAAAAGTTATTTCTATCTGCACAAGAATTTGTTAGCACTCGAAATAGGTTTTTATTTGAAATATCTAAGCAATTAGTTGAAACGTATTCAAAACTTTAGAAAATATGCAAGAAGATAAGATATTCTGTGGATTCCACATTGAATTTTCGACTTTGCGATAAAACAACATTCGCTACAATTGCACCTTTTGTAATAAAATACTGTAGAAGAACTAAAGTTGCACTAATGAAATTTTCCTTTGTAGAACCAGTTAAACAGAGCTCTCAAATACTCAACAGTTTTCTCAGCGAAAACCTTGTAGATATTCGTGATCCATAACTATATTATATCAGCTATTTCAAATGTAATCATAAAAGACATACGACTTTTCAAAATTATTCACAGAAATTCTCTTTTTAAAGTTAATAAATTTAGACTCTTTAAGAATAGAAAATAATATTT
The DNA here is from genome assembly GCA_037389465.1 of Baylisascaris procyonis. Taxonomy (NCBI): domain Eukaryota; kingdom Metazoa; phylum Nematoda; class Chromadorea; order Rhabditida; family Ascarididae; genus Baylisascaris; species Baylisascaris procyonis. The sequence goes on from JAZARR010000221.1 coordinate 1,063,033, forward strand.
AATATAAACTCTCATCGACCTAAAATAGCCTCGAAAAGTTAATTACAGCGGCATCTAGAAAAAGTATGTAAATGTCAACAATTTAAAGACTTTGCGAAATAAACGTTGATTGCCCGAGAGAAGTATTTGTTATCGGATTATCGGGTTATCAGATTAAAGGTCGCATTAGAGCAGATAATGGACCTGTGATCACAAACAACCGATGCCTTATTGATGAATGATCCAATTATGCTATTCGACCTGCTGGAAAACCTCAAATAACTATACCTTCATACGGAACCTTTTACGGAATCTAATCGCATTCAGAAATTAAGCATCAGTGTCAAGCGATCAAAGGATGTAGTCATATTCCATAAAAAGAACAATTTACAAAAATAGACGGATTACGAAAAAAACCGGTTTAAAATATGATTGATGTGCAGCTCGCGTCTTGAAGATTTTCCAATTTTCATCGTTGTTTAAGAAGGAAGTAGAGTGCTACCAGAAGTATTTGCTATTCTTTAACTTTCCAAAAATCCTTTCAAGTTTAGGTATATAAGCAGAGCTAACGAAAACTGACACTACTATCGATACAAAATAATATTTTGCACTTTGTAAAAAGTAATTTTGGAAATTAGCACGATGTTACAAGTTCAAGATGTTGAAAAACTTTAAGGAATCGTACGCTGTTATGGATGCAAATGCAATAAAAATATCAAATCTATTATAATGGCGGAACTATCTACGTCCTTATCACTATCAATCTTTCAACAATTGTCACATCTAAAAGTTAACTACTTTAATCATATCTATCTAACAGTTTCGAAGCATATATGTAAAATATCATAAGAATAGAACGTTATTTGTTCAGATCACTAAGAATTTAATGAAAAAAAAATATTTGTTGGTCACATTTAAAAGCGATACTGGTCCCATCATAAAAGGGAACTGCATTAATTCTGCTATTATGTTCTGACAAAAATTATCCGAGTTCCCATGGAGCAAAGATTGTGGATCTTGCCCTATCTATAGTTTAATATGAATTCTACAAAATCCTTATCATTATTCGGCGTACTTATACTAATGCATTCTCCGCAAAATAACTAGAGGAATTTGTGTTAAAAAGTTAGAAAGTGCTATATTTATATCAAGCAAACATGTCTCATTTGTTGGATATAAGTTTAAATATTATTGACGGTGGTTTCGAAAAGCAGTGGATATGATGAACTCTGCACTGCTTAATTTCTCACCCCTTTCAATCTCTCTCCAATTTTCTTCAGTTCAAATTCCTTCGTCTTCTTCCATTTCTCCATTTTGTTTTCCTTAAGTTTCAGTGCATTTTGTTATTTTGCACGAATGTTTCATTAATAACTCTGCGTTTTACACTTTGCTACTTTCCCTTTCCATTGTGATGGTTTAAAGAATGGACAAAAATTATTCTGAATCGTTCATTTTAAATAATGCTCTTTTGCAGCAAAAGGAAATTTCTAAGGAAAGATTTCGTAGCAACAATGAATATGAAAATAATACAGTAAGATGCAGATGAACTTGAATACAAAAAATGGTGATGTTACAAATAAAAAATGGTAATGCAAAATACTGGTAATGAAAAGTTCATTGATACAAAGAAAAGTTCAAGCCAAACCCAAAATCATAATTTGAACAATCTTCATTCGAAGAAATACGCCCAACGAGTATCATCGAGTACTTCCTCAAGAAATAGTATAATCAATTTTGAGCTTATTTCTACTGCTCGTTCAAATGGCAATAGTTCAGATGGGCAAAGAAGTTTCAAATGTTTGACGGAATTCCTCTTCAGCGAGACATATATAGCGAAATCAAAAACCGTTTGAATTGTGAAAGCAACTTTACGAAAATTCCAATGAAACAATTTGATATGCGGTTTCTTTGTATATGACAGTTACAAGTTTCTATTCCTCGGGGTGTTTAGCCGTTGAAATGATGCAGCTGAAAAGAGAGCAAAGTTTTGACACGATATGATTTTTCCCTGCTCTAACATTTTATTTTCAAATCCGTCAAACCCTGGTACTTTGTTTGATTGCATATTGGCGAAGGTCTCAAGAAATGTCAACGTTGAGCTCATCCAGCTTTACCCTCCCCAGCTTTCCATGCATCCTCTTTTACATTGAAATGGTGCTCTCTGATAACATCTATCCATTTTTATTTAAGAACAGCCTCATCAGCCCTACCAAATATGGCTTTCTGCTCGGTCGGTCGGCCATTTCGCAGCTAATAACGTCAATGAGTGATTGGAAGTGCAGTTAATCAAAGAATACAAACCGATGATGTAGTATATATTGAGTATGCTAAGGCTTTTCGCGCAAGCTACAAGCGTGTGATGTTTGCTGTTCGTTGTAGAAGCTGCTCAAATGCTTTCTTGTCAACCTTTTCAGTAGGAAGTTTATTTTCCAGCAGTCGTCATATAATCAGTAGGTTCCTCAAGGGAATGTCCTTGTCCGCTGCTGTTCATATTGCATATAAATGATGTGTTCGATAACTTGTCAAGTGTTTGCAAACGTTCGCAGGTGATCTGAAAGTATATCACCCTATCCATGATACCGCCATCGATTTTCACATTCTGCAAAGTAACCTAGATGTCTTTGGAGAATAGTCAAAAGCTTGGCAGCTAGATGTTTCGAATGGGAAATGCCGGGTTCTTCGAGTTAACTATCCTCATGATTGCTTTCTACGGTTGGATGACAAGGTTTTGGCATCTGTGGACAACGGGAATCCACGATCTTGGAAGCATGACATGTCCTGATTTACACTGGAGCTTGCACTGCACTGAAATTGCTGCGAAAGCGTTAAAGGTGGCCAACTGCATTCTGTGTGCTTTGCAATGAAAATGCATCGAACATTCCGTAAAGCGCATATTGTGTACTGCCGTCCTATTTTGGAATATTGTACGCATGTTTGCTCATTATATCTTTTGAGTGATATAAAAATTATGGAAAACGCGCAAGGATATTATATGCGTACAGCACTCCGTAAATTGCTCGCTGGGCAATATATACCTGATTATGAAGCCAAGTTAAAGATATTTAATTTTGAACCGTTGGATTACTGTCAGCTGAAATCGGATCTCATCCTTTGCTTCAAAATCGTCAGATGTTTTTCCATGTGCAGCTGGAAAGCCTGTTCAGGCTCCTGATTCAGCGTAAGCGTCGGCCACATGATTATCAATTAGGCGCAAAACCTGCTCTAGAACAGCGTCCTTTATAGCTTCCAGTTCAGTGTTGTCCGCATTTGGAATCAGCTGCCTCTAAGATCGCAAAAGCACAAAACCTTTCTGTATTCATGAGCCACCTCGAATCAATTGACCTAAGAACAATCAGCTATCTGATGTGCTGGTTCCGTTGTACTCCATTTTGATCTCACTTCGATCTCCTATTTTTGTCCTTATGTCCTTTGCATATTTCTTTTCTTGACATGCTTGCGTTATTATAGCTACCTGTACATAACCATTAAATGTGTTATTTTCCCGTGTTCATTGCTGCTATATTCGCGCATGTCATTGTTCTATGATTTCGCTGCACTGTATGTACTCCACTGCTTATTGCATTTTTCTTTATTCTCACAATTTGAATAAAGATTCTTCTTCTTCTTCTACACTGAACTGTTGTCTCTCTGATAGCACCTATCCATTACATTTATTTCCAGCATGTCTTGTTCAAACAGACAGCCTCAAGGAGTTTCCTGATGTTCCTGCGACTCAATGGAGAACATCGTTCAGCTGGCGAAAGCAACAACGATCTTCATAACATCCTTCCTAGAAATGAGGAAATCGGCGAAAATCTTTACGAAGACCCGCTTACCCCCTAAGAAGAGGTTGAGCTTAGAAGACCTCCCATGAACGCGCAAGATTTTTTGGGAGCGGACATTGCCACTGCCATATAGTCTAAAATCAATGGATAATCTCTGATCGATGTTCTTAATATGTACATTCTACGCCGTAGATGTAGTAAGGTTTCATTTAATGCTATCAATGCGCGGAAATTACGATACATTAAGATCCCATTTCCAATGACGCGAAAAGCACTTGAATGACAGCAACGGAAAAAAAGCAAAATCAGCCTTTTATTTGCTTTTCACCTGAATCATTCACTGGTACTAAGACAGAACAAATAATAAAACGATTACGACAAATGATACTTAAAAGTTGCTTTACAAATGGCGGTAGGATTCGTTCTTTTTTGAAAAGATGGAGTAGAAAAGCACTGTGCTGCCGTAAGCCGAGAGTGGATATTTCAAATGAGCTGCGGTATTTGAAACAATGAGCCATCTTCTTTTCAGCCAGTATTCGCTTCTTACAGATTGCTGTATATTTTTGGAACCAATGCACCTTGGCAGTGCTGATACAACAGGGACTGGGCTGTTTGAGGCTGGGCGACTGCTCCAGTTATTTGAATTCTCAGTGAGAGGTTTGGCTTCTATGGTAAACACGACGAGAAGGAAGAGTTTAGACCCGGTCGGTTACTCCAATTGCTCAAATTTGGAGGGCTCAGCAACTCAGCCAAAGTGTAACCATTTCAGGCACTACGAAACCACACAGAATGGCGAAATTACTGCGTTGATTTGAAAGTCGGGCGGAAGAGGGAGGTGAGGTAGTGAAGGAACGAAAGGAAGTGATGCCAGGTGATTGGCATGCAGCCATTCTCAGTTCTGTGCTTGAAGAATAGACATACATGTGTCAGCCCTTTATTTGCTTTTCGTGAACGTTTTCACACATGAAGGCCGACTTCAATCTTACTCATACAATGATGACGTTTGGCGACTAGTGAAGATGTTATACAGATGAGGATCTGAATCCCGGACCCTCATCTGTGTGAACAACTCTTCAAAGCGATTGAGCCAATGCGGTTGCTTTCGTACGTCACAATTTGTCAATTATTGCCGTTAATTAACAAATGCCAGTGCTAATAGTGCACCTAACGCATATGACGTAATAAATTCGGTAAGCGCGCGTTGCCCATTATTAGAACACAACTAATTCACTTATGACTGGGTGGCATAACACGTGATTTATTCTTTATAATAATGAAACTTTGGTCTGGTTTGGATTTAAATCACCCGAATCAGGTCCGAAATGGTTTTGGTGATATTATATGGCGTTGGCCACATCTATGCGCGTGTGCATGTTGCAGTCGTATGGTTTTTGTTTTTTTCTTAAATCATATTGCCAAGGAAACTAGGTATGCCATTTGATAGATATAACTTGGGCATAGGACAAAATTTGCACATTCAAATTCAGCTCCAGCAATCAACTGTTTCATGTACTATACTACTTCCGACTACGTAGTCAGTACTGAAGGTTTCGGTATTATGGTCTAGCTCATCTCAGCAGATAGATCTTGTTGGACTGATATTATTTATCGATACCATTAGAGCAACTTTTCCATCAGATGTGACTTCACGTTTGTGATATCATCATTTATCAATCACGTTGGAGGGCAGTGAATCTTGTATGTGCATCGTTTCCACTCGAAACTCTATTTGACTTGGAATCGTGTTGCAATATCTTCACGTTCCCTCATTCATTTAGTGCACTTCTAAAGAGTTGCATTTGCACAGAGTAATACAATGACTTTTATCCATGCGCATGCGTTAGCCTGTCTTTAAATGTCGGTGTTTGGTGACCACTGAAGCCACAAAACTTGAATACGAAATTTCACTTAAAAGATGAGATTTCAGTGAGTGTAATCTATATCAACATTTGAAACTGATTCATCAACTTGGATAGTTAGAGACAGTCATTTCAAAAATGCGTCAAACGTCGCAACGCAAAAAAAATTAGCCCATTCTAGAAGATTACACTAAGCAAACAGTTTAGTAAGAACGCACTTGTTTGCATTGTTGCACATATTTTATGGGGATTTTTGGCCACTGAGTCGCCAAAGTGCGTATTTTACAATCTGCTGTAGCACAGATTTTCCACTTTTTTTTCTTTGACGAAGCCTTGCTGTTCATTAAAAGGGTGCTAAAAGTCCATTAAGCGTCCGCTTAAATGCTTGTGTACCTTCTGCCTAGGCAAGTGGGTTTTTCACATCGTTTTGATGTTACATCCATACGCTCTGTCATATTGATGCGACCGGCCTCACTTCATTTCAAGACGAATTAACATATGCGGTATTAAGAATTCCAAGAATATGTCTAATCGATTCACGACTATGCCAGCAAAAGGAAAGAGATATTTCTGTCAACAGTTATGGGCTCGGAATTTTTGTTCACCCACCATAAACGCAAGTAACATCCTTGCATCAGAGAGGAACGAAGGAAGAATGAGGCAGAGAAAATTTTTCACAAGAACGTCGCATACGTCTATCGTTATGACCTCAATACCCCTTCCTCCACCCTCCTCCCATTCCTTATATATAATAACAGTACAACCGAAATGTGTGATCAATAGCCGATAGCAAAATTTGTTGGAAATCGGTCAAAGCAAACATTATATAAGTTGAAAACGTCGAAAATTATGTACAGCTAGATCGCTAGCCATGTTTCCTATTTACTGTTTGTAGCAGAAAGTAACGGACAGCTATTGCAGTGAAATTGAAGTGGGGATATTTGCAAAAATCATAACGGACACAAAGAGCGGTCTTCAACTGTGTTGCAGAATCGAGCACAATCCTCGTGTTTTCATCTGCAACAAGGTGAAAGCAATAAAAATGGCCAACCAGCAGCTTACAATTTCCACACATTCAGTCACCTCTCCACTCAAGCGTTCATTAACCACATTAACAAATATCTCCCTAAGGAATACGATTGTTATTACCAGCTCCATGACGAAGTGCAGTCTTATTTTACACCTTCTCCACATCCGCTTTACGGGCAATTCACCAATTGATTCCTATATCAGCATCTATTTTGGTATCATCGAAAAAAAACGCTGATACTGTGGCCATCCTCTTAATCAACCCATTTCATTTTATCCATTTGTGGGTTAATGTGCTCGTGAGTTATCCTATCTCGGGGTGTACCACTGTTTTACCTTCCCTACAACCCCACTCCTGGATTATCCCGCTCATCGGTGATAATAACTACAGATTATCTCCACTTGTGCAGTGTATCTCTTGCGCTTTATCTTTCTTCCGGGACGTCCTACCTGTATGTGATCATGGCTATCCATCTCCCGAGTCACTCTGTCCGCGGTTTATCCCATTTCTCGTTTAGCTTACCCGCAGGTTAGTGCGCATGTAGGTTGCCCCTCTTGCAGGTTATCTCAGTTGTAAGTTATGCTACTTTCGGGTTATCCTACCTCTTCTTCACCCTCCTTTCTCGTATCTCAGCTCCGCCTTCTGTCACCAGTATGATACCTTACTTGCGGTATTCCACTTGTGAATTATTCCATTTCTGAGCTATCCCAATGGTTAGCCACCTACATTAGAGATACCTGCTCCTGAGTTATGGTATTCCCGGTTATTCTGCTAGATCGTCTTACCTTATCCCGCTCATTTGCCACCATAGTCATAGATTATCTCAACTGCCTGTTGCACTTCCTGCACCTTGCCTTATTTCTCAGTTATCTCAATTGTGCGTTATTATCCTTACGGACAAAGTTCTTAGCACTTATCTCACCCGCAGATTCTTCTACCTGAAGCTATTCCACTTGCGAGTTACCCCACTTTTGAGTGTTACTATCCGCGAGTTATCATTTTTCACATGTAGGTAGTCTTACAATAAGTGTACGTTGCCTTTCTTGTGGCTTATGTTGCTTGAGGATTCTCTACATTATTTGCCAGTCATCGCTCTTGTTTGCCATCCTACTTGGTAGGTTGTCTCACCTTTGGTTGGCTCACTTATGAGTTATCCTGCCTGCGGATGATACTTATTGTAGGTCGTATCTTTAGTATGCCCTACTGAATACAGATTTTTGACTTATAGGTCACCCTCCCATTCGTGATTACTGTTGACCACATTCCCAAGTTGTTTATAAACACAGAAGGCCGATCATATGCATCCGATGGCAGGAAAACTGTCTAGTGCGCACAGATTTCTCACATAATTTGCAGATTTGCTGAGAAAAAGCGGATCATACAATTCAACGTCTATGCATTTGCTTTGCACACCTTTTTCTTTGTTTGTCTTGTGGTTTCATCTAAAGCAACATTGAAATTACAGCTTAGAAAGCTGCTAGTTTCAAACCCTTACAACGTGTTTCATGCAAATGGGCGTTCAAAACTTGCCAAAAAAAAAAATTTGCCCGATTCTTGCGCCCGTCTGGTAAAAAAACAGTTTTTTTTGTGGAACATTTATATAATTGCTCGGATCAGTTCAAAAATGTGAAAACATCTATAAGTGTTAGCTTCTCTCATACAATTCACCTTTTTATTAACATGTTTATAGCTATTTTTGAAACACTATCAACTTTTCGTTCAAATTGCGGACTGTTCCAAAATCAAAGTCAATAGAGTCGATGAGTTGCACTAAGCTGAAATTCAGAATCGGTTCAGTTCATTACGCGATAACTCAATAGGGGTGATAATTAATTCTCAATTTGTTATTATGTTTATGTTAGCAACTAACCATTAAATGTTGTTAGCGTCATTTCAAACCAGTGACGCTATTTCAACTTTAAATCAAGTGTTTATCCATATAATTTCAAATTTAATCAGAATTTAATCACTCCCCATTTAAATATATCGATAATATCCATCTAATTTACGATATTTCCCACTTTCTCATTATTTCAGCAACAGTTATATATTGTCAATTTTTAGATATCTCAATCCTCCTAATTCGATTTTACATTGCTTAACGTCAGTGCATTGCAATAACTATGTAATAATAACTCTGTGTAATAACTAAAATGAGTTGTTTTGACGAAGAGCGGAAATATTGTCAACCCATGACCTTCCATTCCCTGACGTTTTTTCTATCATACTGACTACTGCAGTCGCTTTCATAAGCCATTATCTGCCGATGTGTTCATATTAGCTTTAATATGTAAATAACATAATGAAAGTGCTGAGCACATAACGCCAACAAATAGAGCTAAGACAAACTGATATAATCTCGTCACAGGAAATATTATTTTCATTGTGATTGTTGGTGTTATGCACTCATCACATCTGCTGCTTTATGTGCACACCACAAATTAACGGATGTAAGCGAGCAGTAATGGCGATTGAAATCGCTTAGATTAGCAGAGCATATGCACGGAAAGCGTAGGATCGACGACGGTTCGGGTTCCATTTGAAAACAACAGTGAATTCTTTCTCGAGTCATTTAAAAAGAGTAACTTTTATAAAAAATTATTAACCAATTGTGAATAGATTTGTCTCAAATCTTTACAACAAATTTAATGCTCTATTATAGTGAAGACTGTTTCTTACGAAATGCAATCCACTGCTTAAGCAGTGATTGGCTAATTTCTTGCAGCATTGCGCAGAAGTTTAGAAATGCAGTGCAATGCAATTTTGCAAAAAACGATTGCTTTAAGCAAACTACTGGGCATAGTTTCTTTTCTTCATCTTTTCTTCGTTTTTTTCTCCATCATCAACGATATCAAGTGTGGCGTGGGCACCAATATGCAACAATTAATTTTGGCATCAATATGCGCCGATAAATTTTTTCTTAGCACCAAATACCTCAATAAAAATTGCTTCGGAGCTATTTGTTGATTAACGAAAACCTGCTTTCATAGTCTTATACGCAATATAATTTTAAACGATTTTCCATAGAATAAAATCCACCAATTCGGTAATACAACCATCGTGTTACAAAATCTCACATAATTTGCAAATCTCATCAATGAATGTGAAAAAAAAAAGATAATCCCACAAAAGTGAACTAACAATTGAGTTTGAGCTATCAAGTTGAATTTTTCCATTTCAGAGCTTAATCCTGCTTGCAAACTCAATAGCGTTCGCCGTTGCAATTAGATTGTTATTGACAGATATTTGTATTTCAATCGGAAGAGTTTTGAGATGAAAGAGATCCTTAACAAGTTTATTGTGCGGTGAGCGATTTCTTTTCAGTAGGATGTTTGCAGAATCATTTCCTTGTATATTCAGCATATTTTTGATTGGAGTATTCATCAGGATGTTTCTATTTATGCTTATAGTGTTTCCTGCTGTAATAGGTATATCTGAGGCACATTATGTAAAATGCCCACGAAATTGCGAAGAATCATTCATTAACAACAATTTGCATTTGCGAGCTTTTTACAGTTTTTTTGAGCGGTGCCTTCGTTTATTTTCTACTCCCGGCATGTGTAGTCAAGCTCTTTGGTTTTATATGCGTTCTGTTAGGCATAGAAATGGCAGCACGCAGAACAAATTTTAGCACTGATTAAATGATCCTGTTCAGCATTTCGGAATGAGACGAACTGACCACGTTAAATTGACATTTTGTGTTATTCAGATGCATATTGATGCTTTAAAAGACTGCAACCATGAAATAGCCGCATTATCTATGCTACATGCGGGCAATCACTTAGCTAGAGTAGTTTCTTCTTTAATAACCTTTTCAGCTTATAACGTTTGCAAGTTTTCTAAATGAGCGTACATTAGAGGTGAAGAAACTCTAGAGATGGGATGCTTATAAATGCAAAGGTAGAGCGTTTTTGTTGATTTGTGAAGTTCTTTTCATAAATTTTTTAATGTATTTGCAAAATTATTTGACTCCTCTGGGAAATATTTTCAGTTTTTCGTTTTTTACAGAATTTTATGAGTAGTTGACGAATCAAGCACATCAGCTCTTCTAATTTCAATGATCCATGATGGTAGCGAGTCGTAAATTACGCCTCTTGTTGACATTAGAAATGACAATAAGATCACAGATCAATTCATACTGACAATTTGTATGGCATTCATTGCTTCATAGAATCGTAATGTTTGCGTTTGACATCCCCTTAATGATAGATATAGTAGCCATCATTCAGCATTCCTTTATCTCTTTGCGTAAGATGTATGAATAACAGTAAGGCTCTTGTGCCGTAATAGCAAATAAGCGGCGACGTAGCGCATTCACTGCAATTACGCATCACTCTATATATTGTTGAAGTGCATAATTAAGTAAGCTCGGAGTATTTTTAACTTTTCCTGAGATTATTCAAGTTCATAGATTTATTAGCATTCATTTAGAAGCAGTTGCTTTTCACTCAACCAATTTTAGCATGAATGATTGATCTCAATACCTCTTTTAAAATTTTTATAGATTTAGGGTTTTTATGCAAATTAGCATTTGTTGGATGCATTATATTGATACTCTGCCTGTGCGCAAAACAGGTATGTGTGGGTATGTTTGCTTGTCTCTTAGGTAATTTTGACTAAGAAGTCACTGAAATCTAATGCTAGGAAAATTGGTAAACAGGATGACTATGATATTGGCCTTCAAAAATGGGAATGATTGAATGTGAGCCCAGTTGTATTTTACACCAATGAGATTGCATCTCGTACTAATTGTTAAAGTTATTGGGTTTGCATAATTTGTGTTGTACATGTGTTTTTGTGTTCCGCGTTAAATTTTATCTAGTTCGACCGCTCGCACAGATGTTGTTTAAAAGTTCATTTAAAGCATGCAAAGAAAGTCATCGCGTAGTGAACATCATTTTTCCACTCGGCTGGTGCAAAATGAATATCGTAGCCGTGCAAGATTGTACGCAAATTATACATAAATTTAAAACTTTATAGCTTCTCTTATCTTATGGTATATATCACACCCATTTTTCCAGAAAGTAATTCCTCCTGTAATAAGCTAGCTATACCTTAAAATTCACATTCAAAACAATTTCTAATTAGTCCTACGCAAAATCTTCCCTCCAGGATTTCGGGAAATTGGTTGCCCCCAGTGATCTCTTTCGAGATAATTAAGTATCAAGATGAGAATGTTTCTAAGGAAATATGCTGCATGATTCGTAAATGTTAACGTTTGTGAGATTCGGCGAGCAAAAATTGGATTAACTGCGGAATTTAAAAGTTAATGAAGAACGAAAAAAATTACAGGATAGGGGAAGAAAGATGGCCCAGACTATGACCGTCGTATCGTACAAAGCTCTTCCCAAATCCAACACATTTCATAATGTATCTGTCAACGTCACAACTCAGAAAGGTAACCATCGGACCTTTCCAACCATCGAATATTATATCTGCTCCAGTTTACAATATAAGTTCTATCTTCCAATATGTCACAATCACTTCGTCGCCAACGGAAACGTTCAATAAAATATCACACTCAACCAACTACTGCCAAAGAATAGCCATAATCACACTCGAACAAAATTTATCACTATCGCTTTCGATGTCCAACACACTCACCGTTTTAAACCGCATTTCGCAATCACTAACTAAAAAGCTGTCAAAGATCATTTTCTCTATAATTTATTTGAAATTAAGGAGTAAATTGCTAGAAATTGTCGTATTTCAATAACCTTTTAAGTGAGACATGACAACTAGCTAGTTTCGGTGAGAAAGGATTTTTGTTAAAATTTAAGGTATTCTGCTCTATTTGATACTAATTCCAACTCCACTGAACTGCTACTGACAACATTTGTATGGGAGTAGGATGCCATCATACTGCATTAACTCTCTCAATGTGGCATTCATTGCTTAAACTTGAGTTACTAAATAAGTATTACTCGTGGCTTTCAAAGTAACTTTCTCGGCACAGCCAATCCGATTTTCAGCTTCTTTCATCGGAAAAATCTTTTTTCACTGTTCTTCAGTTAACCTAAGGAAGTAATCACTCTGGAGAGTGTGAGATGTTCTTTCGAGATGTGATACTTTTTCACTTTTCGATAAACAACTTTTGATGTTCCTCAGTTCTTCGTATATCTAATCCAGTGCTCAATTGTATGCTTCTTATATATGGAATTTTCTTATTTGCTGAATGTGATAATACTTCTTTTAATGTTTCTAAGTTTATACATGCAGTCCGATGCATTTTTACCAATATTGTTTTATTTCTTTTAAAAATCCACCAGACTTTCCTATCCTTTCATAAAGAATGAACAGCAAATTATATAGAGCAAGGAATTACTCTGTTCAAAGAAGAGCATTTGGTTTGATTTCTTTGCTTCTATCGTTGATTTGTATTATTAAATAGTATTGCGGCTTCAGCTGAATACAACAGCACCTCGAGAATCACGTTCCGCTTAGCAACACTAATTATTTGGATGTGTATAGTCTCGATGCTTGCAACGACAGCCGATGCACGAGTATATGTTCTTCGATCTAAAAATTCCTCTAATCGACCTTGCAAGGTGATTATTTACTCGTTGAAAACATTCTAGGAATACTTTTTAAGAAGCCAGGTAATAAGAGGTAATTACACTACTCGGTGATATTTTCGAATATGAATAATTGCTGAAAATTTCTAAATAATTCGAAGTAAATGAGAATGGAAATAACGCAATAGAAATTAAGTTGTACTGTTAATCTATCTTTTATTCTTATTTACTTCACTAATTCAATATATTCGTACCTAATTCCTACTTACGATATCGAGACGAATGTTTACCTCACCGATCGAACGAGTATTTCGATTAAAGATCACCTGAAATGAGCATATATGCATTTGATGTGATCTCCTCCTTTCTCTCTTCCTCTTTATTCTGCGTTCCCTCCTCTCTCCCTCTGTCCTCATACTCTTCTTAACTGCAATTGACTGCTTGCAATTCTTTACTTATAATATCTTTCATTATTTCAATAAATCAACTGATTGCTATTTACTCTATCGAACATAAGAAAGGGAAACGATAAACAAATATATAAGAATGATATATGCAGTCAAGAAAATTGCCACGAAATTAGTAGATCGAAGACAGCCCTCTTTCCTCTTCATCTTCCACGTGTATAAAGCTTTTTCGTGGAGCGCTAACTCACAAACATTCAAATCTTTACAATGTTGCATTGTGCAGGTGCTTCTGCTTGCATAAACGACGAATAAGGGCAGAATTGCAGTTACTGTATTCTTACCTACTGTAATATAAGCTACTGTATTCCAATTACCCAACCAGACACTTTCATACGATACTAATGCATAACAAATTATGCATAACAATGCATTAATATTTTATTGATGCTGGTACTCGTACAAAATTTCTTTCAAAAATTTGCCTTTCTGCGAGCTGAATGGTAAAAAATGAAAAATAAATTGTGCAAATAGAACTATGAGGACAACATGGAGGAAAGTTTTAACCCGTTTAACGGAAACTGTATCTTTATGCATAAATTAGGCTCTTAATTCATAATTGCATTTTTATTGTCTTTGAATTGAAACTGGAGAATACACAGACACATTTACATAGATGCACCAGAATGACGCTAGACGCTTCAGTAATGCCCTGCGAGTTCAAATTTACAGAAATGCTTGAAAGGCAGTAAGAGAAAAATAACAACATAAATCAATGCATGATCGTAAAGAAAATAAGGAGGAAAACATCTCCAAAAATAGTCGGTTCTTTTCGTTTTCTCCTTTTACCAGTAAAAATCAATCACGCACCATTTAATTGCATATATACACATATCTAATGTATATGCATAACTGACATTATATATATACATATATATATATATATATATATATATATATATATATATTTATTTATTTATTTATTTATTTATTTATTTATTTATTTATTTATTTATTTATTTATTTATTTATTTATTTATTTATTTATTTATTTATTTATTTATTTATTTATTTATTTATTTATTTATTTATTTATTTATTTATATATTTATATATTTATATTTATATTTATATTTATATTTATATTTATATTTATATTTATATTTATATTTATATTTATATTTATATTTATATTTATATTTATATTTATATTTATATTTATGCTTATATTTATATTTATATTCATATTCATATTCATATTTATACTTATATTTATATTTATGTTTATATTTGCATCTACATTTATATTTATATTTATATTTATATTATTTAAATTTATATTTATATTTATATTTATTTAAATGCACCATTAATTAAAAACATGAGATTATTTAAGAACTATGAGTGCAAAATAAAATATAAAAATGAACAAGAAGATAGTAAAAATAGATCGTATTTGTAAAGAGGATATCCTAAGAAAAGAACAAAGACCTGAGAGGTGTACACGTTTCGGCCCTTATTCGTTTACGTGTGCACCGGAGTTATGCGCGGGCCATCATCAGAACGATACGCGGGCCATCATCATTTATATTTATATTTATATTTATATTTATATTTATATTTATATTTATATTTATATTTATATTTATATTTATATTTATATTTATATTTATATTCATTTATATTTATATTTATATTTATACTTATATTTATTTATATTTATATTTATATTTATGTTTATATTTATATTTATATTTATATTTATATTTATATTTATATTTATATTTACATTTATATTTACACTTTATATTTATATTTATATTTATATTTATATTTATATTTATATTTATATTTATATTTATATTTATATTTATATTTATATTTATATTTATATTTGTATTTATATTTATACTTATATTTATGTTTATATTTATATTTATAATTACATTTATATTTATATTTATGTTTATATTTATATTACTTATATTTATATTTATATTTATATATAGCACAATACATGGAAAAAGCTGCAAAAGAGTGCGGATACTTCATGTGGCAATGTTCGGGTGCGAAATGCAGTGATAGGTTCTTAGTTCAATAAATAAAAAGGGACGCAGATGGGTTGGGTAACGTTGTTTAATTATAAATAATCACCATCAATTCACTGAATGTCACTACGTCTTTCACACACTGATTGTTCTTCCTCTAAGAAGTTTGCTCTCAGTCAAAGCGGTTAATTATTTCGCTACATCATAAAACACTCAATTAGAATGTACCTCTCTCCGCAACCATGCAACGATTACTGTGTTGTACACCGTTATGTGAATAATTTGTGCTATAAATAGCACCGATGATTGCCTAACGTCGAAGTGGTAAACTTTCTATTTGCGTATAACTTATGCATTTATAGGGTGCATGAAAAAAGGCAGCAAGAGTTGGGCTTCAAATACAGTTGGATGCAATCAATGGTGAAATTTGCAAACAATTCATGAAGAATAGCAAAAAAAAGGTTAATTTCAACCTAATGAATAACTATTGAGGTTCATAAGAATCAACCGTTGCACGCAATCATGGATCGCGTTTGTGTGATATGCCACGAGATGTTCTCACATGAACGACCAAATATGCGTGCGGAGTGCCGTTCGAATTGCTTCAAATCAGAGCATTTCCGTAAATGCCTCAATATGTTTCGACCTAACGAAGAAACAGAAGTTTTATTCGAGGATAGTAGGCGATAAACGATCACCATCAATATTATCTGCTTCATCTCAATTCAAATATTTCAACTGAAGATACTGAAGAAAACGCCGTAAGCTTTAATTCAATTTATTGCCTATCTGCACGGATATATCAGAAATTTGTAGATCGGAAGGGAAAATTGAAGATGGTTGGCGATTTTATTTGACGCGCTCATTTCTTTATGTAGAGATCGAGTTTATTGAATAGATAAACGTTATTATCGATAAGCTCGTTGTCGTCGAATGAATTGTCTAATTGGCACAAAACGAAGTTAGAATTTTCATCGATGGTGAACTGTGATAACGCTGATGGGCTGCTTGGCGAATGGCAAGTAGTGATCGGCGATCCTGGAGTTAGGCTGCTGCATAACTTGATCTGCGCATTCTCGAGTTCTTCCGATCATATTATGCATTTCCTGCTTCGTATATTAACAACCGACCGCCTCACCTTAAATTGACAATGTAAATGAATTCCTAGGGGAGTCCGATCTTGCAGTCGACCATCATTGGCAGTAGAACGAAAAGCTTGACGTTTGAATGCAAATAATGACACGAGTAATATATCCTAGTTATGTAACAAAATTCGCTTTGTAGGCAGCAAATTTTTGAGTAAATTCCGTTCTGTAAATGGGTCGCTTCATCGGTCTCCCAACAGGTTTTTTTCGAAGCCGAGGAATATCGTTGTTATGAGCACCCGACTATACCGCATCAGAAATGGGGATGAAATAGGCAATGTTTGTCGTTCGATTGCTCTAACACTAAGCTCTACCGGTCGAACATTACGGAACGGCTGAGTACTCAATTTTTAGACTCCGGTCACGAAATTCGGACTGCTCGACCTCTAATCGTGGAGTTTTGCTTTAGGAGGTAAAGGGCGCATAGAGCAGAGTTGCGAACTCATTCAACTTTATATGGGACTCCCGTAATGTTCCTGCGAAGTCAACAGCTTATAAGAATGTCAGCAGTATATGCCAAGGATGGGGGTAATGAGACGAAGCAGTCACAAAGGTCGAATAATTCATATTCCTGAATTTAAACTGAGATGTTCACCCATTGCATAACATTTCATGGCTAGAGGTCTGCAGTCAACCTATCGAACAATAAATGTTGTCAGTGAAATCGTTAAGGTTTCCTGTTATTGCTTATTCTAAAATCCCAGTTGGGCTTTTATTCTCAGTATTACGATCACTGATCGAATCCAACAACGCTTCCCTCTAGCAATTTACATTTCATCATATCCACACGGGAAGCTTAACAGTTTCACATATCACATGTTTCTTGATCTCTCTATTGTGTTTTACATAATCGTTCCTATAGTTATATTATATACTTTTATACTAAATAAACAATTTATACATTCGAATTGCAATCTTACATTGTAACATTGCCTACTCATTTTGTTGAACATTGAACCTATTGTGAATGTGTCATAAGTTTTTTGTGTGCAAATAAAATTCAAGTATTCAGTACTTGCAAACGTGAGCACATAAAACATTGCATTTTATGCAAATTTTTGCAATTATTTTTCTTCATTTATTTTTCACCGAATTAATTGTTTAAACATAATCTATGTGCGCGAAAGAATACTAAACGTAAGATAGTTAATACTGCATTATTAAACACGTTCTAAACGTTTTTAAACGAGTTACGATTATTCACTCATACGGAATGAATTCCTTAGAGCGTTTACTCTGGCGGCATAACCGTTACCGTAAATAAGAAATTCTCTGCTACATACAAACCTAGGGGCATACTCGTACTTAAAGACAGTTGTCATTTTTCCAAGTAGTAGGCGGAAATATTTAACTTACATTTTTTCAAATCTTTCGCAAGTTCGACAACGAATATGTGTCTCAACCATCGTAACCTTACGTATCCGGAAGTATTACATATTAGCGATATGTCCCAACTCAACGATCACAAACTTTTAGCGATATAAGCGAGTAGACTTCTCGATGAACAACCAACGGTAACTATGGAACTAATGTTTTCTCAATAAAACTCACAACCGTTATTTGTCAGTCTATCTGTATCGCCTCTGTGAAGAATTGTTTCGCATCGGTATGGTGGTCATTACAAAATGTAATAGCTGCAAATTGCATCTAATTAAGCTTATAATCGTATATGTATGAGATGATGAGTGCTAACGAGTAGTAAATATACTAATTGGTGGCTTTATTTCCAAATTTCACTGATTCCCGCAAATGCCCAAATATTATTAATAATTAAGTAAGAGATTTTCTCACAATTATATACGCTTAAAAAACTCTTCACATTTGGATGCATTTATGAGGAATATAGGGATAATAACTCGAATATATTTGAGGGTAATAAATCTCCTCATTAAATATTGCATAGAAAGAAATTTGTAGTGGATTAAAAGATGAGAATAAAACACCTAAATTCACATATATCTTTCATTTGGCACAAAAATAAACACGGAAATACGATCACTTATTGAGTGTATAGTCTACAGACGTCCATTAAACAATGACGTCAAAGCTTCATAAGAGAGGAATTTTATGAGATAATAAACAAATAATAATGATGAATAAGTCCTTATTTTGCACCTCTCTCCTCATAGTCCTCACAACGGCGACTTCAACATTCAGGCTTAAGCCGATAAAAGCATTTATTATTCAAATATGACTTCGACCAGATATTATAAGGCAAAAAAATGCATAGCTAATGTTGGCTACAAAATTTCACAATTTCTTTCTTGTTTCCTTCATTATAACCCATTTTGGGTTCGCATTTAATGTGCAAAAACATTCATATTTTCTGCTTATGTGATCTAACGCTAAAAATATTAGAGCCATAAAATGGGAAGAATAAATGTGAACAAAACATATTAAATAACATCATTAGATCTTGCCAATTAAACTTTCAAAAACGAGTTGACTTGCAAACTAAAGTAAATTAATCAATATCCTATTCGCGTAAGCATAAAGAACAACTTGAAAGCTTACTCTTTCCGTCAAATGAATAAAGCAAAAAGAAGCACACAATACCACTCAGTATTCTCACAATTTGCATAAGCGAAAGCCATGGTCATAAGCGGAATCGGTATCATTGTTAGTCGTAATTTTTCAGGGTACCGAGTGGTGTATTCGTCGGTCGATTGCTTTAAAGTAAGTCACTTCGATGACACTCTGTGATCCTCAAAATAGCCGCTTCCGGTCGCTCGATTCAGGCCCGATCGCTGTGTTTTTCATCCACAGTTCCTATCGCTCTTTC
Source organism: Baylisascaris procyonis (assembly GCA_037389465.1). Taxonomy (NCBI): domain Eukaryota; kingdom Metazoa; phylum Nematoda; class Chromadorea; order Rhabditida; family Ascarididae; genus Baylisascaris; species Baylisascaris procyonis. The sequence continues at coordinate 1,082,580 of JAZARR010000221.1, forward strand.
TTCTAACCAACTTATTTAGCATGAGGAAATGGTTTTCGCTCGGAGTGAGTTACAGAACGATCTAATGAGGAGTGGTGGAGGCAGGGAAGGGGGAAGGAGGTGGAAGAAAAGGACGAAATTCCCTCATGGCGTGACTATCGAGTTCCATGCATGAAGCACAATATATTGAAGGCGGCTTGTGGATTGAATATTAGGATAGATAAGTACACACACATAACAATCAGGTGGGATGGTCAACCTTGCGTGCAATATTCCACACTGTGTCATCAGCACGTAATATGTTTTACGGTAATGTTCGGTATATTTATCCGTTGGAAAGCACGCAGAATACAGTTAGCAACCTTTAATCCCTTCGCATCAATTTCAATGCAGATCGGCATAAGTCTTGACGGGAAAATCGCGCATCCCGTCGTCTGCAGACGGCAAAACAGATTGCAATTAGCGTGAAGAATGTGGCATTCCTCGTATGAAACGTCCAGCTGTCAATAATTTTGACCACTCACCAAAAGCACTGAAGTCACTTTGCAAAATATAAAGATCGAAAGTGGCGTCGCACAAAGGGCAATATATTTTTAGATTATCTGCGTACAGTTTGTAAACACTTAATAAATTATCGGACACATTATTTATGCATCATGCGAGTAGCAATCGACCACTGAGAAACACCGCTGATCGAATTTATGACGATAGCTGGCAACAGAACTGAGCTTATAACCGATTTTCCAGCCAACTCTATGCTGCGGATGACAGTGAACAGTATATGCGAGAGGTCACCGACCCCTTTAAAATTTTTTCACAAAACTTTCTATGAAATCTATTGAAAATTCCCGTTGCAAGAATGTTTGGGCGGATATTTTAATTCAATCGTCGCACTCGGCTGGTTCCATTCTAACACACAGACAAAAATGCACCGCATTTCCCATCTCCTGCACATCGATTATGGGTAAATCGCAGCGCTCCGGTTTCTGTGATTTCCGATATCTGTAGATTTCTAGTCTCTCCTTAGCCCATTTCGGTTTTATCATCTCATTCTGGCTTATCACTTAACCTCAACGTTAGGATTTCTTGTCTCAAGTGTTCTACGTCGGAAGATAAAGCTTGGCTATAAAGGAAACTGAAAAAAATCAGTTAAATGCACAAATAAGATTACCACAAGAAACTACATTTTCCAGTCAGTTGATGACCCATCAAATACCTCCCACCCCCTGCTAGGCTCCGCTTATCGCAATCAACGTTACTTTCGAGCGTAATTTCTAGTAAAATTATTTGGCTGCAACAGCTGCAATTAAGGTTCTAAAGGGATTTCGCTGAGGAAAATTCTCTTTCGAATATTTGTCGCCAATTTTGAACGCTTCATATGATGATGCGAGGCGGCGCGCAATATTTGTATTGTTCAACAGTCGGAAGGTTGCATGAGGTGTTGAGGGTGTGCCGGTTCAGGTTTTAGAGCGATGCAGATGGCTGTGAAGAGGCATAAAGCAGTTTGAGAGTTCAACACTGACATAAGCGCCATTCCATTCGCATAGTCACATCTGTTACATATCGAAGTCGCCGTTGATTAGCAATGAATCATTAGCAAAACGCCGCCAAATCTTCGCTTACGCGATAAGGGACGACAGCAAAAAAATGCCTTAAATCGGATTGCCACCCGGGAAAGAAATGCTTTTTTTTAAATTAGGTTCTCTGAGTAGAATATTTTTTCTGAACACTAACTCATATATACATTATGTTCCCAAAGCCCCTATTCAATACTCACAAAGTAGTTGCTTTAAAAGGTGTTGTGCGTATTCCTCCACCCCTTAAAAGAACTCATTTTCCACCTGAGTTGCATTACGCGCCCGATGTGAGAAAAATTCACAACAACAAGTTTACAGCTGTATATTTTTGCCTTCGCTGTGTTGTCTAATTTTGTTGTCCGATTTTGGCGACCAAATAGTTCTTTATTTTTAAGTAACGCTCATGTCTTGTATACCTTTCTTGTTTATTAAGCTAAGAGAGCACCAGCAGCTCAGCATTTAGCACCATGTGATACGCACTTGTAGGAAGATATCTGCCGATCTATCCTTTGCCGTCAGTGCTACATTTATAAATGGTCGAGATTTTTGGAGGCGAAAATGATTCAAGGTGCTTTAATTTCCCATAAATTTTTGACGGGAAATCTATTTAAGAGTAAACAGTCCCCCTACTCTTAGATGAGCAAATTTTCGAATTTTTCGCTGTTCCTGTCTAGATATCATAGTTCTTAGCTTATAAGGCGCAAGGCCTACAATGTTCGAGACTTTTCAGAATGGACTTCTAATTGAGGGATGAGACCTGCAAGGGCTGATGCGGCTCGCGATTTTCTGATAGATATGTATTCGAGAGGAAACGGAGGAAAGCTGTAGTGACGAGGATTATAGTGGGAGGGAGGGGGCCGTGTGTTCAAATGTCATCATTTTCCAGCTCCTAGCGAGTTCCTGCACAGTACGCTCCACTTTGAGATTCGGTTTATGATAAAAACCAGGTTCTCTGATAAGGTGAGAACAAGGTAGATGCAATCGTGATTCACCCTGTGAAATGCAACGTAACAAGCTGTGGGGGGGGGGGGAGGGGGGTATCAAGCCAATGGCAATAACGATCTAAGATGAGTCAAATAAGTGTTATGCTTTTGTGAGTGATGCGTAATTCATTAGGTGGGATCGACTTGGCCACGATGTACTCCTTACGTCCAAAACAGGTCGACTTTGATGAGACGTGGCGTAGTATCGAATCCTCCATCAAGAAGATCATCAACTTACAGCCTCTCGAGCATCGAATCTGGGATTATAACTTCTCGTTAGTTGTTCTTCTGCTGGCTAACGGTCGTTGTGCAGTTTCTAGATTTCCAACATATTTATAAGGAGATAAGATTTGATTGTAAGTACTTTTGGCATAAAGTCAAACATTTATTTGGCGCTGTCCAACCAATGGAAGATTATGGCAATAAGTACTGGGTGGATACCCGTGCTGAACGCATGGCGTTGAAAGCAGAGAAGTAGCATTGTGCCGAATGCCGATAGTTTCGGCGGAAATGTCAAATACCGCGTACTCAGATTGTCGAGAGCTGAGCGTAGTAAATTACCCTTTCATGTTTGGGATGCAAGTGAAATCGGCATTCGGTGATGCAATGTGCCAACATTTTGCATGTTAATACTATGTACGTTACTATGCGCTTTCATCAAAATTTATCATTGCACCTATAGGGTTATACAGGTAGGTGGCCAGTGCTATCATTTTACCTACAATCTTTTCACTTTATCAATAGTTACTCCAGAATATCTCAATGCGGTGTTTATTGCCTGTTTTATTTGTAATTCTCTGCTTTAGGGATATTTACTCACTATGTGTTGCCATACCGGAGCCATTAAGCGATAGATTATACGAGAGGACGAAGGTATGCCTAGAAGAACATGTTAACGGCCTTTATAAGGTTTGTGTTGCGATTACTATTGCACTCGTTTCGAATAAATATGACGGTGCACAAAGATATTCGTTGCATAACATTTCCATTAATGGCAGTATTTTTGGCTTACCTATGAAAAAACTTCCCGAGGACTTGAGCCCGAATCCCAAAAGACAGAATAATTCTGGGATTTCGGAACTGAAACCCTTAGGTAGCCATGAGCATCTTTTCTATTCTTTCATTTCTTATATTGATGCTGTGGCAAAGAAGGATAACTGGCACCTTTATCCTTTGCATGGTTTGCAGTTTTTGTCTTAGTATTTGTTTACTGATTTAAGGTGATCAGTACGACATCGGAACCAGATCTCCTCAACGAGTATTGTCGATTGTGGCGAGTTTATTATCAAGGAACAACCTATATACACAACCTTTTCGGGTATGCTTGTATTTGTTCCTGTAAAGTGATTTTGGAATTTAATAATATTCAGAGAGATATTGCGGACGACTGCTTCTGCTACAAATGCTTTTATTATTTGATGTTTTCTTCCTTCTATACGACAAATATTGCATAATTTATATTTTCTAACCCATTTTCTTTTCTCCCACATAATCATTCGTAACTCCAAACAGTTCTGTTGGCTGCTGCTTCCATCGCTGTTTCCTCTCTGTTAACGTGTTGATTCATGAAAGTAGCATAACGTTTTATGGAGCAGCTACTTCGCCGTTCTCAATTCCTCTCCATTCGTAGTGCTGCTAACGAGAAATAAGATTCAGCTATTCCATTTGGTTCATAAACTGAGCCGCTTTTTTATGCGCGTGATATTTGGTTTTGTAAACTTGTGAGTCATGATATTGTCATGCAATGCCGATGCATAACGATATCATAACTCAGCTTTCCAGTATCATGGCTCTCAACTCTATGCATGCTTATTAGCAAGACATTGCCGATGCGTTTTATTATGATGTCGATCCATTCGTCTATCCCGTATTTTCAACTTGCTGTGGGGGAAGCAGCACAGATAAATTTTGATGGGCATCCATCGTCTCCTGGGGATCGTATCGCTACCCGATTTTGTTCGCATCGTTAATCGCATTTATTGTTTATGATTGGGATTTGAAAGTTGCCCATCGACGGGAATGTGGTAGATAAGTACGTTCGTTTTGCTCGTAACCATCGCACGTGCATGGTAAAACCGATCATTTTGCAGTTATTTGAACAAGCAATATGTGAAGAGTAAGCGACATATGGAAATTGAAGCTGGCTATGGTGCATATAGCCAGTTCATAACTCAAAGCGATGTCAAGGAGATTGGCCTGGTAGGCGTTAATTTTCATCAGTATATGATCATATTTACTTGCAGTATTGGTTGGCATATGGTCAGATTTTTTGTTGTGCATTAATGAGGGATGGAAGGGAAAGTGGATGTCTGGGCAGAACATTTTTATTGTTAATCGATTGTGATGATATCCTGCCTCCCAGTATTTTGAATTAGGTGATGGGAGGAACAGTCCTTTTCAGCTCTGCCTGAACGTACTGCATGAAGTTTTCAGCTAGCTCTGGACATATGGCGGCAAGAGTTGATTCGTCCAATCGAAACACAGCTAGTGAATCAATTGCTGAGTGCAATTTCGGCTGATCGAGAAGGTCAAACCACAGTGCCCGTCGACGTGGTGCGCGGCGTCATCATGTCTTTTGTACAGGTACAGGTTATTCCTTCTTATTCACCTTTCCCATGCTAGAGTTTAGAAGAGCAAGGAAGTTTGCGAAAACATATCCCACAGGCCATTTCGGCAAATTTTTCCTTTCGATGTTCTGAAAAGACGGGAAGTAGATAAAGTGACAATGATAAATAAAAGGAAATACTCTATGACATCAGCAATAAAGCGCTACATATCAGTTTTGATGCGCTGAATGTTTTGCTGATTTTGATAATTTTATGCAACTCTTTCCAGGTCGATGATATCGATGGTTTGCACGAGAGAAATGAGAAGTATCCACCATCGACTCTATCCAACTATGAGACATATCGCAGCCTATTTGAAGAAAAATTCCTTCAAGCCACCAACGATTATTATACCGTCCGGTCGAGTAAATTGATCTCCGAACTCGACTGTTCGCAATATATGGAAGCGGTAATTGAGATGCATTTTGTTCATATTCTTACAGATACTGTGCGACTTTGTTTGTAATCGTTGGCTATAAAATGACAGTCCCACCTCCCCCCCCCCTCATTTTTCTCACTATTACTCGTCTCTGTGGCCCGGTTTACTCGTGAAAGTCATACAGGTAGATGGGGGAGATATTTGTGGTTTTTGTCGTGTGCAAACTTACTTTGCTTAATGTTTTTATTATTTTTGCGGATGCTTTATCTAATTATTTGGGCTGTATGATGTAGTCAATTTTCTGTGCTATTTGCATTGCCACTTTGCGCGGTATGGCTCTAGCATATGTAATCGTCTTTGGTGCTGTCGAACCGACCTTCAGGAAAGCATTGTCACCCACGAAGCAAATAACTTTTGCCCAACTTGGTTTTATTCGCAATATGAGGCATGCTAAAACAATTTGCCTAGTTGCTTCACTAGTCGGGGTTAATGTAGGTGACATGCTGCTTGAATTGCATAACCTAAAGTTTCTTCGGTTGTTAAAAAGCTTCTGCTCGGCCGATTTACCGTCTTGTTGCGCTTAAGTGAATTCGTAGATATTTATATTGGGTGTTTGTACCTTCGCGGACGTGTCACTGGTATATTTCTCGGTGATGGATTGACGGATTGCGATCGCGATGGCCCAGAATATTGCGCTCAGTTGTAAGGGTGTTTTAAATATAAAGTAAATAGTACAATATGTTTATCGGTGGAATGAGGACTTTCGTTTACTAGGTGAATTCATTTAAGGTTATCGCTTGTTTGGCAGATGAGGATGAGCGTTCGCGGCGTTTCCTGCATAAATGTAGCTATGAGAAGGTGACAAGGTTGTGTCAAGACGTCATGGTGAGTGCACACAAGGAGAGACTTCATGCGGTGTGCCACGAAATGATACAAACCTTCCAGAAGCACGGTAAACCACTACCTTTGGTTGTATTTTTGTCATAAATCACTAACATAGTTGACGTAGAAGTGCAAAGTTTCCTTGGAAAACTTCAGATGTAATTTTTAGTAGTCGTAGGAGAAAATTTGTCGGGAAAATCAAGTAGAAGCTATAAGTTTTCGATCGGTTTATAATAAACTGTGCAGTCAGCAAGAGACGCGTCCAAGGCAAAGACGAAAAGGAAGCTTTACAGCTCCGAATCGATGAATAAAATGAACCAAATTTTGAAGGAACTTCGGCAACGATCGTGTTGAAACGAAAGATTTGGTCGCAATTTTCTGCGCTTTTATGTTTGCATATATATATATATATATATATATATATATATATATATATATATATATATATATATATATATATATATATAGAGCTAGAGAGAAGGAAGAGATTGCGGAACGCATTACGCAGCATGGCAACCAATGAAAGTTTAAGGAAGTTCCACCCAAGCCACCTTTAGTTGTGTCAGGCTTTCGTTGCATTCCCACTTTTAAATCAACTCAGTGGACGGGAGGTTTGCTCATGGGGAAGAGGAGGGGAGGTGGAAGGTTGCTTCGTCGACCCGAAACGCTTCGAAGATAGGTTGTGCTGAACCCTCATTTGAAAAAATCTTTCTAAACTCTGGCTAAGCTGAAAATTTCTAAGCATACCATAAAAAGTTATTGATGATTTTTCGTTTTTTTTTTTTAATTTTGGAAATTCTTTATTGCCGGATACGTATTTCATATTGCTGAATGTTTACTAGGTTCAGGAAGAGGGAAAAAGCTTTATTGACATATTTGTGGACCGTTTCCCTCCTTTTATTTCCTTTTTTTTGTTTTTCTCTCATCTTCAAGATTTAAGCTAGTTTTCGCACACATTTATAAATCGCAGCCCTTCTCTGCAACTTCTCTTTCGTCGTTCTTGCATGCCAACTATGTTTCTTTGACTCAGTATTTTTTCTTTAAGATTTGCACAATATGTACACTTTACTAAAGCCGATTTCACGTGGTCTAGCAGTGGTAATCCGTGAATTCGAGTCATTTGTTAGAAAGAGTGGTCTCGACGCGATTAGCGGTCTTCACGGGGAAAACGTCCCACATCAATTTGTGGAGAATGTGCTACAGGTGTGTTGTCTTTGTTAATTTCATATCTTCAATAGTTGCGTCATTATGGAACTTTCAGCAAATTTTCGTTTGGTATCCCATCTTTTTTCACTCTATTTTACTCTCTGCGGTAAGCGATTGGGGATCACAGAAGTTGACAATATTCATTGGTGAAAGCTATTTTTGGACGAGCCATTTTTAGTCGAATCTTTCTGTGTTCTTTGAATAAATAGATTTTTTTATGGAAAGGAAGAGAGGTTTATCACTCATTTGTCGAATTCTTCGCTTGCTTTGTCCAGGTCTTCTAATGATTTGCATAGCAAGGTTATCAAAAATATTCATCCTAGCTTCTTTGATATTTCGCTTTCTTAATTCTTTCCTTCTTATAAGTTGCTAACGAAAGTATTGTTCGAATGTTACATGTGTTTGAAAACGCCTAAGATTAAGGTTTTGGCAACGCTCGAGAGCGCATTACTTTGCTTTTGTATTTTTCACATTACATTTTCAAGAAATCATTTTTATATGACACTATATTCGCTCAATAGCAAGCATCTCACACGTAGCTGATTTGAGCGAGATTCACATCATTTCATTCCATCCCTCTCCCTTCGACTCCATTCACTGGGATATGTTTGCAAGTGATATCAGTTGGGAGAATATCACATTAATTGTGTAACTTGCTTTGTAATCATTTGTAATTTTGTTTTCTCATTTCAGCAGTTGTCCTTGTTCAAGCTTAACGATGTTGTTTTGTTTTAGTGATGCGTTGAGCAGTCGCTTTATTTGACTTTAATATTTTAGAAAAGATGCGAATATAATGGAAAGCGTTTATTTGTTGCTTAATTGTTTATCGTTATAGGTTTACGAGAAATTTAGTGCGATGGTAAGCGAAGTTTTTGAGGGCGATGGTGATTTCACTGGTGCGTTGGACAAGGTGAATTTTTATGGATTGTTATCATTGACATTTTGGCTTTTTTAATTACTGACCTTTTAACTTCTCTGGCAACTTTTTCGAGCATTGATAATTTTTCTGTACATTCAATAAGAATGCTCGAGGATTTAGAAGTTATGTACAATTTGATGGCGTATTGTTTTGCAGAGCAAAACCTAAAGGGAATTTGAATCGTCACGAATATGAATCGATTCGATACAAAGAAATTGCCACATTTAGAGTGAGAACTTCATTAAAAGGCATTATATGAATCCATTTCATCGATGTTTTCTCTTATTTCTTGGCATCAGTGCGCTGTTGAATTAAATCGCGCCTGCCTTTACTGGTGTTGTAAAAAGAGCCTAGAAGATGAAAAAATAGTGAGACTGAAAATTGCATTTGCAGGCACTACAAGCAGTGGTGAATTATCGCGAGGAGCAGAAGCAATCTCCGAAAGCCTCTGAACGGGCTAGTTTCTTTTTTCGCAACTATTGAAATATTTTTGCTATCGTTCTTGATTGTCCCTATTCTTCTTATTACATCCACCATGTCATTATTCCGGCGACATCCTTCTTCGATTGGAAATCATTCCGCTAAATCATCATTGCTTTACTTATGTTTCTGGAGTCCAAAAAAAACTCATGTCGTTCAAAGGCATTTGTTGGCTTTTATGCACTGTTTGATGCTGACATTGCTCGCTCATCAAACGCCAGTTATTTGATGACTACATTCGGCCATTGATGAACAAAAATTCTTTTTAGTTGGCGAGATATACGGATACTCTCTTAAGAAAGTCAGCTAAAGGCCTTTCTGAAAGTGAGGTGGACCAGAAGCTATCGAATGCGATTATTATATTTCGTTATATCGAAGACAAAGATGTTTTTCAAAAGGCATGTCTCCCTTTTCTATGTTTATTTCGATTCCGCAGCAAACAAGTTCCATCATTAGGTTCCAGAATCACCTCTAGAATTTTCCGGTGTAAGTTATCCCACCTACCTGAAAATGTCATGTAATGTTCATCTGCGTTTTTGAAATGAAAACGCTGGTATTCTATGCTGAGAACTTTTGCACTGATTTATTTCGCAAGCACAGTTGTTATTAGATCCTGCATCGCTGTTTCTGGAGCAGTTATTGCAACGGCGTGGCTAGATCCATGAAATTACAGATATTGCTCGCAGTTTCAGCGTTTCTCATACTCTTCTCGCCGTTATAACGCGAATGAGGTGGAACTGTCCTAATTGCTTAGCTTCACGCTTATATTTCGATGGAGTTTCCCACTGTATGGCGTCAATGAGAGCAAAAGATGAAAGCTCTGAATTGTGAATAGTTCTTGAAAGCAATGACGCTCTTTTTTTTGCAGTTTTATTCGAAAATGTTAGCTACTCGGTTGATCTCAAACGTGTCCGTTTCCAAAGATGCCGAAGAGTCGATGATCACGAAATTGAAGGTTTGCGTTTTTTCTTATTTTCTTTTGATCTGTACATATCTGTTTTCTTCGAATTTAAGAAGAAAAGCGAAGAGAGTTTAGAATTTGGACGGGGATATCAGTTTTTTGAGCTTTTCTTGATGACGTCATTCAGTAGGTTGCTAGTAGATGAGTGCAGCTTCTTTAACTTCTTAAACCGCTTATGTTTGTATTTGTTTATATTTCCTTCAAGTATTTGATAGAGTTTGGTTTTGATGCATTTTTTGTCGTCACTGAAGTAAATATTGCAATGTAACAGGAATGAAAATGTTGGTGATCTAGTGAATTAACATTTAACACTCACTTGATCATAGCAGTGCGTTTAGGACGGATTACAGTGATAATGTTTTTTAAAAATCAAATGAAGGTCGTTGTATTGACCATCCTTTTGATGATGGGTATTTGTGTATTGTGTGTGCGTGAAGATGTGTAAAGGTGGTCAACAATTTGATTATATATGATAGTAGTTTGCTCCCAAAGATTCGTGAACAGGCAAAATAGAAATGAACAAAACAGTAATTACTATCAGCAAATTGGCCTATACGTTCCTGTTGTTCGTTGTCGACTGAGCTGCTGCTCGCTTTTCGCTGCCTGCTTTAGTCAGTTCCGAGTTAACGTGTGTCGTTCCTGATCCAGCGTTGATCTGTCTGTTTGCCCACTGGCATCGATCCAACCACGACAACTTCTGAAGTCGACAATCCTGGCCACTGAGCTCCCGTCTGCGACCAACCTAATTGTCGCGCTACTTCTTTTATTGACGCCATCTCGATCGCCAATGATTACCTTTTGGTTTCTGTCAGTTACCCAAGAATATACACTTCACATTGAGGTGGCTGGTCTTATAATACCAATATCAAATTCTGTTGGTGCAACTGACTTGTGCACCTCTCCACTGCTTATAATACCAATATCAGATTCTGCTGTGCAACCTACCTGTGTGCACCTTTCCACTGCTCTGTGAACCACGCCTCAAACTTGGGTAATTAAACCTTTATTCGCATTCAAACGATTGAAGACGCGATGAAGAAACACTTGATTATCAGAAGTGAAAGTAATATGATGGTAGATTAGAATGTGATTAAGTAAACTCATGGATAATTACAAGACAAGTACGTAGTGTTATAATCCCTTACAACCTGACGGAAAGAACACGCATACTTAAAGCACATAACCTGATACTGAGCAGAAGTATAACACCACACTTAGGCGAACTAATGTCCAATTACCTCACAAGTACTTAATGTTACGATAGCATGCATGCTTATTAGTGAGGCACACAACACTACGGTAAGCAGAATTACAACCTGATATCATGACAGGAAGTACGGATATAGAAGCATAGACACCGAAGACGCAACACCAATCCACGTCCCTCACTATAAAGACTCCGAAACCTTGGGGTTTTGCTTATATAGCCTTCTTGTTGACACCTTCTGATAATTATGGCCTGCCTTTTTTTGTGCGGTGGCTTGACCCGAAGAGTCGTTTATGCGCTAGTTTGGTTGCATAACAACTTTTATGGTGTGTTTATGGTAACTTAGCGTCTTTACGCGTTTGTTGAAGACAAAGCGTTCACATGCCCTCTTTGTGCCACTCACACGTGTCTTCCCTTTTTAGAGCATAACAGTTCTGAGTGGCCAATCAACAGCCTCACTTGATTATCCATTTGCGCTAATTCGCTGCTCATAGCTTTTGTGATGTGTTTATGGCGACTTTGTGGTATCATGCGCTTTTTGAAGGCAAAACGCTGACAGTTCCTCTTTGTGCCACTTGTGCCGCTCGCTTCCTTTTTCCTGCATAACATATCTGACAGTCACAAGCTCAATTTTTGTTTGCCTTGTTTTCCTCATCACTTTCTCACTTCTGCAGAACTAATTTTGCAGCTTTAATCCACCTTCAGTTTTTTTTATTCATACGCACTCATTCATCCGCTCATAGCCACGACAGTCGTATGTAATATCACTGAGATGCAATGAAGTACAGAGTCTATTGCATTGAGTAATTTGACGTGACGTAGTGAGATGGTGGATAATATGGATGTAATATTGTTTTCGCTTCATGTTACGGACGATGCTTACTTTCTTGATGCGTTTTTGTAAATTCGCATCGCAAAAGCGCATTATGGCGACGTTTAATCTATTAATGCATCTGTTTTTGTCCACCTGTTTACTCGATGACCTTAGCTCGGGAAACACAACCACAGTCATGACATATGGATTGGCCCTGTTGCCTCAGCTACGAACACGAACTTTGGTTTTACCCCGTAGTGTCAGCTGAAGAATCACTAGTAGTGGAGCCATGAAATTTGACGTTTATGATATACCATAGGATGACTTTCTGTACCATCATTTCTGGTGTCGATCCTTAAGCTTTGAAGGTCGTCTAAAAGTAGAAAATATATCCATTGTGCAGCAGTTGAATTCTAGAAAGATAAATGTCTTACGAAAGATTTGTTAGAGCAGTCGAAGTTCTGAGAACGTGAAAGTGCTACTATGCTTTTTTATTCAACAACGCGACTAATTCGTCAGATAGAAGGTTGGAGAAGTGCGTGTCGTGCCCGTTGCTTTGTGCGTTTCCTTGTTTCTTTTAATTCGTTTTTTACAATGTCGGTTTTTCAGTACTCATGTTCATGTTCACTTCAAACTTTCAGTTTTTTGTTGTTTTAGAAATCGAATTGCTTTGATTGTATTGTTTTCATCGGTAAAGTAAAGTTATTGTTGTTTTCAGCAAGCTTGTGGTTTCGAGTTTACGAGTAAACTTTCCCGAATGTTCACTGATGTCGGTTTAAGTCATGAATTGACGGACAAATTCAATGCGGTATGTATTATTATCATAAGTTGATGCAATTCTATGCGTATGTGCATCGAAGTGATGAGCAATGTAATCTGCACTTGGCCTATGTAAAATTTTGTATGACAAACGCCTTTCAAAGACTTTTCCATTTTGGCATGCTTCATTGCGTTCTAACGTTTGCCTTTTTTCCTTTTGTCTTCTTGTTTGCAAGTTGTAGTTATATCAAATGTTTAGTTATTTGTTTTCATTGAAGTGGCGGTTTCGATTGTGTTTATCGGGGTTTTTTTTTGTGAAAATGTTATTGGTGAATTCATACAGAAAGCATTGCAATCAAATTGCGCTTCAATTACCGTTTGGAATTGAAAATATCTGAGCGTAATTTGATTTTTCAGCCTCAAAACATTTTTTTTTTTGGAACTCTGTCAAGTTTTTCGTTGCAACCGCGCAGGTTTTCACATATTATATTATGCATGTTTCCACATATTCCAGTTGACAACTGAGTTAATACAGTATTATCAAAATCGATCTATGCTTTTTTCAGGTTTACGCGGATTCCTTCAATCCATGCTCACTTACATAACATAGTCCCCTATAATAGGTTGCTGTAAAGATCAGTGATTGGAAAAGAGGAGGATTGGAAAAGAGGAGGGGCGTTTTTCCTTAATAAGGTCGGATTATTTCCGATCCCTTTTCTTGACTTTAATCCACAACCCATTCATTGCAAATAATTGTCTCTCCATGTCGCTTCCAGTTGTCTTGATTCTATGCCTCTCTGATCCATTTGTTTCATCTGGTCTTACTTAGAGGGCCAGCTCTGTATGTAGTATAAACGTTTTCTATCTACGTGCGGTATAAACGTTTTCTAAGGTTTTGGTTTTACAGGCAAATTGAACTCATCTCATACGAAATTTTTTAAATATTTCGTTTTAATTGAATTCTATATAGAGTGGGAACGAATGCAAGTGTTATTCACAATCGCATTCGGTGCAGTTGTGGCACCCTTGAGGCATGGATTGTTCACATGACTTGAGGTCCCGTACTTAAATTTTTTTGCGATAAATGAGTTTTTTAGCATTGTCCGTTTGTGATGCCGACTCCTCGCTCTCTCTTTCCCTCTCTTCCTCTCTCTCTTGGATTTTCATAGTTCTTGTTTGTCATCAGACCACGTTCCTCAAAAAACAAGTCTGTAAAGTGATTGTCGCAATGTTCTGTTTTTGCAAGTAAGGTGAAATCGCAAAAAAAATATTGTTTTAATCACAACAATGTTTTAGTATTGTGCATCGAATGGTGTAACACTAAACGTGCAGATGCAGGCACTTGTACTGCAGGCAGGTGCATGGCCGCTATCTGCTCAGTTACCTACCAGTAGTTGTTCTGTACCAGGTATTTTTATCTTTTCATCTTCATTTTTCTCCTTGAGGTTAAGATGCCGTTTGGTTTCTTGAGATCCAAATCATCTAGGCTCATCGAATGGGTTTTGCACTCGTACCTGCATCTTTCCACTTTTTTCAGTTGTCTATTTCAAAATATCGATTATATCCCATTAACTGAAATTTGTATCTACACTTGAAATATGATATGCTTATGTTAGCTATATTGGGCGCTTAAATCTATTGGAATATGTAGAACTGAGTGGTATGCAAATTTATTCATTACTGCAGGTCCTGACCTTTTTCCTGTGTGCTCTCAAACTTATGTAAATCTGCGGCCTAACTAAATTCTAAAGACCTGTCAACTTGTAAAGCAGAAATGAGTTGACAGTAGATCACCGCAATATTTCCAGCAAAAGCTGACACTTTTTTGTCAGTTTTACTGTATTCCATTGAAAACGGGTGTCTGTTTCTCTTCCATGTGCACATCGTTCATGTCTGTATGGCGTTCTTTAGTGTAAACTCGAAGAGATTTTTCGGCTTCATTATTAATGAAAGTGAAGAAATATGTGCTTTTGCAAAAATCATCGAACTGTTTAGTGATAATCTTTACTGGATTTGTTCCAAATGTTGTTTTTGTTTTTTTTTTTTTTGTAGGGGGGACGTCATCGGATGTGCCTTCAGTAGGATTTATCGTTCCTCCTGTTCTTTTGCCTTCTGTACAAGAGTTCGAACGCTTCTATCAAACGTCTCATAATGGTCGAAAGTTGACTTGGTTGTTTAATCTTGCGACAGGTTTGTTCAATCCCTTATTTCAGTTATGATTCTACTTTGCAAATGTTTACATATTTCTTTAGCATGGTAGGCATGCTGTTGATTTATTCTATAATTTTAGGGATCACACCAGTTTTATAGTAGCATCAAAATGAAAAACTTTCTATTTGTTGATCTGCGAGCGTTATGAACCACAACAAGATAAGTCATGCGCTTTTGCTATTAGCAAGTAAATAGCAGCAAATTTTCTTGAATTTTAAATTTAATGCATTTTTAAGTCTTCACCTCAATCTAATGATTTTAGTGGAGGTGAAGTTGAACTACTTGGATAAACAATACCAGGTGACAATGTCAGTGCAACAATTGGCAATGCTTTTATGTTTCGAGAGCAAGAGCACTCTTCCACTGTCATATTTGGCCACTGCAACGGGTCTGACTGGTGAATTGCTCGTTAAAAATGTTCGGGCAATTGCTGATAGTGGCATACTCTCCTTGCATGATAAGGTTTGCTTATATATTTCTATCGTTTATAGTTTTCAATTTTATATAGCGCCGTCGCACTCATTATGGTGCAGTTTTGAATTAAAGTAATGATACATAGCAGGAGTCTTTTTTTAACGAGCAGAAGCGCTTCGAGAGCAGAACAGCAGACAGAGATATTTAAACTCCAACGTACCCAGGACCCGAGATCCAACACTATTTTGCAGAAATTGTCGTCTTTTGTCCATAATATATATGTAGTATATGTTGCTTTCAGAAGTTGAAGTAAATTCTATGAAGTGGCACTGAGCGAAGTTTTTGTAAACGGTAATAGCTATCTTTTCTTACGTATGAACAAAAATCTGTGTGGGATATGGAAGTAGAAGTAATCGTTGAGATGAAGTATCTGATTCTGAAGGAAAGAAAGCCTTGTAAACGAATCCCTTTCAAGACAGCGCGTTTCTAATTTCACGCACTAAACCTCGGTTACTGTTTAAATCAGCAAGTGTTTATATAAAATCATGGAGCTCATTATTTTCAAGGGTCATTGCGGTTCATAAAGTTTCTTATTTTTTTAGGATTCATTAAATGGCGACAGCGAGGTATCTTTGAATTTTGCGATGTCATCTAAAAGGCTTCGCTTCAAAATTGTAACGCCTCAAATGCAACGGCAGGTTTGATTTTTCAGTGGTTTATTGCCGTACTTTTATTTGCATGTGGGCGCGTTTTTATTTGCATAATTTACGATTTTTCAGTAGTTTCCTAACTGATCTCATTTTAGAGTGATTATGACTTAAAGCGCAAACTAATAAAGTTGTCACTGTACCCTGCATAGCACATAGTGCATACCCGTACAGGTTAAGAAGCACTTTTCACGTGTCGCTTATGCGATCTGCCTATGTGGGATTGTATACGGCTGTGAACTGTTAGTGGCCCTACTGAGAACGCCTCATTCTAAACATCTTCATGCCGTAATAGCGAATCTTTGTGCTTGGGTGTGCGGTTTGTAGTTTCTCACCAAATACAATCATAAGGGGGCATGAGTCTGCATGTCCCATTTTCGGGTATTACTGGCTCAGACTGTAGGGTCGAGAAGCGTTGGCGTTGGAATCGTATCTGAATACCTGAATGTGTTATTAGCTTTTTTATTTATTTCGTTGATTCGAGGATAATCAACGGTCTGTTGTTAGAATTTGACAAATTCACTTCATAGAGTTGTTCGAACCTGCTGTTTTCTTCTACGCCATTGCATTCCCTATTAGTCCAAATCGGTGATAGAATTCGAAGTCAAGCAGTGTGATTTTGTGTTATAAATTAACTTGTCGATAAGGTTTAGGTAGAAAAGGAGGCAGAACATGTGAACAACACGGTGCAGCAAGACCGAAAGTACTATATGGAGTGCACAATTGTTCGTATTATGAAGACACGCAAGGTGCTGAAACATGCAGCGCTTGTCAATGAGGTTACATTTGCCAATTTTCATGTCTTATTTATATTTGTGTGTTTTGTTATATATGTTTACCGAGATTGATGTGCGCGTTGTGAAATCAGCATATATGCTCAGTTGAGCCGTTCTCCCACTATTCCACCATATTACTTCCAAAGATTGCCTTTATAGCGTTATGCTCACTGTGAAGCTTTGAAAGTGTGTCCTGAAAGTTTTGGGTCCCTATAAGAATCTTGTGAAAGGTTGCGTGTTTAGAGGAGAATTGGCTTTCAAAGTTAATATTGTGCTTTCTGAATCTTGAAATTAGATAGGTGGAATTGGTGTCATTGATGCAAGTGTTATCAAATAGGGGTGTTGAAGTGGGTCATTCGTTGCGTAATGGAAAGAAAACGCTGTATTAATATTGCATGAAATAAAATATCGACATGTGTTGTTGCGTTATAGGGCGGATTCCACTTTTGCACTAGCAAAGTCCTTTAATGCCATTTTTATCATGATGCGACGAACATGCAATTCGGAGTCAGCTAGTAGCACGTTTATTTGTAAATTATTAATTCTTTTTTTGAAATTTAATGCCGACACATCAGGTGTATTGGATTTGGTTGATTCTACCTAGACGGGTGAGGGAAATCACTCTTATCATGTTTTTTTCGGATTCATTCTCTTCCCAAATCTTCTAGCATCTTGTCTTTTAAATTAGACATATGGGTGATAGCATTGATCCTTACAGGTGATTGAACAGACAAAATGCCGATTCACTCCCGACGTCAATTTTATAAAGAAAAACATTGAGGCTCTTATCGAGAAAATGTACATCCAAAGGACAGATCAGAACGACGAATATCAGTATCTTGCATAGTGTGCTGTTCTCTTTCAGTTTATTTGCTCACATACTAACTGTCATGTTTAAATTGAAGATTATCCACATTGTTGAACTCGTCATCTCTGACAGATTTGAACGGACGAAGACAAAGTTTATGCATCTATATTTTAAATAGAAATTCATAAATGAATTGAATAGACAGCTTGACGGATCATGACATTTGCATCGTGGTGCATGTTTCTGAGCATTAACGTCGTGGAACAGATTTTGAGGTATGGACTAAATGCCGAATCCTGCCTGCTCGCTAATACGGTGCTGCTTTTATCATTTAGTCTTTCGGCCGTAGCATGGCAGAGAACCCAACTCGTCCCACGTATATGAGCTGCTTATCAGGCATTGTTCTGCGGACATCGGTTGAACGAATACGGCTCAAGTTGTCAGATTTGGATGACACGATATTTTTAATCTATACTAGAGGTGAGAAGCACACTGTGAACGTATATGAATTATTGCGCCCATTTCGTGAGCGACGGGTGAATCTTGCGAAGTGTATATCTATTTCGAAACTATGGTTCACCCATTGAGAAAGACGAGCTGCAAATTCGAAAATCTATTGACTGCTTGAGTCGTATAAGGCAAAACGTTTGAGGCAGAATTTTTATGTAGTGTTTATTAGGATGCTGAAATCGAATTTGTATTCACAGATTGTTTCAACTAACGTGCTTACATGCTGTTTTTGTCTATGAAATCCTATGGTGCGCATCTCTTTTTATATGCCGTGAAGTGCATCGTCATTGTTGCATTTCACTTCGCCACTATATCCATTTGTGATGATCGTTGGATTACGGTGTCTTTTATATTTGCTTACATCAGGTGGGAGGGGTTCGAAAAATTCCTATAGTTATCGCTACATCTCTATATCGACATATTTTGACGTCACTTTGTCGCATCCGCATGGCTAATTCCGTATTTAAAAATACGAGATGCGGCTTGTGATTGGGGATAGTTTGAAGCTGATTCAGAAAGGTTGATAACAGATTGCCCATTAGGTCTACCGGTGGAACGTCACGATGCACTGCATTGCTTTTTGATGAGAAATTTATAATTTATTTCGATATTATAAAATACCGTCATAGACCATGATTTTGTATGTGATGTATTGCTGCCGTTCTAAATTACAGTTGTATGGGTGTTGTCGTTAGCGTGGTTATTTTCGCCGTTTGCGTGTATAACATCTGTAAAGCAGAGGGACAAGTGCGATGTGCACTTCTGCAATCCCGCTCAGCAGAGCAGTCATTTTCGTAAACCTCCAAAACAATAAAACATACCCGATAATGCGTTCACGTATCCTCTGAACCTGCCGCTCATGCAAATCTTTGGCGAGGGATTGTCTTCAGTAAGGGACCGTTGTGGAACACAACCGGTTGACTTTGCAATGTTTGCAAATTTTTAGACGCACTAAAATCTTTTCAGATTCGTTATGAGTCAGTGGATCAACCTAGAAGTTGATGAGGGTGCCCATGATTCGGTCCGTGCTTGTAATTTTTGCACATAAATTCTCATAGTGATTTTCGACGCGTTTGTGAGTGTGTGCAGATAGGCTGTCACCATAACTACAAGTATATAACTACATTTTTGTTGTGTCGCCAAACATTTCTGTCCTATAGTTCCAAAATTTAAGATGTGGTTGGAGGTTGATATATGAAACATGTTTTGAAAAACTTTATGAAAGTTACGAATTTGAGAGTTTTCTTTTTTTTCAGGATCTCGGCCCTTTTTTCACTGTGAACTTTTTTCGGAGAGAAATGTTTGTTTTTTTTTTAATTCTGAACGGACTCAAGAAATCCTGCATAGTACAACACGTTATATTTAAGCCTAATATTTGCATGAGTTGCCTTCGGAATGTGCGGATTCTCTTCATTTGCCTGGTGGGAACGACAAATATACAGAATCGACAGTGCCCGCCTTCTGAATCTGAAAGCCGGTTCATTGTCACCATTGAATAAAAAAGAGCACATTCCTATAAAGGGGCGGTTTTTATATGGGAATTGTTTATTTGAGGTGAATCGATATTGGTGGGAATCATAATTTAGAAATATCCTTCGAATTTTCCACTGAACTTTGGTGCCGTTTATTTTCCAGTATTATAATTTTCCATTATTTTCAGCATTTATTTCGAGTTCGGACTATGGGAACCGCTTTGAAAAATTTCGAATTGCCTATTTGTATTTCCTCATTCATGATTGCTTGTACTTCGCGACGACCGTCGTAGCATAGTGCAGGATCACCATCAATATACTTGCTGAGACCACCATTTTTACATCCATGTCAAACAATAAAAGATGAATTCTATCATTTTGCGTTACTAATAATTGAATGCTTGCTATTCATACTGCAAAATTCGATACACAGATGTATTATATCGATCAGGTTCGGTTTAATTGTAGCGATCGAATGCATTTTATTTTTCCGAATGAATTGTACGAACAATTTTCACAGTTCATTCGACGTAAACGTTTCACTTTTTTGTTGTTAGTTTTCAGTCCCTTAGTCTGATTTTACGTCGAAGAAAACCTCTTTTAAATATTTAAATTAAAAAGTGCTTTTCTTCGTTTATAGTTATTATCATTTGTTCACTAATAGCTTCTATGGCATATTTATTCACCGAAACTAGTTATTAGTTCGTATAAATCGAGAATGTGGTAGTAGATAATCATTTACATACACACTTACACCGATGAAAAATTCCTCATCTTTGATGTCTTCCGGTGATTGGTTGATATCGTCTTCTTTCTGAAATACCACACAATCCTTGATTCTTTCAAGAGATTTCAACCGTTGCAAACCATTTATCCAAGTTTAAAAATGTGAAGATCATGCTTAATCGTTGTTAATTCATATTTTTAAGCTAGCCAGTGAGAATCGTCGTGTTGTAATTAGAATTCATTCAGACACTTGCTGTTAAGATAAGGTGGCTATATTAGAACATACGTAAAGCAATTGGAAGATTTTTGCTATTGAATGGCACATTAAAACGAGAACTTGGCAACTTGTGGGCTTGACTCCAGTTTTTTGATGCTTTTCGCAGTCTACTGCGCAGTCATTTCAAACACTATTAAGCGTTTGCGTAGAACCACTGAAAGCGGGAAATATGAAGAATTGCCTCATGAAGAAAAGTTAAGGCAAAGTTTTACTCTTCGGCATATGAATAAGCCAGAATTTCTTTTCTTCTGCTCTTCATTGTGTTTTTCACTGCAAGATTCACTGCTGACGAAAAAATTCTCTTAACACATTATCGACGTGCAAGCATTATTATGTGCATAAGCATGAAATATTGACGCCGCGAAGTTGCTACACTAAAGTGCGCCTCTCTCAGTCACAATCCCCCTTACCTGCATTTTTGTAGCATTTCATCCTTCAAAAACAAAATTCACCATGTCGTCATTGTGAAATGATACGCCTGTAAGGGCTCACCTTAGTTGCATTTTCTTGCTCCTTCTTCGATGAGTCCTCAACTTCCTTCCTGAGCGAACTTTTGACATTGAATCGGGCCATATCCTGCGCAACGAAATCTGAATCGCAGGCATGTGCTTCGCAGAAAAATTCGAATAGCGGTGATCGCGCGTTAGTCGGTTGGTCTAGTCCTGGTGTTTTATCCTTCGATTCGTCAGGTGACGGCTTGGACCCGCTTCCAGTCGGAAAATTTTTAAGTTCATCTAAGAAACTGCTACTTTTCACGATACGCGCAGTTTTCAGCTTGTCTGTTTTATCACTTTCACTTCCCACAGGGCCTCTTTTTCCCGTCTTGGGAACCTGCTGCTCCCTTCGAGAAGGCTGAGGATGTTTGGGAGGTTGGAGATCTTCATTAGAAAACAACAGCTCATCAACGAAGGGTTGTACCTGTTCCTTGGAAGAGTGCATATCTTCTTCTTTAGATCCCTTTATCTCATGCGCGTCTGCATCATCCTTCCAAGGTTGAATGTCCTCCTTAGATCTAGAAGTTTCTGAAGCAGCTGATGCCTTGTCCAATAATGCTTCATCAGAACCAACATTTTCCGAAGTTTCAGCGCTTTTAGATGTCATTGGGAATTTTGGTTTCAGTGATGGCATCGCTTTTGATGGTTTCGTTGATGCGACTTTATGGTCACTTTTGATCACATGATTTTCGGTAATTCGAGATTGCGATGTTGGTGGTGTTGTTAGCGAGGCGCTTTCAGCCTCCGAGTCATTTGATTTTCGCACTTTTTCCTGCGCACTTTTCGTGCTACCTAGATGCAAGTTTTCCGTGAGGCCTCTTGTGCTACTAGATTTTGACGTTTCGGAGCCAACCTTCGAGCTTGAAAGGGGCTGTGAGTTCTGTTTTGAGCGTTTCTGTAATTAAAAAATGGTTGACAAGATGAGTACGAATAATAGGAATATCCACACAAACATAGGCATCCAGTTGCTCACATATGCAGTACACCCATCACATCCTTGCTTTCTAGTCCGGCCCACTCATTAACTGGACCCTGCTAAAACAAAGTTCACACTCGATCTTGTGCATAATATGTGCAGTTGTATAGACTGGCTGATCAATTTGCTAAACAATTCATCACTCTGCATTCTATGTCTAAAATGAGTGTGCCTTTATTAAGAAAACAAAAGAAGCTTTCTTTAAGGTGCCAAAGAAAGTTTCTATCGAGTTCCGAAAAAAGGTTTAAGGAATTTGACGTTCTTCCAAACGTCGCGTCCAGATTCTTGTTCGTATCATAATGGATAAGGTTTAAACAGAGATTGAAATACTGACATGCTTTAGACTTTTTTATAAGACCCAAAGAATGTTCTATGCTGTCCGAAATGTCACATCTTGAAATTATATTTAAAATCACGGTCACAATTTCCAAACGAACGTCACTGTAATATAGGTTTAAGGCGATTTCATCACCTCAAAATCGTCCTAAGCCATCTTTCCATATCTCGAAGCTTTCGAAAATTGAAATGAATTTTCTATAGCCTTAAAAACGTTGAGCATTTCGAAGCTTTTTGCAGAAGATTCCACCACCAAAAAAGGAAAACGGAGACCGTAACAGAGACCATCTTCATATCTCAGATAGATAAGTAAATATATGTACTGATGCCTTTAAAATGACCTGACTTGTATATATTCCACAAGTTTTTCATTTTCTATGGCCTAGTAAGAAAAACCATTTAAGTGGCACAAGGCTGGCTCAAAATGCATGCAAATTTCTTACATCTCTAAATGCCCGCAACTGCTTTTAAAATTGTGAGGCCAAGCTGAGAGATAGTATAGAAGACCATTCGGCTATAGAATGTGCTAACTCTCCAAGTTTCGTAGCTTATGAAGTGATGGTGTCATGCTTTTTTTGAAACAATTTCAATATTAAACAAATGCGGGATTGATCAGTTAATCTGGTGACTGAAACCAATCGAGTCAGCTCAAAAAAAAAAAAGATATTGTCGATTCACTTCTAAACATTGTCGCAGTAGGAGAATGCCATCTTTGCCAACTCTCAGATTTACAGTCAATGAAAGCTATGCAGAGAGCTGTTGAAGCAGGAAGTGGGAACGTGAAACAGTAGCTAAATGGTCAAGAGAACTACTGAGGATGGCCAAGTCGATTCTATCCCCTATAAATGAACATTGTTACTTTTGCATCTTTTGCCTGACGACGAACCGTTTTCTTCCTTCTTTTGGCTTGCAAAGCCTTGGCACGATCCAAGAGTGCAGGATCGATAATGATTCGGCGTGTGGGCGTTGGCCATTCGATCGGTACTTTACCGGTTTTTCTTTTGAAACGTATCTCATATTCTTTGCAAAATTCTGAACATAGATGAGTTTATTCTGAACGAATCGGGCTGCAGCTTCAGCAGCTAATAGAATAGAGACATATTGAAACAAAAAAAAATTCGTGAATTTTTCTTCCAATCTCCATGGAGAGTTAAAGAAAAATTTTCTAACCGGTCGCGATTTCAGCCGGAAATCGAGCGCGATTTGCGATTATCCTCCTCCCAGCTGGCATTTTTGGACGACAGCAATTTAGCTTATGATTCTTATCAACTTCGAAACGTATTCCAACACATCTATGAAAGCTTCATTAGGCTTTTTCAGCGCCTGTTAATTTTTTGAATTTCTCTGCGCTAAGGAGACGTCTTTTTAATTAAATTGGCCGCTGCTTCTGCCGTTTCTCGCTAGCCTCTTAGGACGTCACCTTTACCCTTTTTTTGCATTAACTGCAGCTTGAAAGTACTCATTCTGAGAAGCGATGAAATAACTTTTGATGGTTCTTAATGTAGCTGTCGTCTTTTTAGCCGAAAACTTGGAGTGATATTTCTTAAAGCGAGCATACCTGCTAGCCATGCATTGAAAGGGTGGGAATGTGTACCCTCTAATTTTGCCGGCTAACGAGTGATCGGGATCCAGGAAAAACGGCTATCAGATCCCGGCATGCAGTTACCTTGCAGCTTATTGCAACTTGCATGAAAGTTGCTATAGCCATATTCCCTCACCCCTGTGGCCACTTACTCAAGCACAACCAAACCTTACCAGAGCCCTCTTTTAAATCCTCGTCGCTCTGAACATCTCATGATTTAAGGAAGTCGTGACAGTAACATCTCTGTTGATACAATTATCACAGTAAGGACCGATAAAAATTATCTCTTCCAGTTCTTAAATTCGGCATTTTTTTTCACCAGATTAGATGAAAGAAATTGGTGGGAAATAGGCACACTTTGGAAGGTGGGAACTGGTGAAAACAACTAGGAGATCCCGTCCTGAAAGGTGCTTCATGTTAGTTCCTATTTTATTGGGCATAACTGATGACTT
The DNA here is from genome assembly GCA_037389465.1 of Baylisascaris procyonis. Lineage (NCBI taxonomy): Eukaryota > Metazoa > Nematoda > Chromadorea > Rhabditida > Ascarididae > Baylisascaris > Baylisascaris procyonis. The sequence goes on from JAZARR010000221.1 coordinate 1,107,073, forward strand.
ATTCTATTAATATTCATTGGCGGAAGTCCCTTAGGAGTTATGGAGCCTCTGGTAAAGGTTAAAGGTCTCTCTTGCTGCTCTAACCAGGAAACGAAGCTAGGCCGAAGGGCCTACTGAGTTCTGTTTAAAGCCCAGTTTTGTTCAGCTAAATCATCTCGATTTATTTAATAATAATATTTATTCCAGTTTGTTTACTCACTGGTTACAGTTGCTGGATCAACGACACCTCTATTGATAAGTCTTTGTATTGTTGCGTAGTATATGAAAACGAACTGATCAAAAGTCTGTACAGCGCCTGCACGTTGCGAACGCAAATCCCATAACAGCGACGGCACCGAGCGTTCCTTCCCGGCTCGAAGGCATCTGAATTTTATGAAAATATTGGATTCTACACGATGGTGGCATCGCATGGTTAAGGATCTGTCTTTACGCCACAGAATTCTTTGAAGTGATAGCATCTAATCACTTGGTATGCACAATTTTCCTAGACGGGCGCACCGATGGAAAATTTGTATACAAATCTTTCGATTAGATACCAAAATGTGGCACCCATCAGATGTGAACTTGATTGCTTGACTGCTGAGTGTTAGGCCTTCGAAACGCCCATTTGTATATCCCGAAGTTTAAAACTTATTGCATCGTCCACTTCGCAGCGCGAAAAGCGAATTCCTGTCAGCGCAATAATTCTCGCTCCCTTCTGCGATAATCACTTAGCAGCTTTCGAGCAATCACTGAACAACATTGACTGCTTTCGTTCAAAAGTTTATGACAATGATACCTAGTTCGTCTTTTGCATTACCCTATTCGGCTGACTCACTTCTCATTTTCAGTTTAACTGCCCATCCCAAGTCATTCTACTTTTTCTACAGTATTTTGAAAGTACTGAGGAAAAGAAGTGGAAAAGCGCAAACGGGGGAATTGGACAACATGGGCCTTTCACAGTTTAACTCATCAGATCAGCTTGCTGGAAACAAATTTTTTTTAAACAGCATTACAAGAATAATAATATATTCTTCTATGAAATCGACCGCTTGAACACACCCTCAATTCGAAATTCGTTCTTTTCTTTTGCCGGCCCGCTTATGTTACAACGATTTACTTTGCAATTTCATCAAGATGCACTATTTGCAAAATTGTTTCTGTCGCGAAGATTCGCGAATGAGTTAGCGGGCTGCTGTACACAGTAAATCAAACTGTGTATCAACGCAATAACTCAAAGAACGATCTAAGTTGATCTCTGACTGTAGCGACTATATCGTTCTCTAATGCGGCGTTGCGGTCGTGTGTAAGCGCGTGTCTTCTAATGCGTCGTGTGTAAGCGTGTAAGGGTAGCGCCTTTACTTCATTTGTCAGTACTTTCTTCTTCATTGTTTTTTCTGAATTTAAACTTTATTTTCATGGTTACTTGTGGATTGCCTCAAAGTTCCACGATCTCGTCAGTAGTTTGTGACGTTTTTTTTCACTCTCCTCGTCATTGGATTGTACCTTTTCGTTAGCTCATCACTAGAATCACCATATTTGACTCAGATCATGTTTTATGATGGTTTTGTATTCGTTTTTCGAGTATATCGCGTTTACGTTGTTTGTAAAGCATCAGAAGGGTTTAATTACCCAAGTTTGAGGTGTCGGGCGATTCGCACGCAAAAAGGTGTCCCCCGAACCGTGTGAACAAACTTGGGACGGACCAACCAGGAGGTTGGTATAGCCAAGCACAAAAAGAAGAAAAAGGGCGCAAGCGGACGAGCCCTCATCAAAACAGGCCGGTTTCTTTGTTGAAATCAATTATTACTTTTCGAGTTGTCGAGTACCCACAAGCCCGAAGAATCAAGCCCAGTGCGGGAGAAAACAAATTGCGGTGAACGGAATCAACCGCACGAGATAGGCACTGATACCTTGATACATTGATAACCAGGTGTCGGCACGAAAGCGATCGCCCGACACCTCGTTTCCCTTGTGCTTATATTGCGCTTCATTGTATGATACCGTGAGACAGTTGACAATAAGTGTCATATTCCAAGGGTGTGTCCCGCTCATCCGGTATTATATCGCTCAATTCGCTCAACCTGCCCCAAGTCAAAGCCTTGGCCTTCGATTGTCGTTGTTCCATTTATTGCTTTTATATTGCCGATTAATTTTGACAGGCCTGCGCAGCTTGTTGGTTTTACTTCACGTGCATTGCGACCTTAACTTTGTTGATCTCTTTTCTAATAAACCGTCGATCTCTTCTTTATCTTTTTCTGTCGTCCACATACGACCATCAACTTCGTTTTGTTCACGACAGAAAAATTTTGGTGCCACGAGCCGGGAGTTAAGCAGTTACAATGTCGGGAGTATATCGGCAGGCTATGGGACCCACAAAGGGTAGGTTGATAGGGTATCTGAAGGAAATCCCGGGATTAGAAGTCCCAAAAATTGACGACCCCCTAGCTAAACAAATTGCTTCTCTCGAAGATCAAGTTGAAGAGTTTGACAGCTACATGCGTAAGATAAATGCCGCGATCGGTGTGTTAGAAAAATATCACGAACAATGGCTCTCCTTGAGAATCAGTTTAAGAGGAGATGAAGCAAAAGAAGAAGATCGCATTTATCAACAAATGGCAGACGATCCGAATGGAGTGCTCCAAGTTATGGAGAAAGCTCGAGAAACTCTTGAGCTAGTCGAAAACCGAAAACAAAAAGCAGTAAGACTACTCCACGGATTACAGGATAAAAATAAGGCTGAAGCACAAGAGGTAACTGAACTGCCAAGATCGGCACCGAGAATTAAGCTCCCAAAATTGGAGCTAGCTACTTTTTCGGGAGATGTACGCAAATGGCCTGAATTTTGGTCTTCATTTGAGGCAGCAGTAGATCAACAGCCAATACCCGACGTCAATAAACTCAACTATTTACTCAGTAGTCTGAAAGGTGCGGCTTATGCAACAGTAGCTGGATACGCAATTACGGCCTCCAATTACAGAGTAGTGGTGGACGTTTTGAAAAGGCGTTATGGAAATGAAGTCCTCATCAAAAAATGCCTCCATGACGAATTGAGGAGGTTGCCTCAGGCGGATCCTAGAAATCCTAGGGTCGTTCTAGACGAGGTCGAAAGAATTCTGAGACAGCTAAATGTGATGAATGAGGATACGAATCATCCGATAATCGAGCTGATGGTAGAGGAGAAATTGCCGAGGTGGATCTTGTTCGAAGTTTATGAAAAAAAGAGTGAAGACCCGTCTTGGAATGTCGATAAACTTCGTGAGTATGTCGACAAATTGATTGCTCGAAAAGAAACGATAATGCGCGTGACCAGTAGCATGACGGCACAGAGAAGAGATCGTCATGGGGACAGAAAGCCGACAAAGTATGACTCAAAGGAAACGTCTGCATTTTCCTCAGCAGTAAGCAACTACCGGGGGAGGAGAGAAAATCAAGCGCCGAAAAGTAAAAAACGAAGTTGTGCCTTTTGCGGGGGCCCTCACTGGAATAGTGATTGCCATGAGTACGCAACCGTGAAAGAGCGCAGTGGTCGGATAAGAGAGAAAAGGCTTTGCTTCAGGTGTCTCGCAGAGGGACATAGCGCAAAGGATTGCGCAAGGAGAGGAATGTGTTTCTATTGCAGAGAGGAACACAACTCGGCGCTCTGCCCAAAGAGGGAGAATAAAAGTGGTTCCGAGAGAGGAAGTAAACCGAAGGAACCAGAAGACAATAGAGGGAAACAAATAGTCACTTTCGAAAAGGAAGTAAACCGATCACCTGACGAATCGGCGTTGACAGCGGCGGTCACCCAAAAGCGAAGGGAAAAGAAGACCGTTTTGCTTCTTTGTAAGGAGGTGAACGTGTACAATCCGGAGAAACCGGAAATGGGGAAAACTATTTTTGCGTTCTTTGACGCGGGTTGCCAAGGATCATTCATAACAGAAGAACTTTGTGATCAACTGAAGCTGACTACTGGGAAAAGAAGCCAAATATCCATAGCGGGATTCGGCGCTCAGCAACCGAAATGTTATGATACAAAGCAAGTAAACATTACGCTAGAACTGAAAAACGGAAATAAAAAACAGATCAGAGCCAGTACAATGCCCTTTTTGACCAAAGAGCTTCAAAGAATAAATGTTGAATCCAACGAAATTCTCATCCCAAACGCAAAACAAAGGCATCGGCTGTGTATTCCGGAAAAATGGGAACAACCGCAGCTAATAATTGGTGCAGACTACTTCTTCGACCTGATCGAAGGTTCACAGAAATTACCATCCGGGTTCCACCTGGTCAAATCGAAAGTTGGAGATATGCTAGCAGGAAGTGGTTATGCAAAACTAGATACACAAAGAGCCCTTTCATCTGCAGATACGGCGTTAGTGGTGACATCTGCTGCAGTTACTAGTGAAGCAGATATTGACCAATTCTGGAGATTGGAAACGCTTGGGATTGACGACCCAATAGACTCAAAAGAGGATGTCGCAGCACTAGAACAATTCAAAGCAACAATAACTAAATCGGAAGATGGTCGATATGTCGTGAACTGGCCGTGGAAATCTGCCACGCCTAAAGTCCCTTATAACTTCGGCCTATGCATTGGCAGACTAAGGTCCACGTTGAAACGCTTAAAGGGAGACGAAGAATTGTTCAAAAGATACGATGATACCTTCCGACAACAGCTAGAATTAGGTATAATTGAGAAAGCGCCCAAGGTCCCAGATGGACCTCTCATTTCGTATATACCACATCAAGCAGTCCTAACCCCCCAAAAATCTACAACTAAATTGCGGGTGGTTTTTGATGCGAGTGCTAAAGACGAGAAAGGTAATTCCCTGAACAGTCAATTGCTCAGAGGCCCAGTGATGTTAAACGATTTAGCAGGCATACTGTTACGGTTTCGAACTTCTAAATACGTTGTTCTTGCTGACGTAGAAAAAGCGTTTCTGCAACTGGAGCTGAATGTGAAGGATCGTGATACGACCCGGTTTTTGTGGGTAAAAGAGAAGGGTCCGGTCGATGAAAACAATATCGAAGTGTATCGATTTTGTAGAGTACCGTTCGGAATGATTTCCAGCCCATTCTTACTTGCTGCAACTTTGACGAAACATTTGACAGAAATTGGATCCACTACAGCTCAAGAAATCTTAAAAAATCTGTACGTAGACAATGTCATGTTGCAGGCAGAAAATTCAGAGACAGCGATACAACTATGTAGTGAAGGAAAAGCAATTTTCGCAGGTGCCGGAATGAACTTGAGATCGTTCGTGTCAAATAACAAAGAAGTGTATGATGCTATTCCTCCGGAAGATCGAGAAGAAGTACAAGAGACCAAAGTGTTAGGAATAACATGGTCGTTAAAGGAGGATAAAATAACACTAGGTGTAAAAGACAAGATTGGTGCCGCCCAAACCAAGCGACAAGTACTGAGCTTTGTAGCCTCTCACTTTGATCCTCTCGGATTAATGGCTCCGTTGCTTGTCCCATTAAAAGTATTCCTTCAGGAATTATGGAAGAAGAAATACAAATGGGATGAATCATTGAAAGAAGAAGAGAAGTTACTGTGGGAAAGATTACAGAAAAGTTGGAATAATACAGTAAACGACATCCCTCGCCAAATATTCTTTCGTTGTGCAAAGGAGAGACAACTGCACGTTTTTGTCGATGCATCGATGCAGGCTTACGCCGCAGCGGTATACAATCGTGAAATCGTAAATGGTGCAGTATTGACGAACTTAATTATGGCTAAAACGCGTCTGTGCCCCGTCAAGGGAGCTTCGGTTCCAAGACTCGAATTGTTGGCAGCCTTCATCGGAGTACGATTACTCGAGTTCGTAAAGAAACAGCTCTCGATGGAGGAAGTGGGGACCCATTACTGGAGCGATAGCAAATGTGTGTTGCACTGGATACGTTCAGATAAAGAGATCAATACGAGGTTCATCGAAAATCGTTTAAAGCAAATGCGTAATACGGCGAAATGGTGGAGTTACGTCCCATCCGATCAAAACCCGAGCGATATTGCGACAAAGGGCGTTGATCCTGACAAGCTTAAAGAAAGTTCCTTGTGGTGGCATGGCCCACCATGGCTCAGACAATCCGTAAAGAATTGGCCGAAATGGGAGCTTTCAAATCCGCAACAATGTGTAATCAGCGAAGACGCCTTTCAAAAGAACAAAGTGAAGAGAGACCAAGGCAAACAACCTACGACAACAGTTACCGCGCTCGAAGTCGGTACAGAAGAAGAAAACGATTGTGCCTCAAATCACTGTGTAATCGATGCAAGCAAGTATAACAGTTGGAGGAAAGTGAAGGGAATCACGGCTGTCGTGATAAGATTCATAAAGAACCTCAAGGAACGGAAAAGAAAGGCAGTAGGAGTGGAGGACCAAATAGAAGCGGAAAAACTTCTCATTAGACAGGCTCAAGAAGAAATGATCACGAAAGCGGAGATTGTGCGTTGGGAGCTTTTTCGAGGCGATGACAATCTCTGGAGATGTGGAGGACGTCTTGCCTATTCAGACCTCCCACGAGACACCAAGTTTCCGATTTTTCTACCTAAACATCCCATCACGGAAATGCTTATTACTCATCAACACGAAATTTTAATGCATTCGGGGCCAGCCCATACGTTAAACCAACTGCGGTCAAAATACTGGATAGCCAAAGGGAGAGAAACGGTAAAAAAGGTCATAAAGAAAAAGTGCATGAAATGTCGTAGATGGCTCACACATCCGTTCAAGCTTCCAAGAATGCCAGATCTACCATCATGCCGCACAGTTGTAACCCGAGCCTTCGAAAATGTGGGACTGGACTATTTTGGACCGTTCAATTTAAAAGCTCTTTTGGGCAATGAAATTAAACTTCAAAAAAGTTGGGTAGCATTGTTTACATGTCTTACGACACGCGCTGTCCATTTGGAAGTGGCAAATGACTTGTCAGCATCTTCGTTCCTCAACTGCTTTCGAAGATATGTGAGTCGACGAGGAAAACCTAAACTTGTATTTAGCGACAACGGGAGCAATTTTACGCTCGCCGCAGAAGTTCTAAGACAAATCAGCAGAGCAGAGGAAATCAAATGGAACTTCATAACACCTTTCGCTCCATGGCAAGGAGGAGTTTATGAAAGAATGATAGGTCTAACCAAAACTTCGCTTCGTAAAGCAGTGGGAAGAAAACGATTAAGCGAAGAAGAGTTTCGAACACTTATTGTAGAAGTAGAAGGAGTAGTCAACAGTAGACCACTCACTTATGTGCATGAAACGTCAGTCGATATTATTCGGCCGATCGATTTTCTGATACCAGCTGCTGAGTTGATCTTCACGGTAAACGAAGAGGGAGAAAAGGAAGATCCAAGCTACCTTCCAAAGGAGGTGATGTCTAGAGAAAAAATGTTAATGAGATGGAAAGCAACACTTAGCACACTCGATCGCTTCTGGAATTACTGGCGGTCAGAGTATCTCACATCGCTGCGAGAGCGAACACAACGAAATCATCGAGCCGTTAGAGGATCAGTAACTAGAGAGCCGCTAATAAACGAGGTAGTTATCATAGAAGAAGAGAGAACCCCCAAAGCAGTGTGGAAATTAGGTCGAATAGTGGAATTAAGAGGGGGAGAAGGTCGATCCATACGTACAGCAAGAGTGAAACTGGGTAATGGAAATGAATGGACCAGACCCATAAGCCAGTTGTACCCGCTCGAAATAGACGATAACGAGGCACCAGCCTAAAAGGGATATTTTCGCTGCGGTCGGAGTGTCGCGAAGATTCGCGAATGAGTTAGCGGGCTGCTGTACACAGTAAATCAAACTGTGTATCAACGCAATAACTCAAAGAACGATCTAAGTTGATCTCTGACTGTAGCGACTATATCGTTCTCTAATGCGGCGTTGCGGTCGTGTGTAAGCGCGTGTCTTCTAATGCGTCGTGTGTAAGCGTGTAAGGGTAGCGCCTTTACTTCATTTGTCAGTACTTTCTTCTTCATTGTTTTTTCTGAATTTAAACTTTATTTTCATGGTTACTTGTGGATTGCCTCAAAGTTCCACGATCTCGTCAGTAGTTTGTGACGTTTTTTTTCACTCTCCTCGTCATTGGATTGTACCTTTTCGTTAGCTCATCACTAGAATCACCATATTTGACTCAGATCATGTTTTATGATGGTTTTGTATTCGTTTTTCGAGTATATCGCGTTTTTACGTTGTTTGTAAAGCATCAGAAGGGTTTAATTACCCAAGTTTGAGGTGTCGGGCGATTCGCACGCAAAAAGGTGTCCCCCGAACCGTGTGAACAAACTTGGGACGGACCAACCAGGAGGTTGGTATAGCCAAGCACAAAAAGAAGAAAAAGGGCGCAAGCGGACGAGCCCTCATCAAAACAGGCCGGTTTCTTTGTTGAAATCAATTATTACTTTTCGAGTTGTCGAGTACCCACAAGCCCGAAGAATCAAGCCCAGTGCGGGAGAAAACAAATTGCGGTGAACGGAATCAACCGCACGAGATAGGCACTGATACCTTGATACATTGATAACCAGGTGTCGGCACGAAAGCGATCGCCCGACACCTCGTTTCCCTTGTGCTTATATTGCGCTTCATTGTATGATACCGTGAGACAGTTGACAATAAGTGTCATATTCCAAGGGTGTGTCCCGCTCATCCGGTATTATATCGCTCAATTCGCTCAACCTGCCCCAAGTCAAAGCCTTGGCCTTCGATTGTCGTTGTTCCGTTTATTGCTTTTATATTGCCGATTAATTTTGACAGGCCTGCGCAGCTTGTTGGTTTTACTTCACGTGCATTGCGACCTTAACTTTGTTGATCTCTTTTCTAATAAACCGTCGATCTCTTCTTTATCTTTTTCTGTCGTCCACATACGACCATCAACTTCGTTTTGTTCACGACAGTTTCATCGTTCTATTTTAATGAATAGTGAGATATGTTTTTAGTTTGTTATCCGTTACATTCGTAACGAGCATTAAAAGATGCTGATGTTTCGTTAGGAATGTTACGCTTCAGCAAGAAATGGTCTAATAAATTTCCACTTATTGCAAATTTGTTTCCTGTTAGTTCTCTTTTGCCAGAGCCAGTGCTTTCCTCCCAGTGTAAACAGTTGGTTTCATTGCTTTTACTGCCTTTAAATTGCTGAAAAATATTTAATGTTATTGAGGATTCAACAGTGTTATTACATCGAAGGTTTCTTATAAAGTGCATCCAACAAACCTCATTTAATGTTTTTTTGTGAGTGAGCTTGTAAAATGTCGGCTGGAAACAATCGTTTATTAGTTAAGTTGCTGTTTCGATGTTTAAAAAACGTTAGGCTCGAATGTGTTTTTGTTATAAAAGGTTGAAAATGCAAAGCACTTTCATGCTCTGACAGTTAGAAAGTTTCCTCAAAAGTTATTATCTATAAGACAGCATTGTAGAACGACTTGCCGAACTATTTGCCGCTCACCGGTAGACTAATTCCAACATGACGAACGTGCCACTACGTCCAATGCCAGCCGAGCAATGTACTACAGTTGGCCACTTCACTGTATGCGATATGCCGTGCAATGTATACGGTGTTATCAAATGTCTTGGTGCGAATCGATCTGGCCAACCCTTCCATTGAAAATGACGTAATCTTCTTATCTCTCCATCATACGTCACCGAGAGGACAGTAAGAAAAACATCTTCTCGGCATTGCATCTGTAATTACTAGCGTAATTGAAGACTTGGACAAACACGGAAATGTTTGGCAATTCACAAACTCGCATGCAAAAAGTACAAATCGCGACAATATCACTTTCATTATTATATGTGAAGCTGAGACCGAATTGTGCCAGTATGTGCAAACAAACCAGCTGCAATGTACTGAAGAGTCTGAGATGGCTAGCGTGATATGTGCTATTTAAAACTTAGTTTATCTACCATGGCAATACGATTTTAGTGCTCGTCTATCGAACAGTAACAAAAATACCATTCATGTCTGGCTGATCGCTGGAACGCACGCTTGTAAGGAGAAGCTTTCACTCATTAGGGATTAATTGCTAGCGCAATCAGCTAAACATAAGATGGAACCTACATCAATGTTTGAAACAATAATTCCATTAAAATGTTTGGATTCGCCGTTTTTAGTCGGCCAATAAGGTGCGCATTTCTCATTGCCCTCCTCACATAATTCACATAGCATTATAATGAGTTCGATATGCTCTTGCCAGATCATTCGCCAGAAATCCGCCACTGTATTTTCCATTGGACCCTGCAGCACTATTCGATGAAGACGTTATTGAAAAGGTGACCCAAAAGAGGTAGAGGGATTTACACACCGTAACCGTAGCAGCTTTGATTTCAAATACAAAAATACACTGCTGCTTAGATTATGAGATAGCATCTACACTGTCTGATACATAAAACATCGATTACACATGAAGCTGTTCACAATAAAAGAAAAAGAAAAATAACACGATCACATTTAAAAACTCGGAATTGAAAGCATATTTGTTTGTTTATAAAAGAATGAAGCATCTCTTGGTCTTCAGGAAATGGGTCGCCGCTAACAACATTGAATTGTCACTGCACGCAAAGCAATAGGCATCAATTCAAAAATAAGCAGCAGCTGAATGAAGCATTGTTCGGGTGCCACTTTACTATGAATGTGAATTTGCTTCCTTCCGAAGTGGTTAAGCCAGCGATTGCTCAACAAAGTTTTACCAAACGTGCAAATCCGCTTGGTAGAAAAGCCCAGATCTACCAAACCGCTCGAATTCTAATTCGGCATGCAAACATATGGCCGCAAACGCACAGGAAGACAAACAAATACATCAAACATTACGCAAAAAACACAACCAACCTGAGTGCAAATGAATTTTTTTTCAAGGAATTTATGTGATATCCAACTTGCATGAATAAAATCACCAGTGAATTTTGGCATCGGTTTCAGCACAACTCGACTATCGTCCAGACAAACAATATCTGCAAGGGAATCAAATTTCCCCTTGAAAATATGAAAATTTTCATCACAAAGAAGACCGAATTAAAGTTTTGCTTCTGAATGAAAAATTCCGGTGAGGAACTTTGTCAATAGGATGGTTTTTGTGCTGTGGCATGATGATGGATGACTGCGATTGAGTTGCGCAGATATGAAGGATTTCACCGGAGAACACGAAATGTAAGTTCATGGTGCCATCTGTTCGATCTGCATACTATGTTGAACCCAACTTTCTTAGACTTGACCATTCATGCTTCTGTCCTTCACCGCAGTCATCAGCCTTTACCACAGTTTATGAACGCAGTTACCTACCACCATAGCGACATTTCATGGTGTTCAGTTCGTGCGCGTGTTTCGTAAGTTCATGTGGACATGGGCCACGCAATTGAATTTCACGAAATAATCTTTTGAAATCGTCAATGCCCATTGTGTTGATCTTTCCAGCGAAATTTACCATCGCTACAATCCTGAAAGTAACTGATCTTTCCTATGATCTCGTTATGTTCGGTAGCAATAAAAAACTTTAAAATTTTCTGAAAGAGCAATGTGAAATCTTATGATCCTAATGACTAGTATTTGCTGAACAACTTGCAACTACTCACTATTGTTCATATTTTTATTAGCAATGGTTTGGGACAGGATGAGGATGGGGAATTAATTTCGGCAAAATGAACCGAAAAAGCTGCATATTGAGGAGAATTCAGTCAAGATGCTTTTATGTGTGAACATGCACTTGTGCTATGCTATGTGTGTACTATATGCAAATGCATTTCCCATTTCATCGTCGAATTACTTCATAAAACGTCAAATCATATCAGCTGGTCGTATGCGATATGAACTGAGAATAGCATTGATATTTTCTATGAGACATAAATTGTAAAGTAAAACTCACTCGGCAAGTCTCTCTTTCGATATTTTAGCAGTGCTGCAAAATGTTATCGTTTTTGATGAAGCAGACTTCGACACAACACTTGATTCCGTTGAGGTTGATGTCGATTTCGGTGTCACCGATTCGTCCATGTTTTCTTTCGCTGTCTTCAATCCACTGGAATTGACTGAACAATGTTGACTTGATATTAACCCATCAAAAAAAAAACACTCGTTCCATTTCTTTCCCCTCCCTCCCACTCTTCTTCTCTCTACTCATCCTCCTCCTCATATTTCTTTCTTCAACTGTTTTTTTACGGCATAAATGGTGTATCCTCATCACAATAACTTAGTCAGCACATGTGAACATATGATCTCTTTCCTAGGTTTTCTTGATCTTTACCGCCACGCCGCGGGTCCGCAGCACAATTAAACTTGAAGTTATCACCCACTGCTATTGTGACCTGGAGACCCTTGGTTTTTCAGTCAACAGACAAGGCTCTGAGACGTATTCCCATACCATCAAGGAAGCATTTCGCGGTCGCACCCACCATTTTTTAACTCCACGTCCACGTCGAATCGCCGACGGACTCGATCGAACGCCCTCCATCGATGAAGCTATCAAAGTGATGCGTGAGGAACGATTCGTCGATTTATTAAATACGCTGCTTGTGAACGCAAAAAAGAGATGAAATTCAAGAGTCTATGGGCAGAAATTAGGAATTCAAAATAGTCTGAATTAAAATAATCAAAAATATTTTCAACAGCCCAGTCTCGCTCTGAACCCTCCATAATATCATTTGAAATGGTTGAAAATCTATGCCAAAACGCTTCCATTTCTGAGTGACTTTTCCGGTTTTCAGATCTGATAAGGACGAATGCACAATTTTATCAGCGTACAGCTTAGATAACACGGCTTTTTGGTAGGCTTTTGCCTAAGATGTTTAGAGCACCGCTGCAGCCAACAATGATGAGTTTTGCCCTAGCATCCGTGCGTAGTCGTTTAGAAATAAAGTTATGTACATTTGCATATCCCACGCACTCTTGCATATATGTGCATTTAATATCTTGCATATCTATTGCAATCTTCTTATAAAACCGACTGTCCTGTAACGGCATGCATTAGATGCTATCTGCTGTTCCACAGAGTCCCAAGCGGTATCTAGTCTCACAGTACTACTGATCGAATACTAGTCGAGGAGAAGAAATTTGCAGTCTCATGTCATTGAGGCATCAGCGAACGCAGAGGGGGAGGGGGTGGCAAGGAGTTACCAAACCATGGAAACTCCACCACTAACAACAGTGGCAAATATAAAAACTGGCGACGGGTCAAAAAACTAACAGCCATTCAAAATGTTCGACATGAGACTATAAATAATCAACTCTCCTTTCCCTCTCTCACTGACCAACACCCACCTCCCTCACAGCAGCGCTTGCTTTAGCGATAAACCGTCGTTTCTCCTCGGCGCTTATTCGGTCCTCCACTGTTGAACCCGATCTCCCTTCTGTACGTCAGTGCCCTCAATAATAGCTCCTATCCTTCGCCAATGAGCAATATATAATTGGCCTGTTTTTTGAAGCACCATGTCCAGAATCGTTCCTGCATCTTCTGTTAAATGGTTCGTTGCATGCATGAAGGAACAAGTCATTCCCGATGAAGTTCTCAAACTTTTGATTCGCCCACACCGCAATTGTAGTCTACATTCCGCTATTGACTGACCACCATACTAAACGTACAGGCCAGAAATAGAACCTCCTCCGCCACATGCTCTTATAATTTCCTGTAAAGTGGGTGAGTTCCGCGAACGTTCCCCCTTCCCCACTGCCTCGATCGTGGCCTTTAGGAGGCATCCCCAATGAGAAAATATCCGCAGGGACCAAAAGAATCGTTCCACTGGTTCCCGAACTTTATGATAAGATGGTACCTCAGATCGTTTAGTTCTTATAAACTCCATCTCGTCTCCTCCATCCTTCGATTTCTAAATCGAACTTTCCTCTGTTCCCAACAGGTTAAAAACACTTCTATCACGGAAATGGGAACCCCTCACCTCAACAACGACGAGACATAATGAAGGCTCGATCTCAACGTTTTATATTTAACATGCTTTCAACGCCAAATGGTTGGACGCATTCCGATGAGATTTACAAACAGAATTAAACAGCTTTTGTTAGGCGCAAAATTTGGGGCAATGATGAGCGACTGAACGAGGCGAATTCTAGTTTAAGATCCCAACAAGGCAGACAAGCGGACAGCCAAATCTATTAAACTACGATGTGAAGTGACCGATAAGTCTCCACTAAAAATGTTTATCAACATACAATTAAAAACACAGGTAGCGTAATAGAATTCATAAAAGCACTAAAAAGAGCGGAATGGACGACAAGTGAAGAAGATCATAGTGCACTTGTGGGCAAAACGTATTTTACAAGACCATCGAATTATACCATTTGAGAGTAAAACGAACTGAAGGTATAATATAAACAAATATTTTCCAACAAAACATCACGACTTGAAGGTCGGGAACTCTGATAGTGGTCAAACGTTCTAAGATAAAATTTGAAAAGCAAAACCTGCAACATCAAAACGCTCATAAAGACAATTCGAACGAACTGCCTCAATTAGCCTGGAAAAGAACTACCTGCGGCGAGTTGAATACCTCAAGTCGTATTCTGCTTTCGATCCTTGTCATAAAATTGAGCGTGACCTTTCCGCCATTTTGTATACTCACTTTTGATGTTTTCCCACTTCAGAATGTTGGAAATAGCAATCAAAAAATTTGATAATGGGTGGCACCTTACCAAAATTCATAATTTTGAACTACATAAATGATGCTGAAGTGGAACAAATCGTAATACAGATAAAATGTGAACTACAATGTGAACTCCACACTAAAAACTACAAGCATAAAACAAACAAACCAGCTGTCATAAGCAAATAAAAACTAAAACACATCGCATATATTGTGAGCGAAGGCAGTGAGTTCAACACTGTGGCACTACCTTGCTTATTCGAGGACCTCTTTCAGGAACGTGTTTACGGAGTATAACATCGCAAAAAACACCTCGTACCCCTTCAATCTGTATCATGTTAAAAGAAGCAATGATCGGAGCTGTCACGCACTCTAAACTGACATCATTGAGGATTTTGTCATAAAATATTTATAAATACAACATTAGAAAAAGTCTCTAGATGCTTAACGGATTTGTTGTTACCACAAACTTACCATTGCGTTTCATCAAATTCCAAGTCGCCTTATTGTTTCAGTCATAAATAATCATAAAATGACTATGAAAGCGGGAACCAATCCCCCCTCCACTTTGCTTCCACCATCTGATACCGTATTGAGGACGATGATTTTGTGCATCACTAAGCAACTGATTCGAAGAAGTAGGCAGAAGAAATGTTTCACCACCAGATGGAAGAAAGAAAGCAAAGGGAATTGGGAGATGTCAGCTCTAGAAATAAATATTATACACATATGAAATCGCGATCATGCAACAGGTTACGTACCGAAACCTCATTAGGGATCGCTAAGTAAATCGACGTCACTTTCGACAACTGCAAATCTCAAGGCATCACATAATTAGCATGAGGGAGTATCTATAATCGGACTGCATTTGATATGAGAATATAATATGGGAAAAGAATATAGTAACCGGCAGTGTTGACCACAGTGATCTGAAGGCTTCACCCACTTTGCTCTTTCTTGAAATATATTGCCAAACGAAGATTTATAAATACCCTTTAAATAACTGTGAAACTTTTGCGTGTGGTCAAACACTTCGACTTTTCGAAATATTATATTACTGGCGTTAAGGGAAGACAAATGGCCCCTCCCTTAGATGTCTTTCACGTTTTATAAAACATAAAAGAAAAGAAGAAGCAAGATAATATTCATGAACTTCTGCAGACAAAAACAGTTTCACACTTCTAACACATATTTCGTCCACAACTTGAGGTGATTTCATCCCAGTTCACGGAACTTGTATCAGGAAATTAATGGGAAGTTACCTAGAAGATAAGAACATCAGTATAAACGAATGGGGAACGATGACATTCCTATTTCTTCGTCAGAGATAAAGAGAGAAACGCAAATATTTTGTCGATGAAAATCTCGTCAGTTATCGACAGCTATTGTACCAACCCAACATAATTCTCCAAAGTGGAATGAACGATTTCACCAGTCATCAGTGGAACGCTAAAGAAACGCTGATTTCACGAATGAATTGAAATGCACTGAAAATTAAAAGGAATAGTCGATGATCTCTTAATACACATCAACGTGACGACAAACGACAACGATAAGCATAGTAGAGGAGGAACAACTCAAAGTGGTGTCATTTTGTTGAAGTGCTATGAACCATAATTGAGCTTAGCAATATTGCACTTATTGTCGTGGATTCCAAAGCGTTAAATTTGTCAATGAGCCATTCATTACTCTCAGCCACGTATGCATTTCGTCTTTTCGATCGGCCGCCATTAAAACCCTTCAAATCAACGCAATAATGAGAATCTCTGGAGAAGAAACTCCAAATGATTGAGGATATGTTGAAAATTCAAAATGAAAATAAAGTCTTAACAACAGATGCATGGTCTACAATTATGCCTGTGCTAAAAGTAAGTAATTGAAGAAAAGAAACAAAAGATAACGACATTAGCACGGGATGACTCACGATCATTTTACAAACTGTGCCTCAGAATTCAATACTATTTAGTGGGTTGTACCTGGAAACTATAACAAAAAGCTGCGAGAACTGCTTGATACAGTATGAACACACGAACAAGATGGTGACCATTATATACTGTTAGACTTGCAGCACCCTAATAGTGCCATAAAGAATGATTTGCTTGTGGTACAGAAAACAAGTGAAAAAATCGATCACCCTAACACTGAAAAAATGAAAAAGCGAAGTAAACAAGCTTTACTATTAACCTAATTTTGTCTCGTTTCCCACAACGATTCTCGCTTGGTACCCAAACGTCAACTTGCATTGAATTCGGATATGGACAGTTCTCCACGGGAATTGCCTTTATTTCATTACATGCACAAGTACGCAGATCGATGCTCACCACCGGCGCCTAAAACCATACGACAACCTTCAAAAAAAGAAATTGCTATTCTCGATTATTCTCCTTCACAAGGAACTTCTCCTGCAAAAGCGGTGATAACGACTGTTTCTGCTACGAATATATTTCATATTCCCAGTTGTACAACATCGCAGATTACCTTCCGGAACTCTCTCTATGAAGCGCGTGCAATCAGTAAATATCCCTTCTCACCAACAGAATCCATGCCTTCATAGCAAACAGTCTAAACAATCCAACAGCGCAAATCCCCAGTTCGATCCCATCTCCACTTCCTTCACCCACTGCAACAACATTCGATGCAGCATTTTTCATATTCATTCGTCTCGAAATATTTAAATAATAGATAAATACTCAAACACTTAAAATAATGAATAATTAGAAAGAATTTTGTCGTTTACTTCCAGTATTACAACAAACTTCAGCAATAAAAAATAATGGTAAATATGTAAAAGCATAATGCGACCTTAGTCGTTTCATCTTCAGGATATCGCCAGAATCGCAACTGTCCTTCACTGAGGACACACCAAAAACGAGTCCACGATGCCATATTCTCCACATCTTGATAGAGACTCTGAAATCAAAACATTTCCTTCATTGTTGTGACTCTTTTGGCAAATCGTTAAGGTTTTCGAAGATTCTGAGTGATTGTGGCAATGCATATGCAACAGTGAGAAACCAGACTAGGTATGCAGGCAAGACACTTTGTATATAAACAACCACAACGCATCCATCGTTGCGTACTGGTTACTGCGCGGCTGGTTGTAAGTAGACTCTGAGCACATTCCTCGGCTCCATCCTATCAAGTCACTTCAGTCAGCAGCTTCATTGGGATGGGGGGTGGAGCAAATCTCTACTCGAAAGGTGAAAGACGAGTCTAAAGCCTAACCTCCGCACAAGCTTACAAGTTCACCTCAGCCGAAATGGAAACGAAAATGGCGTTCATTTAATACCAACTGTCTTATTAATTCAAACAAAAAAATTAAGTGAATAAACGCGATGCCCTCTACCTTACCCGATGGCGATTCGTCACGATGACTCGCCATCCTTAAGTTTCGATCATACTGTTTTTTTTTTTACTTAATCTTTTCTTAACACAAATAAATCCATACTTTTCTTTGAGTATTTCCTATTAGCAAACATTAACGCACAATCTGTACATCGATCGCATCCACCTCACAACAGCATTCAACGAGACAAACCCGCTGGATTAAGTAGACCGCATCCTACTCTTGTCAACACAATTCAGCCTCTTATTAACAAACCAAGCAGACAGTTCCGAATGGTATTACACAAATAACCACCTACGTTTTCTGAGATTGGGAAATAAGCACAACGATGGCAAGTTACTGCAAGTGTAATCAGCACTAACCAAAAACGCTTTATGTCCAATAGTGCCGGTTTCTTCAGCATAGCACTTCAGATCCATTTCAATAGCCCCGTCGAGTGGTGACATCGGATCGACTAGCTGGAACTTATTCTTGCGCAACGATCCAATATTGAGTGTGAGACTGCCAACGAGTTGAAAGGATGGATCCACCTCTGCCGATGGCCCACCCGGAGATGACGAAAATGCTAAATATATGAACACATTGAACAGAACCGATTAAAAAAGATGACCATTAATTTTAGGAATAGTAAAATGACAGCTCGTGCTGAATGCTGCAATATATTATCCGCTCAATTAGGCTATCAAAAAACGATCAGCTGGCAGTTGCAAATCCCCCATATCACAGGCAGATGGGTTCAAATTTTGCGTAGAAAATGTCCTCTGTCTATAAGTTGATTTTCACAAACAAATGAACAAAATATTCTTTTTTACGAAAGGCTGGTGATATAATCACTGAGGGGAAATGGACCGAAATGAAATTAATAATTACATGAGGAAAATTTAATTACTACTGGATCAAGGCAAAAATAGAAACAAAACTGACAAAACAAGTAAGCGTGTGGCAAATTGAACAATCGTGCCACATCGCTAGTGCCCCGATTTATCAACTAGGAGAGACTGGTCGCTATATCAGGAACTTTTTTGTTCGGTAGATGCGGATACAAAGAAGAATTCGACAATACCGAAAATTCATCGACTTCACAATCTGTTTTCAATATTCTTCTAAGGAAACTTACCCTAAATTGATAAATTCAGTCTGCTATATTCATACAACACACCAATTCGGCGTAAGAACGAACCTGCGTTAAACATCGGTGACTTTGCACTTCGTTTCATTGTCGCCCTCTTAATTCGATACTTCTCGTGATGTTCTATCATTTCTTTTTGTGTTCGCTGCAAGAAACTCTCTTCGAAGAAAAACGAGAAAAAAATCAGACATATGTGAATGAAAATTTACGCCAGGTTAGAAAACATCTGAGCAGAACGCTAAAAAAACACTGGAATCCCGGGTGAGAGGAGCTTGCTCACCAGTATGACCTTTGAAATTCGCTGTTCGAAAGTTTTCGACCAAAGATCGGAATAAACTGAAAAGATCGCCATAAAAATAACTTCCGATTAACGCAGTCATTTCCGCCTTTCCTGCAGCATCTTATAAAAAATACTTCCTCATGCAACCTTAACGAATCTATAGGTCTGCCCTCGGACATTAACTTCGTCTAAGTTTGAATCAATCCAAAATGAAGTGGAACAGGATTTATTCTTACGGGTATGGTTAGCGTCTTATGAAACTGGTTAGTTTTTAGTTGGAATCATGCGGGATGCCAATAATTTAAAAAAATATGAACAAGCAATGCAGAAATGTAGAAATTTAGAGCAAGTTGCCCCGCATATAACTCTCTTAAACCGGTCTGTATTCTCGCTTTCTGGAGAATTTGCTGTTTAGCTGTAGTAATAAGCTCCCTTAGGATCATTTCGCCCAATGATCAAATCGATATAAATGACAGCAAAACGAACCAAGGCATAAACTTCGAGGGAGCACGAGAAGTCATGAGGAAGCGAGTTGAGCTGAATGTAGTGCGGGAATTCTAGTTTCCCACTCTTGAGGCCTTGATCACTCGTTGTCATAGTTGTATGCAAGACAATCCCACCATAACGAATCAAAACGATGAAGTAAAAAAGAATATGATCTGCAATTTTATAGATCATTGCCTTCAATTAACATTAAAAAGAGAGCAATAAAACACACCGAAAGGGGTGTCGTTTACTGTAACAAAAAAGCATAAAAATGACTAAACAATAAGAAATATTGAAAGCAGGCCGAACGAAGTGAAATCCAAACCATTGTGATAGTTGATGTGACCATTGATGAAATCCCGCATAAGCTTGACGCTAATATGTGAAATTGTAACTGTGCCCTTCGGACCAGACGATAATCGCCTTCCGATGCCATCAGCCTTGGCCTGCTTCATCCGATCAAGCTCAAAGATTAGCGCACGACGACGTGCTGTTGCTATGAGCAGCGCTCTTTGCGCGTCCACCTAAAAACATCGCACTCTACTACTCTGTTAACATAAACGCTACTTATACCTATAGCAGTGAAAACGTCATTCCTATTAAAAAACTACTTAATTACTTTCATAACTTAAAAGTATAACACAAAATTGTTATAAGAGAGGCAAGTATAATACAGAGCTCTTAGATATAAGGGTATCTCATATGAGTAAGAGCATTCATCATCACCCTCAATCTGTCGTTACAAGCTTGAATTCAGTGACAATCCTAATAAAAGCAATAAAGAACACAAATTAAAAGAATGATAGGAGAAATGCAACAAGACCTGTTCTCTGCTACCCCTGAATTCTTCCGTATTTCTGCAGAAGTGCAATGCTCGTGTTGCTTGAGCCACCTGCTTCTCTTGTACAATTACTGCTTCCTCAAGGCGTGCCTTTTCTTTTTGAAACTGTTCTCCTTCAGAAAGTGCTTGACGTGGGGGTGAAGAATTCGAATTTTGTGCAGGTGAGGTCGTGAACTGCCTGAACATCATCACGGTTGTCGGACATTGCGTGCGCGGAGACAGGTGAAATTTTTTTCAGAATCAGGTTACTCAACGATTAATCCCTTTCACCTTCAAACTGTATAAAAGAATTCAAAGGTGCACCAATAACACTTGAATGCAACTGGAATAAAAACAGGAAACTTGAAAACGGAAATTCCACTAATATTAAATAAATAAATGTATGCATATACCTCACCAATACAAAACAAACAACTCAAAGGTAGATAAATAACTGCACATAAGATGTGTTCGAAATAGAAAAACAACCAACCCAAGGACGATCGTTTCTTCATTATGTCGAATCTGGCTCTTTTTCTTGCGGTAAAATGATACCGAATGAGCCAGTGGTATGTTCTCTGCAAGTGTCGTATTATTTTATTTAAAAAATAAATAAACTTTTTTTGCATAATGTTCGTAGAAATCTACAGTTAACGATAAACACAATGCAAACTGACCAACTCCTACTGAAGAGCACTTAATAAATTATACAGTATAAACGCTATTTTTGCCAACGTGAGAGGCAGAAAAGGAGATATACCCTTCGATTTTTATAAATATCTGAACGCTTGTTTTTTAATCGCTGCAAATAATAAACGTAATTTTATTCCCCGAAACAACTAGAAGCATTTTGTGAAACATTAATAAGTTGCGACAGGCGCAGTCCTGCCGGATGCTTGACCGAATCTGTCGCACTCTTTCAGCAAAACTTCGCACGACTAATGCAAGTGGAAGTGTTTGATCTATTGTTCTCAGTGAAGAATGAAGCAAATATAGAGATATACTCAAATAGGATGGCATTTTTTAAAAAACGGCTGTCAAAACAGAAATGAAGCATTTTCGTTCAGCCTACTCCAACTTCACGAAGCATTCACTCCCTATTCTCTGCTACTTTTTTCCCCCTTTTCTTACATTCGTTACAGGAGTTTCAAAACTAAAGTATACAATATACGCAGAAACGAACTTCATCAACTGCTACAGCAATATAAACCGGATAAAACAAATTTAGAAATTACTGGGAATCATCTCGCCAGCCACATAAATTGTTGACGTTCCATTTGAAATATAGTCTTACACTCTCTAACTTCATCTAAAACACCGTAATGCATAAGAGGACTACGAATGAGAAAAGAGAAGGGAGTTTAACCCAACTGGCATACTTTCAAAGACCAGTGAAAGATGTAAAAGAATGACTGCTACCTTCAGCGCTATCCGCATTGAGAGGAGTTGAAGGTGCTGACATCACATCGGGAGAACGCATTTCTGGAGTACTAAGCATAGCTGATATAAATGATGAATTCCTGTTCGGAGTCTAAAACATTTTCACTGATCATAGGCCAATTGCCACAATATATAAAATGGTTATTGGACTAGCATCATGAACATAATGAATGAGTTAGAAACTGCAAACAGACAAGAAATTCAAATTCATTCCTGCGATTTCGCCAAAAGCAATCTCATATCGACTGCCGAAATATCATAACAGCATTTACACAGTTCAGCTGAAAAGCTGTAAACTATAGTCATCGAGCTTTCCGATTTAAATTAAATATGTCTCAACTACTCGCTCTATCCCTTTACATTTCCTGTTCCTCTTTAGCCTGTTTCGAGGAGAAGCCATGTGTCGAAGTGATCTTCGAATCGAATTCTTCATGACCGCCGAAAGACAAAGCAATATGACTGGGACTTCGGACGCTCTCACAACACATTCCGACAACTGCTAACTGACGACACTGTCATCAAGATGACCGACGGCTATGGATGGGAACGACGGATCTCGACGAGGCTATGAAAGCGACGCGACAATTCATTCGGGGCCAGAGCTGCGGAGAGCTGCGGAGCGACAACGGACAGAGAGCGAGCGCGACAGCGGATTAGATCGGGCTCGACACCATGCGATAACATCAACTTTGCGTGTGCAGATCATCAGAAGAGTAATCTGTGGTGAATGGAAGCACAACGTAATCAGTTTCAAAAAAAGTTGAAAATACCTATATCACTCAAATCGCTATTTCTCTTCCACTTTTGTGGGATCCAACCCAGACTTCGCAATTAGGACAACAAACGTGCACTTATGCATACTGACAGAACATGAACAAAACACGTTAACGAAAACAAATACACGCAGAAGTGCATTTAGTGAGGTCGAAAGCAAAAATAACATGGCTAATGTCTTATGTTATGACCCCAACTTTTTAGTCTGGCCCAGTCAAACGACAACTATTGACGATGGTCAACGAAAACACAGTCTGAAACAAATATATGCGAATCCGCGAATTTGGTATGCTAACGAATGTTTTACCACTAAATCACCATCCACCCAATCGGGAAATAATGGCCAGTGCTACCGTCTATAGTAGCTGTGCCAGAGCAATCGCCTGGCATGCGAGATGTCCCGGATTCGTACTTCTCTTTGGATAGTATTTTCACTGATCATCATGCAGTGGTTGGTTAGTGAAGACAACATATGACTGATAAAGACGATTCGGAACCCGTGGGCACGTTAGACAATTGAATCCACATAAAAATGACCTAGAATAAAGTCATGCAGCCGTCGAAGCTTGCTTTCACAGCAACCTACGTTTCAACAAATTTCTTTAACCATAACAACCGGCACAAATGGCTTGCTTTGATATTCTTGAAACGCAGCACCCCTGTTATATCACGCCAGAATTCTAGAAACAAAATTAACGTCGATCCACTGCACGAATTTCCCTCCTTCTCTTCGCTTTTTCGAAATTCCATCCTCGCATCTTAGAGTCGCAGACTTCGTAAAAATTCAACCTATTCACGCCATATTTCACTAAGCAGAACTTCCGGGTCGTGTTTTACTAAACGAAATTTTTTTTAGTGAATAAAAATCTATACAGTAACAAAAATATCCAAATTCACACTGACACTTCTCGTTTTGTAAGATTTCTTGTGGCTACTAGGCATCAGAAAATGGAAAATCTATTTGTAAGAAGCAAAAGCGCCTTTCCATTAGATTGCAGCTGTACTGCAAAGAAATGAAAACGCTTCTTGCAGAGAAAAATGACAATAACCCATTTTCTCTTCTCTCATTTCATTAACAACAAAATAAAACAAAACGAAACCAGTTACAGGTGACATGCCACTATTTATTTTTCCATCTGAACACGCAACTGTAAACCTCATGCTTATCTGATGATGACCCGCGACCATTTCGGAGGCATGCGCATGCTTAGATGGCATAAAGAACCTGGTAAATAAAATTGAAGAGATCGTCGATGACCTGATCCGCTCCGCGGGTTCCAGAATTCTCGCCAACTGCTGTCGATGCTGCCCCTTGTGGTGTTGCAGCGTTTTCAAACTTTTCGTTCTCCGTATTTTTTAAATCAGTCGTTTTTACTTCTTTATCCGATGCAGGCAATCCTTCCGGTTGTTTCAGCTCCTAAAATATTACAACAAAAATATCCACAATGCGAACTATCGATTGGGATGAACAGTTAATCCCAAACATGCGAGATCCATTCGACTACTAGAGATGGTTCACAGCATTTACATAACAAACAATAAGGTTATTCAAGAACTCATCCACCTCCATTGAATGGAATCGCACGTATCTAAGCTATAATCGCTGCTAGTTGAGTGTATTAAGGGAATTTAGAAGTGCAAACAGAAATCAAAAGAATGTTTCGCCACAAACTTCATCGCAACAATATGCAAATAAACATGCTGACCGAATCTTCCTCAATCACTTTGGACTAAACCAATCATCCATCGGTGAAAGTTTTTAGTAAGTTTTTCATTTTTACTATAGAGACGAGCAATTTCAACAAATCAGCTTACTCCGTTCGCAGCACAAATACTGATCACCAAGAATTACAATTTCAGCGAAGTTAGAAGTGATCGTGGAACACAAAATTTGTTCTATTTAACAATCAAGGAGCACCGATTAGGCAGCATTTCTCATCTGTCTTCCTCTAAACAATTTCTATGGGGAAACGATATTACCCTTTATAATTTCACAAGTGGTGATTGATCCCCTAAAGATGTTAAATTATTGTTTAATAACCTAAAGTAGTTATCTCTATCCAACTATCCTTAAGAAGATGAAAAAAAAACGCACACTCGACGAAGATGAAGCAGTAAGCGATACAGGACGAGAACTGTCCGATGGAGTACTGCTCGATAGATCCATCGGGCCTGTAAACATCGTCAACTCTGTTCAAAATTCGTCACTCTATACCGCAACGACAATTTCATAACGAATCCTCATTGACCTCAATTAAGAAAAAAGATGGGCAATCGGTGCAAGCGTGCACAAACGATGTAAGCTTTCACGCGCTATTGATCGTACATAAGACGCACACTTATAGTTACACAGACAGAGTACGGTATTGGTCTGTGAAACTCTCAAAATGAGAGCGCTGTTTTACATACTATATACTACAAAAACTAACGTTTTACATATTACAAAAAAAAAGCTTGTGCATATGGCTGTTAACGATCTCGTCAATTCAAATGAACGTTTGAGTGATTTAAATGCCGCACGTTCAGATATTGTTCAATTCAGCATCACAATATTAAATGAGCAAAATGTTGGATTTACTCGTAGTAGTAGATGGACAAATAATGTAAACATAAAAGAGGTGAAGCATTAAAGAAATCAATAAAATATTTCGATAATTTTGCTTCCAACAAAGTGTATGTAAATTGTGCTCTAAACGCCAAGCATAAGTTCAATCCGTGAGATAGGCTCAGCTTTCCCAATTGCATTCGCACTAACAGTAATAATGGAATAAAACAAAACACGAATAACCTCTATCATGAGTTTCAATGAGAGAGGTGGTTTTCACATTCCAAGCCTTTGCCTGATTCACTGAACGTGACATGCGTATCGCTGCCTCTAGAAGCTCGTCCGGCTTTTGATCTGGATGCAATGGCGTTCCCGTTGCCGATGAAACCTTAATTACATTCTTATAACACTATCACTAAATCTGCTGCATATATATGCTTACGCCAAGCCACGGTGCGCACCAACGGACTTCATTTAATAATTGTTACAACCTATTTCCCAATCTACTTTCTTAACTGCACTTGTATCGTTAATTTCTAAAAATTCCACGTTTATTACTATATACCTTCTAAACAGAGGCTACAAATATTCTTTGGATGATTCGTACGAGTTCCTAAATAAATAGAAATTGATGTTCTTGTAACCAAATCATAATCGGATTTTATGCTCATAACGTTCCCCTTCGACAGTATCATTGATTTCTCAAGTGACCTAGCTCATTTTCAAGGAGAGTTTCCATACAGTGGTATGTCAAAAGACTATAACATATCCGCAGGCTAGACATTTCATATCAGCGCCAAGAAAAATCATAACAGTCTGCGCATTTGACTATGGAATATTTGTCGATTCAGACTACATTACTCTTCCTTTACAATCTAATCTTGCCTATTAATCAGGTGCTACTATACAAGGAGCAGGCTCTCCCTTTGTTAAGGCTCTTCCTACCAACAACTGCTATTAATATGTGGACTCGCGAATCGACTAACACAACAAATGATTTCGTCGATGGCTGTCCCCAAGCAATACTTTAAAGTATTTTCCCGTAATACTTATATGTGCAAAACAAATAAGCATCAACGAAAATAAATAAACATTAAATGAATAGCAAAAGAAAGCGAACCTCCCATCTGCTTCTGAGCTTCTTCACATCTGCTGAACGTACATCGATTCTAACAGAATTTGGCGTCACTCTAGCAACATCCTTACGCCAGCTGATCCGACCGTCCTTAAAAATATGTTCTGCATGAAATAGCCTATAAGTCTCATCGCTAAACAGTTCACCTATTCATCCAGCAATGACGCCATCATCATAGACCCACATTAACCAGCTATTTTCTCAGTTGTGCTTTTACAGTGCAGGTAAACGACCGCATCTACCTTTCGCGGCAATAACTCATAACAGTTCTTCATTAAGGCTTTCTGAAACTGCACATACCAAATTAACGAATGACATCCATTGGGAAACAACGAAAGAGATATGCAAATACAAATGAAACGGTACTAATTCTACCTACAGTTGGAGATGCACTTTTGCAACGCGTACTTCAATCACTAGGCGCCTTCAACCCGTACTTAAGGAAGTAAAGTTTTTGTTAAGTGGAAGGCCTTCTTTGATAAGAACTTATACGCTGAATGAATGAGAATAGTGCTGAAAAAAGGAGCAGCCTAGGCCATAGTTCCCCTCCCACCTCCTCCCCCTTCCTCGTCTCTTCTATCGATAACGCAATTCAAAGCTACTACCAGTGGAGGAAACTCAATCTAGCATTGCATGGTGGTAGCTTGATATCGAAGAAGCACATTCACACAACGACAACGACTTCTGTTTATTGGGTAATGAAGACTCAAACAGCCAAAACGCTGCACATAAAGAAGCCGAGTTTGTTTCTTTGTAAAGCGTCTCATATCATCCTATAAACAAACAATGAATATATGGATAACAATCAAGAAAGATAGTACCGCTGAAAATTTGGAAGGTGTTTTCGGAGTGCTCAAAGCAAGTCGTCCAGGAGACAATGTTTTCATCGGCTTTGAAACACCTTCCGACTCGTCCCTTATTATTTGCTCCAATCTATAATTTCAGAGCAGTTATACGCATTTACTTCTTGTAAAGGGACTCCTGCAACATGTCATAACATCTTATTAAATATGACTGATCCACTGAACCGAATCTATTAGATAACATACCGAAAGAGCAATGAAAAATTCAACAAAATCCCCTCACAATCATAGTCGTCACATACTGGATTAGAAATCGCGGCTTTTAGAATATGATAATGACCTTAATAAATACGTCCACAATAGGTATATAACATGGGGTATATGCCTTGATGGGAAGGAGGGAGGATAAATGGCGCAAATGGTGTGCTTCTTCGAGGAGAAGGAATGAAGCTAGGTGGCTAATAGCGGAATTCGTCGGTAGGGAGAAGGGGAGGATAAGGCAAACGATGCGTTTTCTCGAGAGCGGTAGGAACAACAGGCAAACAGCACGCTCATCACTTTCTTCTATGGATCAGGGAATACAACAAAACGACAATAAAAGTTGCTAGAATGGAACTGACTTTCTGGCAATAGACTTAGCCCGTCCATAATTGGAGGGTGCGCCATCCAAGTTGGCGGTCGCCTTCTTGGCCGCTGCAGTCAGTTCATCCACAACATCAAAACGTGTTGGCACAAATTCTTTTTCGGTCTCACACTGAATTGCTGCAACGAATTGACTCATTTGAAGGCAATTTTCATGATCCACTCATTTCGCTTTTTCTTACAAATCATTTCTGGCATAGAAAATATCCCACCTATGTAGTACTAGATAACCGATCTAACTCTTCTTCCTGTCGCTAGAGACGATCCACGACTGAATGACGACCTACCGAAATAGTAAAGACGGAGGCACCTTCCCAATATTCTCATGAATTTTGTGACGCTCGAATGACTTTTGATAATTTTTTTGGAGCAGCACTTCATTTCACATATTAAAGCAAAGAAAATAATCATTTTTCATGTTACCACTCATTCAACTCACCAGAACGAATGTGCCCAAAATGATTCACATACCATTAAAATCAACCACCGAATCTAATTGCAATGTTTTCAACGAAACAACAGGTAACCTTGCTGACAGCAACAAAAAATTAAAATAAAGAGAACATTCCCCTTATTCGTCATTCGTTCATCGCTCCCAAATTTCTTTTTCCATTTACGATAATTTGGAAACATTTCATTTCTTTCAACGCAGCAATTCTTCTCCATGATTCAAACTGCCTGCCGCTTTTTGAAGGACACAACACAAGTAATTCGCAAATGGACACAACATCTTTATCGATGATATATGAAAAGTATATTGTGCATCTAGACTTAAAATTTACATCAGAGATCATTTAGAGCTTTTTTCTTTGAGATTACATCGGGGAACATTTGACACAAATACTCAATGAATTAAGATAAGACAAACTGTCACTACAAATAATATGGCAACAAAATTGTGACAATCCATTATTCCCTTTCAGAAATTAAACATATAAAAAGGGAAGAACTTGATAGACTTACGAGAATTTGCGCTGGGAGCATCTTTGGGCGCTGAAGAAGACATGGGCATTGCGGCAGTGACGGCCGTTTCCTCGGGATTACACTGAAATAATGGCATCGCTGAAATTGAATAAAAAAGATCATGACATCGAAATAAAGCTTGTTGTAGATAAAACAGAACTATGGAATATTTTAAGATAGTCAGTTGGACACCAATATATATATATATATATATATATATATATATATATATATATATATATATATATATATATATATATATATATATATATATATATATATATATATATATATATATGTCTAATATTGCTGCCAATTTCAACATTCACAATAACAATGTTCCAAAAATAACCGCTCCCACCCGGCATGATAAACCAAAAACAAAAAGCGGAAATAAAGTGCCATACATACATTCAGCGGTGCGTCTGTAGGATGGTGCTCATCGGAAACAGCTTTCTCTGATGTTTTACGCTGAAACTTCATGAGCATTTCTCAATTTAAAAGAAAAAAAGGATCTGAGAGAGCTAAAAATAATTCGATAATTTTCAAAGAGATGATCAATCCACAAAAATATGATATAATTCTTTATTGGATGAACAAATAAAACTCTCCAACCAAAAACCACCCAGTTGATTCAAAAGATTTCTTCCCAGAATCTGCTTTCTCCTTCACTATATTTCGTTTGGAAGCGTTTTCTACCTCCTTATGAAAATACAAAAAACTCCGCAACAATGAATTACAACACAAAAAACATCAAAGAAATAGAATAACCGTATAAACTTTAAATGCAAAGGTGCAATAACAGAAAAATGAAAGGAAGACATGCGGAAAGTGTAACCTTAAAAAAGTTATGTATTCCATACTCCTCACTCTCACGTTTTTTAATCTCAAGTCCCTCATCGATGACGATAGATGACTTGACGCTGTCCGGGTTGGATATTTCGTTATCACTTGAAAGTGTGGACGAAGCCGTTGATGAGATACCCTGGAACCATGCATGAAGATAACAGTCCCTCTCAAAATCGGAATGCGAACACCTCACATCACATCAAATAACGTGAGGATTTCTACAGCTATTAAGTATACAAGGCTATATAAATATGGCTAGCAACCTAATTCACACGCTACTTTTAGATCTTACGGACCCACGCGTACTGATTAGCCGTATGCTTTACGATTAAGGCAATAGATCTCCCTTGTGTTCTATGGATAAACCAGTATCACCCTAATTTATTCGTTACCCTCCCTTGAATTACGCTCCCACTTCGATGTCCTACTGTTAGGCCTGTTATGTCAGTCAATGACAATTTAGCTAATTTCAATGAAAACCTACTGTGGTGGAGATTGAATTCGCCTCGTAAACAGGGGATGCAAATCGAGTCTGCTTCTCCTCCGATCTGACGGCATCTGCGGCCTTCGTCACCGATGACACAGACGCACTTCCGCTAGAATCCTTTGTCAGCTTATTTTCTTCACTATCTGCCTTCGTTTCTTTTCTAGTGTTCGCAAGACTCTTTTCAACAGCTCTGCCTTGTGTGATGGACGATTCCGATGCACTGTGCGGCGAATGCTTCACCTCCTTTGCAGAAACAGGGTAGTAACTGGCTGTTGGAGTAAACAACGCACTCGGACGTATCTGCAATTAAACACAACATTAACATATTTGTTGTTGCTGTTAATTTCACAGAACTATTTCAGCACAAAGTGAGTATTTCAGAAACGCATATCCATAAATCCAGGAGGCACTAACTTCAGGCAAACGTCTTTTTACTGATCCGCAACCTCCAATTCCTGCTGTCCACACTTTTCTGCAGCCTTAAACCCTTCTCTACGATCCTCAAAAATCCTAAGCCTTAGAAATATGACCTGCAATCGAAAATTTCATATTTTCGTGGCTTAATAAAATATCAAGACTCACAAAGATCAGAAAAGGGACGTCAGCAAGAAGAGAGGAAAGAAGTGACTGAAGAGGAGGAGAGGAAAAAAAGGAGGATGGGCCGGGATCCGCCGAAATAAAAGGTGCCGATCACAACTTCCCTGCACGTTAGATGCATTCTAACAGTTTAAAAACAAGCCAACAACCTCTCCAACGTTGAGACGAGGTGATGCACCTTTCACGTAAAATTCTTTGGGCCGGGATGACTTGAGGTTACACTCAAACTTTTCGACATCAGCCGATAACGCTGCGAAGCGCGAACGCATTCCAGATTTCGAATAATGCGGGGTTTGTTGAGTTTGCGGTGAATCGATGTTGAGCTAAAAAGAAATGAATTCGAAAGAAAAAAAATCGACATTTACAGCTTCTCCATCCCTACCATTGTGATTAAGACATCTAGACCCAAAGAAACGAAAGTAGCTGGGTGATGTTACAGCGATATGATGAATCAGAAAATGTTGAGAGTGGAGAAATAGTGGACTGTGGAGGCGGAGGAATGAAGATGAATGGGCAGGGGAGGGGGCATACCAGAAATCAAAAGCGTTTTGGATTTCAATCTGTGTTATCTCATCACTGAAATAATATTAAATGTCCTTGTTCGTTCTAACATCTATCCATGTAATTTAACAAACCCCTGTTTGTGTCTGCAAAGAAAATTCGCATAGATACCAAGCTGGAGAGGAATGTTAGGACAAAGTTTCTTTATATACACCACAGATTCGATGCATAGGTACTGCAGTTAGATTCTTTGACTATATATGGCGAGTATTTGATGACCAACTATAACCACGTTTAAATGAAACCCACCCCCTGACAGCTCCAGAAAACTGAGCATTGTAATCGTTCACATCATTTCAAAAATTACGAAACTTCTCAACACTGTTAAATTAAGAATGCATTGCTCAAAATTTAGTACACGCCTGTTAAAGCAGACCAAAAGTTGAGAAAAGAAAAAACAAAGTAAGACTATACTCTCGCATTCATTCCTTATCGCCTATATTTATCCTAGCCAGCCTAAAGGTCAACTGCATACTCTAAACCCAGAACAATCAGTGAATGCCTTATCCGTTTGGTTAAATATCCCATCAATTCAGATGATTTGCAACGCACTGGTATAATACCTTTCTGAAAGCGCAAAAATCATAAGTGAAAACAATTGAGATATCAAACAAATGTCACCGATAGCACTATGGCATCAACCTTTGAACTCAACTCATATAACAACGCACCCAACTTGGACATACATCGTTCACATATAGAAACACTGAAATAATAATAACAATTACTACCTTAACGGTACTGAAAACGACAGTAGTAACACTACAATCAATAACGTTAAAAACAGTATAGTGGTGGCTACAAAGGCAGCATATCAATAACAATAATGGATAAAAATCAATGATTTCAGGATTTTAAAATGAAAATCAAATCAACGAACATTCACATTGGTGACGTTGTATGTATCTTTGAGAGCGTCTCGACGTAGTTGATCGAGTTGTTCGCTTGGATACAGTGAGGGTCTTTTCGTCGTACTCCCTTCCTTACTATCAGACTCTGCTTTAGTATCGTTCACATCAACTTCGTCTAACCCCATCGAATCATCTATATCTTACATAAGAATTACTTATGAATATTCATTCCATCACATGGAAATATAATGTATCATATATACAAGAGAGACCTCAGCTTCAACTTCAAAAACTTCAAATAAAAGATTTCAAAGCAGTAATAATCTGACTGCTTAATCTTTTCAGAGGATTTGCAGAAATATCGGTGGGGAATGCACACTCGCCACGTTCCTTTTGGTCAACCAGCTTGATAACGAATAGACACTTATGCATTTCTAAAGATTACACCAAATTAAACTAAATTCCAGTGAATTCCCCGACTTGAACTTGTTTTCTCCTAAATAAAGCAAACGCTCAAAACGACTTTACTCTACCTGAACCAATCTTTCATTCTTCCAGTCGTTCAATAAGCTCACTGTTTTTCTCATAATCCTTTCCACTATATTCAGGCTCGATGGATTAGCCATCACCTATTTAAGAGTAAAGGGCACAATCGTGAATCACAGCGTTTCCCAATGAACAGTTCAACAATTAGTAAAATATTGCTTTCCAACATTCAACAAATAGAATCCTCGAATGAGAAGCAAATTTTCATTTGCTAAATAATATAGTAAGAAAAAACCGAAGCATACATTTGTGTTTTTCCGAATCTACTCGAATCGATGAGTACTAGGAATCTAGAGAATATATTCAATTCTACCCTGTTTTTGAAACATACGACGGGAGAGATATTCCAACCCTATAATGCAAAGTCACTCATCTCTTCCGCGACGCTCCAGAATATGCTTAGAACTGAAGTTGCCGATCTATATTAAACATACAATTTATGAAATTATTCAGCATTATCGATGATATCACCTATTAACATATTTCCCCTCATCAAGAATGTACAAACGATAGAAAGAAGTTCTAGTGAGTGGCTCCCTTACCTGGAAAATCAGAAGAGAAGCTGTTTTCTTTGCCCAACTCCGCTTCCCTTTGACGTGCGCGCTCTAAGATTCGCTAAAATAAACGTTTATATACCAACTGTACAGAAATTTTTTTTGATTTGTGACAAATTTTAGTGAAATCATGCAAAAGCAATATATACTATGACAAATTCCACTTCCTCAGGAAAAAACATTCTCTAAGTAAATGCGAATCAATCGAAAATTAAATGCTCAATCATTTATTAAAATCACATAACTTTTGCATATAATAAGCCACTGTTCCCAGAACTTTGTATGTAGTAGGGTTGGACTGATGACCCCTGAGCCTTAACGCAACGCTATAGCATTTGTAATACTCTATCCCCTCATCTCTGCGATCCTCTTGTTCCAAGCCTTTAACAACTTCACTCCTCGGCAGACCCGAGTACTCTTGACCTCAGTGCCAAACTACAACATCATACCGCTTAAGGCTCCGATGCCGCTCCAATCCCCGGAGCAACTCAGCTCAATTTTACCTCTCACTCAAGTGGCATATAAATACCTCTGTTTCATCCATTTTCTTTCGTTCGAAGGTGATGCCCTCAAAATGTTGAACAAGTCTATCAACGTGGCTCCGCTTTCGAGATCTGAAAACTGAAATTCAATTTTTGAATGAAATTTGTGAAGTTCAGCGACACTGAACGTCTCAAATCATTATACTCTTTGTTACTATCAAAGAAATGGAATGCAGTAGATGGGAAAACTCCTTATTTATTTGCATTTGCATTCTCTCAATCTCACATAGATTTAAGACATTCTGCCAGAGATTTTGCCATTACTTCATCTGAGAGACTAAATTCATATTACGACGCTTTTTATCGAAAATATTAATTACATCATCAAAGAAATCCCCCTCCCCCCCGATATAAATTATTTTCGTCAACGAACGACTTTTTTAAAGATAAATTGGATTTCGCTGCAGAACACCTCCGCAGTTGAGTATATGATAATGCGTAGGTATGACCATATAATGCACTGAACGAAGATGCTACGATACTTTTATACTGACGTCCCGAGCTTATTATTAACGATTTGTAACCCCCCCCCCCCCACGTCCTTCAAACTAGCCTTTCAATGTCTTCACCTCCTTTCCTTTCAACCAAACAGTTGGAACTCCTATTCAATATTGTCATTTCATATTCTGTTGCACATCTCACTTATATAGGACAGCTGAGTGTAGTTATAGAAACGATGCCCCTTTTCAGAAATTGTGTTATTACTAGTTTCTTGATTCATGCTTTTCAGTCTTATGAGACGTATTTATGAGCCAGAGTGCTGCAATTTCAGCTTAGAAGTATTATAGCATGCTCACTCGATGCATTACTGTATGTCACGATTGTGCACTACCACATACTCGGGTCTATTAAGTGTAAGCCTTGAATCCACAGTAAACTTGATATAATTTTGCTAGTGAATTTCTTATACTTAAGCAATTTATCTTCTTTTTTCTAAATTTTTTCTGATAAAAAGTATTTGATAAAATATTTACGAGGAAAGACTTTGTTCGATAAAGAGAACTGGTCGGTTAATTCTTCTGCGGGAAGAAAACTTCTATCAGATTCATTCCAAAGAACAAATGACATTCATAAAGCAGCATATAACTAAATGTTATCCTCGCTTCAAATCGTGAAACACTGAGAACGTGTTGAACTGATGTCTGACATTTATGATCTACAGGCAATAAAAACTGAAAAAAAAAACAGAAATATCGCACAAATTGTGACAGAAATAAAGATAAGATAAAAACATCATAAAGGCGAACACAGTCATAGACAAAAGAAGCCATGAACACAACTAATCTAACATTCAACACAAAATATTCTGGATGGTTGCAAGAAGGAAAGGAGAGTGATGAGAGACGAGAGAAAAGGCTAAATCAGATCTTGGTAACTGACATCACCTTTTTATGCTCATCAATCGAATCAACAACTAAGTGAACAACCGATCGGGTAAATTTCCAGTATATATGTAAATGAGCTTGCTTATGAATTCATAACGATAAGAATTCACAATTGCTGGTCAATCTGCTGTGCTTCAATTGGATATGCAAATAAATTTGCAAAAGAAGTGATGCTTGCTGATCGATAATTAAACGCTCAACAATAATTGTGAACCCGTAAAGTTGCTTCAGAAACGGTCAAGTGTGTGTGCACTAATATAGTTATGTCTATGTGTTTATATGATGAGTAGCTTCAATAGAATAAGCGCCAAAGTTAGACTTGTGAAGATGTACAGCAAACGGCACCTACTACAGCATTTTTCACATTAATCTATCAATTTTAAGAGCAGTTATAGACATTTCAATATGGAGAAAGACTGCTATTTACTATTCCGAGACCATTTACGAAATTGGCTCCTTATATGGGGGGAATGCAAAAGCACATATCGCGCCAATCTCTCTGATGCGTTTTCAATTTGCTAATATTTAAATATTCTGAAAGACTTTTGCATACTTTCTGAAAAACATTGTACACAGTCATATTTACTGATGATTTTCTTGTAGCTGTGTGATCATAGAAATTAGAGATAGCCATTTCCTTAAATGAATAAAACTCAAACGCTAAAAGCAACTCACAAAGCGGATCCCATATGAAAAGCAAACGGTTTACAAACAAAATGAGCAGACGGCATAAGCCGACAACGCCGTCTTCAGACACAACCACCCGTCAAACAATCAAAAACCAACAATGAACGTCCGTATCGGCATCTACCGATTTGGAAATCACTTTTCAAGTAAATTATGCGTGATTCATTCGCATGATAATTCAAATATTCGATCCCAAAACAAATAAAGATGGCTGGACGACTTCCACTTCACATCTAATGACTGCAAATGACTCTATCTGCTTTTGCCCCTTATCTTCGCGCCAAATTTTTTCATTCTCTTCCTGTAATGAGGAAAAAAGTCCTTTTGACAGCAGAAAACAACTAGGAATGTACACCAGAAATGTTTGCAACATTGGTACTCTTCATAGCTGTAGCTAATCATGCAGATTATTGAGTCAGAGGATGAGCTAATCAAATAACACAATATGTGCTCTTCGCAATTTCGTCTTAGTAACTAAACGTTCGAATGAGTATTGAAAAAGGAGTGCAGTTACATAACATATGCTATCAACAAAACAACTCTCGACTATTCTTGCTGCATACGATCACTAAGATGAAATGCCTGAAATTTTTGTAATATAGGAAAGAATAATGTGAACCTAAAATCGCTAAAATCCCTACCTCACTTCACCTCGAAGGCGATAAAAGCTTGACCCGATAGACAACATGACAGCCAATATGCATCACTATGTTACTTATGCGTAAACCATCTTTTCTGGATATAGGGTATTTTGGTAGCTTTCGAATGGAGAACGCTAAAGCAGCTGAATGCCTTGATAAACGCGCTATCAGTGTGTGGTGGACAGTTGAATGCTTGAACTTCGATTACATAATGCTCTAACATAAAAACTTTAAAATTAACCCATCGAATGCCCGCCTCTCAGGGGCGCATTTGTCACATCACTCAGCAAGAGGATTAAGATGGTTGAAGGAAGGCACCGTCGGAGTGCCAAATTTTCCACTTTTTATGTTTATTTTTTGAGTGAATAGGTTGAGAAAGGAGAGTGCTATGGACCAAAGAGGTCCCGTATCCTCAGACGGAGAGATGGAATAGATTGCCGTTGATGGAGGTTGTTCGAAGTATACCTCTCCAGTTGCGAAGAAGCCGCAAAACGTTGAAAATATCGAAGTAGCACATAGTTGTTACCATTGAGAGGATGTACACAAAGAACCTCAAAAGTGTCATAATGGACCGTTATACAGAAGGAATACCCTTCTGTTGAATTCTATTTTTTGAATGTTCACTGGAGGGAACAAAGATCAGAAGATCAGCAATGATCACTTTATGTGAGAACTTTGAGTGAGCAATAACATCCTTTCATTATATAACATATTCAACTAAATGCATAGTGACACGTTCTTCAACGGTAATTTATTCTCATATTCCATCACAAGTTAAAGTTGAAGTGATGGATGAATGCAACGAGAAGGTGAAAATATCGGTGCGAGAATTGTTTTTGTGGTAAGAAGGAAGCGATATGATGCGAAAGAAAAAGGTAAGTTTTCCCTTCCTCCGTTCAAGTTGCGAGAAGGGGGTTGACGCTAATCCACTTCCAGGATATAACCCAGCAACATTGCCACTGACGACATTCACAGGTAACACGTCAATAATAAAAACGATGAAGACCTTATCTCACTGAGCCCAATCGTATTAAATAAAAATAACATGCACGCATTTCATAAACACCAATTTCAGTGAATAAAAACACAACGCAACTCTGAAAATAATAAACAACACGCCGAAAATTTTCCCACCTTTTTCAAATTTGAAAAACGCAATCATGTTAATCCTCGCGGATACCGTATCGCAATTCGAATTTTTCAATTGGCAATTTTCCAAAGAACAATATGTTTTTGACGTAAATCTTTTGTTTTCTGCGATGGTGTGATGTGGATGGGGGTTTCATGAGGATGAGAGGGTTGAGGGGGCAATTTCCGAGATGGGAGAGGGAGGTTGTGCGAGGTGGTGGTGGACAAGAAAAAAGTTCGTGAAAGTGCTGCAGGTGTGATTGAGCATATAGTGCAGCCTAATTGAGTCGGAGGTCACGCGACATGGAATGCATGCGGTGTGTGACCATGTGCTGCTGTTGTCGTTGTTGAGAAGTGGTATCTGCGTTGCGGAGGTTTTTTGTTAGCAGTAATGGAGTACTTTGGTACTTCTATAGTTCTTTAGCAAATTCTTGATGTCGATCTAGCTTCCTAACTTATCTACAACAAGTGATAGTGTTAGAATTCCATTCGATATCAACTATCTGACCGGGCCGGGATCGGCACCAGGTTCAACCTGAAGCATTAGGTGGTAGATTATTTAGCAGGCGTGGTGGGTTTTTCTTCGTTCGTAAAAATTCATTCATACTTTGGTGCTAATCGAAGTTTCTGCGAACTAATTTTTTTCTGTTCAACTGATCGATTTTCCGCAATTTGAAACTTTATTCTTTATAGCCTCTCATAGATCTAGGATCGGCAGCCTTTTGCATATGTTCGAAAAGATACCTTTTACTGGTCTCGACCGCTACCGGCATCGGTACCAGACTTATTACCAACACCTTGAAGTAGTATGACTTACATAACGAAATGAGGTTCGGCCCTTGCATTACTGCGATTTGAAAAAAAAAAAAAAAAACGATAGCCGGATATGGATGACAACGATGACGCCAAAAAAGATGGGTAAGAAGTTAGGCGGAGAGGGGGAGAGGTGCGAAGGAAGGAAAAAGAGATGGGTGCTGAATCAGGGTTCTGTTGTTTTATCCGAATTTTTTGCTCTTCAGGGTGGTATGTGTATCTGTGGCTTTGCTTCGATATGCCGTGATTACTGCAGATGCTTTAAAGATTACGTTTACAGGTTTTGTATCGTTTAGGGTTCCGACTCCATATGAAAGTGTAAAAGCTTCCGGACACCGACATGAATTTCATCTTATTGTCCCATCTAAAACATCCTGGTGATATGTTGCGGTAGTAAATATCTTCCAGTTATATGACAGTTTTCCATTGTTTATGTTGATTTCTTATAAACTTTGGCGTGCTGTCTTTTATTTTTGTTGTCATTGCGACTGTGACATGAAGCGAATGTAGGTGAGCCACTGAAATTAACTGTGGTCTCACCCCCCTTCCCCCTCCCCGCCGCCATCTTCAGTAATACAAAACTTATTATGGTTGCTCATACCTCATGAACTATGTGCGTAGACGATCCCGGCACGACGATCGATATCCACGAAAAAAATTGCATTGAGATGTATGAGGGGTGGCAGTCAAATAATTTAACATTCATATCTGCTGCATACGGCAAGCAATGGCGACAAGTTGCTGTAGGTAGCAGATATTGAATAGAATATTCTTGTTATAGATAGCAACATTGATGATCGGTAATCACGGGTCGTTAGCTTATAGAGATGAAGAAAGGAACGCCAGCCGAACAAAATGTTTATGAGGGGAGAGCGGGCAAGTTGGGGAGTGTGTTCATGCTTGCATCCAGCTTTTACTAGAGGTCGTATGACCACCCACCGATCTGGACAAGTGCTAGTGCTTGTTTAGTGTGCAGTGTTTTGTTACGTCAATGAGCGCACATCTCAAGAGCGCCGGTAAGTACTCGATACACTCACATATACGGGCTTCGCTTATGGGTTTGAGACTGCAAAGCACTGAGAACACATACCAACATATAGATGAAGCTTGCAGTTTCGGTCAGTCAGTAGTGACATCGTAGTCGCAAATTGCAGTCCGAAACTACAATTGCATAGAAGTCAGAAGCGTGCTAGAGGACTTGGCACGATGTGTGTCTTCATATCCGCTCATCTGACCGACCGTTTTTATAAACAACCAACAAAAAATTAAAGAATGTGAAGCATCGACTTCTTGCATTGACTAGTCTGACCGCTGGCACAACTTTTCTTCAAAAAATTCTTGTTTTGTTTGACGTGCACAATTGACGTAAAGTGGCTGCCATTTTTTGACAGCTTTAGAACTTTATAACTCGTTTCGAAGTTAGTGAGTCAACGTGAGTTCTGGTTACTCTTTGATATACTTGTAACCATCGCTTTTTCTAACTGGAGCTTCAGTGACAGCCGAGATGAAATTGCGGACATATTATACGTGGGCACTGAGAGAGCGATACTATCAAGTGCTTTTGTTAAATAGATTTGCACAAGCGTACAAAAATTGGATGAAAAATAGAAAAAAAAAAATAGTTACTTAGCCACTTCGTTTATAGTTTTCACATATTTTGCAGTGGATTGTTTTCTACTGAAATTTGCATATCATTAATTTCAATCACTAACATGAGTTAATTTATTGGTGATTTATTTTATATAACAAATATATGATGATGGAACCTGGAAATCTATAATGGATTTGATAGAGAAATTTTAGCAGTTACTTCCGATAAAGAAAAAACATCGAAGTTTTCACTCTTTCAGGTTGATATTCTTAAGTTGGGATTTCTTCGCAAATGCTGCTAGTTGTGCATATTTACCAAAATTTTCCGGATATTTTTAGTGCTTGTTCATGGTTTCCTTTGACGATCCCTGAAAATTGCCTGAATGGACGTTTGGGAGGGGGAGAGGAGGTACAATATGTAAGTCGTTATCCGAATATTGCGCATTCTACAGGCAACGTTTATCGATGTTCACTTCAATGATAAGTGTCCTTATCTCAGTGATGTTTTTCATTTCCCAATCGTTTCTTCGTTGTAGTTATATATGGAATAAAGTGAATCGGTGGGAATAGCCATCATACTGTCTGATTTGATCTATGCTTACATTCATTACTGTAAGCTATTTGTTTTGAGAAGTTAGCATCTCAGTCAGTTTACGAATGAAGAGTTTCAATTACCATTCCATTCCGTTATGAAAAGGGAACTTCCAAGCTTTTTAAAGTGAAAATTTGAATTCTTTATCTTTCATTCGTGTTATGTGCTCGGAAAATTTTCAAAGAGTAAAAGCTGTCTACTTAAAGGGTTTAAAAATTTTTTCCGCAGACCGTTTACAACATCTCGATTTGCAGAAATTTACATTTTTTTTTCTTGAAAATAGGCAATGATCGAATCATTTTTATAATAGTTTAGCCTATATTGCAATGATACTCATTTTTCATGTTTATCTTTCATTTCTCTCATTTTTGAAAACTATTTTTTATCGTTATTCCACCTGTTCACTACAATGATTTGTGTATATTATAGGTATGTCACAAGTGGTGAAATGGATTCCCTCCAAGATCAGTAATGAAATTAAAGTAGTACTTGAATAGAATAGTAATTGAATTAATTGATTGTTGTTGATGGCAATAATCAAACCTTGTGAGGTGTTTGCTGATCTGCACTCTCGCATTTAATATATGCGCTGATTGTTGGAATATGTTTCATCTCATCTTTACAGTACGTTTAATTTGACTGTAAATATTTACGATATAACTTTAAAAAGTTTAGGAATGCAAAGTGGAAACTCAGCAGCATCGGATATATTTGCTAATTGTGATCATTCGGCCACATCGGTTGGTGCGGTGCCTGCGGGCTCACGTCTCGCACAATACTTGCACGGCAGCAACACACAACCACCACTTCCT
Organism: Baylisascaris procyonis; assembly: GCA_037389465.1. Classification (NCBI taxonomy): domain Eukaryota; kingdom Metazoa; phylum Nematoda; class Chromadorea; order Rhabditida; family Ascarididae; genus Baylisascaris; species Baylisascaris procyonis. The sequence goes on from JAZARR010000221.1 coordinate 1,148,605, forward strand.
CGACAGTCATCATGGAACAATCGTACGCTTTATTCTTCAGCAGCTTTCTTTTTTTGGTCTCATTGTAATAGCCGCATCTACTGCTTTACCTGTGTTTTGCCATCTTTTTCCCACTTCACACTGTAATTATCCAAATCCTCTTCACAGTACATTTCTACTGAATTATTTTTGCTGTTGAAAAATGTAATCATTTGTTATGTTGTTTAATACTCGTGATAGATTGCTTTGATGATAGTTACATATGAGTGAGGCTTATGGCACAGGGTGGCATGTGTTCGCGCAAGATTATCTTCCGGTCGCCGTTCAGCATCACACCTCTCTTAGAGAGGTGTGAAGTCCTTCAAATTTTTATTCGCACATCAATCGCTGTCATGCCATAGTATAAATATTTACCAAAGTTTTTTCTGAAGCTATTGCCTCAAGATTCTTTTTATTTCTCTCTCTCAATAAATGATTTTTAAATTTAAGTTGTTTCATTTTATTTGTTGCCATGAACGTTTCAAAAAAGGAAATGTATAACCGCAACGAATTGCAAACAGTTAACAGTGAGAACAAATGCAAAGTGTTTCCAAATGGCTTTTTTTCGTATTTGATGTTATCTGAGAGATTGACTGTTTTCAGGCACATATTTTCATGCATAATTAATCTCCTCATTTTGTAAGGCCGCGGCACATTAATTGCGGTTTCCAATTTTAGGCCTTTGAAGGGAGTTGGGAGAGGGGAGAGAGTATAAAAGTCTGCCAGTTGTATAAATCCTTGAAGTTGCAAGTTGTAAAGACCGGATTGTTGTGAATCTCATGCGGCAATTCACAGTAAATTTTATTAGTGACTAAATGACTATTCGTGGATGTTACTACTATATGCCTATATGAATAGAAAATATTGGATTGTACTTAAAAATGAGTATTTGCAGCGCTCTCTCAGTCTCAAACTACAGCCACTCCTTATGGCATCAGCAGCCAAAGTACACTACAGCCATCGACGGTATGTTTTTTAGATATTTGTTAGTAGAGGGGAACATGAATAATTTTATTGGCATTGCTTTGTGCCGCTGAATATTGGATAAATAAGTTGGCAGATGTTTATCTTAAATCATACTCTAATATGAGGGCCTATAGCGAAGACACGTGATGGGTGACAAGAGATAGACTGCTATACGTATTCAGGTCGTGTTGAAGTAATTGACGCAGTCATTTTTCGTCATATCGTGCTGGCAGAAGTTGAAGAGACTTCAATATTCAATTGCGCTTCGAAGTTTGATGGGCTCAGTTGCAAATATGAAATAAAATAAGTAAGGAAAGGGTGAAAGTAGATACGAGAGTGTACAGAAAGTCACAATCGTCATTAATAACGAGCCACTGATGTGATTGTGAATCGATTTTAGTTATTTGGGCATTGAATGGGTTGATTTTGTTGCTTAGGTGATAGCAAGACCGTGCTGGGAAATCTCAAGGCAGAGGGAGTGCTAGTCGTTTGATGTGAACGACAGGATACTGATTCGTTGTGCGATCGGTTTTGAAGGTAGTGTTGGCTTTATCCATGTTAATGTTGCTTGGCTTTCAGTGAGTATTTGATAAGAGGCACTAGAATAGGAGCTAATAAAGGTGTCAAATAAAGAAGCTTTATTTCGCTCACTCCCTTGAAACCTAAAATGTTGCTTATTGGTTATGTACAGTATTGTGAAGTATGCAGGTGCCAAGTTATATGGCCTCCTTCGCGCAAATGGGGCTCGGAGATGACAAAGATCTGAATCCATCCATTTCAGTGGCTCCTTTCTCTATGCCTTCTTCTTCGCAGCGGCCTATGAACTATGGTAAGTCTTGTTGTATGTCTCACACTTGAGAAATGCTTATGCGATTGTGAGGACGTATCAAAATATGCAGCGAGATAGGAGAGGAAGATAATCTTACCCTTTTAAATCAAAATACGCAAAGGCAGAAGTAAAGGTAGTGACCGATACGCGAATTGTTTAGGCTAATGGAATAGGTTTTGCTTTGGACGATATTTTCTCACACTATTAGAAAGTGACATACTACTTCTATACACTAAACAAGAGATTGATTTCCAATGCGTTTAAATTAAGCATCATGAAAGCCAAAAGCGGCATTCGGGTGAAACGTTTCCCAATTCTGGGATGGCTGATTTTCTGCACTGTTGCGTTACTGCATGACAGTTGGCAAAGTCGACCTGCTAGTGTGTTTCAGAGTTATATGGAGTTGCGTTTTGAAGCTTTAGGGAGAGGTTTGTCTGCATTCTGATGATAACAGGTCAATTTTCAGCGGGCCCTACAACGCAAGTATTGACGGCTTCACCGGTTTTGCATGATCCACTTCGTGCTAGTGGTCATCTTGCTGAGGGAGGGTCAGCTTCTGGCTATATGGTCAGTTTTGTTTTGCACTTTTTCGTTTAATAATTAAGCAGTGAGGGCGATGTTAAAGTTGTTTTGAATACATAGCACGACGAGGGTATAGCTGACGGTATTATTTTTTAGCTAAAGAGGAAAAAGCCATTGAATTTTATTTCATCATTGCTCTAATGTGATATTCGTTTTAATATAAGTTGCAGCAAGAAAACTACGGTGGCACGACATATTTTTTCCAACAAGGAGCAAGCGCCGGTCTTGAACAACCAAGAGAAGATCAACCAAATGACGGGCGTATTGTCGTTGTTCGTTTAATTTATTTCATCGTTACCATCGCCTGTACTATTCCCAAATTAATGGGAAATATCTTACAGCCAAAATTCTAAAAGATAAAACTTTAGCAAAAATATTTGTGCAAAATTAAACGAGAAACAAGCGTGTATTAACGCTGCTGTTCTAATTCAGTAATGGAGCGATACGGTAGTTGTTTTTGTGTGTATTTCGCTTATGAAGGTTGTCTAGATGGAAAAGATTGGCTGCAAATGCAGTAATTCAAACAAAAGTCACTTTGGAGATCATTTGGCAATGAGTGATGGTGAAATTTTCAATTGCGCTCATACAATACTGTCTTTTTCTTCTTGCAGTTATTTTTATCCTGCGTTGTTTAGGCCTCATTCCTGTAATTAAAAGAAGGGAAGGGAGGTGGAGGGAGGAGAGAGAGAGGATAGGAAAAGAGGTGAGAGAGCTTCTCTCTGTTCTGACTAACGAACTCTGCATCCTCGAAGTGGGTGAAATTAGTTAGCTGATTGCCACTCTGAAAGATTCTTTGCATGTTTACTAATTTCACTCACAAGTTGTCATCCAATTTCAAAAGGAACGTACAATCGGGCAGGAAAAGATGAAAAGGAAAGAAATAAACTTTCTGTCCAATGAATATCCGTTTTCGGGTTGATCTACAACAAAACCACTGTATGGAAAGGGGAATGTCCGTGTCTGTTTTAATCAAAGGCCTTAAAAGGCTTGTTTCAGACAACTCCGGGTTGTTTTGCCTACCAGGGTCCCTTACCGCATATTGGTAAATTCAAACCGAAAGGTTCTACTGCGCAATCGTTCTTCACGTCACCTGAACTTAAGATGGTAACTGTTCTTACTTGTTTTCTTTTGGGTGTCTTTACAGTAGCAATATATCTTCAGAACTCCCTCATTCAAGGAGATAAGGGCAGTTATTTCGATCGATAGAGCTAATTATAGGGGACGCTGTTGCCAGTCTGTTGTTTCGTATGGTAAGATATTAGATTCGCTTTATATATGCTCAGTTTTCCATCTTTCATCTTCCTTTCATCGTATATAAGCCTATTTCTGAATGTCGTGAATTCTTTGATGGGCATAGCACTGCCCCTCTCAAATTTTCTTTCAATATATGAGTGTCGTTGAGGTCACTTATCGTAAAGCCATCTCTGTCCTTTTAATATGGCTCGTTTATTCGAAAGGTTTATAGAAGCCACTAGTTTTAGAGTGTATAAAAGAGATATAAGGCATCTCATGAGTATGACAGCAAGAAATTCTAAAATTGATTGTGAAAATATTTGAAGAGTGGAGAGGCCACCTTCCAATCCCTTTAAGGATCTGCGAGATAACGTTGTTCTCTCAGGTGCCATTTGGCTACATATATGCTGTGTTATATTTTAATTGAAAACAAGTCATAAGACACAATCTTTTTCACCTTATATTACATCATGTTTGAACTGAATATTTTCAGGAATTGCTTCAACGTCAATTGGCCGTTCAATGTCGAGCCGATCCGACGGTTTATGGCGACTTGCCTCATGCTTTGGAACATTTCCAGAATCTAGTGCCTCTGGAACCGTTGAAAATGCCGAGTCTCGGGCACGGTGAAAGAGGTGTATTGGGACCATATGCGAGCACCGTTTATAAGGCGACGAGCATTCGGGATGGAATGCCCTACTGTATAAGGCGAATACACAGTGAGTGTTAACTGACCGCCTGACTTTACTGCTAAGAATTTTGTATAGGGAAAGGATTTGTTATATTAAAAGTGATTTTTTCTCGGTGAGCGAGATCGTCGAAGAGCAAAATGCGGGAGAGGAAAGGCGGCAAGGTCAAAAAGAGCAGTGAATAAATACTGTAAAAGTTATGTGGGAAATTCAAGGATGAGGTACTCGGTGCTATGAATATAAAAGGCAAGTCGCTAAATAAACTTTATTGGGATCACCGAAATTCTTAAAAAGTTTGCTACTCTAACTCCTTCGTTATTCGCTGAAAGAAGTTTTATCGACATATGCAAGTATTTGCGCCTTGATTTTCCATAGTAGCTGTTGTTTGTTGTGTAGATTGGCACTCTTTAATGTGCGGATATAAAGGAGTTCTTTATCGATATGCAGCACCGTAATCTGTTTACAGTCTATTGTTTGTGCATTAATCAGAACCATTTCCAATGATGATTTTTAGAATGCATTTTTTTTTTCAAAATTCCTAACTCCCAATAGACTTTTGAGGCATTGGAGAATAGCGAATCGAAAGAACATAAGCGAATTTTTTCATTACTCTTCAAAAACGAATGCACTAAGACATAAAAAGTTTCTTTCGCTCAATAAATCCGTTTCGAATAGCCTATTTTGCTCAAATTTTTAGTGAAATATTAGCCGACCGCATCAAAAAAAGCTGAAAAATTAGTGAGGTTTGTAGCCTGTGGGATTTTATTTGAAATTATGAACAGCTTTCAACGAGATTTGCTCCCATTCTTATAGCCGATTGAATGAGGCGAATGTATTTACGGAGGAATCCTCAAATTTGAGAGGTGAGTTTCGTGTAGTTGCAGATTATCGCGTCAACTCAGCAAAGCATTTGAGTCTGGCGGACAACTGGAAGAAACTGATTCACGCGAACGTTGTACAGCTCAGAGAGGTACTCGTTACGCGGCATTTTGGAGACCATTGTAAGTTCTCTATGTGATTTAACGTTACTCGATGTATAGATCTATTCACGACTTCATTGGAAGCGAAACACTGATAATAACTTAACAAAGATTTCCGCTGTCTTATTTTCCCTAAATTGTGGGGTGTGAAGGGAGGGGAGGAGGAAGAGTGAGGGAGGGTGTGGTGGAAGACATGTTGGCATGGAGAGAAGAAGCTAAAGAAGGTAGTGGAGTGATGAGACTTTATCGATATTTTTTGTGTTTTTAGCTGAATTGGAGAGTTTGAACTCAAGCAAACCTTCGATGTATCACCATTGATTGAAACCGCTTGATTTTTATTGCTTTTGCATTTTTGAAAGTACTGAATTACACAAAGCTGTCAAGTCCTTCCTAACCACTACTCTAGTTTTCTGTGATCAATGATCTGTATTGCATGCAACGATGGTCGGATTCTTTCATATCCCACTCGTCACATATATAAGACCTATTTGTTACATTATTTTTGCATTTGCATAAGTTTTCACTCTGCTTAAGGAATTATCGTATGGATTAAAGACGTATAAGAATGAAAGCCTCGACATCGCTTAAGTTAGGTCCGAATAGTTTTGAGTAGAACTGTGCCTGTGTCTACGATTTAGATAAATTTCCAGGTGAGATGAGACAGAGAGGCTAACTTGTCAGACAGGCTTTATTGTAAGCCTTTAGCTTTGTTCCCAACTAAATTTTAGCAAACTCTTAGACGCAGCTTATTCACTCATAGTCAATCAATTTGAGGGTGCTCTTGTAGTCGGGTACGAACTTCCGGTAGTGTCGGATCGGAATAAAAATAAGGGTACTTGCACTCAGGGTTTCAAGCATCTTGGGCCTTAATACTTGAAGCCATTTTTGAAATTGATATCTGCGGCTGAACGTTCTTTCTCGTTCAGGAAGGGGGGGGGGGATGTTTGTTCATCTACGTTAAAGTTTAATCGTATTTAGGGTTTGTGTTGAATTATATATTTGTTTGCAGCATTGCTGTTTGTGTATGACTTTCACCCTCTATCTGAAACGATGAAATTCCGGCACTTGAGCAATCGAGTAAATGGGATGTCGACTAATTTTATGGATGGTGCGTTTCACTTGCTCTCATTTGCATATTTTGTTTTGTTCATTGGGGTGGAGCGGGACGTGTCAAATGACAGCATGAAAAAAAGAGCCAGAAAACTGCAGAAACAGGAAAAATGAAACGTTCCGGTTTAGTCTGCTGCATAACACTCGATTACTTTTTTTTAAATTTTAGGCTTTTTCCTATGTTGTAAAAATATTTTCTGTATGCTTACGAATAAGTCAAAGTAGGACGATTAATTATATATCTTAGAATAGTTGCTGGATATGGATTCATGTTTGTTTATTGTTCATTCTTCTGGAGAAGAAGTGACGGGGAATGTGATATCTGAATGGATTAGGTTACTTCAGGGTAATCAATATAGAGGTTCATTTCTTCTCCACTCTCTCGTTTTTTTTTTATTTTATAAAAAATTAGGCTGATTGGCTTGTTACTATAAAGAGAGAAGCTAGTTAGATTATTGTCGTGACACCTTTATAAGGCAACGGTGATGACTGTGGAAGATTATCCGCCTGGATTCGTGATTATACGTGGTCGGAGTAAATTGGATGAAACATTAAAGGATGCAGAGGTAACGGGCTTGTACGTTAACAATGGCTAATAATGCGTACTTTGATCTATTTCGGCTTTAAGGGATGAGCGGCGGTGGTCTACAGGAATCATTAATATGGACGTATATTGTGCAGCTGTCATCCGCACTGCGGGCAATTCATTCGAGTGGGATGGCGGCGAGAACTGTTGATCCCACGAAGATCATTGTTTTCAGCAAGACAAAGTTGGCTCATTTAACTGTTTTGTTGTGTAAGTTGAAAGGGGAAACAGATGCAGGTCATTTGTGGTTGCGAAGTGATGTAAAATGTCAAGCCTGTTTCCTTCTCTTTCTCCCTCCCTTCCTCCTCCCTTCTCCCACTGCTCTCTCTTTCCCTCTTTGCCTTCCCCTCCCTCTCTTCTCTGGGTCCCGTGGCACATCTTCGTGAACACAGTGCTACTGTTGGTATTTTTCAGCAAAGCGTAACCACCAAAATTTACGTAGTGCTTTCTTCTGAGAATATTTTCAGCAGGGATTATATAATACTTTTCGTGAATTCATTGACGATATAATACAGTTCACTTGTTTGTTTTGTGATGGAACTTTTACTGTGGCAGTGTTTATTATTATTTCACTTAGCAAGGGACACGCAGTATTGCATTTTTATATTAGCGAATTGGTCACTCGTATAGATTACTGCCAGAAGATTTGTTTTTCTTTGGTTTGATTTGTTGAAAATGCATGAGTTGTTTTGATGGTGTGAAATTTTTATGGGTTTTCTTCGGGATTGATCAGTCAATTTCGCAATTTCCCTTCACTATTGTGTAGATATAGCTACCAGAAATCTTTGCCGCGGTTTTAATGATTTTCGAGTTGAAACCACCAGCAGACAGACTCCTATTTGTTTCATAAAGAATATCTGACAGTTGAGAAAAGTTAGAACTTTCAGTTGTTGCAGTAGTTGATAATATCGTTACCTAAGGGCAGATTTTCTTGTCGGGATATACTTTTGAGAAGTTGTCTCGCGAAAGACAGCCTTATCGGTGAATCTAATTGAGGAAAAACAAGATCCTTTTCATTTCAGTGGTGCTTCACTGAACCATCCCTTAGCTATAAAGCATTTCACTGTTTCTGGTTATGGTAGAATTATTAGCTGGGCCATCAAAGCATTATTAGCATTTCTGATGTTTAGGTTGATGCTGAGCTCGTGCGGTGTACTCGATGTGATCAGTCCAGAGAATAATCACAACTCCATCCAGCATCAACAGGTTGATTTTTGTAATTTGTATCGCTGGTGATGGTGTTGATCGAATCAAAAGACTTTAGTTTTAGGTTGAAATGGGTGGTATTAGTGAGATCAGAGGTGGATTTATTTCTTTGTAGCTGTGAATAGAACCACTTTTGTTTTAATTCCAATTGGTGCCACTCTAACGAACTGAGCTATTGAGCTGGCACTATATCTCGATTTTGTATTTAGTCATAGTTGGATGTGCCACTGAGGAGATTATCACTGCCATTTTGTGTATGCTTCTAGCTCTCCTTAGAGGGAAAGAAGGTAAATAAAGGCAGTGAAATTGTGGTGAAATATTGTGGGCAATGCAGGTCAAGCAATGTTGACAACTGTATTTTATTTAAATTCATTAGCACACCTAGCGAATATTAAAAAGGAAACTGTCTCTTGTTTGATTATTACTTGTAAGGCAATAGTGCCAAATTAGTTTCAACTCAACGTCGAGCATTAGACATATTATTTTAATTTAATAACTCTACAACAGCGACATGTTCTAGATTTGTTTATTTATTTTACATAATGTATTGAAGACAAGTGCTCAATATTGACGAGGAAGGAGTAACAATGAATACAAATCTTTGTTCTTCTATAAATAAATATTCCTTACAATACAACAGTAGTCTGTATTGTACTTTGCGAAAGATGCTGTTTGCTTCTCATGTTCCCATACGTTTCTGTGTTTTCCCATTTCGGGACTTTGAAATAAATTAATTAATAAATAGGAAAGGATGGATGCATATCTTCCACCAGTATATGGTTCTGTAGTTGTTTCGCTTTTTTTTTTTATACGACATTTAAGGGGCAGAAGCGCAGCGAGAAAATTTTGTCGAGAGGGAAAAGGGAGGAAGATTAGCGGTCACATGCTAGTTTCATTATTTTTCATTCCCAAACTTTTCTGCACTCCTTTTTTGTACAATACTTCCAATAAGCTGTCAGGGATGGTATCGATTTCCCTCCTCCAGCTGTGGTACGACCTCTGATGTGATATAGAGAAACAGAATGACTCTATTGTCTAGCAGGAGGATCTCTGTGGGCTGGGACGTGTGATCGTTGCGCTAGCGATGGGTTCATTGCATGCGGCGCGACGCGAAAACCTGTCAGCAAGTTTGGCCGTCATCTCGCAGCATTACACCGCCGATATGAAGAATATCATCTCGTAAGCTGTCTTTTCTCTCTTTTTTTTATAAATATTGGCGTATCGATGAAAGTGTAGACAGGCAGCCACAGGATCTTTAACATCTTTTGTTAAGGACATCCAATATTCGGGGACATTCAGTATTCAAGCAGTGAATGTGAAAAGGAATTTAGATCTTATTATCGGATAAGAAGGCTTACGAAACGAAAGGATTTGCTGCGATTGCAATCCACTTTTGATATAATCGTTTGGTTTAATTAAAAAAGTGAAACTGAGGCCATTGCGCTAATGCAATTGGAATGAGAAAGCCAGTGGTGTATGCTACCGAAGTGGGTCACAGGGTTATCGCTTCCCTTTTCAACTTTTTTCTTTCGGTATAGTAATTGGGAGCTTATAAAGCTGGCGCGGTGCTGTGAGACATCACCGATAGACGAGCGAATTCTGGCTCCTCCGTCTAACTGTATCATCGACTTTATTCCCCGATGCCTTTCGTTAAGCGTTTTTCGGTGTCACCTCTACCCTCGTCCCCTTCGCATTGCCCATTCCCTCCTCCCTCCTCACATCATCCTTGTTTCCAATAATTGCTTCGTGTGAATTAATTTCTAAACAAGGACGTGATTTGATTCAGGCTGCTGTTGGGTGCATCAGCACAAGGTAGTCGTGTACGATCGATAAACGAGGTGATGCCAATGATAGGTGCTAGATTCTATGCACAGCTCGAGTTAGCGCAAATGAAAAACGATTTGTTGGAGAATGAGCTTTCTAAAGAACTCGAGAACGGCAGATTGTTTCGTCTTTTATGCAAACTCAATACGATCATCGAACGACCCCAGTAAGCTTTTTTTCATCTAAATAAATTTGCTGAGGTGCTAAGGATTGGGGGGGGGGGGTAAGTAAAAGGAAACGCTGTGGAGAGCAGTTGAGGTTTTTTACCATCGATGTTCAATATCTGAGTGCCGATCTTTATGCAGCAGCAACCGTTTTATACTTCTAGTTTCCGCAATCGCTCTATTATGTCAATAAATATCAGATATCTTCAATTTCTAGTTTTTAGCATTATTTCGCAGCGTAAAAATAGCGATTAACGATGCATTGGCCTGATAAGAAAGTGCTCATATGTTTGTTTGAACCTCTTCATCTAGGGCTATTTAGTGATGATTGTTGTTATATGGGTCTTAGAATAGAGGTTTCCCAACATTGCCACTTCAATACGCCAAATGGTGTTTATTTCTCACACTTTACTCTTTCTATTTCTCTTATTTACTGAATGTTGTCCTTTGGTTGAAACGTTCGAGAGGCAATGCGCTTCACGCTTCTTACTTGCTTCTCTGCAGTTGGAGGCTCTTTGTAATAATATTCCCCCTTATTTCTTCCATCAGCAAGGAAACGGTCTTCAGGAAACGCTGTTGGGAATATTGTGGGACGAAATAAAAATAATCGTATGGAATGATATTTTGTGGACGTTGAGAAAGTTTCGGTAGGGCGAAAAGGAGTATCTCCATCTCAACTTCGTTGGAGCGATGTTGCCGCACTCCTTCTCCCATCGCCTCCCTTGTCCCTCCGCTCGAAGTTTTTTGCTCTCTTTGGTAGTGGAGGTCCCGTAGAAGTGTAGACGTCCGCGAGTCTAACTCGCCTACTTTTTTTGTGATTTTGAGGTTTTGGAGATGGTTCCTTTGCTCTCTGCTTCCGGACGTTTCTATCCCCGCAAAAAGACCGCCGTCCATAAAACAATTATCTATTAAAAATATAATATTCTGGAGTCCCTAAATTTTCAAAGCTATATATTTGCTACTAGCCAACAGCATTGCATGCTTTGAAGTGTGTGTATCATGCGTATTGTAGTAGCATCGTGTCGGTGTGTCCGTACATGTAAACATTCAGCAGTTTCTTCTCGGAAATCAAGTTTGGGATGAGAGATCTAATGTTCACACCAGGTGTTCCTGTGTCAAACTTCAAAATTTCATCACTTCCACTTATTTTAAAGTGCCTAAAGACTTGTATAGACCTTGCATACGGTCAGCTTGCATTTAGCAGCGATCGCATCACATAAAGTCGTATATTCTGTGGAAGATTCGTACAAGTGTTTAGATCAGTTTAAACGTTTATATATCACTGCGCACATATTTTGCGTTGAGAATTCAGAAATTAGTTGATGTGATGAGGGCAGTTGCAGAGTCGAGCATTGTATCACCTTATCTCTTGCGGGTTGCTTTCTTTGTTGCTTCAAATGTTTCTTTTTTCCCAATTTTTAATGCAAATTTATGTTAATGAAAGGCAAAAATGGCTAAGGATGTGTTTTTCTCGAGGATTCATCCGTTGAATGATCGTTTATTGAGTAGCGAAGAAACTTTCAAACGCACATCACGAAAGAAATATCGAGCGAAAATTCTCATAAGTAATAATCTACAGATTTCAAATGGACATGTCGTGGAGTGAGACAGGTGATCGATACCTGCTGAAGTTGTTCCGCGATTACCTGTTCCACCAGGTTACCGAAGCAGGTAAACCGTGGATCGATATGGCGCATATAATTTCGTGCCTTAACAAGGTAGTACATTTTATCAGTTTTTCATTCTACGAAATAAGTTTTTTCTCAAATATAAATCTTTGACATTTTTTACTTCGCTTCTGTCTCGCCGTGTTAAAGATTCTGATTTAGCGGTTAAAAAACGAAAGAATTTGATTTGTATCACAGAACTTCACCGGATCTATTTACTTATAAACTGCCTGTTTTCCGTTTATCCCCATATATTCGAGGCTTAATTACATGTTCTTTTATTATCCTTTGTGATTCATTGATCTCTATGAATTATTAAGCCCGTTATAAGATCGGAAATAATTGAAATCGCAAACTGTACCACCTGGTGTAAGAATTGATCGCTTGTTAGCATACGTACAGACTTACCCATCTAGTTTTATGGTAGCAATCTGTTATAGGTTTCGTTGTCATTGATAGGATTAGCGATGGATTATAAGTGTGAATTGATTGATGTAAAAATATTTGAGAGAATGCGCTTATAGCTAGATGCGGGCCTCAACGAGAAGATACAGTTGGTGTCACGCGATGGAGACAACGTGCTTGTGGTGTCGTTTCTGGATTTGCGACGGTGCCTGGAGAACGCATTCCGTGAATTACATGCTGCCGCAACCGCACCACCACCTCCAGTCTCTATTGCCCCATCTTTGCTACCTATGGCACCCCGGTGAGATTCGAAAATATTGTTTGCTCTATAATGATTTTAACTTCGACACCCTTCTAATAAGGAGAAACATATTGGGCGGCAATAAATTCATCTTAAATAACCGTAGAATGCTCTAAAATTTGCATTATTATATGCAAATTTGGTTGACATTGCGAAAATAGTTACTCTCTTCTTCCGATTTCGAAGTGTCTCTTTCCTTGGTTTCCGCTATAACGCTGTTATACTCTTGCCAATTCATTGGACTCATTGTGAATATCGTTTAGGGAATTTTCCTTTGTGCTACGAACTGTCAAAATAGTAAGGCGAGTGTCTTTTTCTTTGAATAGTGGCACAAGCTATGCGTTCATATGTCCCTTGGAGGGGATTGAATCCGATAGTTTGTTTAATATCTCCTTGCCTTCTTGTATGTTTTTTGTTTGAGTGATAAGGCCTCGCTGTTGTGTTCAGGTGAATTGTTGTTGATTTTAGCTCTTCGATGGTTTATATGAACGATCTAATTTCTTATCGTTTCATTTATTATTTTTATGTTTTTTGTTTTGTAAATTTGTTTCCACTCAGTAAATTGTTCCTTTTTTACTCTTTCATCGATTTTATTGTTTCTTTTAGTACAATATTAATAATTTTTAAATTGTGGATTTTATTGTTTTTAGTGCGATAAATTTTGTTCCATTTTATGATTATATGTTGCAGGTCGTTGCACTGCGTATAGCTGACGTCATTTTACGTCATTTTATAGCACAGGTGCGATTTGATAAGTGAGCTGCCATGTGTATTCCTTCCATCTTTTTTCTTTGTAGAGAGGCTTTATAGGTGGGCTTGAAAACAACTGTAGATGTCCCCCTTCATATTGATGGCGTCGTTATCAAGGCAGCTTGTGGCTTAGCGTTATCTCGGTAAATCTTTATATCATTGTTGCGACCAATGCTTTAACAGGTCTTATCGAGGTATGTGCCTAGTCTTTCGTCTTTGATATGAACAATCCCGCCTAGCCTACTGGGAGGGGATTCTAAATCTGACTGTAGGGAGTCTGCAATCCGACTATGAGGATTTTATAGTCTGATTACAGGGATTCTTTGGCCTGACCGTAGAGTTCTAAGTATGATAATGTGTTAGCGAGTGAAATTTGTGTATTGTTTTGCTACTAAAATTGCCTCATTATGTAATTTAAGAATAAGAGATTTCAAATCGGCGCTTTGAATGTTTGCTTGGTGCCGATCGCATTGTGTGCTATTTCCTCTTTTTTCCTTTCATTTCTTTGCCTCATCTCAATGTTCATTATATGACATTATGAATTTTCATGTGAAATTATTTCCTTCCTCTTCTTTTTTCTCTTTAATTTTTAAAATTTTTATTTATCATTTTTATCATTATTTATCATTCACAAATACATCACATCGAGTTTTATTGCTCTCAAAATTGAAAATGAAAATATAGTGAAATGTATTTTATTCTTTTAAATGTCATTTTTCGCAATCTGCATATGTTATTTGATTTTTGGTTATCGATAATTTTGCCTTTTTTGCATAGATGATTTTAATATCTACTGAATGGCGTCTCTAGTAAATAGATGAACTAAGAATAGAGAGTATACAAAATGCTGCCAACTTTCTAGTCTCATAATATTGAAGTGAAATATTAGCGCGTTTTTATGCGAAGAGGCAAAGAAAAGAGGGAAAGTTTATTGGAGTAAAAACCAATGAAAATGTTGATAAATAAAATTCGCAAGTTTTATAAGGCAAATGATTGAAATGCAATACTTGGTTAGTTTGTATTGATGACTTTTTCTATGTCTATTGCATCCTCTTTTTTCTCTTTTTAAACACTCTATGTTAACGTTTTAAGTTAAACCCGTTTGAAGTATTTTTGTTTGAATGTTTGTGGCGGGTGTTGTTGAGTTGAATTTGAGATGTAATTTGTGCGTATGACGGTTGTCCACCTATTGGTCACTAATGACCAACCGTTGTGCTCGCACAGGTGTATATGTGTGGTTATATCTGTCTTCTAATCGCTCTATTATTTCCTCGTTCGTTCATTTCTCTGTTTAGTTTTCTTGTGGTCTTTTATATCCGATTTTTCCTTTAAACTATATTTTTGAAAAAGGTTTCGTAACTGTTTTAAATGCGTTCTCTGCCTAAGTTGTGTTATTGTAAAAAGTAATATGGTGCTTTTAGCTGTATAATATTTTAGGGGATTAGAATAGCCGATGAGTAGATATGTCCACCTTTAATGTTAAATAATGGACATTTTGGACGATTGTCTTGGTCGGTGTTGAAAGTAACGATTATCTCGCTAGTGTTTAATGCTGTGAAATTTATTCGGTGCAGTATGATCTAACCAATATCTGATACTTTTCGATTTTTTCGTGGACGAATGTTTGCTATTCTTATTCCTCGTTATGTTTTTAAAATGGTTGACGGTGTCGGAATGTCTGTAAACACATCTGATTGCTAGTTCTAGTGAGGTCATTGGTTTGTGTTCTGTGAACGAAGCCTTTGAAAGGACTTCATATGAATCAGTTTTTGATGCATCACAACGCAGCGGATGGGTTTTCCATAAATGACAAGCACTTTAAAATCTGCAGTCCTAGTATATTCATGGGATTCGTTGTGCAAAGGGGCATATCCTCTGAAATTTGATCAGTTGAAGTGATTATACATTTTAGGTTCAATATTGCTTGAGATTAATTGATAGCAATTTAAGTAGTGCTGCGGTGGAATATTGCTGACCATCGTCCATTCAAGCACTCGGAGAGTTCAACCGACTGATGGGAATTGGATGTTTGTGGGCATATTGATACGGTGTTTGCGATGTGTAGCTTGTTGTTGAGGGAATAAAGCTTGGAGGCTGGCAGCTTTACGATGAAGCTGTGAATTATTTAGGGATTTGAGCGCATCGGCAGTATATTCATCGCTTGTATTTATTTGCACTGATTTGTGGAGAATTTGAATTATTTTTTATTGTTCAATTATTTTAATGAAAAGAAGTTTTTCGCGTGAAATTCGTGTCGTTTCTCTTCTTCCGGTATTATCTTTCTTTTTTATTCCAGGATTTATTAATGTATACCTTGTGGAAAATTTTTCTGGGCGTATTGTTGTATGAAATATTTGGAATGGTGCCGAATGTGCTTTTCTTTTGTGAATTTTTTTTTGCCGTTTTTTTAATCAATTTCTTTTTTTGTTTTCTCCAGCAAAATTATAGCGATTGAGTGAATTTGTTGTTCTTGAAATTTTTAAATTTCATTGTTATGATTTTTTAATGCTAAAAGTATTATGTTTGCTTTGTTGCAGAGAACTAATAAAATTTTCATTACGTATTTTGTTGTTTTTTTTTTCGAATTTTTCATTCGGTTTCCTCGCCAACATTTCAATATATAAATGTGAATATAGGTGTATATATTTAGTGTTGATTCATTGGTGCTTAAAGTGGTGGGGCGCGGGCGCGGGCGCGGACGATAGGGCGATCTTGGCAAGCACCACGTATCTCGAATCATTTTCAAAGTAAAAGGAATTGTGATCAAACGGCGCCATGTAATTAAAACGATTGCAAACGACTCAGATAGCAGTAGATTTATTCAAAGAGGGTGCGTATGCAAGGGAGATCGGCAAAGGCCAGATCAACTGTTTTCGTGCAGGGAATGGGAAAGGACGACCATGCGACAGATCAAACTGTCTACGAATGCCTTGGCGATCTCAGGGTAGAACAGACTGTCTACAAGTGCGCTGAGACAAAACACGGAGCGTATAAAAGGGGAGCGTATTTGCTTGCAGCTTCATGTGTTGGTTCCGGTCTTCACGTCGGGCTTGAATGACAGCGGGTGTGCCGACGTTGGAGCGACGTGCTGTGGTCGTCGGTCGTCGGAATCGCGCAAGGGGCACTGCGTATAATGCCGAGGCCCTGCTAGGACCAAACTTTGTCCTCCCCTAAATCTCCCTGTTTGTTTGTGCTTTTGTTTCAAATTCGTTTTAAGCGTTAAATAAAATCTTAAGCCTCCTTACTGTGCCGCCTTCACACAGCACATGGTAAGCCTCCAGAGAAACCCAACCAACCCTTACGTGTAACCGAGATCGTGGCAAGAAGTTTAGTGGAATGAAGAATTGAAGTGGAGGTGGATTCCGATTCTGACCACAAGTGCAACGATATCGAACTCTGTTTCGAGCCATCAGACGGCTTTCACCATCGAATGAATCGTCTGGTGGCGCATGTTTATCTTTGGCACCGTTTTGTATATCACTGCTTCACCGGAATCCGCTTTTTCTTTCAACGAGAGTAGATATCCGTCGACGGTATGCCTTCGTTGATTAATAATTTGGGCTCTGCACTATTCCTCGAACGGTAACTGTAGCAGTCGACACATTCTTGTATAATGCGTTTATAAGCACAGTTTATGCAATCCTATGAAGAACAATATCAACAGCCATTCACAAATTTTACTTTGAATCTGAGGTCGGTTTACTTGAAGCAATATTTGGTGCCTTGAAGTAACTTTTTCGCTTTTCCGGCTGTATTAAACAACGCTTCTATTATTTGGCACATTTTAATTTTGTAATTATATAGTTATATGAATAGCCTCGATGGTCCGATGCAAGGACTTTTTTCAATTCCCTTCAGCGACCATCGGGAGAGATTTGGATGGGGATAGGATCGCGTGGTATTTTAATCAACCTGCTAACATTATTTAAGTTATAAAATCCAGTTAATCAATGCCACAAGAGCTCATTTGTATTTTGATCGTTTTGTTCAACGATCGTTTTGCATGAAGCGTTGCTTCATGTTGGTGAGCGAGGTGTGTATGTTGGATCAGCAGTGTCAAGAAGGAGCCTTTTGTCATGTCTCTACCGCCGCCTCAGACCAATGGGAGATAGGTGGGAAGCAGGCTAGGCACTCATCAGCACCCCTATTGACCAACAGGAAGTATCTTAGTTGTAGTGGTTGAATTTCTTGGGAAGGGCTAACTCAACCCTCAAAAAATATTCGCTTATCTGCCGTATTTCTCTTGGATTTCTGAAAGCTTTTATACGAATAAGACGATACTATTGGTACAGCTTGCCATTTGTTAATAGCAAAACCATCAAAGGCCTTCTTCACAATTACAAGGTATAAATATCATGGGTGGGCTTTTATTCGATATTATACGGTATTTTATGAAGTGTTTGACATCTTTGAAATTCTCATATTCGTCGCTATCCATTTGCTTCATTTAGGTGCACGAGCGGGTAATGTCGTCGACAAGGGAAGGTGCTAAAATTTGGCAGAATATAAAGCAATTTCAATATATGCAGAAAGAAGAGCGCAGCAAAAATAATTACCGCTATCCCATTATGAGGGTAAATGATCGTTTATATTTATTGTTTTTAATTCTCAAATTGTGCATTATTATGCATAAAATGTTTTTGACAGCGTGCCAGGAAGACGTATCTGTTTAGTGCGATTGAATGAGTCTTTATCGCCGCCTGAGTCATTCTGTCGTTTCAAGTAGATTGGTTCATCAAACCAAGATGCCTTGATTAACGTTTCAATTTCTTGTAGCAATGGCCACTTCTTTGCATGTGCTCATATTCAGCCAAAACCGATCCGCGGTCACTTAGCAGTGGTCACTCATGTCCTCTAATAGATTTCCCATCGGGAAGCAGGTCCCCATATATTAACATGTTTCTTGACTTCTCACCAGCTTGCAATGCAACCTAACCTCTTTCTCTGATTGTGTAAAATGATCTCCTTGTCGGCCAATTTGTTTCCCAGTGGGTTTTCCGTGCCAAATTGCTCACAGATAGTACCTTCAGGAATATCACCCAGGAGATTTTTCTAGCACAATGTTCCCTTCATAGGTTAGGATGATCTCTTAACTGCATGAATCTAGGAATACAGTTGATTCACCTAAGATAGGGAGGGTGAGATTGTAGAGAATGAGGGTGGTATTGCTAAAAGTTTTTCTTATTTCGACGTTATCTTCAAAGTCGAGGTGTTTTACTTCCGGTGAGTTGTATTTTTATTCGCTCATATTCTTACCGCTTCATGCATTTATTCTCTATTACCGCTGGTAGATATATATGCATGTGATCTGTGAATGACATTTGCTGTCAAAATGTTTATGTGATTGTTATCTTTTCCTCATCAATGTTGATTGAAAATATTAGTGTAGTTCAGTTGGTTTATTGGTGTGTTTTATTGTCTATTTGAAGTTGTTGGAAGATCTTTTTCTGGTCGATTTGGAATTCGCTATCGAAAAAGGTGCCGATGTGCTGTTCTTTAGTGTGCAAAAAGAATGGACCGATAAGCTAAAAGCCCATTCCCATATAAACAAAGCGGTTTGTCTTTATTTTTATTATTTTTTCAATTTTCTTCTTTTTTTTTAAAGGGATCCTAAATATGATTGAATTCACTGTTACGTTGTTATTGGTAGATTTTGAGAAGTTTATTCAGGGAGCTGGATTATTTCTATAGAGAATGATGAATATTGTTTGATAGCTTCAAGCCGGTATTTAACTAAAGCTTTGCTTTCATTTGTACGAATAAGACCGAGCAAAATAAAGCATTGGGAAGCTACTGAATACAAACCGTATTAAACGAAAATTAGATCTAGATTTGAATGCACGAGAGCTTACACGGTATACGCTTTTGCAATACCACGCACTAACTCATCCCTTCCATGAATTAAGGAACAAATAAAAATCTATACAATAATGCATCTCAATTTTGAGGGGATCAATGGCTTTTAGAGGTCTTTCAAATAACATTCATTTTCATACATATTTGGCAAGTTTTACACTCCCTTTTATGGTACACAGCGTCATATCTGCGTCTCTGTCTGCCTGTCTGTCCGATGGTTTCAATTTGCGGATTGCTGAAACTTCTGTGACCAAATTTCATGGAGAGCAGTAAGTAAGTGACTCTATAAACTACTTTAGCGGTGATCTGTTCATGTGCAAAGGAGTTGGAAATATTTAAAGATGGCTGAAAAGAGGATTTACATGCGTGCAACATCATTTTGGATTAATGAAGCCATCAAAAAACGGATTGCACGAGCAATCGAATCAATAAAATGAACGCATTTATTTGTCAGTGTGTTATGAAAGCGGTTGGTCAGGTGGATCTCATGCTCAATGAACTCAGGCTTCATTTTTTATGAGCACAGATGGACAGTGTTGACCGAATATTGCTTTCTAATATGCACAGGAATATATAACTTCATCACCTCTGTATATATAATTATTTGTAATCACCGAGCTCTGAACTGCTTTAATGTTTGGTCGGCATTCAGAAGTTTAGATTTCCGACCTTTTCACGGGGCGTTGATTGGAGGGCTAAATATCAGAATCATCGTCGTTTTGCTCCATCTCTTGAAAGGACCCTTTTGACGATTGCACTAACATTGTTTTGTTTTGCAGGATTATTCGAACGCACTTTATGAATGTCTCAGCGAGCTTTGCGAGCTAAGTATGCTTGTTCAAGATGAATACGGTAGGAGTACTGTTGTACTTTTATCGTCTTTCTGTTGTAGGATTCTCGATTGTACTTTCAACTCAATAAAAATCACTAGTCACAGTATTTCAAAGGGTGATATTTTCCCCCACCCCCTTCTATCAAAGGAAACGGATGCTGCGAGCTGATGTGTAATCGCCTTGAAATTAAGAGCTTATCATTTCTGTTGGGTGTGGTTATGCACTGAGATTTGCATTTGACTATCGGTCGAAGGCCTCAGTTTTAATGAGAAGAGGGAGGAAGTGGGGAGTGGAGTGGCCAAGGGATGTTATGAGTTCCTGCACATTGGATGCACATTCGAATATAAGTTGCGTGAACTTCCGCTTACAGATCTCGTTACGGCAATGTCATGTCTGAATGTGAATGTGCGTATGTGTTTGTCCGATGGTTTCAACTAGGAAACTGTAGGAAACTGTTGAAACCTGAGTAACAAAACCTGACGGCTGTAATCTACACTGTAGGATAGTCTTCATACCATTTTCGAAGTTCAGTCATAAACTTGAAGGAAATTATGGGCGATTACGGGTGCTCAAACGAGCTTGGAAATCGATTTGCATTTTTATCGCTTTGGTGATTTTTTGCAATCGCTGAAATCGGATAAATGAGTGCAATGAGTGGATGTATTATTACGATTTTCTTTATTTTTTGTTGGTAATTTACGAAACCGGTTGATTCTCTGGCATGACTCCAAAAATACAGTTATACCGGCTCCGTTGATAAACCTTATCAATTGTTCACTTAATTATGCTGTCGTCTACATCAGTGATTGTTGTTGCGCATTCTTTTTGTTCTGTCTGAAACAAAACGTTATTTCTGAACTTTCTAAGTGATACCTTAATGCAGATGAGGAAAGGGTTTGCAGACGTTTCCTCATCTCCCTTATTTAAATGGGCAACACTTTCAGACTATGACATGATACCGCTTTAACTCATCGAACCTAAGTTCACATCAGTGCAGCACAAATCTGTCTGTAATTAGCCCCGATAAATGCCTTTATATTTGCTCATCACATTGAATTTAAGGTATTGCAGCAGTTCAATTATCTAGTGAAAAGGTCGAGATTTTTCTAAATATAAGAAGACGTATTTGTAGCGTACTGTCTGTCAAGATTTCGACCTGAGACCGCTCAAGCCCGAATGCGGCCTTTCCTTTTGCGCTTTTTTCCATAATTTCAGGAATATTCTTCGTCCTTGATTAGACGAGTATCGAACTTTGAATTGTTTTTGAGGATTTGTTCTGAGTGATGTGCCGCGTATCGTATCGATGTGCCCAAGGGCGGTCATTCCTTCACACAGTCGTACGCCTTTGTCACCACGTACAAAAGCTCGATTTGCACATTTCCTATGCCTGCGAGTGGGCGATATATTTCGCTATTTGGTGGGAATTTCAATTTGCTTGTTTCAGGCAATTAATAATTCCATCACCTATGCATCTATCCTCCCTCTCTTGCTACCCCCCTCCCCCAACTTATGGACATTGCTCCATTATATTTGGACGAAAATAGCAATTCATAGGATGCTAGAGGGTGTTTCGCGATGAAATTGAGTGTGAGTAATAAAATTGCAAGGATTGATTACATTTTGGTGATTGACAATTTTGGTTCGCTATTTGATCGGAAAAAAGGCATCAGATGTTTTATTTCTTTCGGATGATTCTTCTTTGTACTTTCTCAGATTTGCATTCTTTTCGATATATATATATATATATATATATATATATATATATATATATATATATATATATATATATATATATATATATATATATATATATAGAATCTACAACAATATATAATCTGTAACAATGATAATCTGTATCATTTATACCATAATCTATACAACTCCATTTGTAGGCATATATTCACATGTAAAGAATTGCCTCACAGATGCACTCATAAAAAGGATCATAATTGGTAAAACGTTTAAAGACTTTTTGTATGGATGCAAATGATAGTAGAGTTAAACACTTCAGGGTGATATAAAGCAGGCACGTGAATTGTATATGTGTGCTCATCGTGCATATCCCGATAATGGACAATCATGTAATCAGGTATCCGCTAATAATACATCGTTTGATATCGCATCAGCAATAAACATTCATGCATATTTTTTGAATGAGAAGCACGATTGATTTTTCATACCACAGTTTAATAGGAAATTAATGTGTGTTAGCATATATTTTTAACATTTTTCTTTCGTCTCTCATTTCAAATAGTTTTGAAAAGTGAAGCAAAATAAGCGTCATAGTCCGGTATACAGCGGTATTTTTCAGTAGTTCTAACATAAATTATTATTGATAACTTAATTCAGTCAAAGTGGATTCTCTTTAGTTTTATTGGAGTGATTCGTTGTAGTGTATCACGCGATTCACTTGTTGATTTTTTGAGTTTTGAAGGATATAATAGGGAATGTGATGAACCATTATGAGGAGCGAGTCTTATAAGGGCTGGAAATGAGTTGTAAAGAGTCTTAGTTAAGAGTAATGGTCTATGGGTTACAGGCCTATTTCGAACACACCTCAGTCACTACCTTTATTTGATAATTCGTCTCATTTCATTGGACCTATTCATCTTAACTATTTCCTGTGTTTCTTTCGTTTAATCGAAATGATTATGATTATTCGAAGTGAGGAATTTAAAATTGAAATAAGCAGTTGATAATTTTTCCCTTTGTTTCTAAAGTGAAGTCGATATTCGATTTCAGATTGGTCTCATTGAAAGTGCTCAAAAGCGTCATTTGGAGGCATTATACTACCATGTATTAGCGTTGAATACACGCAATTCATTCGCACCAGCTGCCGCTAATATTCAACAAATTTACAATAAATTTGCATCGATCAATATTGGTGAGTAATACCACTTATTTATACTTAATTTGGGCTCTTTCCAATTTTTTATCGTTTATTTTTTTAGATGATTTTGGAATTCTAACTTTATTGCTTCTTTTTATCACTTTAGGCGATGCGTTCAACTTGATGAATACTGAAGTTGGAATTATGAGATGATAACCTCTTATATCAACTTCTGAGTTGACTCGTCAACTGCTCACATCGATTTTTTTGATAGATTGATCAATTTTTGTCAGTTTTTGTTGATCAAAGAAACACTTACGAGTGGTGAGCTTAATTAAAAATTGAACTCAGTGTTATGCATCTTTATCATTTTTCGGTGGTTTACGTTTAAGCTATCGGTGGGTTGTAGCTCATATCATATCATAGTAGCCCACAGAATTATGAGAGCCCACGTCATTAGTATCAGCGTCCATTTGTGTTGAATAATACGAACTTAAAAGATTTCACGGGCAGTGTTGAAAAAGCGCATAAGCTTGTTTGCGTGGCACATATTTCCGCTGTGCATCAATTATGGGAGAAAGGTGTGGAAGTTTTTGGTAATGGAAGGTTTTATGTGGATGTGTATGGGGGAGGGGAAGTTACTTCAGTGTTGTATTGGTTCATTTTTGTCTTCCTCCTTTCCTGTCTATTCATAGCATAAGTGATTTTTTTTCCATCAGGGTGGTTGAGAATATATGTACGAATCAATCACGCAAATCATAGACCTCACTTGCTGATAAATTAAATTTCATCAAGGTGGAGTAAACGATGATGGAGTGACGATGTATCTTGATAATTGGAAGATGGAAGTCCAACGATTTTTGTCGTTGTTCTTAACTATTTTATTACTAAAAGTAAATCTGTTTTCTTTTCAGAGGATAATAATACCGATTATGACCTAATGTTTTTGAAGGTGATCGGCCGATGCCATAGTGTAGGTTTTTTTTAATTGAAATATTTCACTTAGAAATGAAAACACCGCTACACAAACGCCACATAGCAAAAACATCATTTGCCCATAGTGTCTTGTTGTTTGATCGCCATTGCATTATAACTGCTCAAGAGTTTTTGTTTATGCAGAAAATCGACTTCAGTTGTTTCGTTGAAGGTATTTTTCAATTTTCACGTCAAAAATTTTTTTCTTTGTCTCTCATCGTAGCTGTGAAAATTTCGCGGTATCATTCTCATGCGAACACTTATGCTAGCCTTCCTATTCCATCGTGTTACCAACCATGGCAGCACCTTTCTTCTCGGATTTTTGAATTTGATTTCAATTTATATTAGAAGATAAAGGCATCCACTGAGAGGTTTACAAAGGACCTGGTAAGTTAAAAAAATGGTGGAAGTTGAAGTCAAAATTAATGAAAGGAAATGATGCGCTATAGATATTTTACGTCTTCGAATTTGCGGGCGCATCATTTTGCGCAGAAGTCAATAAGATATTCACAGCTGAGATTGAAGAGTGGGCAGCCTTTCTGAACCTATTCATTAGAAAGAATATCAGTGCTGTACGTGTGCATTGCATCTCTTTAAATTTATATATTAACTTATGTGGTCATTTCAACCGAAGCAGAATAAACTCTGTTTATGACGAAATATTGCAGTTGGTGTTCTTCGAGTCGACGATACTACAGCGAATGAGCAGCGTGCTGCGAGAGTGTACTACAAACTACAATCGCCTGCATATGCATTTTGTGATCGCAGTCGCCGTATGGTACGCACTTGGTGGATCACAAGATGAAGTAAGATGTGCCAACCAAATAATCACAATTATTGTCGACCAGTTCGTCTTGTTTGTGGAGCAAGCGCTAAAGGTTCATTGCTTTCCGTAGCGGTTCTCGGCAAACGTTGATTCGTTTCGTATGGTGTAGGTCTTTATGTATCTCACTGAATGTGTCTGTCTGTACAAGTGCATGTGTCTGTCTGTGTCTGAATGAAGACACTGGCAAAGTGCACTCGTGAGGTGACACCACTCGTATTCAAAGATGGCCTTTAAGCAGAATATTAGTTGTCTCTGCGTCATGCTGCAGGAGCGGACAGCTCTTGTTGTTCGACCTTTCCCCCATCCACTTCTAGCGATTTAGCTTTGCAAATTAATCAGGTGTTTAATGTTTTCAAATATCTACCAGAGAATTCCAACTCTTCAAATTCATTGCAATAAAGTACGATTTCACTATATAAACTATAAAGGCAAGGTAAGGTGACCGTATTTGTTGAGGTGATTCTATTTTATGGCAAGGATTGAAAATTCGGGCTATATGAGTGAAGCTATAAAAACTGAATAATTTGGCCGCTTGAGGTTGATGATCTTATTTACGTCCAGTGGGGGTTGACCAGGAGCATAGTTTTAATTGTAAGCCACAACATCACATTGCTCTAAGCTTACTTATGCGCTATCTCTACTGTAATAATTGACGCCATTCTCACAATATGGCTACACGTTCACATAACTGTCTGCGTTGCTTTGGCAATCAAGGTACACATTGTGAACTTTTCCACTTATAACGCATTCGATTTCCAATTCATAAGCGGAAAATTCGACGTAAAAGAAAATAGATAGATCAGATCCGATCTCAGACTCAGCTTGAACTCGACTTGAGGTTCGATATTCGTAGAGCGTCTAGTCGAAACACCGCATATGGAAAGGTGTTATGCTGTAAAATTTGTCATTCCTTAAAATAATGCTTCTATGTTTTGCAAAAAAATTCCTCTCTATTTAGCATGTTGCCAGTTTCAGGAGGGACGATCAAAGGAGGAGAAAGAAGAGCTCTTATCGCTGTTGTGGATTTATGCGAGTTGGATTGAAGCGAAGAAAATCTCGATGATGAGCCGAGTTGCCGACGATGCGAGTTGGATTCGTAATTTAGCACTTTTGATCGATAATGCTGGCAATGATCTTACGGTGGGAAATTTTTTATTTCTTTGATTGTTTGTTCAGTTTTCTTTTCCACCGTTATATCAGAAAAGTGATTTAAACTAGCGCACAATTTCTAATTTCTAAATGTCAGCATAAATTTTCCCTCAGCTGAACGAATTTTAACTATGAAGACGTCTTCCTATAGAGTATTTGAATGTGAGAGAGATTTTCGATAAGCCACTGCACGGATTTTGTCTCTGTCGTTTCATTCACAAGTTCTAAAACATTACAACACTCACAGTTCAAATATTCAAATCATATTGTTTATATATGGCTTAATGCGTATTTGCAGTTGAAATGTGAAAAGCTTCATTTTATGCCACTTGCATTGCTCGATTATGAAAGAGCATCAATGAGCTCACTGATTTCACGATTGACGGTTATCCTTTGGCGAACGTTCAAATCCTATCGAATATCCGAAGTACCAAATGAAAACTTCACTGAATTTGTCGATGCTCATATATGTAAGTCTCATAATTTCAGCATATTCTTCTTTTGCACATTGTT
Source organism: Baylisascaris procyonis (assembly GCA_037389465.1). Taxonomy (NCBI): domain Eukaryota; kingdom Metazoa; phylum Nematoda; class Chromadorea; order Rhabditida; family Ascarididae; genus Baylisascaris; species Baylisascaris procyonis. Next base: position 1,174,897 of record JAZARR010000221.1, read on the forward strand.
TAAGTGTCCCAAAGTATTCCTTTCTATCCCGGATGATGCATAGCTTCCTCCCTTCCCTCTCTTTCCTTTCCCCAGCCAACTGTATAGGGAAGAAAACCTCGTGGTTTAGTTAGTCATCATTGAATCGCCTGACCTAGAAGGTGATTTTAAATGCAGAAATGTAGACAGGACTTTAATCCCTAATGAGACGTTTTTCTTTAAGGTTGGCATCGAAATGCGTTTTCTCTTTGGCATTGTGAGTCCAGTTCTTCGTAACTTGCCATTTCGTTTCATTGCTAGAAACGAATAGCTGTCACTTTCCTACAGCTATTAATTCTTCGCTATTTATAAATTTGTTTGTTTCAAAAATCCCTAAGGGGCCATGTATAAAAGCCTTCTCCAGAATACTGATATTGTTGCGAATAAAACAGAAAAAATCTCTATCCTTTTGGTCATGGTATGAGGTTTTAAACTTTTTTTCATAAAACCTTATATTTGGCGCATAAATGATCACCCCATAGTTCCCCGCACGCGATGTGTTGGTAATGTGCATATGATACCTCGCTTAATAGTCTAGGTTTGCTTGTTTATTGTCGTCGAAATGGCCACTTTCGCATGCATTGCGCTTTTTACATTCGCACTATGTTATCGGACAACATATGTAAGCATTTGCCTTGCATAGAGCATTTTTCATTGCATCTTTTCGGGTACACGGAATAAAGTTTACCTGTAATCTTTTATCATCTCCAAAGAAAAGAACTTATATGCGAAGATGAACTCAAAGAACTCATATTTTCAGCTTATTCGTTGTAAGCTGCGTGGTTTTTTGTCTTTTGAGACCAAATGTTTAAGTATAATATTTTGACCACAAATTGAGAGGAGAGTGTATATTGTAGCAGTCATAACAGAAAACGACGTTGTTTCATTACATTGTGTGTGCAGAATAGCTTTACGAATAGTAAATGGCATATTTATTGTATACTGCCTGCGAAGGTATTTGATTGCACTAAATTCCTATCCTTTGTAGATCACCTTGTTAATAACTTATTTAGTACTGTTTTCTGTGCCGACAGTAAACCATCAGTTTAACGTCTTCGTCTCACTTTCTTTCTGATGAGTTCAGTTTCAGTTTTAATTAAAAACGCAATCTTTTGCAGTTTATTTGCAACGAAGGCTTTATTAAATAGTAGTTGTTTGATGGGGATATTCAGAAGTGCGCGATTGTATGAAAGTTGTGAAAAGGTTCTGTTTTGATTACCCGTCGAAATAGTCAAATATTATAGCCCCTATTTTATTATACAATAAAATGTGGCGAGAACTTCTTTCAGCGGCGTTCGTTGAGCGACGTCGACCGAGGGTCTCACGTACAGTAGCAGTGCTTTCGTCTATGTAATACGTCTTACGTTTTTACGGATCTGTTCTCGAGTCATGGCGTTGCTTTCGAGTTCACTTGACCACAGTAATCCGAAGCTGCCTACAATAGCCCGAAGCTGTGCCTTTCTGCACTCGGGCATAAAATACAGAGACTCAGGGATTGTTCGCCGAATGTATTCACGCATGATTTTTGTCACATTGTACACACATATATATATATATATATATATATATATATATATATATATATATATATATATATTCATAAACTGTCTTCTGTGCTTATCCCCACCAAGCTGCGAAACCGACGAACTTACTTTGCGAGGCAACACATATTTTTGCAGCAAAAGCGTTCGCTGAGTTGGCTTGAAGCGAGATTTTAACTTCATCTGACAGATTCTCTGTTTGTTGCTATTTAATTTTGATAGCGCCAATTCCGGAAGCTAAAGAGTAGCACAAAAAGAAATAGGAAAGCATCGAGTGCCCAAAGAGGGCGAATACTTGCCATCCTCGGTGATAGGTTATCAACGATTGGCTAATTTTGATTCATCTTATTTCAAACGAAATGTTTCACTTGACGTTTTTATTGAAAATGTTTTTGAGAGGTAAATAAATTCCTTTAATATATCAAACGAAAGCTTAAACGAGGTACTCGATGAATCCATCTCTTGAATGGTGTTTCACATTACTCAATCCTTGTAAATATTATCATCGCAGAATTGGGGAGACCCTTTTACGATTATAATGTCTGTTGATATCGTCGTATTTTGTTTCTTTTGCTTTCCTGCGACTCGTTTCATTTGAAAAATGTAGTATGCCTAATAAGTGGACCGTTCGTCCCCTTTGTAGTCTCGGGTGCAGCTGTGGTTCAATTTGTAAGTAAGTTACAGTTAACAGTTACAGTTTAAAAAAGCTTGAAGTAAGAACTAAATCTTGCTATAAAGGCAGGCATTTGAGTAATAGCTGAAATTTGGTTTCTCTTTCATTCTTGCGTTTGTCCGTAATTTTATCGAAGAACATTCATTTGTTTAGGTCGAAGATGTGCACTGTGTAGATGATGGAGGTGGTACAAACAATACAGGTGGTACAAGTGGTATAGATCATACGAATGCTATAGTTTGGTGATTGTACATTGAGAAGGGAAGCTTTCATGCAGTGGCAGATAGGAAAAGAAGAAATCCAAAAGTAATTAATTTATTATTATTGTTTATTTATTCAACGGGTTTTGTGAGAAATTCTTCAATTCACTTATTACTGATGGTTAATTTCTTTATGGATATTCAATGATTTCCAATAATAATCTTTCTTAATAAATGCTTTTACATCACAATCAAAGAATAATTATATAATTTTTTCACTCAGTCATTGAGCTCCATTTTTTTATTCCTCTTATTTGCAAGAAATGCATTATAACAACAAAATATTACCGATTTCTATATCTGTCCAATCGCTGCTTTCAAGTTTTAAGTGGCATTGCAAGAACCCAATGTTTTCCCTATTGATAGTCGTCTGCTTTTTTTGATTGCCTCAAAAATTTGACGATGAACTCAATGCTTTGGGTGGTCAAATGCTATCCACGCATAAATTTTAGTTCTTTCATTGGGAGTAGTGAAGGTGATATGTATTTGAGAGAGATGGCTTAATCATTTAATTCGCCTGTTGGATGGTGTCGTAGTTCATTGGCGTGCAATAAACGGAAACTGAAAACATGTAAGCAACTGAAAACTTGTATAACTAAACATTTCAAATTGTTGAACGGCATCCTTGTGATTTCAATTTGTTGAGTCTTTGTTGGCAAATTAGGACATGTGCAAAGTGAATCTTCTTTATAGAAGTTATTAACAGCTACCTTCGTTTGATGCTAGAGCGTTTCCTTTGCTCGATTAAGAAAAGCGGCTCTGCTTTTTGTGGCTCCAGTTGGACTCCGATTCACTCCCTATAGTTCTTACATTACGAAGAGACTGAACATAGTAAATTCTAGAATAAAGTTAGCAAGCGTCCGATGATGTCTCAGAGATTGTCACTCAGACCAGAAAAGTCGTATTTCGAGTGTGGAGGCCATCAAAATGGTTAATGGTCTTTGAAGATAGCAAGATATTTTCGTCGTGCAAGGGATGATCAATAAATTATAGGTCAGCTGCTTCCGGGCAGGGCAGAGGAGTGATGACCATAAGACAGAGCAAACTCTCACAAACGCCTTGAGGCAGGAGTTGGTACGTATTAAAAGACAGCGTATTTGCTCGCAGGAATCAGTGTGCTCTTAGCTTTTCACGTAAGGTGTAGTCTTTGTGAAGGTCAGTTTGGACCCTAGTGGTGCGCAGTCGAACTGTGAAGTGGCTCGGACGTGAGGAGTGCCCGGTGCTCATTGGCACAGAGGTGGCACAATCCATGCCAAGGTTCGGTCGGAGCGGCATTTCCCTGCCGTCGTGTTATCCCATCCGCCTTACTGTTGTTGATCTTTTAAGGCTTAATAAAACCCTCAAGCTGTTGTCTTGTTACCAAATTACACAGCATCTGGTTGAGCCTCGAAAGAGAAGGAATTTGCGAATCCTTCTGCGACGAATCATACTACATCATCAAGTAGCGGCATGTGGAGTATGATTTTGTCAGAGGTTACCCATAACAATGAAGCAAACATGATGCATCAACTTTGGCGTAATTGAAGTGCATCGGTTGTTCAACACCCCCGTGTTAGGTCTGCTTTATCGATGTCAAGTACCCTAATTGGGTGAAAAAGGGGAATTTTTTGATTATTTTATTAAGCATAGAATTGAGAATCAAACATTAAGCGTACTAGTTCTATTGAGCAATGAAATTTGATCTATAAAAGTATTGAAATTTAGCATTATCCAATGTTCTATACTAGCTGCCTTTTACACGAAGCTATACATATCACGCGTTTGTGCCAATCCTAATTGATCGATTTAAAAAAAATCACATCAAAATTGATACATTTGGAGCGGAGGTATCTGATGGGACAGTTAAAAGGCGCGTGCGGCGGCGCTCGCGCGGCTACGCCGCGCTCATGTGCCTTCGCGCTGCCGCCACGGCCTCGCCCACGTCATGCGGAGCCAATCACTCAAGACCGTACCGAAATTCGTCCATCCGGAGCCGAGATATCCTCCTCGGCAGTTGTTACTGCGCGTAGCACCACGCGCCTCGACGCCGCGCGCACATACTCTGTCCCCGCGCCGCACTACACAACTGTTTTCACCTTTCTCGTGTTATGTTGAGTCTAATATTCGAAACCGTGTCGAAATTGGACCACTTAGAGTCGAGATACAATCGAAAACATTTGTTCAAAAGGTATCGGGAATGACTACTGAATCCATTATCCGGTATTTTCTGGACCGAACCCCTCCGTCCCAGCCCGGTACGCTACATTCTGGACCCAGCTTATCACTGTTTTGAGAGAACCCTAAAAAAATAATTTTAAATGGAAAAACTGCAACAGTTAGGCCACGGGCGGCACTGAACCAAGGTCGCGGACTCTTATAACTTGCTGTATTAACCACTCAGCTACACCTGCCGTTCCCTGTGAGCTCTCAAGCTCTCAGTGCGATTGACATACCCCAGCGAGTCTGTGCACCCTCTCTCCGAATAAATTACATTTACCCGAAAAGATGATGAACAGAGTCAGTACGCATATATTCGTAACGAACTCATTGAGATCTATCGTTTGACAACAAAATCATCGAGATTGGAGACAAAAAGTATTTTTCGAAATTTTCCCTGTACCACCTTAGGATCCAAAAACTGCGATTTTTGGGAATCTTTTTCTCGGCTCCTATTTGTCCTACGGCGGCAGTCGGTATACCGTTCGAGAGGTCTCGGCGGGTTGATGACGAAACAAAAAACCGCTTAGCAGCACATGAAACAGCGGCCGACAACGAGAACCCCCGAAATCGCAAAAATCGAGATTTCAGAAATTCTGGCCGGTCGGTTCGATTTTCAACTTTTCTCTCGAAATTCGATAGGCTATACATCATTCAATAGAGCTTTTAAAAATGTGTCGAAAAAAGCAAATGGCTCTTCCGTAGACCTAACCGTTGCGGAGAAAAAAATTTCCAAATCTCAAATATAGTACATTTCAATGGAAATTTCACATATTTTAATTTTTTAAGTGAAGAAATATTGGAAAAATGAATTCAAAAAGTACACATTATTAAAGAAGCATGCAAAAAACAAATGAAAAAAAGAATGCAGCAGGAAGAAGCAAATAATGTTGATCGCAGAAAGAAGTGACGATACGAACCTATGAAGCAAATATTTTTTATTTCAGTACTTATATTAAGGTCAGGGGGGGGCTCGCCCCCCTGAACCCCCCGCGGGGGCTGCTGCCCCCCCTCGACCCCTGCTTTGGTCTGGATGCAGTTGTTGCTATCGAAAAAATTCATTCTCTATTAAATTACACTATAATTTTAAATTTTATTTTTTTCTCATATACCCATCAGAAAAACCCACAAGATGTATACATCTTTCGAAAGAGAATTAAATATTGATTCGAATAAAAAAAATCCCATTAAAATCCATCAAAAATTGGCCGAGTTATAAACGCGCGAAATCTTATTTCTCTGACTCTCTCATTTTAGTATACTATTTCGCCGCCAGATGCGTTTTCCAGTATTTCCCGTAGAGAAAGCCAAGGCATGTTATAGACCATTGGAAAAGAAATAGCCTGCGGCGTCCAATGGCGCTATGCGCGCGTCTCTACGGTTATCCGGTAAAAAGTTATGGCCAAAAATAAAAAATTTTCCGAGTGTCCTGAAAATCGTGGATCGGAGCAAAACCACACCTATATATCTGAAATCAGCTTGAAAAGAGATGAAAACTTGTAGTAGATGAGAAAACTGTGCGAGCAAGAAGAAAAAAGTTATAAAAACGAAGTTGGCAATTTGCCAACTTTTTTCAACCCTAAGGGGAGCTTTTTCCAGAATTCCAGTAGCCATCCCCAAGTAATGGGAAACAAAAAAATTCCACCCCGATTCACGCATCCATAAGCGAGATATGGACAAAAATCGTTTTTCCGGTTCCCCAAGGGATATCTCTTCCGGATTATCAAATATCCATAATCTTTCTTCACCAGCAAGTCGGGAGGGACCAGACCTCCCAAGAGGTCCTATGAAAATCTAAGAAAAATTTTAGGAAATGGCGAAATAATAAACGTCTCCGGATTACTCCACGTAGATTTTGAAAGAACTCCGGAAAAATTTTCATATCCAGAATTTTTTTCACAAATCCGCACCCACCTCAAAAAATGTCCCCTATGCCCACAAATCCATAGCAAAAAAGAAATTAAAAATTCATCTAAGCTACAAAAAGTTAGAAGCAAAAATGCTTAAGTATGAAAACGGGTACCTGACCGGAATAACTCATGAACAAAGCGGAGAATCCACACGCAAAAGTACAGCTCCCGTCATCGTCCCCATACAAGAAGATTGAAAAAAAAACCGGACGTCTAAATGCACTTCTTAAAGAGATAACGTTGACGAAAAGTGAAAATAATTAGTGATCTTCCGTAATATATAGAATAGAATGTTCTGTATAGAATAGATTTGATTTGACTGACTTCAGTGGCTTTACATTTTGAGAGCTTCAGCCCGTGTGCACATCCACGCGGGCTCACATCCATCCCACGTTTGCAAATAAGAAACCATTGTAGTCCAAGCTGCGAATCATATTGGACTTGGACGCACCATCTGACGATGCCCTACACCAACATCCAAGTCCGCGGACACGTCATTACCCATCCACGCTCACACTCGGGGGCACCACGAAACCGCCTGCTACAGCAAACGGAGTCACAACACTCTCGAGCTGTTCACTGTTCATTGCTGAATGCCTTATTCACTGTATTCATACTGTGCAAGACGCAAACAGATGTAACAAAAAGTTTATTGCGAAATTATCTTTCACCGAAAAGTGTCCGAAACGGTTGGCAAAATGTGTCGAAAAATGTTATTTCAACGAAAAAAGATGCGAAAGTAAAAACGCCAAAAGAACACCGAAAAATATCCAAAAGAAGAAAACAGCGAAAAGCACAAAAAACGATCAAAAAGTGATGGACGCAATGTGTATAAAAGTGCTCAGGTGAATAGCAGAAGCATTTTGTTTTACGACATCATTAAAACATATCAAACTAAACGACAAATTCGAGAGCGTCAATGATTTGAGACAAGGCTACGAAACGAAGCAAAACTTTCAAGCAACTACCTAAACATTCCATCGAAGGTAATTCGCTATCAAATAAACCTAGCTGATAACAAAAACAGGTAACTGGTATTGCGAATATAATTTACCCACCCACGTCGTCTCGCAGAAGTTACTTTATAAGTTTTGAGCACCTGTTTTCGAAAGATTGACGTAGAATTTTACTTGCATGGGTCTATAAGTGAAATAACACGGTACTTCTAGGAGAAAAAGAAACGAACACAGAGCAGATGTGACACATTGCTTTGAGAGGAGCTGGACCGCGTTGTGGATGCATTTCTTCGAATGGTACATTCATCACATCCTTACTGACCGATACCGGCAATGCGAATTGCTCTGCGTTTATAGCCAATGCAGCATCGGCTAATACTGCGAGCGGATCCTGATTCCCTCCCATACGTTCAAATACAGCCACTATTGCTGCATCATTGCATCCCGCTTCGGCCAACAGTGCTCCTTCTCCTTCCTAAAAAAATTCAAAACTATGCAGCAATTTAATTACCTTCTAAAAATTTTTTGAATTATAAATGTTATCACTGCAATCGAACCTTATCACCTCAACTAACCATCAGGTGTAACCACAAACCTTTACGGTCACTTAAAGAAGAACGAGGTTACAAATATAGTGGCAGAAACAGCATTGAAAAATGTGCAACATGAAATTAAAACTTTCTGATTTTGAGGGATCTTTTTCATATGACATCTTTATAATTCACATTTCTTACCAAATGAATAATTCCGCGCTATTCGAGAAACAATAACAAACAAAACATCTGTAAACGATCAATCTGCAGGACAGTTGCCAAAATGTAAAATTCAATGCAAAGGGACTATAAGATTAAGTTAGAAATGTCTCGTGGTAAAAACTCCACTTTCTCCTCTCCCCTCCCTTAGACTCCACTTCAGGCTAGATAAACAACAATTCGATCTTCAATGACGTGGAATCAAACACTATCTACTTCAGTGAATTACTCCAAGAAAACATCAACTCAAATAAACTTAGGCAATTTAATTATTTGTTTACTCCTTAATTCTGACTTTTTGTTTTTATGTCACATGCATCTAACCTCTTTTCTAATATTTACATCCCCCCATATCAGCGACCGAAACAAGATAAAAAAACGTACATTCCCCGTTGCACACTTGACGAACGTCAGCAGACGCAACACGGTGGTAGGCAGAATAGAATCAAACGCGTCACGTCAGTCAGTGCACTGCGTTGTTCACACTTAAACATGAGAAGTCGAGGCATAACCACAAATACCATCGATCGAAGAGGTAAATGCAAGCGAACAAAGGAAGATTTCAACGTGACGGACCCACTCACCCACAAAAACAATTATAAATGCAAAAAAGTCCACAAAAACAATTTTAAATATAAAAAAAGTCCACAAAAACAATTTTAAATATAAAAAAGTCCACAAAAACAATTTTAAATATAAAAAAGTCCACAAAAACAATTTTAATACAAAAGGTCCACAACACCCAGTCTAACCCGAACAATGAATGATGTGTTTGTGAGCCTGTCTTTATATAGCCTCCCCTTACCACGATTGCACGGTCTGCCGCCAGATCATTCCGAAGGTTTTAAAGAGAAGTCGATAAATGAGTGATCACACACAAGCACAATGTGCGAATATAGTGGTAGGTCAGACCATGATAGATCAAATATTGGTGGTAGATTAGACTATAGTAGATCAGTCCCTACTAATTGACTGACATTTTGGCACCGAACGGTGCATCGCCGCACTTGCAAGAAAGGCGCGCTTTGCCGCACATATCATTTGTGATATATATAAGAATGGATATAGAGAGTTGGTTGTCTGAGATTGACCATATGCAAAAACAGTGCTAAAATGTGATCGACACAACGTCGTTGTTTGCCATGTTGCGCACAATTGGTAACGGTGCACTAGAATGAGCGCTTAGAGAGATCGTTAAAAATATTTAAATCTGCGTAGAGCAAACAACAAGAGAGAGATCGATAACTGTTGCTAACAAGATCGACAAGAAGGCTTCCTTAGTGGATCGATTTTATCTATAGCCCGAAAGATTGATCCCCTGTGTTGTACGAAATCGTGATGAACGCTATCCGAAACATTCAACAACATAACAAATAAAAAAGACTACTTATTACTGGCGGAAGGGCAGCCAGAACCTGAAACTGTTTATGCATGTCCGCGTGTGATGCACATCCAATGGTATACAATAAAATAATATAAGATAACATACAATACTTTACAGTAATGAACTCTATCTCATTTTATTGTATATTATTTTTTATTATATTTTTATTTATTATTGTATTTTTATTGTATATGATTAGATGTTATTGCAGTTCATTGTATATTATTGCGCGGTATTGCATATTATTGTAAATTATTGCATATTACTGTACACAATTCTATATTATCCGATGTTACTGGGTATTGTTGCATATGATCGCATATTATTGCATGCTTTTCTATATTATTGTATATTGTTGTATATTATCGCACGCTATTGCATATTAGCACATTGTTGCATATTATTGCCTATTATTCTATATTGTTGGATATTATCGCATATTACTTATATCATTGTATATTATTGTTAGTAATCACAATAATCACAATAATATGCAATAACATGCAATAATGCACAACAACCGCAAGCAACTAATGATCGCTAATATTTGCTTACACTTAATTCGAAATAAATAGCGACTCAGTTTAAAGAATTTAAACACTCCCTAACTGGAGTGTTTAAATTCTTTAAACTTTCATTTCAAAAAGGTGTCTTTGTGTCAAAAAGGCGTCAAAAAGGTGTCAAAAAAAGGAATTTCAAAAAGGTGAAAGCGTCGCTTTAACCCTCTCGCTGTAACTTTTCATATGCATCTATTGTCAATCAGATTGAGCTAAGCAGAAGATTAAAACAATCAAAAAGATATTCTATCCGGAAAGTGAGCAATTTTTTGCTCAAATCGTTTGTGTTGGTGATATGCAAGATGTATAGAAGAAAAAAATTAGAAAAAATATGGCTAACAAAAAAGTTTAGATTTAAAACTTTGAAGGGCTATAAGTAAGTAAGTAATTGAAAAAATACTACTAAATAGTATATAGCAGTGATTGCTGTGAGGAGCTGCACATTTTGCAAAAACAATCAAAAAAATCCGTTAATACTGAAAAATGAAATTTCGAAAAAATTTCAGTATGGAGAATTTCAAAAAAATTTTTAGTACCATCTAAAAGAGAATTTAATTCTGAATGCAATAAACTAAACTACATAAAAACTGATGCAATTCTAACTCACTTACAGCCTTCTTAATTTCCAACTTTTTTGAACTTTAAAGGCTTCTAACTGTTTCAAATTTTGAAAAAATTTCAAAACTTTTCACATCATCGAAACTCATTCACTAAGACCTTTCATTTGATATAAGAATGAATGAAATCGGGGCCAAAAAATTTTTCTAAAAATGTCCTGAGGGGGTCCCCTTAGCATCGGAAAAACGCGATTTTGCGGGTTCCACAACACGGTGAATTTTGAAGGAACTTGAAATTTTCAACTTCCGTCCAAGTAAGCTCGATGAGTTCTCATCAAATATCGAAAGTCCCACTGTGGTAACTTGAACCCGTGCTAAGATACGGGGTCGTCGAAAACGGCAAAATCGTGATTTTGGGAATTCTTTTGGAACGATTTGGGTAGAGGGGTGAGTACCATTTTGGGTCATGTGGTATATTTTCGGATACTATTCGTTATTGCAAGCTCAGTAGAGTTATTTTCAACTCTCTACGATCACCGAGTGCCGAGAAAGCGGCCCCGCAATTTTAGGCCCCATAGTTAAGAGTGGCAATTGCATACTGCAAGTACCACAACACGGTGAAATTATTCTTAATTCGGTAAATTGCGCTACATGTGTTAATAGTTTTTGACTGTCTATCGAATGAGTACATGTATGCGAATATCCGCCGACTCATTCTCGGTCTATGTTACCCCCAACCCCCCCAAAGCCGCTCCCTCCCCGCCGGATCACTTTGGAAAGGTAAGCTAAAATTGAGCATTAAGGTTAAAATCCACTTCCAATACAAAGTCTCCAATGGTCCTGAAAGTTTGAAAAAAATCGACTCATTCAAACTCGAGTTATTCCAGATTGAAATTTCAGTTCAGTGGGAGTGGTACCTTCACGGGGTTTATTTCACTATCCCCGTTCAATTTTACAACTTGTGCCCCACCCCAAAGAGTCACAAATGCTAGAAGGAGTAGAATAAAGAAAGAATTAGAAAAAACGAATAAATCTGAAAGAAGATATAGCGTTTCAGTGTTAACGATGAAATTTCAGTATTTTTGAAATTTAAGGAAATTTAAAATTCGAAACATATCCAAAAACTATAGGTGTCTGAAGATCCAAAATGCCGGAAGATTAAAAAAAGAAATCAAAAAAATTTCAATTTTAACGAAAGATATCGTCGGAAATGACAAAATAATTTAGTGATGTTCTATAATTTAGTGAGTGATAAACTTTCTGAAGTACTATCGTATTTGGTGTGCATAAAGAGTGAGGTGACAGAAATATCGCAGTTGGAGAGGTCGTCAATAACTGCAAGACTTCAATGGGAGCGGAGGGGGAAGGGAGGAGTTCCAAGCATGAACATATCAAAAAGTGCTATTCTTGAAGAATTGAAAATTTTGTCTCGAACCTCTTCGAGGCAACTAGGGGCACCAAAATTCCCGACATATCAAAGATGCTATTTTCTTCATCAGTTTAATAAACTCCCATTCATCTCTTCTATGAGTCTGACGAGGAAGGAACGCAGAATGGACGATGTTGACATTAAGGAATGATACATCTTACATCAGTATACGGCAAAATACCTGTGGCAATAATCTAAGTACTCTTTGGACTCCTTTACATTAGTCAATTCGGCCGTTTGTACAACACAAACACAACCATGCAGGATTTTCAAACAAAATTTTATACTTTTAACTATACAAATAATTTTGAAGTGTTTTGGAATCTTCGAAGCTTAAAGTTTGCTCGGAACATTAAAACGATTTTTTGACACGAAATCGTTTCTAAGCAGCATAGTAGGAAATATTCGGTTGAGATGAAGGCTACCGCAATCGCTAACTATGACTTGAATACATCTCGTAATTAGTGAAATTCATTGTATTCACATGGAATTCGATGCTCATTCATGACCGCAGTTGTGATTCTCTTGATGTGGTTTGAATTGTGCTGTTATGTTTTGGCGGTGATCTTACGGTTGTATTCTGTGTTCCGGTATAAAAAGTTGCCAATTTGGATTGTTATATTGGTGAGGGTAACATTAGCCACAAGCGCAGGCGCAAGAGAGAGATAGAGAGAGACCGCGCGCGTCTTCAGCGAGCGACGCGGCACTGGTCACTCTGAAATAAATCGTCACTAAATGTGAAAATACACAGTAAGGAAATGAGATTCGGACAACGGATTTCGACACATTCGAAAGAGCATTAAAAGCTCTACCAGAATCAAAAATAATCTCGGACAAAAACAAGAACTTTTCTATAAGGTCGATTATTTATATGCAGTGCAATTGAGGAAAATTGCATGGTCATCGGTAAATCAGGGCCTATAACTGTATAAAGGAACAAGATTTGGGAAGAGTGACTAGGTACATTCGAAAGAGCATTAAAAGCTCTATCAGAATCAAAAATAATCTCAGACAAAAACAAGAACTTTTCTATTAGATCGATTTTTTATATGACGTGCAACTGATATAATTTGCAGTGTAGCCTTATTCGTTATCTCATACGTTATAGTTGTGCATTTATGACATTGTTCTTAATGAAGAACTCAATTCATGACACATCTTGACGATTTAATAAATTGACGAAATCATTCATAAATTACATTTAACTCGTTGTGGCTCCTCATGAATGGATCTTTCATGCGATTGTTGCATGCACCAGTTAAGAATTCTTTAATTCGACAGTTCTGGGCTCCCTCCGTTTCATTTCTTTCATATAGAGACAAACTGATAATGGACATTAAGTTCGCTTGATGACAGAAAAGCCAACCGGCGCATTCAGCATACGGTTAAATGCATTGTCATATGTTGATTGCATACGACATAGGTAAACTGCACGTATGGCAAGTGATTCTTCTAGACATTATTCACCCATTCTAGATTAGTGGTTCGAAACGAGTGTTCTTGATAACCCCATCTTCTTCTCATCTCCTCCACATTCTGAAAATGGCTTTACAGCTATAGTTGTGCTCTTCAATGTAAGCAGTCGTTTCAGTGCTTACATTGAAGGTTCCCTGCCTTGTAACCACTTGTGGTGTGGTCCGCTGTCATGAAAATTTCAATTCTTCCAATTGGGAGTGTGTAGCTCTCGAATCGCTTTTCATTTCTCAATCCTGACGGGTCTATGTTGGAAAACAAGTGTTCTATGGAATCAGCGTATGGCAATGCAGTTAACCACATGCTGAATGCGTCGGTTGGCTTTTCTATCATCAAGCGAACTTACATATCAGTATGCACATATGGAAAGAAATGAAATGAAGGAAACCCATAACTGTCGAATTGAAGAGTTCATAATGGTGCATGCAACAGTCGCATGAAAGATCCATTCATAAGTAGCCACAACGAGTTTAATGTAATTTATGAATGATTTTGTCAATTCATTAGATCGTCAAGGCGTCTCATGAATTGAGCTCTTCATTAAGAACAATGTCATAAATGCACAACTATAACGTATGAGATAACGAATAAGTCTACACTGCAAATTATCTCAGTTGCAGTCATATAAATGATCGATCTTATAGAAAAGTTTTTGTTTTTGTCCGAGATCATTTTTGATTCTGATAGAGCTTTCAATGCTCTTTCGAATGTACCTAGCCACTCTTCCCAAATCTTGTTCCTTTATACAGTTATAGGCCATGATTTATCGATGACCATGCAATTTTCCTCAATTGCACTGCATATAAATAATAGATCTAATAGAAAAGTTCTTGTTTTTGTCCGAGATTATTTTTGATTCTGATAGAGCTTTTAATGCTCTTTCGAATGTATCGAAATCCGTTGTTCGAATCTCGTTCCCTTACTGTATATTTTCACATTTGTTGCGGCGATTTATTTTAGAGTGACCAGTGCCGCGCCGCTCGCTGAAGACGCGCGCGGTCTCTCTCCATCTCTTTTTGGCCAAGTGCGCCGACCCCGTTATATTGACGTCGTGTAGGTCAACGTGTCTGTCTACTTTTATCGGAAATTCTCTGGGCTCTTATTGGTGAGAGTTATGGTAGGCGTTGGGCATATTTGATGCTGCGATAAGTTGACCATAGTCTGCAACTCTGATAGGTGTTGGTCAAAATTTTTTAGGCGACTGAGTTGTCCGATGCTGAGCATTGTAGGAGTCGTATCGAAGCATTTGCATATAGGTCGATTTGTCATTTCTGTATGTTCTATATTCCAACCACAGGAAGGAGCAATAAAGGGCATCTTGTTTTACCATGGCTTACCTGAAAGAAATCATCTATACCGTGCGTACATGAATAAAGGAGTCGTTGCTTGTATTCCTCGCGAGTCTCAAAAAAGCCTTTACTTTTTTTTTTGAAGAGTGGTTCGATATTTGAAGAGTTGAGGCTTCTAATTTTTGTTGATCTTATGCTTGTTTTCATTTTTTAATTAGATGTTAGATATAAGTAAACATTTTGCGACAGTTATTGCGCAGTTTTTCCTTTAGAATGCATTCGTCCGAGTAAAGGATTCATATTTTTCAGAAATCGTTGATATTCCATCTGAGTGAATTCACGAAAATTTGAAAAGCTGATAAACCATAAAGCACTAATATTTCCTCAAAACATAATTGAGTATCGTTAAACGTGAGTGCGTCGGATTGCTCATACAAAGCTCCTTGCTTCGATGCAAACGATAATTGTACACCTTTCATTGGAATGCTTCTATACCTGAATGTTATCTCTTTTGCACCGGGAATCTATTGTAAGGGACGATGAACGATCAGTGCATCTGAAAAGTTCTTGACGGCAAAATTTCGAGCTTCACCCACAATCTGCTTTTATTTAAGCTATCTTTATCATTCACAAAAACGCACCTTAAGTAATAGATGGCACTTATTTTTTTCGTCGACAATTAAATCTATTAGATCGACAGACATATAGTAAACAGACAGGCATAGACATAAGTGAATTATCATCCACTATTATCCCTTTGTACAAACTGCGCAAAATTTGCATAATTGCACATAGTCTTGCAACGTCACATCTGCTGCCACTCACCTCATTGAATGTGATAGTGCGAGTCGTGTAGTGCGTTGTTGGATCGCATTGAGTGTTGCTTGTTCGTGTTCGTCGATTGAGTGCTTTGTGGCGTTGTTCATCGAGGAATTGTGAGCATTTATCTCTTTCTTTATCGAAAATGTTTCCTTTTTTGTGCAGAAAAGTGGTCTTGACATCAGTCTGAGAGTCGTTTTCTTACCTATAATATTATTATTTCTCAGTTTTAGGTTGTTTCTATTGTCAACTTCAAATCTTTTATTTTATTAAATTGAGGCTTTAAGATTTGATTGCATTTTTGAATTAGAGCATTTAACTCTTCACGTTAACCGTTGAATGTTATCGTAAAGAATGCAGAGATTTCCCTCAATATACGACGAGAACAATGTGGAATGCGCTTCGAATGTTTTCCATTTATTAATTCCATTTTATAACCGTTTGATGTCGCTAAAACCTTCCAAAAGAATAGATCCTTCCAAGAATTTCGCTATGACAACTAAGTGATTAATAGAGTGTTTTGGGCCATCTAGCACATAACAGGCCATGGCGCTTGCTTCCCATTCTTGGCTTCTTCTTCTCCTATGGGCCGAAGGGCTGGGATGAAGTTATACTCATGATATGCCCCTCCCTCACCCCCTCCCACCTTGTCACCTTTTTATAACATGATGAAATAGAACAATATGCAACAATTCACGCGATAAAGCAACATCCTTTCAGTGTGTGTCAACAATCGTCCTGCGTATCCATTATTAAAAAGTAAACGGATGCATTGCAGAGCAAACATTGAGATTGGCAATGGTCTAGACTAGCCTGTGAGATGTGGCGTTGTCATCAGAACTGCTTGCTCACTCTACCTGTAAATATCCTCAGAGCTGCTTGCTTAACCATCGCAGTGACTATACTTCTGCCACCACGTCTTGAATAATTAATTTCCCACAAATAAACATATATTATTAATTATGTTCTCAAAAAGAAGTACCGTTGTTTATTCATGTATGTAATTCATATGTATTTAGCAGTTTTTGTAGTGGAGATGAATTAGCGAACCATGACGGGATTGCTAATCAACAAAATTGCTCTGCATTTTATTTACTTCTCATTTTTTATATTTAGGTGCCATGGTTACTCCTGGGGACTTAGAGAGAGAGGAGGGGGAGGGTGGAATGGACCCACAAAGGTGATGTGATCCGCTCTTATGGAATCCCAAGGGAGTTTATGAGAGATAAGAAAAGTGCGTAAACATTAAGGAATTTTTACTTATTGTGTAAAATGAGATCATTTTACGTTTGCGTCCGCTTAATGCAGAGGAAGATGTATGTGAATAATTATTCGACAACTTCAAAAATTTTCGTATAGGAGTTTCCACTTTGAAACAGAACCTCTCGTTCTTCAGCTCTGCCGCCTCTCCTCATCCTCTCTCTCCTCCCCTCCTTTCCCTGATTCTTCCTTTTATCACTGTATGAAGTAAAAACAAACCAAAAATTCGGTCTTTTTTAAAGCAGTGATAATCTCAGATATTTTTTTGAGACAATGAGAGTTTATAAAGAAAGTTAGCTTGCTTTTTCGTTGTTTTTTCCACCGGATGAAACGATACCGATTCGTTGTCGATAAAAAGCATTTTAATTTTTGAACGTATGGATCACTGCTTTCAGTTGTTGATCAAATTTGGTGATGAAGCGGCACTATTTACCGCTTATATTCAACTTGCTGCTCGCAGTATTGGTCTTGGCCGAAGACGAGGATGACGATGCCAAGGCAGTCAGTTATTTTATCCTTCCGTTTTCAGAATTTTCGATTATTATGGCAGGCATTTGAAACGAATATAAAATTGTCGCGAAATCTCTCATTTCTTCAAAGGGACAGATATCTCTTTAATGAATCGATGGGGAAGCAACTGGCCTACAATGAAGATATTGGTTGAGAGAGATGGAGGGAAGAGGTTTTGATGTCGCAAACCTCAATGAACTTCTCATGCCTTCTGAGACAAGAGGAAAACTGTTTCACTGGGTCTTGCCATTGTTGTTCCCAGAACTCAAAAGTGAATTGATGATCCTTCAATGGAGGTATTATTTTAATCTCTTCAGCGGAATGATATTGTTCTCCAGGTGCCAATAATGTTCGGATCCATATTCGAATAACGAATGCTTCAGTTTGTTCTGAACCAGTTCGTGTGTTTAAACGCTAAAAACAGCAGTTGTCTATCCCTTGGAATTATCAATTCCCAGGCCATTGTAACGCAGCAGTTTTAACTTTTAGAGAGACCCTACTTGTCATTGCGATATTCTCTATCCTTGGAAACACGTCTGATATGTGGGATTTTTCACAACTTTTTGCCTAAAACAACTTTGCCAAGTATCAGAAAGTGTTACGAAGCGAATCTCAAATGCTGGTAAAGTGCTGTTTAAAAGTTTTGTTTGTGTCTCGTAGCAATGTCTGATTATACTTAGATATCAGTTTCCGTTCACATTCCAAATTATCATCACTACATCTCTAATCCCTGAAATCAATATTTTAGTGCTCTTATTTATTTTTCAACGTGTTATATATTTTTTTTCCAATGAATCACCTACCATTTTGCAAACAACTGAAAGGCTGACATGATGGGTGCATGAGCCCCAACGAGAAGTGGTCCTCAGTCCTCAACTCTTTATTCTCATCTGAATCCACTCACCATCTCTCCCTCGTCTATCCTTCCTTCAAATCACTCTCGGTCGATATCATTCTCCCTTACACCAGAGATTGTTCTCTTTCATCAGTCTGCCAATTGCTGTATTAATGCTCGTCTTTTCTAATGGCTCCATACTTTGTCCATCTTACTGCTGAGTCGGCTGGATTGAACTGAATTATATTCACTTTTGCAGATGTATGTGGCTCCTAAATTTGTGAGACCGACAGTTACGGGTACTCCGTTACTGGTTGATTGGTTTGAAGATGTGGACGCCCTCGATAAAAAGTGGGTTCGTTCTCGTGGCAAGAAGGGCGATGTGGAGGATTCCATCGCTAAGTACAATGGTGTGTCGATTTCCAGAATCTTTGATACTAATGTAAGGCTTCATTGAGTATTCAAACTTCAGCTGTATGTTGGATTGCTCATTCATGAAGAGGGATAGATGTTTATGTGAACTTGCTAATTTTTTAGGCGAATGGGAAATCGGCGCCCCGACAAAGAAGGTGATCGACGGTGATATGGGCTTAATTGTGAAGACGAAGGCACGTCATCACGCGATTGCCACGAAATTCTCGAGACCATTTGCATTCGATGGCAAACCACTTATCGCACAGTATGTTTGTGTTTCCCTTCTCTTCTCTAAGTGTATTAATCCCTTCTCTAAGTAAAATTTATAAAGCTTTCATGGCTGTTCGAAACGAAACAACGTTCATAGTTTTCGCGATATAATTATGGAAGTGAAGCAGACTAAAATCTGATTACCACTTTTCTTTGATTTAAAATGTGGAAGAAATAAAAGAGACCCAACGCTGCATTCAGAATATATTGTGGAAAACTTTGAGGTATGAGGTGAAGTACGAAGAGGGGCAAGAGTGTGGTGGTGGTTACATAAAGCTGCTATCGACAGGCGCGGAGAAGAAGCTGAATGAGTTCACCGACAAGACGCCCTATACGATTATGTTTGGGCCAGATAGATGCGGACAGAACGCCAAAGTCCATTTCATTGTGCGCTTCACGAATCCCAAAAGCGGCATCGTTACTGTAAGTCCCATTTTCAAGTGAACTTTTTATTTTTCCTTGTTAGAGAATATTGTCGAAGAAAGGATAACACCGAACAAAAACGTTGGCATGTTTGGTCTGCCGACTTTCCAGAGAAGAGAAGATGGTTATAACTCTGGGGTGAGGAATGTTTCGATGGTGCTGCACAGGAGACATATGTTCAAGATGGATTTAATGTTTATTGTTCGGGAGATTTGGGCAACTGTACAACTGTGCAGTTCGTTGTAGTGTGCACTCACTTGCGGGATCTAGTTAAAAGAGTTCACTTTGATACTAATTTCTAAGTGAACATATTTAGGAGCATCACGCAAAGCAGTCGAACAAACCGATATCGTCGTATTTTGATGATCGCCGTTCGCATCTCTACACGCTTATTGTCCACCCAGATGATAAGTTCCAAGTGTTGGTGGACAACTATGAAATCATGTCGGGCAGTCTGCTTACGGTACACTTTTCTTTTGGTTCCCATGCTTTTATCTATCGGAATGCGAAACGCTTTGTGATCTCAGCTCACCTCTCTTCCTGTCTGTGTGTCTGCACATAATATTTTTGCCAACAGCTCTCAGGGCACGCAATGGCGTGCAATCATGTGGGCCTTGTCTTCGATTCGAAAGAACTCTTTGGACATAAATTCTGTTCTGTTATTTTATCACTTGATAAGCCATATGTTAACGCTTATAGTCCTCTGAATCAAAACGGTTATTTATGCAGAGGCTCATGCTTATCTGCCTGTTTATGTGATAAGCCGGAGCTTGCATCCTGAGCGCTCGTTTTTTATTTATATTCCTAGGCTCAGAGCAGGCCAATCTGTGCAAAGAAAGCCGAAAGCCAAATTAGTAAGTGACAGCAGATGTTTTTATCATATTCCCGTTTCACTCTAGCTATTTATTCATTTACCAGTACTAAGTTCTCAATAATTAAGGCTGCAAAAATGCAAATCGCACAATCTTCCTGTTTCTTTTTTCCCATTATTTTACCACTTAGAGCATTTAAAAGGACGTTTGAGAGGGAATGAACACTAGATATGTTAACATGACTGTTACGTTTTATCTCCTTTGAACAAAGCGATGACGAGGTTTGATGAAGGGAAAGGGGAAGGAACAAACCAGTCAACATGCAATCCGTGCTTGATCGTCTCGTTTTTATGCTCATCAAACGGCAAAATTCGACTCGTTGTTGAATAGCTGGCCAAGGCGGCGTTTTTATCTGCGGGCAGAGCCTCTTGAGTGTGATCGCAAAGCCACTTAGCTTTATGTTGTGTTCTACTCATAATGACGCAATGTGGAGGGGGATGGGTGGATAAGAGGAGAGAGTCCTCCTCCGTATCATCCTTTGTTGATAAGGGGACGAGAGATCCTTTTTTCACGTATCTCTCTGAAGGATAAATGTAAGTTTTTTGTCTTGTATAACAGCTCGCAGAGTTTTGCATATATTTTTCAAACGTTTGCCGAACTTCGAGGGAATGGTCGGACTTGTAGCCTTTTAATCCCCTTTTTAGCGGTTCGTTTACAGTTGCATTAATGGCGATTGTGTTGTGCAGCAATGTATTTTTTAATGACAATTTTTTGGCTTACTTATATTTTCACTTTCATGCTGGATTGGTGAGAGGAGAAGAGGATTAAGGTGGAAAAAGCTACAGAGAGGGGAAGAGGCTATTATAGCAATGATAGAGGAGGACGATTTGATGTGAGTGGGGGAGAATTAATCTTCTCCTCCCTTTCGCTTCCTTTAACGGGATAGAGATGTCATCCTTAATCGTATTTGAGCTCTTTTTCCATTGATATCTGCAATAATAAGAACTCTATAATGGTATAGGAAATTATAAGGATTTTTTAGATTGAAGTGATCCTCGACCTTTTTTATAGTTGACTGATTGATCCAGTTTGCAGGATCTTGAGCCGTCAGTAACACCACCTGCGATGATTGATGATCCTGACGATAAAAAGCCAGTCGATTGGGATGAACGTGAAATGATCGATGATCCAGACGCAAGAAAGCCCGATGATTGGTTAGTGTTTCAGAATGTTTTCCATATGCGCTGCTTGCTTAATCCGAGTTGCGGATTTCTGTTCTTATTACTACTTGGAAAGATATACCCTTGCCTTGATTTGAATTGTACCTGAATTGAATTGAAAAAAGAATTGGATTGATTGAATTGGTACTTGAAAGGTTTGAACTGTCTGATGTGGATAGTTTCACGATTCCTAAAATATGGTCAGATCTTCCGATGGCATAATTTAATGGGAGTTTTATCTACGAATACTTTTTTATTTATAAGGATCTTTTTGCGGGAGAATTAACTGCTGGCTTAGGTTATCAAAGATCACCGATCACATTTAAACAATGGCGCGATCGTTTGCTATCATATTCATAAGTGGGCGCTTCACAAATGGAACTTTATTTTAATGCAGTTTAGGGATGAATTTTGTTCAAGAGGGGGGGGGGGTTATTTATTAGTTACGGTAACGTAAAAACTAGATAACTACTGGAGTGCGCGAATTCTTTGAACGCATTCGCACACCACAAAATGAAATGAGCTCGTTTGTGTGGAACATGTGATTCACAATCGAGTTTAGAGAGCAACTAGTCTCGTAACCTATTAACTACTCTTTTTGTTCCCTATACCAGATAATTTTTTGATTCATTGTAGATGGACTCATTATAAATTTCCTCCATCTACATGTTACGCAATTTTGTTTGGTGCTGATGAAGGTCTAAATTATATTTGATCACCTCAAAAGACGCAAATGGAACAATTATACTGCTAGATAAGGGAAACTTTTTAAATCCTTTCTTCCATTCTTCGTCTTGCTCCGCTACATACTGGAAGATTGCCTAAATCAGTGAGACGGTTATTGGGAAAGAACAATCCGCGGTAGAGGCGTTACAACATTTAGAGTAGTTGAGAGGATGTAGACAGCGGGCCTCGATGAAATGATACAGAATAGCTGGCAGGAAGAATGAAGAAAAAACGAATAATACTGAGTACGTTTAGGGACGAAGATGCGCCAAAGCAAATCGAGGACAAATCAGCAGTGAAGCCAGCTGATTGGCTGGAAGAGGAACCGATGCATATCCACGATCCGGCGGCAAAGAAGCCTGACGACTGGGACGATGAGCTCGACCAGCAGTGGGAGGCACCACTGATTCCGAATCCTAAGTGCAAGGATATCAGTGGCTGCGGAACGTGGAAACGACCAATGATCCCTAATCCTAATTATAAGGTTTTTCTTTCACATCGATCAGCAATTATGTTCCGTTAGTGCAAGTCATAATTGGGCCTTGAATAAAGAAGCCCACTCTATTACATGGCAACAGAAGCTTGCTTCTGCAAGCATTATTTTCCAGAAATGACTCTCAGTGCATTCTAGAATACACTTACATAGGTATACACATGTGAGAGTTTATTCCGATGAAGCGGACGTGGATGCGCTAAAAAGGCGAAGGTAAAATGACATTTCCAGTTCGTTTCATCTCATCTGAGATCATTAAGCAGTCATGGAAGTAAAACACTCATTCCACTCTTCAATTCATATCGATCTAATCAGGTGTACTGACAGATATTTCTGCAACTCTCTTTTTTTTCATAACTCATCAGGGCAAATGGAAGGCACCACGCATCTCTAATCCCGCCTACAAGGGTAAGTGGTCACCGCGTCAAATCGAGAACCCGAACTACTTCGAGGCGCATCCCTACAAGCAGATGACACCCATCTCGGCACTTGGCATCGAACTTTGGACGATGAGTGCAAACATCATTATTGACAACATCTATGTGGGAGATGATGTGGATGCAGCAGCGAACTTCGCCTCACAGACATTCACTGTTAAACAAGCCCAGGTGAGTCACTACACTCATTATATACAACAAGTCCACTGCTCGATAAATCACTGTTTTCATTCTTTTTTTCATGCAGCGTATATCATTATTGGTGGTATCGCATATTAGATATGCATTGTCGTAAACTTCTTTGGCAATAAACTGGGCCAGTGTTTCTATAATCTTATTTTTGCGCATTTCGAAAAGATTAATTTTAAGGTCTAGTTATGAAGGTAGAGTTTGAAAATTAATTTGATGGTACTGTTTTGTGAAACGTATACTGACTGCTTTAACTTTGAATAGAGTGGAGCTGGAGTAGGTAGTTTTGTTCTTGACTGCCTTTGTTAGTTCATTTATCAGTGCAGTTGGAATGGCGAATATGAGTGGCACGTAGGCAGAAATTATGCCGGATGGTCAGTAAATTTGTTTGGTGCCTGAAACGTAGAATTCGGTTGTGATGACGTGGAAACAGTTATTTTTTATTTGTTATTATTTTATTAATTTGTTTTTTATTTAAATTTTCAAAAAATGGAACATTGCCTATAGCAGAAGATTACAACTTAGCGAATAGTTGTCATTAGAGTAAAACAGTTTTAATTTCATCAGTGAAATGCATCAAGAGTTTCCATTCGAAAGCACATTAAACATCCTCCGACAGAATTTCATTTTTCATCGATAATGGCGCATTGATTACTTGTTAGCAATATTGCTTATGTTGAACAGTGCGTTGTTTGTATTTAGTGAATCGTGATGGTTTTTTCTTAATATATTCTGATTATCCTAAAAATTGATAATTTGTATTGCTCAAGGAGTCGGCTTATGAGAGTATGATGTCACCAAACGGAGGGGTTTTGCATCATTTGGTGTCGGCAACCGAGGAGCGTCCGTGGTTATGGGCGGTCTATGTGCTTGCTGTGCTGGTACCAGTTGTTGTGATCGCGCTTGTATGCTTCAGCCGTAAGAGTCGTTCGCCTGCAGCAGATTATAAGAAAACCGATGAGGTGAGCACACCTATTCATTACCGCATATTCTTTTATAAGTGGGAGGTATGTGCTTTTATGATGTTATCGGTGGACAAGTGAACATGTTTTTCAAGGGTTGTAAGCAGATTTCCCTGGCAACGGTATTTGGATAAAAAGAAGTTCTCTAGATAAATGAAAGGTTTCTTTGAGCTCTTCAGGTTAGGTCTATGCAACATGCATCACCAGAAAGTTCAGGGACTCGCCGTTCCTGATGCTTATGACAAATGACCGACCTTACTGGAAGGTTATTTTTGATTAAGAACGCTAATCCGGAGCTTCCACAAAGCTCACCTAATATTTTCTGAAAATTGAGTGCGAACCAAGCGCTCGAGAAGATCATGGTTCGACGCCCTTACTGTTAGGGAAGGAATTTTATGCTGCAGGCATTTCCTTGTTGGCACGTATGTTCATAAGTGTCTTATAAAATGAGGACAACTTGATAAAGATGTCTTTAATATGTGCAGCTATGTACGCGTAATAGCGCTTCTATTTACCGTTCTTACTGTGGCTCACTTGATCTTCTGACTGAGGAATGTTATGGTGAAGCGCGATGTTTTTTGATATAAATGATAAAACGATATTGAATACTAATTTAGTTGAAAGTCCGAACAGTGAGTATAGTAGAGAAATTAAATGTGAGTAGGACGACTTCATCCACATTGTGTTTGTTTTAATGATAAGATTGAGCCTATGACCGTTCAGTATTGCGATTCGGTCGGTTGAACTCATCTGCCGCGAACTGTGAATCAATAAACAATTTGCTTAGCTGGTACTGAGTCATTAATTGCAAGCAATCGCATTCGACATTATGAAGTCTGAAACACAATATTCATTGAGATATCGCAGAAGGCTATTTCAATAGTGACTGATTGTGAGAAAATAAAATGATTTTTAAGCCACAACCGGATGACGAGGTACCAGATTTGGTGGGCGATGAGGAGGAACCGGCTGACACTGTCACAGAGGAAAAGCAAGCCGAAGGTGAAAAGCACGAATCGGGCAGCGAAACAAGAAATAGATCAAAATCGCCAGCACGTAAGCAAAAAGCCACTGCTAAAACAAAGAATGATCTCGAAGAGGTGAGCCATTTGTTTTTCGAAAACGTTACCTTCTAGCTAGATGTCGCCTCCTTCTTTATTCATCCTCTTCCCTTTCGTTTAGCTGTTTTATCGTTTTGCTGCTGCTGCTGTTTCAGTAAGTGCGTGCTATACTAGGTTCGGAGTTGGCAGAGGGAGGGACTTTATTCTTCCTGGTCATATCTGTTAGGGATTTGTTATTGAAGTACTTTGAGGGGAGGTAAGCTTTCCGGCTGATAATATGAAACTTGGCTACCTTTTGCGTTGTATTGGAGGGCTTTGTCGTTCACTGCTATCCATTAGTTTTTAAGGACAACGAGTCGTCATCTCAGGAGGGGAGTGCTGCAGAGGACGATGGTGCGGTGGCTGGGACAAGCTCGCCGAAGGGGAAACGCGTGCGTCAGAGGAGGCAGGACTAGAGCTGCAACGATCGCTGACCCTGGAATCACCGGGTCCCTCAGTAGATCGTTGTCCTTCATCTTTTACAATCTCTTCCCCATGGCATCCCACCTGTTCCGATTTGCATCCTTCCTGTTCCATATCAGCCTTTTATTGGTCACTGGTCGCACTATTTGCAGCAGTATGATGTAGCTATCAACTAATAATTGCTTTGTTGGTGTTTCCTGTTGTGCCTAAATAAGCTTTCAAGTGCACAGTGACAGCTCAGAAAGGGAAGGGGTGGAACGGAGCATCGTCGTTATATCCACGCTGAAAACTATAGAAGGAGGTCTGATAATAATCCGGCTTCCTTGGATGTTTTTTGTTGAACAAGTGGTACGTTCGTTCTGTTGATTCTCATTAAGAAAAGTCGTCGGATGTCTTTGCGGATTGTGGACGCTTGCAGTTTGTTTTGCTTAGCGTGACGACTGATCTTTTTTCTCCCCAGAAGTAAGCGCGAACATTCCAAAATAGAAGTGATTTTACAGTGTGCAGAATTTATTTTAAAGGTTAGTGGAATAATTTAAAAAGGAGATTACGGTGCCTAGAAATGATTCGAGAAAGAGGGGTTATATGAAGACATTAGGATTAATAGCTGGCTGATTCAGAAATGCGTGTACGTTGTTGCTGATTAAGATGTTCAATTATTTGCCTGAGATTGCTTATCGGTGACAGTAATCACTAGTCACTTAGAGCACTTTAAAGTAACCAAAAAATCTATGCCGTTATGAATATATAGTTTGGGGATATATGTGTTTGTCGAGGGTGCATTTATGCTCGTAGTGGGACTTTCGGCTTCTTGTTTTTTCCTCGGAAGGAGGTTTGCGGAGTGGCTGTGTTGCCATATCCGCGTTGGATCAGGAGGATGCTGTTAATGTGTTTTAGTTATTTGTTTTGTTCTCATACGATACTTATCCCAGTGTGGTGTACCTCTTGTCCTCCTTTATCCCAACCGTTATCCTTGCTTCTGTCGACCCGATCTCCCTCCGTCACCCCTTGTCCCCCCCCCCAAATTTCAGAATGAATCGGTAATAAAGAAATCCCGATGCTTACGTTGTCCCTCAGATATACTTGTGATTTTTTGACGTGTTATCGATGATAACATTCGTTGGCTTCTACACTGTGGCTCATTGGTTTTGTTCTTGCACTTGAGTTTTAATAAATTATTTCCACATCTGCTGTTAGCATGCTCGTAATGCCTAGGATGGTCTCGACTATGCCGGGCATGTCAGCACACAGCACACCACCTTCAATTCTCAGACTTAACCCATTACTAGTGTGTCTGCGCTTCGTTTCTAATCGTCAGAAGTTTTCCCGTTGGATATTTCCTGTTATTTGAACGATGGTCCTATTAAAATTTGTTCTACACTACTTATAACTGTGTTGAATCTCGCATCTTATATGTCCGAAGTCCCCTTGAGGCATTGAAATTTGTGTGATATCGAAATATCACCGAGAACAAGAAATGTCTTCTTCATTAGAATAGTCTTAGCGCGGCAAGGGTGTTAGCTTTCGAGTACATTTAAGCCTGAATTATGTAAACACGCCTCAAAATTCTCGTGTATATGTATTTCTCTCAGGAACCGCTAGACCTATAATTATGAAATTTGAAAGGTAGTGATGTAAGCTCATGTTGTCGCCCGTATACTCATATAAATTTTACACCAGCCAGATTCTCATCTGATTTCACAGCTTCGCGACGGGGATCAGAATTTCTTCATGGATTTGCGCGGTAAATCAGGATTTTGAAGGCTATTCCGGGAATATGATTGCTTATCGATAAGTTCATGGTCTGGATATATATATATATATATATATATATATATATATATATATATATATATATATATATATATATATATATATATATATATATATATATATATATATATATATATACGGTCATACTGGCAGCGCCATCGCTAGCAGGAGCATGCCTGTTACTTCCGCCGTTCCGAAATCTAAACTAGTTGCCTTTCGCACTCGAACTTCTAAATTTGCTAAGACGACTCGCAAAACGCCGCACGCCCGAGGCTTTATCTTCGCAAGTAGTACGTTTGCATCAAGATGTTATACTTTATTAAGGTGATTTCACACGGACTCTATGCCAACTCGCAGCCGTATACCTAAATGCTTACGCGATGTGTAAATTAAAGCACCTGGCGATTGTATGTCTGACCGACCGCGTGGGCATTGGTCGTGCAAAAATGCAAATATATGTAGCAATTATTAATTTGATTTTTCTGCTTATTTGCTTTCTTACCCGATCATGCGTGACGATATACCATCAAATCACGAAGAAGGGCATATAATGAAGATTATATCTTTTGCATCGCTTGAGCGAAATTCGCATGCCGGAATTGTCCAAAAATACCTTCGAGACAAAATTTGCATAATGGTCGATATCCGCCTTCTCCTTTCCTTAGTGTAGGTCGTGTTCGAATAGCAAGTAATCGAATCGGATACCGTGATCGGCTTCTTTGATTGAAATAAAGCATTACGATAGTAAATGGCTTCGTTATTTTAAAAAGAACATAATCAATTGCGCAGTGGAGCACAGTTAATTTTAAATAGTAAATTGCAAGCAGCGATACTGGTCACCTGTAAGAACAAATTGCATTAGGCCCTTTAAAAGTTGACGAAGATATTTGCTGAAAAAAAGTTCACAGCATCTATGCTCAACACCTTTTGTTCAATTGTTTCGGAAGTATGAGTAGGAAGTGGAGTTGCTTCTCACTTACTGCACAATCCAGATCGAAGCATCACTCGAAGTGTTCTTTAGGATAGAATCGATGAGTCTGTTTTGCATTCTTTAGTGTCATACAATCAACATACCTATATGGAAATTTATTTAGTCCTATAAAACAAACGTCCTCCAAGAGGAAGCAGTCTTCTTATAAATTTGTCCTCAATGGCGGCAGTATGTATTTTTGAAAAGGTGCTAGTGATGTGGGCACTTCTTACACAGATATGCGCAGGGTTACTGATCGTTGGGGGAGTGTCAGACAGCGAACACGACCACGGCGATGCATTACTGCTATATTCGTTCATTCATACTGGCGTACACCTTCTCGCCCTCTTTGCTTTGGTTCCTGCTATATCTACCTGCACGAAGAAGAAGGAGGTAACATGCAACTCATTCTAGTTCCTGTCTAGCAATATTCGTTCACAGATAATAGTTGCCTGTAACTTTCGGTATCAACCGATCGCTATAGATTTTCGGTTGGTGACCTTCAAAATTCGGTGGCTATCTGTGCGTTTTTCGCTCGCTTGTCACCAATTAATTTTCCAATAAGCAACGGTTGCCTTTTCTGGAGATCCAACCAGGGAGATCGCCTTGAACCCAACCGGGAATGGAAATGAGATCGAACTCAACTTATGTATACGATCACATCTCTGTATTATATAATCATTCAACCATACACCGGTCCCAATCATTGACCTAACTCCCTCAGATTCATCATGGCTTCAGCATGTAAAACTGACCTCCACGCCTAGTTAAACCGCTGTTAGCATGTTTTATTTCTATGAGAAACTCATCTTATGATGCCACTATAAAATAAAAGGCAGTAATTCAGAAAATAGTTATGTGAAAAATGAGGCTATCTACGAAGTTTTTCAACTAGTATAGCCTCATAAATCGCATACGCTTTCAGAAAAATGTCATTTAAAGAATTGAAGAAATGTTGACGGTGAAACATAGTTCAACAAAGAAGTGAAGACGCCAATAGCAATATGCTACCTAATAAATGTACACTCCAAAAGGCGATAGAAGAAAATTCATTTGGACCAATTCCATAGTTAAACGAAGTATAACGACCCAAACTCCTTTTCGGTCCCCTGTTTGCAGTCGAGCACTCTGATAAAAACCAAACTTTTATTAGTCGGTCCCACGGCCCCATTTGGGCCCAAGAGCAGCGCACTCGAAGAACGAATGAACCAAACCACAAACAAATGACCAGAGTGGGAAATCACAGTTCTTATATACCCTACTCACAGCATCAAATCGAACTTATAAGAGCATTTCATAGTGCACATTGTTCTACCATCACAATCAAGCTGCTTTATGGTACAGTCGAGCTGCTTGCTCTACGATCAAAATCGTTACAAAAGATCTAATGGCACTTGAAAAGCACGGCATTTGAGCATTTTCTTAGTCGTAAATTTTACTCTCCAAGTCTAGCGGTTGCTCTTAATATCCTAGGTCATTTTATTTCGATTATATATATATATATATATATATATATATATATATATATATATATATATATATATATATATATATATATATATATATAAATACATACATATATATATATGCATATAAAGATATATAAAGATGTATAACATACAATATATAAAGATGAGTATAAACATAAATAAGTAAATAACTAAATGAACGAATAAATAAACGAATAAATAAATAAATTGAATAAATTGAATAAATAAATGAATAAATAAATAAATAAATAAATAAATAAATAAATAAATAAATAAATAAATAAATTGAATAAATGAATAAATAAATAAATAAATAAATAAATAAATAAATAAATATATTACCAGGTAATCTATAGTAATTCGATGAACGAAGTGTTTCTCATACATTTTTATACGTGCATTTTCTTTTGAAGTATTTATGAGGATGCTAGCAGTATAGCCAGAATTAGCATTTCTTTACACATATATATATATATATATATATATATATATATATATATATATATATATATATATATATATATATATATATATATATATATATATATATATATATATATATATATATATATATATATATATAATGTGTAAAGAAATGCTAATTCTGGCTGTACTGCTAGCATCCTCATAAATACTTCAAAAGAAAATGCACGTATAAAAATGTATGAGAAACACTCCGTTCATCGAATTAGTATAGATTACCTCGGTAATGTTTTTATAAGGTAGAAGGCTTTTCTAGACCAACATATTTTGTATATTTCTCTACAAAGAACATAAAGCTAACGCCTGCATGCCAGCTTCTGATTTCAGGTTCCGAAAGCCGCGGCCTTTCCTCCAAAACCAATTCTTCCAGCAAATGCCGTACCGACCAAACCCCCTCAAGCAATACTACCAGCGGCAGCAGCTAAGCCTGCAGCAACACCACAAAAAAAGACCGAGGCAGCGAAAGAGGAAGCGAAACCTGAAGCGAAGAAAGAAGAGAACGAGAAAAGCAAGAAGGAAGGAGAAAAAGAAAAGGGTGAGAAAGAAAAAGAAAAGCAAGATAAGAAGAAAGAAGGAGAAGAGGGAGAAGATGAAAAAAATGGCGAAAAGAAAGAAGGTGAAAATAAAGAGGAGAAAAAGAAAAGTGCCGAAGACGAGCAGAAAAAAATACCTCCATCTGCCGCTGAAAACAAACAGGCTGCGGTTAGTTGATCTTTCTTGACGTAATTAAAGATGAAATGATGCAAGTAGAATTGTTTTGTAAGCATGTAATGCCTACAACCAGAAAAATATATGAAAATCGCTCGCATAACATTCGCGAACACAAGGAACACAAGGAATGCGAACACAACATTCGCATAACATCCTTGTTGGGCCCAAAAAATAAAGGGTATTGCAGACATTAAAGGGTAAAGGGTGTTTCCAAGCAATACTAAATCCTTCCCCTCCCCCCTCCTGTACGTCTTCATTAAACAATTTGCTAAATAACATATCATCGCTCGCTATACGAAATTACTTCTTTTAACCATTATAAGGGAGGATCGTTATTTGTGAAATAGAAATTATATATCATTTGCTGACAACCTTTATGGCGGGCGATAAAGAAGTGGTGAGATATATTGCTGCATGAAAGACTGCTAATCGATGTGAGTTGTCAACGCACAATGTCAAAAGTAGCTCATCAAAGAAATACATTTTCAGAATGCAGTAAAAGCAGAAAATAGAGACGAAAAAGTGGTGTCCAATCCAATAGTGACTCCAGTCACCGACGAGGTACGCTTTTATGTTTAATCAACTTTTATTTCCATCAACCATCCGCCCGAATGAACTTCACTGATTACAATGATATAACAAGACATAGACCGTGATAACTCAGGAGAAGACAAACCTTGGTTATGATAGATCGAACGGGCTGAAAAGGAGATGGAAGAGGGAAGAGTGAGAAGTGCAGATGTAAACCTTTCACACAAATAACAGTAACTAAGGAAACAACAACAACCGCTTCAGAATTCTTTCACAGCTATGTTACACTGCAAAAATCGAAAACGGTCAATATTGGAATATGAGCCAATGCACGGAAATTACAATAACACTTTGCATACTTCAGAAGTCGCCTCGAAATTTCAGTAGTACATTGCAAAGTTATTCAATAATGAAGGAAACAAACTGCTTCGAATCACCATGAAACAATACTGACAAATTTTGCAAATTCAACCTCAAAAATGAATGCAATTTTAGTATTGGTCTCATCGGATGCGTTCCAATTTCGTGTTTCAATTCACTCTCATGAACAATGCGATCTAAATTGCCCACTTTCCATTGTAATTTGTAAGCTTGCAGTGCAATGCGATCTTCAAATTTTAGAAGATGGAGTGTAAAGATTTAAAGGATATTCGCTATTTAATTCAGCGCATTTGATACAAAGATTAGCCTGCATATGTTTTACATATCCAGCAATAAAGTTTGTCCTGCATGAGGGTTATTGCGCTATAATTTTCTTATATTCGCAGGTAAAATAAATGTTGCAGAGTGGAATTGCTACAACAGTAAATGATGCGAACTTTTAGAGGTTGTTTTGCAGAGATATAGGTGGTCATGAGAACGGGGGAAGAGCTGCACAGCTAACAAGATCTTAGAAATAAACGAAGGGTTGCCATCTTTTTAGCAATTTTGGAGAACTGAATCTTATTATTCTATTTTGTAGCGCTGTTTCCTCGGTGGGGATAAGCAAGCAAGTCAGCTCTACAACTTGTCTTAACTCAGTGATTTTCAGTTCCCAACTGAAGAACAAAAAGGAGAGGCTAAGAAGGTTAGTGAAAGCTTACGATTATTTTGAGTACCTTAGCGAGTCCTAAAACATTTATATACAGGTCTTTAAATTGGCAGCTCATAGAGTAACATTTCAAGCCCAGTAATAACCCTTTAGAAATGCTGAACTTTTTTGCACTCGTAATTTTTTATGTTAGGTTACTTTTTTTCGACAAAAAGGAAAATCTATTTGCATCAAAAAATGCATTACAACTTAAAGTTGCTGAACTATTTTCACCGAATCATCGAGCTATTTTGTTATAACCACGTAAGTACCCAATGCAGTGAAAATATTTGTTTTTTGTATTATCTAGTTAATACTAGGAGACAGAGTCTTTTAAGCGGAAGAAAGAGTGACAAGAAATAGCAATGTCATAGCATTCCATCCTCACACGGCATCGTCATCAAATGACAGATGATGGACCAAAAAGCAAAAGGGAATGTGAAGTGGATGAAATAGGGGAAAGGAATCAAGGGGAATGAAATGGGGAGAGATAAATCAAATCAAGGTGTGAACTTACGGTTACCCGTAAACATTCGTAAATTAAGCGACCAAGTGGTAAATTATAAGGTAGCATAATGAAATCAAACAAATTCGTAGTACAAACAATGAAGGACAACCGAGAAAATGTGCACCAAGGCGGTCTTATCGTGGTAGTAACTGGTCGTCCAAAATTCTTTGCACGCCATTAATGTCGATTCTTTTGAAGGAGTTCCTGAAATGCAACCAGCCCATAGCACCATCCTAGGATTTACTTGCACACTAGTATTTGGCATGCTATGGTGCATTTGGCAGCAACGGTTGCTGTTAGCCGGTAAGATGACCTGTTACGAGCATTACAGTGTACCTTCCCTCTGTTGTCCTTCATACAACTTGTTCGCGATAGAACACTTCAACGCCCATAACGTGATTGCTCAATTCGATTCGATTCATTATTCTATCCTATCATTTCCCACTTCTAAGCGAATTTCTTGTACCCGAATTTGTTTGTTTCTCACCTTTGATTCACCTCTCCATTCCACCTTTGCATTCATCGAACCCCTTCAACTTTCACTTCCACTCATCTCATATTCACTTCACATACCTATTTACTCTTTTGCCTACTACTAATCACCTGGTGATACCCACCATGGTGACGCTGTGATAATGCTTTCTTTGATAAAGATTTCCTCTCGTTGAGTTACTTTATAGGATTAGAGGAAGCGTTCGAAGGTTGACCCGTTATTAGCATATTCTTATAGGCAATACGATGCTAATCATCTGAAAGCAAATAATCTTGTGCTCAATCTAAACAAAGAACCAAGAGCTATATGAATGGTGTATTGCATACTGCATTTTTAAGTTTCAAGGCGACAGATTTGCTTTTGCAATCCCTTCTTTCTCAATGGGATGAAATGATTGCACTTCAGGACAGCAAAAAATCCAAAAAAAGCAATGCAAATGGACAGAAAAAGGAGAACGAAGGCGAAGAAGGTGAAAAGAACAAGGAAGGGAGCAAAAAAGAGGGGGGAAGCAAGAAGGAGGAAGGAAGTAAAAAAGAAGAAGGAAGCAAGAGGGAAGAGGGGAATAAAAAGGAAGAAAGAGGCAAGAAGGAAGGAAACAAGGAAGGAAAAGGAAGTAAGAAAGAGGAGGGAAGCAAAAAGGAAGAAGGGAGTAAGAAGGATGAAATGGGAGGCAAAAGTGATATTAAGATCAAGAAAGGTGAAAAAAGCGTCAATGCAACACAGGAAGGCGGAGATGCGGCTACGACGCAAGATACCACCGAAGGAACACAAGCGGGTGAACAAAGCGATCGCTGATTTTGGTGTTTATTTCGTAGAAGTCGCTTCCTTCCTATTCACAACTTCGGTCCTCACAAATGGCCATTTCAGCGCACTTATATGTGACGGTTGAACAATTTCCGATGACGTCATTCTGTGACAAACAATTTCTCAAACATTTCAATGCTTACGACAAAACATACATCATATTTTTTAATGTCGCTCTTAGCAAAGGTTGGATTGAGTGAAAATAAACAGTGTACAACAGGTGTGATTATCACAGACGTCTAATGATAATGCTACCTCAACAACAACAAAACGCTTTTATTTGGCGATAAATAAAGGATACGGTTATATGTTTAAAAACCCAAACGAAGTGGAAATAGGGCTGTCCGACAATTTCCTTCAGAACTATAATTTAAGGAATAAAGATTACAGGTGGCAACTTGATTAGCAAACTGCATAAGTTCGACACAATTATTGCAGCACCTGAGACCGGTGCTCCGGTGAACATCAAGATCCTTCGTCATGTAGTAAGTAGTAAGCAGTAAATATTCATTCAAAAAGCTCGTATGCAAGATAGTGCAATTCTCTTAGCATATGCCAAAATGTCACAGCTATAATTGTGTTCTCGTGGAAGCACATCACTAAATAGCACTCTAGGATCAAATTAGTCTCAATAATAGATTTTAATATTTTCAGGTTGTTGATTTAAATTTTGCGACGCTCTCTAGAAGGTCAATTATATAAAGAAAGAGAAACAGCCCTGAATGTTATTCTACTCAATTCGCTTAGAAAAAACATAAAATAAGAACAGAGAATTACTAATTTTTTCTTGTACAAAAAAAGTTTCTAACAAGGCTTAAGCAAAATCGATTATTCCATGAAGCTCCAGCTTCAGCAGTAGTTTCGGTAGTGAAAAGCTCTAGTAAAGTCGGTCTAATTCACACCGTTTTGCAAGCTGTCTTTAGTGGGATCTCATAGCAATCACAGTAAGATATCAGTGAGCAGAATTCCCTCTAAGAGAACAGTGGTGATAACCATCACTGATAAGATCAGTGAAGTTAAGTTGGCTCACAGCTGATATTCTCTTGATGATTATGAACACCATGCAAAGCGATGACGTCAGACTGATGATGCGATAATCCGATACACGGTTTGATAGAGGTTTTTCGGTATCGGTATCGAAATTACTATTTTCCAAGTGTTTGGAATAGGCTGCCCAATAAAAGACTGTGCACAAAAAGAAGGCATAGAGGCCGGCTGTTGGTTGCCTTATTTGTGAAACGCCAAGGTATATCCTCACTGCTAATAATAGACTTTTTGTAAATTATATTTGAGAATGTGCACCACAAATTCATAGAAATACGTTCATTCGGTTGGCGAATCATAGATCGATCCGCAGCACACAGGAAGCGGAACCGGTAGCAACAACATATGGCAACGATGGAACGAAGTGCTAGGGCAAACTTACTGCAATTATCACAAAATAAAATTGACTGCATAAAACGGTTAAAATTGTGATTTTTCAGAGAATCAAATGAAAAAAATGCATAAATAACTGCCAGCATCCGTTAATATTTTTCAGACGATATTTTTGAACCTTGAAACTCTTCAAAAGTTCTTTTAGCTGTAAAATGCTTCATTAACTGGAAAATAAAGTTTACATATGCAAATCGGAAAAAGCGTTAAAGCATAAGAGAGAGAGAGAGTGAAAAAAATAAATAGCTGACGTTTATAAAAAATCTCCTGAAAATTCTTCGAAAATGTTTCAAATAAAACATTCTCTTCACTTCAAAATTCGAAGATTCAGTCAACCATTCTCTAATCGATTTGAATCTCTTGATACATTTGAGTAAATGAAACTGCTTCTAAAAATGAAAAATTAAATATTCGTAAAACGTTTTTCTAAATGCTTTATCGTGTCTTTCATATATTAGTAATAATAAATTACAACTAAGATAATGCAGTAAAGAGATTTAAAAGTTATGCAGATATGAGACCGTATGAATACAATATGAAGCAATTAGAACAATGTTGTAATATGCGAAGAATAACTAGCAAATCAAATCAAAAAATTGAGAAGCATGTCTCGCCATTTAATTATGAATTACATCACATTTCTTGTTAATACACAAACAGTAATAAATCAGTGATAAATAAAATGATGCAACTCGTTGATACGTTCCCATTACCATAAAAAACACTGTCACTTCTTAGAAAACTTTTCATTTCGAACTAGCGTTAATCAAATGATTTAGTATAAATGCACATGACAGCAATATCAATATTATAATACCTCGTATAGGAACTTCTCTACCGACCTCCCTCTCCTCCCTCTTCCACATCTTTGGAAAGCAAGTGAAATATGTAGCCATTCTCCCGAATAAGACGCCTCTATTGTGAGAAACTTCTCCACACTTTTGCTTATTACAAAGAAAATGCAGAAGTTGCTGATTATGTTTCATTCAACAAAGTTTTTGATCTGTTTTCCATTAAGAAAAAAGTCAATGAAACCCTCTCAGCTTGCCTTGAAAGTTTTATCATTTTCCTTCGAAATGGCTTATTATTCACCATAACTACTGCTAAGTCTTGGGTGCGCATTCCGCCTGTGAGCGCTTTAAAAAATTCAGCCTTTAGTCTCAAATATAAGTTGCCCGAATGAAACTCACCTCTTGAAGTCTTGAGAAAAAACAGCCCCAGGGGGTAAAATAAATTATAAGAAAAAACGATGCGCTTAAAGCGAAACATTATGCTCATTCAAGCTAATCAATTACATTATTTAAACTGCATCTAGTCACATTTCTAGCAAGAAAAATAAGTTTCTCTCATATCCTCTTCAGATCGATCCATCATCCTTTAACAACTTAAAAATCCTGTTACAGATAGGTCGGATGTAATTAGCAACATAGAAAACACGTAGTTAACACCAAGACAGCGCGGAAATTCCATCTCCGTTGTACAGCAGCACTGCTGAACTTCGTAATGCTTTACGTGCAAAATGCTAGCTGACGCTGGGGTTAACTTCACAGTGGGGTTAACGACCTACCATCACCTTACAAGGGAGATGAGAATTTCCGGATATCGGTGAAATACGTGCTCTCCTTTTTAACCGTAGTTTATTGCACAAACGCCACGAATCGAATCGAATAAAGAACATCGAAAAGATGGACACTTCAGAGCGAATGGGCATTCCTCATATTCAAACCTTCTCAAAGATTGCACTCACTCATATACATCATAAAATTATGAATTTTTGAAGCTTTAGTACATTGCCCATCTACCCAAAAAGCAGTATTGGAAAGAGCATGCCACGCATTTATACGCATACCCTTGCCTAATAAGAGCTTGTTTACTGCAAATTGAGTTGCTATATTTAGGACTGTATTTTAGAATCACCTTCTCACACCGAATTGAGTTAAATAAAAATTGAGCACTGAGCTACAAAGAAGCCAGTTCCAAACATGCCTATCCATAGCATACTAGATGGTTATTCAAAAGAAACCTTCAGAGGATCGTGAAGGCCATTTGTGGATAGATGCATTTTCCTTATACATACATAGATACTCCCACCTCAGCAGGTATACAAAAATCTTGTTTTGACCAAATGAGATTTGAAGAAAACACTCTTAGGATATAGGACTGGATGAACGATTCACAAATCTGTGATGTTTTCATTGGCGAGGATGTGCGTAAGATGAAGATCGGTTGTTAAAAAGGTATGAAGATAGAAGCAGTTGCTGAGATACGTTATTAAAAAATGACAGAAGAAGATGGGAAGTTAACGTGGCGATTGTGTGATACTCGATAAGGAAGACATCGTCCGAGTAGACGGTATTGGACTGCTTGATCCTTGACCTGGACTATAACCACCACTGTTGAGACCCTCTTTGAAGAAACGGAAACTGCAAAAAACAATAAAATTTGAGTAAAATTAATCACTGTTATTAGTCATTTCTCGTCAAAGCTGGAATCTTGCATCCCTGGGGATCAATTCGAATTGCATGTTGACTATCTTCATCTAAGGTAAATATCATTTTCAAAATTTCATTTATAATCGTATTATTCTACTGATTTTCATAAAAACATGTCGCATGGCCGAGTTAAGAAATGCGAACCCGTAAAAAGGTCGTATAACAATTTTTTTTTCCAAAATACTGCAATTTTTTTCTCCCGAACAGATCATATAATCATTTCCCCGGCATGATACGGTGCAATAATCTTTGCTTCTTATTTCGGCTGGAAATCCGAATTTCATAATTCTATTTAAAAAAATTTACACTCTGTTGATTTCAGGTTGCTTTGAACTGATTTCCTATAGAGATTATTAGTGAATAATCGACACCTTTTTATGAACCTTAAAGATTAAAAGCCAAAAAATTTCATGAACCAATCTTACTAAACGATCGTATTTGAATCAAGCAGATAAATTCATCCGCAGATGTGCATATCTATAATTATTATATTATAAACTAACAACAGTACTAATTTTAGCGCTAATTTATTAGCGTTAAAAAAAGAGATATTAATTAACTCACAATTTGCGTACACCGCTGTCCTTTCGTTCGTATTTCCATGGATAAAGCTTCTCTTCAGGTTCCTTATTGATCGGACCATACACAACGCATTCCTCCGAATCAGAAGGCCTAAGAAATGATATTACTTATTATTGGCTTTGAATCGAAATTGATTAAATACTAATTTTATTTCTGAATAATAATCATTTAATACTGATGAAACGAGAACACTAAGCGCACGAGAAGGAGAAATTTGAGTTTTAAAAAAAAAAGTTTGCGAATAGGTTCTTAACGCAATATGGATTAATTTTTTTCAAACTCCGAAGTATGTTTAAACTATCAATGAGAAAAACCATCGTTAATATCTCAAGTGAACATCTCAAAGAGCCAATTAAGTCAGCAAGAAGAAAGTGGTGAAAATGCTAGCTTTACCGCTTGTGTTCATTTTTGTGATCACAAACACCGATATTGGTCCTCTATGCATCGGCAACTTTTTTCAGATGGCTAAACGTTCACCTACCTAGATTGGCTGTTATTATTCTGAAATATTTATTTCTTCATAAACAATCATAATCTATATCATTTATTTAATGGATTTAGATGATCATATTCATCGAAACCGTCTTTGGAGATCAGCTATTATCGTGTAATTTCTCATGCTCGAAACGACTCGGTCGTCGGTGACCTAGATCTCAGGATAGCCAATTGACCAATACACTGAATCGCCATGGCCATTGAATTGCTTGCAAAAGAATCAGTTATAAGCATGATACATATAAATATGACATTAAAGAATTCGATCACTTTTATGCTCAATTCGCTAGAGCACAAATTACTTTCAGCATCATTGTTAAAAAGTTGTTAATCAGTGAAGAAATGCGATCGGCAGATGTTCTGGAGGCTTAATCAGTGAAGAAATCCAAATCACTGAGAGGTAGATCATTTAACGATGGAAATTACTTTTGATCAAGCTCTTGATTCGCATCGCTACCCGCCGAGCCTGGTCTTCGTGCCGGTCGAAACTGTTCGAGCTCTTCCTCCAATTCGAGCACCTTCCCTTTCAGGAGATTCTTTTCCTGTAGCACCTCGCGTAACTCTGCTAGAGTGAACCTTGGCGCATTGTCATTATCCTCCTGCAATATTGTTGCTAATATTGAGCACTTCATGGGCAATCTACTTTGTTCAGTCTTTCGGCTACACCAACTCCTGGCTATCGAAGTGAGCCTTCGCAGAATGGTGAGAAATTTTAATGTTTTTGAAAGTCCGTTAGAGAGTTTAACCACCCAGATGGTTACCAGGTATGCAAGGCCTCTTTGTGGTCGCCTCTATGAGGAACCTTATTTAGTTCATTTCAAAAAACAGAAGAATAAACTAGAGTAGATGCGAATGAACACTATAAGTTGAAGAAACCTGTTGACTTTGCTGTAGATCCTTGCACTGACGAGTAGCATCCTTGAACAACTTGCTCAATTTGAAGTTCGCCTCTTCGGTTTGCTGAAGGCGCTTAATGATCTCGCTCTTCTCTTCAACCAACATACGACCCTGCTTCTGCAGTGAGGCATTCTTTCGAAGTAGCTCCTCATTCTGTCTGATCAACTTTTCGATGCTGTTGTGCAACTGAAAACATCACTATCCTCTCGGTTCCAGGTTAAATACAGTTTCGGTAACTAGGTTCAATCGATTCGAAATCAAGTTTAACCCAACATCACTATCCCTCTCGGTTCCAGGTTAAATCAGTTTCGGTAACTAAGTTCAATCGATTCGAAATCAAGTTTAACCCAACATCACTATCCCTCTCGGTTCCAGGTTAAATCAGTTTCGCTAACTAGGTTCAATCGATTCGAAATCAAGTTTAACCCAATATCACTGTCCCTCTCGGTTCCAGGTTAAATACAGTTTCGGTAACTAGGTTCAATTAATTCGAAATCAAGTTTAACCCAACATCACTATCTCTCTCGGTTCCAGGTTAAATCAGTTTCGGTAACTAGGTTCAATCGATTCGAAATCAAGTTTAACTCATTTGCGCATCATCACGAATTCAGCGCAGCTCCAATACCACTCGCAGCGATTTCTCAGCAAATATATA
This sequence comes from Baylisascaris procyonis, assembly GCA_037389465.1. Classification (NCBI taxonomy): domain Eukaryota; kingdom Metazoa; phylum Nematoda; class Chromadorea; order Rhabditida; family Ascarididae; genus Baylisascaris; species Baylisascaris procyonis. Next base: position 1,216,172 of record JAZARR010000221.1, read on the forward strand.
TATATATATATATATATATATATATATATATATATATATATATATATATATATATATATATATATATATATATATATATATATATATATATATATATATATATATATATATATATATAGTTTATTTATATTTATCTTAATACTTGATTAGTTTGTTTAATATGTATATTTCACTTTAATACCTGTAATTCGCAATATCGAAGAATGCATACCCGTTCATGCAGAATTATGGCAATCTGTTTTATGGTCGCCAAATATTCACAGCTTTCTAACACTGTATGAAATGACTTACAAATTTCCCATCTTTCGATAATAGAACTATTTGTATTTTACCAGTTGCAGTGAGAAGAAAAAGCTTACGAGTTAATTAATAGATTACTTATGAAACAAGGAAGGGAATATTATTTGAAAACTGTTGCAACGTTGCAAGAATAATGTTCTTGCCATATGAAATTCCCTTCGATGTATTGAAAGCGATGAAAAATTGTGTTGTTGATAAAATGCATAATGAGGCAAAACACAAATGTTCCATAGAAAGTCGTAATGAAGCAGCGCGTTTCTGCGTTGCATCCTTCTATTATCAAAGAAGCTAATTAGGATTCCAGCGCACAACGCAAATAACATTTCATTCGTTTTTCTCCTAAGCAAATAACTGAAGCTAGCAACATTTATGATGGTTCAACTTTTATGTTAGTTTTCATTTCTTCAAAAATTTCTCTTATTGAAAAAAACATCTCAAAATAAATCGAAACTAAATAAAGAAGGCATACCATTTTTAATAGGCGATCGTTTTTAGGAACAATATATTTTGAATCCTTTTTTGCTAAACAGATGGATGAGATTCCTGTCTAAAAATATTGAACGAAACGATTAAAAAATTTGCAAACAAATAAACATCTACAGAGAGTCCCAATCTTGACGAAATGAGGCATTTAACACTGCGAAAAATACGACGACACATATGAATTTAATGAAAATTATGAGGCGAATTTTCAATAGATGACAACTTTTTCGCACTGCAAATATTTGAAATTAGAAAAAACTTCGCTCGAAGTCAGAAGGAAATTGATGGAAATTGATAAGAGATTCAATTGGCGCAACTTAAATTTCATCTTTGACAAACAGACGCAGAACTAACGTTTTCAACTTCACAAGAATAAGTTTCGACATCCCTTTGAAGTTCTTTGATCTGTTCTTTCTGCTTGTTGGATAGCTCGCGCAATTCGATCATCACATTCAGATCCTCATCTCGAGGGGCTAAAAAGAGAATGGATAGCAATCTAAGAAAGCAATTTTCACTTGCTGTGACAATAGCACTAAATATTGTATGAAACTCATATATGAGTTTATATATAAAAAATATAAAAGTTTATATATATATATATATATATATATATATATATATATATATATATATATATATATATATATATATAGAGTATGTATACATTTATATACAAAATGTCGAATTACTGAAAAGTATTGTTTACCTTCTAGTAATTAACCCCATCGAAATAAATCCCTTAAATGTCTCTCCCTCGTGCCCTTTTACATGCACACATTTATACAATTGCTAGGCTAATCTTTCATAATTATAACGGCTGCATTATATCTATTTGTGCTTTTGCAAAGTTGTTCTGCGAAAACAGATTACGACGACATCGTTTTAATGGGTAGTGTATAGCCGTATGCCCTGACAGCATATGTGATAGTTTCAATCTGGGGACCACTGAAGTTATTCAGAGTTACATAATGTGGTGGCAATGCACATCATATATTAATTCAGGTTTCTTCACTAATGTATTTAAAAGTTATTGAAACTTAAAGGTACGAACACTATGGATATACTTTACCAGCTTTTCATACAATCTGGTTGAGTTGCAAAAGTGATTCTTTATAGATTTATGCGAGCAACGGAACTGATTGTAACTGAAAGACATTATGTCAATTATTTGTTACTTATAAAATTGGCTGGTCAAGGAAATGGGATGATAAAAGCACATACTGTGTCATATTTTTATGCCACTTTGACATGTTTCTCCAATTCTTTTGAAGTAATTCCGGAAGCGTATAGAAAAGCGTGCCAAGTCAACATTGAATTTTCCCAACTGCTTATGGTTTCGTAATAATAACGATAAGGAGATTTTTGTCCCAAACCTGTAGCAAGGTATTCGTAAGTGAAAATAATGTATGAGTATTGGACAACGAAGATATTCAGAAACGTATCATCAGCGGTGAATGAGGCACTGTTTGCTATGCGGGTATGCTTTGCGTATTTAATCTAACTTTAAGCAGTTAAAGCGAACGTTCTCGAAGAGTGAAATACAACTGAAGTGAACAGAAATTAAATAAATAATAAAACATAGATAAGTGGCTCTCAATCGTTCTATTTTTGACATAATTAGTGAGCTGAAACAATCTCTAAATTCATACTTGCTGGGCTTAAAGCTTCAGGTGAAACACTGCTACTTAAATGCTTGTTTTCGTTCTGAAGACTCTTCACCATCGACCAAAGATCGTCAATTTCTTTTCGATAATTTTCCTCCACAGCTTCCAATTCCTGAAATCAATAGAAATAAAATTCGCTCACCTGTAAATAACTATTTCAACAGTTGTTGAGAGAAATGAGGGGACGACGCAAAATACAATCTTGTAAATTAAATTAGCGGAAGAAATATTCTTCAGTCGGCGCTTTATTTGAGGATCGACTATTTTTCACAAGTACGAAGTGAAACTATCAATATGAATTTTAAGAAATTGGAAATTTAAATTTAAAAATGAAGTTGAAATTTTTTATGCCATCCCAAATTTAAATTCCGATTCTTGGAACGAAATAGTTGCAAAGGACAAAGGTCGGGTTATTTCTTTTTAAGAAACAAAACATTAGAAGAAACCATTTCAAATTTAAGTCGATCTTGTTGTTTTGCTTGTTTTTCATTCTCCAATCGTTCGACAGTTTTTCGTAGACTGAGGATTTCTTCGTTCTCTCTTTCGTTGTGATTGGCAAGTGATTCAAGTGTTTCCAGTGCAGAAATCACCTTAAGCGTATAAAATCAAGAATAACATCACAATGAATGCGAAAAATGGAAAACATGAAATTCAGAAAAAAACGAAAAAAAAACAATTCTTCAGCATCTATGCTCGTCGAGCGTAAATTATTCCATTGATGGGATATCGAGGCAGTAGGTGCCCTATGTAAAGATCAAAATGAATTCGCCATTAAATGAATCAATTGATAAGAAGTTTGAAAAATTGAGCAACGAAAAAGTTAGAAAGAATTACTTAAAAAAGTTAGAAAAAAATCGATTTGCATGGGAATAGAGACTTAACGATGAAGACTTGATATGCATTTAACATTTTCTTAGACCGTGTTGTTTAGCTGTTATGATGGCGGTTTTATAGTGGGCCGACTAGATACTTTAAAGTTAGTTGTTTCTTTAATCGTATCCCTCAAACGGCTCCCTAAAGATTGTGTGCCATTTCGAATCGCTTGAAAAGATTGTTTGATTGCCACTGTGAAGTGATAAAAAAAAACTCTCCAAAAAAAAAATAAATCCACTAAATGTCGATTCTTCTTCGATTGCAGACAAGATAAGCTCAGCGATGTGAAATCTCCCTCTAGAGTGGCAACTACACTTTGCTACAAAACTAAAGGGCAAAAGCGCGTAGTCCTTGCACATATCCATCATACTTTTGAGGATAAGCATGACACAGCTTGACACTCTCTATTACATATGACGGAAAGTTGCAAGTATTGTTTAGACCACTCGTCCGATCTATAATACTTATAATGGAAAGCTACACACATGGTTTAAATCTGCTGTTTATGTTTCAATCAATACTAAGTGAACAGAATTCGATAGAGGACAATAAATATAAGAGTGAAGTAATTTACTTTTAGCAATAATGAAAACGCTAAAAAATTTGCAAGGATACCCACTATCCAATTCTTTTTCAAATAGCTGAGAGTGCTCATTTCAAGCTGGTAGCAGAATTCACGTCACTCCGCTGAAGACCTTTCCAAACGGCGTTTTGCAATGTCCCTCCACCCACCTCCCTCTCCCACTTTCCCGAATGTGTTCCATCGCATCAGGAACCGCCCTACTGCAGTCTGATAAACGCAACAGCTAAAACATTCCTGCTGTTTTGCTGTTTTCCATTTTTAACCAACAACTACCACTGAGCATAGTATTACGCAAGTCCACCAATGCAATTTGAGACACCGAATGAAACAACAAGCAGCAGCGATCTAGCAGCAGCATTTTAGAAGGATGTTCCTTAAGTGCGATGTTAGCAAACAGACAGAATTGTTATTTATGTCTTAACGAGATTTTGACAACGCTGTTATAAATTCGTTTATTATAAAGTAATATTTCTTTTATTTTCTGTGAAAGGTCGAGATGAAAAATTTCTATACTTTATACCTTATAATATTTAGATTTTTATTCTCCTGCTTTAATTAAAAAAAAAAAAAATGGAAAGGGAAGGTTAGCGATTGCTTGGCTAGTTATTTGGGATAGAAAAATTGAGCTTGCATTTTCTAATCTCCAGCCAATTATAATATGAATGAATGAATTGCTCTTTGATAAACTCTCCAATAGGGGTTGTTGTGGTGCTTTCCAATAAAGCAATATTAGATAGTCGTGGATTTTAATTTCCTTTCTCTTTCCTCTCGATTTCTGTCCCCTCCGAATTCTTCCTTATCCTCGCCTTTCGAAGAAAACGAGGTGGTATAATAGAAAAAAGCAGAACGAATCGATAAAAACTGGTACACTTTGAAAATGAAAAGAAAATTCGTAGCCCTTTGAGGGGAACAAAATCAGAAAATGTTGGGCGAATATCAAATGCGCAAAATCGAAGCTGTGTCGCTGTCCTAAATTTGTCATTCGATGCTGCAAACGCTGTTTTTTCAATACCGACGCTCTGCTACAACTAAATGTGTTTGATTTCATGCACCCTCTTGCGCACAACGATGAAACTAAGATGATATAAGTGATCAAGACCCTCTTCCTCCTACCTCCTTTACTGCTTGATATGACCATAACAGTATTGAAATTGTTATAAATGAGGAAATTTTATGAAGTAGTCTGTCGCATGCGATTTTATAGAATGGTTGTTGAATGAATAATGACATGATCGAAGTAGTCGAAAAATCTCGATAGTATATGTTTAGGAATGAAACAAATAGATTATAGTCTAACTGCAAAAGTAATGCATTTATAAGCATAATAAAAACATAAAATTTCTATAATATGTCATAAAAACATTTTCGAAACAGAAGCTTATCTCAAGATTATAGAAATTTTGGCGCTTAGTTAACTCTTACAGCATATACATCTCGCTCCATTCTTCAGTTTTATTGAGAACAGGTATGCCCTAACATTTGAAAAATGCAAATACTAAAGAAATGTGATTATCTTTATGCCATGCCATGTGCATAGGAAAACATCTACGTCAGTAAATGAAACATTAATATACCGTATTTCAATAACGCGAACTTAAAATTTGTTTGACATAACGCCAATAATGAAGGGTTGTCAATCATCTTAACCGGAAACTTCCTCAATCATGCTGTCGCTACTCGTCTGATGAGTAGTGTTACTGCGGACAAGAAGACAACTGCTTAAGCATGAATAATTCGATAATAACTGCATTTATTAGAAGAGGAGCTGTTCGTTGCAGTGATAAGCAGAATAAAGCGTTCATGAAATCAAGAAGTTTTCGGCGCTATATTTTACCGAAATAAAGGTATTGTGCTCAGTGCCAAGCTTCAAGTAATGCTATTGCCTTAAAAGATAAGTAATCAACTGTTCATACCAGTGAAAGCAGTTAGCACTGCATAAACGAAATACAGAAGACCGGCGATTTCAACTGATTAGGGTGAAGGAGAATTCATATTACAGGCGAAAATGCGACTGCAGTAGCCAAGGTTGCGGGAATCTCCAAATTGGGACCAATTTTCGTTTGAATATGAAGATGTATCATCAACCATTTTGCAATTAATGAGTCATTTTAGTGATCACCTAAATATTTATAGCAAATAACTAATCTCATTATCTCCAAATATTATACGAAAGACTCACTTTAGGCATAAGGTGTCTAACTGAATCATTGCCGAATTGATCGATGATCCTTTCGAAGTCCTTGCCGATTGATGCAGCCAAATCATAGACGTCGACAACGGTGATATGCTTTGAGGGACTCTGCGATGGTGATCGCACAGACATGGTGCAGTGCTTTGAGGGTACACTTAATGGTAAGCTTCCCAACGAGCAAAAATTCTTCGACGCAGCCGCTGTCCCAACTGCAAGCACATTCATTGATTTCTTGAAATACGCACCATTGCTCGTTCCTATGCACAAATCGAATGCATCTTTTTTAAATAATGCTACGCTTTCTGCATAAAAATTAAATCACTCTATTTCTTTGTCCTCTTTTCTAGTTACATTCAACATCCAGAACAACTCTTTTAGTCATTTTTATTTGCAACTTATAATCGATTTCCTATTTTCTGAACTTATATCAATAAGAAAGTGACAGAAAATCACTTAACGTTTCGTTCAACTTCAGCGATCATTCGTCAGAGCATTTTTGCGGATCAATTACGTAAACTAAAATCAATGAACGTGAAGCAAAGTTAAATTACAGTACAAATCTTTTGTGCTATGCTAGAATATCAAAGATATGCTATGTTTAGTGCAATCGAATGGCGAGACCCAACTCATTCTTATGAAATCATCCAACAAGATGCATTTGCAAACAATAACGAATGATAAGCACTACTATTGATTTTGTTAAGGTGATAGTTGATAAGTTATACTTCATTCAAAAAATCAAAGCATTACTATCACAATTTATACCAAATACTTCTAAACACTAAGCGATCTGAGGAATAATTAAAGACTATAAACAAATACGAAAACTGTAAATATTAAAAGCAGCCTATAAATAGTGATGAAAATCCTATTCCTTAAGAACAAATAAGCTGTCCACTCAACATTCCAATGAGACAGAGAAAAACGTTCTGAAGAGTTCGTTCCCTATGAATAAAGAAAAGCTTTTGCATAAGCAACGAAAAATTCAGCAAACGATTCACGACACTTCACCAATTATGTTCGATAATTCGAGCATTCGTCATCTCAGCACTTGGATAAAATCTGTGGGAAAGCACATCAGGTAAAGGAAGTAGCACGATGTGTGCTTTCTAAAATCCGCTTAAAAGAGCAAGGGGATTCATGAAATTGGTTACTCAGTGCACCGAGTTACTCGCTTCTGCACTCATCCTATATCAGCCACTTTGATCTCTTTTTTGGGTCGTTCTCTTTTTCGTTTTTGATTTCAAATTTTCACTCTGCAATGCTAATGAATCAATTTGAACATATTTATAAGACGTCAACCTACGTTGAACATTTTATCAAAGGAAAAGTCGTAGCTCTAACTTCATTGTTTTCCAAGTTAGATAGCATAATGGAGAACAACATGATAAAAATGTCAATACGGATCGTTTCGAATATTTTTTTCACTTTCCTTTGTATTATGATGAGCAAAAATCAGTGGATGGCGCATAACGAGTAATGAAACGAAATGAATGAGGAATAGATAAGCGTTGAAGTGTTTTATGTGCAGAATGGCAACACAAACCAAAATCATGAAATGCATTTCGTCGGTCATTTCCTAACGCCTAAATCCAATGAACCAATTCATAGCATTTTGCATCATAGATTTATAGGTGCAGCGAGAAAAGGAAGAGAATTTATTGTATGACAATTAAGAGGGGATTTTTCTCAAAAAATTGCATCAATGGATGGTAAATTATATTCTCCAATATGATAGAAATTGGATTTTACGATATGAGAATGAACACATTAAAAAACCAAAGCACTGTATTTTATCTCAAAATTCTGTAAAGTTTCATGATACCAATAGTAACTATAAAGTGTGATCAGTTCTGCTATACGATCCTCTATGCAATATTGATGATTTTTAGTGCAACTTTTTAGAGATACAATCGCTGACTATCAGAAATCGAGTTAACTGTAACGGAGAAATTCCTATGAAATTATGGAAATCGAGTGAGTGAAAAGTTTTAAATTGCTGGATATATGGGTAATTGGATACTGAGTTATCAATCGCATAATGAATCTTCACAGTTACGAGTCTTCATTTTAGGGAGGTCTGGAAATGCGTCACAAAAGCTGATTGAAAAAAGTTTCGCTATTTCGCTTATTCAATCAACCGGTTGCATAAAAAATCAAACAAAAAACGATGAAGGTACTCGTTTTTCGAACTGTCCATTCCATCGTCGGAATACACAAGCACAAATCTGACTTTGGTTCATCCTCTCATTGCGATCAGGCAAAAACCTAACTTGCAAACTTTTAATGTTTTCAATAAGGCCGAGCATCTACCTAGAGAATATCACTCAAAAAGAAATGAGTACCTTCATCGTAAACTTAAAACTTGCGATAGACAGACAAATACGCACAAACATACAGACACAACATTTTCGCAATGATTTCCTGCAGAATATCTGGATAAAATGGGTGTATAAGAACGCAGCACGAAACCGGATAGAAGTATAGTAGCAGTCGGCATCGTGAACGATCACATTACCTTTTCAGCTTTGTGAACACAAATAGTGCAAGTAAATCAACCATTGCTGTGGTGTGTTAGCGAATGACAACGAAGGATCAAGCTCCCACAATCTTCACAAAGGTAACCCTATTTCGACAAGAACACCGAGCAGGAAAAAATTAACTTCCTTCTGTTGGCCAATTTCCACCATTGGTATTTATGAGGAAAAATCTTCCATATAGTTTTTCATTCTTCAAGCATTTTCAAGCCTTAAAATATTTCTGTACATTTGGAATATAGCACATAATCCTCACGCCGCAGATTTGGTGATAATGAACAGGCGGGAACATGTAATTTCGTCTAAGTCCATCTAGCGCCTATAACCACGTATCGATTTTTTATAACAAATTACAAGAAATTCAATTAAATTGAAGTGAGTAAAGTAAGAAAAGCTTGAAAAAAATCGCAGCAAAAAAAAGAAGGAACTAACGGGAATCGAAACCCATTTTATAGAAAGGCAGATGAGTTTTAAACGAAAACTATAGGCAACTAATTAAGTAAACGTAGCATTTGTATTATACTGAATTGCTATTTCAAAACATGCGATATGATGGTGTGCACAATTTGAAAAACTTGGATTAAGTGAATAAAAAGTAGGTGAATAATGAATATATAAATAAATGTCACTTTAGAAAAGGAAAAGAAAGGAGATGGAAGATATATGTACAGCAGAACATTACAGCGAGAGGGATAAAACGTAGCAAACGGCACGATAGAGAAGAACATGAAGATAATTCCGACTGATGTTATTAATTCAGCATATGAATAAATTGAGATCAGAATTCTTTATATTGCTGCACACATATTGTTCATTCGACTTTGATCAACCAAGGGCCAGCAAATGAAGTTTTGGCAGTGTGAATGCAACACGTGGACATATTGAGGACACGGAGGGCCGAAGTGCTTCGGTGTCGAGACAACTAAGCACCGGAATTGTGCAACTTTGACGCGTTGAAGACGACCCATATATTGCATGGCACTGCTGTCTGATGAAGCACCGAAAATATTTCAGAGATGTAAGCGGAACTGCTCTCAAAAATAAGGAAGATTGATTCCAAGTCGATTTACGGCAGAACAAGTCTTTCATTCTGTCGACAGCTCGGCGAAACATTTTGCAAATGCAGAGGAAGGACATTGTGTTCATCTATACATCTACGAAATTATATATATATATATATATATATATATATATATATATATATATATATATATATATTCCACATTAATTAATGAGGAAGTCAAGCCAGGAGGATAGAATTGATATCGCCTCCCACGAAACCTCACCAAAAAAAACATACATTTTCACCTTTCAAAGATATCATACATTAGATGAAACACCTTTTCTAAATGTGGTACCAATTTTTTGAGAATCATCTCTACAGCACAAAGCAGTATGCAGTTTAGGCAAAGTACAATTGATCTAGTCAGGAAAGAGAAGCTAAGTTGAATTTAATGGAACTCAAGGGAAATCTATTCAAAAGAGAGCTTGCAATTATCGACTGCAACCTGACTCGATAGAAAATAAAAAAAAAGGATCCATTTCACACGAGTTGTTATTGCAAAAAAATGTTTCGTAAGCAATCAGGAATAATGCAATTCGTCAAATTTTTTCGTTGGTAAATTCGATCGCTGTAATATTCAAACAAACGGTTATATTATTTCATTAGTTTGCTTGCAATTCCTAAAACGAAAATTCGGAAAATGATATCAAATTAAGCAATGCCATATAATTTATACGCCTCAAAGATCATTTAGAATACTGAATTCTAAATTAATGGACGATTTAATTTGGCGTAGAAGAAAGGCAGCAATGAAATATTTCAAACATTAAGAAGGCTGTATGTTGCTTCTTGAAGGAAATTCTAATTAAATTCTTGTGAAACTGTTTTCTTGCCAAAAGCACCTGAGACCAATATTCACTGATGCTTGCTCTTTATGATTTCTTAAATTAAAGTACCTATGTATGCATGTGTGCGCTTGATCCAATAAGCAAACTTTCATTTTCCTCCAAGACCTATTCTTCCCTCTCTCCCATCCCTCCTCCCATAGCACTCCCTAATTGGAGCTCTTCAAGCTGCTGCCAAATCGGCACAAATTTTGCAGCATCCTATTCCTAGCGCAATGAATAACAATAATCAGCAGCCTTTTATGATGTTATTGGTCGCTGCAAGCAGTTGCACTTACTAACAACTCAAGTTGGAAATTTCAAATGAAAAAGAATCAGGAAAAAACCGACGCAATTTTTTCTATATGTTGAGAGAGGTTACGATTTCTGGCCAAGATATCAAATAAGATTGTATATCTTAATTATGGTCATACGGTAATTACAACCAATCTTTTACTAGAGTGATGTTTTCTATTTAGCTGTCAAGAACAGTCGTGCACGAATTTTATCTGCTTATATTATGATACCAAACAGTTATATTTGGAAGTTCCTCAGCATGAAGAAATTCAAATATTTCGCGTGCTTTTTTACAGTTTTCGTTCGATCGACTGAAATCAACTGTCATTTAGAACGCTGCCTTCCGAAAGCCTACAACCGATAATAGAAATCCATAGGTTCAATCAAAGAAAGTCGAGCCCATAAAGAGAAGAGTGCTATAAAATATACTACAAAAGCATGTTTATCTATGCACGGGTGTCATAGTGCATCAACACCTCAACAAATATTCGCCGCAAAAATCGATGTGATTTAACGATATCGACGACTGAGTGATTTCCTGCTGGTTTATCCAGTAATTTTTTATGCGATTGGTGGTGTGCTCATATGTTTTCATGTTTTATGCATCGTTCATTTCGTTAGCCGTTCTCGATTGCTCATCCATTCTGCGCTTACTTCTCGAATCTATTCTTATGCAGGGTCTATTTCTCATCTCGAGGATTTGCTTATTTTTATCATTTCAAAGATTTTTATATGCTGACAAAAATGTTTAAATGAAACAATAAATGATAAAGTTTACATTGTGACATTTATCGCAAGTTAAGGACCACATTCAAATAAATAAAAGAAAACAGCAGAGAAGTTATAAAAGATTAGCAGTTCGTTCGTGAACGGAAAATTCAGAACGATGCGAAAAATCAATCCAGGCAATATCGATTTTATCTTTAAGTCGAACAGGTTCCGCAGCAACGTCGATTTGTGGACTGGATGGACGTTGAATGCACTTCACCATCGAAATGATGCTATATTCAAGCAATATCACAAAAACAAGTGGAATAGCTCGCCAGACGAGATGAAACAATGTGTCTTGGTAATTCCACCCACTAGATCGACTTAATTGCTACTAGATTATTACCAGCAAATTTTGTAATCCCAGATTTATGAATTCTCGAGGTGAAGCTGCCGGATACTCGAAATAGACACACATATATACGCACATTCATGATGTTGCCATTATTCGCTTTTGTGAAGCAATTTTGCAAAAATCTATAAAATAAAAAGTTTCATCCTAAGCAATCTCAAGTTTCAATATAAGGACTGTTCAAATAACTGTTTAGAAATACCCGATAAATCGTTATCATCAATAACAAAATGATGGACATTAGCAATATCTCATCCCAGCATCAAGTTGTTCCAACAAATTCAAATTCACAAAAAACGTTGGTGGATTTTGTTGCGGGATGAGGTTGCTTCTCGTCAAATGTGTGATAAAAGAGCCAATCAAATACTCACTGCCTGCTCTATTGATTTGTTTCTGGCTAACTGTCAGCATTAGTGGAGATGTGATGCAGACGTGAAAAGAAGACTGCTGCTCATTGAAAAGAATACTTTAGAGAAAAAATTTCAACGAAAGATGCGAAGTATAAATGTGGAAATGAACAAGATGTGCTCAATCAGGCTTCAACTAAACGAATTGCCTTCGAACGATTGGCAAGAAACAAAAACGAGAAAAAAAAATGAAAAATACGCATTCGTTTAAAGATTTAAGCTGTCAAATGAATGAAATTAAAACAAAATAAGTGAGAGATAATGAAAAAAGCAAATAAGGAAGTAAACAAAAAACGGAAATATCCGTTAGCGGTAAAATAAATAAGTGATTTTATGGCTTTTCATTGGGAATGCATTTAGACAGACAAAGAGCATGAAAGTCAGAGCAAGAAAATAGTAGAAAAAAGGATATCGTTTTTAAAAGCAGGTGACCGTCACTCCTATATGCATCTTTCGAGCAATGCAATTTTATAAATGATGACGGTATTCGTAACAAATAAGTAAGAAAGCAAAAGCTGGGCTGCTTATTCTCAATTGGACTTACCAATTCTCTATTATGCAATCAAACGATAGAATAATCGAATCCCTACCTATTAGGGTTTGACTATTTCAATATAGGAAATCTTAAAATTCATACCTGAAACATACTCGACCATAGTTGTAAAATACGAGGCGATGTGTGGATCACAATTGGAGTTGTGTGAAATAAACCACACAACTGTTCAAACACAGGTGACTAATACAGAAACACAGAAGGTGAACACGGTTTTTTTTAGTCAGATGAATTTCACTTCCGGTGGTGCTATGACAAAGATTGCACCAATAGGAAAATAGAATACACAGTGCGAGTCGGATCACCAAAGTGGTTGACGGTTTCGTTACGAATTCTGCTCAAAGCAAACGTTTATTCACTATGATGGAATTGCTTCCGCTCGGGAATGCTTTAGGATGGAAGCAAATAAATATATGAATTAGGAGGAAGCCTATAGATGATATTAAATCCGTACAAAGCTTCGACTATATAGCTGAATGCTTACGTCTTGGGTGAACTATGATAGCGTATATAAATCGCACTATTTACTAGCGGACGTGCCTGCGTTCTTTCTTGAATAGGAAAGCAGAAGATGAACGACCGTCCGTCGATTCCTTCTCGATCGAATTCAACAGAATCCGGAAGAATTCATGCAGACCATGACGCGGCGATTGCACTGCACCATCGTTACGAAAACACAATGCATACAACTGTGTCTCATCGAATGGCACTCATTTTGTTCAATGTTAAACGAAACCAAAAAAATCCCCAAAATGAGAGAGAGAGGTGGAGAAAATGCCACGCCTTTCCCTAACTACGATCATTTTTGAGAATACTCTCTCACCTGCTCTTTCACCATCGTTCTTTTACTGTCTCATACAAACACTAATCGCCACGTCCATTTTCATCCCATATTTTCATAATCGCCCATGTTTCTCTAGTTTGCACTATTCAACACATGCAAGAAATGCTGCTTTTCTTAGCGTATTTCAAAAATGCATCTCATGGCTGCAAGTACTTATGCTAAAATATAGCCTAATGCATAATAATCGTTTAGATATAAAAAGTAATTATATCTGTAAAGTACTTTATTAGGGAACCAAGACAATTTACAAATTTTAAGAAATTGTCTCAAACATTTTTCGTGATAACCGATGAATGATGCGGTTGGATTCCCTTTTCTCCTTCTTATATGGGCGTTTGAAAGTGAGAAAAGCCGACCGCACTACTCAGTTATGTTTAATAAAGATAACAAGTGAACGGGAGTGAAAGTTTGCGCTGTGATATGAATTATGCGACAAGCTGTAATTAAGATGTATATTGCAATAACAAAGTGAAAAATATGAACGCTTACTGTCCAATCAAAAACTATTGCAATTTGTTTCAGGCGCTTGACAAAATTTCAAACTGCGACAGGTAAAATAGACTGCGTGAAATAACTAGTAGGTATTTTATGCTTAGAAAAGACCTACACTATATACACTTATTCATATACGATTATATGTTTATCTGAGGCCAAATGCGACATTACCCTTATATTCAGAGACGATTTACTTGAGGTCAAGCGGCCAAAAATATTCTTCCTCGATTGAGGTTGCGTGCGATATAATACTCTTAGAGGTAACAAGAAATCGCATTTCGCATTTCACCACTTCATAGTGAGAAAGGCAAGCCAATAGATTCATTAGAATGAGTGGAATGAAACATTTGCAAAGTATCGTATCGCAAGCCTCTACATAGCAACCGCAAAGGTGTTCTTTACCTGACATCGCATATAGGAAACGGTCATTGACAAAAAACGAATATTTCGAACGTCAACATTCGTACTAAACGAACTTTTGCTAAATTAATTAGAATTTTGTTTTCGATCACTTAACGCAATAAACTTCACCGAAATGTTTTTAGAATTATAAAATTTTTATAACAATAAAGAGACTAAGCAAAACCAATGGAGAAGTTTATTTGCCAAATCATAATCAGGATAAAAAAGGAAGGGAAATCTCAATGATTATCCCATACCCCAACTTCACTCACATCATTATCTGTCAAACAAAAAAAGCGATAAAATTAAGGTGGCCAATAACATCTCTTTTCTCCCTCGAAGTTTGCAAAAGCATTTCAAATGACTGTCGCCGAAACAGTGGCCATGGCAAGCAACGGACTCGTAGTTTGTGGTATAGCACTTAATTCCACAATATTTTTGCTCGAATTCTGCAGCTTTAATGGAAAATAAACATAGGATTCACAAAGGAAGAGATAAAATATGTTTTTTTGTGTTCATAATGAAGGTAAAGTGAATATGTCGAGCATCGACTCCTAAAAATTTGACATAATGAAGTAAACCAGATGAATCCGCCAAAAAGGTCGTCCCCATATAAAGTATATTTTTATCGTGTATATAAGCTCACATTTTATTTCTCTAAATTAGCAAACATTATAGAATAGAGCATTCGAATATGAAAATTAAATACTTGTGTTCATTAGAAAAGAGCAGTAAAAACGCAATGAAATTATCAGACACCTAAAGATTATTGTTGCGGAAAGAAACTATGGAACAAGCACAGATCACTTTGGCTTCATCATTTGATATATGTGGCCTTTCGGGTGATTGCTAGTGAAGCAGAATGGTAATAACTTGAGAGTGGAAGAAATATGTAAGCGCATCAAAGTGGATAAAATTTATTTATGAGAGCTTCGCTTCTTCATAAAGTCATTATGACGTATCCTTCAAAATGCAGGCACAAGAGGAAAAAGGACAAATTGATATATGGAGAGGAGCGTTGTGATAAGAGAATATGTTGCAAAGAATCGCAAAAAAATTAAGGGAGGAAAAAAGAGCAAATATTTACACAAAACTAATCGAAAAATTGAACTGATCTATCAAAAAGTATGCGACATATTTTGAAATGATAATACTTAGATGATTCAGTAATGAAAATTAAATTGGAACTTTTGAAACAGCAAATGTCTAAAATTTAGAGATTCATGAAATGATATAAAACACATGTTGCAAACCCTACACAGGTTGTGAAAAGAAACACTAATTTTTATGCTGACGGTGGAATAAATAATAAGTAAACAAACAAATAAACTAGTAAACAAACAAATAAACGAAAAAATAAATAAATAAATATTCAAGTTATCAACTTTGAACTCAAAATAAAAGAAGACACTAAAACGGTAGTTAAATAAATAAGTAAACAAACAAATAAACGAATAAATAAATAAATAAATATTCAAGTTATCAACTTTGAACTCAAAATAAAAGAAGACACTAAAACGGTAGTTAAATAAATAAGTAAACAAACAAATAAACGAATAAATAAGTAAATAAATATTCAAGTTATCAACTTTGAACTCAAAATAAAAGAAGACACTAAAACGTTAGCTAAAACGCATTAGAAAACTTTGCAGTGCACTGTGTTGAAGTAAAATTGAAAAGATGCATCATTACTGCCTTGATGCAAGTGTTCTTCCCACTCGACGCCATCACTAAAAACAAATAGAAAACAGATGTTACTCTCTGACGCATACAACCTGAAAAGTTCCCTCGGCTTCTGGCAGTCATCACAGATCGCATATCATTCATATGCGAGAATGACGTGGAAAATGATTAAATGAGAGTAGCTGAATGAAAAATATCAATTGCAGCATATAAGAAGCGGAATATAAAATTGCTCAAAAACATGCATATTATTAAAACATGTGCGTTTAATACATAGCTAATAAAGTTAAATTAAACTAGATTTTCGCCTTTGATCTTCGAATTTTGCACATTTCTGAAAAGGCTCGACCTCTAAGTTGGGGTTTACATTCCTCAATTCTAAAATTCAATTTCTTTTCACGGTCCTAATTTTTTTATATTCCTTATATCCCTTTTTTTATAGTTTCCTATCTCATATTGAAAAAATTCTAAAAATTGCATACTTCTTTCACAGAAATGGTTCTACGTTTCCAGAAATGTTTTTCACAGTGATACTAAAAATCATATACTTTACAACCGAATGAAATCATCTCAGTTGTTGTTCCTAACAGAGAAAAAATCACTTTATCGCATGCACATTCTTGCCTTCATTATCTAGATTGCGTAGATCTCAATTTGCAACATGTTCAGTGAACATACAGTTTTAATCGTTGTCCTTTTCCTCAGTATTGAAATATTTCAGGAACTATTTCTCCTCAACTTGGCAATGATTGTGTCACACTTAAAAATTTGATAACCATTGTAAAAAGCAGAATATAAGTTTAGTACTAGCGAAAGGAACGAACATGCTGACTATTTGCGCTATCTTTGCTCATCTACGATTACTAACAGCTCGCAAGACCAAGGAAAAATTTCATTTATATAGGTGAAAAAGCGCGCCGGATGGAGTGACATGTTATGCGCTTTTAAAATCCCCACTCCTAGGGCTATGCAGTATCGTAGGTGCCAAAAACAGCAGCACAATAGTGCACTTATGTTTCAACATAATCGACCGCTCATAGCACCTTTCAAAAAGAGTATTTTTCCGACCTGACTGCATATAAAATGCAACCAAACAAATCATGAAATCCAGGCAAATTGGAAACACAAGTTTTAAGATTTAAAGTCACAGAATGGACTCATCGAATTCTATAATTCTAGCTTCAATGACTTTCAAGCGGAAATTAACAAACAGACAGATAAATGCATATGTACAAATATAAAGGTGCATGCAAATCTATTTATTCGTCCAGGCAATGATTGGAAAAAAGCAACTAGAAAGCGAGTTAGATGCACGCTATCATAGGTTAAGGTAAAACCTGGATAGACAAATCCAGTGGGCACGCTTGTTTCGATAGACAAATGCACGCTATCACATCATCTTCTATTAAGCAATAAACAATTCTCATACATTTTAAAATATTTTTGGGCAGACTTTTGCATTCATAACAAATACATTGAAAAATTCATTCGTACAACTCGAAAAAAAGGGTGCTGCTGTCCGGCACTTGCTAACGAAATGGCAATTGGTCAGACGTCATATGCAACATTAAGTTTTTCCTGAAACAAGGTGCTTTATTCAACAATCGCCTCAAATCACAGTTTTCCAACTTAATGCGCTCTCAAAGGAAAAATTTCCACCGGTTCTTACCGCATTTTACTAAGTGCAAAACTGCTACAGATACTTTTTTGGTCCTTAAGAAAAGGTGTATCACACCTAGTCTTGGAGGAATAGGGTGTTTATTGTGATGAAAACAGGCAGCAGCTTTACCACATCTCAGAAGCGATTTTCTGCCTCAATCGCCAAAAAATTTCGATAAAAAGTTGTGCACTTTCAGCGTGGAGTCGCTGAAAAGCAACAAAGTGCACATCGCATATGTCTTGAAGAACATAAGTGACCCACTGTTTCCCTGTGTAGCCTATCCACAGTGCCAGTGACGGCCCTAAATACTCGGATATTCCTGTGATATCCTAGTGTTTTCTTTTTGCCGTGGACGATGCCAATGCAAAGAAAATTGTGCGCTTAAATTTAGCGCGTTTCAACAAGGGCTTACTGGTGATTGAATCTGTATACTACTATGGGTTCGGGTAACCCAATTTTTAGGATACGTTACCGTAACTTTGTAGCTTATACTATTAACAGAAATCAGATTGAGCAATGAATCATGATTATTCGCTTATTTGCTCATTTTTTAGAACGATACTGTAGAATCCTAAGGTTTGGGGATTTCGCAATGTGGATGCGTTACAGATGATTTTAGTTCATCAAAGGATTTGTTAAAATCCTAAAGAAAAATGAAGATCGCTGGTTTAAATTGAGTTGTGTTAAGAACGCTTAGTAAAACCCTTAAAAAATATTTCAATAATAGAAGTGTGCACAGGGTTTGCCTACAACTGCTGTTCCTCCTATGATGAAAAGACTGCTTCGCAGGGAGAAAATATCTCCTCCCCCATCACAGTGACTCATACAGCTGCTGCGAGCGTCCCCTGTGGAATGAATGAAAGATCCTCCATATATATACTATAGCGTCCTCCACGACTTATTTGTAGAAACTCTGCAGGATGAAGCCCATATAGATCAGCAATACACTTGCCGGGTACCGGTCGGTACAGGTTTTGATGTGTCTTCAACTCTTTCCCTACCCAGTTATCATGGTAAGACAAACTCAGTGCGACTTTGTCTTCGTCTCCGCGGGGGACTCCGGTGGTCCGAAGAAACTGCTTGGCAAGATGGCGGGGAACAAAGTCACCGTCGTTCCATAGTTGCAAAATATCGCCGAGATTCATAAATTGGGCCTCGCAAACTCTAGAAATTGTATAAGTAGCAAAGATTCACACGCTAAACTGCATGCAATACGCCATTGATTTATATTTTTCTGCATTGCACGTTTGCACGAATCAAGTTTAATCGATGGGATAATCCGATCCATGCTAATACATTCATAAAAAGCGTCTCAACCACTATTGTCAAGGGCACTATAGATCATCCACTGATGTAATGATGAATCACGCTCATTTTATCGATCACTAGTGTTTCGTCTAATGCAAACGCAAACGTTCCGATCGTGCCCATGGGTTTGCGTGGACGACGGTTAGAAGAGGGATGGAAAAGAGGAATGAGGGAAGGGAAGAGGCAAGGGGACGCTTAATTGCCCTGTGTTTTCTCTCATAACATACAATATACTTCATGTACCGATGTAATATGAGCAGTGCTGATCTAACAACGACCAAAGATCAATTCCACAAAGATGCTGCTTAGGAGATCAAAATCAGTGTGATTTGATGATATATAAATTGACTACTGGCTTTGTGAACGAAAGGAACGTGAGAATATAAGCCATAAGATAGTTGATTAATCGTGAGGAACGTTGACGAATGAATGCGGAAGGTAAACAACATAGTGGTACGAAAACGATTCGCTCGCTTTCAAACATAACGCACAGATTTATTGAATTTCACTGTAAACACTTAGTGTTATTCATAGAAGTATGAGCTAAGCTGTATAGTGCAAAAGCAGAAGTATTAAATGTTTCTAACATAGATTTCCCAAGTTATTAGTGAAGTAAACGATTAAAAGTGTTTAAAAAAATATTTTCATTGAGAATTTTCCAATAATTCTTTGTCAAATAAGAAAGAAGTTTTTATAAAAGATATTTGAAATTTTGTTAGAACATTGAAAGATATAAAAACATGAAATAGTCTAATAATAAAGTAATCAGTGCAATCGCCTATCAGCTAGAAATCTTCACGATCATATATACATTGAGTAGTTTTCTATGACCATCACTAAATCAAACTAGAAGCAAGATACGCTTTTACAATCTGCAAATGACGCTATTGATGTAATGCCAAGTACAAAGGCATGAACTGTTGTTGACTAACGAGTGAATGAGTCAGCATAAAATGTGCTCACGCGAATCAACCAATGAAAACAATCGGTCAACATCGTCGTCAAACCAGAATGCAATAGGTGACTTATAAATTTCACATCAATCGCCCTTTATAAGCAAAAAGGTTATGAGCTAAAAAATTACCGAAGCAGAGCTTAAAAACTTAAGAAAATATGATATGGAAATATTTACCTTCAATTAATACTCAAAATTACATATGGATATGAAAATGAGTTGAAAGTAATTTTTAACAATGAGGCATAAAACACTTTGTGGATTTGGCTGGATGTGAGACCTAATGTCACAGATACAAACAATGTCACACTTCTAAATAGTTTACTTGCGATACCGTCAGTTTGCAGTTTCTCTTTATATACTTACTTATAACTGAATACAAAATTCACTGCTGCTCTTGCAATAAATGAACAAGCTTCATTCCAAGAAATCGTTCACAGACTGCTTTTGTTATAAAACAAGAGTAATCCATAAAACTAGCTGTTGAAAACGCAATGATTCATTAGCATACCAACAATGCCAAATTTCTTCACCAATGAATCGACCAACTCCAGCATTAAATATTTTATAAATGAAAGATTAAATATATTATTGAACAGTGCGAATTGCATCGTAGAAGGATAATTCAGAGTGTTCACAGATGTATTCATAGCTCCTCTAACCCCCCCCCCCCCACCTCCCCTTCCAGTTCATATCTGCAGGACATCCACAAGCGGAAGGTTCATATGTACAGGTGTCCTCAATAAATAAATTAGCAGCTATGAAATTCATTCACCTCTGAGCTCGTTTTTGACTATGAAACCTGAATGATTCCAATTACTTCACAACGACCACGTGGAAAACGGTTTTCAAAGGATCGCCCAACTTCCAATGATCCTATTTAAAATTTCAAATAACGGCAATATACTTTTTCAACCTATTAGCTTATAAAAGTGAACTTCGAATTACTGAATAAGTGCCAAAATGATATGCGTGGAAAACTTTCACCGGAAAAGAAATATCACCAGCTTTTGTCTTCAAAAAGGTATCTAAATGATTCCAGTTTTGTAGGACGAAAATGACACTTCTTAGCGAAACAGTGCTTCGACAATAGCAGTTCTACTCCCATTTTTTTTTTCGCCCTCTGCACTGACAAACATTCTTTTTGAATTGCACTACACGTCCATTCATATCATGCGTACGAAACAAAGTCTTTCACGTGTATCAATTCTCTAATGTGGGCAGGTCGATCGACATAAATCAATGTAATTTTCGTTAACGGTGAGCGGAAAAGGTGAAAAGGAATGAAATTTTATACACCCACAGAGAAAGTTCGTTGACATGGAAAGTGAACTGCTTTTACAAGACCCATCATTTGAGATGAAATTTATTTGACAATATTCGGAAAAAGCTTTCTGTAGTATAGCTCATAGGATTTAAAAATAAGGAATCGATCTGAATGAAACTTGGCACATTTAGAGAATAATAGCGTATTTGTAAAACAAATGGCACATTTAGGCTGCACCAATGTGTCACTTGAAAATTTATTGCCGAGTATGCAATTAAGTACTGAAATATTCGAGAAACCATTCAATCCAGCACCTTATGTATTTTTCGATAAAAGCAAAAACCTATAAATTGGTTAACGTTTCCGTGCAAGAAGAGTGGAAAACTGCCTGAAAAAATGTTAATGAAGTGGATGAGTCGTAGAACTGGCAAAAAAGGAGATGGGAGACGAGGAGAGAGGAGCATATATGAGCAAGCGATGCCGCACAACCTTCAACCGTGAAATGCACCATAACGCATTAAACAAATGCAACCATGTGAATCGAAAATTCATCTTTTATTCACAGTTTCTCTGTAGATAAGATTTACCAGAGTTGAAGGTTTACCTATGCTCCTCCTTAAAGCTTCTGCCGTAGTGGGTTTGCCGACTTAAGCCCACACTTGATTTGGATAAGTGTTTTTTCGTGCAAGAAATCTGAGATGAAGATGGCGTATTCAGTGGGCATATACAAATAGTGGACGCCGTTATTGTTTTATACTTCAGCAAAAATGGCAAGTCCGCGATTTTTGAGCGCGATAACGGCGATGAATGATGCGCTAAGAATCGAGAGTACCAAAGAACTTGTAAGCTGAAGTGCGCCAATATTAGGGCTGACAAGGTTATAGTTGTGCAGATAGAAGAGTCCTTCATTATGAAGTGCAAAAATAAGGTGGAACACACCGCTGAACAATGGCAGCTGTTATGCACATATTGTCCCTTAACGAAACATAGCTTTCTTGACTTGATACCTGAACATAATTCTGGTACACCAGTGAGAATAATTCAGTGACGCTTGCTATGAAGGAGCAATATCCAAAGCAATATACGGCCACCTACATAGGAACGCACAGAGTCACCGTATCAACAATACACCACATTTGTAGACCTCCTCAGTGTTACTTGTGCTAACCTATTAGAAAACTATAGGAAAATTGTAATGGGAGCCTGAAGACTGTGGCCGGTGTGAGCAACAGCCATTGCAAAACGATATCAACTTTGGTACCTCTTATCGACAAACGTTATTGAGAAGAGAAGATAATGATGAAAAGAGCAGAGTAATTCTATCCCTTTCAATGAAGATAACTTCAAACGTCCAACAAATATTTCGTTTTAGAAAAAATGAAGTCACTTTTAACATATGATGTTTTTCAAATTATTAACTCCCTGAAATCACAGTAACTGCACGTAAAAGATTTATATGATTGCACACATGATACAATATGACAGGTCCCACGGTTGAGAGTTACGCGCCATTGCTCTCTCACATATCTTTTCCCTCCGTCTCGGACCTCATTTTCGCGAGTGCTCTGGCTCACATGAAGTTCATTGATGCTTTTCTCTAGGATCCTTTTTACTATTTTATGAAAAAGTTGAACGGCTTTCATGTCCCATAAGTTGCTGGAAACATAAGAGTTGGCAGCCGCGAGACATCTCAAATATTCTGACGGACATACAGCTTCATGAGGAATGCTGCAATAAATTTTCTTATGCTACTTTTTACGTACAATTCGCTCCTTAATTTGCCAATTTTTAATTGAAGCGGCCTATTTTTGAAAAGATCACGAGCCACTTCATACGGAGGGAGGAGGTATGGAGAGATAATTTCCGAATAGTAACACTGATTTTGTCATAGATGAGGGCGTGACCACATATTCGTCGTGAATTGATCAGTTATAAAGAAGGTTTACGACCAATATAGCACATTACGATGTTAAATCACTGTTTAAGAAGGCTACTCTTACATTTTCGTCCAAAAAAACCTTGACTGTAGCCAAGCACCGCAAACTTGGGTATTTAAACAATTGGCAAATAGATGGATATTTGCGGCCAAGTTCAAGCATTATTATTAGGATGAAACACAGTTGAAAAAGAAAAATGCGGCCATATAGCGCAAAGAAACCGTTTGAAAACGCTGCGTTTTAACTATTACCCTATTTTCATCTTCGATACTGTGTTCTGAATTCAATCATATGATTATGATTATGCTTCTTGAAGGAAAATGAACTAAATAACGCGAAAAAGAAAATAATTTTTATGCCATGGAACACTTCGGCAATTTTATAATTCTTTAGCGTGAAGAAAACCAGTTGATACAGAAGAAAGAAATTAGAAATGCGAAGGAAATCATTCCTTATTTATTACCTTCCATTTAAAGTCTCCTGATCTCAATGTTTCCACATGAATCTTTCCTCGTTCTTTACACTAGACGTTCATGCTCATGCACCCGCTGTCTATTTTTGATGAATAAATCTTCTTGATATTACCTGTGAATTTTAAATTTAGTTACAATGAAAGTCTGCAGCTAATTAAAAATATGACGTCATTTCTTCAACCATATTAAAACTTCTTTCAAAGCTCCTGGTTCACTTACTGTTCACCAGCTCTCAACAGCTGACGCCAAAATTGCATCAACTCTGAATCATCAACATAAATAAAACAACATACAATTGTATATAATTACCCTTTCGCTTTCACCTAGCTGGCATTTGAGAATTTCAGAAGAGCATTTCAAAGAAAGGAAAGAAGAGTGTGACCATACCGTTCAAAAAAGGAAAAAAAAACTGGTGGAGATGATCGAAAAAGGAAGGAGCTCATTTCATTATCGCCAATAGCACACAGAGAAGAGCCCTCAATCCATTACCTTTCTACCGCCATGTTTGCCTTACCGGCTGAACTTAAGCGAATTTCAAGACAAAATATTTTTAGTGTACGATTGCTATAGATGTTACAAATACTATTTGCACCTCATTTACATAAATTGATCATATTTCAACGTTTAAAACATTTTTTGAAGTATAGTTAACCTGCAAGCTTAAGGTGAGGGAATTCAGTTCAATTTCAACTTAATTATCGTTTGAATAGAGATAATAAAATTCACTCTCCATTTGCTTTTTCCATACATCAGAATGGTCACTTGTCAAATAAATCGAATCAGCTTCATGCTTGCAGTGGCCACTGATTGCAACATTAATAATGTCGTTATCTGCTTCATATATGACCATATTCTGTGTTATTTTTGAGATGCAATAAGCGTTGCAATGTGCAATAAGCAAACAATTTGGATTACAAGCAATGAACGCGTTAAATGCCTAATAAAGAGACGGTGAATGTGAAGATGTGGAGAATGACTGCCATAACTTCGACGCAAAAAATGGAGAATCGGGAAAGGAGAGGGGATGTATAATGGTGGGATGTTAAATTTATGAAAATTATAGTGAATAATAGTTATTTTGAAAAAGATTTATGTGAAATAAAAAAAGATTTATTGCATTATTTTGGCTTAACAATTTCTCGCACATAATGGAAGTTTCATGAAAAATTTCAAAGATAGAATTACTCTCAATTTGGAGTTTTGGGTGTCGCTTTCCTTAAACTGTTAAATCAACGGCTCCATCACCTTCTGAAGCCTTCTTGAAAAAGTTCTGCACAAAACTTTCTCATGAATTCCTCTCGAAAATACGCAATGTAAATAAAGCAATGCTGATATCCGGGCAGCTTCCAAGCATTGAACTCAGCGCTTACTAAACACTATCGTTTCAACATTATCGCTTACTAAAGGCTAGCTCTCATTAGCTGTTTACGTGGAAGCAAATGCGAGTGGTCATGCTTCTTGTGTAAATAGGGTTCTTATACGAAATATCGGAAAGACATCTTTTTATATGCAAATTAGCATCATCTTTTGCTTTTCTTATTATTTTGAATAAAAGACCAAGAAACAATATGGCAGACGGCTTCCACTCATTGGGAAAATAGGAACTGTGGCCGATATGCATATGCATAAGCTACTTTAGGAGCACACCACAGCAATGGGAACACAAACAGCATTCCGGCGATGCGTGAAATTAAAAACACGAACAGAAGCAAGTGACGTTAGTGAGGATGTTATTGGCTGACGAAAAGTGCCAATTTCTCGACTTTGTGAGTTTAATTTGAAACCGAATATCGCTATAAGAGGCAGTCCAATGGTGTCGTCGTATTGGCATGTTTGCGTTCTTCGATTATTTCAGTCAGCGATCGAGACAGACTTCTCAAAATGACCTTCATTTCTATTCAACAATATCGAGCAGAAATTTGCATGGAGTGAGAAATGTACATAATGGATAATTAGTAAACTGCATTGAAATAAAAGGAAAATGAAGAATTGTATCAGAGCAGCTGTCACGTCAGATATGCGCTTTTGCAATTCCAATTAACGAATCAAGCAATTTTTATAAATTATCAACAAATTGACCCGATCATTCGTAGAAACCTTCCAAACAAAATCCGTACTTTCATGATCCGACCGGCTTAATGTGAAAGTCCTATGTTCCGGATGCAAACAAATTTTTAGACGTATTGAAGCGTGAATAATTCTTCTTGCAGTTTAACTACTGGTAAAGGCCATTACACGAATGATATGCATCATATCAATCAACTTTGTGAGTATAACACTAATGATTTTGAGACTGAAAATAACATACGGAGAAATAGGCAGACATAGGCAGACACGGAAATACATGCGCCCGGCAAAAAGACGCCAAAATAAGCTCTGTAATTATAGAGTGGAAAAATGTGGTGAACATAAATGTAATTCCTATGAGAATTTCCTCTCAAAATTCAATCGAAGCGTCAAGCGTTAAAGAGAATATAAAAAGCTTTAATCCTACGAATTATTGTCGATGCTCTAACTCACCAATGTTATACCTCTAACAAATCAAAAGCAAAAAATCTGCATCATGTGAATTAGCTATCTTATTGCACTTCCCACTGGATGATTATCTCTCTACCGCTGGCGATGTAATGATACCGTTCAGGCAGGGAGGCATTTACTAATTTGCGTCACTAAATGCCATTATCTGTGAATGACGCATAAGTGGGGCAAAGCATCGAAGGATACAATACCATCTCTCCACTAATGAATCCAATTAAAGCGAACAACGAATGTGATAGCAATGCTAGACTGCCTATAATCTTTTTATTGCTAGGCTTCACGGATGCAACAAACACAATTCGAAATTGTCGTTAAGGAAGTATTTTTGAGGATCTTTCAAATTGATGTCGGACTATCTTATATCACTGTTCAATATCGACAATAAAACAACAAAACAATATTACCTGTAACCTCTTATAAGCATTCTATTCCTCTATAATTGCAAATAGAGCGCTATATCTGATATATTTATGGCAGCAACCTATTTGCTAAAGCAATAAAAATGCAATAACAATGCAAAATTCAAATAAAGAAGCACTTCCCAAGCAGAATATTCATGAGATTAGTCCACATTTAATTAAAAACGTAAAAAATATCCTAAAATTTACTCGCATACTTTTACTTAAAATTTACTTAACTGTAATCAATAGTCCGGAGATGTGATAGTATCAAGGCAGTTTAAATCAAATTTTTTTATCGAATAACTTCAAGATTAAGATGTTGAAAACAAATGGTTAAAGGCAACTGCCAAAGTGAAATTTCAATCTAAACCAATTGTAATGAATACGAATAGCAATGAATTGCTTTAAAAAATACATTCACTCGTGTTTCCTATCTTGCAAATGGACTTCTATATACATTTGAAGTTATGTTTCAGTAAATTGTATTGGTTAGATATACGATTAACTTGAAAAATTTCGTTATATCTAGATTTTTATATGTGAATTTCAATTATCATACTAATAAGCGATGAAAACATTTCAATATGGTTTTATTTTTAGAACAATTTTATCATATCTTATCAACAACAACTTAATTATGTTCTTTTCGAAAAGAATGCAATGAAATTATGCTAAATGTTTTATGTGTCAGAGGGATGAATTTTGAATCAAACTATTTCCTTTTATCATTGAAAAAAATCGAATAAAGCACTGCATAAAGAACACCTCTAAGATATCACTTGTGAAACTAATATTCAAAAAATGAGAAAACAAATACCAAGCAAAACGCTATTAAACATTTATAATGTATTGCAATATGAGTTATTGCAGCTAAATAATTAATAACTCAAGTTGAATAATATCATTTTATCAAATCCTTTTGCTTATCAAATATCAACGTTTATGATGTTTTCTTTTTCAGTTTTGATTTTCTCATTTTCTTTTGAATATTTCCAACGTTATATATTCGGCTAAATGTAATAAATCTAAAGAGTATAAAAGCCTAGTTTTAAATAGCTTGCTGTAAGCACAGCAGCAAGTAAAATAGCTCCGACTCCACTAGTGTCCTTCATAACGAAAATTAAAGATCGCAATTGTAAACTGTTTAAAAGTATCATAAGTAATAACATAAAGTGTTGCACTGCTTCACAAGTAATAATATAAAGTATTGCATTGCTTAATAAGATAATACAATGAAAAAATAAGCAAATTATATGGTAGAACAAATTTGAACAATAAAAGAAACGACGATATATCGCCAATTCGAAGACGATAAAAATTTGACCAATAAAGAAAGCAATGGAATTTAGTCAATTAAAAAAAAAACGATAGTGCAAGAAAAAAGAATTGAGTATTCGGCAGTTTACAAAAAATAACTGCTTCCCACTAATGAACAAAAGAAATCGCTGAAGAATAGAAATTCTGCAACGAAGAGATATATCGAACGCTAACGGAACTTTTAGAAATAAGGATAAATGGTTTGAAGACAATTTAAAAAAAGAGTATGTACTGTTGTGAATTCCAGTCATCACATCCAAAAAAATTCTTCAAATATCACAAAATTCAAAAAAAGATCCCAAACTGATACCCATATTTCAATATTCTTGTTCCAAAATTAAAATCAAAGCCAATATTTCGAAAATTAAAGCGGAAATTTAAACTAAAATGTGAAGATAAGACTCAGATGAATTAAAACTTCTAAAGAAAATGAAATCCACTCAGTTGCTCCTTAATTAAAACATTCTTGAATTATCGTCTTAAAAATTCAACTGTTTTATTATATTCGAATAAATTAAATTAAATCGAATTTTTTCTTGAAAATTTTCTTGAAAAGTTGAAATAGAGTAATTTTTAATAAAAAATTAGCAAAATATTAAGTTCAATGTTCTCTCAGAAAACTGACATTACCTCCTCATTTCCAATTTTCTCGAGTTTTGCTTAAAGCATTTTCAATAAAAATAATGTTGAGGGATGGAACGAGTAGCAAAATAAAGCGGATAGGAAATGAGCCGATGGATGTGACGAGATTGAAGTAATCGACTGAGTGCTATTTAACAACGCAGCTCTATAGCAATGAGCGCTGTCGGCACAATGAAATACCGTAAAAAATTTAACACTACATTCCTTTATCGAATGTCTGCTTCGAGTTCAAGCTGTTTTTTTTTACGTTTCGATTGGCTACATTAATTTCGAAGTATTTAAAAATGACAAATGTTTAAAAAGAGGATGCATCATATAAAGCGAAGTAAGCATTAAAAAGCATAGATAAAACAAACTGACGCACTTGCAAATGTATGCAAATACGTATTTATACATATTTAATTTAGTATGTTGGTGTGTATTTTAGTTAGTACTATACATGTTTAATATAAAAGTATATGTTAAAAATGAAACGGTTTCGTCAATTCCATTCTTTTCTTGCACATGGAAATGCGACTGAAGCAATAATAAGCAGCGATGAGAATATATATTTATTATAGAATAGAATATTGAAATATCTGAAAAAAACTATAACAATTCTTATAACATTCATAATAAAACACGTAAAATTTAGCAAAATAAAGTGTTAAAGGCATTTAAACGTTAAGGGAATTTATCAACGAAATGAAAACATAGGAAGATAGCGGTGTGCAATAAATCGAAGAAACAAACAACTGAGAGGAAGGAGTGCATCGCTGGAAGAGTGAGTGTAAAGCGGTAAGCACACACCAATCTGCAATCGCTCCATTTCACACTATCTCATATTCTCGCCCTAGTCTATTGAACGAACAAAGCAAAACTGAGAATTCATTTCAAATGAACTTATCCAGTGAGCACCGTTTGACTATTAAATACTACATTTCAAATGCAAATATAAATCAATAAACAAGAAATACAATGTAAGTTAATAAAGTAAATAAAAATTAAAACATAAACAAAAAAACAAACAAAAATTACTATAAAATTAACCAAAATAAACAATTCTAGTTATGATGTCATTCTGGATAATAAATATCATAATAAACAGTTCAACAACTAACAAATAAACGAGTAAACATTACATCGAGATCACGAACATTCATCACTTTCAGAAATATCAAACCGATTATTTGCAGTAAAATTACTTCTTTATAATCAAATGGACGAATAACAAATGAGGAAGCATTGTATTATCAGCAGAAAATAATATTGGCAGAAAAACACTCTTTATACTAAAAGATTCGCTTAACTGCAAATCGAGCGGTGTTAAACGAAAAATGCAAAGTGCATTTAAGCTTCTAATGGGCAATATACGATAGAGACAACCAAACGCATGTTCAGAATAGACATCTATCGAAGCGCAAATGTCGGCGAGCATGGGAAAGAAGGGCATTGAAGCAAAGTTCTTGAAATAAGAATGGGAATGAATTGATGGAGGATGGACACATACCATCGGACAACTCCACATTCTCTGAGCAGCGTTCTGCGCCTCATCGCCTTATTTAATTGCAATTTTGCAACACGATGAGAATATAGGCTCATGGAGCATTGAAGAAACTTTTTTATGCGAAGAAAAAAATAGACGAAAAATCGAAGTGTTCGAGAACATTGTAGACTACTTATGCAAATGGAAAAAAGTTGAGAATGATGATACTGGAGGATAAAAACATCGCAGAGAAAAACAGATTTGACATTTCCGATGAGATAAAAAAGAAAGGGAATTTAGAGGGTCCCAGTCACCGAATTCTCGACGACCACCGCTTGGCACTTTGTGTAAAAAAACATTTATGAATACCGGATTAAAAATTCTAATAGAATTTTGGAAATATTTTATGCGTTTTTCTTGGTAAAGTTTTGCAAAAAGCGAATATGGGACATCATGTCAGCGCTTATGCATGCGTCTATCTTTCGTTCCAGTAATTGCAGTTGACAACAAATATCGGGTGGTATAAATTAAATCCACACCGATAATCGTTAACCGAATCTAACCTCAGCTGATCAAATTTGACAAAAATTACAAAAATTAAAATGTGGCATGAAATCTGCAAAGTCGTCGGATGAAATTATCGGCATTATCAATCGATTAGATGAGTAGAACAATGCAGATATAGGATATGGTCCGTTAATCTTTTTTTTTTTGGACATCTGCGCAACAGGTTGGTTTTGTAAACTAAATAAACTGCAAATGGTGCCAGTCTTCTTGATACGCTTTCCCACTTTCGGTTGTATCCCTGTTAAACGAAATCGACGATGGACACGATATTGTTAATCGACACAAAAAATTCACACTTATAGTGCAACTGAAGCTGCATCCGAGCAAGAAAGTCGTATAGTGTGGCACATACACTGCAGTCATCATGCACTCGATTTTGCATCCACACGTTCAATCAAGGCAATTCAACGATATTCATTGGCCTCAGAAAATGAATGCCAATTTGGCAGTAGAATATGTCACTTTCGAATCATTCTCATACTTCCAAGAAAACCGAATAATATGCACGATAAACTGTTCAGTTAAATTTTATACTAATATTATTAAAAAGTTACGATAAAAAATCCATATCCTTCAAAGAGTTCATAAATCGATTGAATTGACAGAAATCAAGAATAGCAGTTTTCAACCTGAAAATCAAAAACATTTACACAACCGATCAAAAATTCACCTTAGCGAACTATCGGCAAGTGTAGTGACTGCGTACTACAAACAATGATCCATATTACCTATTTAAAAACTAAATAAAGAGCACAAATCAGTGGAGGCGCGAGAAATAAACATCGATGACATTTTCGCAGATCCATAAACAATGTCCTGAATAGCTTTTATTACTGCATAATATGCATGCGAAACATTCTCATTGGAAATATTGTAGGAGCAGAATGTTGACGTTGCTTAAATTGCTTTGATTTGCATTCTATCGCAAATCTCATCTTTTAAACTTCTTCACAGCTTATATTTTTGCAGTAGTCTTCTCGCTCTCTGCTTTCATGCATTCCACACTGAATTTCTTTGTGCAATTTGTATGCTAGTCATTGATCGTCCACCTATGTTTTTCCTTTCGTTTGTTGCCTCTTTATGATCGTTCTATTTCTCTCAAATATATCTATGTATTTTTCCAGTACAACATCCTGAATTAATAAATAAATGTAACGAAGGCAAGTTGTTGATATTATGAACTGCAAAAGGTTTTTCGATGCAAAGATGACCTGCGTGTTTGTGATGATAAAATAGCAACATGAGGGCAATACATTAGACAGTGGATTATGCAACCCTATCATATACATCAACGTTAACACCGACGTTCGTTAACAAGTCAAATGAAAATAAATTTCTTATCTCAGTTCACATCCCAGAATCTTTGCTCTTAATAAAAGCTTAACACTTACATAGGTTTCCTGAAAATGTCGTTTTTTCCAACAAAGCCGAAAATGATGTTTTTCTTTCTCAATAAAACTAAAAATGCTGTTCACTTTAATAAACCGTGTTCTCATGCGATAACAACATTTCCCCAGGCAGCAGATATATCGAATAAGCAGCTAACATATGCAGCACGCAAATCGTTTATCAAGTCGGTTACATTTCCATAATGCCACAGTAACTTCCCACTGACATGCAGCGATCATTCTAGTTCAACCAGGCAATGCTGTTTAGGGAGTCTTTCGTGTAATGAAAGTAGACTTTAAACAACAAAAATGTTAATAGCTAACCATATATATATAAATAATGAATCTCTGGGAAAAGAAACGAACGAACAGCGTGAAACTTGACAACAACACTAACAGCAAAACCGAGATGCTCATGGGAAGTCGCTTTCCCGTCGGCTTTTTAAACGGAAATTTCAAAGTCACTTCATTTCAGCATTTTATTCGATGACTTTGCCCACCACTCATTTCATCACTAACAACACTTTCAGCTCTCGCTCATCCGTTGATATCATCATGAAAGGTCTCCTTATCCCCTCCCCTTCTATCCTCTTTCTATCTCATAAATTCTGCCACTTCTTGCAACAACAAACGAAGTGAAGTGCTTCATAGAGAATAAAATATATTGTGATTGTGACTCACACTAACACAAGAATATTGGAAGGAAAATAACATATACGACAATGAAGAATATTTATAAGGAGAATAAGACGTTAGAAAACATAATCTCACAGGCTTTCAAATGCTCATTTGTGGGCAACAACAAAGCTCCGTCATATGTGAGTGCAATGAGCTGCCCATAAAAGCATCGCCGCAAATCCCCCCATATTTTTATATGCGATGTCTATTCATCAATCACCACTGAACGATGCCTTTCTTAGACGAAATGAACTGAAAACGCTCAGCTGATTGGAAGAACACTTCAATTCCGCTTTACTGCTGATATGCTCACATTGAATTTGATAGATTTTGACAGTACATATAAAACAAATTAATAAAAATATAACTAGT
Source organism: Baylisascaris procyonis (assembly GCA_037389465.1). Taxonomy (NCBI): domain Eukaryota; kingdom Metazoa; phylum Nematoda; class Chromadorea; order Rhabditida; family Ascarididae; genus Baylisascaris; species Baylisascaris procyonis. Next base: position 1,249,459 of record JAZARR010000221.1, read on the forward strand.
GAATTCAGGATATTTGAATAAAGTGAGGCATAGATGATTTTAATGGCTCAAAAAAAGAGAAATATTGAACGAATAGTTGGAAAGGAAATAGCGGAAAGGAATAAATTTTCACTAGTGGGAACATAAAAATGAAGTGTTGGAAAGTGTTGAAAAAACTGTCTCCAAGTTAAATGTGAACGGCTACTGCAATATTTACCCAAAACGAAATTAAGTGTATGCAAAGTTTTGCTTGCGGAAAATAGCGAAATTTAAAAAAAAAGCGAATGGAACTCAATTGTTTTATTGTTACTGCGAATGAAAGTACTATTTACTGATCAAAAATAATCATACCGTATAGTAGAAAATTAAACAAAGTGAAGCCCAATGAAGAGGGAAAAATTCTCATCGACCAACAGCGCAAAAAAAAGAAAAATCCACAAATGCAGCGAGAAAACGAGCAAACTGCCGATGACGAAATAGTGAACGAGGAGCCACGGAACTGATGCAATGAGAGCACAATATGTGCGCACGCGTCGCAACCGATTGCTATGCGTGCGTTCATCAGAGACCGCTGAGAGTATTTGAAGAAGCACGAGTCCGGTTGGAGCGAACCATATTAAGCCAAATGCGACTACTTGGCATTGAAGAAGAAGTTGTTAACAATGAGTTGAGTGCATGTTTTAGAGTATTCACCCGTCACCATCCTTGCCTCATCCCTCATCCCGCTATATCCATAAAACGACAAAATTCCGATGCCATCAGTCATTCGGTATGATGCAATCAACCTAAACGTGTTGCCGAATTTCTCTCACTGATTTTCGACTAGAGAAAACTCGAAAGTTTATTCCAACTCGTTGATATAAACGACAAACGATTCAGAAAGGAAGATAGCTGACTGAAAAAATCATGGGTTACTTGAAACAGCTCTTAAATGGCAACCACTGCATTATCTTCATCAATGTTGATTTTCCTTACTCTACTCTACTATTGCCGCAGTGTCCAATATCACATGTATATCTATGCGCATTTACAAACTCGCTTTGTACAAACACATATCGTCCTCTTCTTTGGCTCTTTTCAGCACTTGTTATTTGATATTAACTGCGTAAATTTTATTGGCAAAACAATGTGTTAAATATATTTGAAATTTGAATGCACATATGTAAGGGGTGGTCAGCAAATTGTAGATCAACGGCTTTCGTGCACAACAGAGAAGTATTGGCCGTAAGACAGAGCAAACTCTCTACACAAATAGTGACCATAAGACAGAGCAAGCTCTCTACACAAGTAGTGACCATAAGGCAAAGCAAACTGTCTACACAAGTAGTGACCATAAGACAGAGCAAACTCTCTACACAAGGAGTGACCATAAGACAGAGCAAACTCTCTACACAAGTAGTGACCATAAGACCGAGCAAACTCTCTATACGAGTAGTGACCATAAGACAGAGCAAACTCTCTACAAGTGCCTCAAGGCAAGGGTCGATGCGTATAAAAGGACAGCGTGTTTGTTTACATGCAATCAGTGTGCTTTTAGCTGCCTACGTGAGATGTCATCTTAGCGAGGTCGGCCCAGGCATCTAGTCGAATCTCGAAAGAGAACGAGTTTGCGAATCATTTAGGGACAAGTTAAGGGTAGAGGACCAAAGCATGGACCCTACACCTTACACATAAGGTAGAGTCAGTAATTTTGTCCTTCGTAAAGGCGGAAATGGTGGGTACTGAAGCTAAATATTAAGGTATAGAATAGATGATGAAGTTATGGTGACTTGCTAATTCCGAAACAAAAGTTTAATGTTCTTATAATTACGGTAGCAAATTTAGTATCGATTTGGATTGATTTAAATTCGATACTGCTGAAATAGATTTTTCAGAAATTGGTTTCATTTCCAATTCTAAGTGACAAGCCACAAATCTTATCCCATAAAATGAGGTTTTATGCTCTTTTTATCGTTGTTGCAAACTGTTTACAACTAATTTGAGGAAAAGAGTAACGTTGCATTATTATACTATGTTACAATAATGAATAATGGGAATCAAGTTGTAATGCAAGCTGCAATTCCGTTATTGATGTTTAATCGATTGTTGTGGGGAAATAAGCAGATTTAATAAGAGGGAAAACGTTGTTTAAATGAAAGCGGTAATTACTGCTGGCAACAAAAAAAGTATCGCTATGAAATGACAGCAAGTTTGATCGTAACGAAGCCTCTAATCACCATAGATGATTCATACCGCGAATGAAGTGAATATTCGTGCTGAATTTGTTTACAAACTTCATAATGAAGGGCAAAGAGGGAGGGAGATGAAGCAAAAGGAAATAACACGCCTAATCCACAGCTCGAATCGATCAACTTTTTAAGATGATTTTCTTAACGACTTCATCGAATATGGAAATATCGATAAAAATTCCTCTCAATTTAATCCTAGTGCATGTCTGAGGCAAATGGTGTCTTAACCAACAATTACAGTATAACCAACATTAGAAGCCCATTGCCTATAGCCTTTTCCTCTTTGAAGTGGGGGGGGGGTGGAGAAGGTTAGGGTATGGTTTGCTGTTTGCACATGTTGTGGGTAAGGAGGACTGGGAGGAATCTCGATAAAAGATTATACATTAGATTAATTTTCATTTAGAAATAGACAATAAAGGTGAAAAAAGGAAAGATATATTCCCTTGGAAGACATACAGAAAACGTTATCTCCGCAACATCACTGTGCCAAACACATCAACATGGGATACAAGAGCGATAAGAAAATGGTAGTGCACAACGGGGCAAATTGACCTCCCATTGCGTGAACTGCGATGGCGTTTATGATCAAAGGCATGCAGGGTAACGCACCTACATCAGCGTAAATGCAACAAATGTTTGTATAACAAATAGCCAATTAAAACTCATTCGCGGCATCACTATAAGGTTGGAAAGGCTCGCATTCTCGATTTTATCGACGGTCTTATGGCAGTAGATGATGCAGCCCTTCGGATACTCTAGCCTTCCTCCTCCCAACCACTTACATCCCGCTCCCTTCTCGAATGAAGAAAGAGCAGAGGAAAACTTCATCGCTTCTGCGAGGCACAGCTGTCAAAGGCGAATCAACTCAGCAATTGCGGGATCACCACACGAAGGGGTGGGGCGTTGGGACGAGGCCTATCTCGTCCCAACGCATGAAGTGATAATCATTTTGAAAGAAATCGATGCTTTGGAAGGTGGGTGTAGACCTTATTGTTTTCGCAACCAGTTTTCTTCACACTAAAAGTTGAAGCTGCTCAAATCTCCCTCCCCTTCCTCACGAAGAGGTAGCGAAGACAGCTCAATTTTCGAAGATCATGGGAATCGCGTTAGCAGTCTGCATTCGATCCCGAACACATCTAGCAAAAGAAGGAGCTGCAATTTGAATGATGTAACATAATACTTCTATTAAATTTTTTGCAACTAGATTTCTTTTGAAAAGGTCACGTGATCAAATATACTATCAAAAATTTTCTTAGTAATATTGTACTACTGTATGTAGTAGTGTAAGCTCCTAATATAATCAAGTCATTGGTTTAGCTTATCGTCTAGAATTAAACTATAATAATATTACTATAGGAGCATATTAACACATTCGAGGCACGTTTTTAAAACATTCAACACTATTTGAGTATTATAAAACGAGCAGTAGGTATGCGGAAGGAAATTTATTTGCTATTTGCTTGTTTGAGTTTTAGGAGAGAGAAACTTAGTGCTTCAGCACTTCATGGATCGCTTCAGGGATCGCTCCAGTGAATACTTCAAAAGTGGATCAGCGGTAAGGGTCAGTGTTTTTAAATAGCGTGTACACAACCAGGTGCGCACTCGACTTCATATGATGTTTACAGGCGTAAACTACTAAAAAACAAATTGTTAGTTTTCAACAATATGGTTGTTATTTATAACACAGTTGGTAATTATAGCACATCAAACGACTCTTATTTGCTTTAAATTTTGCAAGTAAACACTTTAAATGCATCCCAAATCAAAGTGTGCTCTGAGTGAGCAATTTTTGAGGTGTCAATGGTTGCTGATTCTGTAAATATTTACATTTATTTGCTTGCTCTGCTGCCTTGGCTATTCTTATCGTCTCATACAATGCAACACAAAATCAGTAGGAAAACTTTGCTTTAATTTGATGCGTTCGATTCTATTCTGGCTAAACTCAAATTTATTAATCGAATTGATTAGATCTGAATTTACAGTAAAGTGGATTAATCGATACAGTTTATTGTATACTGAACAGAATAGTACAGTAATATAGTAAGAAAATATTCACTTTATTAATATTACAAATATAAATCATTTTCAAATTTATAACCTGATAGAATTTCTGTAAGCTTATATAAATAGAAAAAATACATACTTTGCAAGTCAAAAACATGCAATTAATCATCAGTCACAAGCATACATAACTAGAGATTCCGAATTTTTTTTACTCCCAACTTGCAAAGGATGGGAACTGGACTACCTTCCTCTGTTACGTATGGATGTGCCAACTAACGTCGAGAAGGAATGAAAATCGTCGTGAACAATACTTTTACGCTTCTAAGAATGAAACATGTGATGCGATCTCGACATTCTCCACTTTTCTGGAATTCCATTAGTTTCCAAACCTGGCGCTTTTTATTACTGAAAAATTTCGGCAGTCTGCCACTTTAAGGATCACCTCTTCTGGCAGAGATCTAATTCTCGACGGACTGGCAGAAACAAAATAGTTGGCAAATTTCTTTTCTGCGACGCTCATCCCTCTTCGCAAAGAAGATTTCGGACATTAATATCACTTTATAATAAAAAAATTAAAAATCGACTCAGACTTGACAATGACAAAAAAAAATTGAATAATTTGCTGATTGGTGCATTTTTAATTTCAATAGTGAACCTATCGAGAATATCGATTTGAAGAAAACAATTTTTATAAATGGAAGAAAACGAATGAGAATATAAATTGGTTTAAAATAACATTGAAAAGTGGCATATTGATGTTTCGATTAGTAAAATCACTGCATAAAACATAACTCTAAAATTATTGGTTATTCTCTCATAACGTTCGTATGAATATCAAAAATCAACTGAATTATATAACGCATAAGGAAACTGCCCCTCCTCCCTTCTCAACCCCTCCCCCATGGCCTTTACTACAGGGATAAGCTGACAGCGTTGTTGATGCATATCAGCAAATGTTTTACACATTATTTCTGCACTGTGTGCCATCAGCATGAAAATATGTACATCGGCGTGACACAATGTGTTGAAATGTCGAATTATGGCTCGGATATTCTCTTATCATTGTCTGGGGCATACTCGTTGAAGACAGTAACTACGGTGTGCATATTATGAGGTTAATGAGCATAATAGACAGTGGCACTAAGTTTGTTCTTCACAACAATCAATGCGCAAGAGCTTCATGACTGTTGCATCAACACATTTGCGCCAATGGACATTTGCGCTCTCTGTTGTTTATCGATTTTTCCTTTTTTCTTCCAAATTGCTACGTCTGAGCATCGCGCATAGAAGCAGCGACTTCATGCTTTCTAGTGATTCGCATAAAATGCGCCATGAAAATATTTTTCCCCCCAAACAATTTGAAGCAGAAAAGAGTCATGATGAATAAAATGATATAATGATTGCAATTCAGCAAATTCTGCACAATTGTTCCTCGATGACGTCAACAACAGTTGTTTGAGGCGAGTTAAAGGAGTTGCATTCTGTAATTTAATTGTTAATCTGCAGTGCTGAAAAGTGCTGTTGAGAGTCGGTTAAAGGGTCAAGTTTGCAGCATAGTTTCTTCGTTCCACTCAAAAAATAAATACGCCTTATCTAGAGTCAATCAAATCAACGGCAACTGAGAAAATTTCAGCACTGATATTTCTTATTAAGTGAAAATGTAGTGACATTTATTATCAGTCACATTGCCTCAGTTTCTAAAGCAAAAATATGCTGAATACGACTGAAAATAGTATCATGAAACATGAAGTGGACAGGCAGATGGTCACCTCGGTAGGGTAATGGTCACTCGATCGATTTGTGAGCGATTGCTGTTTTTGAAGAGTGAAGTTGGGATCGCTATGACCGACGAAATGGAACATATCTAAAATGTGTCTCACTCTTGCGTATGACCAAAATAACAGTAATTTTGCTGATTAGCAGGTTGTAAATAAACTAAAATATATTAGTTTACTCTTAAAGACTTGTCTGCAACAACAGTGACGAAAATCAATTGAAGAAGGGGAGTGTTGTTCACTTTTGAATGTCTATTTGCATGTAAAGCTGAATGAAGCGATGCGTCTGTAATGGAGTGGAATTCGGCTCAACGATGCAAAAACGAGCAACAATAGACGTTAGCAATGCTGCATGTTGCTATAGAGTAGCACCAAATTGATTATAGTCAACAAAATGTGCACTCACATATCACTCAAATTGACTGTCTTCTTTTCCCATTCGCCTTCATCGTCCGATAATGCCTCACTTCGATGAATCTTCTTTGAAAAGCTCGTTGAAAATTATCGACAAATCAACTCCACATACAAGCCATTTCTTTACTTATCTTTCCCTTCCATTTCACCATCCAGTCCTTCTTCCTTCTTCATCCTTTCCCTACTTCTGGTTATCTTTATTGCATCCTAAAAGATGTGATCAAATTAGTGAGAAATTCGACGGAAAGAATACCAATATTAAGTGGTGTTATACCAATCAGTGATATTACAACAGATCTGAGTATCGAGTGGGGGGGGGAAGGGGGGATAGTGGGTGACAGTGAAGTAGGACGACTGGGAGTGGGCGGAAAAAGTAATGGAGCCTACATACATCGTCAGTCCAGCATATTGAAAACCAGCTAAAATTTATATATTTGATAACTAATTCTTTAATATAACAAAATATCGATACCTCTATGCAATAAGTGACCAATTTTATATGTTGCGTTGACAGTTTTCTCGTGAACTGAATCACCCGAACACTTACAATATTTCATTTATCATTCACTGTTCGAATATAATAAAAGAAATTGAGTGATGGAAATAGACTTAAAATAAGACATGAAATATACTTACAAGTGTGCATTTAGTCGAGAGATTGGTTGAGGAAAAATTCTGAAATGAACAGAAAGTGAAAATAATGTATCGTGTGGGGAAAATAAACAGATATTCAAATGTTACGAGAAGAGTTCAATAATTCATTGCGCTTCGAAAAACTGAAATTTTTCTAAAAAGAAACTAGTATTCTGAATAAGAGATTTTTCACTACTCCTAATAGCCAACTTTCTACTTCCAAACAAATGACAAAAGTCAACTGGAAAATATCCCACTCCTCCTACAAAACTCACTCCTCACACCAAATAAAATTCCGTTAAGCTGACATTGTGGTCATTCATAAGAACGAAGCCTGTCCTTTCGAAAATATGCTGTATTTTGGTACCGTTTTTCGCCAATCTGCATTTTTAAAAGATAGATCAATGTGTTTAATATTCTTTTGAACACTGTCATGTGAGTTTGTTTGTTTTTCATTCAGTAACCGCTAAATCAGTGATGGACAACTCCGGAGTCTGACTTTGACTCCTGTTTCGAATTCTCCTAGTGGTAAGACTCTCTCAATGCTTCGTAAGCAGTGGGCAATCGACCGATTTAATTTAATTAATTATGCAAATGACTTTGACTCCGCGATCGCCCTCACTGGCTACGATTCAAAAGAGCTTTAAGTGGAATATCGGTGAACTTAACAGTTTTCGAATCGCTCCGAGGTATTTGAATATCATAGAAATATGAACATTTCATGCCATAGAGTAACCGTTCACAACATTATCATTCAGTAGGCAATCGATCGGCCAACTGTGTGATTCAACAACTATAAAATGTATAGAGCGACGACGTTTTTGTTCGCATGCCATATGTCTATCTGCCTGCGTCTATCTGTCTGCTTATTTGCTCCAATTAGGAAGCCAGTGATTATGAAATCTACAGAATACAATCTATATCATACAATAACCCCTACAGCACTTTTAGAAACTCTAGCCAACAAAAAATGCATCATCAGTATAAAAGAAGCTGCATTGAGCAGCCTCCCTGGAGCGCTTTTTTGTCTGTTTGCTTATATAGATTATCATCGACATAGTATATGAGATAAATTAAAAAGCACACATCGCGTTATTTGCTTCGAAAACCTCTTCACTTTCAGTAATCATGTCAATTTTGAGACCTGATTTAGAAAAAAATTAGGTTCTTATTCCGCCAGTCGATCAGGTTCATTCAAAAGCAGAAAGAATGGAGAAAAGGAACGGCTATTAGATGATCTTTTCCAAGCATCTTTTAAAAAGCTTTCTTCCTTGCCGAAACAAAATTACGCACAGACAAATCGCTATTTCGTTTAAATGGGCGAAAAATGAATGGTTAATTTTGAGAGGAAAATTCGTTTTGGTTTTCAGGTTTGAGGAAAAAAGTAAGTACGGATCCTCCCACACTTATGTTTGAAGTTATTGCTCTTGATGAAGAACAATCTTTCAAAAAATTCTATTTCCAATGAGCAATCGCAAATACTTTAGCGCTGCAAGAGGCGAGATTTACGTCGCGAGATTCCGATACGCAACAAAATTTTTCTAAATAAATGCAAAAACAGCAACGCGCCTCTATTTTTCTTTATTTTAGAGTTGGGTTCGACCGATTTCCCTCGTTTTCTTTCAAAAAGTATTTAGTTTTGCATATAAAGGTGCCCTCAAATTTCTTTAGTGCTTAATGCGATGAATCTTCAAATATTCTCATGGTTGTTCCCGCTGTCGCTGTTTTGATTAGCTATTTCTTTGGAATGAATGCTTATGTCGTCGTTGTGCTACTGCTTTTGGATTTTTAAAAGTCTTAACGGGTTATTTTCTTTTTTTCAGGAACGTTGGAGGTGGAGGTGGTGGTAATTGGATGCGATTTAGATCACATGGTCTACGGAGACGTTTTATGCTAAATAGCTAACAGGAATGACCGTTGTACTCAAAGCGCCACGTTGCACGTCGAATCAGTTCGATCGAAATCACCACGTCACCTACGCTTCGAAGCCGTCAAATTAGATCCGTTTCGTTGCCGTCGAATTTGTTCGCTTTTTGTTAACACTTGTTCCTCATACATTCAGGAAGTTAGCTATCTTAGTTGTTGCTAGAGCATTGTGTCAATATGAAACAACATCGAAACGTTTGTTTGCAATCTCCATGCGGAAGTGAAATGTTTACATCATTGGACATTGCTGCGTGTTAGCGATCATAGGATACCAGCATCGCCGACATTTTACCCGCGCAATATTTGTGCCACAGGTGTTGGAAACTGTGCCTTATTTCAAGATCTCTTAGCAATTATGTTGTGGCGCATACGTTCAATTATCGGCCATACTTCTTCTGTTTCCTTCACCTTGCGCAAGTGCTCCATTTTTATGCGCTCTTGCTACCTCGCATTTGCGAAGCGCATTGCAATGGTCATGTCTGCATATATGCGTTAATTTAGTCTACCCCATAGCGTCAACTCGGTGATGAGACTGCAGAAGTTGCAGTCAGGGGTTTCGCTAGGTATAATCCACAGCTAAATGAGCTTGTAATTTCCTTCCTTCTTCCGTCCACTTCCCCATCCCCGCACTCCTACCGATCCGCCACCCTGCTCCTCCATTCTTCAAAAGTAACATTTTAGGGCATTGGAGAAAGTCCTTTGAGAGACAGCTAACAGTAGAGAGGATGGGAGAAAAATAGGAGAAAGGTGCACTGTTTTCGACAAGCAGGATTGTGCGTGATAAAAATCAGCAGTTGTAGGTTGGCGAGCGTCGGAACTCATGTAAGGGTCAGTCCCCTTGGCTCATCTAGTTCAGGTCTCCTTGACGATATGCACCCTCTATCGAGATGGAGTCGAGTAAACTGTGAAACGTCACAGGTATAAGCGCGAATGGTTATACAACAGGGTGACAAACAAGTAGTTACTCATTCACAAGGATAGCTTCGATCGTCGGCACGATCCCAGAGTCACACCTGCAAACTCCAGGCAGCCGCCGATCTCCTCGCATGCTCCCATGGTCATACGTAGGTCCACTCGGCTTTACCAGTAATCTAGCAGCTGGAATGAATGCATGGGCACATCAACCTCTTTTACATCCTCTCTGTTCTGCCTCGCCGTAGCCTCACGACGCATACTGGACGGTCATTTGATCTGCCTGTATGCTCTTGACCTTTGACTCACTTTGCACGGCTCACTGTTCCCGCTTTATCTGTAGCCGACTGGTCTACCTTACACTCAGTAAGCCTCTGCATACCAAAATCCATCGCACGAGTTCTGTGTTTTTCAATTCTCGTGATAGGAGAGGAAGCATGTTCTTTGGCTTCAAGGCTTCAACTCCGTAAAAGCGGAATAATGCAATAATTTTTTGAAGCAAGAAACTCTCCCATCCTCACCAAACGCACTGTTCCGAACTTGTACTTGAAAGTCCAGACATCAATTTGTTTTTGCTGCGCCAATCAAATACAGCTGTTTGGAAATCTCATCAGTCCACTTCCCCTTCCTCAGATTCTAGAAATCAGTGAATAAAAATCGGAAAGGCAAAGTGGATAGGATGAGAGCACAATCAGCTAATCTCACAGGAGAAAGCCTATAAGGTATTTTTTCTCTGCTTCTGAATGTTAATTTAGTGTAGGGGTAACAGAAAGCGCGTATCATGATTAACCTCAGCCTTGCAACGAACTAATATTTTAGCGATTGTACATAGCACGTTCTCGGTTTACATTCTTCTGTTATATGCTCCTTATTCGTGTGCATAGGTAGTTTTGTTATTTTAAAGGTAGATGCTTTCGAAATTATCATTACTGTTGTGCAACTATGATGCGTTCATTAAATTTTCCCTTTTTTATGTTTCAAAACAGCGATAATGACCTATTTAAAGGGGATCGAGAAGCTGCACAGAATGCGGCTGTTGTTTTTGTTATCGACTCTGTGTTATGCTTCGATAGCATCTGCATATTTTATACACATTGATGCCAACGAAGAGCAATGCTTCTTTGATCGGGTCGTCTCTGGCACTAAGATGGGTCTCATGTTTGAAGTGGCCGAGGGAGGTTTCCTCGATATCGACGTCAAGGTAAATGCTTCGCAACTGAGTCATTTCAACTCAGCTTCAACTTGATTCACTTCGTTCGTTTCTCCCAACAAAGGAAGGGGGTGGGATGTGAGGAATGTAGCCTTGAAAATGCGATATCACACAATCACATTTACAACACTAACGACTGATGATAGTCGTATCAGGTTTGCACTCGTTACTAGATATAAGTGAAATAGTTTTCAAGAAGTCCTCTTCCCCTTAAATTCGTTTCCTCGAAAGTAAATGCATGATTTGCACTAGGGCACAAAAACTATGCATCATTTAGAAGTGTGGCTTTGAGACTGTTCCGCTAAATTTTTGTATTATCGTCTATTCTAATACATTTTTATTAAGCATCTCTCTGTTCTATCAGTTCTTTGCAAGGGTTTCTGGAAGTTATTGTATTAAAGCGCAACGGAAGATACTGAAAATTCACATTTTGCTGTTTACGTGCCCTTATATCGATTATTTCCATACCATATAGGAAGAGATCCACAGTGTGTTCATCTTACAAGTAGAACCATTTGGAATGTCTCTGCGTGAAAATAAATTAGTTCAAATAGCCTATAAGTGCCATCACACAAAGAAGATGCATAAGGCTGATGGTAGATGCAGTAGCTTATAACTAGAGGAAAGGGGAGAGTGAGAGAATAGACGCTTTCCACTCCTGTTTCCTTTGAGTTCATAACAGAAATTTTTCACCTTGAAGCTTTTGTAATAATTGTCGGTCCGTTCAATCCTCTTGCTATTATAGTGTTATGCGTAGACGCAGTCTGTCTTCGTTTGCGGCTATTTCTATACTTTAGTCATGAAATGAAAAGGAATAGCTTAGCTGGAATCTTTCTTTTCCTGCTCTTCCTCTTCCCTTTACTGCTGAATGTATTCTGTCTGTTGCCCTTGTAGACCCCAAATCTCATACCCTGTCGTCAGTAACCATTTGTTTTTGGAAGGAACTGTGCACAGATTCAGATGTTTTGCAACTGTCACCATGTCTCTTTTTCTTGACTTTCTTGTGGATACAAAAATGTCGCACAAGCTGTTTCAGTAAAACAAGGTCCATATTAGTATTAATCGCTCATAAAAATTGTTTAAAAGATCGTGAATTTCGAGAGTCTAAAATTCTGAATTTTGTGGAGTCGCCGTTCTCCAAGCTTCCAGTTTCCCTGTTTCGTTCAGGCGACACTAACTTTTGGCATTACTCGGTTTGCGAGGCTCCAGATGTCGATGCTATTAGTAGCCTTTGTAATACAAACTGTCTCTTAGATTACGGGACCAGACAGCAAGGAGATTTACAAAGGAGAGCGAGAGAGTTCTGGCAAATACACGTTCGCAGCTCACATGGACGGCATTTACACCTATTGCTTCAGCAACCAGATGTCCACTATGACCCCGAAAGTTGTCATGTTCACAATGGAAATCGCCAGTGCGGGACAAGAAACTTCACCAGATGGCACACAAGACGGTGCGCGTATATTGTTTTGTGCTTATTTGCAAAGCTATACGAGTATATATAGCATTTACAGATTGCAACTATACAATGAATTAATTTGTCGTTTGCATTCTTCTTAGGTCGGAGAATTTATTAAAACCAATTCACCATTTTTCTTGCTTTTATCTTTCCTCTTTGTTTAGCGATCCTTACTCTGTGATCGCTTTGTCAAGAGGGGGATATTGCTGATGCCATTTCTTTATTTTGCCAACTCATTCTTTATGTAGTATCAGAATAGTTGAGGTATGGGTAATAGTGGTGCTGTGCACTTGTGCACTTTAAATCGACAACTTATTACAGCGGATGGAAAAAAATTGGAGGAGATGGTTCGTGAATTGTCAACAGCACTGACTTCAGTGAAACATGAGCAGGAGTATATGGAAGTACGTGAACGGGTCCACAGATCAAGTTGGTTTCATTTTTTATTTTGCATTCATTTATTCGTGTTCTATTTTTTTTTTAAATATTTTACCTGGTTTCTTTCATTTTGCAGTGTCAATCACTGTAACGTTGCCATTGATTTTGTGAAAATTGAAAATTTCATTAATCTTTGTTTGCCAAATAACCTATACTCAGGAGTTGTTGCTTTTTCTTAAAGAGTTACCTTCGATAATTGGACGATGTTACTCGGGTCCAAATACAAGGCATTTCATAAAATGTCTAATAATTATATGATAAACTTTGACCGGAATCCCGGAAATAACGAAATTTCATCGCTGTTTGAAAGTGCTTATAACTCATGACTGCTTTCAGTGCCCAATATGAATTTTGGTGAGATAGTGTGGTAGGAGAAAATTAAAATTGAAGGAAGTATGACGGAATAGTGATCTACTAAAAGTGTTGAAATGAGAGTTGCTTTTTGTTATAGGATGTCGAAGAATAATACGATATCGGGTTCGGTACGATAGCTGAGCGTGTTCCTTCATAGATTAGAGGAATCAGTAATATGTTGTGCGTCCATAGCTGGTGTTCTGAGTTGAATTCATTCTAAATTCATGAGATGGGGCGAGGAAAGAGGTAAACTGGGACTGGCCTAGCAGGTAATGGTTAAAAAACCGGACGAGAAGCTTCCACAGATTTTGTTCGGAAATGCTGAGTACTAATTGAGTTTGTTCGTACAGTTTTTCTCACTGACGCATCTGACGAGAGGGGAAGGGGGAAGGAGGCTGACGTTCATCTTTTTGCATAAGGTTTGAAGAATGATGTTGACTTTGTACTATTGTTTTCATTGCATCTTCCTTTTTGCGCTCCGCTTCTTTCCCATTCTTGTTGCCTCCTCCTCCCTCCACTCCAGCTCCTTGTTGCCTTCCCTCCCCCCCCCCCTTCTCCCTTCTTCTTTCTTCATAAACAAATTCCCCGAAGGGTGACGAAATTGAGCACTTCAGGTGCTCGTTCTCTGTTGGCGCTTCACATGTTATATTTGATCGTCCACTTACATATGGAGATTTTATGCCTGCAAGGTAACCCAGTTGACACGGTATGTCATGCAGTGTAAAATGGACGCATCCAATTTTTCACTCGGATACGAGAAGGCATCAGGCAGTAAAAAAAAGAACCCACTTATAGCAGATGAAGAGCAGCAGATCACTTGGGCATAGCTGGCTGCGTTCCTCATAGTCAGTAAATAGGAGGTGATCTATAGATAGCACAGTGTGGACAGGATAGATTTTGAAAAGAGGCTATCGCAATCGCAATAAAATGCTATGTGCTATAATTAACACGTTGCATGTTTCAGTAAATGAGAATACGAACTCACGGGTCGTACTTTGGGCAGTGTTCGAGGCGTTGGTGCTTGTCTCGATGACCGTTGGTCAAATCTTCTATCTTAAGCGTTTCTTCGAAGTGCGAAGAGTCGTCTGAAGAGAAGCCGCATGTTTTTATATGTACGTCTCTCCTCATCAGCGATGCGGCAAAGTGCATGTGAAGCTTTTTCTCTTAGAGCTTCTGTTGTGCCTCCATCCCATTTCCACTCCCTTAAATTCTTTCCCTCCTACCTTCTGCACTTGCTTGATTTGTCGAAAGGTCTGTTTTGCGATGAATCTAAGAAGGTTTGTGACCTTCTTCCATCCAACGGGTCCCCTTCAAAATATTTTCATCACACACTTTTATGCTGATGCTACGTTAGTCATAGTACTGTGCCATCTGTCTGGTGGCCTCTGTTCAATTTCATTTTTATTAGCTGAAATTAATGACTCGAACTTATGTTGATTGGTCTGTAGGCTACTGGAATATCTTAAGAACAGTTTTCTCGGGTAGAGGAGTATTCGATGGCAGCATTAATTTCATGCTTTCACTGAAATTGGTTGTTGTAAAGATGAGTGAATGGGACAAACATTTTTTCTGCGTAAACCCCACTTATACCGACGTTATCGCATATTCCTTCATAGTATTCTTCAGCATTATTTATTATCCAGTCTGCAGCAATATATTTCGCTCTCTCTGAACGACCTTTCTTTATGGCAGATTATATCTTAATAGATATCACTTATGAGGGTTGGTTTCATCGGTACTTCTCGTGTTCATAGATCAGCTGCCAAGATTAATGTGCGCTATGCTCATTTCAGGTGTATCTTTAACCAAGCGGTCAATCTTGAATTGAATTTGTGAAACTTTTGCCCATCTGTGTGTCTGTGTGTGAAACACGTCGTTAGCCTGTGGCACCCATTAATCTTGCTGGGTTTCAGTAGTCATCTTTGGCTGGTAAAGAAGAGCATCATAAGATTCCTTTTTTTGTTCTGCCGTATAAATATGGGATATTGCCACTGGGTCTTATTGGTTTATGTGTTCAAAAAAGGAAGCTTATCGGCCGTTGTATTCATCGGCAATTTGATGGCCGGTTTAGTCTCCCGCATGAGACTCTCCAAATTGTCATTCTAAGTTTTTTAAGATTTTCAAAGGAAGGTAAATTGAAGGACGTGCTTCATTCTGTTGAACGTTCGGGTTTTGTTGTATTATGTACCACTGGATTGACCGTGTGGGTGTTTGCATCGGTGACCACGTTCTGAAGCAGTCTTTATTGCTATTTCTGTGTCATATCGAACATTGAATTTTTCGAGTAAAACAGCGTTCACGACGAGCCCTTCCATTCCAATAACCATAATAATAGCCTCATGCTTTCGTGCTTTTTTCACCGATAAAGTCGGTGTTGGTTTCGATAAACGAATTTCGGGGTCAGTATTGTAGTACATATGTCCGATGAGATATTTTAATAGTTAGCGCATTCAATTTGCCATGCAAACAACAAAAAATATCATTCTCAGTGCTGTTGAATGTTGACTGACTTGTATTGTCATTTCATCGTTTTATTTATTTAGCACAGCAGTTACTAATTTTAAGACGCATTTTCAGCGTCACTCTCTTTATTATTTTGTTTGTCGCAGTAGTGGGGACTTTCGATTGTAACGTAATATATTGTGACGGTCATCTGTTGTTTTTTGTTTTGTTTTTTCTCGGGAGTTTGTATGTGATTTTTTAAATTGTTTAATGAGTAAAATTGTTCGTATTGTTGATTTTATTACATTTTTAGCAAAAAAGTTTGGCATTATTGAGCGTCATTTGCTCATATTTCTCTATAAATTATGTTCACAGATATGTTATTCTATTCGACTATAGCATTTATTGGCAATCAAGGGCGCACCAGCTGATGCAATGGTATAGAATTGACCGACCATTCAAGTGAACCAACAACATCATTCTTCTCAGTCTTTACCTCACTGGTTTTCAACAAAATGTCGGGTGTACACTACGCATGAGTGCTTTACACTTACTAAGCGAGTCCAGCTTTTGCTTGTGGAAATTTGATATCGGAAGAGGCACTTAAAGGAGAGAAACACGCTTACAAGCCTTGACATGTCAAGAAGTATGATTGGCACTGTTGTTATACATCATGTGGACGGGGAACTTTCAGGCTGGAGTCATGAGCATTGCGATCGAGAGGGCAATTTAAAGAATGATGTAGTGATATATGCGATGCTATTCGGCATAACATCGCACCTTGCCATATGCAAAGGCACTTGGCGGCTTCCCCAGAATTATTGCTCAGATGCACTACAGTAGCCCGGCGAAGGAAGTACACTGATGCGAATGAGAACGCATAAATATCCATTCACATTTCATACTTCATTCAAAAATGAATTTGCATTGTATTCTCTCACAATGAGGAGAAATCCAATCGGGAAGATTATTCTATGGTCTGTTGACGCTGCCAGACAGCCGTCTGTCAGCATTCGGCTATCGAGATTTCCGCTCGCTAATCCGCGCTCTGCGATATCGAGCATTTTTTGTGCAGGATTGTTGCGAACTTACTGCTTCCGACATCACTAATTTGGTGAGTTCTTTGTTTATAGATCAAAACCGCGAGAATAAAAAATCTGGAAATGTTTTATTAGCATCACGAATTACGAAAGCTGATGAATGACAGGAAGTCTCCATTCGATTCAACTATGTGCATTTGATCCTTTTGTTCATCTAATCGGTTCGATGGTCCCACGAAATTTCCTTTCCTTTTCGCCCATTTCAGCATTTAAATCTTCCTCCAATATATCCATCACTTCGTGTTAATAAACCCATCAATAATGATGTTAATGATGCTAATAAACCTATGTGTCACTCATATCGATTGAATATTCAAATTCGACTATGATCAGTGCTGAGTGTTTGAGAATATGTTTAACAAACGCGAGTATTTGAATATTTACAGATGGTTAATATGGAAATTGATGACTTGGAACAAGAGCTCAACAAGACCTACTTTCATGGTCTATTACCGCATGCTGATATTGAACCGTTATTGAAGGAGAATGGCAGTTTCGTCGTGCGCAAAACTCAAAGAAATGGTTATTAGTTGCTATTTCCCTATCATTTCACATCGTGCCAGTTAATATGTGACTTTCTGAACGTAAGGCTTGCTCAGGTGATCATTATTTACGTCTTGCTGTTGAATTATTTGGTGCTAAGTGCATGCAAGGGAACGTTGAACGCGCAAGATGCACTTTCCATCCCTCAAATAACATCAGGAAGCAGTACTTTCTGTTCTTTTCATTACAGGTGTGATGGGTTTCACTGAGTTACAATTCTGCTCACCATATCTTACGAAGTCAGCTTCACGTTGTTAATAACTCACATATGCTTATATTTCTGATTCACTGCTACTGTTAGTCATATAGCAAGAATGGGGAGAGGGAAAGGAGTAGGAGGTGTTCATTTGGATTCTAGCCGATCCCAGTTTGTGAGAGGTGTGCGATTGCAGGAGAAATAGTACTCGCACTATCAGTTAAATGGGACAGAAGGATCAAACATTTTGTGTTCAATCAAGACGAAAGTGGCATGTATTATTTCGAGTCCCACAAGGTTGGCCATATTGAGGCTGCATCCTTCATTCAGCTTGTTAGAAAGCTCTTGTAGGAACCTTCACTCAAGAAACTTCCTTACCTTCTCTCTTTTTCTTCAATTTTCCAAGTACTTTAGTGTATTCATGCGTCTAAAGTTCAGGCCAGAAGCCAATTAGGATCGTTGTTTATGTTCTGTAACTGGCAGCGGCGGTACAGAGGGGACTGAGTGTAGGCAGAGGGCAGAAGCCGATAACCATCTGCCGATGCCGACACGCGAGGGCACAAGCGAGATAGAAGGAGTAGTTTATGATGGAGCAGCACGACCCCCAATACTAGTAGAACTGGAGACATCCAAGCGGGCTGAAATCCCGACTATAGGCCTCAGAATGTCCTGGGGCCACACAAAAGCATATAAGTCGATTAATGACATAATGTGAAGAAAATAAACGAGAATCGACTATACGAGTAAATGTGGTCACTGTAGTGTTAGATTACGAGTAGATATCTTGGATTGGCTCTACGGTGCCATACCCAATATTATGAAAAGCGATAGGGCGTAACAAATTGATGCGACGGCGACTGGCTTTGGAAGAGCGTACACGAGCGCAGCTGCAGGATGTAGGAGAGTGTTGTGTATTTGGTCGCGACTGTTGTATATTCACTGGGGATTGTTGCGTCGCTGAGTGGTGGTGTGATGATGTGATGATGTAGACGAAAACGGCGAGTGAGGAGCGAGCTTTATTTGACCAAGAACCGAAGTATAATGAGCGTAGACACATACGCACACACACACACATGCACACACATATACACACACGCACGCACACCATTCACACACGCGCACACACACGCACGCACACGCACACACACACGCACACGCACGCATACACACGCACACACATATATACACACATATATACACACACATACACACACACACGCGCACACACACACGCGCACACACACACGCACGCATACACACGCACACACACACACACGCACACACACGCACACACACGCACACACACACGCACACACACGCGCACACACACACGCACACGCACACGCACACGCGCACACGCACACGCACACGCACACGCACACGCACACGCACACACACACGCACACGCACATGCACACGCACACATACACACGAAAGCAGTGGAAAAGCCACAGCTTATATAGTGGTCATCACGTGACAATTCATGTTGAAATAGATAGCTCTGCTTGTACTCACGTGGTATCCGCTACATCACTGCGCGTCGTCATTGCGTGGCCATTGTACATTGCAGTCTTTGCCACGTGCATGCGTTTTGCAAGACCATTTCCAGTGCGCGAAGTCATACTTTGAATGTGATGAAATATCACCACATATCCAACAGAGAGCATTCCTTTGTACTCTTCAGGACATCTTATGAAGTGCTATAGAGACGTCTTCTGTTGTAAACAGTCGAAATTTCGAAGAAAGATAAACTTGGCAACGTTTCGAACGTCAAGGGCTGCACCAGAACTGTCGCTCGTCCCACCTCCTCAACCTCTTCCTACATAGATTTTTTCCTCACCTGCCAATGAGCCAGTATAGAACATCACGAGTGCCGAGTCGCAGGTAAGAGGCAGGAAAGAGGATGTCGGAATGGTGTTGCTGTTAGCCATTTATGTCCAGTCATTTATGTTCAGTCATTCCACGATGTTTCATTGCTCGTGTATGAGGATTAATAATTATAGGACAAAACGATTCATGGTTTGATCGATTGGCACATGAAGAACGGTGAGCCAGTCTCGACTTTGAGTGGCGCTAAGCTGATAAAAGGGATCGGTCGACAGCCGTGGCTCCTCAATCACGATGAGATCGTTTTGCAAAAGAAACTCGGTGAAGGAGCTTTTGGCGAGGTAATTGTGGATAATTCCAGTTGTCGGCCGAGACATCTTAGTAAATCATTGTAGGGAAATCCTTTAAAAATTCTTTCAGACATGTTGCTACACGGTGTCGCTGTGTTTGATGTTAGCAGCTTTCTGGGCAATGCATATTGTTCCATCTTTCTATGTTTTTACTCATGCTTTCTTTGAGGAAATGCCAATATATTGTATAGATCAATGGTTTCAAAGGTTTATTAGCTGTGTATGAATGAACGATAAGGTCGCAACGACAAACAGCCAGAATATCGCTAACGAAAACTGTTGAATATTCGAAATTGTGAGAACTCTTAAGTAAAAGCATAGGTCCTCTGTCGCAATGTTAAATTGCATAAGGTACAACGGTCAGCACAACTTGTCACAAATTTTGTATAGCATGCCAAAGTTATTTTGTCATCAAAAACTGGTTTACTCTAGTAAATAATACCGTTTCAGGTGTATCTTGCGTTCTATATAACGCCGTCTGGGAAGACGAACGTTGCGGTGAAGACGATGCGCGAAGAAACAACACGACAGGCGCGTTTACAATTTATGAAAGAGGCACGTATCATGCGTAAATTTAGTCATCCGAATGTGATTCGTGTTATTGGTGTTGCTGTCTATGAGAATCCACTGATGATTGTGATGGAATTATGTCGTGGTAAGCGATGCGAGTGATTTCATTTGTAATCCATTTAAATAATGTTAGTGCTAGGATCTATGCTTAAAATTTGGCACTGAAATGCTTATTGGCAATAAATGGAACAAGTAAACACCACTGAATAAAGATACATATGGCAGGAAATATAGTCAGAAGGAAGGAATATACAGCGGAGAATTCAGTCTCCTCGAATTACATCATAGAATTGCCTTCAACGGAGCAATTCTTTGTTGTACCGTATTAAATTATTTCCTTTACATTGCATCTTCTTCCATAGAGTTTTAGTAGCGCATATATCGCTTTTTAGAGGGATGCAATGAGCACAGAAGTTAATTCTCATTAACCGGTATAATTAATCACAGGTTAATTATCTCTGATGCCTATAACTGACGGTAGCTAATTACTCTGCAGTATTTAATTGTATTTGGCGCATGATGATTAATTGCTTATGATGCTCAAATAGTGCCTTCAAGAGCATTCGAATTCAAATACATTGTGTTCTTCAGGAGGCTCCGTACTGGCATATGTGCGCAAAATGGCTCCTGTCCATAATGAAACAAAATTGCGTTTTTGTTGTGAAGCTGCCGCTGGACTTGCATATTTAGAATCAAAAAACTGCATCCACAGGTTTGGGTTCGACCATATTTTTGATTTCAAGCCTTCAATATCACAGCTCTATTATCCTCTCTCGAGCATAGTAGCAGTTGATAACTACAAAATACAGTTTGTTTTTTTATGAATGATGTGAATAAAGATCTCATCCACTATGCCAACTCTTTTGAAACTGCTCGTTTTTATAGCTTAAAAAATTTTATTAGCCGTCATAATCTGTTAGTCTACTGTAAGTTTTTCCCGTTTGCTGTAATAAGTATGTTGATGCATTGTAGCTACTTTTTGATAGATTTTATTGTACCGAAGTGCAGGAGGTAACTAAATTTGATGGAAATGTTATGTCGTAACCGAGAGTTCGTATTCGATTGTTTTTCAATTTTCACTCATCATTTATGTTTTTCATGGTTTTTCTGGCCTTTTCATCCTCGTTTTTCTCTGAATATGTTCTGAGTTAAGGGATATTGCTGCTCGTAATTGTCTCCTCTCGGCTAAATACGATGTGAAGATCAGTGATTTTGGAATGTCTGACGAACGAAGGTTTATTCACGACGATAAATTAAGAAAGGTTGGTGAATAAAGACGGACACCTAAGTGCTTTGCTATAGCTTGCTTGAAATTGTATGATCACTAATAAGCAATAATCAATAATCGACATAGGGACGAGCTTGTTGGTGATCACTGATGCATGTTTTATAAATCTTATCTTAGGCGTCATCGGCCGTGGACTTTCCATCTTTTCCTGCAAGAAAACGTTTTTGGATTAAAGCAACTTTAGGATTGCTCTCATTACTCGTCATTCTAGCTATCAGTAGCTCAATATTTCTCGTGCCATGTCGTTTATTCGACTAAAGTCGATAAATTATCTCACTGAAGCAATGAATGTTTTTATTATATAATGTGATTATGAAACCAGTATTAGCCATGAATACCTCATAGAACAGATCGATATGTTAAGGCTGTTTGGGACCGACGAAAATCTTCCTGTTTTAGAAAGGTTTGATTGTCTATAGCTAAATGAAGTATTCATCATTCTTTTGCAATGAGCAGCGTATCTAGATGAATGTTTATAATTAGCGGTAGCAAATAAGCGGATTATTCGCAATATTTGATTAATCCGAAATTGTTTCATTTATTTTAAGAAATTCTTTACTGAACAGGTGCCAATGAAATGGTTAGCACCAGAAACGATGCAGCAACGTGTCTTCTCCTCTAAATCGGACGTTTGGGCCTATGGAGTAATGGTGAGTGGATTAGTGCAACTGTATTCGTTTCATTTCTTGTTACTTCATTCAAAAAAATATTTGGATCACTAAGCTAAGTAACAATAACGTGTTTCATTTTTCTTGACGAATTCTTCTAGTCCAGAATATTTCAAACACAAATTTTCATTTCCTGTTCGATCTGCCGGATGCGTTATCATCCATTCATGGTGGTGCTTACTTGGCTTAGTTGCTCCAGAAGAAAGCCAAAGATGTTGGTAGAGGACGTACTGATATTATATCCGGTAATATTAAACGTTTATAGAAAATACACCAAAACTGCGCATCACCTGCAAATGTTTTCCATTCGGTTGTCGACTCTTCAGCATTCTAAAAAATTTCACAATATTCTTCTGGTCGTTTGTTCTTGGCTGTTAATTCTATCTGATATCAATTTATACACAATTTTCTCGAGATAATTCTTATAGAGTCACATTGAGTGACATTCATTTTCAAATTGTATTTATTGAACAACTTATCCCCAGTCAGTGCTTGTATATGATAATATTTTGCACCTCCTCAATTGTTCTCTAAGCAACAAAAAATGTTAGAATGGAGAACGGCGCATTATTAGTAACTGTCATCAAGATTTGATATATCATGATATGTCAATATATCTGCCAATGTGTCATGGAGATTTATGTTGCTGTATATTGTTAAGTCACAAAAAATTAAAGAGAGATCGTTTAAGGTTTATGAAATTTATGCGGATGGTTGTGAACCCTATCCTGGTCTCTCAAATTTGCAAGCAAGAGCGAAAATTGTTGTTCAAAACTATAGAATGGAAATGCCAAAAGTAAGCCCATCAACGAACTATTTTCATCTCAATGTTGCTTTCACTTTGAACAATAGTGAAGTATCATTTTCCCACCTGCTTAATTCATTTCAGAATTCATCATATAAAATTCTGGTAGGAGTTATCCGGAGAATTCTTTCCACCAAAATCGAAATGACCAATATTTTTTTATAAAAGTTTGCAGAAATCGCATCATATCACTCTCTCAACGTATAAAAATGTAGAAATAAATTTGGTTTAATTCGGCCTGTTTGCAAATTCTGTCTAGTTCGAGCACTTTTTTCAAATGAGAATATTCAATTTTAACAAGAAAAAGCGCGAATTTTCGGATATTTCTCAGGTAAACTCGAAAATATTTGTTCCCAGGAAGTTGAGTTCACAATCAATCTTCGCTCATATTCTTTATCACGGAAATGTTGTGTATTTATTCATCTCTATTCTATGATCATAGTTATTTTTTTGTTAAATATCACTGCGTTCACATCTACAACCGAATGTAATCAGTGTTAATGTGTTGCAGCGCATAATCGTCCCTTTTTCTTTCAGATCACACCACAAGATGTCACTCAACTCGTTTATAAATGTTGGGAAGCGGATCCAAACGCACGCCCTTCGTTCAGCGAAATATATGATATTTTATGTAAAGTTCGAAAACAATAAATACGGGATAAACCACTTAGGGAAATGCCATTTCCCGCATCTATTCGCTCATTTTGCCACTCATTTCGATTCATTTCATGATTAGATATCTCATTTTTTTCGATTAATAAAATTTTATACTGTTGCATTATATGCGTTTTTACACAGAAAACAATTCCATCCTTAGCGTGGAAAGCCTCTATGGAACGTATATATAGAATAGATGATGTACATAGCCCTATGAGGATGTTATTGCAAAGTATAGCTAGGAACGATAAACAATAGATTTGAAGATTTCGAGTTCGTCTTTTACATTTCATTTGGAATTCAAATCTTTGATTATGAGCTTGATTCGTCTTTTGCATTGGAATTACAACGCGTTATAGAAATGCAGATCACTGTAGTAAAAACACTATTTATGACACTATTTATGGTATGTGTCGTTCTATTGAATAGAATACCTTTTGTTTCATAATTTGCAAAAAATTTCTTTAAGAAATGAAAGTAGAATTAAGATCGAAGAGAGTAGTTGCTCTGAAAACTCAATAACAATTTCTGTGAATACAACAATGATCAGTAATCAGAAGTAATACGGTGACATGTGAAGGAATGAGAATATTGGATATGTTCTTGTTTCGGTCCTCATTAGTGAGTGACACGAATACGTTGACAATATTTGGGTCATCACCAGGGTGATACGATGACCAGTCGAAATTTCGTTCATAGTAAACGAGGAATGATAAAAAATATGATAGGTGGCAAGGTAATTGTTGGGTATGGCCGAAGAGTCACCCCAAAATATCCACCTGTGATCTAACAGTGCAGTGATCGCATTTATTCGTATAGTCGATTCTCGTTTTTTGTTCTTCACATAATGTCATTGATCGACTTATTTGCCTTGCGCTTCCTTTTCTCCCCCCTTCTCCCAGGCGATATCTGAGGCCTATATAAGTCGGGCTTCGGCCCGTTCAGATGTCTTCGCTCTCGCTTGTGCTCGCATATCGGCATCGACAGACGGTCCGCTCTATGATGCCGCTGCTAGTCATAACAGTAATCAGAATGTAAATTGAGAAGAGGAGCTTCCAGTAACTAGAATGAGCTTCCAGTAACAGGTCCATATTAAAAGCGGTCAAGCAGTAGTGCGAGATAATGTCTAAAAATGTTTCAGTGGAGATTTTCGAATTGTTACAGCAAAAGTGTAGTGGAATTCAAGACATGCTAAACATTCGAGCAGCCTATTGGTTGATTAAGTGTTGCGCTTTTTGGGGGTCGTCTAATCCAACTGGCTGTTCAGTGATTCACCACCTGCATACCGCTATGGAATGAACGATGTAAGATTAGTTTTTGAGTGGCCTTAGTACATGCAGATGAGTATTTAGGGGGAAGGGATGGCGACGTTACAGTGATAAACGTGATTGGTGAAAAGTTGGCAAATTATTAGTGTCAAATAGCATGGGACAGTATAACATAGGACAACCGCTTATGTTTTTTTTTCGAACGACAATAACAAAAGAGTTGACCGCGCCTCACTGTGGGCCTATGTGTTCAATACACGAAGTTGTGTTTCGGTGAAATGACCATATTCGCAACTGTATAAAATAAAAGTTTGCCGAGATCTGTTGCGGTCAGAGGCATGATAGGTTCATTTCTAAAGTAAGGAGTACAGTTAAACTTCGTATAACAAGCAAAGACGCAGTGTATTAACTGTTGGGGGACTTTTCTTACCCGGCAGCCAGTATAATCTGAAGATCGTAAAACTCAATTGGCCTGTTCACTCCTTGATCGTTGCACCTCCGTTGAGTCGAAGAATTTCTTCTACCGTTTCAGTTCACTCGAACAACTGCTTCCTTCTCGCTCCTTCCGAACGTTCGTCCTTACCCAAATCTCAAACTTGGGTAATTAAACCTCTTGCATTTTATTCGATGCGTACGGCGCAACGAACAACACAATCCCAATTGAACCGCACAAAAGAACAAAACATGACAACATTCCAGCAACACAGAATAGCATATCAACACTGATGCTACGAGCATGCAAGTTCTTTTGCAGTTCACAATACGACAAATAACTCAATTTCTATTAACTGAAAGTCCTCATTACAACAATTGCCACCTACCAAACGTCCCATAGTTCGTCTGAGAAATCAAAACACTCTGCCAAACTCTCAACTGTCCCCTAACTTCCTGAATCACTGTAGCTAGGAAAGGCTACAGTCTTAATTAACATTGCGGAAATAAAAAAAAAACGATTTACACCTTCTTAAAGGATCAGAACAGCGATCAAGGCACTGTTGATAGCCTTTCCCACCCTAAACGATGCAATGCAAAACTCGATCTTCCATTACAGTAATGACCTACCAAAAGCATGAATAACAATAAAACACAAGCAGATACACAAATAAAAGGCCAATTCACGATAATGCAAAAATTCACGCCGCAATCAAGTACTCACGGCTGTCGCACAGCTCGAAGGAACGGCTCTTTCTAAACCTATTGTACTCCGCTTTTATAGGGACCTGGGGGCTGCACTTTGGCTAACATCATTTCTTCATAATGAATCCGTTTTGAGTGATAGTACGCGTTCATGAGGACAGCTGCGCCATGTTCCACGTGCTTTCTCCTTTGTAAAAGCTGCTCAGCCGACGCGTTTTTGCCCTCTGTTTTTTCGCACGCCTTAGTCACCGGAAGTTCTGATTCACATTCGCATTCCTATTGCTCTTTCAATGTTTGCCTCAATAAATTCTCAATCTACTATTCGATTTTCAAGAACCCCAAATATATTCGCGAATATTCGAGACAAGCAGAAAACAGAGGCCCTCCATAACCACCTTCGACACGGCGGAACGGGAGTATCTTTGAGGAGGAAATTGACTATATTGGCTAAATTGGCTAAAAATTGGCCATTATGTAGATTAGTTAAGCAAGGTAGCTTGTAGATGGCTAAGTATGCTTCAAGTCTCTATTATGCAAATGAAAATGGGGCTCACGCACAAAATTAAGGAGAGCTCGATAGATTGTAAATACACAAAAAAGAGCGAAAGATGCAAAAGATAGTGCAACAAATTCTGCAGCTTTTTTGTGTGAAGCACACATCTGCATATAAGCGGTTTTCGTTTACTGGGCCGTTTGATCAACTGCCTTTGAGAAATGACCTTCACAGACCTATACATTCATGAATTATTAAAGAATCACGGATTTTACGTCCCAAATCCCTGTAAAAAGAGTGAATGTAGTGAGAGCATATAATCCGATCACCTATTATGCCTAGAGAAATAAGTTTAGAGATGTTGATATAAATGTAAATCTACTGTAGCCACTGTTATAACTAAATCTATTGCCGCCGAAATTGTTATAAATCTTGATATGAGCTTACCAGATATTTACCTAACAATGTTGATAGTAAGGTCTAAGAAACTTGCTAAGGAAGCTCGCAATGTGCATCGGTAGCACATCGAGCTCATCAGCTTTAAACACTAGTACTCATCCATATATTTACAAATGGCACTGTCACGCATGTGCATCTCACCTGACCCCTCCCCTCTTCTAAGACCACTCAGTGAATCGAAATTTCTCTGTAGATTCGCCAGCTCAGTAGATTTCGTTCCTGTGGCTCATCCGCTTAAGTTGCTCTGCTAGCCAGCAAACATGAACAAGTGCATCCATATTCAGCTGGAAACTTGATAATACGCGCATATTATTCTCGACACGGTCCCACTTATGATAAAACAACCATCAATGAGTGCAGGTATTTCAAACGTTAGGAAAAGTTTCTGGATAAATATCCAAAGTGCACCCATTTCTAACAAGATTTTTCAAAATATGTTCGCTTTTTTGCAGATGATATATTATTGGCATTTAGCGCTCCAGTAAGTTATATATGATGGTTAAATTTGCATATATGTAGGAACTCTTTCTTCTTATGCATCTCTTATATGCAAAATGCTCGCTAAGCATCAGCGAGCAAGACAAAGAGCAGAAATTGTCAGTATTGTGTCAATAGCCGGTTGAGGATGGTGGTGTGTGCGATTTGCCTAGCGACAAAGGAAGCGGTCGACATGCAAACGTTGTCATGCGCTCATACGTTCTGCAGGGAGTGCATGACGCATTGTACTGCTTCGCAACTATGTCCTGCACCTTTCTGCACGTACATTCGTCGGGTGAATGTTGTCATCGACGAGGCTGACGAGGTTAGTTGTTGATTTGCTCAACGACTCCGCTCATCCATAGCTATTTGTACGACAATGAAATTGAAGTGTTCGAAGAGGTGTTAAAAGAAGGGGAAAAAACCTTTTTAGAGGACAGAAAAACGCTGAATCTGCTGTAGCCTTTGACGACTAGGATCCAAATACGTTGAGAGGAAATACGGGTTGTAATTACTGCAGCATAAACATTGGAAAAGAAACATTCCAGCGGCTCAATCAGATTCTCACAAAAGATATTTTTGCTGCACTGATAATCTATCTAATAGTGCGCGATATGCAGCAATCATTGTTCATCTTCTCGTACTCTCAGAATGAGATTGGGAAATAAAGTCATGAACCACTTGGGCTCCCAAGATTTCTTGTTCGATTTCGTGAAGTGTATTTTCCTTAGGGTTCCGATGAGGGCCACCAAAAGGTCAAACTCGGCCCTAAATTGCCATCAATGCTGCAGCTTGAAGAACGACAGCGCTGTGATGGACGCAGAGGTTTGTAATTGCTGTATTTGTTCTTCCGTGAATTGACTCTGTAATATCAGGCTCATCTTGTTTTTCTAGCTGACCACCACCTCTGACGACATTGGTCCTTTTATATTTTGATATTGACTCAGCGGTGGAATATTCATATTGTACAGCTGTCAGCAAAATTATCCTTGAATGGACACACTTATGAAAGTGACTGTCTCGCATTTTTTGCTTCGAAAATACCGTAAAAAGTCAGTACAAAAATTTCTTAAAAGAGGCTGTCGCGAGTGGACTCGCTTTATTAAATCTTCCCGTGGCAATTTCTCTTTCAAAAGCAGAAACAGTTCTTTGTCGCCTCTGATGAGTACAATGCCTAAACTTGTATTTTTCCCTTTTCAGGTGCATTTGCATGCGTGAATGCAGCAAGAATGACTTTGAACGATTGTTGCCATCGTCTTTGCTTTGATTGTCTCAGCTCGAGAATTAAAACAGCCATCGCTGCGCGTATGTTTTTATTTGTGTACGCATCACGATGGAAACCGGAAATTAGCAATGATTGAAACTATAATATAATGGGAATGGAATTAAATGAAATGAATGGAACAACGGTTAAAGTGAAATGATAGTCAAAGAAGTGATATTGGCCTTGGTTGTGAGATAACTTTACATTATTATATCAATCAAGATGATCCGAGAAAAAAGCTGAGTGAATAGATCGCTGTAAAATTAATGCAGAAAGCAAGAGATAAAATTGATTCAAGCAAAAAACTAAGAAGGAAACATTTCGAAAGCTCAAATTTGTTTGATGATAGTTAGGCTATATTAAATATTCTTTGCAAAGATTAGTTTCAAAGCATTCTTTTGAGGGTCATTAATATGATATTGGCGATGTGCCACTCGACACTCTATGAACTAAATGGCTTAATGCACAACACCCACTTTATGTCTGTTGAAATGCTTTTTGCATAACTTTCTTCTAAAAAGTATTCGCTTCTAAAAATTCTTAATATCGCTCTACTTAGATAAAGTTATTTCTTATGGCCGTTGCCTCGCACTGAGAGCAGATTACAATTTCCGAAGGTGAAAGCAATTTTCGCTAAGAAAAATCAGCTAAATTTGTGGGGCAAAGGTTCCTTCGAGGAAGATGGAGAGGAGAATGTAACTATTGTGATGGGATGAATATAGTGAACGCTTGCAAATTAAGAAAGTCAAAATTACTTCCCTATGAAGTATCTGAAAACCAAATGAAATGAAAGTCATTTATGCGTCAGAGTGGCGCTTTGGAATTTTTCTATGAAAAAAGCATTGACTCGAATCTCATTTCAAGAATCTTAAGCAATTAAACGAGGCAATCTCATTACTTGCCGAAGGTCATAAGAATTTAAAGCAGTTCAATTTTGACTCGGTAATTTGTTAACGATTTAAATCACTCAATTTAGGTGGTTTTTCAATATTTCATAAATATGAACTAAAAAACTTTAGCAGAACTAAAAACTCTTTGCAAGACCTTCAAGAAAGTGAAATTAAAATACATTCTTTTCTAAGCTTATTTTATCAATGCAAATACATCGAATGGCATTTATAGATGAGCTACCTTATTGTCCAATTTTTCTCTGTGCAAATCGGTTAACGGCAAGTGAAATTGCAAAGGTGGCCGAGCGTGCTTCCAATATGCGAAAAATCTGTACTGATATTATCGAACGTGCTCCAGAAGCTTTACCAGAGGAACCACCGGTTCGTGACCAATAATTTTAAATGCATTTGTCTTTAAATTTTAGGTTCAAGCGCTGAAGGTACGGGAGAAACACTTGATATTTTGCTTTTTCTTAAGTATGTACACATTTGGTATTTTCACTATTCTTGATTTTCCTTGAAGGAATTGCTCGAAGATTTTTAAGTGAATTTTATATCATAATGGAACAGCACTATGGAGAAAATTTCAGTTTTGTTTTCATATTCTGCAACTATTACAGAAAAGTGCAAAATTTTCTTGACCAATATATGTCTCTGGCCCTCACGTTAGCATAAGTTGTGATGTTTTGCATCTCACTTCTAGCTTCATCCCCTTTAAGCTATTCATTATCAGTTTATCATAGTCTATCTTCTTTCCTTATGCAGTCAGTTATGGCGTTGTTTAGAACGACAGTTTATTCGACAAACAAATGTTGAGAGCATAAGCGGGTTGGATTACTGCAACATGAACATTCGAAAAGAAACATTCCAGCTGCTTTATCGAATTTCCAATACGGCATTGGCATCTTAACAAGAAAAGTCGGGATTAACTTATGATGCGTTTTGAAACTGGCAAACATCCTTCTTCTTCCTAGGCAAATGCCATTCTTCGTATAGCTTGACCCTTTACGTAGGCCACTTTCAAGCCATTTAACCGCTATACTTGAACCCTTGCGGTAATTTTCGAAAGACGTCGTTAGTTCTGATATTGGTTGTAGGGCAAGGATGAATGCTTACTGTACTCTTCGGTATACCATTCGGAGGGTACGGTGAGGCCGATTATATTCCCAACGGCGTGTACCATACTTGACATGGTTACCGCCATGATACAAGTACAGCATCTGAAAAAGTTCCGCACAGCCCACAACATCGGCGTTTTCATTAAGACAACTACAGGCGGTATGATTTCAGCCTTTCTAGTTTTAATGCGAACAAAAATCCCTTCCGTCTGCGATCAATCCGTTTGTGGCAAATATTGGCTTACAATAGCAATGAAAAATCAGTGCTATCGCTTTATTAGACAAGTTTGGAATTGTTGCAATGAAAAGTGTAGCAAATAATCATGGTATGTAAAAACCACTCGCTAAGAGTTTAGACCAGCAAAACCATCAGTGAAATTTTGAAAGCTTTAAAGTGAGCCGCATCGATATGAAACAAGCTACGTTAAGCTACATTATGAATAGTAGTAGTGACTCGCAAATGGCAGTAATCCACATATATTGATTAAGGGGATATAATGCGACCATAAAGCTTAACGAATATCGTTGCAATAATGCTTCAACTGAGATATGGTGAGGTGCACTTACCTTGCCCCGAATCTTTGCAATTAGGCGCATTTGGCATGGAACATCTGTTGATTCTAGAGAATGCTTATAGAAGGCAATAGAAATTTTAGTGGTGAGCAAAAAGTCTAAAAGACGTTTAATCGAGAAGATAAATATAGTTTGGTATCTGCTTGCATGCTCGAACTCGCGAACTTCCTTGTGGGCGATGCTTCATAACCGACAGGCCTTTATAATAAACCCGAGTTCTCTCATAAAATTCCTGTCTTATGAACCAACTGCAATAACTAAAATCAACAAAAAACGGTGAGCTGAGAATTAGGCTACCATCCCTTGAGAAAATCTGTTTAGAATAGGCTGAAAAAATAACTAACCTATACGAGTAAATCGCTAAAAAATAAAAAGAAAAAATAAAACCTGGAAAGGGAAACAAAACATGCAGATGGAGCCTTTTTGTGCGACCGATGTTTTCCTAAGCGCTTTGTTCGGACGCTGAAAACACAAAATTCGAGCATTCAAGAGAGCGTTCAATTATTGAAAGACTGCTGTGAAGTTTAATTTTAAGGGAAACCGAAATACGATCCTTTCGATGTGAAACTACTAAGCAAGAAGAAGATATGCGATGCGGAAATTCATGATGGGACGCATTTTGTGCTTGATGTCGATGGTGAGATCAAACAATCTTCAGAAAAATCATAAAGCATTACAAATAATTTCATGCTAGCAACCAAAGTGATAATTCCCACTCTTATCCATAAACACAATCTCATCACTTTCTTTGACACGCTTGCAAAATGTTTTGCATTCTAAATATCACTGCATATGTGAATTAATTTTTACAAAAATAAAAGGTGCCTTTAGCCTTACTGAAATTCAAATCGCGCTCATATTTATATTGCGGCATCTCTGGAGGTTTAAGAATGTTGCTTGGCTTGATAAACAAGATCAATTCTCCAGTCACTACTAGTGATGTTTCAAACTGAGGACTGCAAAGAAATCTCAGGGAATTAAGCGAATATGGTTAATGCTTCAAATCGCTTTCTTCTTCATTATAAGAAAGGTTTACACTTTGATTCCTTCACAAATCAAATAAGTTTTATGTTGAAATGTCATTTCTTTCTGCACTACTTTTGAAGCGTTAAATGTGACCTACTGCTGCTGCTGCTATAAACCTCACACTTTCCAGGTTATCTGTGTAGAAAAATGCTGGATTATTGCTCAGTTATCCTCACTATTGCTCCTTTTATTTCACTTATAATTAATGAAAAGTGGTGCTGTCAAATGTGATAACGTGCAAATAAAATATACTTTCATTTCTGCCATCGCTATTTGAAAAGGATGCAGTTTGCTGAATGCTCAGCTGAAAAAAAATTAAGCAAGCACTCTTAAGTTCGCAGTGGGACGGAGTATTGCCCACTTGTATCGGACATGGATATATTGACTCGCATAAGCATATCACCGTGGAGGGGGGGGAGGCACAAGTTACCTCAGGGTAAAAGAGTTGTTGAAAAGCTATGGAGTGAAATGTGAAACGATTTTCAAAAAAAAAAAATAAAGGTATTAAGCCATCTCATCAGTGACATGGAACACCTCTGGTCTATAGATGTCAACATTGCATTTCCACATTTGAAATGGACATGCGGGAGGCAACCACCTTCGGATAGGTGCTTGTAGCCTTAGTAGAATTTACAGATTGGAAAGGGAAAGACTGAAAAAGAAATAAGCGGTTCCGTTCAGCTTGCTAAAGGTCGGCGGGTCAATCACCAAAATTCATGGCAGTGGCTAAGAGTCCATTAGAAGTGCCCATCTACTGCCAAGCAAAGTATGGAATTACATCGACCGAGGCATAGATAAAAAATAAGAATGTTGTGGAAAAATAATAGTGCGTACTGCGTAGAGGATTGTTGTCACCTATGTCGTTGAGTGGTTGCATGTGAATAACGTCTATAATTCCCATCTAGCAATTCGGTTTTCTCCAACGCTTTCAAATAAGGAAAAGCTTTCTTAACATATATGCAGTGTCAAATCTCAGGAAAGAAATAATTTTATCTGGGGTTTACATTTGAAAATTTTAGGGGAGTGTAAATTATTCGATGGACCTGTACTGATTGCTCTCATCAGATTTAATCATTTGGCTGTGACGATGAAATAAAACCTCTTTCAAATTACTCTTTTCCCTTTCCCCTTCACCTTCAGCTGTAAACTTGCATAGATTGATAGGCGATTGGAAAAGAAATTTTTGCTTAATATCCCATGCAAAATGAACATCAATACACTTTGATGAAATCCTTCATTTCTTAATCAAACGGAGTTTGTTGCCCTCATAAAAATGCCAACAATAACGCAAAATTATTACTTCACTTGCGCATAGTCAAGCGAATACATAGATTTTTTTTAGTAATATTTCAATGATGTAATGATTCGAATTAGTGAAAATGTTTTTGGTTTTATATAATGAAGAAATTCAATTTTTGATTGTGATTTTATCAGATGAGAGGAGAGATGCACGAGGAAACATTTGTTTGTGGGTGTAATTTATTATGGAATTTCTATCTCCTCAACGCATCTTCACCATTAAACGTATTAAAAATGATGTAAGCTTTTATCGCGGCAGCTTCATTATATAACGTGAGTGGTTACTAGTGTTCATCCTCGAAAAATTTCTTTAAACGCCTCTGATTTGAGGGATTCTCAGTTTCGGGTTGGGATGCGACACCGATTTAAGTGGAATACTGACTTTATAAGCTTGTAGGCGTACCTGAGTCCTTCCTCCAACTCAGTTGGAGGGGAACTCGAAGCTCGGGGTTTCGAATTTAGGTTGTCGGATGGTTTGCGCTCATGCAGGTTACAAGGTAACCCTATAAATGGTGCATGGCGACTCAAAATTCTAATTCAGTGGAAATGAATGGTTGTTCGAAAAGGATGCTTCGCGTCAGTATTTAAGAGAGGGTAGCGAATAGGCGTCAGTCAACGCTATTCCTTAATAAGGTTATTTCAAAGACATAGCCTTGTCTAATCATTAATTGTGTTTTCTTTATTACTGCCAAACAATGGAAACATAACGGTGTGCGTTCATGTTCTCGTTCTATACTTAGTTCATCGATGCTGATCCGTTGACATCGCTAGGGGAAAGTGTAGATTATATCAGCTGTCTCAGTGCCATCCGCTCGACTAGCCTCACTTGTCTGTCGATCGTTGCGATCCGTCGGGTAAATACGACCTTCGCATGCCCATTCAATTACATCATCCATTTCCCGTCAACACTAAGCGAAGTTAAAGTTTTGCAAAGTTGTACTCATAACGTTGAGGTTGTTAACCTCGGCCAATAAAGACAATCAAATCAATTAAATGAGATAAAGAACGGTTTTATTTTATGTTCACAATTGCATCACATAAATTTCGATTAATTTTTTAAGATGATTCCTCAATGCATTTGCGAATCACTTTCGCTTAAAATCTTATATATTTTCTCAC
The DNA here is from genome assembly GCA_037389465.1 of Baylisascaris procyonis. NCBI lineage: Eukaryota > Metazoa > Nematoda > Chromadorea > Rhabditida > Ascarididae > Baylisascaris > Baylisascaris procyonis. The sequence continues at coordinate 1,284,360 of JAZARR010000221.1, forward strand.
AGAGCATAGTTGAAGAACTGAAATTTGCATCAATAACGAAAATAATAATTTTTATTTTCTCATTTAGCATATTGCAATGCTAGTTAGTTACCGGTTAGGTCATGCATTAGTATTCGTTAAAATTGTTGATAAACTGGATACGACAAAAAACGTCGCCTTTAAGAATGATACGATCATTAAGGTAGCAACCATAAGAATAATTTTCAAGGAATGAAGTGCAACTGAAATTGCAAGATTTGACCAAAATGGAGCAACGAAATTTTAGTTTTTGGCACAAACTTCCGTATTTCGCTTCATTATTTTTCGGTGTATGTTGCCCATACGGTAAGTATCCCACTGGAATTGAATGAGATAATCGGGACGCTATGTGGTAGCAAATATCTGAATGCCGAAAAACAAATACACGCGTAAAATTAGATGGAAAAAGCTTTCAAATTTAAAAATTGGCCACGCTATAACTGGAATAGGAATTGGCAACCGAATATCAAAAATTGCCCAATTTGAGTGATTCTGGAGCTGGTGCCATTAATATGTATACAAGTTGATTAAAGGAATTTTAATGCAGTTCCAGTTCACGTATGTGGCTCTTACCGCTTACATTTTACATCCCCTCTATTGAACGCGATGCACATCAGAAATATTTCATGAGAGAGGTCCACCGAATTGCAATTCTTGTGATATTCAGGTAACTCTACAATAAATTGGTGAATTTACACAAGTTAGAGCAATTGGAGTAATGATACTTCTTCATTGTTAGCTTATGCTGAGTTTGAAACATCGGAATCATCATCTGGAAATGGTCATTTTGTCACCGAGGAGAAGGCTGAAAGAGGACCGATAGTTTTTTTTCTCATTTGGAGTAGAAGGACAGGGATATAAGAGAGGGATGGGCAATGGATCAGCAGCTACTTCCATCAAAGGACCTTATATGGTCACCGTCCTCCGCTTTCTCCCCCTCCCCTCCACCTCCCCCAATACTTTGTAGAACGAACTATAATGTGTCATGAGCACAAAAGTAGCAGTACTTTACATGTGACAGATTATTGCAACTTCTCATAACTATTGCCAATAGTAGGTGGTGTTGTGCAAAAAACATTTTAAAGACGTTCAGTAAAGAGCCAAACAGATATTTGTCACTCTGTAATCTTGTGCGGAAATCGCATTGAAGAGAGCGCTGACCTTGGACGGCGGTTATGCGAAACGGCCGCAACTTTTAAGAATGTTTTTAATTGTTAACGCCATTCGTTACGTATTGTATGCTGGAATGTAGGCAGTTACCTCTATGCAAATTGTGTCTAATTGAAAGCTGTTAGGGGGTTAGTGACATCTTCACGTGAGCTCAATGCATAGAAACCAACATCATAGCCATTTACCTGAGATTTACCGTTCGTTCGGAGCGCAACTGACAATTCTACCTCACTTTCTCTCCCTCTCCCTTTCCCTTTTCCTTTCCCTTTTCCTTTTCCTTTTCCTTTCCCTTTCACTCTTCCTCTCCCTATCCCCTCTCCTCTCCTTTTGCTTTCCCTTCTCATTCTCTTTTCCCTCTCTCTTTCTTGTTGTATGTTTTCTTTTCGTGACTGCCTCACGATCCACATAGAGAATTTGCTTTTAGCACTTCCGTTGCTTTCATGCGAGCGCAATGATAAATTCCAAGACTCTACTGAAGCGGCAATCTTTTTGTGAAACGATAAAGCCAAAATATTTTATGCTACGATTCTAGTCTGAGATCAAGAAATATTAGCCCTCGGCACTTTCGAGGAGTATTTAGATAATCAGCTCTCTGATTCGATGTAAGCGAAATGCTGATCTATGATCGATAATTCAGGATTCCAGATCCTTCTCAATGAGAAAACGCAGATTTTATAAAATTTGTTTTGTTCATCTAACTGCGTAGAATATCGATTAATTTATAAAACATGGAAATCAACAGTAAAAAATGAAGTTGGCAATGTCGACTCCGCTTAGTAATCGGCAGTCGCTACAGAACTTAAGCAACCTAGAAAAGCGGAATGAAGAGAGATAAAAAGCGGGGCAGAAATTTAAAGTTTTGAAAGAAGTAACGTTAAATAGTTAAGGAACTATTACTCTCACAATACTTGATAGTGGACAGTATTGCGACAGAAATTGCAGCGACCGAGAGAGAGAAGAATCTTAGAACAATGCATCTTATTTTCTAAAACGTTTTATGATCATCTTCAAGAGTTTAATTGTTTTTCAGAAGGTTCAATAATGAGAAAATGTTAAAACTTTCAAAGGCACTGAGAAATGATATACAATGTGAACCGGATACAAATGAAATTTTTTTATAGGAAATCAACGCAGAAATTATCTTCCAGCTGACATTAAGCTACAAGAGCAGTCTTGAGTACATGAAGATAATATGAACTCAGTACTGTTATCACTCCTATTTTCTCGTTACTATGAGCATATGAACGTGCTTACTATAGTATCGGCGTTCGTAGTCTGACCTATCTTCTCGAAATCTATCTTAGTATGAAGTTTTCAAAGAATTAGCACAAGTTTTGCTCATTTAAATGAAACATTTTAAAATTCAGTTCACTCTCGGCCATTTCCATACATATATGAAAATATGCATATGCACGTTTTCGACAAATCTATCTATGTGTATGTCTATGTTATCCAGCTGGAATTTTATGCTAGAATATGCTAATATTGGAGATGCGCATGAAGAGAAATTTCATGTTTTCCTTTCTTGCTGGACAAACTAATATTTTTGAGAAAGCATTCGAAATATCGATTTCTTTTTTCATATTAATACAATTTATAATATTAATAGCAGATAAGAATGTAATCTTGATAGTATTTATTCAAATAAAGTAGTAAAGTGATTGTTGATTATAATTTCATTCCAATTGATTTTTTTCGTTTCGTTTCTCTTAAAAGAACTCACACGCAAAGCAAACAGAAATTTTTCATTAATTAGTTCGGTAATTTCATCACTTAATATATAAGAGAAATTCATAATAGGTGACACTACATTATCGCTACGTTTTTCATATGAAATTTATTTTTGCTAAAAGAGAATGCTCGCTAATAGAAATGAAGGGGGAATTTCACCCTAGTTTGGATTCGAGTGCTTTTGTTCAAGACGTGTTCATAAATTTCATAAGTTTTCAATCATTTCGTCGAAAAACCAAAAAAAGCCAACATATCACTTCTATAAATAAACAAAATCTTCATAAGCACTTTACGCAACTTCCACTTTATTTCACTCTTTCACTGCTATGAATTTTAGTTAAGAATTGTATCACCTATCAAATCTAACGCTACATACTCAACCTACATTATCGGAAGCAAAAACAGTAAACTTTCGAATCATTGACCGCATTGCTCAATTATTGGAAAATTTTACTCGTTATAATTTTTAGTCGAAATATGTGCGCTGTCGATTGTTTTCATTGATTTCATAGGCCATTAATTTTGGCATTGATTAGAAATTAAGAATTAATGATTTTGAGCCGGCAAATGTCCTGAGGTGACTTTAACATTGCAATTTGAAGTTTCGGCACTTGTATTAGCAGAAATCATGTACTGACGAAGAAGATATCAAAGATGCGCCGAAAACATTCGAAGATGGTCTTTTCGAATTTCTTTCACATGTTTGGTGTGCGCAACTAATCGGATGTTTCTCTCCTTTGTAGCAAAAGGGAAATTCCCAATTCTTTATAGTGCCTGTTTCCTCTCTCTCAGTATGCAGTACCTTAAAAGTTTTGTCCTTTGCAATAGGCTCCTTTCTGAACGAGAAAGGAGGGAAGGGGGCAGAAGAGAGGAGGTTGGAGAGGAAAGAGTATCGAGAAATGAGGGGTTGATGATGAAACGCTACTTGAGCAGCATCAGCAAGAGCAGCAATCAAGAAACATGGTCAAGGCCACTGATTATTGCTATTGCACTGAAGGAGTGCTCTTAAATATGATCAGATAACCACGTCAGCCAACGTGGAACAACAAACTATCTCAGAACGTTTATGAGTGTTGTCGCAAAAATCAGCAACTCCTAAAGACAGCTTTTGCACTTCAAAGAGAACACATCTGCGGAAAGCCAGCTCAAAATCATTAACACATCAAAGAGAACACGTTTGCAAATGAAACAGACATCTATCAGTTAATCAGAAACCACTACCAGCAAGTCTCTCTTATCGGTGTTATTTGAATGCGCTTTTAACATCTCCTTTTGTAACTTTTTTTGTTACAATAAACGCGTCGTGCATGCCTTTGTGTGCAATCGCCTGACCTTTACTACTTTCACTTTCAAATAGCAAAAGGTAGGACAAGCTTGATGGAATTATTGTATAACCTAGTGGAGATGACCTGTAGTATGGGTTAATCATCCAATCATTTCGGTTCCTAGTAACCCTCTTGTGCTTATAGGCGATATTAGATGCGAAGAAACCTGCATATCAGGCAAATTGTTTTGCAAAGTGAGCGTGAGGTAAAAATAAAATTTTGTTACTGAGCATTTCTATAACCTGCGCTACTGTTTTTGCAAGAGAAGTGCACACTGATCAATCACTGATTATTTTCTTAGCATATCATATACCAAACTGAGGTGAGTGGGTGAATCGCAAAAAGCACATATTAGATGGACTTTCTTGGTGAGTTCTTCCACTTTTTTCTGCAGCGAAGGAAACCAAAGAATGGCGTCAATTATCCACATTTTGCTTGTTTCCGATATAAATGCTGTTTTTTAGCATAGTGTGACTAAAGTGAACCATTTAAAACACTGGTTAGTATCACCAAACTTAGGTAAACAGGTGTATTAGCTGCTTACCTGCTGCGTTTCGGCTCTTGCTTTCCATAATCTGAGTGAATGGCTAACTTCCTTTAAAATATGCAACGATCTTGATCAACAAAAGGAGGTCAAGTGTCCCATTTCTTATCAATGATCAATCCTATTGCCTTTATTGCCTTTAATATCAACTTGAATTATAAGCTGTACTGCAGTAGAGCATTTTCACACTAATTCACCACTTGGGACACCTTTCATCAGCATACCTCGACGGATGATTGTTCTCTTTCAACACTGAAGGTGCAACAATGAAATAACACTGTGATATATGCTGCGAGGTCGATTAGTGATAAATCAACTCCCTACATATTTCAGCTTGAACTCGTTTCCGTGTGTACGACGATGTAATTTGAGGGGATTTGTGTTAGTTAACGTTGTGAGAATCAAGCAGTTGAGGTAACACAGATTTTATACAAATCACTGTAACCTTTAAAATTCGACTGTTGCAAGTATAGTTTTCACATAGAACTCTAATCTTCTTAAAGCATCTCTATACAATGCAAATGTACCGTGAAACATAAACGAGTTTGTGCTTTCTTTATAATTTCCTATTTTTTGTTTCACATAAATTATATGTACAAATATGTTTACATCAATGCTCTTACGGTGGATAAATTGTTTGACAACTGTGCGGTGATTTTGCAAAAAAAAAAAAAAAAAATTCAACTGGCGATGGCAATCGAATAAAAAATTGAAGTCAATGGTATTATATCTTCAGTTGTATTTTCCACTGACAGCGAGAAGTGACAGATCGGTTGGTATATCGCCGATAAGACCGAACCAAAAGATTTCGATGATGAATGCGAAAAAACATCCAATTCCAAATGATAACTACGAAAAAATTCCAAGAAAATATTTTCAATAATGCAAACCGGATTATGTAAAACGAAGGCTGCTTGGTGTTTCTTGTAGTACGGCTCTCTTCTCATCCTTTTTCAACCTTATTGTCTCTTGCTACTACATAGAACAGTTCCTTAGATCCGTAAGAATTCGCCGGACTCCGTTAGTTGCAATTGATGATTTTTTGCTTTGCACTTGAATAAAAAGCAGATACGCAGTTAACAGTGAATTACACAAATAAATATAAGTAGCGATAATCAGAAACTTGTACATACAAAACTACAGAAAATAAAAGTACGGAAAATGACGTCTCCAGAGCAACTGGTTCATGTTGCCGCAAGGTGAGTAGGTACTGCAGCATTTGGCGAAACACTAGGAAATGAGACGCCAACGAAATTTGGGCAGTTCGTGACATCACTTAGCAAAAGTCGGTTCCCAAATCAAAAAGACTTCCTTAGATCAAGTTCCCAAATGAACTGGCAGTTTGAATGAAACACCAGTACAACCGTGCAGAAGGGCGATCATTGCAATCCGGAGAGTCTGTGCGCACATATCGGCTGTGTTGCTCACTGAGAACGTTTCATAAAAGAAAGTGAAATGCGCAATGACCAGCCACCACCTTGCAATGAAGTTTCGAAAGTTCAACGCTCAAAACAACCGATTTGAGTGATTTAAATCGTTTTGTTGGAGGAAGCGCGCCATTCAAACGTAACCTCTCACATCACATAAGATTTAAATTCCACGCTTCTCAATCGGCTTGAAGTTTTAATCGATTCCCCTTCGCACATCCGCTGATCGATGCAAATATTTTCGCCATTTTTTGCGAACATTTTTTTCAAATTTCGCACGTGTATATGCTGCGTGTGTTTGTGTGTAGGCGAATCTTTATTGCCTCTATATTTGTGTACTACATTTTAATGTTTGGCAGTTTCAATTCATGGATATGATGGCAATTCATAGGATTATGAAGATATCGTCGACATTATGGGTTAATTAAATCCGTTTTCTTTTCATTTGATCATATTGGGGAAGGATATCAGAAGATGCCATTAAATATGTATGTTCAGATTTATTCACAACACCTGTGGCGTGATAAAAAGCGAATCTTTGCTTAAGAATTTGTGATATCAATTAATTACTTCGTTAAAAATATGATTTAAATGACCAAATGTTTTCAAGATTATTTGTGCAAAGGTCGATTTGATTGCTTAGGGACTTAAAAGTTTAAACCGCATCAAACCATTTATTATGCTTTCCCAGTTGCTTTCTTCCTATATACTCAATTTAGAGTGAAGAGTTGCATAAGAGATACGTAACGTTGCAGACACGACTTCATCTTAATGCAGACAATGTGTGCATCATGTTACTTTATAGCTTACTATGATCAGTGTGAAAAATGTTAAGTATGTTATTACCCGCCTCCCCTCGGACATCCTAAATTTTATATATCATTACTGTGGTAAAATATAATCTTTGATGTATTTATATCTAGTCAGGAAGATTACTGCTGTTACACCGGTGACGCATCATGTCATAGCAATGCAATATTGAGTCTGTCGTGACATGCTCAGACGGGGTCCGAGCTATATTTTAGTAACCACCGGCTTGTCAGATTTCATGTGATAAACCACGTGTTTTATCATTTTTGGAAATTGCCGAGTCTCGAAAATAAGGTGCTGCTTACAATATGAGGAAATATTTGGAGAAATCAAACATGTGCAGGCTGAATGATATCAACCGCGTCCAAAGTTTCCCACACAACCATCTGCGCTTGTTCTCGGCATGTGAGTCATGTAGAGAGGAGGGGAAAGGAGGCAAAGAAGGAGGAAATTTTCGTCCAAACCAAGGTGCTACCCTAAAAGTGGAGGTGAGCGCAGTATTCGAAGTTTTGCAAACTTTTCAACTCAAACAAGTTCATTCGATTCGTACTATCCAGATATGCTCTACTTGCGTTATCTTTCTCTTTCCGATCTCTCTTTCTAGAACATAGCAGTTTCAAAAGCTTACTTGCTAGAGGCATTAGGTTATGCTTTAAATTATAAATTGAACTTATAATTTTCCCCGGCATCCATTGATCGCACGGCCAGTCATTACGGTACTGCTTAAGACAAGGTTGTTAAATGTTGTGCTTGATTCAGGAATTTATCTCTCAATGTGCTGGACTGAATAAGCAGCAATGGTATTTCGAATAGCTGTCTTGTGCATTTTTACAACATCACGAGGCGCCTTGTAGTTTTGGCCTTTGGTATTCACGTCTTTATGATTATGCCTTATGCATGTCTTGATGAGTGCGTTATACCGTCACCGCGCATGTGCGTGTATACCGTCATGTTATATCGAATTGGCCACTTGGAAGGTGACATCAATGAAATTTGGACATGTCCATTATTCTAGAATAAACAGATGGCATACCAAAATATTCACACCACTGTGCACGATTGTTTAAATATTATTAAAATTGGATGTGACGCAATCAGTGTGTCAGTTTTTCGAATTCTTCAAAACTATTTCATTGAATTGACTATATATAGCAGCTTTTTATTAAGCCCTGCAAAATCGAATCACAGATATAAGGTGAGGGATGCTGGAGGAAGACGATGGGACTAAAGGTGTCATCTTCTGAAAATGCCTTTAAGTTTCGGAGTCCCCATCGTTTCGGAACTGGAGCGACGATTTTGTTTGGAGGGTCGGTGAAAGGGCGTGGTTAGGGCTGAGCAACTTTGAAGAAACAGCATTCCAGTTTGAGGAACAACAATTTTGAGAAAATAAAGAAAAAAATGGGAAAGAAAGAAACAACTGTTTTGAGGGATATTCAAACCTGAGAATATCATCTCGGAACCGTGCGCCAAACGGAAGGGTTGGGTGATGTCATCTCATGGGCTAATGGAGCAATACAGCTTATGTCGCTTCTTTTCCCATTTGTCTCGTGAGTTCACACACGTTTTCATCCATATTTACTGACAAATTCCGGTCCAAACGGGAATTATGTGAAAATATCTGCTAAAATTTAGACTTTGTTTTTTTGACGGTATAACATCTCGCTTGATTACGAAACGATTTAGGCGAGAAATAATTGTGCTCGATAATGATCTTATTAGTTTCAATGATAAATGGACATTTCATTTAATTACCTATTTGAAATTTCTTTAAGAGCAAAGGTTGTATAAATATTTCGTTGTTAGTAATCTCAAAATATTGGTCAGTTACCCTTAAAAAAGGCATTGGGAATGTTTGTGTAGTGAAGAAGACATGCTTTGGGGTGAACGTATCAACGAAGCGTCCACGTAAATGGGATGGCACTGAAGGACATCACTTGTGAGATTTTCCGCATAAGTGCTCTCATATTTGTTTACTCTATCCATTACTAAATAATGTACTCAATTGCCAACGAATTGCCACTTGTTTTCTGGCCCATATAGCCATTATGCTGAAATTCTACTCATTATTTAGAGATGCTATGTGAACCTTTATTGTGTGTAGCTATCATAGTTCGATGCATCGGCAGATATGAAATATGCCAGTGATGAGGGGAGGGGTGAAGGCAAAAAGAAAGGTTGGGGAGGGGAAAGGGAATGGGAATGGATGGACGAAAGGAGCTTCGACAGTGTGACAGATGCATCAGCCAATCAAGAAATGAAGCGCATTGAAATATTTGAAATAGTGACAGATGCACTAGCCATTTGACTGCTTTATTATTTCCGCTTACTAACGGTGGGATGAAATTCCTTTTCTTTCAATAATCAAATTTCTTTCTTTCCACTTTTCAAATTCCTTTTCTTTCTTTCTTTCAATACCGCAAATGTTTCTCAATTTTACGAAATCTTCAAGAGGCTATGCAATAATAGCGAACAATATCACGCACTCAACCAGAAGAACGTTGAAAAATAACCGAATTGCAGTATTGTGTTGTTTATTAAATGTTGAAAAAGCACAGCTTTACTAGATGTTATTCTTCAAAAACGTGAGGACACTGCAAACACTGCTTCTACGCATAGAGATCGGTGAATTTTGTTACTATAATATGTTCGTTTTGCTCATTTTCAACAGATATCATCATTCTTGTAACACCTCAGCAGATGCGCGTTTAATGACCTCAAAGACAGCATATACGACATGTTGAGGAAACCTTCGATATGCATGCACTGGTGATGTGCAAAATATGCCTATTACAAGGAAAAAAATGTGCCGAAGCGTTGCAAGGAAGCCGATGCTGTACATCGTGTTTGCATTACATCGGCCAGCGCGCATTGATATGCCTCGAGATGACTATTCAGTAATTCAGATCATTATGACCAAAATCTTTTTTGCATGTCGAATGTTCGTGGAAGTCTTGGATGCCCCTAGAAAGTTAGACAACATTGGAGCGAAAATATTTTAAGATGATTTTAAGTGATGAATTCACTTCAAAAAAACAAAAACAAAAACAAAGTAATGACAAAGCTTCGTTCGTCCTGCTTCAGTAGTTTCCGACAAGAAATTAGCGTTATAAAATTGCATGCGGACACACACACACACGCACACAAATAAACACATACACACGGACTCATGATGAGCATATACACACGCTTGCATGCATATACACATAAGAAAAGAGACACGACTTGCACAGACACAAACGCACACATGCCACACATCAGACACATGCGTATTCGCATATGAACGATGTTAAAGTAATGCACTCTTTGCAAGGGCATATAATTGACGTATGAGAAACCCTCAGTTCGGCGATGTAAAATATACTGCAGATCATCTTGCTCAGAATCTAAGTATCCTCCGTGACGATGAAAAATTAATTGCAGAAATTTTTTTGCAATATCTGATTTAACAGATTGATGCAAAAGGCCCACTATTTCTAAGCTGTACACATATCAGCTCTCTTCGTTTCCGATTGTTTCGGAGAGGAAAACATTGAAAATGGATTTAGCTGGACGAACAATATATTTCCGGTATCTGTTGTGATTTTTTCATCTCACTTCATTCCCTGCAAGGAGAGTGGCGAGCGATCAAGGGACATATGAAATTTGCAATTCAAATTTCACTGCTGCAAGCAGTCAATGGGATATAAAAATGTTTTTACCCAAAATTGTGCACGCAGCCGTTCGAGTAAGAAAAATCGCATTCATTATGGCCTATTTGATTGATGGAATTGCAAAAGTGCTTGTTATGGTTACCTTACTAAAGCGCTTCCATATTTTTACAAGAGTAACTCCTCCTCCAAGCCGCTTCTTCCTTCTCGCCACTTTTTCCTATTAATGCAAAATATTTCATTCGCAAGGAGGACTTTTATAAGCCTGAGAACGTTTATACCAGGATAAATACGGAGGCACCGCGTCTTTTCGCAGATGCGAGGGAACATTGTTCTCTCCTCCCCGACTTGTTGCACCCGTCTGCATGGTCCAGATGATGGGCGGCAAGGAGGTTAATAGTCGGCTGAAAACTTCGTGATGGAATAAAAGAGCTTTAGGAGCACTCTTACTCCATACAATGCATCCTATTGATTAGGGCATAATTCATGGCAGTCCTCTTGTTTCCATTCTCGATGCATTAGCAAACTTCAAAATTCTTAATAACACAAATTTCAGGTCTGATTTCTTTTGCATATTTCTTAAGGTTCCTACGTGATATTCAGTATCGAGTCATAATCATTTTCGTATTGTAATCACTTCACTCATTAAAACAACGTGAATTTTTTCAACAACATTTTCCACTCCTCTCATTCCACATTGCTAATGAAATGTTTTCATTGTAATAAATTAGTTTTGTTGTGAACTATTCGGTAAACATTACTCAGCAATGAAAATTCATTCAAGGTCAACCACTTTATATTTCCTCTATCCAAATTTAAGAAACTTTCATTCACCCAAAAATTAAAAAACTTCAAAGAAACAGATTGTTGATCGTTTTCAGTTGATAATAGGATGTTAAGTTTTGCGTTATGAAAAGAAGCGAATGCCCTCATCGCTAGACTCACTCATCCGATAGCTGTGCCAAGAGAACTTCCTACCGCGTATAATGGCATTTTTTCTTTGTGTGAATGCTAAATCGAACATCTGAGGGAAAAAATCACAACACATCGATTGCCATGCGATTGGAACGGCGGCCGGTCGGTGGGTCGGTCGGTCAGTTGGATTGTTTCGAGAGGGGAGGGACAAACGGCAATGATCGCTCACCTTTTTGAGGTCTAGGTCGTGAGTGGCTCACTTCTTGCTTGCCCTCCATTTATTTTTGTCACATATAAATAAGCACACACCACGCTATCTGCGAACAGTTCCATCAGCTTCAATAACCCTTCTGATCAACGTTCATCATTTAACGTATACAAACTCTGGCATCATAGATTCTATCTGAGGTTATTTTCTTTTTACATTCCCCTCTAGAGACGTGAACTTCGTCTTTACCCCTCATTATCAGCAATATTATGCTGCACCTTCGTATGGATCCTTTTTTCGAGCATCATAATTTTATCAATGTTCTGAAATGGGAGAGAAATCTGTTCATTTTACGTCAAAAATTTTCACAGAATGCCCGTCGATGACACTTTAGGCTAAGATAGAATTCATCCAGACATACAACAATAAACGAAACGAGTTGTATATTCTTGAAAGCATATTGTTAAATAAGTAGGTCCTTCATTTGTCGTTATTTTAAAAATCAAAGTCTAATCCACTTCTTATATATATATATATATATATATATATATATATATATATATATATATATATATATATATATATATGCTGGTCAAGTTTTCTGTTTCTGAGGAATCTCTCTGCCAGTCGTTTGCTCCGAATAGAATTATTATACCTTTCAGCGATGAGATAATAATATTGTGTCGCTCTAGCACTTCACGTTAATACTGTAGACGCCCATTGAACATTTATAAGTATTCCGATCAGAAAGAGATTTTCCGAATTTCTTTCCTTTTGCCTTCAACAACAGGTGATTTGGATCGCAATGGCGGAAGTTAGCTGGGCTACTAAGCCTTTGAGGTTGCTGATTGTCGATTTTAGTGTTAGCTCATCCTAAACGGTGAGTTTCATATTTATTATCGAACACATCTACTTTCTTATGCTTATTTGCGCTTTAGAATACATATTGTTAACTACATAAAGTATCATACTTGAATAATTTACTTAATGAGATTTTGAATAAGTAATATCCCTTAAATTTTAAAAATTTGCACTTTTTGCGGGAAGTGGTACAGAAAAATAATTTATTTTTTTGCCAGGTGTCGGTATTGAATGTCTTCTAAAGCAATTCCTTAGCATGTTGCAAACGTGTAAAATCGAAATCAAGGGCGCTTATTAAGGATAAGGCCACTTCGCCTCCTTTTTCCTCTCCTTTTCCTGCCCTCCTATCCTTCTCTTGAGTCTTGCTATTCTTTCTCCTCATGGATTTGATATGCGCATCCATGATCATTGTTAAGCGTGTTTAGAACTAGCTATATGAATGCCACTGAAGCCTAGGTACGATTCGAATATACTTTCCAACAAAACAGTGAGTTATTCAAATTTTCGAGACTGTGGAGCGATTCCGCATCCAGTTTGCCAGAACTCATTAAAATTTACTCACTATTTACGCTGTGAAAAGCCTATAAAATAAGACCCTGAAAATATCCCGTTACACACTGCTCACATTCCTCACAACGCTGCATCACTCCTCTCCTCACCTCACTCCATTCCTCACCAATAAAGATGTGTTGCGAGGAATCGCAATGCCAGTGCCACAACAATGTTGGTTAGTTGCTTTAATTAACATCATTTAACTTTCACAGATCACTTAACAGTGTTAAATCTGTAGAAATTCATTAGAGGGACATTTCTTCGATAAAAATTGACATAAGAAAATCCTCTCTCTTTCACAGATTCTAGGGGAATATGAAGAAGGGCTTCAGAGTTTTTTCTCTTCATTCTTTCCTAGAAATAAACGATTCGACTCAGAAATCATTTCTTCTCAAGTCGTAGTTAAGGAAAAATCATACGATAGTTTTCTCGTTGTTTCATATTCTCATCAAAACAAGTTGGTTTTTCTGCTTTTTTATAAAGTGAAAAAAGCCTCATGGTCGACGTATGAATGTCTATATGCACACATGTATGAGTACATTTATATTGAATCTCATCTAGCAGCAATATATATTAGCTAAAGACTCTCGAAGAGAAAAGAAACTCTATTTAAGGCGGTTATTTATAGAGCATAGTTTATTAGTTTTTGATAAAAGAAAGGAAGCGAGCAAAACTCGAGCTTGAAACTTCGAAAGAAAACTGCGGAATGAGAATTTTCTGTAGAAAATCTAACTATTCAGTCCGACTTTTTGCTCGTATGCTATCATCCAAAAAATATAGAGATATCTGCAGCTTTAGCCACTCACCGTTGCTTTCACATCCCTCCACCAAATATCCATTCAGCACGAACAGCCTCGATGCTCGCTATACATAGTGCACAAACGGAAATCATATCGCAGAATTTACTTCAACATTTCTCTAAATGCGCTCTATGCACTTAGCATTTAAAAATTATTGCGCTTACAAATATTAATATCTTCTAAGCTCACCGTGAAAAGATAATGCCTACGCTTATATGAGCGTAAATACGGTATATGTTTGCATGCCCATCTGTGTGTAAGCTTAAACTCGGGGAACTACTAAAGCAAGAGCTGAGAAACTTGGTGGCTTCATTCATTCCATGCTGAACCCTAGTGCATACTTCCGTATCGCTCCATTAGCTCCGATGGAGTCGCTTGATCGAAACATACACGGTGCGCCTACACCCTCATTGTGTTACTTCACGAGAAGTGAGAGCCAAGACTACTATCTCAGCCATTTTCTCCTCCCTAGCTCTCATTTAGGATTAGGGAAGAGGGAAGCTAGGATGGAATTCTCCTCGGCATCAAATAATTGCTCCCGTTATCACCAAAATGGATCCCCTCTTTCTCTTTTTATCTATTTTTCGCCCTTCTTTATTCTACCACAGCCGCCCTTCGCTAAGCTACTTTGTAAATGATAAAAAATTTGCCGCTGCAATATTTTGAAAAAGATTCGTTTGATTGCTTCACATCCTTTTAACAAGCCCAAAAATATTACATTTTGCAGACATGAAACAGTTTACATTTCGCTTTCGCGTTCGGAATTGCGAAGTGGAGAGGAAGGCTAGCGTTTCCATTTCCTCCCCTATTCCAGTCTCCCTCCTCCTTATTGCTGCCTTGCCACCAATCTTCCGCTTCCCTTCTCCTTCATAAGATTTATATCGAGAGGTGATACACACAGAGGTCAAATTGACTTGTTGATGAACGATATTGCACGTTTTGTTTTCCTATCGTGTGAAATGAAAAAACTGAAGATATATCACCTCATTTAAGAGGAAATGAAAAGAGAAAGTGGGCTAAGCAAGGAATTTGTTATTGAAGAAGCGTGATTGGATTGGAATCCCTTTCGACGGTGAGCAATCGCGAAGTTCGGCCATAAGGTCATCGTAAAGAAATGCGAAAATGTGAACTGTTTTGGTCAAAGCCCTTCCATATCGAAACATGAATCAGAAGGAAAACTTTTTCTTCGATGAAAGAGAAAGGAAAACATTTAAACACATCTCTTCTGATACAATGAAACAAGAAAAATTTCTATTTACTGTACTCCGAGGTTAAGAAGTAAGCTGATAGTAAAGCTCTGATATATCTGTAATAGTAATAAATGAATTAATAATTTTGGGGAGAATTTCAGTCATTAAAACTAAAGGTCTGAATAAAATAGCCGAAAGAAGATAATAATTTTCTTGAAGAAATAGATATATTCCTCTCGAAATTGTTGTGGAACAGAACGATTCTCGGTAATTTTTTAATATTACTGTTGGACGTAAAAATATATCAGCTCTATCGCTTCATGTTAGACCGAAGTATAACGCTTTTTGCTTGAAAGGGAATGATTAGATGGTAGAAGCTAGACGTCGATGAGAAAGATCGATGCTTATTTGTTAGGCGGATCACACAGTGAGTAATTTGGAACGCGATACATCGACGATTCCAGCGCAAAACAACTGCTGCTGAGCCGAAGAAGAAGCAGATTTCTGCTAGGAAGGCAGTTGCGATTGCGGCGCAATTTCTGCTTGATGAGCAGGAACGGATCGGGGAGAGGGAAAAGACAGAGGAACCTCCGTGAAAAATCAGGCAGTTGCGCCCCGTTGGGTTTACCTGGCGAATGATGAACGAAGTCCTCCTTGCATGTGCCTTTAACCATCAATCATTTTATAAACCCCCTCGTCTTCTACCTTCTACCTAGACATTTTATATTTCATTTGTTTGCACAATCTTCGATTTTCGCATTAAAATATATAAATTCATCCAATGGCACACTCATAAGATGCACATTATGACTAAAGGTTTGTAGAGATCGAATCGAGCGAGTGTCGCCATTGGTTTTTATCGTTGGAAAGCAAAAGGTTGCGAATTTTTTGCTGTCGTTCATTCTTCGCTGTAATAATTTCCTTCGAAACGTTACCAACTTTTTTGAATTCTCTCCGATTCACTGAAATCTTTCTGTAATTCAAAACCGATTTTTTTTTCCATTTTCCGTCATTAGTCCATAAATCTCACTTAACGGAGCTGAATAAGCGCAAAATTCAACAGAGTTGTGACGCAGAAGTTATAATAATGAAGCAAAAGTAAGGCACCATGAAGCGATATTATATATTGATCAGAACTCCACATCGTTTGTAGTGAGCATCTGGTAGTTAAGAGTGCTTTGAAAGCCGCCAATATAGCTTGTGACGTTCAACGAGAGGAAATGCCTGTCAGTAAAAAAAACTGTTCATGCCAATATCATTTTCACCGTATGTGCGGACGTTTTTTAATCGATGATAAGCAAAATTTAAGAGTGAAGGAAGAAAGATGTTTGAAAAGGTGAATAAAAGTATGTGTAACTAATTTCGCCATAACGGGCAACAGAATTTGGCTAAATTCGAGCGAGAATTTCCTCAGCGTTCTTCGCACACCGCCGATACACCCGATTATGCCATTTTATCAGCATTGCCTATTGGTGAACAAATAATTGCTTAGAAGAACTTTTGAGATGCCGGATGAGAGTATGAAAAGCTTTGCAATTCGCCTGGTGAGTTGATCTTAATTTCAGAGTGCATTCAAGTGTAGCAGAAAGAAATAAATTTGAAATTTTCGACATCGCTATGAGAAGCACAGAAAAACGAAACACGAATGATCGTTATAATTACGCTTGAATGCATATGTCCTTCAAATTTATTAGCAAAGAACACCGCTCAATTTCCCGCCAACAAAACTTTGAATTTCGCAACGAATCGAAATAACCATACCATATACTTACTCATCGGTCGTTTATATGAGGGTAGTTTTAAGTTTACTTCTCCTCCGAATTTTTCTGCACTTTTTGATCTATATTTTATTGATATCAAGTTTGCTTACTATCTTCACCAACCATGAACGGTTTCATCTCATTCTCAATTACTTCCACCCGCTATACACATCTACTGCAGAGAATAGCAAATTTTTATTCTATTTCTCCACTCTGACCTATCGTAATTTAGGGACGGGTTGATGGGCTCGACATAAATGGGCTAAAAATTGACAAAGTGAAGTTCGTAAACTGCCTTCTCGCAATTGAGGGATTATAACACCCACAGCATCGTTTATCCATTAGACTGTCTATGCTCGCCATCTAACGGATCTTCTTTAACTGAGGAATCATTTCATAGACAGCACTGTTAGGGCTTTGCTTGTGCAGCTAATATCACTTCAGTCTATGCATTCCATATGCATAAACCATTCACGTTTTCTTGATTGCTAACATCCGATTGATGCTAACATCCGATTGATTTCTTTTTTTCCTTGTTAGCTTTTTATATTTCAGTGGTGAATTTTCGTCCAACTCGAAATGAAAAGTAATTCTGCGGCGTTTCGCAGGTAGGTAAGTAGCTTTTCTCAATGAAATTCAATGAAATATTCACCGAAATTGTTTGTTAGAATGAGGCGATGCGTGTTCTGATTTCACGGCCAAAAGCGCCATCAACAAGCAATAAAAGTTGTTCGGCGATACCAAAAGCGTCCATCGGTCAGCGACCCTTTCCACTTTCTGGTTCTTCGCACTTTCTTTACGGTTTCACTTTTCTCATTCATTTCTATCATGTTTATCTTTTAGATAACATCGATGACTCTACTGCAATGAATACTCAGTTTTCACTTATTTATAAATACAGAGTTTTAGATTTGTGTTTGAGGCAGTCTTCAAAATATTTCCCAAATTGTTTTATATAACAACATATTTTCATGGATGATTCATATGTGCTGAGGGAAGCGTTTCAGGTTGTAGGAGATGGGAACTAACTATGTTCACGTAGTTGTAAGAAACCACCATTGATTTGTATCTAACGTTGTAATACATTGCATTTGGTTTATTGCTTAGGGTATTGCAAAGTGTCTTATTTCTGAGGTTGCATAATACTGTAAGTTGGCTTAGATCTGAAACAATAGAAGATTGCAGCCTGATTCTGAAAAAATGAAGAACTTTCGCTCGTAGAGCAAGCAGTAAGTGTTGCACCATTTAAATGATTTCGAAGGAAAACAATGCGGTATTGGGCTGAAATCATAAGCGTTTATTTGCGCATTCACTGACAAGCGCTTTCAACTAGGCTGTGATTGTGCGTTAGGTAAATACTTTCACCACTTCTCATAGGCAGACTATTCTAAAGTTTTTTTAATTACATCGGTGCTAAATAATAACCGTATATTATGATCCTACTGCAAACAGATGCGCTAAGGAGCTGGAATAATTGACTTCCCAGGCTTTGTCTGAAGCTTAGACGAAGCAACGCTACGATGTTCCGATTTAATTTCAACGATATTTGTTATGTTTGCGCTGTTTTCTCTATTATGCTAGATTGCACAATCTTTCAAACACCTCAAAATTTGCCAAATATGTTTGTTACCAGTAAAGCAATCGGCCAACACACTCAAGTGAAATGGTGTTAACACCACTTTCTCTCCATTTTTTTTTTCATCGATATTTTTTGCTTTCATAAAGAAAAATCGAGTGATTAAGAATGTGCGATGTGCAACGTTTCGTTAATATCAGCAAATGCAATTGCCCCTGTCTCATTGACAACGTCATTGTCACCTTGAACCCTTTTCGTTTGTTTGCATCACCACGAGAAAGTGACGGGCATTTCCACGTCATAAATCCGAGCGGTGATTACTTGTAACAGTGAGAGGTCGAAGTGCGCTCTCTTCATTACTATTCTTCGCTCATCTAAAAACCCTTAGCATAAAATCCGACAAGGATCCTTTTTTTCAGAAGCATCAACACAGTCGTTCCAAATTCTGCACCGTATGCGCTACATTTCCTAGCTTACAATCGCTATTATCGTCGTTGTTGCTAATTCTTTCTAATAGGATGGCTGAATATCTACTTTGGAAAACCATAGCGATACGATGATGGCAAATTTGCAGTTATACGCATGGAGCGCATTTTGTGCCGTATATTTTTATCACATTACAAATTCGAAAATTGGCGAAAATTTCATAAGAAATTTGTCATTCAGCGTCGAATGAAAATTTTTTATATCTGTTCTGACATATTTGTAGCGTATGAAAATAATGATATTTTATTGGGAAGTTGGAGATAAGAAGAAGCACAATGGAACCGTTGCTTTATTTCAAAGTGATTGGTTGGTTGAATTTCTTTTGCTAACAATATTTCTTTTATGTATTTGCAAATTTATGTTCAGCAACTCCCATTGGAGACTCAAAACACGGAATTGCAGTTCTGTCAAGCGGATGACTCTGTTATGGCCATATGAGAGGGGCAATAGAGGCTTAAAATTTTCCCTAACAAAAAGAAGGAGACATCAGATATCCACCTTATTGTTTTGCTGCATTTTTTTAGTTTTCCTCATGCTCGTAATGCTGCCGCTTAAAGTGTTAATTAACTTAAGCGTGACCTAATTATTGCATTGAGTTGGCTGTCGATTAAACGGGTTGCCCGATTACGCTAAATTCAGATAGAAATTGACGAACTGCTCACAACAATTATCATACTTCAACACTTTAACACCTTAGAGGATGAACTTTAAATTAGCTGAATTCCACTCGGCACTGTTGAAAAGTGAACGAGAGCACAGGTCACACACAAACTTTCACCTTTGAATAGCGTGCACCGCTAATTCGATGAAAATTCAGAGGAGATTGTCTTCAATTCCATTGCCGTCGGATCGGAAGCGTTTGATTGGCAAAAACTTTCACTAGATTGGAGTTGAAAATATTTCACCGATAAACTGCTGCATGAGAAATATGTAAATATTCTTAGGTAATATAGTTAGGACACCAATTCAGTGGCAGTTTTCTGTCGCCAAAATCCATATTTACTGATCGCCGTCAATAACTATATATATATATATATATATATATATATATATATATATATATATATATATATATATATATATATATATATCAGAGAATTGCTGCTGACTACACAAATCAATCACAAAACGCTATACAATATTTGTTATGAATCATCCATTTGCTGTTTTGGTGATAGCGTATTTAGAAGGAAAAGTTAATTAGTTTTTTGCGTAAAAGTGCTTCAAAGTACTCAAGCACTAGAATGCCGCCGAACGGAAACCATGAAAATGAAGGGGATGTCGTATGCTAAATTTGGATTTCTAATATTCGTTCTGAGAGGGAGGAAGGAGGTGAGAAGTGAGAGGTGGAATGGTTGTGTTCATAGCCATGACGGGTACGTATTTGCAGCCTCCAGCAATGAGATGATCAGTTGGTTGCTATAGTTGCTTAAAGTATTTGAAATGTCATCATATGTCATTATGTGTTGTTGAACATTGTTCGTGATTATCTTCTGACAATCATCGCATTAGAGAGATTCATTTGACATTTACCATCTTCAAAGGTTATCGGCGTAATGCACCGGTGCTTGCACTTAAGTTCAGCGCAACGTTTGCTCTCAATGAAACACTCATTCGTTATATGGATTCCAATTCGAAGTGGTTTCTTCTAATATCTGAGATCGCTGAAAACCTCCAAACAAACTAGTCTAGCAACCTCTTGTACACTTAGTTTATTCATCATGCGAGATCATATCTTTGGCGAACTAATTTTTAATGAATTGTTCTGTTGAGTAAATAGATAGCCGTTGAGGTGTTAACGAACTTGGAACACTTGGCTAACCATCAGCCCCTCTTTGCTTAACCATAAAAGTGGTCCTTGTAGTGATAGTCACTAACTTCCAACAAGTGCTTTGCAATGAAGCTCCGATGATAATATTAGAAACAAATGGTTTCATATTTCTTACGCAATTCAGGTGTTCTCATTTTCCACTTTCACGTCGTATCCGCATTAACTGCAGTGATGTCCGACCAGTCGTGACGATAAGTTCCACTAAGTGGGAAATTTCATCATTTTCTGCATATTTCACTTATTTGGTTGCTGTTTTTGGGCATTTCAATAGAACCGTTTAGGCAATTGACAGTTAACAATTGTTGGTGACACGATAAAAATTATCACGTTTAGCGATGTAATAATTAATTCTATGGCATAGGTCGAAGCGAACGAAGAGAAAGGGGAAGAGGGAGGTAGTTTCTGGGAAAGAAATCATTCGAAATCAAGCTCGCCCAATGAACTTTTCTAAAACTAGGCTAAGCTAATTTCTAAATGGTCATTTTTGTAAACGCAAGTGTATGCTATCGACCTCGATCGACAATTTCATGTATTTCTTTTACGGTTGTTTTTTATTTTTTTTCATTCGTTAAATGATGACGAAACACTCAAACGGTCAACATGATGTAACATCACAATTATAGAAGTGTTTATTTATATTAGCGAATCAAAGTGATTTCTTCTACAAAAAGGTAAATATCACCTATTGACCAATTTTGCAGTTCATCGAATAGCAGTCCACTATTGATGGAAATTTCTGTTATAACATAAATAGCACGCTAGTAGTGAGGTGACTCTCATCAATCTACACTTATAGAATGCAATCTTTTTTTTGCATTGAAATATATTTAAAATTGTCATATCAGTGCAATAGATAGAATAAGCTTGTTTGTGTTTATAATGTGCTATGTATCCTGTAATATGTCTATTGATCTATTCATAGAACTGTGTAATATTATTACAAGTTAAGTAGCAGATGGATTTATTAGTAAAGTAACTAATCCAGCTTCGTTACTCAAATGAAGTGACTGGCATAACGATTACAGGTAATATCCTTGTTATTAAAATATATCTTGTAACACATTTGTCACTTAAATTTATCTTGTCATAGGCAAGCGTTTCTTCATTTGCAAACTGAGATACTTTCGATCATTACATAGCTCACCGTTCTAGGAAGAATTATCGCACTGTAGTACAAGTTTCTGTTTATGTGAAGAGCAACAGTCTTTCCCTTCCATCCTATCCTCCATGAAGGATATTATTCTGCAGTAATCATATAAGGCTATACTGTCGAGATAAGCGTAGTAAATAGATATGGCTGTTTTCCTTTCTTTATGAGCTTCCCTAGTCAATTGTTGGTCATGTGACCCTCTTATCGGACTATTGATCTCAGTCAGGTAATATTATTCAAAACGTTTTTCGGTTTTAATTGTTTGCAATTCGCAAAATTGTCGAAAAAAGTTATTTATAAAGTGGTAAGGTGCTGATATTTCCACATGCATGCACAAATGTTACGAGGGATCACACTTTTAAAAAATCTGGCTGATCGCTTCCTTTCAAATGAAACATATTGCCGTTTTAGAAACAACTCAAATGTTCCGGTAGGTACTGAACTTCCATAATTTCAACTTTCCAGCCTCATTTATCACTCAATAGCCTCTAACGCTTGGAAAAGGCTGATCAAATCCTTTATAGGGTAAAGCGAAATTTTATTACGAAGTCGTCGTTCCTACTACTTTTGAAGTAAGCATTTTAAAAAATTGTAAATCGATAATTGAGCCTTCAATTTGATAGCATCTGCGCTCATTAGAGTAAGGTAGTGCTGAAGAAAGTTTAGGCATTATCTCTTAATGAATGTCACTCATCACCTTTACTAATCGGATAAATGAGGAAAGTGCGTGTACGCCATCAAGGCAAAGTTATGCACCAAAGTTGTGCCGTTTAACACAACAAACTTTTAAAGGAACGTAACTAATTTTTTATGCTATCAGAAAAACTGCACTACAATAATATATTCGAATATTCGAACTTGCGATCGAACAAACATTGCCGCTTTCTTGTGCAAAAATATGCCCATCTCCTGTTAAATTTTTCTTGAAATCACTTCGATGGTGCTAAAATCCGTTTTTTGTCAAATTGAGCTCAAAATATGGAAATTTATTTCCATTGCTCATCTGTTGTTTAACTATCGATGACTCTTTGAAAAACTCCAAATTTGTGGTTGTTTCCACTCTAATAAGTCTCTACCCGTGTATAATTTGAACATCTCGCTTATGCACTTTAAAAATTCGTAATTTTTTTATACTGCGTTCCGTTGAAAAAACTTGCCTAAACAAAATCTTCTCATTTTTTTTCTAAATTTATTTAAAAAAAGAAAATTCATTATGAAGACGGTGATGCAGACAATTGAAACGAAGAAGAAAGTTGAGCTTCGTTTGCTTTATGTAAAACGTCCTTAGGAAATTCCTGACAAGATATGAGATTCGAGTGGTTAACATCCGCTCGCCGAGCATCTAATAGACCTGGTCGAAAACTTCTGATTTCAATTACAACATATTGTAGTCAATCAGCGATAAAGATCAAATAACATGGGAAGTTATGAATTCTCTCTATGTCGAAAAAATTCGCTGCTTTCCAAAACTTTTGATGATTTCATTAAGCGGTCCTTGACCAGCGTGTGCGTAGATAATAATGGCGTTGATTCTGTTACGCATGATTTCTGCACTTTCAAAATGTCCGACTTTTGGTATGTACACACTCATTTATTTTATATGACTATATGATATCACATATGGGTACTCTCATTTTATTGGCGAATTTGGCTCACT
This sequence comes from Baylisascaris procyonis, assembly GCA_037389465.1. NCBI lineage: Eukaryota > Metazoa > Nematoda > Chromadorea > Rhabditida > Ascarididae > Baylisascaris > Baylisascaris procyonis. The sequence goes on from JAZARR010000221.1 coordinate 1,308,018, forward strand.
TAATAAATCATTCCTCTGCAAAGAGTGCCTGACGCTCGATATCAAGCTCATCAAGCTTCTTTAAAGATTTCTTGTAGATTAACCGGTTTTTAGGCTTTAACCGCTTCCACTCACTCCATGAACATATTGTTGCCTGATGCTAAAGTGTATCGTTCCTAGCACATCAAACGTTTGATATTTCCACGGACGCGCTCAAATCCAAGCAACCTAATTTACTTTCCGTTTGTTAACTTTTTGTGGATTTAGTGGCTCTCTGGTGAGAAAAGGAATTCAAGTAATGATAATGCGAATATTTTTTCGACTAGAGTAGTTGTGTTTTGTCATGGCGAGTGCTGCGGCATTGTTTTTTATGGATTGTGGTGACAAAGTTGAAGTTGCTATAGCCGCTTGCTCAAGGTCGCACTCAGAGAAGCGTATTTCTTCGTGCTTTATTGGGCCCATTGACACTGGCAGTGGGAAGGAGAGCGCTCCTCGTTGCGACAATTTCTATTCCACTCTTCAGAAGCACGTTCTTTAAGTGGGAGCATAGATTTTCGGTTTCCAGTTGATACCCCAATTATTTTTAGTTTCATTCCTCTTTCACCATATCAAGTTGTTATTATATATTTCCTTATGTTTCTCAGTAACCAACTTAATGCATTGAATGCGAATATTTAACTCGTCTAATCTATTGTGGGATAGTTCGCTCTCATTGAGATTCACTTAGAAGTTTTCACTTTAGTAAATTTGTTGATTGTTTACTAAAAAGCGATAAACCGGTAGAATGAATTGTTTTGCTAATAGTTGTCTATATGAATTAGTGGTACGATGAGATTTTCGATTGTTCAATTCATAATCGGCTAAAATTTCTGAATATCAAAGAAATGGAAAATAGCGTAATCCGAACAAAAATTCGCGTAGTTAACTATTTCGACCTTGAAGGAATAACGCACATATTAGCGCAAATACAAAAGATAAGATTTGTGTTTGTGAGTGCAGTCGGTGATGCAATGAGATGGGGCAACACATCCATCTTTTAACCGATCGCATTGAGCATATTTTTTTTTTCGCAACGCTATATCGCATCTTCCCATCCGGTCAATGATCTATTTATACGGACGGTTTTCTATTTGATAAGATGAGGAATTTTGTTGATCACTTCAAATTTTAAAATATATCGTATGCTTAAGTTCCCTAAGGTTTATGAAACAATTGCTTTCACGAAAAATTGCACTTTTCAATCTTTCGTTATTCGGAAATAGCCGCAAGCATTGTGTTATAAGAATTCACAAACTGTTGAAGTCGGAACACTACCAGTTTGTTTCAAACCTTTCTGAAAGTTATAATAGAGTTAATTGATGGGCAGTTTTTATTAACTAGTGATCGTAAGAACTCCTTAACTTCTGCTGCAGTCTGTTTATTTCGTCAGTGATCTAGGTAGTTCAAATTTCTAGATTATTCAAACATATAAAAATGGTGATTTGTGGTTAGCGATTGGATCTAAATATTTTCAATTTACAGTTGCTTAAATATGCTCATATGAATGCTTGAATGTAAAAATGGAAAATGCTTGAAGTGTTTTTCTATATTATTGGAAGAATCTAAACGAAGGAATATTTTAAAGAACTCCAGGACAAGAAAAGAAAATTATAATTGCCCAGCTATTGTAAATTGTTGCTGCAGTTCTCACTTTATGCATTCCTAAAAGCTTTACGAAATGGTCGAATCATCATGTTACTGAATCGTTCATCATTTAGCATAGAGTAATTTGAGCAATTGCATGGCTATGGACTTAAAATATAAAAGCATTTTATTCATAAAACAGGTCCGTTTATTGCTTCAACCTTACCATATCACTATACTGCAATATTTTTTTAACAGCATCTCACTTAAAATTAAAAATACTGAGTTTTGCAGTCTATACAAAAAATATTCTTCCTTCTTGCTTTCTGTATGATTTTCGAGCGTTTTTCCTTGCTGAACCTTGGAATTTATTGATAGAATCATATAATCATATATGGCAAATAGTGCACAGGATTAGCATAGAGAGTGCAAAGTTTATAATAATTTTTATTGGTTTCAAATTACTTATATCAATTTATAATGGCTGTTTGTCTTACAGTTGGAAATTTTCTCTAATTTTTGCTGATGAAAATTTATTTGACGAGATGAGTTATAGGCTCTTCTTTATAATAAAAAAAGACTATTTAAAGTCGATAGAAATTTGATGTCAACATTACCGTCCAATAACTAATTCGTTAAGGCTTCGAGATGTGAATATTTTTGTTCATTGCTTATGATTTAATTGCTTCTCGTTTGATGCGAAGGCCATGATTCGAGAAGTTATAAGGTATCCTTAAAACAGAAATGCATTTTTTTGCATGTAGTAGATCCCTTCATTAAAACAGATTTCTACAACTCAGATACGGATCTTACCACACCACTATTCGAATCCTCGAATGCTTCATACCTAACAATTGCTGTTTCAACGTTTCGCGGTGTTTTATCGGCATTTTGGTGTGTGAGATCAATGAATTGTTGTGCTACAGCAATAAGTCGGCAATCACTCCCGAAGATGGGTCCGTTGGCACGAGCCCTGGGAGTGATCCTAATCGTCACACTTCACCGAGCGTGCTATGCAATAACAAAGAATTTCGTCAATAGCTCTATGCCAGAAATGCGGCCAACATTTGTTGTCAACTTTGATATGGCGACCGTTATCTGTCAACACTCAGCCGATCCATCCGATTTGCATTTGCATCAAATGTCCATACTTTGCGATGGCAAAGCCGATTGCTATAGGAATCCAGCAATGCACGACGAAAGTTTTCCATATTGTGGTTGGTTCTTATCAAGCCTTCTCGACTCTCCTCTAGAGTTATTGAGAAACAATCAAATATCCCAACAAAACGATATGTGAGAATAAAGAGGGCAATATACAATTTCAGAAAAAATTAGTTATATCTGAAAGATGGAAGTATCAAAATATTGGATCTAGACGCTACATAAAGTATCATGTTCATATCGTCCTTGTTCCATCTCTTCCATACCGTATCGTTTCCTAACATCACCCTTGTAATATCGGCATTCTGAAATTCATTCGAGTAATAAGTATTACAACTTTACGCAACGATCGAATTAACTCGTGCTTTTTCTGCAATTGACATCATTGTTGTTATCTTCCTCTCTCAACGTTTAAAATATTTTCTTTATTGTTTTAAGTTTGGAAGTGAAATCGGATGGCAAGCAGATGTCATGATTTTATAAGTAAACTTAAATATATGGTTATTTCAAAAATAAACTACTGGATCGTTTTTTGACAACGAATTGAAGGTTAACTGAAATATATTTGCGTCAATCATTGTACTTTTTTGATTTTCACATCCACAGGTTTTTTTGCGATGAGTATGTGCAGGCAATTTACGCCTTTTTTCGATCATTAAGAATGCCACCAGTCAAAATATAATTTTCCTGCAAGGTCTTTTCCAACAAAGTATACAAATGAAAAAAGGATTTAGAGATTTTTTTTTTTGCAGAGATGCGAATGAAAGATTTCATTTATTTACATGCATCACTGTTGATACTACACGACCTGTGAAATATTAGTTTTCGTAGTGCGATATTTGAGATAAATTGCGACCACTAGGCTTTTAACAAATTTTCAAAAAAAAGTGTACTTCTATTAGAATAATGAAAAAAAAAAGATTTTCCATCTAGCTACGTTCGAAAATGATCATTTTTTATCGATTGATTTATTAAATGAGTTCCTTGAACAATGGAAATAATATCACCATAAATATTCGCCTAATGAAGATCATTGATTTTAGACGAATTTATTACTGCTGAATTGTTCAATCAACCCAGTTATTTCAGTGAGTAAAGTTCGGCATTACCGAAAATGAATTCTCGCTTATCATTTCTCAAAAGAACTAAATCTGCTTTGCAGAGGGAAGATGTAATTCGACGTGTAGTGGTCGAGGAGCTTGTCTTTTCGATGGTTCAAGAGGACAATGCTATTGCAATTCTGGTTTTCATGGTCCAGAATGTGAACTCGTCGGTAAGTTTCATGCTAAATGCTTTTCCCATAAACATTACCATGCACTCTCTAGGTGAATTATAGAAAGATACGCACAAATGTTTTGATTCTTTCATTGCACTTGCCTTATGAACTTCACTGTATTCAGTTAGCTTCAGCAAGCATTTCTTCTCGAGATTCATCTACTTGTTATATAAATGATTTGATGTCTGGTTATTGGCCATTCGTTATTTTTTAAACATTTATAACAACGGACATATATATCAAAAATTGGGGATTATAACTTTAAAGATAAAGTGAATGAAACAGTTTTCTAACGATTCATATGAAGAAAAGATTTGAATTAGTAGCAAAGCTGTTCAAATCTACCTTTGAGAAAACAGTTGGAGAATCTTTAAAAATTAGAGGAAGGAGAATTTGTCTCCGAACTGGGGCAAATTTAACGCAGACTGCCACAATTCGGGAGTATATATTTGCACCTATTATGAAGCCATCGAATTTCAGATAACAATGAATGTGAAGACAAACCTTGTCACTGGCTAGCTCATTGCCAAAATACACTTGGCTCTTATTATTGCACTTGTTTCCCAGGATTCCATGGCAATGGTCACGAATGTTCAGGTGAGAGTTTATTCATTTGCGACAACTAATGCGAATAGAATCTTGGAATTTTTCTAATTCAAGCCCAGTTGTTTCTCAGTACTTGAATGACGCCCTCATCTTAAAAAAATTGCTATAGATTCGAGCAACTTTCTAAGTCTAAAAAGAACAATTCTGTTACAATAATTTTCTCTTGTCGCAGCACATTTTCATATAAAATCTACTAAAATTGAACACTTTTGACAGGGATTTCGTTAGATTGCTTGAATATATCTCAGCAATGACTGCCTTAGATATTGTAATGAGGTTAACCGATGAATAAGCGTTCTTACTCCCTTAATCCTTTTGATTGCCTTAATAGAGTCGAAAAATAATTGTAAGGTGGTTAATCGATGAGGAGTTTATCCTCGTTCTTTAGCACGGCATGTGTTTAGTGCATTTTGTGGGCCAAGGTCTTATGAGGCATATATTGAACGCACATTTACGATCACTTCCCCCGTCAATTTCGCTTTTCGTTTATTTCATCCTCTTATTGTGACCGAGTGTCCATTCGCGCAATACACGCCCTTCCCGCTAGTCGATCAAAACCGCATTTCAGTCTAACCACTTAATCTTTTTTTTTTTTTCAAACGACGAAAATACAAACTCTCATTCACATTGGTCACCACACGAACGCTTGAAAAGCAGGTCATAAGAAAGGTTATCATAATTTAGTGCTAGCTCATTATTAAAAATCCCTTTTATAGATGATTGTTTTTATGAGTTTTCCACATTCTCGAATCACTCAATCACACGATATTTCACATAGAACTTTTGATGCACCACATTAATAAGGGAGGCAAGATTTACGGGAAGAAGTTTGCTTGGCTGTCGGAAATAATCAAGACACGGCAATGAATAGAAAGTTCTGCAGCAAACAACATGTCCATCAATTTCTTGTTACACTACTCTATCTGAAGATTGCATAGCTGTGAATTTGCAGCAGTTGATCTCATAGTCGAAGCATTTCATGAGACCATCGATTCCACCAATATTTCAGGCCTTGCAAAACTCAAGCATCGCCTTCGTTCGGGTTCTTAGTTCAACAGGCCAGTTAATAAAATGATTAGAGAATTTGATCACGCACTTTTCTAGGTATCTTCTTCCAAAATTTCCAACTTCCCCTCTTATCAAAACTATTGAGGAAATGTGTTACATGTATACTTGATCGTAAAGGAGAAACCCCATTCGGATATGGTCTCTATTCACTTCCCAAACAGAACGGCATATAAGTGCAGGAATGAGGTGGTCGGTATTAGAAATAGTATGGCATAGCGAATGAACGGGTGTTCGATGATCGACAAGGTTATACAAAACAAACATGAATCGAAGCGAATCTTGATCGATGCGGTAAGAACGGGGGTCACCACTCGTGTGAACTGTTAAGAACCGCACCACCGTTACGGCCTTGAGCCGAACAAAGTCGAGATCGCAATGCAAAAATTGTTTGATGAGACTTCCTTGCATCATCAAATTGCAGCCGCTTTCACCATCTTTCACATCAACCATTCATGCCATGCGCTCACCTATAATTGCGCGACGCTATTTCGAAGTCACAAGAATGACACACGGAAAGAGAATATGAAAATGTTGCATTTGGTAGACAACACGCATATGCAGATTTGCAGCCAACGTCGACCATTTCTGCAGGCAGAGGATGTACACAATCGATTTGCTTTTAAATCAGCAAGCTTAGATGCATGTCAGAGAAGCTAGCGATGTGTTCGCGTTTAATTCGTCCATGTAACCAATCAATGTTATATTAGTAACAAAAAATAAAATATGCAGGACTACGTTCCCTTATTTTAATTGATGCGGTCATCCCTATAAAATCTACAAAAGTTTCTTTCTCCTACTAGTCGACCATGGTGAAATCTATGCAATTTTTCCGAGGTTCTAAATGCACATAACTGATCTCAAAGTTGATGGATCAATTGAAATGTGGCACAAGAATTCACCCTATAGTAAACATTGCATCAGCAAAGCTTCGTCACCATAAATTTATCTGTTTCGCCCTAGTTTCGCCCTCCTAAATTACTGTTGGGTGATTATAAGCAGCAAGAGAACAATTTGTTTGTGGTGTTGCCCACCACTATACATTAAACAGAATAGACAAAATTCGCATGATCAATTTTGGAAGAGATAGCTCGTAGGAACGTCAGAATCACATCGAATCCGCTGAACCATCCACATTCTCATAGATATTTATGGTGGAGTGAATTGAACGTCCATTAACTGCAATTTTAACATGACATTCATGCAGTAGTTTGCTAAGCCATTCAATATCTAAAGTTTAGCATGGCACAGTTGGCAGAAGATTTCAAAGAGACTCAAGGTTTGAGTCATTTGCAACTTCTGCTATTACATACTTTACGAGGGCACGATTGGACTTCATAAAGCTTAGGATTTCATTATTCAATTAAGCACAAAAATCTCGACCTTCTAGAAACCGAGTCATCATCAATTAAATAACACAAAGTATATTTAGCAGTGAAACACATAGCCTAATCTCGCACAACGATTTCTTAACAATTATGCCAATCGAACAAGAGTAATGACCAATTGCATACAGGCTTGCATTTCATTCACACACACACACACATAATCTTAACTTGATGAGAAAATGAGACTCTTTTCATTCGAAAGAACCGTCTTGAATTGAAATTTACGCTGCTAAAATAATAAATTGCCTTTAATATGCAAAATAAAATATTTTTCGCTTTCAGATATTGACGAATGTTCAAGTGGAATTGCACATTGTCCAGAATACTCGAGTTGTGTGAACTTGCCAGGAACCTACTTCTGCAACTGTACCGAGGGATTTCAACCTCTTGGATTACCGCTTGAGCGCTGTGCTGGTTTGTATCACAAATATTCGTCCTCCTCTATAGCGCAGATTTTTACTTTTGACAAATATTTTCAACGCCTTAAAAATGTTTTCGTAACATGCTGAGATGTGATTTCGTCAAATTAAAATCGTTACATCTAACAGAAATATAATTAAAATCTCAGCTAAGCTATCGCCGTACAGGTTACAACGGAGTCTGAAAATTATTCTGGCATGATTTTACGGACAGTAATAAATAAACCAGTGAAAAATTTATAGAAATAAGCAGGATTCCATCTAAAAGTTGTCAACAGTCATATAAACAAGGGATGTTTAAAATTTTCCATTTTCAGATATCGATGAATGTGAGCAGGATCTTCACAGTTGTGTTGAACCGTTGATGTGTCAGAATGAGGTATGCTTCCATTGAACATTTTTCCATATTGATATTGATGATACGAGTGCAATCGATTTGACATCTCATCAATTTCAACTATTCACTTAATCCTTATTTCATTTGTCATATATCAGTCATGAACTAATGATGCAGCACCCTGTATGTCCTTGTGGAGCGATGTTGTGTTGTGGGAATTCTGATAGGATTGCATATATACGCCAAGGACCTTAAGAAAAAAAGAGGCGACTATTGCATTGTCGTTGTTCGTTTGTTTGACCACCGGAAGAGACAAACTACGCTGCGAAATATGTAATTTATTATGCACATTCCCATGAACAAAATTTGAGGGTCTCAGAAGGAAGACAAATGCATTTGCACATTGTGGTATACAGTTCGATGTGATGCATTTGCAATACATATGCCGTATAGAAGAATATGCAACATTGAATAGCGATAAATAATCACCAGCAATTATAGCCGATAGCTTTAATTTGAGGACATTCTAACAACAACGAGCGATTTATTTTATTGTTCATTGCAAGGGCAAAATTTGAAAAATTACCCAACGAAAAATGTCTTTTTATTGTATGAGAAAGAAAACTTCAGATTTGCAAAACTTGTCTCACAACTGCATTCGATTCTAGATCTAAAAAGTCGAATGATGAACTGATAAAATTTTTTCCAGATTCCATTTTTAGAAATTGAACGTTACTAAGAAAGAGTAATGCGATGAAAATAAACCAAGTGGAAAACCATAATAAAGAAAAAACACAAATGAGCGCGCTAAAGCAACAATTACCAACAAATAGTATAATGCTCGCAATAATGCAATCATATCTTATTTAATCCCATCGCTTACATAAATCTCCCTTAAATATTTGTTTAGTACTTATAATTAGAGAGATTGTGACATGATTAGCCGAAAAATAGCGAAAAACTTTTTGCCGACTTTAAACGTTCATACATTTCAGAATTTACGCATCAAGGTGAAAGCTGTTGCGTGAAATCAGTCTACCGTGCACATTTTTGCCACTCTGACCTTCATGCTTCGCACATTGAAACTATTCCGCAAGTAGACATGATATTGTTATAAGCTTTTCAAACACAGATTTACAGAAGCCCATGTATAAAACATTTTCCTCGTTATTTCATCTGAAATTCTTAAATTGGCACTTGAATAGTCGGTCTTGCAAATGCCAAGCTTTATAGGTGGGTAGTTACCGTTGTGTGAAGGAATGCAGTGAGGGATATCGTCTGGTGAATGGCTCATGTATCGACATAGATGAATGTAGTGAGAAGCTGGCCGAGTGCGATAAACGAGCCAGCTGCACGAACACTATTGGTGGATATAAGTGCACCTGTGAGGAGGGCTTTGCAGGCAATGGACGCACTTGCTCACGTAAACCTTTCATTGGTCTTTTAAAGCAATGTATCGTCTTTTACCTCCATCCTAATGATTATTATTGACTAGGTTTCTGAAGCTGAGGTTACTGTCAAAAGTTTTAGAGCTGGAATTGAGATATAAGAAACTCTGAAACAAGTGAGGTGTGAATGTCAAGCGATATTGGTGTGAAATTATTAGGAACTTCATTTCGAAATTCGAAAGGAAACTGACCGTGAACATTGATGAGCGCCACGTCCGTTTAAGATCATCACATGGCGACAGCAGTTCTATGATTCTGTTTCTTAGGGGAACAAATTTCGCGACGAGACGGAAGGGAACTTTCACGTGGGATTTTTGCAGACGTTAAATTGAATGAAGGGGACATGTCGGCCCTTCTTCCCTTTCCCTCGAACACCTTTCTGCTCTATTCCTAAACTTCAGTTCTTGGATTGAGCCAATTGAAATGCAAGCAATGCTAGCTGTAATAATGTTCTATATTACTTTTCAATTAACTTACCTATTCTATTCTGTTCTAATCGCATTTAGGTGCTATGATTTCTGATTTTTTCATATAAAATTTTGGTAGTGATTGTGGTTTTGAATGAAGCAATCTTAAAAAATTATTTCATTTGATTGCAGCTCTCAACGATTGCAGTCAACAAGAGGGTATCTGCGATCGTCATGCGTTCTGCCTTGGCTCACTTCGCATGTGCATATGTCAGGCGGGCTATGTTGGCGATGGACTCAGTTGCTATGGTTAGATAAAATGAAATACATTTGTAGCTGTAATTGGTTCCTGGCTTTTAGGAATTTAGATAGGCATGTTTTAATCAAAGAAACTTTCGCAATTCAACTGTCATTCTGATCCGTTTCATAATTCGCCCTGAGCCGACAAATAATAAAAGAAGTCATTTAATGAGAATATTTCAACTAAATCAACTACTTGCAGGAGCCAACTGCAAAAGGTTTCAGTTTTTTGTAATTTGATTGAGGTAACTTGGAACCTGACGAGTGATGGCATGATGTGTGCAAATTTTTTTTTTGCCATCTTTTGGCTATCTATAAATCATAACTGAATTGATCGTTAGAAATAGATCATTTATGACGGAAATTTATGCGCATTAAATTTCGTCACTGCAGCTTTCCAGGTTTGCGAATAAAGAATATCGAGCATATGTAGCAAGCACAAGCTCGATGCTTCGACATCTACGTAATGCGCCTTTGCATTTGCAAAAATGAGCGAAAACACAAAAGCGTCTGGCAAACTATTTTCTTATCCTTTATCCTTTTCTTATTCATTGTGATGACTATCTTCGTAAAAAGGATCCTTTTGCATCTGTCTCTCACTACTGTGATCAATATGCTGGTGAAGTAATGATACCACATCAGAAAGTTGTAGTTGCTATCCCAAAGCTTAATAAATTCCAATCGAGGAGTATTGCCTCGATGGACAACTTTGCTGTGAATCTTTTTTGTCAAACTATGTAAACAATGAGTTAATGCAAAAAATTGGGTCATGTATATTCTGAAGGACTTTCTAAAGCAAACAATCTCCTTCTCGTGTCATGACTTTCAGTGGAGTAGGATCCTTCTAATGCTGTGGAGGCTGCATCGCTTGAAATGAACATATATTAGCATTGATGTCAAGGTGAGTTCGAGCAATATGTTTGCAGATGTGAACGAGTGTAGTGCGAAAGTAAATCCATGCGAGGGACAGACTGGCAATCGTTGTGTAAACATCGACGGGGGCTATATTTGCTGCGAAAATGGTGTCGATGATGACGTTTGCATCCGAGGTAAACCATTTCACGCATGACCTTTTTTTCGAACGAGATCCTACACCGCCGGGATGTTAAGCACGAAGATTATTAACGACGTAACGATTCTGTTCTGAGCTAGTGCCAAGGATTTTATGATTAAAAGATCAAATAAGGCAGAAAACATCTACGAAGGTAGTAGCGAATCGTTTCATCGGCATTTTAGTACGACGATTGAGTGCGTCAGGGATTAATAAAAAGTTAGGGTTTTCTCCTGATTTAAGGATACATCTGTCATTTGCAAATGATGAGTTTGGATGTAACCAAGGTGAACTGTTTAAATCGAAAGATGCCAAAGTCGCGTCTTTCAGCTAGCCACTTTTTAACTAATATCCGCTATGAAACAAAAACAATTCGTCAGAGCATTCATGCTATCAAGTTCACATACGCATCGGTACCAATTACTGGTCTAGGTATCACCGCTTGGCGTCTCAGCTAGCTGTTAATAACATTTTCTTATTCTTAATTTGAGAAGGAAGTCATCACCAGTAACTAATCAGTGTTGATCACCAAAATTAATCAATCTCTCCGTTCAAATATATCTTTTCTTGTCCTACTTTCAGTTTTTTTTTTTTTAAATTTTGCATATTAGATCAGAGAAATTAATAACTTTTTGTTCCATAATTCAGTCCATTTTATTCATCACGCAAATTTGATGTTTCTTTATTTCTGCTTTACTATTCTAGAATCGGTTTTTGATGGTGTAAATTTTGCAGAAAAAGGAGCATTTTGCTCAGGAGGATGTGGCATACATGCAGTATGCTATAACGAAACGTGTCAGTGCATGGAAGGTTTCGAGGGTGATCCACGCCTTAAATGCGATGGTTAGCATAAGTCATGCTTCGAATCGTTTAGTTAAAAAAACGTCTTTGTTCATCCACTAAAGCACTTACGTTTTGCTGGTCAGATACAAGTAACGGCATGTTTGTTATCATCACGAAGATAGGTTGTGATAAGCTGTCTGATCGTCAAAATTTCCAACCAACTTGTGACTTCAGTGTGACCGAGAGGTAAATGTAATTAACGAAGATTTTTTAATTTTTGGAGATAATTTTCCGTAAATTCGGGTTTAACAAGCCGAAAGTATTAGAGTGTCAAATATCTATCACTCGCCTTTACAGTAAGCAAGTTTATGACATCACTCGCCTTTATGCTGTTTTCGCAATTGCATTTTATCGCATGAAAGCCAACATGAGAGAATATTATTGTTTGTGAGAATTGAGCGCTCGTGTTTCAGAGGAAAAGAGGAAAAGGCTGATCGATATGGGAATTCACTCTTTTTTGATTCCCCCACTTTCTTATAATCAGCTCTAGCAACCTGAATGAACGTTTGCGTAACAATATACAATATGATTATATTAGGAAACGATTTTTATCGCTCGTTATTTGCAGATATAAATGAATGCGAGAACGATAAACAATGTGCTGGAGTGGGAGAATGGTGCGTAAACATGATTGGTGGATATACTTGTTGTGGTCCCGAATCGAAGGAAGAGGAATGCAAAACGAAGTGTGTCACTACTTCTACAAATCACAACATGACCACTTCGGAACTCGATCATGAAGCAAAAGGTTGGTTCAAAAATTTCTTGCTAGACATACGCAGGTTTTTATTCCCATTGATCGTTCCACCTAGCCGAATAGCTGTTATGTGAAAGTATAAATGATCAATAAATTCGACAAATGGTTCTCCGTATTTTTTAACAAAAACCCGAGGCTGTTAAAGTTTCTTGCTGATTAAATTCGTAGTATTCGTTTCAGAGGAAGCTGGTATTTTTACCAACATTTTAATCATTGCTTCTTTTGGAGGAAGTTTTTTACATCAAGTTTATTCACTGGAAACTTGAATTAAGTGTAGCTTGCTGACAAATCACAGTGCAGGCAAAAAAATTCTTTGAATCACCAAAAATGAGCATCCAAGTAGTTGGAGAGATTTCTTATCGTACTTCGAAACGATGCTTTGAATTTTTTTATTTATATAAGTATTTCTGAAATGTGTTCCAAGTAGGGTTTATCTAAATGTATTGAGAGTCACCATCAATGGCGATAAAAATAAGCGCACTTTTGGTGATTGCAAAAGATTCTTGAAAATATATTAGTTATTCTTTAGGGAAATAATTACCCAAATTTTATTGCAGATTACAAAGAATCAGCTAAATTTAATATCTCAATTTCAATTCATTTTTAATACAGCTAATCTATATAAATCAGCGAACTCGGAAGTTTCTTTCCACTTTCATTTCCATTATTTTCGACATTTTTGCAATTAGTTGCTGTAAAGAATTATTTTATGCATCCGTTTATACATCATTGAGGAATTTCATGGTGTGATATCACAATCGAAGTATTTGTATTGCACTCACTATGTAAGCAATAACGGTTTGTGACGTTGGCACTGTGATGTTAAATGAGAGGTGTATGCACTCACTTATTGCATGCAAAGTTTTCACAATCACCACGTATCGATGCAAATTTCAAATGAAATAAATAATCTAATTGGTCCCCTTCAATAGTATGGAGCAAATAGAAACTTCATTAAATGAATTTATCTTGGCTGATATAGGTGAAAGGTAACGTTTATGGTAACATTGTGTGATCATTGTGGCATACTTAAAACTTAGACCTGCTAAAGGGGTTTAGTTGGTCCTCGGTCGGTTCGTTGAGCCGGTCTGCTGTGAATGGGTGATGATCCAGAATTCCACTCATCGACTGTCAAAAAGTGGTGATCGAGAACTGATCGGTCAGATTTTACAGACTGTCATCACCACTGTTATATTATTCATCCCATAGCATTATCTTCACTGTGGCTTTAGGTGATACTCGTAATGAACTGTCGGAATCAGTATCTCATAAATCGTCTGGAGGTCTCATAGTCACGAATGGCAAAATTATATCAAATGAATATGTCGAGATTGCATGCGATATTGGATGTCCTCCGAATTCATATTGTGAAAACGGCACATGTCGTTGCGATGCAGGCTACACCGGCAACACCAAGCAAGGATGCCATGGTGAGCTCTGCATGTCTGAACCAAATACTTACAACACGCAAACTTCTTATTCTCAAGTTGCATGTAGTTCTTCGAATAACATTGCTGCCGTTATATAGATATGATTCAAGGCAGAAGATTCCGCGGCTATAAACATCATAGAGCAGAGCATACGAAGGGAACTTTTCTTTAAATCATCGATATATTGATATGGTCATAGGTGCTGTAGCAGACATTGCTAAATCCATTATCTTTCCAACTAACTCACTGCTTCGTTATATACTTCTTTCGGGAGGGTCGAAACCCGCGATAATGAGGAGTGTGCTTTCGCCACAGCGGTTGACTGATGTGAAAGTTAGTAAACCGTTTGTTGTGATTGGCAGAGGTACTCACTCCGTCGAAGAGTGTGACAATGAAAGTACTTTTCTCCACCCGATCAGAGCAATTTTCCTAGTGAACCGTGGAACACTCGACGACATCAAAGAACCATTTAAAAATATGCTCTTAAATAGACATCTCAGTCCTGAGAGTTTACTTATTCACCTCGAAAAAAATCCAGCTGGTTTTAATTATTAATTAACCTGCAAATCAGCATGGCCACAAATTCCACGCAGTTTTTCGAAAAAGATGATGTTTTTTATGACATCAATTTAGGCGGTGCAGCAAATAAATGTCTTATAACTTTTGCTTGAATTTTCTGGGTGAATATGCCGCCTTTAACGCCGATGATGGGGGTTTTTGTTGTGAAGGTCGAGGATGTCCGATATGTTATTCGCTGTTTCGCTAATAGCGCTATGTGATATCTTGTTTAGACATTGACGAGTGTGAGCGGAGCCCATGCACAGAGCCGGATTCCTGGTGTGTCAACTTGCCAGGGTCATTCCAATGTTGTACGACTCAATCAAATATGTCTGACTGTATCGGACTTGAGATCGTTGCCGGTGCTGGTATGAGATTAGGCGATGGTGAATCACATGAATCGAACATCGCCGAATCTTCCTCATCCAGTGGGTTGATAGGTGGACGAGGAGGAAAATGGAAAGTCGAAACCTTTGGAGAGTGGAGAAATTTCTCAGGTGGAGCAATCGTGATCGGTAGAGGCAAAATCGAAAACGGAATGTGGAATATTACCGGAGGTGAAGGAGAAGAGGAATTAGCTGCTATAAGTAACGGGAAGAATGAAGCCGAAAGATTAATCAGTTTAATCAGTGGACTTCGGGAAGGATCAGGCCCAGATGCAACCGGAACGCCTGATATTGGCACACAAAGATTTATTTTGGTCGATGAAGGGCTTTTAAAACCAGTTGGCTCTGGGAGTGGTGAAGCTGAGCTCAGCACCACTGGCACATCCCTCATCGGTAAAGATGGCGATGCATTGAAGAAAGGTGATCGAGAACGTACCAACTTTACAAGAAGTGGCTACGGCACTGGCGCTGCTCGTGTGGCTGTAGCGATCGGTGGCGCACAAAAAACACCAATACTGTCAATGAATGGAACCATTACTGGTGCTGATACTGACGACGCGAGAACATGGGAAGCTTCGCATGAGAAAGGTATATCTTTGCGGAAAGGTACAGGCGGGAGAAAACTCATTGCTGGTGGCGACGGGGCAGTGAATGAAGGAGATCACGTGATGATGGCGGTTGGCGGTGCTCCTGGTGGGCCCATCCTAGAAATGAGTGGAGCTATAAGCGTTGGAGACCGGAAGAGTATAAACGGAGGAAAAAGTTTTAGTGGAGAAGGAGAACGAATCCTTAAGATAACTGGCGATTCGCATAGAAGATCCAATGGCGAAGGAGTTCAACAATCGGTCCTTGGTGGAGGCGCAAGTCGCACAAACGTGACTGGAAGTAATAATGGCGGAGTGATCAAAGAAGGAGAGAAGGATTCTGAGGCCAGGAATACAGTGACGATTGATGGCGATGACAATGTACAAGAAAAAGGAAGCCGTATTCACGTTACGCTTGGTGGAGCTAACAAAGAACCGCTTTTCAAAATGAATGCAACAGCAATTAATGGCCCGGCGAAGGGCATTTCAGAAGAAATCATCGGCAAGGAAACAGAGCAAACTGGCGATGTTCTGGCAGGTTCCGGCATCGAATTAAGCGGGAAAGGAACAATTAATGAGTCCAATAAAGGAAGCGGGATATCTGAAGGTTCGAGTGGCAGTTCCAGTATTAAATGGAGCGAAGTAAATGTCAGTGGCGAATTGGGCAATGCTAATGCCAATGGCTCATTCTTCAAAAGCGGGCAGTGTAAGCATGCTTTGTCTTTTGTTCACAGCTTTAAAGTTTGCCAAGCACAGTGTTCGTTGCACCTCGTTTATCGTTAGCAACAACATCTTACATGTCACCTCATGACAGTGTCACTGCCACATATTGATTGAATTCTTTATGAATTTATCGCCGAAACAAAAGCACAACCCAATTTATCCGCCTAACCACAAAAAAATCACGTGCCGATAAGTGATGGGCCAAAGTTGCATGTTCTCGTATGAAACCCAGGATATACGTCTGGTCGAGCGCTGAAATGTGCGGCATATTCTTTGGTATCTTTTCTTCCTCCCCTTCCCCTCCTTGTGCTAAAGAGACGTTGCCTGAGCCTCTTCCCGGGTAGGCCATTATGGAGATTTCTCGAAAGCGAACCATTAGTCCTAAATAGTGTTGAATCACTAAAAGCTAGAAGAACAATGGTTGCCACGGTTGCAGGGCGCGGAAATTCGAAAATCGAAATCTCAACGATTGCATTTCATTTATGGTGGAATTGTTCAGTGTGATATCCATAGGTTTATTTCTCATTCCAAAAAGCTTGTTTCTTTTACTTCCAGTGGCGTATTCGAACAGTGTTTAACCTAATGAAGTAGAATGTAAAGGTGCACATCGTATCGAACATCCGAGATTCCTCTCGATTTATTTGCAGTCTGGCGCATGACCTCTCGTTGTAAATTTAATGATAGTTGATCAGTTAGTCTTTCTTTAAATGAGACTACGTGATGAAGTGAAAGAAAAAAACGTTTAACTGATCAACGTTTATCGTAGAATTTCTTTGACTGTAAAATATTGCAGCAAGCGAATCGTTACATGGAGAGATCACCACTGAAGACGGCGGCTCGCTGTTGATTAAGAACGTTGTACAGCCCGAAGCAGAAGTGACGACCGCACAGCCAGCTTTTGCCAGTACGGATTCCAGTGCAACGGAACAAGCGATCGGTGGAAAAGATGAAGCCTATTCGAAAACATTGCTCATTGACCTGACTACTTCTGGAACCACGGCATTCACTACTTCAGTTACTCACTTACAGGAAATTCCAGGTGAAGAAGAAGGCAATGCAGCTATTCACAGAGAAATCGACGAAGCTACCGTAGCCCCGAAAATTGCCCTTATAACATCGAGCGTAACAGAATCAACGGACACTGCGATAGCAGCAAAAACAAATGACTCTTTGCCAACAACCTCTGAAGACAAACCTTCAAAGACAACGAAAGCACCGTTTAATTCAGAAACAACAAGTGAAACAACAGAAATATCTTCGAAGGCAACTGCAACGAGCACAGCAGAAGCAGAATTGATGCAGATAACGGAGTCTAAACCAACAGAAGAGATGTGGCCGACGTCAGAAGAAAGCGCAAAAGAAGAGGATACATCTCTTGGTGAAAAACAATTCAGCTCGACCCAAGCGTCATCTCGTAGAAGCACTGAAAAAGAAGAGAAGAAAAATGGCACTGAGAATGAAGGAGGTCTCGAAGAAGGGCATAATTTGGTGCAACAAGAGACGACTTCTACAACGAATGAGCCCGAAACGGAGGTTGCAACGAGTTTAACATCTTTTGGATCCACGACTAAAAATGCTGAAAATGAACAAGGAGAAAAGACCGAATATGCAGAAGGGTTTCTGATAACTGAGCAAGAACTGATTTCCCAAACAACAGTACATTCACTAACGAAACCAGAAGAAGAAAATACGACTTCAGAACTGTCATCTGAAACTATCGAAGCGGAAGCTGAAACAGAAAAGAGCACGCCATCCCCAGACTCACGAGAAAAGGCGCTGTCTACAGCACAAGCCGAAATGTCAACAGAAATCAAGACAACCGAGACATCCGAAACCGAAGCTTCCACAAATGGAGTCGAAATAGATGAAACCATGACAGCGACGGAAACATCGGAAGGTGGCATATCAGAAGCAACAACAGATGAAGAAAGAAGCTCGGAGGAAGAAGATGAGACGACTCTGGCAACATCTACGTTCGTTGGCGAAACACGCTCTGAGGCCACAGTGCCAGAGGGTGAAGAAGAAGAATTTTCAACAACTTCCGCGGAACAACAAGGGCAAACCTCGTCAAAGCCGTTTGTTAAAACTACTCAAGAATTGCCACGAGAGGGCACTGAAAAAGAAACAGCACCTTCGGAGCAAAAAGAGATGTCATCCACTACGGAAGTGACTGTTTCAGCTGAAGTGACAACAACTGAACAAGATAAACAAACGAAGGAAGCATCCAGGGAGCAACGCAACGAAGGAAGCAACACTTCTGCAAGTGAATCAACAACAGCAGGTGACAAATTAATTGTCACAGCTACCACACCTGGTGCATCAGAATTGCATTCAACGTCATCAGGAAAGGCCGAGGACTCCTCTTTCTTCTCTACAAGAGCAACAGCGACAACGACGACAACAACAATAGCAGTTGAAAGCTCCTCTATTACCCCACCAGAAGAAGAAGAGGAGGGCCGAAGAACAGAAGAAAATACGGTAAGGCCCACTGAAATCGAATCATCATCGACGATTAGAGGCGTGCAAGAGACCAAGGCGCTTGAACATAAAACAGATGAAATTACAACAATGAAAACAGTTGGCGAGTATGAGGTAACAAAAGAAGTGGATGAAAATGCGTTGGTTGCGAAGCAAAATGAGCAAACTTTGTCAACGAAAGGATCTTTCAGCAAGAACAAAACTTATACAACAACTGAAGAGAACAAGCACTCCATGACGCTAGAGCCGGAAGAAGGTGAAAGTCCGACTGAAAAGGAAGGTCGAGAATCGACGCAGAGCAGTACCAAACAAACATCGATCTCAAAATCTAACATCACTCAAGAAGCAGCTGGTGAGCGTACTGCTGAAGCAGAGCAAACTACTACTGGAGCAGGCAGTGATGCTTCAGTTAAGCCTGATGCTGAAATTTCATCGACAACGTATTATCCGCATGAAACAAACGAAGGCTCTGTGAAGAACAAGGAAGTGACAGCGCTAAAACCAGATGAGGAAATCAAGTTTACTGAGCAGCCCGATCGTGATGCAACATCAACAAGAGGCGAGAAGGAGATGGCTTTAGCTGGTGTAACAGCAAGTGAGTTATATACCACAATCTCTACGGGAAGAGAAGGCAACTTTAAGAATGAGATAAATACAACAACGCCCATACCGGAAAATGAACTTCCAAGTGAATCGTCACCTAAATCTGATAACAGATACGAAAAAATCATCGCTAGTGAGAAAACCTCGGAACCCCGAGAAGAAAAAATAACTAGGAAGCCTATTGATGGAGAACAGGGCAAAGAAGCTGTGCTTGAGACGGTTACTACCACGAAAGTGTCTGGTGCTGATGTAGAGACAGAAAGGAGTGAAAAGTCAACAACGCCAGTATTGGCAAAGTCAACAATGATAACTACACCCGTAAAGGAAACTGCCAAAGAGAAAACAACGAATCAGCACGAAGACAGACATGAAACTGCTCAATCGCCAAGCGAAGGTACATCCGTATCGGGGAGCAAAGGTCCTTCAACGAAACTGCCCCAAGAGACATTTTCACCTTTATCTGGCGCTCCCACTCAAAGTGCTGAAAGTGAAGCATTCACGTTTACTTCTCCTCCGAGCAGCGCGGAAGAATCACAGCCTTCTGATGGTGGAGACACAAATGCCAGCCCAGAAGCCACTTCAGTTGGAAGCACACCAGCTGTGTTTTCAAAGGAAAACGTTACCGCTACTGGCAAGGCAAAGACCACTGTACCATCAGATGAAAGCAATCTTTCAGTTGAGAAATATTTAAATGAGACGACTTCAAAGCCAAAAATTATTGGCGAGGAGAAGTATGAATCTACGTTGCAAGGCGGCTCTGATGCGACTACTCCATTTGAAAAAGAAGCCAAAGCATTGCCAACAAAAGCGAATGAAATTTCTGCTTCTGCAACTTCTACAACGCCAGAAACAGGACTAGAAATAATTTGGGTCACTGCATCCAGTGTACCTGAGGCTAGTTCATCATCAACGTCTCAGGAACGGGAAACAACAGCTTTGGGATTGTCGTCTTCCACTTCAACGGTGGAATCGACTATCTTAAAGACTGACCATTCCACAAAAGCAGCCACACATTTGCTAGGGTCGTCAACGCAAAGTGCAACTATCGTGGGCGAAGAAAAAGCTAGTGTGACATCGGAAAGCAGCTCCACAATCTCCGACAGAGATGGATTTGCGAAAACAGAAGCAGAAAGTAGTACAACAATTGGTACCAAAACTATCAATGGCGAAACTGACGGTAAAGGAAAAGTTACAGCTTCAACACCAGCAGGTTCATTCGGATCGGCAGAAGTGAGTAGCTCTACAGCAGACTTCGTAACCGATATTCCTGAAAGCAGGGAAACGAGCGAAGGCGAAGGCGGTCTTGTGCACGTTACATCCACCACAACAGAAACTATTTCAACCACTAATGAGGAAGAAGGCAGTGGTGAATTCGAAGAGATCATTGGCAAAACACACACTGCTCATATTTCAACGACAGTACCCAATGAAGAACAACCTGTTGAAGGATACCGAAGCATTAATTTTTTGGAAACCACGAAACAACCAGGGAGCCGCTCCACAGACAGTGCTACAATAATAGTGTCTCATAGCAACACAACAGGACAAGCGCCAAAAATTGCTGCAGAGAAGATTGATTCACTGATAACCCCTGATATTGAGCAACATCTACATACAACTATTAAGGAAGCGTTGGAATCCTCAACAATTGTTTCTAGTCCTATGACCGAAAAGAGTGTCACAGGTAGTGCTGAAGAGGAGCATAGGGAGGGAAAAGAAGCAGTTTCAATGACGAAGGCACCAATTGAACTCTCAACCTTTGAAACAGCTCACTTTACGGTCGGTTCAAATGGAACAGAAGAGACCGTATCGAAAGAAAATAGCACTCCTCGCACTTCTCTTCTTACAGTAACAGCACCTATTGATGAAACGACATTCAAAATAGGTGTTACTACGCAGCATGGGAGCGAATTACTTCATACAACAGCGTTGCATACTTCGACATCACCTTCGTCATCAGTAGCACAGCATAGCTCCATAGTGGCTGAGACCACTGAAATGATAGAAACGACAGCACATATAGCCATCGAATCTTCATCAACATATCTTGCTGAATCACTTGCAAGCGGGACGACAACTCTGACTCCTAGAAAAGAAACTCTCGGCAAAAGTTCTGAGGTCAGCGTAACATTATCACCTTCAACTGAAGCAGCCAACGAGGAAAAAGAGCCATTCACTCCATCTTCCGCAAGGACATCCTCAACTGAAGCATCTGAATCAATATCTTCAAATGGTAAAACTGAAAAATATGGTCCAACAGGAACATCCACTACAACCGAGATTGAAGAGGAAGTCCCCAAGAAAGGAGTATCAGAGTCTTCTAAGGTCATTCCTCCAGATCAACAAACTCTGAGCACTCCGGAATATGGGCACGAAATATTGCAAGTGGCATCAACGAGTCCTGAGCAGCCGAAAACCACTGTGTTACTCGAATTGCCGGCCTCAGAAAGTGGGAGAAAAGAGGTTGCTGCAAAAGAAGATAGTGGAACTACAGAATATGGTGTTGGAAATACTCATTTGAATGCAACGAACACGGCATCCGAAACTATTGCCCTGCACCCTATAAATGAATCAGGAAACTTCACAGTGATCAGAATTCCTGAAGCAGCGACTTCTTTACCAGTCGATCAGTTCACGATCATCTCAAGCGAAACGACAGAAGTGACAGCTTCTACTACACCAATAGAAGATAAGCTGAGTGCAGTGCCGGTTCAAGAGGGCACAACAATACGATCAGAATCAACCACAGTGACACCATCAATACCCATTGATTCGAGCGAAGTTGGTGAGAACATTCCTAAGGAAGAAGGAATCCCACATACGTCAACGATCGCTTCCTCTTTAACTTTCTCAAGCACAGGTGAGAAGCAGACAAACGAAGTTACTTTTGAATTTGGTGAAACGACTGAAAGCACTTCTGATGTGACGCATTCGATCGACAAACAAAAAGCTGAAAAAGGGTTTCAATCAACCAAAGAGACATCTGAAAGCACAACCTTGAATGAGATTGTTGCTCCTACGGTCACTATTGCTGCTGCGAGTACAACTATAGAACGTTCAACTACTTCGTCACCATCCACTGAAATAACTGAGCGCACAGTTTCGACCACTCTTTCATCTACGAAAGAAGCAAGTGAAGAAACAGAGGTGACCACATTCACGTCTGTCTCTCCTTCGGAATCTGAAGTAACATCTGCGGAAGAAACAACAGCGACCACAGATGCGGGTGTCATCAGGACGACGCTTGAGGTGAGTAAGCATGAGAACAACATTATTATTTTTGCCTTAGGCACATACCATTTTACATTACAAGACTACAATAGAATACCAAAGTCTTAATTGTGGCAATCTACATTCGCGATCTTCTTTGCGAGCAGATTGTATTCACAAGGATGATTTGCATAATACTCAAATTTCTGTTGAGATGGGGTGTAAGTTATGTAAGTCGTATTTTGCACAGTTGAACTTCTGTTCGAAGTGGTTTTATGTAAGAATATATTTTTATTTATGAAATGCGAAATGGATGTGAATGTAAAAAGATATTGTAGGAGACCGTTTTACCAAAAACAGCGAATTTGCCGGGACGATGGAGGACGACCAAGGAAACGTTCAGTCTGAAGACAACAACTGAGGAATCAGCACCAAATGCATCCTTCAAGACGGTGCGTTGCCGTAGTAGCGATCACTGTGGGTTGGACGCGTACTGCGAACGTCGCTCTGGAGTATGCAGATGTTTTGCCGGATTTGACGGAGCACCCCCGCAGACACCTTGTCTTGGTAAGTGCGCGTTATTTCTAGAGGTTTTGTCCTGCGAGCACCTTGTTTCATTGCGTCAACATTCTACTAACCTTATTCTAGGGTCAATAAGATCTATGGAATTCCGAATTTCTAGTAGGAGTTTCTGCAGTTATGACTGAAGCAGTGAATTAAACCAGTTTTTAATTCATAAGATTATACAACGTTATTTTGCCCAGGCTCAATTCAAAGCTACATAGGACTCTTGAATACAAAAGAACTGCTAAAATCTTTTTTTTAACACAGCGGTAGTCACATCAAATTTACCGGAACTTTCCTTAGAGTCACATTGAACTTCACCGAAGCTTCTGCGATAGTCACATAGAATCTTATCAGAGCATTTCTGATCTCTCCTTAGATTCTCAGAATGTTGAGTGAGATAATTGATCGTATGGAGGTATTCAGCCGAATATGTTTCTGTGGATATTTTTCATCGATGGAGAATTGATGCAAATTTGAGATGTAAACGAATGTGAGCGCCATTTGGATGATTGTCATTCGACTGCGCGATGTTCGAACTTCGTTGGTGGCTATACTTGTTTATGCGAAACGGGCTATCGTAAGAACAACGATGGTGTTTGTGTTGACATCGACGAATGCAGTGAGCATGCTGGCAGTTCTTGCCATCCAAAAGCCATATGTACCAATCTGCCGGGCTCTTATTCGTGCCAATGCGTTGCTGGTTATGTAGGTGAGTGGCGTTATGGACGTCTTATGGATTGCTTGATCTATTGAGACGCACGTATTTATGTGGAGCTTTGCTTCTGATTAATCGCCAACTATCTTTTAGATCTTTTGCTTATCCTGTATTTATTTGCAGTATTCACAATTAACCGCTGCTTATAACAATGGGTTATGGATAAAATAAGCTGATTGTAATTACTCATTGTTTCCACATTGAAAACATGTCGCATTTTCAGTGGAAGAAAAAATTTGTTGAGGAAGACAACTGTTGTATGAGTAAATTTGGTGATTATCTTAGGTGATGGCCACACCTGTCTTCCTCTCGACAAACGACACTGCACTAATGAGGAGTGGGAAAAGATGGACTGCGGTAGGAATCATTTGTGCGTTGTCGATGGACACGGTAACGGTGATTGTGACACATGCAAAAGTGGATTCATTATGCGTGACGGTAGTTGCTCAGGTAGGTTCTTATCATCTGCCTCATGTCATTGATCTCAGCTCATGATCATATTCAATTGATTGTATATTTGATGCAAAGCCAACAGGTTCTTTCCATTTCCTGCTATCCTGTTGAACAAATTTCGCGATTCGTTCAGTGGTGCTGATAGGAAATTAGCCAAGCAGTTGAAAGAATTCAAGGGTTAATTGCTTAATTTCTCGAGGTATATTAGAAAAATTACTTGCTTTCCGTGCACATATTGATATAATTAGCAGTGCTTCTCGATAATCCAATTGGCATTTCGAAGAGTGAACTGAATCCATTTAAAATGTTTTAGTTGCGTATAGCATGATGAATAAATGCTGGACACATGTATATGCAAAGGTGGTTGCGAACATGTCTTCATCCAAGCATTGGGTGGGATTAAGGGAGAGGAATACAAAAGAGGGAAGAAACTCATTCACCAGACAAAAGAAAGAAGACTAGCTATATTAAAATTAAACAACGGAGCATGCAAAGAACATGATTACGCAAAAAGAACATGAACGAATCATTGAGGAGAATATAAACATTGACTACAAATCGATGACGATATACGGAAATACTCAACTTTTTTAATGCAAATTGTAAAACTGTTTCATTCTTGTGGTAATGCGGCGGTAGTCTGCAACTTTCCAGGAAGACCGAGCGGTTTTACCAACTTTTGTTTTACGAACGGTATGAAATTCCACGCGACTACAACTTTGTTGAAATAAATAAGTATTTGGTCATAATCGGTCAGCATGTGGGTGATATTGTGCAGAGCTTCAGATATTGATGAATGTGCCGATGCGGAAACGAATGTATGCCATGCTGATGCAATCTGTATGAATCTTGTTGGCTCTTTCAAATGTCAATGTCAACCGGGCTTCAAAGGAGATGGCTTCCAGTGCATAGGTAAGTACTTTGCATTATTCATTCCGCGTTCCAAACCTTGCATTGGCTTAATGAAGAAGTATAATTTCTGCTTGCTCTTGTGGTGTTTACGGTTAACAAACCTTCGGGTATATTGCCCGTCAGTCGAGTAGATTAAAGAATTTTTTGGTTCGATTCCTCGAAACTCACTTTCTTGCTTTGCATTATTTATGCCGCCAACTTTGTTGTTTCATCACATCGGATTGCAGATGTGGATGAGTGTCAACAGAATCCTTGTCATCCGCACGCAACCTGTATTAATTTCCCTGGTTCTTACACATGTAAATGTCCCGATGGATGGGATGGTGATGGAATGAATGAATGCATCAATCCACTCGATGAGAAATGTCGTGTAAGTTTTCATCATTCATATTATTTGTTTTTATTTTCTTTTTCATTTTGATTACTAGCATATTACTTTTTAAGAACAAGGAAGCAATCTGCAAACGAACCAATCACACATCATGTCTTTCGGTACGACTCGGCGAATTGGTTTCGGTTTGTGAATGTGATACTAACTATCGATACAACAACGAAACCGGACAGTGTGAAGGTAGGTGAAAATTCATTTTTAATTGGAAACTTTTAGAATAAGAATAAATGAGAGTTATTCCTGATATCGATGAAACTTTTGTCCCATTCCTTCATTCAAGGACTCTCGCAAAAAATTACTGCTAATCGATCTTGTATTTTAGATATCAACGAGTGTGAGGAAAATCGTCACTCTTGTGATCCATCAACATCAGTGTGTGTCAATACAGATGGAGGTTACATATGCGAATGTGCAGCTGGTTATGAGGGTGCAGGTGGCATCTGCGTTGGTACGTTCATATTGTATCCACTTTTCATATCTATTCCGTTCATCCTCTATTGGGTTTGCTTTTTTCTGCTCTTCTCGTGTATAAATGTACATATTTTCTCTACATGCGCACAGGCAGTAATTTTTACTGTTAAGGACTTCTAGACACGTCTCACTGGGACTGCTAAGGCCCTTAAACTGCTTAGGCAATTACAACAATAAATACTAAATTTAGTGTTTTGCTATTGTTTTGATTGGAAATCCGAGTATTTTTAGGAAGTTATCGTCGGAACAAGGGAAACAAGTTAGTGATAAAAAAAAACCTCTAATATACCTAGTATTTTGCGGCGATGAACTCAGAATGGTATTCTACGTTACACTATTCTTATCTGTATATACGGCGGAAAAGTGTCATAGTCGATGCACATTCCATTAGAAGAGCAAATGTTATAACGAAATTGTCACAAACCGTTTGATTTATCAGCGTTGTTTATGTTTTAAGCATGATATCCTAATTAATATCAAAATCTTAAGAAAATATCTGGAAGAAGTCGTGTAAGCTTCTTATAGTGGATACACGATCCAGCCTCATTTAGATGTGGACGAATGTGAACGTGGTTTGGCTGGTTGCAATGCTGCGGCTTACTGTGAAAATTATATTGGAAGTGTGGGGTGTAAATGTGCACCTGGATATACCGGAGATGGAATCGACTGCACACGTAAGTTTTTATGGTTGTATAGAGATGTCGCGCTGATATCACATGGTCAACTTGTTGCAGCAAAAGTAATTTTATTGAAATATGAGTAAAACACTGCCTACATAAGATTAACCGAATATATTTACTCATAATCGCATATTCCACGTATATTGCGAAGTCATTTACTGACTCATTTAGCATTATTACAATTAACTCGCATATCCCATGCAGCATACAGTATATTAGGATTACAACTTCTTGACATCTTCGAGTGTGGAATTTATGAAATTGCACTACCATACACGGGAAGATAAAAAGAAATGAAAGGCTCAAAAATATGGCGGTTGAAGAGCTTCAAGGGAGCACGTCTCAGAGTGGTTATCCATCTGTGAAATGCTCACTATAAATTTATGATTTCATTCGTTGATATCAAGAATCAGCTAGTTGCTTCAAAGAGAGAAGTGTTTTCGAAATTAATGAAACAATTCAGTATCCACTATATTCGAAAATGTTTACATGGAAGGTTGCAGCAATAAACGTGCGCACCTCATCCTCGAATGCCTGTACCCAAGAGTGGATCGAATTGTGCCGCATCGAGAACAAGACCTGTCACGTCGATGATGAAGATGTTCCACAATGTGGCTCATGCCTAGTAGGACATCAGCCAGTTGGTGGCCAATGTCTGCGTGAGTGCAACTTCTGCTTTAAACGCTAAATGCAATAGCATTATCTGGCGATCAATGAAGCCTTATTCGTCACTTAATCCCGCTTTCTATGTCATCAATATTGTGTCCTAAACATGGTGGGAACTTGGAAGGACGGATGGAAAAATTGTATATTCGATCCACATTCCTATGCTAACATTTCTCAAGGCGATTTCTGATTACTGCTTTCGTGATTTAATACACTCAGTTCATAAATTGAGTTCAAGAATAGGTGAGGTGATCCCTTCAAAGGGTTCGTTATTGAGGATTAAATCAGCGTTAGCTTATTCATTAAACTTCAGTAGCCTATCATTCTGTTTCGATCGAACGCATGAAAAAACGTCAGTTGATCATAAGACTCTAAAGCAAAGTATGCAGCGACATTTTTCTGGCAAAGTCTAATTTTGATTTCTCTTCTGAAATACGAGAAGAGTTCCACCCACCCAAAGGTCAAAGACGTAGGCCCTAGGTGATATATAGCGTCCCACTGAATAGACATAATCATCCAGCCTCAAATAGCAGGGATCGATATTTTAAGGCATTTTATAAGAAAATGTGTTGCAAATTTCAGCCATCAATGGTCTCGGCAATTGCGCAGATCCAAATAAAAACGATTGTGATCCAAACGCCGATTGCACCGACGTTCATCCTGGACGGCATTTCTGTACCTGCAAAGTCGGATACATTGGTGATGGAAGGCGCTGCGACGGTAATCACTTACAATATATTTTGTGATTATCTTGTTCTCTTTTTCACATTCCTTATTTCTTGTCAGAGCTGTATTCGTTATTTACTCCAGGTATCAACATGTCCACAAAGATCAAAATTCAACAATTTTATAGTCATGAATGTTATCGACTTGCATGCTTGTCCACGTGGATTTTTTAGTGGTTATGTTCTCTAATAAGTGTATTATATTCGTCTGGAAAGTATCCTACATCTCAGACGTTGACGAGTGCTCCTTGCCTGGTGTGTGCGATGCGGCAGCCGATTGTCACAATACTAATGGATCGTTTACGTGCGTTTGTCAGCCTGGCTATTCTGGCAACGGTTTCAAATGTATGCGCAGTACCAACGCTAATGGAGGTAAGCAAACAGTCGAATCGACGTTTCATTGTCTTCATGAGTCGCGTTAGTTGAAACTGATTTAGCAGCCTTATAAAGACCATGGTCTTCCTCGTGCATGTCAGAATTCAGGTAACAACTGGGCTATTTTTGACCTTGGTGACAACCTAACGTTAGCTCATTTGACAGACGATAATCCCGTCCTCGGAAAAACCTTCATTCTCAGATCCTTAAGTCGGATTTGGCAATACTCCAAGACCTTCCGAAGAGGAGGCAACGCGGGCAAGGGCTCTCTTCCTACCTTACAGTTTATGAGCAAAACGCACATTCTAATAATGAAGACGAGTGTAGAGATGAAAATGTTTTATGAGTGAACTATGTGGTGAAACTGTCCCATGTTATGTGTTTCAGTGTTGCAAGGAAGGCATGTATTGTCTTGAGTCTTTTATTCACAGCTTAACAGGACTGATACGACTAGATAGCCAAAATCCTCACCTCCACTTACAATGCATCCAGTTCGGCACGGTTGCATGACTCGCATTCCGATCAGCATCGGCACTGATCTAGGATCGGTTCTTGCTTATATTACCTGGCTTGGCCATTAGAGGACAAGTGTTGTTGACAGAAATTGCGTGCTAGGGCTATAGCTTTGATAGGTATCCTTCAAAGCTACGAGCCAATATGCGGTCGCAATGTAGAAATAATACATCAGATAACTCAATGACCGATGTGGGCCAAAAGAGTATGTGCGTAAAGTTTGATTATTTTCAGCATCTTCAAATGTTCCCTGACTTGCAAATCACAGCACCTCGTAAATGCTTCCACTTTTGTTACATCCTTTGTCTTTTCGTCTATCTGCCTGTTATTACATATCCTTACTGCTACTTTAACTGAGATTGTTTTAATCGTATTTACATTGCATCCAAAACAGAAATAAATTTTTTGAAAGAGAAAATTTTATTTCAAATAGCGATCAGAGATGTCTCTCCAAAGCTTTTGTAAATTTCCTATGTAACAGTGATCTAATTCAGGGCCAAATTGCCATTTGGATTCTTCGATGTGTCACAAGAAAGCGAACTGTCTATTAGGTGGAACATGTAAATGCATCAATGGTTATGTTGGTGATGGAATTACTTTTTGTGAACGTAAGATTTTCTTTTTCAATGATATTTCTTATTCAAATCTCAAGCATCAATTAAACAGCTACTTGTGCTGTGCGTCCTAGTCGATGATGTACCACTGGAATAAATCCCACTCCTCATTTCTTGCACTGCGCTTGGGTTTAGAAAAAACGCTTCAGATGCCCTCGAGCGATCATCACTTCAGGTGATTTTATATCATATCAAAATTCCTTCATGCAATATTTGAGAAGCGAATTTTATATTTGGCACTCTGTTCCACTCACCGGTGTATATTGCGGTCATAATCTGCAACGGTGGAGAGGATTAAAAACTTCGAAATGAATTGTTCATTTAATTCAATTTTCTCAGTAATAGCATTGCATGTTTTTTATGTAGTAATTATGATCGTTGAACGTTTAGTGCATTTTTATCTTCAGAGAAATATTGTCTATAAAAAAAGTTTCGTCAATTATGTGAAACTTCATGACAATTTTTCTCATTTAAAAGGAGCAAAACAAACAAATATTTTGTCTTTTTCAGCCGCAGACACAATAAAAAGTTCCTCCAAGGAACAAACCTATTCGACAGTATCGCATTCCTCTGAAAATGAGAAGAGCGCAAGCGTGACATTAGATAAAACTGAATCGACGACTGCTTCAGCACTGAAGGAAACGCAATATGCAGGAACAAATGAAACTTCAACAACAGTACTAAAAACAATATCAGTTCAGGGAGCTTCGAAGCTAGGAGAGCCAGAGGCCATAAGTACCACTACTGAAAGTGCTGAAAAGACGTTTGTAACGACAACAGAACTTGCGCCTACCGAGGATAAGAAACTTGCTACAACAACAGAAAAGTTTGTGGTACCAGCATCTTCGACAGCGGATACAACTGGGCCGGAAACTATACAGTACACCGCTAGTAGCTCCGAAGCTCCAACTGATACAACGAGTGGCAGAGGAGAAATTGCATTGCCAACAGAGGGAACAGATCAGTCTAGAAATCCTTATGAGGGTTCTGAGGCAGAAGTCATCTCAAGTGGTCCTCCTGGCACGTCGCCTACGTCCGAGAAAGATTTAGAAGGCATCACTGGTGGCAAGAAGCATGAAACTTCTTACACTTCGATCGCTTCATCTGTATCCCCTTCATCGTATATTCACACACCTAGTCAGACAACCGAAATGCCTGAAAAGTTGCCTCTTGAAGAGGAGCTGAGACGAGGATCCGAACAAATGCAGACTAAAAAGACTGCCGGAGAGAAAGAAGCAAAACTTACCGAAGAGACCGAAAAGGCAGCAAAGGTTTCGGCCGGTGCCGAATACACCGGTGGAATTGACAACGAAGTCAATGCTGGCAAGGCTGCAGGCGGAGATGCCTCTAGTGAAGTCATTAGCAATGCATCGAAAGAACATGACAAACTGACACACGGAGCACTATCAGGCGGCAAAGCAATGATGGGAATCGGTGTTAAACGCACCGATGAAGTCGCCAGAGGTGGAGTTGTCACAGAAGGAACGATGAGCTCCGGTAGTATCGAAGGTAGCGCTGAAAAGCAGTCACACGGAAACGGCACAAGTGAAGCGGGGATAAAAGGAGAAAGAACTGTCATAAAAATTGCTATAGGAGGACCTGAAGGAACGTTAGGAGAAGGAGCAGGTAGATCAGTGATGAGCACAAAGATGAATGGCAGATTGGACACAGGGAAAGGAACAGCTAAGATGACTGGTGAGGTGCACAGTGGTGCAACAGCGGACAAGAGTCAAGTAGGGATTAATGTTGCAAAGACGACAACTAATACCGATAAGGAAGTTGCACAAACTAAGCATGGCAATGAATCAGCGTCCTTAAATGAACGAACAAAAATTAAAAAAGTGGAAGGAGGTGGAACCCGAAAGCTCGCGCAAGAGAAAGATAAGTCTCAACATATCGGCGAGAAGCAGACTACGAAAGAAAGTGCTAAAGAAGAAGGAAAAGCAAGTGGAACGAAACCATCGGAAGAGCAAACGGAACGTCCTCATTATCGCACACATTTCATCCAGAAGTGTACATTGCGTGACATGTCACCATGTCACGAGAACGCGAATTGTGATGTATCTAGTGGTCACTGCATCTGCAAGAATGGCTATTATGGCGATGGCTACTCAGCTTGCACGTATGTCCACTTCTTTTTCACAGAACATTGCTTATACTATAGTTACGATAACTTATAGGCTTACTTATTTTTCATTGACTTCGTCTCGTGGTTTCTATTGCAGCTGATCATCAGTAGAGCTCAGCTACTGAGCAATACGAGTGAACAGAAGAAGAATGGTGCGGGTAATTGTG
Organism: Baylisascaris procyonis; assembly: GCA_037389465.1. Taxonomy (NCBI): domain Eukaryota; kingdom Metazoa; phylum Nematoda; class Chromadorea; order Rhabditida; family Ascarididae; genus Baylisascaris; species Baylisascaris procyonis. The sequence goes on from JAZARR010000221.1 coordinate 1,340,027, forward strand.
GTCATTAAGAGTTTGATGAATGACGATCAGATGAAAGCGTTGACAAGATATCGCGACAAATATGTCTTTTACTTTCGAAAGCCTTTCCATCATCAAACGTTCCATGCTCTTCCTTTTCCAATTCTTGTCTGAAACACAGAAAGCATTTTAGGATAATACTTCATTGTCTAGTATTATTTTAATGCCTTGTAAACAACGACTTCTCGTCTCACTCTTATGTCCCTCCCAAACAATTTTGCATGCCATGCAATGCGACTGCACCTCATGTTTTATGTGATTGGTGAATTTGAAAGTTAGCTATCATAATGGAACTGAATTTCGATCTAGCGAAATAATACTAGTCTCGACTCTGATGACTCTGATGCCGCAGTGACCGATAATGTGAGCGTTTTCCCGTTACATAGTCGCATATAAATGAAACTCTTGCAGGAAAATCACTCAGGATTGTATTTCGGATGCAGACGCATGTGATACGAGGGCTGTATGTGACGTGGCGAGTCGTCGATGCAAATGCCTTAAAGGCTATGTCGGCGACGGTCTCACTTGTTTCCCCGACGTGCTTGTCAGTGTTTTTTCGTTAACGTTTTCGACTGAAAAATTCATTGCATTTTTAATGTCATAGAATATTTGCATTCTAACAACTTTTGGCATTTGCGAACTTTGTGCCATTCTTTGTTTGCTGTTGTAAAAGAAGAAATCTGTTATGAGCAAAAGTAATAGTGCGGCATTATTTATAAGCAAGTTCATGTATCATGCTTAACGTTACTAACTGCCTATGAAATCGTAATGTTGACAACATCCTTTTTTAGGATTGCGTATTGCGACCGAATCTCTGCAGTGACTTCGCATCATGCATTGGTCGTCGTTGCGTATGTAATGAAGGATATACGGGTAAAACCTTTGAATTTCTCTCAACCATTTTATAGTGACTACACATTTGAATTCATCGAATAGGACTTCTGTGTGAACTGGCTGGGTATCTAACAATTTTCGTGAATTTTAGAGAAATTTAGTGTATTTGGATGCGTCAAACTCAGGGGATTGACGCTAGAAGATGCTAAACTTATAAGAAAGGTTAAGTTCGCAGCAAACACTGTAAAATGGTCCCATCATTTGATGCATGCTAGAAAGGTCCATCTTTCGTCACAAGTTGTTCCTGGATGTTAAGCTCCCTTTCCTTATCTAGATATCTAATTTTTAGGTGATGGCTCGTCGTGTGTCTTGTTGGAAGCAGTCACCGATTGCTTGAAATGCGATGTTCGAGCTGAATGTGTCGACAATGTTTGCAAATGTCGTAAGGTAAATTTTGGAGATGGATCCCCTAAACCTAAAAGTTCGAACGTAAGAAAGTGGTGATTTAAGAATCACATACTATAGGTCATCTCAAAAGATCAACAATATAGTGACTTGGTTATTAAGTTATCTTATATTCGAAACAAACTGCGAACTTCTTCACTTTCCTTCTTGTAGACTGTAGGGATGCGGCATCAGATTCCTTACGCAACTGTGATCTGATGACGAAGTGCTTGTAGTAGTTGATGTTACCTTCTGGTTTCTTCTGGTTTTCTGGTCAAATTGGTTCGCCGTCTCTATTTTTATTCTTAACCACTGTTCCTTGGTCGCTAGATATGTTCTTTGACTGCTAGATAGCCAAGACAATTCTAATATGGTGCTTTCTGACCATCACCTATCCACCGTTTGCCGGTGGAATCAACTGCTGCATGAAAATAAGAGCGAGAGAACGGATCAGTTTGGTGCATCATATTTTACAGGATGCCTTGGCTTTGTCGATATCGATGTGAATGCTCTTTTACTATTTCTTGGCAACACAATTTCAGTACATGTGATTTGTAGAGTTATTTCGGCAATGGCGGGACGTGTATAGCTGATCCAGCCGACTGTGTGCATTATCCAGGTTTATGTCATCGTAACGCCCTCTGTAACGATGAGTCTCGACGATGTCAATGCCTTAAAGGTATGTACATTTAAAATTTCTTCCTCGTAAATGGCAGTTAACGTCCTATATACTAAACTAGAATAAATTTACGGAAGCATCATATGACAAGAAAAGTGAACTTGAAGCAACCTCCATCAACTTAAAAATGCATTTAGAGCTTGAACGAGGTGAGCAGAGATGCTGAAATTTGAATGCTCGATATTCCTTATAGCTGACAGTATTCGTACTTAGAAGCAACTTAGAAGCAATGCCAATTGAAGAGAACGATTATCTGCATTAATAGTGAATTCGTTTAAATGTTTTCATAAGTGGAACCAAATTTATACTTAACAAATAAATCAATAACACCTATTGTAATTGTAATTTAAAAATGACGTTTTTCATAACTGTAATATTGTAAATTGGAATAAAACGTTTTTTAATAAAACGTTGTTACTCATATTTTAATATTACAGTAGGCGTTTTTCTCAATCTTATTACGTTCACAATTCGTCGATTACTTCCAGTAGACAGATGTGAGATAAAGTTCTGTTTCTTTATTCTATCAGGTTAAACGACAAACCGGTCGAATTCTAAGCGAATATTCAAATTTGGAGGGTTAGCGATTAAATGAGTGGGCAGCCACAAAAATGTTCATTAACTGTGTAAAAGGTTCCGCTAGAGGATACTCGTATTTAATGTTAAGGCAGCGTTGAACATACTGTTAAAGACACGGATCCAATTAAGATCTTTTTCGTTTGCGTTTCGTAGAAATCCTTTAAAATTATCGTGCTGAAATAATTATGAATTGCATTCTTATTTGCGAAACTGATTTGTTAGTTATCATTTATCGGTCATCGTTTGCTAGACTATTGAATTATCGGTTGATAGAATACCTTTTTTGCCTATAATACAAATATTTGAAGGGTTCCTTGGTGATGGTCTGGATTGCTCGCATCAGAAGAGCTGTCTGAACGATTCAACACTGTGCCACGAAGATGCCGACTGTTTGCCCTCTGGAGTCTGCCAGTGCAGACGGGGTTTCACTGGCAACGGAATCTTCTGCAACGCAGGTATGCCTGAGATACTTCCACAGAACACCACACTTCATATCGGCTTTCAGTGCGATTTTGGTAAAGAGCATAATTTCGCATTTGTTGCTTTTGTTCGCATGGAGGTGTAATAGTTTCAAAGAATGACCAAACCGACTTTCTGCGCTAATATCATGTGAAAGGTTTCCTCTGTTCTCTAGCACTACATTATATTTGAGGTCGTTGAAACTTCCAAGGATTCACCTACGACTGTCCTACTTCAGCGATAGCAAATGTTATATCTATTATGTATTATTCGTAACATTCCCTTTGTAACAAATACAGCACGTAGTAACGAAATATTCTCCATAAATATGTTTCATGTTAGACAAGCGCTTATCATGGATAAAGGATTATTTCATTACATATAATGCACATCGGATCTCGAAGCGAAGAAAAGTGGAAAATCTGAAAACGTAAGGATGGATGGATTTCGTCCATATTTACCACGAAACAAGTGGAAAGTGTACTAAAAGAGTTGGAACGATACACGCTTTTGTCTGAGGCTCGTATTGCCAAATATTCCCGCAAATTATGAACAACAGGAAAGCAAAGGGAATTATGCGTGCATGTTTTAACTAATCTTATCCACAGGTGAAAAATAAGACCACTGCAAGATGCCTGTAAATTTCCCTTCACATTTAAGTTTCGCAGGTTAGCGTAGAAAGGGATGTAGCAAACTGCCATATGGCCTACAGTATGCCCACGAAATGTAACTGTGACGCGAATGATCTCAGATCAAAACTACCGACAGACTGATATATATGCATATACACGCACGTACGCACAGACACGATGTCGCCATAAGGAAAGTTGTAAGGGGGCATAAAAATTGAAGAGCGCATTATCTAGTTTATGCAAGTGTTTTAGCGATTCTTATTAATGCGGAAGAAGCGACATCAGCGCCCGAATTTGCTTCCATCGGATGCGAGGGAGGATGTCATGAGAACGAAGAATGTTTCTCGGGAAGGTGTCATTGCCTGAATGGATACGAAAGAGAGGACAGCGGCAAATGTGTCGGTATGATCAGAATCTATTGCAAAAAATTTCTATATGCACCTTACCGCAATAGTAGAGTTCTATGTGGTGCGAATAACAAATTTTATGTGATATATTTGTAGCGAATACTCTTCATCATTCCATAGCCGTCGAGCCCTTTCCAGCAGCAGGCCAAAATTCGAAATTATGGAACATCCCCGCAGGCACCTTCTTATTGAAATTATCACCACTGTTCCTTAATTATCGATAACTTTTATTTTAAGCCAAACCTGTCATAATTCAAACAGTGAAAAGCAGTTATCAGGATCAAAGAAGGCTGTCGGTAGTGATTATGGATTTTCTAATATAAACTGTGGTTATAACCGTATATTTAACTGCCTTACCGATACTAACGTTGCATGTAGCACAGTCATGCTTTTATGTTGTATTGCAATAATCTTTTTTAGCTTTGTATTACAGTAGCACTAACGCTACTGCATTCCTTAGCATTTTTTCTTACTTTCATATAATCATCTGAGAATGAAGTTGTTCGATGGTTTACTTATTTAGATATTGATGAGTGCAGTTTACCGAATGGCTGTCATCCGCTGGCAATTTGTGTTAATCTACCCGGTTCATATGCATGCACCTGCCCAGATGGTTATAGAGGTGATGGCAAGACATGCAAGCAGTATCATCGTGTAAACAATATGGCTGGTGTGTTAAACTTTTATATTATTGGAAACAATTCGCTCGATTTATTAGGGCCATTATGTCATACCCAAAAGCTGTGATATATTGAATACCTCAATCCTTAAAAATGCAGCTGAACTGAGCATATGTAGTTTTTATTACTGTTGGTTATTATTGGCATATTAGTACTGAGCTCCATTATCTCATCGATTACCCTTCCCTTCCACGCTTCCTCGCCCTTGCAACGATTTCTCTCTCTTGCAGCCAGTGTTTTCGAGAAATGTAGCCGCTAACGACTCCTCTAACAGTCAAAATTTTGCTCTCATTTTTCCATCTAATGACTTTAGAGCACTTAAATCTTAGTACTAACTAATTTTAACCTCGCTGGGATAATGGAGTCTATTGGATACAAAGGTACACATTTTAAGTGGATTGCGAAATGGACGGTATGACTTTGATACTTACAAACGAAAGCGAGTTATTCGATGGACGAATCTTTGTTCGTGGTCAAACAGAGAATCCGTACTGCTCGAAAAAGCTGAGCTCAATTATAAACAACGGTAGCGATTATCGTTTTACAGTGCCGTTCGCTCATTGCAACGTTCGATTCGAAGCGCCGGTAAGCAGTCCATATGTTTGATATATTTCTTGTATACATAATGCCACGCATAGAATCGTCGCGTATACAGCAATAGGTTTTGAATTAATCGAAGTGAATAGAGTAATCTGCAGATCTTTCCAAATTGCTCTTCATTGTTTATGGCTTTTTAAGGAAAACTTCAAGCGGAAGAAAAAAGCAAGTTGGAGCTTATTCCACTAATTTATTGAGAGTATTTGTGCGTGTTTGTTTAAACTTCTAACAAGGTGAAGTTCGTTGTACATTTCGAGAAAGCGATATGCGAAGTACTGCTTTCTCGGACTGTGAGAGAAAACATAGATCACTGTGTTGCGAATAGTCACTTTGAAACTTTTTTGACTTTTTTCCACTATAAATCACCGAATGAGTATCTGAGGTTCACGCTGAGGTTTTGAAGCCAATCACTACTCTAATAAAGCAGCTGCTGCAAAGCTTTCACTATATATATATATATATATATATATATATATATATATATATATATATATATATATATATATATATATATATATCATCTGCGTTATTTGCAAAATAAAATTTGTTTCGAAATGAACTCTAGCAAATAGCTCTAATTTTCAGAAATCTGTGGATTCATATAGCCTCAATCTTTTTTAAGGCGAAAGTGATGAATTTTCAGGGTACATTTGCAGTCACGGTTGTTGTTCAGCGGCATCCAATGTTTATCACGCAAACCGCAGATGCCTATGACCTTCGATGCACTTACCCTGTAGGAAGTCGACAAGTAAGTTCCGATCAAATATCCCATATTGTTCTAAGGGTGCAGCGAGGGATCGTTATGCTTTCTCCCAACTATCGCTGCGCTTCGTGGAAACAATGGTGCGCACAATAAATACTAAATGCTGTTGTTGCATTGCTCTATTTCATCATTTCTCGATTATTTTTACTGTTATTACCATATCCGGAAAGCTTTATTCACCAACAAACAAAGATTTCAATATAACGATTAAAAAAATGATAGGTGATGAGTCATGTGAACGTTTCTGAAATGACGACAGCCGATACGATCGTGCAGACTGGTAGTGGTCCGATCTGCTCACTAACTGTGACCAACGACGAAGATGAGGTGATCGATACAGCAACCGTCGGTCAAGTACTGCGATTGGCCCTCTCCGTGCAACCTAACGGTAAAATTTCCGCTTGTTGCCGCGTTCAATAAAATCACCCTTTCCGTACTTTATAACTGTCAAAGTTCACTTATTGCAGACCTATTCTGAATCAACTCAACGTCGTCGCATATATGAAATTATTCGTCATTTCAAAGGTGTTTATCAAAGATCCCATACAGCATAATAAGAGAATGAACTCCCATAGGGGGGGGGGGGAGCAGCTTGCACGGGGAAATTTCCAATTATTTCACTCGCATACCGTCAGAGTTCCAGCTTCTACTCTACATGTTCCACAGGCATCAAAACAATATGATTTGCATCCATCCAATCAACTCTATTCGGTAACCAGTTTTCGTGAATGCGCAAAGACCAAATATCTGACAGCATTGTGCCATTGATAATGGTAATGCCACTACGACAGCGCTGACTTTTGGGCTCTTCACTGTTTATCAGTGAATGTGCAGGCTTTGAAGTAAAGAACGTACAGACAATGTCCAGACTAGTGGGAAAAGTGTTAGGCGGTTGCCACGATGAGTGCTTTAGCACTACATTCACCTCTCTAACAGGCTTCTTAAGCGGCCAACATATTGTGAACATTGGAAATGACATCTTCAAATTTCAATCAGTCTGATCACTCACAGAAACTTATCGGAAATTCCTTTTTTTTTTTACTGGAGCGGTGTGAAGTGAAAACCTTGTTTCTATAAGAAGCGTGCATATTTATTCCAATTTTAAATGTCCATAACTTCCTCTAAAACTGACGATCAGAGTGAATAATGTTGAAGATGGTCATCCTGCGATATATGTTATATTTCCGCTAAACTTCATTCTCCAAGCTTCAGTGGCTGTCGACTTGAGAATGTCAGATGGACAAATGACAGACATACACATACACCACCATAATATGTTTATGAAAAATATGTTCATGAAAATGCATAAAAGCCACGACAGATTCACAATTGCATTTAGGCATATGTCCATGTAGCTACTTGCAGTCTTTCTCTTTGCTTATGTTAGTTGACAAAGGTGTTTAGAAATAGGGACGGGTTTGGAAGGCATTATATGATTTTTCTCGAGTTAAAGAGCATTCTTAGTTGGAAAAAGTATGTGTTTATTGTCACTGTAATGGAATGAAATGTTCCAGACACGTATGCTATTTTACCTCGAAACTGTTTCGCGATCAACCTCGAAACTGGAGAGCGATACTCGCTAACCGATCAAGCGGGATGCGCTATTGATACTCAGCTGTTCCCCGAATGGGTTCATAAGGAAGCCTCGCTTACAACAGCTACATTCCGTACATTCAAGTGGCCTGACAGTTCGATGATACGCTTCCAGTGTGATTGCTCGGCGTGTGTAGGATCATGCCCTAAGGTAATTTATTGAAACCTCGAGGTTCTTATAGGCTCGAAGAATAATCCTGCAGTTTGGGAATGTGCTGTTTAAAAGTGCGCCAGTTTTTTGTTCCACAGAATCTCTGAGCGCTTAGCCACAGAATCTTTAAGTGATCCTTCAACAGTTTCATTTGGAATGGCATGATTCGTTTAATATTTATTAGCATACAGTGGAGAACTCTAAGTAACCATTATGCTTCTGTTTCACAGTGATCATGTCCTTAAAACCTATTGAAAGATTTCGCGATTACTGCAAGCAGTGGTTATGATGCCATTATAAAGCCATCGTAATCTGCACTGCACGTTTTCGAAGGTAGACGTTGTGGCCGCTGACTGAAATTAACGTGATGGAAATTCAACTTTCTCATATTTTCTGTTCTTATTTTCTGAATGGTTGAAATATTCACACAATTATAAGTATTAAATGGATGCCGACTGATAAAGATTATTATAAATGTAAATTGATATGTTCAAGTATAATGGCGCCTTTCTATTTCAATTTTCCGCTTCCGTGTAATAAAATTCCTCAAAAAATTTTGAAGGTTATCAATCCCGTAGAATATGTTGAACGCTGGAAAGTTCTCTTTAAGGTGAACTGTGATCGTCGGCGAGAGGCGATTAAACGACGTCGATTGAGGTTCCGTTATGCACGGGGAATAGACGATAAGGCTTTCGATGAGGCTAATAATGAACTCGAAAGGAGTTTAGTGTCAAGTGCACATGCGATGACATTCTCGCATGCAGTGCACGTCGATGAAGATGAAGAGGAACGAAGGGCACAACGTGAAGTGGATAACTGGAAGTATCAAGGTAAGTTTAAATGTTTCTTCGATCTCAAATCCTACCGATGGATGAACAGTCGATACCGCTGACCATAGAATATCCTCAAAAAATTCTCATCGAAACTTTTTTAAAATTTGAGAAGCAATGAGATAGCTTTTGTGATTCTTACTTTAGAAATTACTGGACCTTCCTCTCTCTTTTTCTCTTCTCATTTTAGGCGGTTGTTTTTTAGAGTTCATCATGCTGAATATAGTTGGTCATTAATGTAATTTTGACTCAGCGTCTGAAAAATTTTCATGTGAAGTAAGCGAACAATAAGCATAGCTTTTCTCTTGCCTACTCTATGCGATGGTATGCCGGCGTAACTTCTTTTGAGGAAGGGGAATATTTCAAGAAGCAGTGATTGCGAGAGGAAGCTTTCTAAGATTTTTGAAGTCCCAAAAGTGTTGGGTGCTAGTTCGAAACGAGAACCTACATTCCCCGTCTTTTGTCTCTTCATCTTCACCACTTTTACTACGGAACTGATAGTGGTTATGTGGCAATTATATTGTATTTTTTCCCATTGAAAAGCCTTTCAAGCGTAATGAATTGAAGGTTTCACATCGTTGGAGCCGTTTGAGAAGAATATTCTGGTGGAACGCATATGCGTACGTGCAACGTGGATCGGTATCTCAGTGCTACCGTTATTGCTGATCATCGCGTTGCTCGGCGCATTATCGCTCTTATGGAAACGGAAATCATCACGAGCAGTTGAAGGCGATATTTGTAAACGGACAATCTACCCCTCAAAGAATGCAGATAACGCATCATCATATCTGAAATTTTGAGTTTCATTAGTGCCAAACAGTTATTTTATGTGTGCAAATGCCTTTCTACCGCGCCTTCATACCACTCTTAACCGATGCATCACTATCCTTCTTGGTTGTTAATTGACCTTTTCATTTGAACATCTGTTTCCTCCAACGTTACTTTTCCTGGATTTCTTCTAGCTTGAAGCAGCCTTCTGGTCTTCTTGAAAGATTATGAAAACGTTTGATGGAAGCAGCTGAAAGAATGGCTTACCTGAAAAGAAAGCATGGAAAAATAGGTTTTCAATGAGAGCTGGTGATCTAAAAAACGAAAACAATGTCCAAAATATGAAACTGATAACAGGTATCGAAGTTTGAAGTTTTCTTAACGTTACATCCTGTCAATAAGAGGTTTAAGCTTTCGGGTACTGAAGAATGGATGGTAGATGAGGCGCGGTGTCAAGAACACTGCTAAGCATGATGGCTCAAATTTGTTCGTGATACTCGTTAAGTGTTGTTTTTGTTTCATGTTAGGCATTCATTCCCTATCGGGTATCCTTGCCCTACTGCTCTGTGCGCTTATGATTGTGACCGTTGTTTGCCTTGTTGCTTTTGGTAACCTGTTTGTTCGTTAGCTCAAAATTCTTCAATTATTCTTACTTTCTGCCTCTCTCTTTTAATTTCTAACTCATCTTTTCATAACGTTCAAAATGAATTCAACAATGGCCAATCCGTGTAAAGAATTGCTTGCAAATTTATGCAACGAATGACATTCGCTTGCAGATGCAAGGAAACCCTCAATGAAGATACTACAATGAGGTTTGTCGTTTAAGCGTTGTTGTGGCCGTCATCATATAAGCATTCCCGTATACCCAAGCTTTTCTCGCATTGCAGTTTCAAAATTCTTAGGTGGGAGTACTGATGACCGCTGTTGTTTTACCTCTTTTATGTGTTTCAACCATCAACTACATTTCCAAGCGATGTCTGTCATCTAGGTTGACATAAGCACCTAAAAAACGCAGTCGACTGACTACGCAAATATGCGGAGAAAGCCTGTGAAAAACATTTGGCGTTGTGCGGCTTTTATGCCAGGCAGCTGCCACCTAACAGGTTGCAAATCTGTCATTATATGACTGGCTAAACGCAAAATAACTGAAGTTTTCGTGTTCTTCGTGGTACTATCACTATTTTTGTTGAAGAGCTACAGAACTTCAGATATACGGGCGGAATGCCTTTACCTGTCCTTGCGCACAGCTTGCAGCGTTTCCTTGCTTATCGTCGTGCTGTTTCTTTCTTCGTTCACATTCCACGTGTTTAATAACTTTTTACAGTTGTACGATTTTATTTCCATATGTGTGTTTGTTTGTTTATTTCTCAGCTTGCAATGTGTACTACTTTCGCAATGCAAATTTTGCTCGTTTGTTTGTTTTTTTGCACATTATTTTCGCCGCTTTATATTCTTCTCTCGCCTTGACAGTTCGGGTTTTGTCATTGTTTTTTATAATTGTTGTCGCATAATAAAAATGATTTTGAACATTTTCAATCTGAGAATCTAATGAAACTGCCTACGGATTTAAACCATTGCCAACTTAAAAGCAAGTTAGTGTAAACATTACCAGTTATAATATATAATCTCAGATCAGAAAGCTATTTATTTATTTAACGTCCGAAGGTGAGGGAACATACAAAAAAATTCAGAACAAGAACAGCGGCAATGAACTAAACGTTCACAAAGCAACAGTCTGAGCAAAGGCACTCAACGGGTAAGAGTCGATATAGTGTGAAGATCAAAACATTGAGTCGCTATTTGGGGAATGAAGTGAGTGCATTAGGGCTATCGGCAGAAAGTCACCTGCTACACGAAAGTGCACCATGCTGGGAACTGAGCGGAAAGCCGTTTGTGCTGCAAAATCTTTTGGGAAGCTGAGACTGATGCCAGCTGTGACTACGGGGGATGATAGGCGGAAATATTTCCGAGAAAGGGACATCAGAAAGAACGTGCACAACTTTATGATAAGAAATTAGACCAAATTTACGCCTTCAATATTCCAGTGGTTCCAGGTTGAAAGTCTTTAGCCTAATGGCGCAATTTGGCTGGCATAGTTCACAGCAGACTTTCCTAAAAGCAATATGTGTGAAACATTCCTGGACATTCTCTAAAAATCTGATAACAGAAACCAAGTAAGGGTTCACATAGAAATACAATACTTACAAACAGGTCGGTAGTAACAGTTAAGGCCTTTCGATATGCTGCAGTGCGCCAGAAATCGATTAGCAATTTTCAGCAACTCGACTTTTCAGCAAGAGTGGAACACTGACCTCCTGGGGAGTTCAGAGTAAATTATAAAGTCAGATCAGGTAGAAAGAACCCGATGTCCTTTTCTGAGAAGATATTCATGCCGGGGTTGATATGAACCAAGATTACATTTTTCATTCGAGAACATTGAACTTCCATAAACCAGATCGGTTGTTGAATGTATTCAAGTTGTTTTGCAGAATACAGAAGTGATGTGCAGGATCATGTTGAGGAGGATGACTTTTGAGATGATTATTAAAGGATGTGCTACTGCTTGGAATGTTATCGCAAGCTTCGTTAATGTGTAGCAAGAAGAGCATAGAGGCCAAAACACTTACTTGTAGCCATCACTGTGGACTGATTGCAGAAGAGAGAAAAACCGCTAATTCTCACTTGCAAACTCTCAACTTCCACATAAAAATACTCTCACCGAATTAGCTAACAAAGCCATAATTTTCCACCCTAACAGATTTATGGGAGACCATTTCAATGCTCTTAACGTAAACAGTACACACCAACTCACTCTGAAATCTTATTTTCAAACTAGACAAAAGGCTGTCTAAATAAGAATTAATTTTGACCATGCGCTGCAAAATTGCCCAACCTTTTCTGGATGGAACTTTCATTTCGATCTGAGAGCACCAGACGACCAAATATGAGGTGCAAGATTATATAAGGTAGCTCTTGGAAGCATTGTAACTGTTTAGTTTTCATATCATGCATACTACGAGGGGCAGCTCCCCTTGGCTCGTCCAATCATCCAGGTCTCCTTGAGGATCTGCACCCTCTGTTACGGTGCGGTCGAGTAAACTGCAGGACGATACAGGTATACGGGCGAACAGTTTATCACACTTATACAATAAGGTGACAAAAGCAGGGGCTTGTTCACTTGGATGACTTCGAGGCCGACAAGATCCCATAGTCGCACCCGGCGAACTGCACGGTGCGTTCAACCTCCTCGCGTGCTCTCACGGCTACACGTAGGCCCGCTCAGCCTTACCAAAATCTAGCAGCTGGAGTGAATACATGAGCACATCAACCCCTCTTATATCCTCCCGATTCTGCCTCAGGCTAGCCTCACGATAAATCCCGGTAGTCGTTTGATCTGTCTTTGTGCTCTTGATCTTCTTCGACTTACCTTGCACGGCGCACTATTCTCGCTTGATCGATAGCCGATGGTCTACCATACAACATAACAAGCTCAAACTCCAAGGTTTGCAATTCTTCTAGGCGCTGTTAACCTGAGTGAAGAGAGACAAGATTTTCGTTCAGTCACGACTGCGCCTAAACGGTAAATCTGTCTTCATTCGTCATAGCAGGTCGGAGTTATCGTTATCACAATCGCTTCGGCAATTATCCTTCTGCTTTCATAACAAACTTCTGTTCCACCCTATTCCTTTCACCTCAGTTTTCTTATAACAATGCTGTAGCAATCTCTTTGCTAATACTTTTTTTTTCTACTCATCACTTTCTCTTGGTCCGTCTCACATTCACGAGTATTCGGTCAGAAACATTTGAGACAGCTAACATCAATTTTATTGTATTATTTCAGCATTACTCTCCACAAAGTAATATGATTCATCATCATCCTCCTCTTCGTCGGCGTTATATGCAGCTCCACAACGATGCTCATATTTTAGCGTATGGTAATTGTGACCGTTTGCCTGGAAGAAGAATTATTGACATCCACAACATATGTTGCATAGTAAACGCAAGCTGAAGAATGAATCATTGACATAATTTAATTGTAGATCATTCGATTCTTAATTCTGGAATACTGAATAAACGCTAATGTTTAAAAAGAGCTTGTAAACACCTGTGAAATAATATTTTGAATTGCGATTTCAGAGTTGTGCACATGTGGAAAGTAATTTTAGTTGGAACTCGATAAGAAGAGGCGTGACTTTGCATCTATCGCTTCCACTTGAAAGGAAGAGAGAGGGAGAGGGAAAGGGGGAGCTTATCCTCCTCGTTCTTGCCCCGTTGCTGCCTCAATAAAACATGATGAGACATGTTTTACCATAAAGTACTACTTTCAAACTCACAATATCATGTTTGCGTATCTTTTTGCATAAAACATGAAGTGATTAATATCCATACGCGTATCTCACAGTTTATTAGTAGCCCGAAGAACGCTTATAAAGAATGAAAGGTTAGGGTTTGCGTGTATTCTGTCGCAGCTATCCACAATGCTATCACTATCGCCTCTAGCATGACGATATGTTGTATTGACTTTATAAAGTGATCCTGATTCAAAATGCAGAAAGCAAATCAAGAAGTAGCGAGAAATTGGTGAAACAAAGACTCTGGTTCTATCCTTGCAGTGGGACAGAAAGCAGTTATGCTCCGAAAGCAAGATCATGAACGGATAGACTCGCTTCTTTTATGGGGAGTTTGAAGTGTTTTTCGAAATGATACAGCAATGCTAACCACAAACGAACAACGTTTGCATCATCTTTTTCAATGTTCATGAGAAGTATCCTCTTACATGCACTACCCTCATCTACCGTGCTAAACTTTCTATCGTTTTTTTTTCTACGGCGCAAAAACCTGCATAACTCTCATAAATATGAAAGGGTTGATGAGATGAAAAATTAAAGAAACGGAAGTTGATTCGATTAAGGATGATACTAAAATGTATTTTTCACAGTGGATGGTTAACCTTCAACTGTAACGGTTGCCAATCGAGACGGTCACCGAACGAAAAATTTCGCTGCATCATATCCAAATCCTGAAATTTCACACGATTATTTATCGATTCGAAATTTTTTAGCGCTCTTCGAAGTAATTTCCTTGGAGAAGTGACCTCCGACTCGCTTTTGCCTTATATTTTTTCATCCTGCTTATGGTCATTGTTGAATAATAAAGATGTTTTCTCAAGGAGCTTCGAGGAATGTTTGTTGTTAAATGATAAGTGAATATCGAATCGGTTTTGCAATGAGCACGCCGTTTTATAAGTATGCAATGAGACTATGAATATATTACATTTTGGATTTTGGGCTGAAAAATCAGAACTTTAGTGCATTAGAAATATCGAAGAATTATGTTATTTGGGTGGGAATCAGGTGGAGTCAGTGCACTGCCATCGAATTATTAAACGAAAAATGCTCTATAATAATTTTTAGCAATAATATACGACAGAGTTGATCGCTTTCAGCTTTTACTTACAATTTCGTTGCTGATTTGCCCATATCTCGGTTCACCGTAGAAGGTTGCCTGTCGTAGATGACGGTGGAGGACGACTAAAGATGCCGGCGGACCAGATTCCTGTGATCAACATTCCATTATTCTATTCCAGCGTAACGATGTATTGAAGCGATTAACCGGCAAATTGAAGCGATTCGGTCAATTCGAAACCGTTATATTCGTATGAAACACGATTCGATTCGTTAATTCAATTGACCATTGAAACTCTTCCGTGCCTCATTCCTTTCACGTTTCCCCTCTCCCTTCTGACTCTATCCCTTTTATCAACATTGACAATATTATTCGCCCTCTTCGGAGGGCATGAGATTCTAAACATACTATCGCGAATGTTTATATTCAGGTGATAAGCGTGCGCCACATCAAAATGTTTCAACCTCTCCATATTTTTGCTTCAGCAAGTCAATGGTCTCTTTCATCTTTTCAACGTCTTTCTTCTCATTGACATAGCGCCACGGTAACTGACCGACCATATTTTCGACACATATATAATAAACTGACCAGAGGTCATCGAAGCGTGACATATCCTGCAAAAGTGATGGACCTCATGAAGTTCGCACTTATTAACTCATGTTGAAATTGACACTTAGCTTTGTGAGACTGAACTATTGTATCCCTTCATGAACGCCAGTCATTGCATTTCTCCTTGGATAATGATAACGACATCGCTTGCCACTCCATTACCTCACACATCCAAGTTACCTAAAGAATCCAGCAGCTTGAAGCTGTACCTGATGGTAGTGTGTGGTGAGTGAAGCATATCGAACCGTTCCATGAAAAGGACTTGATTCCCGACGCGTCTTCACCATACCATTACGTCCAATGAAGTGTCGGGCCATACCAAAGTCAATTAAATAAAGCTCTTGACTGCCTTCAGCACGGAGCCCAACGCAAAAGTTTGCTGGCTTTACGTCTCTATAGATAAACAATATAGTACTTCGATTGTCCAGTTTATGCTGATACGTTGGGCAACATTTATAATCACTTATTACTTTGGTTGATTAGAATGTTTAACTTCTGCACAGTTCGTTGCCTTTGCTTATCGAACTAGCTATACAACCTTAGTCTTAAATGATGATATTGAAAAACCTCTCATGTGATTTCATTATATTATCACTGCTGCCGATTTACTAATTTTCTTTTAATAATATATTATTTATATTCATGTCATCCAACAATTTACTAATTTGTACAACTAAGAATTTAACAAAACGATGTAATAATCATGTTTTATTCCTATTTCAAGGTTACTGCACTGAGAAAAGTGCTTTTTCTAAGTCTTTTTAAACACGTATTTAGCGAAACCCTTCTCATAAGTTGACTGTTTACAACTAAAAGCTCATTCATAGAACTTGTTGGACATTTCTTTCGGCACTATGTACAAGTATGTTATTCAGTTCATGCTGTCAAATGGAAGCCCTTTATTATAGAATCATGAATACAAAGCAAGTTGAATAGCAAACAACCGATGAACACCAACCGATGAATCCAACCAAGTTGATGAAGGAATCTGAGTGCCAAAATCATTTTTTTCATTATCCAGAGTGAGGTGGTCATTGAAAAACGATCTTCCTTCAAACTTTTTTTCAATTCACGAATGTTTCTGCCGCATAAATCCATCACCTGCAATAACTATCTTTCGATTAAGCGATGCCGAATAGACGCTCAATGAAAAATTCCTCCTCTCAATTTGTTGAAAGAAAATATCCTCAAATAAGGTAAACTGTGGAACATATTATCATACAACTCCCATCTATACACAGTATTACTCTCTAAATTCGAGCTCCATCTTTGAAGATAATGACTTCACAAGTAGGTAACGAAGAAGTGCTGAGTTCTCCACTGAATGCTTGTCATACAAACAAAACAGCAATATATTCGCCTCTTACATCATATAACGTTTAAAAGATTTACAGCAAACTCTACAAAAGTCCTTTTCAACACAACAAGTTTCTGAGAGAATATGATGTGCGAACCATATATCGAACACTATGAGTTTCGCCATACCCATAATAGTTTGGAATAGGTTCCTTTGGAGTTTTTGTATAGAGTTGACGTATTGATCGATTTAATGTTTCCAAACAATTCGCCTCAATCCGTAGTAAACCAATCTGAATTATATTGGTTGAATTAGTATTCAGTGGTCATAATTTGCGACAATCTTTGAATGGTGCAAGATTCCTCTATGAGTTGGAACGTTGTAAATTATGAAAGTGTCTCTTGTCGCATCTTTGCTGTACAAAGAGTGATCACAACTGAAGGGCTCGATTAAAGTCACTGCTAAGAGGAGATTATGTTGCTCAAACAGTAGTGTATATGGAGGGGACTGAGATAAAATTATTGCCTTGTAGGTACAGTATAGTTTATGCGAGCAGTAGTAGGTTGTGAAGTACCACATTGATGGCTGACCTTTGTATAGACCTAATAAGAAAGTAATGGGTTTTATAAAGGAGACAACCACAACAGAAATTTTAGATAATAGGTGGTGGCTAAGCTGATGAAAAACTTCTAGCGAACAGGCATGCCACTGAATCTTGCGTTAAGTAACCTAAAGCAACCCACCTTAGCACTCATTGATTCGGCCTTGATAGCAACTGATTGACCGCTGTCGACATTAACACCAGAATAAACCTGGAATATAATCGGGGGTGTTGTTAAATCCCCATGCAACTCATTACGTGAGTTTGATAGCTGAAGTGCTGTAGCCTAAGTCACTTCTTCACATTACTTCTTCATAGTCATTAAACCTGCGCTCAGAAGGCCGGAATAGCGGTTTGCTTTTCTCGAATCTTTTGATCAGCTCATAACAAGTCGGCATTCCTTCTAATTGATGCCCAAAGTATCCATGAGGCTATCTTTTTAATTTGAGTTATCTTTTAAGACAATTGCAGGATTCAGAAAGTAAACTGGCTGCACAACCAATTCTCTTTCTTTTCTCTGCCTGTCCCTCCCCTGTGTTAGAGCGATTCCTTTGCTCAACGCTGTTCTCTTCCACTATACCTCCCCACTTTAATGTTTGAAACGAACGTCAGTATAGCCACCAGCCTTATGAAACAGGCAGCGCTTTGAAAAGTTTTGCGATGGAGCGTTCACTAACATTGTGTAAACGTTTCGCGAATATGATAGCACTGAAATGAATATACACATCCATTTCATCCTCAGCGGTAAAATTAATACGTGGACACTAGCAGTGCTTTATTGATAGAAGTTGCGAGAAGGGCAGAGGTGGGGAAATCCTTGCTTGCCTTCAGCCCACCCCACGTCTACTTTCCCGGAAGATACCAACTCTCATGCCATTGAATGCGCAAATTGTGATTGAAGATTGACGAGAGACATGGAGATTTGTTTTGAAGGCAGGAGAACTGAATATGTGACTGTGGGTTATGTGAAACTGAGTATACGAAACATCGGCTGTAGGGAACTTCACCGCTATCCAACAGTAGTGCTAAGAGAGCAGAAAATTCCTCACATAAGTATTGCTTAGATCCTCAGAATTTCTGCGTCTGATTAGAGCCGCGCTTTTCAAGGACTCGCAAAATAGACTAGCGGACGAATGAAAGCAGAATAATTTTATGGAGCAGCCAAAATAACCTGTCCAAAGCCACCGCTACTGATGAGTGCCCGCAGTATGAAATGCTTGTTGATATGAGAGCCAGGAATCAGCAACTGCTCATCCTTGCCTTTGACATCGTTGTGGTGCTGCATAATTAATGTTATACCTGAAGCAAATACAGCTTGCTCCACCAGATCAAACAACTAAAAATGTAAAAAAAAGTGAAAAGGACTTAAAGAAGCGAATCATGAAAAGCACTCTCTGAGGATGTGTTTGCGATCAACAGTATCGATATGGACAGCGAACCTTGTCTCAGCTGGCGCTCAATTCACATCTCACTTTGCTAAGTGCCTTTTTGCATTTGTAGGAGTAATCCTTGGATTTAAAAAAAGCAATCTTAGCGTGTCGCCTCGAATCATTGCCATCCTGATTACAAGGCACATAATGCGCATTTTTCGAACGAATGAAATTGGAAAAATAGTTTGTCTTTATTTCTCGAGAACATTAAAGAATGACGCACTGTAGTCTGATCTATTACACAATTCTGTCCCCGAAACTTTCTTCGCGTCATAAGTCGACGCCGATATTTCCGAGCTCACACATACTGAACAGCCTTTTATACCGCCGTAACCAAAACAGAAGATTAGAAACTGAGTAAACAAAAAGGCATCCTTTTGCAGATGTCCGTTGTGTTTGATATCTCACTGGCACTATTATATAAAGTTATGTGGACACCATTGCTTCGAGCTTAACGATGAGTCTACGAGCGACTGCTCCGGCAAATTCTTCACGACACCAATTTGCGTCTCCAACAACTGCACCCCTGAGGGGAATTGGCATCCAGTTTGATAACAGAAAATGTCATAAGTGTTGACTATGCCACAATGATAGGTTTAATGTTGGAAGATAGCATAAGTCAGGCTGTGGAATCAACTACATGCTGTAGATTAATCGAGCTCTAGAGGAAGCAATTTTCAGAGGCGCAGCATCGACTTCTCATTCAGAGACAACCTTCACTGATTATGTGGCAACTGGTGAACAGCCGTATTTGTTTTAAAGTGAGTGAACTTCATGCCCTGGGGTAATGTTTCAGTGGATCTGCTCATCAGTCTCCGAGAAACTGTCAACGCAAAATGACAACCATATGAACATCTTCACGTTTCAATAGATTCTGGAGTCCAGAGTCATACAATATTTGCATTTCTTCATATCCGTGAGAATTTTTTGTACATGAGCTCATCATCATTTTCAGCTTGAGTTATAAGGAAGAACAAGCGTGCTCGAAAATAGTTCCGGAGATCGCTCACAGTGAACTGTAAATCACATGAAACAGTATTAACCTAAATTTAACGTTTGCAAGTTTTGGCAATCGTATTAAATGAGGAAAAAGCAAACCGAAGGGAATCAGCGACCTTTCCAGCGGCCAAGCGCTCGTAAAGGTTCAAGAGTGTGATATTCAGAACGGCCGTTCCGGAGTAACTAAAAAGTCCGAATGACTATATGGTCGCCAACTGGTGAACTATTTTTGAGCATTTTAATTTCAGTGTATGCATAAATGAGAAGTAGAAATCTTATTAGAGGAAAGAATATGCTCAAAATTTCATCTAATTATTGCTGCAGCAAGCAATACTGTCGGATTATGAAAGAAGCAAAGAGAACGTACTTGAATGTTAATAACAATAAAGTGATATGTTAAGGTTGCGCCCTTCTTGCAGAGGTGTGAAGTATGATGCCTTTGAGGAACGATAAGCAAGTTTCACACTAAAGAACTGAAACGGTCGCCCTGTTATGTATCTGTCATTGTTATGACTTATTTTTGTTGTCGTCTAATGAATGTTCAATCTTTGTGTGGTGTTATTGAGGTTCCCAAGTCTTACAACATGGAAAATTCACAAGGGGATATACTGTCACTGGTGACTTGTGCTATGTGAACTGCTCCAGCGGATCAACATTTACGAATAATCTTCTTGCGGGAACGAGCTGATATCTTTGTTGAAGTACACGCCAACGGAGGAGCTGCTTCCTATGTCAGTTTCCACACGCTATCACAACTCCTTCAGAAGTAACGGCATTGGAAATGTTTGTTCGTGGTAATTCAGGTTATGGGGATATCGACTTTTGCATCACTTATAAAGGTGTCGAGGTTATTTCGTTTTATTCTTATACTGTAAACATGTGTAGTAGGTCGGACAATGGTAGGTCAAATATTAGTGGTAGGTCAGACCATGGTAGATCAAATGATAGTAGTAGATCAAACTGTAGATCAAACATTAGTGGATGTCGACACGCAGAGATGTCGAAAAAAATACATGTCATAACCGATATGTAGCGCACATCGCCCATAAATCGCACTGCTCCAAACGTCTCTTAAAGCATGACAAATTACCAGCCATTACCACATTATATGAACAGTTCCAGATGGGAACAACGGGGTAAGCAAAAGAGTTGAGCACTGTTGTGTATCTGACTGCCACTGAGATACACTGACTGAGGATTGTTACGTCGCCGAGTGGTGGTGATGATGATGTAGACGAAACGGCGAGTGAGGAGTAAGCTTTATTAGAACCGAAGTAGCGAGGGAGACGCACACAAGAAAACACACACACAAAAACAACGGAAAAGGCACAGCTTATATAGTGGTCGTCACGTGACAATTTCATGTTGAAATAGATAGCTCTGCTATGTACTCATGTGATATCCACTACCTCACTGCGCGTCGTCATGACGTGGCCATTGTACATTGCGATATTTGCCACGTGCATGCGTTTTGCAATACCCATTTCGGTAAGTGAAGTTGCACTTTGGATGTGATGAAATGTCACCACATATGCAACACCTCCCCTTTTTTGAAGTGGAATAGGGGGGTTAAAGATCGGCATCACCATACGTCTTTCGTTGCGGTTCAATGCTGAGCCGTCGTGGACGCTGGCGTGTTCGTCTTGCACGTCTTGGTCGTTCGTCGACTTGAGTGGGTTCGACTGGCCGTGCGTTTTCCCGATCCGTTGGTTGCTGTGATGGTTGCTGGAGATCAAACATTTCGAAAAGCGTCCGAAGATCGTCCAACTGATTTGGGTCTGAATCAGCGAAGCACAGTCTGAGCTGGTTTGCGTGTCGGGTCCATGTGTCGTTTCCGATGAGTACCTTGTATAGTACTCGTCCCATTCGTTTTGACACTTTCCCCTTTGTCCAGCTGACGACTGGTCCTTGGTAAGTGCGCACAAGAACTCGGTCGCCGGGCGAGAATGTTGGTTTGACGCCCGGCTTCAGCTGGAGACTCGCCTTTGAAAGCTTGTAATGTCCCAGGTTGGCGCTGAAGATCTGCGGATAGCGGCGCTGTAGATCGTTGGCTATGTGGTTGTTGCTTGGTGCAGCAATACTGGCGCTGACTGTTGTCGATCCAGCTGGGTCCTGCCTTGGGAGGGAGTCCGTGATTGCGTACATCCCCATCTTTGAGATCCATTCTGCTCCGAGTAGGTTGCACTGAGTGTTGGCTACGTAGAACAGTCCTTTCGCTGAGGAGTTCTGGAAGCTGTAGGTGCATGCTCGTTGTCCCAGAATGCTGATCTGATCTCCTGATGCACTGTGAGCGATGAGTGATGAAGGCTGGAGAGTTGGTCGTCCAATGAGCTGCCATGTTGCCTTGCTGATGATTGTGACATCTGATGCGCTATCTACTTGGAAACTGATTGCTTTGTCGTCCACTGTGACGATTGCGAAGCGTCGATATTGGGTGCAGTCGATCCTTGAGACGGTGAAAACTGCATCTGATCGTACTCGTCTTCTTGGTAGTGGGGGCGAGGCACGTTGTTTTGAACGGCACTTGTTCCTTGAGCGGCGTTTGGTGACGTTGCAGAAACCTTCCTTATGTCCAATAGCTTGACACAAGGAGCAACGGTGCTGGCGATAGTTGCAGTCGCGATTAAAGTGCATCGCGCCGCAGAACCAGCATGGGTTTGGTGGTGTCCTTGGTGCATTGGAGCGCCGAGTCGGGTCTTTGATTTGGTTGGGTTGAGCTGCTGGCTGGGGTCTTTGTCGAGAAGGGAACTTTTGCTGGGCTGAGTAGACCGTTTGCGTGGGCGAGGAGCCATTCTCGATCATTTGGGTGTCGTGCCTGAGGTTAAGTAATCGTTTGCATTCCTCTGTTAGCGTCTTAATCGTACAGGTCGGATCCATTTCGATCTTGTCGAGCAGCTTGAGTCGAATAAATGCGTCGTGGCTCGAGTGTAGACCACATACGAATATAAGACATTTGAATTGATCCTCCGTACACGTCCCAAGTCGAAAATTGGCGCATTCGCGATTGACTCTTCCGGCATAGGTAATGAAATCTTCTGTCGGTTGTTTGGCGACCTTCATACACGCGTATCGTGCGTTCAAGAGCGACTGTTGCGGTCCAAATAGATCCGTAAGCACTGCGATCGTGTCTGCGAAGTTGATATTGCGAGGAGCTCTCGGTAGAATGTAGTTGGCATACTTTTCGTATACCGGAGTGTCGAGCTTCTGGAGCAGGAGGCGAACGCGGGTGGCCTCGTCGAGCGTTGCGCCGTCAACTGCAAAGACGTCCTCGTGCCGTCTATACCATGCCTCGAATGTTAGGTTCGTATCTGGGTCGTATACGAACTGTGCGAGGCGTCCGGAGAGCGCGTCGAACTGTCGCGTTGTATCGGTCGGCTGTGGTAGCTGCGACTGTTGAAGTTGAGTCACGTCGCGAAGAGCGTTTGTGAACGTCGCGAGGAGTTGTTGAAACTGCGTTTCTGAGAGAGTCGCCATCACTTATCCGCTTGCCGAGTTCCCTGATCGCCACTGTTGTGTATCTGACTGCCACTGAGATACACTGACTGAGGATTGTTACGTCGCCGAGTGGTGGTGGTGATGATGTAGACGAAACGGCGAGTGAGGAGTAAGCTTTATTAGAAACGAAGTAGCGAGGGAGACGCACACAAGAAAACACACACACAAAAACAACGGAAAAGGCACAGCTTATATAGTGGTCGTCATGTGACGATTTCATGTTGAAATAGATAGCTCTGCTATGTACTCACGTGATATCCACTACCTCACTGCGCGTCGTCATGACGTGGCCATTGTACATTGCGATATTTGCCACGTGCATGCGTTTTGCAATACCCATTTCGGTAAGTGAAGTTGCACTTGGGATGTGATGAAATGTCACCACATATGCAACAAGCACATCAGTTCGATTAGTTGATTTCCTTTCGAACTGAAGAGGGTAAAGCCTCGAGCGCAGTGCAAACTTTGTAAAGGAGGAAATGCTCTCGAACGGAATGCCTGAAAACATTTGACATCTTGAAACATAAATGTAAATCGAACTGAGCTGTGTGATGCCACAGAGGTCTCAAGTCAAAAATACGAAGCTGCTGCTCATAACTAGGCTGGAACGATCCGTGGAAAGCTTTTTTAAAAGCCGCCTTAGTGAAAAACCGCCCCAATCTTGGAGCACCTTCGAGTGTGCACAACTTCCTCGGAGCCGATGGATCAATTTGATCACTGATATATGGATGGTCGTCCTACGATTAGCATTACATCCGCAGAGTACTCTGAAAATAAGCACTGTTCCATTATTCTTGAGTCTGAACTACCGGACGCATATGTACGTACACATTCGTAGGCGCACACGCGCAGCATCACCACTATGCGCTAGGCAGATGCAAATCTTTTCTGGACCGCCTCTTTTTACGGATGGCGACTTTTTTGAAGAATTGTTTCGTTTGTTTAATTGCCTATAGGTGGACTAAACGTGGAACTCTTGCATGTCTGCAATATCAGGAAGGGAATTAAGTACTGACCTGCAATCCAATTTTGTTGCTGCATTCTAATTCACGACAAGACAATGGCTAACAATCAAGTCTACATTCGAAGCATGGAACATTGCACATCGATAACATTGCACAGCAATACATCACGAACTAAACACAAAGCAAATTCAACCGCCACCTTCATTCCAAACATCGAGCGCACATCATCACATTGTCCAGGTAGAGGACAGCAATTTGAGCTTTGAATATAACATAGGGCTTCGTTATGCCTGCTGTGTGAGAACAAGCGCTAAGCCCATCTGCTTACAATGCAGTAGCTCTTATAACTGTCATTCTTGATTCAGAAACCTAAGCTTAACCGGTTTCTCTTCGCATAACGTCTGAATAACGTTTTGCTGCAAAACCACTTGATTCCATTCCAGCAGAACTTGACGGGTAACTACCATAACGAGGAATCCGACTTCATCACTGCGCTCTCGACAACAACATAGAATTCAAAACGCATATCGTTACTGCTGCAATACTGAATACGCATACAATTAAGAGTGGAATTAAAACAGCAGCGTAATAATGATAACGGCCTCATGGCTATGGAAGACCGAATACATTCGCCCCAACTTCACATGGAGCACAGTCACATCAATAACTCCATATAGCAGTAATAAATGCCGAATGAATAAAAAGAATAAATAGTGGCGGCAAATGAAATTTGGAAACCAACTCAATTCGGTAGTGAAATATTTGTGTGAATCAAAAAAAGTTTAGCCCATGTGAAATATAAGATCGATATCAAGCAAACGCTAAGGAAGCATGATCAAGAAGTGATATTAATGAGCAGTGAGAAGTAGGTGACAATAATGGATAAGCGAGATTGAGAAAATCAACAGACAGCAGCGAGAATATGCATTTATAGTCGAAGGAAAAAATACAGTGAATGATTAGCTGCTTGTCATAAATGAGTCAACGAGTAGATATCTTCAAATGTTAAAGTGAAAACAAATAAGATCGGTGAGGTTCGTCGGTGAGAAGCGTTCAGAAGGATGCAACACTTTCAAGTTCTTTGAAATTTCAAGACGATTCAGTGCGGCCTTCAGCACCCCCACGACGCATCCTACGATAGCGACATACGTCACGCGTCGTTGATTTCATCGCCTTACTGATCTTTCCGAGCTCTCGCACTATCGCTTCGCACATTGCCTCCGAATTTGGCTGCAAATTTAACCTTTCCAACTTGATGAAAAGGAGCAGCACAAAAATCATTCATCTTTCCACAATTAAAATTCCCACCCCCCCCCTTCCCAATTTTTCTAGCGTCTCTTCCTTAAGAATGGAATTGCAAATTTCAGTAGAAACAACCGGTCACCAAAAATATCAATTTCAACTTTTGTGACCTGTGCTTTCAGAAAGTATAAAGTCTTTAAAATGTTAGAGGAAAATAAAAACATCTATTACACCTAAAATTATAGTAACTCTAAGGCCGAGTTTCTTTCATCGCTCAATTAATCGATATATCGGATATCGACTGGGCTCCATTATGAGATGGCACTTAGCTATATATTCCAGCATCAGAATAGGCAATAGAGAATAACATATATTGAAATCCAGAGAACGAATTATCAGAGTGTTTCCTACCTACAAATCCTTGGGAGAGATCCATAACCTTTATAAGCACAACTACTTGAATTCCAGCTTTCTGTTCCCAAAAATTTCTGCACCGCGATTACTATAAATGAGGACTGCAGGAGATTCATACTTTTAGATTCTTAAATCTCTCTCTCTTTCTGCTTTCGAACTGATACTTTTCTCAGCAAACCTCGGCGAAATGACTGCAAAACTGTGTTGAAATACACTTATTTATAAACATACAGTTCGGCTGGATTATGAAACTGTAATTGATCCACATAAAATAAACTACTCAAAAGACATCTTGTATGCGGACCGCGGTAAATTCCGAAATTTTTATTTTGTCTTTTCGAGACTGCAATATGGACCATTTAAGCGATTCATCCGATTTCTTTTAAATATGAAAAAGTGAAAAAAATAACCACTGCAGAACAAGAAGCAGTTTGTTAGGTTAACACACCTGTATTCGAAGTTTCTCATGCGAGCTCATCAACATTGCTTTCGCATCGTTCAACGCCAATTGCAGTTTTACATTTTCCGCTTTCAATGCCTCCACCTGAAGTTGGTGACAATCTTTATTGGCAATTGGCAATATATTGGCAAATAAACAAGCCCTCATCTATCGACTGTTTTTTCCATTCATATTTTTCAGCACCCACTATCCTTTAATACCCCTCATATTCGTGAAAAATAACGGATCAATACTGCTATACTTTCAGCGTTGTTCCATCAGCTCTCCCGATCTATTATATTAGACGCAGCTGAGACGGCTTCGACAGCGCACCCGTATCAAGATGCGTCAGAACCAAACTGAAAACTTGGTCACCTAAATCCACAATTCGAACTGCGTCTGCATAATTGTTTTCGCTAGCTATCAAACGTATGGCTATCAATCATCAATCCACAAAATATCCCACAAAACCCGTTTTACTTGATGATATCGAGTGAGTTACATGAACCCGCTAAACAATATGTGACCCTTTTAATGGGCAAAACAATACGCATAATAATGCTCGTGGTAGAGTGCAGAACAAAGGGTCTTTTAAGCGATCTCTTTTCTCCGCTTTCTCGATCGTGACAGGAAACAACACGGATATCCTTAAAATCTGTTTGAGTAATGGATGTTTGGCACTTACCAAATGCACAAACAAATAGAAAAAACATGTGCAACAAAAGCACGCATACTGTATACTTATAAAACGTGCAATAACACTCAAAATTACATTCGGCTAAAATAAAATGCAAAGGTTAAATTTTCATGAGAATATGCATTCGCAGATGCGATCCATTTCGTAGATGCAAAATGGCATTTATGAAAGGTTAGCTGAAGGTCATCACAGATTTGCACTGCGCGAAGGGAGTGGGACATTTCCGAATGATTCTTATAAAATACAGGATATCTGAACAAACTAAAATAAGGGCGCCTCACAATGAAACAAAGCCGTATGTGTTAAGACGCTGTGAACTATCTAATTTATTACTGCGCTTACAAAGGAAGAAGGCAATCATTGACATTAGAGAAGCGCTTCTAGCAACCCATAATCCACCTAAGGTAGGCGTTTTATATCGATCATTAAAGCTATAAAATAACAATAAGAATACCGAATCATTCGGGTCAACGTTTTCTTTCGCCTTCTCGAACTGGTTAAGACGTGCACACAGTGCGGCCAGCTGTGAACGAATTGTACGTGCTTTCTGGAGTGCCTCTGTCACATCCTCCTCCTGCAAATCCAATTATTGCCACTCAAATATCGTTTACAACGACAGTTTATTTCCATAACTCAACGCCCCTCTCGATGAAGATCAACCATTTCCGCTTTGAAGTATTTCTTGCGATTAATAAACACTACTTAAATCTATTTCAATTTTAAGAATTTTGGGATCTTACAGATTAAATTTATTGATATATCCAAGTTTAACTTTTCCCGAAAGCATATCACAATGCAAAATAATGAAGGACCCAAAGTCGCAACCCTTCTCATAATTTATTAACCAGCAATTGGATGCATAACGTTCTCCTTCAAATTTCCAAACTCCATTCCTTAGGAATTCGTGAAAAAAGGAAAAAACCCACTAATTTCATTCAAAAATTGAATAAAAGCGAAAAAAGTCACAGCACACTCGAATGTTTTTGGAGAACAAAGTAAATTAATAATTGGAAACAGCCCTCATCCGATGGGTAGTCTTATTCGTAACAATCATTTTGCTCAGTTACAATTGCCAATGGTGCTATTCGATCAGTTCTACTCGAAGCAAAAGAGAGCGCAAACCTTGGAAGCAGCTGCATTTGAGGTGAGGATATCCTTTATGAGCTCGACAACCGAATGCGATGAACGATACATCTCATTCACATCTCCAGCACTCAACTCCGATCGAACCACCTCCACTACAAAACAAATGCTTACACTCAAAATAAACATTCGGCTAGATGAGCATCGGATTACAAATCGGTGGTGTTTCAATATCTGAATGCACCACTCAAATTATTTCTCAATCTTATCTAATTACAGGGATCATTTACATCGTGCTAATCTGCTACTGTAAACATTTGAAAAAGAGGAGGATGTAAAGCACAATGAGAGACTTCTACAAAGTGGGTGTACAATTTCTAAACGATGTCTCTAAACAAATGCAATAACTACCTTCATCGCAGCCGAGAAAAACAGTATAGAATATTGGCGAATACTTCACAAACTACGCCAAGTATGGTTTCACCTTAAACCTAAACAGCCGTAACAATTAGTTACCCTCATCACTTCGCATTAGAAAAATTCAGAGCCTAGTCTGCAAGATCGGGATTTTTTTCCAAGAGGAAAACGCTGAACCACTTTTTTTGCAATTCAATCTTGCAAAGTAATTGATTGCAACAATGTTTGAAAACAATACCAAATAAACCTTCGAGACCTATTTTCTTGCGTAATCGACCTGACGGACAAACGTTCAACCGAAAACCTGTTTTCGCCCAATTGTGCCTGACTAATCTTATACAGTTCTGCAAATTTCACTGCCTGCTGAACTGCCTATAACCATGCCAGACCTTAGCGAACTTAACAGGGAAACTACATGCATAAATGACGCTTTCTGTGATTCCATCGCAAGAAAAAAACTATGAAAAAAAACATCTTTGTCGTGTAGAAGATAACCATGAAAAACACGTTTCTGCATACACTGTTCTGCTTCCAGACTCGCCGGAGATCTTGACTGCGAAGTCATCGCAGCGTCGGACGCAGTCAGCTTACGCCTCCCGGGTGACGACCTTTGGCTTGAAGAACTGCAAATTATACGGCCACTGCGAAACAACGTTTAATCAGCGAAGAAGCAACACATAATTCGACAGATGAATACATAGTCTACATCGTTCCCATCCCAAAAACACAGATCATCGAAGGGAATCTAACCATAAACAGTTTTTAAACATTCCTGTTCATATGTCGTATTTACATAAGAGTTTGCTTCGGTCCATCCTTTCACTTCCTACTCTCGTTTCTTACTTGGCCTACCTGTAAAAATTCATCAGTTTAATTATTACTGCTTTCTTCCATGCGCTAAAAAAAGATCCAATCTTTGAGAACGCAATGAGTAAAACTGTTACATACGAACAATAGGTTCACGATGTGCACGGAGATTGTTTGCAAATGGCCGGCTTAAACGTTTACAATAAGCAAAAGAGAATGAGAAATAAACCTGCTACGCTTGCGTCCTTCCCTGGCGAAGTCGAATGTTCGCTCCTTATTTGTCTCCACTTGTGTCTTCAACGAGATAATTTCGTCATCAGTGATTTTCTGCATACGCACCATTTTTTGATACATTCGCTCGAGATCGCCCGAAGAAAACGATTTTCTTAAATCAAATTTTAAATGTTATCAAACAATTGCACCAAAAAATATCATCTGATCTCTAAATATATTCGAATTTCTCTAGAAAATTGGGACCACTTACTTATTAGAAATCCGTGGAATTACCACATTTATTTTCTTGGTGTAGGTATAGTTTATTAAAGATAGGAAGAATAAAACAAGTACATCGAAACTAGCTTCCAATAACTGTAACACAATAACTAGTTTATTCCTCTGCTTGATATCCTTGGAATCGAAACTGCGTTATCACCGAATTTTATAAACATCTTCCGTACTTTCAACATACTTAAAGAACATGATGAAGTTGCAAGAGACAAAAATCAACTGGCAGCAAAAATTACCAACCATCATCCCTCACTTCATGAGTTCTAACAAAACAACTTACTTCGAGAGTGAATGTTCTTTTTTACTCCATCTTCCAAGAAACTCGTAAATCCTGCCAGCAAAGGACGAATATCCACTCAGTCTCTCCTCCATTTCCTTTATATCCATACCGCCCATTGAAGTCATCATTGCAGCATTCTGAAAGAAGCTCATGACCGAAAATATACATAGACAGGTCGCTCACAACCGCCTACTATCCCCTCTACGTTGCAAGTGGGCCACACATACACAAAGTCATTTCTAGCGAACACTTCGATGTGAAAACCAAAACATTTTAAAAGGCTCGACATAAGTTATATGGAAAGTGATTTTTCCTCCATATACACAAAAATCACTCCTACTGTATCAATTAACCAGCCCGGGCAAAAATGCCATAGAGGAGCTTACACGCCAAATTTCTGCTTCACTCTCTGAACCTTGAAACCTTCAGGCTTGAGCGTTACAAAAGCGCCAAGAGAAATCTCGAACTCTTTTTGCTCACCTTACATCGAAAGCGAAAATTACGCAAACCGACTCACTTAGAGGTCACAGAAACCTGAAAACGTCGGCCCCTCCTCCCTTCTCCTCCAAAAATTCATCTCAAAAACCTTATCGCAGATCAAATATGCTCACTACAAGCTAAAGCCCAATACATTGCTGTAATACGACACAACTTATAACTTGATGCGTCCCTGTCAAGAAGTGTTTGCAACCATAATGTGAATGTTTATTCCCCCTGCTCCTCTAAAAACGCCCTCAAGCTACAAGAAATGAATCGATCATAGTTCCCCCTCACCGCTCTCCGACAAGTGCACTCTACTAAATTGAACGACAAAGGAACTCTGTTTGTGAACTATATGAAAGCCTCTGAGATTTCTCGAAACTATGGGAAATTCGGACGATTGTTGAGCCATCACTACAGAAACACCCGAAATTCTACTCTACTCCTGGAAATCACTGATTCAATGATGTCGCTAGATAAACTACCCAAGTACGTACACCAATGGAACGTGTTCCCACAAACCAACAGAGATGAAACGATACAAACAGTGTCTCGCATTTTGCACACACGGGTCAGAAATACTTACCACTTTGTGTAGATTTAATGAGGCCACTGCTGCCGACGTACAGCTGTCAATCGTTTTGGTTTTCCGATTTTGATCGACATTCTTTGCTTTCGATTCCAATTCCACGACAGTTTCACACATCGCTCGCAACTAAAAATCGAAATTAAGGCAAACTAAACGTAATCTACTTCTTTCTTCGACTCTCTTCCAAACTAATGTCTTCTAGTAATAGCTAACTTAGAATAAAAGTCACATCTAATACATTACGTTTAGTCAACAGAAGAAAAGGCAGATGCAACATCTCCATCACCAGACATTTCCACTCCGCTTATTAAATCTAAATTCTATGCTGGTGGAAATAAAGAGCTTACTAGAAAGTATATTTTACTCCAACTTGACCACTTAATAGAAACGATTCGTTTAGGTGAAACCGGTTGTCGTTGCGACTACATAAATTAGCTCTTCGCAAAGTTCCTCACAAATTCATTCGCCCTCACTGCTTCAAGACACGCTCAACTTCCACACTAGTAAAATGTCGCGTTATTCGAACAAAACAGTGTGCCGCGGCAATCGTGGACATTCACCTTCCAGCCATTTTTTAATGTTCTCGAAGTCCTCAGGTCCCCACTTTTGTTGATTTTTCTACCTTCTCATAATCCCGCTAAACACAAATCTGCCTAAGAAGCAAACGAGTAAAAGCTAACATTTTCTGTAGTTGTCGCATTAGTAATTTGAAGCTTTTTAAAATCAGCTTCAAGAGCACTAACGCTGGCCATACTCATTTCGCTTTGTGTGCCGACCATTTTCATATGTTCTCTTCTTTGCGCGGCTGCTTCGAACCCCCTTTTATATTTCGTCATTTCCACCTATAAGAAGCACTCTTAGCATAAACAACAAAAATATTCACAGTTAAACTCGGTCATGATCAAAGCAAACACCACTTGGCAGAAACCCCAATGAATAAATTTCACGCCCCCCCCCGTCCCGACCACTCTTTGCTAAACCTCTAAGAAGTTCGTTATACAACTTTCCTACCTTTATTCCATTTTTTTCGCATTTTGCCTGCGTGAAGAACCATTAACGGTGCAAGCAAGTACAGGTAAGGGATTAATACTTCATAAACGTTAAAGGCGCACATTGTATGACTAGTGTAAGCAAAGAACTGCATAGTGCACAACTATCGTTAATTTTTGTAAATATGAACGTTGAAAAAGAATTGCCAAGTCCCGAGTGGTAAAAGAATAGCCATTCAAAAAACTGAATGGATGATGCGTTTTGCTTCGTAGTACCCCTTTTCAAAAACTCAGCGCCTTAAATGCACTATACTTTATTTCTCATAAACGAACCCTCTCCAAAACCTGCTTCGAACGACAATGAAAATCTATAAACGAATACTCAAATACACTTTCCACAACTATTCACTCCATTTAAATACCCTTTCCGTCTATGTAAACTAAACCTAAATTTGGTACCACAAACTACTGTTTAACATCGTCATTTGTTCAAATTCTTCTTCGAGCGAAGGCAGCTAAAACAAAACATTAACTCAACTCATCTTTAAAACCCAGAACTCGTCAATTCCTCAGAATATGATACTCCAAAACCCATAAGGAAGCGTTCAAGAGGTACTGAAACTCTGAATTGCTTATCAGTAGCAATCGATAGTCTATAAAATGGACTCCGCGGAAGCAGGGAAGCAAAACTACTGGGAAGAAAAAGAACAATCCACGAGAGCGCCTCTTTCTACCTATTCTCAGAGAATAAAAAGCTCCCTCTCCAAACAAATTTTCTTGAAGATGCATAATAAGTTGTTTTTGATGAACAGTTATTCTGCTGCTAACACTGCCTTTTTGAATTTAGCATTAGATCAGGTGGAGGAAAACCTGTTGCGATTTCAGTTCGTCGGTTAGAACGCGACATTTATCTTCAGCCTTCTTGCGGCCAGCCTCACATTCCTCCAACACAGTTCGAACGCGCCCCAACTCCGCCTTTAGCTCCGTCATGTGAATATCCATTAGAGCAATCTTAAAAAAAAAAAACAACTCATCAATGAATGTTTTATGAATCTAAAACTACATTGTGGGAAGAGCCTCAGCCACGCATCTGAAGAAGATACAACGGCCAATGCTAACTGTTATTAGTGATAAATTCTGAGAGAACGACACACAAACATGTGTCTGGCTCACTAAGTATGGAAACAGGTGATCTCAAGATTGTAGCGCGATTTTTACAAGTAATCTTCGAAATAGGTAATCAGCAGAATCCATGAGACAGGAGCAGTACCTGTGCAGAAATCTGCTCATGAGCGATAGAAGACTGAGTGTCGATTATTTCTCGACTCGACGTTGCAATATCTTTCACTACCTTCGCTGGCATCGCCTCGATCGACTCCTTCACTGTGTCGATCAATTCACGTGTTTTCATTTCCAGCAATGCGCATTCCTTGAATCATATAGTTCAACTGATGAGAAAAAACACTGCTGGATTTGCGATCGTCATCCTCTTCTCAACTTTCGTTCCGATTGGAAAAATAAGGTGAGAAGGGCAGCAAAGAAAATGAACCAGGATGCTCTTAAGTTGCATCGATTTAAAGAACGAAAGTTGCATCGATTTGTCAATTTAAAGAACGACGAAAGCATGAAAAATGCGCAAATTTCCTATCCCTTCACGACATAATGCTGACCAAAAACACATGAAAGCGTACGCAACACGCCTCTAACAATAGCGACAAAGAACTAGAAAAGAGCTGAATTCTAACAAAAGGAATTGCAAAAAGTCCATCATTGAATGTAGCGTAAATCCAGCTTTGTTTCTAAGCCTTTTCTACCCTTTACTGGCCAATCGTTACCTCAAATTTGGGAAAGATCTGTAAAGCTGCGAATTCACATACAGCTTCCTTGCTAATTTTAATATGAAAAAGTATCTTGGACAGACACACCTGCAAGCAATGGCATAAGGGAATGAACAAACCAACATACCCTCTTGTACCGATTGAACTCTTCCTCATGAATGCGCAATGAATCATTGACCTTCTCCACTTCAGCAGACTTCTCCTGAAAGAAAACACATTTCTGTTTTATGTAAGCATCAACCCGCTTAGTAACATATGTCGATCGCATGCAGGCCATTTTGATGGTATGCTGCCTCCTTCAAAATGTGAATCAATTTAAAAGCATTCATGTGATGATTTTTCATTCCTGCCGAAAGTCTAAATGACAATGCAAAAAAGAACCTTAATAACTCGCTGGCAGCCCTCCAGTTGTAGCTCGAGCTCATTTTTCGTCACTTCTAGATTTCGGTAATGTATTTCCGCTTCATCTGCAATACGTCTCAAGTCAAATTCATTCTCAGCATTTCGCGCTTGTAAGTCTTCGATTTTCCTTGTGAGGGCTTGCGTTTGTTCCAATAATGCCAGCTCTCGATCACATTTTTCGGCGTTCACTTCCTGCAGCTCAGTGATCTTCTTCTCGAATTCTGCCTTTTGCTTCGCCGCTGCTGGAAATATTGTTTTCAGTAAACAAAGGTTAGTTGCGCTTTCTTCTTCTCTGTTCCCTATGAACACAGTGATGACCCATCTAATTAGAAACGATTCATTTGCATCGAATAAACGATCTGCCCAGCCATCCATATCTGTGTCAATGTGCTTTTTACATCATGACCTTTACAGACTGATAGTGTTTAACGGATTCTTGTACGGGAGAACTAAAGAAAGGAGAAAACACTGTCAAACATTTTTTTACAATGCCCCTTTGATAGGTCGACAAAGAAAAGTGGAGTAGAAGGAGGAGGTCTAAAGGAGAAGGGAGTGTCAAAGAGAAAATAAAGTGGCATAAATCCCTCAAAAACCTATGAAAACATGAAATCTTGTGCAATTTTAATGAAACTGCAGAATAAGCAATAACCATTTGTGTGCGCCACAATCCAACACACAATTTTTTTTTCAAACTTTTATTTTTTTCAAAACATTTTTCAAAATTTTTTATTCATTTACTCGAACAGCGCTTGAATTCGAATATAAGAGTACAGCCGATACCTTTAAGTTCTTGTTCGAGCTGCAAACGTACCCGTTCAAGCTCAGCTACCTTCGCCTTCATCACGGGGATCTCAACGTCAGCTTGTGATGACGGCCCATGCTGAGCTTCAACAAGCACATATTTCGAGTTACGACCCGTACCGGCAACACTGCTCGAGGTGCTGACCACCTGAAAAGATTCAATTCTTTAGGTTATGATGCACCGTTTCTCATCATCGTTTAATTTCATAAAAAAGAAACACTTTGCTTTAAAACCTCGCTTCGCTAATTTTCAAATTGTAAATGATTCATAACAACTCAGTACAAACAAAAGCGTAAGGCCTATTGATGCACTGCAGACTTACACAAATATTAAACTTTGTGTAATTCAATAAACCAATAAAAAGTCATAGTGGACCAGGTGAGTGAACGGCACAATCAAATACATCGTACCCTAAATACTAAAAGTAGAGCCGGAAAAAAACAACGCTATAACAATATCCGCATTACACTATGACAAGTTTATTACATCGTAGGATTTACAAAAAATAAGCACAAATTGAAAATCATAAAGATAAACTTTTGAGCAACAAATACGATTGAAATTCGACTGAAAATGAACCTTTGCAGGAGCTGTAGTGAAGTCGATTTTCGTGCTCGATAGGCTCATTGAGAAATTCATTGAGCGCTCAACTTGTGCTCTGAATTCGCTGATACTCTGCTCGGCCACTGAAAATTCTTATTTAATGCTCACTTCCAGGAACTAATGATCGGACAATGACTGCATTTAACTTACACCTTTAATCGTTTCAATCGTCTGAGAGTTTTATTGATTATTAGAAAGCTCTAATGTAAGGGGCATGCAGTGGAGATCAGTAAATGCAGATCAACTTCCTCCTTGCAGAGCAGAACAAAGGGCGACTATGCGACAGATCAAGCTGTCTACCAATGCCTTGGTGATCTCAAGGTAGAAGAAATCTATAAATGCCTTGAGGCAAAACTCGGCATGTATAAAAGGGGAGCGCAATTGCTTGCAGGTTCATTGTATGCCGATTTCTTCGCTTACTCGGGCTCGAGGTGTTGCAAGCATGTCAGCTTGGAGCTGCGTGCTTGGATCATTGGTCGTTGGAGGTCGCGCAAGGTGGGCACTACGGATATTGCCAAGGCCCTCTACTGCTAGCCTCGGTCCTTCTCCCAATCTCCCCTTTTCTTGGTTGTTGTTCTGTGCAAATTCGTTCCAAGTGTTAAAATAAAATTTCAACCCCTCTTATTCTGCCGGCTCCACACAGCACGTGATAAGCCTCAAGAGAAACCAGCCAAACCCTTGCACTAAACCTTATATACAAAAGCAAAGAGCAAACTAAAAACTGACGACACTTTCATCAACATCATTCCTCACTACATAAATCTCCAATCAAGTGATATTTGTTTGTTTGTTTATTTATTTCACGAGTGAAACAGTGGATGATGCACTCAAATGCGAAACGGCATAGACCGTAGTACTGAAACTGAAGGAAAGGAGCAGTGGACAAAAAACTTCTTGATAATTCATTGCATTCTGTGATATTGTTGAAAAATTTGGATGGTGCCATCGATGGAAATATGGTGCCCACCGATCCTTCGGAATATTGCCGACAGTCGTCGAGGTGCTTTCGATCGGTGCCATAACTTCGATTACAAACACTTCTTGAAATCAACAACTCTATAAATGCAACTAAGAATGTTAGTACGTTGGAATAACAAAGTAATCGCTTTTACTAACCATCGACTCCATTCAAAATCTCAGTTGCCGTTGTTGCAGACCTGTTGAATTCGATACGCATTGCTTCGATCTCGTTGATGAATGCGCGTCCTTTTTCACTGTAACCCAGCTCATCCAAAAGTGACTGAAAAATAGTGAGACAGCTCGTATATGCAAGATACATTTCGACCATCATCACCACACTCCCCTTGGGGAAACAATTCACTTTAGACAATAGAGATCCCGCTTATACTTCCTTTCGACAATTCGCGAACAACTTAATGTAACGTACACATTAACTACCATAATCACCGGAGCAGTAAACCTTTTGATCAACGACATTATAACCCTAGAGAGCTCCACATTCACATAGAAACCAATACAGTAGAGAAGAACATGAACCTGAAGGAAAGCAGCTGATCCTCGAAGTTTTTCAAACAAGCGCAGCGAGATTCGTCGTAGCAGAGAAACACTCTTTCTGAGTGTGCCTAGATCGTCCAAAGCAGTCACCGATTGACTATAAAGGTCTGCCATTGCTGACATTTCCAGCTGCAACATTTCAGGACCTCATAATTCTTATTCCATAAGTACTGTACATTGCCAAAAGGACAATTGATTGTTAAGAATCCCGCTTTGCTAGCTTTATTTTCGAAGCGATTTATTTTGAATCGATCGCATAAATTATCAACTGATATCTCCAAACGCTTTAATATCACAAAAATATACCATTTTTAAAATTTTTGTGGATTTATGCTTTCTGCTGAAAGTGTAACCAATTTTAAATTGGGAGCAACCAATCTTTTCAAAAGGAACAAAGAAGCACTAACAAAGTCCAACTGAGCGTGAGAGGAGGATATTAACGACGAGTCGCGGTCTGTCGTGACAATTTTCGGTATCCGAGGCGCACCAGTAGATGCCCTGTCGAATTCACGCATTTTCATCCGCAGCATCTGTTGGCAAGACCAATCGATATCAGCCACTCGTTCGCGTGCCAACAAAGCAGTAGCTTTCTTGTTCTGCAACAACTCATTCCGCCCTCCAAAAGCAAGTACATAAAACCACTTCACTGAAATAGATGCGCATTTCCAAAGAAGATGGGTATTGTTTCGGTTAACTCATCGATGAAATCAAATCTGTCCATCATATTCAAAATGGCCTCAATGTTCGAACAAAAATATAGATAGGAGTATGCAATGCATCCACTACGTTTACGAAAATGGATGATTATGAAAATTAATCAACTCATCAAAATTTGCCCAAAAATTAACTAAATCAACTATATTTGTCCAACGCATGCAAAAGATTGCAGTTCTTCGTTCTCTGAGAGAAAGTCAGACAGGAATGGGGAACCGAAAATCCCTCGAGGCTAAGAACTTGGGTGAACGGTGCCAGTAAAGATCCGCCTGGGGGCTAGTCGTGATTTATAGAAAAGATTCTAATGACGGCATACCTCAGTCTGTAGACGGTGCAGATCCCATACTGAACTTTCTTCATCCGTTGAAGGGTCTTCAAGCAGATCGAAATCCTTATCGAAGGCACCCTCCTTCTTAAGACGCTCGACTTGATCCCGCAGCTCGTTGTTTGTGGTCGAGATCTACAAAAATAGCACCTTTAATTAACCTTCTGCTGAAAGTAGAATTAAATATCAATCAGATGCTTTAACTCTCCATAGTTTCGTGACTTTCTTCTTGCAAACCACCTACTCAATAATAAACTTCTCACTAGTATCATGATACGAATTAAATTTCTTTAGAAGGCTTCCGCATGAATGAAAGATAGAGGGAAAATTAAGATACAATGGCACTGCAATTCCCGTTGGGATGCAAATTGAACATTGATTGAAGACTGAAAATGTGAAGTGAAAACGCAATGTTAGCTAATGCAGTTTTGTTTTGATGCGATCATGTCCACGCCGAAGTGAATTCTCTTTTTTTGATAATCTCACATCCCACTTCTTAAAATAATAAACAAAACTCTTACAGTTTTATGGATTTGAATGAAGAAAACTGACGTATCCTTTTCAATTCATTTTGCTTTACACAAACCGTAAGTAATTTCTAGAAAAACGGCATTAAATACCTCATTATGAATGAAATTAGTCTTAAGCAGAGTTTAGTTTACCTTCACTTTCTAAGTATTTCAGCTTACTGTTAAGAAATGGATGCAAAATGTTCCCGAAATGAGCATTAATTCTGAGAGAAACAATTCTTAATACGAACATTTCCAATGCGTTTGAGCAACTTCTGCACAACAGGGTTATCGTCACCATCAGCATCCAATGCCACAGATGTATGCGTCTGTAAAGAAACCAATCAATACTACCGAAATAACAAGAAATATACCAGCATATGTCAGTGTTAGCAAGTAGTCAACCAATGGATGACCATTACGAAATCATTTTAAAAATCTTCGTCTTTCAATCTGAATAGCCACCAAATTTTCTAAATCCCCTATTAGAAGACCAAAAATGTCATAGCGAAATGTAGTACATAATTAGTTGATATTTCTCGTCAACGGCGACAAAACAGAACGAAGGTGAATATGTGGAAGTTCTGCGAAACCCTGGTGAGTTCCCTCCTCAGCTCACGTCACCTTTATGATACCGTAATTTGGGAACCACCAAAAGTTCTTCTTGACAATATTGTGCATATCCCAATAGCAAACACAATAAATCCTGAGATCCACATCAAAACTGGGGATATAAGTTGATTTCGGGATTCTAACCTGATATTCTAAGTGTGGGAACCTGGTCAACCATAAGCAATAATGCATTTACATTTTACTTGATTTCACGGCTAGTAAAAATCCTTAAAATGTTCGCTTTCCACGACCTTGCCAATAGAATATGCAAAGTGGAAGCGCCCTAAGGCTTCTTTTTTTCGAAGTTGACAGATGAAAAAAATGGCGTGCGCAGTCATTTCACGAGGTATATATATAACATCCCCTCAAAGTTAGCCCTGGCTTAATGATCCCCCACTTGGAAAGATATAATAGCGCAACATCGTCATAATGCAGTTTGTGAATTTAAATCTGCAAAGTAAAATATCAACATTTTCTTGCCCCATCGCCTTTCACAATCAATGTTTATGACTGCAACAAACCTAAGTTTTTGCCAATAATTCGCAAGTTCACAGTCCATAAACTTACTTCGACTTCTTGAGGCACTGCATCAGGAAAGTTGCTGAGAGTGAGTTTATAAGGCATCTTATTCATAAGTGCGTTAATCGCTCTGTCACGGGTCTCAATGCATTTGCGCACCTTCGCTAATTCTGCTTCATAACATTCTTCCCTCTTGGTCATCTCCTTTAAACAACCTAATATCATATAAGAAAAGATTCAAAAAGAAGAAAGAAAAACCAGGATATTATTCAAAAGAAGCCGACAAGAAAATCCAATTAAGTAAGCAAACCAACTGTTCAGAAAATAAACAGAGAATTGGAGTGTTCGTCCCATGCCTCGAGTGGCAAAGGAAGATTAGCAAGGCAAAAGGATCCATTACAGTATTTCGTTACATCGAAACTTAAATATCAACTCACTGGTTTTTCATACTTAAGCCGATTACTTCAGAATTTATGGCATTTTAAGGAAAGTTCCCACAAACGCCCATTAATCAACAAGAATAAGAACGAAAATAAGCATCAAATTCTCAAAAATAAGCTCGATTTTGAAGGCACTGATTCTATATGTCTCTTATTAAGTAAAATGCGTTAAAAATTTATCACAAGCATAAGAAGATATAAAAGAGAAGTAAAATACTCCTGCGGCATAAAAATACAAGTTCGACGTGACCCTAATGGTGCATCAACGAACGGAGCCTTCGCGATAGGAAACTCGACGAAGCATATTTTCAAAAGAAATGAAGTTGGACTACTTTAAAATCTAAGAATGCTACTTTATCGAAAATGGCCTCCGATTCCGTCACACAGCTAAACTTCATTTCACTCCCATTTTTGAGTCGTAATGAAACGAATGAAAAATAACGGAAAAGAAATCAATTAAAGAAACGCCTTAAAAACCATTTCGGATGGAAATATTTTTTTAAAAATGTAGCACGTTAGGCGATAAACCTGTTTGAGTGCATTCGCACTATTTTTTGCTTCGTCCAATTCGTGGTGCAATTGCATGAGCTTTTGGGTAGCGTCAGCCTTCAGTTGGCGCTCTTCTCGAAGTGCCCTCTGCTGCTCTTCCAGTTCGTTGGCCATCCTCGCCAGATCTGAGTTCAGCGTATCCATTCTTTTCATCATCACAGCCCTCTGCTCCTCCTTCACGGTCATCTCCACAATTGTCCCCTTCAGCTCCTCTATTATTCTGCAAGAATAAACAAAACTTATATAAGAAACGCTTAAGATCCTCTTTGCTTAAGAGGACAGTGGCTATCACCTTAAACAAACAGCATCTCCTACTTCAATTTCGACAGCAAGGGATTAAAGTTGAAGGCTATCAAGATCATTCCCACAAGTCAAGGATTTCGAACAAAAGTGAAAAGACGTAACAACTTGTTTGGAGCAAATAAACTTCGAGGAATCCGAAGAAACGTTGGGAAAGAAATTATATTTAAAAAAACGGAGATTATGAACTTTCAAATTTTGCGAAGTAAAGACAATCACCACAAATATGCTTACTTAATAATTTTGGCTGAATGCGGTTTTAAATTAAATTTTCAACTCATGAAACGAAACAGAAAACGGAAATGCATCTGCTGCACCCAACTATAGATATGAATACCATAAAAATTCATTTTCAAATGAGATCAGTTTATTCGGCCGATGACTTTTGGTGGTTCTCCAAAAGTGGTATATAAATCATGATGGGACAAATCAAAGATACACTCAGATTGCGAATGTGCAATAATCGATAAGATAAGAATATGGTTGAATGGAATGATTAGGAAACAAAATTGGAACTGCATCAATGTTTCAGAATTGATAAAGCAATGAAATGTGACAGAAGAGGTGTTGGTATTCGAGAGTGATGATGGCGTATCCCTTCTATAAATTGGCAAAAAAAAAGGAAGCGAACGCAGTGATTGTTGAAATTAGTGATTAAGCTATCGGAAATTAAAGAACATCATAAGTTTTGCGCTTATAAACTATAATAATGACAATTCCTGTTTGATGTTGGACGTTGAGAATGACGATATTGAGTGGAACATTCCTGTCAAGTCGTAAGAGACTTTAATAAATACATTTAGCGATAAACGTGCTCCTTATAATGAAAGCAAAAGAGGAGAAGCGACAAATGGTACCCACTGGGCCTCATTATATCAACGCGAAAAGTTCATTAACGACTCGGCTATGAAACTTTCCCAGTAGATGGCAATCAAATTAAAAAACATTGAGTCGACCGACCTATCACGTGAGGACATAACGGACATATTGCTGAGCGAAGTGTCTGCCTGACTTTCATTACCATCTTCTGTTGTCATCTGCCGTGATAGAGATTCCACTTGCGCCGTCAGCCGATTCACTTGTAGCGCCTTTGTGCAAAGCTCATGCCGTTGCTGAAAAATTTTCGCGTTTTATTTTTCTCATCATTTCTATTGATTCACCCCTAATTTAGGGAATATGAATTCTTTGCTATTCCTGTGACTTTCTTCATCGCCACTTTTCATCGTTTGAATTGAAAATCATCCCCTACCATGATTTGAGTATAAAATCATTACGAGTATAAGAACAATGATTTGTAGTGTAAAATGGCGTAACATAACGACCTCGCCCAAAAGCTATTCCTTAATTTTCCGCACCATAACATCCTCAATGCTATCCTCGCCTTATCTTCTTGGAGAATGCCCTCAATATCAAAACCATCTTCTCCATTATCTTAGTTCGATGCAAGTGCAGAGAGCACTTGCCAACAATGCAATCAAAATTCAATTAAGGAAAAAAGCAAAGACGAACCCTGCTGTAATCCTCGCTGAGTCGGCTCCTCTCTTCTAGCATTCTTTTATTACGGGCAACCCACTCATCGGCCTCTTGTTCATGTTTCTTCTTCAATTCCGCGATTTCTGACTTTATCGAGCATAGTTCATCCTCTGCTTCCATACGACGTGTCTGCTCCTTGTACAACATGTCACGACATTCCAAATACTTAAAACTTATGTTATAACGCCCTTTACCACACTCACAAATGAGCGTACCTTTTTCTGATTCCCTCTCTAACGACCATAATTTCTTTCTGAACGTTTAAAACTGTGTAACTATCCATTAAGAACTTCATTGCGAACAGAAACCGACCAAAAATAGAACGCTATTCGGCAGAAAGGCAGAAGGTTTGCTAAACACCACTGTAATCAAATTCAACAATCACTTACAAGTGTTCCCTCCCTCCTTCTCAAATGAAGGAAAAAGGATGAGGACAGGAAGAAGGCGGAAGTTTGTAGGTCCTCAAAAAACAATGCACAATTCTTTTGATAAGTTAGCATAGGAACGAAATGAAAACATTGTGCAACGGCGATGAAATATTGCCAAAAACCAAATGGAAATGAAATTTTTCCCTTCACAGTAATGGCTCCTGAAACATCGAAAAAAAAAGAGATCAACAGTGCAACGAATGTAAGCAACCATAATGAGATGCACTAATTCACTAACCTT
This sequence comes from Baylisascaris procyonis, assembly GCA_037389465.1. Lineage (NCBI taxonomy): Eukaryota > Metazoa > Nematoda > Chromadorea > Rhabditida > Ascarididae > Baylisascaris > Baylisascaris procyonis. The sequence goes on from JAZARR010000221.1 coordinate 1,383,537, forward strand.
ACCACAGAAAGTTTTTTGATGTGCAATAAAAATCACTAACTAGATTTTGGGCACGAATAATGAAAGTAAAATTTTATGAAAAAAGAGAGAGAAGTGTGGATTATAGCGATCAAAGGAAAACAAAAAGAACTGAACGCATGGTAAACAAGAGTCCATTTTCTCTGCACGACCGTGGAAAATAACCTGTGACCTCTGCTTCCTCTTTCGTCTTCCTACTCTTTCCTTCCGTTAACGTACACTTTCGAATTGATCATTAACAACAGTGAGGCAATTTGTCAATGTTCTGTCTGTCCTCACTTCTGATTAGCTATTCCCATCATACTCTAAAATTACATCGAAACTATAGAACAAATCGTGTCTCTTCTAGTTGCCCACATGAAAGACATCTGAAAAGTAAACCAAACACTAACATCTTCAGTGAAGTCATTTCCTTTTGGATCCTTCATAGTCGGCAACTCACGCATAATAATAAACAGTTTCTTTTTCAGTTCGAAGTTTTCCGCCTTTAGAATCTTATTCTCTTCGAGCTTTTCCTTGATGTCGACATACATTCGACGATTTGTTGAACTATCTGCTGCAATAAACATCTCAACAATTCAAGAGTACTAAGCTCTACACAAATTATTCCCCTTACCTAAGTTAGGGCGATAAATCAACAGCGGAGATTCTATTAGAAAGCTACTCATGTTAATTAAATTTATTTGGCTGATGACTGCAATACCTCTAGGCTGCTAACATTTAACTCACGTAAATTATAAGCATAGGAACACCCACCATATTATGAAGCATGTTAAAGGTGCAGCTGTCTACCTTAATCTTGAGATTCTAAGTAAGGATCACCTATCTCCAACAGGTCGCAAGATATGATCTACTTTTTAAAGCATTAAGTCAAATTTAGAGCACTACCAATTACAAGCTACGCGTACATTTACCAACATCTGAGACACTCAACAAATATCCGAGAACCAGCCGTTGTGTTCAGTAGATTATGAAATATAAAGTTGTGCTTCTCAAGCTTGGGCAGCAATAGCACAAAGCTGAGATTTCATTTCCATATTATCCCTTTCGAGTGCATCACTGTTATCGATCATTTCATAAATCGTTCATGACACATGAGGCTTTTTTTCTTTAACAAATCATTCACTAGTGTATGTGAAGATTCATCTATGCAACAAGCCTTTCTGTTCTGTGCAGTAAATGACTCAGTTTCGATTTAATTTATACAAAATAAACAACATGCCGAGAGACAAGCAGATAGAAAGACAGACGGGACTAATAACCAACAGATCGTTCCAGCCAAAACATTTGATGAAATTTCACTCACACGACTGTGGAAGCAGTGGCGTACTGAGCGTAGCGTGTGGAGTCCATTGTGCCGATACGATACTGCTAAAATTAACACTTTTCCCATGCACTTTTGGTAGGTAACCTGAATTATATACAGAAATATGAACTAGCGTGCATTCAGACCAATGATGTCAATGTGCCAGCCTTCTTTTAGGAAGGAGGAGGGGGAGGGGGGGTATTAGTGGTGCATTCTGCTTTCGCCCAAAGCACTGCACTCTCGTAAAAAGAAATATATGATATGTACATGACTTCAGATAAGTAAAAAACGTGATTAAGATGCCGAAAAAAGGAGCTGAAAGATAGCACACTTCTGCGGTGGCATCCTTCACACCAATCAGCTTCACAAATTCACAACAAACAATAACATCTGCAATATAAAGCAACTCTACTCAATCATCCCACCGTCTTGCTACCGCTGCTTCTATCCTCGGCTCCAATATAGTCCAGCCGTCTCAAATGAAAGGATATTCGAGCCGTAATTGGTCTTATATAATCACAACAATTCAACGTTTGCTTCCGACAATGAAGTTAATTTCTTTTACACTCGCTGAAAACATATACGGGATAAACAACTCCAGTTCAACCATGGCCACACCCACGACCACTTCCACTAAGCTAACGACTCTGGAAGCAACCTGACAATTTCTTTTTATTATTTTTACTTAGCAACAGATCCAATTCGGTTTGAAAGTGTTAATTACGTGACGTATGAAACACTTTTAAGCTACTTGAGATTGACATCAACCTGTGTAGTGTGGATTCCTGGCCAGGAACTTGGGCACAATAAAACTTTTGGAACAAGATTCATTCTTGATTATGGAGGAAGTCGGAAGCCGTCTGATATAAACGAAATGTTCAATCATTTACCTCTTTATATAAATTTTGTCTCAACTTTCTAAGCTGGATGTCTATCATTAACTGCCAAAGACAAATCCACGAACGGCCCTACCACGAAATATAACAAAAACCACGATCAGCATAAGTCGCATAATTACCACCAATAAAGATCAAAACATATATATATATATATATATATATATATATATATATATATATCAATCCGTATAAAGCATTTGAAAATTATAACATCAACGCATTTGGTGGGCAGGTGGTGTGTAAGTGAGCGACTGCACAACGAAGATGTCATGCGTCAATATGCGATGTGCAGTTCCTGCCCCTCCTTCGCCCCCCTCTTGCTTCCTTCCCTCTCGTCTGCATGCATCACATTACGAAACGTTTGATGTTTCAAGCACTCGACTGTAATAGGCGAAAGTAGTGCATAATAAGGAATGTTCTATACCTCGTTCTACCGACAGCAGATGATAGCGCTCCATCACTGAATGCGGTAACCGGTATACTTGTGGCTTTCTAAAAAATAGTGTCAAGAACTCAGTTGCCTCAATATCAAAAAACTTTAAACAAAATAAAGTCGAAGGAAGGATGCTATGGAACTCAGAATAGAAGCTACCGCATAATCAGATGAGCTAAGGGGTACCCGCAGCAAACAACGTATGAGTCGGCATTAAGTGGGATTACAGCATCAACCGTATTCGGGTCATGAAATATAACACGGCGTGAGCTTCGGCAACAACAAGCTCTGTGCTTCATTTGAAAGGTGCAATAGCTATACCCAACGCTGCAAAATCCGCAGACTTAGCTTCTCCATCTCACTGCCACATTCACTATGACCCCCCCCCCCACATATACACACCCTGTCAGATCTGTGGCATCTTCCCCACTACAGGATATGCCAGCTTTTGCACTTAAATTCTGCCTTCTACCATACCTTGAAAATAACATCGGAAATTTGGATCACAGAAAAGCACCCATCCACTCCAAGCCATTCCCATCGAAACAACGGAGGTGGCCAAGTCATTGACTTAACAGGCATCTTAGGCATTTTGATAAAAATAAAAAATTGACCAATAAAATGCTAAAGTGGACCGTGATTACATACTCTCATTGCATTTGTTGAACTCACTTATCAAAGAGGACTTACTGAAGTGAGGTAAATGAGAATTTGTTGACTCAAGTGCAGCATATCTGCGAAGCTATTTGCAATCTAGGGAACAAAACATTTGCACATGAACCCCCTCCCGTAACGTTAACTCATTAAATCTTTAATATATAACTCCAGCAACACCTAATACAAACAATTAATCCCTTTTAAGCTTAGAGAACTTAGAATAACTATCGTTTCCTTACAGAGAAACTGTTGTTAATCAATAAAAATCTCTTCCTTTACATCTTATATCCACCTCAATGAATCAGTCGCAGATATCATTCTTACCTGCCAATGTTTAATCATCACTATTCAAACATTCGCCTATCCAGTTAGCTGTCACATTAATCATTCAAAGAGATTTGATAAAATATCAAACGAATTGTTTTCATCTCGTTCTCCGATGAATGAAACACAGCGACTGCACTATGGGAATTTTTTTTTTGTGGCTATTCACTGAAAGAGAACTTCACATCGAACCCAGTTACGCACCTAGCTTGAGCTAAAATTGATTCTATTGCTGATTAACCATGATCAACTCCCAAAAAATACATCGAAACATTCGACTATGCCTTCGTAAGTGAATCCTTTATGATAGATGCTGCCTAGTGAACGATAGCAATTAAAGTGAATCTAAGAAAATTTCTCGCCGATGCAAACCTAAACCTAAACGCTACATCACATAGCAGCGGAATACACTATCGATGCGATCCCATTCCACAGATTAAACCAATCAGACCTACGTACCTGCACAAAGAAACAATAATAAGAAGATAAACCTCGTGGAAGCGCCTTTCGAGTAGTTCCTTGACATTCTCATTCAACGATTCCTGACTTATGTCCTGATCGATGCCCGATGCATCCATCACATCATTGACGTCACTCATCATTAGCACTCGCTGAAGAGTAAGAGTGTTAGCAGGACGATGATGCCAACCTGAATCAAAATAGCCGAATTGCACAAATGGTTAAGTGCTAAATAAATGCGCGCCGATTCCACGACTAATGTCGTTTTAAAGTTCGAACATGGAATATGAAGATAGCACCAAATAGAATTTACGGAGAGATGAACTTTGAGGTTAATTTACGTAGTTACCAACAATAGTTCACTGTAGTGAAGATGGGGATATCACAGAAATTCAAGCAGAAATATTCTCAAAGAAATAATCAAACGATGAAACAAGATTCCCTCCACTCTAGTGATGATATGATTGTACACGTGTCGTCCGTGTGCACGCTTTATTGAAAGAGCGATAACGCCTTGAGCATGCTTCAAATGCTTGAAAGCACGCAGTGGGAAATGATAAAAAGAGAGGAAACGAATCGTAGGAATTGGATGACGTTAAGCAAATCCATGCGCATATGAGACAGGGAGGCATTGAACAGCTGGTACTTTTGTCTTTTAAAATGAGCGAAAAAATTTTCGGCATCCATCCCCCCTTTCAACAACAAGTTCATAGAATCCATTCGTTTCAACTAAAACAAATCGAAAAACATTAAGAAGTAGGTGCATAAAGAGATGAAAATAGGCATCAAAACAAACAACGGCAACAATAACAAGAAGAAAAAAGTTCCGGCTTGTTCCTCAGTAAGATAGGGCGAGGTTGCATGAGCATTACCTAAGAAATTGGCGCAACAAATCTCGGTGGCAGCTGTGCAAGCAGTACTCTTAATCCGCTAGAACAACAGTGGCAATGCATAACCTTCAAATACCATATTCCATCTGCTCTAAACATGTTACATACAGCATCTGCGCCATTATTTAAAGTTCGATTTGATGTATCTAAATTATATGGAAATGAAGGTTAATTATAGAAAGTAAACAAGCCGTATGCAGCATTCCAAGCTTGACCGATGCCCAGGCCTTAGTTTCAATAGTTCCACTAATATACTAATAGCCGGACAGCCCAAACGAATTTCGAAAATTACTGCAAAGATTAACGCAGCCTCCTACATGACTACTTCACTGTTATACTCTAAGTAGAATCCGCAAAATCTGAACGTTACCCTGCAATGACTCTTTGTAACTTTTTCGCATCACCAATATATTGAAATAAAATACCTGCAAGTAATATAACAATATGACCTGCTGCAAAATGCATACAAATTTTCAGTTGCAAACAAAGGACAACTTTTCTCGAAGTTGAGGAACCAAGTTGAATGTTGGTATATGCCACCTTATTGTGTACATCACACCCCACAACAACTCGTCGCCTTAGCTTTAGTGGTTCTCGAGTTGAAACTACCAAATGAACAGATAGACTCATACATGCACAAACATGACATGGTCATGAAATGCTTTTGCAGAGTGAACTTGCAAAAGCTCAAAACAACTAAAATTACTAACTGAGTAAAAGCGAAGTCTGATTGATTACAATCGCATCTCACTGCACGGCTCTTCAAAATGGTCGCGACGAACAAACTGAATCGTAAACAATCCAATCCTTACAGTGGCTAAGAGTACCTCTGCTACCATCCTTCACGGAGAAATTGAGCAAATTCTGCTTCAGACAAAATTTGCAAAGTTTATGCGAAACAACCATATCGGCAAAGAGTGGGTTGCATTGATGGGATACATCCGATTCTTAGGCCTTCGGGTAAAATTTTTCAACGAAAAAGAACAGAGTTTCAAAATGGTGGAACGGTTTTAGCTAGGGCGTAATACCTCGAATGACTCTCGAGCACTGCAGCCTTGTCTGAGATAATTACCACCGGCAGGAGCACAGCTAGGGGAGATCGCCTCCACACCAGCCTCTCGTAGGATCAAAGACCCGACGGAATCCTTCGAAGGTTCTCACTTCTCACAACTCTCTCTAATTTCTGATGACACTTGAAGCAATTGTGCAGAGTTGCACGACAGGTGAGAACATATTCCGCACTACAATAAGCTATATTCTACCATCTAGGTCTAATTTTGTGGCTCAAAGGCTTCCGTATCCTTAGCTCCTATTCCCGATAAAATGTTTATGTCGAACCACGGTTGGCGCTATCGTCACTGACCCATACATCAACCGGTCCCGCGGAAATCCTATACACACAAACACACATACACCACTAATTGAATATTATATCACAGATCAATAAAAGCTAACGAATCAAACTTAAAAAAATTCAATTATTATCAGATAAAGAAAAAATGCGATGTACTTCGTATCTTCACATTCATCTAAGCGATTAACTACCTGCCTCGTTTACAACGTATACCTTCTAGACTTTCTGCTTCTTTTTAACTCCACTCAAATAGGAGCGCCTACTTAAATCCGCAAGTGGAGTGCACAGGGTACTTCGTCTTCTCCCAACACAGACTTCCATATGACAAGACACTAAATGTCATTTAGGGATTCGTGACCGAGTCTGGCGCGTGAAGGCGTACCGCGGAGCAATTAAACTCGTTTACTACGACTGACAGATTCGCACGACGATAAGCAGCGAAACACACACACCGATTAGCAAGCAAGACCGCAGTCTATTTATATCTTCGGCTACAGCCCCGAAGGCATGGGTGGGTCATAATCCATACTGGGGAGATATCATATCAAGATCGAACAAGTGTGAACATACGACCTTTACACAAATAGAGATCACCACGAACGCTGCGATCATAAAACTCATTTGACCACAACAGATCACTTGTTAACAGTGTTCTCACATTTCTGCTGGTATTTTGTTTTTGTTCAGATATTATTGTTCCCCCCGCCTTCACCACCTTAATCTATGTATTTTTTTTTCAGCCTGCAAAAATTACATAGCTAAACAAAAATCAAAGGAAAACATTCAACAGCAAGCTTAATACCAACCACTCTAAACAACTGTAGTAATTAATCACAACGATTTCTACAGAAGTTGTTGGTTGCCATGAAAACCGCCACCTTAAATTTAAATATTCCCGCGATAAATTAAATCATCGCAGGACCTTGTGCAATGAATGCAGCTCATTAGTTCAACTCATCGCCTATCTCAACAACGACATAGATGGGGGGGGGGGTGGGGGGAGAAGGGGGTGGCATGAGGTGCGCAACGCGGTGGGATGTTGCAGAAACGTTCTGAGGGGATTTTCTGATGCATATCTGGTCGGGCGTAATCAACAAGTTTCATCGTCAATGAAAGGGATCACCAAACAAGATGGGATAGGAGTCAGAAGGGAAAAAATGAACGCACATAAAAACGAATGTTGGTGATTTGTTCGTTGTCCGTAATGAACTACAGCAAGTTTGCATGGAATTCTCGCTAAGAAATAAACGTTTCCTCACATTCATTCGTGTGATTTACAGAATGGCGAGGGGCAAAGTGGCTATTTCCGCTGTATGCGTTACATAAGCGATCTTCATTGTGGTAGCTGCAACGTACGAACTGCACAGGCGTACGCTTTCGGATTGTCACTGTTTGCTGTGAACGAGGTTCGCGCGAACAAAACTTCATTCATTAAACGATTCTCTGGAAGGGGATTTCTCTAAGAAGCCTTTCTGCACATCAGTTTAGTAAGAATACTACTATTAGTCTGTAATGTTGCGGCTAAGTGCCTCGGACCGTCTGAAATAGTTGATCGTTCAGATACCTGCTTCTCATTGTTTGCTTTAAGAAACAATGCCTAGGCTGAAGTGAGAGTCTTGATCGAATATTAAAGGAAAAGAAAGATGCTGTGAGGAGAAAACAGATGGAAGAGAACGACTGTATCGCTTCAAATCACCAAAACGTCACGGAATCATCGGCTGTAAAGGATGCTGAAGACGATGATTCGGCTGCTGTAGGTAGTGGTTATCGCTTTAAAGAAGGATTTATATCGCAGATCATTGCAGAAGTAGTTCTTTTATTCTTTTTTATAATTTTTCTCCATCTCCACTAGTCAAATCTTCATTTTTTTCCCAAAACTTCAATCTTTTTCCAAAAGCATTAGCTATTATTTCAAGACAAATAATCATTCCCCCCGTTGAGGTACCAAACTTGTGAATGTAATAATGATAGTAGTAATAAAAAAGTTAGTCCCAACAACTGTTGTCACGTCATCGCGTTAAAAAAAAAATCATCGAGCAGAAAATGAAGATTTTGTTGGAAATTTCATGTGGAAAAGCACTGAATCACTATGAAGCTGTGTGTTCTTTCACTGTTGATTGTTTCGTAATGTTTGAACTGTTTCTTAGTATCGTTGGTCGGTAGTCACTGCTTCCATCACAAGTTGGCAACAACCTTATCTTGCCATGGATCTAGATTAGTCATTGCTCTACTATTCTCACCTACTGGCAACGAGACGCCGAAATGTGTTCTTGCCCTTCTTGTCTCGCCTAAAGCACGTTGAGGACATTATTATTAAATAAACGCTATATAAGCCTTTATCATTTAACTACTCCCTTTGTTGTGTCCCTGTATATAACAGTGAAAAATTCATTATCAAAGAATATAGAAGTGAAAGATTCCGCAAAAAGCTTCTATCATTCTAAATTTACTTTGGAATAATCCAAGCAACGATGAGTAAAAAAAATGTTGAAAAAAAGAAACAACAAAATATGCAAAACGAGAAGCACAACCTCAAGAGAAGGACTGACATAACAAAAGCAGGAAGTTTATATGTAACCATCTTTGAATATAATCAAAAAGCAAAATGCTTGCTTCCGAATAACACTCCACTTCCTCTTCGTTCAATAACACACCACCAGACAAACTTTGGCGTTCCAGTATATCGCCACGCAGACAAACTCTTCGACCCGACAATACTTCTCAAATTTCCCTCAAACCTAAATACTTCTCAAATTCCCAACCTTACAATACTCTTCAAACTTTTCAAGCATACGATATTTCTCATTCACTTCTACAGTGGAATGAATTCAACTCAATTCAACTTACCCAATCATTTCAGAGTGCAATAATTTTATGCCCATACAATATAATAAACACTGACAACGCTCCATAGCATTTAAGTATGAAAGAGTAATGAGTAAAAGTAAACACGATTAATGAAATAGATGCAGCCAGTGCAGATGCATTATTTGGGCTGAGCACTCCCTATTGGAGGATAAATGAAAACAAATGCTGAGATAGAAAACATTGCAGAACGGTGAAAGAATAATATCCAATCAGAATAAAACCTCGACAAATATGAGACAGAGTAATAAATCAACCAAAATAATGGAGGTAAAACAATGGAAACTCGAGCGAAGGTGAGCGCAGTCACAACGAGGCTCCGATGTACAACTTGAACATAGAACGATCACAAGCAAATATCTTCAAAAACGATCAGCATCGCTTTCTTTTCGTTCTGCAAACCACAATAATCATATGGACGACATTCTTGACACACCTTCATCTCTAGTGCATTTGAATAGAGGGACACGGCTTTCGATATTCGTGGACTTGTGAGATGCTCTTCTACTCAATAACGTCTTTCCACTTTTCACGGAAAGGATTCTCATTGAACTTCTATTCGAAAAAATCTGTTCGGGTCTTCTACTTGAAAGCACGCTTCCAACTTCCCAGCCTTCCGAAAGAGCCGTCCTCTGTTTGAATAATGCATTAGCTTCACACTTCTTAAGCATTCTATACCTTAACTACCTTCACAGGCAACCAGGAAATGGATGTAAATCATAAAGATACAAGTACTGGATTGAATCTGAACAGTTAAGACCATCGTTCTGAACAGTGATAAGTTGAAATGCCGAATTACTGCGCGGAGATTGGAACGTAGTCCTCATCTTCGTTGAAGAGTTCTTCGGAGTGATTGGCCAAATACAGGTTCAGGCAACTCGAAAACCCTTTGAGTGCTTCCATAACCAATACATCTTTCGTAATAACCGACCTAAAAACGATGCTACATCACTTTGATAGCTAAAAGGATGCAATTTCAACCTCGACGTAGAGATAATACACCGCTAATTTATACCGACGTTCTTGGATAACGCTGTCCGCATAGAGGACGTCGCACTCCTTCGTGCCAACTTCGCTGGGTCTTTGTATCTTTTCGCTATAGTGAACCAACAGAAGCACAATTTGTGTAACCACATTTTGCGATTCCAGAATGTATAGCGAACACAGCAATAACTTTGAAAAACAAATTTTCTGGATGAAATGAGTTGTACCAGAAGCAAAGATAACATGAACAGATCGTTCTGATATAGAAGTTGCAAGGGAAGAGTTGTGTTTTTAAACTTTCTCCTCCACTGCAATCGGCTATTGGACATACATGTTGCTGGCTTTTAGCGCTACTAAGGGCAACGCTGTTTTAAGTAACCGCTTCTTCGTAGTCTTCACTTTAAGGCTGATCTCCACCCTTGATCCCCTAAAGTAGAGGGAGGCGACTTACACTCTCTTCATCTCAACATCAAATCGACTCATCCCCTTCTACACAACGCTCCAATTGCTACCATAAACGCCTTTAGAGATGCCTAAACATCGTTCTTGTAAAGCTTCCTTACAATTGAACGTCGAATGCAGTTGACAAACACATTTGATCAACAGACATTATGAACATCAAACATAATCGACATTCAACAGATTGAAATGGATGCATCCGATAGCGCCATAGTGCATAGGCTTCGTCACACGGCAATTGCATAAAATGTCACAAAAATATGCACGAACATATGAAAGCACTAAATTATGTAGGAACACATAAAATGCAAGTGCTCACAGGATTCGCTGAAAAATCTATTTAATACAGAAGATCATCGGCAGTTATAGAAAACTCAGATAGAGATAGCATTCAGATGAAAGGTAATATGCAATCAAATACACCGCTGTAATTCCTTAGATGCAACATTTCGGCTAATCAACAGTTGCGTGAATCATTCCAGATAACGCAAAGGTATAATAAAATAAGAATTAAACTTACTTTTGCATGGGACCAAAGGTCACCAGCAGACGGAGCAAATGAATGTAGCCATACACTTCACATGGACGAAGACCGTTGCTTTGAGATGCCCCGTGAATGTCTTAAACGAGTATAATATCATCTACGCGCCCAATGCGTAACCAGTATTAAATATTTACACACAATCTCCTTCGTTCCCCTTATAGTTGTTATGCTTCCAGATGACGTGCAAAAGTGGATTCATTCCCCATCCCTACCCCTAACAAAAAAGATCCGATTTCTTAACGTGATACTGCGGATGTAACGAAGGGTTCCATTTGAGAACTATGGATATCCTTATCCATCTCTTTTTCCCACCCACTAAGGAAAATGACCGCTATAAAATTTGCGCTCAATACCATGTCCCCCTCCTGAAGATCGAAGATCAATACTACTTTTCGAGTTCCACTTTACAAAACGATACTAAGGACATAGAAAGAAAAGACTGAGGGCGAAAAGAGAGTGGGAGGTTGACTCTTAGAAATAGGCATGGGCCTACAGTATCTTTTCTATTATTTTCCTCGACTGTTCCTACTCCGTTCTTTCTATGTATTGTCCGAAAATTCTCAGGCGGTAGACATTAGACTCCCCCCCCCCGTCTCGCTGTACTATTGCACAATCGCAGGACAACCACCTCAACAACGGAAAAACCTTCCATAATTGAGAAATCGGAAAACTCGTTCATTACCGTCGTCTAAATTCAAATTCGACAGTGCTATGCAATGATGAAAACAAAAAACTCAGCAGCAGCTCAGCATGCCCAGATGGAGGAATAACCTTAATTATATCAGATGATGTCTGAAGGCATCATCGCCGAAAGAACGAAGTGATTTATTCTTAGCTGCAATGAGCGGCGTTAAAGCTCTTGCTGACCCACTGTTTCGGTTCCCTTTACGTGTACTCCAGCATCCTGAATTTACCTCTGTCTGTACGAATGATTGCCGATGCCACCAGCTCCTCGTGTCGTCGCAATTCCTTTTCAGTGAGCAGCTGCTTCGTCAATATAACATCCATCATGTCCTCAAATTTTTGAAATAAATCTCTGCAAAAGGGGATTAATTTGATGTGGAGTCTGTGTACATATACATATCTGTTTGTCTAACTTTCCGGCAATCCCAATTCGTGAAATTTGACAATATACATCCGGAGCCGAAAGATTCTATTTTGATTTGGTGGATCACCTCATTCTGCTACCGACAAGAATGAAATTCCTTGTTTCACTTTACTGCAAGTGGTCGCTGTTGTAAGGAAACGCAAAATGATGCGTCCAGCCATTATTTCTGAACATTTGTCCAGCTGGTGGGTTCAATTGGTAGAAATGCGGAAAGAATATATTGTGCCAGTGCTCCTACATTGCTCTCCCACTTTCATTTAGGCTGGTCAATGTAATACAAATTTTTCTAAAGCTTAATCATGAAAAGTTGATTATCAGCAATTCCCTATGGAATTTGGATACTTGTAATGAATGAACGAATGAAATCTAGAATAAGAGTGGTAATGTTTTTTGATAAGGAAACATAATCACAAAATGAAACCTTCAAGCATTCAACGCATTCGGTTAATGCAAAAGCCGTTGCTCGCCATACGGGGCTAATGCATCTGTTCGGCTTGCCACAAACATCATTGAGCCTCTGCATATACTTTACAAACTGCAAACTAGACTATAGAAATGAATTCACACTCAAAAAGATCTCAAATGGAGAAAACTGATGCTAGCTCTAGATGTGCTGGCTCCCTTCTCGTCCCCTCCCCACTTCACCTTCTATTCCTTCTTCTAATTTTAGGGCCCCAATCTCATGCCAATTTCGGATCTTGGTGCTACTCCTAAGCTTTACAGGCACTATTACGAGGATAATGAAGCCTCTGGACTACTAGTCTACTAAGGATGCAAAGGCAATGATCGCCTACTGCTGCAACAGCCGATGATGCGTCTCATTCCCAAATACAGACAGTAAATTTGAGCTAAAAGGCATTTTGAAATTTCCTCCAAAGTGTGAAATTTGAATTATACATTAGTTTGCTGGCAGCAAAGATTGCTTGAAAATGCTGTCCAGGCGAACTGCGGCCAACAAGATTGTGAAGATCGATTTTTGCGATATTATGCACTGTTTACGCAATATGCATTGTATATTGCATAGAGTGATGATATGTGAAAAGCATTAGCTGACATCATAGGTATTAAAAGATGGAACCGCCAAAATCCACTGCTCCTAGAAGCAGCGCTTGAGAAAATTCGGCTGGGGAGGTTGATCATACAAGGCTTCGATCGACATTATCCTTGCTGAAAGATTGCCAAAGTATAACAGTTAGTATAGTCGAAAAATTGCTCGTTGCTTCTTCGCAATGGCAATGTATTGAACCTTAAGAGCCTTGAACTGTTTTATAAAGAACTGTTCCCTATGCTTCCCAGCAAAAACTTGCCAACCTTTTTTACTAACGGATGGGAAGGATAAATGAATTAAAAGAGATCAGTCATGTCACTCTTTCATCCTTTCATCCTGAAAATTAGCAACTTACGAACAACATGAAAAAATTTCGAACGTAAACTGATCGATATGATGCAATAACTGACTCATGATCGAAAGCACCAAGTTCGATGCTGTTAGCGATAATTTTCACACACCAATTCAGTGGCACACTCTCAGGTTCAACAAAAACATCGAACCTCATTAAGAATCTTCGAGGTGCTTGAGCGTGCTGGCAACTTCGCTAGCGTTTTCCCTGCTAAAGTCAGTTCCATGTCTCTCTTTAACACTTCCTGTATCTTGATGGGCAGCTCTTTAGAAGTGAACTGAAAATTAAAGATTAAATACGTGGCACAATTATAATTTTCATTGAACGAAACAAAACAACTGCCCGAACGAAAAGGATCGAAGGAAGAAACTGCAAGAAGAAATAACGGTAAGTTCTTACGTAGGAAGAAGCATAATCATGACACACGTGGCCACATTATGAAGTATGAAAATTTCGCCTTTTCAGGAGCAGAACTGCCGCGACGCACGCATCGCGCGACAGAATATCAATTTATTGCTCACATATGCCGAAAACTGTCATAGTTTCAGTTTATTCATGCATGCAAATGTTATGCTTTTGCAGTAGTTTAACAAAGAAATAAAACATAAAAGCGACCATTCACACAGGGCCATGGATTTCTTCGCTCGTGGCTGGATCATAGTTCCATCTATCCTACGGCGTTGACTTCCACGTGCAAGAATGATATACGCAATCCTATTGTGGAAAAACAAAGGCGTCAGAATCCCTTAACTCCCCCCCCCCTACCAAAGTAAACGAAAACTATGGGAGCAAAACAAGGGGAGAAATGTGTCAACTGAACTCAAACGATATGTGCTTTTGCTCTCCGTTCCCCGATCGGTGAGTTTCAGAAATGAGCAAGAAATTAAATAAAATGAACTACGCAAAAGAATGTTTCGTCAGTCGTTCACTTAAGTCTCATTCCAATGAAATATTATAATGTGCGTTGCGTATTCGTTTTTAGGTGCATTTATATAAGACTAAAACTTACCGATTTCGCTATTCACCTAATGTACTAACTGATAACGTGCTTTCAATATTGAGCTCGAAGCAGCAATAGCATTCGCCTTATCTCACGAGTGTATAGAAATTTCAAGTAAGCCCCGAGTCGAATATATCACATTTTAAGCTTTAAGCACTGAAAAGAACAGCGGGAACAGCGCTAGCTGACAGCGATTCAGCGAGAAAAAAGTGAAACGATCATTCAAAGTCCATTTTATGCTGACCAGAAGTCAGCAAAGTGAACACTGTTATTTGGCCGAGAATAACAGGCCATAAACAAATCAGTACGAAGGTTGGCACATAGACTTACGTCATAAAAAGGTTTCTCATCATCAGATAGAGGGAACGACATCAGGCCTTCCTTAGGTTTGTCATCATCGCGAAGTCCTTGGCGTTCCTCTGTGCTGGATACGGAAGTAAGTGAATCTGTTTCATTTTCTCCCGTTTCAGACCTCGACAATCTCTTGCTTTCTGTGCGTTTTCTGTCTCCTGCTCGTGAATTGAATGCAATAACACTTGAAGTGCTTTCCAGTTGGTTCTCGCTCAATTCCTGCTCACTTGTTTTCGTATTACCTGAAACGACAAAGCAGCTTCAAAGCTCTTAACCCTGAAAGCTCAATGTCTTCCCTCAAATTCACGCCACTTCAAACTCCATCATCTGCGTCTAATGAACACATTTGATGATGGATGAAGAATATGCCAATTGATGGGACCCCAAATCTACGATCAGAGATTAAATAAAGTGAGCTGATGAGGATATTTTCATTCGCCTACATCGACTGTTGCATTCTCATCACATCTAATGCACTAGAAGCGTAACATATGTGGGACGATGTGTTAACAATGCACAGTTGCACGTGATAAAACCTTCCGAATTAACAAAAAGGTAAGCAACAAACCTATGTTCGATCCGGCTCTGAGTGCAGTCGCAGCGTTGCCAATGTTTAGACGGCAAACTTTTCTCGTGGTTCTCGCTTTTGCTGAGAGTGCTCTGGCGGCACGCACCGACGCGCTTTCATCCTTGCTGATATTCTTCTTTGGTATCGTCGATTTCACGGACTTGTTCTTATCTGATTCACTGTTCTTTTTCAATACTCTTTTTCGAACTGACACAATCTTCGCCCTCCTCGTCGACTCATTTTGTGCTTGCGCGGCTTTCAACTCAGCCTATAACAGTCCACGATAATAATCTGAACAATGTAAGCGCCCTTAAAGAACCATAAAACAGCATATGAACAGATAGTCACCTCAGATACTCAACATATTTCAAAACCGACGATATATTCCTTCCAACCAGCTCTCTCACTGAGCAATGAGATGCTGTAGTTTTTACAAGAAATAATCGAGTTGATAAGCTAATGGAAAACGAAGAGATGAGATGTGCATTGTTGCCACAAGCTGTGAATAATGCCAAGCGCTAAATAATGACCTTCTGCAGGGTTTATGCTAATTGACTAATCATTCTGAACTGATAATGAATTTGATATAAAACAGCGCTGATTGCAGATTTGATATAAATAATACGATTCCGAATTTTAACAGAGTTGCTGCTGGGAATGAAACCATGAAACCATGCAGCTGAAAATATCTCTTCTCTCTTATTCACATCTGCGGCATATTTACGCGAAGTACGGATCGGCGTTAACTTATACCGCTTGTCATCGACCAAGTCTGTTTCCTAAACACTCTGCGCGTTTTTCAGGGCTGTTTTCAGTCGTTTTCATTTTCGAGCGATGGACAAAAAGATATCGCCTTGGAACTAGACTGCAGCTGAACTCTCGGTCGGCTCTCACAAATTTCGACCCACCCACCTTTTAATAACGCATAAGGTGAGCCCAAGTCTTTATGACTGCCCTAAACATGTGGGATTTGAAAGCAGGAGATCAGAGGGAGAGAAGAAAGGCGTATAGGAAACGACATCGGAGAGAAAAGACCTACTCGCGTTCTGAATTTATACAATGAAAGCAGCAGCTCTCATAAATAGGGAACTAGAGCACTTTTGTGCGCTGTGAATTGGAATAATCGAATATGGCCAGCAAAGTTGAATAAAACCTCCTCCCAAATAGAATTCTTCAGATTGCTAATACGACTAAGAAAGCTTCAATAATGAGAACATTCGTTTATTTTCCACTTCAGCCAGTGGATAAAACGAAGGTCATTACCATCATTAGATATGAAAGTTCTCGAATTGCATCAATTTAAGTTTTATGGGTCCACGTATTTTTTTAGGCCAAACTACTGGCTGGTTCATCTCCACGAACAACGCTATCTACCAGACATTTATTTCTCATGGTTGGGTGAATATTGTTGCGCAGAAAAGTTTAAAGCTGCCATACTCTGGACATTTTCAAGAAAATGGAAGGAAAGACTGACTTTTTAGAATTTTAACATCCTATCCCAATATCCTGCACCATCTCAATGGTTATAATAGAGCTGACGTCCTCGGAACGGTGAAAATTCTCGAAATGCTGTGGAGAAGTGCAGGTGACTGTTGCGAAGAATGTTTGGTTGCAACGTTGAACCACTTGGGCGCATCGAACTTTTCAGCTGCCATTGGCAATTTCAATCATAGAAACTGTACAGAAACAACGCAACGATAAATAAAACACAGCACATCGTCAGCAGCGAACTTCTCTGATTAGAGGTCGCCACTAAAATCTCCTGAAATAATACATACTTTTGCCTTGGCGAAATCGGATTCCGTGAACGGGCGAAGTCTGTACGCTGCTTTCGATTCCTCGAATGTCTCGTCGTATCGCTTACTCCAACCCTTGAAAACAGATTTGTCGAAGGTAACCTTCAGAACAACACTCTTACTTCTACAACATCGTAACTCTTCAAATAGGAGATTACATCGAGCTGCAATATTTAACAATGCGGAATCTACTACAGCATACGATATTTCGGATCATCTTTCCTATAGTTCTATAGAGCACATCGTCAAAGAAAACGTAACGCTTCCAACATCCCTAACAATACTGCGGCAAATCCTTGTCGTATTCCCTTGAATGATAAACCTCTCTCCTCGAATTTTAAAAAGTACCAAAGTTCTCTTGCGAGAATGGGAAGAATATATTTTACGAATATCTGTTTGAATGGAACAGCCTTCGAGAAAGAAGACGATTATTGCGGAAATTGAACAAAGTGGATCACCGTTTCGTCCACCCCCTCCCCCCCCCCCACATCTCTCCTCCACATCCATTATTGGTATGATACTGCCCTATATCCTAAACAGATCAGACGAGCAAGCAAGATATCTCAGTATGCTGGGCTCGAATTAAAGTAAGCAACAGTTTACCTTATAATGTATGGTGTAGAGACGCACACCGGAAGTCGTCGTGCTCACTCCAACCACCTTTGCATCGTAATAGAGATTATCTGTGTGTTGGCAAAGAACTCGATCATTCAACTCATATTTCGACTGAAACGATGAAATTTCTTGACGATTCATAACGATTTTAAATGGACAAAATAAAGCAACTTAGTCAATGGAGGGAGCAACGTGGTGAGGAAGATGATATGCAGCTCTTTTTCAGCATTACAACCCTGCATAACATATACTAACCCTCGCCTCTACATGGATTTAGATTATGCTTTATATTGGCGTGAAAGATTTCTTTCGTTTATATGCTTTCAAAAAAGTGGAATAATGCAACCGGAAGGCTAACATGATATGCGCTTTTCTATTTCGATATGCAAACACAATGATGGATAGCAAGAGCCGTTTTCGTTATTTTAACGTCGAAAATTAATCGATCCCTTCTACTTTTTTGTTCGCTTTGCAGATATGACGAATGCATGCAAATGTTTCTTCATGCTATTTTTTATTCGGGTGCCAACTTCCTCGTTGTAGGATGTTTTGAAGTCGTTTCTTGGATATCCACTACCCTTTTCCTACATTCACTATTACACCTTTTTTCTTCTTTTGTACACCACTCGATGGTGCCCCTTCTATATCGCACGCTTAATAATTCTCACCCATCTAAAAGGATCATTCAGTGTTCCCTCAAAGAGATAAATCAAACTTCAGCGGTCGCTATTCCACCCCCCCCCCCCCACAACCTCTTCTTTCATTCGCGTAACCTATATTTAGTCAACAAATCCGAATGGCTCCCGATTAACTCCGAATCCGAATTTCAACAAGTATAAAAGTTTAACTATCTGCTAGTTGTATGGACAAGCAATTACAAAAGTTACCAATATATGTAAATGATTGATGCGTAAAATCACATCATTCAACCAAGACGAAATAAATCAAAAGATACACGCCAACAAGCAACCACATTACAAATGTTTTGATCCCAAGTGATGAAACCCTCTATGCTATTCATGGTTGCATCCCAGGCACAATGATGTCGCCCTTTCAGCAGAACATGTAGAGTGGAATAGAGATAAGGAGCAAGGCTATCTCTGATACTGCACTGTTAAGTATAAAATGACCGCCATTAAAAAATAATGTAAATTGATAATGTGCTTTCTTTAACTTGATAATGACTTGCGAAGGTGCCGCAAATCCCCGAAAAAACGTATTCACCTTTTTGGCATTATTCGACTCAAAGCACATTTCAATATTGTGGAACTTCTAAGGGCAAACACGCCGTAAAGGGGTTCATGAACTTTAAAATTGGGGCACAGCGTGGTGCACATTACACCCCACTAACCCCGTCGAGTACATTAAGCCCAATAACCTCGCGATATATATTTCACCCATCAAGTCTCATAGTCGACCATTCACAATGGTAAGTTAAAACAATCGAACGCATAGAAACGAAACAACGTCATTAAAACGTATTTTTGCAAGAAGATACAAATAGAATCCTTAAAGTGTTGATAAAAAATGTGGGGTGATAACGATAGTTTAGTTTTGCATTGGAACAACATTTTTCAGAAAATTGTTTCTGGAATCGCAAAGAAATACAATAGAGTTGTTCCCTTTAGCACCCACTAAATGCAGGATGGATCGGTCTAAAGCCACCAAAAATCACAGCAAAGTTTTCAATAAAAGTTAAAGTGGAAAACGGTACAAAAAAAGAGATAACGCGCAGTCGCGGGGGGAGAAATTCTATTGAAAATTGCTAAAATTAAACAAAAAGCGATCTCGAAAACATTTTCTAGCAGTTTTCCAGGATGAGGAATTGCCCATATTAGCTTTCAGGCGACAAAAATCTTCCCCCCCCCCCCCTCCCCAAAAAAAAAACTTTACTCGTTATTTAGTCTGCGATTTCAGAATTTTTTCAGATCATCAAAAGAAATGGCTAAATGAAGCTTCCTGATATATTGATACCAAAAGTGGCACCGATGAAGGAATAAAAATTCTAGATTCAGCTCTGAATCTTCACGTGGATGAGATCATAACCAATTTCGTTCATTTGCAAGCTTAGTCAGCATTCAATTAACCGAGCTTTTCTTAACTATTTCGCTACCTAAATATGATAAAGACCAGTGAAATCAGTGAAAAAGATCTCGCATTTTGTGAAGTGAAAATCTGATTGAGTTTCTCTGGCGAGCGTGGAAGAGACGTCTAATTGTCCCTTAACACTGAAGGAAGAAGGATTTTTTCCACCCCTTAATCTACTCTTTCGCTTCTTCCCTTCATATCTATTTATGAACAAATTTATGAACAAACCTTTAAAAGCTTTTTGACTACTTTTTGATTTCTTTTTGCAAAGTGAAGTATTGCAGAAGTACAACAAGGAGGTATGAATAAAATAGCATCCTATCGTTCATATCTTATTAGGCAATGAAAGTCATCCGCGTAGCACTTGTAGATAACGCGCAGTAGTGCCCTTTTATTTTATAGTCCCCTCGCCTTAAATTGTTTGATCCTTTCTTTTCAACAGTTTTGGTTCTGTGCTTATTCGATATCGGTGAGAAGCAGGGAAAAAAAAAAAACAATTTCGGCGGCATTGCTACAGGTGATCATTCCGGGATCGTGCCACGATTCTCCTTTTTATATCGCAATCCAACAGCGAAGAAATCTATAAAATCCGATCGGTTTAATCAACTCGACTCATAATGATTGGTCGATGGTTTATAATTAAAAATAGTTCTGTTATGACCATCAACTAGGCAGTAAATAGAAAAAAGACTAGAACAATCTGCAAAAAATCAGATAGGTCATTAAACTGCCCAATGAGAAATAACCCGGAGTGGAATACAACAAAATAGAGATGGATCTCAACGTCTTCCTGAAAAGTGTTATTTAAACGACAATATCAACACCACTATTTGAAGGGTGCACTCACGCAGCATATCATTTTATAGAAATATATACATGAAAGATGAAAGCAATACCTTAGAACGTTGATCAAGTGATGTGGCCATTGCGATCGATATTCAGTAGAACGATTCAGACCCGAAAATGGAATCTGAAATCTTTTTTATATAGGCGTTTTGACGACTTTACTGCTATCAACAATCACTGCGAATATCCGAAGGAAAGAAAACATCAACAGTACAAGCGCAACTAAAAGACTCATTGAAAGCATGTTTACTTGCCTACTTATCTTCTCTTTACTTCATTATTCCTTCAGTACTGAATAATATTACTTTACTACTATTAAAAACTTGTTTATACAAGTATAAAAACAAAGTAAATAAACACATTAAACATAGGAAGATCCTTTAAAAAAATACGAAAAAACGTAAATTTAATGATCAGGCACAGACATAAGAATACTGCATAAAGGGAAAGGCAATGTTTTCCGCTGAATGGTAAATCGAAGTCACAGATAAGTAAGTAATTTCGGCCCGCAATTGCAAATAAAGGGTACTACCTGCTTTACAAATCGGTTTATAAACCACAAAAATGCAAAGATTTTTTCCACATAAATATAAACTTCTATAAGGCGCCAATCAACTATGCAAAATATAAATATAACTAATTTTGCCTCTGCAATAAGGGCGCTTGGTCTGTGCGTCTCGTTGGATTCCTAGGCAACATTATAGTATCACCTACGCAAAAAGGTAAATTCTGATGGAAACTACTTTCATCATTTGAATACTTCTTTTAGGAAAGTTTTGTTTCGATAATGAAACCCTATTTTCTCCGTTGTATAGCACTCACAACGTACCTCCAGGAAAACACACTACAGTCATTTTTTCCACCTCTCAAGAAACCTATCTTCTGCTGTTGCCACATTTCCCAATTAAGCTGTCCGATCGATCAAGTGCTTCCTATACGTTCACTATCACCATCGACCGCCTTTTACTTACAACCACTGAAAAGAGAGAAAAGCAAGAATCACTGCGTAATATATGATTTAATTTAGTGCAGAAATTTTCGGGATTAAAGCTATATGCTGGACACAATCCTATTAGAAGAGACGCACAGTCCCCAACATCCTTCACATCCAACCATCTCATACACCAAACTCATAAATATCTACCTTCACTTACATATTTTTATTCGACCACCTCCAAATGGTGCAAAACACAAAAACTGCAGCGCTATTGCAGAAAAAGTGGGCACGCTGTATCAGTTGCCTAGATGCGACAGCGAACCGAGCCGCGCTCATCCCAGCTCAACGTTACGCAACAATACCGTATCCTGCATTTTGTGCGAAGCATCATCAACTGTGCACAATAGCAAACGCGGAAGCCCCAAAACTTGGAACATGCAATATTTTTTTATCATTCGCTTCAGAATGCAACTCTGTAACGTTTCAGCTCAAAGGGAGCACCGGAAGTAGTTTCGTGGATGTGACTAGCCTTGCTGCAATCGTGCATAGAGCATTACAGAAATTTATTGCAGGTTCGAGCGTTTCTTTGATGCATACCTGCTCGAATTGTATGCGAAGCGAGCATAAGGATGAAGACAGCTTGCAGCACAAACAACCGAAATAAAGATAAAAGCAATACAGTTGAATGTAGAGATTCGGTAAATAAGGGCATCAGTAGTGCCAAGGTCGGAAGATTCAACGGATACCAGCAACCCCACACTGAAGGGTCTTGGAATGCAACATTTGAGATATCGATGCACTTAGCTGTAAACGGATGCCTCCTAGGAGAGAGAGCGGAGAGAGAGACCATAAGAATTCGTCGAGAGCGATGCGCCCATAGTCACTCAGTGATGAAATCTGTCACGGTAAACTGATCGGTATGTTGTGAGACAGTACTGAAATATAGGGCTAGGCACGTTTGGAGGTGTTATTAATGAACGTAGAATTAACATAAGTCGCAAGGTCACCGATATACCTTGACCTAGAAGTAAAGTATAGAATAGGAATTGGATACCGGACTAGGCACATATTAAAGAATATCAAAAGCTGTATCAGAATCAGTCATAACCTGAGGGAAATGCAAAAACATCGACTCGTGTCCTTTCCAGGCCCATCAAAAGCCAACGGATGGTGGTTGCAGTGAGAGGTGATGGCAGTTGCTTTTGTAATTTAATGCTTTTGTAGGTAATTTAATCAATTTAGTGTTTCATGGTTTCAAACATTTCAAATTGCCGGATAAGTAGAGGCTAATTTTTATGCAGTTAGCAGTGCAATACTCTCACCTTTACCTCCTCTTTCCTGCACCGCACCTGCACTCTGCTGTATTGTAATATTTCCGGCTGTCTTCCTGCGATGATTTAATAGCCCATTTCGATTCGGATGAGGAACCCAATGAAGGCGGAAAATGTGTTTTTTGAATGACTGACAAAGATAAGGATACTGAACAACAAAGTGGGCATACAGGATTTATAGAATAATTCTGCGGTTCGGAGCAACCTCAGTGAGGGCATCTCGATGATGGATCTATTTAAATCGGATATGTGCAGCTAAATGCCATAGAAGCTGTTTAGGCGTGACTTGTGCAGAAGTTCTTCTCCTCATAAAAATAACGTCCGATGGTAACATTGGTGGTAGTAGCATTACTGTACCTATACTTCCATTTATAACGTATTGTCAGAATGGTAACGAATATTGCTACCAAAATTCCGAACGAACCAAATAGTGCACAATGAGTGAAATACTTAGTAATTGTCAAAAAATAAGATCGAAGTTGGCAATAAATAATACAGTGCAACAATTCAAGATGAACTTGTTCCACATTATGTTCACGCAGTTCAACATCTTTGTATTTCCTCTGAAAGGTGAACCCGTTGAGTATCTTTGAGTGTATGTGGTAACTCACTTGTTAGCAACGACCACCAGTGGAACCTAGTGTGGCTCCGGCAGCGATGGATTTTCCTTGAACTGAAATGGGTTTTCACTTTGTACTTCGTCAGACAACTTCTCAATATGCCATATATGTTTTCGTTCAGTCGCAATATGTTTTCCATTAATTAAATGAGGAATATAGTGTTGTACTTTCTTGATTCAGGGCGAACGATCTTCTTCTCCTTCTAGATTTATTTCGCCTGCGATTTCGATTGAGTTCTTGCGAATCCGAAAATTGGAAGCTTTTTGCAAAAAGCATACAAAAAACGTGAACTTTCCACGTTCACTGTCGTATAAAGTTGTGCGCAAATACATCAGAGCTCAAAGAATTTCGAGATGCTCGGCAATTGCAATATAAGCCCGTAATTCGGCTCATTTTTCATGTCGCCATTGCCTTTCCCTTTTGCATTTATATATCTCTCCTCATTTGTCAATTTCCATTCTCAGAGATTTTTACTACTGAAATGACACATATAATTAGAGAGCACAGTTCTGGTACGATCAAATTTTTCTGTATTTCAACGATTTATTCATAATTCTATCAAATCTTGGTACCTTTCTTTGACTATGTTTGACTGCTTATGGGCGAATTTGCATCAAATTCTCCATCAAATTTGCATGATTTTTTATTTTGCATCAAATTTGCACAATTTCATAAACGTCTATTCAAGAACAATGATTACGCTATTGTTGGAAAATGCCTTTATATTTTAAATTACTCGACCGTTTGGAAATGCCAGTGAGAAATTCGTTTTTCAATTCGAAAGGGGCGAATTCACTGTGAATTACGAGCTAGGCGCTCACAAGATGCATCTAAGCTTCAGACACATTTTACTGTTCTTAACTTTCTTTAGTACAGGTTGATTTCTGTAACCGGTCACTGTAATGAGGGCAGTGGCCATTGCGACGCAAGTAGCAACCATCAAATGGCCTAATTCCAGTCGAGTCGCTCCCTCGAGTTGAAATTAGTGGATAGATAGACGCACACACATAGAATGTGAAATGGTGACGTCATAGCTATGAACATGTGTCGATATAATGCGCTTCGAAAGTGCGAATCGGCAGAAAAGCAGACGAAGAATAGAACTCTGATCTTGAGATTTGTACTTATTTAAGCAATCAGGCGGATGTCGAAATGCGATGACGCGTTGAGGAACTCGTTTTCGACCTGACGACAATTGATTTCAAACCTGAGGCAGAGATTGCTTATCCAAAGCACTATCGCAATGATTTCGCTACTGTTATGGGCACTAATGTAATGAATTTCAAATCTTTATAAAATATAGTTATAAAAGCATGAAATATAAAATATAGCTATAAAAGTATGAAATTTATGTCAGAAGTAGTGGTGAATGCCCGATCATTGGCCAGTATTGGAAATCGTTTCATTGATGAGATGATTGTAAATTAATTCCAGTAGAGTCACTCGATTTTATATCATCAATCAAATGGCAGAGGAAACGTCATTCAATTCACTCTCTTCGAACTGTGCTGTTAAATTCGATATAAATAAAACGTTTTTGGATCACTTTCATCGCATTTTCAGTGCTCTTTGATATGATGCTTGATCGTTCAATTTTTATACATTTATTGCATCGAGTGCATATGTCACCTCTTTCGATAGGCTTTAGTCGCTATTAATGCCTTTGTTGAATGTCGTTGCTTCTATGCATTTAGATTTCTTCTTTCAGATGCACATATCACACACATTTCTCTCTGTGAGTTTTTACGCATTCTTACATTTTCTCCTCAATACTATTCGTCTGTGGTAGTACATTCGCCACTTTCAATCATCCTTATGCCTTCATTGACTCCCTACAGTATTGTACGCGAGTAACCTTTCATACTGTCACCGCGCTCATTGTACTACTAGTTCATACCGGAAGTTGTTAACTGCCGTATCCGATACTACCGTAATCGCGGATAAGTGACAACACTCGTGACTAGCACTGGACCATGTATGATTGCATGTTTGAATATGTCCAAACGTATTCTCATAGGCTCGAAGTGCCACTGTGGCGGTGCAATGAGGCGTTAAATAACGCTCGGATGGTTTGAGGTGCGAAGTGTATGTGTAAAACTTTTCAAGAGAATTGTCGGTTAGCAAATTATAAAGTAAAACGGCGGACACTTAACTTCTATCGCCTACTACTTTTGTAGGCCACAATTAACGAGATAAGAACTTGCCATATGCAGCAGTGATGCACTAAAACATAGCATGATTCCATCCGGCGTGATTCTCCAATCGTGGAGCTCTCCTATTTTCTAGCGCTTGAAATGAGTCCTGTTTATGGATTACAAGCATTTCGTTCGTTTAAATTGTCAATTTCGATATCCCCAATGAAACCATTAATAAAGGAAGCAAATATAGTTGAGCAGCGCAAAACGTATCAAATATTTTTCAAAATAGGTAGGAGAAATCATAGAAAAATCCGCTCATCACAAGAGCAACACACTCTGACATCGGTTAAAATCAAATAGCAATTCGATGAACGGATGAAAAAAATGAAATAAAACGAGAAACTTATTTTTGCATCAATCAAAAACAAAATTATCTAAATCGTAAGAAACAGACATTTACATAATGATACTATAAACAAATTGAAGGGTTGCAAAAGAGGCACATTGATAATTCGAGTATCGAACATAAGCGGTCAATGCCAAAATTTCGATGCTCATACGCCTTGAGGAGGGAAAATTTTCGCTGAGCAACTAAAGCATATACAGAAAGAAACGAGCATATTCATGCTAAAATGGTATACGGTAGCTCATACAAAGAGGAACAAGCATACTGTATATGCTAAAATGGCATACTGTAGCTGTTTTCATTGCATCGTTCACCACGCCGACATAACGTAGCATGAAAACCATTACATTCATCCTAATGATATTACAGTGATAACTAATAGGAAGCACTATAGCAAAGAAAACCAAATACAAGCTGAAAACAATCGCTTCGAGAATGAGTATAGACATTAGTTTTGGGGAGTGTATACGTTCACCGGAGGGTTTCAGAGGGCATATATTTTATATGACACGAATTGCTGTTCCCTGTTCTCCGTTAATAAAGTCATCTGAGTTTCCCTTCGAACTGATATTATCTCATGCTCATATGAGGATCTCTTAAGTAACTCAATGTTCTAACTGTATTCTTGTGCTCTATCCATGAACTGCTACAGTTATTTGCACTCACTAATGGCAGTAATTAATGTTGTGGTTGTGAACGAGAAGCTCACATTAAGTCATTTGAGTCAACATTCGGCTAATATAATAAAGTTGGGGATCTACAGGGAAGAACACTCACAAGCACGAAAGCACAACTGTATGACTAGTTAGAAACCGACTATCGGAGAGAGATAGGATGGAGGAGAGGTATGCGGTGGATAGCTAGCGGCTAATACTGGGTCGACGATATTGTGTACCCCACATGGCTTTCTCGCACCATCACGCCTCTCGTTGTGCTATTGATACTGCTGCTGCTGCTGCTGCTAAATACCGCTGCTCTCGAGCACGCTCTCGCTCCTTGCAACATTCTAGTCAATCTTTATCTTCTCCGGTGCAACTGCAATTCAAAGTTAATTACTTTAGCATCTTTATTGGCTATTTCAACCTTCTAACGACAAGTGTTAGTACGATACCTTGCAATGGTATGCAGAAACGGTGTTACTATTGTAGATAGAGTACTACTTCAAGCGAACTGCAACGACATGAACAATGAGCGCTCTAGTTAAGAGTTAAGCCAATATGGATCATCAGAGAAAACATTTTTGAAGAAATGTTTAAGTGAGATATTTCGTGGTCTTACCTAATGAAAAATTCTCCATTTTGCGTCGTTTATATTCTTTTCACTGATTTTCTATTATCACGCTTTCCTTTCGGTGGCTTTCAGACCCTCATTCGTAGTAAGGAAGATCTCTTAACGCAGACACTCGAAATTTACTGCAGAGGATTTTATGGTGTTGTAGGGGAATTTTTATAGCCTTTGGAAGCAATTTTGGATGCAATATCTGAGAAAAAAGTGTAATGAATGACCAATCCACCACCGATAATGGACAACAGTGGTGGTCATTCAAAGAATACGGCGAAGTATTTATTGCACTGGCAAAACATCAAACCTCAACATAACGATCATTAAAATGTCATCCGCTTTCAATTCAGAATAGGGAAGAGAGAAACGGTTGATGTTTCCTTCTTATGACTAATTAAGAGGATTGATGCGATCATTAGCAACTGCTCTGTTTCACTTGAACTAAATTAAATTAAAATGTCGACAATTAAATACCTTCGCTTTCAATTCAAAATAGGGAAGAGAGATATTTTAATTTAATTTAATTCAAGTGAAACACAGCAGTTGCAGCATCATTGTAGCATAAAACGGCCGATTGTAGCATTATTCTGCACATCCTATATTTGCTGTTAACGTATAATTCTGACCTGTCAGAGGAGGAGAATGCAAAAGCGCATATTTTGCCATTTCTCTTGCTACATCTTCATTTGTTTACTGTAAACTGGAGGGGTTTAAACTTCTTCGGGTGACTTCAGATTGATCCCACAGAATTTTGGAACGAATTAATTTTGGAATTGAAAAGAAAAAATTAAGTTTTCAACGCCGTTTTAAGTCGAGATGAATCCAGTGCAAATTTATCCCATCTTTATTAAATGGAATACAAATCAGTGTAGTCACGCGGAGGTTGCAAGACTAAAACCTTTTTACCACTGTAGAAGGAAAATAAGGAGATTATTGATACAATCGCCCGTTTTCACCAATTTTTAAGCCATTCATTCGAGTTTTCATGAAAGTGCATATGCCTGTGCAAAGATATGCGTATGTCTGCCCGTCCAACGGTGATGGACCACCTCGAAGTCAGATCCCTTCAGAAATTCACTTGCACAATTCAAATTCTGGACAACGCTCTCGAAGCCTATAGCTGATCATCACACCACTTGACTGGACCCGTTCCAAAGCAAACCGCAAACGGGAGGGGAAGGGAAACAAGCCAGCGTCGATGGCAAGAATGTGCTTTTGTAGTCCCGCCCAGTTAGCTTGATTTGGCGAAGCAATATAATGCAACCAGAGTTAACATAATGACAGTAATGACAGGCTCTGGCTAAGAATAATAACCATTGCCTGATGGCAGAACTGGCATATGAAACCTGAGCTCGCAACCTTCCACTTCCCGAGCAGAAGTTTGAAGTGCTGAATAGCCGCTGAGGTAAATAGTGTCCAATGATGTTTTCAGTTATCCATAAGCAATAACGTGTTATGCTACTAAACTCATTGACCTTACAAATCATTAAGGTCTTTAAGGTCCAACCCACCAGTCGAAAAAAGTGAATTTACGGGGGAATATGAGTTTTGACCTATGTACCCAAGTTTCACTTGCAAACGAATTCACGGTCTCTCGATCGCAGGGAACTTAGGAAACCTACTCTGTACCTTTAGTAAGTTATGGGTAACTGAAATATAAATGCGGTTTAACTGAAATTCACAACAGTCAATGTCCACAGTCGTTATAGTCGCTTGAGCATATCGAAAACTGGCATATATTTTGCAGACGGTCGGAAGTGCATTTGAGTTGCACGAAAGGCAACTTCTATAGAATTCATGTGGGTGATCAGACCGCTTATGTTGTACTATTTTACATGCTTTATTATAAGCATTCGGAAACCTGCTTTATAAAAATTGTGCAACTATCTCTCCGTTTGTTTACGCAGTAT
Organism: Baylisascaris procyonis; assembly: GCA_037389465.1. Lineage (NCBI taxonomy): Eukaryota > Metazoa > Nematoda > Chromadorea > Rhabditida > Ascarididae > Baylisascaris > Baylisascaris procyonis. The sequence continues at coordinate 1,413,124 of JAZARR010000221.1, forward strand.
TTTCGGATGAAGAACTACTGAAAGTAAAGTTAGGAAACTTGCTGAGTCTGATCTACACTATGTAATCACTTCCTATCACATGATTTATGCTGAGCTGTGGAAGGGGTTTTAGACATTTGAAGGTGCAAAGGGATTGTGCACATTTTGAACTTGTCCACTTAAAGAAATACGAAGCTTTTATGGGACGTTTATACGGGCTTAATATAAACGCATCTTTTCGCAGACTTTTCTGTTGATACGCTGTGATAATGTTGCCCAGTAAGCTTGAGGCAAAACAGCAAATCGTGCCAGCTGTTCCTCTCACACAACTGGCGCTTGAGTTGAATTGGGACAACCAAGATGAATAGCTGCACAGAACGATTCGACTTCTCCACAGCCATCTTGTGGCCACCCATCTTGCACGTTTGTAGACAATAATATAGTTTACGTCACCAGTAGGGTTCACTTAAACTACTATATGGAAACATAACGTACTGACACTTACTTTGACTAATTGAAGGTAACAAATATGGTTATATGAACGGTAGACTTGCAAGAGGCTTTAGGAAGTCACGTTTGTTTTAGTGTCACCAGTGCCGTCAAAGTGCTTGATTTGTATGATCCCCTCCCGCTTCTATAGAAAGGGAACTTCACATGCCCACTCATTTTCACACGGAGACAGAAAACAAAACATTAATTAAATTGTCAATGAGCAACCGTCATGATAGTCCGACTAAACTCACCGCTGATGGAGCAGCAGTCCAATAATCCCATCGAAATAAAAAAACGAGCACAGCAGAATAGATGCAAGCGTGGTGACGCATTCGAACCGATGCGAGATTTAGCTGTGTTACTCACTTAAAATATAAGCTCACTCCTATAGTTACGATATTTTAATTGAATCGTTCAATATCTCTCAGCGATCTTCTGTTTCTAATCGCCTCAGATGCTTATAGAAAAAACTAGGATCGATATAGCACTAAGTGACATCATTAAGAATCATTGTTTTTAAGGACATCACAGCGCTTGCTTCCGCTTCACAACTCAGAGCACGACTTCACTCCTCAGCAGTATTCCGTAAGAGGAACTCGAAGAATATGGAATGGATCCATAAAAACTTTAGCACGTCCAATGCCGAAGCCATATCTAACTGCGATAGTGTCTTTCAACTGTATGATCAACAACGAGTTCGTATGTTCAGCCTATACCATTAGGCAGCATGCGCAATCTTATGTGCTGACTACTTCGAATTTGATATGAAAATAATGGAGACAGCAAGAAAGAAACAAATATTTGAAAAAGAACTATGCAGAATCGTCATTGATTTACGTTAGTCTCAAAATTCCCGATCATAATGCTTGGTTACAGACGATAGCTTCAAGGAACGAAAACTCTAATAGCCAAACAAATGTAAACGGAGATTTTTCGGAGGCAGCGCTAGGTAAAATTGACATTTAGCTGAAAGTTACTTAGTTAAAAAGTTAGATCAATTTGTGAAGCTCACCCACCGACTAGGTTTCCAGTCCCTCTTCAAAAACATGTCAACATTTAAAACAAGATCATCACACTGATAGCAACTTGCCAAGTTGAAAGCAGATAATGCATCAATCCCATCTATGGAGTCAGGATCCGCAGAAAGTCGACATACCTTGTAATATTCCTATATTACAGGCGATTCCTCTCATTGCATCATTTCGATTTATAAGGTTATTAGTACACTTTGTTAGAAGGGAAACTAATTTAGCACACAAGCATGCTTTTCGGTTCCATTCAAGCGGCATCAAACACTTTTCGTTCATATTGGCAAATAAATAAGTGTCAATTAAAAAGGAACATATCACTCAACAAAAACAACGATCTCCTTTATTCCACATCGATTAATTAATCACTCGTCTCATAAACACATCAAACATATAAATAAATAATAAACCATCTCGCTACATACCATTCAAAAAACGACTATACCTTCAACCTTTCAACTCGCTTAGACGCTGCAGAAAACAAATCCGACCTACATAAGCATCTCATCCCCGTGTATACTAACACATATTGAATGCTTTAATATTCGATCAACGAGGTGAATGATTTCACACGAAAGGACATTTCTAGTTTTCAGTTAGAACGCATCCTCGCCTGCGCATTCTTTATCCTCGAGGCAATATAACTTAAAGTACGTAGCAGAAAAACATACCTACGAACTCTTTCATTATCTTATTCTTCCCATTCTTAATAAATACTTCCAGCTGAACGAAAGACTTAATCAGAGATGTCTATGATTAAAACAGCACAATCATTCCGTACACTTCCTACTCCGTTATTCAAATAAAAATAAACAACGAACCTAGAGTATTAAAATGCCACTGAAACAGGGAGAAAAGAGAGCAAAACAAAAAAGCTGAGCGATGACTACTATTTTGCAACAATGACCACACAAAAACCAGCAACTTCGTAACATGCCCATACAAATACAACAAATAATGCAGAAAACAAAAGTGTATAGTTAAGGAGTAACAAATCAATTATATCATGCCTCTATTTTTCAGGCTATCATGCACAAATGCATGAACATAAGCATGCGAATTTCACGCACACGCGATGCAAACCGAATGCAATCGAACATCAGAGGTCGTGAAATCTATGGAAAGAACAGGGATGATATAATAATCATTCACAGCGGCGGAATGAGTCATACTGCTTAGCACAGGACTAAGGTCATAAGAAAAAGGCCGGTGAAAGCTCGAAATTGTTCCAACGGCTAACGTATAAGCAAATTCACAAGTTTTTTCCATAAACATTCCATAAAAATACTTCTCGGTCACCAAGAGCAATATCAAATGCGACGCTACCAACAGAAATCTCTTATTTCCCGTCGGCAATATACGCTTTCGGATGTTTTATAGCCTACTGTGATTCCCGTAAAAGACTCTATAACCGTCATTTATATTTCAGGCATATTAAATCAACCCAACTCCCCTTCGCTTATCGTCATCGTTTCATCTGCTTCAAAGACATTATGTAATGAACGATGAAACACCGAATAAAGTGACGATTTAATTGGCTAGAAATCAATTACGCTAATACGGTCGACTTTAAGAATGCTAAAAGGCCTTCTTGAACAAGCACGGCGTGACCTCCTATACATCAAGCAGGGGTGAAATACTCTTTCCTGCATAAAGGGAGACGGCGGTAGTGTGTCCTTGGTTGCGAGAAAAGGAAAGGAAAGTGGAATTGTGATCATTTCCGTATAAAGAGGAAGCAGGAAGTTGGGGTGATATATTCTGCGTTAAACAATGGAAAAGTAATCTTCTATGATTCAATACATGTGTTCTCATTGTCCCATTCTTTTAGTTTGTTAAACTTTTGAGTTCATTTAACAGTTTCAGCAATGCAGCAATCGTTTTTCATCATGGTAAGGTGGATAATCTTGTTTTTGGCTGATCGAGTGTTCACTGTGAAAATAATCTTCATGCGAGATGATTAGAGAACTGTTCCTTTACGGGATGGTAATTCATCTATCTTGTTGGAAGTGCTCACACTAATAGAGATGATGATGTGATATGATGCAAAATTTTGTTCGACTGCAAACGATGAGCTGCGCCGATAACAAACTAAACGTTCGACACTACTGATAATTTGCTTATCATTTTATTTTACAACTTATCGTAAAAGATGTAGTACTAATATTCTCATTCTAGCAACTTATGCATTAAAAAGTTTCCATGAGATGACTAATCTTTAACTACTCGATATGAAGATTACGAACGACGGCAATATGCCTGATCGTAGTCACAAACGCGAATTGTTCCGTTACTATAAAATACTTTTATATGAAACATGCACCTTGTGAGCGCTCCATTCGCATGCATACACACCATAACGAAACAAAAATGGAATGAATGAGATGCGGAGACGCAATGAAACGACTCAACGGAACAGAAATCAGTGTGAGTTGATCAATAACTGAACAATGGTTTCGGCGAGATTATCGCCTCTGCATGGACCATCAAGAGAGGAATGAATTGAGCGAGCAAATATTTGCATAGCATCCGCTTTTACCCAAAAGAAAATAAATCAGTGTTGATTTCGTGGGTTCACTATAGCATGCTGTCAATGGCTAGAGCCATTTTGTGCTTGAAATAATAAAACCTGGACGATCCCGCAAAGTCTTCTTAGTGGAGATTTAAATGTCATTCCTAAAACAACATTTAAGTTTCTACAACAGACCTATCAAACAACCCAACAAACGATCCTTTGCAGCAAAAGAAAACAGAAACGAAATGCCCATCATTTTAGACAACCAACAGTTTCTGATATTTCCTAAATGGGAGTATGGCATTATATATGAAAGATTTGATGAAATATACTGGCACATCTCAGTCTTTGTCCTCTCCTCTGCCTCAGTTCTCTGGTCTGTGAAGCTGTAATTTCTAGGAGAAATGACAGACGCTTCGAAAGCAATCACGATCATTGATGGTTGGAATTAGTATAAAAATGTAAAAAAGTTCTCACGGCCCGCTCAGCCAACACTTCAGGACAGACGAAAAATCACAATCAGATTAGTTGGCAATAATAACATCCGCAACTCTGTGTAATACCACCGGGTTCTAAACATTTTCTGCCTCCGAATTCCATATATTTTATCCTTTTCTATCTCTCACAAATCATTACCCTAATTAAAGATACCGCCAATTCCCCGAACTGCTCGCCGAAATGCACGCTGATTAGGCGTATGCACGAGGTACGGTTTTTAAAATTCAGTATGGTTGAAGTGCAGTGGCTTTGGCCCCCTGCCGATGGCGTGCACTAGTTGAGGCACATAGGGTGAGAGCAACCAATAGAAATAGATAAGCCAAATGCACACAAGGCCAGAGATTGTTATAACAGAACGCATTCGGGTCTTTGAAAAGACACTCTGCCTCGACGACGGTAAACTCTCACCGTCAATGTAGTTGCGTGCGATGAATTTGAGGATCTCGTCGAGCAGTATCACCGGAAATGAGATTTTCAATACGGCCATCCACTCGGCCCAACTCAGTGGCGTGATTTGGAAAATAGTAGCCAAGATATCCACATAGAGGATGATGAAGTGCAGCGACATTGAGAGAGCGATCGCCGACATTAGCCACACATTCGACCATGGCGGCATCACCAACAATGACTGGTTCTCCGACAAACTTCATAAAACTCTCATTAGTGTTTTATATAATAAACTCGCTATCAAGTGTTTCCATCCTCTTGCACTTATAACAATACACGTCACTCATACGACAATAAATAAAACTCAAATTCTGTGCTTTCTTCTCCTTTACCACCTACTACGTAAATACTTTTAGTTTCAAGTCCAGTAACCCGGATTACTTGACAAAAAGCAATTGAAGGGCAGAAGAACTACAAGATGGGCGCGACTCAACTGCTTCTGCTTTTTCTGAGTGCCGGTTAGTCAACATTTACATCCCGGATATTCCCAACAACCAGTTCATTTGGAAGGACTAATGTATAACAACATATTTAAGGTAATACATCAGGGCAACGAAACCTCCCACTCTCTCCTCAGTCGAAAACGTTGCTACATGGTTATTAGCACTTATTACCCACCAACATACTGGGGCATCACAAGCCTGTGAAAAAGCAGTGTACAGTTGCTGAATGTTTTAGCCGTTGATTCCTACTGGACAACAGCAGTTTACCGCTTTAGAAAGCACACAGGAAAAGAGTATTCCAATCTGGTCTAAACCAAACTAACGAAATAGTCGAAACTGCACTTTACACATTACAGTCAAACCTTAGCTACACAAGGTTTTCAAGTGTTCACTAGTCACAGTTATATATGCATACCTGTTGACAGCGTTCGCCATTTCGATGGTGACCAGCACGGAGAGTGCGAGGGCGTTCGGATGAGTATCTTCGAAGACTGCGCAATCCAGATCGACGAAATTCTCCGGTTCGATCTCACATCGCATCCAGTGCGTCAGCTGGTAGTAGCTGATCTGTGGACCGTCTTCATAAAGAAGGAACCACCACATCGCTGCTCCTACCGTTGCCATACCCACATATGCTGAACATGATTTCAGAATAAATGAACCGTTGTCATAACCATGAACACCTATGAATAAGAACGAAAAGCACACGGATCAGCGACTGTTCGGATTCCTCTTTATTTTTAGATGACGGCAATGGTTCATTAAAATACTGCTTAATTCAAAATGGGGTACTCACACTTTCACACTTCCTCACCAACTTCGTAATTATGCATTCGTTACAGTACAGCAAGCTAATGTATAGGGACCTCGACACTGGTGCACCAAGTTTTCCAGTTTACTCCAAAAGTCTTGTGGGTAATTTTGCCCGAATCGGTTTAAGCAAACAAGACACCTCGATTACAGAAGTAAACTAAAAATTCTAATATATAAGGATTTCCAGCAAGATTCCATCCATGATGAGCGGCGCCTCTCAAGATGATGAATGCAGCTCAACAACAAAGATGTTTTATTGCCCTAAACAAAACCGATTTCAGTGCCGTTTTCTTATTAAGTGGGCTCCATATACCATACTAACAGAGTATGCAGATTTCAGTTCTACCCAACTATGAAATTTGTTTGCGATGATGATGATCAAAACAATAGTTAACGAGTGAAAACTAGACCACTAGAGAGCATTGAGATTAGTAGGAACATTTTCACGTTTGCACTTTTTACTCGATGATAAAACCAGCATTCACCTCCAACAGCCAGGTATCGGAAGAAAAGCCACTTGGAAATGAGAGATTCACTCGCGGATCGCGGAGGACGATCCATAATATCGAGATCAGGCGGATTGAAGCCGAGAGCCGTTGCCGGTAGACCGTCTGTCACCAGGTTCACCCACAACAGCTGCACCGGAATCAAAGCTTCTGGAATGCCCAGCGCAGCCACCAGGAAGATTGAAACCACCTGAAACTACTGCTCAATCATCGCACTTTCCCAAAAGCTTAAGGAACACACACACGCTGCATAGCATAGCTGAAAGAAACATGAGTGGAGGAGAACTAGAATCAATGCCTTATAAAAGGAGGGAGGGAGGGCTGGAGAAGGGGAGGAAATGTGGGATTATAAAGCTTTTAGGAGCAACTGGTAAAAACTTTTGACGGTATAAGAAGTTGGCTGCTCCTTTCAGAAAGTGTTAAATTAAAATTTGCATCACAAACTCTCTTAGGGAAATTCCCCCATTCCCCAAAACTTCATTCTATTCCACCTGTCTCAATCCGAAACGAACTATTAGGACCATTGAGTATTAAGATGTGCTCGTATCAACTTTCGAAGACCTCTTCCCGCATTTAATATGAAAGTCGTTGCTATAAAAGATCACCGAAGTTTCTTAATACAGTCCGAGCACCTCAAAGATGTGGAATGCTTAAGTTCGCAACATATCACTACTATATGACTGACTTGCAAATGTCAATAATAATGTCACTAAAAAAAATTAAACGCTCACCTTAGTTGGCTCTTAGCCGAGACTTCATTCGACCACTAACTTAGAAATTTTTGTGGCCGTAATTGCAGAATCGCTCTTTTGCTAGCTGCACCATTAAGCATTAAGATCAAGCAAGATTAAATAAGACGGTAACGTGGACATTTGAAGGAAATTATCAGCTATATCCTCCAAAAATAGTGAATATCGGAGAATCCATAAAATATGGAAACATTTGGCAATGGAAAAGGGAAACAGTGGTGTAAACTTGAACACCGCAACGGAACGCATCATTCTCAACGCTACTGTTAGGGTGAATCTTTATAGGCAGCATAGTGGAGAAGAATCAATAAATTCTGCTCGCTTGATATGAAGGGGCAAACCTCTCCAACATTTGATGAAATGAGGTAACGAATGAACTGCTTCATATTGTTGTAGATGGCCCTGCCCTCCTCAACTGCGGACACAATGGTTGCAAAGTTGTCATCAGCCAACACCATCTCAGCTGCACTCTTCGCCACAGCCGTTCCACTACCCATCGCAATGCCAATCTCGGCCTTCTTCAACGCGGGTGCGTCGTTCACACCGTCACCGGTCATTGCCGTAATCTCGCCATGCGACTGCAGAAACTCAACAATCTTCGATTTGTGAGCCGGCTCTACACGTGCGAACAGTTTTGCACGACGGCACGCATCACTCTGCTGCTCCGGTGGAAGGTCGTCAAATTCACGTCCAGTGAACGCTTTTCCTGAAGTAGACAAAACTCTCCCACTTATAGTCAGCCCAGTTAAAACATCCTATAAACAAATGAGACATTGTGAATCTGCACGAGTCCACATTCACTCGATTGCCAACTTGTAGATAAAGAATGAAATGAAAACGCCGAATAAGAAGCAATTTATCAGAAAACCAAGACCGTTTCCTTGCCGTGAGGGCACAGTCCACAATTTCACCGATGTTAAGATTGTCCAACAATTTAATGATCAGCCATCTAGCAAATGTAGTAGCACAATGACGATCGGCGGTTGGCCTCTGGGGCAACACCTCGAATTGTTGCATCGATGCAATACACTGGCACACAAGTACATTCAGAAATTCGAACTAATAAAATCCTGAACACACGATGACAACATCATAGAGGAGAGATATCCAAACTTGCCGCAGAGATCTAGCACTACCTCAATCCTTATCGAATGAAAACAGACAATGGGGAAAATGCCTACCTGTGGTATCTTCCTCTTCGCTGAAAAGACCAATTCTGCGGCCGATAGCCTCAGCAGTATTCTTGTTATCACCGGTGATCATAATGACCCGAATACCAGCCAATCGACATTCCTGAATCGATTTCAGCACTTCAGTTCGTGGAGGATCCAGCATACCCACAACGCCAACGAATGTTATATCGCGTTCAAAATGTGCGAACTGTGCCGAATCTTCCAAATTCATGCTGAAAAACGACCCAGTTAGAATGCAATTCAGTTAACGCAGGCTCAAATGCAGACATTGAAAATTTTGCAAGTTGAGTTGTCCTCAAAAGGGCTGCAAGCACAACTGCGACGAATATAGGATTTATTAAAACAAATAGTACACTAAACCTCCTTATGTATGCCACTAACCAGTGAAAGAGAAGAAAGGAAATCCCCTCCTCTTTTACGAACGGCTGGAAGGTTTTTCCTACAGATTTTTCTTGCATGATTGGGCAACAACATGTTAACGCATCTATACACGCACTTTTCAAGTTAGCGCCTTTGCATATCCATCCACCATGCGCCTATCGAAGAAAACACATCTATTTCTGCTTTGACTCAGTTATAGTAATGTTGTGATCATCTTCTCATCTAAGAGAACGACAACAATCCTGTAGTATTTTGCAACTTGCATTGAACATATTAAATGAAACCTCGAAATCTGAGGAGGGCTGTCGATGGTACCGAGGGCCAAACAACGGAGCGTATCACGGCCCGTTCCATACTGCACACACTGATCGACAATCCGCTGCGTCATCTTCGGTGTCAACGGCACCTTCTGTCCATTAACACGCACGTGAGTACACCGGTTTAGCACACCTATGAAGAGGACAATAAAGATCACATCTTAACAAAGGTAAGAAATAGTGTGCACCACATTCATGGAATTGAACGTGAACTCTATAGAAGAGCATATGAGATGGGCGCGGTGTATCCACCGATGTAACGAATTCCGTTTACATCATGTCAACATGGGGTGAATATCAGGTGAAACCAACGAGGGATTTGTCCTCCTTCGCAAAGAAAAAACGAGAGAAGGAAACTCAGAGTTCTTTCTCTTCTCATTCGCCTCCAATAAATTTGAAGCAAATTTTCACTCGCTGATAAAGAATGGCATTAAATCATCAATGATTAAGACAGATAATTACTTTCTATCGAGAAAAGAAAATTCCTTTCTGACGAAATTAGTATTCCATGCTTCCCAGTTAAATTACTGAAAATTTTTGAAACTTCCGAATGGCTCCTTCGATGTGTCAAAATAAGTTTTAACTTCTTGTGTTTCCTTTACTTCCTTTATTCGGTTCCATTTCTTCCTTTCAGCGAATTAACTCTCCTCTTCTCAGGAAAAATAACTAAATGAATAGGAATAATGTCCAAATTCATATAAATGAAATACTCACCTTCTGGTGCACCCTTGACAAACATTTTAGCTCCAGATCCACCAGATGACGGCACACAGTAAACACTCATACTTTTACGATCGCGAGAGAACTCGAGCGTGAATTCCTTCTTCCATTTCTGTTGAATGACGCGATTGCACACATTGCCGAGGTCTCTTGGTGACAGACCCGACTTATTCGTGTTGTATACGTTCATCTTCTCTGCCAATACCACAAGCGCTGTCTCGGTCGCTTCGCCAACTTTTTCATAAACACGCTTCGTCTGCAAAACATCTCTCGCTGAGTGCGAGTGCCGAATATTCGGCCTAGATCACTAACTGAGACGAAGAAGACAATAAGACCATAAAGAGTTCAAAAAGAGATCGCGAAGTTTCTTATGACCGGACCATGGGATGTGAAACGACTGACTTGTTCCGTCATCCCCATTTCGACGACAAATTAAATTACCAAACAAATTAGATTACTGCCACCATTCCTTATCCCGGAAACAGTAAAAAATTTTATGGCAACAGATAAGCGAAAATCCATTAAATGTTTAACCTTTTCAAGCAGTCAATGCAGCAATAAAACAAAACAGTGCAGACGGTTCCCTTCTCAAACTGCATTTGGTATGAATATTTGTTTCCAGCATCACTTAGTAAATGCTCTCCTTCTGAGAATGGGTGAAACGCTATCGAGATCTCGATCAGGATTGGGATTGAGACAAGTTTTTACCCAAGACCACGTGTAGATGTGTAAGCTTGACTTCACGCTCTAGATCCTGATTACGGCCAGAACCAGGTTTTACTCAAACACTTCCTTCTCGTTTTGCTCTCAATCTACAAGCAGAAAAGCCGCATCCATATAAGAAGTGAATCGCTTACTTTACTTCGATGAAGTTGTTGAGCCTGAAGAATAGAAGTGACAACGTGCATACGGCCAGAAAATAATTCAGCCGCCATTGGAAAGCAATTACTCAAATGATAACATAAAAGAACAAACCTCGTTAAAATCAACGGCCGAATCGTTGCACATCGCACAGATGGTCGCCAACTCGGTCAACGCCTCGTAATCTCCACTGGCACAGTTCACATGACGTCCATGATGGAATACCTAGATCGTCAGCCAATCTATTATGCATTTTTATGAAGCTAACAAACAACACTGGCTACTATAAATCATTAAATATCACACAAAATGATGGTTCAGCAATTTACCTCCTCCCTCTTTCCTCCTACCTTCAAATACAAATCCCATCTATTTCGCGATGAAAAAAGCATCACATTCAAAGAGTATGAGTATTCGAAATAATGCAAACTAAAAATGGTAAGTCAACATTAAAAAGAGATTTTCAAATGATCAAGGAAATAAGTGACGAACTTTACGCTCACAGTTGCATTATAATCTGCGGTGCGTTCATAACAAGGAGAGCAAACAGATTTTAAAATTCATCGAGAACATTGATCTTTGAAGCGATGTTTGTTTTGAAAAGATTCATTCAAAACTACTTTGGTCTGCTTGATGCGACGTTCAAAACTATTTTGGTCGCTTGATATGGCGATTAACACCATTGCAAGTGCTGGTAAAGTCTACCTGCTAGAACCTTTCGGCCTATCAAATGAATATTCAGCGAACTACTTTCTACTGAGGTTCTCAACTAGAAGTATCAAATCGTAAAGCTTTAGAATATGAGGCAAAAATCATAACGCGCCCACCTGCCCCGACGGTTCATATGTAGATCCAGTAACGGTGAACTCAGTGAAAGCAATATCATCGTTGGTGACCTTATCCGCGATGAACATCTTAGAGACACTCATCTGGTTGGTGGTCAGTGTACCTGTCTTATCCGAGCAGATCACTGATGTGCAACCCAAAGTCTCCACAGAGGGCAATGATCGTACTATGGCGTTCTTCTTTGCCATACGTCGAGTACCCAATGCCAAACACGTAGTGATAACAGCGGGCAAACCTATAGTAAGCAAGCTTATGCCGGCAGGCACAATGAACCTCACTTAGTTTAGCCCCTGTTTGCCTAATTCCTGGCATCTCTGAAGTATGCACTATTGATAAATGAGAAAAAAAGTTAAAATTCCAGCACCTTATTTTACTTGCCTGCTGCATGGGATAGTTGGAAGCCAATTCTTTAAAACTATTTTTTAATAGTAGGGACTTCAGATAGAGCGCATTTAGACAAAAATTCCCAACACATTCGCAGCAAAACGTTCGTGGGCCAACCAATCAAAGCAAATGCTCCTCTCCCCCTCCCTCCCAACTCTCTCCACAAAAAAGAACGATAACGGCCAAATTTTATATATACCAACAAGGACTTGGTTTTTGTCATGTTTCAATTCTCTTCCGCCACTTCTTCTGACTATCTAAACACTAAATTTTAACGAGAAATCGAGCTCAATAATATCCAGCAAAGTGATAAAATCTTCAATAAAAGATAAACAGCATAAACCTTCGGGGATGGCAGCAACAGCCAGTGCAACAGCAATCTTGAAGTAGTAGATGGCACCCTTGATCCACGACCCACCATGTGCCGGATCACTGAAGTGTCCAATATTGATCGCCCATACTGCCACACAAATTATCGATATCACCTGGAATATTAAATAGTGCTTCTCAATCCCATCAGTACGCATCAACATCTCTCATTCAAAACAATGGAGTGTTCCGCAGCTTATCTTTACTTCCGATACAAGGAATATGAACCTTCCGGATGCGATCATCATCGAGAACTCAATCGCTGATAAAAATGCACCACTCCAATAAAAAATAATAGATAAAATGTTTTATTATCAAGAAACCAAAATAAACCATATAGTATTTTCCGATTATAAGAAAGTGAAAAATGAGGAACCTTAGACAGCTGTTCACCGAATTCGTCAAGCTTCTGTTGCAAAGGCGTCCGGTCAGTTTCTGTTTCCGCCATTTCCGTTCGGATCTTACCGATCTCTGTGTTCAAGCCAGTCCCAAAGACGATTCCACGAGCCTGGAACCGACAGCTTTCATTTAGTATGTTCGATATTTCTTTCGTTTATTTATACCATTCAGCTCTGACTGCCAAAAAAATTTCTAGAAAGTAAAGTATCCATCCTATAGACACAAGATTAGGTCCGAATAAAACAACTAGTCGGAGTTAATGTCAAAGGCGAGAAGATTGTTTATTTTATTTGCATAAACCGATTCAAAATTTCCAATCAAAAGAGAAAGTTTAGTCACTCATATTTCTGAGTTCCTCGATCACAACTATGCACATTCATTATTCCATAACTCTTTTATAAACATTCCCTTTGCCACAACAACACAAACTTCAATTATTGCACTCAAGTCCATGATATCATTCGTTAGGTCATTTGCGACGCCCATTGACATTTTATCGTATTACATCGACTACATCAATGAGACGGCTGTTTAACAAAATTTACAAGCGTTTTATGCGGCAGAATCAAATATTTAGACGAGTACGAACCTTTCCGGAGGCAACATTGGTTCCCGAGAAGAGGCAGTTCTTCTTATCTTGGTTGACAGCACGTGGGTCGGGCACTGTATCCGTATGCTTGATCACCGAAACCGATTCACCAGTCAGGATAGACTGGTCGATTCGAATCGTTGTCGAATAGATCTTTATCAATCGCAGATCAGCCGGAATCTTATCACCAACTGCAACCAAACTGCCGTTCCAACAAAGCAGTCATTCATTTCGCCTAATCAGTGCAGAAAGACGGGAGATGCAGAGGTCCAATTACAGCCTTCAGTAACGATAAATGCAGAGGAATCTCACTGCCAAACTAAAACGGTGGATGTACTAATATATGAACCACTTGCTAAACATACTGCCTCCACGCAGTTCAAAGCATGAGCATTTGAACTGGTGGTTGATGTGAAATCCAAAAATGTCTTCACATCTATAGCTCTGAGCAACTGCGAAAAAGCTTTCAGAATGTTCTCTCTGCCTTAAGGCGAAGTTCGGCCGTTTAAGGCTCTAAAGGAAGTTCGGCTCTGATGCCACGTCTAAAGGGGTGTATTCTTTAATGCAATGCAATCTAATGTAATCGTACCTGAAGAAAGGGCAAGAGGTGCGTTTTTGCAAACACACCTATCAGAGCAAAGGTCCCACAAACTGTTGACAAGTGATATAGTATGCTCAGTTGCGCAACTGTACCTCTACTAATCCAACTGCTTGTATGAATCTCTGTCAAAAGACACACTTCAAGTTATTTCGTTATGAAATGCCACTCAGCCCATATAAAACACGTGCAAAACGTCCAAGTGCCTATAATCGTTTTCAATGTTGGTGGATAACCTTGTAAGCCTTTAAAGGCCAGTCACATTAGGGCGCAGATTAAAGCAACAAACTACGTTGTCTTGGATCAAGTCACTAGTGACTTGAAAGGACCGCAGGGAGAGATACGCACATGTACACATTACAAATGCAAAGCTACAAAAGCGCATAAATACAACTTCCGGCCCCAATAGATCAGCAAATTTTCGCCCTTATGACCCCCCCCCGCTGATCTTTTCCAAAATAACCTTATATTGGCCCAGATTTTTAAATGAAGACTGCTCGGTAAGAAACGAACCAGATACTTCGACGATATCACCAGGAACGAGCTCGTTGGCACGTATCATCTGAATGCCATGTTTCCCGTCGCGAATCACTTTTGCCATTTCAGGCTCGTACTCTTTCAACGCTTCAATCGCACCTTCCGCATTACGCTCCTAAATGCTCATTCTTTACTCTCTTTGCAAAATACAGCAACGAATTTAATGCGCTGAAAGAACTGTTAATAATCGAAGCGACAATTTTATATCGATTCTGCTTGCTGTTAAAGTTTTTCTTTACATGCTCGAATATATGCAATTTATAATTCGCATCGTCCATAATTGTTCGAGAAAAGGAACGTCGAACATAAGAGAACATGTTGGACCACTCCGTTCTTCTCTCCAAACACTTAGCCATTCTGTCAACTCATCCATCTCTACTTGGTTTATGCAACCGCTTTCCCCAAAGGCGTTGAGTGAGCTAGTTGCTTCACAGGATACAAAAGTTATTCGCCAATGATATTACAAGCGAAGGATGGATAATTCGGATAAAATCGATGTGCATGACACATCCATGTGTTACACTGTCACTATTAATCCCATGCAAAACGAATTTGAAGGCCATCCGGATTAACTCAACAAACATCACATCCATCGATCGCAATTAAGGCGCAACTACATTCACTTCATACATTTCACTGTCGATTACGAGAAGGAAGAACCACGACCAACTCAGTTGAGGGAAAATCAACTGCACAAGCTACGAGAGATAAGGACGATAGGACTTGCACATATCGAATAAACATTCTCGGACAATATGGCACATGCGCAAGAGTGCTTTGTCAATGCTCCTGATTAAATGTTCGATTTTAAATGTATAGGTATGCAAAAAATGATTTAAAACAAGAATTATTTTTGACACATAAAAACATTCTCACCTGCCAAACACCGACAGTGGCATTTGCGATAAGAATCAAAAGAATGACGAAAGGTTCAACGAATGCGGTCACCGCCGACGTCTGATCATCGTGCTCTTCGAATAATGCCAACACCTAGAACGAAATCCAACGACTAGCAAAGATCTCGACGGATATGAGACCTAAGTTATTCTTTACGACAGCATTATACTATCAGATATACGCAAACAGAAATCGCCGCTATGGATACCAAAAGAAGCACAACAGTTATCTAAAACTCACAGTAATGGTCCTATTCAAAGCAGCAAAAACGCGTACTACGTAATTAAAAATACCCTTTGAGAAATCAGAAAGGGAAGCGAAATATTTTCGAAGAGGAATGAAACTGCTTGCGTTATTCGAAATTCTGTGCCTAGCGAAAGCATATTTGCAATATAAGACAGCTGCCATTCACCTTGCTCCCACACCCAGCGGCCGAAAGCTCGGTTCTGCATATGACCTGGTTTTTAATCTTTTGAGTACAGTTCATAGACTGCAACATACCATCAGACGCTCAATCTTTCATCGGTTGCAGCGAAGATGACATATCTTTGAAGCTCATTTTCTTCAGTTTTAATCAAACCCCACCCTCAGAATCAGTCATCATCAATGTGTTACTGGTCCATTAAAAAAGATATTCAATAGCAAAAATTCACTGGGATGCCCTCCAACAGGTGTACACACCGAAATAAACGTCGATGAACAAGAAGTGCGACGCCCCGGACAACGCAACACAACAGCTGCTCCTACAGTGTAAACTTAGTGCTTGAAAAGTAATAGTGCAATGCGGATTGCTCAATTGCCGCATAGAACGACTGATGATCGAATAGCAATTGCCCCTTATTAATGAATGCCGCTAAGGAATTAGGTGAGATAATGCTTGAAATGCAATTGCATATTCATCTTCGCAAGAAAGGAAGTACAATGACACTAATTTATGACCTGATTTAAGAGATGTTTCTACTGTCGTAGCATGAAATTAGCAACTGCAAAGAAAAACGTCTATAAAGAACAGCAGGAAGTCCCGAAATTGGAGAGGTGGGAAACGGCAAAGAAATGAGAGAAATGGAGTCTTCGCGCCTTTTCTTAACTAAAACTCCAAAATTTCGTCCAGCGATGTTCATTTAAGAGCTTTTAATCAGACAATAAGCAATGGCTCACTGCGTTCGATTAGGATCCTTCGTTAGCGGATACTCAACTTGGTATATCCAGTGCATCAAACCAATCTTGCCTTTTCCACCATCTACTCCTCTCCCTTTCAAAAGCTGTTTCAGCCGAATGACTAAACAAGTACCACTCGGTTCAACTAGCACTAGTGTGCCTTTAGCCATTCGTGAGCGGTATATTTCACCTATTGAATTTGAAGAAATATACTGACTCCTCTCCTCGCTTGTTCGCTCACCCTGCCAATAGTGGTAAACCGCAAGTGAAACTTACAAAAGAAACGATAGCGGCAAGAAGAAGAATCTTTACGAGGAGATCGTCGAATTGTTCTAATATCAATTCCCACAGCTTTTTGCCCTCCTCAGTCGGTAGCTCTGCAATTCATCAATTACACTCTTTTAAATAATGATAACGATCACTCATCCACTAAAAAAACAACACTCCAATACTTTCGTGGAAGTGGTAATTTAAGTCGAACAAGATAGACCTTTGCGACTGCTATCCCTCCTTTCATAAGCCATTCGATGCTAATGAGTGGACAAGAGGAGAACTAAATTTTAAAGCATCACAGCGATGGAATTATTCACTAAGATCGTACAACTCATCAATTATGCTGGCCACGCTAGAAGTAGCTTTAATGCTCTTGGGGCAATATCTACGCCACAAACAATCCTCCCCCACGGTCATCTCTACCTATCGAAAACAATTATAAAATAATCATTTACCCATACCCATATGCAACGGATTTCGTGAAATCTCAGAATGGATTGCCTCATGGTAATGCAGCCATCTCCTCAATGGGTTATTGACGCTATTTCTACATTAGAGGGCAACAAGGCTACATGCATCAACGTTTTACAGGACGAATTCAGCAAAAGGGCGGTCAAATATCGTGTGGAACTCGATAAGCGAGCCACACTATAAAAATAAGTTTTCAAAGCATAAAATTCAAAAAGCCATATGTTTTCGAACATGGGATTTAGTTTAATCCCTCAATTTTATCACATGATCGTACAAACGCAATTACATAACATATAAAATAAGGGAATAAATAAAACATCCCCACACAAAAAAACGAACCTTTCATCCATGCAAACGTTTCTTTATAAAACATCAATTCAGCAGCACAACTGATCACAACTCGAGAGCCCTATTGACTGCTGTATGTCACACTTCAAGTGGTTTGTCTCTCAAGCAATACCGAAAGGTGGATATCAAATGACAAGTGCGAAGAATGTCAACATAAAGGAACGAAGCGGGTGACACTTCAATGTCAATATAAAACCAACAACCAGGTGACACTTCAAGTGTTTCACTAAACAAGAAGTCATTCAGCGTGATACCAGTGCCCAAAGTATGATTCTACAGTCTAACTCTGCACTTTTGATATTCTCGAAATCAAACACTACGATGTTAACGTCGCAAGTCAACCAAGTAACAAATGAGAAGAGGATAATATGGTGAAAGTCGCTCTCTATTCTCCCCAATCCCACTCCCCTCTCTTCGTCCCTCGTCGCCCACATAACCAGAGCGTCGGAAATTTAAATAACTACCAAGTTTAAAAATCTCGTCATCAATTGTAGCAAATAAACTGTAAAACTAACTGGATGCAGATCGAGATAAATACCTAGCCTCACAGAAACTCAAATTTGTGATTCACGAAAGCGATTGCAACTGTTTTAACACGACTGTGGATTCCTCCCCTCCATAACAAAATATTCTGCGAAACTAATGCACGAACATTTACAATTTTCTTTTCTCTTAATTTCCCAAATAAACATATTAGAGCCTTTGCCTCTGATATATATATATATATATATATATATATATATATATATATATATATATATATATATATATACATATATATAATTTCGAGCCTACAAAATTCTTGTCTCTCATATCTATATCTATCTACCAATCTATCTATATATATATATATATATATATATATATATATATATATATATATATATACGTATGTATATATGTGCAAGATGAAAGGTTTTTATAAGTTCACTGCATGGCGGAATCTCTCACGCATGCTGATCGATGTGTGAGAAATGAGGGAAATGCAAAGCAATTGTGTTACCCATCTGGTATATTTAAATAATTTCAATTCAGAAGTGCTCTTACTTCCTACGGAATGTTGTACATATTGAAAGGAAAGAATGGGAGGGGTGGGCAGGCGAGGAGGCGGGAGAGCATAAAGGCCAAATTGTTGATAAAAAATGAGAAAATATTGCCAAGATATTTCAAAAGTACTCAGTCATCGATTCTTTCTTAATCACGAAAAAACCCACAAATATGGCACTAACGCATGCAGGAATAATAGCTAATTACAAGCAAAAAGATGAAACATAAAACACTAACCGTTCGGTCCATACTTTGCACGATTCTCAAGCACCTGCTCTTCAGTGAGACCGTCGGGACCAACGTTAAAGTACTTGAGCAATTCATCGGCCGACTTGGTGTGAGCGTCATTCATCTCGCTTAAATTTGCGAGAGAAATCCACCCCTGCAAGTATCGACTTGTCTTCAAGTGCTAAAATAAACGCATCGATAAAAACGGTTATATGCAAACAAAACATGCATATGAAAATATTGTAACACAAGTTATATTACCTAACATGATCACCTAATACATTCGCATATACAATATAACGAGAAAATCATCAATCATACATCAGCACTCAAAGATTAAAAGTGTGCAAAATCCAACAATGAAAAATCGCATTCTAATAATTCGCTTGTAGATATAAATACGCTAAAAACTAATCTATAAACAAGAAGTAATCCCCTTCAACAAACGCTAAAATCAAGATTTATGTGCCTAGGAAACTCGGCAGACTCTTATATTCCACATTTCGCCGTTTCCTCCTCCCCTCCCCCCGCATTCCCACTGTGCGGCAATCTTATGATGTCGTCTTCCGCTTTTGATGAATGCGTCTGGCCCGTCCAGAGCTGTTGACTAAACAATATCAGACATACGTCTTCGCCTTGGAGCGCAAAATCCTTCGATAGCTCTTTAACAACAATTCAAGTGGACACACATGTGGTATTCTGCTGAAAATAAGAACGCAACGAGAATAAAAACGGTTGACGTATCAAAAGAATTCTGATGGAAATTTTAAATAATTTAGTAAAATTTTAAAGAAAATTGAATTTATTTCGAGCCGGAAAAACAACGCAAGATTTATGCATTTAGGGGAATACTAAATTTCTTGGTAAAAGAATTCACGTAAATAACCTACAAGTGAAAGAAAAAGCCGCATTGGAGAGATCGTTCATACCACAAACATAGCATGCAATAATAAATTGAAAAAAATTAGAACATTTTCAAGCAGAATAAAGGCATCGAACATTCACCGCACGAAATGTTGCGCAACACCACGAGCACCTTTGCCATTATTGACCAATTGTAATAAACTCAGTGTGATGGAATACGGGTTTAAAGCTCTAGCTAGCACTGACGAAAAGAATGAATCTGCATAAGGTAAAACTATTCATCCATTCGAGAATGGAATGGATGTGGTGACGAGGGCTGCCGAGGGTACAAATAATATCCGGTGCAAAAGGACGCATTGTGCAAATGTCGCTAATCAACTAGCTTCACTTCGTGAAGTACGACGTCGGGATTATACGCACCGAAGAAGGTGCAACAATTACTCTCCATGCCTCATATATTTTAGCACTTCGTTCCATTTCCTCAAAATTCTAACAAAAACATAGCAAATTTCTAAATCCACATAAATCCCTTTCAATTATTTCCTTTCGTAGCTAAAGGACTATCTTCATCCCGAATTATTTCTCCTAACATTTCAAAACCTGAACTTCAAATTCGCTTTTACACTGGCCTACTCTTTCTCTCAACCTTTCAGCATCCCAAGGCTACACTACGTTGCAGCGTCCGTTGCTGCCAATTACAAAGCATAAAAACAAAGAATGGTTGTTTACCGCCCTGTCAGATATTTTTAGGCATAAAGAATAGAACATAACAAGTGGAGAAATGTGCTGGAGGAGTTGATGCAGTATAGCTTTTGCATTTCCCCTCATCTGACCGACCGGTTTCATCGGCTGTCAATGAATTAAAAGACAGACACAATAATATCACCACATTTTAGTGGATCCGATCCCTCATAAGAATCGCCTACAAAAGATTCGCTTTCCTGTGGCCTCACAGATTTGACTAAAAATCGATAAATTTGTATGACCAAAATACGTGCAATTTTGTGACAACTTTAAACGCTTATAAACCCTTTTGAAGTTAAATACCCGTAATCCCCTTTGAAGATGATAGATGAATGTGAAATAATATGCAGCTAGCTATTCTTTAGTGAATAAACACACAATAATTAATACCCCAGTTCTCCAAGTTGAAAATTACCGAACAGACAAGCCGATAGACAAACACAAACAGACAGACACATAAACAGGCGTAACGCCATCGTGCACTTGTGCAAATGATCCACTAAATGATTATCGAAGAATAATTCATTATGAGGAAATAAATAAAAATGCGCGAAAACAACGATGAAAAATGAAATCGCTTGAGTGCACGAGAAATAACCTTTTGGTGTCAAAAAGATGAGAAAATGTTCTCCGAGGAAGTCGCAAGTGCGCGATCGATGAAGCCAATTGTGAATATTTGCCACTCAAATTTATCGCTAATTTTGCACGTCTGACATCGCAAAAAAATTTTTTTTGGCCCTCTTATTTTCGCCTTTTTATACTATAAAGCGAATATTACCATCGAAATCATCGGAACTTTTAAAAAATAGCAAACAAAAACTGGTGCGAATTATTGGCTAATGACTTAGTTCAGCTTATCATATCACAGTAGCCACTCAACACAACCTCACTGGAATAAAAGTAATCAATCCCAAAAGAAATTTCAGTTGAGTGTCCCTAACGATGATTATCTTCGAAAACATATAAATAATTTCCATATTTGATACTAAACCTTCGGAAGTTAAAAAAAAAAGGAAATTCTGTAGACGTATTGTCTTCTCATAAGTAATAGTCGATTGATTTTCATCGCAACGTATTGTTAAGAAAAGTGATATTGAACAATGAGGGAATTCCCTAAAGTGCAAAACAACTTGAATGCCCTCATTGCTCGATAATATGGAGCTGGCTAGCATAGAGAAGAGGAATAGGGACAGCCAGAGAGCAAGCAGGTGGCTGGCCAGAAGGCGTTAAGCAAGCCCCGACTGCCGTACTCCACAAAACGGCCGCACATTACAACTGTATTTAAAGCGTGTGTGCGTGCATATAGCTACATTGATGCAATAATACTAAAAACAAGCCATCATTCACGCCTCTTCCCTCTTTCCACGCAACGCCCCTCGAATGCTTAGCTCTAAAAAATTGCACACATGACTGTGCTAACATGAATGCTTAATCTTTTGCGACCTCTCTCAAATATCATTTTATTCGACTTTCATAAATTGCAATCTCCTATTATGAACACTGCACATCATAAAAAACGAAACTATTGCAAAATGAAACCGAAAATTTTGTCTTATTTCTTTTCTGTTCTTCAAATCTGCGATAAACCTTTAAGTGGGAGTTAATATTATGAAGTTTACAAAGTGCTCAGGAGTTACGAATGGAGAGATTGTAACAATATATGCGACCTCTCAATAGAAAAGAATAAAAAAGACACGAAGAAGTTTCGATGCTCTTTTCTTATTTCCTTTCAATGCGTATAGAAATCACAAGTATGATCAGTAACCTTCCACCTGTGGCATCGTTCATCTGGATGATATACCTTCTTGATATGTTAGAGATATTACGTGGTAACGAATATGCGTGAAAGGAAGATAGGGAAAAAAGGAGGAAACAGCCGAGTAGTTTGCAATTTGATATATAGAAAATTTCTTAATAAAATAAAGGAATTTGTAAATAAAGCCCAAAAATTAACCTAAGTACGAATGTTTCGTATTCAATTGTATCATAAGTTAACTAAGAACAACGATGAGTAAAAAATCACTTCTCTGTTCTTTTCAAAATATTCGATTGCAAATGTGAGAATCCACCTCAGCGAGACAACTTTTTATCGATCAATCAAATGCAAAAAAACTTCCTCACTGCCGCTGAGGCAACTGTGCGAATAACGGACGTGATGCTGCAAAAGTTGTTGCTCGATTTTCATCGATCTCGTAGCGATTGTTTTCAATCATCTCAACTCACCGCCACTTAAATAATGCTCTCTTATCAATGAAATTTTTTCCCTATACAACACTAATTGTTATCTATCGTCTTAGGTAAGCGACGCATAATTCATCAGCTGTCTATTTCTATAAACTTACCAATATTTTTTCAGAAACCACTTAAGACAAATATACCTATGATACCCAAAGTATTGGCGGAATTCAGCGAATTGAGGGAAGCTGATTTGAATATATTAAGATATTAAGAGGTGGTATGGGAAAGCTGCGAGGGGCTTGGAAAGTTGAAGAAATTGGAGATGATTTGAATAAGTTATTAGCTGCTTTGAAGTTAGGAAGTGACTTGAGGAGTCAGGGTATGGCTCAAAGAAGTTAGAAGGTCGGTTTAAGAATCTAGGTGGGGGGGGGGCCTACGAAGTCAGTAAATAGCTTGAAGAAGTTAGGAGGTGGCTTGGAGATGTTACGAGATGGCTTGAAAAAATTACGAAATTGCTTTATGTTTAAAACGATCACTGTTATCATACTTTTATTCGCGAATCCACACCACTGCCAGCATTCAAAAAAGAAACACGTATGCACATCATTATTAGACTGGTGAAATGCAATGCTTCCATCACGAATTTCACTCATTAATATTCCAAGCACCTTCCCATTTCCAACACCCATAGGACAATCAGCGGATTCGACCTTCCTATCTCTTAGATCCCACAATAACAACAATCACTGTGCTATTCTGCAGTTCGTATGACAGCGGAACTACTCCTATATGTTATGTCGAATTACCTTCACGAAACTTATAAAACATAATCACTCGAGCATCTTAACATAAGTGAACGACCGCTGTATTACAAATGCCTACACCTGGTGCCGAACAAGCATAAATGCATCCGGTGAATGTAGAAGGAGCCCACGATCGCAACGAAGGGACAGCAAAATATTCAACATCACAATCAACAGCTATTCAAACATATCATCATAGCTCCCCTCTTATTCGCTTTCAGTAAACTCTTACATAACGGTATGATGTAAGATCTGACACCTGCAGTAACTGCGGACGGTGGGAAGTTACGGCAATCCGTAAGCCACACACTAACACATCACAACACTGTTTTTCCCTCTTCCAACTCAGATTGAAGCAACATGTGAAAATTCAGTCACTTCTATATAAAGTCAATACAGCTCCATCCATCCCACACGTTTAGAGAGCGATACAATATCTCATGTATTAATGCGTGACATAAGAACTAATAACAACTTAGAAAAAATCAATGGGTGGAGGATGGACTCGATTGCATCCCGATAAACTAGATTCTTTGGTTCCGAAGGCCTCTTTTCAACAGAAAAACCGATAAAATGACTTTTTACCACAGACTCTAAGTTTTGATGTCAGAAAAGTTATACGCTATTGCTGTTTAAGGAAAAAAATTGAAAAGAGCAGTAATCCCCTTCCCTCTAAAAACTTAATGGAGTTCATAACTGGACAGAGGGAAGGTTCTTTGTGGAGTTATTCAGTAATATGAAAGAATAAGCCGAGAACTAGATGGCATTCGATGTGTAGGAAACAAGTAATAGATAAAATGGTATAAGCATGCTGAGTAGATTGCATGACGGTGAGGGGAAAATATATAAAAGAGCAACGATTCGCTGGCAGAAACAATGTTGCAAGATGTAGTAGAAAGTTATCAGGATGGAATAAATTTGTCACAGAGATGAGGATCACTGACTGTATTATAAATGAGGGAGAAAAGTTTAGCTGTAGACGACAGCTGGCGATAAGCTCCAACAGTATCTCTAACGTTCGCAAAAAATAAAAAGTTAGTTAAGTCCACACCGAAAATCATGAGAACGATAACGTTTCCCTCTAGAACGTGGATAGATGAGTGGCCAACATCATCTAAGCGTGATAAAAGCCTGCGTTTAGATGAATGGAGACTTTCACAGAATATTATCGAGCCGATAATTTTTTGAAATCCAAAATGAATGCAAAACAATTTATGCAAATTCCATTTCAATGCACTTAATGCAGAGGAAATCATTTCGAACTACTATGCCGTTATGTTGTGCTAATAAAACAACTTCGCTGAATACAATATTTATGAACGAAGAGTATATGCTAATCATTGATGGTACTAGCAGAGAAAACAACTTCCTTTATCACAATTAATACTACATAAATGACAGCTGCAGGCGATCTATTAGAGGATTGCATCACCATTCATTCGATCGTTTGAGTAAAGTCAATTTCTCTGATGCTTAAAAATCCAGAATTTTGGAAAATAAAAAATTTCATGACGTTCCCTCATAAATAATCTGAAATAAAAAATTTTCAAGCCAAATTTCAAAAATGAATTTGGAAATGTTCACATCCGATTTGTTGAGTTTTTAATCCCTTAATTAAGTAATGAAGGTATAATTACTCGAAGATTCCACCAAGTTTAAAGTTGAAACAAGCAAATATCAGCCCAAGATAATATCCTCTTCATTACAACTTTGATAATAATTAATTCAAATAAAAAATGTTCACAGTACTTCCGTTCAAATCAATATATTACTTTTTGCATACCACTAATTAAACGTAATGCTTCACTGCACCAAAGTTTTCGCACCGTCTGGCAGTTGCGTTAATCGAGTGCTCGATAATTACGACGCCATTTAGAGCAACATTTTAGTGAAATTTGAACAGTTCAAAGGCTCAAGCTGACACCTACCACCTTTCCTTTGAAAACAAGGAAGTCACACGGATCCGATGTGGAGGGAAGAAGGGAGAGAGAAGCCTAACCTTTTCCCCTTCCTACGAAGTAGGCATTTTGCGTCCACAAACTGCAAAAACACTACGTTGCAAAACGGTTAGATGCACAATATCGTCTACTCAGATGTGCTTCACAAATTTTTGCACAACTTCTTACTGAGCCAATAACTTTTACTGCTAAGTGACATCGACTGACAGAGGAGCACCAATGAACAATGGAGTTGCGAGATTCACACCATATGGGGTATTGTTGCAACGAAACTCTGCAGGCTGAGCAGATGGAAGCGAGAGACCAATCAAAAAAAAAAAAAAAAAAAAAAAATCAAGGAAAAAACTCGTTAAAATTCACACTTCCACTGACTTCCTTTTAATAAATAACTTTCCGCATAGAATGACGTCAAAACGCAGTGTGGGATAGGCGAACAGCGACAAATGAGGCAATCACTTCTCTACTCACAACTCGACTTGAACAAAGCAGTCACTTTCCACTTCACTGAATGTTGACACCATTTTCTCGATCAAATTACAAAAGAAGTAATGAGACGATTCGATCTACTTCCGGATAATCTAAGCAGATTACTGAATTTGAGTTTCTAAAAAAACCTCTGAAAATTACTTTAAAAGAAACTAAAATGGTTTTTTAACAATCATTAAATACCTCTAAGGTAACTGTACAAAATCCACTAAGCCCACTATCACATATATACATTCAAAGCGATGCTAACATTGCCCACTGCCTACGTAAAATACAACAATCTACTATGTTCAGCTATCACACAAAACGATGAGATGAACCTTCGCTTTAATTGCACAAAAATATTCAAAACAATCAATAATATCTAGCATCACATCTGAACTACGATTGTTTTATAAGCAACACTTGATAGCCGGCTGTAATTAAGAAGTCAGAAGGAACACAAACTGTTAGCTGCGTTTTCTGTCTGATTATCCGAGCTGCTTGATATATCACAAAGATTACAATCTTGTTGCTTTCAAAAAGAGCTTGAAAAGTTCAAAGAAACGATTGTGCCCTAGGATGAATCACATGGCACGAATTTTCTGCAAATTCGCCTATTGAACCAATCTGTTGCATCGATACCATTAAAAAAATGAAATCCTATATAAGCCTCTTGTTAGGAAAGCAACTGACTATAAAAACTCTCAACCGGGTATCCGTTTCTAGCACAGCCTGCTCGGATGTGTGCAAGTATGGCGCATCTTTAGATGTCTACAATATCAAAGCGGAATCTTAGACGGTTTAACCTTGGTTGAACTGAATTACCACTCTTTAAATCAAACTTCACAATTGATAGGTAACAATGATTGCATTATTGAATATGAGTTCGTCGACAAAAAACTTCTGTGAACTGAAAATAAAGTGAAGTACTTTAATGAAATGGAGGCTATTCTGTTTGAATAAAACTACACTGAATTCCTCATAAAACAGAATTACCAGGTTTAGGAAAAAATGGATTCCATAAAACTTTTTGAAGGAATAAAAGGAAAGTGTTCCTTTCTTCAATAAGAAAGTCCGTTGAGATAGGAATCTGCGCTTTGTTCTGCTCCTTAGACGTCAATTTCCAAGCAAAAGAAAAGGTGGCGTCATGCGATTTTAAGTAGAAACGAAAATAAGTGCAAAAAACACTGAATACAAAGTACACACGTAGGCAAACGATCTATTAGACTCGTTGCGTTCTTTTCCCATCATGACGTAAACGTGAGAGTTGGCAACAAAGAGCAATTAGAATCGAAAGCAATACGACCATACCTACGTAGTTGACAGTCGGCTACCCGTTGTTTGCACTTACTTCCTGTATTTACTTCTTAACTCCTCTAATTCGAAAACATCCTAAGAGAATGAAAGTAATCTTCGTATTTTACTGATTACGACGTCATTAACTTATCATTACACCAGAAAAGAAACGAGTGCCTCAATGAGAATCAAGAATGAATCGGTATGGAGACACTTTGCAACGATTCACATTTCACCTCAAAGATAGTACACTAATTGAACTAACCAATTCACTGTGATTTGCACAACGCTACATCTGTGCCGCCCATCGTTTACAAACAACAACCTAAATTCATTCGAATACCTACCGATTTGTTATTCCCTTGCCGTTAGCTTGTCAAATATGCTGTAAAATGACGTTCAATATCAAAGGAAGAGGTATCAATAAAATCATTTGACCACCTCATAGAGTAACGAGGCGACAAATATATGCCCTGCAATAACAAAAAAAATGTTCCTCAAATATTTAACACTAAATTTTAAGTGCTGAAATCAATTTAACACGACTTATTTATTGTAATAGATAAATTAATGTTTTTGCATTATGAACAAATCGGAAAGTAACAAATGCCTTGCCAAATAGATATCAATATATCGCATATGAGTGAAATTTGATGACGTTCCACATCTTCAACTAAACTAAATTTTTTCTATTTGATTAATAATCACTTTCGCATATTAAAACTGGCCAATAAATTGAGAATTTTTTTCGCTAAAACAAGTTACCATGACTACTTATTAACCTCTCTCTAAATGGGTAGTTATGTCTAGCAAAAACTTCTGATACTTCTTTTCAAGACTTTGAATATGCTCCACTTATATCAATAAGTAACAGATTTCTCTAGCTTTAAAAACTTTCAAATTTAACTTTAAACTCAATATATAAAATAAGACCTAAATAAAGATAACAATGGAATAAAAAAATGTAAACGAGACTCACGTAGAATGTTGTTATTGAAACATTCATTAAGTAAATAAACGGACGTTGATTCTATATTTTACTACAGCTTTTCATAATATCTGTTAACTATGTTATTTCCTTCTTCGATTTTATATTAAAACCCGAAATGCATATTCTAGAAAAAAGCGACTTAGAAAGTTAATTTTCAATCACTCAATTTGATGCATCATTGTTTTGCTCGAAATTTTAAAAACATTATCTTAATCTGGAAGGTTTTAAAGCAATCACTCTGCACCTTCGAATATACTCATTTTTAAATATTACCTTTTTTTAAAGAACACTCTCCTCTTCTTAACATCTAACAACCTATCTTTTAATTAGTAAGCATACGATGAATCTACAATGATCAGTTTATTATAGGTCAAAGCCTTATAATATCTCTAGCTTAACAGCGTCTATATAAATCTCTTGTTGAAGCTTTCTTCAGGAGTTAAGATAAAAAATCATTCTAACATCAATCGCAAGAATAATAAAATTTCTGGGAATCAAATGGGTGATTATTGCGACGATTGTTTGAAACATCCTTACAATTCCATTTCAATATATTGCAAAAAGTGCATAAAGTATGATAGAAATCATGAAACACTACTTTCCAAAGAAATTCTTTTTTTTTTTTCATCTACGGTGATCGAAGAGTTATTGCGCCAACTTTATGAGAGTGCAACGCTCTTTTCACTGATCGTTTTTTATAGTATCATATAAAATGCGCATTGCACAACAAAATACTTTCAACAAATTCATACAGAATTGCCACGCAATTTGAGATGTCTAATTAATGAAGTTTATTTCACAATTGTTTATAAAATGTTTAATAATCTTTTTGATGTGAATATTTGACCTTCATTAGCGAGAATTGTAAGTGCAATGTGCAATCAATCGATTTTAACCAAATATCCGTTCATTCTTCATTCATAAAAATGCGATCATTTTCTTCCTTCTTCAATAGTTAAACTTGAGAATACATCGAAGGTTAATAAAGTCAATATATTCAAATTGTTTCTTCATTAACGCCATCCATCCTAATTTAGTTATAACATTATATGGCTATGTTTAGTGCCTCACACTATTCACAGCGATATGAATGCATTATTCAATGCATTTCATTCCCCTTTTTAAATAAACAAATGAAGAAAATAGTTGGAATTATTACAAAACATTTTGGGAAGTGCAAAATAATCCTAGAGTAAGATATCAGAGATTACATTCGATTCAAATTCAGAAATGTGAATTTTCATCAAAATTCAGCATTCTACGTCTTTATATACTTCTCATTAGTTCTAATTACTTATTAAGAGAAGCATTTAGAACGACCCAATTTGTTGATTTTTCACATTCATCAAAAGTGAGACAACTCTTTGAGAAGTGACCAATTCTTTGTTCATTTCTAGGCAAAATTTGCTTTGTCGAAGAAAATTTTTCTGTGTAAATTATAAAAGAATAATTTTTCATTCGAAAATCAAATCAGAACTTAGATATTGCTGACCGAATAAAATGTTTTAGCAATATCCCATGGGTAATCATGAAAATTTTCTGCATGCGAAGTGCAACGAAAGAAGAAATTAAATCCCCTTCTTGCAATGAACAAAAAAACAGCATCACATCCTTTAGCTTAAAGATGCTATAAATTCTCAGCAAGAAAGTTAGGGGCAAACTATGTGATCCTAAATATTCGACATTCCACTGGCAGAAGTAAACTTCCAGATAACGCTTCTCCACCCCGGGAGAATCTCATCATCCTGCACTATGAAAACGACGGTCCATTAAACTGCACATCTTCCAGCACATGGAATTTAAGAGCATCCTAGAAAGTTGTACTTTCTGGATTCATGAAACAGAGCTACTTATGGGAAAGAGAGCGGCTGTCAGCAAGATTCACCGAACAAGAGATGGATGCAGACATGAAACAAAGGCCTCAGACGACCTAGTTAAGCATGTGAAACATAGCACACGACCCATAAGTTTCGCGATCGGCCCTTGAACATTTGCAGCTTTTGCAGCTTATTTTCTTTGTGCCTTTTATTCTATCCTATGCATATTAAATTTATTTGCTTGCATAAGCATCGAAACATCGTTATTTCGAAGTAAAAAATATAGCAACAGTAAAAAATGGAGAAAAATGAATAATGTGACGAAAAGGATAACAAAAAATTGAATGGTTTCTTCGTTCGAGATGAATCTTAAATAAAAAAATTTGACTACAAGGTAAATATTTGTTGATGATGGCAGAAATAATTACTAATGAAAGAAAATATTTGGATAAGAGGAGAGTGAAGCAATGATCGAGGTGAAGGGGTGAGGAAGAGGGAAGGGGAGGCAGAAGGATACGAAAGGGATATGTGGTGTTAGTACAAGGACGAACAATTTCAACGACCTTCTAAAAGTTAGTCTATAATCAACTTGCAAGTGACCTCTAAAAATGCACCCATCCTTTCCCTTCAAATACTTTCGAGATATTCACTGTCAACTCTCGCTGATTTTTATTGGCCGCTCTCTCCACCGCATCCGAGGAACTTCAAACCAAACTCATTTCCTTCAACATGAACCAACGATTACAGTAACCTTCTGACCATTTGACCTCTAGCAACGGGATATTATGGAAACATTGGACTGCCTACCTTCACCCAGCAAACTTCGATTCTTCGGCTGTTATCTATAAGATGTGAAGCGAAGGAAATGAAAGGCACTCTAACAACATCAAATTACACCCCAAAGTGTTCATCGGACTTTTGCGAAAACCCGTTGGAAATGTCGCAAGGTCCATGTTTTAGGATTTAGGTTTTGAGATTTGAGGTTCAGGACTTCAAAAGCTGAAGGTGCCAGAAACCAACGGTCAAATAAGATAAGCAATACGGCTGGGTAACAGAAAAAAGCTGGAAGAAAACCTCAGTGATCAAGAGGCTTTCGTTTAAAGCACCGAACTACTCAAAACATCGTACAAAGGAGGAGTGCAAAAGCAGAAACAATGTGGGCATCTATATTTCAAGAAAGAGCTGACGTAAAGCAGTCTAATCTTGTAGCTTGCACAGCAACAAAGTCAAATGCTGTGTACGGAGATGCTTTTATATCGTTGAAAAGAGAATCAACGATGATCCCGATGACTTCAGAAGTACAGAAGTTAAACGTAGAGATCTCGATTGCACGTAATAAGCAATAATCCTGCCAACAAAAAACGGAAGTCAGGATCCCGCATCGCAATACTTGCACTTCCATGAGCAGGAGTGACTCACTTCCAGAATTTCTATGCGCAACAGAGATTTTGTCGCTCTGATAAAAGACTCAAATATATCACCATGTAGGTACTCTTCCAAATCCTTCCACCTCCACTCTCCACTTTACTGTGAAGATTCCAAACGTTCAGATGTTATGGGTGCAAATGCTTCTCCCAACACTTTAGTCCTCAAGCACAAAAATGCTTGGAGAATTTCCCGTCAAAAGTATAACTCAAATAAAGTAAACCGGGTGAAGGTTCAGGGTGATTAACTCGCCCCCATATAGCACTAGCAAATGCCATGTGAGTGGCGCTCACAAAGATTTGGGGTGAGCATTAAAGCTATTCTAGTGCCTCTAAATGACGATAATAAACGTACATATGGAGTAGGCCGAAAAAGTAGGTATAGAATAGCGACAACGAGTTCGAACAGGAAAATACGAAGTAGCCGATGAGGTAAGGAGAATGGAAATCGCATATTCTCCCAGATGCTTCGACACTCTTCTTATTTTGTTCATTACAGACAGAAAGGCTTAAAATTTTTGAGCGGATTCTGGTTGATCTTAAGAAAACTTGGCGCCAAAAAATATCTCTTCAAGCCCAGAGGAATCAAACGCAATTCTACCCATATTTCAGCATGAAATAAAATCAGGGAATCGTCATACATATGTACGGAATTGGCGAATTCAAGATTTTCCTACGACAGAAGAAAATACAGGAATTATTGAAAGAATCACCCGCTTTATGGCATCCTTTTAGGCATCCGTGTAAGTTTTAAAAAAAGGTCATTATACTTTTGCAAAAGCGAGCGTGTTTCTATCCGCCTGGGAGTCAGGGGCCACCTCGGAGTAAGACTCTTCTGGAAATTCATTTGTACAGCTGAAATTCTGGGCTGCATTTATGTCATAGCTTATAGCTGATCACCACACACTTGATCGAATCAGTTCTATAAGAAACCATCAACGAGAAAATGTACCAGAGAGGCTGACATGAAAATTGTATCAGTAGCCCTGCCGTCTTGGCAAAATCAAGAAAAGTAGCACAAAACACATATGGTTAATAGCCTATAATAAATCACACTTCAATTTAGTTCAGAATAATCGCCTAGTGGCAAGTGAATATGCTATGTCTAGTTGCGATCCCAACTCAGAATGTTCGCATTCCGAGCAAACGCACTAACGGATTGGCCAATCATATGTTGTTCGACGATCATAAATCATACTGTGTCTATTTAGCTGCTGATGTCTATTGCCTCTCAGCAAGTTTTCAATCGTTCTCAAGCAACAGAATATAGAATATCGTTTTTTGCTAGCAAACCACCGACTGTACAGATCATCATCAAAAAGATTAACTAAACACAACGTGAGCCTTCATTTTTGGTCCTCATAACTTTCCTTGAACAAGCAATATTAGAAATGAATTGCCAGCCGATATGGCCTAAGCTTCTTCATTCACTGCTTTCGAATGCAATTTTTGATTAATTACATCGAACTTTTTAATAGTTCTGTCGGCAATTCACCACTTCAGCTATATTTAGTTTACAGACGGCTCGTTTCACATTGTTAGAAAAATACGAAGGCATTCAATGCGTCTCTTTGAAAATAAACAAATTAATAAATAAGAAAAATAACACACAAACAAATAAATATGAGGTTGGATGGGCCAGAAGACGTGTTTGGATGACAGCCACACAAATAGACACTAATGGAAGGAAGAAATACACACACCAAAGATCTCTCGAGGATTTGAAAACGAGGCCAACATAAAATGCTTTTGCAAATATTTGAAAATTGCATAAAAAATTCTCCGCTATCGACAAGAATATTTTGTTCAATTCCCGCGAGCGAGAAGGTGAGCCGCCCATCCTAAACAAGAGGCATCTTTCTGCAGAAAGAAGATCCTTTCCGAGTGCTTTCTCTTTCGACCCTCCCCCATCGCTGCTATCATAGTATGCTTCTAAACCATAAATAAAACTACCAACAGCTTATCGCTGAGACGACGACAAAAAATGAAAACAAAATAGGTTGATGACACAACAGCCAAGTTCGAGACACTAATTTACATGCAATGAAGCGTTGAGTACGTAGAAAACCAATTAAAATTCGGCATCAATAAACGCTCGTTTGGTGAAAAATTCATAGCAATTCAAAAGAAGCTTATAAAATAGTGGATCATCACGGAACTATGATTAATAATTGCAACACCCTCACCATACCCCGTTACGTATTGCATCTACAACCGGATCAAAGCTCCATTCTATCGTCCCTTCTCTCTACCCTCCCCTTCTATCTCCTTCTACAATACGGTACCAACAAACACGCGATGGAACATGACAAGCCAAAAATGATGGGGTAAAAACTGTGGGATCAGCACACTTGTGCGAAATGCAGCTGGCAATGATTTCACTCTGGATGATACGCCACTGAATTTGTAACATAATGAAACACTTGCATCGGTTGCAACAAAAAAACACTTATTTTTGCCTTCAATCTCTATTACGGCAGTAGAATAAATTTATAACTGTGTGAAAGAAAGAATCAACTGCACACGATTCTCTCGCACAAAATCGATAATGATAAATTGGTGTATGCAAATTCGCAGTTTGTCCTCTGAGCAATGTCGTCATCATGTCCAATTACGGTAAGCGCAATTTTCGAATTTCTATGAGCACACTTTGCCACAAACGCACGCCTAGGAAAGCGACAGAGAGAGCGTGTGCGTTACTAATGTGCACAATTGTTTTGCTCGTTCAAGAATAAAAGCGTTGAGGTATTTGACTAGATTATGTGTACCTTAAATTCTTATCATTTACAGAGTGCAAATGATACTAGAGGTCATTCATATATATATACCGACTTAAAATTGCAATGTGGAATGAGGTTCAACAGTCGAGGCATATTTTAAGCAGCATTGGAAGCACTATCAGAATCAGTCATCAACTCATCTAAAAGTAGAAGCTTTTGCACGTTGTTGTCTCTTTTATGCGCTTTTTTAGATCTCAAAAGCGCATTGCGAGACCTGATGTTCTTTACGGTTCGGAAAGGATATAGAGTTATACATCGAAAAAACTCGAGGGATCTAGCCAGGATTTGTTTTGCCTTCGCTTAGAATCGCTTAGCAGCGATTCAAAGTCGCATGAGGCACTAATTGCTGACCTATACTGCAGATTACTGACAAAGTTAAGCTTTGTCTTTCTCCCTAGTCTTGTCCCTTTTGTTTCGCGTAACGGAAGAAATGCGGGAGGTAAGCTAATCACAACTGATGTCATTGGCAGAACCCGTATAACATCCATTCCTTTACTGAATGATTCTAAATGGACATGAAAAAATCTTGGTTAGATGCTTCCGGGTTTCTTCTATTTATGAGGCAGTAACTTTTCGAGCCTAGACATGAGGTATTCTAATGCGGCTTTCAGATGTTAAAAGGCAAATAAGAAGGTAACGTCGAATCAGCTCATTTATGAACGATTCTGATAGAGCTTTCAACTCTGTCTTGAATGTACCTGATCTCGATTGCAAAACCTTATGACATTATACATTTATAGGTCCAGGTATATCAGCGATGCTACGATTCACTCAATCCTTCGTTATATGCAAATTTTTAGTTTCTGTTTTTTCCGCCTCATAAGAGTGACTCTCAAATGGCTTTCGAGGATGTTTTGCTTCCAGTTTCCGTTTCATCAAAAACATATTAGCACATATATTTCTAGGTTCCTATTAGTGAACAAATAATATCGCTTCGCTTACCAATTTGGTGAGCACCTGTTCTATCGTTCTCGCACGCATGCGCATATGGTAAAATGCGCCAACACTTTTCAAACTTCCTACATCTTTTCATAATCAATGGGTTCAAATGGCATATTAGGGCTATCGGATTCATTTCACGTTAGAATGTGGACAGTTTGTTGAATCGACTAGAAGCTTTTTAGGCTTTTCTCTTCGAATTTTATTGGAGATTAGAAATACTTGTATTAGAGGGTAAATATTTTAAATTGCGATATAACTCTCAAAGGTTTTGCAGGAATTGAAATGTTACCAGAATGTTTTCACCAAATTTTTTCAATTCCACTCTGCGTTAAGCTAAAGTGGAAAAGCGTATGCGCACAAATCACAGTCGAATACTACAATGTTGTGGTTATTTAGATTGTGTTGCGATGAATAAATTTACGCTATGTTTCAGCAAATTTTTCTCAACATGGGGGTATACAGATGAAGATTACGGTAAACAAATGTTGTCACAGCTGGACGTATGAATGAATATTACGATTTTCGTGCGAATCAAGTGCGGCGGTAGCATGAGTTTCAAGATGAAATCACAAGGTGTATCGCTATCTATAATATACTTTCATAATCAACTTTGTGTTATATTCTTGGATACCCAAAATTTTCACATATACTTTGCACATATTAAATATATTAAATGTTTATATGAGTGATCGAGTTGCTGCGATAGTAAGTTTAAATAAACAGTCAACTTCTAGACAAACGGAACAATTATTATCTTCTTCAAGAGAAACACTCCACTTGTGCAGAAGACTCTCTTTCGATGAAAAAATTGCGCCGCCTTTTAAAAAAAGCATCAAGGATGCCATTCAATAAAACGATATTATCAGCACTCACGAAATTCCACTAGACTTTAAAGTCGCTTTGCATAGTGATTGCTATTATTAGTCGGATCATCCGTCTCACCCCATCCCATCCCCCTCATGTCTCCACTCGCTGCTAAACATGCCTAAGCGTCAGAGTTTTCAATCAGCCTCTCCCTCCCATCCCGAAAATTGAGCAACCCTTATGTTCGGAAGTCCGCGAGTTTCAGGATTTCCTAAACGAAATCAAGCATCCCAGGCTTTCGGGGAGCGTCAAAGCTGGGAAAATCCTTGAGTCTGAGATTTATGAGCGAAATTTTATCGAAAACCAACTGCACTTACTAATTTTCGATGCGTAAAAATTATGGAACAGATAAAAATATTTGAATAGCGATGTTTTCTCGAAACAAAAACAACCTGAACGTCACTGTCGTTTCTTTACTATCATTAGACAATTCCTGGGTGCATAAAGAACAATTTGGAGGCACATATCTTTCGTTACCACATTCGATGTGCTACTTTGTGGCTTATACGGCATACATTTTGTACCATCAGCAAAGTCATCGATGGCTTTTTTGAACGATGAATTTAATATTTATGTTGTTTCTCAGTGAAGTGCAGTTATAGCGGTTGGATCCTCAGATTTCTCGGAATACAAAAAGATGCATATAAATATTGTAATTTCCTCGGTAACAAAGCAAACGGAGATGAGCTCTTATTTCCTGTCATTACTAAACCTCTTTTCATTGTGGAAAAGAGAGGGGAGGAATGAGAAGGTATGATAGTCACAAGTTGCAGCTAAAAGAACAAATTTCCTTTATATGATAATTTTCCGCCTCCCAAGATGCATATATTGAGAAGCTTAAGGTGGCGTAGGAGAACGCTATAAAAAAGGAAAAACGATCGATGAGACATTGTAACGCAAACGATCATCGAATGGAGAGATCGAAGAGGATGAATGAGATGGACGTTCAAGATTGCAATAGCTATTGCTCTATCCTTTCGCTTGAACTTCACATATCTTTTTGATTGCTTCTTCTACAAGGTGGGTAGAGAAATTTACAGGAGATTAGTTGAAACGCAACGAATTTATTCTTGTTTAAAAGATAACGAAATTATTTTATCTTCTTCCAGCCCCTAATATCTTGTATTTTATTTTCATTTATTTCTTATAATTCCCACCCCCCCCCCCCTGCTTTCGTAAATTTTTCACCCGATACGCATTGAATTCATCCTTAAGATAATTGCTTTAAGATGGTCGTTCAGTGTTTGAAGTGAAAGGTTTTTCTTTGAAGTTTAAAATCTCATTATTTGGCAGTGCATTACTTCATTATTAAATTCGAAATTTGTAATCTGCAAACAAATAAAAAAGGAAAAACAAATCGCCTCTATGATCATTTATCAATTTCTTTTCTAAATATACAAATTGAATTCCTCGTTTCTATGCTTTCTTTTATCAAAAATTGCAGTAAAGAGATTGCAAAAGTGTGCCAAACAGCTGTCACAATGTTTACTTCTATTCGACACTTATCTGACCAGCCGGTTCCACGAAAAATAAAGTACACAAATAATGATTTTGATATATTAATTGATCCAAGATCTCAAATAAATCGTCGCACAAAAGTCCTCATTTTTTGTGATTCAATTCACCTAAAATGGTTGCAATTTTCTTTCGCCATTAAATCTCTCTAGTATCTTTCAATATTGATGTGTTAATGTGAAATATGGCAAAGGAAGTGATCCTCTGAGGTACATTATATCTATTAAGTTCCGTAAACTTGTTTTTAGTTCTCGATTTTAAATTATCTGTCGGAGGACAGACAGACGCATACATACATTCGCGTACATACAACATCGCTATAGGCGTTGTATCGAAAATCCCATAGTTTTAATAGCCATAATGATATCCATAATGAGTACACACCTTCTGATTAAACTAAAAGAAAAATACACAGAAATGTTGTCCTGCTTAGGGATGAAACAGTACAAAGGATTTGCTGCATTTGCCAAGCAAAGATGTCTCTAAATTAGCAATAACCCCTACACTCCCCCTTCCCCTCACCCCTGTACCTCTTCATTACCTCTTCAAGAAAACACTCTCTTGCTGTTAACTGTTACAAGTATACTGAATGATTTTCCACGAATATGTAGCTATGAGATGTGGGAAGAAAACAAATTTAGTGTGAAGTTAGTGGATGATCAATGAAAGTGTAGGAGGTGGTCGATGTGACTCAATAGAAATGGAGCAATATTAGACGAAGGCAGTGCAATGCATTGGTAAACGAGATTGATCAGTGGCGGAAATCGTTTTGCGGGTCGATTCTAAATCTCTGACATAAAGCTGCAAAGATTCGTTAACTCCACCCTACAACTTCGTTAATTCTCGCCCCACCTTCTTTATGTTTTATATTGCTCAAAGTAAAAACGAACGATGGACAAGATTGAAAAAATCCCGATCGCATTCCACAAAAGTTTAAAGACAATTTTGAAGTTTTTATAAATGCTCTAATATTTGGTTCTATTTTTCAATAGATGGATTAATGGTATTCGAACTTTAATTTATTTCATTAGTGATGATATTCTCAACATATAGCTGATAATATTCATATATCTAAAACGCATGCTTCCACGTGGTGCTAACTGTGATACCATTGTGGTTGCGCAGTGGAATGTCGCGATAATGGCAAATCATCAGCGGTATATTGGAAGAATGAGGTTCCGCTCGTAATGAGTGTTGCCATCGTGGGTGGGATAAAGTGGAAAAAAGGCATCCATTATTTTAGTCGCAGGCAACTTTGCCAACTGCTTCGATATGAATGAAGTACGGGTTACCAATGCATATTAAAATATCAAAAAGAAACCGCGATGCTTATCTGTCAACTCCTAGCAGCGGAAGGCATAAATACACTGTATAAGTATATAGGTATATAAAGTATAATATAAGTATAAATATAAGAATATAAATATCGCAGCTATATATGAATGTATATATCGGAATTATAAATTTTTTTCAACTCGGACTAGCAGCTTAAATTATTCACTAATTGAAGCATAGCAATTAATCACACAGCATTACCCTAATTAACCATGGGGATTGTATAGTGCTAGATGCAATACCTAATTCTTACATGCGCAATTTTTTAAGTAAATCTGTGCAAATTATCACGTAAGACAGCGATGTTTCAATTCTGATGTCTAAAATTTTTCTTCATCATGCTTCAATGCAGGGGCTTGCTACATAAAAACGTATTAAAGAAACATTTCTTGCTTGGACATTTGCG
Source organism: Baylisascaris procyonis (assembly GCA_037389465.1). Classification (NCBI taxonomy): domain Eukaryota; kingdom Metazoa; phylum Nematoda; class Chromadorea; order Rhabditida; family Ascarididae; genus Baylisascaris; species Baylisascaris procyonis. The sequence continues at coordinate 1,452,592 of JAZARR010000221.1, forward strand.
CTTCGGTTGACTTTCACCATCTCATTTTGTTTTGAATTCACGATAGTAAGCAGTGCATGAAAAAAGAAGTTTTAGTGTGACCCTCGTGAAAGATATTATATCCTTTTTTTTCACTATTGGCCAAATGGAATCTAAATGTGTTCGATTCACAACTCTCACCACCCAAAAAATAGAAATTTTCGATCGCAACAAACTTTTTTCTTACATAAAAATGTAAAGGAAAGTGAACATAGGGTATTAAAATATTCGAAAATGAATCGCATATGTGAAAGTCATTGAAAATTCATAAGGAAATGCCAAATTATGGCAATTCCTTCTCATCTTTCCCATACTCTCTCTTTTGCTTTCTCATTCTCTTTTCTATTTCCTCACACAATAAACGCCTTCACTACTCTCATCCGTTGCATTATCTTGCCGTCTGTCAATTGACTTACGCCTCTGTGTGCCTCTCATCTCGAGCTTATTGACAGCTTCCTTGTTCGTTGCTTGCCATCGCAAATAACAACTTTTTTACGGTGCAAAAGCCGTGATATAACGCACCAGACGTTGGTAGGTGTGTCGTTTTCTTACCAGTTTAAAGCCATCTCTAAACGATCATCTTTTTGCTCTTCTTCTATATTCATGCCTTTATTTGTGTGTTAACCCAATGTGAATACTCTAATAGGCAAGTGTGAAAAGCATTGGTGCTAAGGATAGCGTCAGACCCCGATTACACTCATGAATAGGCGAACGAATGAACAAACAAATAAATAAATAAATAAAAATGAATAAATAGATAAATAAGTAGACAAATAAATAAATAAGTAAATAAATAAATAAATAAATAAATAAATAAATAAATAAATAAATAAATAAATAAATAAATAAATAAAATCACTTAAAAATAAAAAACAAGAGCGATAACCTTAAGATGATTATGTGAAGAGACATAAAAGAATGGCGTGATTGACGATAAAAGAGAGTGGCCGTTCATCCTTTCCGAACGTTGTGACTATTTTGTTGTAAAAACGTCTACCCATTGTAGAGGTATAGCAATAACAAGCGATAACGAAATATATGTGAGGAACTGGCAAATATTTCAACGGAATGCAGGACGGAAAATGAGAAACGACAAAAACAATACAGGTTCCCCACTTAACACACGTTCCCCAACTCATTCACTGTAAAACTAAACTGGAATAAAATGATTTCACGGAAGCGTTTAATGGTCACAATCTATGAAAGAGGTGAAAAATTGAGGACAGTGATAGATGGCTCCGGAGTCAGACTCCTTTAGTAATTCATTTAGAAAGTAAGTTCAAGTTAAATCTGTCGGTTGTCACTAATTACGAAGCATTGAAGAGCGTCATAAGCTGGAGTTAGCTATGTAAATGAATTTATGAATGAATCTGACTCCTTAGTCGCTATCACTGGTCAGGATGACATCTGGTGTAGGAGACTATCCTGATGAAATACTGCATTCTTTAAATTTCACACCTCAAACTTCTTTGTTCACAAGTTGAAAGTATTTATACACATAAAGTAACATATTGGTACATCAAATATCTGCAAAAAAAAAGGGATTACATGTGGGGAAACGCACAAAGGAAAACATAAAAACGTCATGCAACATCATGTAATCGTCGTACACACTGACTAGCAAAAAAGACTTCGCAACGCAAACTTGCGAAGTGTTTCGAAATGAATATGGAACATACAAAGTAGGCAGAAAGTGGAAAAAAGTTGCAAAAAAAATGAAATCTTTGATGTGAGGATTGCGTTTTGCGTTTGCGAATTAACGCTTTATCTGTTAACCATATATCATCATCTACTTCATTCTTAGTGCAAGAGTAAGAAAAAAGCATAAAAGTGCACATCTTCGACTTCACAAATTACTGAAAGGAAATAACATTCACCGCTGCCCGGTTCAAAGACCTTAGCAAACAATATCATGAAGGACACCTCTTTTATATTTAGAGTGCCGATTGAATGACAAACTAAGACTGCAGAAAGAAAGAAACCGTTTCAGCACCTCATATATGCAATGGTGGACAGAAATCATTGCTACGTTAAGAAATATAGGCGAAGAGTGGAAATCTGTGATAGCAATGAGAAGGAGGTGAAAAGAGACATATGAAGAAGGAATATGTGAAAGGTGAAAAATTAATGGGAGAATATGAAATGCACAAAGTTAAAAAGGATATCGGAAAGGAACAGTATTAGACTAAGATGAAATAAGAAGTGTATTAGGGGAATAAGGATTGGAACTATACTTCAACATGCATATCCGTTGTTAGTCTATTCTTGTGCGCTATACCCGCTAGGAGTGAAAGGTATACTTCGAAACCTTACGGAAGGTTGGAGGGTGAAGGGGGAGGTGCTTTGAGAAGCAAGAGAAGTGATCGTCTCTGTTGGCTGAGAAGCATATGTATAGAAAAATACATCCATGTTTTTCTCGAAAGTAACGAAATTTGCATTGTCCCGGTTCACGCTGTTTATGGACGGATGAAATTCAGGATCTCCTTAGAAATATTTACCTTCTTTTTACTTGGAATATCTGATTTCCTCTTGCAAACCTTTCGAAGAAAGCCCATGTTGAAAAGCTGCTGCGGTATTCAGACAGATGCAATGGACGCCAAAATTATTATATAGAATATGCCTCCATATGAGGATACAGGACGCTTTATGAAGGATGCATTGCTTTTGCAGCGCGGACTGTTTGGAAAGAGCACAGTGCACAATGACGCTCAAATCCTTAATGCCTCCTCAACTATTAGATTATCAAATAGGCACGGAACATTCTCGAATTCGATCGTCACCCCACCATCAATATCAATGTGCCGTCGTGGGTCGACTGTTGTTGTAGTGGGGTTGTCAAATTTCAGAAGCACACACTCTGAAGTCGTACATCAAACTCAACAAACTCAGCTCTGTAGAAGCACTCTGTAGAAGCTCTTACTAATAATTTTTCAATATCTCTTTGAATACGTCACCTGTCCCTTTACTTGTTTCGATCCGTCTTTCAGCTTTCGCCGGGTACGACGATGATCACGATACATTCTTCATCATTCTCTTAGCTCCGCTTTTCTTCTTGGTTACACGCCATCTAACACTGATCCCTTTGAACACCGACCAGATGGTTGGTTTCGTTGTCAATTTTTGCTGTCCAGCAGTTGTTTCTGAACCGTGTCATGCAGCCTGGTGTTCCCATTTCACTTTCAATGCTCCTCACAACAATATGTTCTTCTCTACTGTGCTCTCTGACCACTTCATTTGTGATATGATATACCACAAACGTTTTTTTCACTCATCACCGTCTCTAAGAATGACAATTGTTGCTCCTCTGTTTTGCTGACACCCACATTTAGCTATCTTAAAGTCTAACAGGTGCCAACATTGAGTCGCACAGGTTTACTCGAAATGTTTTGCAGATCTTGCACATCATTCACCTAAGTATTTTATCCTCATCTTACTCTTTGCAGCAGTTCTTCACCTAATTACCGGTGCATTCCTACTTACCCAAATGAACGTGCTGACTGACCTCTCCGATTTCGTCTCCTTCCACCATTCTTCGGAGCTTTCGCGCGGTAGCTGATTCCATATGCTTTAGGCCGACGTGGCTGCTGTCTTATAAAAAAGCACTATTTCAATCTTAAAACCAATATTCCCTCCCTTCAAAACTCCAGTGTACAGTAATGCCCTATCGTGGTCAACGAGTGGCATGGATAAAGGAAGACTCTGTTCCTTTGATCTTCCTGGCAGCTAGGTGACGGTAAATATGAGAGCTATTGTGCAGAAAGTTTTTGGAATCTACTCTGGTCTCTTAACTGTTACAGATAAAAGCTCTGCGAGAGCCGATTCGTCGTCATCTTCGTTAACAATTTATAGACGTGAGACGGTAGACAAAGTGGACGGAGATTTTTTGGGGTTTTCGCGATGGCCGTTTCTGACTCTTTCCCATACGCAGGAATCTCTTCCATTAGGGCCTGAATTTTGAAGCAATGATCCACAGAACTTTGTTTCTCCCGCTGCGATCACTTCGACCATCATTCCGTTGTTGTCGGGAACCTTCCCTCTCCACATATGGGATAGGCATTTTATATTTTGCTGACTAAGACGAAGGGGGAGATTCAGATGAACCTTGAAGCATATGTGTAGGAACGTCGATTCGTGGTTTGAACAATTCTGCATGAAGATTTTTGCAGAGTTCTTCCACCTCCATTCTATAAGTGATCATCTCTCCGTTCCTTTTCTTAAGTGCTGCAGCATTTGACTGTTCACCTCGTCCTTCACTTCGTGATGCTTTTCAATGAATTGCCGCCTTGAACACCTTCTCCTTTCAGAGGTTTTCAAAATTTTCTTTATTTTTGCTTTAACAACTCCCAGAGTAGAGATTAATCGAATAGACTGTTCAAGTTTTTTCTTTTGTCCCTCCGTTTTTCCAATGAGACTTTCGTTGCTTCTAAGATTCTTCCACTGTTTCCCTTCGCCTTTCTCACCACACCCGAATGGAATAAATTAGTATAATAAACAAAAGCTCTTCTTCAAGAAAGTGCAAGATTTTGCTGGACTTTCAGTGTGAATGAGTTTTGCCTTTATAACATATAAAAATATTCACATTTCGGATGTAATATAATGAACATTCAAGAGTTGAGATTTCATAACAAATATTAGGCCCAACATTGAAAGTGTTATTATAACATATTTCTTTGTTAAGTTGTTATTCATTATCCGCCCTGGTGTCTTGTTGAATTAGGAATTACAAGCAGCCTGCAGACGATTGGATCCATGCTAACCCACAGCATCTTCATGGCAGGTGATCGCGTAAAGTTCACAACGGAACTTAAGGATTCTAAAGAACAGATTGGCGCCATCTTTCACACTATACCTTATGAGGCTATAATCAGACGAGGCAACCCACGTCGTCATCTTATGTGCTTCTGACTTCTCTTTATGCTTTATAACACTCGTTTCATTAACAGGTGTAAAATTCGATAAGAATTCGATAACACTGCGATTGCGTTAAACAGCGCCTATTTCCTTATTATATATATATATATATATATATATATATATATATATATATATATATATATATATATATATATATATATATATATATGTATAATGTCAGATTCACCCAGTATGGGATACTTCAATGCATATAAACGATTTAATTAAACACAATTTGCTTCTTCGCGATGTGCAAACGCCCCTTTTCGATGCCACACTCTCAATGCATTGCAATAAAAAAGTTTTTGAATAAATACGAATAGTTTTGCCCATCGGTACGGAAGAAATAATTTAATTGAATAAAAAATAAAGTGAATTTTCGATAGCGTTTAAATGCGGAAAAAAAGTCTTAATGCGACATCATATCAAATTAATCTTTATGAAGTGCCCCGCACAGCTATTAATATTATCAATGGGGAAAAAGGGGAGGAGAAGGGCTAATACTTAGCAATAGACTATTAAAAAACAAATTCCACATTTCCACCTTCATCATAACCGAATTAATTATATCCCAATAGTTTGTCGATAGGTACTATTTGCAGTTATTGGCATCATAAATGAATCAAAGAAATTTAGAAAACAAGTGGAACTTAGCGACCAGTCAAAAAATTGCAATTTTTGCAGTAGTTGAATGTTTAATTAAGAACAGTTGAAAGTTGCGTAAATGTTGACACCACTATCGTTAAAACTGGCAAACAGATATCTAAAAGTTAAACGCTTAGTTCATAGAGAAATTGTGCTTTTTGTTGAGTATATTCAAGGCAGCAACAACTGCAACAAGAGTTGTGAATATTGATGCATACAATTCATGGCATAGGGCAATTTCCTACAACATATTCCACCATTCACCATAGGTCTCAAAACGGCTCATAAACATTCACTGTACCTAACATTCGCTTGCTTCTTTCACCGCTGGGACTTCCATTTATATTTGTTGGATCGAAGATAGGGGGATCTTTTCTGAAAATTTTTATGAGCGATCGGATCGGCTAAATGCGGAAATATTATTTTGGATTTTTTATTGTTTAGTGATAATTTATGAATTCGGATGGTCAGTTGTTTGGGATGTAAATGCGTATATCACTCTAACTGCTCTAACGTTTTTCGTCACTTTTTTGGATTCCATGAAAAAAAAAACAATTTAAGTATCAATAACAGCTCCCCAAAGCGGGAAAAGCGTTGATAAGTTCATATTTTAAAGACGTAGCAAATTTCCTTCAGTCTTTTAAAAAGATTTCTTGAAAGCAACCAAGAAGCATGAATTAGTAAACGAATAGTTTCGTGTTCCTAGTTGAGTTACTGGAAGAGTATCTCAGCAGAATCATGAAACAGAGAGAGATGAAGAGAGAATGAAAGGAGGGTGAGAGAGGAGGAGAAAAAAGTTCACTCTAAATGTTTGCTTGCCACAACATTAGTATGTTACATAAAACATAAGATGATGAATCATTGTATCGCCGAAATATCCAAAGATGAAATGATATGCAATTACAAAAGCGAAAAATACAGTACGCCAAACGATTTGAGAAATCACCACTGTAGGATAGAGAAGCGAATGCGTTACAGCTAAACGTAATGAAACGAAGCGAACTTGAGGGAGGATGTAAAAAACAAGTGGCCTATCATTCACCGCAATATGGATGAAAAAAGGTGAATAAATCAATGAGGCAATAAAATTTATTTGTAAATGCTTTCATAACAAATGTTCCACGCACAGTTGGGTTACTTCCGCCGTCAATTCTGTACTTCCGTAAACGTGCCATGGGGTGGTTCGATTTTTTCTGTATTCAATAGAGGGAAAGGGGGACGAGATGGTGGAGAGTAATATGACTATCCAACTTCTAAGAAAATAGGCATTAAATCAAGCGCCCTGTCATTGTCATTAGAAAACTCTTGATAAAAAAGTCTCATGGGGAATGTGAATAAATAATTAAAAAGGATAGGATAGAACGATTCCGCATATACAATAGCAAATAATGAACTGAGTCCATTCAACAATGACGACCTCTAGCTATTACAACGTTAAATTGGCATCAACAATCGAAAAAATGAATGTAAACATTTGCAGATATATAGCATCCCTTCCCCTCTCATACCGGCACCAGGAATCACAAAAGAGTGTAATAGTGATAAAGGACATCGATATGTGGGCATATTTTAATATTCGTTTATGCGACTATCTCATTTACTGATGACTTTCCTTAATCTTAATAGATTATATCGTGTAATGAGACTTCCCGTTCCTAGATGAGTCCACCAAATACAAGAAGCCGGCTTTAAATAAACATGGGAACATGTTTCAAAAAATTTAAGATAAGGGGAAGGAGAGCTTTTATTGTTGAGCTGATCGAACATGTTCGGACCACCAGTGTTGAATTTAGCACATTGGGCAAATGGCCAACAGCTTTCAGTTTTCCTTGTTCAGCTCATAAACCTTGATTGAAGTACTCTAAATTCAGAAAGTGCGATTGAAAGATAGGAAAGCCTACTATAGGAATTGAACGATGGGCGGTTTCGCATTTCACTTACTTAATCAACCGACTTCCTGGATTATTAGAAAATGTTCAAATATTCGGAGTAATTGCTCTACCTTCAAGTTGATCCAGCATCTTATATCTGGTCTATTTTCAGTTTACTGATGTAAAATGTACAAGGAATTTTTGGTATTTTGAAATTTCTATAATTTTTCGACTTCAATAGATCAGCATGAACAATAATGAGCTCATCCTATGATATAATTGCATCCAAAAAATTTCATAGCTCTAGCTTTCATTGGTTTCAGGAATCCAACGCTGACAGACATATCGATGCATATACATGCATACTCACTAACAGAAGTTGCAATAATGCGCTTTCTGAACCTATCATATTGGAACTTAGGCCAGTTTTGATAGCGATACGAAACCGAACGTAGATGTTGAATATTTTCGAGCAGTCAAACGATGAATATTGCCAGAAAGAATGATGTTCTCAAGTCATTGGAATGGATACAGTAATCAGTAACTTGTGAGTAAGTAACTAAAGAAACAACTTATCTTTATCACTGGAGATAATAGTTGAAGTAAACGAGAGTGGCATATAAGAACTCAGAGTATATTAACATGTTGGCTGTGAATGAGGAGCCGTTTGGTGGAGGTGAAGCTCGGAGGCGTACAAGCTGCCTTGATGGTCGAGTGAGAGGCTAAGCTGCTGCAGTCCAGCACCGCATAATGCGAGCTCAGACAGCCGACACGATTCACGCAACAGCCAGCTGGTTGAGTGCCGTATTTCAAAGACGGCTGGCTCTCTTCGCAAAGAAACAAACGGCCCAGTCACTTACTCACTCATTCACTCACTCATTCAACCCTAGACAGAGCGCAAATTCTGTCCGCCCCAAATGCTCCACCCCGCCGTTCAAAGTCAAATTCCCGATCGCTTCTCTATCGTCGTTCAATTTTTTTCTCGTTTTTTCCAAGCAATACACATATCCAATACGCTCAACCCAGCAGCCTTCAACATCGTTATGTGAAAAAAGCGGTAAAGTCTGAAGCGTGAGTGCCGAATGTATGTCATATTTGTCATATTTCACGAGAACAGCTAACGTCGAATCCACTTTAAAATATGAACTTCATATCTGCTCACTTTTGTGAGAGAGATTTCGAGATCGAGACCCCCTCACGAATGAAAGTGTTAAATGAGAGTGTTCCACCTACGAAGAGATTCTTATCATTCGACGATGCACTATCGAGCTGAACGATGGTTACAATCATTTCACTAGGTAGTTAAACCTTCGATTCGGATCAACCACATATACAAGCTTGTTTAATAGGCTCATAATGAGGTATATAAGTTGCACAGTGGTTTTATAGTATATAAAGTTTACGAAACAGAAAGAAAGTCAAATTTATAGCAAAGGTTTCATACGCTAACAATTTATCGCAAAACGGTTATTGAGAAAAGTGCCCCAGACTCTCAGTTGAAACCTTGTTGTGATATTTAGAAAGGGACTTATTTATTTAGGGATTTTATTCATGCAAGTGTGAGTTTTGTCGCTGAAATTCACCCAGCGCAATAACAGAACATAATATTTCAGATGAGTGAAATTAAGTTATTTCTTTAGAGTTATAATGAAAGGAAAGAGGAGTTTATGAGCGAATGGAATTATTTATGCGCAGGCTTATCTCCCGCATCCCCCTCCCCCCAAAAGGTTAGAGATGAGGCGCTGAAGGTTCAACGAAATTATAAAACTCGCGTTGATCTCCTGATCAAAATCTAGATGGATTGTTTCCTGACAATCTCTCCTGGATGTGTGGAAATACCACCCCTTGAACTTCGATTTTATTTAAAGGAAGAGAAAGATGCCATAAGCGACTAAATCTGGCAAAAAAAAGAGCTAATTGACGATCGTAATAATGTTTGTCGATGATTCGACGATCAACACGAAAAAATCGTCGAATTTTTTTGACGTTTTCGAAGATTGCACTGTTATGTGGTAGCCGGAAATTCTTTTATCTTTCAGCGACGTAAAGCCTTTTTAAAAAGGGGAATGCCGCTCAAAACATTTAATTCGTTTCTCAATTCTATTCCATATAATTTAATGCATAAACTTCTGCAACAAATTCCCCAACTTTAACGCCAAACTTCGCATTCGATATTCGCTTCACCTTCGAATAGCAGCATCACACTGACGCAACATTACGCGATCGCGTGTGTCAAACGTTGAAGGTATACGCGAATAAATGCACTCTAATGTTTAGAAATCTAAGCCACAGACCAATGGTGCCACTAGGCTGCATTCCGCACTCTCAGGACGCAGTACTATATTTTATTTCTTGAGGAATTCGCAGATTAAATTTCAACAGGTTATAGAGCACTTTTTGGGATAGCTGTGATCGAAACGGAAAAATTTTTTCCAGTGGTTCAAAAAACTGGCCAAAATATTGGAAACAAATTTTGTGAGTAAGATGAAGTCCGTTGACGAATCAAGGATGTTATTTGCATATAACTAACTTCTTACCCATCCCTCCCTCCTTCTCACATTGGTGATTGAGTCAAATCGTGAGTTAAATCTACCAATAGCAGCACTGGTGCTGAACCGATGGACATTTGCATTCATGTGTGCAATAAGCCATTAACCACACAAGCAATGTAAGGACTTTTTTACAACAAACATATGAAGCGAAAACGATATCTAAATGGTATCTTTATAACTTCGAGCACATTTCCAACTGCAACATTTCTAGAAAATCGATCTTGACCTGTCAAAAAGCCTTATAAATCTTATAAACTCTATAAACGCACTGTTTTCAACTCCACCGCATACAGTTCATTGTCCCTGAAGCCCATTGGTTAACCATCAGGTGCAATCATTAGTCGTTTCTTAAGGTTATACAACATAATTTGCGAGGCGAATATTATTTGCTTCATTCATTTACATATTGATAGAAAAGTTCATTGAAATTAACGCAAAACGTTGTACAACATTATGATCCGTATTTATGTGATCATCTTATAATATATAAAATTTAGTGGTCTTAATTATGTTATAGAATAAGATGCTATCTAGTTGCGTTCTGTAAATAAAATGAATGACATTGTAAGAAGTGTTTTCCTGAGTGTGGATGCGCTATTGAATCCAGGCCAAATCTGGTTCCGGTTTGAGTCTCACTCTCGATTGCTCTCGGAACCGGAGCCGAATTTGTCAGACATTCATCTGCTTTGAAGAAAAACCCGTAATTTAAAAAATTTTCGACTTCCAACACTCAGAAATTTCTCGACTAAACCGTTCAATTTCAACTTGTACAATTTTTATTTATTTCTATCATAGCGTTTGATAGAGTTCAACTTTGTGTCCATAATATAAAATCAGTATTTTCTCAAAAGAAAAAAAGGCGTAATCAAGTTCGAAAGAGTCTTCTTAGCAGCATTCGATGAAAGTTGATCTATTTGTGCATCTTGTTTCAGAAATGAGTAATCAAGAAAACATCAAATGTCAAATGAAATGTTGCTTCGTCAACGTTTATATACTCTCATCGAGTGAATGAGTACAAATCAAATGCGTCACAACGCTGTCCATCATTGACTGCAATTCGGCAATACCGATCGCAGCAATAAGGGCCATTTAGGATGGAAAATTTCAGTAAGATACTGCTGTGAACTTCTTCACTATAAAGTGATAGAACAGTAATCATATCTGTTTATCAAAACTATTACTGAAATATAACGATCAGTAAGCTATGAAGGAGCAGTGTTATCAGTATTTTAAAAAACCCCTTATTCATATAGGACATAGGCGCATATAGCAGCGAATTTTTGATGAAGTCCCGCATCAAAAAACATCCAAAAAAAACTGTTCATCAGAGGGTGAAGAAATGAAAAAAATTTATAAAAGCATTTACGAAAAAATTCCATTTTCACCGTTTTTCGAATATCCCTTTAGAAGCACTCATTAGTATTTTTATTTCACGAAGGAAGTTATAAGTATAACAATTTTGCTTAATTCTATTGTTGGTTGTTACTTATTACTTATTAATTACTCACTATTATATATTAGCTATAATTTATTAATTATTAACTATTATCTAATAATGAGAGGATCGTAAAGAAACAGGTTGAATAACTATTTATGAAAGTGAAATAAAAAACAAATACTTCTCAAATACAGCCATCGGCTTTTTAGCAATCCTTACTATCTACTTACAAATGAGGAATTAAACTGTATATGATATGACGGGGATTGCAATTTGGAAATGGTATTGATGCGCTATGATGTTTATTTTCTTCCTGTAAATGCGTCAACTGCTATCCTGGACAAACAAATGAGAAATTGGAACGTTAAGGATTGAACGGCTAAGAATGACAGTCGAAGCGAACATATGAGATATTAATTCTGGAATAAGTACCACTGGGAAAATATGTGTCTATCACAAATGGTCACTGGTAACGTTGCTCATATCCATGGATCATTCGATCCGATTTTAATGTTTAAAAAATTTCACCATTTCAACAAACTTTCTTGGAAAAAAGTTATAGCCATCGCCGAAAATCGATGGTTGTAATAATTAGAGTTTTTGAGTGTTTCCTATTTCTTCCAATTCTAGAAAATATTTCTCTTCCACTCATCTCTGGCTTTTGTTCAAATACGGTGAGAATTTTCATCAGCGTCGTTGATAACATCGCATCACAAGCGACGTCCAAGGTTGATATTATTTGTGATCGCTGATAAAGATGATAAGTTTAATAATCGCTGCTAAGAAATTATTTGCAAATGTGGCAGATAAGACTGCAATCTGCAATTCGAATGCAAATCGGTTTGCAATCTTGCGAAACGCCAACTCCTTATGTTTGCAATGAGTTCAACCGCACTTATATGAATCGACAACAGTTCTCGATGCTAACTGACATTGACATGCTTCACAGACAGCGTTTGATGGACAAGAAAAGCACTTGACATTGTTGGTGAGAGAAACTTACTTCGTAGGTATTTTGAAGGCGGGATTTTTTGTTCGCAAAGTATGCTTTGCTTAGGCTGATGCAGTAAGTCACCACTATAATCAATAGCGCCCTGATTCAGGGACATTATAGATTGTGAGCAGAACAATTTTTTTCATCGACGTTGATTTCCGAAGTTTTATGTGCTCATTCATAAACCGGACCGGTGTCCAAATTCTAATATAACTAACAAGGCGTAAATGATATTGTGCTGATCGAGAGGATGGTATGTTCAACGCACGACTAGTAGTGGGGCATTCATCGATCGACGGGGAGTTGATATGGCATTCAAGGATCAGCATGGAACCCACACGGTAGTCATGGATGGGCCTTATCGATTGGTGAGGAATGTTATTCCACGAGATCTTTAAGATTAAATGGGGAATAGCGCTAAACCGAAGAGAAAAAGGAAGAATGACTGCGGACCTTCCCACCATAGCGTAACACCCCACGAATTACTTCAGTGGTCGCATTAAAGTTGTGCAGAAGCGGCTCTGAACGCCAGTAAAGGTGTCACGTAAGGACCGATGTGATGCCAATGTTAGCATCGATTAGTCGATCGGATCAGTAGCACCAAATAAAGAGAGCTCGATTTGTTGTTGCACAGCTGTATCACAGTGAGGTATATGACAGTCGAAACATTGCAGCATACAGATTGAGGAGTTAGGCAAGCGAAAGAAGCGGAACTTTGAAATTATGACACATCGATGTTAGTAAAGGTATTCTGAATTTAACAGTAAAATATTTTTTCAAAGGATTTTTGAGAGTAATGAGATTCTTTGCTACGATAATTGCAATATATGAAGCGTTGTTCGGTTCAACTGAGCATAAACCTATGATACCACCAGAAGCTGATATAGAACTAGAAACCACCACTGCATACCAATGCTAGGGTTGTTGTTCGCACCATCTGAAGTTTCCAGATTTCTGCGCAGTTGCAGCAACAGACTTTGAGTTGCCGAGGCACATCTAGGAAATCACTATATATATATATATATATATATATATATATATATATATATATATATATATATATATATATATATATATATATATATATATATATATATATATATATATATATATATATATATATATATATATATATATATATATATATATATATGAAAAACCATGAATAACGATAAACGTCGGTGATCAAGACCACAATCAAAAATGACTCCAAGGATGATCCCTATAAGCAGGTTAGTAATTCCAGTAAATTAAAGGTCAAAGCAACACAGAACATAAAAGAGCTTTCATGACGACCACAAGACGAAATCACTGAGATCGACTCCAAGCCGTGCTGTTGAAAGCAGCAGGCGAACGACGCTAAGCACTATTTTAGCCTTTGCACCACAAATGTGCACTTATATACGTTACAGCACAACTTTCTAACCGCGTTAATACAACATTATGTTTTTATAAGCAATTTGTCGTGTAAATGATCGATGCAAAGTGAAGGCACATTAGGGAGTGGCCCTGGGAGGATCTGCACCCTTTTTTATAATTTCGATGGGTTGCTAAATGCTCAGAAAATGCGAGCAATGATGGATGCTTAAAATGGATTTGCTCATGATAACGACGCTTCTTGTCAACATCCAACACCCTTTGCTGAATGATAATTCAACTTCCAAATTTCTTGGCATCTTAAATACCCATAACTCTGAAGAGAAGTGTGGATGTGATCTTGATTTATACTTGTCAAGTTGTAATTTTAAACTACAGGATGTACAGACATGCATAAACGTATATGTGGACAGACAAGAGATGAAAGGTTTGCAAAAAATGCAGCAATAACTCGTTCGAACTAAGTTCCTCTCAATTCAGGAAGTTTTTTTGGATAAATTAGCACACTTAGCATAAAATGAATTCCAGTTGGAATCCCTCTCTGCAAAATGTCATCAGGTGATCAGGATTCCAATAGGGAAGTCACCGAGTACAGTTATCGACAATGCTTTAAATCTGCCTCCTTCAATGACCTGAATTGAAAGCTCAAAAATCGCTCACAGCTTCTTCATAGCAAAATTGTCTGTATCAATCGAAGAAACTGCCATATTTCATCACTAAGAGTCTATTTGAAGATGAAGAGACGAATGATATTTCGAATGTGAGCATAAATCTCTTTAAGAAGATATTGCTTCGGGCATCTTAGCGAATCTATTCGATTTTGCTCCCGTAATGTATCACTGCACATCAATTTTACTCTCTTTTGAACGACTAAAATCGAAAGGCACTTATGTGACGATTACCTGAGAGGAAATTCGTTTCGAAGTGCTATTATTTAAAGAAACGGAAGTTCAATCGAATCAACCCAATGACGGCTAAATTGCGAGAAAAAATCATGAAAATTGGGCGCACAAGGCTGCTTGTGCAGTGTTTTATGTGTGTTTGTGTATGTGTGCATGTTTGAGTGCGCGTTTCTGGGCGTGCATGCGCATGCGCGCGTATGTGTGCGCATAGACATAAGTGTTCGCCTCCATATGTCCGTGTGTCTGTGCCTGTCTCTGTTCCGTAAGTGGGTGCTTCAGTTTCCTTGTGTATGGCGTCGTATTTACAAGTTGTTGCATGAGAGCGATTGTGTCACTGCGACTATTCGAACCAATCACATATTTCGTTTCACCTTGGACGCTCTAATAAAGCCAATTAAAATCACACCAACACGACTATAATGATCAAATGTCTTTAATATGTATGCAAACTGCAACAAAATTACAAATAAAATGTGTTTCTGAATGAAAATTTTGTTATAAAAAATGAATGAGGTCCATTATTCGCTTCTGTGCTATAAAATGGAAAAGGATAATGCGAAGGTTCTTCGGCTTTCAAATACTTTTAAACTGTTAGACAGCTGTGAAGCATCTTCCTTTAAGCTAGCATTCTGGACAGCTGTTATGTTAGAGAGTGCAAATCAATCCGATGAGATAATTTCAATTCTCGTGGATGGTACATAAATAATTTATATATCGTAGAAAGAATTTTGCGGTATAGTTGGGATGTTTATTTACTACAATGAGAAATCACAACGAATAATTTAAAAAAGATTACAAGCAATGAAAAATTCTTGAAATCATTATTCATCATGGAGTTCATTGATGAACGGAAAACAGTAAAAACCGGAAGACGATGAGGAATCACTCTGCAGATGTTGATTTAATGATGCGTTTCGAGTTTTCAATTGTGCTTTATATTCTGGCTAACAGCCAGAAATATACTACTTTATTTAGAAAGAAAAAAATTAAAATATTGATGTTAAATGAAATGGAATAAAATCAGTTAGAGGAAGATTCATCGATCACCTATAATTGATTGAAAAATCGATTAATTTAGTGAAATATGAAATTGTCTCACGCTAAGAATGATGGTCGTATTTATTGTCAAAAAAACATTATTGCATCAACAATGACGACTAGACGATAACAGAGAAAAAAGTGAAATAAATAGTGAAAAAAGAAACGTGCAGCTGAGGTCGGCTAGCTAATAGCAGCGATCCATCACGGTTTGAAGCACAACTAACAGGAATTCAAACCTATTCTATCTGTACACCTCAATGCTCCTCAATAAAAATGCTCCTCAATAAAAAAATAAAAAATAAATTCCGACTCCATAATGCTACACAAATAAAATCCTTCTTCGAAAAAAAATGTCAAATTATTATTTTTCATTAACGGCAAAAATTCATGAAAATAGACTAAGTAAGATCTAACAGTAACGTGCAGACAGCATTCAGTAATGTTAACGAAAGATATTTGCGGCCAACAATTTGAGTGCTCGTTGATCAATGATGGACGATTAATGCAGATACTCTTTTCCCCTTTACTCATAAATCAGTGGATATTATAGTTTACAGAATAATTCACTTTTATCAATGAACTATAGCCGCTTTTTATAATTTCGTCAAAGTTGTTTTAAAATTTTTTATAATTTGCTGGCCGTGCAAAAAATACAGTAGTTTTAATAATTCCTTAGTTCATCTAAGAGAGTGAAAAATTCGTTTAGCAATCTGTCTCATTTCTCTATAGTTAGCCTCTCTTATCTCTCTCATAGCTTATTTGCTTCAAATTCACTGTTTCCATTGTGGATGAACGTCACTCGCTAAATGTACTGTTTTTATGTTTATATGCCCACTCTTTCTCTATCTCCATCCCTCCTCCTCTCTCTATCTCACTCAACCAACGCTTCGGTGGTGATCACGTCATCACTCGTGAAATTTTCTTCAATGCTTACGTCTAACGTTGCAGAGGCGCTTCTGCTTGGCGGCGTCGTTGGGGGAGGGGTTCTTCAGCCGCAACCGTCCTTCATAGCCCACATTTCGAATCCTCCTCCCTCTCGTTTCTCTGCATGTCTGTTCCTCATTGTCATTCACACTCTCACCACTTGGATCTTTGTTCATTTTTTTCAGCGCAAGCTTGCACTCAGCGCTGGAAATAGACCCACCGTTCCCTCGAGTTATAAGCCCAGAGGCCTTTAGAATCCGCAACTGCCCAAATGATATTTGGGAGGAGGCTTATGAAGAGGAAGGAGATTTATTTCCTTTTCGAATTTCAGTTCGGACACGCATTGGAGGGCAAATGGGAGGTGGAAGGGTACGACCGAGAAAATTTGTAAAGTGTGTATTCGCCATGGTACTCTTCACCTACTGTCCTTGCTTTCGTGCTTCTCAAGTTAGCTGACATTCGTCGAACTCAGTGTCCATCACGCTAGAAAAAAGGCTCACTGCGTTCCAGTCCGAAGAGTAGGCCTGAACTCGAGATGGGGCTTATATTTGGGAGTGGGGCACATGGCATTCACAACTTCCTGAGACGGGCGCATATCCGAGGGCGCTTATTAACATAGAAATGCAGTCCCCTCTTCTCCCTAGTGAAGGTTTCAATGACTGTTATTTATGCACGCACACGCCCTCGTTCCTCAGCAGAAAATCTTGCATCAGTAAAATCTCTGCGTACTGTCTCTGTTCTCGTAGCAATTCAAAGAAACAAAATTTGTTTTGTTCATTGCCATGCAGGCCATCGTCGGCATTGTGCATTCGAATAATCGGAACCGCTCTTTATCAATGTAATCAACTTTGTAATAGTACTCATTGCAGTTGACTTACTGCTCAAACCTGAAAGCCCAACTTTATACTCAATGGTCGACTGGAGTCAGTAAGCCTTCTTTTGCAGATCATGGAGCCATTTCTGACAAACTCTTTGTGATCCTAGGATATCATTCATGTACCTTGATGCACTCCAGGAATATAGTTGTTTACAACTGATCAAATTAACGTTTCAAAGAATTTGTGAGTGCTGAACGAACCGATTGACGAGTGAGAAATGTTGAGCGTTTGTGTTGTGTTAGTGACATAAGGGCGAATGTAATCCGACTGCAGCTGCTTACGCCTCACATCGTTGCCAATGCCGACTCTCATTTCAAGCGGCTTTTTTCCATCAGCTTCACCTCACTCCACCACATGAAAACCAAATGATAAATAAAATAGATGAGGAAGAAAGTCCCTCAAACGAACTGCAACAAGATCGAATTTCTGCTTATCAGGTCATTTAATCAATTGCACAAATTATCAACAAATAACGAAACGTGCAATGATGCATTCATATTTTACCAAACTGACCGTTCTGTGAATCCTAATAAAGCTTAGAATTAAAGCGCTTTCAGGAATTCCCACCTGCAAAATGAATGAGGCGAGTTTATATATGTGCACAGCTACGAAGGTGCGTATCTGTTGACGAGGTAATTTGAACAAGGTGATCACCGAAATTGAAGTCGACGAAATTATGATGAATTCCCGTACTGCATTCATACCTTTACAACAGCCTCGGCAGTTATTCAAGGAGTTTAAAGAAGCTACAGATGCTGAAATATGCTCGAACTCTTGCATTCATTTTGCACTCGAGTGGGCCGCGTTCGAGTCGAAGAAACTATGCCGGAAATTTGCAAAGTGATCGTTATCGGTCATGAATGCATCGTTATTGATAGTGGCTAGGCGAATTTCTTTAAAAAAAAAAAACGACAAACCGTACTATATATCAGCACTTTTTCAAAAAGAACCAATTAATTTGAAAGAATTCTCATCAAAAACTGTGCTTTCACCTACATAAGTCAATTAACTGATACAAGAAATTCAGTTGCAAATGTTGTGGTATTTTCACTTATTTTTGCTGTTCATTATTGAAAATAGCAAGTCTGAAACTTGAAACGAAATCGGCGGTGAGAAATTCAAAAATTGCAGCAATAAAATGATATTGTTACAGGTTTTTCTAACATGCAAACAAAAACTTCCTGCGAGAGAAGCACTGACGCCAGCATACACGCAGACGTTGATAGGGTCATAGCAGCTGCTCATAAAAACGATTCAAGAAAGTGGATAAAAAGTTATTTGTGAGAGGAAGTAGTATCCCATTATTGAGTTCACTCTGACCTTAGAAGCGAAAATTGAACTCTATTTCAGTTTCCTACTTCTAACAAGTGGAAAAGATCAAAAATTTTTTCCCAACGATAGAAAATATTCTCACCATAAATGATGTACGGCAAACGATTGCATTCAATTAATTTGCATATATTAATTGAGCTATCGCCGTTCATTTCGCAGAGATTACTTCTCTCAAAAATTTTTTCCCTTATGCGGTTTGTGTCATGTTAGCTGAGAAGTTTGTTCAATTGACGAAAGAAATCGAATTTTTTTTTTTGCACATCATTTCTCACAAGTTTGAAGGCCACTAAGAAATGAATAGTTGGAGAAAGACTTATTTTTATACTTTATGGAAAAGCACAGTAGTTTCATAGTACTCGTATTGGATGAACAGAGAGGAATGCTCCTTTTTACACAAAATTCTGGCTTTGGATGCAGGATCTTCATTAAGAACTGTGTAAGTGGTCAGTGAAAACGCGTTAAAAATTCAGAGCAACTGAGTTAACTGCTATTGGGCTGGCATCTTATTAAATATGCAAATATATTCGTTGGTCAAGCGATTGAGTCAATGGTCAGTGGATGAAATTTTATTGAATTTGCAAAATCGGCTTGCATTATGTGCACACAGGCAAGTAGATAGGCACTTTTTTCACACGTTTATTTCATATTTTTCTATAAGGTTTCTTCATTGAAATCTCAAGATGAATCTCGCCACGGATAAACGTTTCTAAAGACGTCTCAAACATTTGAATACATAATTAAGCCGACGCGGATCGGTTATTATTCATAGTAATCATCAAAAATAACCTTTACCATTTACAGTTGAATGTTTTCATTTCTGAATTTTATGGGCATTTCGGCTCCTTCAATAGGTGATCACAGCTGGTATATAATGTGAAAATGTGTTACTTTATTTCAGAAAGAGTTTAGATAAGAAAAATGTCACAAACGTCACTCCTTTATGATTTCTTACGCATTGTTCAAGCGTCAATAACAAATTGATTCTATGAGAGATTATTAGCAATGAATTCGATGTGAAATTCGCAGTAATATGGAAAGTTGAGAATGTTCGCCTTCAACTTCAACTATGAGCAAATTCCTGAAAGCCCACCTAGTCTTTCCTGCCTTCACTCGAAGAACAACAGCTGGCAGCAACTGCTTAGAGAATATAAGGCAGAAAATCAATAAGAGGTTGATGAAATCAGCTAGGTACAGTAAGGAAGACCCTCTCTCATCTAGAAATTGTCAAGAAACTAAATCAAACATTTTCATATGCCTACCAGCGACATTTGAAAGCACCAACGCAAAGTTTCAGTGAATGGATGCACCGGAAACTCCTGATTCATTCGACTGCTGAAATTTGTGATAAAATCGCTATTCATTGACCCTGAGGCTCAAATCGCCGCTCAAATCTTTTCACACCCTTCGCAAACAAGCGGATGACTTACAAAAATTCACAAAATTTCAACTGATGTCATTTTTTACTATAAATCCAAGAGATATTTCAAAAGTACCATGAATATTCAAGAAAATTGTCAAGTGATATAAATTTCTTAAAGTTTTTAACGGAGAGGGTTTTCTGAAAAAAGGGGGAAGTAAGTTTATGGGAAAAAAGGGCAGCAATTC
The DNA here is from genome assembly GCA_037389465.1 of Baylisascaris procyonis. Taxonomy (NCBI): domain Eukaryota; kingdom Metazoa; phylum Nematoda; class Chromadorea; order Rhabditida; family Ascarididae; genus Baylisascaris; species Baylisascaris procyonis. Next base: position 1,473,083 of record JAZARR010000221.1, read on the forward strand.
CTCCCGAAATAGATTGGAGAGATTTATCTCAGAGAACGAAGTGATCCATCATAGAAAAATATGCCCATATTTTTGAAAGTATCTGTAGCGCATCTATACGCGCCGAAAAAAAGTTTTCGACATCGAATTCTCGTAAAACAACCTCTCCGCCTTTATCCAAATCTTCTTTGAAATTTTTTCATACCTTCAAATGATCAAATTCATCCCATTTGATTAATATCCTAACAATCGAATGCCTTGCAGGTCTTTTCACTACATTTCACATTTCTCATAAATTCATTTTTACAGCTTAATGCATTTTCAATTGGGCTGGAATGCAATCAATTAACACTACGAACCATGAGACGCTTAGTGTTGCAGTTTCATTGAAAGTTGCTCTTGGAAGCATCGTGTTATATCCATCGAATTTTGTAATCCCAGCTCCAGTGCTTTCCGAGAGTTTCATTGCAATGGAGAGGCAAGCAGACAGACAGAAACAAGATTCGATCCCAACAGCGTGCTTTGCAAGGGTGAGGGTAACATTAGCCACAAGCGCAGGCGCAAGAGAGAGATGGAGAGAGACCGCGCGCGCCTTCAGCGAGCGACGCGGCACTGGTCACTCAATAAATGTGAAAATATACAGTAAGAAAAGGAGCTTCGAACAACAGATTTCGACACATTCGAAAGAGCATTAAAAGCTCTATCAGAATCAAAAATAATCTCGGACAAAAACAAGAACTTTTCTATAAGATCGAATTTTTATATGACGTGCAATTGAGGAAAATTGCATGGTCATCGATAAATCAGGGCCTATAACTGTATAAAGGAACAAGATTTGGGAAGAGTGACTAGGTACATTCGAAAGAGCATTAAAAGCTCTATCAGAATCAAAAATAATCTCGGACAAAAACAAGAACTTTTCTATAAGATCGAATTTTTATATGACGTGCAATTGAGGAAAATTGCATGGTCATCGATAAATCATGGCCTATAACTGTATAAAGGAACAAGATTTGGGAAGAGTGACTAGGTACATTCGAAGGAGCATTAAAAGCTCTATCAGAATCAAAAATAACCTCGGACAAAAACAAGAACTTTTCTATAAGATCGATTTTTTATATGCAGTGCAACTGACATAAATTGCAGTGTTGCCTTATCCATTATCTCATGCGTTATAGTTGTGCATTTATGACATTGTTCTTAATGAAGAACTCAATTCATGACACATCTTGACGATTTAATAAATTGACGAAATCATTCATAAATTACATTTAACTCGTTGTGGCTCCTCATGAATGGATCTTTCATGCGATTGTTGCATGCACCAGTTAAGAATTCTTTAATTCGACAGTTATGGGCTCCCTCCGTTTCATTTTTTTCATATAGAGGCAAACTGATAATGGACATTAAGTTCGCTTGATGACAGAAAAGCCAACCGGCGCATTCAGCATACGGTTAAATGCATTGTCATATGTTGATTGCATACGACATAGGTAAACTGCACGTATGGCAAGTGATTCTTCTAGACATTATTCACCCATTCTAGATTAGTGGTTCGAAACGAGTGTTCTTGATAACCCCATCTTCTTCTCATCTCCTCCACATTCTGAAAATGGCTTTACAGCTATAGTTGTGCTCTTCAATGTAAGCAGTCGTTTCAGTGCTTACATTGAAGGTTCCCTGCCTTGTAACCACTTGTGGTGTGGTCCGCTGTCATGAAAATTTCAATTCTTCCAATTGGGAGTGTGTAGCTCTCGAATCGCTTTTCATTTCTCAATCCTGACGGGTCTATGTTGGAAAACAAGTGTTCTATGGAATCAGCGTATGGCAATGCAGTTAACCACATGCTGAATGCGTCGGTTGGCTTTTCTATCATCAAGCGAACTTACATATCAGTATGCACATATGGAAAGAAATGAAATGAAGGAAACCCATAACTGTCGAATTGAAGAGTTCATAATGGTGCATGCAACAGTCGCATGAAAGATCCATTCATGAGGAGCCACAACGAGTCTAATGTAATTTATGAATGATTTTGTCAATTCATTAAATCTTCAAGTTGTGTCATGAATTGAGTTCTTCATTAAGAACAATGTCATAAATGCACAACTATAACGCATGAGATAATGGATAAGGCAACACTGCAATTTATGTCAGTTGCACTGCATATAAAAAATCGATCTTATAGAAAAGTTCTTGTTTTTGTCCGAGATTATTTTTGATTCTAATAGAGCTTTTAATGCTCTTTCGAATGTGTCGAAATCTGTTGTTCGAAGCTCCTTTTCTTACTGTATATTTTCACATTTATTGCGACGATTTATTTCAGAGTGACCAGTGCCGCGTCGCTCGCTGAAGACGCGCGCGGTCTCTCTCCGTCTCTTTTTGGCTAAGTGCGCCGACCCCCTTTGCAAGTACGGAGGCAGCATTCAAGCTAATGAAACGGTCTTTCTTTAGTGCATGCACCGCTGCACACTATTTGAACTCGACAGATCCGATTCTTAGGTTTTATTGCGGATGAACGATTACCCAATTAGAAAGGTTGGTTTCTGAAACGAATCTGTCAGCGCACGAGAATCGGCAGACGAGTGGCGGATAAATGCAAAATCCATAAAAACTACAAAAGTCCTCCCTGGCTCAGAATTGTGCCTTTTCAAATGTATTGCTGCAGTTAGATCGATTGTTTTTAATGCCTTCGAATAATGAAATAACTAAATTCTGCTTACTTTTTATTTGAAGGAATGAGAATGGATCACAATGAGCACAAAAAATTTTAATGGAAATAATTAGAATGGTAGATGCAAAAATGAACGTTATGAACAGTGAGTAACTGACGGAAGTGCACCTTGCATCGATCGCTAATAAATGCAAACTACAATCCATGATAGATCATTGCATATCGCATCCGAATATTATAAACAAATATAACCCTCAAATTTGAGTAACTTTAATTGAATGAAGATAGGAGAATTGTTTATGAAAGCAAATGGCTCATATGTCATATCATTTTCTTTCGACGTTTAAGCCAAAAGGTTAACGGTGGTAAAGCGGCTATTATTATCGAGCCGTTAACAACAGTTGATTGCTAGCAACAGCGAATGACGTAACAGCTACACATCAATAACTTGCGTAGCTGTTGGCGGTTACGAGGCTGCATTATTTGCGGTTCGAACTCAGCTATGTGAAAAGTGCAACTTAAGAACTCCATGAAATCGCAACAAAATTATCAACGCTTCCCTTATCATTTGATCGATAAAAAAACTCGAAAAATAAATTTTTTTGCAAGGTAAATGTTGTTCGTTTAAAATATAAATGCGGTATTAACCATAGTTTGCTTTTATTGAACACCTGAAAATGGTTGACCTGGGGTGAGGAAGGACGGAAGTGTATATTATGCTGGACCCTCTGGAAGGCTTCTGAACTTTCTAATATTTGATCATGGTAAGCTTATTACATATACTCAGTTCTTCTCGGGAAATAGCTTTTAGCTGCACGTTTCGCTCTTCAAAACTTTCTGCAACAAGAGCCGCACGAAGAAATGACCGATCTGAGCAAAATGTTTTTTCGAGATTAGATTTCTTTAACCTCCTCCCCTCTTTTTGAATGTATGGTGAATACTCATTAGTGCCGTTTGCGATGTATACGATGTCGCTGAATCGGTCAAAGAGTATAAAAACCGTGACTGAATAATCATTTCTTTTAGTGCATCACATAATTCGCAAGAACTATAGAAAGGTGAGAGGAAATCAGAATTAATCCAAGGCGATTGCAAATTTGCGCTTTTGGCTGCTCGTTGGCGGATCTTTGTCATATATGGAAAAATTTTATTAAAGCATGGATAGTGCATATTTCGACCAGAACACTCAATAAAACTTGCGGCAAATTTTGCATTTTAGAGTGGACGGCGCAATGGCAGTCGGTGGCGGTAGAGATGACGATAGTGACAAATAGGTGGACACTCCGATAGCTCAGCTCTTTTAACACGTCCTTATTGAGCACAAAGACCGACGTGTCTTTTGATGTCAACGAATAAATTGTTGCTAAATGTTATTACTTGAGGATTTCTGCGATTAGCCAACGTACGAAACATGGGCATTTGTGCTGCGCTTTGTAAAACGACGCCACTATGGAGGAAAATGAATTTTCCATTTGGGAAACGCCGTTGCACAGCAATAAAAGCGAAGTTTGTAGACAAGATGAGTCGGTGGACACATGGCAAAAATGACGTCATGAAATACCCGTAATTCTTCTGCAGGAGGTTTCGAAAAAACACTATTCTTAACCCTTTGGACAAGCTATGAAAAAAATATGAAACTCACTTACATACGGCGAAAAATTTCTAAAGCTTATAAATATAAAAAGGACTGACTCTTCGTTGCAAGTTTTTTGCCGCATATTAGAGGGAAATTTCATGTATGTTTGGTGGTTCTTGAAAAAGTGATGACGGTTATTGAAAACTTCACCTAATCTGGTTCCTCTTTTACGGTGGTCTCCAGCAAAGCCGAATTCTAGTCTAGCAACTGAGAAACACTGCTTCTTTCCAGAATGGTAGTGGTTGTTCGCTCTAGCCACGTTCACGCTGTCTCGCTCGGTGAAAAAATATGTTGAAGATTGACTGTTGCTGAAAAAATTTCAACGTTAGCATTTACTGCTTATCGTAGAACGTTTCTTGAAAAAATCTATACTGTAGTGAGTGAAAGCTAACAGTCACTCATATTTTAACAGACTTGATTATTTTTCAGCATTACAAAAATGCAGAAAAAAGCAGGCTGAACTGAGTCCAAATTGCAGTATTAACCAAAAATGAATGCAAATGTTGTCACAGTAGTAGTATTCGTAGTGAATAGGATTCCTGTTTCACATTGATATGATATACACGCACTTCTGCACGCCGATTTAAGTAGTTTTGCAACCACTGATCACGAAATCCTCATTTTCATCACTGGCCAAATTTGCATACCGCTCCTGTGCGATTACTGCTTTGCTCCCTATCTCTGCCAACGTGGTTATGACAGTCTTGAAAACATAACAGGTGGTATCGAAAGACTCGAATGTTTTGTGCCTAGGCACCAGTGTATTCGAGAGAAAAGTTCGGTACTGAGAAGATAAATGGAAATTTGCAGCTTTAGGCTAAGTAAACTTAGTTTCTACGTGACTTTCTAGAGACCTTCAGGGCAGTAGCACAGTGAGTTTTCGAGCATTAATGATTTCGAGCAATATATGATATTTCACCGATACTACAGTGCAACAGTACAAGGCAAGAAGGCTTCGATCGTGGAACTCGGAAATATAGTTGGTTCAGATTCCAAAAGTCGAATTAGTGACCATGTTTTCAAAAGGATTAAGCTGCTAAAAAAGTTTGCGAAAGGTATAAATGTGAGAAAGAATCTAGATATTAGCCATATGCAAATTCAGAAGTTCCAGCTTTATCATGCTCTCTATGGAAATTTTGGCACATAATCCTATCGTTGTTGCAACTCGACCATTCTTTCCATCTAGAGATTTAAGCCACATCTTATGTGGTGCACATGATTGCCTCTAAACACAACTTCGATTCGATGCCTCCACTCACGAATACAGTCAGTTGTTTACTTGAATCTCACGGGTTAGCTTGAATCTAATATTGTTCTTGAATCTAACGTTTTTACTTATTACTCGAATCTAACGTTTGCTTGAATATTAACTTGAATCCCGAAGTACTTGAATGTAACATTGTTGACTAGCAGTGGCAGCGAAGCTAGGTGCTTCAGGTGTGGTAATGTTGACTGCAACGTGACAACAGATTTGAAGCTGAAGTGTATGTGCATACCGAATTGCTGCATTATCTCGTTGCAAGATGCACAAACGTGCATTCTTGCACAACTAAAACTCAGCCAATCAGCTGAGCTTGAAAAAGCCAGCGAAAGCAATAGCGGAAATTGCTTTTTTTTGTATTTGTGGATGCATTAATGTAAAGTGAAAGGCCAAGTTCTGATCAGGTGTGCAGCGCTCTAACGTTGGTGTGCTAACGTTTTCTTACAATACGCAACAGTGTTTGGTAAAGTTGAAACCGACAGATAGCAAAGAAGACGGCTGACTGATGTTGTTACAGCAATATCATCGCTGTCATATGGATCTTAGATATGCTAACAGACGAAAACAATAGTCTGGCTATAGAATGCCACTAGGACCGGTCCTTTTGGTTGGTGGCCAAGTTAAAGCTGTGATACAATAATGGCATTCAGAAATTGGTTTGTCTCCTCTCCAGTGATCGCATACATGTGCATTAGAACCAGCTGTCTTGGACAGTAGGAAAACAGTTCAGAAACAAATGGTAACTGCTGGGAAATTTTGGACTTCATAAGGTCCAGCTACGTTTAAATAACCCTAATACATATGTTTCAATACTGAGAACAAATAATATTGGATGTCATCAAGTTAAACGCACAATCAAGCAATTAAACGATGCAAAATTACAAACGCTAACCAAACGTGGATCGTGCAACCAACCGGTTGCACGAATGCCCATCAATAACTGCCTGTTGTCGATTAACATGAAGCTCTACTCGTCATCCTTTATCAAGCGGAAGGTAAAGGATTTATTGAGCAAATGAAAAGTGTTTTGCACATAATTTTTAGATATTATATGACGCCCTTGAATATGCAATATTTACTTGTGGTAAAAAGTTCTTAGCACGAGAACGTAATTTCTGAAAAATGCTCTAAAAAGCAGAAGCTCTCCTCCAACAGCATATTTATTACATATTTGATCAAGCTGAAGCTTCTCTGAAACTCACATTATGCTGCAGATCTTTTGCATGAAATTTGCTCACTATAGCTTATCTGATTTCTGAAATGAAGGTACTTAGCAGGTAAACACTCAAGATCTCTTGTCACATGTTCAATCGCACAAATAATCCTATCATGAAGAAATTTAAAGCTGCAAATTAAGAAAGAAAATGACAGAGGACACTCTAATTTCCATAAATCTTCCAGTTGAAATGTCGAAATATATCTACATTTTTAGACATCTATGCAAGTTTAAGAGTACCATGAGAATCGCAGCGATGTTTTCGCCGACATTTTTTGGCGGGTTCCTATGGTATGATGATCCTTCATGAAAATATCCCATTGCATCTTTAACTGCGTGACTTTTTTATGATGAGCTTGCCTTAAAAACATCGCACTATTGTTGAAGAAACATTAGAAAAACTTTCATTTTTCTTCGCCGTTCACATATGCATGAATCTGTTTGAAAGCATAAATGTAGGTCGAGGACATACATTGTAAAGGTACAGGGTATGTTTTGCACAGATGGAAGGCACACTGTAAAAATATTCATGTGAAAGGTGCACACTGTATGGATACAGGATGCACATTGTGCAGGTGGAAAGCTTAGACTGTACAGGTATTGGAGTTTGTTAAAACTGTACAGTTGGGTTTGTAACAGAAATCGAGGGTTTAACTGTACAGGTGAAGAGCATACATTGTATCGATCATAATGAAAGAGGGCTGTACGACGCAAGGTGACATATCTGTAGATGCATCATTTCCTGTGTATATGTGGATGGCGGAAAATGAAAAAACCTCAGTAGTAAAAAGGAGAATTAGTGGCATTGCAGTCTTCATCACCGTTATTTGCCACATCTCATCACCACTTAATTTATGGCCCGACTCTCTCATACAACGTTGCATATTTGCACAACGGCAAGCAAAAGGGCAATTTTCAAAAATTAAAGACCACAAAATGAGCGATTTTTGCGGTCATCCACATAGCATCATATATCAACCGATATGTCAACAAGTCTTCAGAAGCTCTCCGCACTTTTTGACGTAAAGACTAACAATAATTTTTTTGTTACCAAATTGCATTTATTAAAAAAGACGTTCTGATAAACCATCTTTCATGATAGAAACACTTTTTTGACTTTGTTGCACTTTTGACTTTGATACATATTCGACGTTGTAACAAAATCGACATAGGACTTAGGAGCATAACTATAATACATATGAATGCACTTCTGTTTTATTATCCTCTCATGGACCACCTTCAGTGCGCCTAGTCCTCAACCGTTTGGGTGCTATGGGCTCAACAAACGCAACGGAATCTACGAGTACGCTGAATGTATTTGATTGCCAGGGAAGACTGTAACTTTCGGAAGCTATTCATAAATTCCTTAACCATATAAAAATGCAGTTTTTGAATGTAGACATTTGAAAAAAAAGTTTTTTCTATTAGGTGCATAATGATATCCTCGGAATAAACTGTAGGCCTTGTGCTGATGACGACAATATTAGAGCAGGAATGATCTTTTATTCAACATTTCGGCTTAGTGGCGACCATTAGGAAAAACACATCATACGATGAATAAAATTTAGACGCAATGAGGAACTTCAGTGAAACGATTTTAAAGGGATAATTATAGAAAAAAGTCAAAAAGCTATTTCAGTGGCATGGTACGCTATGCCTGACGATGGCACTAAGCTGAAAATTTGCATAAAAATTATTCCTTCGTTGATGTATCATCACCAACACAATACCTAAGACTTAATGCAGTTAAATAAACAAAAGCGCTAAATATATCTTTTGCAACCTCTCCAATCAGAGTGAATTTCACTAGTTTCCAACAAATTCCATTCATTAGATACACGAATTTCATAAATCTTGCGAATGCAAATTTGTAAAAATACACAAAATTGGATTGCAATATTGGAAAGACAGATCAGTTGTCAATACAACCACAGAAACACTTCATCAAACGGTTAAATGGAACGTACTATAATATTCCTTTTTTTGCAAATCAAAGCTTATCACTCACATCTAAGATGTGTTTTTCATTAGATGTCATTTGATACAATCAATTTATGACTTACGTACAATTTTGACATAAAATAGAACCTTTCAACGCCAGTGTAATTCGTGATAGCAGCTTCCTCCACTGCTTACACCTATGATTCATGTCTAGGCTATAGTCTCACATGACGGATTGGAAGAATGTGGTGAAGGACAATTAATAGGGATGGTGGAGAGGCAGGAAGGGAGAGGGACAGAAACTTCTTGTGGCCGTAGTCGGCATTGTAGCCATCGAAAAAGCAGCAGTGCAGATTGCTCATAGGAGAGCGTCCTCTTCGTTTGCCGCTGCAGAATCGACTCGATCCACCGGAGTGTCCGAAGCGGGACCTACCTCTGCAGTGACACTCACCGAGGCCGAAGAAGGAAGTGCAGGTGGCGAATAAGCGTTCTTCTTTTGCAAAATCTAAAAATTTTCCTGTTGAGGATACCACCAAGAACGAAATCCGCTTGTGAAATATAACCGTTGCTATCCCATACATTCTTCACAACCTTTTTAAACGGTAAAAAGTGTAAGAAAACCTTCCCTCATCTTTCGCATCTTACCGCCTCTAACAATTTCACTCGATATAGTGCAATGACAATTAGTTGCGATAATTCTTTCCTTAAATCCGCGTTTTTTGCCTTTCTTGTTTTGAATGGTTGCCTCTATGATCCATTAAAAATCGCCACAAATATTTATCAATCACATCAAAATAGTTCCTAGTGGATTTTTCCAATAGGTCTATGATTGTAAAACGTATTTTTATCGGTCAGTTAGAGCGCAACTGAAAACGACGTTTTAGCTGGCCAACCGTTCTGAAAGAATAAAAATTATGGACACACTGGTTATGTGGAAATCAGGTAAACGCCACTATGCACCGTAGTGATTTTCTCATCGAAACTTACGCAGCCTTGACTTGTACAGCTTTTGACCTTTTCATTGCATTTCTTCGCCGTTTGATTGGTCGCTTCTTGTTTTCGACGACTGCCTGCTATTTAATTGCACCATTTTCTCCACTTTATACTTCATCACCCCCTTCTCCAACTCTCAGTAAGTTTTTTCAGCATATTATGCTTATGGCTTATACATGTTCGTATGAGTATTACATGTTTCGGAGTAGAATATGCACTGAATCGATGCAGATTGCAGATAGACAACAATCATTCATTTCCACTCTTTTTCACATATTGAAATATTGGTGATATGCCTTGTGAGAGTTTAGATGTGACGTTTTGAAAGTTGAAAGTATGGTTCTGGTAAAATTCAATAAACGGAAGCGGGCTTGAACACTGCACAATTCAGCCAAATTTTCTTGCCAATAAAACTTTCCCTTTTTATGCTTCGCTATAAATTTTTATAAAAGTGCATTATGAGGACATGTTTTTGCATGTGTACGCGCATGAGTAACTATCATCCCCGATCGAGTACCGAGAATTGTTAATGTGATAATGAAATTAAATGTACAAAGATCATTCATTGGCTTGCCTGCACAGTTTTGATTTAATTCATCAGTTCTAAACGACTGATTAATACTTAAGACGCTATCAGATCTAGAAATTAATTCTTTGCTGCTAGAAGATGGGTGCGACAGGAAACGTTGGGTGGCTCGATTTGGAACTGCATTAGAAAACTTAGGAGACAGTTATTCTTACACTTGAATTTATGAACCTTTGCTAATAACTTCGAATAAGAATCGAAATTAAGCTCTTTTATTTAAGATGTGTACTGTAAGAATATAAAGCTCTTGCTATTTTGGAGAATCAGGTCAATAAGAGAAATTCTTCGAAAATTTCTTCAAATAAATTTTCAGAGCGAATAGTATTAAAAGATAACAAAAATATTTACTGTTTTATCAGAATCTGCCGTCCTCTCGCCACCGTTCTCAACAGAACTTGGTTCGCGTTTTTCAATTATCGATATACTATATAGACGACTCCTAAATGAGAGTATCACTGAAGTGTTTGCGACAGCAAATTGTAAAATACATCAATCCATACTTCGGAATAAGAAATTACCAACTGTATGAAAAGATGAAGCTTCATTATCAACAATCCATCAATGTGGTTCAACCGACATGAAAAAATGAAACGTAGAGATAGAGATAACTTCAAACACTTCTCTAAACTTCTTTTCATGCATTTTTCCGAATCCATTTCGTGAAAACGCACCATGGCGACGTTTGTATATGTCCGTCTGTTCGCCTATATCTGTCTGTCTGTTTCCTCACCTGTCCGTTTGTTTTATCTCCGAAACAAATGAATCGAGAATTATGAAGTTTTGTGATCATGTTTAACGCACAGCTTATGCGGCATAAACACACTCAAGTTCAGCATCTCCTCTATTAATGTTTAATTTCGAGCCAACAAATTCAGGAATCACTGGCAATGATAAAGCACGAAAAATCTGCATATATTTTGCACCGATTGATTCTCCATTTCAAATTGGTCAAGTGAAGAAAACGAGCTTTTATTGTAGTGTCAGTTGAAATTTTGCACATTTTATATTTAATGCTGATTTGTGGGACTGATTAGCCAATGAGACGTGATTTTTGTGGCTAAGCAGGACACCAGCTAAAGCGCAGATCGTGCCAATCGTGCCAACTGAAGCATGCTTTTTCCACTCGATTTTTCGGCAAAAAGCAGCATATTTTTCTTCAATAATACCAATCGATTCAAAATTTATATGGTTGGGGCAATTTCATATGGATGCATCATGAGCGACGCCTTCCAAAGAAAACCTCATTGCTATTAGGCAAGACTTCAACATATCTGAAATGTTATACTTCTGAAGTGGCCGAGTAATAATTTTAAGATCAGGAGGTTTAGTAGTATGTCGTGTATGATAAGATGGAAATTTCAGTTGCCTGTACGATGAAAAATATGTAAGCTTTCGTATGATGAGGCACTTTTACGCAATGATGCAAGGAATTTACTCTTGCAGGCAAAACCATTTGTAAAATGTTGAATGAAGGAGCTTATGACCAGGTAGCGAGCAAATCAAAAATGCGAAGCGATATGACTTCATATCAAACGTATAAGGCTACGATATCTGTGCGTGAGATCCTTGATAAAAAAAGGAAGATGTGCCATGCGGGAAGAGGCATGAGATCACTATCTGTGCTAAAAGTTTTAAGGCGAGATGTTAAGAGTAAATAATCTCACGTTATATATTACAAAGCTTCGAGTCCTACTATTTAAAAATGAATTTCAGGTCTGCCTAAACGATATCCTCATTGGGTCAACTTCGAACTAAATCGAAGCCATTTCTTTCATCAACGCCACACGGCTTTCTCGCACCTTCTTTAAGCAAGATGTGTTGCTTGTTCCCCTACTTTGGTCAATATGCATATAGCAGCCCGCCTTATAATTTCCGTCTGCTACACTATAACAGCTATCGGGGTAATGTTATAGGAAGATCGATGGCGCTCAGGAGTTTTTCGTTGAAGATCCCAAGGGTCTCTACTCCAATCTCCAAGCTGTGGTGCTGCTCCCCATTTGAGCATGTAGTCGCTCATCATCCCCAATTGGAAAAAGACCTTCAACCAACAACTGTTTATAAGGTAGATGATAAATTTCAACAATTAAGCAACAATTCTTTCTCATTAACTATGTTCTCTCTTCGCATCTTCATGAATTATAGGGCATTTATATACTTATGGTTTATACATCTAGTTCTGAGTTCATAAGAGTTAAGATGCTGACCGCATATACTTTATACGTGTAGATCTACCAATAATTTAAACTGATAAAATGAATAGAATAAAGTAATATATGAACATATCGAGTTCCTGCTCTTCTGATAGTAAGAAGTTGGTATGGCTAGGTTAAAATATTAATTACTGTTGAAATAATGAGTGCAATGTTCTAAAATACTAATAAAATTCGATTGTCAGAAACAAAAAATGTAGATGCAACGCTATCTACCTGAGTAAGACAGCAAGGATAATACGCGTGAATGTGTTTCAATATGACAGTCACATATTTGAAGCGTGTCTAAAAAATAAGTGAATGAAGAAAATCGCTTACCTGACGGCACGGATATGATATGCCGCATCATCGCTAAGACTTTTAACACGGCGTTTATTGTTAAGAACGAATTGCTCATGTGCCATTTTGATACCACGATTCATTATCGTAAAGATTGCCGGATAGGCGGAACAACTCACATAGGGAAGCAAATGTATAAAATATGAAGCAATTACAACTACAAGCACAATTATGTTAAATATAACACATTATTTTGCGCATTATGTGTTACACAAAATGACGCATATGCACTGCAAAAAATATTCTATTAATGTGTTGCTATTGTTTTGAGGAAGTTATCTTTTGAGAGCACAAATATACGATGTGCGCTTTTATTTCTTACAGTATTTGCCGATTATTTCCATCATTCCCCCTCCCACTAAAAAAAGCATGAGTTATGCCACAATAAAAGACGTTAAATACTTAGAAGTACTTGGTGTCAGAGAGAGGATGTCTCATGCATCTTAACTCTCTCTCTACCTCTGCCCACTTCTGTGTGTTTTTACAGAACGTGATCATCGCTCTTTGCGTCTTTAGTTTGTGAGTACGTGCGAGCATGCATCTCTCTTCAAGTCACGTACCACTAACGACGCATTGCTGAAATATGCTGGCAAAATCAGATTCACATCTCATAATTCACATTCATTCATTTATTCCCGGATGAGCGTTGAAAGAATGAATTCTCCACGTTCTTGCATGACTAGTCATGTTTTTTACATTTTACCTTAAGCCATTTATAGACTTCATTTTTCCACTCGTCCCGGAAAAATCAAAACACACAGTCAGAGACCGTTACTCGATTCGATAAGTACGGAGATAGATCTTCAGGAAAAGCATTGCCAATAATAAATGTGGAAGAGCACTTACCAGTGCGACTCATTCCATGAATGAATTTGTGTGCAAATATACTTAACCAATAAGGAGACCAGCAGGATACATATACTACAGTGAGAACAAGTACTGTAGCAATCACTTTACGCATTGCAGCGTCGTTTGAGCTGCAAATTTTATAGTGCATAGCGGCTTATACAGAAACAGATTTTTCACTTTTTATTGTCACAACATCGGCGGTAATCGGCTGGAATAGTGATGCTTCAACAGCTCGCCAAGGCCGGACAGTCCGAGACCTACGAACTCAGTGAGGGCAGGCGTGGGATTAAACGACGAGCTTAGACAGCGATACCCTTTTACTGGGTGCCCCTAAAGATTAAGGGTTTTCTGGCGGAAGTTGCTCCCCGATCCACCATCGGTCCAATGTGCACTGCCGATCTTAAATCCGGCTTCAAAATGGGAAAGTCTTGGCCTTTAACCCTTGACTATATGGTGGTACATTTACAACAGTCAGTCAAATTATTACCGTAATGTTTATGATGCCAACAGCAACAATGAAGAGATCATCGCAGTTGATGGTTTCAGATATCTCCAAGAAACACTCGGCATTTAAGACTATAATAAATCAAAACCTAATATCCTTAGCCCCACGCGAATTTCATTCAGCATGCCCACTGAGTAATTTCGTCATTAGTAGCTTAGGTTTTATTTAAGTGAAACATGTTTCATAATAAAGTACAGCGAAAACCACATTTCTTTGGAAAGACCTCTAGAATTGTAAATTTTGTAAGACCTCAACTTTTTTGCTTAGATTTTATGGGGAACTTCTATGCTACAACAACAGTAGGCGATATTTAATAAGTACAAAAATATGGTTTCGTAACTGAAAACGATGGCAACTGAATCGTTATTTTTTCTCTCAAAAGCTTACAGAAGAATTCGAAGAAAAGAATTACTCGACACTACCAACCACCAATGCTTTGAATTTCATTTTCTTGGCAATAAACGGCTCTCACCGAACTTCCTGAACTGCCCAACTTCCTGCTGAGTGGGTCAGAAATCTGTTTTGTTTCAAAACTAGCCATTTCAGGCTAATTTTCGCGAATCATTTCTAGTAAACTGATGTTCACATTTTTTCTGATGCCTTGTTGGTTGAGGATAAAATAAAAAATTGCGGCACTTTCGTTTACATTAGAAGTTACATATCAAACAATTGCTCCGATTGATATTCTGAGTTCGAATTTTACGACGAATTAACGAAATCCTTTCATAGGAAGCAAATCATTTCATAATGTGACATCACAAATAAAAGCAAATAAAGACCTGCTTGAAACAAGCGAATTTTCGGCTCGTTTCTTCAGAAAGAACGGCACTGAAACATACCAATAAAGCATACCACCAAGTGGAATAGCGTAGCTTGCAATACATGAGGTTATACCGAAGGCGAGTTCGATCCCTATAAAAATTCAATACTTGTCCTCCACAAGAAATACATGTGAAAGAATCGAGACACGAGGCTCAATCATTCGCAAACAAACGCAATATGATTTCACACTTCGTGAGCAATATAATTAAAACGATATTTCAAATAAGGTATAGAAGCCCAAAAGGGCTGTAAATAGAAGGTGTCTAGTTGAATCTACTGAAATTTTGCAGGAATCCACCTTACTTTTTTCGGACGGAGCTTATTGATCTTCTCTCGCTCAATATTTAACTTAAATTCGCTGACCGGTGAATTTTTCATTGGTGTGTCTCTATGTAGCAGCAGTCCCAATTCTTTCAGTAAGATGGAGCAAAATTGTAAGCAGCATAGTAGTCGCGTTGTTCAGTGGTTTGACTTGCCTCACTTCGAATCCGTCATAAGTATGTATTACACTCCAGGGAGTCTAACTTTATCTTATACCCCTCTCAGCGGCAATTCTTCGATCCTGACTGATTGAAGTTCGGTGAAAATCTGTGTTACGGAAGCCATGTTAAGAAATGCAGACCTCTGTATGAAAAGATCCCGGATTAATTAAGGCATCTCATTCTTCCTGAAGTATCGCTGAGTCTTCTGGAATGCATCACTAGTTTCGATTGCTGCGAACACCGTTTCAGTGGATCACCTCAGGTATATACATGAGAAATATGGGTGATATGAATTACCTGAGGGTGGCATGAAGCTGCACTTCCGCATGACGTTAACGGTTTTCGTCGTTGTGTTCATATGAAAATAGAGCGACGATACTTGACTGTATGCGAAGACTGGCCATAACATAACCATAACGAGTACCATGGAAGCAGTCACCTGAGCTACAGCTAGCTGTAAATGGATATCAATTAGCAAATGCTCTCTGCATTCGTCGGCAGCAAAAATCGCATCATGTGATGACCGCAGATGCATCCACTGCTTTCAAAAAAAGTTTGATGAAAGCTTCAACATTGTGCAACAATATTTTTTGTGGAGATTTCCATAAAATTTTCTGAAAGCCCATAGCAATCACCTCTGAAAAGTTTCATAAACCTTTCAAGAGTTCACCTCAATATCTCAAGAGTTTACCTCGGAATAAAACGATATGGGAATGCGTGTCAAAACAAATGAAGCAAAGAACGAATTACTATCATAATAAAGCAGCGTCACTTAATAAGTGTAAAATTAAAGCTCAAATCCCCTGAGACGAGTAAATGAATCATTGGTGGATGATTTTCGATCGCACGTGTACTGAATAATAAAAGCAACAACCTTCTACAGAACAATTATTGCGTCATGGTCGTAAACGATCAAAGGTAATTTCATTAACTCGAAGACATACTAACCAATTTCCACCTAATAATTCAACCGCTGTTTTTTCTATACACAGCGATTTGTTGGGGTTGAGCTTTTACATACAGTTTTCGGGGATGAAATTTCGAAATATAGGCGTTAAGAAGCGTATGAAAGGCTTTTGCCCTTCCTTTTGCAAATAACAGCTTGAAGCAGATAAGTCGTCGAAAACAATATGAGTATCATTGGATAGTATGGTAATGACAATTTTGGCGAAATTAGAACGTACCACACTATATAGTGTTGGTAATATTTGAAAGCAAAGGATGCTTATGCAATGAGATACCTTTAAACTAGCTGCCACTTTGCGCTTCTTTGGTCCAAGGCATACGGTCATGTAGCATGTTCGGCTCATAAGAACAACAACCACTGGTGCAACAAATTTGTTCATTGCTTCGAAGACTAGATAGGCGACACATGCGAATGTACTAAACTTCCACGTTCCGAGTACGATTTCTGATATAAGAAATACCATACCTGCAAAATGGATATATTTCGAAGTGGTCCTTCCACTTTTCTTATTGAAAATATATGATATAAAATCTGATGCCATGCCATATTTCACACTAGTCCATCAACTTCAAAAAGCGCTATAGACATTTAAAGTGCCAAAAATTTGCATACGCTTCGCACTGATTGAATTCTCACCTTACACAGGTTCGCTCATGGCAAAATGAATTCTTGTATAGAAGGTTCATAGAAGTGTTTAGTAACTTTGAAATATTAAGGCAATATTTTATCTTTTGTTGATAACTAATGAAAATAGTTGACCAAATGAGCAAGATGAAAGTGCAAATATCATGCGAGACTTTTTAGAACGTTTTTCCATTTGATTATATAATGAAAATTGGTAAAGATTCGTTACATCATTGCTCATTGCAAATCACTTCACCATTAACAGCGAACAACAACCGATGAATACTTAAGCATTCTGAAAGATGGTTAGAAGGTGATATGCATCTTAAAATCACCTTAAACAAGTGGTTATGAACGAGTCGTTTTGTCATTATGAATGAATGTTTTCTCATTCAGCAGAGCTTCTAACCCTCCGATCTGTAGGACATTCATTTTGAGTTTCAAGTGCAGGAATTACTACAGAGATAGGAAGTGACTAATACAAGTAGCTGTGTGATTCTTGATAAGGACATATCTAAACAAGTATTGCTTTGCGTGAATCAAATGCGGCCATATGATACAACTTTCAAGACTACCACTGAGCACTCAAAAATTTTGGATCAACTTTATTTCATACTATATAGAAAATCTGAAAGCTTATCAACTATTTTCGTCTATAGTTCCTTTCGTCTTCCTTAAAGTATAAAGAGTCTGCTAAGAGCGTAGAATTTCAATATACAGATGACAGAAATGAAAACTTGCATATAGCAGAGATGAAAAATTGCATAGAGAAAGAGCGGAAGGGAATTAGAGCTCAATTTTTTCCTTTTATTTTTCAGAAAATAGTGGATAAAGTAAATTTCTTTCGGTAAAACTTATGACCGTGCTGGAGTTGCACTGCATTATACTGAAAAAAGATGTTATTAGCAATAAGAAAACGAACAAACCAGTCATAATCATAAGATCGGTGATGCATAACGTCATAATATAAAATAAAATACTCCTTGGTACTTTCACATTAGCTGAGCAGAGCAGTGGTGCAACCATATAGAGCACCCAAAAGTTAACTGCGAATCCCACCGCATTAACTCCAATATATGCAAACGCCACATACCGTCTGTAGCCCTATAAACTTTTTTGACTGCTTACGCACTTCTCATTATTCGCATCTCTAGTATTTGCATCAGGAAAGCACATTATTGGTAGCGGTCGATCATTCATAACTGTGTTTGAAGATGGCGGAAAATTTGTTCATCTGCTATATCCAGGCAGAAATCTCGCCCGCCCCATCGAGAACTAATCTCAATCTTGTAGAGTTATACATTTGATAAGTGCTCTCCACCAGTTCAAATGAACAATTTTCTTGGAAAGTCTCGAGTTTTGCAATTTCTTCTCGAATCTATGCAGTGATTTGAACTAGAGATCTTTTGAAAGAAAGGTCAGTGAAATGAAAAAAGTACCGTCTGTCGCGAAGATACGCGAGTGAGTTAGTGGGCTGCTGCACACAGTAAATCAAACTGTGTCTCAACGCAGTAACTCAAAGAACGATCTAAGTTGACCTCTGGCTGTAGCGACTATATCGTCTTCTAATGCGGCGTTGCGGTCGTGTGTAAGCGCGTGTGAGTGTAGCGGGTTCGCGTTAATTGTCAGCACTTTCTCTTTTATCGTTTTTTTTTCTGAATTTAAACTTGATTCTCATGGTTACTTGTTGATTGCCTCAAAGATTTGCGATCTCGTCACTAGTTTTGACGTTTTTGCTTTCGCCTTGGCATTGCTTTCGCCTTCATACCTCTTTCGTTAGCTCATCACCAAAAATCACCGCATTTGGCTCAGATCACGTTTTATGATGGGTTTGTATTCGTCTTTCGATTATATCGCGTTTTTACGTTGTTTCTTAAGTATAGCAAGGTTTAATTACCCAAGTTTGAGGTGTCGGGCGATTCGCAGAGGGGAAAGGTTTCCCCCGAGCCTTGTGAACAAACTTGGGACGGGCCAACCAGGAGGTTGGTAGAGACAAGCGCCAAAAAGACGGAAAGGGCGCAAGCGGACGAGCCCTCGTCAAACCAAGCCAGTTTCTTTGTTGAAACCAATTATAGTTCGTTCGCTGTTGAAGTTTTCGAGTAGCTAAGAGCCCGGCAGAGAAGCCCGCAAGCCCGAAGGAAGAACCACAGCGCGGGAGAAACGAATTGCGGTGAACAGAGTCAACCGCACGAGTTAGGCGGTGGTACATTGATACATTGATAACCAGGTGTCGGCACGAAAGCAATCGCCCGACACCTCGTTTCTCTTGTGGTTTGTATCGCGCTTCATCGTATCGGGCCCTGAGACAGCTGACAATAGGTGCCACAATCTAAAGCTGCATTATCCCGCTCATACGGTGCATTATCCCGCTCAAGTTGCCCAACCTGCCTCGAATCAAAGTTTTTGCCTTCGATTGTCCTTGTCTCGTTTATTGTTTTTATATTGTCGATTTTGTGACAGGCCTATGCAGCTTGTTGGTTTTACTCCACGTGCATCGTGACCTTAACTCTGTTGATCTCTTTTCTAATAAACCGTCGATCTCTTCGTTTTCTTTTCTGTCGTCTATATACGACCGTCAACTTCGTTTTGTTCACGATACCATTATTATAAAC
Source organism: Baylisascaris procyonis (assembly GCA_037389465.1). Taxonomy (NCBI): domain Eukaryota; kingdom Metazoa; phylum Nematoda; class Chromadorea; order Rhabditida; family Ascarididae; genus Baylisascaris; species Baylisascaris procyonis. The sequence continues at coordinate 1,492,779 of JAZARR010000221.1, forward strand.
TTCTAGAATTCTTTGTTCTTTAAAAATTCATTCGTATATATTTCAAACTTCCTCTTTATGTAATGCCCTTTTTGTTCATGAACTGGAGATAGACGTATACAGACACAGCAAGAATAAAATTCTATTTTTAGAAAAAAATCGCAAACCATTTATGAAAAAATATCTCACTTCACACCAATATTCTCTAAAAATTCTTCACTGAATTATTAAAAGTATGAATCGTCGAAACTGTTAATTGCCATGCCATGCAACTAACGAAAGTTATTTGTGCCCACAGAGTAATAATCTTTCAACTGATTGACAAAGTCGCCTAATAAAATCAAAAGTTTACTGCGGTATAAAGCTAAGTAGATGTTACCTGGATGTGGAATCGGATGCATCTAGACTGCCTATAGCTAGATGGAACATCTTTATGAGTATCATTAGTAGACATCTGCCTCCATTATGGCTATATTTATTTTATTATTATAGGTTCCCTCACTTTCACCAATCCTTAATGTCTGTTGCACGCTCAAATTATTGTCGAAAAAGCAAGACTCATCCACTGCTACATAATGGCCCATTAAACATTAAAAAGACGCATTGTTAATGCATCAAAGAGAACCTTTCGCACATGTCCTTATTAAGCACTTCTCGATACTTTCATCTCGAAATTGTACTGCAGCTTCGTTCTGGCTATGGATGTACACATGCTTACGTGTGCGAACTGGAAAGGGGAGTAGGGGCGGGGGGGGGGGAGTCGGCGGGCTGTGTCTGTTATTTCAGCCCGGAAGTCATTAAGATTAGAGTTACGAAGTTTAGTAAACATTATGAACGTCTAGAAAACCCCTGTACTAGCATTGGCTTTGATGCTTCGAAAGTCGTCATAGATAATTAAAGGAGAAGAAAAATTGCGCATATTTCAAACTAACAGGATTTCTATTTCCAATAAGTCGAACCATGAAACAAAACCTATGTTAGCGATGGAATCAATTTAAGAAACTGAAGTGTTGTTTTTGTGTATTTTATTTTTTGTTGCTGAGTTATGAAATAGGTAGGCCATTCGAGCGCAAAGCAAAAAGTGCATATCGTGCCAACTTGCGTATCGTAACCAACAACTCTTTTATTGCACGTTTCCGCACTTGTTTAGTATTGCTTTGAGGCAGTCGTCCAAAATGAATCGCCAATTTTTGAACACAGAGTTGTGGCAAGTGGAAAACATACCTTAGAAAGTTGACATGATGAACGCATTTTCATTCTTTGCTGCTCTGATGAAGGGTTCCCAGTATTCAAAAATTAGGAAAAAGTTGAATGAGTAAGGTTGTTAAGACATCACCCGAGTGTAGAAAGGCGAAATCAAAAAATTCCTTGTCGCATTCGACTGATTTCATAACAGATTTCACTTGCAAGCTCCTTGCGCTTACGAAATTTGGTAAGCATAATGAACGCCATTGAAACCCCTATAGTAGCAATCACTTTGATACTTCGAAAGGCGTCACGGATAACTGAAGGCGAAAAAAATTACGCATATTTCATACTGATGGGATTTCTATTTCGAATAAATCAAGACCGAAAGTTTTTGGCATCGAAAATTCATGAAAATTGCAACGAAGTTGAGAATAAGGCATTGTCGTACGGCTATGATTTCACTCAAGAAAGTTGGCATCCTTAGTTTTTATAGTTTATTAGTTGAAAATGCTAAAAATACGAGCGAATGTAGGTTACAATCTACTAAAGCAACATGTAGGGCGGCCAAGACTACAGACTTGCAACTACAAAGCAAACAGACATATTACATGCATTTGCAAAAAATGCCTTCATCAGATGGGTTTTGCAAGAGTTGCAAAATTGTGCACAAAAATAACTACTTTTCGTTGGCACTCGCCTCGTTTTTGCCCCTCCTTCCCTCCATTGTCTTTTGTGATATATGCACTTCGTAAAATGACTTTGCACTTTATGAAATAACAATGCATTTGCTTAAGTTATCCAGAAAAAGAACCATCAATCAACATCTGCACTCTCATTATTATGCAAACTGCAGATAGTATGCAAGTATGTGATGTGGCCATCGCAACTCCATAATTTCAGTATGTCCCATAAACAAACATAAATATATCCCCACCACGAGGGTTTTGCTCAAAAAATGTTCTTTCCATCAATTGAGAGCACAAGAAACAAAAAAGGAAAGTAATTCTTTATGCTACGATTCGAAGAGACGCCGAAAATGAGTCACAGCATGACTTAAATAGTTTGACAAATGTTTCACTGCGTAACTATCACAAAAGATAAAGGATGGCGTGGTGCGGAAGACAAAAACTATGTAGGCATGAACAATGAGAGAAAGCAAAACGTTTGCAAAGTTGTAATTCGGGACGTTGAGAGGAAAGAAAAAGCGAGCAAATAAATAAAAAGTAAATAGAAAGCTATGCCTTTTTCGCTCTTCAAAGGCTTTGCCTTCTGGAGGTTCCCCGCTTCAATCGAGTTCTCTTACTTGCCTTTCTGCTGAAATTAAGATCAGAATATTTGCTCTAACCTAAAACTTTACTGCTTGGCTGCTAACCTTTGGCAGTTAGTTGCAGTTTGTATGAACATTCGAAAATGAAGTTCTTGGAAGATTTCATTCTTTGATTTGGAGTGAAGAAAATCGTTGATGAGAAATTCGAAAGAGATTTTCTGAAAAGTTGCTAAAATACTACCTGAAATAGAACTTGGTACTCGAGGTGTTCGTAGTCTTCGAGTTCTTTCTCGAAATCCATCATTACCCCTGTCATTCCCGCCAACGTCCACAGTGCACCTCGGACTGAATAGACACCTAAAAGCAAATGCACAGTGAGAATTTTGCACCAAATGGAATGTAGGAACTCTAATGAGTTCAAGTAAAAAGCTATCAACAGTCGTTATGTGCTAAAAGGTTACATAATAGATTACTGTCGCGTTGATTTCCCAAAGTAACAATAAATATTTGCAAACAAGTATGAAGTCACTGAATTCGTTAAGCTGGAAAAAGAGGTATTGGAAAGTGGAGAAGATCAGTGCGCATAGAAATATAGAATTAGTTAGCGACAGAGAGTAGTAGGCAATGCTATCTCTTTAGCATCGCAAGTTTTCCATCTTGCTCATATTTAACTAAGCCGTTGATGATTTAACTAACCTGTTAAGTGCACTGTTGATTATTTGAACGAACGAACGAACGAACGAACGAACGGCTTTATTGAGAAATAAAGAGACATACATAGTATGTAAAGAGTTGCATTGACGATAATGACAAAGGCTTCTGAGCAAATGAAAACACCGATCACAAAAGAAAGTTGAGACAAGAGGAAGATCAGAAGTGAACATATTCAAGCAGCGTCACTGAAGTAACACTGGCAACATGGCCAAGGCAAGACGAAGCATTCATTAGTCACATAAGGGCTGGCCATCTGCGCCCCTCAAGGACGATAAGTCGAATTGGGATAACCTTAATTTAAAACCATCGAGGTTTCTAGCTTCAACAATGTCAGGTGGTAGTTGATTCCATAGTCTGATGACTCGAAAGGAAAACGAATTTAGTAGACCCGTTTTGGCCGAAAACTTGCGTTGTAATTGAAAACGATGAAATCTGGAACGTGTGTTGAAGCGGGTGTATGCAAACACGTTCTCGAACGGAATATCGCAGCACCCTTTCACTATCTTAAAGCATAGTGAAGGCCAAATTCAATTCTGCGGTATTTCAAACTTTTTAGGCCAAAAATCCGCAGTCGTTCAGGGTAGGAGGGAATGAGAGAGTTTGGAAAGGCCTTACGAAAGGCGGATTTTGTGTATCGCCTTTGCACATTTTCAATAATGTCAGCGTCCTTGTGAGCATATGGTGACCATATCTGGGTACAATATTCAAGAAGAGGGCGACAATAGACAATAAAAGCAAGTCTGTAATGTTCGATGCACGGATGTTCCAGTGAGCGTAGTATACAGTTGGCTACTCGTGAGGCTTTTCTGGCTGTTACGGTACAGTGAAAAGTCCATTTTAAGTTCGAACTAATATATATCCCAAGGTCCCTGATTACGTTTTGGTCGCAAAGCTTGTTCCCGTTTAAACGCAGGGGACACTCATGTTGAGAGTTTATATGGAAGAGGCTACTTTTTTCTTCTGATATACGCAACTGCCATGTTTCCGACCAGCGTTCTAGATATATAAGATCCTTCTGGAGTTCGTGAAAATCTGCAGCAAGATTGTTGAGTGAGCGATAAATCTTAAGGTCGTCCTTTTTTAGAAAGCTTTTGAATATATTTTACAATGGAATTGAACAATGAACATTTGACAGTTTATTACTGAAATAGATGACCAATCTTAAAGGATTTTTAGAGAAATGCAACATATAATGCAGTAATAAAGGTGCAATGTAAAATATTGTTACTGCTTACTAAAGCATTGATAAAGCATTAGATTGCAACACGATGTAGCAACAGCAAATCTTGTCACCTCGCGCCTTGACGACGATTCAAGCGTTCACTTACTCTCCGCTTAAACCGTCATTCCCTTCTAGTACTAATTTTGCTTCTATCGTTGAGTTAATATTCGAGGCGGGTTATGTGCTTTCGCTGAACCATGCAGCACCACATTTATACATCCACTCACGTGCTTGTTTTGCCCTGTTATTGATTTCCTTTTAAGGCATCAAACCTAACCTATATGAGGTACTGAAAGTTGTGCAGGTAGTCGAATTTCCTCAAATTATACGTATTTCTATTAGCCCTATTCACTACTTTCTGGAGAATGCGTTCATCGTTATTTGTAGCGACTGCACTAGTCGGTCAAGGTTTCGAAAGGAATATATTCAAATAAGGGATCAACAAGAATATCACTCGAATATATTTTGCAATACTTCACTCAGACTTTGCAGTTCATAGTGCAGCGGTTTAAACGTCAGCTTCTAATGCCATGAAAATACAGCATTTTTCAAAAACTTTCATCAAAAAACATTTAGGACATATGCGAAGATTCAGATGCTGATGATATGAAGTGAAACCTGTTGGCTTTACTACCCTACTAAACGTCTGTAATCATATGAGCCCACAAGGGACTCTTTTACAAAAATCCAATAATGTTTCATCCATCCGAGCATAAATATTACTTCATTCGCAAAAAGAGTACCGATGAAGAAGGATGACTAATCTGAACAAAGTATTGTAAAAAAATTATAATTGAGAGGAAATAATGCAAAGATTGAAAGTACGCATAAATAGTGTGACAAAAAAGTAATTTTCAATTAAACACGCAATTGTTGAATTTGTAAGTAACCATCTCAGAATGTGTAATGTGTCTCTTCTTGTAAAAAGCAAGTGGAATAGAGAACAATAAAACATAGTGCACAATATGTGCTTTTGCAATACGATACACTAGATAAATCACATTAATCAATTTTATGAAAAATTTAAACGAGCAGAATAGCATAACAATGTTGTCGCTAACAGATACATTTTTACAGGTGTTCTCTACATATCAAACATTTGTTTCATAAGCAATTAAATATGCGCAGTGGAGCACCAATACTTCCAATAAATCATCTATTCAAGTAAATTCTCTACAAAAAAGATCATTTCGGAAGATATTTAGCGACCAAATCATCACCGAAAAAGTCAATGATAGAATACCACTTGTCATTTTTTATAGACCTCCTCTAAGCATCCGAAATCTCTTTCACTGCCAATGAGCCGATTTGAACGCTTATATAGGAAGTCATTTATAGAGTAGACTATATTCACCAGATGTCACAATCTGAGGCTTCACGGTTCGTGAATTGAAGCTTCAAGACAAATAGACAAAAGACATATACAAACGAGCAAGAACGCACAGACGACATCGGATTTGTTAATGGAATGCCATATTGCAGCTATATAAAAACAGTGCGATTTTCGGAATTGCAAATTTGCAAAAATACCATAATATCAATGGAATAATATCTAATAATAGCTTTATTTTTTTAGCAATCGAACAACTGTTGAAAAAATCTCAACGAATGAAATTTATTTCTCCACATATTCAGTGAATTGATAGAATAACCCTTAATTTGCAAGCATCGAATCGCTTTTATTGCCTTTAACTCATAAATGCCTCAAAGCAAACGAGTGGAATATAATTGGGACCGAAAATGCGTCGAATGCTAAATTTTAATCACTTCAATTATTCTAGTTTGCGAGTCGAAAATACTGAACCGAATCGGAAAAGCAAATAAACGCAAACACGCATATGAGCGAACAGCAATGTGTTCTTATAAAAAAAATCTTTGAAAAAGTACATAGAAGCATAAATGAAGTAGTAGTCAATTCGGGAAAACACTTCGGAATTGTGCTGTTTTGTCGTCAGTTGTATCAACATCTCATAGTTGTGGTATAAATATTCTAGAATGAGATTTTAAACCATTTACATTAGCATTCAGCCACTACTGAAGCGACAAATCAAAAGGGATACGTAAGTGAGCATAAACCTAATCAAATAACAGCAAATAACAGCGACTGGGCAAAAGAATGCGATTTATTGAGAGGATCAGATTTTGAGGAGTTAAATATCGCCGCCTCTTAATGATAAACAACACTAGTTTCTAGGAAATAGTCACCATTTATACTATTGAGCACAAAACCTATATTTTATTTATTCGCCGAGAGATTACTGAGTAATGGATAAGTTATAGTAAATAAATTTTCGTCACGCTTTGACAAAAGTACTATGTATTAATAAATTATACGCTGTTGAATTATGGAAAGACCTCAACAAATGAATAGAATGGAACTCTTTCTGTGAATGGGAGAGGAATTGAAAAGAGAATAAAATGACTCAGCATTCAAGAAATTAATCCTCATTTTCATAGTCAGTAAGAAATTTTGTGCCGAAAATAACCTCACAATGTGATCAAAATTGCAGTAACTCATTTCGCTTCAACAACAAATGCGACTTAAGAAATGCGAGGTGTCATATCACATCGAAAATTCATTTAATTTTATTCCAATTTTAAAAGTCAGATTTTCAGTTCCAGACTTCTTTCATGTTGGGAGGTTTTGAGTCTCAAACTCTTAACGTTATAAGCTTGGGTTTTAAACAACTACTCGGTTTGGACAACTAAAAAATTGTGAAATTGCAGATTCAGTCGCAGCTACATTTCGGATTAACATTCCCTCTGAACTCATCCACCGTTTATAAGGATATCTTTGAATCAGCCGGTGGGATTACTCCGAGAAATCAATTAACACCACCAAAATGGAAGAAATTACTTATTGAACAGCTTTATCTTCATAAATTCACACCAGCATTGTACCCTTCCATCGCCATTTTTCAGCATTTTTCAACCTTCAGATGTTATGTGGTTGTTCTTACGTTCTTAGCCATATAAATTAGAGCAAAGGTGTCAAAAATATAGGTATGTAGATATAATCGCACAAGACATGGCTGATCTTTATGCAGTATCACTATACCAACAAGTAATACTACAGCTATTCAAACGCTGTCATCGCAGTTGATTGCTAAAATCCTCTTTAAAAATAGCTTTTAAGAGCATCGATTGCTAAATTCTCTGTGAAGTTTATCTTTATCACAACAAATCAAAGTCATCCCCGAATTTTTATTTCGAGTTATGGAGGATTTTGATTGTATCATATCAATTAATCAGTAATATCATACAAATCTTTCTTTCACTTTGAAATGCTATAAAATGCCCGCTAAGCGATAAGTTTGAATAATTTCTCGCTCAATTCAATGGACGGAAAGGTGAGGAGAATGGATAAAAGATGTTGGAACATCTTATAGAAGAGTTCCAATTGACTCTAACTGAACAGTTATTCTTTCAATGACGTGGATCGAGGCGGAGCCGCGATCCACTTTCTTAAATCAGGCAGTGAATCGGCAGGCAGCAGCTGGCGATTCCCCATTCATCGCAACGACTCTTCATTCAAGCGAATCCCCATTCATAGAAGGAAGAAAAAGGGGATTCTCCATTCACAACGAGGCCCCATTCATGAAACGGAGAAGGGACGATCTTCAATTGATAGCAACTCCCCATTCATGGGGATCGCTATATAAGGCAAGAGCGGATAACTCGGGCATCGTTGGGGCAACAGTCTGTACGTCGGCCACTCAGCTATTCAGTTGGATCATTGGGCGAATTCACTACACGTCCGCCATCCCATTCTCCGGTCGCCACAAAAGATGTGCAATGGCTATACCACTAAATTTCTCGCACACTCTTCTTTTGCTATCGTTTAAGCATGAAAGGTTGTATAATATAGTTTGATTAATTTTTCACTCAGCCATTTGCAACAGTGTGCATGCGTGCTACCTCGTTGATGGCTGTGTCGCAATCGCGAAACAATTCTGTGATTCACCTTCAAATTGTTTACATCTGAGCGATGCAAATCTATGCTATTGTAATGATAGCCTAAATGATTGCAAATGATTGAATGTATTGGGTTTAATTCAAAGAAAAGAAAAAAAATGAAATATCGCTATCAATGAAAGCGTCTATTCTGAAATGCATTGCTCTTGTTACCAACGAAAGCGCTTATTTTATCCCTATTGTGACTATTTTGCACACCCACATTAAATGAAACATTGTTATCGCTTTAATTCTGATTATAATATGCACGTTATTGCCACTATACAAGCAGCGCCTTTGTCTCAATAAACGTTCTTCCCGATCATTCGCCACAGGCTGGCTGTTCATTGCCCTTGGAGCCATTGAAAACGAAAGTGATAAATTTTCGCACTTACAAAATCACCAATATTGAATAAAAAGCAACATCAACCCCTGTAAATAATCCTGCTTCAAAATCGCACAGAAAATAATTCAATAACCAAAAAAATAATGGTTGGATTTGAACTCTGCTAAATTATTTGGCTGTAGTTGATTGACCTCTTTCGAAACCGATAAATGCTCTCTTTTACTAATGCAGTTTCATTGATGAGATGATTTTCTCGTATTTCACTAACGAGGAAGTGGAATTGAGATAATAAATACCTTTCAGTTCAATAACAAATATAGCAGAGAGCGCACATCCGCTGTGAATTGTGATCGTGAGAAATTCAATTAAAATGAAATCCTCAAAGCCGATTAAGAGCGCTATAAATATCTTCCGCACTAACCATTTAGAAACTGAGGTGTTAAATTTTTTTTCGAAGAATAGGCGGAGCAGAGGGCGAGAGGGAGAGTGGCTGGAGAATGAAATGGGAAACAGAGGATTCCATTAGCAAACGGACGAAGCCAAGTGCTAAAGCTTTTTTTCTTTTTTGGAAGAGACAGAAGTGATGATCAAATTGCCCACAGAAGCGTAAATAAGTAAACTTGCTTTAAGGGCAGCAGGAATATCTCTACAACAAGTAATGATCAGAGGCACAAAGGTTTGTTGTTTCATGGGATCAATACGATGGGGAGACTTGCAAATAAATACCACTCATCTACTGAAAGAATGTAGGAAGATCTGATTATTTACACTGACAGTGATCTTGGACAACTGTGCGATCATCCCGGTTGTCATATAAGTTATCGATCCTTCAGACTTCACCATGAAAATTCTACCACCTAGTAATGAGAAAATAGATGATGGGCTTCTTCGCTGGCTTATTTGTCACCAACGAAATACTTCAAATGCAAATGCTCGAAGATTCAACAAAAGCAACAAAATTTAGTGCATCGGATTCATTGAATATGCAAGAAGTCATGAAATTTCAGTTATCTGAATACAGCGTTGCGTTTGAAGCTGAATAATTAATTATAACTTCATTTAGAGCATATTCTGTAAGGTTGCATAACACCTGGGAATAACTGTGGACGTCTGGTTGCCAATGAAGACTCAGGAAATCGATCAGTTCTCAAGTACTTTCCATTTTCGACCGCAATAAACTGCGCCAACTACCAAGTTTTCGTTGCCCAGGCTTTGAGCTGGGGAACTTTCACAAATAATTTTACCAACTCTCAAAGGCTATTAAAAATTAGGTAAATAAACTGAAGTTTTGTGAATGGCTTCGAACTTTTTTTCACATTAGAAAACCGCCAGCAGCTAATTATCTGAACAATGCGATAAAGGCTTTATGAGGCGCAAATACAGCTCATAAAGGTCGGAGGGATTCGGCTTAAAAAGCGTTACCGCCGAAAGCACATGTTGTGTTGCAATTAAGAATCCCCTTATCGACACCTGAAAGAATATGGAGACTGGCATTTCATACATGACATCGGCACAATAAATGCATGACACCGACGCTTTTTTCTTAAAATTTTTGTGGAAGCGTTCTTCCTCGAAAACTGTTACCATATGTAGGAAACTTTTGGCTGAAATTTCCCATTATAATAAGCATGCTTCATGATGTCCCCTTAAATTTTGAACTCGGATAGGTGGCTAGTTCTATGAAATCTCTTTAGAGACTATGAAATAAAAACTTACGGTGTTCCGATCCATCAGACTCATTTTAGGGAACAAGGCCAGTACATCAGGTTATCTTATGCCTACGTAACCAAATGGAAATACTTTATGCCTACATAACGAAATGGAACTACTATCAACAAAAGTGAGCATCATTCTTGAGGAGGTATAGATCAAGTGAGGGGATGCTGTTCAGGATCAGTTCAATAAGATGTGGAGCTGTTCTCTAAGCTATGTGAATTCACATTAAACTCTCTGCGTTCCTTCGAGCCCTTTAATCATAAAATTAGGAACTTTAGCCACTACTTTCGCGCAATCACCAAACCCGCTGCATTTCGCAATACGCTAAAAAAACTGCTACTAAATATACGCAATCCCTCGAATTCTTCTCATCCTCAGAATTACTGCGTGGTAAAACTGTGAAGTAAACTGCTGATAATTCACGCAGAAATGGGCAAATGCATCATAAGAAGGAAAGAAGGCGATAATTCGGGGAAGTGGGATTACAATTTTCATTCATTTTCACTGGAATATATTCCTGCAATTTTTATAGTATCCTGTCAAAACTGATGCAACATATTCTATTCTGCAAATCTGCACAGCATTCAGTAGCAAGTGTAATTGCTATTACTAACAATTCATGCAGCTGACCAGCTGTGAAGCATTAATGTATTGCAACAATTTGAATAAGTTCCGTCTACAAATGCGTAAATACGACGATTTCAAAGGATTTTTTCATCGACTTGCGATATGTCATCTTCGCTCTCAATTGCGCTTTCGTGACGACTATTGAATTGCGATTGTGATCATCGGGCCAACCAACTTCATAAAAAATTAAACGCTTGCGTATATAGTTTTATGTATTTGTGCTATCCGAATGGCCGTATGTTATCCATGCACGAAACTTTGAAAAGAGCATTTTTGTAGCACGAATTTAAACCGACCAAAATCATTTTACCCCGAACGATTACAAATGCCACATTTCGAGTCCTCATGATAACATTGCTAGGCTGCTAAATGACAATTTTATAAGATTTATCAAGAGATAAGATGATAGAAATGAAATGAAATACGAAACTTCTCATGTCAAGATTGGGTCTGTAAAAATGCATCTCTCAAATTCTCCGAAATTGGTACAGAAAAATTTTTAGCTTATCATGGATAGTGGCTCTTTTCATCGACTGACAACTTAGGAATGCTGAACTGCCTATGTGGATCCATATCGAATGTCCCCTCACGGAAGCTTCCTGGTAGCATAATGAAAGATACAACAGAAAGACAGACGTGCAAGAGCACTGATAGGTGAAGTCACCGAGATACTGATGTCCTTTGCATTGTAACGCAGGAGGCAATTCCCAAAACAAAAATGCTCATATATTTACTTGCAACACGATGCGAAAATCTTCAATAAAATCATAATGCTTACGCGTTTGTAGAATGCGAATGCTACGATAGACATTTGTGAATGAAAATTTCGTCGTGGAACTGTGATATTGATAATGGTAAGGAAGTTTTTAGAGTAAACAGAGGGCCACAACGTTATTTAAATGGTAAGGATGTAGCCAGGAACCAAGCAGAACTTAGAGTGGACACGCCCACTTACGCTGCAGCACGACCGCCCATGGGACTGTCGAAATTGGGTTGCACATGCCTTTGCTCACTTCTAACATCTGCCACCTATAATATGAAATGAGTGACCCGTCATGATTGTGTTGCGGATGAAGTGGAACTCAAAACCGGCTTTTTAATCAGAAGCCTTGCGTTCACGATCATTTCTTGTCCCGAAGCACGTGAATAGCCATCGACTTGGTTATCGCCTTTGAAAAAAGCACTGATGAATATGACAAAATACACTTAAATTTACCGGAAGGACAAGTGATAAACAAAACTATTCAACCTTCAGCCAGAAAAAGAAATTGTCAGAAAAGAGCAACAACCAAAGGAAAATTCACTGGCCTACATCATATATAAGACGAGAGTCAATAAGACAGACACACACGGCTATGTTGCGACAAAAGTTTAAAACTAAGAAACGATCTATATCTAGCAGTCCAGCAGAAGTGAAAGGACATTGTTGCCGGGAATGAAGCCCATCGCTTTTAACGACTACGGCCGATCGTCCAGAAAGACGCCGAATTCGATGACAGGAAATATGGCCGGTTAACCACATGAAATTTTGGCATAGCGAACAGACCAAATCTGATAGCAGCATTATCTCACTTCCGTTATCATATTGTCATTGGTATCCACAGTGTTATGTATTCTTCCGTCGGTATTAGCACTTACCCTTCTGCAACATACTGCATCCTGATGAAAAAGTGCTCTCAAGCCACCTTCTATACCCTCCTCTCCGCCCCCAGTTGGGCACTTGCAATCCACAATAGTTAGGCTCGACAATGCGCCAAAAGTGTTTTAAGTCCATACACCAAAAATGATGTCTCCCAAACAATTCTGCACAATAAGAGAGGAAGTAGTACAGTTTTTGCATGCACAGAAGCCATGGAGCTTTTTTTCTTTCGGTAATCGAAGATTCAATGTGGGCTTCTGCTTTTCACAGCTGAGTTTCGATTATTTTGTAGCCCACCAATATTCAACTGAAGCTTCAAAGAGGGTTTTTTTTAAATGATATAGCCCTACGAAGATATGCAGTACACCGTTTCAAAATAAATCGATTGCTTTAAGTAGACGTCTGAAACAATATAAATGGCATTTGATGCATCTGCTATATGCACGTTGGAATGCTATGCGGTTGCTATGCAAACATAATTGCATTTATAGGGAGAAGCTTTAGCTTACTTCGCAAACAACTGGAGGGCTCATTTTATTTCCTCTTGTTATATCTTTTTCACTTCCTTGACACTTTCTTTCGTTATCTGTTACTTAAGCTGCAACAGACAGCAGTCTTGATTGTGGGTTTTCATCTAGTCCCATGGCTAACATTCACTCCGATGTTCTTGACAAAATAACACTTCAACAATCCTTCCGCCATTGCTGCCTTCTTGCATTCTAAGAATTTCAAGAGACATCAGGGCGTGCATAAATGAAGCAAATGAAGAAAGTACATCATGGGGCATCTTACTGTTTATAAGCAGAATTTAAGTCAACAGATCATACTGTCTCGAATAAATTTCAAAAAATAAAACGGAAATTTTTAATCCGTTCCGATGACTTGAGAGAGCGTCATTTTAAGTAATGTTTTCTTAACTTCATTCAATATCGATGAAAAAATTTCAAATAGTCGTTTTGGTGTCCAGATATTTTATTAAAATTTCTTACTTATAGATTTCACATTTTATGCTCAGAAATTTCTCGGAAATTTTTCTTACTTCACTTCTATGCTTATCATTGAAAGAATAGAAATATTATGAGCCAAAAAATTGAATCCAGCTTATTTCGTTTGGTACAGATTTATTGCTTCACAGTGCAAAACTTTATTCAATACACGCAAATTCATTACTTCATACCTTTTTCTTTCGAATATTCACTGCATGTTCAAACAAACAAAGATTTCCTTCCCATACCTTATTTTCCTTTACTGAACTGTTCCTCGCGATGACTTCTGCAAACTCAAATACATTCCGCATCCATTGCAGCATAACATGTATTCACATTTAGCGTCATAAGAAATATAAGGTCATCACTCTTTGCAAAAGACTAGTAGTTTATATAGTGACCGAATAATAAAAAGCTGCATTTTGTGGAAGAAATTTGAAAATTTCGATTTCTCAATGAGGCCAAATTTGCTCCTCCTTTTCTCGGTCTTCCATCATCGAAGATGGCCATGTAGTGGAAGTTGGTAATGGGGAGAGGGAAGGGAAAAGGAAGATTTTCGGTATACCACCGATGAGGAAGTTTCTCCTTCGCTGCAGGGTTCCACATGCCCAAATCTGCTCCATTGGAAAACTTGCTAGATGTAATTTATATCACGGGTTATCCGCAATTTTAGGGATTTGATCCCCTCAGTTTCGCAGTAGTTTACGAAACTCACATTTCTGCCTCACAATCAGGCAGGTGTTAAAGTGTGCTTTTTATTCTTCATCTCCGTATTTCTTCTGCATTTCATGCCACCGGAACAGTAAATGGCAACTTCCTTCTACAAATTTCATTTTCAATCAAACTTGTTTCTTCGAGGTGGACTTCCAAGGATGGCAAAAGTCTCGAGGAAAAGGAAAGGACGAATCAGCTGAAATAGTTCTCTTGCTTGTAATTTCGCGTTGGCGCAATTAGCAAACGGATGACGTTGGGTATGGCGCCGAAGAGCCAACCCAAGATATCCGATCGTGATGAAACATCGTAATACTCGTTTTGCACTTCTTTGTGTGTGTGACGTTGGGTATGGCACAGAAGAGCCAATCCAAGATATCCGATTGTGACGAAACATTGTAGTAATCGCTTTGCACTTTTTAAGTGGCGAATCACCACAGTTTCACATGCACTTGTTGAGTGGCCGTACATAATGCCGTTGTCTGTCTTTGTGCCTTTGACGGTATCTGAGGCCTATAAAAGGCGGCTCTCAGCCCGTCAGATCCAGTCCTCTTTTGGTGTACGTCACGCTCTCTCGTCAGTGTTCATCTCTATCGTCTCAGCCTTGTTTCTCCTTTGCTTCATCTGGGAGCCTGTTTATATTTCCCAACTAAACTGGTTCTACTAGCTCTGCCTACCACTCGACCTACCTATCGTCGTCGCAGCCGACACAGCAAACTGGGACACAGATACAACAAGTGGCGATCAGACTTCGGATTCGCGACAGATGGAATCCCTACCCGACTCGCTGGTTCTGCTGCTCCAACGTCAACAGGAACAGCAGGCGCTGATGCAACAGATGATGGCCGCGATGCAGCAGCAAATAATGGCTCTCTAAGTCGGCACGACGCAGACGACAGCAACCTCAACGGTGGATCCGACTCTCGACAGCGCGATTGCAACCTTCGCGTACGTTCCGGACGAAAACGTTACGTTCGAAACGTGGTTCAAACGCTACGAGGACAACTTCAACGTCGACGCTCAGAAGCTCGACGACGCAGGACGTGTGCGCTTCCTGTTGCGGAAACTTGACGCAACAACCTACGAGAAGTACGCAAACTACATTCTCCCGAGGCAGCCACGCGACCTCAAGTTCGACGAAACGATCAACATCCTCAAGGACACCTTCGGACCCAAGATATCGCTATTCAACCAGCGTTATCATTGTCTGAAGCTTGCCAGAAACCCGCGAGACAACATCACGACATATGGCAGCATCGTCAACCGGGAAAGCGAGAACTTTCGTCTAGGCGAACTCAACCCAGAGCAGTTCAAGTGCCTCATCTTCGTATGCGGACTCCAATCGCCAGCAGATGCCGAGTATCGACTCCACTTGCCCAACAGGATCGATACGAACGCCAACGCAACGTTCAAGGATCTCATCGCAGAATACAGACGGCTCGACAATCTCAAGCACGACAACAGAATGGTCGAAGATTTGAGCGCGATCCAGACGGTCAACGTTGCGACAGTTCCGAGCAAGCCGAAACGCTTCAAACGGAAGGCGCAAAAGAAGCGAGCCAAGCATCAGACGCAATGCGACAAGGCAGCGACATCAAAAACACCGTTATCAAAGGATCGATCCAAGCATTCGACGGGAAATGACAGAGCAGCTACACCAAGGACACCGTGCTGGCAATGCGGCGGCATGCACTTCGTCAAGGAATGCCGATTCTCCTACCACAAGTGCGCTCAGTGCGGAAACACAGGACACAAGGAAGGCTACTGTGCGTGCAATCGGAGACAGCACAAGCAGAGGACCAACGAACGACGCCGGAGCTGTCAATCAGACAGTATTCAAAGCGCCAAGACGACGACGAACGCGCAACAACGGCGGAAGTTCGTCACCGCGCTCAACGACGGACACTCAGTTCGATTCCAAGTAGACACAGGATCGGACATCACCGTCGTGTCAAGAGCGTCATGGAAGCGAATCGGGTCCCCTCGTCTACAGCCAGCCACGGAGGAAGCCCTCGATGCATCGAACAATCTAATCCGTTTCTCTGGACAGACGACCAGAACGCTCGAGATAAACGGACGAACGGCAGCAGGACTCATCCTCGTTGGCTATGGCAACAACGCTCGCAACTTATTGGGCTTCGACTTCATCGACAAGCTGGACCTATGGAACTTGGCCACTCTATGCTACAACGTCCGACGGATCGCTCCCACCGACCAGTCCGTCAAGAAAAGCCTCGATCCTGCCACAGTTTTCATCCCGCGGGAATGCTATCCGGAGGTTTGCAACAAGGCGCTAGGACGATGTACGAAGGCCAAGGCAACCCTCAGTCTGCGCAACGACGCCAAACCAGTTTTTCGACCCGAGCGACGAGTGCCCTACACAGCTCTCGAAGCAATGGGACAGGAACTCAGCCGGCTCGAAAACCAAGGCGTCATCTCGAAGATAGACTACTCGCGACGGGCAGCTCCGATCGTCATCGTGAAGAAGGCATCCGGCAATCTTCGTATTTGCGCGGACTTCTCCACTGGACTTAACGATGCTCTGGAGCTTCACAAGTACCCATTGTCACTGCCAGAAGACATAAACGCGACGCTCGGAAATCGTTCACCAGCGGAAGTTCTCCTCGGACGTCAATTCCGCACCTCAATGGACTTGGTTAGGCCGATACCGCCCGCAGCAGTACGGAAAAACGGCAAGATGGAGGCAGACTTCAATCGACGACATGGAGCTCGCGACCGTTCCTTCACACGAGGCGATCTCGTGCTCGTCAGAAACTATCCTTTTCAGAAGACGAGGTGGACGAATGGAGTGGTGCTACGCAGACATGGCCGTGTCACCTACGACGTGCTGGTGGGATCAGAAGTTTGGACGCGTCACGTTAACCAACTTCGCCGACGGAGCACCAAGCAGGATGACTCACCAACAGATGCAATACTCACCTCGCTACTGGACGACTTCGAGGCTCGTTCAATCCCGTCAAGCATCCAAGTCACACCAGTAGACTCGCCAATCGTACAGCAACGGGCACAGCCACAACAGAACGACGACGGTCAACAGCCAGCTCAGGCTCCAGTGGATCTCCACCGCTCAACTCGCGATCGACACGCCCCACAACGTTTCAGCCCCGAAGGTCAACGCAGAACATACCATGGCCCGACGGATCGTGCACGCAGGCGGACAGATCGTAGACACAGACGGACGGATCGACTTCAGCGGGGAGATGTTGGGTATGGCGCCGAAGAGCCAACCCAAGATATCCGATTGTGATGAAACATTGTAGTAATCGCTTTGCAATTTTTAAGTGGCGAATCATCACAGTTTCACATGCACTTGTTGAGTGGCCGTATATAATGCCGTTGTCTGTCTTTGTGCCTTTGACGGTATCTGAGGCCTATAAAAGGCGGCTCTAAGCCCATCAGATTCAGTCTTCTTCTGGTGTACGTCACGCTCTCTCGTCAGTGTTCATCTCTATCGTCTCAGCCTTGCTTCTCCTTTGCTTCATCTGGGAGCCTGTTTATATTTCCCAACTAAACTGTTTCTACTAGCTCTGCCTACCACTCGACCTACCTATCGTCGTCGCAGCCGACACAGCAAATGGGACACAAATACAACAGATGAGCAGATGGGTTTTATTTATTTATGAAACCACACGATTTGTTTGTGTTTCGCAGCCCTTTACTATGTCTGTATTATTAGACGAAACGCCTTAACTGTTTCACGATTTCACGATTAAGAAAACAATCAGTTAGAATCAATTTATATATATATATATATATATATATATATATATATATATATATATATATATATATTTTAACATTCTTGTAACCAGGGAGCAAGAGGAAATGCCTTCTCTCCGCCTCCCATCACCTAGAGGATTCGGCTGGAGCTAAATAAACATTACTGCTAAACCATGTTTGATGAAGTGGCGATGAAAGAAATTAAGGAAGATTGAAAGCTTGTGATGTAACACAACCTAACTTTTCCTCAAGCGCAGCTAACTCTCCATCAGTCACACGTGATGCTTTCATCGTTTTCGCGTTCTCATTTACTTTCCGAAGCCTTTACAGTGCACAATGAGTTTCTCCTGCAATCAGACAAATCGATCTGATTTTTTTCCACTTTACCACTGAAATTAAATCGTTCACTTTAACTGTTTTGCTACTTTCGACGGTGGTGACGTGAGTTATCTATTTAAGGATTGTTAATCTGTACAATTTACATATTACATCAAGGGTTTCTTTGGCAGTCTCCCTTAATTAACGTCGTGTATTTTTTTTTTTTTATATAATCACCACAATTAATTTGCCAGGCATTCTATTGGGAGGAGAAGTTCTTAATGTTCATTGTAAAGGATGAAATTCGTTTAAGCCTGCAGGTGGATTCAGTCAAGCTTGGCTTTGGATGAGTATAATCCTATTGTAATCTGAGGCACTAATCAGGTCATTTTCAGTTGCACCACAAACATAATACAGTTTGGGATGAGTTTTTCCGATTTCGCTACTGTTCACATCGACGTTTGCTTCATTTCATCGTTACATTTTCTTTATTTCTTTTTTTTTGTATGCTTTCATTGCCTTGACCGATAATGCACATAGATTTTCAGGCGCTTTTTCGATGATAGTATATATATCGTGTATGAATAATTGATGGCCTATCATTGAAAACCACTGCTTTATATATGCTTCCGCTGGTCGCCTACTAGATTGATTTAAGCTGAAATAAATGGCAGTATTTCCTTCTGAGACAAAAAGTCCCGTCAATTAACAGCGGAAACAGGTAAGATGAGCTTGAGCAAACGCTGTTGCAATCGAATGCATAGACATCAACGCCTATGCATATTGGATACTCATTCGCTGATGGCGTGAAATGAATGAGTATACTTCACAGCAAATGCAATTTGAGAATCTGAGAGGAGTAATATCATCGGATAACGATTTTTTTTTCATGCATCCAACTGATTAGCAAACATACAGCGTTATTGCCTTCTTGGGTAAGGACAACAAGAGGAGCACACTGTTCACCAATAGTCATGTTTAACTGTCCTATAATGCAATATTTCAACATTATGACCTTTAACCTGAAAAATGGCAGGCCTATAATACCGAAAGCTTTAAATTCAAAGCATTTCCAAAGAAGGGTTGACTTTCTCTCACTTCCCACTTTACAGGCTTATATTCAAAAATGTATTCCATCCCAAAAATCTGCCTATAGCTCAACGGAAAGTAAGCAATGATCACTCCAGTGTTCGATCGTAATAATCCATTTGACTGCGTAACGTTAAGTGGATGAGTTTAGCTATGTCTATGCTACTGTACTCACAGCCGCTCCCAATACTTTTACTAAATTTTACTATTACTACTTGCAACTAGCAGTAATACTTGCTTCTAGTGACTTGTGAGGATAACCTGTAGCTCATCCACGTGGCGATAATGGCGTAGGAAAAATTACATTCCGCAGCATCAACGTAAATGAGGAGTGGCTTAGTGGCAGCATATTGTAGTAATTAATTAAATATCGATAGTGCGTCATTAGTAATTGGTATCAAAATTGAGGAAGAACTATGAAAGGTAAGCTCAAATGAGTAGATGAATGATCATTCTGCTACATAGATAATTAAATGAGAAGTGATAAAATGACAATATTTCGTTACTTGAACCAAGTGGCATTAGAAGTACAAGCAAACTTCCGTTAACAAAGTATAAAGCAGTAATGTTGGCAAGTTGTACTAGTAAGAGCCATTAAGCAGCACTACGGCGATAACTGATATATTAATAGTGAATTTAAAAACTAACAATTATGGTAATAAACAGTGGTACTAGTAGCAAGAGGTAAGAAATACGACCGTGGTACATAGTTGGTACTAATAAAAAGTAGTTGTGTAATATGGAAGCAATAACAGCACTAAGAGAAGGCAGTAGTAACTAGCGTTAACAGTGCTAATAAAACTCGAACTATAGCGCTATAAATTATACTGTGTGATGGATGATGACTTACTAATATTTATAACGCTGATTGTTACTATAATCAGAATTCTTTTTAAAAAGCTTCAAAGCAACCATCAACTGTGCTGTGCGTTTGAAATTCAACTCGTCCGGCGCAAACTCACTTTTGACACTTTTTGCTGCGATAGGATGCTCCTGTTGCCAACAAGCATCCAGAAACTTGCATAATACGTCACAGTTTCAGGAATTGACTTTAACGATAGACAAGCTATCGCTGCAGTCTCCTCGCTGTGTTTCTGCATCGCAGGTATTTCTTATAGATTATAGCGCTAAAAAACCAACTTTTCAAACATGTAAAATGTTCGAATCTAACAATATTTATGTTTTAATGTCTGCAATTACTGGACTCAAGAATGAAACAGTGCGATTCATTTAAGGGCAACCAATCTAACAAACGTGAGAAATAACTTTCACATAAGAACAAAATGCAATTCAATTATTTATCAATTTATATGGAAAAAGAATGTCGGTGAAGTAGTTTACATGCATTTTTTGTTACTCATTGATCTAATTAGATATTGATGAAAAACCGTTGAACACTCACCGTTACTGTCCAAATATAAAAAATGTTTGAAAAAGTTAAAGGTTTAAGATACCTACGCAATTCCTATGTAAATCCGCACGGTCTTTCGAAATATTACTGAGGAATGCACTTGTTCTTGTATCAACGGTGGGTTGTATCCATGTTGTATAATAGTACTTCGTTATCAATACTTCAAAATTGCTTGTTGAACATGTGCAAACGATGGGTAATACGTTGAGCAACGTTTCGTTTAGGAAAAGAGTGTGAAAAGGAGAACAGCTTTTGAAAAGGTTTCCATAAGCAAACTCTAGTTCTGAGAAGAAGAAGGGTTACCAAGAAAAGATTTCATGGCCAAACTCTACACCTGAAAACGAAAAAGGTTATTGCAAAAGGTATTTACGGCCAAACGCATCCATGCAGCGTTTCGCAATCATTTTGATCGAATAACAGAGCGTTCGTTGCGTACCTTCCGTTGAGCTATAGGCACATTTTTAGGATCGAATACATTTTTGAATATAAGCCTGCAAAGTGGAAAGTGAAAGAAAGTCAACCCTTCTTTGGAAATGCTTTGAATTTAAAGCTTTCGATATTATAGGCCTGCCATTTTTCAGGTTAAAGGTCATAATGTTGAAATATTGCATTATAGGAGAGTTAAACATGACTATTGGTGAACAGTGTGCTCCTCTTGTTGTCCTTACCCAACAAGGCAATAACGCTGTGTTTGCTAATCAGTTTGGTGCATGAAAAAAAATCGTTATCCGATGATATTACTCCTCTCAGATTCTCAAATTGCATTTGCTGTGAAATATACTCATTCATTTCACGCCATCAGCGAATGAGTATCCAATATGCATAGGCGTTGATGTTTATGCATTCGATTGCAACAGCGTTTGCTCAAGCTCATCTTACCTGTTTCCGCTGTTAATTGATCACTTTTATCACGTTAAGAAACTCGGTCATCCATTTCAGCTTGTAAAAATCTATTAGATGGCTGGCGGAAACCGATTAAAACAATCAAATAAAATAAGTGAGATACTTACACCACTTAAAAATCCATGTTTTTAGCATATTCAGTGCTAGTTTAAAAATGAAACTGAAGCGAACCTCTCAGCTCGGAAGAAAAAATCCGTGAACAGTAAAAAATTCAGAGACTGCGCGAGAACAATGATAAGCATTCAATTGAAAGCTTCCCTCATTAAGCTTCTATTCGCAGCTCGCAACATTTGCATTTAAAATTGCTCGCCATCTCTCTGGGAATATCAATGCAATAATACAGCAGAAAAAGGATAATTACAGTATTTTTTCATCAAAGGTGAATGAATTTGCACGTATTTTCTCTTGAAATTAGGTTTTTTTGCTTCGCTGAAATAGACTATAAAACGCTTATCGTTGCAGCAAATGTGACCGATCAACGCCTTTTAAATATGCTTGAAGCAATGAAGAAATCGACGTTGCTTGAAAGCTTTTTCCAATCAAGTAGTGGTGTGTATGCCGACTGACTTCTATTTTGTTGATGATTTGAGTGAGTCGTTAATGCTTTAGGATCCAGTGTGTTTAAAAAAATAAGAGAGCGTAAATGCCGTGAAAATTTTATCTAGATAGCCTCAAGGAAGCACATTCTCAAATGTAAATAATCTCCTAGGCACTTCCGTAGTGCTTATTGCAGAATTGTCCGGGGGAGAGAAGAGTTTTTTCATTAAATTTTTTAGTATAACTCTTGAATTCAGCTACACTTCGAGAATTCTAAATTCATTTAAACTCATATGCTGTGAATGTTCTTACATATAAACAAGAGGTGTAAAGCGGTTTGACGTTTAGAAAAGTGCTTCGATATATATTTGAAGAATCAAAAATCTCTTATGCAATTCAATGTTGCAAGAGAATGGATTTTGCTAATTTCAGTACGAAAGAAAGAAAGCGTTTCAAGGAATAAAAACGCTTGCCAACAACAATTTGAAATGCAGCAATAAATGAAACGAAATAAAAAAAGAGAGAAAAGCATGTGCGGTGCATGACGTAGATTGATGGCAAAATGAAATAATGCGGCCTGACCGGGCTGGCAAATAAATTCATTATAAATGAAAGTTCCCGCCTCCATAACGATTCCTTCATGCTCACGTAACTTAACGTTACCAAATGAGTAGTTTAATTAAAAAACTATCTGCAACGACAAATGTCAGGTGGGGGAAAAACAGAAGCTATGAAAAACAGAAAAAGGTCGGTAAATTCGTCGGAGAATGCGGGGATTAATGTAGCCTGGAGTGCTTCCCGAGGGAAAGTACAATGCTGTCGAAGCCCTTGTCCGCTGTGGACCGTCCATGCCGTCATGTCGGACAGCCGGCTGTCCAGTCACGTCCAACGCATCCATTCAATTCGCCAGAAACCAAATCTCAGTATTGCTGTTGGTTGTGCACCCCATATTGGTGGTGCAATTTCAAAGTTAATAGCTGCTTGGTCATTTACAGTATCTATCCGTTGTCGATGTCGTCCATAATTTGGTTTAACGTCCTCCCTATTTTGAGAGTTGTCTCCAAAGGCGCATTCAGCATGTGATCGCAACTGTTGGCCAGTCGGTCAACTGTGGCCATCACAGCCTTGGTATTGGCGAAGCCAGGATTGATTTCTTCGAACTACCATGTGCAGTAATTTGGCCCTTCTAGTTCATTATTTCATCAGGCCAATGCACGTTGGGTTGTTGTACCAATCCAAACTGAAGTTCACTGTTGAAGGATGCCAAAAAACATCGAAAGATTACAGCCAATAAAACTAGAATGCTCTTGCAAAATTTCTCTACTTTTTGAAAACTAACGGAAGCTTCAGAAGTATGCAAAGTGGTGTTGAACATATATGATAGCATCGAACAGCCTTAAGCAGTGGCATTTCAAACTGCACAACACAAAAGAAGACACAAACCTTCCGTTACAGAATGGTAGTTTCACCGAATGTAATGCAGCTGGTTGAGTTTGCATTTATAGGCTATGCTTAGAAATGTTTCTTTAGGCTTTCTATCATACTTATCGTATCACTTCTATGTCACTGGTTTACTATATCATTTCTTAATTTTTTAAATTACTTTTATTCATTTAAACTCACTCCGGATGCTATTCAGGTCCCTCGTTTTTCATGAAGACAAAATTATTTCAGAGAGATAGATATGTATGCTGAGAATCGCATCATTATAACACTAAGAGAAGTAAACTATACGATAGAGATAATAAAATATGACAATTTGATTGTAGCAGTTGCAATAACAAAAAACTTACCAAAATCACATCCGACAAAAGCGCCGCGTTATTCATGCCTTCATTCGTTTTGCTAGTGCCTTAATAGTCATTACAAGTAGCGTGGCGATGGAATGGAATGGCGCCAAGCAAATTAATTGTGTGGAAAAGCTGTTAATTCTCGCGTTGAGTAGCTCTCTGACTGACTTTTAATGTGCTGCTTCAATGATGCATTAATGGGTATGTCTCGATACAACGAACACCTCAATAAAGCCTGCGATGCACATCAACAAACTTAAATAAATCATCGTTGCAACGTGTGGGAGTTAGCATCCTTAAAATTCAACCACTTATCAGCGGTCCCATCTTTCGTACACTAGTTCAATAAAAAGTTAATGACTGGTAGTCAAAAGTACCACCACCATCCGTAGTTAAACGTTCGGTGCAAAAAGTACTCTGGGGCCCAAATAATTCAACTGCCATTGCTCATTTTAAACCATTTTGCTAACTTTTAGCTCATAATTTGTACTGTTCTGCTCTTTTCCACTTCATGACACTGTTTGATACTTTGCAATATGGACTACCTTACACGATAGAAAAAACGTCAGCTAAATCTGCAAGACAGGACTGCTGAGAGAATTTCATTTAAACTGATTTATAAATGCTGCCCTCAGCAATCGGAACGACGGTTTAGCTGTTCTATTCTCATGAGTATCACCAAATACGAGAACTGTTTTAGTTGGTATAGACAGTCAAAAGGGCATAGCTAAAAAACAGGAACTATCAGTATAAGATAAGAATTAGTTTCTCCAATGCAACGCTCCTCAATTGTTTCTGTTAAGAAAATGATGTCAAATTGTTTGCTATTGAAATGAGCTCTTCATCTTTGCTCATTCTAGCAATAGTCATTCTAGCAGTTTAAAATATTATAAAGGATTCTGTCAGCGCAGAAAACAACTGCAACAACGTTATATGTTATATTGAATATCATGTCAAATGTACTCGCAGTATATGCACAGTGCTAAGATTCTCAGACAAAAGCATGCACATAAGTACATACACAGATACACAAATGTACATAAGCGCATAAAGATACAGCACGCAGGGACACTAAGTGGCATATCCACTTATAGCCAGGGGCTATGAATGTCGCTTGACTGGCACAGTTAGTATGCGATAAGGTTGTTGCTGTTTTATTTCATCTTACGGTCTTTGTCAGCTGAGCGAACCCGACAATATCACCAAATAACGAAATATGCCGAACTGCTTGTATAATACTTGAAAACATATAAATATGAATATATATATATATATATATATATATATATATATATATATATATATATATATATATATATATATTTATATATCTGTATATATATATATATATATATATATATATATATATATATATATATATATGAATAAAAGATATGTGCAGTTGTTCCGAGTTGTCCTTAAATATATGATTTTCAGTAAAGAGATGCTCTTAAGTAATTTGCGCTTATGCATATGAATGCAAGATTGTTTCACATGCAAACATAATAATTACTAGTGAAACGTTCCTGAAAGAAAGTGATGCATAGAGTTGTTAGTTTCAAGCTGTTGAAGTTCAAACCAAACGTCCTCAAACAGCTTTGAGAACGACAACCCTCAAAAGCTTATGAATTGTCTCAAGTAATTTTCCCTCAAAAATATATCATCTTTTTCGATTAGATGGCACTCTGTAAGCTTTCATGGTTTTCTGAAATTTCATTGTCGGAATTTCACAACTAATAAAAATGCTGTGGAAAATTTAATCACTTTTTAAAGTAAAACGTATGTTGGATAGTTGTAGGGCGAACATCAAACGAAGTGTAGTATAATCCCTCCTCAACAATATTTAATTCTTAGTATCTTCAACCATTTCAGAATCATTTATGGCCATTCACGGTACGCCACCAGAGAAAGTTCTAAAATGTTTTTTTTGGCTTGTTGTCGACGTTCTATCGTAACAAAACCATCAAGTCTTCATTTAAATAATGTGCAGGCTAATTATCTCTAAAACATTCACTTCTCTAGTTTGGACAAATAATTCAGGAAGTATCTAGTATGAAATGGACGAAAATGTTCTCCCACGGAAACGACTGCGGTCTTTCTCTTCCAAAATCATTTTCAGCTAGATACGTCTTTGTGAAGTTATTGTTAACTAATAATGTACATTCCATTAAAAATCCTTTCATAAAAATAAACCAACAAATTTCTTAGAATGCAGAAAGCTGCGTTATTGTGCAATACATATATTTTTTGGAACAAAAAATTAGAAAAAAGTTGCTTTCCATCACACAAATGCGCTGCTTGAAGATTATTTTTCAGTTCTGACGTTTATGTAGTGGTTATTGATGCATTCCAATTTGCCAGTGTACAAATTATTCACTCACTTCAGCAGGCCATCAACGCTAACTAGTGAAGTGCACCTAAATAAAACATGAACTTCGCCATAAAATGTCTCAACCACGACAGTCATTTCCTTTTATTCGTCCTCGAAAGATCACCACCTCAATATAAAGCTGTCCATCTGCCTTAAGTATTCATACATTAGACCCTAATGCTCTTTGAAAATTTCCAGCAAACGTGGAAGGCGATGATGATTGAAACCACAAAATTTTCTGGCATTACTCGCATACGTTATCGGTAGTTTTTTGCTACGAAATTATACCATATGTGGTAGTTCTCAACTGTTAATCAGTCATCATGAACACAAATGAAGATTTCGTCACACCTGAAAGCCACACCCGGACGGTGCATTGTGTTTGCACACTTCAACGAATATAGGTTGCCACTGTTGGCATGCTAAATCTGCATTGAATATGTGAATTTCTGAGCAGCTCGTCAGTTCACTAGTTTTTAAATTAACACATTTTATTAAGTTCTTCAACAAGTTTTGCTGCCTGAATTCCGCATTTTCTAAACTTAACTCAGCAGCCATAAAATGCACCATGATTTGCAAACAACTTCGAGGGATTAAGTTCGGATGAAAATCTTCAAAGGACAGCAGCTTACTGCACGGATTTGCAGACCATCGAAGAGCTGATTTTGCAGTAAAAACGTTGAACACACTTCGACTACTCTGTTTTGATCATGAGGTGAACCTTTAGAGCAGCAAATTAAAAAGTTTAGCACAACCTTGAGCTTTTCATTCGCTTCGGAAGCATGTAAAGCCATATTCCTGCTTATAAGCAAATAACCTAAACGTTTAATGGGTACGATTATGATTAATTACTGCTCACGGGTTGTAAACTATATTAGGAATTGATTAATGCGCATGTTGAACTAGTCGTTGGCAGTTTACAGTTTTGATTGATCTTATGAATGTAAATGAGCACACTGCAGTAAATTTTGTAAAAGAGCACATCTGGCACGCTTTTTTTCATATATCTACATCTCCCTCAGTGCAAAGTATGAGTGGATTAGCTAAAAAATGTTTGCAAAATTTCTATCATCATTAGTTCTTGAGAACTCATTCTAAAGGTGATGAATGGCTTAACTTAAAAGTGGAGGATGGTACACATTTGTAACTCTGAATTTTCTAACTGCCTAGTTGAAAGAACCCCATAGATAAACAGAAGCACACATGAACACGTACAAAAATGGCATCATTCAAATGGATCTTGCAAAGCAAATTCACAAATGTATGTAACGATGACATAACACCTAACAACGTACTCTGATGCAATGTCGACCAGTTTGAACAAATCCTCAGGACAAAATTTGTTTTTTTATCATACTGGAGTGATAGATAGCACCAATGAACTGCAAATTTGATAAGCCTCTAAAATGATGACTTCAAGCAAGAGATGATTAGCTGGAGTGAAATCACGACTTGAGCTATTCATTCTACAGCGCACATTTCATTTGCCAAATTTTGTCGTCGACTCACCAGGTGAAACTAGCGATGACGCATGCATCAGTGCTTCATACTTTATAGCAGAACTCACTAGTTAACAGGTAGAACTTCACCATACCAAAATTTGCAGAAATATAAAATGATTAATAAGCACTGAAAGAGTGTTCAACTATGCAAAAGTTTCTAGCGCGACCAACAACCGGTTGCATTATTGCTGTGGGAGCAGTAACTGGCTCAGCGCATAAGCTGGAAAGCACAGTGGAATTTATGCGCGATTCGTAATGGCAGAAAGAGGCTTCGTCCACCAATTATCGAATGCTGTTACTCTCACCATTTATTCTTCATTGTCGATGTGCAAATCTAGGTGTTGCCATTCTCTTTTCGATTTACATAATGCATTACGAATAAAAATAAAGACAAACAAAAATTAAGTCGTTACATTTATTGGCATATAACAAATTTCAGTTGCTAACTCATTTTTCTTAGAATTCTAGAGTGGAAATTTTGTCTGAAGATCCAAAGGAACTTATAGGCAATTAAATTCAACGATGGCTATGGTAGCATCGTATTGAAAGTACCGAGTGATAGGTGAAAAGTGAGCGCAATAATTCTAAACTGAGCTTGTGTAACAGAATTTCGTGAAAGCCTATAAAGGGCAAGAATTCATTGCAAATGAATGTGATGAATAGGCCCCTGGCATAAATGCAAGCATTCAGAGTGCTTTATGTGGAGTAACGAGGATAGCGCATTATATAGCTAAATTGCGATCATGTGACGCTGGCAATTGATTTGTCACAAATCGGAGACCGGATGCGGTGGATTTGTGCGCATTGAAGCTGCTCTATCAGATATTCAATTGCACGATCGGAGATCGTATCAAGGGCAAGCGACAACTGTGATCAAAACATCACGCTAATTTTTGGAACAAAGTTGACATGTTTTGTTCAATTTGGTTGCAGGAATTAAGGTATACATACCAAGTTTGCTTCAAATTTTATCATCCTTTAGCAAGCAAAGCATATACCATAGGCTGTAATATAAATCACATTGATCTATCAATTTTGAAACAATTCATGGATATTAAAGAATGCTAAGGAATGAGGCAGGTTAGATCTGCATTTTAGTACGAACTATCGAGTCGGTCAAAATATGAAGCGTGCTTTGTTTTTCTTGCTCATAACTTATAAAACAAATTGGTCAAATGAGTGGAATGCAAAAGCGCAGATTTTGCAAACTCTTCTGGTGCGCTTATCCACTTGGTAATGAAAATATAATTATGACAGTTGTAAGAAATCACTGTTGTAGTCATCACCGCTCTTATCGTTGCAGTAGTTATGGTCTTTAAAACTTTTCTAATCTAACAGTCAATTTTTTTGCAGTACTACTATATACAATTTACTTTGACTAGGCCTCATATGGTCCACTATGGCAAACATTGGTATAGGGTTCGAGGATATTTCACACAATAGAGGAAGCTTGTTTTCTGTGCAAAAAATCTGGTCAGCTATCATGAAGGTGAGTATAACAAAGTTTCGATGATCAATTTGCGTTATGGTGCATTATTTGTCTAATTTTTTTGTTCATAATCTATTAAAAAGTGGTCGCCATTGGTTATAACGATTGATTTCGAAGTAAGTCACTAAGACATTCTATACTGGAGTAACGCTCAGCCACTCCGTTCGTTTCTGAGCGCTGCGAATTTTTTAGTTTGTAAGTTTCATGGCACATTTAATTGACCTTTGTTGGCGTTTTTACGCTTACCAACCAAATTGCCCTAGCAAGTGCTTGTTGCACTACTCCACGTTCTCACATCCTTTGATTATAGCAACTTTTGAAAAATAAACGTAATCGCCAATGAGAAACGCCCAAATGTTTTTGAAAAATTCGAAATTTGCCTATGGATGACAAAATTCCCTCAACACCGTTTAAACACCAACCAATTATATACGTCCATTCTATTCTCAGACATTCCATTTCTTCTATTTTCGCTTCAATTTGAGATGATAAATCTGTTACTGCTGTATGATATCGATATTGCAAGTTATGGCCGAAAAACTTGTGGCCAGAAGAATGTGCAGCAGAAAATTCTTGGCCGAAAATTTTTGAATAATGCGGAAAAATTATTGATAAAAGGAATCTTTCTTCGAAGCAATCAGAACGCATCATCTAGTAGCCGATTTAAGTAATCGAGATATGCATTTCTTAGATCTCTGTCGCGTGTGAATACATTCGACAAGTGGGTCGGTTAAGAAGAGAGGGTATTCATACCTGATAATAAAATCAAATTCTGCTCTAGTTCAGCAGTGAATGAAAAGCTTGGCTTTCATTACCAGTCAAAGTAACCTTTCTTCGTCCAAACGCCAAGTTGATCCTTTCCCCTTCCATTTTCTTCGTTGATTCAAACGCAATGTGGGTCCTCATTCGTTCATATAAGTGCAAAGTGGGTCCCTTTTCGTTTATTTGAATGCAAAGTGATTAACAAAACGGCGCCTTAATAAAAATAACAACGAATTCAAAAGCCAGTCGATATTCTCTTTCATTTTTTCCTTTCATTTCTGTCTCCATGAAGCATTTCTCGAACTCACTTCAGAGAGCAAATAAAATATTCGACGCTTTCATGAATGCTGAAATATTCGTCCAATTTTTTTTATTGCACGCTATCCGTAGATGTTTTGCAAGAAAAAATACTCGATAATACATCGTGGACGTGTGACCGATAGGAAATGTTTGTTGCGTTGTAAGTCTGCATCTGCACTGACCTTGGATCGCCTTACCTGCAATCCTAATATCTAGAAATGACTCTTTAAAAAATGCCCCGAACTCTGCTGATAGAGATATGTCGCGATGTCTAGAGAGGGGCTACTGACAGACAAATAAGCTGATCCAAAAATAATCTGTCCACTGAAAGCACTATCAACCTTGGGAGAATCTCTTGATCTACAGCTCTTCTGACCATCAATGATATTAATTTTCTGATGACATTCACTTCGTTGCGAATGTCCTCTTAGCCAAGGAGGGTGAAAATTTCAGAAGTGTCCATCTGGTAAACGTCAGCTATTTTAGCAACGGTAATTTCAATAAATGTCGTTATCATCGTAACCGCTACAATCTGATAATTCGTGGGAGAAGCAGGATTAAAAGAAGAAGAAGAAAAAGATGATGGAAGCAGCTGTTTGAACTTGGACTATGGACTGCTGCAACATCTTCTATTTGGAGCGTTTTAACAGCAAAACAAGTGCTGAAAACTTCTTTAATCAAATTTAGCGTTTCCTAATTGCGACACTTCAAAAGAAAATAATCGAGACCTTATAAAAGGACAAATAAGCGTTCATTTTTTGCAGACGTGCAAGAAATGATACCAAGAGAGTCGGCACGACATGCGCTCTTTGCCTTTGAGCCTGTCAAGTCGACTGGTTACTCAAGCACTGTAACAGTGCTAAAACGTCCAAATAGACATTTCTTGTGAAATGAAATGCCTGCACAGATGTAAGACACTCATGAAATCATAGCCGTAGCATAGTGATTGATGAATGGAATTGCCAGACATACAAAAAAGCGACAAACAAACACAGGTGTATCCAATTTCGCACAGATGCAGTATTGTCAGAGTTTCACTAAAAATAAATAAAGAAACAAGAAAGAAAAACAGCCATTCAGAATTAACATAAATGATTTTGTAAATTCAACTAAAGTGCATTAAGAAAATTGGCTTCAAATTCGTTTGCTTATCTATTGAATTTCCTCGACGGACAAACGAAACGATTGCAGATTTCATGACGAGATATGGAAATATTGGATAATCAGAAAAAGAAGAGGAAACAATAATAAACGCAATGCAATGAACGATTTGAATTGCATTGCACTGCCATTCACTTCAATGCACTTGCCCTCCATCTCGAGCATTCACAGAATCATTTTCGATTTGCGTGAAAGCACCATCTAAAAATTCTTTGAATATCAAACATCAAAAATGAGCATAAAAATACGTCAACTGGATTGTGTGCATTTGCAGTTTTGCTCATCAAACCAGCAAGCTCCATGAATTGCTAACAAATGATCCAAAAAAATCTAAGCAATAATTCAAAATCCACCTAACTGCTCGCACTACTTTGCAAATTGGAGTTTGCGAGAACGCAAAAAAGAAAAATTCAACGAATGCCTATATAACTAACGAAATTCAGATTTGCTTCGTTTAGTTTGATCTCATCAACAATGTTCAATTAGGACAGTTGGAAAAATGTTTGCAAGAAAATGCAACAAAAGAAATCGGATCATTGAAAAGAAATTAAAGAAAAATTTGCAAATGTTTTCGGTTTGATTTAATAAACAACAGCATATCTGATAGGAAGTTTTTCTAATCGTTAAATCGACCTAATAAAAGAACGCATCATTAAATTCGTGAATTCACCCCTGTAAGCATTCTCAGAAAGTTTTCCACATCCGTACATGACCATATGTAAATGCATTGAGCATAGCGACTAATCAAGCTCCTTTTTTGCAGCCTTATTACTGATTTTATGAGCATTTGGCAATTATATCAAGCACTATGGGATATGAAGATGTGGTAAATGATGATATTGATGTTGTACGATGCATACAGCTAAAGCTTTTTTCCGGTATTCTTTGTCAGTAGATGATTAATGCATTTGTTAGATCGTGTCGCTAAGGTATACTAGGAAACCTCTAATGCGACTCCCTTCCCGGTGATGCTACACTTTTGAAACCTTTTTCAACTTATCAATATTACCACCCCCTATCTGTTCGTTTCTTTCCACATTGTAAAGCGTTGACAAGTGGCTCCTTTATTCAGCTGGATTGAAAAAAATATTGACTCAAACTATAAAAAAATGCAGACCAATCAAAACCGTTTGTTCAATCAAAGCGATTGATATGACTGATATGATATGACTGCTCCGAAATGTTTTGCACTGTTCTTGCACGTAGCAAAATTTGTGAGACCACAAAAAAATATTTCTTGGCCTAAACTTTTCTTTGATAAATCTATTCTAAAATCTTGAAAAATTTGTAATCTCTAGTTAAGTATTTCAATAAGACTTCAGAATATTAAGGCTATATAAACACTCATGAAACTTTCCATATGAAAAGCACATGCCGAACTTTTCAAAGAGATCCGGTTTAAAATTGAAATTTTTGAAAATTCATGCTTGAAATTTTCGAAAATTCATGCTTCACATATCAAAAAAAACTTTTCGTTAGAATGCCGACATTGTGCGCAGCGGAAAGTCATTCTAGTAAAAATTAGAAATATCAACGAAAATTTGCGAAGGTTATATCATAAAGACGATTGAACAAATGAAAAACTTCTCATTGATTGAGAGAAAATACTTCATTTAAATGTATTTTTTGCTTTGAAACTAAGCTCACAAGCTCTTGAAAATTCGATTGCGGAATTGATGAAATTCATTCATAAATATTTTCGACGATCAACGTGAAAACCGCCTAATTTTCACCATAGAGTAATGCAAGTTTTTGAAGGTACATGCAGGAGTGAATTTTTCTGCACGTTTTCATCACATAATTTTTTGTTGATGAAATTTCCGAATACTACAGCACACACGCCGGTTCTCCTGCACAGTACGTATATGCACGCTTATAGTTGCTATAAAGGTGGCATTTACCTTGTCTTCGCTAAGAATGACTCCTCTCTAGTTTTATCTAAACGACTCCGAACCCTCATATGATGGTCTTTTTATGGCTTATCACTTTGCACTTATCACTCATGTACAACTAAAAGTTTGCAAAAGTGATGAAAATGTATCATTTAGACATCACAATGATCTCGTTAACAATTCGACAGCCTCAAAAATATTCTAAGTTACTGAATTCTTAGCAGACGTGACAACAAACGCGAAGTTCAGCATGCAAAATCAGGGTTTTTACTTGCTTCCGGGCAGAAAAAAGACATCATCTCTCAGAAGTGCGAAGGGGGTGGAGGTTTGGGGAGGGGATCGTTTCTCTGTTAGAAATCTTCCCTACTTCCGATATCAGCCCCAATTGTTAGGATGAAGAAGGGTGCTAGCTGAGGACAGAATCAATCGGACTGCTGACTCAACATATCACACATTCAGCATAAAGATCTGACTCAACATCATGTACGCATCACAGACGACAAGTTGACAAGCTGGTTGAGCAATTTCATTTAGCCCATAGACCTGACTTGGCGGAACATGATAGTTAGTATGCGGATTATTGTGCATATTTCCCGAACTTGCGCTTTTCGGCTATCACCATCACTTGTGGGAGAAAACATCATCGCACGTTCTTTTCGAATATAAAATGAATAGTTCAAATTAATTCAGCGCTTAATTTCCCACATTCAAAAGCATTTTCGGGGCATTCACTGGTGAATTGAAATGATACCGTTCTGGAAATGAAATTCGTGAATATTATAATCAACAGAAAATTGCCGGTTAGCCAAAGCTCAGCATAAAACCAATCCATACGAATCCTGGGATGGAAAAATTATGCTGCAAAACAACGCGAAAACACGATTTCTAAAAAATGAAACACATTGTCGCAAAAATGAAATTGAATTAATGATGGAAAACGCGATGATTAGATGCAATATCTTCGATGAGCTGCAGAATTTTGAAATACGAAAACTTATATTGTGCTGATTGAGGATAAACAGCTTTCTGCACTTTTAGGCAATCATTTTAACGATATTTTATTATCAAAGTCATATTATGTATTCGCATCCCAAAAATTTTAACGATAGAGTGTGCCTGCAAAATCATTTTGCTACAGTTTACTGTATTATAATCAGTTTAATATACAGGATGTAGATAAAGTAGCTAAAAACATATAAATTCATTATCGGCATATTTATAGGTTGAGTAAACTCAAAAACAGATCTTTACTTATGAGGCAAATGCAACCAAGAGCACAAAGAGAAATCTTGTTTGCGCACCCGAAGGACTTGCGCAACAATTATCCCTAGTTGGCATATCGGGAAACCAATCACTTATTAAACAGAAGGAACCACCGCCAAAAGCAAATATTGGTTCAGCCTTTTATGAGGATAGCTCATTAATTATGCAAATCGGGAAAGCCCTCGTATCACCTACAATTGCATCTGAGAAGCACATTTTGATTTCGATGGGCATTTGGCATAATCCGTTTAGCTCACCTTATCATGCGTCTCCTTCACCAGTTGTAGAGTCCAAGTGTGTTTTGCAAAGACCTCAGATCTTTGAAGCAGTCAACATACATGCGCAATAAAATTAAATTCACATGTTATGTGGCGAGTTGGAGTTTTAAATTGTATAAAACATTATCAGTTATTGAAATAAGCACAAAAAAGTTTCACTGCAGCTGGCATTACAATGCCATTGCCTCCCCACTCATCAAACAAACCACTCTGCAAATTTTTGAAGAATAATAAAGCATCCGCATTAACGCGTTCATCTTTCAACCAAACCAACCGCACAAACCAAAAATTCATTGTTCCTATCCGAACTGGCTAAAAAATGCGACCCGAATGGCGAAAAGGACAATTCGATCGACCATAAAATGAACGCGGTTTTATGTGCATTTTGGAGCCTATAACTCCTTCAAAAGTCAAAACATGAAAGCTGGTATAGAAGATTAGGCACGATGTAGACTATGCCTTACAAAGTTTGCAATTCTGCCTTTCGTTGTTCTCGAGCTGCAGCTAATGGGCCAACAGACCGACGTGTCATATATACGCATGCATACGTATAAAAATGAGGCAACCATAAAATGTTTCGCAAATGCAAATTTTCATAGACGATCAAACATGGTTTTTGAGATTGTTTAACAAGCCTTCAAATGAGACTGTCCGTTTATAGATCACACTCATCTTCTGTCGTTTACGAAAGCAATGTTTTACAAATACCACATTTTAACGCTAATTTGCCAATCTGTTTTGCACCCCGCGGAATAGCCCATATATTGTGTTGCACTTCACGTTTTCGGAAGGCCTATTTTGCACTACTCTATGTACGTGGTTGCTTAATTTCATGTACTACACATCCCCAGGTATTTTTTAACGGGTATTCAATATTCAATCCCATACCTTTATAAAAAATCAGTGCATAAATATACGCTCTCATACACAACTACGCATTAAATGGTGTCTATTTAAAAAAGTGCATTCAACACGCATTGAAATAGTACGACAGAACGAATTTCAACAACGAATGCAACTGCGTTCACTTAATCCACGAAAAGTTTCATGAATAGAAAAATGTGGCCACTCTTCTTTGTTACCTTCATCCGTTCCTCAGTGAAACGATAAATGATTTTCAAGTTGAATGTTTTCATTCAAAATTTTGGTTGCAATAATAACTTGCTCGAATGGAAACTGCATTCGGTAATAGAAGCGAAGCATTAAAATGAGGTCTCTGTAGCTCATCCATTCATGAATTCTTCAAATCTCGCGCCCTTGCGTTATAATAATATGTTCGGAGAGAAAAAATCCTTTTGCACTATAGATATGATTCTAATTTATTGCTTATTCTCTAGCAGCGAGCAAGAATAGCTAATAACTTCTTTGCTCTCAGAGACGATAGTAAGTGATTTGGCATGCATGAAACTGCTGATTTCACAATCAGAAATTCATAAGAATTGCAAATGAAAGTGAAAAATGTCTGCGTTTTATTCTCTTCTCTTATGCTTACTTATAGTATACAGATGGCACTCTTGGTAATATTCACTTATGTCTCGATTCAGCATTAGAAGGAGTGAATAAATGTTTTGTAAGATGCAGAAATATTATTAACAAACATTAATGACATTCCACGAAAGAAATCGATCATCAATTTTAAATTCAGTTGGACTTTCTTAAATCTCACTAATTCATACACTCTATTCTGTGGCGCATTCAAAAAATCATAGTGAGCTAAAATAATGGAATTTCACTCATAATGTTTATGAAATAGCATAGTGAATAATTAAACCATTTTAGTAAATCTCAGATTCAAATGAGATAAAATAATGGAATTTCACTCATAATGTTTATGAAATAGCATAGTGAATAATTAAACCATTTTAGTAAATCTCAGATTCACCAAAACTTAGTATCAGTAATGAACGTAAAAGGAATTGAAAGGAAAAGAGTGAAGAACTGACTAATCAGATTAGGTGTTCTACTGCAAGCGACGTGGTCGAGATTATTAAAAAGGATGGGGACGTTGAATTACCGACTGGGTGATGTTTACTATTTACAAGCCCATCACGGCCTGCTCTCTTTCTTTTCTCGCGTACCCATTGCGCCATGCTCAATGAAAGTGCTCCTTTTTCGAGTCAAGCGGCCACCTGTCAGACGCCGACACATTTTTGCCACTTTCACTTATTGGAATTTTTTCCCCATTTTATAAATACATACAATGAAAACATTCAGGTTATTAAGCATATCACATGCGTCAAAAACGCGTGCACTGTGAGCATGATTCGTGCAGTGAAGCTTTCGCATATGCAGCATCTTTTATGAAGGGAATCA
Organism: Baylisascaris procyonis; assembly: GCA_037389465.1. NCBI lineage: Eukaryota > Metazoa > Nematoda > Chromadorea > Rhabditida > Ascarididae > Baylisascaris > Baylisascaris procyonis. The sequence goes on from JAZARR010000221.1 coordinate 1,530,248, forward strand.
CACAATCCTTCCTGGTATTACCCCCAAGGGGATTTAGTTGTGCAAATTTAGCTGTTGTTTCCCCTCGACTTCTGAGCTCCAAAATTTCCATTATAGGTTCATTCTTTAATGAAAAAAGTGTCTTCCTTTATCTCTTCCTATGTCTACATAAAATCCAACAAACGGTTCACCTCACAACATTTTTTGATGCAGAAGATTATTCAACAGATGCAGTGTTATTTTTCGCAGCAGCGAGACATTGCAAATAAATACGCAAATGCCCAAAAAACCATTGTTCGGTTATAAATTTCTACCGTGGAAAAATAAACAATCGACAGCTTTATATGACGCGATTCCTCTCATGCTTCACCAACTTCTTCGATATATTGAAAGTGCAGTGAACAAATCAGTTATCAGCAGTAACATAGAAATGTGGGAAATTACCATCTAAATGTTCAACTCTTTCATTATTCCACCTAACCTTTGCAATCCTTTTAAGTAATTAAGTTCTCATTTTTACATTCCAGTTATCTTAGAAAGAAAGAATCATATGACAGCACAGCTCTCCCTCTCGAAGATAAGAATCAATTACTGATTTCACTACTGTACTGCAATTAATTGCAACATTTATTCATAAACAACATAAATTATTGGCACTTCAAAATCATTAATTACTTTTTGGCTTAACCAATAATTTTTGTTCAGATCGTCAACTGCTCTCAGTTGCTTTCCTATAAAGCAATGCCTAGGTGCTCTCAGAAAGCAATATAAACCTACCAATAAGAAACCAAACATTTCTGATTCTTCCACCACTTGCTAACTGTTGTATCTGAGGTTGCGGTTTGTTGTGTCGGCTGCGACGACGATAGGTAGGTCGAGTGGTAGGCAGAGCTGGTATAAGCACTTTATTGGGAAAATATACAATTGGCTTCCAAGATGAAGCAAAGGAGAAGGAAGGCTGAGACGATAGAGATGAACACTGACGGGAGAGCGTGACGTACACCAGAAGAGGACTGCCTCTGACGGGCTGAGAGCCGCCTTTTATAGGCCTCAGATACCGTCAAAGGCACAAAGACAGCCAACGGCATTACGTAAGGCCACTCAACAAGTGCATGTGAAACTGTGATGATTCGCCACTTAAAAAGTGCAAAGCGATTACTACACTGTTTCATCAGAACGGGATATCTTGGGTTGGCTCTTTTGTGCCATACCCAACGTCACACACACAAAGAAGTGCAAAACGAGTACTACGATGTTTCATCACGATCGGATATCTTGGGTTGGCTCTTCGGCGCCATACCCAACACTAACCTTCAAAATGTTGCAAACAATTGCCAGACGCGGTTAGGAACGAGTATGATGTCGAGAGAAGGTTAAGGAGGATAAGGACGGGAAAGATGGAGGAAATACACGAAGGACTTTGGGCCATCTATAACACAACGGTTTGAGCTGTTAAAATTCGCTCCAATGATTTTCAGTTCAACAAGCAGAGCATAATGGGTTGCCTGTTCGAATGGCAACGAAAAATGAAAAATATGGCTCGATAGGAGGTATAAGGAATCACATGGAAAGAAAAAAATGAGGAAAGACGAGCAATGATTTAACTCAACACTATGTTGATCCTCGCTAAGTGAAAGCCGAGAGTTGGTGATAGGACAAACCGAACATGCGACAGATCGCTCATGGTTTTCGCTTTAATAATTTGAGGTGCTCAATGAAAACTGGAGGGTATCATTGGTTAACAACCGTTGCACATATCTGGAGGTGATGTTATCAATTGGCTCTGAACATCCGACTTTTTGTCAGTTTTGGAACTTATTATCTGCCAAGATTTTTCACTGGCCATTATTTCATTTTTTTCACGGCCCATCGAATTACAACCACCCCCTGACTCTAATTTACTGATACTACGATACTGAGCAAAACACGGCCTAATAGGCTGAAAAGAGCGTCAGAGTACTGGCACATTACGCGCCTCGATAATCGCAGTGATCTGAGCAACTTGTATGATTGACTGTCAACAAGCGACATATTCACTCATCATCCATACAAACCTTCCATAGAAGATATGTATCCCAACCCGAAAGACTGTAAAATTTGAACCGAATCACTATAAAATATGATCCCTGGCGTTTCTAAGCACATTACATTTTTTAAATACATTGAACTGTCCACAACTTCTTTAGCTAATGGATCAACTTCAACGTCAGCATAGGGAATCACTTTAGGCTGCCGATTATGTGCACATTTGGCGATTATACCTTCAGTCTCACCGACTCCCAAATTGAAACGGCACACACTTAGTTACACATAGATTCGACATCGCCACAATGTGCTTTGCTAATGCAATTTGCAGTCTGCAATTTGTAATGCGGCGTTACTGTATGCTGATGCAATTGCGAAGTAGCGCTGTACTGCAATGATTGCTGTAACGACGCAATTTGCAATGAGGCAATGCAATGCTAATGCAATTTGCGATGCGACATTGTAACGTGAATGTGACATTACTGCTACGATGAACTTATGCCCCAGTTCTGGTGTCGTAGAATGTTAAACTTGCTAGTTTAAAAGAGTGATTACAATAAAAATATGCAAGCGAGGTAATATCGATCGATGGTGATTCCCTATCAGCCATGCAATAACTAACCACTGCATGGAATCTCCCATCCATACACAGAATAGGCTACATCACTTCCTTCATTATTCGCATTTGGCTTCTCATATTTTCAAAGAAATGTCTATTCTCTAAAAAATGCACTACAGATAAGCTGTGTCTGTGCGTACGTAAATATGTGTCTACCGTCCCGCAGTTTTCACTTGGGAACAAGCGCAGCCAAGTTAATGAAATTTAGTGGGTATTTTGTAAGTCGTAGGAAGACCTCTTGTGCCAATATTTCGTATTATTCTATGAAATTTGAAGAAGTTAGACTACTAGTGCAAAAAAATTGCATGCATTTTATGCCACTCGCTTTTTACTTTACATCAATTAGACAACAAAAAATGAATCTTTTGCAAAAACACCTGCGGCCAGGTTAATTAAAAGTGGGAAAATTCTTTCGCACACTTTTTTCATCATTACCATATAAGTCTAATCGCACATTTTGGGAAGAAATGTGTAATCCACACCTTACAATACATGGCGGCGAATAGACGCTGGCTAATATATCGATATGGGAGGAGAGGGGATAAAAGTAAAAAGATGAATTTGAAGCTGAGCAAGTGACCATACACGGACAAGTAATCGCATCGCAGAACTAATGAGTGACAACACATATTTACGGCAGCGACATTGAAGGAGAAACCTCGACAGTATATAAGGATTACAATAATCAATAGAGAGAACAGCAATTCAAAAAAGTGAACAGCATCCAAGTAATATGTTCGATCTCCACCTTTCAGCAATAACTTTTAAAGAGATTGTTGGGTGAAAGCAGCCATTTATTCGGCATAATTCGAAGAATTCATCAAACAGAAGGCAATTATCATACACTGACCAAAGTAGCAAAGAGACATCTCAAGCACTGTGAATAAAGAGCACTCGTTGAAAGTCACAAATGTGACAGCTGAACGTCTCATAAATACTCCGAGTGTGAAATGTCTTTGGAAGTCTTCAATGAAATTTATGCAATGAGTTAAAGCCATAAGGATCGGATGAAGACCAAACAATTGAAATATCCTAGAGAAGTGAATTTAGATTGCAAATAATTTAAGAAGTGGCAGAGATTCTTGAAAGAAAATGCTCGCAGAATGGAAGAAAAACTTTGTTTACGAAGGAAAAGACAAAACAATTGAAGACATCAATTATCAAATGCAACTTACGACAGCCAAACCTATATGCATGTCAAAGCATCATCGACAATCGTGTGACGCATAAATTTCACACCTCTGGACTACCACTTATGATTCAGCAACAGACAAACTAATAATCCTAAATTTTTATTTGTAGTTTCTTGAAGCAAAGTTGGAAGTTCTGGAACTCATATCTCACTGCTGCAAAGAAAGCTAATAAAAGCTGACAGTGATAAATTACGACAGGTCTGAAGTGAGAAATGTGGAGAGGATCTTGATCCGAAGACCAGAAGTGCCAAGTTCAAGACATTCATGATATTGTTTCTAAATTATTAATTAGTAAACTGATAAACAAACACCTATAGGGCCGAATTTTATCAGCGGATTTCCTCCACGCCCACGGATCATAAGAAAAAAACATTTGGTTTCGAGAGTACAGGTTCTGGTTAGTAAGTCATAAGCTGATGCAGGTTAATAAAGGCGAATTCAACAATGAGGGATTCCGAATAGACCAATCCACCACGTACAAGGATCAAAAATTTGAAATCTCAGATGGTCTGGAGAAAATATTTTCTCTAGTAATTGGTAAACTAATAAAAACTGATAAATATGAATCGACTGACGAAGCTGCCTTGCGCCTAACGAAGAAATGACCATAATTTTAAGCGAGTATGAAACGGTTCACGTCTTATCAATTGATAGGCTGGCAGACCGAAAAGCTGGACTTTTCAGGAAACTGTAATGCGCCAACGCTCATAACTGCAAAATTCGCCTCTAAAACTCAATGCTTCAGTTGTAAGCTGGTGAACTGAAAAGGGGAAACATGGAATTCGCAGTATGCGATGGTTATTATTAGTGCAAAATTCCATGCCTCGGGCCGAAATTTGAGGCCAAAGTCATCAACGTATCAAACGAGGGATGGTAAGAATATCCAAGTCAGCTGAATTTACACTTGTAAAGTGATTAGGGGATTAAGGGCTATCTGCGCCGATCCTTATGGCACACACCAGGCCTTTATTTCATGTGATGGTCGAACCGAGCTGTGCCAGTTGCGATAAACACATACAATAAACTAAGTGCAGCTGGCTAATTACGAACAGCGTAAATATTTCTTTAATCCACTGAAAGCTTTTTGGAGGTTATCGAAAAACATTCAAATACGGAATCATGAAAAAAGTGAGTTGATTGTTTGTTTGTTTTTTTTTAATTTAATAGCGCATAGTTACATAGAATAAACATCCCGAACTTTAGCACCTCCAAAATAAAATTTCATCAATTGCGCCAAAATATTGCTTTTGTGAAGTTTATTTGTTTTTAGAGAATAACATCGAAAAAAGTGATCAGAATTTACAGAACAACGCGAATAAATTTCTCCTGTAGATAAAGCGCCGTTAAAATAACAAAGCCTATTCCTCTTTTTAGATATTATTCCTCGTTTTATTAATCTCTCTCGCTGCTCTTTCCGAATGCATTAGAAAATTTCGAATTCTACAGTCTCCCTCTCATCAAACCTAAAAGCTGCGGGGCTGAGTATCAAATCAACAACAAATAGCAAAAACATACAAAATCTTGCTAAATACACACCCCCTCTCCCTTTCCATCTACGTTGATTTTGAAAAGTTGTGGGCGCTGCAACCCTACGCTCTTGAGTGAAGGAAACTGGAAAGTTAACGAAATCGATGACGTAAAACTTGATGCGATGTGGGGAATAACAAATCATTTATTTCCCAACGTAACGAAATTGGCTCTTTCCGAAAAAAAAATGTTGAAATTAGCGCATCGCGCTCGAATATATCATGTTGAACATTTTTGAAAATCCATCCTTTGAAAAATTGCATTGCAAATGCTGACCTATCCGCCGAAATGTTCTAACAATGTTTTTCTTGTAGAACGGAGGAGGGGAGGGGTAGGTAATCAGTGTGCTTTAGCGTAGTTCTATGCATCTGACCCAAGGAAGCTTGAATGAAATTTCGGTTGCAAATAGCAGTGATGAAACCGCTTAGAAGACGTCGTTCATTGAAAAAGAGTGGCGAAGCGCCTCAAGAATGTGGAAAACAGAAAGGAATGAATGTTGACGAAATGTTCACTCAAGTCACGTGGAGAGTATAGGTGCCGATTCATGGATTGCGATCGCTATTCATCCTTAAATGACTCAACACAAGCATGTCTAACGCCGCCTTCAAGCCGCACTAAATGGATTCGTCTCTCTTTTGCAAAAACTCCCGTGCTCGAAAATAAAGTCTCGCGGTTGTGGGTGCTTCAACGCTCTCTTGATTATATTGACGAAACTTTTCGATCGGAAAAAAATTTAACTGCAATCAAAAATTTTTACAAATGAATGGAGGATGGTAGAAAAGACATTTGCGCTCATTTATTTTATATACGTAATTATGATTTCGCTCGAGTTTCCCCCAAAAAGAGCAATGATGAATAATTGAGCATGGAATATTATCATCTTGCATACTGCAAAATCAGCTGTCTTAATTTATTTGTTAAGAATGAACATGAAAATATGTTCTCAGATGACTGAACTTGTTGAGGAGGGATATTATTTAGTTAACTGCTAATGGCAAATGTAAACGATTTATTTTATTTATTTATGTAGTTTACACGCAAAGCAACTGCATATTCCGCAATAGGTGTATCAGAAATGAATAAACTATCATGAGTTCGCAGTATTTTTGCACATTATCTTATATATGCAGGGGCATATGCTGCAAATAATTGAAAAACTATCTGCACTGACTCGGTGAAAAATTTTGCTGCGGGGCTTTGAAAGTTCTCGAGCATAGGAATTCCTGAGAAAATCTCGAACAACCCAAATTCACGACGGTTGGTTTTATTCTGGGAACAAAGTTGGGAGCTCTCGAAGTCCAAGGTCGCAAACTTGGAAGAATTTGGAGCCTCGGATGGAACTTCATATTTGGAAAAGTTCTTTTGAAAAGATGCCTTGAACTTTCAAACGCATTTTTTTGAACAGGTAGGACAGCGGCGGTTGTTTAAAAGATAACTGTGAGAATTACCAGTTACAAATACACTGCTAGCACAACAGTGGCAAACACTGTTTGGTAAATATGGCCAAGGACCAGCCCGCCTCATCTTGCTCGGACGGACGATAGGGCTGTTGGGCGATGGGTTGGTAGTTTTTGTTTGCTTTTCGCGTACATACACGCAAACACATCACGCGATGTTGAAGTATTAACGACGTTCGTCTCGCATAGCGGCCAAGCGTTGTCACTGTGCGCTCTGCAATGTCCTATACCAACAACTACTACAACTATCAGGTACGCATTTTGCATATCTAAAGTGTTATGTATACGTCAACTTTCTGTTGATTCACTTTCGTCTAAATAGTTTCTATGAGCAATCCGATATTATGCTCGTTGTGAATTTTTTGTTGTTTTTGTTGTGCAGCCTCACTTTAAACATGCAACTTTTAAGCGACTGAGCAACAGTGAAGTTCAGCTTAGATCAAAGACCAGTTAAAAGTTTTGTTTTCAAAGTTTAAACATCGCGAAGTTTGAAGATTTATGTCGCGAGCTCAAAATAAATTCTTCATTTGAACAACAAAAAAAAAATCAAAATTGACTCATTATCTCAAATCCAATATATCCAAAACTGTCGATTTCTTTCCCAAGAGACTGAAACATTCTAGCTTAGCAGAGGTAAATTGAATAAGGAAGATCGAGAAGAGAGGTTTGTAAGAGCGATCGTTTGAAGCAGCCTCTTCGATGGGTTCATGGTACTTAGTTACTACTTACTAGCCCCCACTAGTACTACTATTATTAATCATGTTATTTGCTACAATGTTTCACTGTTCACTATGAATAGGTAGGATTGGTGGCGTTAACATCTTGTGACATCTATGACCGCAACATGCTGGCTCTGTCATGCTGTCCGGCAATTCATATCCATGAAATTTGCCACTCAGAAAGCTGAGGCCTATTTTCATTTCGACTCGTAGCCAACCTCATTGACTCATTCGTTGGCTAGACGAACCGTGTCTTTGATTAGTCCTCGCAATTCTCTCTGGCCCAAGAGAATGGACGTAGAGTGCATTGGTAGGTCTTGCGTAGGAACTACATCCTCGACATGCGACATCGCCTAGTCACTCTGCTTAAGCTTCTACATCACGACAGGACTCTTATCTATCACGGTAGCAAAATAAAGGCATTGGAGACGGAATATATTGGCGTTGGCTGTATTCAATGGGCTAAGGTAATCATGTAATTAGCATGCAGCGGTTTTGTATTATGCATCAGTGAAACTCAAATGATTCATTCAACTTTTTTTTGCCCGGATGGAAATGACAAATATTAACGGCGATTTGAAGTCATGATTACCTATACCTCTTAATTCCGACATTTAGTGTAGTTATTAAGCGACCAGCTAGCTAAGCAAATCTCCTTAAATTTTCAAGTTTTCTCGATATCCTAAAAAAAGTTGCTTAACAGCAAAGGTAATTGCTGGCAAGTCTTTTATGCGTGCCTTTACTGAGTCCACGAATGAATCCAAACACAACGACATTTGTTAAAGACATAGATTGATTGTTTCTGTACGTCCAAAATGAGCTCGTATCATTCTCGCAATCACAATAAACCACACCAAATTCAAAAACTTTCAGATTGGAGTAATCTTCGCTATTTTGATTGCCGGAATTCTACTGCTTGCAATATGTGTTGCAGGCGTTTATTTCGGGTGTGTTGTCAATGTGAGTCACATTGTTTCCTATTACATTTTCAAATTTTTTGCAACTTTTCCATTCCTTCATTCCTGCATATTGATGTATCAGTTTCAATCTGATACATTACATTAAACAATCTCATAAATTGCTGACAATTTATGACTACTTTAATAAATGCTCAAGATGAGATTTATGCTTCTTAACCGGCCAATGTTAAATTACTTATAAATATGCAAATTTTTAATTACTTGAAAGTGTTCATACCTCATTTTGAAGTTGATGAATCCAGCATGAAATATTATCAGGAGAACATCGTATGATGCAGATTATCTTATCAAATTTCGTAGATTTAGAGCTTTCTTGGCACGCAACTGAGGACTGCCAAACATACAGATAAAAACCACCTGGAAAATATAGATATAAGAATTATTTTTTCTTGAATATAGATATAGAAAACAAAATACAGAAATATTTTCCTTAGAATAAAATTGATTTATATGCGCACAAGTGTGGCATTCTTATAATGCGATTTGCATATATGAATTTACAAAAATATATGAAAAGAGAGTGCATCAGCAGAAAAATAATAAAATTCGGTGCATTAGCCCCGAACTCACTTCCATTCTATTCAGCAGCGTAGTACGGATGTCAATACTACAAACGAAAATACTCACTGCGATAAACTTATCTGCTCACAGTGAAATGAGATGCTGACATTTTAATAATGAGTTTTTTTTAAAGCATTCATATCAATTCCCAAAACATTTCGAATAGCTTAAATATCTTCAATCACTGCTTGATTGTAGAATTATCTCGAAGAGAACATAAATTTGTCAGTTTTTTCATTTACATTTTCCAGATGTTTTTTCACTGGAAATATTTTCTTACGAGAATAAAATTAATTTATTGGATGAATGAGTGAATAGAGTAGACAAATAAATTATAAACGATTCGACGTTGAGGCATTACGTCATACACGACTCATCAGCACAGTGATCTGTTGCTAAATATTTATTAGTTTAGCTTTTTGTTCGTACTCCGTTTTGAGCACCAGTGACTTCTTTTTAGCAGTGTTAAAAGATCGAAACTATTTCACACTCGACTGCATTTGCATTGCAATTCGAAGAATTCTTGCATTTCATGCTCTCAAATTTTTTTCTGCAATGAATCTTTATATCTGAGTGTTTTTTCATTTTGTTGGCAGATGCCATTTGCTTTTTCGCAATTGCTTTTTTTCCTTCAGTGCATTGTTTTTGCCTAAGATGATTATCAGAATTTGAAAATCGACGTTTGTTTTAATCGTGAAATCCAAAAATTTTGGTTTATTTCAGTGAATTAAGGTGAGCAACCAAATAGGGAACTAAATCATCTTGCAGAAATGAGGAAGTTTATTAATTTCTCTTCGTTTCTCCTTAAATTATATTTGGCAGCAAATCCTATTCCCATTGCTATTTTGGCCAATCTCTCTCCCTATATATACATATATATATATATATATATATATATATATATATATATATATATATATATATATATTATTATTATTAAAGAGTCAAAAATTTGCATTAAAAACCAGTCTGATTCACTTGGAAGTTCATTATTAGATGTAAACTAAAGTCCAAATAGCAAGGCACCAATGGTATTGTATGGCAAGAATTTTTATAAGACTTAGAAATCGAAACAATATTTTATTACGTGAAAGAAAATATCTGCTGTGAATATCAAGAGGAGATTGTTTCCTCAATCGTTAATAACTTTACTAGTGATTAATTCTTTGAAAATTGTGAAAACATAAAGAATGTTTTTGCAAAAGTTCATATTGCTTATCGTATTGCAGAACTCCTCATTTGCAGCGCAAAAAGAAAGCATAGGAAAAGGCTGCGATGAGTCACTTGAAGTGAACGTCAATCAGTTATATATGAATTGTGCTAAAGGAATAAACAACAAAAACATCGATGAAAATAGTTAAACAAAGCAAGCAATTCATGCCTACAAATGTGAACAATTAGGTATCCGCTTTAGACGTAGACGAAACCGCTCAAAACAATCCGCTCCATATTTACCAATTCAGCGCATTGTTTGCATATAGCTACGGAAGGACTTTTCTTAACTATTTTAGGGAATTTATTGTACTTCTTCCTACAGACATTTTATTATGATGACCATCCTGCATTGTCTTTCGAAGGGACCAAGAGTAATAACATATTTTGATTTTCAAAACTCCCATTTTCAATTTTTTCAAACGTCTAATGCTTAGAAAATATTAAATCGGAAACCAAAAACTTAAATAGTAGTAAATTGCACATCTAGGAATCACTTCGAAACGCTTAGATAAGTCGGAGATCATATAAAAAAGTCGGGGTGTTTTCCATATTTCAGTTTGAGAAATGACTATGAAATAATTGGTGGACCATTTGGAAGGGAACGATTTTAGTATCATTCTATAGTTTCTTTTGATTGAGCGTTAGCTTCAGATGAGAAACGATAAGAAACGTCGTTATACGCCGCCAAATATCGCACGGGCAGCTCCACCACGGCAATGGCAACCAGAGGAGCAGCCAAGCGTTGCCTATACGAATTTAAATGCTTCTAGAGCCACTCCCACCGAGTAAGTCGCCATTTCTTACTTTTAGACCGGATTCAACAAGGAAACGGTCATATGCGATACGACAAAAATTGCTTCATATTTCTGAGCGATGACTTTTAAAAGTAATATTTCGTTATTTCATATCTAAGATTATCGCTCAGAGCTAAAAGACGTATGGTTGATACGAAAATAGCTATGCAGTTGAAAGTTTTTTCAGTCTTCTAGGAGATTTGAGTCACTGCTGAGAATATGAAATAAAACATACCATGATGACGTTCCTGCATAAATTTAACTCACGATTCAATAAAATATGATGGGTACCGTTAAGGCTTAAGCGGAATTTTTTTTTATTAAAATGTCAATGTGAAAATATTATGTGCATTTGCATGAATGATTAATAGTGAGGCTATAAGAATTGATTGATTCTGGGTGAAAAAAATTTTCGTTCTATTCCTATCATATGACATGCTCTGCAGTATTTCGGAGCTTTTTTATTGGAAATTGGGAAACCATATAAGAAGGGGATAGATCTCATTTTTAAAATTCCATACTGTATTATCAAGTCAAACACAAAAGAAACGCTTGTTTTGCTGCTTTTCCATATCAATTTTTATGAATAGTTTCTTTGGTACATCTTGCAAAATTTCTTGTCGTTTCGCGCAGCTATAAAAAAATTCGTTCATTTTTCTGCACCATTTTCCAGAAATACTGATTATATTGATGAAAAACGAAACATTTTTGGTCCAGTGCATATTTGGATGATATGTGTAACTGATGCCGTTCTCTATGATAAATTTGAAAAAAAGAACCAATGACCAGAAGAAAAGAAAACTTTTTGAGGTATGTTCCTACGCATTCGCCACAAGTTTCCTCGCCATCTGCTGCTCCAGTTCCATCGCCTTATATGCAGCAACCCCTAGTACAGTCATATCCACAACAGTCATTCGTACAACCGTATCCACAGGAAATTGGCATCGGTGCAATATCATATCGTCAGATGCAACCAGAGGCCGTTTACCAACAGGTTAGCTGCATCCTTTTGTGGTTTGATTACTACCTTCCTCGATTAGAAGACATAGTCTTTCCTTTCCTTCTGACTTTGGAAGAGGTGATTTTCTATTCAAGATCTTCCCAACTTTCTAAGGCATCTTTCTAAGGCAGTTTCTTCCCAACTTTCAAGAGGGATCTTTTCTACTTTAGAATATCTTTCTGAATCACAATAGCTTCATATAAAAAGCTACAAAGAATTATCAAGAATCACGTAAGCAACCAATGAGACTTGCACATATGTATATGCATGGAGTGTTGCACATGCATATATGTGAATATGTTGTAACGAAATATAATCATATTTGAAGCGTGCACTGACAAGGAAATCAATCGGTCTGGACTACGTTCATTTCTTTAGGTTTATCCGCACTGAAACTCATTTTCCCTTAAAACTGAAAATATACAAGCGACAGCTATAAAAATATTTTGAAGAATTGTTTGCTTTTATCATTTATTCGAAAGGTACTTCTGTTGTTGGTTTAAAATGAGAAGAACCGGTCATCTTTCATTCCGGTCCTATGCCCACAGCCACCTTCCTATCCGAAGATGGAGGATGTTTGTTTTAACTTGTCTGGATTATTTATGTAACTACGATTATCCGGGAAGCACTATCTGTCTTGATAATCCAGAAAGTGTTTGTTTAGAAAATTTTGGAATTCTGAAAGAAAAAAAACGATTCATTCAACTAATGCAAAATGCAACAGATGAACGTAGCGTTTTACTGTAGAAGGTAGATTTCTTTTTTGGGCACAGTGTTTAAAAATTTCCTTTAATATAAGATCGAAAAGGTGGGAAAAATTGTAAAGCCGCGAATCTCCTGTTCCTAACCCCTTCGTGGTGTACGCAGTAATCAACGTCGATACCACAGCAAAAGATTGTATTGATGTCTTCAAGCGCTGGATCCAGAAATGACGGTCTTTTTATAGTCGGTACGTATATCGCTTTTTCCGACGTCGTGTATTTTTTAAGAATTTCAGTGCTTCCTATCTCATTGTGTCTACACAGAATTTTGCGACGCTTTATAAAACATTTCAAAATTGTAGACATTCTAAGAAAATTATGAAAACTGTTTGTTGCAAAGTTGCGGGCATCTTATTTTGAACGCCGACTTTCCCAATTATCTTCATTTTGTACGATGGATGTTATCAAGGATCGGAATGCAGCAATACAGCCAAAAAATGTTTGTGAAAAGTTTGTAAATGCCTAGAAAACGATTGCTAGTAATTCATCAACTGTTATCCCTCAAGTGCTTTTTCAGTGAAAATGTATTCATACTAATCCATTTTCTTTTCAATGCGCCAATTAGAGTTGCAAATGATGGCGCGCCCAAGTTGGCGCATATGTGCCGCGAGCCGCGAATTCTGACTTAGATGAAGTGTTTCGGTAGCGTTAATTGAATTGTAAATTCCGAGTTCGAAATCCTAAAGCCAACTTACATTTCATGGGCATTTTCAGGTAACCATTTGCAAAGCGCATTATAGTGAGACCATATCTTTGCAAATGCATGCATGCAGGTGTATCTCTTTATACGTCTGTCTTCGTGGTAATTTCGATCCGGTAACAAATGAACGTAATGCTGCAAAATCTGCGCAAACACGATAGGATGGCCCAGAAGTTAAGCGTTTCTCCCTTTAAGTAGGTGTACCCACTTTCAAAGTGGTATAGCGAGTAGTTTACATAATATTACCGACCAAGCATATTCGTTTTCTGTATCTGAAGCTGGCACACCGTACAGGGTGATGTTGTCCATAAGAGCGCTGATGTCAGTTTTCATGAATTCTTCGCATTTTCATTCACAAATTGGGCGTATTCATCCATCGAAATCTTTTAAACTTGTAGTTAACTAAAAATCGCTGGAGCTCTATTCCTGAAAAAAAATCATAAGTATATTTAGCACACTTTCGCTAGAAACACTTCGTTTGAGATCTCATTTTAAAGAATAACGACTGCTTCCGTTATATTTGTATTACCGAAAAGCTGTACTTCCAATGTTCTTCTATCACCTATGCTCACTGTCTACCGTTTTCTTTTTGCACATCCTATGCTTCTTCTTTCTCACTTCCATTTCGCATCATATGTTCTGTTTCTGTTTTGTTTTATATTCTCTACTGTGTGGGTGTTATATTCGTGTTGCCGTTTTTGTAATATATGCATTACATTCAACATTTTTGTAATTTATAATGTTCATTATAATGTAGACAAAGGAATATTCCATATGCAATGAATTTTAGAAACTTGCCTTATATGTTCGGTTGGATGCAATATGCATGTCTGCGAAGCCGCATGTTCCGTCAGTCCGTCAGTTTTCTCTTTTTCGATTGCTGAGATGCACGCGCAGCACCTATAATCCGGATGAATATTAAGTAGGGGAATGAATCGGCTCTTACTAGGGCCCTTGAGTTCCCGAACTCGACGACATGTATCTTCGTTGGGTCTTATTTTTATTTTTTTTCCGTGGCTGCACAATTTTTATCGCTTCAATGATATGTAAAATTGATTTTGACTGAATTTTCAGGGACCCACTACATGGCATACGGTTACAACTACCTCAGCTGGTGATCAAAACGTTGCTGGTGCAATATCCACACAGTCATCGCTTCCCGTCTACCACACATCGTCAGTGTAGAATATGACCACCTGAATTTCTTCTACTTGAAGTGTCTTATTGGACGAGATTACACTTCAGAAAGTGAATCTGGCCAAATTTTGTCAAAAACTTTTCAGCATATCAAAAGTGCCGAAAGTAACAGGTATCAAAAAGAAGCAACGTCAACTGTTGATTACCGCAAAGAAAAAATCAGACATTTTTTAGCAGCTATCAAAATGTTTAAAGCTTTAACGTGACATTCAGAGGACCCCCCAAAACGCTTGCAATCATTAACGGTCGAGTTTTTACCTCGACAACGAATCACTTATGGAGTCTCTTGAGAATGGTATCGTTCACTAGTTGCGCTTGGCAGACAGTTTTTTTGTTGTCCACGAAGATCCGCCTCATTTAAGTGCCTGCATTTGTATGTTCTTTCTACTTTTCTTTGTAAATAGTGGTTCACCGCAGTACTTTATACTTTTTACCTCTCGGTTTATGCATTTGTTTTATGTGGTTGAACTCATATTAATTATGTATTTTCATAAACAATGCGATTCTTATATGAAAAATTACTTGTAGGAAGTTTAAGAATGACCTTTTACGTTGATTCAGTAGTTGTGAATCGTTGAGGATGCGATATTATCAACTTGTGGATATGATATCCAACTGCTGTAATCATATCAGTTACTCTCCAATTTTCAAACTGATATCCAACTGCTGTAATCATATCAGTCACTCTCCAATTTTCAAACTCTTTGTTAAATATTACTTAAAAGCGATGAAAGAAGTTCATGCTATCAATGTGATTCTTATGACTTTGTAAAGAGCGAATTCATTGCCCAGAACATACCTTTCCACCTATGCGCATATTTCGCATCGAGATCTAGTTCATTTAATCGGATGTATTTACAAGTTAGAAGCAGATTCTACTCACAGGCTCAGATTTTGAAAAGTGATTCCATTTCTCCAGCGATATCACCGATAAAATTTCTTATAATTGAAATTACGATTCCGATCAGCAGCCGATCGTATTAAGTCATATGAAATTTGCATTGAGGGTATCCAAATTCCCTTCTGCTTCTGCATTAAGAAACGAATTCTTGAGTCTCTGAAACCACTATTCCCAACTTCTTTAATAAGTCTCCGTTTGACTCAGTATCTTGCACTCTAAATCCGCTCTATCACAGCAATGAAGTTCACGAACCTGCGAGTATCGATTCCAGTAGGCGGCTTTTGGGCCACTAATCTCATGACTGAGATCAGAACTTTCAATTTTTTACACCTTCGGCAGACTCGGACTCTTATCTCCCTTGAAATATTTTAAAAGGTAATTTACCTAAGCATTTAATTACGCGCAAAAAACTGCACGCTTTGCCATGTCCTGTAGATGACATCTCAGCTTGGTCCACTTTGCGTCTGGCAATTTTTCTAGTAAGCCAAGGTTATTTTCTGTGAGGGAACAGGTGGAGGGGTGGTAGTGAGAGCAGTTTTCACCAAGCATGATTCAAATTTTTGCGTGTAATTGTAATTTCTACCTCAGGCATACGTCCTCATCTTTTAAATAGAAGACCGGAACCCTCACTTCTGCGTTGATAACTCCTCCCCTTCCTCCCCGTTCCCCACAGTTTTAAAAAGACAACAAAAACCTGATGGTCCAAACAAATGGAAGAGCGCATTAATGTTAGCAAGACCATTTGCTATTTGCCACGCTACTTTTCACATAAAAATTTGATAAATTACTAAGGATGAGTCGATGCGCGATAATGCATCTGCTTTTCTATCCGAGTTTAATTTCTAAACAAATCTGTTGTCAAAAGCTGTTTTCCTTGGCTTAGAACAATTTGAGTTGCAAATTTCAGTTATTTCAGCCATTTATCACTCCCTGTGGGATAGACTGATGTAAGCTGAAGAGAAAGATGAAATAAAAACTTTTCATGGATTCAGCAGTCAAATTTCATTCCTACGATTCCAGCTGCACATGACTGGAGATGGGAATCTTAAAATTGTAAAAAATACACTTTTCAGTCACGTTACGGTCCCTCCATACTTCGTAAAAACAATTTAAATTTAAAAAATAGAGAGAAAGGCTGGAGACGATAGACATGGAATACACTTTTTGCATCCTACTCATCCGACCGACCGATCTCATAATTTCACAACAAATAATATGATATCCAGAGAGTGCCTTTCTATTCTAATTGATCAATCCATCCGCACAGACTTTATGAAGAAACATTCGCTTCCAGGCGCATTTGGCTGTTACATTTGCAAGCGCAATGCGGGTGTCGTGTCTGTGCTCACGTACTTGCCTGTCTGTCTGTCTGGTAGTCTCAACTCGGATCACTGAAAGCACGATCCGTGGAATTTGATGGGTGCAATATACGCTATAAGATAATCCCATATAAGATCTTTGGCGCTGATCCATGAACTTTGAAGGCAGTAATGAAAATTTGAAGGCACCGAAAACCACCAACCAAGTTGTTATTTCTGCATCGGTAAGGCTGCAAAAAAACGAGTTTCGCGGATTTACAGATACAGTCAAACCAATAGAATAACAGGCCATCATCCCCATATCTTATTTATTTATTTTATCATTTACGAGTAACAGGTCATCATTCCCCATACTCATTTATTCCTCTTATTTACTTATCACTTATGAACCTACTTGGTCAGGTGAGAGTACCATACTCTTGCCGTAGTTTTTCCTTGTTTTGAGAGCCAGTCGGTGTTAGATGTACCTCAAACTGTGCATAACGGATGCAAGTCCCAAAAACTCATTTCAGAGTTGATCGACCAACTCGAAAGCAACAATAAAGGGGTCAGTCCGTGTGTGCATTGCATCTATCCAATTCAATAATTCTAGCTCCGGTCTTTCTAACGTGAAATCATGGGATAAGCAAAAGGACACTCTTTACGTGAGTACAGAAATATGCTCCTTCCAAATAGCGCACAATATAACCACAGACGTTATTTCTTAAGTGCAAGAACAATAACGCGAAGTATCGCCGAACAAACAATCGAAATAGTGCTTCGGAAAGTCGAGATTCACCAAGCGGATCGACGAAGTGCGCTCTTCTACATCCCAGCAGCAGTAAAACAAAGCTTGCTGGAACCTCGTTCCTGTACTCTGGGGAATGAAATATGACCTCAGGATCGCAATCGTAATTACGATCCCCACATTGCCTGAGGGTAGTAAAATTACAATTCAGTAGGTTCGGAAGCAAACACGACATCACAAATTTTGCCTCACAGACAATATTGTGGAATTATTTTTGAAATTCATCATTTAACGTAGGATGCTAGTTCTTCCTCCTTCCAAATTTCAAGAAGGTAAACAACGGACCATACTGGGGTAAAGCCGACTTCTAAGAAATTTGACGAGCAAAGGTGTCAACCGATCAACATGCATTTGCCGCTTACATCGATCGTTTCTTTCGTAATAGAGGATTATTAAAAATTAAAAGCTTTACGAAGATATCTGAGTGAAACCTTATTTGAATAATGCTTCGTCACATTTTGATAAATTCCAATTTCATAATGAATAAGCGATGCTAATCAAAATATTAATGGTAATAAAAATATGAGTTCCACACAAATTTAACTGCCTTACTTTGCAAAATAATGACATTCTGTAAAAAATTTATTATGAAACACAAAAATCACATATCTTCATCCGGCAAAACTTCAAAAAAACGCAAAATAAAGCTGCATAGAGGCTCGAAGATTCAAAGCGGTGTTCAGTTTCAAAGAATTCGATGTTTTTATACAACTGCGCCACTTTCAGAATCACAAAACCACATTCTCCCTTTCTCTGCTGCTCAAGACCACCATGACATTTTAGAGTTCAGCGATTTTGAAGTTTTAAAAAACTTCCTGACAGAATTCCAATGCATAACAATAGCGTCAGGAAACTTAAACATAATAAACCATCAACAAAACTAAGCTAATAACAACTGAAACAGTGGAATGTACAAATAATCCAAATCTAGCCAATTCGCTAGATGATGTGAACTTATCAATTCGAAGAGATAAGCTCTTCGTTCTCTTGTCTTGAGATCAGCCTCAAAAATCATCGATTTTTGTGTCAACGAACGAGTAATCAGCATAAACAAAGCCTATCATGCGTCTATGCATCACAATCACTCCCGATGTGGAGAATAAGCTCATTTCGCATTCCAATCTTCGATTAGACAAAACTGCCATTAAATCTGAACATACCAAATTCATGTGAGATGATGGCACTGCCATTCCTACGCTGCATAGTGCCGTTAAAAAAGGGAACGTATATGTCCGACGGCGGTGCTTTGCGTTGAGGCAGCGAAAGATGATACTAATGAAATATGCGCGTACCTCCTCCCTTTTGATTTTGCAAAATTTCGGGACACATTCGTACAGCTAAACTACTGTGAATTGTCTCACTACAGGAACTCCCAAATGAAGAGTTTTAACAATCAACTAATTCGACGAGAACAAATGCTGAGTGCTTCGAAACATTTTTCCGATATTTTCAAAAATTTTTGAGACCTTCAATTCCTTACTCTACGTTCTCGCAGAATTTTCAATGCCACATCTGCTCCCTATGCTTGATTGCAACTCAATTTCTGAGGTTCCGATATTGACGACAAATAACCAACAGTGCTATCAACGGAGAGACCTCCGCAGCGATTACCGTCTCTGCGCAAGCATACACACAACGTCTGCAAGGCTTGCGCTTCATCAGATGTGGGAAGACAAATCGTCGCAATAAATCCGAAAATAAATCGAAGGCAGCGAGACTTGAAAAACGAATTTGAGGACATTTTGAAGATCATTTAGAGCTCCATTAGAATCATTCACAACCTGGGATAAAAACAAGGACTTTTCTATAACATCAATTTCTTATGTGACCTGTGACCCTGCAGTGAGGTCAACAAAAGGTCAGCATGCTCAAACAACAGAAATGAACGAAGCAAGACAAAATCTTTTTAGAAATAAGGTCTGTGTCGCTGTTGTTCGACGTCGGCAGTGCTCCTCCTCCCCTCCGCCGCCTGCTGTAGTCATACCTGAGCTGATGTGCCGCGCTCCCAATTCATCGCTGACCCGTCTCCGTCGTCCAGGAATGTTGATCAGTTCACATCCACCGCTGCAGCCAACGACGCCTTCCATTGGGCTCGCTCCTGCGACCGGCCTGGTTGCGCGCTACTCCAATGACGACACTTTCCGTGAGCCAATGACCACCTTTCTCCTCTTGCTGTTACCCAACATCGTATAATGTTGAGGCGGTTGGTTTTCCAACACCAGCAACCCTATTCCGCCATGCAAAGAATCCTTGCTTACCTTGGCGCTGCCCTGTGAACCACACCTGAAGCTTGGGCAATTAAATCTTTATTAAAATATATAGACATTAAAATGACGATAAACAAAAGCATAACCATTAAACACGAGCACAACACGACGGAAACACATGCGCACAACAAACCGTACGAACCTCACCTCACGCCATCGTCATCTACACCTATTGTCACATACAATTTGGCTAATATCAGCACACAACGCGAAAGTACACAAGTACGGCAACGAGAATTGATGCCCAAAGGTTCAAGAGAAAAAGGAAGCTACTTTGTGAATGATTCAACTCTTGCACAAAGACAACATTGACATAACCTAAATAAGAACGTTGAAATAACAGTTCGATACTCGCCGATCCTTTGGGATTCTTTATATAGTTTGCTTCTAAAGTCTTCTGTAACTTCATTTCCTTTTGTAAACTTTAGTGAACTCTCACTTTTTTCACTCATTCGCGCGCAGTCGCGATAACTGCAATCGACACAAATTGCAGCGTCGCCGGTATATCCCGGTCTATTTGAAAAGTGTGTCATGGAACAAGATTTGGGGAGAAGGGCTAGGCACATTTTAATAAGCATGAGAAGTTGTATCAGATCCATTCATTACCTGAAATGTGCTTGCTCCGGTTAAGTTGTGATTGCTCCAGTTATGCTTCTACGAGGGGAACTGGGCAAAGTATTAGAGGTACAAGACTTCCCGCTGCACCAAAGTATCCGCGCGGATGTACGCGGCATTTCCATGGTCGCAGGCGCCATCAAACTACACGCGTTCATAGCGAGAATGTGGTTGCGGGTCAGCTCTGCGGTGTCGGTTCCTTTCATCAACGAAAGGATGGGTAAGGACATCCTGAGGAATCGCAATGATCTTAAGAAAGCGCGAGCTGAACGGAATCATGAATAACTCCGTGAGCGGTGTTAGGCATCAAAGACGACGATTGCGTCTATATCACTAGAACGGAAAGTCAGGCTTGTAGAAGCTTGATAGTCGAAGCGGTAGAGGATATTTTCTATGGCCTTCTAGTGCGCATTTTCTTTTGTTGTGAGAGGTGGAAAATTTTCAGATGCGTGTGTCCTGACGCAGGCCTACTTCCTTCCTCCAGAACTTGTGGCTCATTCTAGCTGCCGCAAAGACCAACCCATTCATACCATCAATTCTGGATTGACTCGGCCCCAACGCCTTGGAACATCCGGATGCGATAAGGTGATCCGCATAAGCGTACAATACCTTAGGACAGTCCTGCTAACTCGCTTGACATCCGAAAATACCCATAAAAAGACTTTCCGAAAGGCACAAAACCTCAGGTAGCCTTCAAGCTCCATACCCTTCTCCAGCTTGACATTCTCCTCCTTCGAATGCTCCTCGGGGTCTGTACATCTGTCGGCTGCAGCCAGTTTCACATCCTAAACCACTGAATATTGCTCCGGTTCTGCAAGTCTGGCGACTGCACGCGGTCTCACATCCGATTCCTTGCACTCAGTCGTGCCCTTCGCGGGTATTGGACCATCAGCAAGCATACCCTCTTGCGAGGCTGTACCTACATCTCCCTCGCCCGCTCGTCCAATCCCTGGGTCGTGATTGGAAGTCGATGGCGCACCAACATCAGGGCTCTTAATCACTTAAGAGCCCCCACTTTGTGGCTAACGCTGCCACCGTTCTCTGTTCATGGTTGCTTGAGAACTTCTCCTGAACCTTCTTTCTGCAGGCCCACCTATCTCCATAGGCTCCACACAAACTCGTTAAGGTGGCGTGTTGCGAATCGCGAGTACATTCGTGAAAGCTCATGCCGTCATGGCGACTCGCTGGCGCCGTTGAATAGCAAAAGACGGTTAGCCGTCTCAGCGGTGCCAGCTAAGATGGACAGCCGATGCACCTGCACCGGAAACGAAACAAAGCTGGAAGGAAGCATGGCCCAAAAAAAGAGGCGGAATAAAGGAAAGGAGGCCGAATCGGAAATGGTCAACGAAATCGAAGGCGGAGTTCAGCAAGGGGATATAAGCAGCCCGAGCTCAATTCCGTCATTCGCGTGCTAACCAAAGGCCACAAAGTGGCCTTCTACAGTTGAAGGCGATCCGACTTCGCCTTCTGTGCTTCGCCCTTCGCCCTACTTCGCTTCAGTGCTTCGCCCTCCGTCCTATTCGGCTTCTGTGCTTCTACTTCGACGTCGAATCTACTGAACGTAAGTACTTTGTAACCCTTTCAAACAAGCCAACCCATCTCCTTCAGTACATGGCGACCTCCCTTTCACTCCAGAGCCTCCCCCCGCCCCTTAAAGCAGGGCAACATTCCTGATCACATCCCTCGGTGCTCTCTGATTGGGCTTCTTCAGCTACTGTTGAATCTTGCCGCAATTGAGAGGTTTCTCCGAGATCGTTCACTCCGATTGGAGTTTCCAATCGCCTGGGTGTAGCGTCCGAGGCGCACGCGTAACATGAACAGGGTCACTTTCGTGACCGTCGAGGCCGTTTCTCACCTCATCATCGTTTAGCCAGGGTAACCAGTGGGCACGCATACATAACGATTCCGGTCCTCGAAATTGGTTGTGACCGGGGCGGGGCACAAGGATCCCTTTTGGAATTGGATTATGAGAGTGTGGAATAGCGATTCGTCCCACAACAGTGCAGAATAACCAACACCAAGTGCCGCGAAAGCGAGGAAGAAAGCTATTCAGCTAAACAAGATAACGCACAGCAAACGGCTAAAGGGCAACTGAGCGATGAAAGGCATCGATTCAAGTCTGCGATGAATGGACGGGTGCATGGCTACAACCGATGAATGAGACGTCGAGCGAAAGATATCGAAATTTAAAAAGATTGCACCTTCAATTTCTACTGAACGAATGTTCGAATCCGAAAAGCTTCCATTTGCATTCCTATTGAACAAGTATCTCAAATGTGAAAATCTTGCACCTTTGTAGAAGAAAAGCAAACAGTTTTGAAGATTCGCCAGAGAGCAAGACGAAGCTGCTGTTGGGCTGTAGTCGTTTAGGGGAACAAGACGGAGTCAGGCAGTAGTCGTCTCTTTGAGAGACGAGACAAAGTCGCAGTTGAACCGCAGTCGCTTGGAGGAACAGGACGGACTCCGAATTAAGCAGCAGTCCTTTCTTTCCTGAATGCCCACTAGTCAGCTGGGGCTGCTTATATGCAGCTCCAGCCGACAGTGGACTTCGATCCCAGTTCCAGTCGATCTCAAAACATCGGCCGACACTGGGAACAACGTCGCAGGAATTCTTGAATTCTTGCGACGTTCTCGTGGGAATATTTTCGCGACGGGCGCACAGTGCTAAGTGCACTGTGCGCTTCGTCCCGACAACCTGTACGTACTTCACTTCCCTAAGTAAGCGTGTGTTTAATAACTGTCTTCATTCAATGTGTTTTCTTCAGTTTCCTCGCTATACTCAATATCCCCCCTGGCTCTCTTTTTCGCCACGCCCGGCATGGCGAATTCGTCGCGAAAGCGAGGAAGCAAGCTGTTCAACTGAACCGGATGACGGGCAGCTGCTATAGGGCAATTGAGCGACGAAAGGGCATCCTATTCAAGGCCTATGATGAATGGACGGATATATGGCTACAATCGATGAATCGTCAGAGAAATAGGCGTCGAGCAGACAGATGTCGAACCGTGAAAAGCTTGCACTTCTATCTCTATTGAAAGGATGTTCAAATGTGAAGAACTTCCTGTCCCAAAAAAATAAATTACCTCGAAAATCGAGGATTTGGCGAGTCCAATGTAGTGATGGCGAGAGGGTTAGTCGCGCAGTAGGATACCGCAGTTGGGGAATAACTTGGGGAAGGGGGCAGTGGAATACCGGCGTCGAAAACGGGGCCCATGGGACCTGTAGTGGAAGTAGGAAGTGGGCTTGAGCAGCAGAAGTGGGCTTGGGCAGCGGAAGTGGACCTCGAAGTTGCGGCGATGACCCTTTTATTCGTTTATCCGACGATTCACTTTCACGTGAAACTCTTGCTACGGTTTCATCCGTTGTTGTCGTTAACCTTGCTGTTCCCACTGTGTTAACATTGCTTTGGTGATGTTATTCTTGCCAGTGCGATTCGAGACGTTGATACGATTGGGAAAGAATGCGAGGCTTTTGCTTCGTGTGACCGACGTTTCTTTGTGTTTACATCAGGCGAGCTCAACATTTTCTGCAGCGACGATTTTCTTCATAATCCATACTTCATAACAATTAAAGGGATATATCTTAGGCTCGCGATTCCGCGACAATCCCATCTGCATTGAATTTGAAAATGTCGCGCCTGTACTTCCATACCGTTATGCACCTCGCTATATAACCGTACGTCTAAGAGTTGTATTTGTTCATTCATTCTGTATTGCTGCATCGGTCGCTTCGTTCGTAACCCTTATCCTCCCTAAGCTCTTCTTCGCCAGGACGGGCACGGCGAAGAAACCAAACGTGCCGGGGCGGCTCGTCCATCCCTTCGGGCCGTGGTCCTCTGAGGGAATGTTTTTCGGGTCCGAGCTCCACTTGCACTCGGTCCGACAGGAAATTTACTTCTGTCCGGCCCTCCCGCTGATCGATTTTATTGACCGAGCATGAATGAATCTGATTCCTCTTGTAATCAGAAGACGCCCAGCCCATATTCTCAGGCATAAGAAGGGTGTCCATTTGGAGCCTATTAGCTGGAACTTGAGTTAATCCTTCCTGACATGAAATAGAGAGAAAATTTCATTCCGTCGTCCAGGGCCACCATGTGGAGGTCGGTTCCTTGCTTTGTGGAAGGGGGGCCCACTCTTTTTCCCTATTCCGTAGATGGCGGTTCAGAAGTGAGTAAACACGCTGGCACCAAATATCTTTACCCCATCCACCGTCGGGGTGCGCTTACCTTTTGCTGCAAGCCTATCGAAGAAATACTGATTTTCAGTCAAATATAGGTTCGTGGCGATGTAACTCCATGTTGCGAAGATACTCTCTTGCTGTCGCGAATCGCGAATTGCGTCACAGCGCCTCGTTGGAGCCGTCGCACGTCAAAAAGAGGCCAGCCGCCTTAGCGGCGCCAAGTAGGAGCGGAAATCCCGATGCATCAAGCGCAAATGGAGATGCATCAAGCGGAAATCACTCATTTCACTTGGATCACTTAGAAGTCGACAATCAACGAGCTGTCCCTGTCACAGCAGACAGCCTCGTGACGACGTTCCGATGATACCCTTCCATAACGATCTGTCTACTGTTTTTCTTCTCCATGTTGCCCCCAAGTTTGTCTCGGGAAAATCTTCCCATCTGCGTGGCGGCCTTCCTCTGGGTCTTCTGCGACCTCTTGGATACCAGTGCAGTATTCTGGCACTCCACCTACTGTCAACTTTGCATGCAATATGGTCGGCCCAGCGTAGTTTGTTTGACCTGCATTCAATTACTATGTTCTTCAGCAATCTTCCTCGCCCGAGAGGAAATAGCAACGCAAAAACGAATCGCCACAATGGAAGTAAGATGGTGTCAGATGCCATCGAAGAAATAGGCGGAGCTGGGCCAGGCAAAGGAAGTTGTCCGAACCCAGTTCCGCCATTCCGTTGTTGAATCGGACCAGGGTGAGGCCCTAGTCAGGAGCCTCTGAGGGGCTCCTTTGTGTAAGTGAACGACCGTTACAACTCTACCACCCCTTCGCTGCTGCATTCACCCTGCTTGGATCGACTATATTCACATATTTTTGCGACCATCGCAGCAGGCCGTGCAAAATCTCGTCACTGATTCTGTGCACATTCTTGGCTGCATCGGCCACACGAAAACATCCAATTGCTGAACGTAGGTCTTTACACTCTCAGCTTGTGTGCAAAAAGAAGCGCTTTGTTCAGTACACTCGCAGCGTATTCTCTACCGATTTTAACCCGCATCCATATAGTACCTGTAATGAAATGTTAATAATGACGGGTACAAACGAGCAGTACAAGCATAAATGATGTGTGTCGAAGCAATCTTCGAACAACAATTTCACGAGCGCCGCAAGTCAAAACAATGTGACTAAGACTTCAAATACTCTCATAACACACTTCAACAACTGCTAACCAACAACATCGCGATCAAGATAACAACCATCTGTGGATGGGAACAACGGATTTGAGCAACGCTAAAAAAGCGAGGCAACCGTTCAATCGTGGCCAGAGAAGAACAATTCGACGATACTCTACGCGACCTTCTCGTGCGGTACGACAACGCGAACAATGCGAAGAATGGAAGCAACTAGGCGTTTTGAGAGCTGCTTATATAGCCCTCAAGACGTCATAAATCCTTCATATCACCCGTCGATCATCGGTCGCTGTCGTGAACAAAACGATGTTGAGGTCTTATGTGGGCGACAGAAAAGAGAATAGAAAGATCCCTGGTTTATCAGAAAAAAAAATAGCAGGGTTAAGAGTCACGACGCGCGTGGGATAAAACTTACAAACAATGCAAGTATGTCGCAACACCGATAAATAAAAGTGGTAGGTAGAACAACGATAGTTATAAGAAAGAACGGATTCGGAGGCAGCTGTTCGACGTGACCGATATAACACACTGTATGGACGCAAAACAGCATCTTTACAAATGCGACACCTGCTATCAATTACGGCAGGGTTGACGTAATGAAGCACAACAAATTTCCACGAGAGACGAGATGTCGAGCGAGTGCGCTTGTGCTGACACCAGGTCTTCTGAATATCAATCCAGCACTGCCTAACACGTGCGGTTTACCGATGTTTACCGCAAATTGTTTTCCTTGTGCTGTAAGTAATTCCTTCTTTGTGCTCGCCAACTTCCCTGCCGGGCTCAAAGCTATTCGAGATCTTCAGCAGTGAATGAGATATAATTTGTCTCAATAAAGAAACTGGCCTGATTTGACCAGGCTCGTCCACTTGCGCCCCTCCTTTCCTCAATTAATCTGTACCAACCTCCTGGTTGGCTCTTCCTAAGTTTGCTCAAAAGGTTCGGCGTACACCTCTCTGCTCCCGATCGCCCGATACCTCAAAATTGGGTAATTAAACCTTGATATACTATAAAAACAACAAAAACGCGAAAAGATTGAGAGACGAGTGTAGGATCATCATAAAACGCAACCTGAGCTGATTGAGGTGGTTTTTTGGTGTTTCGCTAACAAACGAGATAAACGATATACGAACATATAACAAGGAATTTGCAAAACGTCAAGGCTACTGACAACCAGCAATGGTAATCAAGTTGCGGAAAGAAATTCAAGAAAAAACAACAAACGTAAGAAAATGCTAACAAAAAACGTAAAGCCGCTGCGCCTTCACACGACCGCAACGCGGTTTTAGTAAAACGATACGATCGCTACGGCAAAAGGCCGATTTAGACCGTTTCATGAGTTACTGCGTTAAGCTGCATTTCAATTTCTTATCTCTAGCAGTTAAGCAACTCGCTCGCGCGCCTTCGCGACAGCCGCTAATGAATCGTTGTATAGGCTAAGCTTTATCTAGCGTCGGATCGGCACCGGAAGTTCGAGCGCGTCATCAACCGAATATTCATTTTTCTTCGCTTTCGCGACTACATCTAAGTAATGATGCCATACGTGATATGCAGCGAGGATAAATTCACAGTGTTGCGCCCACTGGAAATCTGATATAACATCCCCTCCATACCCATAATTTTTAAAAATCCGCTCTTACTTCAGACATATTGCGATCAACCTTCAGTCAGTACAGGCAAAGCCATGGGCTGCCTAATTTATTGGTGAATGACTCCGAACTCGTTGTAAAATGGTATAAGACCAAACTTTCTCATACTCCTTCACAGCCCGGCTGTAGTGAAATAAACAACCCTTCACTGCTGCACTTCCAAAATTATCTGACACCGCTTTCGTAGTCGCCTTCTCATAATCCGTCCAAGCGTAAGTTCACTTCGACGTTCATTTCGCTTCAACGGCGTTGCATCGCATAGAAAATGATGTTGCACGATTTCACGGTTCTTTACGCACAGCGGCATTGAGAACGGGTTCCCACTAGTAGTCATTGCAAATGCTCATCTAAAAAAACTACAACGCTTTGGGGACTTACTGCTTTGTATAAAAATAATTGCGTCATTAGGTTGCGCCGGAGAACTAACTTCGCTGAACCCACAGCCCTTGTTTCGTTACTTTCAGAGCCAGCAAATCGCATCAAGGGCTTCAAACACACTTTGCAATGGACTGTGAGGACCTGATAAAAAATTCGTGGTGTTCTATCACAAGTGATGTCGGCTACTAAGACGTCAGAAGCAGCGGCTGCGCGATGTTCAGCATCCGACCAAAATTTAAAACTGATGTCCCACACGTTGCCCTCGTTGGTTTATATTCCTTGCTCACCTTGCATCTCACCAGTGAAGGTTAGCACGAACAAGTGTTTCAAATATAACTGGCGTTTCAGCAATATTGTTCTCATACTACTTAAGCAGCTAAAATCAGGAGCAATCTTGAACACCATCTTTCGGAGGTGTTTGTCAAGTTCCCTTGTAAAATACTGCGGCAACATTGCAGGAAATCGAAGGGCTCAGGTATTGCGGCCAGATGACGTCGGCGGCTCGCAGCATAGGATTTGCTTGCAGTTTCCCAAGCTGGAAATCGTGTTGCCGTATTGGGTCATCCATCATCATTGAGAATGGTTTTGTAATCCTGGATTGCTTCATATCGACAAGAAAATCCGCCCATTAATGACGGAGAGCTTATGAGGAAAGCTTTGAAAAACACTGGGAAACTCATCCGAGCCCAAGATTCGTATCTCACCCCAGCTCATGCTTCACGAGACTCATAGAATTCTTTGCGAACTCCTATGCCGCAGAGGAGATCGATTTCTCGAGTACGAAGCTCCTGCAGACTTGACGGCTGGCAGGCGGTGCGATACTGGGCATCCCATGAGCGGTCACTAAACCAAACGTCGTTATCAACTTCTGCGTTTTCTTCTCCTAAGGTGTTTTATTAATTGATTCACAAGTAGAACATTGGTAGTATCGCCTCGCGCCATAATTCTTTGCCAAATGACAAACACGAATGACGCTCTCACAAACCCTCGCAAATGATGTTACGTATGGTTCAACCAGTACGTGCAAGGATTTTGCTGATGACTTGAGGATTCACAGATCGATTAGTGATCCTCTCCTACATCTTAGAATTTCAGCGTGGTTTAGATCGCCTCGCTCAATGATCTAATGCTTGGCAACTGAATATTAATAGCGAAAGATGTCAGCGACCGCATACCGGCTTGAAACATGAATGCCGGTTCAGAATTTCCGAGGCTTTGATTCCTACTGGTAGCTTCGTCCAAAATTTGCGAATGTTCGCTAACGGATCATTGCACTGGAAAGTTCACTGTAATTTTGTAATAACTCGGGCGTATAAGGTGGCAAATTGCATTCTACGGGCAATTCAGTACAGCTGCCTTGAACTCTCAAGAAGGTCTTCACTGGGTACTGCCGCCCTGTTCTTGGATGTGTTTGCCCAGTTTGGTCGTCGTTTTTAGAATCGGAAATAGAGATGGTTGAGAGTGTACAAAAAACTTCACCAAAATAGCTTTTAGAAGTTTTTCCAGGTCCATACAGCCCAAACTATCAAGATCTTCTGCGTATTTTCGGCCTAAACCCCTTGAATATCGACACACTGAGTTAGACCTCATACTGTGCTTTAAAATCGTTAGCGGTTTCCCTGATATTGAATTTGATTCAATATTCGCTTATTCCAATCGACATAATTTATCAAGTGCTCATGGTTTTCAATTGTTTCCGGGTGTCACAACGCCACATTCAGTTTATAATCCCTTCCTCATTCGGGTCATCGAAGTGTGGAATAAATTCCCTACTGATATCGTCTCAGCGCATAGTGTCGCAATCGCGAACCAATTCTGTGATTCACCTTCAAATTGTTTACATGTGAGCGATGCAAAATCTATGCTATTGTAATGATAGCCTA
The DNA here is from genome assembly GCA_037389465.1 of Baylisascaris procyonis. NCBI lineage: Eukaryota > Metazoa > Nematoda > Chromadorea > Rhabditida > Ascarididae > Baylisascaris > Baylisascaris procyonis. The sequence continues at coordinate 1,560,130 of JAZARR010000221.1, forward strand.
AATGATTGCAAATGTTTGAATGTATTGCTACTGTCACTAATCTAATTCAAAGAAATGTTATTCAAAGAAATGTTTAGTTCAAAGAAAAGAAAAAAAAATGAAATATCGCTATCAATGAAAGCGTCTATTCTGAAATGCATTGCTCTTGTTACCAATGAAAGCGCTTATTTTGTCCCTATTTGGACTATGTTGCATACCCGCATTAAATGAAACATTGTTGTCGCTTTAATTCTGATTTAATATGCACGTTATTGCCATTATATAAGCAGCGCCTTTGTCTCAGGGCTCTTCCCGACCGTTCGCCACGCCCAGTGTTTTTGTATTTATTAACCGCCTAAAACGTTTCGACCTCAAGTTGTGCTATGTTGAATGCAACATAACACAAAACGCGTCTGCATAGCAATTATCCCACAAAGAGAGCCCGAAAGCATTGCCCTGCTTTTAAGTCCTGGTAAAGGAAGTAAAGAAGTACTCTCACATTGTCTTCTTCAGTAACAGCGGCCCCTCCCCCACATACAGAGCTTAGCTTACATTTTATGACGTCGACTTTTGACCGCCGTAATCATGTGCATTACTTTTCTTCCGTTTTGTCGTCCATTTTTCTTTTGCTTCATTTTGTGAAATAAAGAAACACAAAAAACAAACTAAGGAGCGCCGACTTCCACGGAGGGGAAGGTGCCGCCTAGGCCCCCAGGTTTCTTTGCTGTGCTTCATAGCGAGGAAGAGTGAAGGCACAATTGAAGCAAGCAAACAACTATCAAGCAACATACTTACATAAGAGTGAAATACATGACGATATAAATCCACCCAAACCTCCCGAATCTTGAGTCCCCCCACCGAATCTCACCCGCTGTCTAGAAGGACCTGAACGCATTCAAGCGGTACTTCGACGGCTATTGCCTTTTACTGCCTGCTATACAGGTGGAACCATTATGACTCAGAAGGACGCATGACAAATGCAGCGAAAGCATATCATCCATTGCATGCCAACCTGCGTTTTGGAAACCTATCTACTGCAATCTTCTGCGAATTTTGCCTATTAAGCTGCAGCAATTTTGTCAACGAAACAATGTAAAGAAATTTTCAAGGCAGTGGCACGTCTCTCGGACTCCTCGATCAGCGCGTACTTGACCTTTCTCCAGCCCCGCCACTCAGAGTATTCTACGTGCATGTGGCAATTGACGGAGGACGCAAAGATAAGAGCAAGGACCCCAAGGTCAATTACCGCCTTCTGAAATAGACGCGAAAATACCAAGCTAGTATTATCTTATGCATCTCTAGCAAAAGGCATTAAAAGCGGTGAGATATGTACGAATGCGAGCATATATATATATATATATATATATATATATATATATATATATATATATATATATATATATATATATATATATATATATATATATATATATATATATATATATATATATATATCTGAAGTCTCACTTGGTTCGTAGCGATTCGGTGCCTCGCTTTTGCTGCCATTATCTGCCGTCGTGCTTGCCGTAAGGAAGTGAGGCAATATCACAATAATCGGACGGCCGTGAAGAGGTCATTGTCGCAAAGAGCTGAAGTCGTGAATGTCGGTCACGCTCCCGAAATTTGAGTCAAGTTCGAGGGTTTTGGCTGGCACTGTCGATCTTAGTTATAGAGGAAGAACCTTTCACTAAGCTCCTGATGGGCTGTCGATTACTAAGGAGTGGGAAGTCGATTTCGAATATAACATGAGTGAACTATGGAAGGACGGATAAATCCGATCTCCGCTGCAGCTCGTTGCTTTCGCACCATCTCGGCCCTCCGCCCTGTTAGCTATTTTCCTCGTTCGAAAGGGCGTGCTAAATCGCGAACTTTTGCTCGCTGTCGAAGGAATGCACGTCATTTTTGCCCGGGGATGGTAGCCGCCGGAAGTACCGTGAACGGAACTTCCAGTGGCGTCCGCCTCTAGTGGCACCGGCTGGCGCTCACCTCGCTGCCGTGAATCATCGCTTCATGGCGAAGATCTGCGACAGCGCTATTCCTATGCATTTAAAATGAGGGAGAATTACTTCTTTAATTCAAGCAAAACAAAGTTAAGCCGTTACTTTTAATGTCGCCTTACAAGTGCATAAAGAATGGTTGTAACACCGGTTTCGTTGTACCAAAATTGATGACCACATAGCTGACAAAGTATGTTATAAGTTATTTCAGTTATACTGTGATCAGCATGCCTTCCTTCCGCCTGCTTCTGCCATAGCAGTAATTTCATATTTGATCTGCCTCGCGTGGGTTAGGTATTATCTGTTTGATTTTTCATTCTTGTGCTCCGTGAAGTTGCACATACTTTTCACCACTTCATTTGCTCATAAATCTTTGTTGGCTTTATTCATACTGCCTCTTTTCCGCCGACTTCTGCCGTAATTACTATTTCTTATTTGAACCATTCCCTGCTGGTCAGGGTGTTGTCTGTTGTGATTTTATGCCTATGTTTAGTGAAGTTGCTTTCATTTTCTGTTATTTCAGATGTCAATAATTTCCGCTGCCTTTGTTTACCTTTTGTGGACCCTAGTTCAACTGTGCCCTGTATCGGCGACCTTGCAATTCATGTCAGTTGCATGTCATATAAAAAATTAATATTTTAAAAAAGTTCTTGTTTCTATCTCATGTTATGAATGATTCTGATAGAGCTTTTGATGCTCTTCAAAATGTCCTTAAACTCGCTTTTCAAATACTGCTTCCTTGCCATTTTCAGATTTGCGATGATTTCATTACTGAGTGACCATGACGGCGCCGCTTGTTAAGAACGCGCGCGGTCTCTCTTTGTTTCTCTTTTGCGCGTGCGCTCATGGTTTGACCATCATGTATCTTTCAGCGCGGTCACATCCGGCGCTACTGACGGACTTTCGTGCACTAAATCGTGCAGCGCGGTCACACCACTCCCTATTTATTGCCGCACTCCCTCGTCTGTCATCCGTAAGGCCCTCAGGGCTATTATAAAAGTAAACATACAGGCAAAACACATCGCACAGCAATCAAAACAGAATAATAGGGCGTTGAATCTTCAGCGCTGTCAACCGATAGTGTTCAATAAAATAAAGCATCATAGAATGTATCACACCTGAGGTAATATTTTCCTTTCCAAAAGTCACCTGCTAGAGAAAAAAGACGCTTCTCACGGTGTGACGCAATTAAATATTGTTGCAATACAGGCTTCATTCGCACTGCATCGACCTCTTAAACCCTCAAGAGGGAGGGAATAACTACATATTCAATACAGGTATTACTTGATTATGCATTTAGCATCGACCGTGGTTCCAAAAATGAACTACTAAAAGCGTTGTGGAATCCATAAATAAATGATTTCTTCCTCTCTCCTATTCAAGAACATCGAAAGAGAAATCCTTTCCAAAGCTCTGCATTCATCAAATCATCGCCCTACTTCAACTTAAACAATACTGCCTTATATTTTCAACAACTCATACGATCTATAGGAAGCATTTAAATGAGGAATTTCTAAGTGAGCTTTACTGATGGTCGGCGAGATCCTTTTGCTCGAAATAGATGCTGATGAGTGCTACGAACAGCGAAAATTCATTGGCAGTAGGAGCGCCATGTCCAGCAGCATTGCCATCGTCAGCGAGTGTGGCACGTATCAAACGACACTGCTTGGCAAATGAACGCAACGACGCACACACATCGTGCAAAAGTGGCTTCTGCACCACCAGCAATGCTGAATAGAGCCATAGAAAGAGTTGTTTCGAATAACCCTCCTCCAAAAACATCTGAAATGCAACATTCGCTTGACAGCAATTAAATGGTTTTTCATTCAGAAAGGAGCGATGACAAAAAATTTCAGAATAAGCTTAAAGTGGTCAGCTCCATAAAATGCCACATAGAACCTGCACTGCATATGAGTATTCCTCCTCTGAAATTTGAATAATGCAGTTCACGAATTTGGGCAAATGTACATAGGTCAATGATTTTGATTATTATTTTACCAACCATTCAACTTCTATAAAAACTTGTGATGGGATTTTCAAACTAAAATCAGCATATTCTCTGAGATCGTTTTCTGACATGCCAAAATTAATAATCGAAAAATGTGGAAGAGAAGATGACAAATTGAGGGCTCGGGAGACAAGCTTATCCGTTTCTGCAAACAGACAGAAGCAGAGTGAACAAATCCTGCTCAACAGAGCAACCAGCACATCGTAAATTGTCCATAATTGCGCGATAATGTATTCATATTTAGCTGCAATGACTAACCACACAAATCTCCCATGAAATATCATTTTAATCTGCGCATGACACCATAGTCTAAGCGACAAATGAATTGCACGATCATAAAATGCATGCGCAGACATAGGTGCCCGACAATGACTGACGAAGTGATTAGAATTCGTCCAGCAGGACATAACATCCACCAAATTTCATTGCCCTAGCTTATATATATATATATATATATATATATATATATATATATATATATATATATATATATATATATATATATATATATATATATATAATCTGTTAAACATTCAGCTTTAATATGCTTATATGTATATACATAAGCATACAAAAGTACACCGTTTAGCAGGTATAAAACTTGCAAATGCGCACAAAAACTAAGCTGCAAGCTACTACAGAAGCCTTCAATGATGAGGAGGGTAGTGAAAGTCTGACTTATCCAAGAGACTTTCCTTCATGTTTTCAGTGCTCAATCTTTCAATTATTTCAGTGATCGTTCAAAAAATTCTCAACTCTTTCTATAATTGTTCAACGTTTCACAGCGATCTGCTTCTTCGAAACCTGGAAACAGAAAATCGTTGCCAACTGTCCTCCCTCTGGATAAAAAGAAGGGAAAGAAGCGTGCCCCTCGTTAATATGAATTCCTCCAGGCGTAATGCGGTACCATACCTTCTACACACTTCGATACACGACAAAACGATATTGCGAAGTTGAGCTTAATCAGTACAAACCACTCCAGTGGCTCTTGCCATATAAGTGGAATCTGCTTAACTGAGAAAAATGACACCAATTAACTTTTGCCTCGCATATATGCAAATTATCTGTTGCAGACTACGACATCTTGCCCAAGGCGCACACAGAAACAGGAGTTTAGATCACAGAGGTGATACTAGTGACAGGAAGTATAAGGGATGTCAGATTCTTATTCGAATGTACGACGGAAAAGAAGCTATTTCAAGCTTAAGAATCAACTCCCGTAAAAGAATATACCTGCACGAGGTGCTGAATGAGGGAGTTGACTTCATTCTCTGACATATTCATAATAATCGCCGGAGTGGGCATGTGACCACACTTGGATGATTTTATGTTGCCTTGTTCGTTTGTCCCTTCTTCTGATTCTTTGTTCATCCTCTCTGACCTGTCTTCCTTCTCGCCCAAACAGAACAAACGCCAACGTCCGTAGTCAGCCTAAATGCTTTCATCGACTATTAATTCCAACAAGAAATCGCAGCAGGGATCGTTGATTCTACCCACACTTGATTCCGCTCTCTTTGATCGTCGAATCTGATCACAATACCCCTCTCCCATCTCCTGAAGTGGCTCCAGTTTCGGCAAGATTGTCGAATCTGATCATAATACCTCTCTCCCATCTCCTGAAGTGGCTCCAGCTTCGGCAAAGTTTAAATTCCCATTTTTTATAATGCAATGTACACGTTTTCTGAATTGAAAAATCCCTGCTATTTCAATGCCATAAATGTACTTTTGCAATACTTGCTTCCCCTCCTCGAGTCTCAAAGAGAAAACCCTCGCTTGAGCAGGAAATTATATGCCCCCCCCCCCCCCCACCCACTCCGAGTCGCAACACAAGCGAGCGGCATCATTTTGAGCTTAAGGCACTTCTCTGAGACGTGAGAATCCATCAAAGTGATCTTTATGACGGAATCTAAGTATATTTGGGGTTTATCGGATGGTTTAGCAGCCAGTCAGCCGACGACCGATATCTAGTGAATTGCAACGGGATATGCAAATGGATCCGTTTTTTTTTTTTTGAAAATTGCATTCAAATATGCGGTTACCATCACAACCTAGAAAATCGGCAGCATAGCAAGACTGGCTCGATTCAATGCGAAAATAAATTTGAAAACGTTATATTAAAGTAACTGAAAAAGAAAAAAGTTACTGCTGGCTAATGCGGCACACAAATGATTTTGGTTCTTATAATTCGGCGTCACTTCTGTATCCCTTTCCCAATAAAGCTGAAGCCGCTTGAACAACTTGCAAAAAAAAGATATTACATATGTAAAGTTGGTTGGCTGAGCAACTTAATTAGTGGTCGAAGAGGTCGAGTTTAATCAAATATGCGAACAAATTAACACAAAGATTGGAATGCAACTTGCTGAATCAGAAGGCTAATAAGAAAAATGAGTAAATGGTTATATTGAAAACGACCGCTTTCAGACATTTTCCTTTCATTGCAAACTGCTAGCAGCTTTCAACATCTACTACAAGCGATTCTGTTATGCCTTCAAGCTGGCTACTACAAGCGATTCTGTTATGCCTTCAAGCTGGCCAAATATCTGCGTATGAACCCGCACTTCAAACGACCGGACCACCCACTTCCTTTCCACACCAACCAAATTTATTTACTTAGAAAATATCCACTCAGCAGTCGCTCTGACTGCCAACTACACCAATTAAGCCTATATATTTGAACATTCAACTCAAGTTTCCGCTAGCTGCCTTATTAACGGATTTCCGAAAGCGTTAAATAATTCTGATCGGCGTTCAAGGTCGTGATAGTCGTCTCAAAAGTCTACTCTATTCAAAAAAGAATAGGACAGTATGAAAACAAAAATCTACCCATGCAGGGAATACGATACCAGCCGGCTTCTCGTATTTGGCGCGCTTTGCCTGTAGAAGTGTTCGATTCCACGAGAACTCATCACACTGAAAGCAGTTCTCTCTGAACGCAGTAAAATCTCAAAATCATTAAAAATAAAGCATTTCAATTTTAGAGGTGAATTTATACTGCAAAAAAATAAATAGATAAACAACTCACAATAAGAGCAGAGTGTGGAAAAAATTATGCAGATAGGGGATTTGAAATGTAAATTTTATTGCTCATTACGTAATGGATATTTGTTCGTTTCTTCTCTTCGAATCAATCACTCAATTCGCAGGAGAAAGAAAAAGAAAGTACAGAAGGGAAGTTTTTAGAAGAAGCAGAGGAGCAAGAGGAGAGGAGGGGAAAGAAGGAGGGAAGGGAAAGTGGAGGGAAGGAGGCGGATCAGGAAGGGAAGGGGGAGGAAGGAGGAGGTTGAGGAAGGGAAGAGAAAATGAGGAGGGATGGGATAAGGAAATAGAAGCACGTTAGAGTTGATTCTCCTGTGCCATTTTTGCTATTGTTCTTTTTTCTCTAATCGTCTGCACTGCTAAAGTTCACGAATGTAGCGATCAGCTTTTCATTTCAAGATAGTGCGTTGCGTATGACAATTAATGAGGTAGGTTCAATTTCTAATTTATGCAACATTTGAAGCATTACCTCAAAGTGAGACAGTTTTGATTTAAAGGACAGGCATTTGCAGGATGAGGTTCAAATAACAAAGCAAGAAGTGTGTCGAATCATTGAGAAAAGTGAAACGACGGATGTGGATCAATGCTAATAATGTTTTTCTGCTTGCAAGTAACGAGTAACGTTGACAGCTCCACTTTTCCACTTACGAAAAAATGAAATAGAACAAAGAGAACAACAACAGAGATAGCATATTAAGCAAAATGTCACCTTTGCATAAGCCCATTCACGTGTAGGCGCATTCACCGTGGAAAGTTCTTCCTTGATGAACTCACTTGAGGATGGCTTGTTAGAAAGAAGGCTTGGATCGAGAGATGCTTTGACCACTTGTGGACAACGCTTCCTTGAAACGGCCACCTGTTAGACAACGAACAATTAAAACAAAAGGAACTTAACGAAATGAAACAGACCACCTAACAGGAACTTCAACATTACAACTTGCGTCGACTATCATCGCACAAATAAAAGCACACAATAGTGGCCCACACGTCGTTCACCGATCACAACATCGACCCATTAACGCTGTCTATTATGTTCATCGCTTTTTTTCAAATACAATTACGCCAACAATAATCTTGCTCGGAATGTGGCGGAAATAAAAACAACTATAACTTTAACTACATGAACTTCAAACTATTCTCTGATGCTTCTTTTATTATGCATCAAAATATACTAATCGGTGGTTTCTATAAATGAAGGGCAATTATTTCTTCTTATTAGTGCTATTTTGCTCTGAATTTTAATAAACTATTCGATTTTACACAAGAACGTTCTGTTATATGAAAATTTTGTGAATCGTTCTTTGATCTGCTCTCCCTTGCTCACTACTTTTATCCTATATAGTAAAGCGACCTTCCTTTTCCAAATATCAGTCTACCAAATATATCTGAGCATTAAAAAACTGTAGCGACCCCCCGCATAAATTTACAATGCCACCAACAGAAAAAAGTAACAGAGGCGAGTAAATGCAAAATAAGGTACGGGATTAGTGTTTCGATTACTAGCAGTGATAAAGGTGACCTTTGTTTGAAGAATGAACCTGATGTCCGATTAACGAAAGAGCGTTGTAGTACGCTTAACTTTCCATTAAAAAGAACTCACTTATATCTCACTCGGCGAAAAAATCGAATGTTTCACGAGCAGCACTTCAAAAAAAGTGAATTCTTTGCATCCTATCTATTCAAAGATGACCAATGGTCACTCCTATTCATATCTAGCCTATTAAGAAAACAAAATCTACACGCCAAATCTTATGACAAAGAGAACAAAACTTCACATTATGCAAAACTTTGGAAAAAATTTAATAAATGTTTGATAAAAACATATAATACCTGCAAAAAAATCGACTGCACCAAAAATAAATAGCTTAAAATCAAAGAATTACTTAATTATACTTCTATATGCTAGATTAAAATCAAAGAATTATTTAATTATACTTCTATATGCTAGCTTAAAATCAAAGAATTACTTAATTATACTTCTATATGCTAGCTTAAAATCAAAGAATTATTTAATTATACTTCTATATGCTAGATTAAAATCAAAGAATTACTTAATTATACTTCTATATGCTAGCTTAAAATCAAAGAATTACTTAATTATACTTCTATATGCTAGCTTAAAATCAAAGAATTATTTAATTATACTTCTATATGCTAGCTTAAAATCAAAGAATTACTTAATTATACTTCTATATGCTAGCTTAAAATCAAAGAATTATTTAATTATACTTCTATATGCTAGCTTAAAATCAAAGAATTATTTAATTATACTTCTATATGCTAGCTTAAAATCAAAGAATTACTTAATTATGCTTCTATATGCTAGCTTAAAATCAAACAATTACTTAATTATACTTCTATATGCTAGCTTAAAATCAAAGAATTACTTAATTATACTTCTATATGCTAGCTTAAAATCAAAGAATTACTTAATTATACTTCTATATGCTAGCTTAAAATCAAAGAATTACTTAATTATACTTCTATATGCTAGCTTAAAATCAAAGAATTACTTAATTATACTTCTATATGCTAGCTTAAAATCAAAGAATTACTTAATTATACTTCTATATGCTAGCTTAAAATCAAAGAATTACTTAATTATACTTCTATATGCTAGCTTAAAATCAAAGAATTACTTAATTATACTTCTATATGCTAGCTTAAAATCAAAGAATTATTTAATTATACTTCTATATGCTAGCTTAAAATCAAAGAATTATTTAATTATACTTCTATATGCTAGCTTAAAATCAAAGAATTATTTAATTATACTTCTATATGCTAGCTTAAAATCAAAGAATTATTTAATTATACTTCTCTATGCTAGCTTAAAATCAAAGAATTATTTAATTATACTTCTATATGCTAGCTTAAAATCAAAGAATTACTTAATTATACTTCTATATGCTAGCTTAAAATCAAAGAATTATTTAATTATACTTCTATATGCTAGCTTAAAATCAAAGAATTACTTAATTATACTTCTATATGCTAGCTTAAAATCAAAGAATTACTTAATTATACTTCTATATGCTAGCTTAAAATCAAAGAATTATTTAATTATACTTCTATATGCTAGCTTAAGATCAAAGAATTACTTAATTATACTTCTATATGCTAGCTTAAAATCAAGGAATTATTTAATTATACTTCTATATGCTAGCTTAAAATCAAAGAATTACTTAATTGTACTTCTATATGCTAGCTTAAAATCAAAGAATTATTTAATTATACTTCTATATGCTAGCTTAAAATCAAAGAATTACTTAATTATACTTCTATATGCTAGCTTAAAATCAAAGAATTATTTAATTATACCTCTATATGCTAGCTTAAAATCAAAGAATTATTTAATTATACTTCTATATGCTAGCTTAAAATCAAAGAATTACTTAATTATACTTCTATATGCTAGCTTAAAATCAAAGAATTATTTAATTATACTTCTATATGCTAGCTTAAAATCAAAGAATTACTTAATTATACTTCTATATGCTAGCTTAAAATCAAAGAATTACTTAATTGTACTTCTATATGCTAGCTTAAAATCAAAGAATTATTTAATTATACTTCTATATGCTAGCTTAAAATCAAAGAATTACTTAATTATACTTCTATATGCTAGCTTAAAATCAAAGAATTATTTAATTATACTTCTATATGCTAGCTTAAAATCAAAGAATTACTTAATTATACTTCTATATGCTAGCTTAAAATCAAAGAATTATTTAATTATAATTCTATATGCTAGCTTAAAATCAAAGAATTATTTAATTATACTTCTATATGCTAGCTTAAAATCAAAGAATTACTTAATTATACTTCTATATGCTAGCTTAAAATCAAAGAATTATTTAATTATACTTCTATATGCTAGCTTAAAATCAAAGAATTACTTAATTATACTTCTATATGCTAGCTTAAAATCAAAGAATTACTTAATTATACTTCTATATGCTAGCTTAAAATCAAAGAATTATTTAATTATACTTCTATATGCTAGCTTAAAATCAAAGAATTACTTAATTATACTTCTATATGCTAGCTTAAAATCAAGGAATTATTTAATTATACTTCTATATGCTAGCTTAAAATCAAAGAATTATTTAATTATACTTTATATGCTAGCTTAAAATCAAAGAATTACTTAATTATACTTCTATATGCTAGCTTAAAATCAAAGAATTACTTAATTATACTTCTATATGCTAGCTTAAAATCAAAGAATTACTTAATTATACTTCTATATGCTAGCTTATAATCAAAGAATTACTTAATTATACTTCTATATGCTAGCTTAAAATCAAAGAATTACTTAATTATACTTCTACATGCTAGCTTAAAATCAAAGAATTATTTAATTATACTTCTATATGCTAGCTTAAAATCAAAGAATTACTTAATTATACTTCTATATGCTAGCTTAAAATCAAAGAATTATTTAATTATACTTCTATATGCTAGCTTAAAATCAAAGAATTACTTAATTATACTTCTATATGCCAGCTTAAAATCAAAGAATTATTTAATTATACTTCTATATGCTAGCTTAAAATCAAAGAATTATTTAATTATACTTCTATATGCTAGCTTAAAATCAAAGAATTACTTAATTATACTTCTATATGCTAGCTTAAAATCAAAGAATTATTTAATTATACTTCTATATGCTAGCTTAAAATCAAAGAATTACTTAATTATACTTCTATATGCTAGCTTAAAATCAAAGAATTACTTAATTATACTTCTATATGCTAGCTTAAAATCAAAGAATTATTTAATTATACTTCTATATGCTAGCTTAAAATCAAAGAATTACTTAATTATACTTCTATATGCTAGCTTAAAATCAAAGAATTATTTAATTATACTTCTATATGCTAGCTTAAAATCAAAGAATTATTTAATTATACTTCTATATGCTAGCTTAAAATCAAAGAATTACTTAATTATACTTCTATATGCTAGCTTAAAATCAAAGAATTACTTAATTATACTTCTATATGCTAGCTTAAAATCAAAGAATTACTTAATTATACTTCTATATCTAGCTTAAAATCAAAGAATTATTTAATTATACTTCTATATGCTAGCTTAAAATCAAAGAATTACTTAATTATACTTCTATATGCTAGCTTAAAATCAAGGAATTATTTAATTATACTTCTATATGCTAGCTTAAAATCAAAGAATTATTTAATTATACTTTATATGCTAGCTTAAAATCAAAGAATTACTTAATTATACTTCTATATGCTAGCTTAAAATCAAAGAATTACTTAATTATACTTCTATATGCTAGCTTAAAATCAAAGAATTACTTAATTATACTTCTATATGCTAGCTTATAATCAAAGAATTACTTAATTATACTTCTATATGCTAGCTTAAAATCAAAGAATTACTTAATTATACTTCTATATGCTAGCTTAAAATCAAAGAATTATTTAATTATACTTCTATATGCTAGCTTAAAATCAAAGAATTATTTAATTATACTTCTATATGCTAGCTTAAAATCAAAGAATTATTTAATTATACTTCTATATGCTAGCTTAAAATCAAAGAATTACTTAATTATACTTCTATATGCCAGCTTAAAATCAAAGAATTATTTAATTATACTTCTATATGCTAGCTTAAAATCAAAGAATTATTTAATTATACTTCTATATGCTAGCTTAAAATCAAAGAATTATTTAATTATACTTCTATATGCTAGCTTAAAATCAAAGAATTACTTAATTATACTTCTATATGCTAGCTTAAAATCAAAGAATTATTTAATTATACTTCTATATGCTAGCTTAAAATCAAAGAATTACTTAATTATACTTCTATATGCTAGCTTAAAATCAAAGAATTATTTAATTATACTTCTATATGCTAGCTTAAAATCAAAGAATTACTTAATTATACTTCTATATGCTAGCTTAAAATCAAAGAATTATTTAATTATACTTCTATATGCTAGCTTAAAATCAAAGAATTACTTAATTATACTTCTATATGCTAGCTTAAAATCAAAGAATTACTTAATTATACTTCTATATGCTAGCTTAAAATCAAAGAATTATTTAATTATACTTCTATATGCTAGCTTAAAATCAAAGAATTACTTAATTATACTTCTATATGCTAGCTTAAAATCAAAGAATTATTTAATTATACTTCTATATGCTAGCTTAAAATCAAAGAATTATTTAATTATACTTCTATATGCTAGCTTAAAATCAAAGAATTACTTAATTATACTTCTATATGCTAGCTTAAAATCAAAGAATTACTTAATTATACTTCTATATGCTAGCTTAAAATCAAAGAATTACTTAATTATACTTCTATATGCTAGCTTAAAATCAAAGAATTACTTAATTATACTTCTATATCTAGCTTAAAATCAAAGAATTATTTAATTATACTTCTATATGCTAGCTTAAAATCAAAGAATTACTTAATTATACTTCTATATGCTAGCTTAAAATCAAGGAATTATTTAATTATACTTCTATATGCTAGCTTAAAATCAAAGAATTATTTAATTATACTTTATATGCTAGCTTAAAATCAAAGAATTACTTAATTATACTTCTATATGCTAGCTTAAAATCAAAGAATTACTTAATTATACTTCTATATGCTAGCTTAAAATCAAAGAATTACTTAATTATACTTCTATATGCTAGCTTATAATCAAAGAATTACTTAATTATACTTCTATATGCTAGCTTAAAATCAAAGAATTACTTAATTATACTTCTATATGCTAGCTTAAAATCAAAGAATTATTTAATTATACTTCTATATGCTAGCTTAAAATCAAAGAATTACTTAATTATACTTCTATATGCTAGCTTAAAATCAAAGAATTATTTAATTATACTTCTATATGCTAGCTTAAAATCAAAGAATTACTTAATTATACTTCTATATGCCAGCTTAAAATCAAAGAATTATTTAATTATACTTCTATATGCTAGCTTAAAATCAAAGAATTATTTAATTATACTTCTATATGCTAGCTTAAAATCAAAGAATTACTTAATTATACTTCTATATGCTAGCTTAAAATCAAAGAATTATTTAATTATACTTCTATATGCTAGCTTAAAATCAAAGAATTACTTAATTATACTTCTATATGCTAGCTTAAAATCAAAGAATTACTTAATTATACTTCTATATGCTAGCTTAAAATCAAAGAATTATTTAATTATACTTCTATATGCTAGCTTAAAATCAAAGAATTACTTAATTATACTTCTATATGCTAGCTTAAAATCAAAGAATTATTTAATTATACTTCTATATGCTAGCTTAAAATCAAAGAATTACTTAATTATACTTCTATATGCTAGCTTAAAATCAAAGAATTACTTAATTATACTTCTATATGCTAGCTTAAAATCAAAGAATTATTTAATTATACTTCTATATGCTAGCTTAAAATCAAAGAATTACTTAATTATACTTCTATATGCTAGCTTAAAATCAAAGAATTATTTAATTATACTTCTATATGCTAGCTTAAAATCAAAGAATTATTTAATTATACTTCTATATGCTAGCTTAAAATCAAAGAATTACTTAATTATACTTCTATATGCTAGCTTAAAATCAAAGAATTACTTAATTATACTTCTATATGCTAGCTTAAAATCAAAGAATTACTTAATTATACTTCTATATGCTAGCTTATAATCAAAGAATTACTTAATTATACTTCTATATGCTAGCTTAAAATCAAAGAATTACTTAATTATACTTCTATATGCTCAAACAACTCTATAGTGCTCACATTTCTAAATGTTTTCAATGGTTGCGAACCCCTTCAATTCGCTGGCTTCAAGGTCTCATCAATGCAATCCGTTCCGTACGTTGTTGTTATATATTAGCAAAATAATACCTGCTGCAAATAATGAATAGCGGAACGTGGTGGTTCATCTAAATTAATTTCACTTTCATCGAAATCATCCAAATCAAGAAACGTCTCTTGCTCCATCTAGCAATTGCAAACTTTAACAATTTCCTGAAAAAAGACTCAACAGTTTTATACTGTAACATTAGAACGGTTACATTTTACAACGAGGATTTGTGCTGCAATTAAATTATGATATTGTTCTCAGCTGAATAAATTATATTTAATATCTCGCACTGTCTATTGCCTATGTCGCAAATTGCTAGCTGAACTGTCTATTACATAGTACACATGTAAGTGTGTATTACAACAGCCAACCGAATATAAAACGACCTATCTGTTGCCTTTCACACCCCTCACCTTTACATGAAAAAAACCTGCGAGTACAAATGATGCACAAGATGGCTTGTAAATGCACTAATGATGGAAGTAGGAGGATTGTAACACATCGCACATTTGACATAGATAAAAGTTGTTGGATCGTTTTCGAAATTTTAAGGGAAATGAAGGTTTTATAAAACATTACTAAGATAAATAAAGAAAATAAATAAAAATATCACGAATTGTGATGCATCAACATCAAGCAAACAAATGAAGTGAAACTTGCAAGAAAATATATGAGGGATAAATTTTATCTGTACGATCATCAATCACTCATTATTTGCGGTCATTTAGAATGAATGAGAAATATGAAACAATGTAAAAAGCACAAACATATGAGAACATCGATTCAAAACATCAAAAAACTGAAAAGAAACTCAAAGAAATGCTATGTAACATCATGTATCTCAACAATTATCATTTAAAAACGACACAATATTGATAATAAAGAACACATATTCAGTAACACATGCTGAAGCTACACTCACTGGAAAAAGTATTTTACAGATGCAGCCCAAATCTATTTTCTTTGTGATTAACTTACGCCCATAGAAAGCCATACAACAGGCTGGCAACGATCGACTCCCCCTCTCTAGTCATATACATATACGGAACATTAAAAAGACGTGCCTTATCGATCAAAACCCATGTATCCTCACTACCCATTAAAAACTTCACCTTTTGGGATGCTTCACTCAAAGCCGTCCTCCCCCTCTCTCTCCCATTCCAACAGTGTTCATTCCTACCCCTTTCAATATCACTGCATCCTCCTGAGCAACTATAACCACAAAAATCTTGCACGACAGTACCAGTAATGCAGCAGAAATAATTTAATATTTAGTGGTGCAATCCATTTATCTGTTCTTCGATTTCCCGATAAATAATCGTTACAGATGATTTGTGGCCTGTACTCTCAAGCAGTAATTGCAATGCACCAATTCGCATCATTGCATTCATACGAATCAACAACGTATATAAATCGAAACAAAATGCTAACAAAAACACTACGATTCGCCTCATTCATTGCGTGAAAATATTCGAGCCATCGTTATTCACAAATATGCAAATAATAATAAAAAGAAACACATTTCGAATATTAATACAGAAAAGTGCGATATATAATCTCAAAAATTTGACGAATCGTGCGAGTGATTTCAACAATTCTCGCAAATTTTACGCAATTGTGCATTAGTATACCTCTTACATTTCACATGTTTGAGGTGTCAAAATATACATATTATTAAGAAAAATTTGCACATCAAAAATAAAATATCATAAATAAAAAAGTGCACAACAAGACTGCAATTAGAGAAACCTGAAAAGAGAAAATTTTGGAAGATTGCTGCAAATGTATACGCCAATTGATACATCCAATATTTCAAAAAAAAAAAAAATCTAATTAGCTCTCCAAATGAATAATTTAAAAATTCCATTTTTTTCATAGATCGGCAAAATCAGCATTGAAGTTTATTTCCATCCAGTAAACTGTTACTACCAATCACAAACTCAAACCGCAACTGTTTCATAATCTATGAGCATGTCTCTTCAAATGTATTAGAAAATCAAAACTTAGTAAGTGACCTAAATTACAAAATATGTTTTCACCTTTCTATTTTCCTCTTGTAATTCCTTCTCCTCCTTTAGACACCGAAACAAAAACGAATCGACAATTTCGCCAAACGGTGGAGGAATAAGTGTTTTAGAGTTAACATTAACAAGACACATATCTGCACTTTACATTTCCTGCATTGATTAAAATATAGCCATCTATGCTCGAATTGGGTAACGCAGCTGATGGTGTACGCCGCAAATATGAAATGCACCAAGCAAGCATTAATCAGTTCATCCACTTTTGGCAGTTCGGTGCTCCGCAAAGGCATGCTATTTTATCAGCTGTATCTTCAATGTCGAATTGATAGTCGTACGTCAACTGAAATACAATCATCATGTCTACTATAGAAAACAATGGGGCTATTGTTTATATATAAACCAGAAGTCAGAATGACCTATTTACTCATATAGATATTCGTCGCAAGATGCAATCACTGAGCTCATACAAAACAGCACAAACGAATTGATGGAATGAGCCGATGGATATATTTTCTCAACGACATCTGAAAGTAGTCGGGTCTGTAGGTTATCTTCGACGATTTGGCACGACGTCGGATAAAGCGGAGATGTCGAATGATGTTTAGATGTTATCTGTGGTGACTTAAATTTCACAAAACATTGTCAACTACACCTACTTCTTATACCATTATGTTGAGATATCAGCAGCAACTCACTAAGAAATGGACTCGACTGCTTTCAAACTCTCGATTATGAGAATTCTGCATATTTTGCTAACATCACTCTGCACAACTTATTCTATTTGCGCCGTTCGGCGACACCGGCTATATCGTCAAACAGTTAAACTCTTAGGTGGTAGCCCTTGGAAAAGAAATCTTGTTGGTTCTTTTCGCTAGCAGTCATCATTTTGGACCGAAACCTTGTTATTTTCGAAAAAAACGGAGTCGTTCTTCTGCACTTCCGTTCACTCTGACGTGTTTGATTGCTCGTATATGATTACCATAAAGGGTGATGGAACATGCCAAAAAATGTTCTCCGAAGTTACTTTTCCGCCAGAAATCCCCGTTTTTGATCTTACCCTTCGCAACTGACCTTTCCAAGCTGGGTGCTTGTTCCATTTTCACTTACTTATGTAAGTAAAAATAACATTAAAAATGGCACTCGAAAAGAACTCGCTCTAGAATTCCCGAATTTCGGCCGAAACTCCTCGAGCTTTGGGACCTATAATGATCACTCTTATGGGCAAGTGTGTTGGTTTATATTAATATAAAGTATGTAAATGCACGACCGCCGAAGAGAATTAACAACACTTCTTCAATCGCTAACTATGAAGTGGCCTTATTTACTGAGTTAAGAACTTCCACAAAAAGGACCGCTCTCTTAGAGTTTGCAGAAGCTTTCTACCTCTTCACCGGCGCTGATCGGCCGATTGGCGATGATAATAATCTTTTTGTCATCGCCATTCGGTCCCGAAGCGACAATCCTCGTGCTGCAGTTCGGATCGCAAGAGTGGTTGATGTATCTCGCCGGACCACCCGCCATCGTTGCGTCAACCAATCTTTCCTCATCAATGCGGAACATATACACGCCTCGATTTTGAGCTTCATATTTCTTCTCGCGCATTTCGCCCACCTTAACATAGAAAGTTAACGAATCAAAACCCTACGACCTTAGTTCCTTTGAACCTCTATGAACAGTAAAACTAAAGAGGCATAAAACTTCGAAAAATGGGAACAAGCCCGATGCCGCACAAAAGCCAAAAGGAAGTTCCCTGTTTATGATCTCATCGCATGCCATAACTTGGCCGTTCTTGAGATTTCGCTTCTCCACTACACCTATTTTTTTCCTCCCACAGAAGTTTTAGCATAAAATTTCTACCGATAATCCCCTCGAACGAGCAACTGAGTACAAATAAAGTGCATGACGAAAGAGAATTTCTTTTGAGGGGCGTGTTCCAGCCATAGACATTGCCGTTAGAGTTGCAAAATAAAAGTTCTGAACGCTACGTTACCGACCCTCTCACATGCCAAACGTATTCTACGTCAACGAATATTTTCAAATAAAGGTACCTTACTTGGAACGACTGGTGAAGTTAAATGGAATGGATATGAGTCTAAGAGAAGATAACAACATACAACCGGTCAAATATGTTTAGCTGTAAACAAATTAAAGAGAAACTCGTCTCAAAACAGAATTTCAGCCACTAAGAATAAGCTAAAAGTTCGGTTTACGACGGCAGTTTTCAGTTGCAGCCATGTCAGCATCAGAGTTGACAAACGAGGCTCTGAAGTTCTAAGGCTCCTAAAAAACATAGAGGCCCCAAGCTTTAGAGACCTCGATGACTCAGCAGCTAGCGCATATAGAAGGATGGCTCCTTAAATCTTTGGCTTAATTTTCTAAGCTAGTTTCAGGTAGGAGAATAACTCAATAAAAGACTCCATCGTTTACTGCGTGAGGTTAAAAAGTAGCCGCCAATATTTCAGAACGTGCCAAAGTTATCCTATTTAAAATTAGTTTGGAATGCTCAGAAAAGATCATAACGAACCATTCATTCATATACAACTGCTATTGAGTTGCAGAGGTTCAGTTTTTAATTCTAAAGGTAAGTATTAAAAGAATTTCCGCATAGAGGGCCACAGTTACTCTTTTACTCTAGGCAGTAAGCAATGAGAAGGACGGTCCCTTTTCAACGACACAAGCGTCTAAGCTGTGAAGTAAGTCCTTCACTGCATGAACTACCCCATTCAGCCCAGCCAACTTACTTAATGTTGACATTCGGGGCCGCTAACGAAATATCTTTCAATGGCAGCATTAGTTAGCATGACTGCAAATGCTCAGCTCACCTCACTGCGTATCACCTCTCCTTTGTACTCGATAATCATTGCGTTCATTTCAATATCCCGTTTTGCATACAGCCCAAGGCCTTGAATGCGTGATCTGGCCAAATACACATTATTCTTCCATTCTTTCTTCATCTTCTGATATTGCGTATAATAACTGCCACTAAGCTGTCCTGGCTCCCAACGTGCATAAGGACCAAGCACCATGTCAGGTGATAAGCCACTCGCAAGTAGCATTGCTCGTGTACTCGCATCCACACCGTTGTTCGCCCAGTTCCCTCCACCACGGGCTAAACAAATACGACTACTCAACAAACGAAACAATAAACCTTAACATATAACTTCACCCATTCCTTTGATTACAAAGTCAAAGTTTGTCTACTTGTTTCATCCAACATCCCTTTAGTCCGCAAGATGATCTTTCACATTTACAATTATATTTTCAATGGTTCTCTGAACTACGAAAATTTGTTCTATTAACAACGAGGAATAAAAATAATAAGTTCATTGCTGGAACTAATCAAATATTTGTCTCAGTGGTTAAAAAAACAAATATTTCATTTATAACTAGGTAATATGCCTTTATTCGATAGCAGGAAAGAGGCGAGCCAGTCGATTTAAATAGAAACACTGAGCAGGAGTTCGAAAAAGTAATAGCTCGACCTCTCGCAATATCTGATAACTATTCGAGTATATGAAACGGAACAGCTTACTTCTCGAGTCACGAGACACAACATCAGTGATACTCGATGATCGCTGTGTGGGTGCGACTGCGGCAGGCGGTGTACGATGGTGTCGATGTTTGATAAGAGTGCGGAATCGTGGCTCACAACGTGCACATCCACTTGGATTTACTGCCAGCGGAAGATCCATCAATGGGCTGCCACCATGCTTGAACGTATATGTCACTAGCTGATCCACTCCCGGCAACTGGAATCTCTTTATCTTATTACCACGGTTGCACAAACATTCTCATATGAGACTACTTGCTTAAAACATAAACATAGAAAAACAGAAGCGATGACCATTTATCAGTAGCTTGCAAAGAGGATAACAAAAAACGATACTCATACAAATACTATGCAATGCTCGACCCTTGAAAAATCATCTCTAAGCATTTGCTACTGCCCAAGAATCACCCAATTACACTGCATATGAGTTATAGCGTAAGATACAAATGGCCAAGTTTCCACTTTATTAAAGAAAGACTTGCCATTATAGAAACGGAATAGTCGAACACCACTGTCTCAAAAAGAAAAATTACATTCGACGATTGAAAAGGGACAAGCCAAGTGACGAACCGATTCGGTCATTTTTGAGACAGCCGATTCGGTGAGTCCGAAGAGCGCCTCGCCTGAAGTGTGTGATGGAAATAGATGCAGCATATTGCCAGCCTTCTCACGGGCTTGATCGGCTGCTGTTAGGATACGATTCCATGCGGCTGAAAAGGAATGAAGCAGTTTAGAAGTGAAAATTAGCCACACTAAGAACAATATAGCATCTCCGACTGAGCACATTTAAAAACAACATGCTCCTTTGTGCCTGACGAAAATAAAAATGAACTCCGATATGATTACATAAATGATCTCGATGGAGTTCTGCAGCAGTTACACTGCTTTTTAGTGGACTTTATGAATGACATATTCGTTGGTTTGTAGAATGCAAAAGAGAATAGCAAGATAAAGATAGATGCAGGTATTTAACGCACGCTACAAAAGCTCAGTTCTTCCACACTACGCATAAAGGTAAAGTGAGAATATTCCCAGAAGTCAATAAGTGTCAAAACCAGCAAAGTTTAGGAAGCATTTCACCCACCTGAATAATATCATTCCTGCAGAAAGAAGCACAAAACTGAACTATTGCTAGATCTATATATCGTTCATACGGAGCGTCACTAAATTCTTTAGCAACCATAAAGCAATAAATGACCTTCCCCACTACAAATTCATTGGTAAAACAAGGTGTCACTCTCTCGTAAACAAAAGAATGGAACGCTACATAGGAAACTATAGCATTTCAGCTAAGAAAATAGATTTATTCTGAATCTGTTTTAGGTTTATCACACTCTCTTGCACCTTAAGGAAGAACGTTTCATCCCTCTCTGCCTACATGTTAGAGGGAGAAGGGTTTATTAAAGAGAAAATGAGAATAGCAGCATGCTTCATCAACTTCTTAACTATGCCCAAATTATCGTTCAAAATCAAGTTGTGAGATGAGCCATATTTAATCGACAAGGGGATTTTTGAAGAAAAGGCATGTGCCAGGACACAAGGAAGCAAACTTCCATATTTGTATTAGTGATTTTAAATGGTAAGCGATCGGATTAAGTGTATTCATGCCTTCTGATCTGTGGATAGAGCTCCGGTTCATCCCAATATCTCTTTTACTGCGATCATTGTTCTAATTCGATTAAAACAAACCAGTTGCCGACGACTCGCATATCTCTCTGTTCGCATCGTATGAGATGACGAATTCAGCACTCGATTTGTTGTCCCTGATGGAGCATTCGAAACGCATACGCTCGCTTGCATTGAACGGTGACCAGAAAATACGTGTTACACTGTAGCCAATCTATAAAACCTCTATGACATCAACACATAACGCAATCTTTTCAAGACCTTGAATTAGATGTCAATCCAAAAGAAACAGGGTCACGATACACAGCATATCCCACCACTATCCACAAAATTCCGGATGAACCGTGGAGATGGCTATGACTGTACTTAGCAAAACCTGTAGAAGGAAGACAACCGCTAAGTGAGAAAGATTCCAGAAGGAATAAGTTCAACAACCTATCGTTAAAGGGTTGGACGAACAGTGTAAGAATACGTAGGATAACAATGACCCATATCGCAGCCAACTAAAACGCGACAGCAAAATTTTGTTAACGATATGCTCTAGGCGGTCATAAGCAAAGATCTACTAAATCACTGCAGCAATTATCTCAAACGGTTCAGTAGAGAAGCTTTCAAGATTGAACCCGAAAACACTGCTCCATAAACGAAACATCGAACACTAAGATGGACTCAGACGCGAGGAAACTGCTTTCTCGTATGCATCCGATGAATCGCGCACTAAACAAACAGTTCAAAAGAAAGAATAAAAATGCAACGAACTGGAAAAATGAAGTCATTATTGTGGAAAGCCTTGAGCTGTTCAGGAAGTAGTTGTCCAATGTGATGAAATATTAGCGTCCCCACACGAAGTACGAGTTTCCCTGAATCGGTATTTTGGAACAACTTTGCAATCAGCTGATTTTCCTCTCTCTCGACGTAAACACGGCGTAAAGCATCCAACCTTTCAAGAGACATCTCCAAGCGAACATCCTCATGCGCCTCACATATGAACGTCTGCAAAGTTCACTTAGTCAGAACAGTTTGCAGCATATTTCGAGAGTACAACCATGAGCAGCCCCTGATCAGAAAAGACACGATAAGACAAACCCTACGTTGGATTCCATTCAAAAAGTACAAACAAAGCAGCATACCCTCTTGAGCGCTCACTTCACGTTTTATACATTTGCCTACTGCATGTGTATTCCAGCGCAAGCAAATGTTTCTCACCATTCAATAATACTCCTTTCGGCAAATACAATTTCGCCCGCTAAAAAGACAATAAGACAACGTTTCTTAATTACTAACGAAACGAATGAATCAATAAAGTAGCGCACCTTATCCTTCATGAAACGACCTTTGGTCTGTGTGGCACATGGCAAATGGAAGTGAGTATCACAGTTGAGTTTATAGCATCGAATTGAAGCACCACTACGCCCGCATAACGAGCAGCTCATTGTTGAAGCGCGGCGCAATGCTTCCTCCACATTGCTCAACGCACCGCTTGAACTTTCATATACCTGCAAAACCACAACGGGATAAAATTAGGCCGTAATTAGAAGGTAATCAGAGATGTAGCTGGAAGACTCGAGTATGCCGTAGATCTGAATACTTCCACCTGCTTTCCTCAGACACTACTTAAAATTTGAATGGTTGAACGTTGCCTCCCTCCTTCGTTCTTCATTTATGGTCATGAGTGTAAGTAGCATAAGACCTCAGGTAAAAACCCCAAAGATTAAATATTCCAGGACTGTCAAGAGGATTTCATTGAGAAGGGAAGTTTGATTGCAGTCCGAGCTACTTTTGCCTTCAGAACTTTTCGAAAAGGCACACAGACTACAAATAACGTCCCATGTAAAGATAAACGATTTTCATAAGTTTCACCATCAAGGTGGAAGAGACATTACTCAGAGTTGGAGGTGGAGGATTGCATGGTGGTCGGTGTCATTCCACCACTAAAATCTGTGAAGGGAATTTGGAAAGGCGGAGTAGCCAGAAGAAAAGTTTTAAACTAGTGGCGTATTCCAATGTGGCATCATAGTCCTGGGTTGGTTAGATTATTCCGGCTTATGCAAAAGGCCATAAAAACATATGCAGCTAACCTCTTGAGACCATATCAAACAATTGACATGCACCCAGACGTTCGCATCTGCATTGATGAGTCTACCACAAACATTGACATCACCATCGCCCCAGCCTCCGCACAATACACACGAACGCGTATCGTCGGCACGCGTTACGCCACGAGTACGCTCCAGTGACTGAAGTTGTGCAGCCATATGTTTCTGAAAGCGGCAGTGTATATGCACACATACCATATTTCCTTAAACAACTATCACAACTCCTGCAGTTGGAGATGGCATTTATGAGAGGGCGCTTACAGAAAAGTTCCCAATTCCATGCGCAAAACGAGTGAATTCAACAAATGTATCTTCAAATAAGCCTAATGCGATATACTTTCACGTAACTCGAAAGCATTTCAGCTGGTTACTAATGTAAAATAGGCTATCTTATATAGAAACTTTTGTGTTACTATAACAATAGGTCAAGTATGATACAGTTACCATGAACACAACAAACGTTTCACACTTCGTCGATGGCTGACTAAGCGAACGAGTGTACAAATGCTCCGAAAACAACGCTTATGCTTAACAGTGTCGGCTTAATAGACAGGAATCGATGAGTTCACCAAATTTTCGAGGACATCAGGAAAATCATGGATCGACGAAAGAATATGGAAAGGGCGTCTTCAAGCAGTTCCACATTTAAAGTAACAAGCATTTTTGAAACATTGTAAGAATGCACAGCAACAGATCACGCTCTAAATACTGCAAGGAATGTATGCGTACCTGTCGAACTTGCGAGGTTAATCTGTGGAAACTTTCAATAAGTGCCGCATCGCACTGCATCCACATATGGCCCTTCCATTTCTTTTCGAAATTCCTCTGAGATGACGAATCGTTCAACATTGAGAGCTCCTTCACGTGGATCACCTTAAAGATTGCTAGTAGTGCTAGAGACGAACATGGTGGTGACAATCAACAATCAACTCATCGGAACTTAGCTCAGCTGACAGAATATATCGATAAACGCAGCTGCCCATGCTTCCCCTTCCCCATCTGTAAATTGCACTGTCATATGAAAAAAATGTTGCTCGTCCTCCACATCATTTAGCACAACAGATCGTTTCATATACAACCATTTTATATTTACTTTTATCGCTCTTCTTAAACGGCTACTTATTTACGTGAATTACAACATTATTTATTGTAAATACGACGCTCTTCAAGTGAACAAAATCATACTTATAATCAACAGCGTATAACCTCGAATAAAACCATAATGGTTTCTAGATTTCTGTGGCTGCACTCATAAAAGGTCATTTCTGTTTCTAAAACCTTAATGCCTATAAAAGAAGTATATAAGCTTCATAGGCGTGGATAAACATTACTGAATTTTGCGAACGGAAAAGATAGAATTTATTGCGGATAGAGCTTTGATCGAAAGAAGGCCATTTATTTTCCAAGAGTTTAGGTAATGTGGGGCTCAATGGAGCGAGGATTTACTAAGTGGAAAGATAATTTATTTGAGGTTTTACAATAGTCCAAATATGTCTACCTTCTCTTTCAACAAGCACGAGAAAGGGAAATCGAATCAAGTCGACCAGTTTCTGCATAAACTTTTGACCTAAATGAAACCTAAAACGTTTAGTGATCCCTCCTAGTGACAGCCATGTGGCAATAATTTTTCGTTTGATAAAATATGTTCAATATCTAATATTCTAATTACAAATACAATGTATCAGCAGCACGTCAACAAAGACTACAAGCAAATAACATGCCTATACGATAGGTGTGAAGTACTGCGAAAATGAAGATTAAACGCAACATAATTAATTATACCTAACTATAACTCTAATTATACCCCCTTATATAAAACGCGATAAGCGTATTAAATAAGGTGAAATATTTCCGGTAAACTCCAACAAGTTTGGCATTTACCCCAAAAAGACTTCGTTGCTCGCTTTGAAATTTATATTTAAAGCTTCTGAGCACTCAAATTCAAGAAATCTCACTTCATAAAAAACAAATACACTCCCAGTTTGCTAGTGATCGAGCCTCTATAAATGGAATAAAAATGACCAATAGAATTTTCACCTGAAGCTGATTCCGTGAATCAGAATCCAAAACTGCGAACCGTGGATCGAGCACTGTCGAGCATACGTCAGCACTTCCCATATGAGGCGTACTTATTGACTCTGACTTCAACTAAAATCCTTTCCATTACGTTAATTTTTGTGTACGTATTATAGTGAATAAATCAGAACAAATGCTTCCATTCAAGAATGCACATTAGTAAGCATGTAAGGGCAAATCAGAGCGAAAACCTGACTCCTGTCTACCGTAAGTGCTCATCAATACCCGGAAGGCTTGAAGAGAGTGAAGCGGGTCCTTCACCTAAGGATCCCCTGTAAGTTGCTTTGACCCCACCGCCCCTGGCTGTTCTTTTAGGTCAAAGACACTCTCATAAATAGACGTTAAGGCATGTATAGGTACCCAATCTTGTACGTGGACCTGCGAAAGCCCTCGAACAAGTTTCTTGAACAAAGCCCTTGAACGAAAGCACACTGAGTCCTCTTGAACAAGAAATCGCAATCATGAGGACAGGGGAGGAGGAAAGCAACTTCCTAGAGGGAAAGAGTAATGCACAAACTATTTTAAAGAAATCTACTAACTACACTTTCAAGAATTCATTTAACGAGCAAAGTACAGCACCAAGCATAGCAAAACATTTAAAATACCAAAACCCGTTGATTCGCAGCTGTTTTTGAATATTCGAAAGACAGTGTATACGGAAGCAAATACCAACAAATAAAAAGGGACCTACTGTCCATCATATCATATACGTTAATTTAAACCATCCCCTCCTCCATTCAATTTCTACTTAGAGTGTCCAATAAGAAACAACACAAATAACAACGAAAGCAAATCAAATCACCTTGCCAAGATGCAGGCATTTTGCAAAGTTATCCGCACTGATTTGTCGCAATTTTGCCATTGTTGCCTCATCGACAAATCTCTCAGCACGCTACAATAATTGATCCTTGAATTATTCAGTCTAATAAAGAAATCATTCAAGTTATGAAGGCCACAACTCATAAAAACGTATGAAGGAATTAACAATTCAAATGGGTAGCTTAAAAAATAAATGTTTCTTCCCTAACAAGGACTAAAATTTTGCGCTGCAATCACTGATGGTCAAAGTGTGCAACCCATCGATATTGCGCCGTATTGTTAAAACCGACACGATAAAAGCGTGGGTTTTACCAATCAACTACCGCCGAGAGAGAATGAAACGGATCTGAACGCAGCAAATGATGCCTCATCGCCGTATCGGCTGCTTTTCGAATATTCCATAAAAGTGGACGTGCCTCCGTTCATTCATCCCCACATACGAGACGTTAGCTACTTTAAAATCACCGTGTCATCGCTGCCTATCAATCCTAGAATATAAGACGCAAGCAAAATGCCCATTATTTTATAATGCCGCTGACCCATTAAAAACCCAGTTCAAAATCAATCATAGTCCTTCAAAAACTCAATCACACCGTCCTTTTCTTTTCCTCCAAATTCCCTCGACTATTTCGAAGAGAATGCAGCTGTGGATAAAACAGTTCAGAAAATGCAATGTTTTTATCATTTACTATCGAAGTTCACGAAAGGTGTGTTATCATCTAATATACTATACTATACTATTCGGCGCAACAACTGTAAACCGTAACTACTGTTTGCATTAACATCCCGTTCCATTCTTATCCTCGCTTCCCCTCGCAGCTCGTAACAACAAACTGTGGGAGGTAGGAAACAAAACAAGCGAAAAAAGTTGGTAGATAAAGCTTCTAGAATGTGAAAAATAGCGAAATTTCAGCTTGAGACAATGCAATATTGGGAAAGCTAGAGCTATGAGTAGAGGAAAAACATCAACAACATACGGTGAGGTCATCTGGAGATAATGCCACTTTAGTATTCGCAACGAAATTGTAATAACAGGCCATCGAGCAAAATAGAACCTCCTCGTCCTTCTATAATCAAATACCAATCAATCATGCTTATTTCAAAAATATTCAGAAGCCATTTTTTGTGAGAGTTGTCAACTTTGGGGAATGAAAATTGAGAGGAATTAGAGAAACAACTGTAATCACCATAACCCACTCAAACGAGATCTTATTTGCTTGAAAGATGAATTAGTGAACCGGCAGGTCACACTTCATAAGAGTGCAATGCGCACTGCAGTGGTGATGGCTCATCGCAAAATTACGGCTTATCAGCGAGTCTACAACCACTGCATCACAACGTCTATTCCTCTGTGTGCAACCGTTCGCCTAGCACTTCTAAAAAGGAAACTTCCACCTCACAAACACTGTTCAAGAGCATATGCAAGTCAGCTGCCATACACATTGTTGTGGTGAACGACCGCGCTACGACTTAATTTGCATAAATCACCCTCAGTGATATCTGTTCTTCTCTGTTCTATTATATTGTGACTTTTCTCTGGTTGTCTGCGTTTTCCAACCCGTTCGCTGTTATATGCGTTGACTCTGATATATTGGTGGTTTTTCGTGTTCCTCAGTTCAGTGAACTGGTTCAGTTACCCGGTGCGGTTTGGTGCACCGTTTCAGTCAGTCGACAATAAACTTTCAACTGCTCGCATCGTCCGCACGGCAGCAACACAACACGCATATTATAGAGGAAAAGTTGAACCTCATTCTGTGGGATAATTGCAAGCTGCTTAGCCGGTTGCCTTATTATCGGCTCTTCCATTAGCACTCCACAGTGGCGACAAGACTGCAACTCTTCGCGAGTAAACTCCTCCGTTTTTATTCCCTCCAGTGATTCCGCTAGAATATACGAAAATTAAAAACATTTCAAATGAATATAAAAGTGAAAAAAATTTGCATCCACCAACGGAATCACTAGCTCACGGTGCATTTGAAAATTATGCGATGATGGCTGGATATATTTCATCCCATACAATTAACAGCGTCCTCTTCCACACCACCTCCTACCCCTTGCCGAATGGATTATGCATATGAGGAAAATCGCAAATTTTTTCGTGATAACCACTCCTCTAAATTAATAGATCATTTCAGAAAGAGGAAGACACTACAAAAATCATACAATAA
The DNA here is from genome assembly GCA_037389465.1 of Baylisascaris procyonis. Classification (NCBI taxonomy): domain Eukaryota; kingdom Metazoa; phylum Nematoda; class Chromadorea; order Rhabditida; family Ascarididae; genus Baylisascaris; species Baylisascaris procyonis. Next base: position 1,589,377 of record JAZARR010000221.1, read on the forward strand.
TAGATCGTTGACCAATATTTTCTTTCGTACTGAAGAGGAGGGAGGTACAAAAAAATGAAACAGGTGAAATTTTTAAATGTCATAAATCGTAAAAGCAGAAAACCTACGATGCGCAATTTCTGGGGTTTGTGGTGGCGTATCAAGTTGATATTCGGGTTTGGTACTGACATTGAGGAGTGTCATAAGTCGGTCGAATGTTAACGCTGGATTGAACTCTCCTTCGCCACCCTCTACTATCAAACTCACCATCAATTCCCTTTTCAGCTCTTTCTTCTGTAACAAAGTCAGCACTGAATAACACATTATCATAAATATACATAAATAACAACAATCAAAATTTATTTCAGATACTATAGTAGTGATGCATTTCAATTATTTACAGATCTGCTCAAACAATTCCAGTAGAAAAGATAAAAATCACTAAATGTGTGAAGGGAAATTCACTGGCAGGTCTCGAATACTTTTCTGCCTATTGTCAAATGCAATACGTGCTCTCTTCCCTCACTGTTCCTAGGAGCGGTATCGGTAAAGAAAATATAAACAACGGATGCTTGAGTAGTATGTTAAATTTACGAACAAGCATCGCATAAATCCCATTTATTTTCAGCAAACATTTTCCATTGTCCACTGGTCTGACATAAAACAGACACTTTCAACGTAACAGTTCTTTATAAGATGATGACCAAATATATCGAGCATTTGAAAATGGAAGAGACGCATTCCCCTGACTCGCCCGTCCTTGGTTCCGGCCAGGATGCCCTTTCTAAAAAGGGTGCTAAACGATACGCCAGTACTTCTAATTATAAAAGAGCGAAAACAAATAAAAACAATCATTGAAAAAGATCATCGCCTACTTTGAAGAAGGATGACCTGTGAGGAGGTTGTGGTGCAACAGTATCTGGAATTCGTGATAAGGTCCTCAAAGGTGGTGATCGAGAACGCCGCTCAACAGAGAGCGCTTCCAGTTTCGTGCATGACCTCTCCAACTCATACTCTTCCCTCCACGAATATACCGGCGATCCACAACGTGCTCTAAAAACAAATTTTATTTATCAAAAAAAAAAAAAAAACATTTACTAAAAATATATACAGCGCCGAAATAACGGGAAAGCCACAAGATTCTAAAGAAGTAGTGGTAAAAGAGTCGGAGGGGGAGGGAAGATGCATTTCCCTTATCAGTTAAAAAACTTCAGATTACAGAGCTAAGCCCATTAATAAACGCGAATCTGTGCTTAAAAAAGAGTCCGCATAAAAATCTTTTCGTACTAAATAACACTTGAGCGCTATGCACGGTGGGATTACAGGTGAAATTGAGTTGACATTCAGCGTACGATGGCCGAAGGCTTTATCTAATCTGCCTTGCAATCGCCCTTCGCGCAACGGCAAGAAAAGTATGCAGGTTAATTTCACCTAATAACTTTAACAACGCTCAATTAACTTCCCCTACTCTTGTTAGAATAGAACCCTTTCGAACAATCAATCCCATTGTTTACGTTCACTGGGAAACAACTGAAAACACTGGAATCGTCCCCTAATACCAAATTTATCGATTGGGCGATAAAATGATGTACGAGTGAGCCCTTCGATGTAGACCGCTGAGTGAATATGCATTTGATCACCCCAGCTGATGTTATTCTGAGAGTGAACCTGATGCCGACTGCACTGACACTCGGTGCGGAAAGATGCCCTAATCGCTGTCAAATGCATTCAGGTGGGAGGCACCACCGCGCCAATTCGGGGCCTCTAAACAGATTATCCCGAAGGCTCTCGAAGCAATGCACATGTCAGAGAAGATGCATTCGACAATGTATGAGTAATTCCTTACCCAGACTACCTAAAAAAGGGAAAGAAGAGAAGATGGGAGGGAAGTAATACAAAAGTGAACAATCCTACAAAGTGAGCTGCAATGAGGTGGTAAGCAAATACTGGAAAGACTTTAAAATTTCAGGAATTGGGATAGAAGTTGGAAGAAAACGCAGAAATCTTGGCGTCTGCAGATGCTCGTGACTGCTGATTGCTCAAATGCCATTTTTAGCAAGTTCGCAGCTCATATCCTAACTTCATTACACAAAAGTGACCCTCCTGCACTCAACAATTGACAACCACATATTTCAGTAAAACAATAAGATAGGAACGTTTTTTTTTCAAAGGAGCGAGAAAGGGCGAGGCACTCATAAACAAAATTGCATTATCGGGTACGCTTTTATAAAAATATCCGATTGCAGCAATATAAAAATCCATACCAATCAGTAAATTCCTTCTGAGTCATTAATAACAATTCATAAACAAAACGAAATCCAAGATGTGTGTATACATCAAGAGCCACAATGACCAGCCAGCTCTTCTTCGTTCGCTACTTGTGCAAAAATACTGTATAATCTTCAAACGGTACGCAAAAATTGTTCTTATTAACAAAAGTTTGCTGAAAGAAGAGAGATAACGGCTCTTCGACCGTTCGAAAGGGTTTTCGAGGACCAGTAGACACCCACTGATTCCCTCCTTCTCACCAAAATCATTAGACCCTCAGAGGTCAAATATTTTTATGTCAAGAGTTACTACCCACATGTGTGAACTCTCCTCATTTACATGCTACAGCAGATGAGAGTAAAGCACATTCTACAAATGTGGATTAAATAAAAGACGAACTGGTAGAGTGCAGCCATGCTGACTTCTCCAATAAACGTGTTCATTGACGGGTACAATGTTTCTTCATCGACCGGACACTCGAACATACGCGTATAGTAGTCGCGCATAAATACCAAACGCATGTCGCCCACTCGATTGCCCACTATCGATGGTTTATCTGCAGTCATAGGCTTCAACAGCTCAACCAGCTTGATGAAAACCACAGTCTATACTCATCCAAGAAGAAAGGAAGCTTCATTCACAGCGGAAGAAATTCATTGAAGAAGTCTGAACGCGTGAAGACAGAATGAAGAAAATCTCTTAAGCGAATGAAAGTGACCACACTATTCTCGTCTACTGCTGACATCAAAACTGACATAGCATTAAATTAAAAATTAACCACTATTTTAAGTGAAGACAGAAAAATTTATAAAACTACCAGTTCTGTCGGGTAAGTCAGTAAGTCCGCAAGCTGCAAACGACGATCGGTCGATACGCGGTATGGGCTCGAGTGCTCTGCGAGGCAAAGGAGGACACAACCTCAGCTGAGTGGAGATGCGTTCCACGAGAAGTTCGAACTCATTGCTTGTCCCCACAGGCAGTTTCTTTTGCTGGGTCCTCTTCTTCTTTGGTTTTGGCCCATCTCCATGCCTCATAGTTTCACCATCTACAACAGTTCTCCTTGAGAAGAAACGTCTATTGACTTATGTGATCATTTAAAGTGGAAAACTCAAAGTTACCCTCAGAAGAGTAGAATTCAATAAAGCTCTCTAACTACCGAAAGCAAAGACGAACTCGTTAAATATTCATAAAATGAATAACCATCAAAAAGGCCGTCGGCATTTTAATTCTCCGTATCTAAGAAGCAATCGCAGTTAGTTTATTTCTCTGGTGGAGGTATATGCAAGAGATGGTGAATCGCCATCACGCTTATCACGGAGTGAGTGCCCAATGTCTAACGGTATGTTGATATCAATACTTAGCATCGCATTTCGTCTCGCTAACTCATCATACAGCAATCACCTCCCATAGCAAATGAAAGGACGTTTCAAATTCTACAACACTGCATACAAGAGGTGATAAGGTTACCGTGAATATCAAAGCCGGAGTATGGCGTCCTTTGTGAGTGATATGGTTTTCCAGAATGAGACTCTAAAAGTCTTTTCAACATTCCGCTTTTACGTGCCGCCTCCGCACCTGAACACATATATTCATAGACTGTAATTATCTCCTCTCTCTGTTACAGAATAAAACATCACCATGTTTAACAGCATCTGCCAATATCACCTTGTAGCTGCCTAGGTGGCATTGATAGTGGAAATGTAAAAAGCAAGGAAAAATTAGCCAAACAAAAGGGCGAGAGGAGATGAAAAAGAAAGGAGAGAAACGATGGAAGAAAAAGAAAATACGATGATTAAAAATATCTGAAATTTCGATACACGACTTCGCGCGCATCAGCAAAACCGGTCACATGACAACTCAAACAAGAAAAACAAGCAACGACATCCACGACCACTGCATGAACAAGAATTTTCTATGGACGATGCGGGTGATTTAAAGCGTATCAAATCCTATTCGAGATTATTACGCCTATAAAAATGTGGCAATGATTGTACTTGTAACAGTATTCGAACATTCTTTAAACAAGGAAGCACGAACCATCAACCATAATGACTGCCTGCGTGAGAAGATGGTCAACCACATCGTAAACGTCTCTCTCTAATTGCGAAGTCAGTTGACTGGCTACCACATCACCCAACACTGGTGTACGCACGAACTCGTCCATGCCATCTTCTTCCCGCCTTCGTTTCCTTACCACTTTGGTCCGTGCCTGCCAATCGCCAGATGCCGAAGAACCAGGCCGTCCGCTTGACGGTGTTGGAGGACCTTCGAGCAATTCACGATACATTTCACGTTTCAAAGAAAGTGGTTCATATTAACTTTGTCGCCGTAACTCCTATATCTCCCATCTACCTCTTCTCCTTCCCGCAGACCCTCACATGTCTGAATATGTTTAGACATTCATTTTAAGTCTAATAAAGCGCTGTTTTTGTAAACAAAATGCATCGCAGAAGCCAGAGTGGAAAACATCGCAGATCAACATAATTCAGCCTCATTATACTGCATTTCCTTGCTACTTCAATAACGATCAAGAAAACCATTTAACAACAATATTAGTTTAACGAGGAAATAAAAGTCATCAATACCAAGAGTTCTAAAAACAAAGATCAAGTATAAAAAATCGCAAATGAATTTTTAAAGTGTCGATTAGTGACTAAACGTACGTACAGCGGACATAACGGATGCCAAAATACCATCGCAATATGTTCAAATATTAGTAAATTTTATTAGGCAGTAAAAAGTCGTACAGATGGAGGGTGGATACGGTACGGATGTGGGTGAGGAGGCTGGGAACAGAACGATGCTTACGAAATTCCGGTTACTACCTTATATGCAGTAAGGACGGAAGCCCATCTTTACAATATATACCTCCTGTTTGGGGTGCAAAACATGACAATAGCACAGTAATCGGCGCAACGACCAACCAACCTGAACAGATCTGTGACTGCTCTGATTCAACCTTCGGCTGTATAAACGAAGCATGCCCTATGCTACCATTCGGTGGAATGTACTGCTGCATTGGCGGTCTTCCCTGATAGACGTTATTAGCACCTCCCATCTGTGCGTAGGGAGGAGGCGCTCTTACCGCGCCAGGTGACATCATATCTCCTGGTGCTGGCTGCCCGGGGACATGTGCATGAGGTGCTCGTATTGGATTCACATTTGGCATGCCCGGTTGTGGAGGGGGAACGGGAGGGGGAATATGTGCCAAAAGGTCGGGCGGAATATTGTTCTTCACTTCGAAGTCGCGAACATTTGATAAATGCTGTTTGATGTCGCGCTTGCAGTTCTCGAGATCCTTCTGACGAATTGGAATCGCGTTTATCAGTGAGGCCAATGACGACCTAAACAACCGCTTTCAGTAACACAAAATGCGATAATGGATCAACAAAATACAGTAATATGTGCAAATCCAAAGGTGACTAGTCCAATTAACTACGTTCAAGTGGAAAGAAGTGCCTCCCAAGCAGACACGTTAAACAGGTAAAAAGAGCTACAAGTGATCGTATGAGAAACATGTCAGCCGGAATGATTCGAACCCAAGGCCTAGTTGCATCCAACAAGGGAACCGTGGATAAAAGAAACGTGTTCAGCCTGATTGTAAATACGGAACTCTCAAATGGAATGTCTCTATACAAACACTCATTGCATATGCTCAATAGAAAGTTTTTTTAAACCTTCGATGAACAAAATAAAAGTACTCAACAAATTGCCTCCTTTTTAACAAATCCACATCTACTATAAAATAGATGGAAGTCATGCTTCTGCATGAAAACAACACCAACCGATCCGATTCATTCAGTTCGACGTCGATTCTACGCCCGCTAGCATCGAACTGCTGGTTGTTTTTGTTGAGTTGCCGTCGTTTAGCCGTCAAATTTTTCTTCTGCTTTCGCATCCGCGCCAGGTCGTTCTCGATAACCTATACATACAATAAACCATTACCTTTATCCCTTGTCTTAATAAAGGTTATTCACTATGGCATGAATACTTCCAGCATTTCCTCGAAAGGCATTGTAGCGGTGCCTTCAAAGAATTACACATCCAAGCAAAACTGCGAAGATTTAATAAATACCCTCATGGAATGCAGTAACTCAGCAGCAAGAAAATGAGCAATCAAAGGAACACCCAGTTACTAGAAAAGGGAACTTGCATGGATTTTAAACCGCTGCAATAAGCGGCTTATGATTTCTTTTATAAGCCCTCAATGGGCTTTTTGGAATGTCACGGTATCATTTAATCCTTCCCCACTGCTCAGGTCCCAGGCATCTTCATTTGACAGAATATTTTAAAGCATTTATCGCCACTGGTTACAGTAGCCCACAACTGTGACCAAAGCAGCACTCAACATTCAGGAAATCACGAATGTAATAAACCACGAAATATATCCTGCACATGCGGCACTTCATCGAAACCCAAGCAACTGTTCTCACCTGCTGGTACTTAGCAAGTTCATTGCTACGTCGTTGCAAAAGATTGTAGTTATCGAGCACCTCACTGCTCAACTGCGCGAGTACTGTGCGTGGACTGCGTGCAGGTGGTGGGCGAGCCAGTCCTGCACTTGCTCCACCAGCCCCCTCTCCATCCTGAATTATTGTCATTCTTTAACTTAAGTCAAATTGCATTCACACGTAATTACAGTGCTTTCACAAAAATTTTGATAATTTAAAAACCTTGAATGTTTTCAAAATGCAATAAAGCCGCGCAAATTAAAAGACAATCTAGGCCCAATTGAAAACAAAATTGTCAGATTCTGTGAACAAAAAGGCCCTATCAAAGAAGATAGCTCCACTCCCATTTCCGATGTGCGATACTAGGCATCAATAAAAGCCAATTAATTTTTTAAACTTGGTTATATATTGTTGAAGATTAAAACATCGATGTTGGAATGCAAGGGTCTCTGATGGTTTCTTTATCAGATAGAAACCTTCCTTTGCCGCAGAAAATATTCACCTTATTTTCATCGCGAAAAAAAAAACACAAAAAACATTAGGTTAAAATCCATCCATAAAGAAACAACCTGCGAACAATAGTATCCGCTTCTACCCGGCGACCCACACTTCGGTGAGCCAATAGATGCCCGCAAGAGAGCCGGTGCAAGTCGCTTCAACCTTGGCTGCTGAAAATATTTCGTTTTCTTGCTTGCAGAAAAAAATCACTGCGATGCAACTGTTGTAATTCCCAGTAGCAGCAATAACCTTGCTTGCTTTTCTTTAACAGACCCCTCTCCAGTAAGCCTTTTCCGCAAATCCGATTAAAGAATGTTTCTTTTATGTAAGCATTCAATTAGCCGGGAAAATAGGTTCGACTTATGTGGTCTCGCTTGGCACCTTTTTGAGAACATTTTCAAATGCTGTTCCGGGCGATGCAGCATTCCATCCACTTATGAAAGTCCATTATTGTTAAGCAGCTATTGCTTACGCAATTTGATACGCGATGAGACGACTGCTGACGAAGGCGGAGCTCTCGACGAAGGATATCTGGTCCGGAGATGGATGGAAAAATAAGTGAACATTAAAATCGTAAAAACGGGAGGTTCCTGTAGTGCATAAAACACAACTCCGACGTGACTCACAAAATGTAGCTTTATTCGTTAAAACAAGATGAGAAAAGAGCACTTCTTCATCACGCTTCTTTAGTGTCGGGTTGAGATAACAAAAAACGTATTACATCCCGAAGCGGCTCGAATTGATGACTGGGAATTGCGCAGTGAAACAGACATCTCAAACATACATGCACTAAGTATGCCACAATCAACGCAGCTTTAAACTATTATAGATGCTGGCGCATGCAGCACGACTGAACCCTTGTGGTAAACAATTAGTAAGCAATGACGTATGTGCATGTACACATGCGTGCATATATATATAGTAAAATGATCTGCGCTCACGTAAACATAACTGTATATATGTTCACATATATTCTGTGAAAGCTTTCAAACGGTCATATGATTGTGGTACTAACCTTTGCCCGATTAGCACGGTTCTCTCTGGCCCTGTTTACGTACTCCTGACGACTGTTCGCATCAAGAGATCTCCACATCCTGTGTATGTGCTTGACTCGCTCGCACCACTCGGGATATTCTTTCTTCCACTGTGGATAATTCACATTCGCATAGAGCACTGCTGCCTTCGTTGCTCTCTCTCCCAACGGCTCGTCCTCTTCCCACCGCTCTGTGGCTTGATTCACGCGCTCCACATAATTTTCGCCCATCTGCCAACATATAATACAATTGCTACTTAAAAACAACAATTAAAAAATCCCTCCGCTTGATTGGTGATAAACATATCAGAAAATAGAATGACCACAATTGCATTCATCCACACCATCACCCCCATGCAGAAAATTCGCTATACTTCTGAACATTAAATGCACCTCCTCCCGGATCCTTTGACCACCACCGAACTTCGAACAGCTTCAATTCCAGATAATTTTTATATATCTATTCCCATGTCGCTTTCGTCCTATCCCCTTACCATGCGCACAAAAAAAATTGCGTCATAGAAAGCAGTTAGGCGATGTTCCCGAAAAGACGCACTACGGACGACAATATAGAAACTTCACCAGCAGTTTTTTAATTCTTATCAACGACAATATTGAAGCCAACGTGAATAGCTTCAAGGCCTTGCTGTAATCCTGCTTTACACCCTTCCCATACATATACATAATGATTCTTTGTAGGCGGAGCAGGACTCAAAAAAGGAAAACTTTGAACTTCCCAGAAAACAGCAAAGGAATAAAACCCTTTAGCCAATATTTAAGATCTACTGTCTCCGTACGCAATTGCACGTATATCTGTCTTTCCAACAGTTTCAACTTGGCAGCTCGGAAACCATCAAAGCCAAGGTTGAAAAATTTGGTGGATATGACACACACAAAGTGTGACCCTCTATACCATTTTCCACGTTGATCCATCGACTTCAAGCATTTAAAGCCAATCAAAAATTTGTATATAGTTTGCATCTGTCGGATCTTTATTTAAACCGATCGGATCACAAAAGGACGAAAACTTTTAAAGGACTTGCATAAGCGACGAAAGATACTCGGCATATTTTATTTTTCCTTGGTAGCCTTTGCAACTGACTGACCGGACCATGAAAACGCCTAGAATGAATACTATGCCCTCCCTTCGGTGCGCCTCAGCACTCACTTAAGACCGATCTGAAATATCCAGTTCGCTGCATTGTGCGCAGAAATTTCTGATGTTACATATGAACGAATCAATATGAAAATCAGCCTAGAAAATTAACTTATAATACGCATTATACGCATGGAATTTTGTGTTTGTAGCTTCAGCGATCTCCGAGTTCAAATTATCGGAGAAACAGAAAGGTGCAAATATGCATAGATTTGTATATTTGCATAGATACTAGGTCAGAGTAATGCGTATTGCAAAAGAGAAATTGCTCAAAAACTGTCATCTATTCAATCAGAAATTTGAAGAGTGATTGATTGCAAGATAAGAGTGTAATTGTTCTACAACAACACCGAATGATGAATTAAGCATTAATGGAATAACCCAATTATACGTGCGATACCTGACTATTTGATCGGGATCCGGAAGACTGAACATTCGTCTGTAAAGGATACGCACTACTTGAATGAGGCCCTGCCGGGTGTTGGCTAGCCTGTCCATCACCACTTCGGCCGCTTGTGTTCCTTGCCTTCAAAAACACTCTTGTACTCTAATAAAGCATCGGTCGATGATGTTCTATCGAATAACTAACAAGAGGCTTCATCGATTAACTTTATGGTACCATCAACACTTTGGCGGAAATGTCAGCCATCAAAATGCAACACTTAATCGCTCGACACATTTAAATGTGACATCTTAAAGTCATCTAGTCTAGACACTGCTTCGTGAATGGACCTTATCAGCGGAGTTACCAATTTATCAATATTTAGGTAACTGTTTTTGAATTATAGAATCCCACGAAGAAGCGATTATACTAAACCGTTGCCGATAAACTTTGAAGCAATGTTTACTGACGACAGCATCAATTCTTCAAAAAAATGGACGAATCCACTGAAGGTTATTTCTCCTTTCAACACAGCAACGGTGGTCACGAAGGAAAATACTGGTGGGTGGATCGGCCAAGAAATGTTGGATAAACATTTGAGATTTTTGAGAACTTCCAAGAATTTTCGTCATCTATGTTACCGTTACCAAACAACGCTATAAACGTAGATTTTGAATACGAATATGCGAGAAAAATCTGCATTTGACGAGAACACTTCAAAAAATTTCTACATCTTAGACTTGAAAAAAATTGTCTCAAAGCACTCAGGAAAGGATCGTCTTAGAATCAGCATTCGTTTTTCCTTTCTTTGTATTCCATCGCGCATTCTTTTAACGATCACAAATTTTTCTGTATTCACAGGTCAGGTAAGTTTTGTAATTTAAAACGAGCTGTGCAATGACGATAAAAACGGTCATCTCTATCTAAGCAGTGAAGAAAGCGAAAACAATTCTGTCATCACATATAAAAAAGGACCTGTTGAGGGCCGTGGAAGTCGAGTTGCGATCCATGTTGCTGTGACTGTCCCGATGTTGCATCTTCGTTTGCGGTTCCTCCTTCTAGAAAGAACACTCAAAAACATAGACAATTCACACACCCACTTCAAGTGTTCATTTTCAAAGTGCCATAACTCTGTTAAACATACAGCTTCCATAAAAAGAAGCAAATATGAAACCATATACAACTCTACTTATAGCCATTTGAACAACGGAATTTATAATCTAAACAAACAGCTACTGGACGATGCCTAGTGCTCCTAATAAATTGCAAGAAAACATATAAACACTTTCCTCACAGAAGTGAACTAAAACGTTTAACGACATAAGAACCTCCAAGTACAACAGACCTGACGACATCCATCAAAAGATATTTGCCGGATGCACAGCCGTTTGTCACAAAAAAAGCACAATTCCCACTTCAATTTTGAATTAGCAGTTCACTGCAGGAGTCGACTAAGCATCTTCAGCACTCATTAACCTCATCAACATTTATTTATTCGTTTAATGACTTCACATGATTCAGTTCCGATCACAGAAAATTTCGCTAACTCGATTCTGAATATTTTCATTCAAAATACGCCGATGCGTAATCACAGTGAGGAGAAATTTCTCATTTTATAATGAGTGAAAAGAATAGCAAATTCACATTTCGAACTCTAACATGTACTCACCTTCCCTCTTCAAAGTTTTATGTCTCTCTCTGTTGCCACCTTCACTTCATTATGAGGTGAAAATGCTGAAGAGTGACCCGCTAACATGACAAGGATAACCTTCACCGCTTACAAGAATATAACAACAGAAACACTGCTCTTGAGAAAGAATTTAAACCGCTTTATTGTTCTTTGCATAGGCGCACCTCTGTTCTCAGTTATTCATTAAATATGACTCAAAAATGAAATCATTGCATTCGACAACAAACTTCGCATGCGAATATATAAGAGGCCAGTGGTGAAAATGCAATGGATTACCGTTAGTGGCCGCATCTAAAGTGTCGTCATCGTCGTCGTCTTCGCCCTCCATTAGCAATTCGTTAATGTCGAAATTATCGAAATCAATTTCCTCCATGTTGCCAAAAATATCATTCTCGGTTATATCACCCAGAAGACTCTCACCCTCACGCAACGCCTGCAAAAGTGTGCTTAATCCATCACAACAACACAGAACCATATTTCCAGCAAAAGGAATCCGAGTGCGGATCACAGAGTAGACTTCGTTAACAAAATGGAAAATATATAGGAAGATTTCAAAGTGCCGGGTGTTTTGAATAATGCATCGCTTAGTGACAACGAGAATATTTTTGATCTTCCTAAGATGTCGAAATGAAAAGTATTTATGAAGTTGGCAACTGAGAGTTGAATGCAGTAACCCACGAAAATGTCTTCATTGATTACAAGAATGCATCAACAGAAACACGCAATAAGTTGGCAATTTGGGCACTTGGGGATTACAGCAACTCTGCATTCAATGTTATATAACTGCTCCATTGAAAAGAGAGCTTTCTTAAGCTCTTTCTCATATTTTACATAAACGAAGGAAGGGTGATGACTAAAACAGAGAAAGACTGAAGTACATCGAGAATGAATGCTCTACAATACTTCCACTAATTTCCTCGTTTTCTTTATACCGAACTGTATGAAAACAGTTTTTGTAGCATCTAAGACTTCGAAAGAGTAGTGGCCGCCTCTCCGATCTCCCCCCCCCCTGAGTCATCACTGCTACCTCTCGAAAAACTTTTCATTCTAATGCCCAAATCATCAAAATGAATAAACATTTTTCGAATTAGAAGTAATCATCGGTGAACACAAAAAATGATGCCTAAATTTTTCCCATTAAGGAAATCATAAAAATCAGAAATGTTTCAAATTTAATATGGCTCATTTTCTCCAAAATTCCCCTTCCTCTCCAATGCGATGCGAGGATACTTCAATACTCCATATTCCGACTTAAATAAATTGAACAAACCGCGCCAATAATAACGGATCAATTTAGCTTTCAATACTCGACCTGCTCCCGCAGCTCTGTTCGATCCCAACATAAATTGGTATCATGGATTTGTACAAAAGCTCCGTTATATCGATTTCACATCGACAATGTGTTTACACATCAAATTTAATCAACGAGGTAAGTTAATCATAGAAAAAGATTGTTCAGAGTGGAATCATTTGAAGATCTCAAGGTAGGAAAATGCCACAATGGCGTCATCACTGAAACACAAACCTCAGAGTCAGCCTCGTTCAGTTCGAACACCTCTTTCTGCCTTTCCTGACCGAGTGTCGTTCTATTCAATTCTTGCGGCAAACTTGGTTCGTCAACGACAACCTCTAATAGATTTCGACCCTCTACAGGCCGCATTCCAAAGAAGCTCTCCTGCAAAAAAACTTAGGCCTTCATCAAAGAACAGAGGGACCGTGCAAGTACGTGCTTGTATTGAATATTACTTAAATAAATATTGTACCTGCAATAGAAAATGAGTAAAAGTAAAAGGTTATAACTGCGCATCGAACCGAATTATCACAAATAAGAGTAACGGCATGTCACAGCATATTATTAGTAAATATGGTTACGAGATCAGCATATTCTCCATTCCATAACTCAACAGTCGCGCATAAACTGATGAGAAGCTTAAACAATTCAAAATTTATCAGCCTACTACGTAAATATCCTTCTTTTCATCAACTTCCTTTCAGAAGAAAACCCTTCAAGCTAATTACGCATTTCTCTCATATTACCGATAAAGTTTAAGGAAACCAAATTGTCTTTCAAAGTTACAAAAATCATTCGATCAATATTTGATGTGGTCAGTTTTTGGGCAGAACTGACGTAGATCGAAAAAATTCATTAAAATTTAAATTAACAGCAAATTTACCAACGAGTGTTTTCATGGAAGCATTTAACAAAATCCTGGAGCAGCAGCTTTTAGATGCACTTCTAGATGAAACTTTTTGGCAATTTTCCATGGAAAGTTCAAACTGTTATGCTAATTTTTAATTTTTCCTGCCTGATTAGAGGTCAGTGGTTGTAGGGATCGCCAGAAAAGCTTCTATTTTTAGGCAATCCTCTCCCAGTACGCAAATGGTTGAAGCAGTTGTCCTATCTCCAATCGAGAAATAAAGGGAGATTACGAGCTGTAGTTGATTAGTTAAACTGGTGGTTCTTTTTTCAAAAAAGAGATCCATAAGATTTTACGGTACATTTTTTGCATGATACCGCAGAGTGCAAGAGAGCAGCATGGCATAATTGCCACCACAGCTGATACTAACCTGTATAATAGGTGGATAATTGTCCTCTAACTGACAACGTCTTGGCTTCCTCGGGCGCTTTATTTTTGGTTTTTGGCCAGGTGCTAAATCTTCGTCCGCATTCGCATCCTCTTCGGCTGCTTGGATACGATGTCGCGGCATCTTAATAACGCAACATCGACAATAAATTAGTCACAGCGATTATTCGAGAGTAAACATGACAATTTTTAAAGGAATATGCTCGACTGCCTATCTAAATGGAAGCTCATTCCTTTTATTATCATAGAAGAACGGTGTGATTGCACTCCTTTGTTTGAACGAAACGAGTGGATGATGAATATCGCCGAATGGATTATTCACTGAATGCCTTCCTGGATCATACAATGCCTTACACTTCACAGAACCACCTGAAACCGAACATTACAACACACAAACCCCCCGACCATCATATTCCTTCCCATCGCCTTCATGCAATCCTATTTAGCCTCATGCACCAAGTTTGTTTTACCTATATTCTGCAAACGTCTCCATACTACAGTGCGAACAGACTGCACCTCCTACTCATGAGTCTCGTTTGAAGTGGCAAATCATAAAAATTTGTAGTGTGGCTCTCTCGCCCGCGAAAACTGAAAAACTGAAATGCATCGGTTATATCCTGCAAACCCTCTACAGTTTTGAAATAGCCTATACAAGCAGGCTATCAACAACAGAATAATAAAAGCGGTTATCAGAGCAAAAGGCTTACAATTCGTAAGTAAGTACAAAACAATATTTATTAAAGGAAAAAATAATTGATGCACAGAATACTAAGCGTTGAGTGGGAGCATACAGCAATGAAGAATGCTTTTAAAAAAATCGACTGCTAACGAGAATGAACATTCAACGCATCATATCCTCCTACATCTTCATTGAAAAACAAGTAATGCTTACCTTAACGAAGAAACCGCCGACACCTAGTTTCAGCACCTTTCTTCCAGGTCCACCACCGCGCATCCCTCGTCCTCGGCCGCCCATTCCTCCACCCATTACTTCCATCTCTTCCTCTTCATAAATATCTGAAAACAATCGAAATACAAACAAATGAATAAACCTTAGCACAAAACTCAAAAATCATAAAAAAGTCTATAGAAATGAGAACATCGCCGTAACTGCGATAAACCAGTGAACAACAAAGCCTCAATTGCTTTACCGCAATAAATGTTACGAGCGGAAAAAAACAAAACGAGTCAACATCGCACACAAAACCAATAAAACAATCGTTTGTTTGCACACTGATGAGCAAAGCGCTCGATCGTGCTGCTTCTACTAAACATATTCAAAGATCAAGCAAACGTTTGTCCGGGACATTCTGGAAGGGGATACACTTCACTGACCAAACTTCTTTCACCCTGGTCTGCCCAAAACCCAACGAAGGAATTTTGATTCAGTAATGAAATGCTATCATTGAACTTTTCGAGAGTCAAAATCGAGCTTAGAACGCTCCCCTTCGCTATAACCATTCGTCCACTGATTATGCGACAATACCATCAAAAACACGATCATTAAGCTAACCGTCAAAGGAATGTCCTCTCGTGGCGAACGGATGCAATGGCAAATCGAAGAGCGGCTCCTGGACCGAAGTCGAGCGGAACAATGAACCCCCATGCTTGGTATGAAGTACATCCAAAGCGCATTTATTCATCGGCACATTGTCGCACACCAATACGTTCAACGCATCGCTGGTGGGCGTGTTACCCTGTGGTCGACAAAGAGAGCATCGAAAGCCATTCTCGGCTGCTGCTTCCAACATCTCCTCACCACAAATTTCCTCACATTTGCCGTGAAGCCACCTACAACAAATATCTTTTATTACGAATAACAAGCGGGAGAAAACATTTGAATCAAGCACCATATAAATGGTGCCCACAATACTGCCCGGATAGACCGACCGGTTCATAAGAAAAATGAAATAAAAGGATTAACCTAGAGCAATGTTGGCACTTGATTATGTGCTCGCCAATTTCATAGAGACGAAGACACTTTGGACATTTTCGCAACGAATAGCACGTCTCGCATAGCCCCTCCATTCGCTGTGTATCGGTCCCGCTTGGGATCTGCGCTGAACACCGCCGACATGTTGCACACCTTCAAGGAAACAGCTGTCAGCATCTACCTTTGCCATAAATGCCTCATATTTTGACTACACTATTAATCACAGCCAGCAAATAAGTGGGCATCGGAAGAAAGTGAAACCAAATCCAGTCTCGTAGGACGAGAAGGAAATAGCTGAAGGACGGAATGATATTCCGAGTAATCTAAATTCCTGAACTGCTCCTAAAAAATCGAAAAAAACACTTGAATGTTTCACAGCAAACTGAAATCCAAAGTGCCCTCTGACGCCCGAATCCCATTTGAAAACTTTCCACAGATGTTTTATATATCGTATTTCCTTGGACAGGAAGCTTTTATTCAAATATATTAAAGAATCCTAAGCTAATCCAATGCTATCTTGAAAAACGAACGTTAATTGCAATCTATCACTCATTTCCGTGACTATTTATCAATTCAACGATGTATACCACATGGTTGCTTAATAAGCATGTAGATCATGCATGAAAAGATCACTGCCAATCAAATATTACATTTTGAAAACGCATTCTTTCATACTAATTTAATTGCAACGCAATACAAAGAAATCCGAGCTGTTCAATCTCTTCGTGGCATCAGCTGCATGTGCGCACCTATGAACGCTTTGTCTGCAGCCATTTCAGTTAATTTCCACACACCGCAAACTATCCAATCAATGTTCATGAACCAGAGCCTAATTTGAATAAAAATATAAATGCGAAAGGATGTTAGGTGGAATAGCAGGCGAAATATGAATAATACCATTTGCATCTCCATGAGCCGTGAGGGATACACTCGAGGGGAGGATCGAGGCAGTATATGTGATAGGATATATCGCATTCATCGCACAGCAACAGATTGGACTCGTCCCGTCCATCGCCACATCCTTCACACACGGTGCAGTCCAAGCAACGCCAACCTCGCTTTACGACCGTCGAATTTAACTAAAATCACATCTATTGCTCCATATTGTTCAAAACGATGTCCAATATCATTGCAGCTAGTGAATGTTCAACATATGCTGAGCCGATGTAACAGAACCAGATCTGCCCATGTCTGAACAGCGGAAAGGATATCAATTCTGCAGTGTTAAAGGAACGGGAAAGAAGGAAGAGGGGAACGCTGGACAAGAAACTGTGAAATGCCATACGGAGACCCGCAAACAATCGTACAAAATGGTATCAACAGCACGCAATCTGAGCACAGCTTGAATATAGTGAGAAGTCATACAATGTGCTTTATCTTCCATTCAAGTTTCTACTGCAGTAGAAAAGGTAGTTCAATGTTTTATCTGCAATTTTGAGACTTTACATATTATTTATAAAATTCACCAATAGAAATTTTCTATATGGCGATGTGCAAAGATCGGCCGGACAAACAACGAATCACAATCCTCAAATAAATGATAAGCAACTGAAGAAATTTCTTCTCCCTAACCGATAAAAGATCTGTGGTTCTCTAACATTATGAAGGTACGCACCTTGTCATGTAGACCAACGCAGAAGGTATGATAGCTCTGTGCACAAGTGGCACACGAGACCATAGTGCTTTCAATATCATTACCGATACTGCCACAAATGAGACACACTGGCATCTGCATAAAGAACGCATTATCGGCACATGTGATGACCACCGTGCGAATGTAATCATTGTCCTCCACTCGATTCTTTCCATCCTCTGTATCCACACTCTCGAGTGCATGCTGAAAGTACGCGAGAAGAATGCAAGGAGCAAAGACCAAATGGGCATGCTCACACGGCATACTTCGAACAAAGAAGAACTCCCACAGCAGAAGTCATTTATGAGGGAATCCTTGCGAAGAATGCTGCGTGCTCAAACGCCTCATTACGTAGAACACCTCCAGCAATACGTTTGATGGAGGATTTACTTGGGTTTCTGATGGTCAGATAATGAATACGAACGTCAAAACATCAAGAAGAATGAAGCATGCAAGATGAAGTGATAAGAAGCTCGCTCATTACTGCATTTAAACACATATACATTCCACCGATTTCAATTGAGATAAGGACTTCACAGAAATTGGGGAAAAGTTTTCAACAAAGAAGACCCCAAAATTTCAAAGGAATCTCTCTGGAAAACTCATGAACTACCCTGTGACATTTCCCACTGACAAGGAGGCTATTCGCCTATCGTTCACGAAGGCAAACGGTGTCCTATAATCTAGAGCAATACGCATTCTGCGACTTTGATAGAAAAGTGACGTATTCAGATAATATTCAACATAGGCTTCAAGGTTCGTAAGCTTATTCCCACTGGGCTATGATATCCCACTACCTAAGCCGACGCAGCAAAGTCATTGGCTATGCCATACGGTGACCGTGACTGGAATATTCAAGAGTTACCTGTTCTGCTTCGCGGGCTGCAGCAGATGACGCAACAACGGCGATCATCGAAGATGTCTTTCCACCTCTGAAACACAACCTCCGTACAAAATGTCAGGCAAAATCCTCACAATAAATACTGTGCGTTCATATAGCAGTCACAATGATACCAATCCCTGTAAGGAAATGAAAGAAAACCTGCATAAAGAGTTAAAATTATGAAGTTTTTCAGTTTATAAGATCAGAGTTTCAAACTCTTTCCAAACAAGTAGTGAAAGCTAACCTGAGATGATATGCGCATTTGCGACCCAAATACCTATCTACCAATTTCACAAAACCAACAAAACGCAGACTATACGAAACAATGCCTCCACATCCTAATCAAAGTTGCAGCCGATGCGAATTGTTCACAAAAATCTTTTTTTTTTTTTTCAGGAAGAACAGTGAGAACGACCCAAATTTTTTTTCCAATCGGTGCAAATGCAAACAAATTTTTTGTAACCTTTAAACATCTATGATCTCTCTCAAAGGTGAAGGTCATTGCGAATTAAGGCAGAGAAAGTTATCCTCTAGTATATATCATATCCACCAAATTTCGTCTCCTTGACTTCATTGACTTTCTGAATGAAACTATTGCAGCAGACAGACTGTCACATAAGTATGCGCAGATAGATGTCCAAACGATTTTGCAGAGCAAATTGGCGCATAAAAATTAAAAGTGATCTAATCACTAAAAATCACACGTGAGCAACAATAGAAGTGTATCGACAACGTTTATGTGTTTCAGATACAAATCGAACAACGACATCACAAAAATGTGAGCAAAACAGCAGAATGATAATCTGACAGTGTACAACTGCATAATTTCCCCCCAATGTGCAGTTTTGCCCTGTTTTATCCACCAACAATACACCAATTTCTGACATAAACAGATGATACCGACCAAACCGTTATTATCAACTGATAATCAAAAAGAGTCCAATACTAGCACAATGAGTGACTTTTGTCAAGCTCAAGCGAACAAATGACACTGTTTTACTCGCCGAACGCCGATTTGTCTAAAAAACAAGCGTCCTCCACCTCCCTAATAGCTTCAACCCAAGGGAAGTTGGGCAGAGGCCTACATCACAGTTTGATTTCAGGAGAGAATGGTCATCGTCTCAGACTGATTCGTAAACCAAGCGAGGTCGTGATCAGACTTCAAGCAGAAATTAAGCGTGGCAATCCGGTTTCGAGCTGAAATTCTGGATCCCAAGCTGGTTTCCAGTTGAAATCAGACTGCCAATCGCTTCCCAGTTTAAACATGAAGAGATGCTGTCGCAAAATTTCTTCGTCAAGCAAAATAATTTTCCAACGCAGGAT
The DNA here is from genome assembly GCA_037389465.1 of Baylisascaris procyonis. Classification (NCBI taxonomy): domain Eukaryota; kingdom Metazoa; phylum Nematoda; class Chromadorea; order Rhabditida; family Ascarididae; genus Baylisascaris; species Baylisascaris procyonis. The sequence goes on from JAZARR010000221.1 coordinate 1,609,191, forward strand.
AAAACTGTTTGACCGAGTTTGAAAGATGGGCTTAGAAAATGGGTATATTTTCCCTCATGATGATGAATGGATCATAGGCAATGGCAATTTTAATTCGTCGCCTAACAAATACGAGTAGCACCCCTCCCTCCACTCGCTGCCATCATCAGAGGTTGCACACTATGAGCTTATTTACACTTCAACCCCAATAACGTGAATTCTTCCTAATCCGAGCACGAACTGTGAACATCGTCCTTGTGCACTGTTTCAACTATACACATGTATTGCAGAGCGGTCAGTCAATGCAAATAAAACGTGAACGTTAAGCAGAAAAGCCACAGTTCACCTTGGTCTTCGTCCCCTTGTACCTTTGCCATTCTTGTATCCACCCCTGCCACCGCGCTTCCCTCGCAACGACGATGTGCCTTCCGTTAGATCACCGTGAGATGCTCGTAATTTTGTTAATGAGCCCCGGCCTGTGCCGGGTTTCTTCTTGCCACCCCCTCGCCCACCACGTCCGGAATGTGAAACACCATCAGCCTTCTCGCGTCTTAAATGTGGTATAACATTTGCATTAGCAACAATCACATTGAAAGACGTTTCCATATACCACAAAACCTCTCTATTAATCCAAAAGGCGACGGACGGGTTGTACCATCAGTGGGCGATATGCATTACTAGTGATGCTTCCACTCCTCCTACGCACAAAAACGAAGGCTGTTTGTGGTCAAATCGGAAAAAAAAACTGACAAAAGTAAACGTTCTAAGCGCTGCGTGATGCATGGCGCATCGATGATTTGTCGCCTTCTCTAGTTTCCACATATGTAAGCCTTCCATCACTGTTTCGTTATCTAGCACACTACAACCCCATCGTCGAATCTACAGTTATATGGTCACCGTCTTGATTACCGTTTCTGAGGTCTGCTTTCCACTGGTCAGCACCAGCACTCCCAAGTTATATTTGTTCCATGCTTATCCCTTGCTTGAGCAGATATATATTCTCAGCAACAGCACGTTCACGAGGTCATCAGGGAAATAAAGAATACCCACCTGGGAGGCGGCCTGAAATCGTCCGTATCGCTTGAGGGCGTATTTTCGAGGAAGAAAGCCGGAGAACCACGAGCTGAATTGCTTGCCGTTGTTGTGGCCGTTGTAGTCGCAGGAGACGACATCGACGATACATCGCCATGGCCTGCTATAGTCATCCGCATTCACAAAAACATCTGCTTCGATTGCCATCAAGTCGCATTCACAAATGGCAGCCACAACTTTTTAGGTGAGGTATTGTGAAATAGCAACTTGTAAGAGCCACGGTCAGCAAAGTCAAAGCATTTCAAATTAGGAATCACAATGAAGGCAGCAAGTAGAATAAACAGCCGATAGTATGGGCATGGCGAATACGAGGCCGACAATGGACAATGTTTCAAATTTTTGGCTGCTTTTTGTTTTGTTAATCATATTACTTTGCCTGCTCTCCATGAGAATCTCGCATTTCTCAGATTAAGTGAGCACTTGAAGGGCTCTAAACTTTTTAAAATTTTTTAAGTACCCACTGCTTCCCATCTAGTTACTAAAAGATTAGTCAGACTTTAAGAACCGCGTGATCGCATTCCCCCCTCCCCCCCATTTTCAATTCGATCATGCATAGCCGATGCAACTACACTGTGTCAACATCTAATGTCATACAATTAATTTTTAGTATTTCACACACCGTTCCTACATAAACGCACCTTCAGAGATCCTTAACACCGAAAAGCGCAGAAGGAGGTTGTATGACTGATGTTGACCGAATCAAGCATTTCCCGATAATGGTTTGAAGCTGTTCATGGAAATTCGAAATTCGGGTGAATTAGCACTGAATGCAACCACCCAGAACTAAGGATGTTGGTTGACTATAATTGCTACAGACCGTTACCAAAGTTGGCCGATCCTAGATGCAGCTTTGTTTTATTTGTTCATTTTCAGATGAGCCTCATACTATTCAACACTCATCCACAAATATCATACGACAAAGGCAATCAACTGTTTAAAAAATTTAATTTCCCAAATCGTTTTGTTGAAGGAACGAACCGATTATGCTACAACTAAGGACAACCAAGCAAACAACAGTTGAAAGCTTTTGCTTTTTTTAAAGCAAAGCATGAGGCCAGGTAACATGAGACCATTTTTGGACTCTTCTCAGTGTTGAATAAGAGGAAATATCTCTTCAAAGCGACTATTAAATGATCATCTATCCCCTTTATACCCTATTGTCAGCAAGTGTAATAAACCAATTCGTCAATTAAAAGCTTACCAGGTGTATGTGATATAGTAAATATATCGTTAAAGGTGGAATCAAGATTTGATAAGGGGGCGAGTGGACTGTTGCGATTGGTGGGTGACTGCAAGGAGAAACCCGTCTCGAGTGTGTTCCGGGATGTATCGTCGTGAGCCGATATTGAAGTAGGCGATGCAGCGAGTGAACTGCTACCCGCAGATGTCATCATCGCATCCGCAACCAACGGTGAATTACGACATACTGCACATACGTATTCTCCTTCCACCGTTCCACCACCTAACGCATCCGCATCACATTCCTCATGAATCCATCTGTAATACGCACCAAAGAGTTCAAATAGCTATTCACAGTACCAAACTAATGAATGAAAAGACGATAAACAAGCCGATCATTTCTAAGGCCATGGCCTTATAACAGAACTTCGTTAGGCTTTCAAAGGCTAACTAGGTTAACTTGAATAAACCTTATCAAGTTCGTGAAAACGAGCTAAGAAATACAGCTTAATTTCGCACGATCCTCTGTTCTGCAGATATCACTTTTAAATTTTCTGTCCTCTCTTCAAAACAGAAAGATCATCGCCCAAAAGCAGAGATAGCAGAGAGATGTTTAATTTGCGGAGATGCACATCAGCGAAATCAACAAGGAAGCATCAAGAAGCAATCCATCGGAAATAATCAAACATAGCACGTCTGTCTACTGATCAGCTTCAACCTGCTAACTATAAGAGCAATGGTCACGAAATTCGACGTATCGTCAATTCGGCTGCACTTTATGCTGTTTGCTATCGACGGTTGATGCTGGAAATTACAAAATTTGCAACGCAATTTTATTTTTCTGCACTCCAGGAACAACCTTTATAGTGAAAGAATATGCAACTGATAGATACAGCGGGGGAACTCATTAATCAGCGTTTCACACAATTATTGAGCCTTGCAAAATGAGATTATTGCTTAACCTGATGGATTTAAATAGAAAGTTTTCCTGGGACATTTTCCACTTTTGTAAAGCATTTCATTACCTGCATGAAAAATTTTAGATTTATAACATCTATCAGTACTTTCAAGCTATTCGTTGATATCTGACTAGGCAAACCTACAAGTGCACACTCCATTCATCTAACTTCTAGCCTTTGCACCGGTTGCATCACATACCTCTGGTCATATTGCCTTTCCACACTCGAGCACAAAGATGCTATTTTCAGTTTCGCTTCAGTTACTGTGGACGAGTTACATATAAACTGGACTGCTACTGATTGGAACTTAAAAAATAGTCGAACAAAACACTTCATTAGTTCGATTTGAATGTATAGTCTGACCTGCTGTATTAGCTCATTGGTCTATCATATGTCCCAGATCATGCGTTGAAGTAAGAGTGCTACTTTTAAGCACCCTATTCAATATCGTCAATGTTCAACTTCACTGAATTAAGAGTTTCGCCTCTTACCGCTTTCAGCCCTCTATCAGTTAGAGAGTAAGAACTCAAGCCCAAAAATCAGACCATCAAATGACATTTTTTGGGGGTTCTAATACGTAGTCGGTGGAAGCGAAATAATCGAAGATGAAATCATACTTTCGACAAGCGCCACATGAGCGCACATTGGAACCGGTGACGACTGGTCGTGTACAGACCGCGCAATGGGATGCCGACGGCTGTGTCTGACGACGGGGACATTCCGCAGTACATATCTCTCCTGGGCATTGTCCACACTGCTGAAAATATTACTTGTCTTATATGATATACCTTGATAAAGGAAGGTTACTGCAATAACATTAAAGACAATAAGAGCAACAGCTGTAAGCCAAACACAACCGATTTATGAATATTAAAAGATTACGCAAAAAGCAAAAAGTTTTCTACCAATAAATGCCCTCTATTCCTATTTAGATGTACTATTCATTCACTTAAAGAATGCGCAATCGCCATTTGAAGAGAACATCGGAGGAAATAAATGCAATCTACGTGAAGATCGAGATGATTTAACATCGATGTAAAAAAGCCTGATGCCAACAAAGTTTGATGAATGATACTGTACTACTACAGATAAAACTTCTGTAATTGTAACTCCCCCAATGTTTCAAAGAGAATTTAATTTAGACAGAAACGTTCCAAACGTATAAAAGCGATGGCATTTCATTCGACCTTTGCGAAGAAATGAATGAGCCCATCAAGCATGAAGAAGCGGCGTCTTCTGTATCCCGAAAGTTATCAAAGGAGACTGCAGGCAACTACCTTTCCCTTATAGATTCCTATCTAAGTTTTACGGTGTCAAGATCGCTTGCAAACTGAACGTCGCCGCTTTGAATTAACGAAATCAGCAGAAACTTCAAACAGTTACCATTTTTCTCTTCCGTAACGAGTCGCAGCTAATGGAAATCGGCGGATATGAAACACGTCTGAAATGAAATCTTGCTATTGGATAACAGCATAATGATGAACCCTAATTCATGACAAACATACAAACATGGACACGACACTACTTGGAAGGCACTTCATAGACTGGGAAGGACAAAGGATTGCAGCATCTTCATATCTGTGGAGGTCTCTTCCACGAGCTTTTATCTCTTGAAAACATCGTTCGCTGATCTCTTTCGATAAGCACCACATAAGCTCCGGATCTTGTAAAGCATACTCCACCATCTTCTAAATTTGGAGTTTCAAGGAATTCCACTGATTGTTCTTCTTCGAAATCCTTACTTCTGAAGAAAATGCTCCCGAGCAGGACACTAGAAAATGATGTGGCTCGTGAATCCTCTCATCACCCACTCCCCTCTCTATCCGAATTTCCCACTTTATCATAAATGACCACGTCAAACACTTATCACCGTGCAAATGCCACCGCACCATGTCCACACACTCATTCAACGCACATCTGAAAGTTGTAGAATGGGTGCCTCTGCTTCACACAGTATCTATTCCTCTCAAAGATAAGTTCACAAAATCCACACCCACTTATTAATGAGAGGATTTCTTCATAAATTTGCTGTTCTGTGCCCCAATCTTCTATGCACCAAATCCGATCATCTAATGTGTATCCGTTACAACTATCGTTCCTCCCTTCAAATGCTGAGTTAACGTTCATGCACATAGAGCCAATATGATTCTACCTCGTCGATGAGAACAAAGATCGTTAATTCGACTGTAAAATTTGTGCCATTTTGAGACTTTCAACAATGTTGATTCTAATCTCTCATAATTACTATATTATTTATTTCATTAAGAATCATAGAAAAACGACATTGAATTTAATCCCATCATATTCCCGAGTACTTAAAACCCTTAAAAAGTGCATTAAATTTATTGACCATGAATATTTTATACAGTAAACTTATAAATAAAAACCTGGTAGTGAAAGCATCAAAACGATGGGCACGTTGCGCGCTAGGTGAGATAATGCCGGTGGACGCACTGCTAACTGCTACTGAGCCACGCGCTTCGTCCATCGCGCGTTGGCTCACGCCATCCTACTTTTACTTTCAACTGAAAAAAACAACCAATGTATAATTCGTTTTTTGCCGATCTGCAACATGTAAGGCGCAAATGTCCGGACATGAAATCGTTTAAGTTAGTTGACAGATGCGCAGCGTTCTCACTGTCACATGGCGGTGTTTTGTTTCTACACATTCCAACTCCTCTCAATCTGCTCTCGTTTTATTCATCCCATCATTTATACAGCCTTATACTTTATAACGAATGTTTGTCGGTCATGCCAGCCAGTCTGGCATTTCCGCTGATTTGTTCTTTCATAAACTAGGAAATCTGGATGTTTAATAAGAAAACGATGTGTTCCTTCAGATGGGAATTTTATGCTAGAGTCAATTGAGAGCGTATAATGGGCGAGGAGGACAGCAGTGCTGAGATCTAGCTCAGTGCTCGCCATAACTCTTAGCTGGCTTAGCCGGTCGCCAAGTTGCCAACTTGTCGTTATCTGTGAATGCATGGGAGGAGAAAGCGAGGGATATTGTGAACATCCTAAACGAAAAGGAAAATTCCACCACACGCTTCCTAACGAAAGTTCCACCCTCCTACGTCGTTAGTAGCTTCCATATCCCCTTCGATGAATCGACATTTCGCCTCGTGAAGAGACAAGTCGAATCGAATACTCGGAACGAACTAAAGAACTACGGTTGTGCGATTAACACGAGAAGTAGGAGGCAATGAATGTTATGAAGTATGGCCGAAATGCCTTTTGGTACAGAAATATCTCCCTAGAGATGGTGTTTTTGAGGACCGAATTTCATGCAAGACACATGGCTGTATGAGAGTGTTCCCCAGATGACTAGCAAATATACCAGCAAGCTTGCATGGAGGGAATGGCCAAGAGGTACCGTTCATATTAGTTTGGATATGGTGGCAATCGACTTCCATCATCGGTCACATATATTTAAGTGATGAATGCGGGAGGAAAAGGCTACAGGACCTCGGTCACATAAAAAGTCGAAGTGCCAAATCGGTGTGTGCAAAAACAGCAACCATAAAATCATCTGCTAAGAATCTGCACGAAAAATACAACTTACCTTCTAAAAAAAAGATTGCTTCCCGATATTCAAGCAAACATGATAATAATAAATATACGAAACAAATGCGCTTTCTATAAACAACAAGCATGGCAGAGTAGTGAATGGAGAAGTAAAATTTTTATACTGAAATCGGCTATCTGAATCTATCATACGATCAATTCGAGTACTTAATATTGTCGGTAAGCTGTAGAAAACAACGCAAAATGAAGTAAAGCTTCTATCTGAATGGAATTTGAAACGTTTTAAATTATTTTTGAAGGTGGAGAGAGGAGAGGGCAATCAAAATGTCGCCTTTCTGCTGATCCGGAAACTACGCCATTCTAATGTTAAACAGCTGTTTCGATAGTTCATAAGGAAAACTGTATATAATATATGACAGATAATAAATGCTGAAAATGAGTGACCGCCCTCGTAAACAATGAAGTTTTTAATGAAATAACATGAGGGGATTGCATTTGCAAATAAACCCGACTTACTGGTTACGAATGTGAGAATAAATGCGCGAATAACAAATAAAGAATAAATGCGACAAACGAACAGACACCTAAATATGCCTACATGTGTAGGTAAAAAACAAACAGATACCTACATACATACAATGATGCTGTAACTCGGGAATCCAGTTTTAGTTTTAACTCGGGCATCACTAAAGTTGTAACCAAGAAACTCGACAGCTATAATTCATACTATGCGATGATCTAGATGAACATTCAAATTCACCCAACAATTTCAAAAAGAGTTGTATTTACTTAGATTTTTTTTTTTTTAACATGCATGCATTTTTAATCGCCTAGTTTCCATTTTACTCCACTCAAATCTCGAATTCCTTTGTTGGCAATTTGTGAACGTGATCGGTTTGGTTAAGGGACTTGAAAAAACATATTGTGCCATTCTTCAGGCGTGCTTTCCCAATTGTTCTCACCCACGGATAGATATGTGAAGCTGTTCAATTAGCTAAGAGAATCCAATGCTTCCAAAATAAAAACAGTCCCATCATTCAGAATTAAAAATTCGAGAAGGCAGGAATAAGGCGGCTAAAAGCAAAACGCCCACGAAAGCTAGCTCCATCAACATGTAAGTTCGTCTACCCCCCTTTCGACGCAACTGCCTGGGCAGGAAAAATTTTACCTGAGATAGCAGGTAGGGTGGAACCTCAGATGCGCATACCTCCAGAAGCCTATCATGACATTCCAACAGCAACAGTTTCTGGGACATCGAGAGCGAATGGTAACAAATACACGGATAGTCAGCACCACATGAGGGAATTTTAAAGGATAGCTGGCATCTTCCCTTCCCTCTCCATTCAATGATATAACAAGGTCAACAATGCATCGCCATAGGATATAAGAAGAGGCATAGAAACGACAGCTATCCATAAACGATGCTTCCTATCAGATGTGCTGAGTGAAGCACATTCGCTTTGTCAGGTCATCCCAATGCACCTCGATCCGCTGAACGGATCCCTTGAAGCCGTCAAAGCTATTCCCCACTCTTTCTACAAATAACATAAAATGCTTCATTTTTTGAACCAAGATCCAAGGTTTCCTGTTTTGAAAGTGAGCAATCATTCAAGACGGAGGTAGGGGACTGCCTATTTTCACAGCTTTATTTATACCCGATTTACTATTCGTTAAGAAGGCACTCAAATACCGGAATTGTCCTCCCACCTTTCTTCTATCCAAGATTGCTTACACTGGTCTATAAATTGGACTATATTGGCAGCCTATATTCAAACAAGCACAGCATATTACGATGAGAAAAACTTATATAATGTGCATTTTGAAGCGAGACTATTCAATAAGCACTAGTCTAATCAGTCCATCGCTTCGACATATGGAACCTCCGAACCCCAACCTATTCCCCTCCCTCTCCTTTACCCCAAACTTTATCTCCCTCTACCCTCCTCCCCCTCGAGTCCCATCCATATCAACAAACAATCACAAAAAAAGGAATGTAAAAACACGCGCGAAAGAAACAAGCCGAGATTGCACTCAACCACACAGTATCCGATACGGAATGAGAAATTTTGGCGTAACGGGACGGCTTGTGAAGAGCATACTATTACAGCATTTCTCTGCTTCTTTGTAACACGAATTGCGCATATATCACATTGTTCACTAATCACTGTTGTTATTTCTTGCTGTTTTAATAGTAACATGCACGTCAAATAGCAAGTATTGCAGCTAAAAGATCCACTCTTTTTTTAAAGCATGTATGCACGGGGGAAGGGGGAGGGGATAAGGGGGTAGGTAGTGAGGCCTATATATGCTTTGAGGGGCAACTAATGTTCAGAAGCAGCCAAGTTGGCCTCTTACTTTGTTGCTAAACCAGTAAACGCTGAAGCCATGTCGATCCAGTCGTATGTTAAATTAGAATTCACCCAGTTGACTGTTCACAGGAACTGTCCTTTTCATGTCTGAATTCCTTCCAGGTAAGTAAGTGGACAATGAAAAATGCTGAATTTATCCGCACAACCCGTGTGGTAACACACATCCCCAAAGGATCCTAAATATACTCGCACGAAAAGAAGCGATAACGACAAACAAAAGTAATCCTGTACAGCCAACAAAAGTGAGCACAACAAAGTAAAATCAAAGGTGAATATTGCTTTGTTGGGAAAGGACCTCACATAATTTATTGAGTGGTCGAATGCTTGGCACCTGCATATTCCACCTGACAATTGCCGCGGTGTGTGCTAAGATTGTGCCGAATGCAGCTGTCAATCACAGACGATGGCATTCGAGATTTGGCCGCTAAAATCTGCTCTTATCCTTTTTTTGAGCTTGTATTATTCAGGACCCACTGTTCGGAACACTACTGTCGAGCATTTATTGTATATTGTCATCGAGTCGTTGATTATTGCACTCCTCGTTTCATTAGAAAACTTCACATCTGATCGCTTTACATTTGAGCATTGTTGGTTTCATTAGAAAACATTGAGCAATATTTTATCCGAATTGCCTTTCATAAATCCTTTCGGATCCTTACAGGCCGTATTACCTATATCGTCTCAAGATGTTCGATGTGCCATCGCTGGAATATCCTCATCTGCAACTCTGTTTTATAAAATCAAATCACTTCTCTTATATCCCCTCTGAATCATTGATTGCGTTTGTATCCACTCGAGGTCGTCGTGTTTATCATCTTCGTTTAGTTCCTAAATTTGCATCGTGAACGTTGTTGCCTATAGTTTTCAATTCCGAGCCGTCTGGACTGGGGATGCGAACCATTCTTTGAATCAACTGATTGGGCTCCGCCTTAATGTGCTGAATGTCTTTTATGAACATGTTTCCGTGTATACCGCTTATACCTGTATTTTATCCGAACATATTTGTGCCTAACTCTATATGCTGACTTCTTTTTCCGATTATTTTTGATTTGTTCATTACTTATATGCAGTTCGCCTTTTTCCTGTATGAATATCGATGGATGATCGGTGGGTTTAATTACCTAAGTTTGAGGTGCACATGGTAAGGTGTTCAAAGGTGTTGAAACGTCATTCGCACGATGTGGCAACTGATACCTCAATTGTGACGCTCATTGCGGATATGGCGTGGATGCATTGGTGTGGATGCGGCAAGAGTGCTAACAGCGCACAAGCATGTTATGCCTACTAAGGAGCTCAATAAGACGAACCTCGTGGATATCACTAAGCGACTATGAGAGACCTTTCTTCAGTTCCTCACTGCTAAACTCTCGATGCCACGCACTCGTAAGATAGTCCCTGCAGGAGAGCCTCGTCGCCGTTCAATTATCGTATCCATTTTGCTTGAGGTTGCCAACGTGCTCGAACATAACCAAGGTGATCGTAACTGGAATTCATTTCTCATCGATGAACTCAGTGGCTTCCTGTTGAAGTTTTCATGGCAGACATTATTGAGAACGGTCGTCCTGGCTTGAGGACGATGCCTTTAAGTTTGCATGATGCTGGATGGACTTTGCGCCTTTTTATTTGTCGAAGCGATCATCACTAATACAATAGTGTCCCCATTTGACATTCTTTCTTAGAGATCCTCCCACTAAATGCCGTCACTTTATTGCCTAGTTGGAGAGGGGAAGAGAGGCTCTAATTGGATCTAATCAAGCAATCAACGTCTAATGTTGGAAAGGTTCTGACGCATTTGTGTTGCTGATCTCGCGCTCTTCCATCCTTCATAGTGATGTAGATTACCTGCTTAGAGAGGTGGATGTGCTGCAATGTTAGTGAGGAACGAGCTCGAAGCTTCGAAGGATTTTTACATTGCGTTCAGCGGATGAATATTTGACACAAAACAATCCATTCGTTGATTTTGTGCGAAGGGGAGTTTGGTGGTAGTTCGTGCATGAACCCATCAGTCACATCATTGTCACAGACTTCCTTCTTGAATGCGATTCTCATTCCTGCTACACTTTGATTCCTTACTGATGATCACAGTTCGCTCCTCTTCACTATCCTTTCTGCATATGAGGAATCATCGGCTTTCCACACTATAACTGGCACTTTGCCAGCACACCTGTATTCGTTACTGCAAATTTTTTGGCGATATATCAATATCCATGAGATATACGAGCTTATTCCAAAGCCTGTCAGTGACGTCATCCAAGAGTTCGAGAATAAGGATATACTAGGATACAGCCTATTAAAGAGGGTTCACACATAAAAATGTCAACTATCCTTGCAGAGGGTTTCGGCGAGTGCGTTCTTCGCTTACATTCCCCAATGTATTAATTATCGCAAATTTTGTGAAAAGTAAAAAAAGAGCACTATACGAATTGATGCGGCAGTTCCGAGTCATTTTATAAGCCTATCGACGGAAACCTGAAAGTCAGGCAGATTATTGGCTACTTCCTGGATAATAGAGTCAGATATAGGGAAAGCTCGGGTACTTGCCCAGTATTCTAAAAGTGTCCTTAAAAATTACAACAGCACTCTACTAGTTTTTCTTTTGCATATTACACCTATTCTGGATGGCGTACTCATCAACTTTTATTTTATGAGTTAAACTTTACACAAATTGAATTATAATGTTTGCACTAATCTCTCTTTTCTTGAAGCATAAATTAAAGCCGTCTATTATCGTCTATCTTATCTCATGTGGTTCAGTTAACTTCAAGAAGTGCTACTGAGTATTCGTCTAAAAATACCCCTACAATTCAATTCTTTCTCTTCCATTTTTCATTTGGTAGAATGTTTCAGTTTATCGTCACAAGATTCTCTTTATGATCGCCTTCCCACCCCTTGGTTCCTTTTTTTCGAAGCATTGATTTTATGAAAGAAAAGTGCATAACTTCATAACGCTATTAGTGAATAAGAGTGCAGTGTATTGGTTTGGATCATTGCTGTCGAATCGTTCATTATAGGCTAAGATGGGACAACGTTCCTCTAAATCACTCTCAATGACCCCTTCTAAACTTTAAAGCATCTCTTTTTGTGGTTAATATTAATGATATTGTTGGCAATCTACTTCGTTCACTCATTAATTAAACATTCAAAACAAAATTAGTGATATAGATTTCGATGCATTTTAAACGATATTTTCAAATTCCCAATAAATGCTCCGAAGAGCGGCACCCTGATATAGCCGATTAATATTACTTTTTGCATATTGCTGTTATTTCATCGCTCAAAGCATCCATTTTGCGCCTCAACTTCAATCTGCGATTTGGATGTTGATTGTTTGAGTATGCAAAAATGACATAAAATCACCAATTATATAAAGCATTCCATTCATTGCGACTGCTTCCAAAATTGCATGAACCCTTCGGTTGCTTATTGTCGAATATTATTATCAATGTTTTCATTACTTCAAAAATGATAACGAGTTGTGCGAACGATTTCATAGACATTTTATTCATGTTGTTTACAGTGAATTGTATCCCGGTTGGTCGCATTTGATGTATAGTAAACGTTTGCACGATTTCTGCTTTGAATCACTCGAATACGCAATTACTGAATGCAATTTAATCCTCCTCTAAAATCGTCGATAAATCGGTTATCATTCCTATCTGAGCTGTGCTCTTGAATCGTATCCTTCCAGTCTTCGATTTCGAATGCCTATTCAGATACCCGAAACATTCACCGCCATTAGTGCTCACTGAGGGATGGAGAGATTTCATTGAATCTATTGGCAGCAAGATATTATGAGCACAAGCTAGAGAAAGAAAACAAATTTTCATTCTTAATATTAGTATTGTAGATAATGACAAACTTTCAAAAGTTTCAAGACAACAAATTGCCTAAAAGAGATCGTGCCAACTTTCCTTTAGTAGTACTTCACTTAACTCATAGCTTTATCTCATCGGTTTTTAATTATAGAATCAATGAAAACGAATTTTATAGAATTTACGATCATATGTTATCTCATACAGTTGAATCAAATCAATTCTTCTAAATTCAGACTATCCGACCGTTCAAAAAAAAAAATGTATAAAATTTCAAATCATTGCTAATTCAAGACTATTCAGTTAAACATATGAATTTCATTCCAGCGATCCTCTTCTGCTATCCATCTCACTGATAAATCCTTTATTTAGCGGTCTTTTAAATTTTTGTATTCAATACAGCCTCGATAAATAATTTATTTTATGTGACTTACCTGTACTGACCTATTCACCTTCATTATTTTAATTTGCATTGACTTGTGGTAATAATATATGACAATTTCATTAACATATAATCTTCCACCCGGATGCAAAAATTTGAATGGGCATTGTTGAGTTTTTGTTGATATTAATATCGACATTGCACCATTTGTTGTCTGTATGTGATTTTGTTGGTTGTTGTTGGCATATGTTGGTATGAAACCGAAACAATGTTCCCGAATGGGACGAAAACGAGTAATAAGGAAGTTCATCTAAGCAATACTTGCGGTTTCAGACATTCGGATTATCACTTCGATTAATCCGATTCGATTCATACCGTCGAGCTATATGCAATAATGAGTAAAGACTGCCACTTTGATATGAGATTACTATATGCACAATTCAAGGAACTGAAGCGATCTAAATATATAGTGCTATCGTTTGGCTTTTTTTTTTCATTCAATATCCACTGATTCGAAAGAAATTCAAAATGTTGCCACCTTAGGCATTACTCTTTTAAATTAATTTAAGGCGACCTGTAAAATTCAACCGGTTGAGCTGACTTTACTTCCATTTTGAACGTCACAATTCAATTATTAGCCAGCAGGTGGTCAGTCAAGTGTCACCATTGATGAAATATTTAATCATGGTTAGTCTGAGATCGCAGCACCCAAATCTCTTGTAACGTTTAAAGATGCAATTTTTGAGAGGAATGTGTTTTAAATCACTCAAAATTTGCAGCAATACTCTTGCAGAGTCCGTTGAAATAGAAACTATAATTTCAAAAAAGAAAGCAAAAAACAAAACAAAAAGTAATCTAAAAAAGTTCACCATGGCTATGATCGGAACTTTCAATCATTAAATGAAATTCAACGCGAGTCGTCTACGATGACTGCGGGTAAACTTTGGCAATCTTCTGGTAAGTAAACTGCAAAGATCGACTTGCCACTACCTAACCAATTTAAAAAATGCGCAACCTTTCCATTTGAGGTATTCGGTAAAACGCGGCATGGATTACCTATTTCATAGCGCCAAATTGGATTGCCCATAGCATTATATTCAGTCAAGATATTTTTATGAACAAAGCAAATAGGGAACGAAACGTTTTTCTCGAAACTTCGAAACTCTTAGCAGTCACTAACCTAAGTTAATACCGGATCAACATCAACTGCTGTAACAGAAATTGTTTGGCTTTTCGTTGAATTCGGGTTCACAGTCTCCGCAGAAACAACCACCCTATCATTATCTGATCCCCCAGAAATAGGTCTACCACCCCCCTTCCCCCCAGTCTTCTTTTGCAGAGATGCGCATTGCCATCTCTGACTCTATGAAAATGTCTAAGGTGGAAGTTATTGTTTGTTCTAGCATTCAAGCCCTATCGTATATACAAAATGTTTGCTGCATTCCTTGTCGATGGTTTCATTGAAAGCGACGTCGAATGGATGCGTTTTGAATATCTGCTAAGGCGACGTCAGCAATGTTTTGTTCTTTATCATGTGCCAACTTGCGGCTTCGTTTTATCCGCTCTTTATGTTTATTATTGGAGAGTTCGGGTTAGCGTAGCGCGTTTTGCAACATCTTGTCGAGATGTACCTATCTCTGTTTGTGTTTGTATGTTTGTCTGTTTGCGTGTTTGATAGTTTCAACTGCGAAGTTATTGAATCCGGAGCTGCAAGATTTTGGCCTTGCTGAACGATAGGGGAGGAGGGGGGATGAGGTGGGGAGGAGGAGAAGGGTATGCTTTCCTGGAAGGGTCATGTTTTACTGTTGTGAGGCATGCATACGGCTTGCCAACTGGTACATAACGAGCCAACACATAGCAACCAGATCCAATATGCTAGAGAACTAACATGACGGTCACTGCATGTGCATCTTCGATTATTGATAGCAACGTTTCGATGGAGTTGTATCAGACAAAAGTTTTATTCGCTCATCTAAACATATTGTTCACTTCATCTCGATAACGTTTTCTCTTTAATTAAGAGTTTTGTCTGTTTCGATATCGTTTTCTTCACTAGTTTACACAAGATTTTAACCTTTGCAATTACCACGAAAGAAATTTTCCCAATTGATTATTGTGCATTTGCCAACGTTGATCCATTGGATTGGATCTTCCAAATGTGATATGTGCCGCAATATTAGTAATATGAGACGTTGACATTATTTGAGCATTTTCCATAAACGATTCAATCAATACACCTTTCTTCTTAAGATTTCAGCTTAGAATGGCATGTCTATCGTTTTCCTTCAAATATTCCCCTATCCATCTCCCCTCAGATAGTGGGCATTTCGAATACATGTTATCTATGCTTCACAAAGCGTCCCTTCCTTAATTTGACAGCAGCATAGATGCCTCTCCGTTTATAAACGCCCCCATTCGCAATAGTAAGTAAAATCTCCATTAAAAGAGTTCCTTCAGCCTAATACGTTCGTGAACACTTATGGTAACGTACGTGCAATGGGGTGGGGAATCCGTGACCTTGTGGTCAAGCCACGTAGAAGGGGATCTATGGCTCCATGGTCAAGCCACACAGAAGGGGATCCAAGTCTTGCTGTTCTACAGTATTTCCTTGGAATACATGAAGTTATTGTTTGCGAAACGAAAAATAGCCGAGGCGCATTTGTCCGTAATAAAATGAATTAACAAATTGGCAATTGAAAAGCACGATATTCCATTGCTATTATATTAATGCGAATGCAGCATCAAAGATTCAAGGTGTGCAAAAACGGCACCTACAGAGATGCAGCCACGGTTGCTTTCATGCTCAATGCACCCGCCCTACCCATTTCCTAGGCTCATATCTTGTGGTATGGTCATCTCCCCTCCCCTTTCACCTCTCCCCCCGTCCGGTTCTGCGCCCATATTTGTTGTTTACCCCGTTCCTCTAATCAAGTGGCGGCTCATTCCGATCTCTTATAATACTCAAGTCTAAATTTCGTTACCAAAAATTTAAAAAAAATGCATGAAATAGCAATAAAGTGTGCATTTTTTCCATAATTTCCATAACTTTAAATAATTTCAAATATTTTTTATTTTGTGACTTCTGCAACTTAATTTTCGGTGGTTTTATTTTCGAATATTTCTTTATTTTTTAAGGAATTTTGAGTTTTAGTCAGTTATATAACTTCCATCGTGCGATTAAGTAGATTTCGGTTTGAGTGACTCGTTTGTGATGACTTCAGGCAATGAAGTTGTGGGAGTGGTCGTTTGTGTGCACACTTCTGTTGCTCGTTTCTTCTTCTATAGCGTCATCACAATCGACGAACAAGGATGAAGAGCAACAAGCAAAGTCACCGATCATCAGTTCGGTAGTTCTTCTAATGTTTTGATGGTAGCATCTTTTTGCGATTGGAGAGTGAGCTCCTTCATTGCTTTAAAATGTTCCCTTGAATTTGAAAGTAAAGAATTGAGATCTATTTCTGTTTCCTGTGCAGTTTGTTCTTAAAACTATACAAAGTTATCTGTAGTATCCAAAACCTATACGCCGAATGAATGGCGACGATCCTTCAGATGGCTAAAATTTCGTTGGATTTTTTCGCTATTTCCTTCATCAATAAATGCTGTCGGTTCTTTTGTTCGATAGCACCGTAAAGGCCTTTAATGTCATACTTTTTGTTGTGATGTGCGGCATACTAGCAGTAGCTCTTCAATTTGCCCATTCCCATTCCAAGCAATGTTCCTGCATTAAAAGTTTTTCATATATATAAGCGACTAGAGAGCACCAAAAGAAAGCTGCGTAATTCAGGATATCTGTGGATATGGGAACCCAGATGAGTGGAATAAAGCCTCTATGTGGTGAGTGTCCCATTTACTCACGAAATAAAGGTGACGTCTTTCGGCGAGCGAATAACCGCAGATTGATCTTGCAGGAAGATGATGGAAACGACGAGACAACCACAGCAAAGAGTGAAGGTGCTCGCGAGGATGAAACAAGTGAAAAGCAGACTTCACGTAAGCTTTAAACGAATTTGTTTACATCAGTTCGTTTCAGAGGGCTAAATTAGTGCTTCACTATCTTCTTTAATAAAGATGCGATGAAGTGATATTTTTCATAGTTTCTTTGCTATCCATCTCTCAATCATTAGCATAAACATGCCCATAATTGTAGGAAGCAGTTGAAATTGTAAGTTTCAATTCCTTTTTGATCAGTCGTTTTTCATCATTTATTCTCGATCAACGACAAATGAAAATGCTTGGCAGATAATTATGCGATTCTTAAAATTCTCAGCAGAAATTAAATTTTTGCACAGGTAATTGATTGATGCAGATTCATTTTCAAATTTCATCTCTTTCTTAATAAAGGTGGATTATTCAAAGCTTATATTCGAATGCAGCAAATTTCATCACCTTTGTTTTGACAATTCCCCATTGAGGTTACCAGACAATGAGTGCTAATGTGAGCACGGATTTAACATCGCTATAAAATACTTTCTCTAGAAATTCTACGTAGTTGTTTAAAAAATTACACCAACAGTTTCACCAATGGTTGATATCTCAGCGTTGGGTTGCAATCGTTGACGAGCTTGAAGTCACTTTCTGGTTGCTGTGTTGACATCGGAGGAATTTGAGTAAAAGTTAATATTTCGTGCAAAGTTTAGCCAGCAGACAAAACACTTCTATGTGGGGATGTTTTCTTGATCTTACGTCTTCAGCAACCTTCGACATAAGTGATGCGGATATCGAAAAAATGGCTCAATCAAACAGTGAAGCAACTCCATCGGCCGGGGATGAGTACACATCGGAGGGAGATGCTCCTAAAGACAGGTATCGCTATTAAAGTATGCGCTTGAATCCAAGTAGTTCTGCTTTTAAAATGTGCTTGAAACTTTCACTCATGACGTTAGGAGGCTTATGAAAAGATGTATCAGTCATTCGGATTATCGACCGTATTATGCCAACTATAAGCTCCTTCCCCTCTCATCAGACATTAATTCGCCTGTCGACATCCATCGAAACGTAGTCGACCACTTCATTTTTGATAAAATAATGAAACAAAAAATTCAACAAAAATAGCACTGGACAACAGTCACATCTAAAGCATTGTGAAATATTACTTAATATAAGATAAATCTTCACAATTTTCTAAAAAAGTGATTGGAATTTGTTTAATAGGGAACTATCGTCATCGGAGAAGCGTGCTGAAGAGTTGTATCGCACTGCAATGCGTTTTCTTGACAAGGGCCGTTCGGCATCCAATGAAGCTAAAAAGGCTGCCTACAGACTATTGGATGAGGCCGCACAGCTGAAGCACAAAGAATCGATGAAACTTATGGGTAATATCGTTTCGAATATTTGATCGATAGAAAACGTCGAAATGTCGATCACCCCTTTCCCAATGCTGTGTTATTCCCAAAACCCCAAAATTCAATTTCAGATTTCTGTCTTTATGAAAGTTAAGTGTGAATTATGGTCACTTAATAACTCCCCCAATATTTTTAGCTTTTTTTATTCGTCACGGATCGCTGGTGGAAGTGATTAAATATTTATTTTAAATGTAATGCGAAAATCTTAGCAGTCCGACTCCATTGCTAGACGGTTGAACAGTTGAGATCGGAAACCAGTACGTAACGGCTCCGAAAACCGGTGGGGGTGGATAGGGGGAGGCTAGGAGGGTGGCAAACTCATCATTATTGTACCGTTTTGGATATTCTTCAGAAAGAAAAACGGAAACAGAATTGTTCGCGTTTCAGCTTTTGCGTATTTGTTCGGTGATTTCACACGTTGGAATATAGACGAAGCTCGGGAGATCTTTGAAGAATTGGCGGCCGAAGGTTCAGCAGACGCACAGCTTGGTCTAGCGTTTCTTCATGGTATCGGGGTTGGAGTACCGGAGTCGTCGCAAGCCAAAGCGCTTATCTATTACACCTTTTCAGCTTTGGCTGGCAATCCATTGGCTCAAATGGCCCTTGTAAGTATTTTAGTTGTATATTGGTGTAGAAGGGTATGATGAGCAATATATAAGAGGGAAGGAAATCGGCAAATAATGGTTGTTTTTCTTTCATGATTCTTTTATTTTAAATTGACATGACGTTAAGGTGGGTAAGGGATGTCATGAGCATGTTGTGAGATGGAGCTCATGTTGTGGTTACATGTAATCGCACCTCGCCACCTTTTCAAATTCTTCGCCGTTGTCCTCAAGCCTGATTTTTCTTGTTTTGTATTATTCTGCATTACTATTTTATCAGTCAAGGTGGTCATAGTCAAACTTATAGTCATACAAAACTCTCAAGGTTTCAGAGTCGTGCCACTCGTCGTTTAAGATATGCATTATAATCATTCCACTACTGGGGAATGGACTAACTCCGCCTGAAAGGGGAATAAAGAAACCCCAAATTCCTAAATTTTTAGAAAATCCTTCAAAGACCCAAAAATTTTGATACATTGGGCTCGTTTCCAGTCCAAACCAAAACCTGTCATTTGCTGCTTATTTGAACAAATCCCTTTCCTTACTTTGGCAAAGAAGACATTTGGTTACCTGCCAGTCACTGATCAGTAAATTTTGGTAAGGAATAATGGGTCACGAACGTTGCCCGGTGATGTTGAGTTGCATAATTGTGTGGAAATTAGTAAATAAGTGTTGTTATGACTTTGTTTTGTACTAAGATGTTTGATTGTTGCCATGAGTAGTCAATATTTGTTGTTTATATGGTAATGAAATTTCGGCTTTCTTTAGTCTAATTCGAATTATCTGTTGGCGAATTGTAAATTTTTTATTTGAATTTGGTTTTGGTTCCATAATAAGGGCAATAATTCATTCTGGTATTATAAATATACATTCGGGTGCCTCCTATATTTCCTCTTTCGAGTATTAAACAAGTAAACATGAAGTAGCACTTGTTTTGACCTTGACGACTCTGAACTTGTTTCCATTAGGTTCCATGGGTTTTCATAAGAAAAAGGTCATCTTCATCGAAAGGTTAGGCAAAGTCTACTTGATCAATATGGGAAATAATTATGAAAATTAATAAAAAGCTGCCAATTTCTTTTATGTAAAATCAACAATCAAGCTTCCGAAATCGAGGGAAGTAAAATTTTGGATGGTCTGTGATTACAATATTTGATCCTCGCATCAGCGATGATCATCGCATACCGTCGCTTTGCAAGGCGTTCTTTAATGTTGATATTGACAGGAAAAGTGAATAGGATGACAGTTGATTAGCATAGAGATTAAGAGTGGCAAAGTAGTGAAGTTTATTGTCCTATAATAAGGTACCCACTCGTGGAGGAATAATGTGCATTGTCGCTATTAGTTTCTCGAAGGATTTGTTGATTCTCTGATTTGACCATAATTTTTGGTTTTTAATTTTGGCCAAAATTTTTGCTGTCAAAATATATTTTTGCTTAACGGAATTAAAATTAACTGTATAAATTTGCTAAAATGCAGAAATAAGGAGCATTCGGCTAACGATTAATTTTGATTGGGAAAGGCGCTGTCGATACCACAAATCTTTTATTTCTTTTCAGTTGCTCCAATTTTCATTTCTTTCCTCTATTGATTTTCGTTTGATTGCAATTCATTCAAATGAAAAATTCAGAAATTTAGTCTAATACGTCTAAATTTTGTGACTGTCATCGGTAATGCTTGGTTTAAATATTATTTAATTATCCAGCTGAAGTAAAAAACGTTGTATTCTTCACTGTTGCTTAAATAGAGGTAAATACAGTGATATATTTAAGGGTTATCGTTATTGGTCGGGTATATCGGTACCGTTGAATTGTGAGCGTTCTTTGACTTGGTATAAGAAGGTAGCGACACGTGTTGCTGAGCAAGTGCGCATGTCCGGTGGTACAGCTATGCAAAGGATTCGTTTACCTGATGAACAGGTGAGCAGTTTCGAGGTTGACCATTTTTTCTTTATTCATCATATCGTGTATGGACGCCTTATGTTGTAAGTGACACTCAGAATCGGTTTGTAAGATGTTTCATGCTCGTTGCCCTTCCGTTTCATCGAATCATGGCGAATATCATGCTGCCGTCGAACTGCCTATGAAATAGCCACGAGTAAGTCATCAGGTGAGTTAATCGGAGGATTTCTTCACAACGGAGGAATTTTACACTCAATATTTGCCCAATCCGGATCAGGAAACTCATGTCTCGAACACGAATATTCAGCTTGCAATACGTCATATTATGGTAGAAGTGGCGTTGCGTTGTGATGGAACTTATGAAGGAGATGAATCGATGGAAGGAAAGGTTATGATAAGAGGTTGATAGGGAAATGTTAGACATCTTTGCTGGTTGTTGTAGTTTCCGTTCTTGTGCATCGTTTTAATCTGCGACTTTTATAGGAGAATATGGGCACACCGTCATCGTCGCCTTCGAATTCATTGCTCGACCCGAATTTATTGAATTATTACAAATATTTAGCTGATAAAGGTGACTTGCAAGCTCAGGTATGAGACCGATTTTTCATTGTTCATCAAAGTGCAT
This sequence comes from Baylisascaris procyonis, assembly GCA_037389465.1. Lineage (NCBI taxonomy): Eukaryota > Metazoa > Nematoda > Chromadorea > Rhabditida > Ascarididae > Baylisascaris > Baylisascaris procyonis. Next base: position 1,630,958 of record JAZARR010000221.1, read on the forward strand.
TGAAAGAGGTATTTCGATATATTTCTGAAAAGATGCTTTTGCATTGAACGTTATTCAATGAATATTTTTGCATGGGATAATGCTCAATAAAAGGATATGACATCATCGATGCCGATCTGTATGATTGCGGCAATTGTAGCGGTATGAATGCCTCGTTTGTAATTTACTGTTATTGGCACCACCGAAAAGGGCAGTTTGGGCGTATGGAAGGAGGGGGAGTAGTGAAAACAACTCTTCCCTAGTACGGCGGAAGTTTTGTGCAGAAAATATTCATTTACTTATAGGTGGGTTTGGGACAACTCTACATGACGGGTGGTCGTGGAGTAGAGCAGAATATGGAACTAGCAAGTCAATATTTCTCGACAGCTGCTGAAGCGGGTAGCACAAACGCATACGCATATCTGGGCAAAATGTATTTGGATGGAACGTCGGCAACTCCACAGGATAACGCAACGGCATTCCAGTTCTTCAAGAAAGCTGCTGATAAGGTTACAAATGTCTTCCACTCTCTTTTTTAAATCTAAAGTTGTTTGTTTGGCGGCGTAATGTGAACGGTTGTTGAGGGCACTTCACTTCAACTTTCGAAGCTGATTAGCTATGTTTGCTACTTCATTTTATCGATCGATTCACGTTTATAGGGGCAAGAATATGCTGGTAGTCTAAATTGGAACACTGACATCGGCAGTTCACTGCAGAAAGGGATGCGAGGACAGATTAGCGACCGATGACGAAAGTAGTCTAGGCAAGGGGTGTGGGAAGATACCTAGCAGTAAGTAGCTGTATTTGCCGATTACCTAGTAATACATGATTCCTTGTTATCCTCTTGCATTTCAGGAGATATAGTTTGCTCTTTACTAGCGGTTAATTAACTGAAATGCGCAGTGATTTAGGTGAGAGGCATATGCACAATGTTCTTTTGAAATGTGGATAAACGTTCAGCGATTATTTGAAATGAATAAATATTGTTTATGTAATTTACAGGGAAATCCGATTGGGCAAAGTGGTTTGGGCGTTATGTATATGTATGGGAAGGGTGTAAAGCAGGATTACAACAAAGCATTGAAGCTATTCACGTTGGCCGCTGAACAAGGCTGGGTCGATGGGCAACTCAATCTCGGCCATATGCACTACAGTGAGTTCATCTTCTTCAGCTTAAACTCAACAACCCAATATAGATTCAATGCAGATGTATATTTCTCTTGAAGGAGCCATTTTCATATATCAACCACCGTACATAAGAATGGCCGAAGGAAATTTTAGCCGTTTTTTTAGAGTCAAGGGAGGTAGAGGGAGAGTAGGAAGTAGTTATCGTTAATTGTGTTTAAAGAAAATTGCACGCGGTGGGTTAGCATTTTATTCAGAATCGTAGCAGCAAAAACGCAGGATTATATTAATTGAGGTGATATTTATAGAAGGATTGGGCGTGAAGCGTGATTTCAAGTTGGCCATAAAATATTTTCAATTGGCCTCCCAATCGGGACATATTCTCGCATTCTTCAATCTCGCACAGATCCATGCGACAGGTTTGTCAATTCTTCTTGTCAGAGATTTCCTACCGCTTGTTACTGATTAGGATAGATGTGAGTGAATTGTTAATTCAAAAAATTGAGGTTTTTTCACTTTGAAAACTATTTTAGAAATTAGATCCTAAATCCTACACAATATTTCCGTGTAAATTTGCGTTTGTTATATAATGTCCTATAATTAATTGTATTTAAAGGAACCGGGGTGCCCCGAAATTGTCATACAGCGGTGGAGTTATATAAAAATGTTGCTGAACGAGGGCGTTGGTCGGAGAGGCTGATGGAGGCGTATAGCAGTTATCGTGAAGGCCGAACTGACGAAGCTGCTTTCAAGTATCTCTTCCTCGCTGAACTCGGATACGAACCTGCCCAGACTAATTTTGCTTACATCATCGATCGAGGTAGCCATTTAGTTGGATTGCACTGATTCACTGTGTGGTGGATGTATGCGTGTGCACGTGTTGGCTACCCTTACCTCCTTCCACTCTCATCTCCATTGCCGTTCGTTGTTATTCCCCGATTTTTCATATGGAAAGCTTGATTTGTGAAGAGGTTGTTAAGAAGAACTTGATTACTTTAAATAAGATTTCTTCTTTCTGTTTTGAAATGCTGATAAAGATCAATGTCCGCTGTGAAAATTGACTATAAAAATTGTAAAGTAGGCAGTGTTGACTTATGTAGTTTATTTTGAGGCGAGACGGATTTGTTTCCACCGAATGAAGCATTACAACGTGCACTCTTACATTGGCAGAGATCGGCGAATCAGGATTATGCATTGGCACGTGTGAAACTTGGTGACTATCATTATTACGGATGGGGCACTCCGGTCGATTATGAGATGGCCGCTACACAGTATAAAATTGCAACCGATCGACATCAAACAGCACAGGCAATGTTCAATCTTGGATTCATGCACGAACAGGGACTTGGCATCAATAAGGTATATGAACGTTTCATTTTAACTTTGTTACTTATGAAATCGGGATCAGATGATCATATACAAATGCGATATGGTCAATTAAAGCAAGCTTGGGAGGAAGACAGGAGGAAAAAGGAGAAAGAGGTGAATTGTTCATTAAAATGAGCAGTTTTCCAACCTTCGAATTCATTCGCTTATCTATTTTCCTTCTCGTTGCACGACATTTTCTTGTAAGATATGCTCTGTGGAGGGTAGTATCATTGATGGAAGTCGAACAGCAACGATGCAAAGAAAAGAATGCCTCTGTCGCGAATTATCGCGATGTAATGATGATTCATGGCGGCACAAAGAATCAACGAAGGCGCTACTAGACAAAGGCGTCACTGGAAGTGTGGAGAGTCATCGCGAAACAATAATGATTCTTAACAACTCTCACACCTCCAAAAATATGTACTGTCTCACTTCCGAACAAAGAATGTTATCCAAATGAACGAATCGAGTAAGCCAACAAAGGGGAGGGCTCGACTATGTGAAAGCATGCAACAGATTATGAAAGGACTTGCGAGTTGAGCAGTTGCGCGTCGAGTTACGATAGTGAGTTGCGGTTGGAGTGGCTATGGACAGTTGGACGTCACTCGTCTCTCTGTCTTCCGACTTCGATATTCATTCATCTGCCTCGATATTCGCTCTTCTCGAATTCGACATTAATTCACTGACTTCGATACTCTTCCGACAATCGACTTCAAAACACTAAATTTCGATATTGGTTCGCCGATTTCGCCGATCGACTTCGATATTCAGTGATTAGTCACCTGGATATTCTTTCGCTAGGCAATTCGATTCTATTCGGCATCGCTTCGACTTTTGTTAGCTGATTGATCCAAATTTCGTCTTCGACAGCAATTTCGATTTCATTCGAACCTCAATACGATTTTCCCCCTATGGTCGGTTGTGCATTCGTTTAACGTCAATTATAAAACTTTCATTTTGTTTTGCCGCATTCGCTACAGCCTCTGAGTTTTGTTGCGAAGCCATAATAAGACTCGTTACCTGGGAACTTAATGTGAATTCAATGCTGAAGTTTTTATTTCGCATTTAGGATATTCACTTGGCGAAGCGATTCTACGATATGGCAGCAGAGACGAGTGCCGATGCGTATATTCCAGTGAATTTGGCGTTGATGAAGCTTGCCCTACTCTTCCTTATGGAATACTTGAAAGAGGTTATACTTCAATAAACATTCCATTCCGTTGTTTGCTCACTTTCGATTCAATGGATAGGCGATTGTTGGATGCGATCACTAGAGTCAACCTCGTTAACCTTGATAAAATATGGATCATTCGGTTGCTATATATTTCCAACGAAGACGATCTAAGCAGATTGCTATCGAAGTCTTGTGGAGAGGAAATGAAAAGCGAAACATTTTTCTTTTGAAGTTTAATGCCGACGTTCTGTGAAATTGTCTCAGTGTATTTACTCTTGGAAATAGAAGGATGCGCATGGCATAGATGTTTTTACAGGTAATAAAGTTATACAAAAAGTTAAATTGATCGAAATGTTTCTTTTTTCTGTTAAAATACACCGATGTTTCCCTATAGTGAATTATGTGAGAAGCAATTCGGAAATGCTAGAGATATTGTCTAATCAGCGAGTGTGATATTGCAGAATTCGCCAATTGCCGGTATGGAGTATTTGTTGGGACCGAATTGGGATCTCTACGTGATGACCGCTCTGTTGGGATTGATTATTCTACTATGGTTCGTCTATAGGAGACAAAGGCTTGCGGGTGCAGTTTAAATGCGAGCAACGCCTTACTTACATTGCTGTGATATTCTTCGTTTTTCTTATCATCGACCATCATTTGGTGCACTCTGTGTCATCTATTGTTTGATTCTGTGAATGCCTCATCGAGATGACACATTTAGAGCATTCTAAATGATATTTTTATATACTTTGAGTTGGGATTTGAGCTCGTTTAGAAAATATCTATTTGCTGAAGAATATTGGTGGAAATATGCCGCGATTACTTTTTCTTTATTACTTTATAACTCATTCATGTGATATCGATGTTCAGTTGATTTCGCACAAGGGCGATACCAGGTGAACCATAATTTCAGGTTGGGGCGAAGTTTCATTTCACATTCACTAGTATCCTGAAAGAGATATGAAAACAACAAAGTAGAAGGTGAAATACTATTGAATTTGATTGATTTGTTTCAAATTTCATTCGACATTTTGCTTGACGGTGTTGAAAAGTTATGTGTGGATCGATCCGAGATACGGTTGATATCCACAAGGCGTTCTCCTTTTCCTTTCCCGTCGGACATCCATGGCGCATATGGCTTCTTTAATTTATAATGGGCGATTAACTTTCCTGTTTTTTTTTTCGCCGTTTCAATGATGAGTTTCAGTTGCTTGAATTGATCGAAATGGAGGGATGAACTTTCATAATCTGTAGTTTTTATAAATTCAGAAATAATTATTAAGGGGCAAAGTTTCGTAAAAGTTTTTAAATGTATTATGGAGGGCATCCGATCTGTTGAGTATTCAGTTTTTACTGATAATATTTGTCGATTTTTTCAGCCTAATCCTTACTCCAGCAGTTGTGATTTGGAATTTGGGGATTCTGTTGTGTTTGTTCCTTCGTTGTGATGCTGGAAGGAGTAATGTGTGCAAAGAGATGATGCCACATCCATCTCCTCACCCCTTCCCCCGTTCTCTCTTCCCTTCTCACCGTCCGTTCTGATGGAGGTTTGCCTATGATTTTTGAAAGTAACTTTTTTGCGGAATTTTTAATATTACTTCATGATAAAAGAGACACCAAAAAGTGTTTCAAGGGCAAAGCAAATTGATGGTATCCGGTTAACGAAGATGCTAAGTTCAAACTCCCAAGCCTTTTTCTTGTCTTGCGAAATGACGGAAACTGACGCTTCTTCTGGTCCTTCCGCAAGCACTTCCAAAAGATACCTACCGAAAACGATATTTTAACTGGGAATTTCAAATTCCCTACCTACAGACTCATATATGTGCTCGCAGAAAACGCTGTAAATCTTCGCGTTGGGGTGAGAATAGCTAGCATCTCATGGAAATCCAATCCGTCCGTTCAGCTAGTCAGTGACGCTCTGTATCAGAAATAGTGGTTGGAACTCTCAAGTTGTAATGTTATGAACACTGTGAAGGGAAAAGAAGTAATCAGGATCCATCTGCAAAATTGAGAGCTCATATTTAAATTGTCAAATCACCGCCGAACATTTTAAAGATGTGTTATTATGTCGGGAAATCTAAAAATTTTATATTTGAAAGGTGGCAGATTTGACTTGCTCTCTTTTATCAGATGATAGCAGCTAAAGGCAAGATCATCGATCTTCCATGAATGACGATTCTGGAGAAGTGTGAATACAATGCTTAAAACATTTGAATTGTAATGCTGAAAAATATGAGCTCTAAGAAAATTGACATTTATGGATGGATGATCGATAATTTGTGTTGAAAAGTGGTCGTCGGTATGTTTTCCAGTTGACAGCTACTGAAATGTTTCGTCATCGTTTATGTTATTTATTCCTTCACTTTGCCTTAACATTTTTGGATATAGAAATGATAGTGTGTTAGCCCTAACGAGTAGGAAATTGGTCCCACTCCTTTCCATTCTCCTTCTTCCTCCTCCCCTATCCTCTCCTCTCTCCCTTCCTTTCTTTTCCCCTCCTCCCCCTTCCCTTCCCTCCCTCTCTCAGCTCCAGCCCCTTAATCCTCCCTCTATTCTAGTTTCATATACCAATAAATGTCTGTTCGATAGACATAGACGATCAATCAACGAGTCGCTGCTGTCAAGTTTTTATTTCCTATGAGTTACCTCATACCAAATGCTTTTCTTGCCTCATTTCTTTCCTCCTTATAAGTATATGTTATTTGCATTACTTTTTGCTCTTGTTATTATACAACTGTACTTGCAAAGTATTTTAACGGGTGCGGATTTGGGCTGCATACATTTTTGAATGGGAAGTGCGTAAAGCAGAGGAGGAGAGATCGAGATCTACTTCAGTTTTTTGCAAGTGAGACGTGAAATATTGGCAAAGATGAAGGAAATTATGGATGTTGTAATATTAAAATTTTCATAAACTGTCAAAAAATTTCATAGATAATATTTGCATTTGTTGTTTTATTATATAAAATGGGTGAATTAATTTATTCGTTTATTGTGTATTCGCTACAATAAATTCATTGTGCTCAATTTCCCCCTTTTTTGAGTGTTTTTATTCGTCTTTAATACGAAACGAAAATATGTTTATATTTGTATTAGTGGGAAAAGTTATAAAAATGTCTACTGAGCATATTGACGTTGTTGTTTTATTGTGCTGCGAGATGTTTTTAGTTTTTTTATGTAGTATTATTTTTGACTCGTTTTATTACTGCATTTAAAAAAGAAAGTAACCTATTTTTAAATCATAATAAACATTCAATATCAGAGCATATTAATGTAAATATTAGTGATAATTGCATCATTTAGAGGCATAATTAGGTAAGTTTGCATTCAGAGAAACGTCCTTCATTGCACCTAAATGGTGCTATCGTAATCCTCTTTGCTAATTTAAAAGAAAAACAATCTTTCTATGGTGAACTATTTGAAATTCCGCGGTGATGGTGCTTCTTTTCTTTCTCCCCTACTATCATAGCTTCGCTTCACGGATCATTGGTCTTTCTTATTTTAACCAGCGTACATCAATATAACGGTAGCCATTGTAGTGTTTCGACTAGGATTTAAAGAGTATGGGAACTTTTTGGTAATTGTGTGAAGTTATTCTCGAAAGGGTCGCATACAATGTGACATCTACAAGCCCTCATCGATCTAGTGCACTGCTACGCATATATTCTAACCGCTTCCTTCCTTCCACAAAAAGAATTCCCAGGTGGGAATATGAAGGTGTTTCCGTTACAGTATTGCAGTATGGCTTTCGGTTTCAATGAAGTGTTTTATTTGAGTGCTTCATCCAATTGAAACAAATATAAACATAGGCTGATTGATCCGAAATGTTTAATGAAAGCAAAGCGATTTGGAAAAATGCTAAGTGAGATTCCCAACTTTTCGCTGTTGAAACTACAGGCATCACCTCATATCGAATGATCTCTATTTTTTGACATATAAAGCTGATAGAAACTCACTTCTAGTGTATTTGGATTGATGATCGATCGATGCATAGGTTTTGAGTTGTTGATGGGTTATAGATCACTTTAATTTGCATAAAATTATTATGTTTACACTTGCAATCCAACATTAGATAAGTGTTTATTGAATGGAAATTATGCAGATCGGGGGGAGAGGGAATGAAGAGTGTTGAGGATAAAATGAACGGCGAAATTACAACACATTTACCGAATTGTCAACCAATTCTCCTCTTCCCCCAACCCGTTGCTGCTGCTCACCAACTTACTTGCTTTTGCTTTTTCACAGAGTGATTAATGTTCCGTTATATCATACATACGTCCAGTTTGTCGTGTTTATCATGCTACTTTTGAATTACATGTTGGATTATCAAAGGAATTGCGGATCATTGCAGCGTTTACGGATGGCGCTCTCACTTATTCCCTTTATACAACGACGGTGTAACACTGTCAATTTCTTCATGCGCCGTAAGTCCGAAATTTATTGTTTTTAGGGTTTTGCAACAACTTTACGATGCTTGCAGCATCTTGCGGGACGCCAGTTGATATATATATATATATATATATATATATATATATATATATATATATATATATATATATATATATATATATATATATATATATATATATATATATATATATATATATATATACATATATATATATGTATTCGTATGTATACGTATGTGTACGTATGCTTTCAGTACAAGACAGTCTTCGTCCAAAAAGCAATGTAGTTGTTTTGTAAACAAAAAAAAAAACCATTTTCAGTGCTAAATGTTGCTAACTGATAATGTGATTGTGCCAAGAAGGGATTAACGGATCTAGACCGAGCATCGCAATGTCCGATCCATGAATTTCGATGCACTGACCGCAGAGTCTATTGCTTATTTCTGATTTTGATGAGTTTTTAAATACGGTAATCATTAAATTCGGGAATTGGTTAATATTTGCAGTATAACACTACTAAAGTTATTGAAATTGATGAAAAAATAAAAAAGTTGCATTGGCGATGGCAATTCAAATATCCTCTTCGTTGCTATCAAGCACTTCTTTTGTGTCGAAGTTATCTCAATTCCAATACTCAGCATGCTGTGCGTGTATTGCAGAATACTGTTTGCATGGCCCAGTGAATGTGATCTTGACCCGCATAGCCCGAATTCGGTCTTTCTTTCCTCCATTTGAAATGCGTCAAGACTAGTGCTCATGGGGTTCATTATATATCGCTTGTGATGCCAAAAAATTAAACTTTTTTAGAACTTATAATTTTTTCAGTTAATAAATCAGGAATCTTATCTTGATAGGTCTAAAATGTAATTGTAATCGGTGTCTGTCGGCTGATAGGCTGATAGGTTGGGTTGTGGGTGTGCTTGCCCCTATTGATGTCAGTCAGCTGATAGGCTGATAGGTTAATGAAACAGCTTGTCTTGTCTTGGTGGGTCTGATTATTCTGTAAAACAATTCCATTATATTCCACCTCGATGAGGCTTCCTAAATGCTTGGGGCAGAATTTAAAGAAGAATTTTCTGGAGACAGCATTCGCTCTCTTCATCCAAATATCATATGCAAGTGAACATTACTAATGCCAGGAATTTACCACCTTCAGAATCGAAAAACCAAAGTGATGCTAACAAAAACGATTATCTGAAGATCCTCCTCGCTGCCGTTGGCCTTGTCGAGCATTCTAAACATAATTTTAGAATATAACGTTCACTGTCGAATGCAAGTCTATTGCTTTTTATGAATATAATACTTTCATGCAATCTGCGTTTTTTTTGAAGAGGGGGGAGGGGAGAGGGAGAGGAGCGAGGGTAGGCAATGGGAGTGATGGAGAATAGTTCAAGGTGGATTAATTTTACTGTGTTAAGGGACCCGCTTTCTAGGCTGCTATAGATGATAATGTAGTGTGATATCAAGTGAATATGGTCGGTGAGATGAGTGATTTGTTCTTAGGAACTGGCCCCGAACTATGGAAGACAGTTACCGCGGTTAGTAAATCTGGTCAGAAGAAGGGACGTCGTGCGACACGTCAGCCAATTCGTAATTTGGATAGGTTCTATAGAATCGGCTCAGGTACGTCATGGCAATCAAATTACCTTTTAATTACTGAAGCTAGGGTGGCCTAGATGTGCCCTACAGTCGATCCACGCTTTCGGGCTCTACCATGACGAGCATTGGAGGTTCATAAAGGGTGATCTCGGAGGGAGCCTTGATTCAAGGAAGTGCTATTGAAATGATGCAATGCCAAAAGCCATTTCCTTCCTTAAAGCAAGTATTTGTACACTGCTGCTATCGCAGCACAAAAGCTTGCATGTAGATGTTGCAGAGTGCAGTCGCTATTAAACGCTTCCTTAATTCGTCAAAGTTTCATCTAATTTTAGATTTATTTGTATCTTTTCCGATGATTTTATTCACTATAGGAAACATCCCTTAAAAATATATCCCACAAAATGACGAGTTTGTATTCTGTATTCATTTAGTAAAATGTCATCACGATGAACACATGAATTTGATGCATTAATTAAGGTGATTTCTCTTGTTTATTATGCATCAGTGTTATTCTAGTGGTGAAATGCCCTTAATATTCACGAATGGAATGCTTCCAACAAGTTTTCGTCACTTCATCCGCTTTGTTTACTCAAATTCTAAGTGCTATAAGTCATCACTAATTAAAAGATAATATTGCAATGACTAGCTATGATATACTCAAGAAATATAGCAAGAGAATATGAAAAACATATTAGGCTATGTTTTGCTGGTTTATTTTGTGATTGTTTGCATAATCTTTCAAATTTCAACGTCATCTAAAAAATGACTCCGATTTTGTTAAATGGAGCTCTCGGCGAACACAAATTAAAAGCCTAATTATGTATTGAGAATGAGTTATTGCCACTTTTTGCTCAAAGATAAAATTGCTGATCTAATGCTAACATTTCGATCTTTTAAGTTTTAAGTTTTTAATCCTGAAACTTTTTTTTCGAGCATGATTTCTAGTTTTGCGGCTGCAAATAATTGTTATTTGTATAGGTCCATTGAAAGTGCAGTTTGCTGGATTGAATGCACCACTCGAAATCAAAAAGGATCCGATCATGTTGGTGGAACAAAGCGAAGAAGAACAGAAAGAAGCACATGATAAAATCAGAAAGATTCTCGAAGAGAAACCAACAAGCGCGTTTGTTTCTTTTACATTTTTTAGCAGTTATAATTACGAAAGATATTTGCTGCCTGGAGTGGAAGAGAACAAACTCATTGTGTTTATTTAGCTCAGAAATGAATTGGGAAGGGGATGGAGTTGAAGCAGAAGCATTGTTAAATTTGTCTTGAATAACGTTGAGATATTGAATTATTTGAAGTGTCTTTATTAACGGCATTGCAGTTATCGTTGCGCTCAATTTAACAAATGCTAAAAGTTGGCTAGCTGTCCTCTACTATCGTGATCGTTCAGCCATTTTGTTGGCAATGATTGAATGCTTAATTTTGGCTCAACGAATTGATCGTAAAACAGCTATACTTATCAAAACAATGTTGGGAGGAAGTAATATTACCGGCCAAAATAATTATTGTTGCTGCAATTGATACAACACATCTGAGGTATTGCAACTGTATAGTGTTATTGCATTTTTATGGTCGAAAGAACATTTACCGTTGTTACTTATTTTAGAAGTAAGCGACGGTTTCGTGAGAAGTTGCATCCGCTAGAACGTGGATTCTCGGGCACTCAATTGGTTGGCCAAAAGCTTGGACCACCACCACCTGTGGGTGAAGTCAATTTCGACGACTTTCAAACTTATTGTCTCGAGGTTATTTCTACTTCATTTTTAGTCCTTTTGTGAACTCTGCATATTTTCAGATGTTTTGTACACACTTGAAGTTAGCTCATTGTTTCAAATTTATGGAACATATCATGCATCTTATCGCTGAGATCAGTTACCTCGCTATTGACAAAAACTTCGTATTGTTTGTAAGACACTGGCATCTAGGTAGTGATTCTTTATCTGTGCCATTTCCCAGCATATATTCATTTTCCCGTCTTCCTGACCTTCGTTTTCTTCATTAAGGTGAAATTTTCACCTTCATGTTGCATTAACTGAAATGGCTGCAAGTTGTTTAATTAAAGGTAAAACGAACGTCAAACATGACACGCATATTTGGACGTGTACACACGATGAGTGCACTCATTGTGACAGGCAACGGGCGTGGATTGGCCGGTTATGCAGTCGGCAAGGCTGCAATCCACCGCACCAACAATGCAATTGTGAACGCTATGAAGATGGCATCTAGGAAACTCTTCTTTGTGGAACTGCTCGAGGGACGAACAATCTACCAGGATTTCTATGCGGAATGTCGAAATACTCGAATTTTTGCGCAGAGACGACCGGCAGGATTCGGACTGATTTGTCATCCGAGACTAATGAAAATCTGCGAGGTAATTTGGTTGTTGATGATGTGGAAGTCCCGATGCAAGTAAACCCCAAAATTTATCAGGAGGGGGGGGGGGAAGGGAGAATTTGCTACTCTTTGTTCCTCTTATCTTCTTTCATTACAACTTTTGTCATTTGAAGCTTTCATCTCACAATTCTAGCCCATAGTCTAATAACGGCACCTTTTTATATTTTCTGAATAACATCTAGATGATTCTGCATGTTACTTTTTCGTCTCTTCGTTCTCAAACTTTATAAAAGTGGAAATACAGTGAGAGTATTATAAATTAGGTGGGCGATACTAGTGAAAATACAAACATCAATTTTTTTGATCATTGGTATTCATTCCGTTTTAGGGACTATCAAAAGATATATTTCCTTGCTTTTGCAAAATTTATTTTCAGTTGAACGGCTTTCACCCATTGGCCTATTGAACATTTTAAAGGAACGAACAGTGGTGCTTAATTGTGGAATATTTTTCGCTTATATTGCCTTTGATCGGCTGTTTTGTTTTCTTTTCGTCTATAATATCGCTTATATATAGTTGCTATCTCCACTACGTTAATGGCATATATAAAGGGGGCATTTTTACTTAGCAGTAAGGCGATGTATTTATGAAATATTGCAACATTCAAATATGGGTCTTTATTCCATATCATTTTTCATTCATGTAAAATATGCCTCATAAATTTATATAGGTATAAATTCAATATAAAATTGTTTGAAGGTAATCGGTATAAAGGATCTTTATGCGAAGGTTGAAGGCTCAACAAAGAATTATCTTGCATTGACGCATGCTTTCATAACTGGTAGAGATTTTATTTGTTCCATTTTAGTACACTTTTTATAATCCATTTAAGGTGTTTTCAATCGTTTTATTAAAAAATTCTCTGCAAGTTTGCATTCATATTCTTGCTTGTTCTTAGATTAGCTGCCGTTTGTTTGATAGGAAATAAGATGCATTGAAAATTTTCTTCTATGGTTGGCAACCGTTTTTGCTTTTTTTAATTTTGGGAGACTGCTTTTTGAAAAATACTTTTTTTTCGGAAACTAGTTCAAAAAACCCTACGATTTATGACAAAAGGAGTAAAAAATGGTTGGATGAAAGCTAAGGCGGATTGCTTCCGAAATACAAGCAATTGTCCCATTCAGCATCAAAATTTTGGTTTGATGTTTTCGAGAAATATGTAAAAATGTTCAATAGAAAGGGTTCGAAGCATTTTAATGTCCATTTTATTTGTATTTGACGCAGCTATGAGCAAATATTTGTTTACCACATAATCGCGGGTAAAATTCGCACGACTTAAATTTTCGCATTATCGCACAAATTATGACAGGATACTTAAAATTTGGAATCTATGAAAATAAATCACTTGTTTAAACTTCTTGATGAAGAAATATTTATTGAGCCATCAGAGGAAAGAGGGAGAGAAATATCCACTCCCCATCCTTCTTATCTTACCAAGTTTATCCGAGGTAACGGGATGAGTTAATGTGAGAGGCAGTAATTCTCAACAAATAGCTGTCACAGGAGGGTTACCTAAGTAAAAATTTAAGCTTATTGTATCGAATTTTTATCATCAATATGTTCTTCTAACACCTAATGAAATGTATGTTTTAGGTCTTTTGAATCAAGAGACGCATCAACAGTTAGCCGAACGAAAAAGATTACACGTTGTTGAGATGTCACCTCACCGCCATTATCTGCCGCAGATTGTCGCATCACCAATTGTTGCCGATGTTAAAACTGACGATGAAGTTTTACCTATAGAGGTAGGTGGAATCTTTTTGGCCTTAGCATTCTAGACCTAGACTGGCTGGACTTCGACTGTACCCAGTTTGCAGTTTTACTTTACCACTTTTAAGCCTCACTTCGAGTCTCACCATTAGCGTCGTAGTACGTGAAGCTGCAATCGTCCGTGTGAACTCACTCAGTATTTGTTCAATTAGTAAAGTGACTTCATTGTGTTTACCTTTCCCAAGTGACTGCCCACAGTTCGATTGGGTTATTCAGAGTTTAACAAAAATATCTTGCTTCAGCAGGACACTAATAACTTTATTCAGTATGAACTTTATGGCTCGTACCAATACGCATCTTCAAAGGAAAATGATTCCTGTTCGTGGCTGTCTGTGAGTGAGAATGTTTCTCGTCAAACCTAAATTTCGTTCCTTGTTGAAAGTGCACATCGTTTTGGTCCGTGAAACTAATGGCGTTTTTCCCAGTCGGTCAGGCAGCGTTATTTCCCATCCGGGAATGTTGTCGTGCAGCTTATCGAGTGCAAGTTCAGCGTAATTCTTTTAGTTAGGGATTTGCATGTTCTTTCAGTTCTGTGGAAAGATGTGTTCTGCGTTCTGTCCTTATTTCTAGATGTTCGGGCATGGGCTATTGCAGTTGCAAAGCTCATGTTATCCCACCCGACCATTTAGAGCACTTCCACAACTTCATGAATTGAGACTGTGATGTTTTTTAAGTAAAACATCTATAGATAGACGATGACCGGCTTTTTAATGTTGAACTGCCTTTTTTCGATAATTTCAGCGTTTGAAATTGGACGATTTTTACGGAGAAGGACGTTATGCATTGCGAAAGAAGAAATCACTGCCTTTTTGGGTGAATACACCCGGTCATAAGGAAGCACAATGGCGGAAACATCCATTCAGGAATCAGGAGCATGTAAGTTTGATCTGAGCTCTTCTGTTTTTTATTAGGGAAATGAAAATGTTAATTTCGAGAAAAAAGGAATAATTCCGAGATGGATGGGATGGTTGTTGTGTTTGTTGCAAAGAATCGGAGTTCGCTGCTGTGGAGGGGAAACCCGCCATGGGGCGATAGGAGTATCGGCAGCTGCGGGGCTCTCATTGTAGAGCTGTTATCGCGAAGAAAAGACAATCCTGCACTATCTATTCGAGAATAGCCGTTCTATTAGAGATAGCACATTAATTTGCGGTCGAGTTTAAATGTTGATTTTTTAAAGGACTTTACTGTGGATCGGTCTGCCTCCTCTCCATAACTTTATTAGCTACTTTTTGAAGTGTAGATCTCATTGTGTTAATGCCCATACTTTGATAAGAGACTAATTAATGCTCGGTTCTGAAACCTTTTGGAGTGTTGTGCAAATTGTTTCTGTTTATAAAAAAAGACCAGTATCATGTATTGTAGTCAATTTCTGAATTACTTTGTTGGTGTGTGCTGGAATTATCTGTTATCAGTACCGATTTATTCGGTAAATTTACAACATGAACTAACGTCCTCTCATTTTTATAAAAGCGATATTTATTATTAGATGGGGCAGGATATCGTATAACTTCGCTTAGGCGTTCTTTTATCACGAAAATTGCAATTTCGCGTTGCATTGGAGCTCAGCATCAGTTGCAAACAGTTCTTATGAAGTTGAGAGTTACGGATGTTATCTCGGATTACGTCACTGGTGGTATTGCAGGCGATGGTGCGGTTATTGGCTGATGGTGTAGTCGATCGGTGGACACGTGACAAGAGGCGTGCATGGGGGGAAGCAAGGAATGAGGCAGTTATGAACGGTTTATTGCCCTTACCGAAAGGAATCGGACTTTCAGATGTTGTTCCCAAGCCAGAGAAGTAAAGATGGTGCATACAGATGTTGGCCAGCACTGGGCTTATCGATTTGCTTAAATTTTTGTAATGTTGCTACAGTTGGTGAAGAAAGTTGTATGCGTTGTGCACATTCGAAGATTTTGTACGCGAAAAGTTCATCGCCTGGAATTTGCAGAATCGTTCCGAATTGTCATTTAGGGTAACCCGAAAACGGTGAGATCGCGTTTATGCGCATATTATCGTACTTTTACGGAACGATCTGCGAAGCTTGGCGCCGCATCATTGTAGTCAAAACGATAGCTCGCTGTTGTCGTATATAATAACTTAAAGTGACGTAGCAGTATGCTGAGAATATAAATCTCGAAAACTAGCTACAATGCTCAGCTGTTGAGTTTATAACAAATGAGGGACGTCAATAGTTGCATGAATAATTAATGGGCCATTTCTGCATGTAGATGTGTTGAAATATGCAACGTTTTTATTGCTTTAATTATATGGTTGTAATATTTGGAGCAGAGATTATTAGTGAATGATTTTGTTGTGTATAAAGCGATTTCCGTTCCATTTGACATCAATGAAGAATATTTGAAAATCTCTCATCGCTTCAAAGTAAACGGTTAAGAAGCAAAGATGTGGTAATAATAATACTTTTGATAGTTTTTTTTTCCTTGTTCCCTTCGTGCCTCACTATGAGAGTGTCTTTAGACTGGCTTATAACCTCTTGTGCAAGAACTTCTTAAAAATAGGTTTTTCATAGGCAGCACAAAGCGCATTTTGCTTCAGTATCTCTCATACCCTTTCTATATTTTGTTTTGTGCACATTTACCACTCCCAATTATTTGGCTCGTTTTTTTATCAATTTCGAAGCAGAAGCCGTCCGTTTTGCTGTGTTTCTGGCTGTCGGTTTCATGACCTGCTTGTAATCGCGTACGGTGATTGGGTGTGGAATAAGAGATTGGAGTATAGTCTTGTATGGGGCGATATCAATTCGTAGAAAAGCGTATGATTAGTACTCTTGCTGATAGAGTTTAAATCTTTGGGAAGATAACGCATAATTAATCGGTCATGAGAAGAGGCAAAGATCGAGTGATTGTAAAGCATTATCACGCTGGATTGTGGTTGGTATCGACCGTGTGTTCACTGTTCGACCACTGAGAGGGTCGGCAACCATGATGTTTAGATTTGGAAAGGCACTTTGTTTTTTTGTAACGGGTAAGGTAGAGAGAGCACAATGTTCACTTTGGGATGAGTATTTCTTAATATGAGTGGATTTTATGAGGGTTGCAGGTTGCGTGGTGCTATCTCATGAGGCAGATGCATATCGGCTTAAATTATAAGCAAATAGCGCGAAGCACGGCTTGTGGCCCTGTGGCGCAATGGATAACGCGTCGGTCTACGGAACCGAAGATTGTAGGTTCGAATCCTGCCAGGGTCGCTAACTTTATTACGCTTGTTATCGTCATCCCGATAGTGGAATGGAAGTTGGCTGATTCGTTAAAAGAGCGCGAATGCATGGTGATTGTCTAGGCTTCGTCGCAAAGCTTGATGTTGGAATGACTGCCTCTGGACATCATAGAGGGTGTCATTTCCGGTAGGGGAACGGAGCAAGTGGCATCTTCCGGTCTTAGCGGGAAAGGCTGGGAGTAAAACATTGTTATGAAATGAAGTTTTAATTTTTTAGCCTTATGGAAAACAGTTGAAGCCAGAATTGCGAAAGTGGATGCAGTAACGTACATCACTGATTGGAATACGCGGTGAACAATCAAGGAACAGTGGAATCATGAATGAGCGTAGTGGGAACAAAGCGGGATGACGAAGCAACGAATTCAGAGGCAGTACGAGAATAATGATAAGCATTTCATTGAAAGTTTGCCCCATTCATCTCATATTCGCAGCTTGCAACATTTGCACTAAAAGATGATCATCAACTGATTTCTGGATTTCTATGCGATGCTGCGGCAGCAATATGATTAATTCTGAAAATTTCCATCATAAATGAACAAATTTAAGCAAATTTTCTCTTAAAATATTTTGCATTTCTCAATCGAATCAGAGGTCTCCTTCGCTGGGTAATACACGGACCAGGAATCCCTAAAGTTGGGGCGAGGAGGGAATTTTCAGCTGGAAGACCACGAAAAAGCTCTTTTCTTCTCGGTAGGGCAGGAAAGGGGGAGCCATACCCAACGTGATTAGCATCACTGGTATAGCTTCTTTTCTTGCAAGAGAATCTAAAACAAATTGCGAGAAATTTATAGCATTGCAACAGCTGGATTTAAATAACGACAAACTGAAAGAACGAAATGCACAAAATTTGGAAACTTGAATACTGCGCTCTTAAAAACTCGGCACATCCGATCCCTCAACATTTTTATGCCAGCATTAATGTCATCAAAAATATTCGAAAATATTTCACCTAAATCGTTTTTTGCAAGGTCCTGAATGAGCCCTCTGTCATAAATTATAGAATCCAACTTAAAACATTCAATTCGCGGTTGCTGGAATAATGGCAAATTCAATCGTATATTGCCTTTTATTACGAAATTGTGGAAGATTTCGTCGACACTCCTTAAGGCATAATGTTTACATTGGCTCTCCTTGAGAACGAAGTATTCACAATCTTCACTTGACTTATGATAGTTGTATAATCGAATTGAGAGCATACTTAACAGCTTTCCTTTCAGAATTGTTCTATTGTAAGATCCCCTATCACAAAGATTTGTTCGGTCAATTGTTATGAGTCATCTCAATTCTTTTGATATCCTATGTTGAAGTGTGCTGTCATTTGCTTCTATAATTTCTCTCCGTGTAAATATTTTCGTCACGTTGCAATTTATGTTATTCGCTATTTTTGGAATGTTGGTTAAGGGTAGGCGCTGTGCTGTTTACTTCATTCTTTTGTTTTTGCTCTTTTACATTTTTATTTGTTCGCTTTTGAACGAAGAATTTACTATTGTTACGAGAACTACTACTACGACAACTACTATTATTACTAATTAGATGCCTTGTGCCCTTCATTTCTCGGAAAAAATTCATTTTCATAAGCTGACAATAATTTGAGTTCGTTGGTGGTTCTCGTTTTATTTCGGTAGGTTTTAGTCGTCTATGGGAAAATGTGGAGATGATTTGAACCTCCCGATCTAGCCTCCATCTTCCGATCCTTTGCACATGAGTAATTATGGGTACAAAAAAACGAGGCATTTGATAGTGCATATGTGGGTAAGTGTTACTTCTTGCATGTTCGTAACATGGAGAATCATGAAGAATACACTTTGAAAGGAATGGAATTAAAAGAAATCAAATCGAATTACACAATCGGACCGTTGAAATTGCAGCAACTGTGGGCCGATTCGATGTGCTGTTTTTATTGTCGATAGCGTTACAACAAAATGAAACGAATAAACCGGTCGCCGTTCGCTTCTTTGTCACAACAACTGCTTCATGCACATGAAATGTCTTCCAAATGTCACCATCTCAGTAGTCAGCATATTAATGTGCTCGCTTCCGCCAGCAATTTTTATACAATCCTCCAGCGTGTCCTAATTGATTTTAAATCCGAGCTACATTTGAATGCCCCAAATTTTTTCCCAGTATATCCCAATTTTTTGCTAAATTTTGCATCTTACTATTTTCTTCTTCGTTAACATAAATTTATAGCTCACTGTTCGATAAAGTGTTGAAGGTCATCTTTCACACGTTAAAGTTCGTAACCCTCATCGATACAATTGATAAAAATGATATTATTTTAGCGAAACACAAAAATGATCTTTGATCGTGCTTTCTTAGAATAGAAAAGATAATGGAAATTTTGTGTTTTTAGAAGATTCATTTTCAAAATTGAAAGTTCCGGTGCTTTCTCATGCTTGTTCATCCCTGCAGTTACGCCTTATCTTATGAAGATCTCTCAGTTTGCAGCTAATTTGCTGCCTTCCCACTGAAGAAGGGAAGGGTTAGAGTGGTCTTAGATGTTTTGCTGGAATCGGTGACACCCATATTTCTAATCTGGTGCTTCAAGTGTATTCATTTAAATTGTTCAGCACCGACTGCATTACTGTGCAATAAACAGTTTCCCACCTCTATATTTTTTAGCCTCCATGATTTTCTTCTAAAGCTTCCATGATTTTTCTTTCTTCTAATAGTTTTCTTGCCCCCACATGTGTGGCTTTCAAGACCCGCAAGTACTGTAGATGTGAAATTCTATGACGATACGAGCGCCACCTTATTGCAGCGAACGGCAATATCGCCTTAAGAACGCCATTTTAAGCGGCAGTGCACTTCCTTTTTTATATTATTTTATTTTGCTAAAATTATGTACATTATCCAAACGTTATCCCTTTTTAGGAGGTTGAAATAAAGTTAATGATGCAAAATGTTCTGCAGTGTCGCTTTGCCGTCGATATTGAAACAACAGTGATGCAGTGTTTTACTTTCATGTAGATGCAGTAACCTTTTATTAAACACTGTCCCTCCAATGAACTCAGTCAAGTATCAAAAATGCTTCGCGTCGCCGAACAACCTTCACTACTACATAACGCACTATCATCTAAAGCCGTCTTGTCGAAGTGGCATTACGTACATATAATTGCAGCCTAAGGGGAAGAGAGGAGGGTGGGAAGTTGGGAGTAGGGAAAAACAAACTTCAAACTAATGCTGTCTTGAAGTTGAAACGCTAAGTAAAACGACCAAGAATCGCCTCCCCTTTTTCCACCAAAACATACGAAACTGACCTCAGTATCGCAGATCTGCACCCTACGGTGGAAAAATGAAAATTTATCGAAAATTTTCATCATTTTGTCCGCAACATTACATTCAAATGAAGTGGTCAAATGTATTCGACTGGCGAAACCACAAAGTTGGTCGTAAATAAATTTTGAGTGAAAATTATCAAAATTCAAATTAAACCAAGACTAAAAGTTTTCTCAGACCTCTCTCCGACGCTGCGGAGGCGTAGCTGTGACTTGAATTAGGAACCTTTTTAGCTCGGGTCGATCTGATTTGTTGGTGAATTTAGCAAGCCTCTAAATTCCCAATCTAAGAAACTACGATATTTCTTGGAGATATTTTTGATGCTAGCTGACACTGAAGTTGTGAATTCTGAAGGCTGATGTAGACACTAGCAATGGAACTCTAGCAGTTCTCAATTATGCAAACTCGGAGTTAGCCGTGAAATCCGATAACTGAAATTGAAGATGAAAAACGATTTCAGCAATTCTTGTCCTTTGCAATTGGAATTCCGAAGCATCCAAAATCCTAGTTCTCAAGGATTTTAAACAACTCATTTTAAATCCGCAAAATATATTGACACGACTCGCCGCTAATGCGGTGGTTCACTCTACTCGGTAATTTTGAATCGTCAATGATTCACTGAATGAATCAGTTGATGGATAAAAAATGCACCAGTCGCGGTGGTCGTGTTTTACAGCATATCTCTGCGGCCGAAGCTTTAGGATCAGGAAGAACATGGTTACGGTGCCTTACTTAACACACTAATGAGGTATTGTAGCCGATTTGAAATATTTGGGCCCGTAATGCAGCAGAATTTTTTCTAAAGGGAAACCCGCGTGCTTAAACGATCTATATTCTCGGAAAAAAAGAGCTGATTTCTTCAAATCGGTAAGGGTTTTCGAAAAAAAAACGAATTGGTTAAGACCCAATGGTTTAATTCCCCAAAATCGGGAAAGCACTTAGGATTTTTTATTTTGGAAAGTCGCATTCCTCTACTCAAATCCGCATAGATATAAACGCAGAGTGATGAAATATGTACTGCTTTTCAACTTTTGCATAATTTTCATTAAAAAATTATTTCATGCACATAACTGCGCAATCAGAAAACGCTGCGAACGAATTTTTGATTACAATTAATAAACTCATACATTTCGAACTTTTAGTTTTCTGCGATTCCCATCGTTAGAAGGAGTCTAATTTTCTGTTTTATTGTGATTGGAGAACGAGGCTGAGTTCTTCACCCCATTCTCTGCCTATCTTCCTTCCTTCGGCCCACCATCCATATTCTTTTATTCCTATCCATGAAGGCAAATATTATGATGGATTTTCGTGATGACTTTCTGCATTAGCCTTGTGTAGAATTTTGCTCATACCAAAAAAGAGTGAGAGTAGGTTTGCGAGGTCAAACTTATTGAACCCCAATGAAAAGAAAAGCTTTTAAAGTTAGCAGAAACTATCAAAAACGACCTTCTAAAGACGACGAACATAATAGCAGTAAGGATGAAATGAGCGTACTGAATAACGCCAAAGCAGTCCACGCCTTCTTTTGTGCTGACAAAATGTGTATTGAAATGCAGCCTTTCTCTGCAATTGCAAAGGCAGTGGACATACATTCGATGCAGGAAATGGTTTCTTTGTAAGACAACTTCAATATCCTATAGTTTTATGGTCATTTCTTGCGATTTTTTTTAATGAATTCCCTCAGTGCGAAATACTGCATTTGGTTGTCGCATGACTGAGTAAGGATAGCTGGCAGTACAACGTTGGAAAGAAAATTTTTTCAAACGTGTATGCTGTCTATTTCTCTGATTTTTTCAATTCACGGGCAAGAGAAGCTAAAGAACGGAATTTTAGCTGTTTAGTATAATCCACAGTAGAGTTGCACTGAGGCTATACTCTAATGCCTTTTTTGGAATTCCGACTTCGGCATAAATTTCTAACCAAAAAGCGGAACATCGTAAAAGTGGAACATAAAGGGGATGTAACAGGTGGATGTGAACACATTGTTGGTTAAGTTACTTGGTTGCTTCGTGTCAGTGGAACGTTTGTATGATTTTGCGTGCATATTGCTAGGGGAAAACCGAGGTATTTCGCTTTATTATTAATGAATCGTTTCAAATATTAGCTTTTTCAAATCTGAATATTGGAGTGATGTTTTGTTTATTTACAAAAATATGAATAATTTTTGTTGCAAGCGGGTTGTTGCTTCATCACCACCGAAATATTAGAGAAAGACGTTTTAAAAAGTTGAAACCTGGCAGCTGTAACGAATATGAAAATGCGATGCATGTTTCATGTGTGCATGATTCGACTGGAAAATCGCCGATTTTTGAATGAGCACATCAACAGATGCTGCAGCGGGATGCGTTTCCTGATTCAACGTAATGGCAATACTCGGAAGTAGACTGGTGAAAACCACAACGTAGTATTTCAATTAGGTTGTCTAACTGAGACTTATGGCACTAAGCGTTTGATGCGTTTGGCGACTGTTGTTGCGGTTTCTTAGGTCACTCCCAACGCGCACCGCTATCACTATTAACCAGTCAGTCGTTAGCAAAACACAACATAACGGTTCTTCCACAGCATGCGGATTTCTTTTATTCTCTCAGTGGTTTTAGTCAATTTACCCTTTTTCAAACGCAGAACGAGTCGACGAGAGAGGGGAGGAGAATCATTGGAGGCGATGGATGTGATGGATCATTGCATCTTCTGTGGCATTAATACTGTATTAACCACTGCCAGCTGGCCGCTAGTATTCCTGAAATTATGTCAGATGACGTGCAGGAGTTGAATTTTATTTGGATTTAACCTTTTATAACGTGCATAGAACTCACGACACCAATGCGAAAAGCTACTTTATTTTTAAAATATTGTTAAAAATTTCAAAATCCCGCAATATTGTTGTAATGGAGCAGTAGTCACTTTGCTTGTACGTAGGAGACAAGTTAACAGGAAGTTTCCTTAATACAGTCAAACACCACTTCCACTCGGAACGTTGCAATAAATTTCAAAGCCTCATAACTTAGTGTAATGGTCATAAAACTTGATTCCAAGAGCATATGTAGTAGACGGCTAATAACAGTTGGTTATATGCGGACACGAGGTATGATGTGTGAGTGGAAGGTGCAACTTACGTGCATCTGTAACGCCATCACTGTGCTTGCGAAGATGATACACTCCCCTGTTCTGTAAGATATAGTGTTGTTTTTAAAAGGCTGATAGGGACGAGATCATTGAGACAATCATTTAGCGATGAGTTGAATTGAAACCTTCTGACTCAAATCTTTATCTCTTTGACTACCAGAGGATGGATTATTATGGTGCTGTGATAATTTGAAACAAAAGAAGAAAATTGTAGCATGAAGAGGAGGCAATCAGACAACCAACTGAAGTAATTTGGAAAGGAATATGCGCAATAAATTTTTATGCAAATTAGAGTAAATTACAAAAAAATTTCTGCAGCACTTTCCCAGTAGTTAGTAGTGACTATCAATGCGACTATCAGTAAATAAATATAAATATTTGCATAGTGGTACGGGAAGAGTGGTGTAATTTCATGAATTCTCGAAACTCATCAATTAGGACGTTTCTTCATCCAATTAGAGAATAGCGCATTTTAGTATCCATTCAGAACTGAGCACATTTCATTTCTGAAACAGAATTCAGGATTAAACCTCTCATAACTTTATGTTGCGTTGCATTGTTGCATTACATCGGTGACTGAAGATATATCCGTTGGTCATGTCATTTAAGTGTTATATTCTCAGGAAGATGAAGAGGCAATTATGCGTGTTTTTTATTGTGCTGGGCAGTATTTCTGCATTCGGTTTGCATATTGGTCGCACGCAGAGCGCTGGTGTTAAAGGTATTTTGATGTGCAACGATAAGCCTGCCTCAAAGGTCAAGGTGAAGCTCTACGATGACGACCGAGGTTTGATGTTCTTTCATCTACTAACCATTTACAAAATTTTCTAAATGTTTTTTCGTATAGGGTTTGCAATTGCAGCGTCACGCGTTTATCAACACGTATTATTTGGTCTCTTCTTTGATCATCTTCTGTTCCTTTTTTTTAATTTTGCCGATCACAGTTTAGGTCAACATGGAGGTGTAAATGATCAATATACAGGGTGACCCAGAAGTAACAGTGTGCTGTTGATGGAGATGTAACTCTACGAGTTTTGAATCCTTCTGGAAAATTTTCAAAAATTTTATTTGAAGGCAGTCATAATTGAATATTGCAATAAACACTGATCAACGCAATTCCATCTGAGCGCCATGGAGCTCCATTACGCCTGACTGCGAGATGCATCCTCAGCAGTACTCCTTTCTTCAAAGTTAGTGAGAGCAGTCTGATCACTCTGGAGTCGGGCAGTGAGGTGAGAAAATGCTTATATATATATATATATATATATATATATATAATAACTTCATTACTTCGGAACGGGATGAGTTTTACCAGGCATTGACTACAGGAACACATTTTCATGGTGAAACTCTATTATGTATAGAAGGACCTCGTCGAAGCACCTGAACATTTTCTCACGCTCGCCCGACTCAGAGTGATCAAGACTGCTGTCACAAAGTTTGAAGAAAGGAGTACTGTTGAGGATGCATCTCGCAGTCAGACGTAATGGAGCTCCATGGCGCTCAGATGGAATTGCGTTGATCAGTGTTTATTGCAATATTCAATTATGACTGCCTTCAAATAAAATTTTTGAAAATTTTCCAGAAGGATTGAAAACTCGTAGAGTTACATCTCCATCAACAGCACACTCTTACTTCTGGGTCATCCTGTATACGTGGTTTTCTAGTCGTACCTCAGATAACGTTGACGAAAGGGTAAAAGTGCTTGTAATCTTCTGTATTAGGTAGAAAATGCGCGCAAAGGTTAATCTGATAGATATGCATTCGACAGGCATTCTCATGAGTTTACCGTAGTAGACTTGACACAAAAGAAGCTGCTTGCTTCTGGATTAAGGATCTTCAGGATCAGTAAAATGATAAGAAAATAATCATTACTATCATTTCAGTTGATTTGCCCGCAATAAGCGCTTAGTATAAACATTCAATGAAAACTGACTAAGAACAGGCAATTTTATACAACAGGCACCACCATTTGTTGATGAGAAAATCGTTTGCATTTTTTGAAGAGTGCAAGCGCTACTCTTACCATAGAGACATATTACTGTTATATATTTTCTTTATTTTACACGAGACGAATTGTGGTGCCTTTGTTATGCAACTGTGAGAATTATTTCAAAAGCGCTGTATGTTTTCCTCTAGGATGTTAGATTTGTCGAATTTTTAAGAAATGTTTATTAAAATATTTGACTCGATTCATTAGAGATTTTTTGAAGACTATTGGTGGAGCTTTGACGATGTCGGCTATGTGCAGGAAGCTTCCATAGAAAATCCGAGAGAATGATGCATTGCTGAAGAAATTTTTTCCAAATATGGCAATTTTCCCTTCGGTACCAAAAGTTTCCGATCTTTTTATTTGCAGATAGTAAAATTTCCGGACCATATTATTACAATTAACGTACCGCCTTCCTGATACATAAATTACAGAATTCGAGCTCGCCTAGCTCTGTCACAGCTCGCTTTACACAATTTTCCAAAATTTTTTATTCAGTCTTCGAGATAAAAAGCTGACGTCCTAAGAAAAAAGAGCATTTTCGAAATCCACCGTCGTTAATTGACCAAGAATATTTTGCGCCAATCTAAATGACAACATTTTCATCTCCCTAGAAATTTATTATTTGTTTATCGCTTTGGTCATCGAACTGTCTACAGCTTGCTTGTGATCTACAGCTTGGTCGCTATGACTTTTTTAAATTTCAAGGAAGAATCCGCAGATGTTGGAATCGTTAGTGATCATAAGGAAAGTAACACTGCTTTCATTTCATAAGCTGGCGCCATCACATATATATTTAAAGTTAGCGTTACCACGTGCGCTTACGGAATTTAGCTACACATCTAGAGAGCTGTTTGCAGCCGTTTGCTTCCTATAAAAAACGGATAATTTCGTTGCAGGAATAGACACGGATGACCTTCTTGATGAAGGAAAAACTGATCAGAGTGGTCATTTCGAACTGAAAGGGTATACACATGAAATCACAACCATCGACCCCAAACTTAATATCTATCACGACTGCGAAGATGGACTCAAAGTTTGTTAGCTTTCTACCTTGTACACTTCGCAGATGATTGTGTGCTGCGTTAGGGAATGAACTAATGGAAAAGACTGTAGGAGGAGATGGCATAGTTTGCATTTTTGCATTTCGCCCACCAAATCAACCAATCTCAGAATTCGCCAACAAATAATAAAGCATTGTGGGATGTGTAAGTATTTTTTGGCCGATCGAAACACTCACATAATACTCTTTTAGAAAATTCATTTCCTTTGCCTATGCGACTGGTGTAATATAGAGTGGGATCGGCTTGCAAAATTATGCAAATTCTTTGACACGTCAGAGCGTTTATAACTTGTTTCATGGCTGATCGATCAACTTGGAAGCTAGACAGTTAAATTTCATAACTATCAAGCTTTATTCGTTCTCAACGGTAACTTGCGGGTGAACAGATAGTTATATATTTATGAACAGATATGATTTTGTCGTTTGGAAGATCGCCTAAGAAATTCACCTCCACAAATAAATGCAACGTTTCTTCTCCATTAAAGTTTCGAACTCTGCATTGTGGAGAGGATATTTTTAAATTCCGTAGTAAAATGACGATACTAACGGTGAAGACATTATATAGGAAGATAGCAACAAAGCAAATATGTCGTCCGTGCAGTTTGCTTGTGTGCAAAGTTGCATATACAGATGTGCTTTCGTGTGTGTGTACCCATTCGATAATTTCAACTTGCAATCACCTATTGCCAAATGAACTCGAGTTCCTAAATATGACATGAATTTGCATGCATTGCACAGCTGATCGCTTGGTTTTAACGCTATTTGATCGGCATTTTACTTCTTGTTGAGTCACAAAAACGATCATTTGTAGAGGATTCATAAATGTGGCTCGATTATCTAAAATACAAATGCTTCTTTGCTTCCACCCAATTGTTTTTTTGGAAATTTATGAAGCGATCCGATTAGCACAGCTGCAAATGCGCATATTGCGCTCTTTCTGCTGGCACGGTTTTTATCCTTCTTCAGCTGACTCATTTTGCATGCCTTCTTTCATGCACCGATCTTTCGAATTCATTTGCAGGAATGCGTCGGCAGTTCATCCAATACGTTTATCCATTACGATTAAAGCTTTTATTCTATCAGCAGCAAACGTAAAGTGGTTAATAGGCTTTTTAGTAGGCTTGAAATTTAATGCTGATGATGAACACTTCAAACACCTTGATAAACGATTCATTATTATTCTGTCAATTGCTCAGTAGCCGTTAAAACCGTTGTGTTCTGGCCAATGTGACAATTACGCTTTTGGCCAGTGTTTTTTATTGATCGATTTGTCTTCTTAACTCTCAAAAATGCTTCGATGTTTAAATTTTCAGGTTAATGAGCTTTGTAGAAAGCAGGCCAAAAAGCGTCACTGATGAAGCAGTCGAATTGATCTTCCAGGAGTTGATGTACTTTTTTAGTTGAAATAACTTCGATGAGAAAATAATCTAAGTAAGGCTCATTACTCATTTAGTATTTCTATGGATGATTTGATCGAGAGAGTTATTGCAGCCATGTCAACGTAAAGTAACGATTTATATCCCGGACAAATTCGTTTATTCTGGAAAGACGCCGAAGACATTATACGATGCGGGCACCATCCAACTGGCTGGCAAATTCAAAGGTGAAACTCGTGACTGTCTTAATTGAACGACAATTCATTTCAATTTCATTCCTTGTTTCAATTATCTCTGTTCAATTATTGCAACAGTAAATTATTAATATCGATTTCTTATAAGACTCTTCTCATCAGACATATTGTCGACGATCATTAGTGCTACTTCGGATCAAATTTTAATGCTGATTAATGATTGCACTGGCTGGGTAGAGTTGTTTCGAGATCGCAGTGAGAGCAGTTTAATACGGAGAATCGAACGGAAACAAAGCCACAGTTCTATCTGCTGAAAAGAAACCTGCAGCTCGTAGATTATCAAAACATGGTTTAAGAAATGTTGTAAGTTCGGTGGATTGTAGCTTCAATTGCGGCAACTTAGCGATTCGTTCGTCTACTCAATCAAGTGTTGAAACATGCCGAAATATGTATTGACTCTTAAAGAACGAGACCATGACTATCTAATGCCATTGAATGGAAAGCAGTTCATGATTGCTCTACTAAAGAAACAAATGCTGTTTGGTACTTGATGAATGACATTTAAAGAGAGTTTGTCTAGTTTGTTTGTTCACAAAGTTTATAGGCTGGAAGAAGAAAGATTCATTTGAAGTTCATTATCTGACGTATTCGATGAACTCTCAGACTGCTGCATTAACTGCTTCGAATTTATCACTTTCACTGTGGTTCAGATCTCGAATTTTAGATCGAGCAATTAATTATTGCACAATTATGACATATTTTTTCGAATAAAGACGCTCGTTCATGTTCCTTAAAATAAAATGGCAAAAAATAAGATATGCCCTCTTCGTTCACAACAGCTCTCAATAACAAATACCAACTTTCCCAACATCTCTTTTTCTGCCGCCCTGCCATTGAAATTCTGCGCAGTTCTTGAAGCTGCATCAGATCACATGAAGTAAAAATAATTGACTACAACAGAATGTTGGGAACCCGAAATATAGGAATTGTCATCAGCAATTCAATCACCATCTTCGAACAACGTTGAAAAACATTGCCGTTGCAGGTCGGTGACGGTTTCAGAAATGAGAAAAGGCGGAAGGAGAGAAAGGGGAGGGGTGGACGATGCTCGCATCTGCTAAGACGCCAAATGAAGCATAGAGAACCGCTTAGCCCAAATAGCTGAAATTTTAGGGGAACAAAACTCAACGACGCTGGACGACTAACTCACTGAGATCGTCGTGCCGTTACTGTGGGTGCTGTTTAGCTTTAAGAAGCTTTTTCACTCACACCTGCGCATGTTGTTTACTTTGTAAGTTGCTGTGATTTGAGCAAAAAGATGCTAACCTCTATCTCACTTTTCTTCCCCCTCTCTCATCCCTGCAACCTATCACAAGCAAAGTTTATATCGCTTCTTTACTGCATTGTTGATTGATAGGGATCAGCGTTTTCTGTTATATGATCGCCAATTTTAAGAGATTTTTCTATGCCTTCTACTATGGCACCCACATATTTCCGCCATGAACGAGAAGTCGTTCTGTTAGTCCGTTTCGTTGTGGTATTATTGTTCCCATTTGCTGCACTTTTAGTTTTTTAGAGTAATAAGTGCAATATCTGTAACTTTTACACTGCAATCTTGTCAAAACCAAAGACCGTCTGTCTTCAGCTGAGAACATTCGTTTCTCTCTAATAATCTCTCTGTGAGCATCGCGAAAAATGAAAGTCAGTAGTAAGCTCAGTGTTTGGGGAGCCTTCTGATGAAGATGAGGCATTAGTGTAAACAATGGGAATAAAAACAAATGCATAAAAATTGAAGCATCTTTGTCATTGAAGAATATCGATTTGATGAAGGCAGATGCAGCGAGAATGCTAAATCGAAAGATGAAAACCGATGAATGCTTCCAAATTCTTAAAGTTTTTGAAGAGTGATAATGTTGAAGTGTTATGAAATATTAGCGCTCCATTGAGTATTTTGCAATTTGCTCACAGCGTTTAGACAACTAACCATTGTTCGAATGGCGTCTCGAGGGAAGCTAGAGCTTGCATTAGCAAATAACTGAACTTTTCAAATCGCGATTATTTATTATTCTCTATTTAGAACAAGCAAATACCAATACCGATAGATCAAAGTAAAGCAGTGATGAAAATAAGGTAAGTGAATGTTGAGCACATTTGAACGTTATTGGATTTGTGCTGTCTCATGTCAGAACCATTCGTCAGGGAAAAAGTTGCCAATCGCTATTAAGAAGTTTTGGGATATTTCCACAAATGCTTTAAATAGTGAATATCTAGTGTTTTTTCAATTATCATGATTCTTTACTGATGATTCATTGATTAATATTGAGTTTAAATTTTAATTAAATACGCTGCTTCAGAGAAATTGCTCAAATTCTCAGCAGTAATTCTTTTACAAAAGAGTTGTCATTTTTCTAATTTCTCTTTTTATGAAAGTATTGCGTTCTCCATTTGCTCGGTGCATTCGCTCTAAGGAATCGGATACAATCAATAAAATCATAAAATAAATTCTGTGAATAATTCAAACGATATGAAGTGTACATATGATTCATCGTTGAAAAGAATGTAATTGAGAAAAAACTTCGTCGGCAGCATCGCGTCGAATGAACTCAATATATGCACTTGACTTTGATATAGTGTGTTGTCACTCTCGTCGAGACCAAATTTAATAACAAATAAAAGAGGCAAATTTGACCTTTAAAATGCGGTATTTGAATGGACATACTGCACATAAATATGTCTCTTTTCTCGTATACCGATCATACTGAAGCTGGCCAGTTTATTTCGAATCTCCATTTCTTAAAAAAAGTAGCCTATCACCTTCAGTTTTTGCCGTTTTCGAGTCGATAAACTTTAGTAAATATTTAAGCAAACTCAAACGTATCTGATATTTGAATAAGCCGCAATATCTATTGATGACGTGTGCTGTGTGTTGAAACCTTTCAAAGTGAGGAATTCAAATTTCAGATTCAATCACCGAACATGGAATATTTTTCATTCTTCATGGTTTCACTCTTCATCACTTTTTGGGACGTATTATATTGCAATTCCTCTCACTTCAGACTGCGCTTTTTTGAGGGGAAGTATATCCATCATTGTATTACTATTGTATCGAGACACTTGACGTCCTTGAGACCAAGATGTTTGTGTTTACAGCAAAGAGCATCTTGTTTCGCGAGGTACTTTAGCTATGATACATTTGCGCCTCGAGACCTTCATATCCAGAGCACTCGCTTATGCTATCTGCTTCCAGGAGCATTTGCATCACTGATGCTTATGCCCCAGGAGATTTTTTAGCTCCGTTGTATCGTGAACACTACAATCACAGAAAATTTTCATGTTAAACATGTAAACGACAACTTCGATTCTTGCGCCCGTAGAAAGTGCAGCAAAAGCTATTTGCGTTAGAGGACATCGGTCGGGCAAAAATGTTTATGACGCTATAGGCAGCGTCACCGACAAAAACTTGCACATTTGGAGGTTTTGGTCGGAGGTATATTGCATCAGAACTCAAGGTGGGAAGTGTCAGCAATGAGAGGAGAAAAACTTTATAGACATGAGGTGGTATCGACAGCAATGATCCCTGTAAAAGTTGCCTTTGATTATTTACTCAAAAAATAGAAGATGTGAGCGCTGGATTATAACTGCATAATAGGGGATGACAATTGATGAAATGCGTATTAGAGAGCCAAAGAATATTGATATTTTGATGACTTGAGTGATAAAACGAGCGATCAGTGCATACTCTATTCCCCGCTCATTTGAAAAGAACCAACTGAAGAACGCTAATGAAAACTGCTTCTAAGCGAAGAAAAAGCTTTTGACGATAAATTTGAAGAACTTTAATATCACTCTGCGTTATAATAAATTTTTTGCGTCCGAGGGATCCAAGAAAAAAAATGTTATCAAGATCTCACAGAAGGTAGCGGATACTTCCTAGAATTTATTGGCTGTTGCAATGTTGAGTTGGATTTGTAATCCTTATGACATGAAGACGAAATGAAACACTGGAAATTCTTAAGCATTCAAAACCCTTTTTTATATCCCTCTGTACAAATAAATTTAAACGATAGACGAGCATAGTGGAATCAGCGTCGCTAAGTTTTCAGCGATGCGAGTTTTCGGCTAGGTGAAAAAGAAATTTGAAACTTGTAACATAACGACCTGTTAATCTTACTCTCTAATTGTAATACAGCAGTAAACTTAAATCGTCTACCGTAGAGCGAAATAAAAGAGCGCTTCAATCGATATGTGGGACATCACAAGCTTTTGAGTGCTATATTTTCTTCGCAATTTGATATCATTCTCTAAAACCTCATGAGAATAGAGAGCACAGTTCGAGAATCGTATGCTTGCAGATGGCAACCTTTATCGTTGAGCGGCACACACACGTCCAGCCATCGTTGTTCTTCTGAAGGCCATGCAACTCGAGCGTTTTCACGCGTATTTTTCAAAATTGGCCTGATAAATTATAAATTCAGTAATTGTATATTAAGAAAACATAAAACATAAGAAACTTCTGCGATGTGCGTTGGACCCTAGCAATGAGAAAAAAGAACTCTAAGGCAGCAAAATATGTCCTATTTGGAGCGTTCATATTGCTAATAGTGGAGCATTAAATTAGATGAAGAGATTGTGCGAGAGTGCAATCTGTAATTTATGAGATCTAATATTGCAAAGGGGAGTCGCTAGCAAGCAGAAATGTCTAAATGTTTCCAGCATGACACATATGCATCGCTGTGTAACATTGAAATAGTAATGCGCAAATGCCTGTTCACTAAAAACCTGACTTAAAGTATCAAGAATTAGAACATTATAAATTGAGCATATAGAAGAAGGTAAGACCAATGAAGATAGAAAAAATAGCGGAATTAGGCAGAAAAAATTTGACAGAAAATAAAATAGAACTACATGGAGCAACGGATTGGGAAGAAAAATGGTGTAGTCAGAAAGAGAGACAAGCCCCGTTTGGTGGAAGAGTTAAGTACGAAGTTAACAAGAAAGAGATGGTGAAAATTTCCTTCTTCATTGAACACTGTGGTCACTGGCAGTTAAGGCTAATAAACCATATGATGTCGCCAAACCGTTTGTAGCCAATATGCTTACTTATATGGTTTCAACTAATATGATTAGGAAGCATGTGTATAAAAGTATTACACAGCAAAGTGTCGCCTTAATAGACATAGAACGGTAAGGGAGAGAGAATGGGAGTAGAAGGGAGGGAAAGAGAAGACAAAAATGCCTCTTTTAAATCCAGCCGATAGTCCATACTTTTCGTTAACCGGTGCATCGTCGTGCTCACTTTCTCCAGATTTCTCGAACACCATGAATTTGTGAAAAATTCATTGTTTCCAAACTGTCTCGTTCCACTATTTTGTTGCAGAAGAGATCGTAAGCTCAAAAGAGAATAGAATTAAATATTCCACTCAGTTATATCTGGAATTAATAAAATACCAGCATTTTCAGCAAGTTCATTAGCAATATTACTTCATGATAATGACAGATTCCTCAGATAACCGTTAATGACTCATTGGACGCCGTGAATTGTTCGAAAACTTGTGGCAAAGTACCAAAAATAGAAGGCAAAGTGCAGGTCGAAACGTTGACATGTTAGGACTTATTCCTTTAGCCCAATCTTAACTCATTTTCATCTTCTTTAAGTGTGATTGTTTATGCATGTTTAAAGCATCTTTAGGCAAGTATTTTGTTACCAGTGGTTCCAGTGTAAAGTCGTTGTTGCTTACAATATTCTTAGGACAATGCAAGAATGCAGTTGTGCGAGGGCAATTTTATTAATGTAAGAGTTAGGTGACAGTTTTTAGTTTTTCTCGATCTATATATTCGAGTTCATTAGTGGTTTTCAAATCTAAATAGCCAACTCGATTGGCCATCAAGATGTGCACCCATTTTCTTCAGCTGCTTCGTTCTTGCGGATTAAGTTTTGCAGCGATGTGCTTCTTCCACCCGAATGCATTAATTATCCCAATTTCGTGTAAAATCATTCAATAAATCGATTACAATCAAAAATGCGCGAGTTTTACCACTGATCGTGGCCTCGTGGCCTAATGGATAAGGCGTCGGACTTCGGATCCGAAGATTGCAGGTTCGAGTCCTGCCGGGGTCGCGCAGGTTTTCGTACATTTCACTCTCTGACTTTGATGTTATAAAAATAACCCTCTTTCAAAGTTCTAGCTAGTCTGTTACGTTTGAAATTGAGGTTCTGATAAGCGTTAGGGACTGCAAAATTACGTTTCGTGATTCAGCTTTGTGAAAGTGAATAGGTTTGGTGCTGTTCCTCAAGAGCAGTGTATCGTATCTATAACCGATGTTTCGCATATTTGGCACATTCCTTTGGAGCTTCCGAAGGTGAGAGTTCGTGCAATCGTGAGATTCGGAGGAAACATGATGACAGGAGTTCTTAGAAATGAGAATTAACAAATAAAAGATCAATAACTTATTAAAGAATCTTTCCCTATCACCTCTTCCTTCCGAAGTTTCCACTTCTGATGGAGTGTTTAGACGAACTGTCTACCAATTATTGCTACGCTGATTGAAAGTTTTTCAGCTGCTAGCATTGGGAGTGATAAGGCTTCTGAGAATACAACTACTGGTGAGGATGGATCAGGTTCTTTTAAAGGAATTGACGCTTATAATTTCTGACATGTTTTGCTTGAAGCTTCATAACTTATGTAATAAAGAGCAAATAATGAGTGAAAGGAGCATCTAGGAAGCTAGAGCAGTATGCATCTTAGTGTTCCGTTTATCTGACCAACCAGTTTCATATATACTGACATTTATTAAATATGCGGACCAAGGCATTCGTATTTTAGTCAACTCGACCACTTAAAGAAAAACGTGCATAAAGTTTTCCTGATTTCCTGCACCGCGAATAGTGTAAAATAAATATGATGCGTAAGAAATGCATGCAGGTTCATCGCACTTTTTAACGGCTACAACTTCTTTTAGTGTTGATGGACCAATGAGATCATCACTATAACCATCATGACATTCACTACAACTGGTTGGCTTCACTTTCATAACATTCACATTTACCAACTTTCATAGCTTTTGGTTTAGTGGTTCCTAAGCTGACGCTGCCGAACAGATTGAGACAAAGAGGCACAAATAGGCACAGCCCTGAAAAGTTTGCAGAGCAAGCTTGCAAAAGCACAATAAAGCGAGCATCTGCTTAAAACGATTCTATGATTACCTCAAGTTGTTGTCTTATGAAAAGCACTCCGTCCTCTGATGTGATCGTCGATTATTTGCACCAAAGAGAATAATTTGCTAATTAATCTGAGCAATATAATTTCAACATCCACTCACAATAAAACAGCATTGTGGCATTAGCAGAGAACTTCTTCACTGTGTTAACTTCGATGTTTAATAGGTTGCCCTCTTTACTGTCCTTTTTTTCTATAGAAGGAATATTGGCTGAGTTAGATGAGAATTGAATCAATAGCTACAATAGGAAATCATATTTGCTCCACAGGTGTTTGCCAGTTGGTTGCTGATGGAGAATTTTGTAAACATCTTTCTTCTCTTATGACATTCACTGCAACTGGTTGGCACAATTCGAGATTATGCTGCTGTTATTATGAAGATTTTTAATCACGAATGGATGCTAAAAATTGTATTATTCGAATATGGGACCAATGTAATGCCGACGGAAGTAGACAAAAAGTGGTAATTTCAGGTTGGGAATTAGTGTATTGCTTCAGATGATGCTTTTATCACTTGTAATAATCACTCGATGAAGTATGAGACGTGAGTAAATAAAAGCGTCCTCTGTTGCAAATTCACATAATATAAGCTAGCAAGCGAAAAGTTCAGAGGTTGTTGAAGAATGAATCATACTGAGTTCTATTTAAAAGTACATTTTTGAAATATTACTTGTACAATCCCATCTGTTTAAAAAAATGTGGATTTTTTTAAAATGAAAGCGGAAGATAGTTCGATAGAAAGCAGCAATTTTATTTAAAAAGAATTGATGGCCAAATTAATTTTGGTCAATCGACGTTGTTTCGCATTTCATGTTGTAAGCTCTCTGGTATTTGATAATAACCATGTTGACGCATACCGAATGCGGAACGCAAGCAGCTGTTCCGAAAAATATTATTCTTGCAAAGAGTTTCTTCTTTTAAGGGGCACCACTTGTCATAGGTAAATGAGCGAAGGTTATGTTCAACATAGGGCACCATTTCACTAAGATATATGCAGCATTGATCTTTGCAAAGGAATAAATATTCTTTTCTTGCTCACATCGTTGTCAAAGCCTCAAAAACTTTTTGTCTTCATTCATCCTCAGACGCAATTGGTGACGCTTACCGTTCAAACGAGCACGTGCACGCATAAAGCATTCGTAATCTGTATCTCACCTATCTCCCATTGTTCTCCAACAGTATCACATCACCGCCTCGTCCACAATCTATTCTAGTATGTGATAAGGAATATTTGTTATTGAGATGGTGCTCAAAAATCCATTGCTAATATTTGCTTTAGTATCACTGTTCGAGCAATCAGAATCACATTTTGCTGTAATGGGGCTACTTCATTCAAGTAATCTACCGCTTGCTTAAATATGGCACCAATGATTTTTCTAAACATAACGCCATAGACATCATCAAATGGCCAAGTCACCATTATTCAGCACAAGTTTAAGGATGATTTATATGAAGTGTGCACAAGCAAAGTGTGATTTCGCATTGCATCCTTCATTATTTGGATTCTGCTAACCAGTAATGAGAATGTGCCCGCCTTTGCGCATTTATAAGATGAACATATTGACAAAATATCCGCCATAGTCAGCATGTCTGGTTGCGCCGATAATTTGCAATGCTAAAATATGGTTAAATCTGCTATTGCCCACGTTCTATAACCTTCAAGAAGTCCCTTAAAATCCGATCTTAAAATGTGTTGCTGCAGCTGCTCTATCAGAACATCATGCAAAGACCTCCAAAAAATTTTGGATAGTCAGTTGTGTAGAAGCTAACAATACTTTTGCAGTGTCATTTCTAGCTATCTGTATTCAGCGGAAATTTATGGAATTTTGAAAACGTTTATGAAAGATGCACTACGGAAGTTCATTTAGTATGTGGTATAATTATAAAAGACCTCGTCCGCAGAAGCCGTTAAAGCACAGCATTGCTCCATTTTCTATTAATTATGTTCCATTGATCATCAAGTAACCTCTGGAATTCTGTTTCTGAGAGACGAACGCTAGAGTTTTTTGTTATTCAAAAGAGGGTGCCTCTAGTAGTAGTTGTTCTAACTATAGTTGTATACAGCCACCCTTGTTGCAACTACCAGCGTTATCTTCTGAAATGTCGTTGAACTTGCTATTACAGATGCGATCATGCTGATGCTGTCACATTTATTCGACGATGGGCCATAAACTTTATTCGGAATGAAACGTGCATGGATCAGACTCTCAGCTACTGGAGCAAGTGACCTCTGCTGCATTCTTTGCGCTTCATCTTATGCAATTCATTTTTCGCTTTCGGATAGGAATGATGTAGATTATCTTTTGCCAATGTGCATTTATTATAAATGCAAAGGAATGCAATTTGTTTATGCAAATTAAGCTGCTGCAGAATTGATAGTGACCCGTTACCCGTTAGACTAAACTGATAAATTAATGCATTAGCTAGCAACGCAAATTAATTTCATGTTCTATTGCGTCAGGTCTTCTCCACTGAGAAATCAATCTTTAACACCTTTATTTCTTTGTGCATATGCTTTAATGTTTCAGAACACCACCTTTCATGTCGCACCTTACGTAGTATTTATGAGTCATACTCGAGTGGGTATTGTGTTTGGCAAGGTGCATCGTAGGCTACTGATTGCTGTAAGTCGATAATCCGCATCGAACGGCATTCTGATTTTATAGCGTGTGGCATGTTCCGATAATACTTAACTCCTATGCATTCAGCAGATTGCGTGAATATAAACGCTTCAATGTGCTTGTTGCCGAATTTATAGCCCTCACTTTTTCATTTACCGTTCTTGTTGAAAACTAATTTGAAAGTCAATTTTTTCACTTGTTATAATCAATAAAATCGTCGCCACTTTTTG
Organism: Baylisascaris procyonis; assembly: GCA_037389465.1. Lineage (NCBI taxonomy): Eukaryota > Metazoa > Nematoda > Chromadorea > Rhabditida > Ascarididae > Baylisascaris > Baylisascaris procyonis. The sequence goes on from JAZARR010000221.1 coordinate 1,669,109, forward strand.
GAATACCTTGTAATATGTTCCGACGATTTTCTGCACTTGATTTTACATGTGCTAGCATTATCAATATTCTAAGGCTATTCACAGCACTCATATATTTCTCCTTATCCATTGCATGCTTCCAAAACGTTGAGATTATAGCTGCCTTATTTGCCGTCGTTTAGCTTTCAGCGATTACGATCGAAAATCCGCCCATTGAGCAAACTAATGAGTCCTTAAGCCATTTAACAAGCGTGCAAACTCATGGGACATCCATGATTAAGTACAATAGATGTGTTGCGCAAATTTCCCTTAGAAGGCTTGAAATGAGGGATACTTTCGAGTGTACCAGTGAAAGAACAGAATAAAGGAAAGAAAAGGTAGGAGATATTTTGATGGATGCATAGATATTATTGAATACTGCAAGAAATCGAAATGCTTTCAAACAATTCTTCAATCTTTATTGGACATATTAGATATATTCGGCCGATTAAATATGTGCAAATCCTATCAACACTTGAATATTTTAATTCGAGCATGAATGGAATTGAATTAATTAAAATATCTGCAATGAAGAAAATATTCGCCATTTGCAACAAGTTGGTTATGGAACGATTGCAATATGCACAGCAATAATACCTTTAGTAGTAAATGCTCGAAATGTTTTCGTCACATTGTGAATTCATCGATGAGTGCGAAAAACTGAATAAATGCTAAAAATGATTCTCAGTTTCTGTTTTTAAGTTAACTTCTTGCTTTACCTCGTATATTTGTGCTTTTGATCTCCTAGTTTAATCTAATTTAAGCTACCCAATCGAACTGCTCTTGTTTAGAGTAATTTTATTTCGCTCCACTTGTGGTGATTTTTAAGTGTACTATAGTCTGCACTTATTTTTCGTAATATAGGTTAAAGAAGTGAAAACTCTCATTAAATGAAATTGAAGAGATTTTTACGATAACTGATTATTTGACCCAAGAATGAATTGAAAAGTCTTTCGTTTTATATCGCTCCAAAAAGTGCTGTAACGGTATTTTCCTTTCTATTATATAAAAAAACTCAAAAATCGGTAAACAATCGAGAAAATTTCCTCGCAGATCTATCTGTAATCTATCAACATAATAAATCTTTCTAAAAGCAGTGTTTTTTGGAAGCAAAAAAATAGTATTCGATTATATAAAAATGATGTTTATCTTTTCTACATATCAATCAGGAAATACTGTCGAATTTTTTACGAGACAGAAACAGAGCAGTTGCATTATAAGCACAGCAATGCTTTTCGAAAGTTTGATCTCATTTGCGGAAGCAGCAATCAATCTTATTGCGAAATGAAACCAGCTGCAAATACTGCTGGATTCCATTGCCCCAATTAGCAAATCGGTAAAATCCTATCGCTAATACTTGCCAGCTGGCAGTCAGGAATATCGCTTTTGAAACTGGTTCGCCACTCTTTTCGTGAACAAGCTTCTGATATGCCGACGCGATCTGCTAAATACACGTTAACTTTTTTATGCCGCAAACAAAACTTAATGTTTTAATGCCCGTTCAACAATTTGTTGCAAAATTCATGCAACGCGACTGTGTGTCGACAATTTAAAAAAAAAACAAAAACAAATGCACATGCCATCTGTTTGCCCGACAGTTTCATTTGACGAACTAGAAAGTGCGGTAAAGAGGTTTATTGATCCTGTGCGGTCCACGGTTTACGTTTTCATAGAAATCAAACTTCAGTGTTGTTGGCTGCCACTGCATGAGTAATGATGCTCACTGCACAAACTGTTGTTATGTGGTTTTTTGTGCAAGGATTTAACGGCTGTCGAATGAATACACATTTCAGCACTTCTATTTCCGTTTCGTTGTCTTTTTTTGCATCCAGCTGGTCAGACATGTAGAATTGTCAAAAACATATTTGATACCACCTTCGCTGATGAATTTCAAATTCGTTTTTTTGAGAACTGAGGTGTTTTTATTAGGGAAACCAATAAAAGTAAGATTGCATTGAAACCTCAAATTCTGCTGACCTATAGCTTAGATGCTGAGGTAATACTACAAAATAATAAATATATTCAAGAAAATAAGTGAGCCACTCACTAAATGTCTGTTAGTAGAAGTGATTCTAGAGAGCTGCGCTCATCACTGATTTGCAAATGACGAGAATTTTTCATAGTAAATTTGTTATCCAACTGAATGCATTTTTGATCACTTCGAAGAAGATGTTAAATAATGTTTCGATTTGTTGCCTCAGCACAGCGACAAAAACGCTATCGTGAGTGATTTGCTGTGCGTACTTCACAATTACGTAACTTTTTCGCACGATAGCTATCTTAACTTTTGCTTAGTGTGCCAAATAAACGCCACAACAAATGCAGCCGTCCAGTCGGCTGGTAGTTATTTCAGCTGCGGTAAGCAGGAAGTGGCAAAGTTGCAAACTGATTAGCAAGCTGATGCACCTTTCGTCTTTTTTTTCTAAATCATCAAAGCAATGGGAAGCTATGCAATACTGTTAAGTTGGTGTTTTCATTGATTTTCATGCATTGAGCAAGTGGTATTATCATATCTTTGTGCGCTATGCGATGGAGGAAAAATCTTCCTCGAAGTTGTTGCTTCAAAGGCTAAAAAATACTTCAAATCACAATTTCATCAACAGGCGATCCGGTTTATGCCTGATCATCAGTTCGCATTGTTGTCCTTGGCCTTGCATATGCAGTTACTTCCAATAAATCATCTGCATTGCTTATAGCGATCATTGATGTCAACATCTTGATGATCAATACTGCTCTTCAGGTCAGAGGGATCATTTTATGTTCTAATGGATAGATCGTGATCCTTTTTTAGCATTAGTCCAACTGAATGATGTATGCTATGACAGAAGTTGGGTTTTACTGCGGCTTTGATCAATCACAGTGAATATTAAGCTAGAAGAATCTTGTCTTGTCTCGAAAATGTTGTTAAATAGTGCAATCTAAAAGAGGCATTAAAATCGTTCAATCAACTTTCTTTTATGTTCTAATGAGAAGAAAGATATAGATGAGTCCCTCTTACATCACATTTGCGATAGTCTCGTCTTCATTATATTCATTGATATCTTTGTGTATTTTTGAGTATTTCAAACGAACAAATTCCTAGTCTATTTGCTCAGCAACGAATGAATTTAAGTATCCTAGTTTTTTCACACATTTCGAATTTTTTAGCATTATTTTCAAATCTGGCAGACAGGTTGATTATCCAAGGCAAATATTCCCATCTATCAATTTTCACTTTTGAAGTGGTGTGATGGTGAGGATTACAACAGAAATACTGCTAGCGGTCTAGTTGCCTCAGTCATTTTTCGACTTAGTTTTCATTTTTCAGCTTTCTTTTCTTCAGGTTTATGCGTGTATGCATTCACCATGGGGAATATTTTCATCATGTGTCGGAAACCAGAACAACAGGGAGCGCGGGAAATTACTTCGATGGAGCATTTCTTTGAAAATCTCATCCGATTTCTGCACTTCTCTATCACAATCCAGGAGCATTGCTTAAAATTTTACAAATGATTGTTTATTTGAGGCAATTTTTCTCATTATATTTGTTTATCGCCACCAAAATCGTGAGCATCGTATTGTGAGATTTCAAAATGCTCACAGAGAACAGAATTACGCTTAATTATAAACCGAAACCTTCGTTAGCACTTATCATCTCAACCACTAATAAAAGAGATCATAAACTCATAACAGAATCTGCTTGTTTAGATGAACGCATAACAATTTGAAAAGATGTTATCAATCATTATGTAACTGCAGTTAAATTACACTAAATGAACTCACCGCAAAATCTTCCTTTTATTAGTGGAATTCATAGGTTTAGAAAAATGGTTTTCTTTGACAACAAGGCTCTTACTGAATATAAGGAGAAACGTACTTCTTTAATAATGGGTGTTTTATTTCGAATGGACGCAAAGAGGGTTTCTTTTTCAAAGAAATGATCGTTTTTCAGGACGCATTTTTAATGCACTGAAATCATCTCAAGGAGACGCTTTCAAAAAACCTCTAACATCGCCTTGAAGAAGCTGAATTTCAAGAAAAATTTAACTTTATAGATCGCTTATATAAATGATTTCCTTCCTCTGTTCGGGACTATGACAAGAGGAATTAGAAAGGAAGAAACTAATATTATATACATATATATATATATATATATATATATATATATATATATATATATATATATATATAGTGCAGATTGATAATCCTCAAAGAAAAAAGATTTGTAAGTTTTGATGGCATCATAACAATTTGAAGCCACAGTGAACCATAAATGGATCAGTTGTTGCCCATTAATGAATAATGGTATTCTTAAAGGATTTGTTAAATGCACTCCGAGATGGTTAGTGGCTCATTTTGTTATATTCGTTTGCCTTCGTCACATTTTTAAAGTGTGCAATCATGAAAGAACGGAAAAAGAACATTTTAAGGAGCATAAAATGATAAAAAGGAAGAGGAAAGTATTGGAAATGACACGAATTGAATTGGAAGCCTTAGTGCAAATTATTCTTCCGGGACGGAATGTTAGTGCGATGTCAAAAGAAGATCTTCAGGAAGAAACAATTCACTGGTAAATTTTTATTTTATTTGTGGAAAACTTTGATTTCTCATGAAAGTTTTACAGAAAATGAGGTTTTTTCAATATTTTCGCTAAGGGACTCTAAAGCACAATTTATTACGCCTTTTGAGATTTCAGATTGAAATATTCATTTTTCGACTTCCCAGTTTTTGAAATCTTTCGAACGATTGAGTGAATAGTAAAATAAGTGGAAAAATATCTGAAAGAAGCCGGTGCAATATGTAATTTTTTGCCTATCTCGCATTAGCGAACCGCTTTCACAGATCAGCAAGAAGTTAAATAATAAGAATAGTGTCTTCATATTTTAATCGATCCAATTGCGCGTGAAAATCCTTCACAAAAGATTCGTCTCTCTATGAGATAATCGATGCAAAGCAAAAAATCTGACCTTCATAAGTTTCCTGGTACCTATGGGTGCACCGGTTTTCAAGTTGGAATTGCCGGACAAAGAGAAATTACTACCCCCATCACTACGCATACAAATTCACCGATCTGACATCACTGTATCATGTTTTTGCGCAGCAGATTTGCCAGTACGCATAAAAAACAAGTATGAAAAGGCACCCTTGACTATTGATAAATAACCGGTCAATCCACCAGTAATGATAGTTATACTAACAAGCGGTGGAAGTAAAACTCACTTGTGTAAATACTTTCCTTATATAGGTGGTTTGGCTTTTGCCTTAACTGACGATGATCGAAATAAAATTTGCGAAATGGCATTCGCAAATTTCATTTCACTAATCCATTTATTTTTTTTATTCATTGTATTTATTTTTAACTGGGCATAAAATGAGACAACTTTTGTATTCGTGGGTAATGAAATACAAATTGAAATTTAGAAAACAGTCAGACTGGAAAGGTGATTCTACTGCTGAATGGATGAGAAAGTAAGTAATTTAGGAGTGGTTAGAGGATTTGATATTGGTATATTTAGTAGTACAAGGAAAGAAAAGCTTAACTAAGCAGCCATTTATTTAGCACGATGATTCAGCACTGAAAAAAAGACTATTTGAACGGTATTGCCAGTAAAAAATCATTCGCAAATGTATGCTTCCTTTGGATCTGAAATGCTGTATTCCAACCTGAGCATACCATTGCTCCAATTTTTTTTTGAAGAAAATATGAGCGTTGCTGAATTTATGTGTGTTATAAACGTATTTTTTTCGATAAATCAGAAAATGTGTAAATTTATGGAGTTATCGATGCCGTATTTCTCACTCTGAACATGTCAAACTCTATGAATTTCCGCTTTGGTTTCCTTAATCCTCAAAACCAAACAAAAAATGCATCATTTGAGACACCAAAATTTTATCGCATTATGAAATTACACTCGTCCAATTGGCGTAACGTTCTATTATTGCTCGATTCTTATTGTTGGCTTTTGGGCTTCTCCTCAACGCTCTTACATTGGGTCATTTGTTCACAATAATCGAAGACGATGGCCAATTTGGCGTTTTAACCGAGAGGGGCAAATGCGATTGCTGTGTTGCGTCGATTAATAAAGGTGAGTTCTAGCTGCCTTTATTTGAAAATGTTTTTTCGTCAATTATGCATGTGATGTTCTATTGGCCTGCTATTCGCCAGCAGGTGTGCAAAAACAGTTACCATTGCTGACGCTGTGAATAAGAATGAGTGTTAACATTCTCGTGAATATAAGCTCACTCTTATATGGGAACACTGTTAACAACCCTTTCAAGTTCTCGTTTCAAAGATCGAATTCTTATAGGGCAGCATTGTCGTATCGATTACCTCTACTTCGTTCCTCGTTAGGCATATAGACATATCTAAATGGGCAATGAAGCGATCAGAGCAAAAGACTAAAAAAGTAAAAACCCTCCCATAGCTCATATTTTCGACGCCATTCCCCTGAGGCAATATAAAACAGATAGTATTTCGAATGGTGATCTTTGTACCATTTGTATGGTTATTCGGTCAATCATCGGAAGAAGTTTGTGAAATGGATTTCTTGACAATTAATCTGGCGCACTTTTCCACTCGCAGAACATTTTAAATCACCAACCAGCTCGCGTTGGCGGCACCTGTTCTTGCTTGCAGTACAGCTGCCTGAGGGTTGTTCGTAATGAAGCAAGGAAAAGGATCATCCAAAGTGAATCGCTGAAATCATTTGAAAAAATAAACGAAGAAAAAAGCTAAACAGTTGTTTTTCACAGTTTAATGCAAGGAAGCGTATAAATCTTTAATGCCATCAGGAAGAAAAGAAATTCGACTAAAGTTTTCATCGGAGATTCGTCAAGCGTCGCGTCACCATAGGTAATAAATGATCAATGAAAGAAGGCAAAAGCATGTTTTGTTTTATCCTTTTTGAGGAAAAGCCCAAACATCTATTTAAGTAATTTCAGAGGGGTTCGCATATGCAGCACTCACATCCGCTTACAAACGGAAAACTTTGCAAGATAGTTTTGAATATTTTGCAGAGCTTTCTTATACACAGAAAACGCACAAATGGTGAGGCTAAGAAGACCTGAACTGAACTCATAAAGTCACAAACTCTGTGGAGATCTCTGTTGAAAAAAGTGCACAAACCCGGGAAATCAAGTAAAAATTTCTTGCATCGGTTTCTTTCTCCATGAGCTGAAACTTTCATCCTTTCTATTTCCATACTGCGAGCAATTTAGTGCGCAATTATGTAATGTGCTAGTGTAAAATTTTACGATTTTCCCGGAGTCCTCCAAAGGTTCATGCTTGCAACTTGGGCAACATTATTTTTGCAGTCTTTTTAGCCCTGTTCGTCTTTGCTTGTGTGTCCTTTTTCTATGAGAAAAACATTTAAAAACAATGAAAAAACTCCGTTTACCTTTCCTGGACATATGACTCAAATCAGTCTATCCCTCTCAGGTCTATTTTTATGACGCTGAAGGAAATGCTGTTCACGGTAAATAGATTCTCTCGGTTACATGAGAAATCCTTGAAATTTTCATATGCGAAAATTGTTCATCCAGGGTAATCTTAGACGACAAAAGAAACTTTTTTGTTTTTGTTGCGATTATTATCTCTCCATCCCTCTATCAATTATAAACTTATCTTGAATAAGCGCATTATGGCAGCACTGTCTGTGCATGTATCTGACGGTCTGTTCGGGGTTTCACCAACTTAGACGTCACTGAAGCTGCTGTATAATGTACAAAATAAGGCGCTCTTCTGTTATATGCATCTGCAATTGATTCACCTGCTGCGAAAAAAGTTGTAAGCATTCAGGTGTGCGATTTCATTGCAGCATTTCACATCAGTCCAATCAGAAAAAGTGATTTTTGGAGATTTATTTGGCTGGTGGATCAATTGAAGCATGAAGCCTCCATTTCGCATATATTATTTTTTTTTGTTACTAACTCGTGAAGCTGGTTTATAAGATGAGTGGGATGGAAATGCGCATATTGTGCTAAATCCTTTAGCATTTTTCTTCGTCTTAAAATTTATCGATACGAAAGAAAGGTGTGCGGTATGTAGCTATCTGGAATAATTAAGCCGCTAATGGAGATAAAAGTAAGTTGCTAGTAGTGCAAAAATACGAAGAAACACATATATTATTTGCTGCTCTCTTTTTCGCTCCCCCCCCCCCCCTATGCACTCAAATTCCGTCATTTGAGAATCCCCGGAGAATTTTATACAGTCGAATCAAAGATTTTTATGCGATTATTATTGTATTTGAACGGCTTAGCTATTAAATCATTTGCTTCAAACCACAGTAATAGTGTTTCATATTGCTCCAGTCGCTTATATGAGAAGACATCTTCTTGCACGATCCATAATAGTCTCGGTATCTTTACCAATGATGAGGTCATCAGGCCGCTATTTTATTAAAAATCCTTGAGTATGGGAGTTATTTCAATGTTTAGTAGAAGTCAACGAGGAAACAATTATCAGGCCTACCAAAAAAATGTGTTATAATAACAGCCAAATGTTTGTTAAGGGATCAGTTTTCCATAATGCTTTTAAGCTCACCGTTGTTGCGTTGCGCTGTTTAATGGCGCCTATAGAAACGACGAAATGCCTATGGCATATCGGCATTGTAATTGCGTAGTTGTTTAATTCTCTTTCTCAACAGATCCGTTAAATTACCTCTCATGGAAATGAGTGATATGTGAATGATGTCTAGTTGGAGTAGCTGGAGCGCAGTGTTCATTTATAGCAGGCTATCTGCGTAGATTTGCATGAACACAAAATAGTGTGTTATCATTTTTAGTGTCAGTATTGCTTGTATTGTTAGCGTGTTAACTTATAAGAACTAATCAAAAACACCGAAAAATGTCAACGAAATGATAGGAATTATCAGAAATGCGGGATGGATATCACAATATTGATGGAAATTAACAGAAACACCGAAAAATAGCAAAGTATTGGGACTATCGATACAACAAAATATCGTTGCAACAAATGAAACCAACCATATAAAAAAGAAAAAGCCATATGGAACCACATAAGCGTTGTTAATTACGTATATCGAATTTTGAAAAAAAAAAATTCGAAGGCCATCTGAAAGGAACTGAATCGATATGCTATTTTGCTCATCACACAAAGCATTTTTATTGTTCTTCGGCAAACTATTTATTGTATGCTATAATAGATTCAATAATGTTTTATTTCCCTCATGACACTCATACAAATCATCCACAACAGAGGGGTTTTTTTTTTGCGATCGATTGTTATAAAATGAAATTCGATCAACTGCATCATTAATGAGAATTTTTTTCTGCTCTCAAATAGCTATAACTCCTTTCAAAATTGATGAATGGAATCGAGAATCGACTTGATTGCTGCTGGTCATGCATTGAAGCAGTTTTAGCAAGATAAATTTCGTAGCCCCATTTTCAATGATGCAGAAGCTTTAACAATCGAATAGACGAGACGGCAGATATTCACCACTCACTAGATATGTACAGATATCGGCTCGCTGTAATTCGCTTTGCACGTAGAAAATTTGCAAAAGCGCATTTAAAAAAAAAAGGTGAAAACAAGCGGAAATGAAGGAAAATTCAATTTTCGATAGGCCTGGTTTGTCTACGCAATTATCATGAGATTCTTAAATGAACAAAGTTTTTCAAAGTTATTGCTCAAACCTGCAAATGTTTCTTACATCGCAGAACGGACACTTGAAAAAAAAAAAGGATGTGCGGGTGCACGCCGATGAATTCTTGCTAGCAGTCTCACACGGTTTTCGTTTTGTCTTCTCTTCGCAGTCGCTGTTTTAAAATCCAACTTATTCGCAGCCGATAGTGAAGCTGTCCTATCTTGAAAGCGTTCCTTTTTTGGGTGATTTAAGAACGGATATGGTCTCGTTTCGAGACTTTATTGACATTCGTCAAAGAGATTCGAACTTTTCGAACGCGATGTTAAATTTATTGTCAATGTTTCTTTAAATCAAGTGCTTTATGTAGCGATCTTGTGTCCGCTTAAAATGCTACGTTTGATTTATATTGCGCTATAATGTTCCAAATGCTTGACAGCTGGAAACTTTTGAATTACATCGTTTAGTGATAATGATGAAAGTGTGAAGTTGATTGTATTAAATACTAGAGGAAGCAGTTATCAAATGATCTTAGAAAATATTTATTGCTACAGATCGGATGCAACCGGTTCATCGAAATTCGCTGGGTGAAATAGTACCTTATAAATATACACGTTCTCTTAATACTGAGAGGTGGGATAAAAGATATAACAAAGCAGAAAGTGGTATTAGCTTCATAGAGCATGAGACAGTTTATAAATTCAACTTTTTCTATATGCAATAACAATTCGCAGTTCTCACCCACTTCTCAAATCTCAGTGGCCGTCGTGCTCAGTTTACTTTCTTTCATTTTCCTATGCTTGCACCTTTCGTATACCTGAGGCTAGACTCTAAAGGATACAATACTATTAGAGAAAGATTTCTTATACTTTTCCATTGAAATTTGTTTTCTTGAGTCAATATTACAAGTGAAACAATAAATAAAAAACATAATTTTTTCTCTCTTTTTCATTTTTGCTTCTCTCCTCTCAAAAATTTTTTCGTAAGCATTGACTATTACATTTCAACGATATAAGCAATCCCCGAGTGATGGTGATGGAGTACTGTATGCAATTGAGGTATTTGATTATGAATAACAGGAGTTTTGATCATATGATCGATAAAAATTATTTATTTATTCTCATCTTATTCGAGGCATCAAGACGTAATCATGCGGTGATAGAGTAATAGCTTAACAGTTTGCTTTCGAATTCCAAATTGCAAAAATGTTGTTAGTTTTCTTTCCACTACATCTACTAATTGCGGCCAACTGATCGAGAACGAGATTAGATTCCCGTTCACGCTTATATAATGCCATTCCTGCTTAACTTAAATTTCAAGTCCTGGTGATGAAGTATTATTAGTAAGATGTTCGATGAATCGGGAGAGTCTCCAAAAGACGAAATTCCGCAAGAAACTTTTTGAGCTTTCTACCGGAAATTACATTAATTCCCTCTCAAAAAAAAACTTCGGCCTGGTAGTTTTAGGGACAAGAAAAACTCCCCGGAATTTTCCTGTCAGAATTAAAAAAAAAAAATGTGGCGATGAGGTTGAGAAAGGCAGTGGTAATTTATTACACGAATATTTTCCGAATATTTCTGCCCTTCTCGCTTAGTGCTTTGAAAACTTTATTCTTTCCGTTCAAAATTGAAGCTCTCACTTAAGCTTTTAACAGTTTTCTAAAAAGTACTGGTTGTATTGATCTGTTGTGCGATAGTCGTCGATGAGATAATTTCGTCTTCACACGAAACTTATCGGCTGTACACATCATCAGCCAAATATTTATGATTACTGACATCTGACTGGTTGTAGAAAAATTATGAATTGCAGATTTTCTAATGCTTTTAACTACCTATGACGCCTTCATCAATAGATAAGTAAAATCGAGGCTATTAGTGGATGATTTTGAGATGCTGATTAAATTTGTTAGATTCCATGATCGTGGTTTTCTTCCATTGGTGGGTTGAAATTGCGAAGTAGAAAACATACGTATATAAACACAGTCATAACCATACGAAAATATAATTTTTGCAATGGCCTATTCATGTGTATCCGTCTACAAAGTCTTTTAAATTATAAAACAGTAAAGCCAAGATGAAGAAATTTAGTGAGGGCAATTTTGCTTGGAGAATGTCCTTGCGAGCATAGCCTCATTAAATATACGCTCTTGAATGCATCATGAACTTGCCTATTAGGACCCCTACAATTCAATGCGGGGAAATGCATCAGCCAACCCATCTCTAACTTTTCGAAATTTCTAATCGCCTTCAAGGAAACCTCCATTTTTTGATTGCACATCGAATCACCATCCTGTAAGTTGTTCTATGCATAAGATCAATATATGTATCATGCTCAAATGCCAAAGACCATTTCCTATGTATTAAATGTAATTAAACCGTGGTTACTTACAAAAATTCGAAAAATTTTAATGCTAAACACAGGTGTGGAGAGTTAAACAAAGGTTCATTGATTAAGATGGATTAACGATGAAAGCATTGATGAATACTTCGAGAAATGTAAAAAGAAGCGAATGTGAGAAAAAAATGTGTAAATATTTTCCCACATATTTATTCGAGCAGAAAAATACCCGCGAGGGAATTGAGTGTTTTCTCAAAAAGATTTTTGAGAGAATTTAATCGATTGCAGTGAAAGAATGCAGACAAATTTGCGCATATTTATTTGCAACTTATTCTCATGGGTACAGTGCCGCACTCTTGTTCCATTTAAAAATTGAAATTTTCTTAGAATTGAAAAACGCTTTAAAAGTGTCGAAATTTTAACTCGTCCCCGATGTTTGATGCTTAATCACTTCGACGACTTGATTTTTATTTTTATTGCGCAATTTTTGCTGTGCTTTTTTCTTCTTGAACGTGGACTTTGCTTTCCTTCTTATTTCTTTCTCTTCCTCCTCTTGTTCATTCCCGCTTCCCTTACCTTCTTTATACTAATTAACTAGTAAAAAAATTGACTTCGACGTTTTATTTAAAACAGCGGAAATTGGTTTCCTAACGAAAATCGTTTTGCGTCAGTTCAAGACTGCAGCGGTGAAATTTTCACTTACAATGCAGAGGATGCATAAATTGGGGACTTTAGAAAGTGCTAGTTTTAAAAGTTATGTACTGCTGCAGTACATTTCTTTGTTGAGCTTGAAATGAACCTGAGTTAATTCATTAACAATTCAGGTGTGATTTGCTTAGGTGATTAGCGATAGACGCATTCATTTAGGACGTTAGCGATCTGACTTCATCAGTAAATAAAACATAAAAATTAAAATTCGTCTTGATAAATCAGAAATAACGATATCTCGAGGACAATCGTAATTGTTGTGAGATTGTGTGTTGAGGCCATAACGATATTGTAAACTAGAGGTTTTTTTAGGTTTACTCGGACTGCAAAATGGTAGTCGTATAAAAAAAAACGCTTCATCGAGCAATATGCAAGAGACGAGCTTCTCGAATGAGACACGACGGACCCAGTCACAAAGCGACGTATGTGGTTTCGATTAGTAATTATTGCCAGCAATTCCTTCTAGCATTCATCGTTGTGGATGGAGTTTTTTCAGTGTCGACCTAATTACAAATACAACTGATATTGAAAAACGGAATTTTTCACTAGCCGAAAATACTTCAAGCGCGTTCGATTGACGCCGAACGCAGCTGTCTATAACTAAAAGGGAAATCATTTCCCTTTTCAATATGACTATAAATATTGGTGATTTAATCGAAATATCAGTGCCATATTTTCAGCTACTATCTTCAAAAACCCCACCCCGACCAGACGCACTACGCTTGAAGGCTGTATGCACACAACCCCTTCCAAGCAGTCACTTCGATACATCCTCTAAAGGCCCGTCTTCCAGTAAGCCGAGTAAGCGTTGCAATATATATTCTCTAACGCACTGAAATCTAATACTAATACCGTGCTTCTTAAGCAAAATCGTTCTCAGACGACTGGAATTGAACTAAAAATGGCTAAATTAGTTGGTTATTTTATTTGTTGCTGATTTCAATCATTATATCAATAAAACTTTATTCACTTGCACTCATTTCTCGGATATCAATATCGCAATTGCACATCTATTCCGCAGCACTCCAATGGGTCATTCAATGATATTTCATTCGAATTGAACGAGTCTTTGCACAATTGCTAGTAAATAAATCAGCAAACAAAAAGGCGCTTGATCGGCATTGCCCTGTGATAGCCGAATGCACCATCTTATTGAGACAAGAACACTCGCAAGCAATCTGCGAGCAATTTGTATCGTCGTTAATTGTGCTGCTAGCATTGAGTTGTTCACAACTTTTTCCTCAAAGTAGTGGTCACTAGACAATAATGCTCGCTAATAATTGAAAGAATTACACTCATACAGAAATATTTATAGCGATTTGTCTTAGGAAATGAATAATTTTTCGACATTTTCCGTCAATGGAAACAGCAGTTTCTGAATGGAGGCATAAAAAGTGCAGACTTATGTTTAAAAAAACTTTCTGTCATTAGAGGTTTTCTTAAGAGCGATAGCGCGTTTTGATGGATTTATTTGTTGATTGATATCCTTATAAATTATCGTTAAACATTTCAGAGAGCGAAAAGAAAGTGCAGGAAGACAAACGCGATTGCTGTAAACAGTGCTGTGCTGATTGGGGTCAATGTTGCATCGGACTTATGAGTGGGATATAATGTTGAGACTGTGTACATTACGTCGTAGAGCACATTTGACGGCACATTGTGGACCACACCGTGCAGGCTACGGATGCAATTCAGGAGCGAAGGAACTTTGCCGGAAATCGACGGGTTCCGATTCCAGAAGCCGCATAACATTGTTTGCCACGTTCATATGTTCTGAAGCGTCAAAGAATCCTGGATTCGCCTGTAGCTAAGTGCCACACTCAACAAAGATTGTTACGAACATTTTTATGCGTCTTTGCAAACTTGCCTTTCAAAAAGCGCATTATAGCAACGTCGCACCAATGCGCATATAGGTTCGTGCGTTCCTGTGTTTACCCGGTAGGTTCAATCCGCTACCAGCGAAGATAGAGTTGCAAAATATAGGATATAATTAAAAAGGAGGTAGCCAGCGTTCATCATAGATGTCCTGCTGAATTAATATACCATTTTCGAAATGACTTGCTAGTATTTAGAAATAGCGAAAATCTTGAAAGAATTTTAAAGCTACCTGGTCACAGAAGAACAAATCTTTGTAGAAGATTTGCATGGGTGGTCAGATGGATCAAAATATTTAGCTCAGTTGTTTAGGCTAGTTGAACTCAAAGCCGCTTATCGTGCCAGGCTCTCTCTCACACTTCTTCGTTTGCTTTGTATTCGTTGGGAATCATGGAACGAAAACTTTCTTTTTTATTCCAAGTATTTGCTACGGATTTCGATTGTTTCTAAAAAGCCGGCTAGGTTAAACGCGTCGCTTAAAAATTCACCATAGTAGTATTTGGCGGAGTTATTGAAATCACTGTCTGCGGTAGCCAATATTCAGCAAGTTTGTCGAATTTGCTTAGCGCTTCGTATGAAAGTAGCAGCTAAGATGATGTTTTTCTACAGCATGTTTGAAATTTGCCATCGAAAGCATCATAGTAGGATTATAAGATTTATGGGTGTGTGCATCCCTCTCGTCGCATATAACAATTTCTTAATTTAAATGTCGCGTTGTTATTTAATCCTCATCCGCTAACTTTTTATTGAATTTATGTAGTATGATGAAAACCAGATATGCATGTTTGTGAGCAGGTCTAAAGACATTTTTTTTGGCAGTCAGAGGCGATCCCCAAAAAATTGTTGTTTCCTTATATTTTGTCTCCCACCACCCTTCACTTTCCACTTGCGCACGCTACTTTTAACGAATTCTTTTTCGCTCATTTTGAAAGACATTGACAATAATATTACTAATGTACAGCTGATTACAGCCTTTCAATGGACTTAAGGCGAAAGTGAAATGCAGTAGATGAATGATGTTCGCTATCTACTTCAAAAGTGCCCCTTCTAGGTTGTTCACTGTATCCGGTTAATGAAAGTTTCCGGCTTTTAGCTATGCATAGAGGTGAAATGTGCAAAACATATGATTCTCTTGTAATTAGATGACTACTAGATGCAAAAATTTCAAATAGGCTAATCATCGGTAAGAATAGGCCTCATAATGTGCCGATAACTATGTAAATAACAATGAAAGAATGACAGAGGAAATAAGAGGATTCATATTTGATTTAATCGCAAACGTTACTTGCCTTTTAAGACAGAATCAACTAAAAAACCAAAGATCATCTCTTCCTGAAAATTGAAAGGATGCGTATTGTTGGTCATGTTCGTGTAATATTTCCTTTTTTGATGCATTAATGTTGCTTGTTATGTTAATTTTGCACATCTTTTGCTTTATTTTTATCTTACAAATCCGAAGAGGCCTCCTCTTCAATGGTACTGAAATGCATCCAGTAATCACTGCTCTATTTCAGAGATAAGTTGTAATCGCTTTCTCAATAATTTTATCCACCCTGAACTCAACAATTCACCGTCTTTCCATTGTATTCCTATGAGCTGTTTTTAGAACAAAAAATTTGAAAAAATAAGGTGATTTTCTTCCGCAAACGTAGAGAGCTGTTTACTATTCAATTCCAAGAACTCTGATTACAAATAATTCGTTATACGTTTAATAATCGTCCTCTAATCCTTGACTAATTAATTCCCTTGCGTCGATCAAAATTCCAAGAAATTGACATCACTGGCGCGTTCTTGTAAATTATAAATGGTCATAGCCGAAGAACATAAGAAAATGAAGCCAAAAATGTGTTTTTTAACGTAACTTATGTGGCGACTGTCATTGCGTTCATATGCTTTATTGGCTTTAAGTTGTAAAAAAATTGCTTTCAGTGTTCAAATCGAGTTATCTTTCAAAGTGTCGCTTATCACATGTATTCAGGTTATGAGAAATATGAGTTGAACTGCAGATGGAGTGCAATCGGGATCTAAAATTATAGCCGTTAAATTCTGATTTTGAATTACATGTAAGCAACTGAAATATTTTGCTGGATAGCCATAAATTTGAAGATTTCAATGAAGGAAGCAGCAAATGATGTCGAATGAGCAGTGGGAAAATTAGAACTTCTACGAAGAAACGATAGGAAAAATTGAAAATTTCGTCAATGTTCGGAACAGAAAACTTCCTAAATCATAGAATTTTCGATGCATTTTGCACTCAGACTAATGGATCGCCAAATGATGATCATTTGCGCGTTATTGGAATGGGATCATTCTGAATGACATAGGACCATGCTTGATTTTCAATTTCAGCGCACAGAAAGTGATCCTTGGTGCCTTGCGAATTACTGAATCGCAAGTTTTGCTCAAAATAGTGAGGCACGAATTTTGGCCAGAAAATAGTCAGCGGAAAATTTTGGCCAAAATGTGAGCCACGAGTTTTGGCCAAAAACGGCGGCAAATTTTTGCAAAAAATTTTTAGGGAATGTCTCATATCTATTCCGATTCCGAATGAACTTTCAAGTGTATTAGTTATGAAAGAAGCATAACATTATTCTGCTATAACGTTTGGCGAACGTCTTAGCGTAATAGATCAAAGCCTTCATCGCTTTCTGCCCTCCATTCCCAACGTTTGTAAGTACCATCACCTATATAGTGCATAGCTCTCCACACTCGAATTTCATATTTTCTCGAGAAGTGAAATTATCTTCCAATCCGGAAATGGCAGTGACCAACTACCTCAATTTTTTAGGCTTGAAAATTGAGGGCTAGCTCTGTAACTCCACCCTTTGCTCTTATACTGTCAAAGCCGTAACATAGAATCTGCTAAGTGCACCAATTAATGCCTCCCAAAGAAAGAATGGCAGAAGAGAGGTTACATTTTAAACGATGAAACTCTGTATCAGCTGCAAAAATGGACTGTATTAATACCATCTACGGCTGTGAGCGACGGTGTCCCAGGTGCGTCGTGACTTATGTTAGCTGGTTGGGCAAAGTAGCTTGCTGGATAAAAGCGGAGAGAGGCAAACTATGAGTTCTCGAAGTCGAAAATATTAGGATTAAAACGGCCAAGGATATTGACAAGCGATGCAGCGAAAGATGAAAAGAACTGCGGTTGATTTTCACAGTAGTGAAAGCAGCAGTCAATTTACAGTACATTCAGTCGCACCTCTCCTATTTTCCCAAAATTTTTGCTGCGCACTATTTTGACCAAAATTGCGACTCATTAGTTGGCGACACACAAGTTCTCTTTAAACACTGAAACTGAATAGCATAATTTCAGTGATAATGAATAGCAAATCCAACACTAGAAGCAGTCACGGGCCAAACAAAAACTTGCATGCATCTAACATCAATCGATCTACAGCAAAAGTGAATTGCTTGCAGCTTTCACGTAACATTTGCGTTAAATGACATATCAGGGCAATGTTTTGCATGTCTATAATCCGCTGGTGTCAAAAAAATAGGCTAGTCAAGTGGGCGAAATGCAAAAGCGCATCGCTCCGGCTGCTTTGGCGTGCTTCTCATTTGTTCCTTACTAAAGCTATAACGCTGTATTCTTTCAGTGATGAAGAACACTTCATAGTCTCCTCTGCATTTTGTTGCAAGTCGAGCAAAAACATTCATGACTTGGTATGACTTTTGTGATTCTTATTCTCTTTAATTTATAACTGGGTATTAGCGGTACCCGGCGGAAGAAACCGAACATTCCCCTCTGCAGAGGGTAATGATCGAAATGATTTTTCATACAAACAAACAGTACCGAACAAAAATTTGGCCCAATGATAACTGTGCGTTCTTCATGATCCGCAAAATTCACGGTCTTTTGCATAACTTGCGTAACTAATGCACGTTTAACTGGCAGTAATAAAATTTAAAATGCCTAATTATTGTTTAGAATGTATGCATAGAGCCATATTTACATTGCACCGTGAAATCTCGCCATCCGGCGGGGTATAGTTAGGTGTCTATCATGAACCAAGGAAATCATGCAACAAAGTGGAAAGCATACGAGTTTCTGAGACAGTCAAAGTCATATCAGCAAAAGATTTATTTTCAGCATCCCCCGTAAACAATGGATCGAAAATATCGCATAATATCATATAATCTTGACGATAAACATGACGATTAAAAATTTATCAAGATTTTTACTAGCGAGTGAAAAATACTGAGATAGGATTATTTGTGTCGAAAAATTTGGTAGCATATAGCAAGTGACAGGAAGATTTTACCTCAGTGGGAAGATTGTTAAGAGGGAAGCATGGGGTGTTGAAGCGGTTTACTGAGTCTGTTCAAGGCTTTACGTAAGTCAGTAAGTGATAAAACAAGCGGAACGTTCTATGGCCATAACAAGGACAATATTCGGCAACCAGTGAAAAAACATATGATTTCGACGGTAACGATTACCTCAAAACTTGGTTACACGTCTTCATCTCAGGTTAATTCTTCCTGTACGCTGGCCAATGTTCAGCGTTAAATGTTTAGTTTCTGTGGTTGAAAATGTCGTTCACAGTTCAATATCATCACCCTCAGAGGTTAACTATTAGAAAATACCCAAACACACATGGCCAGCCGGCCGTGTGTATGCATAGTCCATGACCTAAAGAGTTGGTAAGGTGCGATTTGGTTGGCGTGTCCTATGACCGCAGCGTCCAACTACAACAACCACCTCAAGTGATCGAAATTCGAACGGATTCTGAGCACCTGAGTTTTACATGTTCTCACACGCTAAAGCTTAACTGGTCCTTTTCATTTTCTTTTTCTGTATTTGTATTCTCGATCGGTTTGCCGTGTGAGGTGGACGGGAGAAAAGGGAGGAGTGGAGACAGGGGAGTTAGTTTAGGTAGACATCTACATCACGCAGTTGGTACTTTCTATATGAATATTGCTGTTGCGGCGGACAACGGTATACCAATGCCACACAGAATATTCGCAGCTTTAGCATGATGATTCATTATTGGCTGTCAGATGGATGTGAATTTTCCAGTCGTCTGCAAAACCTGTCTTCCTTGTAGCAACTTCACCATTCACGATATTCCTTGATGCTCTATTATTCAGTTCACCCGCTGCAAATGTGATCTGGTATAAGGGCGCACATCAGGAGGTGATCAGTGTGGCCCTGTGGCCCAATGGATAAGGCGTCGGACTTCGGATCCGAAGATTGCAGGTTCGAGTCCTGCCAGGGTCGCAACGTTTTTCAACGCAATTAGTGAACGCTACGGCACAAGTGTTCGCCAATTATCCAGGTATTATACATGCGAGCAATGCAACAGTGTCAGTGAACGAGTGAGCAGTCTATTGATCAAAAATGGGCAAGTGTCACATTGTGCAGTGAAGTCGTGTATCTGCTCGAAAGTTGGTGATGCAAATAATGTGCGAAACAAGTGTTGTGCATATGAGAGATTGTCTTTAAATTGAGCGAAAAAAAAAATGTAAATGCTCATGAGAGTTGTTGAAGGTGAAATGAAATAGATGGTCCAACGATTTCAAGGATGCTTTTTTCCGGGACATATAAATATTGAATAGAAGGAAGAAAAATACTTCCGTTCTTTTTTCCTTTGTTTGAAGTTTCGAGGAGGTCCTCACCTTGCTTCTTAAAATGCTGTCATCATAGGTTTCATTCCCAACACTTATCGTCATTGACCGTAGACTGATGGGAGCAATTTGATCTTCATAAAAGACAACGGGACGATGTGTGTGAGGCAGATGTCATCGGGAAGACAATCGTAAGGAAACGACTGAGCACCATGGGAAAAACCTCTGGCTCAAGACTGCCTTCTTCAGAAGGATTTTCTGTTCAAGAATCAGCGAACATGGTGGCTAATTAATTACTAAATACGGTACTCAACATTTAGGATTCCACCCAACGTGGACGAAGAAATTTGTTGACTTGTTCAGTGGGCTCAAAAATTAGTCTTGTTGAAGAAAATCATAACTTCGTTTTCACCTATATGCATTAGCGCTATTTTAACTATGACGCAATAAACTTGAGAAAATTTTTATGCCCCGTCTAATCGACACGACAAGATTTTATCTCTCGATTAGTCGTTATTTTTCTTCACTTTAATGAGCAATGACCGAATCAATTCCTGGCCATAATACATTGGTTTCGCACCCAATAATTTCCACTTTGAGAAGTGGATTGATTTGTTCGATATTAGATAATAGGCTGCGATCTATGTGTTCTGTGAAGCGTGACGTTGGTAAGCTATCGAGGAAAGATAATGCTAACACGCTTTAAAGGCGTCCATTGTACACTGGTTATTCATTTGAGTTCTACAACCGAAATTAGTGATGATGGAATTGTGTACATTAGGCATTGCCAACTGCAGGTAGACCTCCAGTGAACCAATCAGAAGGTAGGATGAGATAAGAGAAAAACAGAAGTTAAGGCTGGCTTCTACTGTTTTTCATCTGGAACCTATTAACGAAGTTTTTCGCTGATTGCCAAATTATCAGGGTTTTCGACAATGCTTGACGTAGACAAGGGGCGACTGGAGGGATGCTGGGCTGCTGAAAGACGACCCAACCGAAATGCTCTGCATTCTTTTGGACATCGCCTAGGGACATTTTTTAACGCAGATTTTTCGAAACACTTCGATCGTTCTTTTTTTCTAGGCATAACTTTTCAAAACTTGATCTTGTTCTGGGTGATATAGTTTTCCAACATTTCTACAACTGAATAGCACACATGAACTGACAGTTGAACGATTTTGAGCAAAACTGATCGATCGAACTCATCGGTTGAGGCCTTGTGGCCTAATGGATAAGGCGTCGGACTTCGGATCCGAAGATTGCAGGTTCGAGTCCTGCCAGGGTCGGACTTTTATGTAACGCAATGAAAAAACGACTATGATGATTATGAGAATTGTGCGCTGCGCACAAACTTTCGAATTATGCGGGACTTTACATAGCCGATTTAGGAGTCATATGTTTTTATTGCTTTGTATTAGCCAAATACTTTTCAAAACAGTATTTCGAACTTAATTCAGGGAGGTTCCGAAATGAATCTTAACAACATTTCCTCAGAGCAAGGGATTCTCCTTTCTTTTTTCACATGAAATTGAATAGTGCGCAACAAAACGAACTATCAGAATGCTTCTTTCGGTATTGAAGTTGCATTCTATACAACGGAAATGTTCACTTAAAATTGAGACTGAACGGTGAATCTTTGCAGATATTAACGCAAATATGAGATTAATATGCGTTGAAGATTGGGCACGGACGGACTTCTTTAAACGTTTGAGTGTAGGCCGACAAAAAAGTGCTTTTATTAGTAAAGTGCCGAGCATTTTTTGGGTAATTGCTTAAACGTTTTCGGAGAAACATTCGTAAATGTTTTGCATGCGACACAGCACTTAACTATTAACTATGTAAAGGCTTCGAAGAAAACATTGTTTGGCGATATTCTGTCCTCCAACGCCTCTCACAAAAGCGTGCGAATTTGGGTTTCACAATTTCACCAAAATTTATCCAGGAGAGTAGTCAATATGCTGAGCATGGAAAACAAGCTTGTCTTCCGCGAAGCTGTCATTCAGACCCTCTGCACTCCAGAGTACCGCATGTAGTGGTAGCAGTAGGGGCACATCAGTGTACCCAATCACACATCCGCACTCTAGATAGGCTTGCCAGCGAGAATCGTTCGCCAGCAACTTCTCCCGCGCAACTGCTTTCTACCTTCTACAATAGTCGTAGGCCCATTGCAAAGATGTAGTACTGTGTAGTGTGGCAGTACTTGCATAAGCCCTGCACTCTCTGCAGGAAACGAACCCAGTTGTCACCCAACTGGCTCTCTAGCACGGATTTGATTTATCAATCTATGAGATGCAAAAATTGTGAGCTTCCAATGACTATGCAGGAAGAACGAAGATGGAAAGTATAGGTGTCTCATATATGAGCTTTTGACGAAGGTAAACTGGTGTGAAGGAGCCAGAGAAAGGACTCAAGACGATCACCCTCGGAAAATATTCTTCACTTCAAAATATCTTTGTGCATTCTTGTATGTGGCGCATACGTACGGAATACAAGTGCAGAATGCTTGCTAGAACGATTTGAGTGCTAAAGCGGTTTTAATGGAGGAGCAGTATCGCTATATTTGTTGTCATTACTACACGAACAACAGGAGGCCAACTAGAGGTGGATATTGTTGGCAAGCAAGAAATATAGTGTCGACAGAGACCGTTTTCAGCAATACGTTTTCGTAGGCACTGAAGTTGGCTCCAGTCTGCTAGCAAAGAGAACCCCTCTTCGCATGGAATAACCATCATGCAGAACATCGCCCCGTTCACCATTAGAATCACTGCTGAGCAATCAGCAGCATTTCTATGCCACCATGTGTTTTCTATCCGCGTCCCACTTATAATCACTCAAAGAATTTCGTGGATCGCGCAAGAGGCATACAACCACCATCAGTCGAGTCTGGGCCTCCGGGAACTCGTATCACTCATCGTGGGGCTGCAATAATAAATGGCTCCAAGATCTTGTCGCTGAAAACTTGTAGTGTGGAGTTTTCTTATGATGACCCCTTCTATACGTCCCTGTGTCATACCGTTCAGTTCTTTCCTCGGATGTAACTTTAATTCTGCCTATGCCTTTTAGTGCAAAATCAATTCATTCCAGTATGCTATGCATGGCTATATTCAACGAGTTCATCATGTCCTGAATAATTAATGGCTGCACTCACCCCTTTCGATTACATCTAATAGTTGCTTTCAAGGCCATAGATATATGACTCGGCTTAAAGCTGTCATGATGTTTGACTCAGCGGGAAAGCTAAATTGATATTCGTTTTCTACATGTTGAATAACATCTTTGGACAAGTTCTAATGAAGCTCTGATGCCAAAACTTCGTTCTCCTTGATGGGATTTAAAGATGCCAAGAGTAGATCGATATCACGATAATATTCCACAAAAATTTCGGGTAAACAACTTCAGAAATCAAGAAATTCTTGTATCATTTAAAAGTTTTCTGAGTTCTTCAACAAAATTAAGAGTCCTTCAAGAAACACAATTGAGCGGGAAACGTAAAGTCTTAAAGAGAAGCTGTCTGCTGGTATTATTTATAGCTTATGGGAAAAACGATAGCTATGAATCGGAGATTGGATATGAGATTAAATTTCACAACCAAAACTCAAATTTTGAAGCTCCGATCAACGCTTGAAAATGCTGATGATTGAATTTGATGTAGCATTGAGTTTCAGAGAACTGCATAACTTCTTGCTGCCATTTAAAGATTAAAAGTGAGATCAAAAACCAGTGATCCGCAGCTGAAATCCCCCTGGGTTGATGTACTTTTCGCTATCGCCACTCTCTCCCTTCGGCCTTTCTGAGATAAATGAGGGATGGAAGGAATGAAGGGAAGGGGGGGGGGGGGTAGACAAAGGGAGACAGGGATTCTCCCTTACTATGAGATGGGAATCCTTTTTTATTATCACTAAACAGAGTGATAGGTTCTACTTCCTAAATTTTACCCTCGAAGTGGCAAGCGAACTCTGGTTTTTCATAGATGGTATCTCGCAGTATTTCATGCACGCTGCGCAATGCAAAGATTTGAATTGCATTAAATGTGAAAATGAATACTGAAATTAACGTGAAACATTCCAAAGAATCCTCATAAAAGCATCAATCAACGACAAGATTTAATCAGATTTTTATTTCTACACTCAAGTGGTGATATGAGCAAAAAGGCAATGTAAGAGGGTGGAGGGGTGGGAGGGAAGGTGAAATGTTGTTTGGTGATTTTGAAGCAGGAAGAGGGAAAATGATCCCCTTCCTAATAAAGAAACGGGGGGGGGGGGAGGGAGGGAAAACCCGCACTATTATGGTACCGTTATATACCGCGTTTAAGCACCTCATAACGTCTGTTGTGAATAACTACACTAACCGAACTCCTCTGCATGTTGGTGCAAACGTTCCTCTTCTTTCAGATTGATGATCGTATTGCAAATTCTGCTCTGCGCCATTACACTCCCCTCTTCGATCGTTCTAAGCACACATTCCGTTCTGTACCTCAACGATTAACTAGAACGAAAACCGTTAAACTTAAATTATGAGCGTTTTTAATCGATTTGGGCTGATTAGGAATCAGAACACATTAAAATATTTGACTTAAAAGTTCTGTTCATAGTGAAAAAAGGAAATTATGTAAATGTGGAAGATTTATTAAAAAGTTCGGAGAGCGAATATCATAAAAAAGAAGAAGGCGCATGACTTCAATTCTAACAAACAGCGCAAAAAAATAATTAGGTCTAAAAAATGCGTCAGAATTAGCTGACTGTAGCTAATGGTACCGGTTAATCGATTAAAACTGATAATCATTTCACTTAATATGCAGTAAGTAAAAAAGTTAAAAAATTTTGGTGCTTTAGTAAGTTTTCATTGTATTCGCTAATTTGGATGAATCGATTACAAGTTTATGTGGGAATTCTTTAAAAGATTTGTTCTTTCTTTGTAATTCATGTAGAATAATTTTTCCGGTTGAATACAGATCACTGGAAAAAGAAGCCCATCACTATTCCATTTTTTTCCAAACAGACTGTTTGGTTACCCTGAAATTTATGGGCGTTTCGGTGTGCGAAATTTGCATATGCATACGCATTTAAAGAGCAAAACTTCCTCTTCAAAATAAGCACCATTCGCTTGGAGCTGCTAATTGCGGACAATCGAATGCCACCGCCAGTGGAAAAGCACTTTTCCTTGTGTGGTGAATTCGGTTTATATCGCTATTTATTGATGAAACAAAGCTAAAATTTTGATATTGTAGCCAATAATTTTTCTATGCAATCCGTAAATCGCCTCGAACGTTTTCCCCACCTTTCGATTATGAACATACGTTTTGTGTGCACCAAATTCATTGTCATTGGTTTTTAGGGAGTTTTTTGTCTTCCCACAGGCAGTGATCTATGCAAATCTAAGCATAAGCCTAAGCGTAGGTGATGTCTTTTCTCGAAGCAAACAGTGATTGGCGTGTTTGCAGCAAAATTACAAGTTTGAAAACGAAGAAATTAGTATCGCATTGTTATTCGTTTTTATATATTAATATTCAATCATCTACTCAATAGGCAACTGCGCTACATGTTTTTACGCGTTGACAAGTTCACTCAAAGCAGTGAGTCGAATTTTTCGATATTCGATAGTGGCAAGCGGTAGTATGCTTGTTTAAATTGTATTTTTTGACATCAGTTAAGATGATCCGATATTCGAGGTGAATTATCGATGATTTATGCTGAGTCGTTGTTGAATTGCAGAACAGAATACTTTTTTCGGCCTTGGAAATTTAAAAATTCGCATATTTTCGAAAAAGGTTGGCTCGATGATGTAGCGTTTTTTCATTATCTGGTTGCAGACAATCCCAAAAATCCGTAAATGTCTTTTTTTTTTTTGAAAAGTGCTAAATCGTTATTCGACGGATTCGATGATTTTTCAACAAAATTATTCATAAATCATTGAGAAAATGCTACGTTATCGCAGTAATGTGAATAATTTCAAATATAACGCTGTATCGGTTAATTAAAAGCGATTCTTGGAAGAGTTTGCACGCTTGCGATCACAATCACAACACGTCATATGCAGAAAACAAGTGCACCAGCTGCATATGACGTCAAACTATAATTAATATTGCATTCAACATGCGTTGATAAAACCTTCTAAAGTGACTCGTCTTTACACGTCGTGCATCATTAGATTGGTGCAACACCGCATCATTAGGTTGGTGTGAACCTTCTAGAAGTATTTATTAAGCGTTCTATTTGCCTAAGAAATGACGATGATTAAAAAATCGCAAAGAAATAAGAGATCTTGCTCCTCGAAATGCTCTACTCATGAGCATAGATTCGATGCAACTACCATATTTTGCACCCCCTTAATAACTTATATCCATAGGTCGATTCATTTTTTAGAACGACAGTGAAAATACAGGGCCGCTATCTGTGGATAAATATTAAAAACGCGCACGCAGAATCGTTAACGTGTTGGGACAAAAAACTGCAAAATTCGAAATTTATGCAAAGCATTCAAATGGTGTAGCATTAGATGACATTCGTGCAACATTCTACATAATGTGCACTTTTTCAGAACTTTGCTGCACTTTTCTACTGTACAGTGTAGCTATCATACAACAAAAAAAAAGAAAATTCAGGGTAAGTTACATCTTTAAAATTTATTCTTAGCTTTGCCAGCAATGAAAACTTGTTCAGTAAATCGTGAAGCATTGCCACATCAGCCCGCTGCTTGATAAGGAAAAACCTCATGTCACTTCTTCATTAAATATGTGTAAGGCCACCGCTTCACATTCTTTAAATCAAATATAAAACCGCAGAAAAATTCCATCGCAAATAAATTAGTTACTTTATTTACATCAGAATAGAAGATTCTTTCTTTGTATTAATGATTAAAAGGCTCCTATAAAAACCACTCCCAAAAATAAGCTTTGGCATCACCATCTAATCCTCTATTTCTTCCTTTGTTTACTGAACCTTACTTTAAATACCTCAATATGCGAAAAAGTACCCATGAAGTATACTGATAAGACCGTTCGTGAAGGTTTTCCTGACCGTTGTAGTCGCTCGTGTAGCCCTTTCAACAATATCATCAGCCAGTTGGTCCAGCTGGTTGTCCATTTCAGGTTCCTGCGATAAGATCTGGTCAAGCAGCTGCGAAAACGAGACAACCATTCTTCTAATGAGGGGAATATAAACTGAGCAATATTTGAACAAATAATACTCCTTCAGAGGAAAAGTAAAATATTTTAATTTACAATCGCAAAATTTACATATTACAATTTATTTATTGCCTAGTCGTTATACGTGTGCATAGATACGATATTACATTGATGAGCTCTGCATATGCAAATCTGCAAAGATGCATAAATATGAGCGGGATTACAAATGCCCTATAATCATTTGAAATGAACATAAGAAAAGCAACGATGAGGTTTCTGATTGAAGAAACGCAACTGTTCGTCTAAAGTGCGGTAAATCTTTTTTGATTGAGTAGAGGCTAAGAGATGTTTGCGATGAGTACACATCATTCGTTAGTAAACTCGAGGTGAGCGGGTGGATGGACCGATCATAAGAAGAATTCTTCTCGGGATCGGCGGCTCAGTGGACCTTAAGGGAAGTCCTCTTCCTCTCTGCTATATTCGATAACACTCCAATACCTCCAATTTACGCTGCAAGGAACATATTAATTATTTTGTTTATAGGAAGGAGATGTTTATATGAGCTGCTTAGAACAAATGTCTCCACTAAAAACGACCAGTGAAATGAAATTTGTGTTACAGGAAATATGACGCTCTCCAAAAAGAGACATCGACGAGCAATGACATACATATATCCAAAATGACACTTTACCGTTTCTTGTCTTATAAAAAAAAAGCTGCAAAAGGAGGGGCAAAACGTCGCATTCACAAAATTTCGAAATTTCGCGTTCAGTATGCGTTTTGCAATTTTCACCCCAACAGTAGTCTCCCAACAAACGTTGCAAGAATTCAACAGCTTGTTGCAGCTTGCACGATGTTCTACTTCATAACTCGCAATTTGCATGAGCTGTGCACCAGCAAGGGGGAATATGCTCGAAGTAGTTGAGAGTATTAATTACACTGAAATAATATGCAATACGCAAAGTTTCTCTCATTAGGTTATCTATGATTTCAAAAAAACGAGTACGATCTGCACGATTAGACAGTGTTTCTAATTTACTATAAGATAAGTGGCACGCTGCTTTGTTATATTGATGGTGTTTTTTTATGAAGTATATATTCCTTGCGCTATGCGATGACAAAGTCTACGATGGTGTTATGTTGGCTGTGATATGACCTCAAGTTTGACTGTGCCAACTGTTTGATGCATATCGAGATTAAAATGGGAATGATAATTGCATAATTTGCATAAACCCATTTACTACAAAATTGCAATTTCCATCAGTATTTTGCAACGCTGACTCCTTAAGTAATCCATTGCTTTGTACTATTAAAAAGTGAGAGAGTTCATTCTGCTTATCACAAATCCAGAAAAGAATTATACACCGAAGTCTCGTGTAATGCAAACTGTCATGATTTAAACAAGTGGAAAAACGTGCCAGCGGCTCTGCCATGATGTGTGCCTTCGTATTTCTTCTAGCCAACCAATCTATAAACAAATAACAAATATGCAAAATAATGCTTTTATGTCTGAATTAACCTAACTACTAGCATAAATATTCTGCGAAAATTTGTCCTTTGCGACTCGACCCTTTCATGCAGTTTTCTTCCAGAGTGAAACGTTGCTCTAGGTTTATAGTAACCAATTCAACCACAGGAAGCAGTACCGAAACGCATCAAGGCATCAGATGAAACCTAGAGAAAAACTTTAACTGAAAAAATATTGAAATTTCTAAAACATATCATATCATTTTCGTTGGCAAATTTAGCACAAAGAAATTCTACACAAAAAATGCCCATTTCCCTTTGCTTTGTTTATTTCCACATGCGACACTGATAGTTGTCATGCCCTAGCTCACCTCCACCTTGTCCTCGAACCTCTTGCAAGATCTCATTATAAGCCGTTGTTTCAATGCATAGCGCATGCATCTGTTTGTGTGTTATTTATTTTAAGATGGACATAGACCCTAGGAACACAATCAAAATCCGAGCAACACATTCAATTTTTCACCTAACAAACAATGAATTTAACACTGATGTTTAAGACTTCCAAATTTTTAGTTCTAAAGACCGATGCGAGGAACTGTTGACATTTAAAGGTTCATAATGGTTAAGAATTTCCCGCACTGTCATTCTTAATACGGCCAAGGTTAGTGCATCGAGTGGTTGACCCAGTCTTGCTGCACTATGCCAGCCCCTCCATTCCCTTCTTCATTCGATTCTGTCGCTCATTCTTATCATATGCACTCCGAATTTTCACATGAGCATATATATGCAGATGTTTGGATAGGCGTGACTCAAGACTGGGAACCCATAGATATACGATGATTGGTGAGATTAGAGGTTATTTAGTGAGGTATGATTGGCGAATGTCGTGAAGTGCTTGAATTAGTCGTTAATGAGTGCTGCACGCACCAGGTTTAATTAGTATGAGGGCATATCGATTTGCTGTTAGAGATGCGATATTGGGTCGAAATGTTCCGCTCTCTCATTCCCTCCCAAAACCTATATTCCACCTCTGCTGCACTACTTTATTAGCGTTTTTCAGGTGCTGTGTTTAGCTTTTGGTATGAATCTGAGAGAAAATTTGAAGGGAACTTCTAACAACAAGCACTCCGAGCACTCCTATGTAAACGGCTAAATTTTAGATAAGACGGTCCCCATCTTTAGGGTTTCCGGAGATGTTTCGTTGTGTTCCCTCTCTCCCACCCTCCTCCTCCCCCTAAGCACCAACTACACCAACCGCCTGAAGCATCTTAAGTACTCTTCTGAAATTTGGTTTAGAATATTCGAAAACCCATAGAATTATCACTGTTTGCGACGGATATTGACGATGAGGACTCTTAGTGGTTTTATAGAATTTTCGCATTAATTTCAACTGTGGTAAGCCATGTAAACAATTATGTTGAAGGAAGAAGCACGAGTAATGGATTTAGAAGTTGGTCGGGAAGCGAGAATCGGAGCACTAAATCGATGGTCACCGATCTCAATATAAATTTGCTCCCGAAACGAATCCTAAAATATCACTCGGATATTCTCTTAATCATAAAAATTTCATTGTGTTGGAGCTAATTAAAGAGGAGTCATTATTTGAAATATTAAAAAACATCGCGATTATAAAAATGCAATTAAAAGGAATAAAATCATCTATTATTTTAAGAAATTAAAAAATAAAATTCAATAAAACAGTTAAAGTTGATTATAAGAGTGATAAAAAATAGAGGAAGAAGAGAGCCCATGCGATCCAAACAATATGCGCTTTTTGTAAGTTGGCCTGATGAACCATTTACCAAAACAATACAAAAACAATGAAACATTAAAGCCTAATATTGCATCTCATATCATTATAATGCGCTTTCCAGGCAGTTACGTAAATCCTTTAGCGCAAATTATCTTCTCTTATGCCTGGTTAGTTGTAAAGGAATGTTTAGTTTAAGTTTTCTATCATATGCAATTTTTCACAATTCATTCAAATCATCATCACTCGAGAAGACTAATTTTGTAAGGCCACATATAGTATTGATTGAACACATTAAATTCATTATCAAATATTTATAGTGAGCAAAAGGAAGATACTGAGAGGTCAGACATTGACATACATACAGACAGATATGATGCTACCATAATGTTTTTTGAATAGAAATTGCAAAAAAACTCATAAAAACGAGGTAACGAGATACAAGAAGACAAAATGCAAAACTATATAATCAAATTATTGCATGATTTTATTAGCAAATCTTTTTCATTTTATTTAATTCCCTAAAGAATTTATATATTTTCCTATGAATTTCCTCTATTCACTTTTGATTTTATCTCATTATTGTTCTCTTAAATTATAGATAATAGTAAATCAGATAATTTCAAGCAATAAAGGAGAAATAAGCGCATCACAATATAAAGTTTAAAGTTTAAAGTTTGCGCTCAATTAACAATGAGATTTGTGCCGGAAACATTCACAACGGAAACAGTTGGTCTATTAGCTGAACATAAATGGCACAAGCGAAATGTTTTAAAAGAGTATTTAATGTAGAGAATGTACGACTGAAGAAATATGTCGAAATCATGTCGGCAATTTGCTTGAATGTTGGATAGAAGGATCCGTAGTCGTGCTGCTCGAACAATCCTCTAAATGACGTCACTTCTCTATTAGTTTTGACATTACTGCGTTTGTTGAGTCACCTTTTTTGAGAGAACGATGTGTCACTACACTAGGATAGGATACCGAAGTCTGATGTCACCACCACACCGAGAAGTTCTACAGCTGGTATGTAGAGAATGCCAGGTGATCAGCATACCTGTCCCCTTGTTAAGGCATCGAAACCGCTATAGCGCTATGTTTGACGATATGGGTAACATCTAGCCGTGAAGTGATACTTCCTTCAGAGAGATATGAAAAACCTTGCAGGAAGTACTTTTCAGAAATGCTTACCCGGTTATTAAAGACGTCGGAAAGGAATTAATTGGTTGTGTGAACTGCTATTCATTATCTTAATATATAAGTGGAAAAATTGAAGTGCAACACATTATTGGAGATTTGAAGATTTTTGTGGACAAACTCATCAGTAATGATCGAGGAGAATGTGAGTGTTTCTCGTGTTTCTTTAAAGAAGACTTCTTTATAAAGGATGACGGATTTGCTTGAACATTTTCACTTAGTACGTTTAAATTCTGCTTCCTGGACAAAATGACAAAATTTTCGCATTTTTCAATAGGCATTTTCATCGCAGTATGGCCAATTCTACGGACAGCGAATAAAACGCTGCAATATTTCGGCCATTTTACTCAGAATGCCAAAATCGAAGTTAGAGAGCGAACAGTAAAGTGTTATTTAGGATTGGTCGCTCATGAAATAGCGATCGTAAGGTTGCTCATTCTGCAATAGCAGTAATAAAAATTGGATGAAGCGATGACCATAATACTGAGCTATAAAATGGCGAGTACTTCAAGCTTTTTCTTATAATTTATTAACGGTACAGTATCAGCTGTATTGTTGACCACTGCTGGCAGGCGGAGGGGGTGGGGGTTGTCTATCACTTGTCACGGAGAAAAGCGAGTGTTCTGCTGTTGGACAAAGCTAAAACGTTCTGTAAAACAACCCTCTTTTCACTTCGATATAATGCAGCCCATTCTTTTAGCCGAGTAACTAACTTTCTTTACAGTTCCATTACGAAGTGTCAACGAATGAACACTGTACGTATTCAAAAAGGCAAAGCTCACTTTTTTATTTTCAAATATATAGATAAGTATATATGAGAAGCATAGAGTTTTATATGGCTTCATCATTTCTATATGTTTTTTTGTAGATTTTCTACAAAAACATTTCATGACCGTAGTGGTGTTCTATTTATGTCTACATATATGTGCTATATTTGTGGGACGTAATATGCATGTGTGCGTTTGTGCCCGACAGTGTCAATCATGAGACATGTAGATGTGCATATTATATGCCGCATTATGAAAACCGTGGCGATGAAATTTCTTGGAGGGTTTCTTAAGTCAATTTTGTTCGGTTGGTCACCTTCTATATGACTTATGGACCGTTAAAGGCACTATCAAATCTGCAATTCCAATTTTCTTCTATAATCACTCAAAAAGAGGTAAAGGGAGCTGAGGTAAAAGAACTTTTTTACTTGAACAGATTCGTCGTGTAGAAGAACGCAATATAAAACTGCAATCGCAGAGTTATATTTTCTAGACGTCAAAAAGACGATAGAGTTCATACTTTCGCAAATGTTGCTCACTAGTTCGATCCCACATGGTTCGACTTTGTTTCCCTTTGCAATGATATTATTGAAAGTACAACCACAAGGATATTATTCTGTTCTATTATCTTTATTCTTTCTATTATTTTCAATTATTCAAGCCGAGTTGGTCAATAAATTGCCTCTTCTGCAGTTGTTGATAACGATGCTATCTGATTCCTCAGTTAATCAGAATCTCCGTCTTTCGGATTCTAAACGGTTATCGAGCACTTCAGTATGAAGAGACCGAAATGTAATCCCCATCTGCACTCTCCCTTCTCACTCTATCACATCACTCTCCTACCAGTGGAGAACACCTGTTTCAACATCCCTAGCGGGAATCTCTCATGAGGGAAGGGAACAGCTTTGTCGAATGGTTATACTTTGGCAATGATTGACAATGATCACACAATTGACAATGATCACATATTTTGAACGTCGCAAAGTTTTTATTTATGTAAACTTTTCAGAATGGTTGCAGTTTTAACGAAGCTGTGTGGGAGACACGTTACACAAGAACCGCCCACTCCTCTATTACGGCCCAAAATGTTCGAACCTATGAAGTTAGGGTACACCTCACTACCCTTCTCTCACCTCCCTTCTCTGTACCCTCCTCTTATCTACCTGCCGTTTGATAGTTAACGTGAACAAAAAAGCGCTGTTAATGTAGATGATGTCACTTTACGATTGCGACACTAACTACCGTAGTCACGTTTCAAGTTATAGTGTTCACGTTTGGATGAACATTCATGGAATGATCCTCCTTGGCAAACGTACCATATTTTTACGAGTGAATTAAACAAGAAGCAGTTATTGATTACCTAGTTTGTTTTATGAATGTAAAAAGTCGATGAGAGGTGAGGAAGCTAAACAAAGGTATGCGAAAAGTGGGGCACTTTCAGGGGTTGCTTAAAGCGACTTCTTTTATGAGACATCATTTTGAGCACATTTTCAAACAATTGCAAATGTTTTCCATCAAGTTCTAACCTTCGGAAAGAAGAGGAATGAAAAGATATAAAACAGTATGGGGATGTTTTTTAACATATACAGGCATTACCGTGCCATTCGTCAATAATAACCCTATTACTATTATTGATACTGTGAATTTCGGCCACCTGGGTAGTAGAAAGTGTTCATTGTGTAGTGATGTTTCATTGGTACTTTATAAATAAAGGTGTATAGGTTATTATGGAAGTGCAAGTAATTTGAATTAATATGTAGTAAATGCATTATGAACATCGAATCGACCGTTGAAAATCGATTCTCTTAAATGAGTTTCATCTTAACTTTAGAAAATGACAGCTATTCGTTGACAACGCAATTCTTTACTTTCATTTTCGTTCATCTTTATAAGTCACAATGAAAGTATATGCATTCGTCCACTTTTAATATTTTAGTGGATTTTTTATTTCTATATAATGTCAAAATTATTGAGAATATCAAAGTGATTCTACCATCACAATTCGTTTAGTCTTCGAAAAGAAAAAGTGCATTTTTGTGATTCGGCGCTTTTGTCGATGTTTAGTGCTTTTATTAGTTGGCACTTCCCATTAATCATTTCTATTAAAGTTCATAAATATTTTCTCAATAGATCTCCTGAAAACATCGATACATTTTAAAATACAATTTTTATGTTTTAGTAATTTAATAGAATTGTTTCGAATTTCCACTTATACAACAATTATGAAGTCATAAGAATGAAAATAAAATTATCAGTAAGATGAAATTGTTCAATTTATTCTGTGAACGAATGCATCGATGCTATTGAATGGTGAAGAATTGCGTTGGATGCTGAGATATTTTGTGTTATTCAATTCTGAGCTCGATTCATCGCTTTAATATTGAAATGTGGTTGCTGCGAACTGCTAGAGAGGTTAATATTGGCCGCAACCCTCTCCCCCTTCCCCCCAGAAGTCCCACCCCATATCCCCTTCTTCCCTCCACACTTCGGCCTTTTATTCCGCCCCGACCCTTAGCTTTCACCACTTATGTTCCTTTCTGCTCTCTCCCTTCATGTCCTAGGTTAAATAGGGTCGTGATCATGAAAGAAACCGGAAGCGAACAGATTTAACCGGTGACTGTATGTGGATGCGTTAAGCCCCTTCTCATTTGCACCAAAATATGCCGTCCAACTGCAGGTAGGTTAAACCCTATAAAATATGGTCATGATATGGGCACATTTCCGGTCGTATTCGGAGTGTGGTTAAATCTAGGCTCATCCCTCTCCACTCACCTATTGATATCCACCCTACTTTTAAAAGTTGTTTTGTGTCAATGGAGCTTACTTTTTCAGTAGTTTAAATCTTATCCGGTTGTTGTTGTTAAATTCAGACAGCAGTAGAATAACAAGTCGTCGTGAAGTTAGTGTTTTTTAATGTTAAAAATTACTGAGATATTGCATTATAGCAACGAAATCTTCCACTCCCTCGAATCAGCTGAACCTAAATATATCTCGTTTTTAAATTATTAGCTGGAATAGCACCTGGTAAAATGATTATGTAGAGAAGGATTCGAGCAAATCCAGGGCTTATTCGCGTGAATAAGTTGTAGGTGCGAAAAGTGTGAATAGAAAACCTTAATAAAAGTGGCAGTAAATTGTAAAAGTAAGGGGTTGCTGCGATATGATTTAAAAAGTTGATCGCTGCTATGCACCAGTTTTTAACCGATTACATGAGCAGTGTGCTTTTATATGCTGATCTTTCTTGATTAGACTGATAGTGCCACTGTGACGATTCTCGCTGATGTTGGCAGTACAACGCTAGCATTTTTTGTTGAAGGTATTGGAAGAGTACAGTAATAAATTTACCTGATGAGTGCGAGGGATGTTGGAAAGTGAGAATGCAATAAAGCACAACGAGAATGAGGTGATCCAAGCTGTCATTGCCGCGCCATCTTCAACTGTGCGCCAACTAAACCGTTACCGATTTTTTCATAGAGTGCTGCTTATCCTTTTTGAGCAGTTTTGTGAGAGTGCATCAGGTCTGCTCCAACTTTGTGTTTCTCCATTCGCGTGATAGTTTATACTCAGGAATACTTGCAGCCGAAGTAATGTAATGTATCTAATCCACTTCACAGAATGACCTTCCCTACGAAGCTTCTCAAGTTGGTTATTCAATTTCAAAAGAATTTACAGGCAGCTGGAGGCATATAGGCAATCGTTCCCCTATTTCACACTCATCCAGATATGTGTTAATTTTTCGTCGATTATTAATGTCGTTAATTTAATTTATGCGAAATGTTTTTCATTCAGATTACCGAAGACATAAATTTGAAGCGATCGGCACATAGTGCTAAAGACTGTTAATCGGTGCAAGAAGCAATGCAAGCCGATTTGATCGCCTATCGGAAGCGCAAACGCTGATACGCTCGATGGGTGATCAGATGATCACCGACCCGCTCAGCCAACCGAACCGCTTTTCCAATTCGTTTTCTGTTCCGTCGTCGTCGAGTGGTTCCGATCAAGATAGAGGTAGCATTTCGTTAATACCACAAAGAATGAAAATATAAAGGTGGAAGAGGTAGATAGGGGATAAGAAAGGGAACAACGTAGTGTTTGGCCAAAAAGTGAGGAACGTTAGTTCGAAGTTTAAGGAATACGATGGATTTCGTATGTTAAGTAGGGACTGTAATAATGTTACGCCAAACAAAATGCGAACGATAAATTATACAAAAAGTAAACTGCGAGGCGATTTACTATTGTGATTCAAAGAAGTTTGGCACAGCTGCACAACACCAATGATAACAGTGTTACGCAATGCTATTTTGGCGTACTTCAAGTCGGTTCCATAGAATATGTGTACCAACTTTTCGAGAGACCTACAGCTGCTTCCAGTAAATGAAATTCGACTAAGCAGACATCTTTCAGAATCTCGCAAACGAAAATGTGCTCAAAAATATGAAGCTTTGCGCTTAAAGATCCTTTTTTTTTCAATATTTTAGCGCCAAAATTAGTGCATTTCCTTCTCGGAAGGTTGCATAGTCCTTTCTTTCCATATCTCCTCCCCTTGAGTACTTGCTCCTAGGAGGCGGGGGGGGGGGGGAGTTTTCCTCGCGCAAACACTTTCTGCACATTGCAGCAAAGATTGCGTTGAGGTCTAGTCCGTTACTTTTACATTTCACTTCCTTTGGCAAACTGTTCCCCTGTAATCCTTGTGGAGTGGCAGGTGAATCATCTCTACATCGGATGCTGTCAGAAGATTAATTGGGCGGTGAAGAGTAAAAGGTTGATGATTTCTTAACGTACTCATTGAGGAGTATTTAAAGAATAGAATATATTGAAGTGGCTCTTGTTTAAGGGGTGTCTCACTAACAAGGAGCCAACGTTATTTTGATAATGTTAGCAAAGACATTAAAAATGACTTCTATTGCCTCGAATCACGTGCCAAAAAATATGCGTCAGATGATTACGTGTGATCGAAGCACGTTTTGTGGCTATTTTTGAATTTCCCGCTTTCATTTGCAGCATTAGAAAAAGAAATGTAATTTATTTTCTTGTCCTTAACATCACGTGCATCTATAGTGTGCCAAATACAGCTTTATTGACATATTGCAACATTTCCTTATTTAGCTTGGCTATGATGCTGTTTCAATATTTGCAGTATTGTATCTTTATGCAACAAGGTTTTGGTACAGATATTAGAATTTTAGAGTGATCACCTATATTATATTACTGCGAATTTGATCCGGTAAGCGCTTATAACGTGGATATCTCCCCCTCCCCATCCCCTACTCTCTTCCCTCTTCCCTTCCTGTGTGTGCAAAGAGATTTCCGCCGTGATCAGGATGTTTCACTCGCCCACTTTTGTATGGACTTTCCATTGGTAGAGAAGCATTATATAAGCAACTTATTAAAGCAGTATGGCATTGATTGCTACAATTCCATCGCTCTGCTACTCTTTATTTTCTCTGATTTTCCTCATTCTGTGCGATTTTTCGAGTTTGCACTTGCCGGGCACGCTATGATGACGTCATGTTTGTGTGTATCTCAGCGACAGTTTCGTCTTGGGGATCATCTCAACTAGAGTACAAAATTTGATGGCTAAAGATCGACTCCTATAGCAACTCGCAAGTTGATCACTCAGCTTTGAATAAGTTTGTGGGCTATCAATTTATGTGCCTAGGAATGCGTGTACATTTTGCTCTGCTCTAGTGCTGATTTTGTAATCGGTTTAACTGACGGGAAATGGAGAAACGTGACGGTGGAATTTGTAAGTCGTTTTTTTCATAATCCACTCGCCGAATTGGCCAACTGCATAAATTGTTGACAAGTAATAAAAGTTGCACTGATCCGACCGCTTGCATAAACCATCTACAAGAGGTTCAATTTCCTTTAACCTGTTCGATGGCAGCTGAAAATGTGATCAGTACAAATTGGGTATGGCCTCTTACGATTTTGATGGATCACGGTGAAAAATGAGGTGGCCAGCTTATGTTGCATATTATTTCTCTGACCACAATGGTTCCTCTGTTGAAACTCACTAGCAGATAGATAGACATGTGCATACGTACATCTTTTGTACAAGATCGCTTGGAAGTAGAATACAATACTGTGCGCATGTTTTATCGGTTGTTGACAGATTATAATGATGGTTAATGAGACAACTCCTCGTCGAGCGCATCCTTGTGATGGTATTGCAACTAATTGCCGAAGTCACCCAAATTTCTTGCTAATAGTAAGCAATTTTGTTTGGGAAATCCTTTGATTTGTTTTATTGTTTATGTTTAACTTTGGGTTAAATTGCTTATGGTATTAGCGCCTTTAAAATGTCGCATATGATTGGTAATGTGCACCGTGACGTCATAGAACGACAGCGTGAGTCATGCTAAGAGATGCCCTAGAATAAAATGACATTAAATGCGCGCATGAGGGTGCTTCTAATAGCTGAAATTGAAGTGTTGCATATTACTAGATTGAAATATTCGGGAGAAGGGCACTCTCGCACTTCTTTTGTTTTTCTCTTATAGTTGGCATCAGATTTGTCCATTGTTGACCATTTATTGAATTACTAATATTTTTTTATTGGCCAAAAGTGCTGATCCTCCCTTCCCTCCTCTCTCCGTCCTCAACCCCTCTTTCCCAATTCTCCTGTGAAACGAATTCTCAAAATTGCTCCAATTTGGCAATTAATGCGTATCAGCAAGCTGCAATCTGCTGTATTCATGTCAATTCCTGGCAGTCGATAATAATTATTGATGATGCATTCATGAAATACCCTGCATAAAGTGGTAACGGAAGTTGTTGGTGGGGAGATTATAAATTTACTAGGAGTACTCGATATAAAATATTACTTTAATACCGGTTAATAAAGTTTCATGTGCGTTTGCAAAATGCGCTGTGGGGACGTCATATATATATGTATATATGTATATATATATATATGTATATATATATATATATATATATATATATATATATATATATGTATGTATATCTCCCGGATCAACTTGTAGTTCCAATTTTAAAATTCCCGAGATTGTGGTCGCGACTGAACTCCATGCCAGCATTTATGCTGATCGATTAATTTATAGACAAAACACGCCCGCAGTTTTTCATATGAAGGGAATATTTTGCGAGCAATGAGAGATTGGAAAAAGAATTTTCACTTAGAATTTTTTAAATGAGACTTGGTTACATAATTAAATGAAGATGCTGTCATGTCTGGTTACTTTTTGGCAGTCAGAACACATTGATTGTTCTGGTTAGCTATAAAGCAGATTTCATATCATTTCCCCCTTTAACCATCCTTTAAGTTTTTGCTCAGAAAGAACAGTTTTGTGTAATAAAATATCGAGTTCAAGAGTATTAATATGGATACACTGGGGTATTAATTGGTTGCAATCGTATTCCATTCAGAACGATCGTTATCACTGCTGTTTGCTTCATTGTTGAGGCGCAGCTTGTGGCCACAATGGTGATTAGATGTTTGACATAAAACGGTGCTTCTTGGTTTCATTTTGCCTGATATGACCAATCTGGCCACGAAATCAATCACCCACTCTCTTGA
Source organism: Baylisascaris procyonis (assembly GCA_037389465.1). Classification (NCBI taxonomy): domain Eukaryota; kingdom Metazoa; phylum Nematoda; class Chromadorea; order Rhabditida; family Ascarididae; genus Baylisascaris; species Baylisascaris procyonis. Next base: position 1,709,049 of record JAZARR010000221.1, read on the forward strand.
GTGGCATAAGTGAATAGAAAAAGAAAGCGTGGTATAGAACTTTTGTCATGTTACTAGGCTATCGTCTCATCGTTGAAATATGTTAAGCTATTGTAGGGTACACGATAGTGGTGCCAGCGAACGTGTGCTTTGGGGGTGTGAGTATGCAACTGGATCTGAAGATAGATCAGAAAACGTTGGCTGCGGCATCGGATATCTCAAAGGCGGTCGAAGAAGCCGTCTCCACACATTTCTCGTCCGCCAGCGGTACGACGACGGTGTGTACGCCGAGTGGAGGTGGCGGTAGTGCGGCGACAACGCGACGTGTCGTACGAGTGCCTTCATCGCAATCGCAATTCAGCTTTTCAATTTCCGAACCGACAACCATCAACGGTACACGAATGGATTGTGACTGCAGCAACTCGAGCTCTCAAATTATGGTTCGTTTCACTGTTTTTCCTTTAATTATTGGTTTTGTTGAAGCATCCGCTTGGCGTTTAAACATTCTAGAAGCGCAGTATTTCCTTGTCAAATTAAAAAAAAACGTTTACCTTTCGGCTCCGGAATAGGAGAGGGCAAAACGATCCTTTCACTGGCATAAAGTAAAAGGGGATGGGGGGAGGGGGGAGAGGATGGAGCTGTTGGTGACTTCGTGGTCAGTAATGCGGAGACGACAGATGTTGTAAATATTGGGCTTTTTCCTATATTTCACGGTGCCACCCTATGCATGTACGTCTTTGAACGCTGTCATAAATGATATGGTATCTCACTTGGGGCAGTTCCGAACCATAGAACAATGATGTCATCTTTAACGCAGTTCGTGATCCTCTAAAGGATTCATTATTCACGAACTCCATGATCAACATGAGGTGTTTGACTAGTAATCCTTGATCGGTGGCCCATACATGATAATGTCAGAGAGTGTAGGCAAGTGATTGGGGATCCGAGCATTCTACATACCATAGTGGGAAATTCTTCTGTGGTAGTAACTGTTAAGGGGATGTGAGGGTGATGATAAGGTGATGATTGATAATAAAACAGACAGATGAAAGTGGGAAACATATGAGAGAATATTATATAAATGGATTTCCTCGATTGCTGCCAATCAAATCATCCAATGCTCTAAAGATGTGATGATCAAAGTTCACCACGGTTGATTGGCTATACAGCCTAAAATTTGCCCTTGTTGCCTTCGCTTAAAAAATTATTTGTTAGGTAGCTGACAAGGTATATGCAAATTTCGTTCGTTTTGAAGTGCCACCGATCTTCCAGCCTTTCATCAATTCACATCATCTTGGTTTAGGAGCGAATATATGCTATCATACCATCACGTTAATTTCATCTCCACAACGGCTTATTTGTGAATTAAACCGCTAACACATATCATACACACCCAGACATGGTGGTCGGATTTACTTTTGCAACAGATTACAGAAGGCTTGCAAGAAGTAAGTAGGAAATCACGCCAGCTAGGCTAGCGCGTATGTGCTTTTGCAATTTAGCGAACACCTAACACCAATCTTCATCAAGGAACCGTCGAAGTCGCTAACTAAAGCGTTTTGCTGAGGAACCGATTGGCTGTGCAACTGCAGAGCCGAAAGTCCCCCTGCATGACCGTTTGTGCCACTAAACTTTGCCTACTTCCATTGTTAGTGAGGTTGGCACAAAATGTGTTTTTGCATTTGTATCAGCCAGTTAGCGGATTGAGGAAACAACATTGGCAGAATATGTTAGTACCTCTTTGAAATATATTTCATATTTTATAATAAAAGTGGCTGAGAAATTTGTTTAGTTTCTCATTCACTTCTTAACCGAGCAAATCCCTCTGAAACTTAATGTCTATAAGTGTTGGTTAGTGTAGAATACGATGACATATCGAGACGAAATTGGGGTGGAGAGTTAATATATTTCTGTGCAAAAGTCTCTAATTCAAACTGTGCCTATCAAATTTCATTGCTCTAGGTTTTGTGTTTCGCGAATTGGGAAAAGCTACTTAAAAAGGCACAATTCGATACACAGGCTGAGGTATAACATTGCTGTAATGCGTATTTTCAATCAAGATTGAAGAAAAGCTGTTTCATTTTATGTTCTCTTATCGATTCTCGATTGTCTTGGCACATAAAGTAATAGGGGAGAATTAAGGAGAATTGGGTTGCGGGCAGCATTACAAGAGGTATCTATGAAATAATTCTGCTAGCTATTTGAGAAGTATAGTTGGATGTGTTCTACGCCTAGCATATATATCGGGAAATTTACTCTTGATCCAATTTTTGGCTCTAGAGTTCTAACCGTTCGGGAGATTCATTGAGACCTTTTCGTAACCGCCTCATTCCCCTGTAACCCCTCTTTCTTATCGGGTGAGATGTGTACCATGCTCATGAGCTCAACTTGGAGGTGTGTTTAGATTCTAAGCAGTAAAAAACAGTTTATTGTTGTTCCCATGGAGAACTCGTGCTGGATCATTTTACAAATTGCTGAAAGCAGTCATCGAATTTTAGGTTTTTTTAGGAAAGTTATGCAAAAGAAAATATAAAGTGATATGTGAATAGAGCACTTATTGAATTTGTTCTTGAAGGAGAAAAGCTTTCGCTTCATAGCAGTAAAATACTTTGGGTCGAATCATTGCCAGAGAAAGTTATTATATAAAATCTGAAATATGCACAATTCCTCGTGCTACAGATGCCCTCGTCATAGCGGATTATTGGCTACAAGACTCTCACCTTCCCCTTCACCCCCTTACTTCTTCCCTTCACACGTTTTCCCCTTCATGCTGCTTTCGCCCCAACCTTCACCCAACCGCTTAAATTGTCTCATCGCACTTGAGAGGTCCGTAAACTTGAGATTTCCAATTCACATTCACAGCACTTTGCAATATAATGTTTCCTTTATGCAAGCGATTCCTCTATTAAAGCTGCAGAATGAGCAATAAGCTGTCATTAGTTTTGTTGACGATGTTGTTTGATCAGATCTCTTCATTGCTATGAATATAGAGCTGCAACAATTATTTTGCCTACATCTCAAGTCGAATCACAACAAATTTTGGAACGAACCAATTTTCGAATCGAGTAAAAATGTTTCCTATTGAAAATGCGCATTTGGCGAGAGACGGCTAAGTACCAGTGAATTATCGATTTTTTGCTGACAGAGAATGTAGTGAATGAGTGAAGGGAAAGTGTGAACGCGCTTGAGGATCACGTGATTGACAACAAGATGGAGTTGTTTCGGCGGAAATGTTCTGATACACTCTTGAAATGCGAAAAATAGATTCATTGCTCTATTTCCTGTTTTTCCTTCATCGTTCCATCTTTTCCGTCTCAATTCTTCATATTTTTATCCCTCTATAAACACTTCGACGATATTTATCTCTTCTGAAAGAGTTTAGATGAATGTGAAGTGTATCAATATTTCCCGCATCCGTTTATGATTTTAGAAAAATGTGGCCTTCGATTAGGAAGTGTCGCACTTTTCTATCGAAGCAAAAATTGAAGCTATAGGCGGGATGGGATTTGCCTAGTGGGAAGTGAGAGAGCGGCCCAACGGAATGTCTTTTGTTGATTTTGGTCATCGTGCCTCCGCTTCCCCATCCCACATCCTTCTCCCCTCCCACCCTTCACTTCAACTCCCTCCTGCTCCCTTTCTGATACCTCAATCACTTATATCATGTTTTCGAACAGCAAGACATCCGTGTTTTCAGCAACGACTGCAAAGATTTCGTTGCATTTGTTCTGCACTCTATTTCTTTGAAAGAAATTGGTGCACAAATTGCATGACACTCTTCGTTGCTAATATCCTATTATATAAGAAACAAAGTTAAGCAACAGCAGATCAGCGGTATAAATCTCACTCATTAAATTACTATTTGTGATTTCGCGAGTTGAAACTAAATGGCGCTTGAAAGATATATAGATATGCACAAGTAGAGCAATCTGTTTTAATTAAAATCTTCGTGAAGCATTGAGAGGCTTACTGTCGCACACTCCATCAGATCATTAACAACCGAATAAGGAGAAGTACAATAGGGGAAGGGGGGGGGGGGGAGGGAGACAGAATGGTATTTCATTTTTCTCGACAGGTTTCTCAAGAAAGATTTTTGTGGCGTTAAAAGTATATGTTGCAGTTTTTGTTTTATTTGACATTGACCAGTTTCATTATCGACACAAACAGATTCGAATGTTTTTAAGCGTTCTTGATTGGTTTATGGGATGAAGCTTAATTCGCTTATGCCTGCTGCCAGTGATGGGAGATGGTATGGAAAGGGGAGGTAAAAGAGGAAAATTTTAATAGCTGATTGTAAAAGAGTTATCTTGTACGACTTACTGCTTACGCGGTAGCTTATACCTGTCTTCTTGGCTATTATTCTTTCCGTCAGTTCCCTTCCCGGTTTCTTTGCATCGGGTTTATAGTAATCACAGCTGCTCATAGAAATACTGGATCTTTTTTCGTAATTGTCTAAACAGTACTGAGATGAGTTTAGGCGGCGGGTGAAAGCCGGGAACAAGTGAATGAAGTATGCAGTTCAACGGTCGATTCGAGCCCTCTTTGCGATACGGCATCGTCGCCGATACAGATAGATGCTCCTTCTACGAGTGCCTCGCAGTCAGTCTCACAGACCGATTTCCCTCATGATGACCAACGACCTTCGTCTTCTGCTGGTATACAATTTATATATTCATTTGTCAATGAACGCAGGTACCAATTGAACAGAATGAAACGAAGAGAGAAATACAAAGTTTTGAGAGAAATTATGAAGTAAGAGGTGTTCGAAGATGCTTTTTTCATGTGATAGCAGGTCATCCTTCTTCGCATCGAATGGAATGAAATAATTCTTGACATAGGGTCAGCTAGAGCGGTGCTGAACACTATAATTTACTAAAAAAAGATGCTGTATCGACACCTTGCATGAAATTCATGGATAAACGTAGTGGGAAACACGGGCGCTTGCTCATGAATTTTGAGATTTTTAATTAAAACAGATTGCTTAGATATATGAGCGAGTGAGAAAATATAAAATGTTCACTGCAATAAAGAAACATTTCTTTCCCCTTTTATGTGCAAAAAGTTATAGATCAAGAATTACACGTTTTAAGTTACACAGCATCGGCTTTCATATACTTGGGTATGTTGCAATCAAAAAGGTAATGCATGCTACTTATTTATTGAGGGGAGGCACTAAGTATTTTGGGAGTTTGATGGGACGTTGTGAACGTCAGGAGCAAATGCAAGGGAATTACAGCAAAAAGCAGTTGGAGTGAGGATTGAGAGAGATGACTAGCTGAGCAATTAACTAACTGGAAGTGAGCGATAATTTCAAATATTTGTGAAACATATGGAGGCGGAAGATTATTTAAGAATCAGTTTGGGACCAAGGCAGAAGTTGGTCGCTGACTGGTCATTTTTGGATTTAAGCTTACTCAGTCTTCAAGATGGAAAGGGGAGAGTGGAGTGAAGTGATGAGCGCAAACCTTTCAAGCCGGTAATGAGGCCCATTCACTTTTTTCCGTCCATTTTATGGATGGATGGTATAACCGGCATTGAAATTTGTCAAACTTTCGATCTTTAGGCAAAAGCAGCTCCATCTACCACTGTGCCTTGTATCATAGTGTGTAGTTGATCTCATGCTGCGGAATGAGAGTTTAATTCTACTACAGTATGTGACAATGAGGTGCACTCGTCGGTGGAAGATTGTGGTGAGCCGAGTGCATCGACAAGTAATTTTACTGGTGGTGGCACAGTGCAGTCGCAATCGCCGACGACTTCGTCGATGGACGGTGCGTCTCCATCACCGCAGACTACTGCTGTACCGCTGAAGCGACGCAGGGATAAGTCGACTCCTCCGTCACACTTCTGCGAGCAGAACGACCCTGGTGGTAAAGGCCAGGTTCGTTACAGCATTTTATTAGCTACTGTCATTTTCGCTGAATCAGGGTTAGACCCGTTTTGAAGTCATTAAAAGGTACGATGCTTCTTTGGTTTCTTCGCGTCAGAGTCCCTGTCAGACTTAGTTCATTCTAAGCCGCATCGCCACAAAGAGTATGCTTGCATCGGGCAAGTTGGACTAAGGTTAAAAGCACCGGTATAAAATACAGTCTCGTGCAAATTAATGCACATAATGCTCAGGGGAGGTTTCAGGCAATTTTGTGCTTACGGTTTACTATCATTGGATAGGTATGGTGGACTTTCTTTATTCTTTACAACATATTAAGCACACAACAACTTTTCAAAATCTAACTGCAGAAAGAGCACCGATTAATATTGCAGCAATGTTGTTGAATTTTGCAGTTGCGGCAGTTGTCTTTTTTAAAAAATTTTTAGGACCCTCAAACTTTTGCGGTGGATACTCGCAGATAATAAAATGGTTATATAGGGAAATTAGTTGTTTAGAAAACGATAAAGTTGGTATATTTCATTTGAAAGTTAGCATTGGCATTTGAATGAATACAATATGACAAAAGAAATTCGACAGGGATTCACGTTTATTTTTCATCTTCAGCGCACAATTTGATTTTGTTACCCCAAAACAACTGAGTGGTCTCTTCTTCATCGAAATAAAAGTGTGAATTTATTTACTCTTTTTTTGATATTCTCGGGCTCGTTGACTGTTCAGTTTTAAACGTTTTTCTAATATTTAAAGTGCAATATTTAGGCATAGAGTATATTACTGCCTTTTATTTAAGCACACAACCGTTGGTATAAGTAGTTACATCTTTATATATAACCTGTACAGCTTAGTAGCGCTGATCAAATGCGCTATACGATTGGCTTAAATCCCTGATACATTTTTTCATACTTAGATCCATTAAATACATCAATAGTTCGTTTATTTTGGACCAGTTGAGATACGTTAAATATGCACTGAAATAATATTAAGATAGTGCAGTTTAGGAGAAATTTTATTTAATTGTCTAGAATTGGATTCAGCGATAGCAATTGCAGCTGAAATAACGATTGCGCAAATTGTTTTCAAAAAGACATTTTGTTGACGGCATTTGCTTTTGCTGATTATGAACATCGTGAACGTTTTTCTTGCATTTTCATGTTGAAATCGATGTTCTATTATCGTCTTTCGAGGCACACCAATTTCCCTGATAGTTTGTCTTGATGCAATGACTTACTTTTTATTGTTACTTCGTTGATTTGATTCTTTAAAAAATGATTTTCAAGGTTTTCACTTTAATTTATGATGACGCAGCTAATGTTTTGAAGTGTGGAAGTTAAAAAGGTCTTCAACAAGTTTTTTAAAGGAACATTGAAGTGAAATTTTATAAGTAGTGCGCATCTTTATTTCCCTCTATTAATATTCATTGATACACGAATGGCGATACGTTTTTAAGTGTTCTAATGTTTACGCGAAAGATTTATGTGAGTGCATATTGATGGCATTGCGGTGCTACGTGACATCTCGTCATTTCACTTGAATAGTGTCTATTGCAGCAATAAAAGCAAAGAAATGAACTATTTATCTTATTGTACACTATTTATGAGTCTTTTTTTGCGGAAAAATTTGAGCAATGAAAAGTTATTGATAACATTCTTAAAAAGAAAAAAGGAGCATTTAAAATTCGGTAGTTTTTTTAAAGATTTTGTTTGCTCTGTGCCATAATTGTTTAAGCATCAGTTTGTGTTCTCTGCTGGAGAATTTTATCTGTTGACGTAAGATGGAAAAAATACTTTTTTACTGTTTTAAAATTTATAGGCTTAGGCTTCTTAAGGTTCCTCACTCTCCCTCTTTTCCACCCCTTCCCTCCCTTGCCCCTCCATCGCATTCCCCCCCCCCCACCGCCACCAAATCTTCAATATCTAACGGTTTTTCCTTGTGGATGTTTGTGTGGAAATGTTCACTTTACTCTACTCTATGCGGTGGCATTTCGTATTTAATAATGCGCATTTAAGAATGCGTATCTGATCGCACACAATAGATTGTCTTTTAATTTTTTCGACGGGCTCTTTTTATTGAATGCGAGTTAATGATGAGAGATAAAGTAGCGCTGAAACGTACATAGTTGGATGGCGGTATTGGAATAATCAGTGTGCTGAATGCAGAGAATGTTTTTGCTCATGAAGAAAAGCTTTCCGGAAGGTTGACGGGGCCGGTATGCGTGGAGAGGGATCATATATGATGGGAACAAGGATGCCCACCATACGTCTGATGATCGGATGAGGGAAAGATTTAAGAATCCCAGTTCGTTAATCAAATGTTTTCGTTCCTTGATTTATATTTTTATTATAACATCGCTTTATTTCCCATAATTTATTGTTCAATGTGAAAATATTTTGAGATGCAAACGATAGTAATTTCATTAATCAGCATGACAAAAATGTTAGGTTTGATACCATTTTGAAGAGCAGAAGAATAATTGAAGGCTCCATGCTGCATAAAAGTCCGGAGGTTGGTGTGTTATAACTAGAAAGTGAAAGAATAATGGGCGTTTCAGTGATATTCCATATCCGACAGTCGCGTTGCTTATCAGTAGAATCAGATAATTTTTTAATGACTTATTGAACCCTTGCCAAAAGAGGTGAAAGTTTTTTGTCACTGCTGGGATCATCTAATGGTTTTTTTAATGTTTTTTTTTTTTTTTTTGAAACAAAAAACATTCTGGTCTGTGGGAATAAAATAAATTGATATAGGGAGGTTTACTTGGAAATGTGTTACGAAAAGTCTGAGTGACACTTCCTTTTGCCAAAAGCAAAAAAAAAAAATAGCATTAAGAGTGTCGTTAAATATGCTCGATAGAAAAGGCGGGCGAAACGTTTTTGTTTAACGAAAAAGGAAGAGAGATGTGAAATAACATTTTTGATCGTTTTATTTTACACGATTATATCATAAATGCTGTTGCATAGTAATAGATGATGTATTAAATAGATTCCTTTTTCCTTAAAAAAGGGAGATAGTCGAAGATTTGTAGCACAGCCTAAGGTTGAGACAAACAACGCTTGTAACTTAGATCGAGACTAAGACAGAAGGCAAGACTTGCAGCAAACCCTAGCGATCTGTACACCTCTCGATTATTCAGCATAGGCAGAGTTGTTATTCACAATAGCTTTTTCTATGAACGTTTGTTTAATGTGTTCGCTTCTTTTTTTCTTACTTACTTGGTTTGGGGCAAATGGCCTTAGCCCTGCTGTTTTTGTTGATAGATGGATGAAGTACTTGCGCCATCTCCCCATTCCGCTTCCATATTTCCGTTCCCAATCTATTAGGGTAACGCATTTTTATACTCGACATGTTGTTAATTTTTTATTTGTTAGGTTGGTAGTGGGATGTGCTTGAGATGTAAGAAAATGTGAAAAACTTAAGGGTTAAATACGACCCATTATGATCAACCGCAATTCGGATATGGTCGCAGTGTTTTAATGCATGAGGTTTGCAGTGTCGGCAGCGGGCGATCCTCTCTTATCGTTATTGCATCCGGCATATTCTTCTCGATCCAAATGCACCGTATCGGCAATGTCAGCACAAACGCAAACCGAAAAGTGAGCTTTATTCTAAAAGACAGAGATACGCTGTTCAGTTCTATTGTTTATTTCACTCATTTTGCGACTTACTCTATCAACGGGCGCTGTATCGGCAAGATCGCATAGTTCCTGCTCTGCACAGATTGCAAAGCCACAATTCCCGCATAGAGCTCTCAACTTCGTCAATTTTATGATCGAAAACCTGCATTTGAAACTGTTGCCTGAAAGCTGAAAATTGAAAAACATGGTATAAACTTCCGCTTCCTCAAATTCCTGCTGCATAATGGATTTTTATGCATATGGTGAATGAAGAAGGAAAACAAGTTGTTGGAAAATTGAAATAGTGGTTTTAGATATGGAAGCATTAATATAATGTGATCTAAGGTAACTTTGCATTTTCAATTTTGATTAAAAAGTTTGGTTTTCGCAATTTATAATCGAAGAAAAGGACGGGCTTACCGATTTCACTGCGGCTATGGATTAAGTTGATAAAATAGTTTGTTAACGTATATTACAGTCATAGGTGGCTAAGAAGTAATAAAGATGGACGTATCGAGCACTTCAAACTGCACATCATTTCTACAATTTTTTTGAGATTGAGATCACACCTTGCAAGGTTTTTCGCAGTATTCGCATAATAACAACTAAGGAGAGGGTTCACATATAAAAAGGACAATAGAATCCATACTGTCAGCTTTTTCATGATTGATTTCCAACGGTCATGTTACTAATCGATAGGAAACTATTGTGTTCAATAGTGTTTGATGAATTGGTTTATCATTTTCAACTTTAGCCTATTTCTTACGTCTTTGATAATCTAGGGTCGTTTTTTGCTTCTCATTGGTTCACTTTCATGAAGCCTGCTGTAATGGGGTGTGCTTAGGTCATACTGTTACAACTCGGTGAGCCTAGAAATATTGTAGGGCTTCGAAGGGCTCCCTTTCAGACAACACTTTAACAGAGGAGAAGTAACCCTTTAATCCTTCGATGAGTCCTTCTGCGTCAGCAAATCTAAGGAAATTTGCAAATTAGGTTCAGATCCGAAGCGAAAAAACTCATATATGACTTGTAAAAAGAAATATGAAAGACGGAAACGTTAAATCAACTTTATTGCTCAAGTTTCTCTGTAGGGCGCACAGGTCATCTTTTTTGCCTTCGAATTTATTCTTTTTTATTTCCTCACTAATAAGCTGCACATTATTTTCTGACTGCTCCTGATGTACTCGCATGCAGTTCCATCGCTTCTCTTTCTCGTTGAAAACCACATGGAAGGTCTGAGATAGTACTATAGTGGAGAAGTTGAACTCATTTCAGCACCACGTAGTTGGTAATGATCCTGCATAGAATGGTCATGCGTATTGAAAGAATTTGTTTTTAATTGAAGGCAAGAAGGATACGAATTTGTATTGTACGAATGCAATACGGAACGACAAGGATACGGTGTACTGCAGTACACATATGATCATGAACGGAATGATGGAACCGAAGAGGAAAAAGACTTCCAACGGGTTAATGCCATCCGAGATGGCTCCTTCGGTACCCGACCCTGATCCTTCATCAGCGATCGTGACCTGGGGCAGCGCAGTCGATGGTGTACAGCAGCAGAGCGTTCCACAAACTCCTCTTCAGCCTTTGCCTTCTATAATGCACTGTGGATTCGAACAGTCCCAGCGTAAGTCACAAGTACTGCTTTACAGAGAGATCTCATTGAAGAAAAAATTTTTGGAGATTTTTGGCTTCGTTTTTGCGCAAGACTGTCTGAGTTGTTTTCATTGATATCAAGCCTTACAAGTATGGCTACGTCTTCCTCTCTTTTCGGTAGCTGAAGCTAGAGCAGCGGAACTTTGTTCCATATTTCACGTTCATCCATCATCTTTTAAAAGAGCTGCGCGTCAAAAAGGCATGAAAACACATAGAGTGCACACAACACACAACCAGATCTTCATTTTATAACGGTCGGGTACGAGGAAGCGAATCTTTCATAGATCTATGCAAGCAGTGGGCTCCTTGCATGTTTTGTTTCTTACTAGTGATTTATTATTGTGTTTGGTCAAGTAATCGAGATGCAAAACCCCACGTCATGTTAGCTTTCCCTGGCATCCTTTCCCACATATTGAAGGAATGTCGCTAGTTTCATCAACAAACACTGAGGTATTTTTAAAGAGCGAGACATGAAGTTCAAACCGCTTGCTTGCAGCCACTTGTTGGCATCATTTTTTGGAATCCTCGTAAAGATGTGTAAAGAACAGGATATTGTGCATGCATGCGCTTTTTATTGCCTATCTTTCTATTTATCAAGTGCTTCTTCAGCGTAGTATAATTTCATTCGACTTTAAAAAGCGATCAATGCCTACTTGAACATTGACGCAGCTGCCCGCTTATTTCAACGAAGTTGCAAAAAGCGCACATCGAGCCAACTTCCTTGGCGCCTATTCCCACCTCTCCATTTTTCAGTGACGCAGTTGCCTGCCTTTAGTAGATCGATGCTTGTTGGCAGCATTTTATTCATTACCTTTTTCTTCAGGGCGTATAGGTGAGGAAGCGGATCGGTGGATAGTGGATAGTGTTGGTTCGGTGAATTCCCCAATGATCAACAGTGACGCTCCATCTGTAGAGGCATTCCCAGTGAAGGACGCTGGGATGCAACCGTTCGAGGCGGCTGTCAATACGGCCGTTTATCCAGCAGCACCACCACCAGTTGTGGTACAGCAAGCAACCCCCACATCTTTGATGCAGAGGAATGCCTCATGCCCATCTTCTGTGCCCACATCTTCCAACATGTCTTCCGCGTCGTTCGAGGAACCCTACTCCATCCCATCGAATACACCACAAGTATTGCTTTTTTTTACATTCTCCGTCAATGTCACAAGCAGTTCTGATTTTATTTATCTTATCTTTTATTGGCTTGGGGAAAGGAAGGTGCTTAGAAGGAGGGAAGATGGGTGATGTGGGAGGGGTGTGGTCGTTCCAGTTCAGAGGAAAGTTGGCTGTATTTTTACACGCTTCTCAGTGTGCTGACCAGAAGAAATTGATCAATATCGTTGCTTTTGAGTTGATCGCATATGCGAATGGATTTATTGCGTTGAAGGTAATGGATGACTCACCTTGTTCGTCGTCGATGCTGTCTCCATCACCGGTGAAACATTTGATGAGTACCGCACAACAGCCTCATCCCATGCAGCAATCATGCTCCACATCGAACCTCACCAAACAGCATCCTCAGTTGGCAGCCAAATTGTTACAGGTATAATGGTTGCTTTTTGCAATTCTCGTTGTTAAAATAGAGTGTAATGCTTTCGAAGGCGTTAATGCAAAAAACTGCTGAGGAGTAAAGGATGTTGTAGCGGGAAGAGTTTCAGGCTTTGAGTTTCTGGCTCTAAAGATAGTATTGCTTTTTGGTGAAGGATGAAGTGAAATGCTTTTAGGAACAGGTAATATTTAATCCGTTAATGTCTTAGCCGAGAGTAACTCCAGGGGAATTCATTGAATTATTAAGGCAGAAGTAGTGTATTACTCATGAGATTTCTCGGTGTTTGTGCACGAGAGTAATAATAGTAATAATTCACAAGTGCTGATATGAATGCCTAAATGTTTCCAGTTTAATGTGGCACAAATGAGAGTTGTGTAGAGTTGCAATTGCAGTACTAATTTCATATAACCTAGTGAAAGTTACAGCAGTATTGGTAATGATAGTGATATTAACATAAACAATAGTATCAATAACTCAGAGGTGTTTATTGCTTCTTATAGTTATTCAGTCATACTAAATAATCATAAAACCTGTTTAAATCCCTCATTATTACGGCATTTTTCGGAACAAAAATATTTTAGACACCGTCTGTATCGTCAGGGTCGTACACAATCCCCACTGCGCCATTATCAGGTCCTCCTATTCCGGTGGGGGCTCCGCAGCTGCCAGTAGCGACTGCGACGATTCCGACCGGATTGGCGCCAATTCCGATCGGCGCAGGTCCAGTTCCAGCCGGTGCTGCAACGGTTGCAGTTGGGGCTACGCCGGTTCCTGTGGTCGCTCCGCCAGTGGGGCAGACAACGGTTGTGACACGACCGGAGTTTGTCAGGAATGCAAGTGTGGCATCGCCGGTACCTCCTCAGAACGCAATTCTACCATGGTCCGCACCACTGCTGCTACAGCGGCCTCCATCGACGGGTGTTCCTAAGCTCTATTCATTGGATGACTTGGATGACGAGGAGGTTGTGGCACGTTCGCCACCACCGCCAAAAAAGAAGGTTACCGAGTTTTTTCTCTCATTTCGATTAAGCGCACATTGCTTTACATAGTTTTTCGTAGTTTTTTCAACTGAGGAAATTTTCGTTGAAGTGTTCACTTCTGATCAAATGTGAATGGCAAATATGAACTGCAAAAATCGATCGTTTGAATCGTTTTCGCCTTTGAAGAGGGCAGTCTTCACCATCCAAACAACCGTTTATCTGTTTATTTCGGTTTGTACAGTTGCCTTAGCTTCATTAATTACCGGTTAGCGATTAATTTTTGCATTCTTACTCTTATTTATTTATTTACTCATATTTTTTGACCAATCCGTCAAACATCTTTAAGTAAACGCAGCAAGACGATGTGGGATATATGACCTATCGTTTCAGTGAAAGTGGTAGGGATATGCATTATTAATTATTGTTCTCGACTAGTAGGAAAATGCCTCACCTCTTTATTTTTAGAGGCCAATCTAGCCTTTTTATTCTTCAAGGCCGTTTTATAATAATTGTTGCTGTTTTATGATCGCCAACGATTACTAATGATTATGTATTGAACACAACATCGAGATATATAATGTAGAAAACATTGAAAGGTGCCAAAATGTGGTTCCTAGATAACCATTTGTTTGCCAATAAGTGTTTTTTCACACGGTTTTTCTTTTCGAGAAATACCAAAGCTAATCGGATCTGATCGTCCAAAATTTTCATTCGACGTGACCACTATTAAAGTCGACTCTATTTTACACGAAACAGTTTAACACGTTTCGTTTTGCTTTCAAAGGAGTTCGGTTCTAGTCCTAAAGGAAAGGAAAGTAATTCTATCGTCTATAGTCGGAAGCCCCTCCAATCTGTCGATTGTTTCCATTGTCGCATAAGATGAAAATTTCCATTAAGTTTTTCGTCAACAGTGGACTGACACCTGATCGAGCTTGCATGGAGCAGCCCAAAAATTCAATTCTTTATTCCGTCCAATACTTTTCTGAAAATGTCATTTTTTGTTCATTCCAACTGTCAATTCGAAATTCACCTGCCCTACTCAGGTATTGAAATCAAGAAGCGAATGCATGTATTCAATGCACTAGTAGCGGCAGTGTTCCTCCATGTGTACTGTGTGGTGCTCATCGAGCTGTTCGTTCGTTTTTTATTTCGAATTGTGTATAATGCAAGTGTCAGTAATGCTGAAAATAATTGAAATTTTGGGAGTAGATATAAACGCATGACGTGGAAATGAAGCATTAACATGCTGTGTTATTTAGGTGATTCGGCTAAAGCAAAAACGACAACGGATGAAGATGGTGGGTGCATACCGAAAGATTCCGGCCGTTGATCAGATGTGCAAGATGCTCGAAGATGCCGATTTCGATAGAACCGATTTGTTTCCGCTTGGTTTGTTTCCGCAGTTCGCTTTTCATTTTACTTCCTCTTTTTTGAATGACGGGTTACACCTCAGGGCAATAGTGATATGTCACTTTCGCAAAAACTCATGAATGGACGATGACAAAATTATGTAGGAAATGGGCCTCTGTGATTTGACATTATTTCGTTGGGTTGGCTGTTGTGAGATATCTCCAGTCAAAAACAATATTTGCTGAACTATTAATGGAACGTTTCGGGGTTGAATGCTTGGCGATGCACGTCAGAGAAGTGTGAGGAGATGCGAGAGAGAGGATGGTTTGAAGGTTGAGGACTCATCAATCAGAAATGCGGGACGGAGGAACCATACGAAAGCACATCAGTGGGTTTCTATACTTTGGGCCATTGTGATCATTGGAATGAGGTGCAAGAAAACTTTCTCTTATAGACTTCCTTTCGAAGTTTTCTTTGCAGAGAATCTGCGAAAAGGCCATGAAAAGAATTCCAATGGTGAAAAGTTGCAGTGCATCTTCTTTCTTTCACAAAAAATTGTGCATCAATAAAGATATCCGAAAGAGAACGGAACATAGCCGGAAAGAGACGAATCCGTTCCCAAGAAATGTTTGCATGAAAGAGGCGCAATTTTCCTTTTTTGAATTTTCGTTGGTGAAAATGGTTTCGTACAACAGTTATATTAATAATAAAGCAGAATGGCCTCTATGGAATAGTTTAACTGTTGATTCTCAGGATTGGAACCATCCGATGATGAGAGTAGTGAATCGGACTGTGATATAATGCAACAGTGGCCTACTCCGATGGAAAGGCGATCTGACGAGAGTCGTTCGAGTGGCGCAATCGAAGTTTATCTCCTCAAAAAACAACTCAGGTGAGTGGTCTGTTTTTTCTCACTTGAGTGAAAAACAATCACCTTTTGAAGGTACCAGTAAATGAATGATAAAGGAAAACTTTGATTTAGGAGCGATCCATTGTATCACTTCCTTCCCCTCCCCTTCTCGCTCTGAGAGAATGATAGCCGAAGTGAAAATGTTTATCTCAGAGTTTTAAGAGTTAGCAGAGCAGAGGCGCGTTCTAGTGCAAACCGTTCTTTAGTGGCATCAGGGTAACTGTGTGCTATTAATTTGTAGATGTGAGTTTTGATCAGACAGTTGATCGTTGACTACGCTAGCGGTTGTCTGGAGGGTATCGATCAGATTACCATTGTTGTTTCGCTGGCTCGGCTATTTCTTCAATAACAACATCAATGAGTGTGTTACTTGAAGCACTCGCTTACCATATCTCTTGTCTAATTGCGCTTGACTGTGATGAGATGGTTTTCGTGCACGAAATGTGCGATTCTATTGGAAGATGTGTGTTATGCGCTCTTGGCTATTGCAGTTTTCTATGACTGTGCAAGGCTGATGTTCCCTACTGAATTTTCTTGTAACATGCTGCAGAACACCGTTTTTAAGTCCTGAATCGTGTAGGTTTGTCAAAACCTCAGGGACACATCCAGAGGAGACTTTTACTCCCTTCTGATTTTCGCGGTTTTGAAGGGAGGTGAGGGGGATGTATGAGCGAGAACGAAGTTTTCAAATCTTCATACTGTGAATTCAGATCGAGTGTTTGAGAGTAATAAGTAAATGACAAGGTACATAGAAATCGGGAGTGAATAATAGTTTCACCTGAAAACTACTCTACCCTCGATCAAATGATGGCTTGAAAAATCGAGAGGGGGACATTCAGTCAGTGCGGATTTTCCCAACTTTTAAAACATGACATGCAATCGAGGACTGATCTTTTTCCGTCTGTTTGCGGTTGTTTATGTATCGCGCTTTGCTTTTAACGTTTCATTGTTTTCATAGAAATATGCTGATCTTTAATCTGAGTGAATTTGATTTGCTTATTATTGGATAGTTCAGAGTCGTTTAGTTTCGATTTTAGACACGCCAAAACCTAAACTTCTGCTTTGGATGACATACATTTATCATAAATATAACCGTCATTTAAAATATCATTGCATCTTGTGCAGTGCCTTTTCTTCCTCGTATTGCACTCGATGGTGGATTCCGATCCTCACCCCATAGTCAATATTTAGCCTTGCAGTCATCATCGAGGCTGCTACTATAACAACAAGTCATAAAGTTATGTGATATTGGAGTAGTCTTTATGTCACTATTTAGAAGGGATGTATAGCGCATGATTTATGTTGTTATCAGTTTTTAGTGTTATCCAACGTCACCTGCATAATAGAGATGATGACATCTCAACAAAAAATGATAGAGAGTGGAAGCGTTTGTAATTGCTCAATCGGTGGGACATTTCCTGACGAAGTGGTTGGCCTTGAGTTCGTGTCCCACATACATGAGGAGATTTCATATATCATCGGTTAATTCTTCTGATGTAATTGTGAAGCGAATCTCTCACACTGCTTTGCTTCACGTTCTTCATCTTTTATTGCTCTCTATTTGTCCCCCTTTATCTTACATGTTTTAGTTTTTACTTTATGCCTAGAGGATAAATGAAAGATTTGTTGAATTTCAGGTTGGATCGGCACACACTATTACGACAAGCGCAGCTGAACGCGCCTGTGATGCTGGCAAGTAAGAAATATCCGAACAGTGCTGGAGCAGCACTGGCTGACCGAGCTTCTCGTTGTGGGGCGAAGCCCCCCTCCCTTCTGCGAAGGTTTTCGTTTTACTTTCGCCTGTCCGATTGTGAACTTAGTTTTGAAGTTGTTTGCCTGATGAAGTTTTCATTTCATCACCAAATTCGGATACGAATATACTACTTTAATAGCGATTTATCACAATGCAGACAAACCTCTGCCCGTGAATAAATGTTAGGTTTGGTATCCTCCTGTATCAGATTGCACTGAAATACATCTTTTCATCGTTTATTATTCAAAAGGAATTGCTCTAGGATCTTTTTGATTAACGCAAAGTGCAGTAGATTTGTCATGTTAGTGATATCATCTTGGAACGAAATCGTTCAATCCGATAAGGGGAACTAGATTGGCTTCGATGAATGAAAAACTGTGTTTGTATCTGATTGCTTTAAGAAAAAAAAAGATGTTTGCTTCAGTTACATGCTGTAAAGCTTCTCTCTTCGAGTTCGAATTATTTTTTCATGAATGTATGTGAAATTGGAATATTAAAGGTGTACTCATGTGATAACAAACGGGTGCGGTGAGACGGTTCGTTGTACGGAGACATGCTTACCGATGAGTAATCACTGCCCACAGCACGTTCTTTATAATATACATCAGAAACTGTTCTCCTATTGTTCTGAATCGTGCTGTGGTCAACCCGTTCTTTGCGTCGACTCGATGTTCACCTCAGGTTACTATGACCTCTTCATTTATTGTTGTCCGTTTCATGTTCCTTTTGCGTTAGTGGCAAAAGATGCTTTATTAAATGCTTTTTTTCCTGCGACACTTCTATCGTCCTTCTATGGCTCTGAAATCAGATGGATGATGTCCAAAGCCCTATAAACTGCAAGTTTCATTTGTTTTACTAATTTACCTAAAAAGTGTTCAGATTTTCCATATTTTTGCGCATTTTTGCTTTAAAATGTTGCATTTTGCTGGTGCTGTCTGTAGATATCTGCTCAAAATTTTCATCTCGAGTTTATCGCTTTCAAAGAAATTCACGTTTTCGATATCCTAGCGCAACCCAGAGAAGCGTCCCAAAAGTTGTCTTTATAGGTTTCAACCTTGCGATTTGTGATCTCTCAGAATTGTCGTACTGAATCGCTTAGTTTTGAATCCGGCTATAAGCAGAATTTTCTTCCAAGAATGTAGGTAGGCGGTGAAAGGTGGGTTCTTAGAGCGCTTTGTGAGAACGCCAGGTTCAGGTTGTTGCTAAATACTTTGCAGAAAATATTCTTAGAATCGATTTGCGATGTTAAATTGCTCAAAAATTTGCCCGAGTTTTGCTTTGCCTTGTCTTAATGCATGCGTAGAAAGTTGCGTTTGCGAGGCGCATCTATCTGGTCGATGCCGTACTTATGCTTATCTTTTCGGAGTAGCTCCGGTTCGGAAATAACCGAAAGCAGATTAGCAGGATTTGTTGGACACTATCCTTTCTAAGCTTTTGCGCCTCTTTTTCCACTCATGCTGCGGTGCATAAGTTGTGAACAGTTGAATGTATCCAAAAGTTTGAAGCCTTTTTCACTGCTTAGCTTCCAGACCTAAGAAGAGGAATCATTTATAAGAGATTATTGCTAATGGTCGATTCAACTGAAATATGAATGCACTATGTACTTTTCTTATTCATTAGCAATTTATCGAAGTGGTTGGTTGCGTGAGATGTCGCTATTCTTGAATGTTAATGCAGCCGTTTCATTTCGTGAATGGAGTCGCATGAAGTGATATCGAGCCAGGTCCACTTGGCGCGTTCTCCTGCTTTTTTGTTTAATGGGTTGTTGATTTCAGGTTTATGCCGTTATCATTACGAGCTTTCTCGGAAAGAAGCTGGGATGGGTGTTGCGGAGCATGACTCAGAGTTGCAGCCCCCAAGACCAGGTGGTATTCCTCCAATCAGTTTCCTGCAACAGCCTCAACCAGAGCCATGTGCCTCCACCTCAGCGATGGTTCCACCGCCTCCATATACACCTCTGCAGAGAGACACCCAGATGTGCGTCTGTAACGCGGATATGACTGCTGGTGTGGCTAACATACAAAGGAATCCCGAAACGGGCCATATAGCTGATTTCAACGAACCCGAAGGTATACATGTGCTGCTTTTTAAGGAGAAATAGAAGCAAGCTAATGATGTTTGGCAAGGGGAGAGAGTTGGAACGATTGACAGTATAGTTTGCTGAAAGAGCATCTTTTAAAAGCAAATGTACTCATGTTGTTGCTGAGTATCAAAAAGGCTAGTCATCTGAGCATAACACTGATGTTAAATTAATGTCAGTTGTACAGATGGTAGAGTTTGTTTGAGTGAAGTAACAACGATCGAGCCGCTTTTCATTTTTGAGCCATTCATTGTTGTGCATACTAATATGAATGAAGCAGCACTAAGGCAGAGGTATGAGGGTTGAGTGTTATTTTCGAGTCGATAATCAAGCAATAAAATATTGAAGGCGTTGAGACGGACGTTTCGTTAGCGTCGGTAGCGAAAGAACTTGGTTTCGATGGGCGTGAATTGAGCGATATGTTGGCTGATTTGCCTGCCGATGAAACTGATGCTGAGGACATATTACATGATCATTTCTCTCGTTAGTTGTTGCGATTACTTTACTTCATTGATATGTTGTAGTGCTGCTAAGCAAAATATATCATCACCGCGAGTGCCGTCTTGCATATTAAGTTATTTTCGAGATTAATTATGAGGAAGTCACCATTGTCCAATTGACCGATACTCGATCTTTCGAATAAATCAAATTATGAAGTTACGATTCATGGTGACGATAGGAGGTGAAAAGAACGTTTAGAGGAAGCGTGATTTAGGGGGAACAGCGCTTCGTGGCCAGTTGCTGTGTTAATCGCCCGCACTTAAGGAGTAACATGAGTGGATGTTTTGCATATCGATGATAAGAGAAATAAGTAGAGTGCTTCATGGAATGATGATGATTTTAAGCAGTATGAGGGGAGGGCATTGTTATGCGAAGGACTCCAGAATGGGAGCATTAATAGAAGTTGAAGGAATAGCGTCCGAATCTCCATTTTTTCCTGCCCTTTTCTTTTCTGTTACCATTTCCTTTTCACTCGATCTCTATAGTTTGTTTCGGCGCTCTGCAGTTGAATTTTTCAAATGACGCCTGCTTGCATTGGTTAGTTAAATAAATTTGACTTCAATTAAAGCAGCAATAATTTGAATTGTTCTTTCAGAGGGCATGAAAGAAGACGAGGTAGTGGCGACAGCCGAAATGGATGACTTGGGGCACAGTTGGGCAGATGTTGAGCAGTTCCTACTTTCCGAAGGTTATCCGGTCGACCTAACACCTCCGCCGTTCGCGAATGTGGACTCGCCCAATAATAGTCAAACTCAGACGGCTAGTGCAACGACAGCAACGCCTTCAGCTGGGACGCCTGCTTGCTTTACGTCACCATCCCTGACAACGACCTCTATTGCCCAACAACCTCGTGCACAGTTCATTCCAACAGCTGAAAGTCTCCTCCCGCATCGGTCTTAGCATCTGGTTACTTTTTCTTTCGTCTTCTTATCACTGATTCATTGCTTTCCTCTGTGGAACACTGCAGCGCATAAAGCTGTCTGAAAAGTGGAGGAAAGTTTTTCTGAGAGGACTTAGGATGCTTGAAATAGGTTTTTTACCGATTTCTATCCCATTTAACGACGATGGTTAGTGTAGCCGGGCAGTTGCAATATCTTTCCCCGCACATCCGAAACGTATTTAATTTAATGATAAACCTTTCTGTGTAGTTTTGTTCGAGGTGCTTTTTCAAAAAATGTGGAGGTGGTTTAATGCGTTAGCAGATGTTTCAACATTTTTTTGCACTCGCAAGATTGGTGCCGATTCCGGGTCTTTGTTTTTTATACCGTTTGAATGGGAAGCGATGCCTCACGTTCGTGTGATATGATGCTTTCGGGATGGTGTACTCATGACAGTCCAGTCTGTTGGCCATCATAGCAAAGGCATGATTGTGGAATCGAAGATAAGGTTGGTTTTGGAATGCTGACGGTAGAATGAGGCTGGTTCTCGAATTGCCACCTGAGATGTAATAGTGAATTCTTTCATTGAGGTATGTAGGGTTGTCGGAAATAATTTTCGATTGCAGTGGTAGTCTTAGGGTGAAATTGGTGTCTTGTGAATTTGCTTAGAGCAGTGGCTTTCTAGGATAGGAGAATAATGCGCTGCTTCTGCAGTAACTTTTTAGAGTGGCGTCTTATGACAACTTTAAATTGTATCTTCCATCTTTTAGTGTGAGGTTCATTGGAACTGGGGTTGGTTTGTTGAGGTGAAGGGATGGCTAAAGCAATAGCTAGCAGTACTGAGTGGGAACGAGGTGGGGATCGTTTGATGAGGACGTCATGCTATCGGCCGAAGTGCGTGCCTCCTCAGTTGTGTGTTGCTCAGTGCTCTTTTCTTAGACCCTCTTATCTCAGCTGGTTTACATAGCTTTTTGTCGTGCTACGGTTTTTCTTTATTTCCTTTTCTTGCATCCATAATAAATGGCTTGTTCGATTGCCTGTTTTCTGTGCGTTCTGCGATTTCATAAACCGACCTCCCTCTATAGTCTCTTGTCATGTGTTTAGACATAACAAATGAGAATTCGGTATGGTTTCATTCTTGACTATCAGTTGGGGGTGGAGTTGTGTTATTCTGTTAAGGTAAAGGTACCGCTGAAATGTTCGCTAACCACTTTTCTTCAGGGCATTATTATGGCTTTTTTATCGTTAACCTATTACAGGGTTAGGGGAAGATTTATCACATTCTAGGGGAAGGAGGAGAGCGTTGTTGAGTATTAATGTGGTTTAAAAGCGGCATTCCATGCTCTCGACGTGATTGGCTATTGTTCTTCATCTCGCCTATTTGTATTACTGTTGGCACTTCTTTATCTTGAGGGATATGGAACAGTCTATCGGATACTCGTATCGAGAGATAATTTGATGTTTCTTGATCTTGATCGTTCGTTTCTTCTTATATTGCAAAGAAATGTTTTCGTTATTGAGTACTTTCTGATGTGCAGTTTCGCTCAATGCACTTTTCTCATAGAATGATCTGCTGTAGTTTTTTAATTCTTATCTTATATTCTTTTCTTGAGTCTATTTAATTTGTTTTTTTTACACCACTGTTTGTCCAGCTGTTTTTTTTGTTTATTTCCAATAATTTTCATTATTTTATCACATTGTCAGTCTGTTCATAAGTTCTTAATAGATCTATAAATTGCCGCAGTGTTAAATTTCTTTATTGTAATTACATCGCTATACGTTCGAGGGAAATCTTCTGATTTATGAAGTGGATTTAATAAGGGCGTTTTGCGTTAAGGCATGCCGGAAATCCTCTACGACCAGAGGGAAAATGAGCGAAACTGGCTGACTTGCAGGCTGGAAAATGGGAAGTTGAGGGAGGGGTTGTGGCAGATCTCTTCTGACTCAGATAGGGCGACGCTTACATTGTGGATACTTCTTGATACTATCATTACAAAGGTCTCAAAGTCAAGCAAGAAAGCAATGGTGCCAAATTGGCCAGTAGTGACTGCTTTTAATGGTTGATGTGAGCAGAACTCCTCCACTGAACTTTTTTGTAATTTGCGCAAGTAATTGGTTTTTGCTAAGAGAGTGCAAGACGATATGGCACGATGTTGAAAGTTTTCGTTGATAAGTTGAAACAAAATGAGGTCCCGTGATTGTTTATTTCACGTTATCACTTTTAATACGCACCCTGAGTCGATTGTTGAGTATGTCCCTGAGGGTGTCGTCTACACTGATCGTGAGAACAGTCATAAGAACCTACTGCTCGAATTCAGTAAGCACGATCTCTCAGGTTCCCTGTTCAAATGAGTTGAAGCTTACCGTACTTGTCGCCTTTTCAAGATAAAACTATATGATCCATTGTCAGACGCAGTAATGTTATTAGTGGAGTCCCTCATTGAAGTATCTTGACCTCATTTCTTCCAATAATCTACATTAGCGAGTTTCCCAAGGAATTTGCCAACATTTGCAAAGTTTTCGCAGATGATTAGAAAACTTATAGCCCATTATAAGTCACTATGCTATTGAGTTTTTATCCGCTACAAAGTGACCTTTCTATGCTTGCTAATTGCACAAATTTACTGCATTTCGATATTCTTATGAGAAGTGGGGTATGCTGCACCTAAATTTTCCTCGACTTACCTTTTCGAGGTGACAGGATTACCTTATTAGGTTCAGAGTTTTGCACCTGAATATTTACCAGCTTTGCAAGCTATGTATCCGCGAATTCTCAGTAAGTCCATGGGAAATGATGGCTGATGTATACTATTCGCTGAGGCGCAAATGACCGAGGCACAAATGATTAAGGCTCAAGCGGCCGAAGCGGAGCTGTCCGAGGACGTAATAACCATGCACGTTCTCCACCCGCTTTGGTGGGTGGTTGAAACTGTCCTCAAAACCCAGCACTTTTTCACTTATAGGATGAGTCGCAAACCCCCATATAGCCATACAGCTTTGAGTGCATTCACGTTTTCTTGCTTATTAGCTGTGATTTCTGCACGCAAACATGCGAACGTTCTACGTTCGCGCGTTTTCAGGCGTTGAGGAGAGTGGAAAGCGTAGTAAGGTTGGGCGAAGCTAACAGACTGCCTGCAGATTCGGATTCACTCACTACGTTATAAACCTAATAAGGGCTCTCTAGGTTTCTTTTGAGACGTAATTCCGAAGCCATCAATTTGCTGCGAAGCCGAAGGCTAACTTCATAAAGGCTAATTGTAACAGTGGGGATGCCAAAACGTCTTAACCAACCCTGGCAAATTGCATGACGAGCTTCGTCTCTTGTTGAGTTTCATCATTTACTATATATTACAGTCCAGTCGAGGGTCCATTAATAATGACTGCAAAGGCAAGCGCACAATCGAACAACGAAAAACGGCGTGCTATAGGGCAAGCGAATTAATACAGAGTATTGGCTTACTAGTTTTTGTTTCCGTTTCTCTACCTGAGTTGTCTGCGGAAAACGACCTAAACGAAAGTGGGGAAAATAAAAAATGAGGACAAGCAAATAACCACCAACTGAAGATAGTTCGGGCCATGCTGACTAATTGTCTCTGTGATCGAGAGAAAATGCAATTCGAAACCTGAAACTTTATCGCTTACATATGGTTTTTACTACTACTAATGGCCAATTTTACTACTTTTGTTAGGTAACCTTTTGACTGTCCGCTATAAGTGCAGCGAAGACTTTCAGTTCGTGATAAGGTATTAAATGATCAAATGAACAGAAAACGGTAAACAAACTTCGCAACGTTCTGCAGATTGTCGTTGATAAATATGTAAAATAAGCGACATACTCTACTGAGGTGGCTGACATCGCTTGGCTCTTGAGCGCTTTCCAGAATGTTCAATAGTGGCACGATGGGAAGTTCATCTAAACGAAGCATTTCATTGTACATAAAAACGAAATGAAGAGACTCCCAACAAGTACAATTGCGTATATCTCCTTTTTCAGTTTTCGGGACCCATTGCTGCAATAATTTGCATATGAATGTTTCCCTCTCAGTTCGGCAATTTCAGTTTACTGATCAAAATCAACAAGATTTAGTGTGCGTAGCGTGGAATTGCGGGGCCATTTCACTCACTTACGATTCATCGAATTCGAAGGAAGTTGCAAGCATCTAAAGCAGCTTAAAAATATCGCCTAGCAAATTGTAGTAATGAAAAGATTTATGTAAATGTTCCTACTGGCAATCGTTCGCCCAGAATACGAAAGCATCATTATTGGCTGTTGGCAGTTTAGAAACCGGTCGATGTTATGGGCAGAATTGCGAAAGGCAATGTCGTGCTTACCGTCTAGCTCGAATTCTCTGCTTCTTTGAATTCAGGGGTGTGGAAGTGGGAGGGGGGGGGGGAGATTGCAATACACTCTTGGAATCCTTAACTCTACGCTGATCGAATAAGATTAGTAGTCCAATCGAATAATTTAGAGCAAGTTATCAAAGCACCATCAACTTTAAATGAGCCCAAAATCAACGTTGATCCAGCAACTGCCTCCTTATGATACTAATGAGAGACTGAAGTACTTAAACATCACACACAAGGCTAGTCTAATGAGCGGAACGGCAAGAGCCCGTGGGCCCACCAGACCAATCAATTTGATTACTTTTTAAAAGACAATAAAACGCGCACAGTAAGGTATTCATAGCCTAAATTCGTTTTTGTTCGCTTTTACAAATATACTCTGCAAAAACAGTATAGCGAGGTTGCATCTTTGCGTATGTCTGTGTTTGTCTGTCCGGTAGTTCCAAATCGGGAAGCATTGAAGGTGAAGTTATGAGATTATCTAGGTGCAGTGTACACCATCAAAACGATCTCATATGCTATGGGCCAACTTGATCCACCAACCAGCAATTACAATCAATTCAAAGTAGATTTAACAGCACATTTCCAGTTCCGTGTTACAGGTGCGTGGTGAGGTGTGCTTCTTGATTGCGTCGTTAACGTACCTATTCTGTTATCTTCCAAGCATTGGTTCATTCACTTCGATCTCCAAGCTAATGTTTATTTCATGTATAAGTCTCATATCGTCTTTGATGGTCGCTACTTTAGAGGTTTTATAAGTATTGATCAGCTGTTTTATTGCCATTACTTTTGTATCTGGTTTTTTATTTTATTTTCCCGAGCATGTGTGCA
Source organism: Baylisascaris procyonis (assembly GCA_037389465.1). Lineage (NCBI taxonomy): Eukaryota > Metazoa > Nematoda > Chromadorea > Rhabditida > Ascarididae > Baylisascaris > Baylisascaris procyonis. The sequence continues at coordinate 1,735,361 of JAZARR010000221.1, forward strand.
GTTTCCCACATCGCAGCGTTCAAATAAAAAATTGGAGAGTCGCATATGAAATAATACATTTTAATATAATTAGGTGCAAGCAATAACGTTTTATATTCTGCGACCTTCAGCACCTATACAGTGATGTGATACTTTCGTGCAATGGCAGTTGCGCCATGATTACCTTAATGTTGCGCAAACGCCACTTGAGCACAATGCATCCCATAACGTGAACAAAGCAGTAAATTAATTGACAAAGAGAGGAATGATGGTCACATCCACAACACAGTGCGTACACTCGCGCATTTAGATGATTATGTTACAAACAGTTGGCTTAAAGTATGAATACTTTCATGAGAAGCGTTTTTGGGATGGATAATTGAGCGATTGAGTATTAGCATAGGGAAATATATATATATATATATATATATATATATATATATATATATATATATATATATATATATATATATATATAACAATATCCTCCCAGAAAGTCAATGTGGTTTCCGCGCTGGTCGTAGCATCATAGACATGGTATTCAGCGCTCGTCAACTGCAGGAAAAGTGTCGTGAACAAAACAAAGACCTTTTCACTGTTTTTGTTAACTTCACGAAAGCTTTCGATTCTGTCAACAGAAAAGGTTTGTGGTCACTTCTACGCAAAATTGGATGTCCAGATAAGTTCGTAAATGTGGTCCGATTGTTCCATGAAGGGATGCGCGCTCGCGTTATCGAAGCAGGCAACATGTCGGATGCATTCGAAGTTACCAACGGCACCAAACAGGGATGTGTACTTGCTCCGCTTCTGTTTGGGATGTTCTTTGCCATGATGCTGTTGGTCGCATTTAAAGATTGCAACACTGGCATACCAATTCAATTTCGAATGGATGGCAGCATCTTCAACCTCAAACGGTTAGAAATCAGAACAAAAAGTGCACACCGCAGTCATCCGGGAACTCCTATATGCTGATGACTGCGCGCTAATGGCACATTCCTGCGCGGATCCACAAGATATCATGAATCGATTTGCCACGGCGGCCAACCGCTTTGGCTTGAAGGTCAGCCTGAAGAAAACCGAAGTTATGTACCGAGAATGCCTAGATCGTCAGCAGCCTACATCACACACCGTAACGGTTGACGGATCCAGTATTCGGGTTGTCGATAACTTCACATACCTAGGCAGCACCCTTACAAGCTCAGCATACAATGACACAAAAACTTCCAGAAGATTGGCGAAAGCAATTGCCGCATTTGGCAAACTATACAAACGTCTGTGGAGCAGACATGAAGTCAAACTGGGCACTAAGGTTGCTGTATACCGTGCAGTCGTGCTAACAACACTTCTCTACGGTTCGGAAACCTGGACGCTATATCGAAAAGGCTGGATCAGTTTCATACGCGATGTTTATGCAAAATTGCAAACATTAGGTGGCAAGACAAAATAAGGAACACTGAAATGCTGAAAAGGTGCAAGATAACTGGTATCGAAGCATACATCATTTCATCCCAACTACGTTGGATTGGGCATGTCATTAGAATGCCGGACAGCCGCATTCCCAAGCAACTACTTTACGGAAAACTCGCCTCTTTGGAACGGAAACGAGGACGTCCGCTGCTTCGATACAAGGATAGAGTCAAGGCAACGCTGAAAGCCTGTCAAATGGCGTTGAAGGACAACATAGTACATGACAGAGAGCTGTGGAGGAAAGCATGCCGCGAGGGGACTGCGCGATTTGAAGGATATCGAGTTCAAGCACTGGAAGAGAAGAGATCACGACGACTATTGGGCACAGGTGTTCCGGATCAGGGAGTACGGTTTATCTGCGATAGGTGCAACAGGACGCGTCTATCCCGAATTGGACTCGTCTCACACATGCGCGTTCACCGGTGATGAGATCCGTTGACTTCAGCGGCTCAGTCCATGATATATATATATATATATATATATATATATATATATATATATATATATATATATATATATATATATATATATATATATATATACAAAAATTTGTATTTATATGCCTTAAAACATTTTAGCAGAGGCTTTCATGAAGGTACAAACACTCGCATGATCAGGTATTTTTGGCGTTATGTGTGCTTGATTAGCTCAGGAACTTGTGGAAAGGAAATGAGATGTTTTAATCTGAGAACCCGCTGTCACAAAAATCCACAGAACCCACTTTGTGGGTTCAATTCCAACACTGCTCTAACGATGTCGTGAATGTTTTGTGCAAATCTAACTTGTCCACAACTTTCTAAGAAAATTTACACGAACGGCAGTCGGCAACATAAGCGGTATTTATTTGCATATTTTTTGAAGCAAATAGTAGCAGATTACTTTATTACCTCATGAGAGAGTAACAGACAAATGAACTGGGGGAGAGTTAAGCGCCACTACTTAGTGCAAACCATTGCATAGTAGATACTAATTAGCGCATGTGCCAACGCCGTAAGTGCCATACATAGATATCCGATGGCGCAACTATCTGCGTAGAACAAATTAAATGGCACAAATGCCCATCCCTCAGCGCAAATCTCTTCGCCGTAAACGTTAGTTCGGGAATGTGCCTATGTCTCAGCTCAATCATTCCACCATAAATAGACAATCTGATGTGGTCGATGCCTGTTGTGTATCGAACCAAGTGACTAGTGTGGGCGAAATGTGGTTCCCATCAAATCGACAATATCGGCGAATGTGCAATTGCAACTCTAGGTACTCGCTGTGTGTTTCGTTTTCGTCTTTTTATCTGCAGGTGTGATGGCATGCAAGTGGTTAAATTTAGGTGAATCTGTGATTGTTTTTTGCTTCGCAGATAATCAGTTTGACTTTCGTAGCATGAGATCCTCGTTCTCTGGCGAGGACCCCGCACTCTCCTGGCCTTTTTATTGAGCCATTAATCCCAGCAGAACTGCCTCCCACAGATTTCGCTATTTCGTGACGCAGTTATTCCTGAAAAAAAGTAAACTAGATGTACTGTGTGGACTCGCTTTAAATGACAAGCGTGGATAGGATGAATAGTGTACCCGGCAACAAAGCTACGCCATAACTTCCTGGCTTATTGGCCTATGAGTCGAGCCCGAACACATAGTCACTTATTTCGCCCGTCGCTGGTTTTGTGCACGCCGAGTTCCCTCATTTATTCACATCTTTTAAGAGTATCATATCGTGCTATCATACTGTACCTTTAGTTTTTGATGGTATGGAGGAGCGTGATTAGATTTTCACAGCTTTTATGCACAGATGCGCCTTAGTGACTAAGTTGTATATACCTGTTTGTTTATGTGTGATAATAGGCATTTGTTCGCTATACTGGTGATATTTTTTACCGTCTTCGGTTTTTCTGTTCCACTGAAAATTTACCTTTTCGCTTGAAGCGGTGAAATTTAGACTATGCTTCTACTTTGAGGTTAGTTGGGTTTCATACTTACTCCTCAATTTCATACCATCCCGTTGTGTTGTAACAAACGCTAACCAGCTGTTGAACAAGTAGTGCTTATGTGGAAATCAATAGACTTTGGAATAGCTTGCTGATCTTTTATACATAATGCATAAAATATTCAATGCTGCATTGTTTAGCATCTCTCGTTCTGCTGGAAGGTTCTTTTTATATGAATGATGGTTCGACTAGACGAGCTGCCGTTATTGGTGATCATGAAAATCTTCGAGGATTTATCGGATCCAAGGGATGTTGACAGCATCAGCAGAGTGTGTCGATTATTTAACAAACTCATCACCAACCATTCCAACAATTTTGCAAAGTTTGCTTTCATTTCTCTTGTTTATATCTGTTTACAACGTCTCTTTGTGCATCATTTTCTCGAATAAGATAGTAAATGGCTCCGATATTATGAGTAGATGAGCTCTTCAACTCCTTTTGCATTTGAAGTTTCCCATGTTCATCGCTTACAATCTCCCTTCTTCACGGGCATCTTTATAGCCCCAAATCATGAGTAAATGAGAGCATGGCAAAGCGATATTATCGTTTCTTCATTAGAGCTCTTTATTGGGTTGAATGTGATTCTTTGCAGTGATGAACTGACTGACATTATTGTTACGAAAATATGAGGTATGTTATGGCAAGGCAGATGTAGTTGATAAAAACTGGTTTCAGAACAGTAAGGGATGAAAAATGCAGATCCGCATGAAGAAAGTAAAGCCATTTTTTGTCATTACCAGAAAAAACTCGGTTTAGAGATATGCTATCACTTTTTTGAAACCATATTAGGTTCGGTTGCAACCAGAATTGAGGCAGGTTCAACTCATGATCATGCAAAAATATGTTGAAACTATTTGTGGACGGTTGAACGTCTTTGGCCCACTTTGATGGGGAAGGAGTGCGATCGGGACCAGATTCAACACATTTCCTTATGATGGACCCAGTCAACCCAGCGAAATCTGATCATGCTGCCAACCAAGATTGGAGCCAGAGCTAGATTTAACCCAGATTTGCTAACCGACTTTTGCAATACAGTGGATAGTGCTTTGTTGTGGAAATTAATGCTACATGATTCGCTTTTATATGTGTGTGCCTTTTCTCTCCAAATCCGCTCTTTGTAGCCTCGCCAGTATGCTCCATCTGATCATTCCTGTTCAAACACTTTTATCAGCGTTTAGCCTTCACTTTTTTGCTCCCCATAGCCTCCATCACGAAAAAAGTGGTGCTGTCGGTGATTTATTTCAGTGATCTCCCATTTTTCAATGATTTTAATATTTTTTCCCTCTTCCCTCTTTGCTTGGCCTGTAATCTATCGTTCTCCAATAGATCCCTTCCTCGAAACGGAATTGCCAATGTGAATACGTTGATGAAAGTAAGTGAAAAAACTCACAAGTATTGAAAATCGAGGATTCATGTGTGCAAATTTACCGCGTCAATTTTTGGGGTTGTATCCTTTTCGAGTTCCCTTTTTGTAAATCTTTCGCGTCACTTTTCCCTCGGAATGCACTCCCTATCATGATGATCACCATTATTTTTGCCACACTTATAAAGAATTGTATGCGATTTTTCACTATGGAGTAATTCATTTTTCCTCGATTCTTCAAAAGTTTATTATGGATGACACCGTTGAGATCACTTTAAAGAATATCGCGATGCAGCGGACGATAAGACATGACATTCTTTTACTGAAGAATATAACGGAGTTGTCACTGGAAATATTTGTGTGCATTCAACTTCCATAGTTTCTTTATGGCTATGTCGTGCAAATTGACTGATCCAATGTATATTTCAGTAGTTTTTATTTTACAATTCAATTACAGAGAGTTCACCTCAGGTAGCCTAAGAAATTAATCGAAACAACAGCTGAGGGTAAAACAAGGAAACTAACCTAAGCACTGTCATCAACAAATTGACTTCTTTACACTTGCCGATCTTCTATAAATCGAAGAAAACGCGTATCAGTTTTACATCCTCGAACCTTGTTCATTTCATTGTCACATTTGTTATTCTCTTATGCAAAATTATGCTGTCTAATTTTATTCAGTTACACATTACTTATTCGACAAAAACTTGCCGAGGTCATTCAAAAATTGAGTGATGGTTTTTTATTGTGCAAACTTTGCAAACGTCCATTATTTTCAGACGCCATTTAAATACTCATTATTGGTTTTTGCAATACTAGAAGGTGTTTTAAGGCTCGTTGCTGACAAGGTGGACGTGCACTTAAAGTATGAACAGTCAACGAAAGCGGTGATTTCTATATGCGCAACTTGTCTTACAGAAGAAAAGCGCTGTAAGTTTCTTTACTGTTTTCGTTTCGAGGCGGTTTTAATGGAGCTCATTTTTTTCTCTGCTGCTATTTTCATCTTCTTTTTAATCATACCATATGAAAACCCACTAATAAAACTTAATTCCAAATTCCAATTGCCACGGGCCTGTGAGTGGGGAAAATGCATTTTCACGTCATCGAGGATTATCGTTCTCCCTTCCTGAAATCTCCATCGTCGGCCTTTCTCCCGGAAAACTTAATTTCTGAGGGATTTTGCAGGTTACTTACCAGACTGTTCTTTCCTTTTGATACCATCGAAGTCTTTCTTCGCTGTCCCCCTCCCCTCCAGCGAAATTCTCTGCATTCGAAAAAGATTTGTTGTCCGCACAGTGCAACCGATAAGTGAAGGAAGGGAGCGAAGAGGAAGATAATGCACAGTAATCATAAATCTTCTAGATTTGAATGAATCTTAACAGGTTTTTGGTAACCAAAAAGTGCTCTATCAACCGCTGAGACTTTCTTTGAAGGAAATAATTTTAAGCATATCTAGAATGCAATAGAGGAACCATCTTTTACCTTCCAACTAGTTGCCATCATTGGTTGGAAGGCATTTTTCTTTGCGGAATAGTCCAATTGCCTTATAGGATGTATTAGATGTGTGTCTTTGCTCCAAGTTCTAACAAATATCCGCACTCATACCTGAGTTCTGAAGTTTTCCTCAGCATAATTTGTTCGATGAGTAGTAAAGTGTGCCATGATAAGTACCAATGTTTTTCATTCCGAATTCCAAATCGATCACTCAGAACCATCAAAATCAAGGTTCTGTGAGCAAGTGCATGGTGTTTCTTGAGAGGGACGGGGCACTTATGTAAATGCGCTGCTTTAAATTCCTTTTTGGGTTACATTTAATCGGTTATCGAATCTATTGAAGCTACAGATTTTGACTTTCCCCCAGTTCCACTCCGTTCCCATGAAGACTGCAAGTTAAACTTCCATTGTGAACCTGGTAGGGAATATGGGAAAATTCTTTTTGCTAAATGCCTTGTCCGTCCTCTTACAGCACATTTTACTGGGCCTTGTTTATGTGTTTTCGTTAATCCCCTTTGCAAATGCGCATTATAACTAAATGTTGTCCTTGGTTGCTTATGTTCGCCTTTCTGTTTTTCGGATCCAGAGTCACTGAAACTGGTTAACTAATTTGATCTGTGTAACATAAACTATAGGTTGCCCTCCTGCTTCATAATTCACGTTGATCGATCAACGTCAAGAGAGCTACGGATATCTAAAGGTACCAAAATTAAGATCTTTCGCTCGGTGGTTCTGCTTGCAAAAAAGAGCGCATCGCGAAAACCTTCCTATTGCTTCTCGTCGTAAACTTAATTGGTGCTTTGGTCTTGTTTACTTTCATCCATAACTTTGACATAGTTTTTCTGAAGCTCGCAATCATCACATAGAGGGACGATTCTCCAACAAATGTTTCTAATTGCCGGAACCTAAGAGTTGAAGATGTTCATTGTAAGGTCAAGGTCGATCTATGTTTATTGGCAATTCGAAGTGATGACTTTTTCGATGAAATCGATTGGCTCATATTGCATTTAGCGAGTAGCTCTCAGAATATTTATGTGGTGCTTCGCAAGTGGAATGTATAATTCAGTAAAAACGATGATAGATATTGAGTTACGAGTTCTTTTTTTTTGATACTTGAAGTCAGACGATGGAAAAAATCAATGCGAATGGAAGAAATCAATGCGGAAGATATAATTCGCTGGACGAGAAATGTAAAACTCTCTCGATCGGCCACTGTGGAACTGATTATTATGAGTGCAGAAATTCGACTTGCTAGTTGCTTAAAGCTGTTAGAAGCGTTCACTCGGTCAAATGGTCGTCAATGCTCTCTTAAAGCACCACAAAATGTCAACTTCTTCCGTTGCAAATTCGGTTGCTGCAGTGTGCCTGATCTCATCAACTTGAACAATGCTTTTATTCGCGGTGGAATGAGGTAACTATTATTGAAATGTTTTTCTTTCAATATTATAACTCCTTCTAGTCCTGCAGGAGTGGAAAGAGTTATGTACACAGCGATGATGGCAACCAGCCAATATTACATCTGATCAACGACCAATCAAATGGTCTCTTTTGCAGCCAGAAGTCAGTTGAAGCCAACGTTATTTGAAAAAAAAAAACCGTGTTGCATACCAAGGGCATTTGACTAAGGCTTAGTTTCTGTTAGCAACTAGAATCTTCCGGCTTAGTTTTCCACAGGCATATTTGTGGAGGGGGAGGTAAGTTGTTAGAGGACTTCCGAAGACACGATGGTATTTTCACATTACAAAGCTTTGCGAGCAGGAAAACTCGGAATGTATACTAGCTCTTCGGTGACGGCGAGCGTGGGTAATCGCTAAATCAACTTCTCCAAAGATTATTCCTGGTAGTTCTGTGGGAGGCGATTACATCTATAACCCCTATCTATCTGGTCATATTCTTGAATTTTGATAATCAATATGCGAAGAAAAAAGAGGCAAAGTTGCGTGCACTGTTGTGATACCGATGTACGTTTAATTCTGCTGATGGTTGTATGCTGTGTGTCCTCTGCTTTTTTGCACTGTGGCTTCAGCTTCTCAGGCAGCGACATATTGAACGTCACTATCGGTATTGCACGGCATACATATACGGCTTCCCATTCTTCCTTGTCAGAGGTGATGGGGATGCTCTCCTTACTCGCAACCTTTTTCACTTCAAATTTGGAGATCCAGAATTACTGCCCACAAGCGAACGCCCGAGATTGGTGCTGGGATCATGAAATTAAGCGGGAAGGGATGGAGGATGTGACTATATATGTTGTGGTCCATATATTCCAGTAACTGTTTATGCTGAGAACATCGCCCGTCGCTAGCCACACGCTGGATGTCTCTGGAGCAAGATGTTCCGCTCTACGCAAAGATTTAATAAAATCGCTTATGCAACAAGATGAGAGCATTGATCTCTGCCCTACCTTTTTTGTTCAAACTTATTTGTATCGTTTCAGAAACATCGCTTATTTTTTCTGCGAACACCAATCTTCAAGCATAATGGGAATATTCTGGTCCAATGTCCATCTTCTCAGTGAAATAAGGTAATCATCTTTATGCAGCTTGAAGAATGTCACATGGCGATAGCCCATATCTTATCTATTTCTTTCTAAGTTGTGTCTCTTAATACTTATCCCTCCTATGAGCTCATAGATCAAATCATGGAATTAGTTCGCCTTATATTTGACGAGGTCGACGATTAACAGCTCTTTACTTGCTAGCTTAGTAGTACTGGTGCTGTAGAACTGTACCCTCAAACCATCGGCCGTCTCTTTTCCTCTAATTTCTTTGGGAGGAATAGTTCTCTCATCCGCGCCTTACTTCGTGCATTCTTGGCAAATATATAGTCTCCTAACAGTCGTCTATTGCGTCTCTGCTCATACTCACGTGATTTCTGCCTTTGTCTCAAAAAATTTGTTCTTTCTTTTCTTTTCTTTTGTTTTCTTAACTTTGTTTTCTCTGAGAAACATTCATCTGGGTCTATACTGACGTTGTAGGACTTTACGTAAGTATTACCTCAGTATAACACTTTTAACGTTTTTGATATATGGATCATATTTTTTATAACACTTTCATAAATCATTCAACAATGCGCTTCTCTCTCCAAAGCCACATCTCCTTCATAAGATTTGAAAAATAGTTCTGTCTTATTTGAAGCTTGAAAGAGCTTATCCGCTTATTATTCTTTCAGCTGTGACTGCTTCAGCTGGAATAATGGTAGCAGTGAGAAGGGAGTTGGGGAAGCAAGAGCAGCTCGATTCTCAAGGAGTGCACACAATACTTGAAGGGTAGTATAGGAAAGAGGGGTGGGCACAAAAGAGGGGAAATTAGGCAGGAGACTGAACAACAAATGCAGCTAGCGAGGAGGAGCGCTGGAAGAGCTGCTACGGTGTGCATTTTTGGATTCAAAAACCAACCAAGCAGTTTCGGAAATTACCAACAAAATTAACTTATGTGCAATAATGCCCTGATATGTGAACTGTTCTGGTCGCCTATATGGATCTTCCACTAGTGATTCGTTTTTTCATCACGTGGCCATTGTGAAAGGAAAATTTGGCCGGTTTAAAATGCATGCAATTCTTTAGAATTTTGATGTTCATAGCTACCTTAAAATTCCATGGTTCGGTATGCACTGTGATATAGGAAGCTACATCGTGGCGGATTTCATATTACCGAATTGTTTAGCTCTAGCTTCCTAATTCTAGTTCGGGTGTTCTTGGTCGTAATTTGCCACAACACATTTGCTCCGTGTCATTTGCAAAAACGAAAAACAGGAATGCGCAACGCTACTGTTGATGCAACGTTAAAGGCTTCTAAGCTATGACGAGGAATACACGGGGCTTTTCTTTGCGAGAAAAAGAAGGCATAGCATCTTCCTGGCTGTTACATATGTATCGGGCGCAATGCTCCTGGTTTTGGGGCATTTAAAATGGATCCAAACTATTTTGACTGGTCTTGAGCAGAAAATTCCAAAAACGAGCTTATTGTTTAATAACTGCAAGACTTTGTACATTTTTAAAAGTTTTGCCTCATCCTGGAGGCCGACAGAGAGAGAGACAACAGCAGATATAAGTGAATTGGGTAAGCTCATTAGTGGTCTGAAATTTGTACATGCAGAAATTTGAGGATTTAATGCTGTTTGAAATAAAATTATCCTCTGGGAAGCATTTGTGGTGTTGAGAAATTCATAACTCCAAGGTTTTATTGAGGATTATGCGGTATATATGCTTATATATCGTGGCGAATGACGCGAACATGGTGATCAGTGAATTTCTTTCAGCATTTTGACGATCATTTTATCGTAAAAGGAAATTCGGATTCCTGAAACACATTTTCAAAATTCCCTTCATCGCCTACGACTGAAGGAGATGAGCAATTTTCCCCTTACATATGAAGCACTCTTCGTCGTCTCCAAAAGCTGTTGCATCTTCGAATAACATAAGGGGTCTCATCATTCCTATCTTCTACCTCGTTTCTCTTTTCCACTTCACCAATCATTGTACCACTTGGTATAATCATCTACATCCATGCGATTGGCGAACGTGAGATGCAAATTTGAAATGCATTGTAAACAATCACAGCCAATTTTCAAGTGCTAATGAGTGTTCCGTTATGTAAATGGAAAGGTAATGAGCCGAATGTCATTATCTAAGTTCTCCTGCTCGCTTGGAGAGGAAATTAGAAGTGGGAGGAGGGAGATCTTAATTTCGCTTTATCGTTCTTTTTATCGCTAGGAGGAAGTTGAAGAAATGCGGATGTTTTCATATTACTTCATCATCGTCAACGTAATGCTGTAAATTAGTAATGTATTCATAAAGCTAAAGCAGCTGTTGTCATCAATATTTCACGATGACGGCTCACGTATCAGCGCATCGAAATACGCTTGCAACGTGCTGTGATTACGTCATTTGCATGTAATGGGAAATATTGCATATTATTTTCATTGTCCTTATTCCATTAATTTTTACTTACCGCGGTGATCTATTCGTTTGATGAAATGCAAATTATTGAAATATTCATGTAATTATTTCGATCACTGCCCAAAAATGTGAATTTCTAAGAAAAGCAATAAAGCAGCAAAAAAGCACTGAAATGCCTATGTTGATTGTAATAGCATGCAACATCAGAAGCCAATTATAAACTCTCTCAAATAAAGAAACCTTTTGGTCTGCTGAATTTCCGAAATCAGAAATGCGAATCACATGAGCGTATTTCTAATCGCTCAGCATTACAGTGTTTTTATATGATGCATAAAAATTAACGACTATCAGTGGTGACATTAAATATATTCGTAGAAAAAAGGCGATTGGTTAACTGCAAGCAGATATTTTAGCTATTGGCGTAATAAGTCTAATGGCAAGCCTTTCTTCATTCATTTGACTTAAGGGGCAGAAAACATGAGATTTTGAATTTTTTGAGGGATTGCGGGGATATGCCCCATTAATGAAGTTTTTTAATAATGATTCGCTTCGATGTTGAGCGCATTCGCAAACTTGCTTTGTCAAAGTGATTATGATAATTTCACGCCTATGAATGTTGCGTGCATTTTATATTAGCGGGATTTTCGTTCTACATCAATCAGTCCACAGAAAGAAAAAATTTCTTTGTGAAATGTCTTTGAAGGTTTGCAGCAGTTAAAATATAGAGCTATTATTTTGTATATTTTGTTTTTTTTTTGTAGTCAGATTTGTTTTTTTCGTACTGTTTAGTCAGATGGATATGCTTATTCACTTTTGTCGTTCAAAATTGCAGAAATTCCTTGTTTTCTTCTTGTGTCCTGTTGAACTATTGATGTCATCGACTCCTCGATGCGTTTCCCCAGAGTGGAGTTACGCTAATGGTTTCGACAGTCGCTGTGCATTTGTCTTTTCTGCGATTGATTATTAGCATGCCATGTAAAGTTAATGATTTCTTCGGCATAGATTCACCGACCATCGCATGGGAATATCGCCGACTGCGTTTATCAGCTGTTTCGTATCGGCAATGATGCGCCCTGATCGTACTTGTCGATTCGCCTTTTTGGATCTGAGCATGCCGCTCTACACCATCGAATACCTTGCCTACGTTTGTCTTTTTCATCTTCTTTTTCTTTTTGTTTTATGTCCCATTTTTAGCATTGTGCATACAACGGTTGTTCCATTCGTTCGTATTCTTGCATAAATTATTGATTTTTGCATGCAAACGGCAGGAAATAATGAAGTGAACCGTACTTTAGCATGACGTAATGAAATAAGGAACGTTACGGGGAGGAAAGGAGTGTAATAATGACGATCGTTCACTTATTTCATGGCTCTGGTAGAAAAGCTACTTGATGACATAAGTACACTAGTCCAAGTTTTGGCTTGCCGGACAAATTTATAGGTATGTTTTATTGCTTTGGAACTTCAAAAACCATCTATGAGGAATCGAAATCTGATCTGAAGAAAGGGCGATCAGGAGGGAGCTAGGGCCAAAATTTTTGATTTAAAAATAGTATTTTTGGAGGGTCCGCCCCAGCTGGGTGTTTTATCCCACTTTGTGTGCATTTTCGTACGGTGGACCTTGAGCACAAGGAACAAGGAATTAAATTTAGAGATGGTTCGCTAACGTGCCTAGTTGAGCCTAAGTAAGGAGGAGTCAATAGAACTCCTTGATAGAGATTGCCCAACACGATATGTGTATTGGGAGCGTAAAAGCAAGCCACACTTAGCATAACCCGCGGAGTTGTGCAAGTTGAGGACGAGGTTCGTACTTGCTGTTTTCATTTCGCATTAATAGGTAGAGTTTTTCCTGATATTCGACTATTATTTCTGTTGAGTGCTTCCATACCGTTCATTTTTTCAATTGCAGAAGTTTTGTTCTGCCGGAAGAATCGACTACAGTCTACCCAGTCTTACTATTTTCATGACCATAGCAGATAGACCATCACACAGAACAATACGACGTTTGCTTGAGAGAGCACTTGGCAGAGCGGAAAGGGAAAAAAATGAGATATTCGGTGCTGATGAGAGAACGCATCATAGCATCACAGTATTGGTGACACCATTTCCTATGGGAACGGTACTTTTCAGCGAACTTTCTTCAGAAATGGAACACTGTGTACTATAGTGAAACTGAGCTAGAAATATTTTTCTTTTGTACAAATAAATGATTTATTTTGTCGTATTCTTTCTTCGTCAGAAAATTGCCAGTAGGAAATGTGCACTAACTTAAATCTTGATCGTATACCTATATCCAGAACCCCAGCAGGACAAGCCTTTCTGGAGGAAAGTTTAGAAATTAGCAGGTGAACACAGTGTGTTCCTCCTTACAGTCCATTTCATCTGTTCGTTGCTTATGTCATGACATTATGTACAAGTTGCACTTTAAACACTCGAAAACTTCGACGGGTCTGATTAACCGTAACATAATTTTCACTTGCAGTAGTCTACTTGTCTGTGGTTGAACCGAGTAAAAGTTTGCTTTAGGTGAATAAAGAAATGCCGACTTAGGCGCATTTATCGAACTTTAATCACATAGCTTGAAGTGTGCTTAATTGAAAGTTGTCTGTTACACAAAAACATGTATTTAAGTAGGGCCAAGGGTGTAGCCGGAAGAAAGGTTTCAGGTAAAGGCTAATAAGAGAGGTGACATTTCGCGCCCTTTTAGATATAGAAGGAGAGTTAGCGTCGAACTCGCCTAAGATTTTAACGTTCAGAGGTACTGAAGTGCGAATCCGAAATGCTCCATTGCATCCATCAGCAGCGATCAGGAAATTTCAGAGAAAAAATTGCAGAAGCGGGCTGAGACAAGTGGTCACATCATTTGGTCACTAAAGTATCTAAATACGTTGACAAACGCAGAATAACATGTTTTTTTTTTTTTTTTTTGCATAATCGGCAGATTGGACAACTATGTAAGCATTTAATTCCTTCTGATTTTCTTATAGCTAATTTTGCACTCACATTTCATGTGGAAATGAAATGTCCATTTCCATAAATCGGAGATTTATCGAGAAAGTAGTCAGCATGAATGAACTTGCTTTAGGAGATGGTTGCACGATACAAGCCGTGCATAGGTGCGAGCTCGACCACAGAGTGCTTTTGCAATAATTTTTGCATGTGCGCACGACAAAGAGCAATCGAGCAATAACGCTTCTGCTGGTTATATAAAAAAAAAAATGCGTTTTCCGGTTTTGTTTTTATGTTTGTGTGATCAGATGACGTGATGAGCTGTAGTGCAAAAAACACATATCGCGCTAATCTCATAACGACTATTTTCCAATCATTTTTCACTAATTTTGAAATTGCTGCTGGCGAATGCATAGAAGAGCTGTTCGGATCACTTCTGAGGTTGTGATTAACGACATACTACTTTAAAGAATTATAGTTTCAGTCAATCAAATTTGTAATTGAAGTGAACTAACTGGAAAATGGTACAATCATTCGCTTGTGAGTGATACGAATGGTGCCAACGAATTTATGACGCATCAAGGAGGGACAAATTTCTTATTGGCAGTTGTGTCGCGATATGTTCACCATCACAGTAATCGATGCGTTGGCTTTTTATTTGTTTGTTTGTTATTGTCTCATTAAAGAGGAATACTGTTATTATTTTTGTGTGATTGACGTTGAATACGTAATATTATGCGAGTTTTCAAAGTGCTCGTAATGGAGTTTTTTCTTGCTTGTTTTGAACAACTTCAGTGATGCTCGTTCCTTATGCATCGTTTCGTCCGTCTTTTCGTGCAGTATGGAATATAAGAATAAAGCGCAGATTGGGAAAATCTTTTAATTCTTAGTTTGAATATTGCACATTTTCAGTAGTATTTTAAGGCAAGAATCGCATTGTTGTAATGGCAGCAATGAGGTGATGTCGGCGATGTTTCTACTTCAAGTATTCCTAATGCTTTTTTCACCCTCGATACTGCTATTGATAATATCGGCCTACTTTTTCGAAGTCGATAGTTTTGCTTAATCGGAGCTTCTTGGTGGTGCATACCCCTCAAATGACCGCTACATTTTTCTATATGCACTCGTCTTGCATTTTGTTGTTGTTTTCACTTGTGTTCTTTCGAATAGGACTGTGCTTCATTCTATCCATATTCTTGACTAACGTTTATCAATGCCCAAGGCATTTGTCTTTCAGAAAGTATTCATCATAGTTCAAGTCTAATTTGAAAGCATGATATTGGCCTTCACTTATTTTATTTCATGGGCGCATTTTGCATTGAAAATAGCAGGCCCTGTCCGTTGAGCATAGACGATGTAAATGAATCTTTTATTGCTGATCTTTTATTGTTTGCAGGTATTTTTGAGTGTTTTTTAATGTGGTTGGTACTGACATTCCTCTATCCTTCGTTGGAAAAGTTTTCAGTTCCATATCTTTAAGTGCTTTGGGCCTGTGTCTTCTTAATCTACAATATTTTCAGAGGAAAGTTCGTATCGATTTTGCCTTTTCTTCATTTTCAAATAACTTAGCCCACCGAATTTGTTGGTATGACATTCTCATGATAACCAGGTTTTTCAGTATACGTCATTTTCACTTTGCTATGCTTTCGTTCACTGTTTCTGGTCGGTTGGAGACGAAAGAAGAACTCCAATTTCTGATACTCTCCCATTGGTTGTAGACATGCCAAGCTTCTCAATGAGTTTGGCTTGATTAGAACGCGGAGCTGGAGAGGAGTTGTAAACTTTAATTTCTTTCTAAGGAACTTATTTCTAAAGAGATGAGAGAAATAGATGTTCCTCCTCTGTTTTATTCAAATCACGGTGAAATGTTGAGTAACGTGTGCGCACTATGTAAATTTTTTTTTTTTCATTGCGCATTACCGTAAAATATTTTTCAAAGGATAAAGGCCGTGGAAGAGAAATTCTGAAGAGTGCTGAGGAACTTTTAAACTTCTGCGACTCCAAAGGAAACTTTTAAAGTGGTTCGGATTGTTTTGAGTAAGCTGAAACTGATATCGGTTGTATATTATGCAGCCTCCGTATTGTGCATGGACGCAAATCGCAGAAAATAGAAGAATATTACAGCCATATTAATTCGATACGAAAACGCACGCAACGAGCACCGAGATGTTATAATTTGAATCACTGTAGTAGAATCTTTGGCGATTGCCATCGGGTGCCTCGGTAGAGTTGACCAATTCATACAATATTCTATATTGGTGAAAGTTGTTTTGCCTTGAGAAAAAACGGTTTTTTATTGCTGTTTACAATTGTCTGTTGCCTTGAAAAAATATGTCTGAGCGAGTGTGCGACATATTCGATGCAATAAAATTGTTTGGAAGGGAATCATGGAGCCGTTCGCAACATATGCAAGGAGATAATACAGTTCAGCGCTTGTAATAAGTCGATATCATGGTCGATTTTGGAGCCGTACCGAATAGTGGTATAGATAAACCATTGCCTCTATAACCTGCATAAAACGGGATCTGTCACGGACTATTGTAAATCGAGTCTCATCATTTAGAGGAATTTTCTAAAATTTTTAAAAGAATTAGCACTCAGCAGGGCAGTGACTGCAAATTCAGATGGAGGCTTTGCGAACGATGCATTTATGAGAGAGGTGAATTCGAAGTTGATCAGACCACTTTTGCATATTTGAACATTTGAGTGATGAGGATTCGACATTTTCTGACTGCTATCAGCTAACACACAGCTCACTTATTCGACTCACTTCAATGCGCTAAAACGAGTTTTCTCATTCATCGAGGTGCCAGAACAAATGGTTGATTGATATTTAGGTTAGTATATCGAGTCATTTGCAAGAACTAAAAAACAATTATATGATATTATGAGTGAACTGCAACTGATTATGCTCTTCTTGATAAATCTTTTGCTTATTCAGCTAATACTTTATGTTGTAAATATGACCTTTATGTTGTTTTAGCTATTAGCGGGGGGTAATCTATGCCATCTTTTAGGAAAAAAATGTTGTTCCGCTATCGTTTACATGTAGCGCTAAAAGAATAGCATGCGAGAAGAAATTAGAAACCAATTAAGAATAAAACAATCGCTTCATAATAAAGACCATCATCGTGAAACCGAAGGGTTGCCGTTGGGATGCCAGCTGCCTCCACAGTACTCTATTTTATTTTTTTACGGATGGATAGGTAGCAAACGGAGGAAGCGTATTTCATCTCGTTATAAACTTCAAATTTAGGAGCTAATATTTCCTTTCGAAGCTTTTACTTATTTAGGAGATTGCTATCCACTGAGCCTCATCCTCTATATCCTATTTCGAAAAACAAACTATAAATTGTTTCCAAATATTATCCTTATAATTTGGTGGACGTTTCATAAGCGATTTTTGTTCCACTGACATACATAAATTGAAGTACTCATTTATTTAACCAGTGTCAAATATGGTGGCGTATCGCAGAGAAAACTCAACTACTGTGAATTTTAAATGATTACATATTACGGTGGGTAACGGTTGAGTTGATTCTCTTGAAGTTGTATGAGTATGTCGATGTTGCAATATATCCTTGATAACCAAGCAGTGGTCGCCATCGTCGAACTTATTACATGAAATCGCAAAAGAAATAAAGAGTTCATATCAAAGCTCATGATAATCAAATTTGTCTTTCCAAGACATTCCTTTACTTAGCTGCTGCTAAAATAGAAATGCGTGCTATTTTTGGCACATTTGATCACTACATAAAATTCACTCCATTATTCAACACTTGTATATTATTCTATCAATCGGTCATGTGTGTCATAAGAGATGTTTTATTGATGCATCATCTATATATAGTGGCGGATGAGTCGTTCAAATTAAAAATCGAATCTCGACTATCTTCTAGAGATTATTTTACGAGAGTAGTTTATGATCTGTATTCATATTGGAATTCATCACTCAATTCGTTTTTTAAGACTGCTATCCACGTTAATGAACGTCATTTGAATTGACGCAATTTTTACGGCAATTCATCTAACCATTTTCTTCGCTCTTATTCTATGATGTCATAATTTTTGCTTTGAAGAGGGATTCAGAAAATTTGCATTTCAAAATATAGATCAATGCCTTCAAGTATTTATTCATTTATGTTTACTTCCCTGTCGTTATACTTTTGAGCAAAAATAATTTAAATATTAATGGCGATAAATAATTTGCGTTTTCAATGAGGTAAAGATATGAAACTTGATTGATCATCTCTGTGCAGGTGTTGTTATTTTGATCATTAGTGGCGCAGATGTGTAGGCAGCGAATCCCACCTGTGAGAGGAGTTGCTCCACGATTGAAGTGGACCTTGCATTCGTTCAACAGACAATAACTACCTGTACGATAACACAAAAAAAAAGCATTTACATCACAAGAAGTACACCTTAATCAAGGGAATCCCTCAGTTAAAATAAAATTTTGCATAGTAAAAAAATAAGGATAACATAGCAAAATGATAACAATGTGTTGAGGGAAACAATTATCAAACCCTCATTATCACATTCTTCCTCGGGGCATAATTCATTCGAAATGTTTCATAGGTGCATCGAACTGGCCGTATCGATGCATACAGATCTGACCTGGTGCTACTGATATGGAACTGGTGCTATTGGTCGATATTCTTCTTGGTCGATTCCTTCTCCTTGACCCATCAACGCTTGTCCCACGCAGTTGTCATGCTCGTGAACTTTGACCCAAAGCATGCCTTTCATTTTCGCATATTCGTCGACTATTATTTGTTTCCTTAGAAAAAATCTTATTTTGTGTTATTTGTATGGGAATGTGGCTGAACTGCTACGGGGGTAAATGGCACTTTTAGTAAATATAAGAAGTAAGGATTTATGCATAGTAATGCAGAAATTTATTGATTTCAAGAGTGATGACAATATGCAGCGAGAAAAACTGCAATTAGCAAGACTGAGTAGCAGCTAGCAGTCAGGAAAAACAATATTTAGCAAGACAACCGACCAGAAATTAAATGCAATCGGATAAATTGATTTAAAAATGGCCCATTTTAAGTGATTTTAGATATATTTTTATGAACTACTGCATTACTAACGAAAAATGCTGCACATTACAACGATCGTCGATGAATCGTTATTTTTTAAAGTTCACGTGGCCACAGCGCATTCGCGGCAAGAAATATTGAAGGAAAATAGAAGCAAACATCACGCGTATAATTACTTTCATACGATAGATCCACATTTTAAAATTGCTGAATTTGATTATCGCTCGTTCTGCTGATTTCCTATATGAGTTCAGCGCAGCTGAGCGATAAACGCAACCCATGTGTTCCTGCAATTTTCGTGAAACGTAACTCAGCAGCCAAATTGCTTATATTAATCTTTTTTTCTTTCTATTCGCTTCTTCATTACTACTTTGCGTGCAGTCCTGCACTGAGCCAGGATTGCTTGAAGAAATGCAGCGTTGAGGTTTACACAGAATTTTTTATATCTATGCAAAGCGAGACGTTTGGCATATGGGTGTAAGAAGCATAGAAGGAGTTACCATTACCTTTTCCACACAACCGATGCAGCAATAATTCTGATGGTTGCCATGAACATTTCTTTTGACTCAAATTGAAGTCCATTAGGTTGCTCAAGATTTCAAAAGCACACGCAGCAAACCCTAATTCGAATCGGCTCGTTTAATAATGAGTGTTAGCCATTCATTTGGAAGAAGGAATTTGCAAAATAAGCTGTAGAAGTAGCTGCAAAGCCTGTTTCCTATCAGTTATCCATCGTCGCTCTTTGTTTAATATTATCTGAGTTTTTTCTTCTTCAAGTTTTTATGCAAAAAATGTATTATAGCATTGTCAGATCCACGCTTAACATGTATACCTACTGCCTATGGCATCCAAGTTACAGAGCGAAGGAGAATGAAAGGTGACTTCCACTGTATGTTATTTTCAAGCAACAAAAAGTTTAGCTCTTCAAAAGTCATCCATTCAGAGATAGAAAAGTGATAAGATTATTATAAGGTTGCGCCGCTATATTGCAGCTGAGTTGCACAAAAAGTTGAGCGAATTTCAGCCATTTAAAATTAGTCTGCATATGACTCAGTAGCTAAAATTACCACACTTTTTGGACAGGCTACTGGCATCGTTAGGATGTCTGTCTGTAAAACGATGCAAATACATGGCACATGGTTTGCACCAAGGTGTGGATAGTTGATTTTTTGCCGTTCATTTCTTCATCACCTTTCTCATGATGTAACAAGGTGGCCCAATATTTAAATAAGCAGCACTTGTGTTGATGACTGCGTTTAAAGTAAGTTTTTTACGAAACTGTTGAAAAGCTAGATGTGCAAATCAGAGCGATCGGCGCAATCTGGATATGCAATTTATCCACAGTGGACACTGCATCCAAAAACATGTTCGCGACAGCGCTAGGTAACTGGCTATGAAGCCAGAGCAGCGCTAAAGACAAATGAACGCAGCGGGTTGAGCGGAGGATTTTTTGAGTCAGCGGCTACCTGGATTAAAGCACTCATCCCGTCAACCAGCTTCCCCAAATACCCAACCACGCAACCATCCAAAACCATCCGATCACACCAGCGTCCACGCTTTCATGCCGATGTCTCTATCGAATGAGTCTCTGTACTAAATCTATGCTTCCATACTCATGCAGTCAATCACTCAAAAATATACGTCCCAAAAAACTCAGTCGCGGAAGCGGCCAAACTTCAAGAAACTGATTTTAGCGTAATCTAAATGTTCGAGCGTTCGTAGTACAGTGTGGATGTGGTCGCGATTTCCTCCCCTCGTCCACTAATTCGGGCTCTGAGCATCACGGAATGCACTGTGCGGTTCCAAATGGCGCTCATCCAGCATTAAGGAGATCACGGCGCAACTCTTACCTCCGAAGATACCGTATCGTTGCTTGTGCACTGTTCAAATTTTCCAGGCGCAAAGTGTCCGCACATAAATTTATTACAAGTTATTCGGTACCACGTTACTCCTTGCGGAATTGTTCCTTCGCGGAAGCATCGTTCTCATAATCGCGAGGCAGTAGAGCACCTCAGCGCAACTGTCGTGAACAAAACGAGATTGACGGTCGTATGTAGACGACAGAAAAGAGAACGGAAAGATCGCTGATTTATCAGAAAAGAGATTAACAGAGTTCAGAGTCACGATGCACGTGGAATAAAACTAACAAGTTGCGCAGGCCTCTCACAACACTGACAATGTAAAAGCAATAAATTAAATAAGGACAATTATAAGCAACAATAAGCAACAATCCGGGCAGGTTGTGCGACTTAAACATTATAACACACTGTATGGACGCACTACAGCACGTTTACAAATATGGCACCTGTTGTCAATTATGGCACCGTTCGATAAAACGAAGCGTAATACAAATTACGCGAGAAACGAGATGTCGGGCGATTGGTTTTGTGCCGACACCAGCTTATATGAATATCAATGCACCACTGCCTAACACGTGCGGCTTACCGTTGTTTACCGCCAATTGTTTTCATTGTGCTGTGGTAATCCTTTCTTTGTGCTTGTCAACTTGTCTGCCGAGCTCGAAGCTACTTGAGATCTTCAGCAGTGAATGAGATATAATTCGTCTCAATAAAGAAACTGGCCTGATTTGACGAGGGCTCGTCCACTTGCGCCCCTCCTTTTCTCAATAAATCTGTACCAACCTCCTGGTTGGCTCTCCCAAGTTTGCTCACAAGGTTCGGGAGATACCTCTGCTGTGCGATCGCCCGATACCTCAAAATTGGGTAACTAAACTTTGATATAGTATAAAAACAAAAAACGCGACATGATTGAGAGACGAGCATAGATAGGATCATCATAAAACGTGACCTGAGCTGACTGAGGTGGTTTTTGGTGATGAGCTAGCAAAAGAGATACGAACAAATGACAAGGAGATCGCAAAACGACAAGGCAACCAGCAAGCAACAACGATAATGAAGTTTCGAAAAGAAATTCAAGAAATTCACAAACAAGAAAGTGCTGACAAAGAACGTAAAGCCGCTACGCTTTCACACGACCGCCAACGGAATCGTAGCATGTCGACGATTGCGAATGGATTCATCTGTTCTTGCGAAAACAGTCAGAAATGGGAAAAAGGTTAGGTACTAATATCCAGGTTTGCTAGTGTACTAATAGGATGCACACAACGCATTCAAAGCGTTACTGATGCGTGTGGGCGATCATCAGTAAGATTAAAAGGGGAGTACCTAAAAAGGTTGCTTTTGGAAAGCAGTATGAAATGTTCTATGCAGTCTATTTTAGTTTTTTTTCAATGGTTGCACGAACTTTCAGCTGAAAATTTGACCCTCACAGCGCGTCTCTGCACTGCTTGCCAACAGGATCCTGGTTTTGATTTTGTATTTAGTTGACTGCCCAGAGTTATGAGCGGAATTGCAAAAAGCACATATCATCACAACCCGGTGCGCTTTCCATTTGCATCTTCGCCTTCTAATGTTCTATCTCATACAATTGATCGGCCTCTCATCGACGAAGTTCGTGCAAAAAATATTCGTCTCATGTATCGCTCTTCTTCAATTTTTTTCTTCTGTTCATTATCTGTTCACTGTCGTTCGCTGAAATGAATGTGGATCCGATGCTAATTTCACTGCTCAACTGTCCATCCTGGCAGCTTTTTCCGTGTCTCACACTATTCAGCTCTTGATTTCTTTTTTGAGCAAGGTGTCCCACAATTTTTTTCCTATTTTTTCAACCTTTAAATTCCGTTGTAACTATAGTATGCTAAAGATGAGCTAATTTAGTACTCCGAATAATTCACAGATTTGTCGGCGTTGCCGATTCAAAACGAATAAATTGACTGCGAAAAAAGCATTCTTAAAATGGCTGTTTCCTATATACATAGCTGTCATTTCTCATTTGTTTTATGGCACAGCTTGGCTACTATCCTGTCACAGTGCACAAATGGGGCAATTGATTGCAGTAACAGTAGATCATGGAATTTGGTTTGTGGGAAATGTAAAAACATGATAAATTATGGCTATCTGGGATGAATTCCTTCATATGATGGACCTATGAAAGAGCCCATTGAAAAACACATGAGAATTCACCGTATCCCACCACAACTTTCAGATGCAAATTTCAGGGAGTTTCAGCATGACATTAAATGTGTGCCCAATTAATGCGTTATGGGATATTCTAACGAAATGAGTACTGTATGAAACGCAACGAATACATTATTCCAGTATAATTAGAGAAACTTTTTTGTGACTATCATTATTTGTCGATTCGAGGATTCAATTGAGTCATGTCATTGAAGTGTTGTCGAGCGTGAAATGTACCGTCTCCCAAGCGATCGCTAAGTGAAATGATGAAAGTAATCCTACAAAGTTTATGCCACTCAGGCAGACAACCTAGTTCGGGTCGATGCTCAAAAAGCACAACACATATACGCAATTGCGGCCAATTGCACGCCATAATTACACACGAATATGGCCTATATCGACCTCGCATGTGCAATTTTCCACTTTATCAAATTTCCGTATTGCAGTACATGCGCTACAGTAACCATACACTGAGCAGCTAATTACAGTATCGAGTTGCATTTGATGCGCTCATCGAAAGTGGCATCGATCGAAAATTGATCTATTTATTTTTGAATGCTCACTAACTGACCATCTTTGAAGTTACCGCTATACAAACCATTAAAGCACAGCGATAATTGATGAACGTATTCTCGGCACCGTCTAGTCATAAATCTTGAGCGTTGGTGTTCATTTAAATAGCACACATCGCCATATAATGCTTTGAAATGTGAAATCACCGATGCCATTTAATGGCTGTAGAGCCATAAAGAAACGAAGAAATAAATGAATTGCAATGCACACGGAGGGAGGGGGGAGGGAGTGAGAGCAAAGTGATTGTGTAAGCTTTTGCGTAGGTGTTTTGGTGGTGCCACACTAGCACGATACGTATGTGCTTTAGAAATTTGATATGCACATATTCCTATCTTTCAAACGCGCTATGTACTGATGATTTTCTTAGAAACTTTAGTGGCAATTTTTTCCTTCTTCATATTGCTCCGACGTGAACGCTTCTCATTTTTAAAGAATATTTTTCTTGTTCAACTCAAATTAACTGATTTGATCAGTATTAGGTTACTGTTTATCGCAATCAACTTTAAATTCCTTTGATTTTTGGATAATTTCAATATTTCATTCATTCGGATTTTTTGGCATCACTTTTTATTCCAATGGGTCCGTAATTTTACATTTGACACAACAAGAAATATAGGAGTAAAACGCCAATACGGCCGTGGTCTTCGACAAGAATTTGTGATGTCAACTTCCGGAAGATTTGTGAAAGAGAAATTGCAGAAAGCATTTTAGCCAAACGCAAAAATGGTCTGCTAATTGAAGCATATAGCTGTGCATTCAAAGATAAAGCCAGTCTCAATTTTCTTCAATGCATTTTTACGGCATTTTTAGCGTAATTTCCTCCCTCCGCTCTTTCGTCTTTTAACACAACGCACGCAGCTTGAGGTATTGCTTTGTGATTTTATAGGACAGCTATATTCTCACTCAGTGATCAAAATTTAGATCGAATAAATTAGCCGCTGTAGGAAGTAAATCTAAACATCCCATTTGAATGCTGTTCTGATAACAATTCCTCTACAGTTTTTTCATCCGTTTTCGGTGGTTTCTAATTGGCCACTTTGACAATATTTATGCGCTCTCAGAGATTTTTGCAAAAACTGCATTGAGGCGACATCGTCTTTGTGCTTTTATGCTCATTTTATGTGTCGTTTTATCTGATAGTTTCCATCTACGCACCCACAAAAGCTAAGTCGATGGAATCTGTTGAATATGATGCACCAAGCGATAAATGATTTTTTTTTCTAATATGACGTTTAAAGAGGTGATTATTCTTGGAGGTGATTAAAAACGCCCTTTGGTTGACGATTTGTAAGAATTGCTTATTCTAAAGCAAAAATACAGATGTTTTTACCAGAGCTTGTGGAACTTTGACAAGCGGCTGGCCTGGTATATCAAAATTTAGAAGCGCATGTGTCTTCCCACTTCACCGGTACGCTATGTCAGTTATTTTTCTCAGTGGATATCTACGTTCAGTCTCCGTTAATTATATTCATCGTAGCAGCAACTATCAGTTGTTATCAAAGTTTACATTTCAACAAGAAGTTTATTCACCGGTTAACGTTTTACTTGTGATTCAACCAGTACTCCTTACTTTGTTTGTAAAATTGTCACAAGTAGGAGATGAAGCGATCACCATAACGATTAGGATCACATATACGGAAGCGCCTTATGCGAACTGCAGTTAATTAAAGTAGTCATTGTTGTTATAAACCAGTTATTCAGCAAATGTAAGAACAGAACTTCCAGAAGGAATCGCTCATATCACGCGGTAAGAGTACCTTTCAATTTCAAAGGTATAGAATGCAAAATACGGTTCTGTAACTCTACTTTAAGGAGGTAACCATCCTTTTCTTGACGAACCCTTGAGTGCATATTACTTGCTAATGAATAGGGAGAGCTTTGGAACGTCTCGAAAGCATTAGCTTTCTGCCTATTGTTGAAGCGCAATTAGGGAAAGAGGGGGAGGGCATTCTGGGAGCGTTCTCAAAAAAGTACTCCTTCAAAAAAATTTGTGCTGAAAATTTCTACTAAAGCCTTCTACGAAGCAGCTGAACAATGCATGAGGACGTTTGAGTTGGAGCTCCACAAATCTCTGAGTGACCTGGGCTATGCCGAGGTAGCGCGTAAGACAATGTGAGGCTATGGGCGTTTAAGTGCGACATATACCGCATGCACTTAGGAACCCGAACTTCGGGGATCCTAACATCCTTGTCCTCGAAGAAACAGGATTAAGCATTGTAGTCCCCTCGGGAATCCCAATATCTTTCCCTCCTCTTCTTGAAAAAACGACGTCATATGAGCAGGTTTGGGAGGTAGTTGATATTGTGAAGCTGAACGAGTCTTGAAGCCTTTGGGTTTTGTGGCTGAGAGTTCGAGATGTGAGATTCGAGCCTCAGCGCTTTCATTAAAAGACTAGCGTCTCTTTAGAATTTCGGTCGTAGAGTGCACACACTCCAGTTAGATCACGTGGAACTGATTGGAACAGCTCATAGCTACGACTGCTCGTCCGTATATTGTTTCGAAGGTGACGCCAAGAATCGCATGGACCGTGTCTAATATTCCAATTCAAGGTTGACGAAAAACTCAGCCAGAGTAATAGATTGCTAATCGAATTGGACTTAAGTGATACAGAGATCGAGTTCACGGTGCTAGTAAAAGGTGTAAATTGATAATTTTATGTCGGTGTGCATTTTAATTTTGGAAAGTTGAAATGCCGCTTTCAATGCAGTAAAATAGATTGATGTTGACGGATGCAGCAGATACGCATGGCTAACAGTAATTAATAAAAGAGGATTTAATGTGCGATTGGGAGGCGCTTGTGAGCTAAGAAGGGCGGAGCCAGTAGAGCTAGCTAGGCACTAACTGCCTCATCCATTGTTTTATATGGTAATTGAGGGTAGCAGTCGTTCGTCATGAGCATTCCCCACGAGTTTCTCTTCTTCAGCTTACTCTGCCTTCTTCTTGCAGCATCACAAGCACAAGGTAAATGAATTCGTTATAAAATATTTTCACCTTATCTTAATATATGTCGAATTCGAAAGCTCATAATAGTAGATACAAACATATTTTAGGTGACAATCTACCCAAAGCATAACTGATGCATTCATCGTCAATGATTGGAGTGATGCTCAGGTCCATTTGGGTTCTTTGAATTGTTGAAAGTGAACGTTTAATGCAATATTGCCTGAATAAAAGATGCGCATCTTTTTCGATTTGCCGATGTCTTCCCAGTTCGTTAAATAAAATGTTTCTGTAACGCATTAAGCAAAGAAATCTCAAAATTTATAAATTATTCTATCATTTTGGTTTGTTTTGATATTCCTTCTCCCATATTCACAGACAGTCAGAAAATTTCCGTGATTTTTAAGTTGCATTGGAAGTGGTCAATTCTGCCTATGCTTGAATGACCATATATTTAGCAGGACGATTTTTGAAAATAGAAAGAATGCCAAAATGTTTTTTTATAAAGCGGTTGATACCTCATCCGATTTTCTCAGACATTTTTTCCTGCATTATTGCAGTCCATTTGTATCAGCGTATTTATACAATGCAATCAACAAAACTATATTTTTCTGACGCTCATTTGAAAAAAAGTTGATTTGGGTAGTAAAGTTTAGCATGTAACTCAAAGCTAGGGATTCATTGAAACAGTTTATTGCTAAGTGGAAACTACGAAAACTTGCTTGCAAAGTGCGTTTTTAGATAAGAAATTGTGGGTTGCGAGGCTTTACTCGATTTGTTGCTTAATGATTCGGTCAAATTCCACGCGATCCTCTGATGATTGACTTCCGAGAACGTTATCCCTAGAAAATACGCAACAGTGTGTAATCCGGAAAGATCCTCCGGTGCAGGAGGCAACTCCTGAATGTTAGTTTCTGGATGTCACAACTTTACCTGATTGATGGCTTCAGCCCAAAATTGATGTATTAAGTATTAGGTAAAGACTAAGAAATGGCCTGTAGGAAATTTAGCAAAATCTTCACTTTTGTGCCAAAACTGAAAATCTCAAATAACTTTGCCGGAAATGAAAGTAGAGAGTGTTTAAGAAAACATTCGATTCAGCTCATCAAGCAGCCAACCATAAAGCAGACTGTTTCCGTGGGTCTGTTTTTTGGCGTTACGCCAAGGTGCTGTAGATGTTTTTGTATCCGGTCCTTTGCGTGCGGATTACGTCGGCTTTGTTCTCATCCAACAGAACGTCGGTATTGGTCCATGGGCGGATATAAGAGGTCGTGGATAGAGAGTGAGCATGCTGCTTCCTCGATTTTGGTTGAAAAAATTCATGTCTGGGGAATGGATGAACAGATCTCATTCGCGCTTGCGAACTGCTTCAAGGGTTTGGAAGCGGATTCGAACAGCTGATCCGCTCCACTGATCCATGAGCGGAATATAAGAGCGGAATATTTCCTATTACATTTAGAATTACACAAGAGAGTAGTGTAGGTGACAAACTAGAGCATGACGATGAGAAAAGCATTCAAGTCTCTCTATAAATAAAAGGAAGCGAATATTTAATTTGAGCATCAAAGAAATTCATCGGCCACAGCTGGATCTGATTGCCGAATTTTCCGAACTCGGGACTTTTGCAATTTAGAGGACTTTAGGTATTACCTCTGTTGTAGATACGGTTTTCATGCACCACAAATTTCCAGGGAGCATCTTACTACATCTTAGCTCCTTCTTCCGGTCATGAAGAACAACCAATATCAGCTATTTAAAAAAGTTGGGATTTTCCACTCACAAGGGGCGTTTTTCCGCATGCGATAGGGAGAAGTCTTGAGAAAAATCTTTAATGTCTGATTTCTACGGTCGGGGTATCAAATGAAAGAGCTGTATGAGCTGATCACAAATTTATGTAACCCATCCGCTTTTTGCGTCAAATTAAGAAAGTTTGATGTGCTTCATTTTAATATGCTTTATTGCTCGAGCCTCTTGGGATCTTGAGAAATCGAGAATTTTCTTTGAAGCAGAAACTGCGGCAGAATGGATAAGACGAGCGGTATAGACGTGAGCCGAAAGTTTCTGATCGGCTGAAATATTTCTTTTCAAGTGGAAATGACGCTTGCTGTCCAGGGTCCTGTCTCCTTGGGGTTGCTACTCTGTTTCATCCTTCATCTTCCCCTCCCCCGGCTTGGCGGGGGTAGGAACAGGAGGAGGGTAGGAGACCTCTCATAGCTTCTTTTCCTACTCACTATATAGAAGCGACATTACTTTCCATACTATCGTTCTTGCTGTCATCGGGATGAGCTGCGGGGATGGAAGGTGGGAAATAGCATGAGATGATTGCGAGTAGATAGAGGGACAGATATAAACATCCAGTTGTGTATGTAAGGCACTTGTTCATAAAACGCGAGTGTTTTTCGTCGCGTCGAATGCGCCTACAACTTAACTGACCCATGTTGTATCTTGCCTCTAGGGAAAATCGCATCCGATGAAATCTGTCCCAATCAAAATATGCACTGACGCTACCAGCCTGATGGCGGAAATCATTTTCTAAGGATTATAGCCGCCATAAATTTCGATTCTGCAAACAATTCCCCGAAAACGTTCTCTTAGTCTGATAAAACCACGTCAATATGCAAAAGATTTGATAGCAATGCAACTATTTAGCTGGTGTAAAAATTCATTTTTCGGTGCATAAATTGGCTAAAAATGTTACTTTTAATCGCTTCTTGTATTTTTTCGAAAGTTACTCCATCAAAAACGACTATTTCGAGCAAAAATTCGAAATTATTCGCATTAAATTTGCTGCAGAAAACACCTAACAACGTCCCAATTTCCCCCCACTTTTTTCGCTCCTAAACTTTGTTTTTAAGCAGGACACCATTATTCATTGCCTAGATAGGAGCACTACATACTTATTCATTAATCCTTTCCAACTGAACGGACCAAATTTTGATTTGATTGAAATTATTTATAAGTAACCTGGTTGCTTTTTACCAGTACGCATTGCATGCGGTCAAAGCGGTGCTTTCGTTTTGTCAGATTTTGAGTGCACTTTTTCGTTCGTCATTGGAGGTGAATGAAAACAACCCATACTGACATGGCATATAATTTTTCGCCAAATATAAAGAATGGCGCACGCAAAAATATGTCAGAGTAAATTAAGTCAATCACACAAATCAATGGAGGCATGTGTGGTTTAAATTTAGATAATCCGATAAATGACTGAAAGTTGAGAGAATTTCTTCGAGGGTGCCTGAAGAATGTAGTAGAATTCCTGGCCTGAATCGATATCGGCGATGGCAAATTGCCCGAATTAATAATGGAGGCATGGTAGTATCTGCGGGTGATCCGATGAACAGCGCATAAGAAACGATTCATGATCTATTATATAAAGTGAAAGAAATGTGAAAATAGCAGCTAATTCGTAAAAAATTAAAAATAGGCACTAAGCAGCAAGAGTGCAGTAAATTACAATATCTCTCCATCACACCAATTTATTGCCCATCAATTCTGTTCAGATTTAATGTAATCCTACATACAAGTGCAGTCTAATTTGCATATCCTTCATTGATTTGAGATAACTTCAACTGGCCGATGGCAGAGTTTAGCAGCTTTGTCGTTAGTGTAAATGTCTAAGATCGCTTCACGCTATGCGGCTCGTTATTGCATTGAAGGTGCGCTGAGTTTTTGATCTTATAAAGCTTAAACAAGTAGAAAGGCGAACCTGAGCAAGTTGTGCGTAAGTAAGTTGATATGTGCTTTTCGAATTTCACTCTATCAAAGTAGTGTTGCTCAAATTTCAAAAAATGACAACACTTTGAATAATGCGCTTTCCCACAAAATTGATCAAATGCTGACCCAA
The DNA here is from genome assembly GCA_037389465.1 of Baylisascaris procyonis. NCBI lineage: Eukaryota > Metazoa > Nematoda > Chromadorea > Rhabditida > Ascarididae > Baylisascaris > Baylisascaris procyonis. The sequence goes on from JAZARR010000221.1 coordinate 1,765,933, forward strand.
AAACGCTGATCTACATTTACCTCGTAAACGAAGAAATTTCAGTTGCAAATTTTAGCTTGAAAAGCCGAGCAAATTTTGTGGTTTTCAAAGAGCCAAATGCCAGAGTGTGTTGAATCATGAAAACGTTGAGGATGAGGTTTTGCCAAGTAGTGTTGAATATGTCACCAGTTTTCGTCTTCATAGTTTTTCAGCTTTCGAGATAAAGCCACTGCGTAGACAGACAGACTCAGACACTGCGCCACCATAATGCGTTGCTGCTGGATCTGTTGAAACGTAAAAAAACAACTAAACCCATTTTTGAAGCGAATCAGCTCAAACCTATGGAAACCAGCACAGGAATTAAGCACTTTATAGGCATGTGAGAGCGACTGTTACGATATGCACTTTTGCAGTGGCACTCAACAAGCCGACGAGCCTCGTAATTTGCCAGCAACTAATAAACATGCGCAGTAATGAACTCATATTTTCACCGAGCTAATCACTCTTTCAAATGTCACGCAAAAAAAGCAATACATGCACAAATTTTGCAATCAGGCTGGTTGCTATAGAATTCAGCTGGACTGATCGCAATATATATGCTAATATTTTTAACTTTTTATTAATGTTAACTGCCTTCGAAGTTGCTGTGAATCAACTTGGATGATGATATAAGAGAGAATCATAAGATGTGCATTTTATTCATCTTATTCCAGAACTTTAGATTAAATGATCCTCGAATTAAATCCGTCAGAGATACAGACAGACAGACACGCAGACTCGACGCCATCGTCGTACTATCTTTGAACATATTTTTGAAAAGTGCCTACAAGAGATAGGGAATGTACTTATCGTTAGAGAGATTTCAATGTGAGAATGCGAATGAAATTGCTGTCAGCTGAATGGTGAACTTTCTCCCTAATGGACGTATTCCAACATTTTGGCTAATGTAGCGATGAGGCAATCAATTAGTGATGAACATTTTTTTATTCGGTAGGCTGATTGTGGAATGGAATGGCATTTGGTTTACAAATACTAATGCTAGACGATGAACATGCAAATTCTATGTTGTATGCTTACAACATTGTTAACATAGACCTCGTACTCAGGTACTGTTCAACGTGTTTTCAATGTCTTTGTGACGCAATCAAGCAAATTATATTATGATCGCGAAAATTACGTTGATTGCCTAGGTAACCAATGACTATGGTTTTATTAGGTGGTGACATTGACTCATAAACGTTAAGCAATATTAGGCTCACGGCACCACCAGACTGCAGTCATTTATTTGATTTGATTTCTTTCTCCACTGTGTTTTCAAAGTTGAACTTGTGAATGTAATAGTTGTTAATGAGTAACTGGCTGTTTAATACTCGATCAGCTGGTAATAAGGCAGCGGCTATAGAAAATTCATTTATGCAACAAATGTACTTACCAGTTGAGCTATTTATTGTATTTAATTGATTTGAAATTTAAAAGTTACGACAGAAATGTTCTAATTATTGTACGTGAATTGGTTATGCCTCAGATGAATCGATTTTTTGCTGAAGGTTTCACGATCAAATGAAGCCATTGGGTTAGCATTCTAGCGCAATTAAGGAGAAACTTTAAACTTATCGATCCATGGACCATTCATCATCGGAAGTGGTTAACGGTTTAAATCACTCCGTTTAATGTGAATGTTTGCAGAATACGATGGTGCCGACTTTGCCGATGTTGAAATTTCCAACAAATGTAAGTTTGAATGCGAGAACGCTTATTTGTTCGCATGAAAATTTTATTTTTCGCCTTTTCATGCTTACGTTGAGGAAGATTATGTTTAATAGCAGGTGATATGTTATAAACAGGCCATTATCTCTTATATTTGCTACTCGCTATTACTACTGGAAACGTCAATTTCAACAGAAAATTTGTCATGCACAATGTATATATATATATATATATATATATATATATATATATATATATATATATATATATATATATGAGAAAAACTATTTTATATATATATATATATATATGAGAAAAACTACTATATATATATATATATATATATATATATATATATATATATATATATCGCATAAAATCAAGTCCCGCGCGCCGTTAAATTGCTCTGGCAATTTGCGATCAGTTATGAGCATAAGACGGGCAATCGAAAAATGCAGTCTTGGATAGGTGAAATACGATAAAATGGCTATCGAAAATGATAAAATCTTATCTGAGAGCATTCAATAGATCTAGTTGTCTTTCGCATCGAATTGAATTAAGCGTTACACGAAATTGGTCTGCGCAAAGAGGCTGTTTCGCTTGTCAAATGGAAATGAATCACATTTTCAAAAAGACCCTCTAAACAATGAAGTGCTCGCTTCTCGCAAAGTCTATTAAGAGCCTTTTTAAGGGCAAATTCATTTCTGAACATAGAGAATGCGCCAGCAAATTGCCGAACATTTCCTCTAGAAGCCTATAAAATGAAATGAGTCTTCCACAGTCACATATTAAGTTTTCTATGATCAGTGCATGCTGAGTCGGTATTATTTTTCACCACAACCTTCTAAAGCTATTTTTCAAGAGAGCGTGATGCATAGAAATTATTTCAAAACTTGAGGATAACTTCTTTTTCTCATGTAAAGAACCTATAAAATGATTCCTCTTGAAAGTGTTCACTCTTACTTTTGGATAAGTAATTTCATACGTGTTTCACTTCATTTCAAGCCGCTGCTATAAAGGCCCTTATGTTTTTAATAAGGAAATCAAACGATGCCTAGGTAGCTGAGAAAGCTAATACATTGTGCATAGGTACCAAAAAAGCCGATCTCGCTTCTGAGGCTGCAGGTCTCACGAATCATAGTTGGCTATCGAGTAATATAAAACGCATATTGGTAAATCTCATATCCTGTTCGCTGTGATGATAATGCGCCATATAACAATAAATTTGTGTTTTTTAAATGTTACCCCCTGAAGCGGTGAGAACAGGAACTGATCAATTCGCTGTAAATTGACCAGGCACCCCTTAGAAAGTTGTGTATAGGCTTTAAGTTGAGACTTATCCTATATGCGTTTGCTAGCAGTCAATTCCTTTCATCGTCTAACAGTCAGTGTGCTCACTGTGTGAAGTTAAGTTATCTGATAAACAAGTAGAAAAATACAAACACGTGTAAATCCCTCATAGGTGAACATATTCTCTTACCACCTAATTATTCTTTTCCTTTATGCCGATATGTGGTAGTTGAAAATATGAGATATCGGTATAAAGGGAGAGCCTGGGTACACTTTAAACGAGACTCATGCTACAAACTTGAGTTGATATTCGCGGATTTCCTTATTCATCCCAATAGCATTATTTCTTCAGTGCGGCCTTTGTGATGCACCGATTAAAATAACGGAATAAAAAGAATGAAAGACCCAAAAACACATCCACTACACAGAGATATAAATGAGTCGACGTTCAATATTCTTTTGCAACAAAATTCGAAGGTGCACAAAAACAAAACTAAAACGGTGTTCTTTTCATTCGTTTTAAGAGCTGAAATAGATATCTTTAAGTCACAAAAGTCAATAAGTTTTAAGCTAAAATGAATCATTTTTCTGGTTGATTGATTAGTAAAAGAAGTGAATTTGCTAAATTCAAATCAATAGTAAGCGGCAAATTGATCCATCAATTTTGAGGCAAATGAAACTTTAATCGTATAATGAATGGATCGGTGCACGAAACTTCCACCTGAATTGCCAACATGCTCATCCGTGTCACGATCCACTTTAACTAAACACTTTCATACCACTCTTCATTGTAATCGAAATGACATGCTAAGTCGCCCCCATCAGAAAGTCATTCACAAAAGAGTCGTTCCTGTTGCACACAGATGGATTTCATGATTGCATAATGAATCTATGATGAGCTTAGGAGTCATGTGAACCTATTTACGCAAACATTAGGTCTTAAATAAGAATTGAGGTAATAATAATTAAGGAAAACATAAAGGGAGCCGTCGCAGACAGAAGGAAAATTAAAATTCACCGACACGAAAGACAGGCAAAGTAAATCTTTAAAGAGGAAAGAAGAGCGAAAAATTTCTAAACCGCGAAAATTTTATGTTTCTAAGAAAGGCCTCTTCTCTTTCCTGAAGTGACAATCACAGAGAGGAGCAGAAAGGAAGTTATTACTTTAGAGTCTTCTCCTTTCTACGGCTAAAAAGAAAAATTTGCAGATGATTATTTATCCCTCAATTTTTCGTTAATTCCAATAAAAATTTCTATTGAGTGGCTTTGCTTTGCTTGTGTCTTTTTTTGTTTTCCATAATTTCTAATATTTTTTCCTTCAAAAGTTTTTTTTTAAATTTTCGCAGACAATATCGTCACAGCATAATCATCGCTCGGAAGTCCTATTTACTGAATTCATAAACATTCTTCGTCTTGTCCTCAATGTTTTCTGAAAAGAAATTTCATTAATGTAGACAAGCATGTCTCAAGTCATAACAAACGGCCGAATACGAAACACTGCTAATGTGACACATTGTGGTCACCGTTCAGCAAAAAACTATTCATAAATTTAGCTTATATTTTTATCGGAACTTTAAATTCTTTGCAATCTGCAAAAATATTTGTGGTATGCATGATTTCCATAATTTGCATTCCTGGTACACATTGCATTATCATAACGTGATAAATCACATTCAACAATCTTCCTTATAAGCTTTTTTGAGAAGATGTGGAAGTTTACAAGATAATTCAAATGAAGTGTCGCACGGAATGTTTTCCTGATGCAACTATTCTATGAGCAATGGCAGATGCTCGATAAAAACCCCATCAATTGCGCGCAGCTTGTTGCGTTTTCACTTTGTTTTATGTACGAATCTATATAGTGCAAAAACGCTGCCATCAGCAATAATAGTGGCTATTATTTTTGAATGGCTTCATTGTAATTGTATTTGTTGTCTATAATAATCTTAATTTTTTCACACGTTGCAATTTTTTGCGCTCTTTTTGCTTGCCTCATTTGTGCTTTATCTGAATTTTCAGTTTTTTGCTAATGTCGAATTGTATTTTTTATTGTTTCTTTTGATAATAATTGGAATGTGAACAATAATGAAGCAGCTACCAGATGTTTGCACAGGTTGTGGTGTTATTTTATAGTGAAATGAAGTGAGCTTGGCATGGTACAAGTGTTGCAGCAGAAAGTTTGCTTTGCATTTAACAGTACCACATCTTTTTCGTTTGGTGTTTCAAGCTTTCATCGAAACAGCTCATTATTGTTGTTTACCTTTCATTTACCTCTTGAGCAACTATATTTCAGCATTTGAAATGACATTCTACAGTTGAAATTGGGACAAAATTTCCAACGGAAACTTAAAAATCTCTGCTAATCTCACATTAAAAAAAGCGAGTGGAGAGGCGTGTGGCACGATATTCGCTTTTGCATTCCCTTTATTTAGCCAGTCAACTTCAGAAATTATTGAAAAACATGCAAAGTAATGCTTCAAATTTTAATTAGCCCAATCGTTAAGAAAAATGTTCACGACAAGACTCTTTTCATGCGCTTTTGCAAATTTTCTTTACAATGGGCCTCATGACAACGTCGTGTCTGTGTTGCGTGCGTCTGCGTGTCTCTTCGTCTGCCCTGAGGTTCCAACTCGAGAACCACTGAGGCCGAATTTACGAAAATGGACATAATTAAAGCACACTTTTGTCATATTTCACGTTTTGTATTAATTTCGGAAGTGGTTAGAGAAATTTGAAAGAGGAAGAAATTTGCGCGCATTATAAAATGGCTACGCTAAATAACAAATGGAGAATCGTGCGATAGCAGCTGGCACAATACGTTCTTTCGCATCCGTTTCCTATAACTAACAAATTTCAAAAGCTGCCAACGAAAAATGCAAAATGAAGGATAACAGCTTCCTAGTCATCACATCCGGTCGCCCACAAGTATGCTTCTGCTAAAGACTGCCTTCTCATGGCTTAACCGACTGCATCAGAATCCAACTTGTACAAAATTCGAACGAATTTCCCGACGGTTTTAAATAGCTACACTTCCCTTCAAAGTTTGTGGATCAAGGTGGAATGTGACAGAGAGAGGATACTGTAGTGCGAATAATGCTTAGTCTCGTAGCTTTGGTTTCGGTGATGGTCAAGTTGAGAATGTCCTACAGCAGACACTCAGACATGCTTACAAATGTCCAGACATGATATCACCATAATACACTCTCGCAAAGGAAATTTCAAAAGCGCATAAGAACTGGACTGGCAAATATGCAGCGAATTTCTGCGGCCAATATGGCTCAACTTCATTCCTCACTTGCAAGCCAAGCGCTCACTTAGCCGCCACTTCCCCGGGGGGTATCGAAGTGCTTTTTTAAATTTTCCTTTAAATATTTGCACTTTTTTCTACGCACTCAGCGCCCTTTAGACAATTTCACCACTATCTCAATTGAAAGTGAACTAAGGTGGAAGATCCGTTCTTACTGTATTAATTATTGTCCTCACCAGCATATGAAGGAGTTTTTTTTTAAATTTCGAATAAGATAAGTGCACTTTTGGCAGTCTGTTGAATTTCAAATCTACCACTGTTGACATGCTGCCAGGTCTCGATAGTTTAGTCGGTACTTTGCTTTTCTTCGTCCTTCCTATGAGCATCTGCAAATATTCTTCTCCTCTTAATTGTAATTGAGTTCTTTCCAGATTATGTTGCAATAAATATTGAAAAGAAGTAAAAATTCGCACCCACTTTATCTGCGGACCTCTACTGTCTCTGCAAACCTTAAATAAAAGCACTAGAGCCATCAATGTATATTTCGTAGCAAACTGTTTCGTGCATTAGCAGACAACCGATAGGAGCAAAGGGTATGTTGAATGTTTTATAAAAATCGCTCTTTTTCGGTGCATAAATATTTGCAAATACGATGAGACGCTCCAGTTTTTACACTTCATTACAATACCGGTCGAATACTTGGTGTGAAACGTTAGGTGGCACTAAAAAGCGATATTTGAGAGGTACTGATCGTCACTTCGATAACGGGCCTGGCCTAAAATTTTTTAAAAAAGATAAAAACGAAAGGTTGGATTGTTCCCGATGATCGTGTACAGCTGCAGAAGAAAGTAGTTTATTATTTGCACTAAGAATGCGAAATCTTTGCCTACTGAATACTATTTATTCGCCCATCCCTTTTATGTTCTATGATTAGCGCAATGAGTACTCATGGATCAAAGGGATCTCTAAACTTGTAAAAATGACCTCTCGAAGGTAATTACGCAAGCATCGCCCCTTTTTGATATGAACTTCCGCATCGACTCATTGGATGTTTTTCACGTATATATAACATTGCATCATCCTTTTTCCAAAAAAAACTAGATTCATCAGTGGAAGGTTGGCGATTCTATAGATTCCAAAACGCCAATTTACCCTCTTGAATATTGCGAAAAAAACTAGCGGTCCACATTGAAGCGGGTGACATGTTGTGAAGAGAAATTAGCGTAGGCTGCAAGCAGCTGATCGTATGAAAGCATTATGCGCGCATCCACGAATGCAGCATAAAATAAAACATAAAAGCACCACTACGCAGCCAAGCAGAGTAATGAAATTATTCTCCTTGTTACCAACTGATTTTCAAAACCCAGCCATTCGCTTTTACTGAAGGCCACTGAAGTCACTAAAAATTCTGCGAATTGCTAGAAGTCAAGAAGGATTAACGAATATGTAATTGAGTTAGGAATGTGCTCTACCCGTTCATCCGTTGTCCTTTCTTGCAAAAATATACAGCACTTAATGGGTCCCCACTTTCCCAGCCCTCTCTTACCATAATCTCTTTCCATCATCGATAATTCCTCGTCGGAATCCCTGTAATAAGCATCACCTGCGAGCAACCACTTACGTATATTATCCAATCTTAAAGTGAATCTGAAAACTGCTTAATGCGTCTATGGTGGAAATCAATTTTCAAATAAGCCCTCTTTGGAAAATTTCCCCATAAAGCTGAAAGGAAAAGAGAACTGCCCAGCAACCAAAGACGGCAGTAAAGAGGACAAAAGCCTAACAATGCTAACAATAGGCAGCCACTCATCGAGGCATTGAAGCGGCAGCTTTAAATGGAGTGTAAAACAACACCACTCTGCAACAGTATCTATTCAGCCAATATGCCCTCCTTTTAAACGTTCCAGTCACTCCTTCGTTTTTTTTTCTAACCTCAGAGTGAAAAGACTGTGCCAGAAAAAAAGAATCTTTCTTTCAATACCTTCCTGCTATCTCATATATTATTATCCTACAATAAGGTGTCTGAAGGAGCCGCTATCTTTGCACGTTTTTGAAATTGGGTTTGTAAAGACGCATTTTTACGACGCCATCTCTGTGTATGTCTGCGTGTGCTTGTGTGTCGGATAGTTTCGGAGTGTGAACCACTGAAACTGATTAGAAACCTCGATGGATATATAGCATACCATGGGATGGCCTTCTGTACGACCGATCAACTTCTACTGGTATTTCAGGTATTTAAAAATGCGTAGGATTCCATATATATATTTTAAGTTTTGATATATTTGTGTATTTCTTTGCAAAAAAAAAAAAAAAAAATTTCAGTCAAAAAAGGTCGCCCACGAGGACCATTACGCTTCGGAAAGCGGGCAGTGCACGACTGGCGATCGCTCCTCAATAAACCTTACATGCAAAGGCTTGCATCATTCGACTTATACGACGAGCGCTAACCATTTTGTGATAAACGTTTCTTTTTTCATTCTCTGATTTCTTCAGGTGGATAAAGCAACGTTATCGCATTTGTCATAAATGATTTGCTTTGTGAAGGAAATAAAATGTTCTTATAAGGGAGAGTGCTGCCATAATACATAATTGAATAAAGTGATATTCATTAATGTGTTCGCTTAGTGAAGATAACAAACACGAGTAGAAAACTGCCATTTCCACTGTGACAGGGAGAAGGGAAATAGGTGAAGGAATTTTAAATTTTGATAATTTGCAAGCCAGGCGTTTTTTTACACCAAATTTAACTGAACTGTTCGAGGGCGAACAGGGTTGAAGCTGACCAGTTAGCACAAATGAAATTATAAGGGAATAACGTAATTGATTTTTCTTATTTATTTCCGGCTATTTGTCTATTTTGGTACATACTTCGAATCCGATTGACTAGAAATGATTTTTTACTTCAAGATTACCAAATTCTCCAAAAATTTATCATAGAGCAGGTAAATGTAATTAAATCATGAGCTTGAAACTTGTAAAGCTGCATGGTAATGCAGTTTTTTGACGCAGTGAAATGCATGGTAAAATGCAGTGACGCAGCTGTGCATGAAGGAACTCGTAACCGGAGGAGCGCTGCCGTGTGGTTTAATGGCCGAGCCACTGATTCTTTTCTTTGCGTGACCTGATCATGAGATGGGGAACTCGTAGCTCTTTGGCCACGACATTGGTGGAATCCACACTTTGCTACGCAGAAAGGGAATCCATATTCCTTGTTATGCAAAAGCGGAATCCATAGCAATATGTGAGTGGTTTCGCGCATGTGGGCGCCTCTTCTGTAGTTTCTTGAAGTTGCTATCATAGGATCTAACTGAATACTTTATCAAGTTCGCCGTCGGTATTTCAGCTTCGCAGAGGCAGTAATTTGATATTTTAACTGGAATATTTCCTCTTCGGGCTAAGCAGTGTCACATACGCAGCCGTTTGATTTTAGCACTAGCAGGCAATTATGAAATGAAGGCTCTAACGCTCATACCATAGATTTTTACCATTTTTACCACTTTTATGAATGACTTTTATTCTTTTTTCGCTCCAACTTGTGAATGAATTATTTCAACCTCTCCGATCTGCTTTGCATTTGTATTCTTGTTCTTTAGAAGCGTTGATGTTGTCGACATCGAATTCGCAATCCCGTTTGACTTCTCGAATGATAATTTAGACGAAAATAATGGGGAAATGCTAGGACGTATTTCCTCAGAGGACGAAAAACCAAAATCTGGCCTTTTTCAAGAATTCTTTCATTCTCCGCAGTGAAAGGAGGTTCATTTAAGGGAACTGCAAAAAGGGATGCTTTGAATGACTTCTTTGGCTCTGATTTTCCAACTGGCGCGAATGCGAGAACAGGTCCTTTGTTGCCTCAGTGTCACACAGTCTTTCACCTCACTAATTTCCATATGGTAGAATTGGGACTTGCAAGAAATTTAGCGAACAATTTGTTTATCCCATTTCATTTGGCACTGTACATGGAAAAAATAATAGTTTATCTAAGTTTATGCATCGAAGAAATGAAGCATTCGGCTGCAGTACTGCTGCTGTAAGAAACCTCTCTTGCAACTGCTATATTGATGTGGTATCGAAAAGTGTCAACTTCTAGCAACACTCACTTGTAATATCTGGACTATTAATTCATGCCTGCATGAGGAGTGGCATCATAAAGAACAGTTTCGCTATGGGTACTTCCAACGGACATAAGCTATGACCTGTGTACTCAGACGTTAACGTAATTTTTTGAAAAAAAGCATTTGGGAAGATTATTGCGTTCTCTAGGCATTGAAAAAGTGCATGGTGTGTGATGTTAGTAGATGAGGAGCAGTCGCATGCACGCTTTATTCTGCAACAACCGACAAGGGCGACGTGCTTACTGGGAATGGTGAATGCTGGAGCATCATTGAAGTGGTGTAAACAACAGCTTACTCGAGGATATTTCTTTTCTACTTTATTCTCAAGCTCCCATCTCGTCGGGAACAACATAATGGCAAAAGACCATTGATAAACAGAAAGGAATTGGTTGATTGGAACAAAGTTTCCAAAAACTCAACAAACGAAAAATCGGGCATAGATAAGCAGAATTTATTTTTTACACGATAAAGAGCCAAGAGCGGAGCTGAAAAGGTGATCCATAGGCTCTTAGATTTGCTTATCTTCCAATAAGAGGAACAGGGACGAGTGACAGCTATGACTTCCGAAGCATCGAAGCAACAAAATGCACAAATGACAGAGATGAAAGTAATGACGAACGGAGGCGTATGATGAAATCAAATGTGTCCCATAAATAAAGATCTGTATGTTGAACTACAACAATGAATGAAGGTGCGCATAATGGAACAGAGGCTAAAATGATCGACAGCTTGGAAGAGGTGAGAAAACGGGGAAGAAATGCGATCGTAAACGCTGTGAAATCGAAATTGATGCCAGTATAATGGAGAATCTCGAAAAAGTGACTGTTAGTAGTTTAGTGGAAAAACTGTATGAAAATGTTAAGTTAATGGTTAGAATATTTAAATACCTCAGGCGCACTCGTTCTAACAATAAAATACCAAGTTAGCGTTTACAAAGTCTAAAATATTCGCTGCAACTTCAACGCGTGTGGAAAGAACACTTGAACTCACTGGTTTACGCTATATGGCCAAAGATAACATTTCTACGCCAAGAAGGCCAATGATTTTCCTATTGCGTTGAACAGCCATTGATTCACGCAGTCTCATGGCCAAACAGCTATGGAATCACTACCTCGCCGTCATGGCTTAAGAGCTGTGGCTCATCTGCTGGGTCATTTGACCGTGGCCAAAGATTTCCTCATCCCAAGCACGTGCCGACAAATCTATACGCTCGCTAAGTGGGCATCATCCATTAAACAGAATGAAAAGTGTTTTCTTAATGGGGTACAAAGAACAACTAAGCAAGCAGTTTTGAATTATACATCTATCCCAACACAGGTGCACAAGTTGCAAGACACCGAGCGGCTTCACGTTTGTGATAACAAGAAAATGATGACCGCTTTTAGCTGGATGTTGGATGGACAGATATATTTTGAGAGTCCGTTGGACTAGTTGACACTCTAGAAGCGATAGAACTTTGATGCAATTTTGAGATGCATTCTAGTTTATTATGATGGAGGTTACTTTGATGAAGAATGCAAAATTCACTATGCTTCCGATATGAAGAAACGCGGTTAACCCTTTATCGACAAGAACCGAATATTTAACCTGTAAGGCAATTAAGCGCTTTATTATGACTACGCTTATTTATTGATGTTGCCCCCTGGCGGCCGCCTTTAGCGTTTGCAGGACTATCACTGCAAACTACAGCCAGCGTCGATCAAAACCCTTTACAAGAAATGTAATCAATACAAATAACCTCATTATTCTTGAGCAGATAGTTCCATAAGATTTGTTAATTTGTCGCCAATTTAATTCGCTAACAAAATTTAGGAAGCTCATAGTGGACATCTTCGTTGATGAAAAACAAAAAGCGCAATGTTTTCATTGTACGTTGGTAATTTTTAGTGCAGCGTTCAGTGGTGCACTAAAAACTAGCTTTTTTTGGTTGGGACATTCACTGATAGTTGTTTGAACGTCACTGTTGGAAATTTCAAATCCATAACTGCAAACGTGGCTTTTTCTTGGAGGAAATTCGCGTCGCTTCGACTATATGAAATCTCTAAATTCATCAATGAATTTAGTTTTCGCTTTCTTTCTGGCGTAGCCTGAAAGACTCACTGTAAAAAAAAAACATGAACTGGTGCAGACGACTGCTATTCAGCCAAAAATGTTAAAAGTGAGTGCGTCAAACACTTACAAAAGAAGAGTCGTGTGAATAATAGTGCTGCCAGGAAAGGATTAAACTTGAATTTTGAATAATCTGCAATGGTGGGAAGGTTGTAATTGCGATATTATTTGGATATCCATAGCAGAGGATAATACAGATGCAATTTTAAAATTTCGTGGTCAAAAATGTTCCGAAATAATCTTTTTCGCTTAGACAGAAAAAAAATTGTTCGGATAAAATACAGTGGGAACAGAGAAAGCAGTGGCTATAAGTAATAGGCAAACTTTTGTTAAAATATCTCAAAATGTCACCTCGGAAGCATTCACTGTCTGCGAAAGCGGTAGGGCATTTAACACACAAATAGTGGAGAATGATTAGATTCTCAGAATTTATTAAATACCGCCATAGTAATGCATTTCAACTTTAGGAATAACTCTTAGTTGCCATTATTCGACTATAAAAGCCTCCGAGTGCGATAGAGAGTAAGGCGAAAATAATAGTGAAAATGAGAATGTATAAAATTTGAGAGCATTACTCCAATCGTGACAACACCTATAGATAAGTTCTCTTGAACGATCTGCATGAGAATTGCCCCTTGAGTTTTGGAAAACTCGCCTCATTGTTTGCTGCCGAAAATTTGCGTTTGAAGAGAGGGAGAGAGAGAACTGTGTAAACAAGAGTGCTCAATTGTTGTGAAAGGAAAGCGGATGAACTAACTACCGAATTGCATTTATTGATTGATGCGTGAAAGGTGTTCAGTGCAGCCGTAAATGGTGCGTTGCTGTAAGCGGGCCACACTACGGTATCCAGAGAGACAATCGACGAGTCGATTGACACATGCACATTGAGGTGAGACAAGCGTGATCGGCTGTCACTATGTGTGAATCCCCACGTTACACTGTTCCCATATATATGCGTGATCCTCATAAACTGTGCTATATATTTCTCAACTGCACTGTTCATTTGTGTGGACAATGATTCAAGGGACGACAAGTAAATGAAATTCGCACTTCTGCCCGCTATAAGAAATTCAAAAAATACGGAAGAAATTTTCTGAGATTTGATGAATAGTTTTCAAGCAAAAATCTTAAAGCTTTACAAATAAAATGTAGATGGAAGATCAAGTTCCACCTAGATTAAATGTAGTTTCAACTAAAATTTAATGTTGAGATTGAATTTTTGATTTTAGCTATGTAGCTAATAGCAGTGCTGCAAGCAGACAGCCAACTCATCAGAGAAATTAAGGTTTGAAAAACTCGAGAAGAAATAATGTCGCAGTTGAGCCATGCATGCGCTTATTGGCAAGCTGGAAGCAGCTTCAGTTTTAGAGTTTATTATGAACTGGAAAGTTTATATAAAAGCTGAACTACCTTAGAGCGACATCAGTAGATTTATTGAAATTATCTGCTATCATAAGCATTTCCATAATTGTGGGCAGTGAGCTTTGAAATTAGATATAATGCAATAATCATTTGAGGTGATTTCGATCGAACGTTTTTTGAGTGAAATTACAAGAGAAACAGTTAGAAACAATCATTGCATGAATTATATGAAAAACAGTACAGTCCCCATATTCGATTACATTTATATACCCCCCTCTCCCGTTAACAGCCTGATCGCTGAACTATTAAATGGCGAATGGCAGATGTTATTTACACTACAACAATTTCTTCGGTTTTTTTTAACATTCTACATTCACATCATCAGCGCAGGTTTTCTGCCTTCAAATTTGGCTCTTTTTTAAGAGGTGCTGGCCTGTATCGATAAAAGCTCTCTAGTAGTTGATTTAAATCTCACCGCGTGCTTTTTCTGACAAAAGCAGGCATGAACATAAGATGGGCCAAAATTGATGTAATATGAAAAAAAGGTAGCGGTATGTGGAAAGTCAAGCCTCTGATGAACTCCGTTTGCATTCGCTGATTTGTCGCTTATTTTTTGCTTATTGTGTGTTGCAGTCGCAAATCTCATTCATCGAAACTTTTGCAGTCTTTCATCCAGATCCTTCAGCACTTTGTGCTCTTTTTACGATAGAAAGCTTGAAAACATAGTGCATGTGAGAAATTACGCATTAGTTTCTTCTACAAACTTATGTTATAACTTTACTTTATTCTACTCCAATATTACACTTAGCAATACTGCAATCTTGCTAAATTCACTATAGAGAACATTCATACCCATAAGAAACGCAATGATTGCTCCTTTGACACAGTCTGCCTTTTGCAGTAATAAACAAGCGGTAGTCATTCACTAAAATCTCTCAACTACAAGCTCCCGGTTCTGAAACTTTCTCAGCTGACCTTTATTCGCCGCTGTTGATGTAGAAGATTCTCAATTGTTATAATAAATGTTCCATCTTACCACATATTTTATTGTTACAGAATCACTCTACTTCATGTCCTTACTTTAGCAAGTAGCAGCTATGACTATTAATGTTCTAATCATCGTAACGACTTACACAGATGGACGAGGGTCATGATTCATCGGGTGGTGAATGTGGAAACGCTGGGAATCCGAAGAGTGGTGCCCACTAACGATGTCATTTTACGAGTGTAATTCGTTGCACATTGCAGATGGCTATCGGCTGATCCAAACGAAGAGATAACCAATTTGATGTTCGTCGAAAGTGAAACGATACTCGTCGCTAACTACGAAGTCACATTTGACAGCAGCGTTGCACTCCTTCTCTGAATTTTGCCGCATCGATTTCACTACTTCTGCGCTTGTGGTCTCCACTAGGCGTTTATTAATTCTTTGCTAAAAATATTTTTAAGTTTATCAGCGTCTATCATAATGGAACTTATCGTGACTATTTACTGCATTTCATACATGTCATGTTTATAAATACTGCTGTTACCAATTGCCTCATATGCCTGATTCATACGAAACCAAGAATAATTTAGGTTTAAAAGGTTAGAACGAGCACAGCCATCCAAAAAGATCGCAATCATTCTCATAAATCTTTTCGCTATTTTTCTTCGTATTAACCATAGTAGTAATCCACTATAAATGAACTATGCAGAAAGGACTGGGTATTTATTGGCTAAATGCAAACTTACATGGTATGCTGTTGCATTTTAATGATTTTTCAAAAATATATAGTCAGAAGGCTCGACGATGGATGTCAAGCGATGAATTATGAAAGATGCGGCAAGGTAAGGGACATCACGCAGAATTCTTTAGGACAAAGGGATCTGAATGCAGGCATCTGAAGAGAGCAACTCCATGACAGTGGACAATTGACGACTGTCAACAGATGGCTCTCTTAGCCGTCTGCGTTCTCGGCAACGGTGAAATAAGTCAGTCTATTGCAGATGATCATGAGCAGCATCAAGACTGTCTTCGTTGCTGGCAGTCAAATTAGGCGACAGTTCTGGTTTTTTTATGTGCCCGATGGGGGGAGTAATGCGCCAAGTGGCGTATGTGCACTAAATGTTCCGAATAATAATAAAAGCGAAGAGCGCACAAGAGGAGCACTCTACGCTCACAACAACTACCTATCGCCACCTTTAGCGATCTGCATCATCACGCTTCTTCCAGCATTTTCTCCATATCTACCAAGCAATGACCACTACAACGCCATAATGCTCAAGTGTTATCCTTGATCACATGTGAATACATTATATGAGATATACTTGCATTAGAGAGATACATCGCTTAGACACCTACTCAGAACGAATAATGTAAAAACAGTTATCACGCGAACGAGGTATATTTATAATGCTATTGGCAGCGGCATTAATCCTAAGACGCTACATCCACGGGCACGGGTTTTTGCTAATGCCTGCAACCAGTGAGTTAGAGGCTTTCAGTCTAATAGCAAAACTTTAACCTAATCAAATTTGCATGATGTTCACAATTGTCAACGGCTCTACTCTGCGTCTAATTTATAGATAACGAAAAAAGTTTGAGGACTGGAAGTGCTTAAATATTTTACAATTTAGCTGAAAATTTTGCCCGTTTAAGGTAAAGGGAACATATATTTCTTAAGTGTTCTGATCATATCGCATTGATATATAACAAGCATTTTGAAATAAGGCATCTTGAAGTAGGAGAAGTAGACGTAAATCAATGCATGAGAATTCATTTACTGTGGAAATGTTCGGTCAAGACATTTTTCGTGTTACTTTTCATGGAACGCTGAAACTCCCTCAAGAATGCTCTTGCTAGAATTGACATTGGCAGTCAAAAAATTTGATGCGATTTTAAAATACGTTCAACGAAAACCAAGTGGAAAATGTGGGAATGCCGTTGAGACGATAATTCCATAGTGTGCGGATTGATCGTCAAATATCCTAGCTACCAGCAAATATTAAAGATACATTACTTATGATAATACCCAGCGCTGCAAATGCTCGACTAAAAAATTTATTTTTCAAGTCTGGCGAAATGTTCATAGTATAACCAGCTTGGAAATTTTGCAGTGCTTTTAGGCATCACTAGTTTCGTTAAACATGAGGGAAAGTTAGGAAATCCGATAGGAAGTCAACCTACGATGCGGCTCATCACCGCCAAATTTCAATGCTGTAGCTGCTGTGATGCGCTAGTTGGAGCAGCTAGACGAGCCAATGAACATTCACGCTCAACAAATGACATAGCCGTGATCCTTTTTTGTAAAATTTTTGCCGAAGTGCATACCAAAGTGCTGAAAGATGCAGATAGAAATTGGTCGTTAGAAGAAAAAACGCATGATAATGGAAGCGACCGGAAAATCGAGTGGTTGCTAAACATCCACTATGCGCTGCGTCGCTTCATTTACAAGTACATGTAAGGGTTCTGCAGATAAGGAGATCAAAACAAATGCGGATGAAAAGAAACCGAAGAGCAACTTCGGGAAGCTCACTGCATCAAAACAACCCTCCCTTAATGCCGAATAAAACAGATCATTCTAGTCACTTGTAATTGGTCTCCGGTGGAACAAGCCGTGGTGGCCCATGGGGACTCGGGTTCTTCAAGGTGACAACTATTGGGAAAGGCTTGTCGATGAGGTCATTCTTCGAACGGAGAAAGAGATTCATTTTAGCGCAATGTAGGATAGTCACTATAGGAAAGGACCGCTGTGAGATTCCTTAAAAGTTGATCAGGAGAGGGAAAGTTCCTGTAAGGTGAAGAGCACCGCTCGAGCTTACACCAACAATCCGTACCGAGAAGGGGGTTTTTGAAGGCGTCGGAACGAAGGGGGGCGTACCACGAGGGTGGAGAGGGCAAAGAGGGCGTTAATGGACGTTGCAGGAGCGGACTGTTGGTTGTCGAGGGCACTACGTGAATCACACTTGTTGCGAGTCTTTTATTGCGCGCTGATTGGCTGCTCTTTTGTGGTCGGGCACCGCCCCCTTTTACTGCAGCTGAGCAGTCCGCCGACAACCGAGCCTGTATCCCTCGTAAACCCCGTTTATGTATTTTGTTGGTCCCATTCCCAACATGAAAAACTATTAAAAGAGGCTATTAAGCTTTATTCCCACTCAGCAGTACCTTCACGTCCTTATCTTCTTTCAGTGGTGCTCAATTCGCATTCGGCAGTGCCTTCATCCCTCTTTCTTCGTTTTCACTCAAATGACCAATTTCTTCTAATTATTTTGTTCTTCTTTTGTCACTCCATTAACAATGGCTAACTGCTCAGCATTCTCGATGGTCACTATTCAGCATATTGTGAAAATACCATACTTTAATTGCTCTTTTCTTATTTGAGTGAAAATGATGTGCTTTCAAAAGAAACTGAGAAATTATTGCGAGTGCATTTTTGTAGTTTTATTCATCATGGCATCTATTTGCATGAGCTGCTAACAGTAATGAAGTATGCTTAATAACGCAGCCATATACCGACTAATCCAACCGTTCGTTTACATATTCAATGAAGGGATGGCTTTTTTTGCAATCCGAGCGATGCAAAATTTGCATGCAACCGAATTTGAATGTTTTGATGTGTATTTTATTTGCCAATTTTTGCAGCTTTAGCTTTGAGTGAACTTGAGCTCGAATCACTACGATGGGAAAGGCGCACGCACATAAGAGCAGCTAGACACAAAGTTGCCGCCATAACAATTTTACATTAGTCCATAGCGCGTATGTCTGTCTGGTGGTTCCAACTCAAGAGCAAACAAAGCTTGAGGTGCGAATTTTGAAATAAATCCACTTTTATACAATTTTGCAGGTTTAATTTCGTTTGGACAATTAGTTTATGCAATTAGTTTGCGGAAGTGCATTAAAATAAACTTATCATATTTCGTAGAATTTTATTCTTTCTAAAGGACAGCTCAATGCGGCATCTCGCCCAGTATATCTTTTTAAAAGGGCCTATAATTCCCATGCAATTTTGCAAACTTTTGCCAAAGTTACATCCCGAAAAGCACTTTTTAATTGGCAGTTATACAATTAAGCAGCCTCATGTCAAGTTATATTCGAGTTTTTTGTTTGAATATTCAGGCATTCGGCCAAGCAGGTAAACTAAAATGTAAATGTGCACATCGATGTCAACCTCACTGGTGCGTTCCTCCACTTATTAGAGCAATATTGTTGGGTGGGTTATTTGATGGATGTTATTCTTATTCACAGTTGTGTGCAATAGTAAATAAAAGTGCATGTTGAGATACTCAGTAGTGTTCTACGAATTTTTGAATGAAAGAGGATCATTGTCAGCACGGGACGGACGATGATAGCACTTCTGAATATAGAAGAAATATCCGAGAAATTTTTTGACTTTTAAAGAAAACAACTGACTTTTGTTGAAGTAAAATTTAAATGAATCAATTTTATATAATCTGAAATCCGAAAACATTTCTTGAAAGACGTAGTTCTGCCTCGGCAGTTTCATTCGTAGGCTAAATGCACGAGAAAGGTGGAGGCAGATGGAGAAAGAACTTCCACCTCATAGCATATTCCTCTTCCTCTCCTCCACCCCCCTAAGCGTGCAGGTATTAAGCCACACTGACTTCATCTTTTTCCAGTTATACCTCAATGCCTATGCAGAACAATAGGCTGTGCATAATTGGTCTAGGAGGATCTCACATATAGTTTTTCCTCCCAACAGCGATGAACATGACAAATAAGCTGATCGCACACAAGGTCAAACAGAATGGGCAATTCATGTTGTTCATATTTGATGACCGCTTGGTCCACTCCCAAAAGAGAGCAAATTGCATCAAAGCGGTTCATAGGCGGCATACGTCGACCTTGCTGTCGTTAAATGCTCTCAATCGGACGTCACGCCTCACTGATGCCCTTCAAGGAGTGTAACGCCACTCTTGATTCGACAACCTATCAGCTTATCATTTATCCTCGTAAATTACGTATAATGTTTTAGCGCTTATCCAAGCAGATTTCATAATTTATGTATCCTTCCGAAGAGAGTCATTATTGGACGGGATTTTTTATCAGGAAGTGCTGAGAGCTCGCTGTCTTTAACCGCTCTCGAAATAATGCCTATGTCACTTTCGCCAGACTCCTATGGGTTTCGAGGGAAAAGAAAACAAGACCCACTCATCAATTAAACCCGTCATACTCTATTCTATATTCCCCTTTTGAGATTCGTCCTCACGTTCGCATATGCTACTTCGCACTTTTTAACGTTATGCGTATGCTACTTCGCATTTAACTTTGTTTCTTTTTAAATCCCAACCCCTTTTTTACATTCCGTTCCCTTCTACAGTTGTTTGCTTGTGCGTTTGCCTTCTTCGCTCTCCTTGCTGCCCCAAATATTAAATTCACTTGGCTGGAAGAATAGTGGAAATTAGAGGGCAAGCAAATATGAGTTTACTACCGTAAATTTGCGAAGACGTTTGATGCACTAGAAACAATCCTAAAGCAAGATGGTCTAGATTACGTTTAATCAATACAGTTAAGGAGCACTATTCACAGTTGTGCTATGTTCTTTGAAGCAACGATGGTTTTACAGTAATTCAAATTCACAAATCAGTCTAAAGTGCTCATGAATTTTACGCACGCATGCTAATTTTTAAAATTTCAGCCAAACGTCTATCCCGAGTCGAAGTACAAAAAAGTTTATTCCATTCAGCTTGTTAACGAATTCTGTTATTTATTTTGCATTGTTGTCAATAGCATTCTATGTGGATGTTGCGTTTGTGACTACCTCTGTTGATTGGCGG
The DNA here is from genome assembly GCA_037389465.1 of Baylisascaris procyonis. Lineage (NCBI taxonomy): Eukaryota > Metazoa > Nematoda > Chromadorea > Rhabditida > Ascarididae > Baylisascaris > Baylisascaris procyonis. The sequence continues at coordinate 1,786,519 of JAZARR010000221.1, forward strand.
CTAATGAACATCAGCGATCACTGATAATTGGTGACAACCAACTTTCCAAAAATTCTCTTTAGCCGATAGCTGCCGACAAATTTTTAAAGTTATAGCCTCTGCATTTTTATGCACTTTCGAAACCTCTCGTTTTGAATCATTCGCTTCTCAAGAAAAGTGAAACTCTAAAGTTGCCTTATAACTTACGAGTAGAGTTTTTACGGTGACTTGGGGCAGAAAAAACGTTTTTTTAGTTTCGACTTCCACGCCAGTTGGTTCTTCATGAAAACTGGTCAGTGGGCGTTGCATCATAGTTTTTTTTTTTTTGCATTCCTCTTGCAGATTTGTCCAAAACACATTTTGGCCGCAGTAAAAAATTTTGCCAAAATTATCCAGGAGTAGATGCATTTTGGTCGTTCTTTCTTATATCTTCAGTTCGCGACTTAGAAACGCTGCGCGACAAAACTTAGCTGGATATAAAATGTACCTTTGTATGGCCACCGAAATGCTTCTCTCTGATAATTCATGTCCTACATTATGGGCACTTCAAGATACCCTGAGATCTGCAACGCACACTCTATTACATCCAAGAACAACAATAAATTTGCGTTATCAAAGTGCTTTATGGTATTTACCTGTCTGCTCATATCAACTCCGCAAAAAGAGGAAGTTACAGTTGCAAATATGATAGTACCACAATAGGATGAATAGACTCCTAGACAATAATCCATATTGGTCCACCATCTTGAGAAAATTCATATGAATTTACATCTGAACAAATTGCTCCTATGAAACCTCTCCTTGTTTTATACAAAGTTTGCGTTCATTAAAAGCCTTTTCAAAAACATTCACAAACTTTGCAAACGAGCATTATTTCAATGCTACGTTTATGCTTGTCCTTTCTTCTGTTTTAACTCACGATTTCACGATATACGGTATTAGCAGTGAGTGGAGATAATCGACTGTATATGTTAAAGTAGAAATTGCTGGTTTCGTTACGATCCATCACATTCTGCATGCGTTATTTTCATTCAATCCTGCCATAAAATTTTCTAGTCAAATTTGTTTCACCGTTGGTCATTTGTGAGTAAAGTGATTTTTTTACTCGGAATTTCTGCATCTATCCCATATGAAGACGCGTTATTAGAGATTTTATCATCGTTTCTACATATTTCGTTAGTGATTAGTTTGCTGTGATGAAATGCAAATGTGTTTGTTTGTGATAGTCTTCTGAAATGCGCTTAAGCTTATTTACTTCTGTCGATTATCAGTTTAGTCAACGAAGTTGACCGAAGAAAACATCGTCTGCCAGCCGCTTTGGTATACATTTCCACTTGGATTGTTCTGCTGAAGGATTTTATTGCTCAAGTGTACATTGAACGATAACTTCCGCTTCGTTACTTGTTTCTAAATGATCGTTTTTCGTATGATTTTCGCGATGAAACTTGCAGGTTAAATTCGTTCAACAGAGAACTCTGGACCCTAAAATCAGGTTTTTTTGGAAATTTTTACAGATATCGACTGTATAAGATATGCATTTGAGGCATCATATGCATCTCTGTACTTGGGAGCATTCTGGCTGGGTGTTCCAGAGATGAGGAAACCAAAAAAATAGAGGATTCTTTAGGACACCGATGAACATCGTTGCCATCTACTCTCAGATTAGATGCACAATAAGTCGTTACTTTTGTATTAAACTTGCTGAGAGTTAATTCATGAACATTAGAAACGCTTAAGCATCTAGGCAAATAGTATAGATGTTCGGTGAATGCTTTTTAGGTCTTGAGATTTCGCGAGAATATCTGCTATCCGGTAGTACCTTGGAAGAAATTAGACTCGCATGTCGAAATATACCTCTATTTCATCGTATTTTTTATATAACGAATAATTTTGCTCGTTTAATATAATAATTTGCGAAAAGCACAAATCGTGCCAATCCATTACAAACAGCTTCCATTGTGCGTTTTCCAGCTTCATATAATCTAAACGAAATTGAAATAATTAATTCTCAATTGACATAACTGGCCGCCTTCTACAACAGGTTTTCTGGTACTCTTTAACGCGGTGCTTTAACTTTATGTGTCGGAAATCGACACTTGAGAAATTACCGTTCGAGATGAACACTGGCTATCGCCTCCGATGAGATCAAGTAGAATAGGCAACGTCTTTGAACGCTGTCTAGTTATGCATCTCTTGACATAATAAGTTAATAAGCGTACCAATGAAGCCATCAGGTCAAATTGAAATTCAAAAAAAAAGACAGAGAGAACTTGCTGAATTTCTCCTAGGTGATCAATCAGTTTTGTAAATCCTCGACTAGGATTTTTGCACTCATAAATTTCGATCAGTTTCTGGAGAAAATTTAGTTTGGAGAAACTCATTTTAACATTCATTTTCAATTGCATCCTCAAAACTAAGCTCAAAATATATTTTCACTAGTTGAAATAGATCTAATGCAATTTATCCAAATGGTCAGCTATCTAAGAATATATTTTTCTAGAGAAGATTTCTCTCTCTGTGTTTTAGAATGTGAGTGTTTCCCACTGGTCGCTAAATACTTTCAGCGAGAATTGTTAAATATTTAAATAATTTTGCTCCTAACTATACGCATAATTGAAGAATTTTCCGGGAGATATACGCGCGTCTCATCTTCATCTCAGCTAGCATTAGCTGCTCATCTGTTAATCATAATCAATCCGATCGCTTCACTTTTGTCCATTTTCGTTATCAACCTATTTTGGCATCTGCTTTGCAATTTAGACATCCGGCTGTGTAACTTTGAATCATCCGGCGAATAAACGATGAGCCGATGAATTTTATTGCTTATAGAATGCCTCGTTTGTTACATAACCAATGATAAAAAATCTGAGCAAATAAATATTTTGTAGAAAGATTGGAGTATCGAGAAGAGAGGAAATCGCTGTTAATCGTCTTATAAGTTCTTTCTCCTTGGTTGTGGCTGGGAGGAAAATTTTTAAAATTCTATGGACATTTGTAAGACTCTCTCATTGTAAGCGAAAGTTTATTTGTTTTCCTCATACCTAGTCTCTTCCTCATTGAAATCCTCACTGAGTCCTCGACCAGTAATCCCTCCCCCTCCATCCCTTCCTCTTGGTAGTAGAGGTGCGCTTATTGGTGATGCGATTATTATTTGCAGGGTCCGGCTGAATAGGACATCAGCGACAAAATTCAGGCAGAAAATCTTTCCCGTAAGCCGCAGCTGATACTGGAACGGTAGTGTTCGCTGTTTTCTACTCTTAGTCGGACTATGAACACTTTCAATCGATGTCAGCACCATTATTTTTTTTACCACTTCCACCGTATCGCGAAGAGTCTGACAAAGACTTGAAAAAAATTTGACACGCATAGCCGCTCTCACTGTCCATCTTCTCAACAAAGAGTAATCGTCCCTTTGTAAGCCTTTGGTAGAATGAGTAACTCTCTTCCTCCTGTCAGTAATCTTCCCTCCCATCCCAACAATGGAAAATGACACGTTTAGAATACTTGTACCACTTTTCTCTCTTGCCACCATCTTGCGAAAAAGTTCCTCATCCTCTCTATTATAGACGATTCCTTAAAAACGATTCCTTTAAATGTTGGGAAGGTAAACCAAACTGTCACTTAATGGCATAAGCGAGTGAAGAGGCATATCAAAAGGGTTAGCACGATTTCCGCCTTTGCATTTCTCCTCTTCCGAGCAATTCGCTTCAAAAGTTACCAACAACGATTGAAATATGCAAAATAATCTTTTGTACTTTGATCAACTAAACTCGCTAAAATAAAATTTCAACGTATGTCCCTTCAGAGGATATTTTACAAATATGTGCAATTTTTCCCTCTTTGAGAATCTGTAACTTGCTTTGAAGTTGATAGATAAACGTGAGGAATGGTAAAAGTTTCACCTATTTTATACACTATACCCCCAAATTTCACATTCTAAGATCATTGGCTCCAAAGTGATGTTAGCTAACACTCACACATAGATATTCACATCTACAACATCGCCGTAATGTGAAAAGTGCCAGAAGAACTCGCACCACGAACTTCTTTCGATTCAACGAAGTGGGCACGCAACTATCACCAAATGGTTAACGCTATAGTGCACCTATATCTAAACTAAACTGGACATCGCAGAAGCATTCTACAATAAATTTCGTGACAATTACAACCTCACTAATTGCAAATATTTTTAGATCATTTCAGTAGCATGCAAATTTCATCACATTTGATGGATATGCCAAAAAGTCATAGAAAGGTGGTCATATTGCTTAGGTTTTGTGCATTAACAACTTTGCCTTCATCGGTTACCACCTTGAATCTATCGAACAAGAAAACATACACGTAGATATAGACATAAGCTTTCCAATGCATAACCATGGTAACATACAAACGAAAATTTGTAAAGGTACATAATAATAATAAAAATATTAGAATAAAAGATAAACTCGTAATTACACTATGTGATTGCGGCGCACATTTTTACGGCGATTATATTTTCACAGATGCAATGATTATTCGGGATTATCATCAACACAATTCAGTAAGGTGCTAAAAGACTAGTTCTCATACATCCACTTACTTTTATATCACAGAATATAAAAAGATTTGCTATTGCTCAATGCTCAGTTAGATTTGTTTTAAAGGAATCGTGTTTATTTTCTAGAAGTAGTAAATTCATTATCTGTGAAGCAGTGTTCGAATAACCTCTAAAAACACTAATAAAGGTACGGTTTATGTGGCATTGAATGTCAGCAAACAGTATGCCATCAGCCTAGACAACACACCTTTTCGGCTTTTTTCATCGTTTTTGCTTTTGTTCGAAGCACTGAGGAAACAGTGTCTTCTTATATTTGGTATTTGCATTATTCAATGCAATAGGCGTTTTTTTGGGTTCAATAAGCATGCATTTTTTAGTGATTGTTTGAGGATGGGGTAGAGGGTTAGAAGGGTGAAATAAGGGGGGGGGGAGGGGAGCGGGAGAAGAGAAGGTTCTGAGGATATTTGGGAAGGTGTCGACTTTCTCTATTGCTGCTTGGCATGGAGGAAAATCAAATAACATAATATGGATTCTACTTGCTTCAGAAAAAAATGATCAAATAAATCAACGTGTTAATGCTTATTTATCACCCGAAGATGCCATAGCACTTATTAGTGCTCAATCATCCAGCCGCTTATTTTCAGTTTTAAATAATTTTCACTCTATTGTTTTTCAAAATTTGAACAAATGAAAAGCATTCATTCAAAAATTCTATCAAATGGCACGCTGACTCAGTGAATCGAATAGGTTATGTATTATTTTGATGTATTATTTAAATGAATATTGTGGTGCTCTTTCTCTTTTTCAATTTTCCTTTATTATATTTCCATTCTTTTCTTCATCGCTTGCTTAATAAATTTTTGACAATTAATACAATCGAAGAGATATGTAAATTTGACTATCGATTTTATCCTCGCGGAAAATTTTGATCTATCTAGTCCAGCTAATAGTCAAAATCACATTACCAAGGCAGATAACGTCATTTTTGTTCGTTACATAATTCATTCGATTTAGTGAATAATCATAAACTTATAATGATGCCATCACAACGCTTTAACGCATAATTGCTTTGAGAGTTTAACGTTCACATTCAAAGGCAACGATCACCGATCAATATCTAAAATATATATACGCTTTATTTTTATGCAAATTTTTCAAATTTAAGTTCCAACAATGTTTCATTATGATGCTGTTATTCTTCTCTCTATTTAGCCATTCCAATTCATGAATCGTAAAAGCTATAGTGATGAGATTTGTCGCTTATTATCCTCAATTTACAATTCATTACGTGCCATCTAAATAATCATTATTAAAGGGCATCCTAATAGTTAGCAGTGAAATTTATTTGTTAAGGTTTTCTAATTAAGGCATCTGTTACTGTTATTGCATAGTTAGGCGACTGAATGACACCACATTAGTTTCCCTGACGTGCTTCTCCACTTGCTTCAATAAGTCCGTTTTGAACGGTAGTGCGACTGAATGAGCTGTCAATCGAACAAACATCCAGATAATGTTACGGGAACAAATGGGATAAGGTGGGAGGTGAGGGAAGGGAGGAATCAGGGAGAGGAGGGTAGAAATCGTTGAAAGGAGATTAAACTGATGTCGACATTGCTGGAAAATATGATGCTGGTATTATAAGCGAATTAATTGGTGCATCTAAGAGAGGGGTAACTCAGAAGACCTTGATAGCCTATTAGGCGTATGCTGATAAATGCAGCACCTTTAATGCAATCTTCGCGCTTCGTTGCCATCCCACCCGACAACAACGTTTCATATCGCATATCCGAGCATATCGTGCAACTATACATAAGCATTACACGAACATATCGAACCACTTTCCCCTTCGTTTCTTTTTCTACTCTTCTACCGAAGTCAAAAGTCAAGCTCACAATTTGTAATACCTGGTCATCCAATTACTATCTGTACAGTGGGCAGCTCTCTCTATACGTGCCACCTATACAGTGTATAACCCTCGTTCTTCACAAACTTTTATTTTGCAAGACTTGCAGATTGTAAAGGGGTAAGGCACGAAGAAGAATGAGCCATACTTCCTACAACTGCTGGACTACGATACCTCTGGCATGGAACTTTACATTAGAAACCCATCCGGTTACTCACAGTTGAAGTTTCCATTCGCCGATATTCATAAGCAGTGAATATGTAGGCGATGAATGCTAACCTTTTCGTGAACTCTATACAAATCTCGAAATTTGCGATGCGATTTTATCAGCGATCTTCTTTCAGATGAAACACCTCGCGACTATGGATGCAAAAGAGAAGGAGTGAAAACATGTGCTATAGCTAGCATCTTTGGAGTCCGATCTCAGAAGAAGAGAACGAGGAAACTGATTATTAATTCTGAACATCCAGTCTCGATTCAATATTTTGTTGTTCGTTGTGCTGACTTCTTTGTTTTCTAGCATTACATTTTTGCATATATTATTGGACATATATTTTTCACTTTACAGTGAATGCGAGTTATGTAAAAATCTTTGCTAAAAAAGTGTCGACCGAATCACAAGCGTTAAGGTTGACAAATACTAATAATAAAGCATCTCAGCGTTATGAATGCGGAAACTCTCAGCACTCAAGCACAGATGACTCCCTGTTGGAATATGACCCCAAGTCTCCAGCATATTTTCAAATGGTGATATTTTCAAACGACGACCCGATTTACTTTTCAAAATGGAACCTTCAAACTATGCAGTAACTGCCCTATATGAAGCAAATCAAAATATTTCTGCATTGATAGTAGATGGCTGAAAATCCAGAGAAAATCGTTTAGGAGTGCCTCAAGTGCCGTTTAGAAATCGTTTTATACATTTCTCTTAAGTCTCAATGCCTTCATGAATGCCTCAAAGGTGGACGAGTGAAGTAAGGTTAAGGTCATCACCCCTTAATCTCGCCGAATGTGGTTTTGCTTACCTCAAACTGTATCGTATTGTTATCAGAAATACTTACTGGACATGATTTCTGTTTGAGCGACCACTAGCGTCATAAATACAACTGGTCAGTGGGTCACTCGAGTTCTCAATAAAATGCAACATAAGTGCTCATTGCGCTATGGCTGTTATGTCAGAGTGGATTCATTAATGCCACAGTCAACACATCCATCTGTCAATATGATCAATCATTTTGCCACGGGAATTCGTGTTCATTCACTGTGTGCAATGTACCTGTCATATGTTACACCGTCAGATGTCTGCAAACGCTCAATGCCATTCGCATTAAAACAAACAATCACTCCTATAATATTAAAATTTATGAACTTTTAATGCAATTTTTGTAATTTATGCAATGAACCGTTTATGCTGTCAAAAAATATGCAAAAACAATCAATAACATTGAAAACTTATGAAAATAACTGCAACAATGCAATTTTTTAGGGTTAAAGTACATAAAAATGAAGAAGAAATAAGTTTCTTCTGGGTTAATTAGTAAAGCGAACAACGTTTCCTTTAAAAAAAAATGTCCCAGAATAGTGCACAAAAACTGATTTTCAAATAAGCATACTCAAAATCTCTACTCTTCTCACTTTTCGGATCACGTTCGAAGACCCCATCCATTGATATCCTTTAATCTTTACAAAATCAATGTGCGAAATGACTATCTCTTACCAGAGCTCCTTCTCTAGTTTCTTTGCTCCTGGCGGTGAAAAAATCTGATTGTGACAGCTGGTTGAATTATGAACGTATGATAAAGTTAGAGCCCCATGTGACAAAGGCTTTTATTAAGCGTCTTTTTTTTATATTGATTCGCAAAACGTAATATGCCTTCGTTTTATTTATCTTTATGTACATATGCACGTGTTCATCTGTATAGGAACCGTTAAAAAGTCGATTTTCGCATCTATGAAAGCTCTTTTGAAAAAAGTTCTTCGCATAATTTTACTAAGCTTGTTAGCCGATCCATTGATACGTTTTTTTCTTGCAACTTGATACTTAAGGAATCGGTCACTATCGCAATAATTAGGCGCGGAATGTTGTATAACGAATGTTAATGCGACTGCAATCGGTCACATCAATATAAAACCATTTGCATCCTTTCCGTTATAAATTTAAACCAGTTTCAAAGAGGCGTTGAATTTTATCAGTGCTCATGTCTGAAAAAGGTTTTGGAACACTGTCACGTATGTCTGGATATATTGCATCATCGCTCAACCTTCTGAATGTCTTTTACATAATTTCCAACTTCATTTTTGACTGATGAACTAATGACCATTTACCGGTATTAAAGAAGAGATGTGTTTGTGGCAGCCGGGTGGTCAATTTGATGCATTCTTTTAAAAGCAACGCTCACATGGAATCTACTTGATTACACCCTCATGTTGTACAAACTACAGTATCTAAGAGTAGAGACTACTACTCAGATTTCGTTTGACGACAACCTCAGGGATGAAATGAAATTGATTTTGGCTTCACTTGAGATGAGAATATAAAAATTAAATATAATACATCAATGCCAAAATATAAACCATAAATCGGATGTGCTAATGCTAAGACAGTATTCTAACTTTTTATATTACATATATGCTAGAGAGCTGATGAATTGAAAGAGTGACTGCATTGGCTGCAATAATGCGAGAAGAACACTTTGATCTAAGAGGAGATTATTTATTGGCTGCATTTTGTATGTCTCGAGGATGTGATGCATCGATTATGATGTGTTAAACATAACACGAATTGTTTTAAGTTTTCCATATTCTATGTTTGTTCTTCATGTGATGCAACGCAATAATTTTTCTGAATGGATCTTAAAATTCTCGAAAGTTTCCATCAAGCTCTTTAGAAAAATTGTTTAACTATTTGATATTTGAATATCCAAATTTTCAAATGCAAGGATATATAAGAGGTTGTTAAATATTCGTTGTAACAATTACCGTTACCGTACATCAGTCATCATCAGGAAGGCGAGTTTATTTTGTGAAATATCGATGAGTTTTGCGATGTTAAGCCTATAATCACTCAACACGATCAAAGAAATCAAAACGTCAGCCTATATAACTTCCAACAAGAGGGTCAACTATATAAGAAACCGTTGGATCGTCTAGTTAGGTATGTACGAAAGCAATGAAGAGTCTAGGTATTCGGGTTTCAAGTCACTCACCACCTTTAGTTACTCAGCATCTGAATTATTATGCTCGTTGTATCGTAACAACGGTGTAAATAAGGCATCTCGACGGGGAGCTGTCGTCTTATTTGTGTGGCGACTTGAATAGATACATTCATGGTGTGACCTTCAACAATGAGAATTTTAATGGCATATGCTGCAGCGAACGCTTTATGGCATTCCCATCGATCGGCATTACTATAACTGTACACATATCTGACAACATCCTCTTCATATTAGCTACCTGGCCAAATCGGAGCACCGGCCACAATTTTCGAATCGATTCGAGAAATATTTTCAAACATAAATCAGCCTAGATGAACACTGAATTTTCTTGATTGCACAAAAATATGATATTACTATAAACAACGCTCGAAAGTGAAAAACACGATAGGATGAAGTTTAGGAAAAATATGAAGCTAAGGAATAACACCGAGGATACACTAGAATATTTACCTTGTTCAGATTTCCAGGTAAACTTAGCGAATTCCGGAAGCGGATGCAATTTGATTATATTGTAGGCATTCCATATGCCGATTGCTTTGGACTTATTGCTGCTTCTAAGAAACACGAGCGGAAAGTTGAATTTTTCTATCATTCAACGTCGTACACTTTATTCTTAGCTGGATATGGCGCTTAAGGAGACAGTTTTAGCATTAGAGATACCTTTTGCCTTGCCAAATAGTCGAATATGAGGTTAAAAGCACACTTTAAAACAGCATGACGACTTCAGTAGTCAAGAAACGATGAAGAAGACATCACTTACATCGATAGCCGATCCCAAACCTCGATCTTGAATGACGTTAGTGCAAAATATCTCAACTTGCAGAGAGCATCATCCTGTTGCGGATGACACATAGAATTAAAACTTCTGATATATCAATAAACCACAATTCTTCTGCAGCACCATATCGTAAACGCTTCTGGATGCTGTCTCAGTGGTGATATGGAATAGTATATTCACTAACCATGCAATTCCATAAAAAGTTTTCTAGATGTATCCTGCACAGACTGGAATGACAAGTTTCCAAAAAATTAAACCAGAGTAAAAACTTGCACATTACAAGGCAACCTCTATTGCTAGACCATTCGAATATATGCCATCCTCATTTGCTTTTAAAGACCTTTACAGGGCGTCATAAATTTCCCACTTTTTTCGTCTCGACCTGCAATTAATTCGCTTGAGGTTTGCCAGGTTTTATGAGTGTGATAGCTGGAAGTAAAAAAGCGCATCAGAAAAGCTGGCATGGATGTGCTTTCGCACTATGCTCACCTAACTGATTAGCTTCAAAAATCACCGACCAACAATAAACTATAAGGAGTAATACTTTCATATTTCAACTGATGCGACCATTCTTACAAATCCACAGCAGATTCGCCTTTGTGCGACTTGAAAGACATAAAATGAAATTTGGACAGCGCAAATCAAGCGAGTTTTCTTGGAATTTTGAAATGTTTGGCAACTCATTTTGAACTTGATGGATGAGTGTGCGAGATAAGATGAAAGACCAAACAACCCAAAAGCAGATTTCGTCATTCCATCTTGAGTGCTTCCATCATCCAAGTTATGGACATGATATATGCACACACACAAGCACACATGCACCCACATAAATATATGCACACGTACACACAGACGCATACAGCCAGCATAAGTGTTGTATCTTGCGAAAGCGTTTATGCGCCATCTCGCGAGAGCACATGAAAGCGTTCTTGGAACTTTAATTCATTCTTTACTCCTGGCGCTCTGAGGACTTAAATAGTGCTTTTAATATGTGTTTAACCGACCGAAAATGTTCAGTGCCCTGCAACTCGATTTTGTGTCCTGAGCAAAATAACCTAGATTTTGTGTATTTGTTATGGTTTTCACTAAAATTCATATTTAATCTTCGATTCATCTTTTTGAATTTTCCAAAGAAATATCGGAATTCGGATTTTTCCACTTCATTTTTTGACGTTTTTAGATTTGATATGTTACTAAATTCCACTATTCGATCGCTAAAATTGAATTTTTATTTAGAAGTACTCTATGAAAGCAATTGTAGTAAATATTTTAGGCAAACGTCAAATGACTATGGAATACTCTTTCGAGAGGATAAGAAGTACGTTGTTATGGGAAGTGGTTAAGAAATTAAGAATGGACAAACAAAGAGTCCCCTCCGACTGATAACTCTTCCCACTTATCCAAGAGATTTGAAAAATTCGAACTGGACTGAACCGGAAATTCAATAGTTGTCCATTTTAGGATCGGAAAGCATTTAAAAGTCTTACAGCATCTTCTTTCACGTTCACCTTCGAAACTGCAAATCAAGAGACCATCCTCATCCACGCAAATACCCTTCTGAACGCCCATTGTATGCTAAAAATAAAGGTGTTCACGTGCAAAACCGATTTCCATAAGAACAATGCAGTGCATTTCCTTGGAAAGGGGAATATGATCATATGTAATACTTTCGCGGCGATTTCCAATCTGCAAAAAAATATATGCAGATTTGCTCTGATGTAGCAAAGGTTGGACTGTTTCGCCAATAGAAAAGAAAACAGAATGGAAACATTCAACAGATTCGACGGGCTTGCTGGACTGCAGAGTTGCTAGCGCACTGACGACAACTTAGCTCGGTGTGATTGACATACTGATTATCACCTCTATTGACATCATGCTGCTTGGCGAAATATCATCTAGACAGAGGCGAAATTAATAAAATGTTACTGAAAAGGATGCGAGAATGTTCGTATTTGTACTTAGAAGTGTGTTACGAATGCCTTGCGATCCTGTTCCATCCTCTCTTCCGTCTACAGAACTACCGACAATCGGATAAATAAAATTCACAAATTTAAGTACATGATTATGCAAATAAGAGTGCAAATTATGCAAATAAGTTGAATTTTATATACGTAGGGAGTGGCTGTAAACTTCTTGTACGAATATGGAAGTGACTATAACTCGGAAACTGTAGAAGCACAGATGGATCAGTAAAGGACAAGATGAAAGGATCACATGACATTCGAATTAAATTCAACTCATTACAAGACTGCAAAGTGAGAGAGAACAGCAAGCAAACTACGTTGAAAAAAACCTCATCCAAATCAAAGTTTTTCCACTGCAATGAAATTTATAGCTGCAAATGTTTTCAAGTTCTATAGAATGGTCAAAAATTATAGAAAAATTATAGCGCTGTTACACACAGCATTTTTTGTTGAAAATGAAAATCCTGAAGGGAAGTTCATCAGTCGATAGCTGAGTGAATAATCTTCAAAGAGGGGCCATGTAATAGCAGCGAAACGCGTGATATGTGGATGCGATGAAGCAGGAAGTGGGCAAGGTGTGGCGTTTCGATGAGTGGTCAGGTCTGTGACAACGTTGTTGTAAGCATTGGCGTTTTCTCAGTACCGAAAGCAATCCACTCGTTTTACTTTATTGATGTTTATCGGTAGTTTATAGTATTCGATTTGAATTGTTTCAATTATTTCTCATCTAATGTCGAACTATTTAAAATAGTGCAATGTTTTGCTCTGGCATGTGCCGGAATAGTTTTCTTCAAACAACTGCCTGCTAAGGGTATCAATTATGTCTTAATTAGGCTGTCTTTATATGCTTGTGTTAGGATCCACCTGAGAGGTAATTCAAATCAACCTTGCTAATTATGCATTTTGCGTAATTTGCATTTAACAGGTAAGCGCACACCGGTCACCTGGCGCATTGTGCGAATCATAGCAGTGTTGTTATTGGTGAGACATTCTATGAATAAAACTTGTTATACGTATGTGTCCTATAATTGCAAGTATTTATAGCCCAGCCGTTTGCATGGTTAACTAATACTTATTCAGCTGCATGGGTCCTACTTTATTGGGTTAGCTGAATATATATCCCCACGATGAAATTTCCACTTGGCTATCACTCACTGAATTGCCCGGGCAATGGCCAAGTTTTCCACAGATAATAAAACCACTGCAGCGGTTCCTCATTTGCTGGTCCGACCAACAAAATATGCTGACTGCCTACTGCATGCTTGTGGGGTGCGAGGATGAATGCGAACTTCTGTGTGATCTCTCGAGGTACTTAATTCAAGTTCATTTTTGTTGCACATCTAGCCGGTTGACTGTGACTTTCATCATTTTGGTGGACCCTCACTAGTGCAGTTTATGAGCAGTCGACCATATTTATAAATCTACAGGCAAATGCATATAAAAAGTTGTGAGACAGTTTTGCATATGCTGATATTATAGTTGCTTTAAATACCCATGAATCACTTCGACATTGCCGTTTCATTCATTTGAGAGGTAGGTTTAGGTGTAGAATATATCGAAAGATTTCATTGCCGTGTTAAACAGACGGAAGCCTATGTAATAGTGGTCAGGCATTGCAATAAATTTCAAAAAATGCGTAAAAACCGCTTTGCTGGAGATGGTTCGACATTGAATCCGCGATGATCCTAACCAAGATCACAGATGATGCTCACCTTACGGTATGGGTAATAGTCCTGCGCATTTTTGCATCATTCTTCGAGCATGCGCATAGCAGTCGTCTCCATCGTCGATGAAGAGTTTTAGAAACACGTAAATGATGTCAACAAGCCTGATCTTTTATTCTATTTAATTATTTCTTTGTTAAATTTCGTTATTCCCATATTGTAGTGAGGATGTTGATTGAATGATTTTCATTGAATGATCATCTGCACTTCATTTTTCTAAGACGTAGCTCTTTGATGCAAAAGTCAATTCTGTTGTCGTAGTGAAAAACGGTGACACCGAATTTTGCACCATCCGGACATATCGGGAAAAATTGTGCTTTTTGGACATTGATACGACATCAAATATCCTCGCTTTGAAGAACGAATAAGGAGGGGTGGAACTTTGAAAGAGTGATACTGACAGCCCTGCGGCACTCTGCCTTCGATAGAACGAGGGCCTGTCCCAAGAGGCAACATACCAATTACTACCACCGTGTTGCTCCAAAGGTCATCCTTTCTGAGCTTGAGAACTTTTGCACTAGGTCTCTCCAAAGACCAGGAGGAGTTGATGTTGTCATGCACTTGTCCATTTATTCCATGTCAGATAAAGACATTCACTGCACCAAGTGTGAATGTCAAGAGCATAGCACAGTCTAACGTTTCTAACCCAAATAGTTCTAACTTCATCTATCCGTTATTTCGAAATGTTCGTCCGCAACATAATACTGACCATTCAAGTACCTAGATATTGTTTCCATGGTGGAGACCTGCGCTTGCTGACCACTTCGGTACACAACCATTCTTATCGCGAGTGTTTTTCACATTGGATTGCGTCAAGGCTTGGTTTCAATATTTTGTTATTTGAAAGCTTGCATGAGGCTTGAAACGTATGACCGTCTGTTATTTTGCATAAACGAAGGGTCAGAAATTATTGTTGATCGCCGATGCACAGCAGTCATATATTATTGAGAATGTCTTGTCTGTGCTTAATTGTGTACTGTTTGAACAAAAGATCTTGATATGTGTCTTCTTGCATTGCATGGTTGAGATAACGGTGACGGGCACTTATGCATTGTTTTATGAAACATGGCAATATCATCCATCTCCCTCCCCGCCTCTCCCTTTTATTTCTGTTTGATATCTACTTTTGTATCTTTCCCTCTTCTTACTTTACTGTCGATAACTTGCTGTCATGGTCTTAAACCTAAAAAAAGCATGAGAAATGAAATAAAAACTCAAGCACTACGTCATTTTCGCGTGTTTTATGTTTTGATGCTTAATCGCTATGAAGGGATATTGCAGCTGCGAACTCGTCTTAGTCTTCAGTGAGACATAGTTCTTGCTCGTACTGACCGATGGAGTAGACCTTATGCAGTGATGGACACTGGCCTTAATACCGTGCTTCAGTAGAACTGTGGGTACAGATTCAATCTACTATAGTAGCGTCACCACGGCAACCAACTCACATCGCAGTCATATCTTCAAAAAGTATTGGAGGTGAGGCAATGATCGTCTGTCATTAAAGATATTGTTGATAAATGCCATCTATCGTCACGTCCGGGAGAGCAAATACTGCGAAACGTATGGCATACCGTGGTGACGTCACTATAACTAACTTGTTACGCATATCAAATCGCAATGCAACAGACCCGGTTGCGTTTGTGTGAGTTCGTTGAAACATTGGACATTTGAGGTTGTAATGGAATGATCCTTCGAACATCTTCAGATTTGCATATTTCAAACCGAGTTGTTTTCCGAGCTTCCCTAACAGTACGCATTCATTTTGTTTATTGATCATTTTCAGGTGTGGTTGGTGGAGGAGCGGAGCAGAAGGTGCTTTCATACACATCACTTATTGTTGTTCTACGTCTAGCAGTGTAAGGTGAACACAGTCGCTGTGAAGCAATAAGTGGGTGGGTGTGGAATGCACTAAGTTGTGATGCCGAGTCAAGTGCCCGCTAAACCGGGTAGTTTGAAGGACCCGGCTGTTGCAGCGCTCTTCTCCAACAAAGATCCTGAGCAACGATTTGAGGGCCTCAGGGAAATTGGTCATGGATCATTCGGAGCTGTATTCTTCGTGAGTTATTCGGAGTTTTTTGCCTTTATTGTTCCGATTGTAACTCTTTTTGATGAGGTGGATTTGTTTCGTTTCTGACGAATGAAGTTGTCTCCAGAGGTTGCAGTTGTGAAATTGTCCCCTCTTCAGGGAGAAGGTTTGATGTTCTTTATTACGCAAAACTTGGCCAGTTGGGGACATCGGTTGGGGACAAAGATTTGAAAGTGGGAATCTTCTCCGAACTTCTATTAAGTAGCTGTCGAAGGAATTCTGTTACTTTCTAAACATCTCCCTTAAGTGATCATTTCCCACTGTCTAATGCGATTGAAATCTTACTGATAAAAGTTCATGCTGTCTTTATTCAGGCACAAGATACGGAGACAAATGAGACAGTGGCAATCAAAAAGATGGCATTTTCGGGTAAACAGGCTGCCGAAAAGTGGACTGATATCATCAAAGAAGTCTCGTTCCTCAAGAACGTCTCTCATCAGAATATTGTCGATTACCGAGCATGTTATTTAAAGGAGCACACCTGTTGGGTTCGTTTATATGCTTCCTTACTAAAAACTCTGTGAGTTATAGAACTCATAACTGTCAAAACAAGCACCACTTTGATCCCCAGTTATATATTCATTCCGTTAAAACTTTCATTATTAAGTTTAACCGAAGTATCTGTGGTAGAATGCTGCCTATGCTGAGAATGCTGCCTAAATTCATATGAATCCATTCATTTGACAGTTTTGACAGCGGTGGAGTTTGACCAGCAAATACCAACGAAGTTTGATGGATATAGTATGCGCTATGGATATCTTAGAGCATATTTTTGATCATTTATGATGCTATGAAATCTATAGTCTTTTCTCGTACGCATCTGAATAATTTCTGATGGTGGAAGGCGTTTAATGAGTGCTCACTTTATGTTGATTTGCCAAACCTTTGATATTACCGTTGTGGCAGAGCTTTTATGGCTAGAAATAAAGGAGGCATGAAATTGTTAAGTGCGACATTTTTCCTTTGTGCATCTATCAGCTTTGTGCCAACCTGAACTTTTACTTGTCTTAAGTGCGATAGAATGTTGTCTTCACTTACAGCGTCCGCCATCCAGTATGCAATTTTTGCAAATCTCAATTTCCACACTTCCTGTGGTTATTTAGTTCGTTTGCAAATTTTGCTTTTACGCATGTGGAGCATCCTACTTATGCATATGTTTATTTTCGTCGAGTAGTTTTAACGAGGAATCCGCTGAAGCTGGAGTTACAGAATTTGGTAGTGATAACCTACCTCACGTGTTGATTTTGATATTTGATGATAAACTTCGTAGCTTATCAGTCGACTCCGGAGTGAGTTATGAGCACAATTGGCCTGAAGATTTGCTGGCATTTTGCAGCTGGTCGGTTGCATTCTACAAGCTGCTAGGTTGAATAGCCAAGTTTTTAGAGAAAATTCGTTGCAGTGGTTGGTTGGACTGAAATACGAACACACTGTCTGTTTATTTCATTGTTTACTGCTAGTTTAGGAAACTGGTTATCTAGAAGATCAGAGCAAAGGTGATTGCACATCACTCCTCTAGCTTGCTTATGATTCTGCTTAAAAGAGTTCAATCCATCGAAACTATTCGGCCTATCAGTGTTTTTTCAAGGATTATTTTGTTCAGCTGGTGATGGAATATTGCATCGGGTCGGCTGCAGATATAGTGGAAGTACATCGGAGGCCTCTTCGCGAATGTGAAATAGCGGCCATTGTGGAGCAGACTCTTTGTGGACTTGCGTATTTGCATGATGCGGGACGCATACATCGTGACGTTAAGGCTGGCAATATTTTGCTCACTGATAGCGGCATTGTTAAACTTGGTTTGTTATTCAGTCATCCTTCATTTCGAATCATCTTCTGACCTGAGAAAGAGGGATTTGTTTGACGTATATCGTTCTTTAGAACGGTTGATAGAGGAAAATTGCGAGGTGCCCGAAGTTATACACAGATGTTTTCCAAGTGAAATTCTCGCAGCAGAGCAAATTTGCGCTCAAAACTCTAAATCTATAGCTTTTGCGTCACTGCTTTTCAGTCTACCAACCAAAAGGGAACTCAGTGCAGATGTTTCTGCTATTTTTGCTGAACTCGTTCTCTTGATTCGTTTAGGCGAATATTTAATTGTCCACCTCTTTCTTATACTCTTCTCTTTGAATATGAATATTCCTTTACGTATTTCGAAGTGCGTAAGTTTAGTTAGGCATGGTGGCAGCACACATCCTGCAAGAGAATGGAAATGTGAACAGCATAGTTATAAAATGGTATAGTGTCAATGGTACGCACCAACCATATACTTCTTGGAAAGCGCTAATAGGTAGCCCTATCATTCTCACCTTCAAAGAGTTTTGTATCAACGTTCTAACGAAGTTCCCGCAGAAGCTGAAAAGAAAATGATCTATGAAAAGAAAGAGCAAAGTGAGCGCTACGCAAGGCATCATTCTAATCCTCCATAAAACTGAGGACTAATTTTGTGAAGTGTTGAAAAAGAATTAAGTGAGTGTAGTTGTATCGAATTTTCTAGAATGCGACGATGTTTTTTTGCTTTGTAGGTTAGGGTAGAAAACACTACTAAAGGGGAGTGCAAGAGAGTGCTCGAGTGCTAAACATCTCTTATTAATGTTGACAATCGTAATCGATGCATCGGTTGTCCTTTCTAACTTTATTTATTTGTTTAATCATTGATGAATTGTCATTGGTGATTGGTGGAATTTTTGGCTGTTTTCTTTTTTTGCTTTCAAATATACTCTCATCAATTTTTATTACCTGTGCGGCATACTACCTTCCATCTCTATTTGCTATGCGCCGTATGTCCACCCATCTAAACACAAATTGTGCTCTCATTATATTGCATGGATTCCCTATTTGTACAATTCAGTCTCTTTAACAAATTTTCACGTTTTTTAGGGGACAGTGAAAAGAAAAGATCGGCTTTTCTAAACATATATCATATGAGCTTATTTATTGCTTGTTTTAATTTGTTCAAGAACTCTATATTTCATTCTTTCTATAAAAATTTGATAGTAAGATAACTGTTTATAAAGATTCCTCGATTCACAGTGAGAGTATGACTTGAATTTGGGAGGGTGATTGAAATTCATTCTAGCAGTGACTCGAAGATGTCTCATCTTACAGCTGATTTCGGAAGCGCTTCGATAATATGTCCGGCTCAGAGTTTTGTGGGCACACCCTACTGGATGGCACCCGAAGTGATCCTTGCGATGGACGAAGGTCACTACGACCAGAGTGCCGATATTTGGTCCCTTGGCATTACGTGTATTGAACTTGGTTCGTTGTTCGTTCGTTCTATCGCTATAAGCGATGAAGCTGATCGCATTTCGTGTAAAAAAAATTCATTAAATAATGAAAGTTTCTATGAGGGAAACATGTTCAAGAAAATTCCAAACGAAAGCAGAGGAGGAAGCTTGTTGTTTTCTTCTTGATTCTCATTTAACAGCGAGTGAAAGTTTTTCAGGATGATCCATGAAGGAAATGGAATATGGTTGTTCTGAAATTATGGATTTTGATTCTTTAAGAAGAGTGCAGCTTGCAAGAATAGAGTCTTATGCGGTCTTCCTAAAAGTTACTTTATTGGAGTAGCTTTCTGTGGAATGATGTTATGGCCGTATTGTTAAACGGCTCTTTAAACACCGGTTGGAAATGCTCTGCAATAGATCAGAATGTGTAGCATAGATTGGCAACTGGAAGTTGACACGCTGGATCATGCCTATGAGCAAAAATCGCCACTCTTGACTCCGTCTTGTCTATTACAGTCATACCTTGGCAGTTATAGGATCATGTTGTTCTCATTTCATCATTTCGGTCTTTTTACAATTTTTTTTTACATTTTAATTTAGCGGAACGTCGGCCGCCGTTGTTCAATATGAACGCAATGTCTGCATTGTATCATATAGCGCAGAATGACCCGCCGGGACTGGCCATCCAGCCGATAGGGGAGAACACAATACCATGGTCAAAGGAGTTCCATTCCTTCGTCGAACAGTGCCTCTTGAAGGATCCACGCCAGAGGATGAGCACTCATCAATGCCAACGGGTCAGTTGTGTCGTTTGTTAACAAAAGTGTTTTGTCTTATTTTCTTTATTTATATTTGTTTAGTTGATTTCTACGAAATTAAAAGGATGAGTCTGCTGGTGCCACGATTGCTGGTATTGCTGTCATTTATTTGAGTTCAATTCGGAATATAGCAGTATTGTTGTCTCAATTAGCAGTTATTTTCTATGCTTCATTACGAATAAGGTTCTGTTCTCCAAGGTTGCCGGAATACTCTCATGCTTAGCGGTCTCGAAATAATGCGCTCTCTCTCTCTTTTTTATACCACTGAGTTTATCAATAGCGATCGTTTTTGCTTCACACACCTGTCATCCTCTGACGTGTAGCCGTGCCACCTGTACCATCAATCCCTTCCGCCTTTGTCACCTATACAGTTTACACTCTAGATGTGCACCGTTTCGTATCCTCTAACAGTTTTTTGGACCATTGGAAAGCACAATGCAGGAAAAGAGATGTGAAGATATTTGTTTTTGTTCTAATCCAGTTTTAGTTCTATGACCCTCTGTTATACTCCAATTTTGTTCCTGCGAGCGTTAATTTGATTTAAAAAAAATTGACCGCATGATGCTCGTATTATTAGAGTTTTGGTTCGACAATTCAGGGTTATGGTCAAACTTGTGCAAATCAAAAACGTATTCATCACACTACTTCTTATGCATATTCTTTTGTTTGTGTATCGTCTTTTAGTCCACTTAGGTAGAAGAACCTCATCTTCCTTTGCTGTATTCGAAAATATAGAGGATTCTCTCGAATCCTTCCTAAATTTGGAAAAATACTCTTCTTGTCCTCAGTTTGAAAAACTATCAAGAGAGGTGAACGCAGGAAAACGGTTTGAGAAGAGATGATGTTCCTTAAGTTTAATTCAGAACCAACACTGCTATGATGAAGTTGCAGGTACGATCATTATTATTATTATTGAAACAAAGTTTAGATAAATACTATCATATCTTTGAGTGATGATAAAATATGCTTCGTTCTAGCAAGATTCTTGGGATTCTTCTTTGCTTTAATTTTTATAAAAATCATATCTGTAGCTAATAAATTTTGATATTATTTTTAACAGAGAAATCTGATCGAGCTTGTCTGAATTCCGCTGAATAATTCTCGAAACGTTGCATTCCTCGCATAGCTTTTAGAGAAAAGGAAGAGGCTGCTTAAAACATTGTTGAGATGTGTAAAGAAGCAGGATCACAGATCACCATCTCTTTTTTAAAAATAACGCAATGTTGCGTCTATAACTTGTCCTTGTTTATCCTGTGGGTTTTAGATGCCGTAGTTTGTTATTTAAAAAACAGGAAATTAAGTATAGACGTAATAGCATCTCAACGACGAAAAGCGTTAATGTATAAACGTTTCGGCTTTCGGCTAACGTGGGATCATTTGTTCCCCGATAATATCCTCACAAGGGAGGTTGCAGTTCATTCACCTTAGAGAGGTGTGAGGGATGGTGGGTTGATTTGCATTTCCTGAGGAGCGACGAATTGATATGCGTTGGAACTGGCAAAGTCTGAGGCTGGAACGATTAGGGTCATGAAGCTTGGGTGCTAGATAATTTTCAAAAAGAGCAGTGGATCTCTACCCCATCTCTGCTGCACTGCATTCGCATCTTGCCATGCTTTCCACTTTTTTCTTATGAAGATTTGACACTTCATATCCATATGCATGCGAAACGCGAGGAGATCGAAAAATGAGCTTTTAGAAGGGTTGGAAAAATATATGTAGTACCTTTCAGAGATATGATCTTGTGGGTATTAAGAAATGGGGTGTGTCAACCCGGAGAACCCACAGTTCAGGGAGACCCCAGGATTTTAGGGAAAGCATGAACATCGGATTGCTCCGAGCATTTCCTGGAAAGTCTTGAAGGTCGAGCGGCTCGTGTTTCGAGATGCCCGAAAATTTTCATAGGGTCTCGAACCTCGTGGCACCGAGAATTTCTAGCAAGACCCCAAAGGCAGCTGCTATGCAGGGTGAATTTCCTCTCTCGTCCAACCGTAATTTCCTGCTCAGTCCAGTTCTATTTATTGGGGTGGGGTGGGGGGGTAGGGGAGAGGGGGGTGCAAGACCACTACCGAAAATGATCCCTTTGCATAGTTGAGAGGCAGATTGAAAGAAGATTAATTGAATAAAGCAGTTGGCAAAAAAGCCGAAATTAAACTGCAGAGGGAGGAATATAGAAGGTTTAAGAATGAATGTGGAAGGAGTGTTGAATGAAGCGTCCTAACAAAATTTTTGCACGAAAATAAATACAACATAATTGATTCTCGCTTCATTTTCACTGTGTTTATTAAACGCGGCTATAACATATCTCTTCAAGCATATTTGGCAATGAATTGTCGATGATTAATATTTCATTTATCTTATTAAATACTGCTGCGCTATTAGAGGATTTGATTTCCGTGCACTATTGTTTAACTTTAATTTATTTATCCGAAGAGATATTGTTGTGCCGAATAGTTAAGTGAAATAGCTGTTTGCAGATAGTTGGTGATCATATACCATCTTATTTGCTTCTTCTCCTTCCCACACACTTGTCCCTTCCCATTCTCGCATAATTTTCATTCAGAAAAGGATGCAGTTAAATGCAGATTTTTTCAGTGAAAAACGTCAACTATTTAAAATGATTTGTGATATCTGTAAAAAAAAGATAAAATGAAATTGCAGCATGAATTTTTGATTGGCGCCGAGTTGGACGGCGTTCTGCCCGAATTAATAGCCAGAACAAAGGCTCTGGTCAGCGACCTGGACCATTTCCAGTACCGGAAGATGCGTAAGCTCATATACCTCGATGAACAACAATCCACCTTAACGACTGACGGTGTTTGCGTTTCCGAGAAACACGACGCAGTATGTTTCAGTTAAATACGAACGCAAAAGTTGGGTGAAATGAAATCACTGAGAGTTTACAACATTGTGGTACCCGATATCGTTTCAATTTCGAGAGTTCTGACTGGAAAATTTTGGCAACTGTTTTTTGCCTTTAGGGGAAGAGTGAACATTTGCTTTTTCCATCATTGCGCGTCATGTTTGCATGTGTTTATATGTGTCTGTCTGTCTATCTGTCAAGTTGTTCCAACTTGCGAATAGCAAAAACTATAACGATGGGATTTTCTTCGGTTGATGTGCAGCATTGAATAGCCTCTTTGCGCTGAATCCCTTCTGAGCGATCTTGTTTTATTTGAGTTGTTGATGAGTAATTATGCTATGAAATCTGCGAGTCAGTCTCTTCACAACGGGTCCGTGTGCTGTAAATACTGACCGCGTTAGAGAAAGGGCATCAAACATTTGTTCATTTTTTTGAATATGAATGCCGCCTGTTCACTAATTGGATGAAGTGCAAAATACCAAATTTTCTGGTATTATTTCCCATTTATTCGTAGGGAGTAAACGGGTTTAATGAAGCTTAGCATACCCAAAGATTTTATTCTCGTAAGTGAGGAAAGAATCCTTTGATACGATCGTTTCAGTTTTTGCTCACGTTGAGAGCATTCTGTCTCAAGCATTTTCTTATTTTTTGTGTCAAAGATTTGCTATTTTCTGCTATTGATCTTCGAATTTCAGTTTTAATTTAACGTGACCTTTAATTTTATTTTCAACTGGTTTTCAACTTCACCATTTCATGAAATCTTTGTTCCTCTTATTTACTCTAAACTTATCAATTTCGATTCGTCTTATTTCATTTTTTCATTATGAATTCTTAAACATCATAATTCATGTCCACAGTTCATCTTGAGCAACTTTGTTCATCTTAAATTTAGATTCACATTAAATAATTACTTTCAATTAATAATTTCATTATATTTCAAGTTTATTGCGATTTCACCTTTCAGTATTATATAAATATTGTGGCTTGTCAAGTTGTTCGGATTTCTAATTTATTAGACTCGAATTTATGATTTTCAACTTCAGTTTGTTGGAATTCGTTTTATTGAAGTTTCTTTTTGATGATTTCTCCTATCTATGAATTTAGAATTCCCTTTCCGATCCTTTAGTTTCGATGGAATATATAGTTGAAGGTATTTGGCGCAATGAAATACACTTTGTTCACTTGAAATCGTTATTTGAAAGCCGAAATCGTCTTTTGCCACCATGTATTATAGAATTGCTGCGAGGGCACTTGTTACATCGAAAATTTAAGGATGAGTATGGGCACCTTCGACAAAAAATTATTAGATATTCTTTAACGAATATATTTTAAGGAGGACGAATACCTGGGAGTTGGAGGTGCAGGTATGGGTTCGCGTTCAAATTCAATATCCTCATTCCAATCGGTTCACTCGGGACAGGTGGATAGCAATGTGCCTTCGGAACGCTCGGTGAAACGTTCCAATTCGCGACCTCCTATCCCAGCGCACATGTTACTCGCGCCGATATCGTCTAATGGGGAGAAGGCGGCTGAAGAAATTGCCGAAAAAGTTCGCCTCGCTTTCTTTCTTCTTTGCTTTATCAATTTTAAATTCGTTTCCTTCATGATGATTGTCTATCCTCAGAGCATGAAATTTGCTCGAGTGTAGACTCCATTTTCATTAGAAACCTATCTTAAATAGGGGTTAAAAACAGAAATTTGATCTTCCATCGTCCTGCCATCTTTTTCGAATAGCTTCTTGCCGAGAACTCTTAGATTCCATTAAACACGCAAATAGTGTTTAAATAACTTTTCAAATTAACAGTGAACAGACCAAACTATCAAAGATATAAGCCCGTCTATTGCTGTAGGACATCAAGAAATATGAATGCTGCTTTGGTTCACAAATGAATATGGCATATCGGTCATTTTCCGGACCCCATTGGCATCATATTTAGCCGGATATGGTAGTTCGTTTCATCAGACTGCAGAAATAAGCCAGCGGAGTTCAATGGGATGGTTGACGTAGCGATCGGGTGTGTTGCTAAATGCTCAAGTGGCATAGCAAGACTGTCGTTGGCCCGCTTCCTGTTCCGACCCTCTTCTAATATCGTGCTTGGGGCCGTCCAGTTTGCGGCATATTAAAACAAATGCCGTTTTTGGCCATGCATGATTCCCCTTCTTTCCACCATTCTTTTCACTTTTCTGCTAGGAGATTAATTAAATACTATAATAAAAAGTCTCCTTAGGTGTGAGGATGCACTAACTGCAACTATGTGAAAAGCAAATGTTCGGTCGCTTCTTATCAGCTTGAATATGGTTGATATAAGGATGTTATATGCTATTGATTATGATAATAAGGATGGCATGCATTGCTGACTTTTAATTAAGCTTTCGTTGACTTTCTGTTTATAGCAGCTTCAGTACAGATCAAGCCACGTCTTTGATTGACTTGCTGATAAGAATTCGTAGTTAATCCTGAGTTGTGGGCAAAAACTGTAGAGTGCAGGAAAGGGTAGGAGGAGGGTGGATAGTGAATAAATCTATAGGTATTTGCCTCTGTTTTGTCTCATTGAGGCTTATTTGGTTATTGTTGTTATTCCGTTTTTATCACCATCTGCACCGAAAGCCGTCAGATAAACTAGTTGTACGGTCGAGAGGAAGCTTACCACTCTTTGCACGCGTTCGCCAGGTATCTCAGAGCCCATGCTGGAGCCGATCTTTGCGAGGCTCCAGTAGGTATCCTATCTGAGAACCATTAGTTGAAGCATATGAATATATATATATATATATATATATATATATATATATATGTATGTATATATATATATATATATATATATATATATATATATATATGTATATATATCCATTAAGCAAGTGCTTTCTATGTATGCGTAAGATAAAAAAATAGCAGAAGCTGTTAATGTGACATTTCTTAATCGTTTTCCTTGCAAAACACCATCTCAGCAAGTGTCGTCTCCCTTTAGAACCGTACGATAATCCGGGTTGGTGATGAGGAATCAACACATTCGGGTGTATCGTCTAATCGCAGTGAGTCTTCTCTGGCAGGCGAAAGCGCTTCAACAGCTCCCGCTTCTTCTTCGATTTCTCCGCATGACTCATTCCATCGGCCAATTAACGTAAGTTTTGGCATAAAATTGTCGGTTTAGAATTTCCAAGGAAGGAAGTCTTAGAGAGAATATGTTAAGAGGGAAAGGGGCGGGGTTGAGAATTTATGGTTATAACCATTTTTAAACTGAGAATCTGCGTTATTTTAGTGGTTTTTTACGGACCTCGCCTTTGTGAATGGTAGCCATAGATTTGTGTACTCAGTTGCTATAACGTGTTCATCTATGCAAACCTATCTTAACGCGATTTTGGTTGAAGCATCCCAAGGAATTTATCACAGTCTAACTGAATGCATTCTTGATCAGCCAGAAAGTTCAAGAAAATCGTTTATGTACACAGCTACCTAGTTTGCTTTCATTTCGATAAAAGAAATTGCCTTCTCCTCCATTCCTCTTTCTTCTTCTCTTCTCTTATCTAGAGTTATTGCTGCAGAAATATGCTTATCAATTCTTTGTGCAACGTCATTTTATTTGTGGTAAATATTTCTAATGGCTGATATCTCTAAAAGTTTAGCTTCATTATCGTCGATAGATGTTAATTGTGTGCAAACTGCTACACTAAAAAAAATTTTTTTTATCTATTGTTGAAATAGTTAAAATTTATTTTAAGTGTTAAAAAATTTTGCGAGAAAGAGAGAGAGATAGATGGAATGTTCAGTGATGGAGACGTGTTTTCGATTTTTGCAGTGTTTTCCTCTTTTTTCCTCATTGATTTATCCACTCTTTTTTCTTTTTTCATTCTTCACTACAGTTATATTTTTTTGAGAGATTCAAGTGGTGTGATTCGAGAATATGGAAGACTGACTTTATATCTTAGATATGCTTGATTTGGCATTACAAAGGTGATCTTTGCATATGGAGGGCAAGTAATCAATAAGAAAGGTATAGTGATGAGATAGCGATTGATGTATCGTTTATTGATAGCGATTGCTTTGCTGAATATGGTGTATATCTGGTTGCTGATTGCAATAGTGAGATCATTTTTATTTTGATAGGAAATATTTTATTGATCGTGTTGTCGCACTTAATCATATTTGGGCCGATTTTTTTGGGTATTCGATGATCGAATTCACTATTTTTTCCACTTTTATTGCGAATTAATGCTCTCGAATGAATGTGATAGACGTCGATGCTAAGCTACGTGAGATGTGAGGTCACGATTTAAATTTGGGAGCTTGTTGTCCCTTCCTCGTTGCCGCTGTTTTATGCGTAAAGTATTCTGCTTGTATCTTTCCGTTCGTATGCATAATCGCAGAAATACATCTTATGCGTAATCGTAATCGGAGAACATACAGAAGTATATGAGTATGAACAGCAAGATTCCCAAATCTACAGTCCATGCGAATAGGCATTCTGTACATAAGAGAAGCTGTAATATGTAGGTCGAAACTACTCAGCTACAGTTCAAAAGCAGATGAAGTGTGCGTTAATTACATTGGAAGGAAAAAAGATTGCACGCTTAGACAGCACAAATCTGGAAACTGTGCAGAACGTTGTTTATGCGTGCAATATGTTTGACTGAGCCAAGACTGATGCTACGATGCGCATTTGTGAAGCAGTCAGATTACTAATATTACATTTTGAGTAATATAAAGTAAAAGTAATATTTGATGGTTAATTGAAGGATGAGATGGCAACATTACGTCGATCAAAGTTTTCAACACTGCGCACAACGAAGTTGATATCAAAGGAGATGGAAGAGCACAGCAGGGAAAATAATATTTATGAGCAAATGAGTGGTTACAAACGCCTTCGACAACAACATCAGAAGGAACTCCGACAGGTTGGCGTAGTTTTATTATGATCTCTTTCATGTGTACACAAACATCTCCACTTCAGTACTCGGGCGCATTTTTTGAGCGTTTTATGGAAACTTTGCAGCGTTTTCTGCTTATCGTATGCTAATTTATTTAGCTTTTCCTTCATTGATTGTTTTAGGGGGTGGGAGTATAGGTAATTGCGACTTCCTGATTGTTCTTTCTCGTTCATCATTCCACTCGTTTCCAATAGTGGAAGGGGCACCGAAAATGAGGATTTCTTTTTGCAGATTTCTGAATGGTATTGTTCAATTGCCTAACAGTGGCCGCTCCAAGTCTCTGTCTTCCTTTCTCGCTAAACTGTTTATTTATCAAGACAGGAAATTTTTTTAAATGTTAAATTGGCAATGCAGGTTGATCAGACGAAAGACCTACGTAGCTATTAGAAGCACGAACGTCAAAGTGCCGAAAAAGTTTTAAGAAGTGCGATGACCAAATACCATGTTGCCGCTGCAGCCGGCGTGGAAATAACTGAATGCTTCGCACTGTAAATAGATTGTTCTTTTTAAATGTTTCGACATTTTGACTTTCGCGCTTTTGTCATTCACGCATATATTTTTGTGATGGGCTTAGAGCCTCGATTTCATTATGAAATCGAATTTTTCGTCTTGCTGACTCTTTCATATTCTTTCGTCACCACCAACCAAATCATAGGCGGACGCCTGTTTTTCCCTCATCTCTGTCCACTTTTGCATTGCCAAGTTTCATTCTCATCTGTAAGTGATACCCGAGAATTGCATTTTCGAGTGATTTTTTGTTGGCGCTTCTGAGATTTTCACATGAACGTCATGCCGATTGGTTTATGAGGCTGTTGATGTGATATATTATTGTTATTGCAGTTGGAAGAACGATGTGCAGTGGAGATGGATGCATTAAAGCAGAAAACCGACAAAGAATATGAACAACTCATAAATACGTTTAGCAAAGAGTTGCAAAGGGCTCGAAATAGTCAGAACGCTGAGAGAGATAAAAAGGTATTCTTTTGATGGAAATGCGCATTGCTCGTATTTAGCTTTGATACGATTGCGCTTTTATTTCAGTCGGTTTTCAATTTTTACATTCTTTATTTGTTATTCCTCTCCTTGTTCGTTGACTTTTTGATATGCCTCTAAGTTTTATCTCGTTGCTTACAGCTTAACTCGATTGATATGGGCTGTAAGTAGCGATTACGGAACATAAACGCGCTTCGTACGTTCGTGAACAGCTTTAATTAATTCTCTGCCCCCCTCCCGGGGTGGGGGAATAGGAAGAGCAGAAGGAGAGAGGGCAGGATAAGGATAGATCGAATTATTAAGGAAAGCCTTTAAAGACATTAGAGATCTATAATTTGACTCATTTATTCTGCCTTGTGTTGCTCAAAATATATTTTATTTGCAGTGTTAAACATCTTTCCTCCATCCTAACTCTAAAAATTTAGGTCTCGCCCATGCCAGACTTCATGTATTTTTTGTTTTCTTACGATTTTATTAAAATGACCGCCTTTAACTCTCAAATACGAACCTCTGCCAGAATGCTCAATCCCCTGGACTCTTATTCAAGTGTAGGTATTATTTTCTTCCATAGAATAATGAAACACCTTCATATTGATATCGTCTGTTGCATGAAGATTTTAAAGTCTCGTCTTTTTAGGTCTGATGATGTTTCTTTTTGTTGTTCTCATAAGCCATTTATTTAAGCTATTTTCTTCTATAAAAATGATTATCATTATATTGCAGCTCTCCAATTTCCTTCACCCTCCCTTTCAAATATTGATTTTAATTTCTTGTTTTCTAAATATCAATTTCAAAATATATTTTTGAAACTCAAAGTGTCAAAATTTAACTGCAAATTTAAATTGTCGTTAGCATATATGAGGCTTTGTTCCCTTTTCTTCGTTTATATAAATATAAATATAAATAAATAAATATATATATATATATATATATATATATATATATATATATATATATATATATATATATATATATTCATTGAAATATTCCAACGGCACGCAACTTTATTTGCTCAACCAAAATGGCTAAAAATAAAAACGAATGTTTCGAGTTTTCTTAAGAAAGTGGGCAAAATTCAAACGAAAAACAAAGGAAGGAGGAAATAATTTACAACTCTTTCACCTTCGAATAACTCGAATTTATTCTCATATTTATCATTATGTGAGTTGCGGAATGTTCGCAACATAAGGTAAGGGAAAGTGACCGTCCATCGTCCATGTTTCTCCGTTATCCCATCCTCCTCCTCTTCTTTTTCTGAAAATCGGCCTTAGTTGCATGTACTTTTTTGGTTTTGCATAACTACCTTTCTGTTGCTACCAAGTGATCGGCTAACAAATATAATTGTTGTTTCTCAAAAGTCCATTTAAGTCGCGCGAGTATGATGATATGGAAAGGAAATTACGCCGGCAGCTAACTTCGCAGCAGGACAATGAATTGAAGGCGTTCTCCAACGCACAAAAGAAAGAATACAAACACAACAAGGAGAGAGCAAAATCGGTTTGTTATTTCATATTAGTAATCCATTCAGATAGCACTATGGGATAAGTTTGCAGGTAATGCTTGCTTGATTTTTTGTTGTCTGGTACGGTTCCATGTAGTACAGTGATATTCGGTGTGCTTCGACAGTTGCCTTTGTAAGTGAATTGTTCCATCTGCGACCATTGAAAAGGGTCATAGATCACAGCCTGATTTCAGTTAGAGATTGTAGCTATCTCGGAAAGCAGTGATGTGAGAGGAGACCTGAGAAGGGAAAAAATTTTAAGTACGAAAGTTTGGGAAGAGCGAGGTTGCAATTTTTTCTGGTATTCTGCTCCATCTCCCAGACGAAGTTGCAACAAATTTCAGTATGGGAGAGGGATGTAGGGCAAGGTTTCCTATTAATGCTTTGTCCGTTTAATTGGTTCTGTACACGCAAACTACGATGAAACGAGCGGAAAGGGAAATGACTGAATTGGCGAGTGATACCGAAAGGTGGGAGGAAAAGGGGGAGAACGGACATTTTAGTGTCGTTATGCGAATATAGTTGCCATCTCGTGATGCTTTGGAGAACTGTTGTCTGTTTGAAAATAAATTGCTTGCAGGAATTGAAGGAGCGATACGGTATGCGTGCCGTCTATGAAAATGCGTTAAAAGAGACAAAGGCAGCTCTGAATGCACGTCGCACAGATGCGGAAGCAGTATTTGCACGTGAACAAAGGTTAGCGATGGATGCCGAGATTCGAAGGTTGCGAAGAACGAGGATGGTTACTCTGCATGTGCTCGAGGAAAAGTTAACTGCAGATGTGAGCAGTTTTCATTACCCATTGCTCGTATGGAATCTGTAATAATTATTATTAGCTCATCGAGTCGGTTGATGGCATCCTACCACTTGAGGTCATTGGGGTCTTCTGAATCCTGCTGCTGGAGGTATAGGAGAATTTGGTATGAGACTAGGGAGAAGACGCTCATAGACAAGACAGCAGTTTCATCGAAGCAAATCAGAATTTGAGGTTATCTTCAGACGGCTACATCAGTGGGAGAGGCGTGGAGGAGAGGGGGAACGATGTGAGTACATCAAATTTCTTACGGTCGTGTACTGTCATATTCCGGCTGATTTGTCTTCTGAAATCACTGTTTAAAGCAGTTAGCATTCACAAAATGCAATGATGCTTTCGTTTAACGAAAAATTTTTGTTTATATTTAGAGATATTGAAAGATAATTTAGTCTTCCCCTCTGAACTTCCCATGCATTTCGAATTTTCATGCTATCCATTCATTCGTTGACGCAGTCGTTGGAGGGGGAGGGGTTCGGGGAGGAGAGCTGCTGATTAACGAGTTGAGGCTCAATTCGAACCGGAAATTGAGAGCGCTAAATTTTATAGCATCTCCATCATTTTAGGCTTGTGTCGTAGGTCACTGTGAACGGCTAATTTCTTTAAGTTTGCTAGCGAGAAGAGAGAGAATGATTGGGCCCCTAATACGCTGTTATCGTTGTCCTTAAATGCGATCAGGTAGGGAAAAGCTTTCCAGTAACAGTTAAGCACTGTTGCTTAGCCAACCACTCCTTTTTTATAACTGTGGGCGCATTTTAATAGATTTAAGCAGGAAAATTGTAGTGGACAGCTTTCAGTTCACTTAGAGTGTTGTATTTTGCAGGAGTTGAACGTACGTGCCAGACAACTGGAAACAAGTCACGCATTGTTGCGAAGGCATCATGAGCAAACAAAAGATCTTGAAAATGTGCAGTTGAATGAATGTCAGCGTATGAAGCGAAAACATATGGAAGCGCAACACGAAGCGGAGACCACTAACCAGCTGCAATACAATCAACGCGTTCAGGATGAATTGCTCAAAAAACATGCACTACAGTCCAAACAGCAACCCAAAGAACTCAAGGTAAATGTATGCATTTAGAAAACTTCGGAGGGGAAGGTGGTCGCACTAAAACAAGGCTACTTTACTAAGCGGATTCTACATTTTCATCAGGGCTGCTTAGCTGCTTCTTTAGGGTTTTCCTATTTTTCAAAAACTAGGGCAGTGTGAGCAGGAAGTATGTTTTGAACTGACACTTTTCACATTGATTGAATTAAGCTCACTCGTTTCAGGTTCCAAATTGCTTTAATGTTCATAGAATTACTTGTCGTTGGTCTGAGTTGCGCAATAAAGCCGGGTAGTCTGTGGCAACGATTTTGAAAGGGCGCTAAACGGTGTAGATCGTGTTCCTGGTTGCATCATTCGCTTTTTCCCTCAGGCAATCTGTCCTGAGGGACAGTGCGGGATTGATAGGCTGCTATTTTTATTTGAAGATCGATGAACCGGTAACGATGTTAATTTAGGCAAAGGAGTTGATGATTCGGAAGCAGTATCGACAGGCGGTCAAAACGCAGTTGAGGCAAAGCAAGGTCTTACAGGCACAGGTTCGTTACAACGCCACTCCACTGGAGTAAATAACGCTGGAGAATTTGCTTGTCACTTTGCTGTTGTTTCTCCTCTAATTTCTATCCTCTCTTTTTACGTGCTGAAAGTTTAAGCTTTCTTTTTTTTTTGAATTTTGAACCTCAGTGATATAATGAGGGAAAATATCTTAATGTCTTTGTTAAAATTGGAGATTATTTAAGGGAAATCTTTTCAGCTGAAGTGAAATGGGGTCTTCCACCAGGAATTTCAACATTTTAAACTTTTTTAAATGGTTTTTATTCGATCAGTGGTCTCTAAGTTACTATTTTCGATAATATCTCGCTTCACTGAGCTCGCTGTTGTTGTATATTGCTGTGATTTGTGCGTAGGTAATATTTTATGATTTTAGGTTCTCAATTCGATCCCCAAGGAAGAGCATCGAGATATGATAGCGAAGCTGAAGGATGAGCAGAAGAGGAAGCTTGCGATCCTCGCTGGACAGTATGAGACAACCATTGAGAGTATGGTGCAGGATCTGACCGTCAAGCTCGAATCTTGGCAGGTAATTGATCTGTGGATATAAGATACCGGCTCTACTTTTGATGTGACGGAAGTGTTGGTTATACTTCGTGAACCCTGTTGTGAAACACTGGAATGGTAGTTTGAGGTCAAAGATCGTTGTCGTTGTTTTTTCCAAAAAAGACCAGCTGTAGCTGAGAAGGGGAATAACACAGTTTTTGACTTCTATAATTGTAAGGGTTCGTAAATATTTTAGTACACGTTTTTGCAAAGGTGCTTCATGGCGGTCTGCATCTTCATGTACGTATCTATGTGTTCGTTTTTGCGGTTGCATCGATTCGCAAAGCAGAAAAGCTAGAACAGTGAAAAAATTTATATTCCGCTTGTGCATTCCGCTTCTCTTTTCATACTAGTTGATAGCTCTGGCATGAGATTTTGACGTTTAAAGGCACTTTGGATTTATAAATTGGTTTGTTCGCTAGTAATCAAGCACGGCTCGGAAATTTATTTATTTATTTTTTTTAATGGGGATTTGTTATTAAGGTCACTTTCTTGTGAGGATATATAGTTGTGCTTTTTCTCGTTTGCTTTAAGATATTTGGGCATCCGATTGACCTGAAAGACTTAGTGCAAAACCGCATATTGGAACAGACGTAGCGCGTTTTTTCACTTATTCACTGTCATAGAGCTGGTCAGATACAAATATTACTGCTTTATTTCTTGCGATTGATCGAATGAGGAAGTCCAACTTGTGTAATATGTTTTGAGTTGGCTTTAGCACGCTTTTACTCTTTTTCGAATATTTCACCGACCGCGAGCTCGGAAGCCTTCACTGATATGTAAATAGTTAATTGATTTTCTCACGAGATTGTGGCCATATAATATAATGTAGTGATTCTAAATAATTCATGCAGTGACGTAATATTTTATGTTGAGGAGGATGAAGCGAAAGCGCTGAAGGAAAGATTGGAGAAAGAATTGGATATGCTGCAAAAGTTTCAAAGCCGTCAAAAGAGCTGTCTTGAAGCGAATAGCGAACGGGAACAGCAGAAGCTTGCCGAACGCATTGCTATCAGAAAGGCTGTTCTTGATGAGAAGGTTTGCATCTCTTGCATTTTATCACATCCTGTTACTTTTACAGCATCTAATTTATGCCTCTCTTTTGATGACCATTCTTCAAGTTCTCTGCGGCTGTCTTTTATTTTTAGCTATAGAGTGTTCTCCGAGCGCATACTATATTCTAATTCGAACGATGGTAGTATTTTTGAAAGAATTCGATAAATAAAAGCGGATTAGTTTTTCGTTTTAATTGCTTTGATGAAAACAGTCTCGGCATTTGGATTATCCAGCAGTGGGGTAATGAATATTATATTCGCCGATTGTGACTATACCCACTGTGTGGAAGTCGGTAGATATTACTAATTGGGATGTGATTTTCATAGTTAGCGCGTTGTTCTGTTTACAGATGTTGGAGGAATCAAATATTTTCGAGAGTGAGAGAAGAAAGATGCTAAGCGAGTTGGAGGAGAAACATCGCGCTGAGTTGCTCGCCTTTGACGAGAATCGCTCGCAACAAGGCGATTTTCATGCGGTGCCTTCGCTGAGTTCTTCCTCTCAATTCAACTCATTGTCGGCCCTAAGGGCACTCTCCACCAGCCTCCATTCGCTGACTACTTCTTCGTAGAATCATTTTGTCTTATTAATGTCGCTGATTTTCTAAAAATCCACTCAGCTTGATATCATACCTCTGCTAATCGAACGAGGTTAATGTTTTTTAGAGTGAAATGAAATGCAAATGGTCATTTGATGGTCACTTATTGAACGTTGTAGGGGTGCTGACTAGTGGAGTTGAATGGAAAGTTCGTTCCGCACTTGCTCACTGCTT
This sequence comes from Baylisascaris procyonis, assembly GCA_037389465.1. Classification (NCBI taxonomy): domain Eukaryota; kingdom Metazoa; phylum Nematoda; class Chromadorea; order Rhabditida; family Ascarididae; genus Baylisascaris; species Baylisascaris procyonis. The sequence goes on from JAZARR010000221.1 coordinate 1,821,812, forward strand.
GTTTCTTTGTTCCTCTTCGTCGACATCAAATTCGACATTGTTTATATCGGCATGTAATACTTGTTTGAGATTACTGCAGGCAAGCAAGTAACGCGAAAACGGCACGGACTTTTCTTTCCTACCTGAAGCGCCAAAATATTTAGAACTCAATTTTATGAATTTGCAAAAAATGCTCACCTGAATGTGTTATTATAAGTCATTCGGTGTGCTCTTTTTGTTGCTTTTTGTCTGTGAACTTTACCCGTGTGCCGTTTTTTTGGTTATCTCAACATTACATTTATCGATTCTGATATTGACCCAAAGTATAGAGCATTCTAGTTAAGGAGGTAATGTATTCATACATTCTAGGGGAGTTGAGATATTTTATCTGCTTTATTCTAATTTTTTATAACTTCTAATTTCCGCCGATTGTGAGAGAGAGGGAGAAGGGAAGATTTACATTATAAAGGATACATGTTTTTTAGGTCCAGGGAACTGAGATTTGTTTCAAATGTCGCACTCACCCAATCACGAGTTTTTTAATCAGGGTGGTGGTTATAAAGTGATGGTGATGTGAACTCATAACATTGAATTTTGATGTGATAGCGAATAGGGTTTTGCAGCCATCATTCCTCAGTTTCCGAGGGCTGCAAAGGCTACAACAAACATCGCTTTCGTATGTAAGGTTTGTATAATAAGTTCGAAGATGGATAATAATAGAATAATTTGGGCGGCGGCAATTTTATGTATGTAAATTCGCTCACAAAACTATTTGTTCACGTTATTCGCTCATACGAAACATTTGCTCCCTATTTTTTGTTGTAGTTTGCCGATTCGTTTAAGCCGGTTTATTGCTTTCAGCCTTCAGAGTGTTTATTTACGTAATAAATTTTCTGTTATGTTGTTTATTTCGAAAATTTTTACATGAACGTTTCGGTAATGTGGAAAACGCTGAGAAAATCTGAAGTTCTTGTGCATGGAAAACTCTGAAGGTTTGCGCTTTTGTGTTAGAGGTGCTTGGATGCTTGCTTATGCAACAACTGCTTGTTATCTGCAGTTACGCTTAAGACGATCTATTATTTTCAATGAAATCAGTCAGGGAAGGTTTTTTAGCTAGCTTTATAAAATTAAGTGAACGGAAACAGCATGGAAGCGGAGAAAAATGAAGAAGATTTGCGCTTTTTATTCTCGAATTGGGTGCGTTTGAAATATATGGAGGTTTACAGTTGGTAAATGAAAGAGGAGCTATATCCGATATTTCCGTCTATTTGAAGGAGGAGGGAGGGGGGTCGTGCTGTCGAAAGCCTTCTGCCTTCTTTCGTGTTCGAGGTTTTTATGTGAAGGTGAGATGGTTGTCCAAAATTTTTGTGGTTAAGGATGAAGAAAAGAGGGGAATAATGCATGTAATGTTTGTTGCTCAGTCGTTGGGTATACTGTTATGACTATTAAATGTGCCTCATTAGATTTTAATGATGTTTTGCAAAAAGCATGCGGCAATTATGAATTTTTGCAACTCGTTTTCATGGGCAGTTATGTTTATTTGATGTATATTGCATAGTTGGGCAGATTTTTTGAAGACGGTGAAATAATGTCGAATAAAGAGGCAGTGCAACCATAACTTTAGCGATTAAAGAAGTTGAACATCGTTAGGTAGCAATTTTCAAGGTTGCACTCGAAAATCAGGATCAGTGCGGCTAAACAACCTCGGATTTCAGGGTTCCTTTCAACATCAGTGGAAAAAACCCAGAAAAACGCAATTTTTTGATTCCATTATATCTTAGGACCAAGGGTCCATCCTCGACTTTGATGACTTCAGATTCTTTTTTGGTCATCTGAGATAATCGCTATCTGCGGGGGTTGGTGGCACAGAAGAATTCCTGTCTCTATCTCGCGTGTCTTATTCGTTATATGCATCGCTAAAATACTGGTACATGCATTAGTGCTCCCATGAAGCGCTTGTGTGATATATGCTAATGGATTGTTTTGATCTACGCGAACTTTTTTTGCTTCGTGCGATTTTAGTGAGCTTCTAAAAAACGCACTTTATAAACGAGGTGATCATGTGCTTTGTTTTGGCACTTCTTCACTTCTCATTTGGTGCGTCGCGTTGGTCGGCGCTTGTGTACTCCAAGTGAAGGACTGTTAGCTTTTCGTTTTCCGCAGTGCCACTATTCTGCTTGTTGTCTGTAGACGTTGCTGCTGATTGTTGAATTGCGCGTTGATGCTTTCACCGTTATTTTTTTCAAGCATATTATCGAACATTGGCTGATTCAGGAAGCTGGAATGAGGTCATTGGTGGAATGGTGAGCATGACTCTCGATGCTTGAAGTGAGCATCTAGAACTTCGCAAAAACAAAAAGCAACAGTTTTTGCGTCTACATAGTGGGGGAAGAGAAAGCTGCTTCATTTGGCTTAAGGGAAAGAGGAAGGAGGTTATAGCCACCTATCCTTCTTGTCACGTATGTAAAGTGCGACTCGCATTGTGCATTCCTAGATGCGCCTTTAAGGGCGTTCTTCATCGTCTATTCTCTCTTATTGTCTGCGATTATATTGTATACATGTTGTCGCATCGTCACTCGCTGTTCTAATTTGGTTTTCTCTTCATCATTTGTGTATCTCAAATTGGTGTTTATTGATAAATTTATGCGCATTATCTCTTTTAATGAAGCAATCTTTCGTTGCAGTGGCGCCATTCTTTATGGTTTCTAGTCGTGCTAACATCACAGTTGATGGGAAACGGCATCCAGCCAACGATGTTTTCCAGTCAAAAGAAGGACATTTAGAAATGTTTTTCAAGTAATGATGAAATCATTGCGGGGAAGTGCTCAAAGTGCAGAGGCATAGAAGCATCAAATAGTTTTCTGCGAATATGCAAATATTTCCGGTTAAGCATAACATTGATAAATATGAGAGAAGGGTGATGCGTGCTTTTTGTACCTCGCTGACTTAATCATCTGGCTTTACGAGTTATCATTAAAGTTTTAGTTTCACCGGATGAATGGAATCTGGTGAACGAAATATATGGAACAATGCCTCCATATTTTAACTCCTTCGGGTGATCGTACAAATCTTTTGTAAAATATTTGTTGATGTATGGCCCGAGTGGTGTGTAGTGAAATCCCATCGATTTCAGTCAAAAGTGAATCTACAGGTCGAAGCATTTACAACTGATTTCGAGTTGACTTTTCGGCGTGAGATGTGTGTAGAGGGTCGCCGATGAATTACTACATTTTAAAACTCCATGTTCAGTGACTCCCGAGTTGGGGTTGTGCTGGAGGGGCAGACGTACAGATACGCACTTATATGTATGCAAGGATATGGCACTCCGTAAGACTCCTTTGCAAGAGAGGTTTTCCAAGGCTCTCAAAAATCAGTGAAACGATACGTAATGAGACATTCTCCTATGCTTTAGTCGCCAGTGTAGAAATTCTCACTCAAAATTTCAGGTGCACTGTTTATAGTTCCGTGGAAAAAGTATAGTGGTGTCGTGTCCATGCTTATGAAGATTCATTTTGAAGAAGGAAGGGAAAAAATGAACTTTGCTTAATACATAAATAGCGGATTATGCTGTAAACGCGTAAAGGTAGAGTTTAATAATAGACCGACGAGCTGATTTTTTTTTTGCTGTTATGGAAAATTTTATATGCAAATTGTGGGTGATCGAAGCAGATTTGTGTGAACGGAAATGTTTTATTGTTAGAAATTTTTCATTGAGGAGTGGCCGATCACTAACATTCATGTCGAAGTGAGTTGGAGTTGCTTTTCATTTGTTTTCTTCGAAATATGAATGCTAAATCACTATGATTGCGAGCTAAAATAGCTGTTGTGGTGAAATTACTATTTTATGAAACGTTGCCTGTGTGCGAGGGATTGGTTCACATCGTTAATGAAAAGGCCGAATGCTTGGTTTTGTTTATAATTTATTATGATCACTCAAACGAGAACTTTCGTAATGAGCCTGCTCATTTCATCAAACAGTTCCCATCTCTGTTATAAGTCTTACGGAGGGGATAGCTTCCGCCTCTGAATCGTTTTTATGTCACTAGAAACATCGACTATTATCCTCCTGAAAACAACTCGCAATGTGATAACCATTCTGAATACAAAAAAAAAAAAAAAAAAACTGTAGGAAATTCTCAACCATAGTGTTTTCGAAGAGAGTACGATGATAATTCAAGCAAAAATGTTTTGGCATGGTTTCGATTATCCTTCAACATATCACACATTTTATTGATAGAATATTTGATATCGTCGCACTATATAAGGCTATCCAATACGAGCGATTAGGATTTTCGTAGGGAAATACATTAAAAGCGTAGCATAAACCGTTAAATTCGATGTTTTATAGCTGTTTACTTTCACTAAAAATGCGAGTCGTTTTGAATAAATGCTTCAGCCAGCAACTGCTTGATCGTTATGACGGTATGTTCGAATAATCTAATTTTGTTGTGTAGGCGGTACACGAGAAGATCTCTCATTGCTTTTTCTATAAATATGTTTTTATTTTCCATTAATGTTCTAAGTATTCTTCTTAGTCAGTGAGGAAGGATTTGAAGGCGAAAACTGAAAATAATTTATGCTAAGTTTAAGGCTATTCAGTCGTGTGCGGCATTCGCTTCTTCTCAAGTTGGGTCGAACCCAAGAGACGTCCTATCCACCTGAAGTTACGGCTCAGGTTCCTATTCAAATAACTCAATGAAATTCAAGACTATTTTTAATGAGAATCGCCAACAATATGTCGAACAAAAATGTAAAAAAGTGATTGTGGAATTCTATGGGATATAAAGTACTTGTTCTGAAGTTTTATGTGGAGCTTTATCAGTAATCTGCAAATGAGAAGGGAAATACGCCCTAAACGAGGAGACACAACATGTACTTTCTGCAAAGCGTAAAAGGCTAAAAGAAAATTTGTGAGGTCATAAAGTATCGGGTAGAAAGATGAACTGTGAAAGTGACGTTTGCAACTTGCTTCCAGAATGGTCCTTGTTGTCGATTCTATACCTTTCTTTCGAATCGGTGCAGTTCAGCTCATATCTTGTCACGCAGATGGACAGATAGATAGCCTCGACGACATCTAATTTCTGCTAGTCAGCAAACATCAATGGCTGCGTGTTGAGAATAGAGCGTTGTAAAATGCATATTTTAGCTTTAAAGCAATAGCCAAATCAAATATATTCACCGCCATTGAATTTTTGCATCGACAGCTGCCAAACAACATTCAGTAGTCCATGCATGGTCTCATCCTCTCGTTCAGCTAAGATTCTAAAATTGATTTGCAAAGTGAAAACTTCAAACTTCAGCTAAACAACCAAAATATTTCACTAAATTGCAATGCAACTAAAATGAGGTTTTTTATGATGCATCGACTGTAATAAAAAAGAGGTCGGCTCAATGCGAACTGATCCATCACAGATGAATTTACTACCAATAATGCGTGATCTTGCGGACGATGTGCAGCGATGCGTCGATGCAATAGCGACCAAGTTTCATCTCGAAGAAGGCAGTGCCTCAAATGTATCCGAAAATTTTGCAATGCCTTTGAAAGTACTCATCGAACAAATTACCGATCACAAGGAGGTCTCTAATGCATATTTTTACACACAACAACATTTATTAAAGGTCTCATATGAAATTAACCAAAAAAATAGGTATTTGATCGCCGTTCCGAGTGGTGATTATTCCACAGCTTCCGAGTTCCGTTAACGGTGATTATTCCAAAGGTTCAGCCTACTTAGCTTATTACGAAATGGGGAAAACTCCGTGCTATGTGCTAGGATCCTTTTAGTTTACTCGAACTCGATGATGCTATTAATAAAATGCAGTAAAGATTTGCAAATATTATGTATTCGTAAGTTTGAACGAATTCGTAAGCAGTAGATGTCGTGAGATGAAAGCAGCTTATTTAAGTCGCCTAGAGGAATCTGTTGATACTAGAAAGCTTTCAGGAAAAATCATTTTCTTTCAAGAAGTTTGCCTCTAGACCACAGCTGCATGAACCATTATTCCCTCTATATGCACCGTTAGCACTCCAACTATTCATTTCTTCATCTCTAATAGTCGTCCAAACAGCGTCAGTATGACACCGCAGTAATTGCTGCAATATAAACACAACAAAATTTTTGTGTATAAAATCATATCGAATTCAGTATGTGGAATTCCTGAAGACACAATGCGAACTATATGATGACATTGGACAAATTCAGCGTAATTTGCATACGGGACTTCAAGACATGGTTGGAAATATTTGCAATGATTGTGCATTTAATTTATCTATCAGCGTGAAATATGACAGCAGGTTAGAGTGGTGCACTAGGAGGATATGGAATAGAGCAGTGAAGATTTTGAGTAGAATGTTGAAGAGTGGTTATTGCATACTTGTTGGAGTGCATTTGCAGGAATTAACTTCCGTCATAACTGCACCCACCCACATTAAGCACATCAAATATCCACTACATTTAGCATGAACCATTTTAAATCGATGAAACATAAATGATATGATGATCTGTCGGACCGTCATGATTTCTTCTCGCAAAAAATTGATGCTTTTGTAATATGAAATTTCGGTTGTGATCTGAGAGTGATGTAACTTCAAAACAAAGGGGAGAAGGGGAGGGGAAGGACTGGAAAAAGGCACTTGCAAGTGCTCACTCTAGGATCATCCCATCAAAAGTTTATTCTCCATAGATGAAGAATCCACTCTGAAATAGTGTAGATTGCAGTTTGAACGAACTGTTGATGATGCTATGATGATTTACATCGAATTCACCCAAGCTAATGCCCCTTATTTGAGCTAGATTTAAATACACTCCTTGAATTAATTTTTTGGAAGTTGCAGACCACAAATGCAAAACATCTGAATAGATTTTCAAACGGAATACACCTTTATCCGCTGAATTCAAACATGATTGGTTGAAATACATATGATGGGCATGACTATCCTGACACGTTATGCAAACCTAAGCTCATATTTGAAGAAAAGAATACATTATTCGCCCATTTTACTTGTCGATCTTTGCTAACTCACTCTCTACATATCATCCATTTGAGACCAGAACACCCATGGAAAAATGCAGAGCACAGGTTTTAGTAGTTGTATTTTTTATAAGCCCCTCATATTACAATAAAATTTCTTAAGGTTTTGAATCCACTTCGTACATTTATCATAACTGATTTCGATCGAATTATGCGAGAAATAACGACACTCAATGAACGACGACGAGATATGGATATCGCTGCTGAGGAAGCTAAAAGGTTATATTTTTGATAATATCTTTTGATGTATTTCTGCAAATGTTTGCAAATTTCATTGGTTAGGCTAGTAATTTAATAAGGGAAAAGCATGAGACATTTGCATTCTACAAGCAGCTTGCATAGTAATCGGCAAATATGCTCAATTTGTCGCAAATATTTTTAAGCTAACTCATTGTACAAATATTACCATGTTAAGATGTTCCTAAGTCTGATCATTACTCTACAAACTATTGTGATTTATATTAACGCTGTTATAGTTATAATTCAACCAAGATTTACCAGAATCTCGCGCTTTATCATCATATTCAATGTCTTTTGAAGTGCTTTTATATTACTTATACGAAGTGACTGTTATCTATAACATTCTTCCCCTTTATAAATCTATATATTTAATAAGCTTTTTATAGGTTGCCCTATTTTCTAAAAAATCTTTTTTTCGTATTTTTATTGCTATCCTTAACATCTTATACTCCCCTCCATCTATGTGTATTCTCTCTTATGATTAGCATATCTTTAATGATACCGAGTCAGACATCGGATGTATTTTCAGAGGTGCAGCAGAAACAAAGATGCAGCGAGCATTCAGAGCAGAACAGACGAAACGCGATTATGAAATGCAACTTGCACTTGTTAAGGTGTTACTTCATCTATCGTTTTCATTGTTAACTTCAGAAACGTTTTTAACTTCAAGATTTTAGTATGTATCTGAAATGAAATTAATGCACCGACAGGAGGAGGGAAAGAAGCAGAGGGCGAGAGATGATGGCCCTTACAACGTCACTCAGTGCACATCATGAAATATGCAGTAGATGTCAATTTTCCACTATCAGTGATGCACATATTCTAGAGAAGAAACTACTCAAGCCATGTGGTGTTTGATTTCGATCACTATTTAGTGCTATTATTAGACCATTTCTTTGGAAATAACACCGATCAATATCCGCTCGATGAAAAAGCATTATGTTCAGAAGCATTGACGATGATCTTCAAACGATTTTATCATATATCAGTTTAAAATTATATATAAAATTTATTCACTAAGATGTTCCAATAATGAACATAAGTAAATTTTATGTAAAGGAAGAAAGAAGTGCTATTTAATGGATTATTTACTACATTATTGAGTGAGAAGAAGTAAATATTGGTGAATGTTTGAAAGCAATTTGCTTTTTCAAGCAAAAACGAGTGGAACCAAAAAAGAGCGAATATGCTTTGGTGAGCATCGATCTACATAAGGGAAAATGTTAGGGATAAAGGTGCATCAGGTTTGAATCTTACCTTCCGTGCGTTTACTCCACCAAACTGATTAAGAAGTAAAAAAAGTCGTTAACGAACACCTAGTTTTGAACTGCAAACTAAATGATGCAAAGCGCTTTGAAGGCTACATTGCAGCAACGAGCGTTTTTGATGGCGCGAATTCTTTTGGTTCTTTGAGAATTTTCAAGCTTGGCACTTTTAGCAGATTGCAGGCCTTGGCACAGCTAACTGAGAGCAAATTACTGTTAATTCCCTAAAGTGGATGTTTCTATGGAACACTTTTCCTTGGATTCCAGGCTGAATTGCGTAAATTGCCAATAATACAAATCGAGCAGGCGAAATGCTTGAAGTACTTCAACGAGCTGATGTTCAACTATCACTCGCAGATGGAAGCATTACTGGTGAAGCATCGTGCAGACAAAGTTTAAACGAAATGTGCCTTTTTGAAATGAAAATGTGATTGAACGTTAAATGTTTCTTGCTGGAATTCAGTGCGGGCTCCGAGTCTCATATTTCAACCTTAGCGAATTACATTCAAAAAAGATCGCTATCTTCCTTATCGCCGGAAGTAAGGCCAGGCTTCTATCGGAGGGTGGGTAAGAGGTATGTTATAGCAATTATAGTGAATTTTAGCACTTATTTAAATTTTTTTAGTTGTGGGAAGATACCTTCTAGCATTCTTTCTTACTCTTACATGAAGTAACAGCCAAACAGTCATTTCATCTCTACATTTAATTAACAGCCCGCCTATTAATGGTTAGCCATAGAGAATAGTTCGAACCAAATCTCAACACATCCAAAGACTGTATTCAGAGTTTTGCTTGAAATTGGCTTAAGTGACTTTATTTGCGATCATTGTTCCGTTACTTGGTAATTATTGAATAACAGCATTCTACGCTCACTTTCATCTTTATTGAACGGAGCTTTCCGAAGTGAGTAGGGGGGTAGATGGGGAGGAGGGAAGTGTAGGAGTTCAAGCTTAATGGGGAGCCCTCTGTAATGCGCCGGGAATACCAGTGGAGCCCTAAGTAAATCGTGGGAACCCATCGGGAATGAATAACTCTTGAGTGGTCGCCCATCTAGTGTTTTATGAAATATGCAAATTTATTTACCGGCCAGACGATCAAGTCCGCGACCCTTGAATAAAACCGATTAAAAATGATAATTCAGCTGACAAAACGGTTAAGATCAAATCGGTCGATCGCTTCGATGTTATTTCAACTTGCAAAGATAGGAATGTCTTATAGACAGATAGACGCACGCACCCATGCATGCTGCAATTGTTGGAGCAGTTTCAAGTTGACTTTATTTTCTTTTCTATTCTGTTCTATTCCAAACAATTTTTAGAATTCTACGCAATTCTAAGATTCCGTTCAAGATGCGAAGAATTTCTCACTATAAATCACCGAAGACTTCAGGCGCTTTTCTCGCAGCAATGTAATGGAGAGATGAGCATTCCCTGAGAAATTTGCCGGCGGTAGCTCTAGTACGGAGTAATTTTCCCGACTTCCTTGACCAACTTTTTTTTGTCGATGTCTATCACACAGCCACACTGCTTGCCCTCCCCCCCTCCCCTCCTTACCTCCCCAACCTAGTCGTGACTCCTTTATCTTCCACCGATGTGGCTCTGAGTCGAAACACCGTCTTCCTCCCACTAACTTTCTGGCTAAAGTCCCTCCTTCGCCAAATTGCTTCCTAGTAGACAAATCTGTCAAGGTGCATGAATTCTATCGATGACTTCAAGATAATCCACCCCAAATAATACTTTGCATATTGAATTTTTGATGAATTTTTTATTACAAATTAGCGAAGACACCCGGTTCCACGTGTTTACTACATCGATAACCACCCCCTCCATTCGCTCTTCCACCATGAAACTCGAAAGAGCGATATCGTTAGAAAAAATGACCTTCACTTCAACATTCAATTATTCCCCTTCCCATACCCTCATCCTGAACCTTCTCTTAAGGAACTCTTTAAAAAAATCAGGAATCTTTTAAAACCTTCATGGTTTTATCAGAGGTTTTGCAGCGTTTCAAAAATTTTTTCCATGAAGTTGTTGTGATCGTTCAATTGTCACTAAAATTAAGAATATAATACAATCTCCTCGTTTAATGATTTCATTTTTCCTAACAGCACTAGGTTCTGGGCGTTACGGGGTCATTCGGGAAGGGGTGAGGATAATCTGAGAATCTTTCTAAGTGAAAAGGAAGTTCCGTAATAAAGAAATTATTTTAATGGAAAATGGACAAGCTATATGTTGTCACGGCGACAATCACATGAAATTTCGGAATAATAAAGTATTTGTGAGAAGGCGAAGAAAGTCCTAAAATGAGGCGAACTGGACTGAAATTGGCCAAGATTACGTAATACTCACCACTCAGGTACACCTTACACTACTACCATCCCATTGTCAAAAAGACACTTGTCGCGCATACAGCACTGCAACATAAATAGCGATATTTCTGTTGCAGTAAGATCAATTAATCTATTTGAATTTTGCCGCGCTTTATGTTATTGATTGGTTCGAAGTTTTGGCGCCAAACTAATGGCCTCGATATATAATTCCGTAGTCAAGCAAATATGTTTCATTGTTCACTTGTGGATTGTGTGTGGCGGATGGAGGGTTGAGTGATGTGGTTGGGGATGGGGGTGTTCATGAATGTTTCGATGTTTCACGTGCAAATCGAGAGATGTCTGTGAATGTATCTTTGTTAATGTGTTCGTAGATTTATCTATAGCTACTCACCGCTGCACATGAAAGTTATGAAGCTGTGTGCAATCCAGCCGCAGAATTGTATTCTGTTTTTGCACTCTGTGTTGGTTAGCACAAAAAAAACCTTGAAAGTGCTTTCTAACACTTTCAGTCTCTTTGCTTTACATTTGAAATGAATACGCCTCATTGAACGGTTAAGCTGATTAGCCAATACTATTATGGGTTTGGTCTCTTTTTAAATGCAGTGTTGCTTGAGATGATCTCTATGTGATGGAAGATAGCCTTCTGTCCGCCGAGAAAGGCGATTCACAGAGTGTTTTTTATGGTCGATTCGGAATAAGAAAATCGCTCGAAAGAGAGCAATTTCACAGATATCTGCATGTATTTTCGTTGAAGGATAAGCCGACAGAAATCGTGCGGGAAATCTGCTTCAGTAGCTTTATTCCCGTTTTTTTGTCCATCGTTGTTATTAATGACTACATTCATGATGGGTATAGATTTGAATCAAGCTTTGGATATGGAAAATGCTCATTGCTGTAAATTGATGCAGAATTTGTCGTGTTCATGTCCATACGATTGCAGTTATGTCATTTTTGGTTTTCTTTTACAATGGATGTTCAGAAGGATCGTGACATCATGGAATATGAGAGTGTACTGCGTGATGAGCGTCCTCATTCCCCAGCAACTTCCAACTATGAAAGACCTCAACTCATAGTTCCGGGTATTCTTTTATGCTTCACGCAATTTGGTTTTATTGAAACGTCGAGCGATACGCCTGATTGCTATTGGTCTGGCGAAGAATTTCAGTTGGAATCTCACTTGATCTCTTCATTACAAATATGATAGAAAATTGGTATAAAATGTCACAAAGCAGTTAAATTGAGCAATTCATTTGTTGCTTGTTTACAGTGAAACGAATTTCAGCGATCATATTTGCCACCAAAACATTCGAAATTGTGATTCATCTCTATATTCAACCAATTGAGCTGTTAAGTCGTGTTTTCTGTATGAAAATGGTTATGGCTAATTACCGATTGGTAGATTGATTCTCTGATCCATTTTGGTGGATTTCGCTGGCCAGTGTAAAATGGTTTTCACGTGTTGTTGGCTGAGTTACCTTTCCTTGCTTGATCGCTTGCAAAGCAATAATCGAGATTTTCTCAATTGTTGTATAATACGGATGATCATTGCTGGTAACATTATTGATGAGGAAAACGAGAAATGTCTACTTTTCGTGGTCATTCGTCCCTAGTAGCATCATTTCTTTCAAAAAGTAGTTTAATTTTTCGACGGAATGCCGGAATTTCGGCAACATTTTACGATTACTTTCCAGATTTTCTATGCGACGTCTTATACGAACAAGTAGTTTTTTATGAAAGTAGAATTATGACCAAAAACGAGTGCTTAGATGTCGATGTAATCGAATAAGAAGTCTAGGAGTTTTGATTTAACGTTTTTTAAAGGATAGATACTGCAGGAAAACTGAAGCAATCTGGCGTACGGTTGAAGCCATCTCAGTCGTTGACAGTAGCCATCAACGGCTACGAACTTAATCTGTCGAAGGCCGTGCGGAAGGTTTATAAGTATGAGCTGAAGCCGATATTGGTGAAGAAGGACGGAAAGGAGAAGGATCTCACTCGAGGGCCGAAAAATGAGTATGTGATTTGTGTTTGCTGTTTGCATAACGAGTTGTCGCATTGGCATTCGTATAGCAATGTGATTGAAAACTGTGTTGGGAAATCACAATCAGTAATTGCTTCAGATATCATTCGTCGTTCTTCATCATGTTTCACCGGAGAACAACTTTGCCAAGCGTAGTTATGGCAGACATGCGTTAGGATTAAACTGTGATGATATGCACCCGTTTATTTATAACGTTTATTTAACATGAAATTAAAAAGTTGGAAGAAGTCATCTATTGCAAAGATTTCTGTGTTCTGTTATATTGAGGGAGAAACCAATATCTCTAGTAAAAAGTGTTGTCGAAGTGATTGTATGCGCAAAATGTCTCGTGGATTGACAGATGAGTCAGAGTGCGAGGAATGCCCAAGGAATTTCGTATGGGGATTGCTTGGGAGCCGAACGTCGATCATTTTCAGCATTATTTTCACGAAATATGCTTTAGATAAATTTTGCACCCCAACTCACAAGCATTCAGTAAGACTGATCCTTCGATTAGACAATGTGATATAAGAAACGATATTTTTTATGTAAAATATGATCGATAACGGTTTTGAAATATTTGTGGTTCAATTCTGACGTGCAATGGAATATGGAAGTTTAAAAATTTTTAACAAAGAGGCTTCAAGATGGGCGATGACGTTCAATACAGCGGTTTATTCCAGCGATATTTGAAAATATATGAGGCAGTTGGGTGGAATACCAGCTACGCACAAATGAAATAAATTGCCTTCCTTCTCACCTTTGAACGTTGCTGGAATTTTAAGATTGTGCCCATCTGTTTACTTCTATTTGAGCAAACGTAAAGAACTAGCTATCATGGAACATAAGCTAAACTTTCCATCGTGTAAAATTTTCCGCACCAGTCGTCATTCATGTGCGAGTCCCATTTCAGTTTTTGGTGTTCACTTGTGAGCACTGAAGATTTTAAGGTACTGTAAGTCGTAGAGTAAATGTCTGAGAAAATGGCTTCAGTTTACCATTTACGGTGCTTTGAAATTCAAACATATCAGGTGAGGTCATGTTTCTGTTGGCAGTCAAAAAATTCGTTTAAGGTGATAGCTTCCGCACCTCTTTTTTCTAATTTTTTCCTCAGAATATTTCTTGAAATATTTCAGTAAAACGTGGCCACTGCATAACCGTCATGTGCTTCTTAAGTTTGTAAAGGTGGATGAAGACTGTTGTAGCAATGGAGATCGTCTTCCACATATATCTTGCACTAGCAGCAGTGGTATCATTAATGGGGAAATGTGAAAGGGGATATTTGAATACCACCTTACTCCAACTATGGGGTGGGGGAGGGGGAGGGGGCGAGGTAATCTATGATGTTAGTTGCATCCACCGTATTTCGGAGATGTTCTCGCTATTACCAGTCGCCATCTCATCATGCATATCGCATTTTTAGAAATAAAAGCACCCACTGTGGTTCCATGTTTTTCAATTCTTTTTGATTCCTTTGCCGCATTACGGAGATGAATTTTTGTTTTTGATATCATTTTTGCTGAGGGATGGGGGGGGGGGAAGGGGGAGGAGCGCCAGTTCTAACTGCTCCAATATTTGCTGGCAACAAGAGGGACGTGCTTCAGGCAAAATGCCAGTCGCATTGGCAGCTTTGTGCGGAAAGGTTGCTATGGAAAGTTTTGGAAATTGATGTGTAGGAGCGGTATATTCATGCGTTTCAGTAAAAACTGCTGAGGGTATTTTTACTTTTACTGATTATTTAGAGTCTTTTGGCAGCTATCCAGAGTTTTTTGAGGCCACATCCGTCTGTTCTTCTAAAGTTACGCCCGCTAGTGGTTTAAGGAGAAATATTTAGCCGCTTGGCCACATAAAGTATCCACTGATCTTTAAGGGGCATAAGATTTCACATCGTTTGTCATGTATAATGCATAAGAATGTTCTTTTGTAGTGTGGCAGTGAACAGTCGTCATCGGGTACTATGGAAGCTTTATATGGAAATGCTGAAGGCGAACAGGGAGTTCTTCGGCGCCGACTTCCACAAGTTGTTCTACGATTGTGGTTTAAACCTCTACTCAATTGAGAAGTTGGCGGATAGAGGTGATGGCGGCCGTTTGGAATTCACGGTCAGTTGGGTCAGTTGCTCTGTTGTTTTGCTTTTACTGATTTATTTCACTTCTTTGCGTATGAGTTTTACTTGAGAAATAAACAGTTCTCTGTCGTTGCGCACATTTTACTTGGGGATCTACAGTATGGCGCAATTTACGAGGTAGATGTTTAGGCCAGTATTGGGCTCGAATTTCAAATGTCAGCTTCAATTTCTCAAATCTTGCTCGTAGCTCTAGTACAGGAGTCAGAAGTTTTTCCTTGCAGGAAATATTCACTGCAGGAAATCAAAGAGGTTTTGCGCGTCAATATATAAGTAGTTGATGTGGATTTCTACCGAAGGGCGAAAGGAGATGCTGTGTCTTCTTCGTTTGTCTTCGAGGGGTTTTATAATCTGTAAAATATGTGGATCGTCCTGAAACTTAAAGAACGCTTGGGAAGAACCTGCCCTGCATATACAGATATATGGCACAAACATATATGTTAAGCTTTTAAGAGTGGCAGCCGTTCTGTGACAATGGCAAACATTCCATGCATAAACGCAAGGATTTTTTAAGTCATAAGGAATAAACGTAATGCAGAATAAAACACTTTCATTATGAGAGAGAATAATTCTTTTATGAAAGGACGGGCATTCCTGGTCTTTAATTATTCTCCAATAGAACGTTTCCTTTTTAGATCTCGTGGTATTTCTTTAGTGTTAGAAAAGATTGCTGGCAAAAAATATCTCCGGAAGAGAAACGTTGGAACTGCACTGGGATTTATTCTGCACAGTGAACAATTTCTCTGATAGTGAATATGTTTTCGTTTTCAATCGGATTTATTGTTTTATGTGGTGATGAGTGTTTTTTCTCGAGTGCAGTTTATCTTAGATAAGTTCATCCCATAAAATCATTTTTATATGTCATTTAAGATTTCTATGCAAAAGAATATTGTTTCTTGCTCTTCTTTTTTGGGTACATCACTAGTTTTTGTTTTGTTTTCAGTAAATCATTTGCGATGATGAAATCCGTGAGCGTGAACGTTTTGAGGTCCTTTGATTGCCGAGGAATCGATAGTATATTTGAGTCAATTCTGACCCACTGATTTGTTATGCGATTAATTTTGCGCGTTATCTTTTCTTTTTCATCTGAAAATATTTTTCATGACTAATGACAATTGCAATGTATCGCTAATCTTTGGTCGCTTAAGTTTTTATTTTCCCTTTTACTGCCACTGTTGATGCAGAATCGATCTGTGTACAACTCCAGTGACCCATTTCTTTGATATTCGAGACCAGTTTCCCAATATTCTGATATTCGCTTATAGATGTTCCGAACCTAAAAGCATCCTTTCGCTCACTCTCATATAACTGCTGCTTCCATAGATGTTAATATTTTGCATTTCATCGTGACTGTGAAAGTTGTTGGGTTAGTGACAGAGGATTTTAGTCGTTTTGAGGTAGAATAGTTGAACTAATTCGTCTGGATAGGTTTTTTCTCAAATGGCTATTTCAGGATCAAATGTCTGAAGATGTACGAGACTTCCTCGGCGACAAAACGGATATCGTGCGTATGAAGATTTTGCCATGCGAAGAGGTGTTTCTCAGGAGTACGGCGGCGGCCAGAGAGACGACCGATGGTCGCGACACATCGACTCTGCAATTTCTCGATGTCGTTCTGAACCAGATGATAAGAAAAGAGTAGGTTGCTTGTAGGGAACTTTTGGACTGAAAGCGGTTTCCGCTGGTTCGAGGAACAGTTGTGGGTTAAGTTGCTAGGCGTGGAGGGGTTAGTAGACTGATCCGGAAGACGCAAGCGCAGGGCTGTGGAGGCCGCAATTGTGCTACGTTTTTGCGATTATGTTCAGGTTAAGTGGGTGTATATGATCAGCCCTAAACAATCGACTGATGATAGTTGCCCATGCCTTTCCTGTCATAGTGCCATCAGTGCTTGTGGCAACGCTTCTTAATGACACATGGACCCCCTGTAGACTGTTGATGCTAACGCGGCAGAAGCTGATCTATTTTGCTGAACCATCGATCTCTTTGTGTGTGGATTTCGTAGCTTTCTGTGCGATCACATTCTTTTATTGTTGGTTTGACAGGAAAAGCAATGCTGTCGCGCCAGATGGATTTTGATAATCTCATTTCGGACAGAGCGAATGTTTCGTCTCGAAGTGCTCCAGGTTTCGGGACCCTCTTAAAAACCTCAGGTCGCCCCCAGCACCAAGGATTTCTGAAAGTCCTCGGAGCTTCCCGATCATCGGAACCTGCAGTGTTCGGGACCTCCAGAATATTAACAGGGCCGTTTTTAAAGTCCGTGAAATCTCCTAAGCTCTTTTGGTTATTTGGGGTCCTTTCTGCCTTGATCGGATTCTAAATATCTGTTCCCCGCTCAGGCAGTTTTAATTTTAATCTATTTTAAATCGTCTTGCTTTATTTCAGGCTTATTTTTGCTAGAGCCTTGATCTCTGAGATGACCTTTTATCAAACCTATTGCCGATTCGTGAACAGTTTCCTGTTGCGTGTCCTGTAGCTTATTGATTAGGAGTTGATTACGTTGATATTCATTCGCTTCAGCGTTGTATTACAGAAGGCATGATTCATCACCAGGCTGTCATCAAGGTGCAGCTACGCAGAAGCAGTCAGCTTGTGATCGCAGCTTTCGTTGGTTGTACCACCACCGTTACGTGATATTTGGGGTCGTTGTTAGCATACAGCTGTAAAGTAAAGGCGAGCATAAAGAGGCGTGTACATATGCAGATTTTCAGTGATCACTTTTTGATGTTCCGGAACAAGGCGTTCAGATGTCCTCGCGGTTACGACCATGAACTGCCTGGAGGCAAAGTGCTGGGAAAGGGATTCGAAGACAACGTTCGTTTGGTGGGCGACTCGGAGGAGAGCGCCGTGAATATTGTTCAGATAGACGGTAAATGTTTTTACTTAGCTTTCTTTTGAGCACGGAGAGACCAAATGAGGTTGCGTTCCCATATTGCCTTGCCGTTTTTCTTTAACCATAAATGATTATATACTTTTGTCTAGATGCTAATGTCAAAGAAACACTTATCAAATGATTACCATATTTGCGCCTCTCAATTACCATCATAACTCTCAAAATCGGGTTGTTCAAGGCCGAAGTACAAGCCATTCAATAAAATTTCTTTGAAATTCGGCTATGTGGAACTGAGGTACAAAAAATAAATATCCTCATCGTTGCGCGGTGGCGCGCGCTTCGCTCGCACATTATTTACCAAATTTTTATCAAAATCCTACTACTACAGGTCAGGTAGCTGAACCAACATTTGCACCGTTTCGCGTCACGAATTTTCCTGTGCTCATTTCAATTAATCGTTCACAGTCGCCTCAAAGGAATGTCTAAGCAGTTATTTATAACAACGGATAACTTTTGTGAATCACGCTTTTCCTTGCAAATCGGAGAAGAAATGTGCTTAGATGGTTAACCTCTAGATTTTCTATGGGTTTTATTCATATCTGCATGTATCATCACCTAGTTACATCTCGCCCTTCATACATATTTTACGCATCGGCTGCATTTTCTCAAGCTCTGTTTTGCCTTCTGAACGGCATCAACACTTGAAAAAACAGGAAAATATTGAACAAGAAGTCACATGAGGAAGCGATAAACAGTGCGGCCTCATGGCTTCCTCCTCTCATTTTTCAAGACATGCTTGAATCCGAATACATCAGCGCAAATAATCAAGTAGTCATTATTCACCGCGTGGGACTCGACACGTACAAAGGATCTTTTTTTTGCGAAAATAAACTCCATATTGGAGAAATGAGTGGCATTCGTAGTAAAGATTCCAGTTGTCCTTTTCAGAAAAGCATGCTACGCAACAAGTTGCCGCAACGTCCTCCGCGAAGTTATGAAAACTTGCAGTTTAAAATCGTCTCGTATTACATATTTCAAGAACAAAATTGGTGGAAGGAATTGGAGGAGCTGGTTTACTTGTGAAATTTAGCAGAGTTGTCTGTTTTTGGCCAGCCTTAGATGTTTTGGAACTTTAGGTTGGTCAGAAGTTTGCTCAAATTTAGAAGGGAAAAAGTATTCTGAGAGGCAGGGGGAGGGGTGGGGTGTGTCGTATATACTTTCACAGAAATGGAGAAAGGAGTATGACCGTCATTTCTTTGCGCTTTAGCTTTCTGTGCCCATAAATCGCTGTTGGAAGATAAAGGGAAGGCAGATCGTGTAGAAGAAGATATGGTGATTGCCAATGGTAACAGCGTCTCCGCATCGTTTTGATTCTTGAATTAGGGCGACATGATTGAGGACCAAAGATAGGTTTCCCTTTCCCGTTATGGCCAAGTGGTGATGGTAGTCGCAAGTTGAGGTTTGACTTCTGTCTCGAGTAATGGCAGGCCAGAAAGAGAGTAGAAAAGAAGAGGGGAAATAAAAAAAAATAAAAAAGAGCTTCATCTATCTTTTCTTTGTCATCCATCACTTGCGCAGAAAATGTGCGAAGCATCATATTGGGCTAATCGGGTATAAACATTACAGGTCATCCATGTGGGGAGCTGCACGCCGTATGTACTCTAAAAGCAGGTAGCTGTGTAGTGTCAAAACAGTCTTTGAACTTTCGAAGACTAGTAATAAAGTGCGGTTTTCAATCTGACTATTGTGGGTTGCGCACATGCTTTGAATTATCTGTTTTGAGACATCTCCCTCAGACTGCTTACGGAATTACTGCAGGCTGCCTAGAATGTACAGTTTTCCTGGAGTCAGTCTGAGCTCATCTTCTTTTGCACTTGAGCTCAGAATCCAAAAAAGACGTTTCGTTTATGCTGTTGAGACAATTGATGATCGCGAATATTGGCCACTTAAAGCTACTCCTCCAAAAACAATCTTACTCCTCCTTCCTTCCTTCCACTCACGTCCATCGGCTGAGGTGTCAAAATGAAGGTGTCGGTTGGGTATTATATATATTTGGAAGGCTGTGTATCGTGCTGATTCTGTCCATACTCTCGCGTAGCTTTGTTCATGAACAATAGCCCTGTAAAAACTGCTATCACATCAGCTGCTAAAATCGTCTGATGCTATCACATCAGACGGTTTTTGTTGTGGTGAACGACCGCGCTACGACTTAATTTGCATATATCAGCCTCAGTGATATCTGTTCTTCTCTGCTCTATTATATTGCGCCTTTTCTCTGGTTGTCTGCATGCTTCAAACCCGTTCGCTGTTATATGCGTTGACTCTGATATATTGGTGGTTTTTTCGTGTTCCTCAGTTCAGTCAACTGGTTCAGTTACCCGGTGCGGTTTGTTGCACCGTTTCGGTCAGTCGACAATAAATCTTCAACTGCTCGTCAAGTCCGCTCGGCAGCAACACAACAGTTTTAGCAGCAACTATGCCTACATGGCACCTCTAGGCAGAGATGGTGGAGTTCGATGTTTTCATTTGCGAATTGTAGCACTGATATTTGTTACTCGATGCATCCAATTAATAGGAAAAGCAGAGGACGTGAATAGCGTACGCATCCTTAATTTTCCATTCCAAAATCGTTCCTTCCTCCTTTTTTAGGACATTCTGCACACTCGAAGCTGATTTCAAAGCAAGCAAAGAGCGAAAAGCCCTGGTGAGTTGTAATGATAGTCCTTACCTTCCTCTTAGCTTTTACACCAGCAAGAGTTCACTTGAACTAATTTTGACTTCTTTTTGTGTTAAGATTTTTTAGGCGGTGTGTCTGCTGCAGATGGGACTATGAAAAGTCCATATGGTCTGTTTTGCAAGTGCTTACCTACGTAGCCACGGCAAACGCACATATATTTTTTCAGCAAGAAGAGCAGCATTCTTCAAAGAGCAAAAATTACTCGATTTGGTGGATGATTTATGCCATGGTAATTTGAGAGATTTAACAGAAGACAAAATGTCAATGAAGAAGGTCGCGAAGCAAATCAAGGGCAAGTCTTTCACTCAGTTTTTAGGCATTTGAAGGTTTCGATGAGGTCGGCGAGTTTTTTTTTTTTTTAATCATTGTTTTGCTGCAGTTTCCATCGGCTGTTTGCAGCTGGCAGTTTTTGTGATGTCTCATCAATGTTAGTTTACAATGTTGATTTGGCTCAGGTAACAAGGCTTTAAGTGATGGATCAAAATTTATTTCGTTGCTGTTTAGCCTTGAAGTGGTTATTGATGATGTATATGATGATTTTCAATTTATACGGGTTTTAATACCCATTATTTATCGCTGATCGTTTGCAGATGTGGTTGTCCGAACAACGCATTTGCGGAAACAGCAGCGAGAGTTTTGCATTTTTGGTCTCACTGCCGATTCAGCGGACGAGTAAGTTGTGATCTTACTTTTGGTTACTATACAGTATATTATGCAGACTAAATTAACAATCCATAAATAGCTTTCATGGAGGAAGAGAGCTGCTGAACGTGAAGAATTTTCTGAACTTGTGCGCCATGTGCCTTGAATTCTACAAACTTTTCGTAGACTGCGCATTTTATTATCTGGGAATGATGCTGTCACTACGAAATGCTCGTGAATGCACATTCTGGTTGTATCGGAAATGCGCTATTTTGAGTTGACCTGAAGTGTGATCTTTCTCAAAACAGTCACGTTCAGAGTGAAGTTCGAAGTTGATGGTCAAACCATTTCTGTGAGCGAGTACTTCCAAAACAAATATCATTTTCATCTGCGGCACCCTCAATTGCCATGCGTCGTCGAACGACGCGCATTCAAGGGAGGAGTGAGAACTAGCTATCATCCAATCGAGTCTCTCGAGGTTATTCGCGGTCAACGCGTTTGCACAAAGAAACAAACGCCTAATCTGGTATGATTTTTTATTGCTTTGTCTCTTTGAGCGAACATCGGCGATGAAATTTTCACTTTCATTGGTAGTTTGAAATGGTGGGATTTGTTCAGTGTGTTTGCTTTTTTCTTTCCGTCTTCGCCAAGTTAATTGAACATTTTAACATGTTCGTTGCAGAAGGTGCATACATTGTATGGTTCAGGTGGAGGAAATGATCAGATATTGTCGTCTCTTGCCGGCCCATTTGAAGGAAGAAAACGATAAAGAGCGGCGTGCAGCGTTCATTACAAATGACAATCCATATTTGCAAGCTCTTAGGGTTTGTTTTTGATATCACATGTATCGAGGGTATCGGTATGTCGATATTTCTGTCTTTTCATAGACGCTTAACCGGTGAATGTCAAACAAATTTAAATGGTTGTCAAATCCGCTTTTCAAAGTAGAGGTGATGCTGCACCCTGAAAATTAAATGATTTAAGTAAACGGACCGTAGCCTTCGAACGGCCAAATGTGCCGTCAAAACAAGAAGCCAGTTTGATAGCATGTTGTAACCTCTTCATAAATTTACATCCAATGAAAAGAATCGGTTGTTTTTCAATTGATCGTTCATTGCCTGCACATCTATTCCCCTCTCGAATCGAGATTCTTCGAGCCTCCTCTCTTTGTTCGATATGTCTTCTCAAATAGACCAGCTATGCGTATTGTAGTTTTCGTGATCTCCGGACGCGACTGGGCACGCTCAGTACGTATTTCAGCCACTAGGTAGATTGAACAGGCAACAGTAATGACCAACAACAATAAAATAACAGGCAGCATCGTGATTGAATTTCGACCAAGAGAATAGCAGTCGGAAATTATCAGTTATGAAATCTGCTACTATACAGCGCAGATATTGGGACAAAAAGCAGGTTTTAAACGGCTGGGAAAGGTATGAGCGCTTGCGGTTAAGTGTGATGGCAGAATAGCTGCGATGGATTCGCACTTGTAGTGATCCTGTCGTGCGTATCGTTGTGCATGTCGCGGTGTACCAGAAAATTGCAACAGATTTTAGCACAGGCAGGCAATGTAACGAGCGAATATATCATGCAAGTAAGGAAGGCTTAAAAATTTCGGATTTGAGAGTGGAATAGCTGTGCAGAAAGCTAAGTGCTTATCAGACGAGGGCTCATGGTTCTCTTCGGAAATTATAGGTGCGTTTTCATTTCATCATTTTTAGATCACGGTCAGCAGATCAGCTCGCACTGCGAAGGCAGAGGTGTTGACTCCACCAGCCATCGTTTATGGAGGTGGACAGCGCATTGAGCCAACCGGTGATGGCACATTGAATTGGCGGCTTTCCAGTCATAGTGGCGAGTATGAGTTCTTCAAACCAGCGACGCCCCCCAATCGTTGGGCTGTTTTCGTTTTCGACATCTGTTTAGGTTTCGAAGAAACCAGGCAAGTTCAACCCTTCTCACTTTACATATGAGTTTTATAGGTTTGCTTAGAAAACTCACAAGAGCGCATGGGCATGGAAACCAGTCTATCTGGAAACGTTAATAAATGATCTGTGTTAACAAGTGATCTGTTGTGGCAAATGAGTTTTATGATCGCAGTGTTCGTGGTGATCTCCATTTGTGTAAAGGTCGTATGCTCACACTTGTTCGATCTTGATATGATATCTCCCCAGTATGGATTATGACCCACCCATGCCTTCGGGGCTGTAGCCGAAGACATAAATAGACTGCGGTCTTGCTGTAAACGGCTTTTATTGCTTCGCCGGTACATCTTCACACGCCACACTCGGTCGCAAAACCTATAAGATAACGTTAATTAACGAAGACGAGCGTGTGTTGTTGTTGTCGGAGGAAACAGCCCATTGGGAAATCATTTTTGTTCCTTGCTCATTTCATGAAGTTGGAGGTGAAAACGGCTAGTAAAGCTGTATTTTATGGGAGGTGTTTGTTTAACGACTGTTAGTTGTTGTTTATTCGCAACCAAGGGAGTTGCTTATGAATGTATCGTTTTTGATGGGTTATTGAAAGTGATTTGAGTTGCTATCGAGTGAGGGTTCTTGTAGCGATGTCTGTGGTAGTCTTCAGCTGTACAAACAGACATTGAGACGCTGTGCCTTAGTCTGCAGGCGAGCGAATTGCTTTGAGATGCCGGGGAAGTTGTTAGTAGATATCCTGTTTGGTGCTAACTGCTGTTTTTCTTGTCATTTATGGGGATCCTTTGTTATACTTTCGGCAGTTTCGAGCGGAGCCTTCTTTTTTCCCCCAATTTCTACACCCGACGCATCTTCGATGAAATGTTCGGGTTACCATCATATTTCCTACTGACATTGTACTATTGTTGAGGCGTGTATTTTTGAATACGTCAGCCGAGTTGGCGTCTACTTTTTCCCGGATGTGATGTTATTCTCTTGTTTTGGGAGTGACGCACACATCAGTAAGAACTGTCCTCGCAACATTTTTAGGTTATTACTGTTATTGCCACTTTTTCGTTTATAGATCTGTTGTAAGTCGAAGGCATAAGGCTTGCTTTACAGTCGTTTTGTATGGAAACTTATACAACGCGCAAGGGCGCATGGAATAAAAATGAATGAGCCGTATGGAATGAAGGCATTTGAAGAGACTAGCGATGAGACTTGTTCCGTGAAGGATAAAATGGAAATGTTGAAGAGAAAGAAGATTCAGTACGTACTCTTCATAACATCGCAGAAACGAGATATTATACGCGGTTGGCTTTTCGTCGTAATTTTTGTTCATTTTGAAAGAAATCAATTTTTGAGCGTGGTACTCGTGCACTGCTGTGCTGCTGATCATCTATGATGTAGAAATCGTTTTGATAACATGACACTCTTCTTGGCTTGTTTTGGTAGATGGAGTTTTTGAGATACGATGCATTCTTCTCACTGCTGTAATTTTATTAGAGAATCCCGGCAAAGCTCACCAGCAGGAGTGGTACGGAAGCAGCGTTTTTCATATTTCGCAGGCTATCTTATCCTGTCTGAAGTTTCAGAATAAAATAAAATGTTTAACCACGTGGACATTTGGAATATAGAATAAAACAAAATATTTGAAATTTTTTTTGTGATATCATAAAGTGGTGCAAAATAATTTGTGCATCGAGAGGGGGAGTACACTGTATCATATTTGGTTCAAAATAAATCGAAAACTCTTCTGACTGATCTATTGCTTAGAACCACTTTGTTATTTGCAGGTAGGCCACAATTTCATCCTGTTTGTCGGCAGATTAGCATAACTATATCCAGACTGCTTTGCACATTCTGAAGTTCAAATCTGAATCTTTGCTATGACGGAGTGCGAAACTTAGCGGCATGACAAGGAAGAGTTGAATCAGTGGGACAGCGTTTGTTCTTTTCAAAACTGAGAGAGAGGAGAACAGATGAGGGGTTCATTTCGCACTGTGAAAGGTGTTAGCATGGGTGCGGTTTTCTGATTAGGAAGAAAGAGTAATCGCGGGTAATGATGTTCTTGTAGGTGTTGAACAATGGGAGGGTATATTGTTTTCAGCATTTCGAAAACGAATATTAGTTCAGCAGAGTAGAAGAAGGGCACATGAATAGGGAGGTTGACAGAGACACGGATGCAGGTGAATTAAAATAGATAGCGGTACCGAAAAGTGGCGTTTGCTGTACTATCAAAGTTCGGCAGCAGGTCGAATTAATTACCGTGCAAACTTTATAAGATGTTGAAATGGTTTCGATTTTCCGATGCGCGGATGCAGTTTTGATAGGGCGTGTGGATTACCCTTGTTTTATGGATGAATGACTTTCTCTATAGCAGGCATAAGACAGTTTTGTGGGCTGAAGTTGGTATATTTGACTGGGTTTTGTCGCCTTTGCAACTATTTCGGTGGGTCACGTTCTCTGTGTGTGGCACCGAAGGAGAGGATATTTGGATTATGTATTGGCATTCTGCACCCTCCGAACCTGACCAATTGTGGAAATAGGAATTAACCGCAGCCGAAATTTTCAGGAATTTGATCGCAATCAGATGGCAAACGACCACTGGGAAAAATTGAGGTTTTCTGACATTTGGGCAGACATCACGAGAGAGTGGGAGGTTTTCGATACCCTCGGCGTCTTGTCCACTCAAATTAAGTCCATTATTCCCGAAATCATCAAAATGGCTACTCCAGTTTGATTTTCAGCCCTTGAGGAATGGTCTCTTCAGTCAAAAACAGCAGGTCGGAAATGGGAGGTTAAAATAGATCGCCGCAAATGTTTGTAAAAATATGAAAGCGGATTGAGGCTTCAACTGAATATTTCGATTTTTGGCTGGGTGGTGAATTCATTGGTTCGGTTTATTGTCAAGTTCTCATCTTCATCTCCTCTCTGTGTAGAAATGATTGCATGGCATGACCTAATTTTCATTTGCGCACTTTATTTTTTCATAGGTTGTTGTATTGATGCTGCCTGGAGTCCTTATGCCTTGGGGACTTTTTCCATGTAATTCATTGATCCGCTATGACATTCCCTTCCAACTTTTGATGAAATTGAAAGCAACCCGGTCAGGACGCTATTGCAGAACGGCATGACCACCAGCAAGGTTCATTTTTTGAGATTTGGCTCAGGATTTTCCGAAAGGAAAAACCCGAAATTCGGCTCTTACCATCATATTAAGGAGAGGAGTGTTGCTTGGAAAGAATTTGAGCTTCTGAAGGAGCCTCATTTAGACTCCTTACATTATAAAACGTATCCTGATGAACTTTGTCAGGCGATTCAATTTTTTCAGCGTCCTTCAGCACCTGTATAGAGGTCGGGAGCGGGATTCCTAGTATTTCAGAAACGATTTTTGTGGTACGTTGGATCAAAAAACATTGAGAATGTTTGCGAACGGTCTGAAAACTTTGGAGACGGGAACCACATCCCATAGCAGCGTCCCTTTCAGTTCATTTATAGGAATCCAAGAAGCAGTTTAGCACTACATCAACATATGTAAGCCAATGCATGCTATTTCGAAATAACAGCAACATTAGCAAGATGTGCATTTCACGAGGCTTTGCTGATTGCACCGGATGATTCAGAGTCTCGGAGACTTAAACATAAATACGACGTTGTGAAGTAGGTGAAAGGAATCTCGCAGGTAAACGAAATTCAGTTCTCCAAACTAAGCGAATAAAGTCTTATCGAATAAACGCGTGAAATGCAATGCAGCCGTGGCTGATGCTGGCTAATGTTGCAGATTGTATGAAATTGGCTGAAGTGAGTTCGGGTGTAGTAACGCAACATGTTCAGTCCGAAACAGTGAAGAGGGTGCTTAATCGCGGTGGCGGCATAGTGACGTTGGACGGCATCGTCATGAAGATGAATCTGAAGCTGGGTGGCATCACTCATGCCCTAAGCAGCTCCGATGAGCTACGTGCCAGGAATAACATCCAAGTCGACTTGTTGTTCGTATCTATCAAACCTTCAGTTGTTTCTTGTTCCACTTATAAGCTTTTTACGTCCATGCTGCTTAGGTCTGTTATGAACTCTAAAGCTGTAGGGTATCTATTCTTAACAATTTTCAAGGAGACGATTATAAGGGAAGGGCAGTTTTCAGAAGAATCTAAAAATCTCGGGTATTTTGCCCCATCTATTTTGTGCGTTGAAAGCCAAAATGATTTCAGGAAATTGCCATCTGATGTGCACGTTTGAACGAAAGTTTAGTGGGCATTTCGATAAAACAACGTATTCCAGGGAAATCCTTCAAGAAATCCAGTTTATCTGCTGAGGTCGGCATCAGTTTGTTGTAACTATTTTAAGGAATACAAGCTGGTTGCGACCCTCGCGAATGATTATCGGACTTGCTATGTCGCATTCTTCTCCGCAGTCCCTTTACGAACGCCAAGCTGGAATTAGCCCTAGCGAACCAACGGTTGTAGGAGTATGTATTTCTCCTTTCTTTTTGAATGCATTTTTCATCGTGCGCATCGGTTCTATGTCTATTAAGGGTAGGTAGTACTTCACAGCTGCTTATGAACTACTGATATCTCATTTGTTTGCATTTAGATGCTATTGATGGAAGCAAACTATGGGCGTTTATTGTGTGCGAAATATTTCAGATGGCTTTCACATGTGGTGACCCGTATGCGATGAGTGGAGAATACTGGATGCAGGAACCCGGAGTTACAACGATCCACTATTTGAAGGAACATGTGCACAGGGCGTTGCATCTTTTCAAGGACGAATCGAGCGACAAAAGCCTTCCGGAGCACGTCGTCGTGTTTCGAGGAGGAGTTTCAGATGCAGAGTTTACAAAAGTGAGTGACGGTCACTTCCTGGGGCATATTTTTTTATTTCTATGCTCGTTTCCAGCTACCCCTGATTCTGTTCTGTCGCAATATAAATCGTCTGAGATTTGAGATGTGGACGCCGCGGGTTTAAATTTGAGCAGCGAAATTACTTCAAATGAATCAACTACCTTGTGCATTGTTCGATATTTTTGTTTCATATGGGAAAGTCTCGTGCTTTTTTCAGCGTATAAATCGATTAGCGATTTTTTCTTTAGTGAAAGATATTTAAGATTGTATTGTGTGAGATGCAATACTGGTTTTGATAATAGTGCTCTAGAAAACAAAATTTTGCGCAGACAAAACCGACCTGTTGCGACTTCATTTGTCGTATATTTCGTGGCAAAATTTTTTGCCGAAAATCGATCTAGGATCGAGTTCTAGTAGTGGTTGTGCATCGCGTGTCGATGTGCAGTGTAGAAGCGTTAACGGAACTGTGCACTGTAGGTGGTGAACGAGGAGGCGAAACAGTTGAGGAACGCACTGAAAGAGGCGACTGGTCGCGATGGCACCAAAATTCGCCTCTCCATTATCTGTGTGCAAACACATTCAAACTATCGCTTATTCCGAGACGGTCCACTGCGAGGAAATGCAGTTGCACAAAATGTACCTCCAGGAACATGTGTCGATTCGTCCGTTGTGAGTCCGACTCACACAGAGTTCATCCTCGTTCCGCACAAGTCTATCGCGGTATGCTTTGCCTGGTCTCCTAAATTTGAAAGGAGTGGAGCGAGATGAGGGGAGAGGTCGCTCTACGGATGCACATGGGAGTGAAAGCTAGGCATATGACCTCCATTTTCGCATGAGCTCGCGTATGAGCTCCCCATTTTCCAGCCTAGAACCTTAACGAAGTCATGTGTTTTCTTATCTGTGTGCATATGTGTATGCGTGTATACATGCGTGTGTGCGTGCTTATGTTAATGTAGGTAGTTTCAGTTTTGCAAAGGATCAAGTTTAAGGTGATGACATTTGCTGGTATGGTGGACACCGTAATCACCAGCTGATGTAATATCTTTAGCAAGGTTAATTATACGATGAACACGCAATTCCTCAGCCAGCGCGTTTTCCTGTGAAAGTTGGTAAGGTTGATGCGAGTTACTAACATATCAGATGCAACAGAATTTGAGGACAGTCTGTTTTCTTCTAGCGATCGCATTGCGGTTGAGGGTATATTACCATTCATATAATTTTTATTGTGCATGTGTAGGGATTCGTGATATTTAGAAGGTGATCGATCATTGGGGTTTGTAATTGCTCACTTAGCTTAGGGTTGGGCCTCCTTTTAGTAAGTCTTTCGTTCGTGGGGAATAACATTTCTCCTTCACTCTTGTTAGTTTGCACTCCTGCTTCTCTCGGCATAGATTTGACGACGTTGTCACTGATGAGATAATATTACGTATACATATCCTTGAACCTTTGGAGTTTTTTCATTACTCCCTTGAGCCGTTGAGTTGTTTTCGTTATCCTCCGATGTCACCACCATCATCTGCGTCTCTAGTACCCTGAAAAACTCACATGAATTGTTTTCAATTAAGCGACGAGGTTAGGTAGAAGACCAACGGTATAATAAATGAAGAAAGCAGCAACATTTGCTGGGAGAATAATTTCCTCAGAGCAGGTCCTCTTCCTCGAAAAATACGTTTTACTTCACTCGTTTGAAGGTATTAATATGCATATTTTACTTGTTAGAAATTTATGGAATTAATTGGGTTCACTTGTCTGCAGGTCATACGTGATATTTGTAATATGGATTTGGGGCGTACGGTTGTTGATAGTTCGTTGGTTAACGGGAATTGTTTGTCTCCCGCTCAGTGGGAATGAGACTGCTGAAATGCGCATTCACACTCAGCGTAGGGGTGAGCTCACAGCTGTTACTAGAGTGGAAGAGATGTTCCTACGCAATTGTGATTCTACTGCGAGAACGATTCTTTTATCACATTTATAATTGGAGATTGCACGCCCCATCTAGTGTCATGGACTCGGAACGTTTTATACTCCTCTTTCCTACTTCCTGTTGCTCGAAAAATAGGTTTTACTTGAATCGTATCTGCTACTAAGAAATAGAGCTATGCGTTATTTTGCGGTTGTATAATTGCAGGGTGCAGCACGTCCTATCCGCTGTACGGTACTAGTAGACGATGAGTCACGGATGAGTTTGGACGAGCTGGAAGGGTTAACGAATACGCTTTGCTACGCACACGGTATCGTCACTTCGCCGATCTCTTTACCCGCACATCTATACTCAGCTAACGATCTGGCAAAACGGGGTAGAAACAATTGGAAGGCTGCGAAGTTAGTTTGGCTTGCTCATTTTCTTGTGTGTGGGAGCCTATGTTCCGTTTCATCCTGCTGTTCATCTCCACTGCACTTATTACCTGCAAGTTTGACAGCTGTGACCTCTGACTGCGGTTCATATCCGCCTAAGCGGAGAGGAGACAAGTGCGAGTTTCACAGTAGCTTGGCGATCGCCCAGATTGGTCGTTTTTATGGATGTCTGGTTCGGGCATTATATGTACTGGAAAGCCACTTGGGTTGTTCGGGTTGTTGTGGAATTTGGTGTGGGATCAGTTTTACTTAGATATTTCTGGGGATGTACATTTGTGTTCGCAAGATTGAACGAAGGTGGAAGGGAATAGTTTTTTTCCATACTGAGGAGGAGAGGCAAAGTGAGCAAGGGGGGAGGGGTGGGATTTTGTGGTGAGGTTTTTTGCTTAAGCATAGAATTTGATGTTATTGAGAGCTCAGTTTGCATTTCTAGAAAACAAACTGGAGTGACGTCGTCACGAGCACGTTAGGCTAAGTAGTTTTCGAGCGTAATGATCTGAACTGCATTTTAGCTTTGCGGAGGAAGAGTCGGCCAAGGGTGACGGCGGTGAAAGCAGTAGTCGATTCCAAAATGACGGGTCAGAGGATGTCTTCGTGAAATTGGGAGAAGAGCTGGCACCTAAACTGAGAAAGAAGTTTTGGGCATAGTCAAATCAATTATATTGCGTTTTTGTTGTTGATTTCTCGTTTATGCGTTTATTTTCGTTAGCCTTCACTCGTTTTCTATGACCAGTTTTGTTTTATGCATCTCACCTTCATGACTTTTTATTGATTTTGTTGAATGTTAATTACATGTCAACTGCATGTCACGTTCGATTCTTATTGAACTTCTCAGTGATTAGCGAACTTTGATGTTTCTTCAATTCATTATTCATTGTTAATGAGAGCGATTTAGCATTATTTTTATTCCTATTTTCCACGTATTATGACACTTTTCTTATGAATATGTGGATTAAAAAGTAAATTTCGTAATTGCTTTTATCGATGTTCTTTATTTTTGTTTGCCTTTTTGCTGGATAGCACTATTGGCATTTCGTGAATGCGGATGAGACCGATGAATAATTGCCTTTCTTTTCGTTTTGGCATTTGTAATTATTCGCTTTCTTATTAATCCTCTATCATGCGATGTTTTGTATTATAATTTTTGTTTCTCAGTGCTGCTGTCAATAGCTCAGTTAACAGTTCCTTATTATATTGCTATAAATGGTCATTACAGGAACATTTTGTTTTGTTGCATTCCACTGATACGGGTTACGGCATGGAACGATATCCACATCGAGGGAAGCCACCAACAAAAGATGTTCCATCCTAACCGTTTCGTTTTTCTCAGTCAATAATGCGCGCATTTCCAATGCAACAAAAGACCATTCATGTTATTGGATAATTAGCCCTCAGAGTCACGGTATATGCCCCAGTGATCCTTAATGTGACTGATTTAAAAGATTCTGTAAGGAAGAGGCACGATAAACATGTCTTGATTTTCGAGTTGTTTTCCGGATTTACCCAGTGAGGTATACACCGTCAAAGTGAAGAACTAAAGAAAATGTGGCGACAGCGCTGCTTGGGACGGCTTCAGCCTTTATGGATCGTCGGAAATCCCTTTGGCAAAGGCGTGATACCGTGGGTCTGCTTGCCTGTCTGTGTGTCTGTCTGGGAATTTTACTCTGTGGACTATTGAGCTGGAGTTCCGAAATTTGGTGGATATAGCATACACTATGGACGGGTTTCCTATACCATATTTCACATAAATCCGTCAATGTCGAAAGGAATTTTGGTGTTTAACAGTGCGGAAATAATTTGTATCCACTCAACATCCTTCGAATTTTCATTCTAAACTAGTTGGGTCATCAAGAATGAATCTTGCGAAGAATTCATAAGGGGGTCGGATCATTTAAAATGTTGGATCTATATTGCTTACTTTTTGTTGCCAATTAACGAAGCCACTTGACCAGGTAAGCGGCAAGTGAAATCGCATATCCGTTTATCGACTGTGGCATGCTTTTCCACTCGTTTAAATAAACAGCATTGAGGTATAATTGTAACTGCTGCTTATTGCATTTGTTCGTTGACTGCTATATTTCTTGTCTCAGGCAATCAAAATTAATGGGCAGAATCTTTGCGGCTCCATTTATATTAAAAAAAGATCTCATTTATATACTCAATTCCTAGATTAGTGTTCTCGCAGGGCTTTCAGAAATGTTTTGCATAATGGATTTCGTAGAAAAGCTGCTAAGAAAAAAGCTCATTCCTGTGCCCTTATACGGTGCCATGTTACGCACTTTTTCTCGATCCTCGAGGCGCAAATGACGTGGTATAGCCATCATACAAGAAATCTGGTTCGCCGTTAACCTTGTTCAGTTTACAAATTGAAGCTGCGGAACAGCTCGGTTTAGACCATTCAAATGTAAACAGAATCCAGGTTATGTGGGTTCATGGAATCTTTGCAGTGGATTATAAAACGGACGTTAAACTCCTGGTGGTGAGGTTGCTGCCTAGTTAGCTATGGAATATCGTGCAAGTGTGCATTTGATTTTTCAAAGATATCGATGACAGATGGCCAAAGAAAGCTAGGTGAAGTTGGGAACTTGCAATGAGAACGGTCCTCGTCACGACCAGGGTCGGGATTCAATTTAACGCAAACCTAAAGTGATACCTAGACAGTAAACAAGAGGTCGCTAACCTCTTCCTTCGAAAATAAGAGGCAGGGATACCCTATAAAAACTGGTGAAAAGCAATCCCGCAACTGCTCTGAAAAACGCATGACGAAGTTTTGACTTGAGGTGCTGCTTTTGTCTGAGAAATTTGAATCCGATAAAGTTTCTTGGCAGGCAACCAACGTCCATGTAATTTTCGAATCTCACCCAGTCTACTTCTTTGTTCATTTTTCTTGTCGTCCTGAACTTTGTAGCAGGAGTTCAACAAAAACGACAAAACGAACCAGGCCTTGTTTCGTATTGCAGCGCATTGTAGTTCCCTTCTTTTAGGTCGTTGGTATCGGAAAGACGCCATCGAAACGGTCATGCCATGCCCTTCTACTGTGCTAAGCAACGTGCATATTGCTCGCTGTCTCTTTCTCTGATTGAGGCGTTTTGGCGTAATGGGTGAATGAACTCTAAATGCCGACAATTTTTTCTTGTGGTAAATTGTCACCAAAATTTGTACATGTCATTGAATATTTGGATGTGAAGCCGGATGACTTATTGGAAGTCTTCACCAATTGCCGGGTGCGTTACTGCTGCTGAGTGGTTGATATGACTGCAGTGGAAAAAAGAAGAACGCCAACGCAAGGAAGTATTGTTGTGAGGGGAAAAAGTAGGTTGTCGGACAATATGGTCGTGATGCGGATGGGGGGAACGAGAAGGTAGTCCGTAAAAACCGTTTCATGTCTTTCTTTCAAGCGAATTCATGAATATTGTTTGTCCTTGTCTTCGATTCATGTTGCTCGATGATTTGTCATGTGCGCTTTGAAGTGTGACTCTTCGATTAATTCAGCGGGAAATAAGGCTTTCGTCGTAAGAAGAACAACTGTGTTTTGATTTGAACCGAAACATCTGTGAAGTTTTTCATTCATAACCCGAAAACCTATATTGCACTCATAATCGCATGACGTGTTTGAAGGTGGTATTCTTGACCATGTTATAGCTTCCAGCTTTGCTGGAGTTGCGTTATAGGTGGTCGACAGTTCATATCTGTTTGGAATGAAACTAATACGCAGTGTTTCTTTGTTTATGGGCAGGCAGCTTGCAGCATCCGGGGCTTTCCAAAGCGGGTTCATATTCAACAAGGATATGAACTTGTCGGAAGCGTTGCAGACTTGTGCCATCCCGCAAACTTCAGAGTGGCGTGCATTCGATCGAAAATGAGAAAGGAAGGGACAGATGTTTTAGAAAATTAATTGAAGACTGCTGAGAGTTTCCCGAACTAGACACGTTAGAATGCCAGATGAAGGCACACATTTTTTATTTGCATTAGTTCGTTGTGGAGGCTTATATTCGTGAGAGCTGATAGTGTTCGATGCTTTAGAAAAGATTCGTAAATGAGAGAGGTAGTAGTTTATAAATAGGAAAATATAAATTAGTGTTCGTATGAACTAGTGTATTTTTTCCAGTTGAAATTAAAATATATGGACGATATTGGTTAATTCTCATAGTATTCTCATTAATTCTCATAGTATAGTATGATATGATGATGGTTGATTTAGGTAAAGTACAGAGAAGTTTGAGGGATAGAAGGGGTTGTAGAGTATGATTCAAGTGGCGAGCAGGTGAGACGGCAATCATTGCAAATACAATGCCATCTGTGCTATGTGCTCATGCTTCGCCTCATTTACTTGTTATGCGAATGTATATATGAGCATAAAAGAATATATGTAACATTGCCGCATTTGCAGCAATCAATATGACACCACCAATGGCCGGTTCTGTGAACGTATCGTCATCACAAAGTGAGGAACAAAGTCTGAAGCGATATTATAAGACGAAAATTGAAGATGCTCAGGTAATAGCATTTTGTTACCTTTGGCATTGTAGAAGATGAATGAGTTGTTTGCTTGAGCGCGAATTGTCGGTCACTTTTACGGTGAATGAGAGATTACTCTTTATTAGAAGCCTGCACCTATCCGATGCTTCTTTACTCCCATCTCCTTGCCTTCATCTGATGTCTGTCCTATTTCACTGTCGCTCAAAAGATGCGTTCGATAGGGATGACTCCATAAAAAAATATTTTGAATTATTGCAGCATTTAAGAGTCGGGCAGGTCTGGAGGGAGAGGAACAGTAGCAGTAAAGTAAGGTAAACCACAAAAAGAGAATAAATAAGTACGAAGTGTTCTTCGCATTCATGTCTATTGCTATGCTAAGCACGAACTTCTATGCGAATTCATTCACGCACTATATTAAGCTGCACTCATTTGCCCATATACTGTTGATATCATTGAGTCGGTCGAATAATTGTTGCCATTTTGGAATTTGCAGCAACGAGTTACCGAAAAAACGCAAAATTTACGCCGTCTTCAAGCACAGCGAAACGAACTCAATTCCAAGGTAATCTCTCATCGTTTCCCTATTCCTTCGACATTTTTTCCATCGATTGCATAAAGTTTGATATTTCTTGCAATGTCATCATAAATTCGTGCAACAAAGATTGTCTTTTGCATAAATACCATAAATTCATGGCACAGACCAATGTAAAAAAACGAAGAGGCGATCCCACCTCTCTAAAATTTCGTTGGGTGGTTTTTACTCTCAGAATTCTATGCTCATTAATGGCCAATCTCATAAAATTAGATGCATTCAGCATGATTCTCTTACATATCCATTTCATAGAGTTTTCTTTACGCTACCCTTAGCCGATCCCAAATATTTTTGTGGTCACTCCATGTCTTATAGTTAATGTCTTTTAAGTTCGTAACCACAGGAGTCTCGTTGCATCGACCCTATTTCGGCTTTCCTCCATTCTGAGTCTTTCGAATAGCCGAAGCTTCCTCCCGTTCTCATACCTATCCTCACCGAAAAGTCCTTTGTTTCCAGTAGTAGGTGGAAGGAAGATGCTATCAGATTTGTAGCTCGATCTGCAGCACCAGTAGGTGCACCACCAACTTTCACCACTTGCTGTTATATATGAATAGACATTTGCTGGTTTTTTCCATAAAACTGTTCCAAATGCTCTATTTCATATGTTATCGCTTTTGAAAGCATTTAGTCAAGATTCCCTCATGACGCCTGATTTAAAAGCATTTAGACTTTAATGAGGAGGAGAGGAGAGAATGAAATGGAAATACGGAATTGGGATCCCTCGAAAACGCATCTAGCGATTAATATCGAAAATTATCGCTGAATATACAGCAGATGTTTTAAAAGAAAAACGAAAGTGCATTTATGGAATGATCATTATTGGAGGTTCGAATGCTGAAAGAGGAACTGCAACAACTTCATGAGCAAGGTTCCTATGTGGGCGAAGTATCGAAAGCGATGGATAAAAAGAAAGTGCTCGTGAAGGTTTCGAATTTCTTTCTTTTACTCTCATCAGAACCAAATTTTGCTTTTTTCGAGGATGAATTTGACTTAGAGACGTAAAGTGAGTGCTACTCTCCTTCAAATTATGAGATTTTGAGATGAGAATTACCATCGTATGAGCTCGCAGGTTTCAAGGCAGGACATACGGCACTGATCGTGCTTTCGGAAAGGTTTTGCATTTTTCGGCCTTTGGGGCTAAGCTTCAAACTTTACGTATGAGCATCCAGCTCATCTCCATAGTTGCTTAACACATGGCACTGATTTCATAGCTTCGCAATCATTTCAGCTATTCACCCTCGTCTTTTCCCTCCGTTAACTCCAGGTAATTTCTGAAAGACGCGTCTTCCTCAAAAACCTTCGTATTATCATGTAGCTACCCACTGAAGTAGTCACCATTGTCACCATTCGGCACTCTAACTCACAGTAGCAAACTTTTCACCAGTGGATATATGACTCTTTAACAACCACAGAAAATGCTGACAATAATGAGCGTACATTGAACGGAGTTATTCATTAGGAAGTTGTTTTTGCTAATGCCCGTTTTGGCATCTCACATTCCAGTTGCGCATTTCTCAGCGAGTGGCAAGTTAGTTATTGCTGCGCAGAAATGTCTGATGAAAATGTATTTGAGGTCCATCCGGAAGGCAAATATGTGGTGGACGTCGACAAGGGAATTGATGTATCGGCCGTCAATGCAGGCTGTCGTGTCGCATTACGCGCCGACAGTTACGCCCTTCATAAAATTCTTCCGAATAAGGTACTGTTGATTTTATGATTAAAAGAACTAAAATTTTCTGAAAAGTTTTTCAGCCGATGAATGCTTCATAAATGAAGGGATATTATGCATACGTTACACTCGTCATCATGTCAGTTAACGTAATGCATTCGACGTTCCCAAAAGAATTATTTCAAGGGAATGCATATAGGTGCTCTCAAGTTCAATTGGTCACTTTGGAGCGTTAATGCTCATTCCACATTTCACTGCCTTTACAGTTGAGAATAGCCTAATGAAATGAAATGTTTTGTTAGTCTTCCACGAGCGGAGAGCGATATATATATATATATATATATTGATTATATATAATCAATAATATATATAATCAATAATTATTGATTATATATATATATATAATCAATAATCGCTCACGTTTTTGCTGAAAAAGTCACTGAAAATTTCTGAATTTAAATATTCATTTATTTTTAATTTTTCTCCTACCGTTTGGAATAGTCTCGATATTTCATTCGTGCATTCAAATTCTACATGGCAACGTTCATTGATAGACTTTTCATTTACCAGATAAGGGTAGAATGCCTAATTCCTTTTAAACACTTCACTGCAGTCTTTATTATACAAGCGTGTTATGCGTCATTGAATGATGCATTTTGTTAGGAATTAAATTTTCTTCATGTTAACCTCTTGTTTTTGCTAAGAAGTGAGGGGTCACTGTGCATGAATATAGGCAACACAGTATTGTGACTGCTGATCATTGTTTTCTGTGGTTGCCTCAGGCGTAAATCTCTTGCAAATCGCCTTTCTTCTATCTGCTGAGTAGAGATTGGTCGTCCCACTTTTAAAATTTATATAAGCTTCATTTCTATTCCTATTTCTTGCTTTTTTTTCCCGATTTTCGATTTGTATCTGTCACGGTTTGTGCATTGCTTTTATATTTACCTGTTTTCATGTGCAACCTTGATTCCTTCTCATGTTCTGCATTTTCACACCGAATTGAGTTTCTGAAGGTGGGGTTTGTGTATGTAATGATTGAATTCAGTTGATCATTAACTGTAGGTTGTGTGAAGATTGTTTCGTGAGGTGGAGAGCTCCATTACTACAGTTTTTCGACATAGGATCGATTTTCACCTTATCTTAAGATTGAATCCTCTTCGAGTATATAGGTGGATCCATTGGTATCACTAATGATGGTGGAGAAGGTGCCGGATTCAACCTATGAGATGATCGGAGGCTTGGATAAGCAGATAAAGGAAATCAAGGAGGTTATTGAACTACCCGTCAAGCACCCCGAACTCTTCGAAGCGCTCGGAATCGCGCAACCAAAGGTTGATCCGCTTCTGATTTCGCTGCATATTTGAGCATAAGCAGGTAACTTGGTATACTTTGTGAGGAAAAGTTGTGTTTGAAGTAATGGCTGATGTGCATCGTTTAGCAGAGTGTGTGATTGCCATTTGCAGTATTGAATGCGATGGTTTAATCATTTTCAACCTTTGGCTTAAACAAGCAACGGATGGCTTTTGCTGTGGTTAAACTCATCGTCGAAAGCAGTTTTTTGCACTAAATTCATTTAGTACGTCGCTGTTCACAGGGCAGCTAGTGCTGCAATGAAACTAAAAAGGCCACTCGAATCTATGTTTGTCTTCATCTATAACAGGATGAATCATTTATTAGTGTAATTCCATGTTGAAGCATCAGTCAGTGCCATCGAAGGTCGGCTTTGATCCTATTGAGCTCTGACTGCTTCTCAGCGGCTGCCATTTGATATTAGTCGCTTATCACCTTTCGGCTGCTGAAATTTCGTTTGTTTCGGCACTATTACTATGCGTAAAAGACTCCTTTTTTCTTTGAATGTCATTAAATTTTGAAAGTTTACTATGTCTTAAACTTACAGCGGAAGGTTTTCACTCATTAAAAATTATAATAATTGAAGAACAATGAAAGAAATATGATGGAGTTACCGTCTGATGTTATTGCAGATAATTGTATTCAGTCTTCTTCATTTGCTAGTACATTCATCCATGACCTGCTTCTTATAAAGCATTAATGCGATTTGTAAGTTCGTTACTCAACTGGCTGAAATCGGAATTTTTACAGCGTAACGTATGATTGTATGCGGATTGTATTGTTGTCATGGTCTTCTGGTCTGTAAGTCAGCTGAATCTAAATTATCCTAAATTCTTTCAATCCCTAAAGAAGTTGCTGTCACTGTGGTTTACCCTTTCAAAGCTGTTATCGCATTTCTCCGACTCTGACTGATTTTGAAGACACTGTTTTGTAGAATGATTTCTGCGTTTGAAGCTCTATACGCCTGATTATTTCTTGAGACAACCGTCTCGCATGAAGCAATTCAAACGAACCCTTTCTTGCTGAAGCTGCGTTCATCTTCTCAAAACAACATATTTTATCCACTATTCAGAGGGGTGTTGGGCCATCGTCTCAGAACTACATGAAAGCTGATTAATGAACAGTTGAAAAGAACGTCACTCCAGTATATTTCTTTCATTTTCTTTCTTCCATCGTTCGTTTAGTTTCCAGTAATTTCTTCATTTTTCCATAGAGGACCAAAAAGCCGGTCATTGAGGAGATTCCATGCGATACAGCCAAGCTGCTCACCCTGTGGGGCGTATGCACTCTGTTTAACTTTAAATGAGTAACTGAATGAAAAATATCAATTGCAGCATATAATAAGCGGAATATAAAAATGCTCAAAAAACATGCATATTATTAAAACATGTGTGTTTAATATATAGCTAATAAAGTTAAATTAAACGATTTTCGATTATTCTTTATTTTGGCCTCAACATTTTTCGACCGTATCTCCATAATCACTTAAATTTTTAAATGTTGAAATGATATAGTTGTAGGGTGTATTGCTGTATGGTCCCCCTGGAACCGGCAAGACATTGCTTGCGAGGGCGGTTGCTCATCACACCGAATGTACGTTTATCCGTGTATCTGGTTCGGAGCTCGTACAGAAGTTCATCGGTGAGGGAGCGCGCATGGTGCGAGAGCTGTTCGTTATGGCACGCGAGCATGCCCCCTCAATTATTTTCATGGATGAAATCGATTCAATTGGCTCATCTCGTGTTGAGGGCAGTAGTGGAGGTCAGCTGTCTCTCTTCAATTTTGTCTCATCTATTTTGAAATGATTCTCAATAATGGTGGAGATGGCTGTTTACTCCCAGAATGTTCCATTATGGTGGGTTTGCACTTTTCACTTCGAGGAATATACCACAGCAGTCAGGTAATACGTTAGATAGCTCATTCAGCTGTTTTTGTTTGTTTTGTCGTGCTGTTAGGAAACTTGTAAAACATATATAAATTTCTTTGAAAATCATTTTTTAAACGAAATTTGGTGCTCAGAATCATCAATAAGAAGGGAGTGGGAGGAGGGGTGATACTAGAATGGGAGCGGGATGCCCCTGGTGTTCTATCAATAAGCCATCTCTGAAGACCCGTAACGTGTTACCCGACTGCTTTGACATATATAGCACTATATTTTTGTTCACTCTTTTGTACATAAAGCTTGCAGGTGACTCGGAAGTACAAAGAACGATGTTGGAGTTGTTAAACCAGTTAGATGGGTTTGAGGCAACCAAGAACATAAAAGTTATAATGGCGACAAATCGAATCGATATTCTCGATCCCGCTTTACTGAGACCCGGTACGTGAATTGTGAGTTGCATTGTTTTCCCCGAAGTCTTCACCACAGTCGAGAAGAGAAGAGGAAGCATGCTAAAAGAAGCGATCCTCAGCATCTTTCGCAAATCAGTTTTAACACTCCGTGTATTGCACCCGTCATCGTGTTTGCCTTCCCTTCATCTAACACTGCCCTCCTCCACTTCGGCCGCCAGTTCATTTCCTACTGAATGAAGCTGACGTATTATGTGTAAATGATAGTATTATGATGGATCGAATCACCAAATTTTATTTTGCTTCAATGTGCATAGCAGCATTTGCCATTAAAATCTAGTGTTTTATATAATTGAGTTGTTTGATTTGTACCCAATCCAGTTTTAAGGGTTTTGGAAGTTGATGGATGCGGCACGTGTTGATGCACTGATGTATGAGAGCGCATCTGAGGTCATTATTGACGGCGTTTTTTGCATGGGGATTCCGTGACTATAATATGTGCTTTATATATGCATTTTAGACTGCAGCTAATTTCTTGACGCTGTTTAGCAGCGTTATGTTGTGACATTTGGAAGCGATGGAAAGCGTAGCGGTTAGGGCGTCGTCTTCATTATTGCCTCTCTTGTGATATTTCAGATTGCCTACTTTATAGGTCGTATCGATCGAAAAATCGAGTTTCCAGCTCCCGATGAAAAAGCGCGTGCTGACATTCTAAAGATTCATTCTCGCAAGATGAACCTCATGCGTGGCATAAATATGCGCAAAATCGCTGAGGCAATCCCTGGGGCAAGTGGTGCTGAGGTTAGTCGCTTTTGCTTTTCTCCTCATTAACATTTATTGCTATTTAACTATGTACAGAAAGCAGATCTAAGAGGGTTCTGAAAAAGAGAGGGGTGAGCCTCGAGTTGACTAATAGAATACCATTTATTTTGCCAGTTCTGGGAACGAATTGTTTGTGTATGGGAGATTTTCTTATTTTATAACTTTTAAACAAGTTCTGAAGCAAAATCTTTTTGTAATCCAGTTGAAAAAGAGGATGATTTTTTGACTGGAGTCGGATTTCTCCGGCTCTTCTAAGCGGCTGCATACACTTTTGAGCTGCCATGCTGTATTGTATATGTGTCGCACAGATTAAAAACGGTTGTCGACAAGTTTTTAGGTTGTTTAGCTTTTTTTTTTTTTGAAAATGGGACGCGAAATAGCTGTTGGAGCAACGAACGAACCCTAGGACTGTTGGAAAGCAGTCTTTGAAGCTTAAAAGATCCCAAGCAGAAGTTCTTTGATATTTTTTCAGGTAAAAGCGGTGTGTACGGAAGCAGGGATGTTTGCACTACGTGAGCGACGTATTCATGTTACACAGGAAGATTTCGAAATGGCTGTTGGCAAGGTACGTTTAGCACTTTTAATTTTATTATTGGAAGCAGACTCTATCATTCTTGCTACGTTTCGATTACTTCTCATTTTTTCTTTATCGTTACAATGATTTATTTCGGATTTTGCTTATTTTGAAGGCTCGGGTTAAGATATAATCTTTTATTGAAAGGTTATATATACAGGGAAATGAGCGATGGTTGAAAGGTAGGTGATCGAATAGGTAAAGCATTGAATGAAAACGTTGAAATTTCATTTCTGATTATCTTCTGTTCCGCGCCTTTGGGAAAAAGTTTTTGGGTTTATTCTGAAAATGAGCGTAATTTTTTGATGTTTTTATAGCTGAATGCACTCATATTCTCTCAAAATCCAGTCGGTTATAAAAATTTGGGGAAAAGAACAAATTTTTTGTTGGGAATGCCGGAATGTAATAAGGATAGAAATTGAAGCTCTGTCGTTAAAGAAACCTACTTTTCTTCACTCACATTCAGTGCAAATGAACAACATTGAAACGGCCTAAGGGATTTATTTCTTCAAACGATAAACGTGAGGAGAACAAAACTAATTAGGACTGAAATTTAGCTGAAACTTTGCACTTATTCAATTTTTTCATTGCTAGCTTATTGCATTTCTCTTCTCTTTTTTTTTTTCACATCTTTCGGTTTAGCGAGTAGAATTAATCTTTCTAGCTGAACTATCACTTGTTGCACCCCCTCTTTCCTCTTCATTCTCTTTCACTCACCTTCCCATTCAAATATCTGCTCAAAGAATTTTTCTCAATCTTTGATTTACATTTTGTTTAGTTTAATTAAACTTTACGCGTTGCGCATTGCTGAGACCAGAATAGTGACTTCTATTATCTTCCACCCCTCCCCTCACTTCGTTTCAAAGGAAACTGCTTTCTACTTCTTGCTCGGTGTGGAAAAAAACATCCTTTCTCGTATTCTGTTTGCACAAAATTTCTTGTTCCAATATATCCAATGTTTGTCACATTTTATGGAACTGCAGGTTTTTCGGCGCACATTTCAGCTGCAGTTGTTTGTGGGATACTGTGATGACGGTATTACTCTGTTACTTATTTAAGAAAAGTAAGTGCAGTGTTAATATGTTTGCAGGTGATGCAAAAGGATTCCGAGAAGAATATGTCGATAAAGAAACTGTGGAAATAATCGTGATTTTCATGTTGACTGCTTCATATATAATAAATTATGTTTGCTGGTTCGTATTGTTTCTATGATTGTCTTTTTGCCGTTACGCGGTCGTAAATTTTTTTCGACCAGATGAATCTATTGCATGTAGGATTTTGCAGGTGTAATTCCTTTTTCAAGCACATTCCACATCGTTGAAGCACTTTCCCCTTGCAACAGCTCTTCTCTCACATCCATCCCTTCATGTTACCATTTTGAAACTTTATTGATTAACTCTACTCTAGTGGTTGAATGGTTGAAAACAGTGAACAAGGGAAATAGGTGTCACTCATTTAACTCGCTAAACTGAACATAATGTGAGGGCCGATGTGAAGTTGCTGATCTATTCGAGAAAAACCCGAACGGCAAGAGTGCTAGAATGTTACGAGAATCGCATTCTCGACAATAATTCCAGCTACTCTGAAGAT
Source organism: Baylisascaris procyonis (assembly GCA_037389465.1). NCBI lineage: Eukaryota > Metazoa > Nematoda > Chromadorea > Rhabditida > Ascarididae > Baylisascaris > Baylisascaris procyonis. Next base: position 1,865,488 of record JAZARR010000221.1, read on the forward strand.
AGGTAATGTGTTAGACTAACGTGGCGATAGTAGCCAAAATTCACTCTTGAAGGGTCTGATTGTGTTTCTAAAATGTGTTTGAAGTTATCGTTGTTCAGGAGGGGGTGTTGCCTTAATGTTTCACCAAGGAGGAGGTGGCTGCTCGAGCATGCTAGTTAGGTTTTCGCTAGTGCCATAAAGGCATCAGAAGAAACTTTCATTTGGAGACGTTATCATTGCTGCAGCAATTTATTTGTTCGAATGACTTTAATAAATTTTAGCTCAGCGTTGTGCAGTATTTATAGATGAATTTTCGACGTTTTATTTTAACTATTTATTGATGTTTTCTTTGTTTTGAGTTCATTCACTCAACATTACAATTTTTAACATTATGAGCGTTGAAATTCGTTTTGCTCTAAGCCTCACCATACAGACATAAAACTTTATAGTTTAATATGGCGCGGTTCGCCACTGAAAAGCCTAAAGATTGTGGTGGAAGATACACCCTTGAATAGAAACCTGTGCCTAATGAAAGCCACTTGCTGGACAGTCACTAAAACGTCAACTTGGTTTTTCAATAGAGACGTACTTGAATTGAGAACCTCAGTTTAAATGTTTTCAGAGGAGCTTATATGTAGAACCTCTAGAAAATGTTGTGCAAAAAGTATCGCAATCGCATATAGCACGAAGCAAATTAGGATTGGAAAGTCTCGCGGAATTTATGCATTTCTCCACTCAACGAATTTCGCTGTTTTGAATAGAAGTGATTGTTCAAATGCCCAGAAAACTAAAAACCGATCGATATTTCTTTTTTTCTCAGATATGATGTTTACGTTTGATAGTCTATTTCGATGTTTTTCTTCTAACCGAAAGGAATTTGTTACCTCTTCCTATCGATATTTTTTCTGCTAATTGATTGAACAATTCGATGATGCTCGTAAACGATTATTAATGACTACTCGCCAATACTGTGTGGCTTTTAGGCGGAAGCCGAACTGCATTGCATTCAGATAATCACACTACAACGACGGAAGTGTATTCCAGTGGTGACATGCTGTACCTCATTGTTGGATTGCTCTCACGTGCGTCTATTTCTTTTCGTTATCATTGTTTCGTTTGCCCGAATCGCCGAGATATCTTTAATGACTTCTGTCTAGTTCCTTACATATACGGACGAATGCTGTTGTTCTCGTTGAGGTTAAAGCGAATCGTGGTCCGATTTTGGCATCGATCGACATCGGAACTGAGTGTAACCCGAACACTTGCATCATTGGGTCTGTCTAAGGCTGCAAAGCGAGGAGATTTTATTTCTAGTTGTAGCATTTTATCGAAAGTTCTTTGAAAACAATAATTGTCGTATCTTAAAATATTGAATCCAGAATCCGAGAGTGTTAGAGTGTTAAAGTTGCTTGCTTTGAAGAGAGGCACATGCGGAGGCCTCTATTTGAGTTTTAGCTGTTGAAGGCGCGTTTATGAGGAGCGAGGCCAACAAGTTGATAGTTGAATGGTTGCTTTTTTGACAAGGACAGACAATATGCGGCGTTTCTGCATGAATGTTCTTCCTTGAAAGTTGTTCGCTCGCCGCCAAACTTCCAAGACTATCGTTCTGGGTCTCTTGGCTTAAAAGGGCATACTTTCGGAAATCGAGAATTTCGTCTCGTACAACACCGCAAAGTTGTTAGACCGCTTTCAAGTTTGAGAGAGAGAGGGACGGGGGGGGGGAGTGAGGGAAGCATCAAAATTTAGACATCTGGTAGCGTTCATCAGTGCGTTGTTACCGTCTTTGGTCAAAAAGTCTCTTGTATCCTTACCAAAAGTGCAGTGCCCACTCGAAGTTTTCAGACCAGTTTAAAAAATTTGATTTTGAAATATGCTGGTAATGTGGATGTTTTTGAAAAGCCGATAATTTTGCATGATTGAAATGCATTAAGATATCACTCAAGGAAGGACTTTCCCGATTCCGTTCTCTGAAAACAAACGTGCTCTGACGGAATCTGACAGAGCTCCAAGTTATCTTGGCCGGCGGCCTTCACTGGGATCGTAATAAAGTTATGCATTTTCAAATATTACCATTTTTGAAGTCATTAAATCACTAAACATATTCTGCGAAGCTTAATGCAGACCTAATAACCTTGGAAGGGTTTCAAAGGCAGCAATGTAGTCGAAGAGATGTAAGGCAATATTGCCCTTTCAGTTTACTTCCACCTATATTTATGATGCAATATGCTCGTGTGGTTTCAATCTTCGATAATATTCAGTTTACAGCATTATTACACTATTTGATAAGTTTCGTTCGATATGCTTGTTAGGAGTGCTGTGAATTCGATTCCACCTTTTCTTCACATATTGCAATGGAATGTTGTGTTAGAATTAGAGAGATATAAAGCAATATATGCAACTGCAAAAAGAGGGATCTGATATGTGCGTTAATTAGTCCTTTTTCACTCTCCTTCCCTTCATTTACTCGATTTGTGTTCGCTTCACATCAGCTGCTCACTTAAATGCTGCCATTCAATCGTTGCTCTTAAACGCCCCCTCCATTTTTGCACATGAAGTGACAACAAACTAGGCTTTCATCGCTCTTAATTGCTATCGTTATTGTTTTTTCATTCTTTTCATATATTTTCACATATACTATACCAATGGCTGACGTAATGTTCCGAGTATATTGTATGCACTAATCGGATGCTGACATCATACAGTAAGGCATACGGTAGCGGCATTTAGCACTTAATTCGACTGCAGTAACAAGAGAGAACGTGGTGAGTTTAAAAAGTATATGTCATTTAGTGCTTGAAAGAAGTCTTGATAGAATGTTTAGCAGCGGAAAGGGATCGTTGGAGAAAGAAAATGCTTGAGACATGAAAGGTTGATGGATCGCCTAACAAAATAAATAGCCGCACTTATTTGTCTAGAATGATTGAAAGCTGATATTTCCTCCTTCAAGGCGGTCTGTCGAAAAGAAGCGTTCATTCCTATAGCGTTCGCTTAATGAGTTGGTTGCGTTTCCATAAAAATGATGAATCGATGGGAAATTTTGCTGCTGTAAAAGAAAGCAATTTTAGAGTTTATGTAAATGTTTCAAACGGCTACCTATAGAACAGAGTTTATTGGTTCTTTGAATAGATTTTAAACGATTTTGAGAGGTTTAAAATCGAGCAGTTGACGGAAAGGTCATTTGAGGCGTTTTGATGGGGATTGCCCTAGCTATTATGTTCCATCGCTCTTTATTAAAAGACAGATGATAGCGACGAAAAAGTGGCAAGTTTCTTCTCCCAATAAATAGTACGATTGTGACCGATCCTCGCGAAGCACACATGAAACTAGGAGATGACGAAGAGAGTGAATGCAGGTCGAGACACCGTTAATACGCTCATCGACAGGAATGGAACGAACTTTAGCGATGACATGGCAAAGAGGACGAGCAACTGATGAATGCTGATATACAGGTCGCAGGAACTTGTGCTGCTTTAGTCCTAACATGATTCGAGTAGGCGGATTAATCAGAGTCTGCATATTATTATATTTTTCTCCTTCACGAGGAACCTGCCGCAGTCGATCGCTCCTGCGTTACGAATATTTAAAAGTTTATCCATTTTTTATTGGTAAAACAGCCGTGAAAGTTTTTTCTTGCATTACTGGGATGTTTACTTATATATCGGTATATTGTTCTTGTTCCAGAGGACTTTTAAGAAAATTTAAATTGGCAGCGCTTTTGATCGATGAAAGTGGTAGTGTCGAAGTGGAACTGAGTAGAGAATCACTGCAAAAGCTTGTTATTAGCTACTTGTAATTGATGGATTGACAACAGAGATTCTTTGGAGATTATGCCTTTCAGCATCAGCAATTTCCTTACAGGTTTCTTCCGGCTGTATGTAATTTAAAATGCATGTGACAGCACTGGTGAAGTCTCGAGGTGTTCTGATGAAAGCTTTGTGCCATGAAGGGATTCTGCTGGAAGTAATGTCGTCTATCCAACTCGTCCAAGAAAAACGTCAAGCATTAACTGTAGAGGTTGATTGGCTTGATTTACTGGCATTTATTGGCATCGTTTTTATTAGGATGCATGCATTTGAACGACATCCCTTCGATAGAGGCCCATTTAATGTCAGTGTTCCTGTTTCGCTTATTTGATGATAACATTTAGGGTTGAGATCATTGGAACGGCACATTGAGGGAGAATGCTTTTGTTTTCTTAAATATAATTGGAAAGGTAAACTGAGTTTAGATAAATTTTTTTCCGAGAACGTTTTATTTAGCTGAAATTTGCCTTCATCTAAAATAACAGAAAATTCACCTTTGCTACCAAAACTTTTCGTTTTTGTTAGGAGTTTATTGTTTTAATCTTTCTTAATGAAATTTTCTCATTTTCTTTAAATTCTTTCTTAGCAGCTTAATCCTTTTCTTTGAATCACCGAGTTCAGCGACGTTTTGCCCTGTTTGGAATTTATGCGACATCACAGTAAATAAAATCCTTTGCTTTTTCAATATAATTCGCTGTTCATTTTCTTTTCAGAATGAACTTATAAGAATAATTAGAATGAACTTATAAGAATAACATGAAACCATAAATTGTAAAGTAGAGGTACCATAAAATTTTCAGTCTACTTCCTCCTCTATGCAACTGCTTATGCTTCCTTTTATCTTTTAGGTGGCAGTTCGCAGAAGCCTCCTTCCAGTTGAGCATCACCTCACATTCATAGAAGTCTTTTCACTGCTGTCATCTCAAGTAAACTTCATTTTCGAGTTTCACTCTCCGTTCTCTCTGAAAATGGCATTTTTCATACGCGACACATTTCCAAATTCATGCTTCCTCCACGGCCTCAAGATTGAATGCGACGTTTTATGTTACTTTTTATTGCTTATCCGGGCAATTCATCGTGCAGTACGCGGCTTGCAGATTCAAGGATAATTCTGTCCATTTTTGCAACATTTCGACTCATAGAACGGCCATAGGATACCCTCGAAATTAAAATCATTCGGAATTTATGCTCGACCAACGATGGGTGGTCATGGGCCGAATATTAAACCACAATTATTCTGCGGCGTTGATTGTAGACGCTGTACGCTGATTTGGTCTATACGACGACCGATTGACCCACTCAACAATTCACGCAATTATCAGCACTGCGAAAACTTGTATCCTTCTCCTTCCCCGCATCCTCCTCAGTTAAAATTTTTTCGAAGATTTGGGGGCAATGTCCTTGGGCAGTTGTATTTCAGTATGTTGTTGACTGAACATTCTCAAACAGTCTAGAATATCAGTCATAACTGACATAACCTTTTCTCATATTCATTTTTAGAGATGAATATGTGACCCATGCTTTGCGGTTGCGGTGCGTAATTGTTCGTCTCATACTTTGATTCTTCAATTAGTAGTAGTAGATGGATGCGTCGCTTTTGCAAGTAGCTGCTGAATGAAATACGTAGGCGACCCATCTATTCCCAGTATCCAGATTTGTTTGCTGGAATGGGGGGAGGGCATCTTCCGACAATATGCTCTTTCCGTTCACAGCTTGGCATCGTATCGAAGCGTTGAAGAGTGATTGTTAGCTTGGCGTTCTAAAAGTTTTCTGATCCATTTGGCGAATAGAGAAATGAAGCGGCATGCGTACTCAAGTTTCAGGGAAATTTTGAAAACTTATGTAGCGTTTCCATGTGGGAACTAGTCTCAATGCACCGACGGCGTAACTGCATAAACACAGCATAAGACAAAGGTGAGGTTTTTCGTGAAGTCCCCAATTTAAGGCCTCTGAGGGGATATTGCCTTTGTCGCAGAATTTGGAAATTCCTCTTCGCCTCACATTTGAGAGTAGTTTGCCTTTTCCGAAACCATGTATGCTGTGCTATACTGTGTGATATTTGAGGTGGGCTGTTTAAGCAGGTGTTTTCAGTGGAGTGGGAATTACAAGCTTCAGTTTTCTGAAGTTTTTGATGATAACAATTGCAGCAAGTGTTGAAAGCTCAACTTTCAGCTTGCCAGCTTCAGCTTTACAGTGGAAGCCATGTTGCGAGCACAATCTCTGATTAAAAATTAGCACAAAACCAATTTTCTGCAAAGGCTTCCTTGGATTTTCTATTTTTTCTTTCCATTCATATTTTTCTCATTATTTTTTCCTGTTTGGTTGCGATCGCAACCCGAAGAAGTTTGGTTGCGAATTATCATTAACCCTTTCACTCCCCTTCCTGCCTTCTAGTAGAATGATAAAGGAATGTGAGCCCATCTCTGTTCAGAGCAGCCATTTCCGTTGATTCCTTCAGTTCCAAAATCAAAAACATTTACCATCGGAAGGGAGGGTTGATTTCAATGAAGACATGGGGCGAAGATATGGAAGCTTCTTACGTTTCATCGCATTTGCCATACTTTCCACTTTCGATTCAAATCTCGTTTCGTTGTGTTTTTGCTTGTCGTTCGTTTTACTATCATAAATGCTCTATTATTCATGAGGATGCCATTGCTAAAATCTCGTTGACCATAAAAAAGTATTGCGTGCAACATATGGACATTACATTCTTACACAAGTAGGACGAGTGTGAGGTTCTCTGAAAATGACATATCGCTTAAAGCTGCAAATGCATCTGCCCTAGAAAATCGATGAATCTCTCCCCCTCTCTCTCTTTCTTAGCAGAAGATTGCATCATTTTTGTGACGAAGGCTGAAGTAATTTTGCATAAATCGGATTTCGCGATGTTATAAACTCATTTAAACGTTTCATTCATTGATCACATGCAGTGAGAACATAATTGAAATATAACTGCCAGTCTTTTGAAAACGTTGAATAACGATGATATATATTCTCATAAAAGGTGATGCACTCTGATCATTCGAATGTATATCTGGGATGTAGTTGCATTAAGAAATTGCAGTTTTGCTTTTTATGACGTCATTGTGCGAACGAAAAGAACTTTTCCAATGTGAGCTGTTTAATAGTTCGATATCTTTTCTTGATAAATTTAAGTGTGCGGGCACATCTACTTGGAATTACCTTGATAGCACTGTGAATCAGTAACTAAAACATATCAACAAACCTCAACAGTAACCATGTAAATATGGTCACATATGAAAATAGTGATGACAGCTTAGAAGTGAGGAATATAGACGAGTGTATCATGAAATGGGGATGGAGAAAAAGAGACTGAGACAACTACAGAGTGATGAGATCTGGGGAGGCCGTGCAGAAGAAAATGGCTTTGAAATTAGTGTCCGCATGGGGTGGCCAGTTCCGCCAGCTTTAAAAGATGAGACGGATATCAAGACTGGGTCCGTTTTGCAAAAGGATAGGATATGCAAGAGCAGGGTCATACCTTATGTTGCTAAAGAGTTACTGTTGAGGCAGAGCACTCAAATAGTAATCAGTGAGATTGACGCAAGTATGCAGTAAAACCACCTATGACGAAATGGAATATGCAGTAAAACCAGTGAAGAGTAAGCTGAAGACGCCCTATGTGGCTGGCACTCTGGAAATGGCACCGATGAATCGCTGACTATCGATACTTATCTAAAATGTAACGTGCTCGCAGATTACTTCCTAAATGTTTTTTGGAAGAGATCTTCGTTTTACCGCACTCTGCTGTATGCTGTAATAAGCTTGATGCAGCTAATAATGGCTCTGTTCTCGATGCTTCTCATAAACTCAATAACCAGCCTTCACTCGCAGCAAACCGTATTCATCCTCTCTTTTTTTAAATCAGCCATATAAACAAGTCGTTGCTCGCTCAGCATAATTTTCCTAGGTTCCCTATCTTATTTGACTCCTATTCTCAGAAGTGTGTATGCTTTTCATCGTCGGAGAAACTATCCACGATTTCAGTTAAATGCATATATCTCCTTTTCGCAACCGGTTGCATGATCTTCTCAACCATTACAGCAGTGGTTTCAGATCAGACTGCAGTAGCCTGGAACGAATTCGAAAAAAACGGGCCTAAATGAATCCGTCAATGTGGAAGGTCGGGTAATTGAGGGTGTAGAAAATTATGTTTGCATTGGTCTCTATTAATTTTGATAATGAATGTGCAAAACGATGCATCAAAGGGAGATTTGTTCAGATAGACGTAAGTGTTCTCAGTTCACGGTCTTGCCTGTCAGTATATGCATAGCAAAGTGCTGATAGTAGAGAGCGGTTGTAAAGTCGACAGGTACAACAAAGAATTTATGCTTACATCAATCATTACTTGTATCTACGTTTGTTGTAGCACTCTTACCGAGGATGCATTGCTTAGCAGCACATCAGAGGATTCTTAACCGTTGCTAGGCAACCGTTTGCATAAAATTGTTAATTTCACGCTGCGGCGACACTTGAGCGTCCCAGTTTCTCTTCACTCGAAAGGCTTGAACAACGCATTGCTGTACGCCGTATTTCTGAGCAGCTTGTACATATGTTGTTTAGGAGAACGATATTTCCATAAAAGATCGTGCTTGCCTGAAATAAAAGACTCTTTTCGGGGTATTTGAGGAGAAGTCTAGTTCGAGCATGCTGAACGTCCTAACTGAGAGCTCTCTATTTCTCATATCGTATTGTTCATCAATTGTTCATAATTCATAATTGTCTTCAGCGGATTATTAATAATTTTTTTGAAATATAAAGAGTCATATCAGTATAATGTAGTATCATTTTATGTAAAAAGGATGTAATAACGTTTCCTTTGCATATTAGTCTTTGCTGGAGTTTGTTAGTTATTTAGGGCAGTGCCTTAAGGGTCTATGCAGCACAACTCCATGTTCCAGTTTTGCCAACTTATTCACGCCATTGAAGCTCTGTTTTGTTAGTAACTATTAATGGGACCTTTTCGGTAATCATAAATTCGTACTAAGTTGCAGTGGTTCTCACTAAGAACAGCAAATTGTAGAGGGAGCAAACGCGGCAATTAGACGTTTGCTGTGGAGACCGCCTGCTCTCATCTACTTGCATCGTTAAGGGCTTTTTTAATTTGGTGCACTTGTGCATTCATGTGTGAATATATGACTGTCGAAAGAGGGGTTTTTGATGAATGACTAATTGAAAACCACACAGCTATGCCACTGAAAGCGCTCCTATTTGCAACAGCTCTGATACATTATAGTTATATTCGGCCATGTCATTTTTTATGCTTCTGTTCCTATAAGAATACTTTTAATTCTTTTTAGGTCACAAAGAATGTTTTAAGAACATTTGCATCACTCCTCAGTGAAAATGAGAGAAGTGTGGATAGCAAAATTGTTCACAGAAACTTTCACCGAAGTGCTTTTATTTTATAGAATGCAGACTTTTTTTCAAATTTGAAAAGCTGAAAGTTGAGAATGATCGTTGCAAAGACAATATTAAAAATCCACTTTCCTCATGGTTAAGTGGAATCCATAACATTTCAATGGCATCTTCATCATTATTTATTATTCGAGGTTTTCGTTGCTTGCACAAAGATTTTTAGGCTACGGACGCCTTCCCTGTTGGCAGCATCTCTTGTTTAACCAATCGAGCAAATCCAACTCCCGACTTCGGCTTTCCTGTGCTTTACAAGATAGGCGAAAATGTTCATACCTTTTCATCCAATCCGTAAAATCTAACGGTTACATCCTAAATTCACTTTTTGCTACGGGATAATGGGATTTAGGCCGTTTTGCTAACAATGCGAAACTTACACACGAAGGCCGAACTTGTTCGACTGGCTGAATAATGGAGGTTGACTGACCGTATACATATTTCAATCTTGAGATTCGCTGTACCGACTCGAATGAAATTTTTTTATGCACCTAAGCTTATTTTATTAGCCCAAAGCCCATTCACTCAACTATTTTATGGGTCTTTCAATTCCTTGAGTAATTATGATCCCTGAGTTCAACTCAAGCCCGGTTTATGATGCCTTATTGCGTACAACAGCCGGCTGTTCGATTATGCACATCCATGTTTGGGGTACATGATGCTTTGGCGCTGGAAACATTTATGCGCCCGAACGTTTTGGTGCCAAGTGGGGTTCGGCGCCAGGACGTTTTGGCATGGGAACAGTTGAATGCCGAGGACAGTTTAACATCGCTACTCGGCGCGTGAACAATTAATTACGCAGAAAGTGGCAGATATACTGCACTGATTTCACAAGTACTGTGTAATACAGTTGGCGAATGGGACTCGAAGCTAAAGGTGTACAATTCAATTCATACAGTGATAATGATGATCCGCCATCTTCTGTTGATTTTAGGAAGTTGTCCAACTCAGATTTGGTTCCGAATGTTCTTTTTCATGCCTACTGAACTGCTTTGCGAGGAGCACATATTGTACTTTGCAATGTGGGCACTTCCATACTCGTATTTTTTCTCTGTGATCTTTCTTCATCGAGTTATGAGGAAGTTTACATCGACCACGGCAAAAGGCCCAAAATTGAGGGGCAGAGGGTTGCCCACGTGTGATATCTAACGAAAGTAAACAAAACCGACTCAGTGCACTAGCCGGCTGCTATATCACTGAGTAGTGGCGTATGGATGTTTTCTGAAATAGTGCTAATTCCTTCCATGATTTAAACTATTAAATTCGATAGTTGTAACGACATAAAGTAACATGAGATCGTGCAATGGACTACTGATTGTTGTAGAGAATGAAACCTCATCATTAGTGCGTTTGAGGTCCATTCAATAGGGGAGTTTGTTGAAGTGGATATAGCGGACAAACGGGAGGGCTATCGTGCACGAGTATCGGGGTCACAATTGTCGTGTAATCGCACTTCAATAATGATGGACGTGACATTGCACTGAGAGCATCTGAATGCATATTCTCGTCGATGTGCCACGATCTCGTGCTGCCAATCGAAACTTCGTTTCCTTTCCAGTTGTCGTCCTCGTCGCATCGATCGTTGTCTGCGCATTTGTACATTATCGCCCGGCCGCTAAGAGATACGAAAGCGATAGGAAAACGAATAACGCTCAAGCGGGTAGGCAACCACATTCATAGTTGCTGGCTGCGGCGCTCGATGGCACAGCATTGACGCGTCGCACGGCGATGCGGTGCGTCAATAGGAAGTACTTTTCGCGCGAACAGCCGTTGCACATGCGGCATACTCTATCGTTGTGCGCTCAGTGCCGATCCATCTGCTTCTTAATGATTTCTTTGATTCACTTCTTCACCCGTCAATGTGGTTAGAAACGCCATCGGTTACGTGCGAAGTTGACGACGTAATTGAGTGACCGCTAACAGCTGATCGTCAGATCGGACTTTTTGACTTATTTGCTAGGGGCAAATTCGTTATTCCTTCCTTATCTTCACTTTATTTCTGTTCATATGGGTCTCCATCAATGCCTTGCATCTTTTTTAAAATGCACCATTTGTGCTTTTGTTCCGTTTATATTATTTTCCCACTTGCACGTGCATTTCTAGAACCTTGGTTATGAGTTTTCATATGCTCTTCATCTGCTAAAAAGATGTTGTCCGTTCCTCAAATATGCAAACGTGTTGACTAGATTTTAGATTTCTGGCCGATTTTCGCTCATGTTCGACCACAAGCTTTGTTTCCACAAGGAAATAGTGCTTGAGAGCGCGTTACCTTTCCATATTGGCTGCAGGTATTTTAGGGGCGTTGGTGACGATCCCAACAGGCGGTGGTTGTATTTGCTTGTTTGGCCAATCCGGTCGATAGGAGCGCAAAAGTTGAGGGCGCTGTGACTGGCGGTGAGCAACGATCGAACTCGACCCGGTTACAATTGTAGCAGCGGTGACACGCAACTAGCAGTTGTGTTATTGAAGTGGCACTCGCGTTTCCCAGTCATCGCCACTTGTGTCTCGGTGCTATTGTTGAACTGCAACGAGTGTCGGACAGTTTTGCAGGACAGGTATGTCCTATTAAAGTTATTGCATGCACATACGAATTACATGCAGGAGCATCGGAGCGAAAGGGAGGGTGGATATCACTTCCCTGTATGGCCTGGCTGCGAAAGTTTCTAAAGACGACTTTTCAGATGCATTTACCGATTTGTTTTTTTCCACCAGAAAGGGTTTAGACAACTTAATTTTTTCTGCATAAGGATGTGAAAAGCTCGTTTTGCTGGTAAAATTTGGTTTTGTTAGCGGCATTGTTTCTTTTTCCCTTTTGGTCAAATATTTTTTCGAAAGCACCTTCTTTTCCCACTCCCCCTCCCCCCTCTCATGTGAGTGTAAGAGCCACTAGTTCACTTATTCAAAAATCATGGGCTCACCTGTGTATCGTAATATTTCTTTGAAAAGAAGGATTAATGTAGCTGTTCACTTGAAAGTTAATTTGTCACTGTCTCGCTGAGACTGGTGCATTAGAGTTTTTTATGCTTGATGTTAGATAAGGTAGAAAGATGTTGCTACACAACAAGGAACTTTTGCTACTGACAGTAAGAGTGCCGGCGTAAAGATGCGTTTATTTAAAATCTGTGCAGAGATCATTGAAGTTCTTGTCGGGATTGGGGACTTTTTTAAAGAGGAATTTGCAGGTAGGACCAATAATGGCAGGATATGAAGAAATAAGGACGAGGGATGAATGTCCCAAAAAATTTTATGTTTTTCCGTAAATTGGGAGCAGAGATTTTCGGAAGGCTTTCCGTAAATTGGGAGCAGAGATTTTCGGAAGGCTTTCCGTAAATTGGGAGCAGAGATTCTCGGAAGGCTTTCCGTAAATTGGGAGCAGAGATTTTCGGAAGGCTTTCCGTAAATTGGGAGCAGAGATTTTCGGAAGGCTTTCCGTAAATTGGGAGCAGAGTTTTTCGGAAGGCTTTCCGTAAATTGGGAGCAGAGTTTTTCGGAAGGCAACAAAGTTTAAGGGATCGCTTATCGTTCCATAAAATTGTGATGATGTAGTGTTCGGCAAGTAGTTTTCTGTGTCGATAACGACGTAATGTTTTCTGACAAGAAGGTAGTACTGAAATGAAAAATTGACTGCTAGAATGAAATCATTAGGTTTACTTTATGTTCACCATATTTCGAAATATTTAACAGTTTTACTGTACAATAGCAATTGGGAGCTTTTTTCGTTTGCTTGTGGAAGAAATAATTCAGTTGTGAGGTAATTGTGAATGATTTGTTCCGAACTACAGCACTTTGATATCACTCAAGGTTGAGATCCGGCATTGCGTTGTATTTGTTCGATTAGCGACTAAGTGTAGTTTTATAAGAAATCCAAAAATATTTATGCAAATAAATAGTTGATTTTTTCCTTTATGCACATTTAGCAGTTAAAATGAGAATTTACATAATAACATTTTTATGAGATTTATGAAAATAGCGAATTGAGATAATAGATTTTTCGTTTAAATTTGCATAAATTCACTTTATTCTTTTCGTCGAGTATCTCATGTGGCTGAGTGGACAGATGGTTATTTGTAGTTTGTAGAATCCGATTTCCAATTTTTTGGAAGATTTTTGCAGAGTGCCAGTTGATTTATTTCGTCGAATCACATCTTATTTTATAGAACATAAATAGTTTTTAAAAATTTCTGATGCGATATAAATTCGACATTCAGTAATGATCAATGCTAAAACTATGTTTACGTTTTTGTTTATAAATCATTGAAAACGATTTGCAGTGATACTGGAGTGTCTGAGGTTCTCTAAATAATTTTATCTCAATATGAAAAGAAGAAATCAACATTTTTTTTCCAAATAGTAAATCTCAACGCTTAGTCTGTTTATATTGTGGTTTATTTGCTGAATATGCTGCTATGCAACTGGTAATAAGACTTTTGTTTAATGAAACAGTAATCATCACAGGTTTCTTCACTGATTATAGAGTTATTATGTGAAGAAGAGTAATGTTAGCTTTAATTATTCCGAGAAGTGTGTGAAAGCTCGTCCAGATAGTAGAGAAATTTGTTAGATTTATTTAGTACATGCTATAATACATATTAACGTTAAATAAACGAAATAGGAGGGGGGGGGGGTGGGGAGGAGACAGTGGCATGAAAGATGCAACTAAACGAAGAAACTTTCAGATTTTCGAGCATTTTCTATCCAAAAAAAATTTTTTTTAATACATTCAGTTCCATCAATATTGGAAACATTCAGTAGTATATTCAATGCTTGCTCTAATTTTGTCTTAGTAATTGTTATTTTCCCTTAAATAAGGAAAAGGAGATTTTCTGAAGATGATGAACAGAGTTTTCACCAATTTTCTCGATGATGATCTGAGGGAAAAGCGGTGTTGGCTGAACCATCAGTCCCTATCCTCCTTCGATACTCTATGTAAGATTATTTGAATTTCCCTGAAATTATCTGAATGAATTCACTAAATTATGTGGGATTTAGCAACTTAATGAAGATATGGAATATATCAACATTCTTCGTTAATCATTATATATTAGGAATGTGTTAGTTGTATGGCATTGATTGCTTGATGCATTTGATTTGTTTTTTAAAATGAAAAATACAATATTCATAGTGGAAATGTTGAACACTAAATTTTGACCGTGAGGGTAAGAAATACGTGTAAAAACTTGGCAATAAAGCAATGTGATAATGCCACCACTGAGCTAAGCTAACATTTGCTATGCTTGCTGCTCATTGTGAAGGATTATCGTCGTTTCTTTCATTTCTTTATTCCATAGTTTGTTGATGTTGATATTTGGATGGTTTAGAGGGAATTTTACAGCATTTTAAAAACTTTCTTCGCTTTCATTTTGCAGTTTTAGTGTTTCAGTCGATCATTTTTTGTGGATTTGATATTAGCGTTTATTTATTGTTTAATGCGAACTATTAGTGGGATTGGTGAGCACAGTTAATCAGAAGCATTCGTAAGGGAACGTTGCTTGAGGCTTCAGTTTATTGTTTTTTACAAGAGATTGCATAAAAATATTTGCTATTGCTCCTAGTAGGTAGGTTATTGGGTTCCTTTCCGTGTTTATATTTGTCGCTGCATATTGCCCACTGAAGAGGTTGAGTTGTTTTGAAATGAAATTGAAAGATGTTTTTTACTTGGAATACTTTGTTGATTTACTCAGCTGTTTTGAAGTGTTTTCAAAATCGAAATATTCATAATAGCTTCAAGCACTCATTTATGCAAAAATTTTTGGTGCCGGATTGTTTGTTCGGTATTATTTTCAATTCTGTTGCCTTTATCTTTGTTAATTGATTGACATTAAATTATAAAATGAGAATTTTCAAAACATGCGAATGCCATGCAGGGTGTTGAATGAATTTTGAGTGCTATTGGCAGGACGCTAAGCTGCAACATGCTTCTAATTTGTGAGTGTTTCCACGCTTTTGTGCGAGCATTTCAGCCTTTGACGATGCGTTGCGAACATCTCAAAATTTTCAGCGCATTAGGGAGGTTGCCAGGCAACAAATATATGTGTTTTATATGAAAAGTTATGATCGGAGAATGCAGATTTTGAAAACCCTTTGAACCATTTAAGACCTTTGCATTCAGGAAGGGTTGGGATAGCAATGGGATGAAATGAGGTTGTAGAGCACTTAGATGCTCGTCTACTGCGGAAGAATTTATACTGCTGGAGGTAATAATCAAAAGAATTTCATCAAGCATTCATTACCATAAGCAATTTTTGTGCTTTTTAATTTGGTATATTTTCATAACCAGATGTTCGTAATCAAACGTACCAACCCCTGCGAATTTAAGTGAGATTATGGCTTGCAGGTTTTGTCGGCAAAACCCTTTTCTTTTCCGTTTTTCGAAGGATTCTTTCAAATGCGTTTGTGAACGAGCACAGCTTTCTAAATGCTTCTTGAAATTGTGAAGGAAATATTTGCAAATCCTTGAGACACCGTGTGAAAATTTATTTGATTAAGTTCATACTTTTTGATTTCTGTGTTTTTAACAATATTCCAATGATATTCCACTGACCATTGTTGATATATGAAAACTTCCCCCTCTTTATTTGATGATAAGCAATGCTTGCAAAATGCTTCACAACATCTCATTTCGTCTTCTTTGCCCATTCAGAAGTGATCTTTGCAACAGCTTTGTCATAATCCAACGGTTCGTCTTAAACGAGTTGATGGCAACAACTGTGCGCAGTGAATCGATTTTGTTTTCATATGTGGGATTATGTTTTGTCAGCTGTGAGAATGGATTATGATAAAGCTAAATAGTGGAGATGAAGTGTACTATTAGAGTTGCTAACATTTTATGTGAACATCCTTGTAGAGCTTATTGCAATATACCACCTGTTGCTTTATTGGGCAATGAGGTGCGCCAAATTTGCATTCATTATGTATCGTTGAGTGTTTTTTTTTTTTCGGTTTTTAGAACACTGTTCTATATGGCAACTCATTCGATATGTAAGAAACGCTATTCATCTTTTGGTTGATAACGCTTTCAAATAGAGACGAATGCAGTGTATTTCTAGAATTTCATCTCTTGCTGTTACTTCCTCAATCGCTGAGAAAACATCTAAAAATTCTTCATCTTTATTTTTTTGATTGATCTGTATTTTTTGCACGCCAATATGTATGTAACAATTTTCGTTATAATATAAAAGTTCACCACATCTAGCGTTTATGCTTGGGAAATTGAGAAATTCATTGAGCTATATAGAACTAGATAAAAAGTTGCTTCTGTCTTTTATGCTTTCAAGCATTTATCTCTTTTGTTCTACGCATATGGTTCATTTAATCACTTTGGTGCTTCTAAAGCGCTATTGGAAATTAAAACTTGAAACAGTGAAGTTTAGTCTTGAAGTGAACTTAAAATATTTCAACACTAAAAAATAGTATTTTTAAAATGTAACATGCCCACCTGTTGTTGCTGTGTGCGTGGAAGAGGAAAAGTGCTTCCGTTAATTCTGCGTAATATTTAATTGCATTTTTCTGCCTTGTTCTTTAGTGTTAAGATAAATTGACATTGGACTGTTATCGGATTGAATTTCTTAAGTCCACAAATTCATAGATCTGATGAAACAAACCTATGAGTGATGGCTGGTGAGTGGTTGTTTTGTTAGTGTATTGATCACTGGCAAATACATGTACTTTACTTCAAAATTTGCATTCTCATCATCCATGCCTTTCTTCCCATCAGTTATTTTCTTCGCTGCGATGTAGCTAAATGGTTGTCGATCGTCTGCTACTTCACATTACGTTTCATTTCGAAATAACTTTGCCGAGCATTCGTCGTATCGCAATGTGAAACGGGAAGATGCCTCTTTAAAGGATTGTCACTTGATATGATAACGTTACATCTTAGATGATTTCAACCTAGGTAATTAGGTTGTAATCAATCGTATCAGTTGCGTTGCTCAGCATCATAGTTAAAGAAGAGAGGACGGAACGGCGAAAGATAAGAAATAAAAATGCAATTTTTCGCTTCAAAATCATATGGTAAGTTTGGGACCTCGTTTGGGCGTCATATTTGTCGATTTTTTTTTTTCAAATTGAGGTTCGTGATCACTCGTGGGCTCATATAATTTAATTTGTTCGGAGCGACTCAATAACAATTATTGCATATCCGTGGATACTCATTTTTCCACATGTTATTGCATAATTTCCACATTTGTCTTAAATTGACATCGCTGTAATATCAACAACAGTTCATATTAGTAATCGAATTTTGAACGGTTTTGCATCAACAACTTAAATGCTAATATTTTATCGCATTTTGTTGACATCAGTCATTACGGCTAACTCTATCCTTAAGCCTAAAATTCCGCTTCTTTTGCGATCAATTTAATCTTTTCGGAATAAAATTGCTTCATTGATTGGTCATCATTTAGGTAACAAATTTTATAATATTACAACATTTAAATATGGTTAAACTGCTACAAAAACCTTCCAAAATTTTGAAATAAGTTGTATATTAGTATTTTATACAAAGTTATTTCCCATTTTTCCGCTATAGGTCATATGAGAGATGGAGTGAGAAGGCGTGATATAGCGTTTTTTCTTTTTGGGTCATGAAAGAATACATCTTAGTGACAATGAAAAGTGCATTCTGTAGAATTTTGAAAGCGATGCTTCAACAGTTCTGCTGTTGTTGTGTGCGTGAGAGAGAGAATCCTCTCTTCTTAGAATACGGGGAAACTGTTGAGGGAAACATGTAAACAAGGCATTTGTATGAAAAGCTAAGAGCATTTATAGCCAAGATTGTGAAAGGAAAGATGAAAAGTAAAGTGTATAATAGGTGGGGGAATGTTTATATAAACATGAAAGAGAATCGAACATTGCGTTAATCAGTAGAGAACGTTAACAAATTGATGGCAATCAAGGTGATTGAGTTGACTTTTGAATTTAAAGATATCGTTACTGCATCTACGGAAGGAAATTTGGGATGGAAATTGTCTTTGATTATTTCTGTTATGTAATATTCATAGAGTATTAATTGTTGCAGCGAGTAGCACTGCATCACAACTTGCTCGCTGAGGTGGCAACAATCATAGTATGTCTCCCTAATAAAGTCTGAGGACCTCTCTGCCTCTCTTCATCTCTTACTTTCTCTATCTCTCTATCTATCAATCAGTCAGCATCACGTCGTTTCTAATTATGTGCTCACTTTATGACCGAACATGTTGTCATCAACATTCGAGGTATTCTGCAATTCCATCTAGAATGGGCCGGTATTACGATAATTACGTGCTGGACATGATCATTTAAGCGTACGGTATAGCCGGAGGTCGGCAATGAAATTGACGAAACAGAAATTTGGATCGTGCGCCTCGGTGAATTAAAGGTGGCTAATGGATTGATTATTGCGCACAGGCACCACTCAGAATTCTCGGCATCCTTGTTCTTTCTTTTCTCTCCTCCCTCCCCTTCCTCCTACTCCCCTCTGCCACCCAAAAATCACGTTTGAAGGAGCAATTTGTGGAGTGTAATGAAGCCCCATCGTAATTGTCGCTTACTTATAACAAGTAGTTGATAATTCGGTTGTAATTGGTAATACTTGTTCGATGTGCATACGACAGGCATCAATGAATTTTTCATTGCCATCTCATTATTGTGAGGAATAAAGTAGCTTATATCCATCGTTAGCAATGACCACCACCCACCTCAACACGATGGCATTAGCTCATGCTTCTTGTTCTTCTGCATAGCAGAAACGATCATATGATCTGAGTTCACAATAATGCTTGCTTTCATTACTTTTAATGTGAACGCTTTTATTTGCACGTCCTTTTTTTTTGCATAAAAATCTTCCGTATTGTGCAAGGCACTTTTATAAGAAGTCGGTAACCTATATCCAATTTCCGCATTGGGTACGCGTCTAGCAGTTGTGATGGACCAAAAAGTTTTCGAGGAAACTCAAAAATTTGAAACTGCTTTAGGAATATTTGTGTTCCATTTATTTCTCTTTAAATGAAAAATCTAAATATTGAAAAAAAGAAATAAATTTTCAGAAAATATTTCAAGTTCGGGAAGAAACATGCGATTTTCATACGTGTCAAGCCCGCTCTCGTCCGTCCGTAGCTCTGCCGCAGTCGCGCTCCGTAGCTCTGTACCTCTGGTCGCTCCGTAGCTCTGCCGTAGCTCTGGCCGCTCCGTAGCTCTGCCGTAGCTCTGGCCCCGAATGAATTGTCGCCCCGCTTTTATAGCCTCATCGAGATCTGTCGTTCCCATCCATAGCCGCTGGTTGTCTTGATGACAATGTTGTCAGTTAGCAGTTGTCGGAATGTGCTGTGAGAGCGTTTGAAGTCTTAGTCATATTGTTTTGTCTTTTTGCGTTCATGAAGAATTCGATTCGAAGATCACTTCGACAATACGGAAAACAGAATTCTGCTATAGGGATAAATTTTCTGCTCTTTTCCAATGAGAGGAGAGACCAAGTCGAAGTGAATGCGGATAGGCTTGTCCCACGGATTTCCCTCTTTCATCCTTCCATCTTTTCTCTCCCAATCTCCCGAGCAGGCCAGTATCTCGAATGCAGCGGTGATGTTTTTGTTAAGGGTTGAAGAAATTAGACTGAAGCTTTGTCGTTTCTCAGCGTTTTAAAGGTTCTGCTTTTTTTCGTTTTTTCGTTTTAAAAACTTCTCTAGTGCAATTTTTTCGCTTTTTCCCAACCTGAAAGGCACCACGCGAATTTTAAACATTGTTCGCTTTTATAAGTCTAGACTAATGCACTAGAAAAATGAAATGATACGTGACTTTGAAATATATAAAATTGAATGAAAATTGAACCTTCGATGAAATTAGCAATTTGCATCTGTTCTAAATGGGAGTTGTGTCTTGGAATTATTTTCTCTTATTTTTCTGTGTCAGCCTGTCTTTATGACGAATTCCCCTCAACAGTCCGCAAAGCAGTTATTATGAAAACCCTTTTTTCGACGGTATCTGAAGATTTTATTAGCGGAGATTGAAGGAAGTGATGTACCGAGTCTTGTTGAAAATAAGCAACAGATCTCTTATTTTCATTCCGCTTCGTATAGAAGTTTTTGTTTAACTGCAGAATTTCCTAGTTGTTATATTCTTTATTTTTTCCTATGCTCTCAGTTTAATGAATCAAAATTAATTGGTGCTCTATTCGATCGAAGCGCGTCACATTTTTTCGAGTATGGACTCGTTGAAAGTGGGAAGGTTGTTACAGGTATTCTATTGTTTCGAACATTTTATATTGCGCGAAAGTGATTACCGCAAATTGCGATCTTTTTTTTTTTAAATCTGTACCTTTGATGAAGGATTTAAGTAGTGTGTGAAAAGAAAGCTAATGCCCTTCATTAAAGCGCCCACTCATTCACGACGCATATTAAGGCTGAAAACAAAATAGTCTACCGTTGAAGATCGACGGACAGTGACTATGAATTCATCTTCTGAAGAATGCGTTTTTGCATGGAAAATTTTTCTTAGTGTCATATTGATAAACTTTTGCAGCTTAATTGTCAAATTATTGGGAGTTATTTTCTGAAAGGAGCATGAGGCTTTGCAGAAAAAAAAGGAACCATCGTTGTAATGGAATCTCTGCAAAATTGCTTATCTTATCGCAGGTCGGAATAACTATCTTTTGAATTAAATTTCCTTGAATTAGATTGGCATATGTGTCATCAATATGAGCGATGATGGCGGAGATTGATTCGAAAATGATAGCAGAATATAGGAACATCACAATTGTGAAATATCATACCTTGAAAGATGTGTGCTGCGTTTCCTTCTCTTCTTTTTTTTTGTAATTTATAGGTGAAGAGATTATCCGTTATGTGTGCGAACCATAATTTGATATATTGGGGGGGGGGGGAGGGCAGTTAGCAAGTACAAATGTTCCCGTTGAAGTGGTTGACGTGTTGTGGAAGAAGGTTCCGAAGTGAAGAGGAGAAAGAGGTCTACTTTCCCCCTTTATTACTCCTAACCTGAGGTTCTTATCGTCATCTTCTTTTCCTGTAGCGAGATGAGAACTAACTGCGTACTATCATCCGGCTTATTGCCTCGACACATTGTTTGCCAAGCCTCTTTATAAAGGGTTTCAGCTTCGCTTTTAGTGAGCGCTTTAGTGGGTGAAGCCTCAAAGGTTCGAGTTAGGCATGTTGAAGAGCAAGTCTTTTCGGCTTGAAGCGTAATAAATCAACTTGTGTTCTTTGTGCATCCATCGTTTTTTTTTCTTTTTTTTTTCATTGGACGTTGAACGCTTTCCATGTCTTTTTTACTGAAAGCGCCATTGATTTCTTTTTCAGTTGGCCTGCAGTGACCAACTCAAATTACCGTAATGTTTAATTATAATGGAGAAGAAATCTTTTACATTTTGAGAGCATTCAATGAATTTCTTCGGTGCTGTTATGAAACTATTTCCTGGTTCATTCTTGTCTGCTTTTACAGTTTTTTTTGAAAGAACGTTGTGGGACCAGCATATCTGTGCATGTATATAGGTATCTGTATATTTGTTTATTCATCGGATCGTTTCAACTCGTTAATCAGAAAAACTATAGCGAAAAAAATAAATGAAAATAATCTGCTTTTGTGTCATAACTAATGCGCTTATAGAGACTTTTATTTCCACTCATCTACCGACCTATTAAAGAGCTAAGGATAACTAAGAATAGTTAGTGCTTACCTATGCAAAGTTTTGCTGAGATGTTTTGCAACTAAGTTTGCATCGAGTGTAAGCGTGAATGCTTGACAACGTGGTTCGATCGATTTAAAAACAGACAACATTTTTATTGCTTCGTTAAAGCAGATAGCATTTTTATTGTTTTCGTTCCTATAGAAATTGATTGCTCTGAGCGATGGAATTGTTGAGGGTAACGTCCTTGACACGCTTTCGCGCTTATCATCTCTCACTAAACAAGTGAATAATTTAGCCATCTATTTGCATTCGCTTCCATGAATTTTTTTCTTTAGTCTTGAAAGTGTTTAACCGCATAATGAAATCGTCAAATTTTTTTGTATGCTTTCCTTCGGTGCGCGTTTAGTTTTCGAAATTTAAGAGGGAATTTATTACTTCGCATTCAACAAATAGACAGTAAATTTTTAATGCATTACCATATTTCAATGAAATCTCAATATATTGGTTACGTGTCTGTGGAAGATGTGATCGAGTTATCTCATGCTAGAAGACACATCCGGGCGTGGCAAAGTTGCTTAGAAAATGAAAATTGCTGATTTTTTTTGCGATTCCAGATGTTGGTGGGCATTTGTTCAGATAATCGTCACACAGCCATTTCAACATCTTTCATCTTGCAAATAACGTATTATCGTTGTTTTTGAAAGTATTAAGCATGTTGAATTTGCTAATAATGCACATCATTACGGCGAAGTTTCCAATATTGTGGTACCAATTTGATATTCACAAAAAATTAGCAGCATACAAAAATACAGTACTTTATTGGAGCGATGGAAGTAAGAAAATCTCCGACATTTTTTGCAAAACTGATGAGAAAAACTTTTCCTTAGGAAACGGAGATTTTTCAATTGCGAAGGTGCCTTTATATTATAGAATTGTCACATTTGTGCATATGGTGAATATGTGTCGCTCTAATGCGCCAATATTTCACATGCATCTCTGCATATCTTTTGCAAATCTTCTATTGCTCTTTTGGTTTATAAAGCCAACAATTCACTCAGAGATTTGTTGCTTCACGTTACATTAGTTGATGATTTTGCGAGCGGCTAGTTTATTGTTTATATAACCGATCGATAATATATAGTTTTTTCCGTCATATATTAATAAGTTGAACTTCTCGACTCCCAAATCATCTTGTGATGCGGAAATTTTCTTGTGATGCTTGTTTTCAACCGATCAAATGATTATTATTTGATTATCGTTGTTGATTTATTCATTTATTCATTGGTTGTTATTATACTGGCATCATCATAGTGAGTATATCGTTGTGAGCGATAATGGTAACAAAAAGTGCAAATTGCTGCTAGCCGATTGGCACGCCTCTGCATTTTCTCTGAGTGAAGAGGAGAATGCGAAGCGTTTATGTTTAGTAATGATTAATCATTCACGGTTTGTGAAATTCTTCAGAAAGCAGTGCTTTTTGAAACAACGCAAGCTGAAGCAAAGTTTCTTCAAGAAGTGCTGGTTTATGCAAATCATCCTTTGATATTGCTCCTATATTTCAAATCCAAAACAATTTTGCTCTGAAGTTTTGATTTTGATCCTTTATGAGGTCGTAAAGTTTATTTCCTCACTTAAAACTGTAGTTTGTTTTTTCGCTTTTGATTGCATTGTTGATTTCAATTGCTTAGAGTTATTATTTCGGGTGTAATGTTTTATTTAAGAGGCTTATTGTTCTTCTTCCGCTTTACTTCCATTATTGCTTTGTTCTCAAAAACACTGCAAATGTTTCCACATAAGACATTTCAGAGATTATCTAAAAACAAAACAACTGTGGAAGCGTGTGAGAGTAGCTGGCATTTGCATCCACGCACCTCACCAGCCAGTTTCTTAGGTGATCAACAGACAATAAAATTTGGTGGAGTCACTTTTGTGGCGCCTTTAAATCGATAACTTTGTTTGAAGTTGAGGAATCAATGTGAATGTTTGCTTTGAATGTTCATTATGCCTCGAGTGGAATTCATGACTCTAGATTCTGTGACTCGAACATGAAAAGCTTAGAGATATGCTAGCAGAAGCACTAAAAAATTAAAATCGATGTCATAGTTGGAAGTAGGCGAGGAGAAGCCAACATGAAAACTAACATTGCGCAGAAGGTATTTTTGTGAGAATAATATTGTTAGGGAACAGCCAATTATTATTACAGCGAATAAGAATATTATTGTTCCCATCATCATTGAATTTTTTCACAAGGATGAGAAATTGATGCGAGTGGAATTTTGCTCCCCAATCAGTGGAAATCATGCGTTTGATACTTTAAACAATATCTAGCCGAGGTGTTATATTCTTGAGTAGGTGAGCGGCCGATTTAATGAACTGAATCTGTTGATTGTGTCGAATATATTCTGCAAATATTGCATCCGATGGTTATTATCGCAACCAAACGAAGAGTATTTCTCATCGATAGGAATGCTTCAAGGGACGGATGGAGAGAAGCTGATAAATGAAAAATTAATGCAAATCGGTATTTGCCTTCTTTCATAAGTAGAGAAGAGTGAAGTGTGCGTTGAGTGCCAATTAAAAGTGATTCGATTAGCACTCAATGAACTAAAAATTTATGCGCAATTTTATTAATGGCATATCGCATCGTTTCCTTGCGTGCAAGTTTACCTCAGTGAGTGTAAGCATTGATGACGATAATGTTTCTGCTTTATTATGAGTGAAAATCACGGTGAACGCTGATTTTTGCTTTGCTTATTGCTGCCCTTAAGTAGACCTCCCCAGCCCCCTTCCCTCCCTCTCGACTTTCACATTTGCCTAAATGGCGGATGCATTGTGTAGTTTTTTCTTTTTTGTGCTCTCTCTAGCAAGGACCTCAAGGGTGCGTTAACTTATTCATAACGAAGACACGCACTATTTTGGTGGTAGATGTGTATAAGGTGGTAAATCGTAGGCATGTTACGCATTGATGGTAGTGATGATTTTATGCTCTTGGAGGACAAGGAAAGTGGAAAAAAGGGATAACGTTATTTCTAAGATCTAGAATTTTTTAAACTTCATCAGGGAATTGCGAGGCATATATCGTCGAGTTGTATTTCTAGTGAAGTATGCAGTAATTGAAGAAAGCGCAACTTATGAGCTCGGCGAAAAAATATTAAAGTCACATTTGATCTTTTTTCAGCTAGCTGCACTGAATTAATTTCAAAATTGAGGAAAAACCCTTTTTTGAAGAGTATTTATTCGAAAAAGTCACTCTTATAGTCGCTTTTGGAATAATAAAAATTTTATCAAAAACAAACAATTAGCGAAATCAGACGAATTTTTTTCTCATTTCTTTTTTCATTCATCGTTGTTATCTCCATTGTCTTTTCAATTTCTGCTCGATAAGAATGATTGTCTTGTTGTGCCCCACTTCAGCCTACCGGAAAGAAAGTTCCATAACTGCGATCTCTAACTACAGACCAATGCGCTTGTGGAATTACCGAATTTAAAAGTAAAGGTATAGGAGAGGGACATCAAGTGGAGCGTGGGAAGCTGTCACTTCTATTAAACGAAGTTTTGCTCTTCTTGAGGGGAAATGTGCAGGAATTTTTTGGATAGTTTAAGCAAAATTTGGAGAAAATGCCGTCGAAAGACTCTGGCGCAAGTGACCGAAAGCGATCAACTCAGACTGTTGGAGAGTTTTTGGGCCAACTTTATTATCTCGTATGGTGCAGTGTGGCTCATCGGACCGATCCTCTACAGTTGTAAGGGTTTGGTTGGTTTCTGACTGAGGCTTAGCAGTGCTCTGTGGGGCCGGCACAGCAGAAGGGGTTAAAATTCTATTAAACAGAACCACAAACAAACAGGGAGATCGGGAGATGACGAATGCTAGGCCTGATAGGGCCTCGGCACTATTCGTAATGCCCCTTGCACGATTGCAACGACCGGTGACCACTGCATGCCGTTCCAAGCCGACGTGGCTGCAGAAGCTGGAACCCGAGTTGAAGACGAAATCGCCACACTAAAGCTGCAAGCAAGTGCGCTTCCCTTTTATGCGCCCTAAGTTTTGCCTCAAATCATTTATAGACAGTTTATTCTACCTCGAGATCATCAGAGCATTGGTAGACAGTTTGATCTGTCATGTGATCGCCATTTCCTCTGCTCTGCAAGAAAGCATTTGATCTGCATTCTGCTGTCCTTTACACAGTGATGAAGCGCGATTCGCAACAAGAGCAGTGAAGAAAGGAGAAGACCGCCAAGCACAGTATTTAATCATACCTCCTTGAACGCCGTGAAATCAGCGATCTAATACTCTGGACAACCATAAGTAGAGTTACTATGTGTGTAGATCGATATCCATTTATTTCGTGCGGTTTTTCAAGAATTTAATTTGCTTTCCTAAAGTTCGTCCACATTCTCAGATTTCAGGGATCTCAAGCGCGAATGGAATGATCTTATGGGGGAAAAGAAAAGGGTTATTTATTCAACTTTTAAGTTAACTTTTTGGCTTCAGATTAAAGGAGAAAGTTAATTGACTTGAAAAGGGTTATTAAATGAATTTGGACTCTAGGCTAAAGGAAAAAGGATTATCAAAAAGGCTGAAAAAAGGAGTCGTTGTTTAATAAATCTCTTCATTAACATTCAACTTTTTATCCACCACTAATTGACTTGAGACTCAGAACATATTTTAGCAATGAAAAGTAACGAAGCAATACGGTGATTCATCAAGGAATCGCTTTACTTCCTTTCGCTGAATGATTTTCCCACTTATATGCAGATTTCTTTGCGTTGATAATACACCGCAGTTGCGATTGAAATTTAGAAGTGCAGTCAAACTGTTGATGTCATAATAGTTGATGCATTCGATATTATCAAAACTTTTCAATTGCTCTATTTTTATTTATTTCATTTTTTGGGCATCACACACCAGATCCGTAGTAGTATATAAGCTCAACTATCTTCTGACTAGACAACTCTATGCTAGCGGACTAATTTGTTTTATACAAATTAATCACTCGTTTTTGTCTTTTCTCTTCATTTATGTTGTCTTGGCGGGCCCCTTTTGCTCTTAATCGATGAGTTTAAAGAAGTAATTTTCTTTGTCTCCCTCATTCCCCCTCCCCTCATCCCCTTCTCCCCCCTTTTAAATGTAGCGATGTGTAGAAAATGAACGATTGCGATGTGCGCGAAAACGGATGAAATGGTGCATGCAAGAGCAAGAAATTTCGATGCACCTGCTGTATGGTGAACGCGTGGTTATACATGACCTTCATTTAGTATCAGCACCAATTCACAGAATGTTTTCACCACCGAGTTCACTCTTGCTATTGCAGTTGGAATACTCTCATCCTGCTTACACGTAATTTGCCTCATTCGCGCACCCCATGCCATTTGTTTATGCGCTTTGTGATGATATCCCTTCACCTCTTGATCATTTTCTGGTTACTAATCAAGTCCGGAATTCTGTCCCGGCTATTCGAATAGTATTTGATTCCTGTGTCGGTTCCTGCTTTCATGGTCTCGGTATGTTTTTGCGTTGCACTAGAATCTGGATGTTTTTCTGCAATTTGGGCTCCGTGAGCTCCGCATCTCGAAAAGTCTACTCGGATGCAGCTTTAGTGCGAAATTTGTGGAGTGGTCACTTCATTGGAATAACCGAAGTTATAGAAATGAAGGCATCTAATGAACTGAAGCAAATCCTTGACTCTTTGAGCTTGACTCGTACCAAGCAATGGTGTTTTTTCTCTAAGTGCCATAGTCATTTTTCGTGAACTTATCTCGCCTCGGTATATTTTTTTTTTGGTCGATCTTGTTTCAGTGGAGGATCATTACCTTTGCACGTTACATATATCGTATAATAATATGTTGTAGTTCATTATGGAACGATTAATAAGTAGATATTGAAATGAAACGTTTAACCGTTGTTCATCAAGTATAACGTGGTAAGAGTTGCCTTATTCTGCTGAAGGGCATTGTGATCTTTCAATTGAATGAACTTTTACAAGTGATTTCCTTATTGTTGATATTGGTCCATCTAAGAGAAAGCCTCTAATTCATAGCCATTTTCATGCGCCCACTAAGTATTATTTTCAATGCTTTTTTATTTATGTCTTACGGAAGCTTATTCTTTCCTTCATAATGTTATTGTTTTGGTGAATTGGTTAGAAGTTTATTGCTTTGTCATGGCTATGCAAATTCCCATGATTTTTATCATTTCAGCAGTAAAGAAGGGTATCTTATGAGAAAATATTTGCGAAAGCTTGAAATTTTCACTTCTCGGAGCGTTGTTATTTTATTTAAAGCTGGTGATGTTCATATGAATTTCAAATTCAGTCCAACTTTCCATCTATATGCCATTGACGGGATTCACTATAACCAACACTTCCAACATTTTATATTGAAAAATTTAATGACTAAGAAGTGAACACTTTCTTACTGCCCACCTTCGTGCTAACAATTCTGAAGATTTTTACAGAAACATGTGCAGCTATCTCATTTTGAAATGTTTTCATGCAAGTGGCGAATAATTAAAATTGGAAGATGCATCACTTTTGATAGGCGCACAAATATCGACTTTAAAGTTGAATCTGCGACATTGAGATGAAAAGTTGTTTGTTTGAGGAATGTAAATAAAAATAAGTGAAATGATGTGCTTAACTCACTTATAAATAACACTTACATTTGAATGCAGTGTTTTAAATTCTTTGAATCGCAGTTGGGAGGGTTCCTCTATTGTGCGGCTCTACGTACACGCATTTTTTTGAACAAATATTTCAGAGAAATTTTTAGAGAATTAGGACAATCTGAAAAAATCGCAAGCGAATCGCACATGTCAGAAATATCAAAAAGAAAATCGAAAGAAATTGAGTATTTCTTCAAAAATTCATCTTATATATGTTGATATTAATTGATTCCAATCATTGATTGGAATCAATCATTTCAGGTCTGTTATAAAAGATTGAAATTTGTCGAAATTTGCAAAAATAAACACTCACAGATTGCACATGACACTGTTTGCAATCGAGGGAGATATAAATATAGGTGAAGATGCAATTTGAATAGGTTTCTACCTCTAAACCAGCAGTTTAAATATACGATGTTAGTAAATGCATTCCAGTATTGAGAATGTATTTCCTTTTCCTTGCAATTTTGCAATTTGCAATTTGCGGAAAGGAGGAGAGGGACGGCATTTCTGACTGCTGAGTTGTTCAAGAATCAGACATATAAGTGTACAAAGAGTAAGGTCGAAGATGATTAGAGTAAAAGTTAAGTTGAGAGTTGAGTTTTAGTTATTAATGTTGTTGCACGATCTCATTAAGCTTGTGTTTTTTTTTTTTGCGTCGATTATATAAGTTTTATATATAAGTTTTTCAGTTAGGCTTGTGTTTTTTCACTCGGTTTGCTTCAATTCGCTTTGCTTTCCCATTGCATTCTACAACTTTTTCCCTCTTTTTGTGCTGAACTACATTTACTGCCGATTCTTTTCATCCGCTTATTGCAGATTCATTATGAGCTTGTTCTTCATCTGCGTATCACCACATATTTAGTTTTTTCAATGGGATAGGCAAATTAAAATCGTCCACTCTTGATAGGTATCATTTGCTCATAAGGGGGCTTCCAGATTCAACTTCCCGAGGTAGTATCAATACATTCATTGGTTGAAATTAGCTCATTGAAGTTTTCGAATGTTTCCTCTAAATCAGTTTTAGATGCAACAATTGGGAAAGCGCATCACACAGAGTTTGTCATTTTATATTTAATATATGAATAGAGTTGCGCAGTAATCACCAATTGCTTTCTCAATGGGCAGCCAGTGAAAGTGGCATTCCCAGTATGTAGGAAAAGTAACAATGTTAATATATAGTAAGTTATAAGTCACACGATACTATTTCGCTCAATTTTGCTGCATTAGCATTTGAATTCGCCTTCTTTTCGCGATTATTCAGTTCAGTAATCGCATTCTAGTTCACAGCACTTCATTCGTGGGGACATTTTGCAACGATTAACATTCCTTTTTGAAATATAAGATTAGTCGTCGCATCTGTCATTTATGCACCACTTATATGTGCTTCTTCCAGTTCAGTGCGAAGTTATTCGCCATCCGAATGTTCAGACACGATCACTCATTTCTGATAATTCGTTTTACTGCATGATTGATTGCCTATCCAACCGTTGTTCCAAGATTTTTCCACACGCAAATTTTGTAGCATTTTAAAATATATCCAATACTCTTGTAAAACTGGAGTGTAGATGGCCTTGTGTTTCGCGTATTGAACTTGACAAAGAGGTAACTCTTTAGAATTTAGGAGCGCTTACCTCAGCTGCCGCCCGAAGGGAGGATAAGAACAAATTTCGAGTGTTAAAGGTCACTGCGTTGTCTTTAGGCCTTTGCCAAATGAGAAAGTCATAAGATTTTAAGTGAGTTTTTCCCGGAGTTTTGTGTTTTCCGATGCAAAAATGTAAAAAGCTTGTATCTGTTGGAGAGATTTCTCTTAATTCCAAAAATTTTCTCACAGTTTTCCTGCCTCAACCTCCTCTCTCCTCTCATGGATCCCTGATGGTCGACAACTCCCCCTCGGAAGTCCTCAATGTCTTCATCATACGTTTCTTGAAAAACTTGCAGAAAATACAATAATATATGTATCAAAGATTTTGACCTGACCGATCAAATAGAAAAACGAACTAAATATTATGCCTTTACAAGCAGTATAAGAGGGAGCACCCATCTTACTGCTCTACTGGTTTTAGGGAATTAAATGATTGTTAGCGGGTACCATCGTTTATAACCCACATTAAAATTTAGTTTCGATAATTTTACTTCTTTAAAGATTCTTGAACGGATCGTTTTTCTAGAATAGGAAGTTGTTCATGAACACCTAAAGTTTGATGGGTGATATGCATATTTCTTGAAAATATTAGCCTGTGATATGACATAAGCAAATTGTTGCTTTGGACCTGCTGTTATAACGTGATCTTGAAAGTAGCAGCACTTAATAAGGCGATATTTCACTGGTTCGTGTGAACACCGAATTTATTTGAGTATCGAATTCTGTAGAAGCACTGTTGGCTATTGGGGGAACTAGATGGAATGAAAATACCTGTATTCCATAGAGACTTTGTGCGAAATGATCGCTAAACTGAACCCATTTTTTTTTTTTTTTTGAAGGGGTGGAGGAGGTGGAGAAAGGAATTGGAGTCGAAAAAGAATTTAGGTTGTCGGTATGTATATGCTTATGTGCGTTATTGATTTGGAACAGTAACAGAGATTGTTGTTTTTGAAGTAATTTCCTGTAAATTGTCGTTTGTGGACGTAAATTTCTAAAAGAGTTCTTTTATTTAGAAGAATTCATCGTTTTTTGAGTGCAATTTTATAGCTAAAAAACGACAATCAAGAATTCTGCACACGACTAAGTGTATGCTCGTACGATTTAAATGTTGGATGAGAGGTGCATGATGAACAATGTGAATTGGAATATTTCCTAAAGAATGGTCAGAGTGGTGCATAAGTGCTTCTTCTCTCCATAGGAATATGACTGTCCTATATAAATCGAAAGGTTTCGGTCGTTGACTTCTATTTAAGCCTGTTTTTGCTACTTCGCCGTGCGTTTGAAAGCAGCAAAAGCTGTGGTCCTTTTCTTGCGGAGCAAGCTTTCAGAAATCAACTGCGTAAGTGGCGGAAATAAAGATGGTATGGTGTTGATGTAAGAGATTTCATGGAAGATTGCACTATCGGAGGATAACTGAAGGATTAATGTGCGTTTGTTAGATGATATAGGTAAAAAACGTAGATTTAATAGGGAGTTTTTATAAGTGAAATGCGATAGTGGAATAGGAGACGAAGCACCAATCGCCAGCATGAAATATGCTGAGCAAAATCCAGGCAACAGACATCTCTATCGCATTATCGGGGAATCGATTCTTTTTTCGATTCTTTGATTGGTATTTTTGTGGCGTATATTACATTCATATTAACTTTTTTATGTACATGCAACGTTTTGCTGGGAATTTTTTTTGCAGATCTGCTTCTGCAAGATTTGCAGCGCAGAAAAGTGAATAATGTGCACTCAGCACTCAACATCTGTGAAATTTACTTTCATCTTTTAAGGTGTAATTAAGTCAAGCACACCTTAATGCTACGTATTATTTTGCTTATTTAGGTGTTAATTTGGCTTATTCTTTTTGCGACATTTGTACAATCGGTCAGTTTTTTATCGTTCTGGAATTCCGTTCAGAGTGCGTTCAGCTTCACCGGTTGGATTATTTGACACTCTTTCGCCATTTTTCTATTAGGCTGCAAGAAATGTTATGCTTATCTCCCGGAGGAATCATCGATTTTGATGCTCATTAGCATTTTTGATTTTTCGTTGCACCAAACCTTCATAAGCACATATGACATTAACATTAAAGGGCATTGAACGAAATAATTCATGAATTTTTATAAAATTAGTGCATTTTGGTGGTTTTTAGATGAAATGTACTTTACGCTACTTTTGCTTTTTAACTCGATCATACTTGGCGCTTTTCCAAATTTCTCTTCTTTTAAATTTTAATTAAGCTGGAAAATATATGAGTTGTCGGGCGACACTAATTTTCACCGGTGTTTGTCTTATAACAAATGATGACAGTCGTCGGTGTGTCGATTGCTCAAGTGGGGGCAAAAAGTATTTTTGTTTCCACTAGAGTCTAGTATGGGTTGATTGTTTGCGTTTGCCGGAACTTCGATAATGAAGTTGTCCATGCAAAATGACAATTGTACATAACGACTCTTTCCCACATGCAAGGTGAAACAAATCATCGTGCTGCAACATTTCCACTTAGGAAATCTTTCATACATAATATGAAACTGACCCCGAGGAGTTTTTTACCTGTCATGCATCTGTGCCCAAATTTTTCGGTGTCGATAGCATTGAGCTTTTCATTTTTGTGCTTTATGGGCATCGCAAAACCACTTTATTGCTTGCTGTCCAAGCAGATCGCACCAACCACCTGAATTTTAGTCCAGTCCAATCTAGAATTTCATTTAGTATTTCTTTTTTATGCCTCCACTGATTTTTCAGAGGCAAATGAGTTTTTCTTCTGAGCCCAGGGTAGCACAAAAACTTCCGACTTCGGCAGTCCGGAACCCGAAATCTAGAAATTTATTCATTTTCTTGCATTTAGCAGAAAATTCCAACATTGTGCTGAACTCAAACAGGTGAACACGAAATTGGGAAATAGAAGCAATTTTCCACTTTCAAGGCTCTCAGAAACTCGAAATCCCACATATAAATCAGGCAGTCTAGGCATTCGAAAGCCGTTGAATTCTAACTAAATAATTCAATCATGCGAAAAAATTTGCAGGACCTGAGGAAATTTTGCTCACTGCCAACACTAGCCGTAGGGTATTTTATACATATATATTTAATTTTCTTTTTGAAGTTTGCAGGAGATAATTAAACTCAGCATCGAATAAGATGTGATCGATTTTTCCTATATGGAACAAAAACGACGTTCTGATCATATCGCACACCTCAGCGCTTAAGTTTCCATCACTTTATGCTTTTTTCACTAAAACCGATGGATCTCGCGATTCGGTAACTTTTGCAGAAAAACGTATAGCAGTGTATTGACTAGACAGTTTGAATTCGAATTATGCTGCATGAAGTTGTTTGACAGTTCGCAAAAATTTATGCAAATTTAATTCGAGAAGTCGGTTGACATCTCATTCGCTTCACTTCTTAGTCCATTTGCTCGCAATCTTTGCAGTCTTGGACTTTAGCGATGTTTGCTTTAGAAGAGCATCGCACATATTAGCAATAACTGCTTTTAGCCTACTTTCATTGATGAGAGAAATCACGGGTTAATTTATTCAGAGTTGCCCTCATCTGAAAATTCATTTTCTTCCTCACTTTATTTAGGGCCTCTGACATTTCTGAGACGCGAATTGTTTCTTCCGCTTCTTTGCTTCTCACTGACTTCATTTCAAGGTTTAAAAAAACATTGCTTACAAAATATCAGCAATTGTCACGCTTCCGCAAGAATGAACGATGAAATTAGCGTTTGTATTTTAGAATGAGCGGCATTCCGTGAATGATGACTAGATTCGTGGATTAGACTAACAGGGCAGAAAGTATGATGGTGGGATGAGCCATGGCTTATATTTGTTTTCTGTGACCGGCTTTCTTTGTAAATGTCCGTTTGATTGATGATGTTGCATGTGTTGCGAGCAGTTAATGTGTATATTTTAAGCGAATGAGTCTGCTGTTTTCTTTTTTCTTTCTTCGGCTGGTTGATTTATTCAAGTAGGGGACAAGGGGAAAAGTTTTTTACTAATGCAAGCAATTTTCTGGTGAATATTATTTTTACTTCCATATTTATTGGAAATGGTTTTTA
Source organism: Baylisascaris procyonis (assembly GCA_037389465.1). NCBI lineage: Eukaryota > Metazoa > Nematoda > Chromadorea > Rhabditida > Ascarididae > Baylisascaris > Baylisascaris procyonis. The sequence continues at coordinate 1,899,670 of JAZARR010000221.1, forward strand.
AAAGTCTCAAAAAGTTGTATTTTTCTGGAAGTACAGTTTTCCCTTTGCCAGAAAGTGATTTTCTCTTCATTGAAAACGATGTTCACTTCGCAAAAAATAAAGAATGTCGTAAAAAGCAGTGAATTTCATTCGCCCACTCGACTTTGCCAATTTCTTGAATGCTTTTTTATATCACTATTGAATGTTGCTAAAGCAAGGAGTAAAGCGAAATTTAGCAACAGTCTCATAATGAAAGGGATTTTGAATTCAAGCCTTTCCAGGGAAATTTGGCTTTAAGCGATAATGATTCTCTTATCAAATAAAAGAACTCTTCTGCATTGAGGTTCAGAAATTTTGATTTGAATTACTTGTTGATTTAATCATTGATTTTGAATAGATTATCCTCAGAAATTAAAAATTTATTGATGCATTTGCATTTGCGACGTCAGTGAATTCGCTATGCCAGAAAAAAGACCTTTTGATGCGTTAACAAGCAATGAAAGCAATATCTCATGTGCATTTACGAAAGAACAGATTTCTAATCGGTGCAAAGTATAATATGATTTGGTGTATTATAAATTCTTCTTTTACGTATGGTCGACAAGAATCCTCAAAACATCGTCTGGGGTCTCATTGTTAAGATTTTCGTTACTGAAGGAGCCGAAAAGAAAGATTTCAAATATTGGGTTGAAGTTTTTGAAAAAATGGGGCAGAGAATAAACTCTGAGGGGATTGCTATGAGAATAATAAAAATAGTAAACTAATTTTTGGGAACGGAACGATAAATATTGAAACGAGCTAGTAATGCTTTCACGTAAATTGTTTTGCCTATTTGAAAAAGTCATTTCCATACATTCTTCACTCACATTTCTCATCCTCTGCTTCATTCTGTAGTCCCATCGTCCTGCGCTAAGTTGTTGTTGTGTTGTCCCTAGGTGGTCTGTAGCGAATGTTCGGATGTTATACTAGTAAAATTTCAGGTGTTGAGGGAATGCGACATGGCGACTCAGTCGCCATCGTCTTTTGCCTCGAAAGCCGAACTCGACTCTGCTTCCCCACCAGATAACGTGTGTCTTTTTTCATTGAATACTTTACGAACATCGCTGCATTCAAAAACAAAGTTTATTGCTCGACACTCATCTCGACCGACAAAATTTTGCAAATTGATGGAACGTGTCAATTTTAAGCTTCAATTGGAGAGTCTGAATGGTTTAATTTCTGCCTAAAAACAGAATCTGTGAAATACGGGCGCCTTGGCTAAGGTTGTCGAGCTCTGCGATACGTGCAGGGCTTCGGCGAGAGTGCCGACGAGTAGGATCTCCAGCGATGGTGTCCACTGAGATAGAGAGAAGCCTAAAAGAGGTCATATTTGCTAATGGAGATAGGAGCTCGAATTGCTTGGATAATAATCGGAGAATTAGAATATTCGATCTGTTGAGTGTTCGATGGTCGAAACGTCGCGTAGTAAATAATGGCTGCATAAATGCTAAATGATGCTTATTATTAACTTTCCTCTCTAAATAATTTGATCGCAATATTTTATGGGCAATCTCACATTCTGGAAACCTATATCGGAAGTTTTCTTCGAGGCTGTACGGTAGCTTATTATGTATTGGCACAAATCGGTAGCTTTTGGTTCATGGTTGCGTCCTCATGTGCCATTTTGTCCTTTCTCTTATCCTCTTGCAAACATGCACCCTGTAAATTTGAAAGACATTCAAGGGCATTTTATGCGACCTTATGAGTGATGTAATGATTTTTTGGTTTGTTGCGAAATGGTATGGCACATTGCAGGATAGTGTGTGTGTATAATCAATATTGCGGGCGCATTCATTGCTTTTAGAGTTCAACGCTATATGAATCGCTTTTTTCGCCGCTTTGCGCATTGCAGTTGCGGAATTATTGAATTTACACTCGCTGAAGTTTATCGTGTGAAATTATCTTTCAAAAGTTCACTGCTATAAGAAATTATTCTTAAAAGTTTCTGAAAGAAAATTATTTTTAAATTTTCTAAAAGTTCGCTATTATTGGAGTGAAAACCGATTTTCGTATAGAATAAAGGGAATGAGAGAAGCGAGCGGAACCAGAAGACATATTCCCCCTCTTCCGTTCTCTTGTCCCAGTGCTAACTAAAGTCATCCATTGAAACTTTTAAATGATTTTTGACCAAATTTTTCTTCCGCGACAGCTAAATTTATTTTTTCCTTTGCATGTGACTTGCTCATGGTGAGATTCTAATTGAAAACTTTTATTAGACCGTTCGCGCTCCTGTGATCGTAAATCTCTTCCATGTGGTTTGAGATCACATCTTCGAAAGCTTTTTTATTGATGTGCCATGATCCTCATGATTGGGGCACTCGGATCATATACGTACTTCGTCATAGAATATTTTCTTACCACTTTCCCCTCAAACCGGCGGGGCAGTGCTTCGTCCATGAGTAGATAAGAATCGCTTTGTTGTCTTTAAATTGAGCAGGAAGATGAGGATCGCTAAATCCTCCGCTCAGAAAGGTATGTGGATCGACGCTAATACATACTCTAGCACCTAAGCAAAAAAAAAAACAAAAATAATCATGCCTTCATTGAAGTGAATATTTCATTTTCATGTGAAATTCTTTTTCGCTTGCAGATTAATTTGCGTCTAATATTGGTGAGTGGAAAAACGAAGGAATTTTTATTCGCATCGAGTGTATCTGCACAAGAAATAACGCAATTCGTCTTCGATAATTGGCCTCAAGGTGATTGTTGCCTAAGTCAGTTTCTCTCGTGCGAATGAAGTCGATTTTTTTTCGATTTAGAACGATTTTTTCATCTAATTCAATTTTCATCCATGCTTGTCCTCGTTTTTTGTCGAAAAGGTTTTAAGTATTTGATGAAAAAAATGATTTTTTCTGTTGGGAAGTTGTGCAAGAGTGGTTTAATGAGAAATCTAGAACAGCGAGAGTAATAGTCGTTTTAGTTTGTGTCATTCTTACGAGGTGTTTGGTTTAACCTGTTCGCATCTTCTATTGTTTTTGATAGTAGAGATGGGCACCGATCGGAGTCATAACAATCGAAATCGACCAGTCGTTTTTATCGCAGTTCTGGCGTTACTGTTGCATTCTTTGTCAAAACCAGTTAACACGATCAAAAAGCCCACTAGTGATATTTGCCGGCCAGCTGTGCCATAACAGCGGATTGGTTGTGATTTTTCGGTTACATCTGCGGATAGGCCAAACACCTGCTCTTATTCTCGACCGGTGTGCTAAACTTCACTTTGCGACGCTGTGGGAAATGTTATGCTAATATAAAAGCGAAACCATCGTTTTGCTACGGAAGAGCGTTTCGAAAGATATAGGGGATCGCCAAAGAGATTTGAGAACAGGTAAATGAAAAGGGCATCACTAACACGAAAGAAATTATTGGCATGGTAAAGCGAGATTAGTTCCTATTAGGTAAGTGGTAGATGGCTATGGCGTTGAGATTTCTTTTAGAACATCTATCTCAATTTTTTTCTCATTTTCTATATTGTTTGTTCCCATTCATTGTTGTTTTGTACCACTCAAGTTTAATTACCGCGTGATGAATTATCGCAGAAATGCTTTCATATCATCGTTTTCTCAAAATACCGCGATTATATAAGCCATCACTATAAGAAATACGCTTAACCAAACCCTTTTTATTATACTATAGAGAAGAAGTGTGTACGAATCGATAAATTGAAGTGGATTGTGGCATTGGAAAGCACATATTCAAGATCTGGGTTATGTTGGCTGTGCCTCTTGCTATGTTCTTTGAGGCAGACACTTCTTCTACGACTTAAATTTCCCAAGTGAAATGGATATCAAGTATGAGTCATGCAAACGTGACTATTTTTTCGCTAAGGCCAAATCGCGTTCACTGTTGTCCAGACCATTCCTGTTCAAGCATGGGCAAAGAGTCCTCTGCTTCAGAAAAATAAATGATTTTTATAGTTCACTCGATGTGTTATGGAACTAGAGTTTCATGCTGAAAGACAGTAGAAGGATGAGGCTGATGCGTCAAGTAGTTAAACGACCACCAGCTAGCTTGACGAATCCGTCAATTCCATTCTGACTCTTTTCTTTCCTTCTCACCTTTCTTTCATGTGAGAGGTCCTCCTTTGCAAAAAGAGTGGTTGAAAACAGATTTTTGCATATGGAGAGTGGTACATTGAGGGCGTTGAATAGTGTAGTACATATGAGGTAAGCCATTTGAAAAGGTGTATGACGAGCATTTAAGGATTTTAGGTTTAACAAATTTTGCGTCTCATTTAATTTTCATTTGATTGATTTTAGAACGCCAATGTGATCGCGGCATTTTACTTCAGATAACTACTGAGACATATCCATTCAGTGTTTTTTCTGTTTTCTCACTCATCTTGTCTAAATTTTAGAACGAAAGAGCTTTTACTGTTGGCAATTAACAGCTTGGCGTGTTTTCATTTATAAACCTTTCTATGTATTACAAGCATTTGTGCAGTTTAGGTCGGACTGAAACGGCAGTTCTTAGAATCTCCTTGTAAGTAATTACCACTAGATGTTTGTTTTTGATTGCTCGCCAATGACCTCTTGGTTTTACGCAAATTATTTAGTCCTTTTTTATATAATGGCATGAAATTTATACAAGCATTTTTAATCGCATACTTCCGGTCACTTTCTTATTTCGTCGCCAGGCCAACTGATAAAAATTTGTACTTAGGGAATATATGCGAAAGAAACTATCACATGCACGCTTTTCATATTTCTGCCTAATGAATCATCGAGTTGAATGAATATTCCGCGCAAGAATGCAATAATACCGCTTGCAGTTTTTCTTAGGAAACCTGTCGTAAAGTATCATCAGTTAAAGTTTTGCTTTTTGGGCAGTAATCGGTGGATTGGAGCAAAGGTATTGACTAAGAAATCCTATGGCACTTTTAAATTTCTTAATTCATGCAAGAGATAATCAAGGAGAACACCGAAAATGAGATAAGTGATTACTTCTACCCGTCGAATTCCATTGTCATATCGTTTATGATCGAGCAGTTGGAAACTGGATTTCAGAAATAGCGTTGCGAACATGCAGACATAGTGCCGCCATAAAGCATTTTAACGTTGCTGTATCGCTACATCGTTTGTAGACTATGGAGTATTTTAAAAAAAAATAAGAAGATAGGATTTTTTTGAGTATTGTTTTTCGGACTTAGATAATTTTCATAATTTTCAGCTATTCATCAGGAATTTGAAATAATTATTACCTACCGTTCCTTGTAATTTTTGCTCATGGATGAGCTACTTATTGGAACTTTTTTCAACAGTTTTTTGCATTGACTTGTGATTTAGTGATAGAAGTGTTGAAATATTAACTAGAGTTTTCACAAATGCCTTGATTACTACTGCTGGAAAACAGTGCTTTAAAGAGGCATGAAACGTTGCAGATAATGATTGTGACATTGCGATTTTTTTTTGGCATCACAAAAGCAAGTGTCTCAATAAAAGGCACTTTTATGCGTTCGTCGCTCGTCTGTTTCCAATTTGGGACCATCGGAATAGCCAGAGGAAAGGGGAAATTGCAATGAAATTTCCTGCTTAGAGTGTTATTACAAGCTGCTTAAGATCTCTCAAACTATTGATATTCACTCACTTTCACTTTGCAACTAGTCGTTTTCGGGGATATTGACTTGAAGTTAAAAATAGTGAAAAGCTGCAAAGTTGGCATATTCAACAAGATGCGGTTTGTTCCGTGCTTTATCTATTTTCAAATGAAATAAAGCGTCGGATGATGGTCGGTGTGATAGCTGCATCTCTGAGATTTGTTAGCTGCAGGAGACTAAGAGACTGTGCAGGATGGTGAGTATGGAATTTCTTCATAAATTCATTTTAGAGAAATGAAAGACTCAATTATGGCGACTTTGGGTCATTCGAAAGTATGAAAGGGTCAGATAGTAGGTAGTTGCTGTTATATTACTAGCGGTTGATAGGTATTTCTGCTTACAGCCGCTAGAGAAGTTCGCAGAAGTTGAGGAGGAAGGCTGCAGTAGTGCTTACTGTCATGAAATATATCAGATGCATAAGTGAACAAAATGCGACTGAAATTAATGCTGTGGGCACATTTTTGTGCGGTTTTTAATAAGATTGATTTAATTCATGAACGGAGTGGGAAATGATGAACATGTGAACTTAAGAGATACAGTAGCTGCGCGGAAATTCGTTCGGAATGAGAAGGGAGGGGAATTTTAGACAAATGTAATTTTTTGGCGGAAGTCGTCGCATGAGTCCTTGCTAAAGACTTTCAAAAAAAAAAAAAATCAGCTGATTTCATCTGAGTGCGCTGTTTCAAATGTCAAATAAATAAACTCGGCTGACGGTTGACATTGTTTTCTCTTCCTGCATTCTACTGACTTTATGATTCCATTAAGTTTTAACGTTTGATTGAGTTTATTATTGTCTTATTTTGTTTTGCTAAGTAGTTTCAACTTCGGAACCACTCAACTTAGGGTCAGAAAATTCTGTGAGTATAATGTACACTGTAGGATGATCCTGTATCGGCTTTCAGTTTTATTCAGCAGCTCCGTAAACACTTATAGGCAATTGAAGTCAAAGAATTGTATTTTTTATTTTTATTTTTTTTTTTTTTTGAAACAAACAATCTACTATATTTCATAATGGTCCGTTGCAAAAGAAAGCAATTCTTTTTTTCGAGAATTTTTATGAGCGATTGGATCAATTATAGTTTGAGTGCAGAGTTCCGTAGGCCCATATTTATCGATAAATTGTTTGATGAGCGAGTGCGAAAGCGTATTCGGCCAGCCCCTCTGGCGCATTATTCCGTTTGTTTAAACTATGTGTCAGGAGAATGTTAATGAAGTTTTGTATTTGCAGAATGGGAAGAAGAGAGAGTGGGATCGTCATCGTTGTTGAAGCTGATATATCACGGTCGATTTCTACATGGTAGTGTCACGTTAAGCGCACTCTCGCTACCGGCTGGCAAGACAACCGTTATGCATTTGGTCACACGAGAGAACCTGCCCGAACCGAATTCCGGCGGTTCGTTATTGCAGTTTCATTTACCTTTGCTGGTCTGATTTGCATTGACGATTATCTGTCACATTTTCTTCGATGGAGGGCCTTAGTCTTCCATTTTTATTATCTTCTTAGAAGATGTTTTCTATGTTTCACGCTCTCAAGATGAGATTCTATTCTTGGAGAGCGTTGTTCTGTTTATATGATGATGAAATATGAAGTGCTGAAGGAAATTGGTGCTTGCTTCCTCTCATTCCTTTTAACCTTGCTTCTTTCACTCCCCAAAGAAAGGATTTTTTCGAGGCTTTGAGTCACATTGTTCGCTGGGATGTTTTTCATCTTTGCAAGGGACTCCTTACCCCATTAACTGCTTCGACTGAGATAAATATACGGCTATGATTATGTGGTTTCAAATATTTTATGTGAAATTTAATATGCATCCATTTGAATGCTTGATGTGAACGTAAAACTTTCAAATTCCATCAAAATTTTAAGGAGCAGATTCAAATATTTCAGCTATTCTATGGCTTCTCATACCTCTTAATCGCACCACTCACTTTTTAAAATAATATTTGCGTGTCTGTTCATGCTTTCACGCCGATACATCTGAATGCGAACCGTAGTTGTTGAAGTTCGTGATTTCATTGGAGAGTTGATGTGAGCCAACTTTGTCAATGTGGAAAGGTTTTCACTTATTTTGCAATTTGCAACGATATCAATGTGGAGTTCTAATTTTTGATCGAGTTTTGAAATATTTAAAATATTGATCGAATTAAAAAAGTGAATTACATTTTTACACACTGAAATGATTTCATGGATTTTTTTTTTGTAAATTGAACGCGCTTTTTAATACATTGAAGTGTTTCATTTAAATATATCACACCTCTTATATCTCTTTTCCTGTACTTGACACGTTTTCACTTGAAGTCCGCTACAAAAAGTCGGATAAAGTTCATAGGGTATCAGTCTGTTGACCTTTGTAATTTCTGCTTTATATAAAGGTAGCTGGCTAAGTTTTAATAGGCGGCAAAGAGTCGACGCTGTATGAAATCGGGCAATATTTCCTCGACATGTACCTCACTCCATTTTGTTAGGATTCTAAAAATCAGCATTGTAGCTTTTGACTGCATCGCGTTGTAATCTTCATTGATTTTTTGCTCATTTAAATCTCTCTAGTTTTTTACACAGACGTTTTAAATTTCGCCCCCTTTATAGAAATAATTATTGTTATGGTGATGTGCAGATCTCACTTGAGCGCTCTTCTCTGTCTCCGGCGGCAGATAGGGTTGAAGACTTTCACTACTGAGGTCTCGGAATACAGCACATAAAAGTATCTGGGACCGATTTAAGATGGAGAGGAGTTGCACTTATTTCTCGAGCGAATCTTGATGTAAAAGGTTGCATCCTTATATGGCATTGTTGTACATTGTGTTATGCTAGTGAAATTGTAAATTTCAGATAATCTCAAGAAGGCCAAAAGAAGTGCGTGTTGCCGCTGTTGCCTTTCATAGAAAACGATGATATCGATGATGCGACTTCAACTTTTTGTATAGATTGAAGAATGAATGTTCTCGTTTGGTTGTATCGCTGCCGTTAATGTTTCTGTGGTTGAATGTTAAAATGGAATTGGGTGATTGAATTTATTTTTTCCACCTTTAGATCATCGACATAAAGTCTGGTTGAGAAGAATCAGAAATTACCGCCGGTTGAGAAATTACCTTGTAAGATTCTAAAGAATCAAATGAAATAGTGAGGTGAGAGGTTTTGTTGCAAGAAGAGGGTTGCATCAACGTTTCGTTTGATTTTGTAACTGGGGGAGAGCATAGTATCACACCTGATATGTTTTCTTGACAGCTGATGGATATGTGTGTAAAAGTAAATGGGATATATTGTCCAGGACCTCAAGGAATAAAAATGTCGACGATCTATACCTAAATTTTCGAACTAAGTACATGTTTATATGCCATAACAACGCCATTAGGCCTTATGCTGAACGATTCAAGTCTACCGTATGTATTTGGTGGAATTCACTTGAAGGGAGTTGTTTGTTAGGATACTGTGAGTGACATGGTAGGGGGTGATTTAACCCCCATATGGAATCATTTCATATTGTATGGGTGTGTGACATACTGCTGTTGTGAAGAGAGTGGCAGCAAGTGTCGTTTTTATGATTTGAACCGTGTGTTATACGTTGCAATGTATTTCTCATGTGATATGTGAAACTGCACAATGAAATCCCTTTCTTAATGCGTGCTTATTGCACGCCTACTATTTAGCAACTCACTTTAGGAATCAGAGGTACCACTTCGAAGACATTTTGAGCTCAAGCTTAGCGATTAGGGCGGTTAACATCAAGGTGGTTATTAAGAGGGTCTTCGTTTCGGTGAGCAAAAGTGCGTCGGTTGAAAGGATAGCGCAGCGGAGCGGATGTATTGGTTTTTATTTTCACGGAGTTACAGCCACGAGGTTGCAAAGGTTATGAAAGTTTGATGTATTGGTGGGGAGCTCACGTCTGTGTTCTGATGAGAGGGTTGACAAGTTTCAACTCTGTTTGTGTCACTGAGAGGTAAAAGCGCCAGAAACATACCAGTGGACCTAAGTGAGCATGAGCTCGTGTAGTTCTGCGGATCGGATGAATTCGCTACCTGCCAACAAAGTGAGATGCGCGCCATAAGTTATCCATATCTTAATTGATCCACTGCTGGTGGAGGTTTTCAAGAAAGGTTTTTCTTCAAGTCGAGCGAGATGAGTTTTAGGACGTCCGATGGCAGGTGGGCGTGAGTCTTTGGGTTTGTTTAAGCTTATATCGTTCTTTTGAAGCTGATGGAGTAGCTTGAATGTTGCATGTTGTGACGTATATCATATCCGCCAAAATTCTTAGCCGTGCGGTTTCGCAGTTTCTGAGTATAAACTGTTGGTCAGATAGACGAATAGCAAAACAATGGGAGCTTGGTTACCACTTTCCCTCTCCATAAGTTCTTTCTTTCATACAAATTTGGAATGGGGATTGTACAGGGATCAGGGTTCAGAATGAACGGTAAGCGTTGGATGGGTATGAGTTCAGAGAGAAGAAGTTTGTGAAATTGTCTTTTTGTTCGATCTTTCACCGATAAAGATTAATAATGCGTTGAAATCGCGATTTTCCATAAATTCTATTGCACGGGCAATCTGCGTTCTTTCAGTCGTAAGACATCTTTTAGATTTATAGAGGTAATAGGCGACCAGTCGTTTAAGTTTGAACTAACCGTGCGAGTGAATCCCCAAAAGAATCAGATTCCAGAATCACCCATCAATGCCTAATCGTGATGGAACGTCCTAAATTTCACTAATTTCACTCACCTTTTGAATGTAGTTCTGACATTATGCGTTGCATCTAGTTTGATGCGGTATGAAGTGTTAGAAGCGCGACATCTTAAGCGAGAGAAGGAGCAGCAGTTGGTGAATAGTAGCAGAACGGTGAATAAGTGAATGACATTGGTAGTGAACTGTGAATCTAAAAACCTGTTCGATTGAGGATGACGAAATTTCCGACTAAATGGCTATATCATTGCCATCAAATGACCTGTTAGGTCGGAAGGTTTCCCAAGTCATGTAGGTTGCGGCTGTTTACTTACAAAGCAGCTGGACTTACACCCTATTTTGCTCCCTTGTTCTGATGAGGTGAGCCAAGACTTCTAAAGAATGTACCAATGTTCACAGCAAAAGCTTTTTTATGCACCTTTTGATATTATTCGCTGTAACCTTCCTTTTCTCATGCATTTATGCTTTCAAATATTTTTCATCACAGGAGAGGGGCTCAATCGTTTTTGCTTATCAAACGAAAAAGGACTCAAATTTATTTGTGTTTTGTGTTTTGCTGGCGGGATTTTACCTATTCCTTAGAAGCTGCCCAACGAGTTTAATTTGCTTTACTTAATAATGTTAGTCCAGTTCGGCTAAATGAAGAAAAAAATTGATTCTCAGTCACTGCAATATGTCTCTGCAATATGTTTCCGTCATGCTCATTCTGTCAATGATCACCGCTTCGGCGTGGATACGAGATGTGATCATCACTGTGGCTTAGTGTGAAAGCATTCCTTTCGTTTGCGTGAAATTACAGACGAAACACAATTTATGGCGACAGCGCCCATGGTGGGAGGCAATTGGTCGATAAAACACTAACTTTATTTTCACTTGCTTGTAGGAAGATGAACTGGAGGATTTTGTAAGACAAGTTGGCACAATGCGCGCACCTACGATCCTGCTTGGAAAAAAAACTTGCGTCGCATAATGACAAAAAATAATATGTACGCATTCGTATTCCAGCCAGATCGAGGTGTTTTCTGCAAAACGGCTCGGTTTTGGAATCAAGATGGCACTCCAGCTAATCATAACATGCATACAAAATTCTAGACGCGCTCAAATTCCGCCAACTATTTTTGAACCCACCATATTAATTTGAAAGTTCCTGTGAGGGATCAGGCTACATCCGGCAAATCTCTTAACCCCGATATCAATTCCTTTCGACTCCATGTTACCGGACGGGCACACAACGAACAAATGACCACATACAAACTTGAAGGCATGAACCCAGTATAATAGGACTAGTAAGTTCGAATGAATGGAAACCCCTAAACAGGAAAGTTGTCGGAATCTAGAAGATAAAACCCATTTTTCCCATTGTATGTTTATTTTAACCTATCGCCTTCATTCTTACGCATTTTTGCAAGTTTGCGTAATGAAGCACGTTGTGACGCGGTTGCGTCTGTGCATGTGTGTGTGGCTGCTAGCTCTAGCTTCACCCTTTCTAGTGTTGATATCACCAAGCGGCCGAACAGATACACGTACCTTTTATGCATTTTGCAAATTCACAAAGAAGATAAATGAAAACAATTTGCTGGCCACGAAGGATTTGCTACTTTAATGTACATATTAATTAATTTAGCCACCGGCATTAAGCAGTATAAACAAAGGGAATAAAAAGTTTTTTATGAATTACATGAGATAGGTTATTGGTATGTTGCGCTTGTATGAGTTCGTATTTATAGGTGTCTGTATGTCGCTTTTGACGCTTTTAAGTGTGATATTACATTGTCATAAGCGATCTTTTTCATAAATTTCTGAATGCAGTCTTTTAAATCATTTGATTTTTCTTTTCTTCATTGTTATCTTTAGATGTAGATAATATTCTCTATTTTTTTAGGTATTCATATAGCCGGTCACGTTACTGAAAAACTACAAAAAACACTTCCCATTATTGGCACTTATTGATGAAATTGTTTTAGAAATGAGACCTAACATGCAACGAGAAGTGTTATTTGGCATACTTCCTTTTCCCTTGATATCTCTTCTCACTGCGAAATAACAGCAAAATGCTTTGTAATGTTTGCGAATTTGTACAGTCTATTTGTGTGCACAGATAAGAGCAAATAATTTAAATTCGGCACATATACTCATAAATTAGTCATCAGAAGTATTGAAGCGAAGCTATGCCACGTCAAATACGCTCACATATTTATTCTTCCCCCATAAAACACGCCATCACCATTCTATTAACCCCTCACTCATGCTTTTTCATTGCAAAGTTCCAGTTCTGTTCCCAGATCACATATAGATTACTTGCAGATGGCATTGTAGCTGTCGAAGTGATCTTCGAATCGAATTCTTCATGAACGCAAAAAGACAAAACAATATGACTAAGACTTCAAACGGTCTCACAGCACATTCCGACAACTGCTAACTGACAAGATTGTCATCAAGATAACCAGCGGCTATGGATGGGAACGACGGATCTCGATGAGGCTATAAAAGCGGCGCGACAATTCATTCGAGGCCAGAGTAGCTACAGAGCTACGCATGGATCGGAAAGGGTCCGACATGGTGCGTCGGCCGCATTGAGCGGCCCGTACCGAGACTTCTGCCTCCATCGACGTTATCCCTACTACTATTCACTCCATTCCAATGGCCCCCTTGGCACCACTGAAGAGTGCTCATATTACCCTCGCTATTCAACCTACTCTGCATGACTGCGAACCCTTACTTCAGGCCGCAGAAGCCCACCTTGCCTTCAGCCTTGACGCCAGTCAACCTATTTCGGCACAAATTGAATCTGTGCAACATTGCCGTCGGTCGGCCTTGGCAACCTCGCGTCTCCTCGGAATTCACCTTGCCCAGCTAACTCATCTTTATGATGATTGGGCAGCTATTATTCGCAAACTCACACCACGTGACGATGCCGACCAAGTTCTTGCTGAATAACAAGCGTTCCAGCAGATGAATGAAGCGCCTGATGGCCTTCGAAGTATGCTCAATCAACTTCGCATAACTATTCAAAAATTGGAATTCCTCGACCAGGATCTAGATGAAATGCTTGCTCGTCTTAGCACTACGCCGTGCACCACACCACCACTCGGCCTCAATCCCTCAGGCTCCTCTCAAACTCCACAGCAGTCAACAGCTCCTCAGAATATTCCTAACTCACCTTCGCCAAGTAATGGCGACGCTCCAAGCAACGTGCATCTCCCTAAACTTCAGCTACCCACATTCGACGGCAAACCGTACGAATGGTTCGAATTTTGGGAATTGTTTGAAGCCACTATCGACCGCAGTTCCTTAACTGATGTTGAAAAACTCGCGTATCTCACTAGCTGTCTCCGAGGAAAAGCAAAAGACGTTGCCGCAGGATACACACGACGGGGTGACAATTATCAACCACTCATCACAGCACTACGCACTCAGTTCGGCAATAAAGACGCGCTAACCCGTCAACTTCAGTCAGATCTACGCACAATCCGTCCTCCCGGTCATAATGGACCCGATTTATTACGATTCTAAAACGACGCTTCTCGAATTCTACACCACATGCAAATCGCCGAAATCGACCCCGAACAACATCAAGTACTCTTCACGTTGGAGGAATGTCTACCTGAACCCACCCGCATCCTCATGTATCCCGAAAAACAAAAGTGCTCGCATTATTCAACGACCGATTTCCGTCGTATCTTACTAAATGTCGCTCAAATGCTCATGTCAGTGCAGCCATTACAACCGCCAACACCACCTAGTCAATTTAGTTTCGGCTCCAACAAAGAGATCAGATGGAACAATGCCAGTCGGGACAGGATCGAGTTCAAATCTAACTACCGTCAATATATGCATTCGACTAACCGGAGAGATGCACCTGATCGCTACCGGCAACAACGAAGGACAAGTTCCTCACTCACATTTAAAGGTTATCCCGGGAAAAGGATTCCTACAAAAATTTCTCAAACCAGCGCAGCAGTCCTTCCAACCTTAAGCGACAACAAACTCCGACAGCGCTGTGTGCTTTCTGCAACGACCTTCACTGGCACGAGCAGTGCCCCTATTATTCTACATCGGAGCAGCGTCGGTCCCGTGCAGCAGATCTGCATCTTTGCTTCAGATGCCTCAAACCAGACCATCAAGTTAAAGAATGTTTGCGACGCAACAAATGCCGATATTGTGGTGGAGCTCGCAATACGCTTCTTTGCCTCCCACAAGTACACGCTCCGCAAAAACCGGTGCAAATTCATGCGGCCGCAGTCGAACCAGTTAAAGAATCGCCGGAACCATCAGCAGCTTTATCCGCAACAGCGACAGTTACGCCCAGTAACGAAAAGGCACCAGTACCTCTACTCCTGTGGCAAACAGCAAGGGTCTATAATCCCTATTTCCTCAGTCAACGAAGACAGCAAAAGTCTTCATCGACCAAGGAAGCCAAGGATCACTTATTACGGAACGCCTGGCGGCTGCTCTTGGATTCAAGCATAATCAAAGCAGTCCACTCATCATTCACGGAGTAGGAGATATGGAAGGCAATCACTTCAAAAGTGAGCAAATTTCGGTTGGCATTCGACTGCAAGGTGGAACCGGTCATTATTTCGAAGCATATACGCTGCCGCGAGTAACGACCAAATTCCTTCACGCTCACGTAACCTTAGCAGACTCGCCAATGTTATGGGAAAATCAGTCCGATGAGCTTCCTGTTCCTCTTTATGAAGACGAACCCGATATCCTTATCGGGTGTAACTTCATCTCGACGATCAGCCCGCGAGCTATCAAGCGCCTACGATCTAATTTCACATTGTATGATTCAGAGCTTGGGCCACTCATTGGAGGTGCTGGAATGGTCAGCGCCAAATATCGCCAAACACAACTTATCCGCGCCAACGCTATTTTAGTTGGCAACGCCCAACTTTCAGTCGAGCAACTATGGTCCCTCGATACTCTGGGTATTGACCTATCTAATGAATCTGTTGAAGACGATGAAAGAGCGCTGCACGCTTTTAAAAAGACTATCAGACGACTTCCGGATGGTCGCTATAGCGTCTCGTGGCCGTGGAAGAGTGTCCACCCACGTCTGGTTACTAATTACGGTCTTTGTGTTGGACGGCTACAATCTCTGCTACGTTCCTTATCGAGGCAACCAGAACGACTGCGTCTTTACGATGAAACTATTCAGTACCAACTTAAAGCAGGCATTATCGAACGCGCTCGTCTTCGTCCAACTGGTCCTCTCGTCCATTATGTTCCTCATCAAGCGGTATGGAACGAACAAAAGAAAAAACTGCGCATTGTCTACGACGCAAGTGCTAGCGCCCCGGCCGGACAAGCCCTGAACGACAATCTACTGCGCGGGCCCGTATTTCTTCCAGATCTGGTAGGTCAACTTCTTCGCTTACGTCAAGCTTGTATTGCTCTCGTAGCAGATGTGGAAAAAGCGTTCTTACAAATTGAGCTGAATACAACAGACAGAGACGTTGCCAGGTTTCTTTGGGTCGATAAACCAACAGAACCTATCGGCCCCAAAAACCCAATCATTACTTATCGCTTTACCAGAGTGTTTTTTGGAGCAGTAAGCTCTCCTTTCTTACTCGCAGCCACTATTAAGCATCACTTGCAAAACGCAAATTCTCTATGGGCTTCGCGCATAGCCGAGAATATTTATGTCGATAATGTGTTGCTTGCTTCTAATTCTGAAACGGAAGCAATTACGGCTTACCGAGAAGTAAAGAAACTGTTTGCGGATGCGTGCATGAACCTCCGAGAATTTCAGTCGAATAGTACCCAAGTAAATGCCATATTGGCACCAGAGGATCGTTACAACAACACTCAAATCAAGGTGCTCGGTGTCGTTTGGGATACAGTGAAGGATACAATCAAACTGAAAACGCGTCCCCCACCAAGTGGCCGTCTCAGCAAACGATCACTTCTTCAGTTTATCGCCCAACAGTTTGACCCGTTAGGATACCTATCAGCAATAATTCTCCCATTCAAAATATTACTTCAAGATATTACTAAAGAAGGATCAGCGTGGGATGAGGAAATGGCCGAACCACACGTTCAAAAATGGAACTGTCTCAAGAAAAGCTGGGACATGCTATCATTCGAATTACCACGAAGTTTACCAAACGGCCCACTCGAGCTCCACGTATTTGCTGATGCCTCTAATCGCGCATATTCAAGCGTTGAATATGCGAAAGGAAGCGACAAAATTGTTCTACTTTATGCGAAATCTCGGTTGTGTCCTTTAAAAGGACTAACAATTCCACGTCTGGAACTGTTAGCCGTGCTGATAAGTCTCCGCATAACTAAATTCTTAACCCAACAGCTGAACCTCGAAGATATTCCACAAACTATATGGAGCGATAGCAAATGCGCCCTTGCATGGATCAACTCGCCACCTACTGAAAAGCTTCTGCGTTTCGTTCAAAATCGATTAAATGAGATTAGGAAAACGACCAATATCAGGTATGGTTATGTTGCGACAGACGCCAATCCTGCAGACCTCGCTACCAGAGGCGCAACATCCCGAGCTTTGGCTGATGAACAGAAATGGTGGCAAGGACCTTCGTGGCTTAGCAACAGTGAGGACAGTTGGCCTAATATTCCATCGCTACCAACCCATGACGTAGCCAGATCCGAATATTCGCTGCAAATGACAGAAAACCCTTCCACCCAAATGGTAACAGCTACCCTCCACCCGCCAACAGAATCATTCACGTTCATCGATATGGATCGATTCAGTAGTTGGACTCGGCTCGTAGGAAGTACGGTGATGGCACTTCGCTTCATTCGCAAGGTCCATAAATCAGCAACTACATGGCTTGATCAATTCTCAAATCAAGGTCCAATCACAGCTCAGGACTGCCTTATCGCTCGCAACTGCCTTCTGCGTCAGGCTCAGAGTTACTCTGTATCCACTAAAGATATTACCCGGTGGGATCTTCGTAAAGATGAAACTGGCCTATGGCGATGCGGTGGTCGCCTTTCAGAGACTGCCATATCACGGTCCGAACAATATCCTATCTTTTTACCCCAAAATCACCGACTTACACAACTACTCATCCTTCGTGAGCATAAGTCCACCTTTCATGGTGGAGCACCAGCAACTTTGTCACACCTTCGCCAACACTTTTGGACACCTCACGGACGCCGAACAGTCAGAGCCGTCATCAACAACCACTGCTTACAATGTCGACGTTGGAAAGCGAAGCCGTTCGCTCTTCCGCCTATGCCACCTCTTCCAGCCGCACGAGTGCAGCCCGCACCCGCTTTCGACTGTACCGGTATTGATCTACTGGGACCTATACGTGTTTCCTCAGAAACAGGAACTACAAAACGGTGGATAGCCTTATTCACATGTCTGGTAACACGCGCGATGCACCTGGAAATCGCCGAAAATTTATCAGCCCTTAGTCTGGTAGACTGTCTCCGACGGTTCATAGCACGTAGGGGACTCCCGCGAGAAATAATCTCCGACAACGGCACCAACATGGTACTAACGGCGAAAAGCTTGAAGGACATACCGGATGCGTGCTCAGTACAGTGGACCTTCATTACCGCATTCGCATCCTGGAAAGGAGGAGTCTATGAACGATTGGTGGGTCTAACAAAAACGTGTCTTCGTCGGTCCGTAGGACGCCGCTTGTTAAGCGACGGAGAACTTCGAACACTTGCTACCGAAGTGGAAGCAGTACTTAATGAGAGGCCGATAACATACGTTGAAAGCGACGATATTCAGGTCATTCGACCCATAGACTATTTGCGTCCTAGAGCACATTTATCGGTCCACGTTGAAAGAAGTACAAGGAAGGACCCGGAGTTCAATCCACAACCTCCCAATACACGACAGCAGCTTCTCGAACAATGGAGCAAGGCTCAGGAATGCAGGAATAAATTTTGGGAGATTTGGTCCCGCGAATATCTTCAGCTGCTCCGAGAACGCGACTCGCGTTACCACAAAGGACCACGACTTCAAGAGCATCGAATTCCTCGACTAGGAGAAATAGTTCTTCTCGGCGATACAACCGCTCCTCGGGCTTTCTGGCGTCTGGCAAAAATCGTTGAGGTCCCAGTCGGATCAGGCAACACCGTACGAACCGCTCGAGTCAAATGTTCCTCAGGTCGCACCTTCTTACGCACTATTGCACAGTTGTACCCTCTTGAAGTATCGTCGGACGAAACTCAACAAACAACAGCCAAGGTGGGACAAATTCCGCGTCTATGCATTTCTGATAAGAATGCCGACGATCCTCAATCAGCCCTCATTAACCGAAGAATTACGCGAAGTATGACGCGTAGCAATACAACATGCCACGTTAAGCTCTTTCCTAAAGCATCATTTTTCTTGCTAACACTTCTAACTGTGATCGGGCTATCAGCAGTCGCATCAATGCAAGTGCAAATTTGTCCTTATCAACACTCTGGTGTGTTCATTCGACTTCCTCGGTCAGTCAATTGTACCGCACGAGCGCTGGACCGTTGGACAACACATCGTGTAGCCCTCTATCAAAGGCGACTCGTACCAATTAACGCTACCTACTGTTCTCAGCTTACGCGAACAGTCTGCACATGGGCATTTCTCCGTTGGAGTCTACAAGTGATCAACGACACTCACTCTATGCATAATGTTCCTCTCACCGGCTGTCAACAAATGCAACGAGAAAAACGAATAGGACCACATATTCTTCAACGATCAGATCTAGCACACAAATGGACGGCCGCCTTTGTCATTCCACACACTCACGATGTCGTTCTCAATTCAAGGAAAGCACCATGTCCCTAGAAGGGGCCTTCTACACACATCAGAACGATGACTGCAGTAAGTCTCTATTCGTTTCCGGAGTCAGCCCCCCCCCCCACGTCATCTTCAATGCAAAGCACCCAACGGATATTTCAATCCAACTACTTCAGCTCGCTGTAGACAGTCTTGGAAGTGCGCAATTCCGAGATCCTGGATTATATTCAACGAGAAAAGTGGCGAAAAATCGGAGTTCAGCGGAAGAGCTAATTCACGAACTGGGCCATGAAGTAGAAACAGCAACCGAAGATATTGTAAATGCACTCGATTCGATCACCAACCAATGAAAATGGCTTACCGCAGGCGGCGCCATACTACTGCTCATCATTCTCGGAATTATCCTAAGGATAAAATACCGGAATACCTGGTGCGGCATGCGGAGTCCTAACGTAGTGATGGTCAAGTTAACCCACATTCAAAGCGCGCGAGAACCCCAATCCAACCGCATGATGTCATACCCTCTTCAATCGGTGACGAATTTTGACTCCGCGCCACACCAAAGTCGACCTCAACACTCAGTTCTAAACGCGAGCTACACGCCATTAAGAATGCCGGCACGAAAACGCACACAGAAAATGACCGACGCATCGACAATATGCAATTCTACGCCAAGCAGTGCAATCACCAATTGAGGAGAATTGTCCGCCGGGAGTGTCGAAGTGATCTTCGAATCGAATTCTTCATGAACGCAAAAAGACAAAACAATATGACTAAGACTTCAAACGCTCTCATAGCACATTCCAACGACTGCTAACTGACAAGATTGTCATCAAGATAACCAGCGGCTATGGATGGGAACGACGGATCTCGACGAGGCTATAAAAGCGGCGCGACAATTCATTCGAGGCCAGAGTAGCTACAGAGCTACGCATGGATCGGAAAGGGTCCGACAGTAGCATTTGCAAGACTGTAAACCGTAAAGTGCATTATTGTGAAGGGAAGCGAAGGAGAGGGATTTGGAAGCTTGTGCTTACTCCTGCTCATCGCATATAAAGGAGCCATTAAGTGGTGAGAAGAGACGAAAGTCGTCCACAAACGCTTTTCTGGGCTCGCTTCGCCTGCACAGTTCAAAATTTCCACTCTATATTATTCAGCAAAAGATACGAACTATAGGCCTTCTTCCTGCCTCATTTTTTCATCACTACATAAAAGTTTTACATGTCGATGTTTGTTCTGCAGTCGTACACACTGATGATTTGCATAAATCTCCTGCAGAATGCCAGTTGAAGCAATAACTTAATTATTCATTTGCTCAGAAGAAATGATTTCGAAAAGCAGTGCACAGATATAGGAGGTTCTTATGGTTTAAGGGCGACAGTCATGAGAGTTTATCAGTTTCAAATTTGGCGCTCTTAGTGCGTTGCCAACCTTTGAGGATCTAGTCGAGTTATTCCGCATATGAGAGATTTTCGCACACACCTGTAGTGCAACGGCATTTAAATCTAGGTTATTTCAACGGGGGGAACGTGAGTGGATGGATGCGAGTTAAGAAGGTTGAGATGGAGCAGTATGTGAAACGATAACGGGAGTAAAAAAGGACAATAAAATTACCGTTCTAATGCTTCCTCCTTCATGAAAAGTCAACATGCAAATACCAACAGCACAAATGTTGTAGCTTTTTTGTTGCAAACTTGATGCAGTCAAATTAGCCGCACTTTGCAACAATTATATCTCTGCCGATGTCGCTGCGTTTTTTTAACGTCTGCAAAATATCAGAGCGGCTATCACAACGTGCACTTATGCATTCCAACACATAAAATCAACAGTTGACCAAAAATGCCGAAAAACAACAACATCACCTTGAAATGCAAGGCAATAAGCTGGCGCACAGTGCGCTTTTGCAACGCCATCCAACACACCAACTAGCTTCATAAATTGCCAACAAACAATAAAACATGCACGATAATCAATGATTTCTCAGTTCAATCAAACCGGCTGTTATACGAATCTTCTATAAAATAAACCTTCCATAAAATGTTCGCTTTTCTAACATAAATGACAACAAGCTGCCAGCCACGAGTTGGTGTGAAATGCCAAAATTGCGTAACATGTCGAAGTACCAATAACTCGTTTCAGCATTGATGCATGCGATAGGGTAGTCTTACGATGTAGGTTAGAATCAATAAGTTTTGTAAGTGTGACCTCGGGTACTTTTCGAATTGAAGGCTGCAGGAAGCCTGTCATGAATACACCGTAATTATACACAGACGCGATGTCATCACAGCATGTCTTGAAAATGCGGAGGTGAAAACGCTTAAAAGCTCTTTTCCTCAAAATTCGCGCATTTCGAAGTCCACCACTTCTAGCTCAATTTTATTATTACGAGCAATTGTAACTTTTGCGAAAGCGCATTGTGTTGAGAGCCTAACTATATATGACATATGTAAGTGTTTGTTTATCTCATCAATAGCCCAACTGTGAAAGTGCAAAAGTTGCGACTGAGTGTAGTTTCCACCATTAACCTGAACCCCTCTTGCCCGTTTTATGAGGATTAATCACCGTTCTTACGAACTTTTAATACATAAACGCACCATAAAATTGATAAGACGAATTTATTCTCTCATAGATTGAGTTCGATTTAAAAATAAATTTCCCAAGCATGAATTGTACGATCCATGACTTGAGATCCCTTACTGAATTCTTTTCCAGGTTGCGGAATAAGGCAACAGATTGGTAGCATAATCTGAACCATGCAAACGCAGTTTATTTTTTCGAAGCAAATATTATTTGAAAATGAGTATTGATGCACATTAATACGCAAATCGAATGCAGTAAAATAACGATGCCTCAGAGAAATAGAATGAAATTTCATTTATTTCTGAAAACGACAGGAAGTTGTTTGATGCATTTCGCATGGCTTTAAATAGGATCATCTTGCATGGTTTTGCTCCTGTAGATCGATATCGCTCATGCAGTTACTTTTTTTCAACCTGCGAGAAAATTTCGATTTTCCACGCGCTTCTCCAAAACATACTGTATATTGAATGCGGTGTCGCGAACGCGGAACGCAAGCGGCAAACAAAACGAAAATTTTATAATTGATGGTTTAAACGAATGCACAACTGACCGTAAGGCGAAAATTGTATTGAATTTCGAATGAAATCGAAATTACTGTCGAAGACGAAATGTGGATCGATCAGCTACCGAAAATCGCAATGACGTCGGATAGAATCGAATTGCTCAGCGAAAGAATATCGAGATAGCCAATCAGTGAGTATCGAAGTCGATCGGCGAACAAATATCGAAATTAGTTAATAGGCTTTGAAGTCGATCGTCGGAAGAATATCGAAATTAGTGAATAAATGTCGAATTCGAGGAGAGCTAATATCGAAGCAGACGAATAAATATCGAAGTCGGAAGAAGACAGAGAGACGAATGGGGTCTAACTGTCGATAGCCGCCACTGTAACCGCAACTCGCTATAGTAACTCGAAGCGCGACTCACTCCGCAACTCGGTATCGTAACTCGATGCGCAACTAACTCTCCTAATCTGTTGAACGCTTTCACATCGTTGAGCTCTCCCCTTTGTTGCCTTACTCGGTTCGTTCATTTGGATAACACATTCTTTGTTAAGAAGTGAGACAGTACATCATTTTTGGAGGTGTGAGAGTTGCTAAGAATCGTCATTGTTTCGCGTTAACTCTCCACACTTCCACTGGCGCCTTTGTCTAGTAGCGCCTTCTTTGATCCTTTATGCCGCCATGAATCATCGCTACATCGCGATAATTCGCGACACTCCCAGCCGACAAATTCTTCCTGGATCGAGGGACTTTTAACTGCGCGTTCAGCCTAACAAACTGTTTTTTGTAGACTGTCACGTTTGCCTTTTCGATAAGTGATTCGGTTTTCTTAGAACAGTTGTGATCGATCGGCAAAGGTCTACATGCACTCAATGCTGATCCCATTGGGCAGGGATGTCCTCTATTAGTCGGAACTGCTGTCGCTGTTTCGAAGCTCGACATAAGTATGATCATCGCATTCATGAGCAGGAAGAAACGACTGATGTTGCTTTGACTGGTTCCTGGTGTCGATTGTTTCGCAGTTTTCTTTTTCGCCGCTGCGATGCGTTCCTCCGCTATCTCGGTTGTCGCGCTATGGCATTTCAAGCTGCCTTCGTTCTCCTCTTCAGGATCTTCTCTTTCCAAGTGAGGATCTCCCGGTTCAAATCGTCTTCTATCATTCTCGTCGGGTATAGAATTGTCGTCATTCGTTACTTCGAGCGGAGCAATTAAATTAATTGGTCGTATGCATTCTCGTCCATTTTCATCGTGTTTCACAGTTCGTGCGAATTGTTGCAACGCGAGTGAATCCTTCGTTACCGCGTCTGCTGGCTCGATACCAATTTGTTCCAATTTCCAGTAGCGGTCGATGTCTTCGCTCGTGGGGGTTTCCGTTAGAGCTGTGTTCGCCAATAGCTCTCTCTCATTGCCGATTGCATTTTCAAGGCGTCCCCTTCCAGCAATCATTGCGCCCACTTCTGACTCAATTAATTCGAAGCCCGAATTCAAATGTTTCGTGACCCCACTAAAGAACTGGTGGTAGTAGTCGATGCCGATTACTACACTCGGCGCCTTCCACTTCGTAGGCAGCGCCAGCTTCGCTACTTCTTCGCGCTGGAGAACGTCCAAGTCTTCTCGAGTTAGGTTGACAGTTTGAATCTTTTGCGTAATTCGTTCAATGGATTTCGCTTCTACTTGCTTCGCTGAGCCATTCATTAGGTGAATATTAAGCGTGACTTGCTTCGAATCGTACGTTGTCGGGTTCTCGCTTCCGAATCCGCATATCGTTAGCTTCTGCGACGAGTTTGCTTGTAACTGTAGCTTCTTCACCAGCTCGTTTGTCACAAAGGTGTTTTGACACCCTGAGTCGAAAAATGCAGTAACTACTGCTGCGCGTCGTGGGTCATTCGGGTCCGACACCAATACCTCCTTGCATAGAAGTAATGCCGTTAGTTTCGTGTCTCCTCCTCTCGTTTCTTCTCGATCCTTGTTGCGAATTACTGTCGTCGCAATTACCTTTATTTCCTCGTCGCCTTTTGTTTCGTTAGTGCTGATTGATTCTTCTCGAGCAGTATTCGCTGCTTGCACTCGTGTGCGTCTAGGCGAAAATTGCTGTGTTGGCGTTGCGCGTTCTTTGCATAGCGCCGAGCTATGCCCTTGCTTCTTGCAGTGGAAGCATTCCTTCCTTTTCGAGCAGCTTCTCGTTTCATGTCCTTCTCGTAGACAATTGAAGCAGAGCTTTTTCGCTATCGCCCTTTGTGTGCGCTGTTGGGCCGTTGTGTATTTCTTGCACTGGTCGCTCCAGTGCCCTTCCCCACAGAAAGCACAATGTAGTGAGCGAGGGGTTGAATGCTGTGGCTCGTTGTGAGTCGGTTGACGCTGGAAGTGCAGAAATATAAGGTGACTTATTTGTACGGATAGAGCGAGGGGATCGCTGAGAAGTTGGATCGGGTCGCTGACGTATTGTGGGTGAATGAAAGGATCGTGTAACGTTAAGGTTTGGGCGAGTAGAATCGTGATCTCGAGAAATTTGTTGCGCTTTCTGCCGTTTGAGTGCGAGTTTGCGGAGGGTTTCGCGTAGTGTTCCTACTGACCAGCGTGGAGATTTTTCTTTTTCGTCGAGAATGTGTAATATGACCCAGTGTGGCAATTTCTTCTCGATTGTACGATGAATGAGTCGCGTTTCGAGATCTTCGCCTTGAGTCTCGAGTTGGCGTAGGATGCACTCGAGTTCGTCCACTGTTGATTTTATGTCGCGATCTGCCTTTGGAAGATTTTCAAGTTGGGTGTAGAGAGAATTAACGATTGCGTCGTGCGAGCCGAATTGTTTTTCAAGGGCGTCCCAGACAATGTCGTAATTTTCGGGTAAAAGCGCGTAACCTGTGATGGCCCGTGCGGCTGCGCCTTCGAGTGAGTTGAGGAGATAGTTAAGCTTTTGGATCGGCGAGATATTTGGATTATTGCCGACCGCTGTTTGAAAGGTGGCTTTGAATTGTGGCCATTGTGCTAAATCACCATGAAAGGGCTTCAGCTGTAATTTGGGCAAGCGTATGTCGTGTAGCGTTCGGTTAGTGGGTTCGGGAGAGAGTGCTCGTTCTGGTTGAATGTACGGTGGGGTAGCAGTATGGCGTTCAGTTGCAGCGGCAATCAAATCGGTGATGTAGTCGATATGTGAAGTTAGGTCCGCGGTAGTATCTAAAGCGGTCATGAGGACCTCTAGAAAATTGTCGGGATCATTGGTTACTTGTTCGTAAAATGCCATTTCGTCTGTTGGAGTTGAGGTTGTTTCGAGAAGGGCCAGCCATCTGTCATGATGCTGTTTGATGGCGGTAATGCGTTGGTCGATTCGGGTGCGGTGGTTAAGGAGTCGGCGCCTTTGTTGGTCAAGGGCCTCCATTTGATCATCGAAGGGGAGTTGGGCATCCGGTTGGTTAATTGTAAAAGTCCTTGCTTCTTGGATAAGCGCAAGGAGAGAGCGCTTCTGAATCGAAATGGTTTTGCGAAGTGCTTTGGACATATTTGTTCGTAGGGTCGCGTTTCTTTAGCAATCGATGGGGTTCAATTCGTGGGTACCAAATGCACCATGTCGCGAACGCGGAACGGAAGCGGCAAACAAAACGAAAATTTTATAATTGATGGTTTAAACGAATGCACAACTGACCGTAAGGCGAAAATTGTATTGAATTTCGAATGAAATCGAAATTACTGTCGAAGACGAAATGTGGATCGATCAGCTACCGAAAATCGCAATGACGTCGGATAGAATCGAATTGCTCAGCGAAAGAATATCGAGATAGCCAATCAGTGAGTATCGAAGTCGATCGGCGAACAAATATCGAAATTAGTTAATAGGCTTTGAAGTCGATCGTCGGAAGAATATCGAAATTAGTGAATAAATGTCGAATTCGAGGAGAGCTAATATCGAAGCAGACGAATAAATATCGAAGTCGGAAGAAGACAGAGAGACGAATGGGGTCTAACTGTCGATAGCCGCCACTGTAACCGCAACTCGCTATAGTAACTCGAAGCGCGACTCACTCCGCAACTCGGTATCGTAACTCGATGCGCAACTAACTCTCCTAATCTGTTGAACGCTTTCACATCGTTGAGCTCTCCCCTTTGTTGCCTTACTCGGTTCGTTCATTTGGATAACACATTCTTTGTTAAGAAGTGAGACAGTACATCATTTTTGGAGGTGTGAGAGTTGCTAAGAATCGTCATTGTTTCGCGTTAACTCTCCACACTTCCACTGGCGCCTTTGTCTAGTAGCGCCTTCTTTGATCCTTTATGCCGCCATGAATCATCGCTACATCGCGATAATTCGCGACATGCGGCAAGTATGTTTGCAGGTATATTTACTACACATAATGCTTAGAACTTGCAAGAAAGCTTGAACTAGTGGGTTCTCGAACGCGTCTTCTTCGTTTGACCTATGAATCGAACAAATATCCAGCATAATGCCCCATTCCACAATTTTTCATTTTTTGTTTGGCTTTTGCTGGTTTGTTCTTCGCATATTCATTTTTGTGGTTTATTTTACAACTAGCACAAAAGCATATTGTGACTATATCTATAGAAGAACGTTTTCACCTCTACCATAAGTAAATGCGCATCCAATGCAATTGGTGGCAACTTTAGAAAGTTTGACAGTTCTGGTGCTATTACGACCTTTAGTTTTTGTTTCTGCTAATGTCTATGCCAATGGCAATGTAACATTTTTAATATAAAATAAACTCTGACCTATTTCTCAATAATTGAGTACATAAGCTTGGTCACCAGAAACTAACTTTGTGATAAAATTGATTCAATGCTTTCTTGTCTTCCTTGATAGGCACAGTGAGGGTAATTAACCTTTTTTTCCGCAACAACTAACGTGCGACTTTGGATTAACGTGAATGTGAAGTAAGAGCACTACTGTGACAAACTTTCTTGCGTGGGGCTGGGTCAAGCTGCCACGTAGAGGCAAGCTTCGCGAATATTTCGCAGGAGAGGCCAGATTAGTTAAAATATGATGCCACTATTTTGCATAAAAAATATGATGCCATTATCGAGGCACATAAACATATTTACGTACGCGAAGGCAAGATATCACCATAATACAATTTTGCAAAACAAACTTTCAAGCACTCATCTGAATAGTGCAAATTTGCGTAGAAAACCACAAATCTAGGTTGTTGTGTAGGAAAACGAATACACAAATGGGATTAAACTGCGTTTTTTATTCGAAACGTATGTGGAAAGAACACCGTTGTTTACGAAGCTCTGCGATCATAAAAGTTTGCAAGCAATAAAAATCTTTCATATCATTCGCGAAGCTTAATTGCTGACTAAAGAACACTCAGAAATATGCTAATTCTATAGCGCAAACGCACAAACCAAGTTTCGGCTGCCGTGTGAATTTGCAAAACAATTTTCAGCCGCCATTTCAGTTGTCGTTTCATTATTTCTCTTTAATTTTCGATATAGCTGTGTACGACGCAGATATACAACATATCCAACATGTTTTTTCCAATAACCTCGGCTGTAACAAATACAAATTTTTAGTTTGCCTTTGGTTTCCTTCCTTGTCTTGGCATCAACTGTCTACTGGACAATTCCATTCGAGCGTAAATGTAAGCAGATCATATGCATGCCACTTGCGGAAAGACGCCACGAAGATAAAAACGAAAACGGAGCAATTTTCAGTCCGGAATCACACAATGAAAACAGAAAAGCGCGCCATCATGACATAAGCTATTGTAATCCATTCAACTGGCATAATTACCTTGCAAATAATAGAATATGCTGGGCAATATGTTCTCTTATTTTTAACTCATCCAAATAAATCTTCCAGAAAAGGTTCGTTTCGTATTGTCTGATCGGCGGGAAATTGGGACAACATTTTATGTCTTCAAATATCCATAAGTCGTTATGAATTCAGTGGATCTTCGTGAAAGATATTATTAGAGGTGAGTGAGCCTTTAAGCGCTGCATACCGATCTATTTTTGTAACTCTAGCTTTCTCGGTCGGCGAGATGAAACTATCAGGCAGATAGACAGATACACCTTCGCATGTGCAAATACATCAAACACAGTCCTGTTACTATGTGCTTTGCAAATGCAAACTGCAACAAAAAGCACGCAAAACGGAGGGTAGCTGACTATCGGAAAATTGTGACGAAATTTCAACAACTCTCTTTGTTGAAAGAATTTTGTTGACATTTCTATTATCATTGCCCTTAGTGAATACGTCGGCTTTTACGTTGAATGCGGTGGACAGCTACCCATTATTGCAAAAATGACGACTGTTTAGAGGGGGCATAAAAATATATATGCTCGGAACTCGCTCTCTTCAATCCACAAACGGCGATTTTGCAGACAATTGTGATTCAAGTGACGATCACGTAAAGCTTCGAGATCAAAGCTCCACTAAATCATTATCCGCTGAAATGATGCAACTATTTGAAACAAAGGCGACGAATTTCTTGGCGTGATATTTCTAATTTGACATTCTCTCCGATTTCAATTACGATTATTAATAAGTGCCTCTAGGCTGATCATCAAACCTCTCTCCTCTTCCAAACAATTAACCTTTAAATGAGCAAGACTATTCACACAGCGATTGCTTCTTGAGTGCAACATCGAAAAATCGTTAAAGGACTGCGTGAAAATTTCACCATAAAGAGGCGAATTTTGAAAGACATCCTTTTTTACATATTTGAAAACACAAAATTGCCATCTTCCTGAACTATGCCGTAAACTGTACATATATGTTGAATAAACGTTAACTCAATAGTAAGTCTTGCGTTTACAATGTGGTTCAGTGAATGTTCGCTTGCGACGCTTCCGGTGGAATCGACACGAATGAGACTTTTCTCGATCGTCATGCTCGTGTCGAGCTGCTTGAAAGCTAGCGCACTTAAGTGCGTTTCATCAACTGAAACTGGTAACGCCTTCTACAGTGAACTCGTTGGCAAACAACTTATCAACTTGTGTTCAGAGAGGACACAATTTTGTAAGAAAATGTACATGTGGAATGCAAGTGGGCATTCAGTAGAAAGGGACTGTGATGGTGGTCGAGCGTGTCGTCGAGCTGGCTGTGAACTCAACATGACTGCAGCGTTCGAGTTGTGTTGCTGCAATTCGGCTGCTTGCAATGCAAGTTCACCACGTACTCTCTCGTTCGTTGTTATGCTAGCTATGATTTTATGCATCGCCTTCACTCGAAGTGCGAACTGTGCTACGATAATGTCGATACGTTGAGTATTTTATATATGCCTATAAATGAATTCTGCAAGCACGTAATTTATATTATTTACCTTGGCTAATAATTATGTTTTTTGAATAACTGGGCCTTCTTTGGTGAATATTATGGTGAATGCAACTGGTTCCAGGTCTATTCCTTTGCAGCATGCAATTCTTGTTGAAATTATAAAGTATTTTACGAAAGCCAGTCATTTGATTCACTCCTTTGTATTTGTTGTTTGTGGTGTTTATTGCTTGTGCACCTGTCCGCTTATCCCCAAGAAAGTTTCAAAGAAGGAACTTCGTTTCTTTAGAAGATGTCGGTTTTATTGTAGACGCTCTCAAGAACATGTTTCACAGGGAAGAACTGCCCGTACCTTTATTCTATTATAGATCACTTTATTGAAACGCTTTTTCCAAGGAATTGGTTTTTTGAGGAGTTTTTGAAAACTTCATTTCGACATTAGCTGCCAGTCAGAATTATCTAGTTTTAATTTCTCAGAAAACAACTTGTAGACCTCATATCGTATAAATGAAATTGAATAAACAAGTGAATCAAGAACAGTCTTACAATCTATTTCGGCAAACAATTCATGTTAATGCATTTGCGAACATATGCGAATTGCGATGTACATCACTCAGGTAACAGAGATATTTGCCACATATCAAAGCCTAATTGGAGCAACCATATTATTAAAATATACAGCAGAAGATAAATGCATTGCTTGTTTATGCTTATTGTTCATAACGTAGCAACTACAATATTAAGTTAGGTGAAAGATATTAGTATTATGTGATAATACTATTTCCCATTAGCTATAATCAAATTTGCACACGACTTTTACTCGAACAAATGATGAATTGAAAGGTTTATAAATATTTGGGATTTGATAAAGGCACTAAATAAGGTAATATGGCATCCACATAAGATTAGACATTCAAAAGCTGAAAGAATTCATTTTCGCCCTCAGTGGAACTTCACAGGCTATTGGAGCTAACGAGTGTTCCCTTTGTAACGGAACATCAAATGAAAGGAACATCTAGAGTCAAAAATAGTATTAGCTGCAGATTTCTTGAGCATGGAATTATCGATGCATCAAAAAACGCAAGGTGTACCTTCATTTACAGCCTATATTAGGACTTCTAAAATATTGAATTGCTTTCAGTGAATATGCGAAGCAATGCTTCCCAATAGTGCTAGTGACATTTGTTTGGTATGTTCCCAGAATTCAACACATCATAGGTTATCCGGTAATGCTGCTTCCGTGTTGTCTCGCAGGAAGTTGAAACATTAAAGCTGTAAATGCGGAAAACTGGATCATAATCATTAAACTTCACTTCGCAACTTGATGTCATTCATGTAATAAATGCTACTTCATTTCTTCAATCCAACAATGTGAGCTCTGCTGCCAACCCCCTCTCTCCTACGCATCTTTCTGCAGCATATGGGAAACACAAATGTCGATTAAATTTCTGGTCCATTAAAGAAACACTTCTGTTCTAAACCTACATGCGGACTCTGCACTCAAATTATGCATGACAATATCGCCGTTGATATATTTTTTAAGGCAATAAATAAACTGATCCTATACGAATACCGCTTCGTTACATGGAATGCATTTGAGTGCATTGAAAATATTACAGAAAGAAATTGCTCATGAAAATCCCTTCGGTGAAACGAATTACATCGTGCGTTAGCAGCGGCCGGCCCTTTGATGCATTTTGCATTTCGTTTAGGCGTACATACAGCAACTACAACAGCAGGATGACAAAAGTCGAATTTTTTCCCTTTTAATGCACCGAAGATTGGCTTGCATTAGCAAGGCACCATATTTGAGGTCATGAAAGTGCCCGCGGGCATTTGGCGGTCTACGATACGAGTATCCGACAACCTTTACCACGCGACAGGACCACACCAGATGAAAGATCACATTCGTCATGGAACTCGTTCCCTCGGTTGTTTCCATAAATTCCCTTATCAACCGTTGCTATTCTCTGGATGAAACATGTCCAAGGCGAAGCAATCTGATTGATATGGAGATGGAAGAGAGGACTCGTTTGGGTGGATCGCCCTGTTTCGTACAACTGAAGAAATTAGTCCACTTTCGAAATAAAACTATCAAACTGACTGCCGGAAACTGGATACAATTGCACCCCCAATTAGGATCAATCATAGCCAGCCAAACTTTCTACTTTTTAATTGATAGACAGGGCTAAACATTGCACTAATGATTAGTTGCCCAAACTTCCTCATGTTTCTTTAAGCTTCCTCAGACTACCTCGTTCGTCGGCGGACATAGGAAGGCAGTGACACTAACGTGCGCCTTAGTGCAGCGTTTACACACGTTCCCCTCAAAGCCAGTAGAATCATGTCATGAATATGCGAAAACGTGATATGAGAGCGATGTTCTATCCAGGATTTTATTTCACAAATTACTACAGCTCGCACAAAGCATGTATACTATATTTACCCTCCTAAAGGGAAAATATGGGCATATTTGGCTTTTTCGTTTTATTTGCTCTACGCAACAATGAGATTCAATAGGACTGCTTGTCTGCCACACACCAATGTGCAGGCAGCTGTGATATGAAGACATTCAGTTAAAGTACACAGCCCCAGTGCACAACATCGCTGCACAGATGCATCATGCAAAGCACCCGCCTTGCTAGCACTCGGGTCGCAGCGGTATCGTAGTTCTCGACGCAGTTGCATAACACCTACCATTACTACACAACTACCATGCAGCAAATAAACCTATAGAAATAAGTGGGCGTCATTTGAACACTCCGCACAGCACGCATTTTTCTGACGGCATTGTTCGCCAAATTCGCCGCATAAATGCGAACATATCCTGATGGCATCGTTTGAAGTACTTTCGTCCAAACATAAATGTGAACATAAGCGATCACTATCATCTTCTTTCACAGAGTCAAGCTTATTCATATTCGGCATAAAAACTGAAACTTCTCTATTGTGTCCCCCCTCCTCCCCTCTATTCTTTTCAATACCGGAATCCATTTCTCCCTCTTTCCACTTCCAGTAACGCTGAAAAGGCTCTACCTCCCACTAGATTATCGCTTCCCGCTCCAATTGTAACTAAAAATGAAAATGACGGTGAACGACAATACTTTATTATCAAAACTTGGTGACTAAAATAAAATAAATGTTATCTAAATTTCTGTCTTATACACCCACTATACGCTGGGTACAAATAACTTCTGAGCTCATGCAGAGGTAGGTGCTAAATCCTGTATGTGAAAGCGAAGTTCCCATCTGGTCCTCAAAGGGCAAAAAGATGAACAGAGCGAGGCCTTTCCTCCTACCGAGTTAGTCACAGGGGACAAAGGTCCCGCTTTCGCGTATTCGGCACACAACTATTGGACGATTAATTAAGTCAAAATACACCACAGCCTCTCAGGCGCGTATGCATCGCTTAGTAAGAAGACTTCCTCCTCCACTACGGCACCAACGCGGACGAATAAACAAGTTTGAGCAGCCAAGGATTTCTATTTAATCGCCCTTGCAAATACTTCGAGGAACATCAATAAGTGGAAATGCCCAGTCATTGGTCGAAGAGGCACTGGTTTCCTACATGACTGCAATTAGCACAATACACCACTTTGACTCTTAGTCCGAAAAGAAAAGGACATGAGGTCGGAAAAGCATCATGAAAATGGTGCGCACAATACTGCAATTTGCAAACTGAAATTTTAATGCTTCATATGTGTTTTATAATATGGACCACTGTTGCTAAATAGTTGTGTTCTGTCGGAAATTTCGCGATTTTTAAAGAGACTTCCACCCTGAGCAAAGTGATGGAAATGATGTGCATTTGCTTGAATGAGTTCGATATTCGTCGACGGAGTGTCCAAGATATGTGTGATGATACACTGTTATCTTATGTTATAATGTTACCAACAAACGATGCACTGCACAATTGGATTTTTTCTTCAAATGTATAAACAAAGCAAGAGCAATCACAAGTGACGCGCCCGTGTTTAGCAAACCTGGTAAACAAAAAATATTTCGCGGTGTTCGGCGTCTTTATGGAAATAAACCCTCCCAATAAACAAGAGGTTGGGTGAAAGGAGGAAGCATAAATTTCACAGCAATAGGATATACAAAATCGTCGTCCTTTTGTTCCCCAAACAGATTTACGAAGAAACAGAAAATCGCTAAAGGTTGAGGGAAATTATGATGAATTGAATTTGCAACAACAAAACGAACATTACAAACGAAAAAAGGGGAAAGACGGAAATCTGAAACAACCATCATACACGTTGTGCGCGTTTTCTAACAGTAGGCTGACAATAAAAATTTAGAAAATAACGAGATTTCGCGTCATGCCACGAAAACATCAATCAATATCCATTGTACAATAATGCACACGAGGCGCGCATTTTAAACAACACATAAACAAATAAAAAAACACAAATACAAAGCCCAAACCAAAAGCGTTCGTTTCTAGTTAAATCGAACGTAAATAAAAGCCACTATCACAAATACACTTCCCGAAATAATGTGTATACAAACGTAATGGACCGTCTTAAAGAGGTATTGCAGAAATAATTTTGCGCACTATTGGCCAAACTGCTTTTTGATGGTCGCAACTGTGAATGGTAGGTAAGAAACTCTCTTCGACGACATCATTCAAAATATAATTTTGGTCTGAGTGCAACATAAACTGAAACGATAATAATAAACAGACATAAGAACAAAATAGAGAAAACAAAAAATGGAAGATGCATAACCCGTGGTTGCCGAACGGAGGAGTGGGAGAGCAGAGACCGGGAGATTGGGATCGGGCATTAATCAAATTCTTGGGCAGAGTGGCGAAGCTATAGTTGCTGTCTTAGAACGAGCACCGTCACCTTCCCTGTTGCATCATATCACCATCCCGTTTTTGTCTGGCCAACTGCTCAAGTGTATTCGAGTATGGATTCTTTCCATACAACGATTGTTGTAAATTAGCCGCCGCTGCTGCTGCACCGCCCATAGACATCAAATGCGATGCGTTGAAAAAACCACTCGCCGAAAGACCCTGGGGCAAGGAAGGAGATGAAGGAATGCCGGCCGTCGCAACAACCGGGACAGCATAACCACCCGGAAGTGCCGCCCTCGACGCACTCAACAACTGCTGCTGTTGCTGTTGCTGCCGCTGCATTTCAATTAACGCCTCAAGGGACGGCTGCTGCGCTGCAGCTGAACTTTGTTGCTGTGTTGCTGCAGCAACTGCAGCGGCTTGTTGTTGTTGTTGCTGCTGCTGTCGAAGCTGTGCGGCAAACAACTGTTGTCGCATAAGGTCGAGAGAGTGACTGGAGGATGGTTGGCCCGCATTAGGTGCAGCCGGCGTTCCACTCGATGATGCGGTAGCAGCGTTCATAGCTGCTGCATAGCGCTCCATCATTTGCTGCTCCATCTGCATGCGCATTAAATCGAGCGTTGTCGCATTCGCTGCACCAGTTGCCGATGCATGCTGATTGGCGTTTGCTGCTGCTACTGCCGCGTTCATTTGTGCCGCAGCCGCCGACTGACGCATTGCTTCCATCTGGAATCAACCACAGTGCACGTGCAAAATAGAAGTGGAAACATGGAATTCGTTATATGCAGCTAACGTTCTGCATACTATCTGCATACAATTAAAAAGAATACTATTGCACCAACATCAAATAAACCAAAGCTAAAGTTGCATCCCCAATTAATTCTCTACGTAACTCAACGAAGTCTGTGTTCTTCGTATATTCTCCGCATCCTCAAAATACGGAAAGTTTTCACACAGAAAAACACAACACGCATTTGTTTGAAGATGTATTATATGTTCTCGCACGTATTCGTATGTTTCATATGAAATACGCATACCTGTGGAAGTGATTCGTTGTCACAGGCAAAAAATGATGGAAGAGAACAAAAACACCTGCGGCTAAAGCGCAACCATAACAATACAGAATAATTGGAAAATAGGGATTATAAACCCGAGTTATTACTACCGATTACATACAGAGCTATTGCGAAATTCTTCAGCGCCGAATACCCGATAAAAGTAGCTCATCGTGGCTGACAGCAGAAACACTCCCCAATTGCATCTTAATTAGATAATGAACAGTATGAAAAAGGATTTCTATGTCCTTTTCTTGCTGTATAAAAGCTCACACACAATATTACTTTATACAGTGTAATAACTGTAATAGGTGCAAACTGCGCACGTAAAGGTTGCACGTTGTGCAGATAGGCCATGAAAAAGAATACGAAACAAGCAAACTGAATGCTTACCGACTGCATTTGTTGTAAGACCGCCGCTGTCATGGTGGGGTCGAACAATCGCTGAGACGGGAAAACGGTCTGTGACTGCGAGGGAGTACCTGCAGCAATAGCAGCTGCGGAAAGAGGGTGTTGCTGTTGGGCTGCGGCTGCCGAAAGAAGGAACGGATTTGAAGACAATGCCGCCGAAGGTAGACCGGTCCCCTGTTGCGCACCCTGTGCAAGTGCTGCGAACATTGCGGCTTGAGCCGCTGCATCACTTGTTCCATTAGTCAGTGAACCAGATGCTGGCAGTGCTGTCGTCAGCGGTAGAGAAGCACCAACCACGTTTGGAATGGCACTTTGAAGTGCGTTCGCTGCGCCTAACGACATCGAAGCAGCACCTAATGAAGCTGCGGCACTCATACCCGCTGCACCCAACTGCAAATGCATTCCGCCAGGTGCCGCTGCCGTCGTTCCGCCTCGCTGCATCGCGGAAGCTGGCCGACCTTGCGGAGGCTTCGGCGTAGTTCTTAAATTACGAGTCGTCAACACTGGGATAATAATTTACCTCGATATTATGCTTTCTGAGCCTGACAGAATGTCAAGATTAATGTTTCCAAAACATGTAGCAATGCAGCAATAAGTCAAGCCCCAACTCACAAATGGAACATTGCGTGACGCACTCACGCATAATCTCGTACGCAGAGGAGTGGAGGGTGGGGTGAGGTTAATTTCCTCTTCCACAAAGAAAAAGCAAAAACTCCTATCGCACACTGGCTACAAAACTGAGCAAGGAACTCGAAGAATCCGCGCCTTTGTAGCTTGCTGCAATTCTGAAAAAACAGCTCAACTGGCGCCTGGATGGGTTTTGACCATGGCGTCATATTTTCGCCATCTCACCTGGAAGTAGCTGCTGCGCCATTTTGTGATGTAGGGCTTCCCGAAGTGGTGTTTCGGTTGGCTGTTTGAAGTTCCCATGGATAGCATCGGGTGAATAGGTCTCGCGGCGGGAACGGGTAGTTTACGAAATAATTGCTGTAAAACGTGAACTAATCGCGAAAAAACAGTTAATCGGATTGTTTAATTTCGAAAACGCATCCCTATTCCCATCGAAATTCCTTCATATCACCATGAATCTATGCTCTTCTTACTATTTGGAAACCCCAACAGCCCCTAAGCAGACTGCTAAAAACTACAGTGAAGCGACCCACAGATCGCTCGAATGCAATGCAAGAAAATGGACAGTAAAGAGAATGAATAGGGGCGTGTTTATGGCAAAATGAATAGGCGTTTACTAATGTGGCTTTCAGCAGTTGAAAACTGAAGAACCAATGCAAATAGAGACAAGAATTGAAGAGAGAAAACCATGCATCGCCCAACAGACTGATCTTGCCACAAGCCGCTATATATTCAAATCCTCCTCCCAACGTGGCCCGTACTTATATCCCACTTTTTACTTCAGTTCATCAAATCCAATGCCACCCACACTTATTTTTAATTGCCATAGTCTTTACAATCAGACACTACGACAAAAGCATTTGAAATGGGGCAGAAGGAGAAAAATTTCACAATCATAAACATTTCACTTAAATGTAAAAATATACAATTCATTTCCTACTCTTGTAATATTTCAAGACGTAATCACCTTTCGAGAGGCAAGAAAAATTCAAAAGCAACATCACACTTCACCTATAATAGAATTTTTCCATGAGTTATCAAGAGTTTTGTGTACAACACTTTACAGTACCACGTCATTAAAAAAATCAGAGAGGACTCGAGTAAGTAACTGATCGGAAGTCTTGTGAAGTTCTATGAATTATGCTGCAAAGATTACCGAACTGAAATGAATGCAGCTGACGCCTTACAAAGGTAATACCGCAGTTGTTATCATCTAGTATCGGAAAACTGGTAGTGGTATATATTTTGATGAAGAGTCTCGTAAGTTATGTAAGGAAATTAAGAGAGAAGGATGACTTTCCTCTAAGCTGGTGGGGTACTGTTATAGCTTGCGGTCAAAAGTACCTTCGAAATGAATTTCCTTGAATGGCAAAATTTTCCTGCGAAAAAACGCATCATGCTTACATGTAGTAGCTGATCTGTCGCATTCTTTTCCTTTACAAGTACACTTTTCTAATACCGTGGAAACAAAAACTAAAATATAACCACGTACGTCTGTCTAACAAGTTTGTTGGGATCGGTCAGTTGCTGAAAAGGTAGCGAACCAAACGGCGGCTGTAATGCTCCAGCCGCCGCCATTGCCGAAAACGTATTCGAGAAACCACCCGTTAAACTGCAAAAGAAACAAACAGATGCAACAGCGGAAAAGGAAAATGTGCCTTGCAACAATTAAATATGTCACCTCCCCAACGCATACATTGAAAACATGAAGATTTCAAACTGTCATAGCAAGCGAGCTGCGTTATGCGGGAAGAATAAAACTGCAGCAGAATGTGTCAAACAAAAAATCATTGGCAATATCTCCGGAAGATCGGAAATAGGTGAGTTCACGGCGTCAAAAAATATGAAAATTTTCAGCCCCTTCCTCTTCGTTTTTTGAATGCTACGCAGAAATATTAAGATGCAGAAAGAATAGGGATGCGCACAAACAGGAAAATCTCCCTCGATTTCACCACTGAACAAAAAAGGTAAAGAAAAATGAATCAAACATGGCGAGAGAGACAAAAAAAAAATTAAACCTGGCGAGATGGGCATTCGATGTAGAAGGGGGGCACAATGGAGGTGCCACTGGAGCTGTGTTCCTTAAAGTGTTGGCCGTAGCACCGCTCTGTGAAGAGGATACAGAAGCCGCGCTGATGGGCTGTGGTGTGGCACGACGTTCCTTCCTTGATGAAATCTCGTATGCAATCTTTACGTGCATTGCACACCAACGACCTTGTTTCGCCTTAAAGCGCTATTAAAAAATGAATATTTTTCAAACTTCTCATCACACAGCTATTATGTGAAACCATATTGTGGCTTAATAGATATGAAAAAAGCTTCAGCGAATAAAAACTAATTTGGCAATTTTCCGAGCGTAAGAGGCGCCAACATTCAACGACATTAAGGTTAACACTGACGAGAGATGAGCACTCAACGATGTAGGATTCCACGAGGATAGTGAAAATACACACCCATTCCGAAGTGTAAGCACTGCGAAAGTCAAAACGAACGAGAAGGGAAACGGCCATTTCAATTTTAATCTATGCAAGTGGAATTATTTCAATAATTAATAAACCTCAATTTCACTTACCTTAATTGGAAGAGCTGTTTGAGAAAGACCGGACGCAGCCGGCAAAGTACGACCCAATAACGCTGCTCCAGCAAGTTGTGGACCAAGAGCAGCCCCTGGAGGGAATTGAACTCCTGCTGCTACTGCCGCTGCCGTGTTCGAAGCCGACGGCTGTGTTATACCAGCCATTGAAGATGTACCACCAACCGAACCACTTTGCGGTAATGAAATAGGCTGAAAGAAATATTAACAAATCATTTTAAACAAGATATGAAAGAACTTAGCCTGGAATGCAAGCCCAACACGACTGTGGGCCACTCATCTTAGGATAACCTAAACGCTTTAAGCTGAATACAAAGAGGATCAACCGTAACACACTCGCACCTAACGACATACCCTTCACAACCGATGCAGTGAAAGCTTTACAAGTTTATGAAAGTGGGAAATGCGTCACAATTGTTTGATGCAAAGTGGAGTGCTTAGGTTGGTAATTAAGCGTTCAAAGTTTCACCTCACTTATTGAAAAAAGTGGAGAAAGGCTTCAAAAAGATTGCTACGATTTTCGCGTTTGCATATCATCCTAGCATGCCAACAAACCGCTCATATGCATAAAAAAGGAAAACGGACTAAAAGAATTGCCGTTAGCATTTTTACAATCCTGTTCGTTGAAACATATAGGATCGCAGACGCCAAAAACTTATAAAACATTAACGTACTTATTTTTGAATCGAATATATTCCTGATATTCATTAATCACCTAAAAAAAGAATAGTGACTATGAAATGCAATTCAATCGACTGTTAACTGCGTGCGGAATTTGAAGCGAATTTATATGCTCATAAATCTAACAGAACGTCAACAGATTAATTTGAGAGTTCGTATAGGAGGACGACGAATAGCAAGCTGAAATTACGAAAGAGACTTCATCAACATAATGTGCTTTGCAAATAGCAATTCGTAAAAAATTCATATAAATCAATGCGCATAGCAATAAGTCGACGTCGAAAGCGTTTCAACGACAGAATATCTAAAAAGGCCTTATTAAATGCAATACAACTCGCTTCAATTAACGATCGTTAATAAAAGCAACTACGACAGCATCTGGCCATATCTCATCGCCCCACACACGGCTGTTCAAATAAATCGTTTGACACTCATGTGAGCACTAACTCTCTGTCACATGATTGTTTCCTTTATGAAAGCTGACTACATAACAACGCACACTTCAACCATTGTTATAAACCTTCGCAAGTGGAATACAGCGAAAACAAATAACCTAAACCAACTGCAGCGAATGCAAAAACTGACCTGCTGGGCTTGTTGCTGTTGCAAAATCTGGGCGGCCAAGAAAGGAAAAGCAGCCGCTGCAGCATTGGGCGGTGCACCGGCAAGAAACGCATTCCCAAATCCGGCGGCAGCATTCAATGACGCCGCAAAGCTGGGATTGCTGAGGAAAGCCTGTCGCAAAGGATCGAGAAGTGCCGACTGTGGGGTCGCCCGAGGATCTGCAGCCGAAGGGGTGAAATCCCGCGCCGATAATATTCCACTGCCTGTTGGTACTCCGCCACCAACAGTGACCGTACTTGCTATGCTTGGTGGACCCATAGAAGTATTAACAAACAGCGACGTAGTTCCTTGCAGAGGCAGTGCAACACTGTTCGCGTTTGCGCTTATACTCGTACTCGGCACACTTGGCGCAAGTGAAGTTGACGGTGCATTATGACCCGGATCGACGGGGTGAGTTGCTAAAAGAAAACGCATGATGACCTTGCCAACAACCTCTTACAGACGTAAAATATGAAAAACCACTCCCACTTCTATACCCCTTCCACCATCCCTCGCCAACCAACTTCATCGTCGCATTATTTTTCCTACAATCGCTATACCTCATTATTGCTTCGTTTCCTCATTAGTCTTCCTTCATGGTTAAATCATCCTGCAGCAAATATACGCCTCAAAATTCCCCATTTCCGCATTTTGTAATGATTAGCGTCGTCAACTCACCGTTTCTGATAACAAAAGAACCCAAGAAGGCAAACTTATCAGCAGACTCAAATTTGACTTAGATTAAACAGGAATTGATTATGAGTGGTGTGATCGAAGAATGAACAAAACAACAGAAAGGATAACAGAACGCATTGTTGCCAAATGCAAATTCATTCATTCTTGTACCATACTTAAGCAAATCACTTTCAACTACATTCGAAAATTGTAATAAAGCATTAGGCGACTTTGATAAAACATCCCAATGGCAAAACTAAAATCGTAATTAAAGTTTAGTTGCTTCCGACAAACCATTAAAATCATCAAGCACCCAAAATCTTTTACAGAAATCATCCAAAGTGCAACTGCACTTTTTGAACTTTTGCATAAAATAAATGTCTTAAATGGAGTGATAAATACTTCATCAATTTCGCAACAGTTTTACAAAGCGAAACATTTTTGATAAATCACCTATCCCACTTCCTGAGAAAAACGAAAATCTTCGAAGAAATTTCGAGAAAACTTTAAAATAAAAACTCTGGACGAAAACTGCAGAAACAAATATTCTGCCAATTTGGGAACTAATAATCTTCAACTCCTCCCCCTTCTCCCCTCATGGTAGTTAAACAAATATTTTTTGAGGAAAACCTCAATTAAAGGAATGAAACGTTTTCAGACATCATACATGAAAGCAAAACAACAATACATGTAGACAAAGCTGAGTGCCTCTCACAATGTTATTAAATAAAAAATCTCTGATATGGGCCCTAAGATGATATCTTATCGGCAAGCGTTCTCTGCGAATTTCACTGAAACTATTCTTCTATTTCGCGCAATTTTTATCTCAGACTTTGACACTCTATCTGCAAATATCATCCCACAATACCCTTATTCGTCCTTCAACAATTCTATTAGAATGTAATATTCACGCAAAAAGTTGCTGCAACAATAAACGGGATAATTACAAAAAGCTGCAAGCTTAATCCCTTTTCACTGAATCTACAATTACAAAATACAGTCATTCACCTATTCAATATAAAACTTTCGGCTATGATCTCGTGTTCAATGTGAAGCTCTGTAGCTGGATTAAGTTTGCACTTAGACAGTGTTCTAAATGAATGGATGACGAAGAACAAAAAGTGAAAACGATCAACGCCACTAGTTCAACGCATCATGCAAAATGTATTTCTTCTGTATTAGACATGCAACAAAAAGTCTCTGAACTTAAAAAGAAAAAAAAAACGAAAAGCACATTTCGTCGTTCGGTTCTTAAAACCATTTTCTTTATGCATGAAATATGTCATGTGAACGAAAACGAAAGGGCGAATGTTATTTGAGAAAGGAATGAGAAAACGGGGGAGAAAAGCATTCGCTCATAGGAA
Organism: Baylisascaris procyonis; assembly: GCA_037389465.1. Classification (NCBI taxonomy): domain Eukaryota; kingdom Metazoa; phylum Nematoda; class Chromadorea; order Rhabditida; family Ascarididae; genus Baylisascaris; species Baylisascaris procyonis. The sequence goes on from JAZARR010000221.1 coordinate 1,941,790, forward strand.
GGTAGTCAACGAAACGATAAATTATGCAACAAAACACATTGCCAATAATGTGCAAATAAGAGTGACGGAATATTTCAAAATGACTGGATTATTTAAACATGGGATTGCAATTTTTAATGAACATCACTTAGCATTTGCTGCAAATGCATCGACGCGGAAGTCGGCTGGTTGGATAGTCTATGAGTGATTGAGGGAGGAAACACGAATATCAACGAAAAAAATAAGCAGTAGCCTACGAAAAGAATGAAACATAGGCGTGCATACACATTGATTGATATTTTTTAAAAAGGATAGGCAGATACACGCGCTTGACGTTGACACATATTTCACCTGCTGACGGCGCATTGCCCATTAGCGGATTTCTCACAACGACATCGAAAACAATCGTCGACAGGTTTGTTCTCGCATTACAATGCGGCATTACTCACCTTTCGATTAATGAAACGCATTTCCAAATATTTTTGATGAGAATTCATGAAGGGGAGGTATATAAGGTGGATGTGATTAGAAACTTGGAGGAGAAAAAAAGAAATTATAAGGAGAAAATACAAGTAGAAGGCAATGAATTCTGAGACCATGGAATATTCAAGCGTCCATCTCGACCCATATACATCGATTACGAATGTCAAACAATGAAAGCACGGACTGCGACAGTAACGTTGGTGTATGGGAATGGCATAAACATGGAACCAGGACGCTTGAACTTCATAAATTTGCTTATCAGACATGCAAATTTATGCAAAGCAAACATTCATAAATATGACACTAGTGCAGCTATGGCGATAAAAAATTGCTTTTCGCTTTGCCCATTAAAAACGGGTCAGCCTCTTTCCACTTTGAACGAAAACAATGTCGATACAATTTCATCCCCGATGTACAATAAAAATTCGAGCTGGGTGCAAGAATATTCGTTTTGCGATTAAAACCTCAAAAATCACTAAAATATTACAAAGCAACATAAATTAAACTTCAGGTAAATGAGAAAAAAAATGGAGACGATTAGAAGAAAGATTACATTCGGCAAACTAATCAGACGGCGAATGCGAACAAAAAGTAAAACGCACGAAATAAATAAACGACATTTGATGAAGTTCGCTAAACATTTACTGTGCAAAAAAGTCGAAAAAAGGTTCGACGACTTCTCTGTGGGTAAGAAGCACGCTCCATTATATCAATAGGAAGTATAACCGGTTACTAGCGAAAGTAATAAATTATCTCACTCAATAAGAGCCCCAATTTCTATTCTGAATCGAAAAATTTTATAAACATAAAACTCCATATGGGCGGTCCCTATTCCCCTTCCTCTTCCCGAAGCTAACATTCCAAACTGAAAAAATAGAGAAGAAATAATTGTGTTGGAAACCTTACAGGAATAAAAATCAAAAGTTAAACAAACTTAAAAAGAAGGAACAACATAGCAGATGAAAAGAAATACAACAGAAGAAAAGAGTGTACACGAATACTTAACAATAAAGTTGCTGGCAAGAAATACGACTAACGAATGGATGAATGAGCATCGTCAAATAAGCGTAAAATATGAACAAAACAGGCCATATATATCTAAGCATACATGGAAGCACATCAGCGCTCACTCTTCGCTAATATGTCTAAAATGAAGCGTGCCAAGACCACTGCTTTTTCAAGTTTTAAAATCACAGTAATTCTAGCAGATTGTAGATAAAAACATGAATGCTGGTAATTAAGGTTTTTAACTAGGAGCTAAGTAATCTAGTTGAATCGAAAGTAATTATATACTGAAAAAAAGAACAACTGGATGAGGGAAAAAGCTTACTTTCAGCAACAGATGATGAAGTAGTGGATGGCCGCTGTTCGCTAGTGTCTGAACGCGGTCTAGAAAGGAGCTGTGTGCTCCAAGGAGCCGAAGAATTCCCTCCAGCGGTTGATGTAACCGTCGAAGCATCGTTCAAGTGCACACCACCACTTGCCGCCGATACGCGAGGAGCATTCGGAGGTGACGCACCCACGATCGCCGAGTTGTCTGATTTCACTGCGATTCCAATAAGACCATTCCTTAATAAGCGACAATCAACGAATGACCTTTTAAAACATGTTTGTGAAGTCATTAAGAAAGGACGCCTCAAGCAGCGGGAAATGCAGAAATGGAGGCAAAATGAGCGGAAGCAACAGCGGCCCAGGGGGAGAGCGGAGGGGAGGAGACAGGAAGCTAGGGAAATTGGAAGCTAGCTAGGGCGTTACGTGAATGCTCTGTGGCTGCCGACTTTCTTATTCTCAGACACATGCACCTTGAATCGAAGAAGTGAATTCGTGCAATTAAGCCAAGCACAAGTTTAACATTCCCCGAGTCTTCAAAAAGTAAAGCAAAGTCTTTCCCTTCAAAAAGTAAACCAAAGTTCTCATTGCACTTATTGCTGCTAACAAGTTCTTTTTGCACCTATAACAAGCGTATGAGATGAGCAATGAGCAAAGCAATGGTTAGGAAACTCTGCAAAACCTTGGACTTCATTTATTACTCACATTCCCTTACCATCCCTTTTCTTCATACGCCCCCTCCCTCCCCCTCCCCCTTCCGCAGGTACATAAGAGTCTTATCGCATCATTTAAGTTACTTAGCATTAAAGTTGAATATTCCAGCATAGTAAGAAATCAATAAAAATTATCTCATGAAAAATTTGTGAGATAAGCAGCAGTACTACTAATAACGTTTCTTTATCCAGGCAACTTGCAAACATATCAAAATCATGAAATTAAGTGTGCTTATCATCTAAAAGCAAACAAACGCGACGCTGTATTATACAAACAACATCTTCCACTAGGCACAACCTTTAATTATTAACAAAAATTCACGACGAATTTTTCAATGCTTTTTGATTTCAAAAAAATCACAAAACACCTTCCAACGCTAACAAAATACAAAACTTGCCGTACGATGGCAATAAATTTTTTTCTAGCCTTTTTCCACATCTTTAAAATAATGATGATTAAAATATTCACTAGTCGACCAAACATCATTTGCAATTATCGCAATAAAACAGCAAAATCTGAAAAAAAAAAAATGTTGCAAACGCTGCAACTAAAATTGCTGATGATTTAAAGTGCAACAATTTTGATGTGGAAAAAGTTGACACTCAATATGTGCAATGCAATGTGATCAATGTGACGACATTTCAAATAAAATGCAAAAATGGTTTGTTAAAACATGTCACATTCCTGCAATTTTCAGCACACACTATTTTGCACATAATTCTTTCTTGCCCCTTCTTTAATTTATCATCCGTTGCGCTGATGAACTTAAAATGAAAGAAAAAGGGAAAAAATTTCGAGTGAATGGCAATCACAGTATTAACAGGTTTGAGAGCAAACAGATAAAGCCATTAAGCACTACGCAATCCGTTACAAATACTTTCAACCATAAATAATTCCTAAACGATCAATAAAACGATGCCAACGCCTTGACTCTCTTAAACACTGACCGTTGTTATGCAACACTCATATCACTAATAGATAACCGCTTCTAGCGGTGAAATGGCAGTGCTATACGATGCTTATGGGTGTCGCTTTATATATGTACTCTAAAGAATAGATAGCAAGATACTCTGCAAATAATTTTTGGAAGAGATCACCCAATTAATTAAATAATTAACTTAATTAAATGATACAAAGAGGGGATTTAATCTCTTCAACAATATGAAATGAGTTTGTGTAATGCGCAGATGATGGCTATTAATTACTTCACTGCAAGAAATAACTAACAATTATTCATCGCTTAACAGTCACATTTGTTATATCTTTTTTGATGTTTAAAAAAAGACAAATAACTTCAACAAATAACCGTAGAGGCATCAATTTATTAAAACAAGAGGACGATCGTCGTTGAAAACGAAACCGCAACAACTAAATACAGAAATAAAAGCAACGATTGATGTGTTCCAAAGTGCTAACAGATTCTTAACATCGTAAAATGTTTTGAATTTGTCATGTTGTTCGACTGGAACTATCTTCAATAGTTTTGTGGGTGGTGAGACCGAAAAGACAACAATTGATTTGATAGAACCTCAAAAAAACAAAAACAAAAATAAACTATCTAAAGTTGCAACGAAACAGTGATCAAACAGAAATCAAACACAGACGACCAGTCTGCGAAATGCGATCCGCTGGACATCCGCAATCTATCGTCTTTGTTCCCTTCCCTCCCCCTATCGTCTCAATCTCCTCCTCTCCCAATCACAACCACTACCCTGGCTCACACTTAAATGCCTGCACAGTTATGCCAAAGAATGTCTCTCAGCGCTGCTGGCCAAAAATAACTGTAAAAACAAGTTGTCGTCACTTCTTAAAGCAAAAAAAAGATAGCCATAATTTTGCTAGTCTTAGAGGAGTAAATGTGACAGCCATAAAGAATATGAGACGATTAGATAGAGGAGAAATGCAAGCAGAGAAACGCGAGCATCATATAAAAAGTTGTACTTAATCTATAAAGCGACATTCGATCGCACTCATGAAAAAAAACCGCATCAGTTTTCAATGAGGCATATACGTCTTTAACGTTCGATGAAATACGCCTCGATGAATTCAAAATGCCGAACAATGTGCAATTCTACAAGAAAAATCAATGAAAATTTCATTTTCATTTTAATTAAATGTGAACGTCGAGTGGCGAACAAATGCAATTCAAAGAATACGTTTTTCTTGCAATAATGGCAGGATCTATATCGAACATAAAATCTTATCAGTTTTAAAGTTCCACTTTTTTCGGCTACGGATAGGGTATTGTGCGATTGAAAGCCAGCGTGCAGACAGCCGGCTGTACTTTTCTTGGCTGCAATAGGTAGTCGAACAACTACAGCCGGCTGTGCAATCAGTTTTAATGTTTGTTGCTGGCTATTATACGATATGATACTGCCATTATGCAGTTAAAGTACTGCATGAACAAGATCTTCAATCAACGTTTGTCGGTCTGTGTGTGTAAATAACCGGTTGCGTACACGGACAAATTCAGCGGCACAAAAGTTGACCCTTCAAGTTGATGAAACGTTGCGTCAACTCATTTGATTTCGCTGCGAACATCTTATGCATGAAGCAATGCGCATTCGCGCATGTCCCAATGGGTCGGCAATTTCATTTCCGCCGACCCTTTAAAGGGCAATTCGAAACCGAAAAAACCCTGCGAGTTTCATGATGACAATTTGCAATGCGACCAAAAATCGTTTACCCGTATATCGGCCCATCATTGTATGCAATCGTTTGTGAAATTCACTGCGCACTGAATTAAAAACATAAAACCTTTCCTTATCGTTGAAAGCTAATGCACAAATAAAACGGCACTTCAGTTTCTAAAAAGCCATATAACTACAGTATGAGCTTTCTGCCCCATTTTATCGTTCATTTAAAAGCAAATATCTATAATAAATAAACACTTATCAATAAGCCGACGAAATAATTTTTGAAACAAACTGAACTGAAGTTGGACTATTGTTTCACTGCCCTGCTCTTCGTTTCTATGTCAAATGAAGCATCAACAATCGAGAAAAATTTCAAACGATTCGATAGAAAAATCAAAACGCTATTATATTCGATATGGCGATGAACTTTCGCGATACTCTTTAAGCTTTTAAACTATAACTCCAACTGCAGCACATCGACGATAATACCTATGTTGATAATGATAGATTCACTAAAAATCCTATCCACACTCACACATCCACGTTTAATCATATCAGTTCTGAGGGAAAAATGGCAGAACCGCCTTGAAGCTTGTAGCTGGAAAACTAAACGGCTGATTGCATCTATATATCCGCCCCTCTTCCAGAACATAATTAACAAAGTGGAGATTTGATCACGTAAAAAAGATTAAATTCCCAAAATGCAAAACGTTTGTATTGCATATGTGGATGGCTAATTTAAGCACAACACATTCGACATACGCTCCACTAATCTTCATTGTTGCGAAAACTTTGAAAGTTCACTGAGCACAAATTGAATGTACCGTATGATCGAATAAGGAAGCGGTACATTTATATATGACACGCGCAATTACCATCAAAGGAAAACGCAGACTGCATACCTATGCTTCACTTTCAGATAGCGCAATACACGAAACGATGTTATGTATGCGACGAATGGACGATGTATTGTGCATAGAGACTGTCAATAAAATTTGACTTATATGAATTAATATGAAAGCTACTTCGACACGCCACTCACAAATCTCTGCTCACTATCACTCATTAGCGAGAAAATCTCAAAAGTCAGATTGAGAAAGGAATCGAAACTACACTTCGCATACGACAATCACATAAGCAAGCATATATCAACCGCGCAATCAAAAACAGACACGCTTGATCAGTTAAGTGCAATCGGCTGAAATCGTCACCTTAGATTACCGATGATTCACTTAGAGAATTCGAGCAAAAGTGTCACTAATGGTGTCACTAATGCTAAGAATGATATCACCCTGAAAAAAGACGATAGCCGTGCGCATGGCTTCATACAATTATTTAAAAGCATTACAACTATACTACAACTTCAACTAGTGCCTCTCTATCTAGAGTGGTGAGCAGGAAAAAGAAACAAACACACCTCGGCATTTGTGAACAATCCTCCCACTGGCTGAGTTATGACTCAAACAAACAGCTGACAACACCAAGAGGCAATAAATTACTGCACGATGAGAACGGATGTCATAAGTGATATTTCTTCAAAATAAAACATTGCTGAAACCTAATGACGCGTTTTTCCATGCCATTTTCGACTACTGATCGACGACATTTCTTCCACTTCGTCAAGATGCACAAAGCAAAAAGATTAAATAAATATAAATAAAAAAGAAGGACTGGCCAGTTAATTTCTCAAACAGTCATCATAGCTCAAAACGTCATACTGAAGCCCACCGCACAACCTACTTCGAATAACCATGAAACCTATGGCAGTTTTTATGCCGAATAGTCTTGAAGACAACCGAGTTATCTATGCCGTACTTTTGATACTCTTAAGGCCACGATTATAGTATTAATATAAGCACAGTAGTATGCATTAGTCATGAGTGCAACGACCACTGACCTACTCGGCATCTGTTTTTGCACTGTTTCGCAACCAAAAACCACATTTCAATGCTCTAGCGTCGAGAAAAAGTGGGCGCAGCATTCAACTTACCACAGCCGACAATAGCATTCCTTTACTACTGCCCAACAAAACAGCTGTGCCACACATCACCTACTTATTTACATAAAAATTCATCCTATACGAATTCATATAAACAAAATTCCACTTGCAACTTATCACGAATTTTACCAGCAGTATAAATGATAACACAAATAAATGGAAACTGAAATGAAAGCTGAATCTCAATTTCAATCCGCTAACACTACATGCTCCGATAAATTCAATTCTGTCCAATGAAGTACGAATAAGTGATCATCCTGTAACCGCCTCTTAGCACACGTTTCTCATAAAAACTACCAAAACGCCTAAATACCACTCCTACCTTAACAGATAATAGTAATACGGCAATGATCAGAATGTCAGAAGATTCAGCACGAAATGCGCTTTTGCAACCTACCCGTCCGGCAAAACAACAGCTTCGCATTTCAACTAATCCTATCGCCGCGTGCTAATCTTCCATAATAGGATCGTTTTTCTACGACATGAGCGACCGAGTTATGCATAAACGCCTATACAGATCATCCTATGTTGCACTCTGTAGACGTTACAATTGCAATCCTAGCCACAACGATTCCCCACTTAAAACAAGTATCTAAAACATCGTAATAATGCAGCGTAGCACCGCGAACCTACAAAAGCGCATCGAAGCAACAATAATTTGAATCGTAACGTACTTAAAATCTTCGTACGGAGAATCGAGTTTAACACGTTTATCGCCGCTACTGAGAGGATCCCTGATCGCGTCAAGCGGTCGTTTCAATGGATGAGCGGCGGTCGGTAGTGGCGAGGCGGCACACACCGATAAAGTGGCGTCGTTCATCCAGGGCACTATCGCGGAAGCAGCACCCGTGCCTCCACTTATGTTGCTCGTCACCTCTGGTGTACTTGATGTACTCGCCTTTGGCTGTCGCTGAAAATTGAATCATTTACAACGTTATTAACCGATTCACTACAAACACCTATCATAAAACCATTTAATTAATTGAATGAAACAATTAGACGAAACAAGAACTATAACATGAGATTTTATTTGCAACTCTTGTCCAGGATACGATGCAGAAGGATTCTGTTTTCTAATCGATTACGAGGTGCACCCTCAATTTCTAATATCACTGCAGAATAGGGCAGTCACATTCATTGCCCGTTTCACACAAAGAAATTTGGAGTAACTCTGCAGATTTAATAAACCTCCTAAGAGGAGTGAACTTCATAAAGCTTTAGACTGATTGCGCTTATTTTATTCAGCACTCAACGGCCCAGCAGACCGAAAAAAGCAACGTTATCAAAAGAATGCGAGTATTACAAGAGGGCATCTGTCCTTTGAACTTGACGGAAAAAAACTTTCAACAGCGGAACACACAACACAGAGGCAATAAAATCATGAAACAATACTTAAGGATTCGAAGATGCACTTTCTCTTAGGAATTCACTTTTTTCCAATTAATCAAACACATTACAACATATATGAAATGTTATGTTTATAACCTATGAAACGTGCAAACTTTTTGAAAGTAATTAGAAATCATCGGACTCACATAAAAGAATACTGTACTTTGATAATAAAAACTAGATTGAAATATTTTCTAAGGTTTCAGCATCAAAAGACCACAAATCACATAAATAAAATCCATCAAACAATAAAAGAAAATAAAAATGAACAAATGACAGGAGAAAAGAACATAGAGTAGCCTAGCAAAAATTTTTGAACAAAATAAAACAAAACTCGACAAACATATCGGTGGGAAAACGGGTTTCGAAATATACTGATGCATAGATGTAATGGACTAGAATCGCTCTCAGTGCATTCCGAAGACAACATCACACTCCCCAAGGAGTGTGATGTTGTTTCATTTTTATCTTTATTAAGCAAGAGGAATGTTCGCATTCGATCATTTTTTGCTTTCACTTTACACAAATGCACATATAAACATCACTCCACAACTGTCACTTCTTCAAATATTGTCGAAAAAAAAGGAAATTGAGGATACAAGCTGAGAAACACGATCATTTCAGCAGCATATGTTCGGCACATGATGAAAAAACATTGAAAAGGCACATGATGAAAAAACATTGAAAACGCAACGCCGATAATCCCTCAAAAGTGCATATGAAAGCGTTTGGTACACATATCGCAGTGAAATATGTGCACAAATTTTATACGCCAAAATTTCTCTCCAGAAGGATTTAGGCTTTGTATAATTTTGTGCGTTATTTGCTTCCCTGTGTGGATACTAATCGTAATAATAACAGCGATCAAAAAAGAAGAGAATAAACAGAGAGAAAGAAAGGTCGGCTAGAGAAGTAAGAAAAGTAGCAAACAGCAACAGTTTGCATTTCAACTTTTCCGCTTATCTTCCTAAAAAGTGCTCAGCAAGTGAAAACAACATCACTTCCCCTTTCACGTAAATTTATGTTGAGAATGTCGAAGTTAAAAGGAATTTTCTGCTCGGAAATCACTCCCAACGGTTTCCTTCGTAAATTTCTTCCCTTCTATCAACAACCAAAAAATGGAATAAAAACAAAGAAAACAATGGAGGATCAAAATAGGTAAAGAGAGATAAAGGAAGAATGATATATACAAATATCAATAACAGTTTATCAAATGACATTCATTTGCAAATGCGTTTCATGTGACCAAAACCGGATTATAGGAACAAAAAGTATGCACACAAACACAGACAATTAGTGGCCTTCATTTCAGCAAGTCATCAGTCGATGCAACAGCGCTCTTCCCAATCTTTCTTTTCCTCACTTACTATCGTTCTCTCATATCATGGCTAAATGTAAACGATAGTCACTATGTAATAAATAACCGTCCAAACGTTTAATTCGAACCAACGAAGAGGAAAAAAAGAGATAAAAAGAGGAAGAAAAGGAAAATAACATATTTCTAGAAGCAGACAAATACTCCAGACAAAAATAACTGAGGGGAATCATCGATCGAAGCATCAGTGTACTAAACAATAAATCATTCCGTTAAAGCAAAACAGCAAAGAAATCTATCTATCGAACAATTCCACAGCACATTTCATCGAAACCTTGAACAATACAGAACTGATAAATTTCTCCACCTACGCTTCAGTGAAAGTCTTCTAAATTATGGGTAATATCGCCAAGATAGCGCGAGGAGAGGGGGAGGGGAGAGGGAGCAATATCAAGAAAAGATGAGAAGTGAGTTCTGTTCTCCTCCATGCTCCATCTTCGGAATTCGGAAGTTCTCGTGGAATAAGACAGCAACCGATTAGATGGATGCTAACTAAATTTGCGCATCACTGATCCGCTCACACACAGACATACGAAGCCAAAAAATAAAAACCTTGGTTTTCAAATGCATTTTTTATGCGTACCGGTCGGTCTATGAGGCATGCCGACAGCAACACTACGAGTGAGCAGGGAAGTGCAAGCACGCATATAACCGATACATTTCACTAAAACAAAAACAGAACGAACATGAATTGATATGTGGTTACTTTTGAAAAGCAGAACGCGTTTATCTTCAAGTGCATAGAGAACCGATTTGCATCGCGAACATGGTGATGAATCTATCGCTAAGTATTTGAAACGGAAATTAATGCACAATAATGAGCGAAAAAAGCGCCGAAACGTAGTATTAAATGTGTGCAAATAACAAGTACGCGCCGATCCATTTTGAAAACGATGCAAATGAATAACAACCAAAATAAGTTTCCTTTAGCTTGCAAATAGCAAATCTCTAGAAAGTAGCAGTGGCAATTTTCGTCTGTTTACATTTTCTACATGCAAACATCACGTTTGCAATCAACAGCATTCCAACTGCAGCACTCTCATGAAGTGCACCACAACAATTATCTGCAATGATCTCGGTTCCTTGTGCTCATAAATCGCCTCAATTCGATTCCGTCCCCACTTTAATAGCTCCAATTAGCTAAGTTTATCTATTGCACGCAATTTTTTTACCTGTGTAAGCAACTCTTAGCACCTTTGTAAAAGTTCAAAAGTTTTTAACTAGTATTAATAATACATCCGTGAAAGTGAGATAACTTAGTCTCGTTTATATCTTCATGGCAGCTAAGCAATAAAAGTGATCAGAAAAAGTCTGCAAAAAATTAATAAAGTAAGTGCGTCGGCACCGCATCATCATAAGAAACTTAATAGCAGAGATGCGATCTGTAGACATCACACTGTGATATCGATGAGGCACACAAAACGATGCACAAATATTGACATTATGCAACTCAGCAAACCATCTAAATGGGTTGGTTGTCTCTCATTCAGCACACCGTCCGCTCACATCAGCAAAAACCCTCCCTACCCTCCAAACTATACAATAACATAAATTCATTTAGTATGTCACATGTTTATGGAAATTAAGTGAATCATCGTTTTTAGTTATTCCACTTGATAATGCTCCATCGAACAAAACCAACCAAGTGGATTATTAATCTCAGGCAAAAATCATCGCAACTGAAAACGCTAAGAAAAGATGTAAGAAATACTTCCTTCCAACGAACGAAAACCTAGTGAAACAAAACAATTTCGTAAGATCTTCCCCCCCCCCTTCCCCCCTTTCCATTACAAAAAAGGTAATGCCAACCAGGAAAACACTGATGAATTTGAAAGAAGGTAAAAGGAGCTCAAAATGAAGAAAACGCTATCAATAATTGCCTGTTATCAGTCAGTTGACAGTTATCAGTTGTGCATCAATGATTATAAACGATTATAAAAACCGTGTGGAATTAACTTCGAAATCGAGCAAAAAATTAGTGGTGGAAAAAGAAGGAATCTTAACGAAGCACTTAGGTCTACAATATGAACGAATAATCATTCGAGAGGTTTTTACACAAAGAAAAAAGGACCGATAAAGATCAAATATACAACACATTCCAAAGATAGCAGGGAAGTTTTTATGCATTGCACGTGGATGGTTGTGAGATAAGTGATCAGGCAGCTAGCAAACAACAGTCACAGCACCACTTTCACAACGTATAGACAAACGAAACCCTATCAGGTAAAGATAAAAGGAGAAATCGAACAAGACGAACAGAGACAGACGAAACTCTCGAATGAAACAGTGAAACAGAGAAACGCAGTAATGTGAGACAGAGATTAAAAAAAAGAGTGTGGATCTAATAGAGACTCAACAAGCAAAACAAAACAAAAAAAAAATTCAGATAACGCATATAACAGGGCAGCAGCTGTTTCCATAGCGAAGTGCCACTGCAAACGCACATAGTATGCGATAATGCTCTAAATATAATAAAATCTGCCAATGCCAGCGATAAGATTAAATTCAGTAACTTATGCAAAAACATTCGGGACAGCTAATGCAGATGAAAAAATAATTGCTGGCCGACTTCCAAATATCCGAATTAAGAACAAGAACCTTGCTGTTAAATACAAAAAGTGATGAAGTCATAATCTGCTACACAAATTCCCCTATATATATAAGCGAATTTATATATAATTTCCCTTCAACTGAATTCTTCCTGAATGCATATATATAAGCACAGTACTATATATCAAATCAAAATTTCCCTTCGAGTGAACTCCTCCTGAAGGCACTGAAACACATAATGTCATTACAGTCGCATTATAAAACCTTATGAATGCTATGCACATATGTCATAAGCATGTTGCAGCGCATATTATTTTACTGCAACACGCATACAAACATATACATGTACACATCCACGTAAGCATGTGTACTTGTGTGTATGCATAAACATTTATAAGCGTGTTACTGCATATATCCTTACATATAATAAATGTATGCATGTAATACTATTTAGATATGCACACATGAACGTACACAAAAACGCACGTAGAGAATGTTATTGCATGCTAAAACTTGACAAAAATAGTATTCCAATGAGTAAATACTTACAAACGAAGTATCCCCTCCTCGCCAAATTCTATCATAAATTGTCCCATCTAATCATTACTACGCATCGAATCAAACGTGTTATGCGAAATTATCGCATCAATTTTAAGAAAACCGAAAAAATCATTTCACTGCCTTGCGAATTGTGAGACATTGCACAATGCTCTTTTACTACAGTAATACTATTTAACTGCAATAAATCAGAGCATTTGAATATTTTCGAGTACGCCATTTCAGATTTCCATATGATAAATGAGTACAACGAGAGAAATGACGTCATGTAAACACCGAGTTCTTCCTCAACGGTTGCCCTTTCTTTCTTTACGACAAAAAATTGTGTGCACAAATCACATTCAAACAAGAGCAATGAAATGAGGCAATTAAACAGAACGGAAATACATCAATTCAACGGCAGTAAACTTTTACAATTCTCGAATGCACTCGACCGCTTCACCTGAAACCGTCAAAAAAAACGTATAGCTTAATTACGTATCCACAGAAATAAACGCTAACTGCCAAACTTCGGTAATAAACAACAAAAAAACGAATGAATAAAATGTCAGAAATTTCGGGAACGTGTTATTTCAAACTTTGCTTACTAAATCAAAGGTACTTACTAACATCATTACACCTAGAAGAAAAATATGGTAAAAATATAAGGAGTGCAAGAAATGATTCCAATCAACTGCAACAATCAACAAATGGGAAAGCGCGCTAAATAAGTTGATGCAATATTCACCTCTACCGATTAACCAATTTCTTAAATTACTCGCAAATAATAGAAATACAATATAATGCTTTCGTTCCTTAATTAACTCGACTACACATATGCATATAAAAGATTTGCTTCTTTGAGCCGAACCGGCGCAAAATATGAACACATTTTCTCGCCTCTAAATTTTCGTTACATCTCTTAAAATGGATGAAACTGAAATATCTTATGGTGTACAACATATTCACTGAATTTAGTAACTCCTCTCAGTGAACAATAATAAGGACTATAAGACCAACAGATAGGCAGACACATACATGCACAGATGAGCATATATGATGCCAGTAAAATGCGCCTTTGTAAAGTAAGTTTGCAACAGCGCATAACAAATCGCATCCGTATAAAAAGCCAGTGGCAGACCGGGTACATTAATCAGCTGGTGGCCGTCAATTTTTTGAGAGCCTTTGTACGTTCCTAAAGCTTACATCTCTGTTTCACCACCTCCGTGCTTTTGTCAACCACCTTGGACACTGGAAAAAGTCCTATTAAAGCCAAATAAATGATTGACGAAAAATGCATTATCTTAATACATCAGAAATACATCAAAAAATGCTCCACTGCTTCTCCGTAGTCTTCTCTGTTCTTCTATGAATAAATATTCCTTAGATAAAAATATGACCGTAACTGAAACGGAAAAATTCAAACTGAGAAAACGCTTTCACAAAACATTAGGTGGGTGAGAGGCAGACAGAGGCTATATTGCTTGAAAGAGAAAATTTTTTCTACAACACCTAAGTATGTCTAGACTTTACAGACGCACCCTATCGTAACTCACCCTACTCAATAGTAAATAATCACTAATGTATGATTCCAGGAATTAGTTTGCGTTCATTCCAAAGTAAAACCACTTAAGTATCCACCTCTCTTAATGAATACTCAACGAAGAGAATGCGGAACAACTAGCTGTCAATTCAAGTATAAACAAACATCACTATTGCAACAATGTCCTCAGCTATGAAAGAGTTCAGAATGCTAAAAGTAATGCAATAATGTAAACATCTGCTAGCAACTCCACAAACATTCCTATCTATGCACTTTCAGTTTAATCCATAAAAATCCCATTAATATATCCATAAGAAGCATAGCTTTCAATAAAGATCGCCAGTTTGATATAACTGATACGATTTAAGAGATATTCAATATTGAACTGCCCCTTTATCACAAACCTTCCATTACCTAATCATAAGAAACGACCACCTATCGATTTCAGCGATTATTCGATAAAAAGTCAAAAACGCAAACAGCAATTGCTTGATGATTAAAAATGATGCGAAGCAATATGGCGGAAGAAAATCAACTGAAGAAAAATTGTTTTCTTTAAGACATAAGTAAAAAACGATGGATGAAACGATGGAAATTTTAGAGTAACGATCTCTAACGCATGAACAGTGCAATATTTAAACAAAACCCCATGTGAATATCCGAAAGCAAACTGAACCAAATAAACAAACCTATCGAATATCAACATAAAAAATTAACGCTAACAGCCTCAATTGTTCACAAACGAAAGAATCTAATTTCATTATATATATTTGCCAATGGACATAGTTATGTGTTTCTTTTTCCAATGCCTCTCCTACTCTAAGAACTAAATGAACGACCAAAAAGCTAAAGAGGAACTCATAAAGTTGAAAATAAAATTGAAAATAAGAATAACTGCGATCCATTGCAATCTTTTATGTTTTCGAAAATCATGAATCAAGCACAAGCATTCGGTTTCCCCTTCAACAAGTATCTCGCTTATGAGAATATCCGACTCAACAATAAGCGAAACGAACGGTCGCAATTTAAGATGGCACATAAAAGAAAGAGCAAACGAAGATAGATATATAAACGTATTTTGGGAAAACAAAGATAAAGACGAGAGGAATGCGGAAAAAAAAGTGACGCGAAAAAAACGAGAAAACGCTCTCATCGCGTTATCAGTCACCACATTTCAAGCAAGACAGAAGATTGTAAAAGTGCACTTTTGAAAAATTTAGCGCCTAAAAAATGCAAAAAAAGCGAAAGAACTGATAGCATACGCATCGTCTATGGAAATACATTCCAACGGATTAAAATACTCAATGAAAAATAAAGTAAAAATAAAGCGATTAAAGAGCACCGATAATGCTTGCATAATAATTTACAAAGCAAATCAACGTACCTTCAATTGTTATATGGGAAAGCAAATGTGCACACAGCAAACTCAACAGCAAAAACATAGAAGTGTAAAGGGTTAAATACTATTCTTCTACTCATAAAACAATAATTCCCGTGGAAAGGATAACATTCACGTTTATACAAAAAAGCAAACTGTCATTCATGGTTTGACTAGTGCACTCATTTCGTAAAAGCTGAGAGAAATTTTCATTGCATTTCACTTCCATTCTCCCATTTTGATGAGAGATGAAACAAAACAATATAAAAAAGATCTGAATAATGGCGTCTTTCTTGCAAGAGACGCCACTGTCAACGGAAAACATAAAACTAAGGAAAACTTTTAAAGACGTCTCAGATTATTACAATGCTCACATTAATAAAAGCTTTCTCCGCAAAAAGCTTTTATTTATTGAACCTGGCTATATATATATATATATATATATATATATATATATATATATATATATATATATATATATATATATATATATATATATAGTCATGCACATATTCACATCCAACACACATCCATATTTGTACTTTGCTTTGCTTTAATCAACAAGGCTCTTCATATCGCTTCTACTTCCGCTATATAATACATACATTCACATTTCCACTACGTTGTGCACACTAATGCATCTGCCTACAGGCATGTTTACATTTCTGAACGTTGTGTCCGAGAATTAACCATTTCTATCGCTGTGAAATGCAGTTATCGCCATTTAGGTGGGTTCCACCCTTCTACAGCGCATAATTTTTATTTCATGAACCCGAAAATTCTTCAACGGTGTCTATTCGAGTACTAAACTTGAATGCAAGTAGCACTGGAAAAGGGGTCAACACAGCTCGATGATATTAGCCAACACTTAGAGTGCCAAATAAACATCCAATACTCGAGATAGTCCTAAGTACATACGATGAAAAACGCACATACCAGATGAAGAGTACTTGACGATGAGCCCACTTGAGGATTTTCATCTTAAGTACCGAAAAAACCCTTATTTGCACCTCAAGATTGATCATGGGCCAGTGGAAGATTTGTGGTAAATAGTAAAGAAAGCGGCAAGAAGCATCGGTTTGAAAAATTCTACGCACTAACATGATACAGACATCGAAGAAAAGGATGCCCAAATCGATGGAAATAAGTCTCAACAAGGACACATTCTATAAAATAATCTAGCATCAAATGAGCATGGGCACTATCAGCTCTAAGTGTCAACGAAAGATTATCGGAAAAGCCCTATCCATTTGTCCGCACCATTCCTGTCCCCAATAATGACTTCCTTTTAGACACATTCACTTTGAGGAAGTTGCGCTGCATAAACCGGCTACTAATAACAATCGACCATAATTGAGTTTAATGCAGTATCCTAACCATTTTCGAAACCTCTCCCTTATTCCGCGAGAACTTCAAGAAAAAAGGTTGCTCCTGCTAGCCGGAAACGTTCTACCATTATTAAAGCCAGCAAAAATATTCGGAAGAAACAAATAACTCCCTAAAAATCATGGAAAATTTACAGCTTCCAACCCTCGATTTAAGTTCTGGCAGCATAAGTAAAATCAAAATAGTTGCTCTAATTGGTAATAACTGAGTTTAAAAAATTATTAATTAATTAACTGTAATTAACTGTAAAATTAACTGTAACCGATAAATAATAAAAGATGCGTATAGCACTTTAAATGGTCGAATTCTATGAGCACAACCGTAGTAAGGGAACCCAAGCAATTTTCACTGCTGTTTTCTATGCGTTGTAGACAAATGATTTCAATGATGACATAACCTACACACAAAAGTTTCATTCCCAAAATATAGCATCTCTAAACTGATAATATTTTCGTCGCAAGAAATATTCGTCGAATCCCTCGCTCCTGTCGTCACGACAACGCAATTGATATCCGTCATAGTACAATACAAATTACCCCTTCGCAATATTATTTGCAAACGACACTTCATTGCAATACAGTTTGCAAACAATGCCCAATAACAGAATTTAAGCGATTTGAAAACTTTGCAGTATCGCAGTTTGTTATGGTTTAATAGCGATGTTTGATGGCATCATGTCATGATGAGCAATGTTCAAATGATGATCTCTTATAACGAAGGAAAGAATTCTCAAGTATGAAAAAATTGTTATAAGACTTTACGAGTGAAAATATCAGCAGGCAAGCACTTTGTGACACCTATTGACGACTCCGAAGGATAATTCTCTAGTTCTACCTACCATTGCTAAGTAATATGTGTAATCAAGCACAACTAATAAACGAAAGAATAAATGGACTCTTTGGTGGTTTTGTTAAAGCGTAGGAATCTTAAAGTCTAGCTTTGCTACCATATCAGAACTGTGATCGTCTTCGAAAGAACTGCTAAGAAAGGATGAGCTCCACTACATAAAAAGGAAAAGGACGAATTTAACTTATCGAAGCCTTTCGCAGTTTGAAGACTTTTTGGAAATTTCAGTTCTGAAAGACTTTCATGATGTGGCATCCAACATGAAATTAAAAAATGCTCTCTAAAACTTCACAAATAATCGTTAGATTGTCAAGAATCAATGAAGTGAAATCAACCAAAAAAACCAATAGACCTGCCAATCAAAGAGAACAGGTTGTTGCGATGAAAGTACAAAGACTATAAAAAGATACAGCAAAAACTATCGTTACGAAGACGAAGAACACTGTGTTCATATGGAATACAAAAAAGGAGGAAAAAACAATAAGGGCAGCAGTGGAAAACATCAAAATTAATCGTTCGTTTTTTCCAACTTCTCCCATCCTCTCCATTTATCTTCTTCTCGCTCTCTCTTTCTCTCTCTGCGTAGTACAGAAATGGAAGAAGTCAGCTGATGTGGATGTATTCACTGCGTGAATAAACTTCACGAAAAATTTTCACGAGAAAACCACCCGACTGGCACCAACAAGCACCATTAACAAATCGATTCATTACACACCACACTGAAATCTTTTACAACATATGCCGAAATGATAAAAAAAGAAAGCAATGTTTCCTCTTTTAAAACGTCTTTCAGCAAATCTTACAACATCGATCTTTACACAAACCGATCGAAGATCGAACAAAAACTGCAGAAACATAGTGAACGCTTATTTCAAAATTTCAATATAACAACACAAAGCGTTCTCTTCACATTCAAACTATCTCTACAAATATTTCCTCGCAATATTTCAATACCCAGCTTTTTCCTCATATATCACTGCAATATCAACCCAACTTCCGCTACAACATAAAAATATCACTGCACTGTATTTTCATAACTAGAGGCATGCCACTATTTATGCAAATTTGAAATGTGGATGGTAAAAATATATCAGTTAAGACGAATAAATAACTCACCTTCAGGCAGTATTCACAATGCTCATTAAAGTTTCTATTTTGCGATTCATATGTCTGCAGTCAATTTCCACATTCACAAAAATATTACAGATGAGTTCGAATAATACAAGTGCTAAATGAACGATGACATAGAAACTATTTGTTTTATGAAAAAATCAAAGCAGGAGAAGTTTCTTGGAATGAGACGTTTTCATAAGTGGACAAATCCACCTGTAGAGATTACAAAAAGTTCTCGCAGTCACACACCTGCAACAACCACAGAAAAACGATTCAAAGACCAGACTAATATATAAGTAAATATTGGACTGAGGAAATTTCTTGCACTTTCTGTATACATGCAGTTGTTAGTGAAGCATTCCACTCACCTCAAATGAACGATACGAGATTAAAATGAAAGAAAGATGAGGATAGTTTTGTTGAATATAAACGTGTTACTCGACGAAAACAAAACACCCTCAAATAATGACAATGCGGCAATGTTGGGGGGAATAAAGGAATGCAAAATTCGTCCAGAAATATTTACACAGAACAGCCTATCTGAAAGGTCAGTGAAGAGACCGACCGTTTCGCTGAATCTTTAAAATTACATAGTTCGTCACTCAACAGCGCACTTAAACGTGTTTGTTTACCGAGGCACTTACGATGCCTCGTTTGCTCAATGATGTAAATAAACAAACAAATAGGCAGACTGAAGTAAGCAGTCGAAAGATTTATACGAAGCGTCACACCTTCTCTACTGCAATTTCCTTAACTCATAAAGACGAATGCAAAATGTCACACTTCCACTCCACTATCCCCCACCCCCGCCCAATGTAACCTTTCTCCTCTCCGTCCACCCTAAATTTGTTACGACGAAACTGACGAAATAAAGCAGTTTACAGTTACGATCTAAAATAACATGAGAATCCCATCGGAAATACGACATTCTTCTAGCAGAGAAGAGAATTTTCTTGCGAAACAGGATAAATGGAACATTCCCTTCGCAAATTGTAAAAAGAAGATAAAACTTGTGTCATTCGTTCGATGGAATTTAGTGGGATGACGAGACAGCACTGCTTCGTATCGATCAAGCTTAAGCATTGCGTGTCTTTTATAAAGCTTTCTTGCTGAGAAAAATTCAATTGAAGAAGCGAAGGACTTCGAAGAATAGCCTGAGTCATCTCGTAGAAGGGAGATGATCTTTTAAAAAATGAATGAGACGAAACTAGCTATTGCTCACTAGGACAATACTAAAGCTTAAGAGAAAAACTCTCATCAGGATAGGCAGTTTTCATCAACAATAAGATATATCTTTTCGGGAGAGAAAACAATATTAGCGAAAAAAGGCAACTACAGAAGTCACTGTGCTAACTGGCATCCTGCATGGAAAGGTTCAAAAAAAAAAAAAAATTTAAAAGAAGCAACAAAATTCTTTTCACAAAGCTCTCTGCAACATTTGGCTCAACTATTCGATACTTTCGGAATTCATTTCTGATACTTTTACTGTTACTATTACTGTTGTTCATAAGAGGTCATGCAAAGGCAGTAGATTATTCTATGCAGTTACACAATTCACACTGTTACGAGCATAATGAAAATGAATTCTTTGAAAAAAAGGAGCTTCTGTTGCAAAAATCTTTGCATCAAATTTGTTCTCTCTCTCAAAAAAAAATCCATGAAAAAACATTTCCAATTGGTCACATAGAAGCTCAAGCAAAGCAATAAGTGTATGTTAGCTCACCTCTAATATAAGCAGTTTATTTTATCGTAAAAAGGAAATTTGTACAATAGATGAGAGAGTGATGTTTGCACTACGCTAACGCACAAAAACAAGATGAAATACGATCACGCAAAATGTGGCGACGCAACAGCTGCGCCAACTACATAGCGCACTTTTATCGTAACAACCACCGACTCACTCAACACGACCCTCTCCCTCCCCCATCAACAATTTTGCTATTTTTTTCCTGCTTCTTCGATGCTTTACACTCATTTAAATACTTCCATAAAACCACCGCTAATAATAATCAAGTGTTTAATTAATCGCAATTAAATTACCACTTATTAAGTAAAATTCTCCGTACTCACAATTGAGTGCTCATGCTATCCAGAATTAGATAAGCACCCACAATATCATCTCAATAGGAAAGCATCTGAGAAAACTTATGAATTAAAATCACACAAATCCAATAAGTCAAATGTACACTTCAACGACTACGAAGATCAAATCATTCGCATCCAAATGCACAGATTTGATACAAGACACTTGTCATCCCATAAAATAAAGTATGAGACAGATTCATTCATCCCACATCACTTGCTTAATAATTCTATAGACCGGTTAATGATCGAGCCGATTCAAATGCTGATTACTTAAGTGATCCGATTCAATTATTTCATCAAATTCTTCGTGTTCATCGCAAAGAACGTTCAATGATGCAAGAGTTGCTAAACTCATTGACAAAACGATATAATTCCAAATGGTTTAATGCGCCTTTCCTTGCATAATAACCTTTCAGTGCGTTATAATGCCCTCAAACCATAACATCGCAATATAAGATTTTAGCTCACTTCTCCTTCTACACGGTGGCAAACGATGGCAGTAATAAATATAGGAAATATGCTCACAGGGCATCTTTACCTTACCGAATAAAAATTCCCAAAAAAAAGCCCTAACATGGGGGCGCCCTCGGCGATCATAGTTCATCGCAAACATTTTGCGACGAGAAAAAAAGTGACTACCGTTTGTTTGAGGGGGATCGTATTGCTATACTGAGTGCCCAAAAGGTATTCTTATGTTGAGAGGTAAAATTATCTAAATTCATGCCATTTACCACTTGCCTCTTTCCTCGTCATAAAAACATCGGTGCTAAAGGTATAAACACTATAAATCAACCTTGCACAACTTTCCAATATCGGGTTTTAGAGAGACGGCATTGAGACACGACACCTGAAGTGAAGTCGACCTTAAAGTTCAATTAGCACAGAGTTAAAGTGAAAACTGGAGTAAATAAAATTAAAGTTGGCGCTGCAATACAACTAGCCAAAGCAACAGATGCGTCACCGGCAATAAGATAGAGAGCGCTGTTGCTAAATCGCGAGGGAGTCGTAAATGCAAACACACCACAAGATTAACAGACGAATATTGCCTCGCAGTCATCTCAGACGCACTTTCGTGCTATCATCACTCAAACCACTCCTAAGCAATAATCCACCTCTAACGTATCCCTTCTTTCCCCTTTTTCCACCTTATTCTTACTTATTTATCAGTAAAAGCACAAGAGCAATAGTGCATCTCCATTACTTTATGTAGAGAAACTTTTCCAACTGATTTTTCTTCCATTATGTTGCATAACCTTATCTTCCTCAATGATCATCGACTACTTCGCGCCCCAAAGCCTGCTTTTTATTCTCTTCCTTTCACAACAGTTCCCTCGTTCCATTTCACTTTATCCATCTCCCTCTCCCTCCCAACAGCCACTGATATATTATTTAATTTACCTCTTCACCCTTAATTTGCCAACGTCTCTAATGGTGCCCTCCCTACTCGGACTTTCACTGAAGCAGTAACCGCATCATAATGAAATTCACAGGATTAACGACCGCGATTACACGACCGTTCAAAAATGGGCAAGGGAAAAGACAGTCTAGAAATTAAGGAGCAGAGGGGAGGGAGGGGGAAGGGGGGAGAGGAGGAAGGAAGAAAACCCTAGTTCGATAATTGAAAAACACCTTTCGGTTAGATCTGCTCTTTAATATCGATTGCAAAGTTATCCTCTCAACATGAACAATGACAGATAGTTCCAACATGTACCAAAGCTGAGCAATTTTCAAAGCGCTCGTAAAGTTGCCGCGTTGCACATCTTCCGTTTGAGAACGTTTGCACGCAAAAAAACATTAAACGTAATAGCGCCATAAAAGCAAGTGAAAAAAGCGACATTTCCATAAAGAAATGCATTATTACGGAGAGGAATGTTAGAAAAATTGATAAATGAAATAGAGAGTTTGAGAAAAAAAATCGGTCTAGAGAACGTCAAAAAAAAGAGGAAATAAAAGAAGGCAAACGAAATGAAGCGACGATTCATTAATAGGATAAAGCAAACAGAATGTTTTTATGCGCTAGCAAATAGGCGAGCTTGCCTTGCGAAATTCACTAATCGTACATTCATTCACGCATAAATCAAACAATCCAACAGCTAAGAGTTCAGGAATGACGATGAAGCCTCCGTAAAAGAAAACCGGCTGCAATAGTTGGCCCTGGGTATGATTCGACACTTATAGCTAAATGTGGGTAAATTGAACCACAAATAAAGAGAGCGGTGAAAACAGCTCTGAGTTCACCAACCAGGCGGTAGACACTGGACTTTCATCCAGCCTTCACTGTGGGAACAAACAGCTACAGTAGTTAATCGCAGTCCGACTCCGAGGTTCAGTCGCATCCAAGGTAGAAAACTATGGCAAAAAATAGGAAGATTAAGGAAGAGAACAAAGAATAATAGATATTTCTCTTCGGGGCCTATCTACATGTTGTTCAACGTCCAGGATCATAATAAGCCCAGATAGGTGCTGCGTACCTATGAGTGAAGAAAAGAATCATGTTTCAGCTAAGGGAATATGCACAACTTGTTATTACTTGCATAAAAGCGCTTGTTATTCATTATTCCCAACCTGATAGCCCTTTTATCGGAACACAGCTCAAACCTATACGAATCATCACTCCTCCACCTCAGCCTTATTTCCACCGACAATTTAAAAGAACCGTCACTGCTGCCCAGTACTAGGTTGCTCTATTATGAGATGACAACCCTTCGCAAATAGTATGAACCGTTTCCAACCTGAGCAGATGTTTGCAAAAAAAAAAAAAAATGGCTTTGCCTAAGTGACAGGAAAAGCTAGTGAGGGGATTATAGCAATAACCCATCCGTGCCAAAGAATACTACATTCACTAAATAAGAAAAAAACACTTCACGACGGTGAAAATCCCAAAATGAGGGGAAATTTCACATTTGGAGAGTGATCAATGAAAGTGGAACGCTGATGAACAATGAACAATTCGTATCTGATTTACAAATAGGAATATCTCCGATGCGGATCTCACGATACGGCAAAGAAAATGTAGACAACTAATAAGACCACAGACACAACGTCAGCGGAAATAACAACAAAACAAGAGAAGGAACAATCAGTGATCGTTTCGCATAGCTCATGAATGTATTGAAATCGTCGGGAGTTTTAAACTACTTTTAGGTTTATATTACTGATTAAGCATCATCGAAATACTACTCCAAACATACTTCCACAACATTACATTAATGAATCTCATCGCCATATGATATCCGCTGCTATGTCGGTGAAAATATGTTTCCGCCACATTAAATGGGGTTGTTTGAGCGGCTCTATATGACTTGTGGCTTTTGTCAAAACAAAGGCGGCTCCCTTTACAGTAAAGCGAACATAAAAGCGCCGTCACTGCAATACAATTAGTTGCGACCAATTAAGGAAAGCATTTTTCTTTAGATAAACAAAGACGTAATATGTAACGATGTCTACTTTCTCATCCTCCTCCATGCAATAATGCTGTGAGAATAGTCAACGTTAGAGAAATGACACTATGGACGAACCGATACGCATTCCTACAATACAAGTCACTGAAACTGAGGTAAGGGGTGGAAAGGGGCGTGGGTAAGGAGCAATCAAAATTAAGCTCAAAGCTCAAATTAAGCTTCAGTTGTAACGTTGAGAGAACATCTGTTCTTATGACCAACATTCAGTTACAATTGAAAAACGGTGCAACACTGCTGATATCCGACGAACACCCCCAATTTTCACAACTCCTTGCTGCAAAATTTTGACAGCTTGCTGTAACAGCTAATCGTGTCTACTATAAGAAAAATGGTTGCAACTCCACTGATTTCCACTACCTAAGTTTCAAACAAAAATGCAAATGTTCCTCGCCTAAGAGTTAAAAGATTACCTGTTTTTTTTTTTTTTACTAAATAAATAATTGCAATATTGGCAACTCTGGCATCTCATTTCGACGATTTCGCACGCCACAGCTGCTTTTCTTTAAGTATGAGCTCCTCAAAACTAGGGCACGGTAGATGTGGAACTTTTCTCTAGTCAATAAAATCTAGCAAAATAAAGAATGAACTCATTTCAAAACATTCCGAAATTTTTTAAAATACCTCTTTTTCCTGTCCACAATTAACGAAAAATGTCACGCTTAAAAAGGGTGAGACAACCGAATTAAACCAACAATTACTAAGAACTCTGAAATAACGAGAAATTCGAACGGAAACTAATTTATGTCGATTGATTTTGAACTGAATTTCAAAAAAACTGAAGTCCATCCTCTAATCTATGCAAAGTGTTTTACAGCGATTATATTAGCCACAAAATTCCATCGCAAGAGATCAACACTCAGTGACATCACTCAGTGCGGAAAAAAAGGTTGTATCAACATTCAGTAGCAATACAGAGTTGGATAAAAAAAAAATTGTTGATAGTGCAACCGAGACGCTCATTAATCTTGATCGATGAAAATTTTACAAAGGGAATTTATGACCTCAGAACTAACCAATCACTCAAAAATAAAACCCTTAATAGCATAGCTACTCAACATTAAAAATAACGATTAATTAACAAAATTGCGCATTAATACAATCCAGTAATCTGATTAACATGAATGCTCAAGAAGGAAGTGATGAAGTGGAAAGTTAATATAAACTGTCTAATAACTAAAACAACGAAACGTAAAGCACTTACCTCTACCTTCAGTAATTTCAATCATCAACTAACTAACATTGTAATATTGAATAGATAAAAAATAGAAAAGTCGCTTGTTGAATGTGCCTATCAGCACACAATCTCAAATACCTAGACACCTTTCAATGTTCCCCAAAAACTATAAATCGGTGTGGCAGCCAGTGCTGCTAAATAATGAACAAGTGCCTGCTAGCACTCGCAGCCTCCACAGTACTGACATTAAGAGCCGCTACAACGGCTGAAATATTTTCAATATTTGAATGCTCACCTATGTACGAGTGAGACATTTCTGCCAAAATATATTAAAATTTTCTTCATTAAACGATTTGTTACACCACTGTGCAAACGAAAAAAGACCACCTACTGGGCAATATTTAACGGGAGAAAAACTATGACAATCTTTAACATTAATGCACGAGATTCGTTACGTAGCCTGGAAAATAATTACATGATCGGACATGACCGCATGGAAAATGATTTAAAAAAGTTCCCGTGTCACAATCGAATGCGACCAAAACATTGAATTGTTATCTTTGACAACATCTAATTCACCAGACCTCATTTCCTTTAGTGAAAGAAAATATTCATATATTCATGAGTAGGTTCATTTATTGCCTTATAGTTAGGGAAAAACAGTCTTGTTTAGAAGAAATTCGGTTCCAATATGTAAACTAATCTGCCGAATGCTGAGGAAGTCTCAATTCTGCACTAACAAATTTCATTAGTGTAAAATGAATTTACAACTCGAAAATAACAATGGGAGAGATGGGAGGAGGAGGAGAGAAAAAGAGGAAGAGTAAGGTGAATAAAAAAGGGAAAATTGCGCTTTCGGAATTTGATTAGAGAAATTCCTATTGAAAATTTTTTCGGAAGGAAATACGGGCAAAAATTTCAGTGTAAAAAGGCGCAAAAACATGTTCCAAAAGATCTATATGAGAAAAAACTTCGCCGAAAAACGGTAAAGGCAGCCGCTGGAATAAAAATCATTGCCTTTCTAAGGACAAATAACATGCAATTTTCTTGCTTGACAATCAGTGGTCGGCAGAACAGAAAGCGTTTCTTGGAGTTCACAGTGTTTAAATACCACTCATCCTCCCCCCCCCCCCCCCACTCCGTTAGCACGCAAAAATTTTTGGAACGGGTCTAAATAAGCAAATGAAACAAGGGATAAAAGAAACTGATAACGTTCACAAACGGCATACTATATAATTTTTTTATCCCCTCCAAGCGCTTGCCAAATATCAAACCAACTTTGACACAGACGCGGGTTCAACATATGGGGGAAGGGGAGGGAGTCAAAAAATGAGAGACAAACGAATAAATGGATGGAGTCACATAAAATAAACGAAGAGAAACAATGAAAAGGAAGAAATGCGACAAAAAAAGGGGAAAAATATAACTGGCAGATGGATGCGAAACACATCCTCCCCCCATCACAAAGCCACCGAAAACGTAGCGTTTATGTGGTTGGCGGGTATCGGTGTGCCAAATGTGTACGATGACTGTGCAACGTCTGATATCACCAAACGACCACCAAACTGCAAACAGAGAGTTAGAGTGGCAGCCGATGAGGGAATATTGCATTTGCGGAGAGTAGAAAACGCTCGAGAAGGAAGGAAGAAAGCTGGCTGTGTCAATGCAGTGTTGTTGAACTCAACCGGAACATGCATCAATCATCACCAAATATGCACTACGAATTGTGAAAAACACAGCAATGAGAGTGAGTGCTACAGATATGACATGCAAATGATAGACATGAAAGTAAGACGAGGTGCGAGACGACTAGAGCAATCAGAGAAAAAAAAACTGGCACAATGAGAAGGGGATGAGGAAAGGGCGTATATTTGAGATTATTAACGGTCGCTCTCGTTGGGGGATTGCCGCTGCCTCAACGGCACGTATCGAAAGCAAACAGCAAACACGATCCAATAATTGCATTCATGCTATGTAAAGCAAGAATTTTCACGTCTACATATTTGTAAATAAGAACCCTCTCTTAAGAACTACAACCAGTAAAGTGGTTAGAACGGCTGGTACGAATCTATGCTTCTGCAAATTCACAACTAAACTGCAACATGGATTACGTACAAATAATCAACCACACACAAGGAAGTTATAAATAAATTCCATCGCTCGTATAAATCTTCCACAGAATACGCGTTTTTGAGACCGATCTGCTGCAAAACGATTATAAATTTTTATAAGATAATAAATGACGTCAATTCCTTCCAAATTTATCAGCCAAGGTAATAGTAAAACCAGGGCCACCGTGTAGCTTACTCAGGCATCAACAGTTCAAGACAGGCAGATACACACACACACATAGGCATAAACGAAACGTCATCGTAATTTGCTTTGCGAAGAAGTGGTGAAAAAAAAGCGGGAAAACAGTCAATGAAAAAAAAAACGGATTGATTAGCTGGCATGAAGAAAGACCTACATAAGCAGCTGCAACATTCAAGCAGATAAAAAACAAAAAAAAAACATTCAAAACAAAGAAAGGCATAAAATTTTTGAGGAAATAGCAAACATGATGGACGAAAAACAACTGTTTTCACCTATGTGCTAAAAATAATTAAGGAAAACACAGTTCACAACTACACGAAAGCTGCATTCAATGAATAAATGATTTGATTTCATTCAAAGCACATTTAAAACGAATCATTCCCCAAAACTTTCCACTCACATAATAAACAAAAGAAAAACACTTGCACTAATTCAAAAATCGGATTCCGTAGTAAATGAAAAAATGGGTATGTTCCCTTTTTTGCAATATCCGGCTTACATAATTTGTTTCTAACAACAAATAATTTTGTGACAGTTGGAAATTAGCCCCTTCTTTCCTCTGTAAATTTCATGCGTACTATGCAAAAGAATGAATTCACCAACAATCGATATACTACAGGCTTCACAAGCATCTTACAGAGACAATAAGGATTTAAAGCAACGATCAGCGATGAGAAATGCATTACCCTCATAAAAATATGCATTCATATATCCAGAATAATGGCTCATAAATAACCTACATCAAACTTGAACATCCTGCAAGAGACATTAAGTGAAACCATATGAAGGATTGTTGCATGTGCCAAAATATAGCACTTTCAATAACTAAAAGACACAAAGATCCAAAATTTCCTCCAAAAAAACGCCATCAGACGAAAGAAATTTTACGAGATCTTTCGAGAGGAGATAATCTGATTGAGAAATAATGTGCGGGAAAAAAGAGAATCTTCTTTCACGTAAATGAACTTGACCAAACAAGTGGGACTCGAGCGATAATCGCCGCGCGCATCTAAACACAACAAAAAAGTCTTCAAGAAAAAGAAAGTAAATGAACTGCTTAGGAGAAATATTTGAATGAAACGTGAGAAAATTTTTTCCAACAAATATTAACGATAATAATTTCTCGTAAATGATAATATCAGGAAGAAAAACTTTTTAATAAAAAATTTTTTAAAAGACAACTCACGGAACACCGAATGAAGAAAAGAATGATATCCTTATCAAAGTAATTGAAAATGACAGTGAATACAAAAGTGAAGTGGAAACTTCAAATCTTTGCTATTTTATTGTGCGTTCATCTCATCGAGGTTTAACTTCAAGGCAATCAAATAATAATCATAATCGAGAAACTTTCGTGTCTGTCAATTTTAGCAAAAGAAGGGCGACCAAAAAATACTAATGATCTCAACAAAACATTGATGCGACTAATGGAATTCTCGTTAGAAATGAAACAAAAATTATAAAGTATATAATTCGAGTTTTGTCTTTGCAGAGTACAGTTTAAAAAATTCCATAACAACGATAAACAAACTAGTGATAATCACAAAATTCTAAATTATTTAAAGATAAACTTCCAATAAGATGAAAACCATGCTCAACAACGTTAAATTAACCATTCGATTGTGATCGCTATTACCTCTGAATAATCTGACCGGAAGTTTTCAACTAAAATTTCTACTTTTGAAAAATTTTGAGCGCGAAATTCAAGAAAAGGCTCCGCAAAAAAATTCTGCTAAGTGCACAGAAACACCCAGACACTAACACAGAAAAAATTTCAAGCACACTATTATACGGGAAATTTCACAAGTACTGTTACTTCAAAAAAAAGACTAGGAATAAATGGTATACAAGATACTACTCGCTTCATTTAAAAGTAGCTTCCACCCCAGTAGAAAAAAATAGGTCAGAAAGGCAACAAAGGTACAAAAAATAAAAAGAAAAAGGAACAGGTCGCGATATGCGAATGTGAACAACAGCTTGCAGAAACAGCAAACAATGCGGTGTGCACAGTGTCGTGGGAACGTCGTTACGCCCAACAGTTATCTGCGAATAGTGGACATGCTGGTGGTCACCTTTAAGAAATCGCCCTTCAAAAGATGTGGAAAAACCGTTCAGAATGCCAAACATCAAAAGGTTAACTTAAAGCCCCACCAAACCTCTCCATCTTTCACATTGAAAACAGGCTGGCAAAGCGGATACAACCCAAAACGTCCTACTACGCAACGCGTCGCAGCACATGCGCCCTTGATGTGGCCGCACCCAGCCGCACGCACTGCCACACGTGCTGATCAATAATGACGACGCTGTGCTGCCCACTAGCTGGCAGCAAGAAAACCATCGACATAGATGCATGCGGTCATTAAATGAGCATAGGCTGCGTGGAGAGACACCGACAACGAAACGTATCGTCCAAGAGCACAGTGTTCCACGCTCGTTCGCGAGCAATGAGTGCGAAAAAAATCGTAACCGCAACGAAGACATCTGTTGGGGGTCGGACATATACTTCACTAGGACGTCTCCCCAGGGAGTAGGCAATCCTTTTTACGGCCCAAGGCCCACCACACTGCAAATAAGTGCAAACCACAAATAGAAACGATCTTAAGATGGGCTATTCGATGCTTAGAACGACAATGTGGAATGCTTCCAGAACACGACGTCGTCGGAATGCCACGGCTTGCGTCACTGTGCTTCTTTTGTTTTCGGGCTATTACGTTTGCAAATAACTGTAATCAACAAAGACTGAACAACGTAACGGATGAAGCCTAACATCAGTGAAGAACCATGAATAGCTGCCATCATATGAAAAAAATAAAAAACAGAATAGCCCTAAGTGCATAGAAAGCACACATTTATTAAAGTGAAAGAGTGATGCACTATGCAGTCGGCACAGGGTTAAGACACTCATGCTTGTATGAAAAAAATGTGACGAACACTTGAAGATGAAAGACCCTAAGTGGGGTTCCCAACTCTCGCATATCTCCATCAAAAGATCCGTCTTCCAACCAACAATCACCAATAGATCACACTGATCAAATGGATTTGATTAATCTATACGAGGACAAAGCAGAAATAACCAGATTACACTAGAGGAACGAAGGTACTCTGCGGGTTGGATTTTCCAGCAAGTGATGCAGAAAAACATTGAAATAGAATAATTTGAAGGTTGATTGAGTGCACCCTCCAATTTCCATCAGGCAGAAATGATTTGCGGCATCTTTCATATTAATAAATATCAGCAGAAAACTACTGAAAAGATATTTTCGAGTTCAGCAGGAAGTAAACGCATTTAATGAACCTTTAGATTAGAAATAATTCGCTAAGCTCTCATATCTCATTTCTTTTTAACACAACAATAAAGACAGATTAAATTTTAACGCTCAGATGGATGAACGTTTTTCAACGAAAGAATGTTTGAAATTAATCGGAAGCAATTGCCACACACGACATTTAGTGGATTATTGAGCACCATTTCGCAAAACGATTCCCAACCAGCAATAAACTGAAATGAACTTTCACAATGTTTAACTCTTTCAGATGTATATATAGCAAGTTGTCCTTGTCGTTGTCCTACTCATCATATGACACTTTTCCTTATTTCTCCCGGACACATATTCGCTCCTCATTAGGACTTAATGGACAGAGGACACATAACTTAGCACTATCACTTAGATATTAAGCATTAAAATCAACTTACAATCAAACTTTGCTCATCTCCCACATGAAGAATATGAGTGAATGAAAGGCATTTCACTGATAATGTAATCAGAGGAAATAAAAGAAATATCTCGAGCTTCAATAAAAGCTGTAAATAAATGCAGTTTTCTATCTGAGTTCATAATAATACGTAAGATACAATTAATCCCAAGGGAACCTCAAAACTGCTCTAAAACAATGGTGCACTTATGATCCTGAAACTGGCGAAACGACAACGGAGATGCTAGATCCATTCAAATAAGAAATACCAAATGGGACTATTTAAATGAGTTATAAATTTGCTAAACAAAATCAAGCATAACAATTATTAATTTATGCTCTCTCGATGTGGATAAAAATTAGCAAGGAAAAGCCAAGGCTACTATCTATATCAACTGCTTGGGGGTAGTCATCCACCTGTGACAAACTATAACCAATTGACATGGGGTAAGCTTCAAAAGGATCACTTATGAAGGTAGAAAGCAAGAAAACGAAAATTCATACGGTGCACTAGGAAATTTTTCTTCTCTCATAGATGTCAAATGAGATGCTTTCGATGCGCAATGCAGTCTGTATTCTTCCAACGAATAATTTCTAGCATCCGAACAATAAAAGGATGATGGTTATTGTCGCATGTCTGAAGTAAATTGCTGTGATTTCAAAGAGATGAAAGTCGTCTTCTTATTTTAGAAACCATTGTGCGCGGATCGACTACGCATATCTAAACCAACAGTCGGTCGTTCGAATAATACAGAGACAAAGCACGCAACAAGCCTCCTAAAACAAGTCTGCAAGCATGCACTCGCTGCATACTGACCAAAATAAAACGACTAACCGGCTGTCTCGGCTTCCTTGGAGCGTTTGGATCGCGGGGCTTCCTCGGCTTTCGTTCCTTCTTTTCACCAGCCACTTCCTTCTTCTCGGCTGCCAGTTTCTCACGCTCCTTGCGCTCGTTTTCCTTACGCTCCTTCCTCTCGCGTTTTCTTTCACGCCTTTCCTTCTTCGACTTCCTCTCTTTTGGTTCCACACTGACGCCTTCTTTCTCGCGATGTTCTCGCTTCTCCCTCCTCCGTTGTTCTTTCTTCTCACGACGCAACCGCCTCCTCTCCTCTTTCTTTTCCTTCTCGATTTGAGCCTTACTCTTGCGGCCTTTTTTCTTCACCAGCCCTAATCGAAGGTTCTCCTCGTACTGTCGTTTTCGTTGTTCAGCCTCTTCTCTTGCCTTCACTGCGTCCACTTCAGCTTGGAAGGCCTGAAATAAATGAATACTCATATTAGTTGTACTGCTCGTTAAGCACACATTACGACACCTCTGCAATATTCCTTTTCCTTTTATATTGATCGAGTCGTCTGTCCTAGACTCTGAGATGGAAATCCTACTCTGTTACATCTTTCTATATTTTACTATCGCAATAAACATTTCCTTTCAGCTGGTGCAACACAAATCCGTGAGGACACATTAGAGGCCCATGCTGTACAAGGGCAAACGAATGTCAAAGCGAATCAGCCGAAAAAGTACAAGTGATTAGCACCTCATCACCAGTTCACCTGGAAGCGAGACAAGTCTTGTTGAAAAAATTCACTGTATGCGCTCTTGCAGCTCTACTCATCGAACCAACCAATTGATATCGTAAATTGTAAACAAATAATAAAATAGGCACAATAAAGCGCTCATAATTTAAGCTCCAAACAGACTTAGGAGCCCTAAAATGAACCTTACTTATGAGACTAAAATTGCTCTCAATCACCAAGTTCGAACCCGAAAAGAGGCATTACGCAAACACAATCGCCGTAAAATACGACCGATCTAGAGCAAATTGCACGCGAACTTTCAAACACATTCAGGCATCTACAAACCACTCCAATGTTCCTGAATAAACTTGATAGTTGGAACATGAGCTCGTCATGCCGTGAATTTTGTGAACATGAGTTGAAAACAAGGTTGTTGTTCACACGCATTAACGGTGACATTTTGAAGGTTGAAACTTGCTGAACCTTTTGTGAAGTTGCGAAGCAAGGTTGAAGTATGAGTTATGCAGCGCATAAACTTCAACTTGAACAAACATCAATTAAAATTTGAAGGTTGAAGGAATTGGGTTATGTTGTGCTGTTGACCAGGTCAGCCACATTCACCGCTATGCGTAGACCTCAGCCATTCCCGAGTTGAAACTACTAAAGAGAAAAAAAGGAAAAAAAGACACACGTACGTTCGCTCACATAACCGTTACATTCTTTAAAACACTGATGCTTAGAAAATACCACTCGGATCAAAAGGAATGTAGCGAACAATAAAGTAGAAATTAATTTTTCAGGGAATATCCGACTTGCACGCCATCATATCTCGTATAACAAGGAAATTGATGCATTGATGGGAAAATAATCTGTTCGATGATGGGTCCAAATTTTGAAAGGATTTATAGTGCAATTTTTATATATACTTGATTGCTAACACTACAATTGCGAAGGGAGCTCGCAAAGATCAATGGGAATTGGCTAAAAAAACAATTTGGTACTGAGAATTTTCCCTCCACTGTCAACAGAAAAAAACCGACAAAATTTTGTGCACTTTAGCCAGCAACAATAGGAGAGGAACAATGAAGAAAATGCACTTTAAAAGTGCACTTAACGAGGGAAGATTTCATAAGAAAGACAAAAAACTGAACCGATCGATGAAAAATGGAGAATTATTGCATACAGAAGAAAAGAAATAAAAATATTGACGAAATTTGTTTAACGGTGAGCGATAAAACCTAATAATAGAAAGAAATCTTTAAAGAAAAGAAAATAGGATGCGATATGGCCGAATGAGTGCGTGAGAAGAACGAGATAGCACTAAGAGAAAAACTAGAGACATTTAAAGAACACATTTCAACTGAACTACTCGTTCACTTATCGGGCACGCACCATTCCAAAATGTGAATTCTTTTACCGTTGAAACCTCCGTCTCCTGTTCAAATTAAACAATATTATTTCGATGAACCCATTCGCTTTTTTTTTTCGCTCATTGATAACAATTTTTTCACCAACTTTTCAAAGTTCGTGACAAAGCATGCGGAAACCCGTATATTTTGAGTACGTAGTAATTATATACTAGCCTTTCT
Organism: Baylisascaris procyonis; assembly: GCA_037389465.1. NCBI lineage: Eukaryota > Metazoa > Nematoda > Chromadorea > Rhabditida > Ascarididae > Baylisascaris > Baylisascaris procyonis. The sequence goes on from JAZARR010000221.1 coordinate 1,976,874, forward strand.
CCCACAACACTTTCTTCCTCTAATTCTCCCATTACTGTCCCTGAACGACAGCATATTCGCCTTATTCACGGAGCGATGAGCAAATTATTCGTTCCCCATCGAGAGAATTTATAGTCAATATTCCCTGTGAGTGATCGTTTAAAAACTTCGAAATCACAAGCAGTATGAAGCAATTTCAACTGCATTCGCGTTGATAAAACCATAATTCATATAAGTATATTTTGATGTGCGGTAGAACCAGAAATGAAGCAAGGAGAAAATCGTGCAAAATATGAACCGCCTTATTCTAGAACAGAAACATTCTAACCAAGTTCTGCGAGAAACAGAACCCCACAGATTTCAGTTTAAGGAAATAGGGTAATCGTTTTTGGTGACCATCACTTCAAACAAAAAAGACAAATCAACTTTTGCAGCTTAAGAAGGAGAAGAACAGTTGAATGGTAAGAAACGCACCGAACGTGTTCGAAATCGAAATGATGAAAAGAGCCCATTTTCAATTCCTTTTCTTGGTCCCATCCTGCTGTCCCAAATATGAGTCAATCTTCTGAAGATGTGGGAAAGGAATAGAAGCCTAAGGGAGTTGCCTTCTTTTTGAGATAAACACTGAACAGCTTTGTATGAATAAAAGAGATGCTCAACTATTGAATAAAGTGATGAGACGAAGGGCAGCGATTACACAACGTCTGCAATAAAAAGAAATCGGTTCTGATAGCTCATCAAAGATCACTCATTAAACAGCACTATCTCTGACTAGGTGAGCAATTATTACACTGCATACACCTATCACCTGAGTGACACTTCCGACTTGCTTGCTGCAACACATTACAATCACACTATGCCAAGCACAAAACCACCATCACTACATCCACTCTTCGACCCCGCATTGCATTTAGATAGAGCAAACTAGATCTAAACCGATTGTTCACACTCATTTCACTCCCATATTATAGCCATCCCCTACCCCTATCCAGATGAACGTCTAGTTCATATGCACGACAAATTAAAAATTTGATTGTATTTTAGAATGTTCAAATAAAATTTCCATAGTAACTATCTCAATAAATCCCTTCCCTTTCCCCCGATGAACAAAAAGAGGCGTGCTGAAAAAGCTGCCATAATATGCGCATTTGTGTTTTAGCGCAGCACATCAACCGGCCTTATGATACCTAAAACTGCGAAAAGATACCTCACCGGTGCACAACAAAGTTATTTGATTTGGCGCACTCGAGTGGACGACACAAGAAATTTTGTTGGTAAATCTTATGATATCATTAGCTGTCAACAACTCATAAAAGAATGATCAATAAAAGCGAAATTTAAAAGAAAAGTATGAGCATATCCCATCTACATCCCTAAAGATGAGAGCTTAAAATCCATATTATATCTTTCAACATGTTAAAGCATATAATATGAACGAACGACAAAACAAGCAAATGTACACACATTGCAAAGGCACAACGTCAACTTAAGCATTTAACTATTCAAAATGCAGTCATGTCCTAGAGGCGTCAATCTTGCTCAAAGCAAATTAAGGGTATATAAATGACATAGATATCAAATTCTCTGTCTACCAGTTTATTCGCACATTATGTTGAAGCTCTAATATTCGCCCGCTTACTCAGCTATCAATCAAACGAATATGCCTGTTATGCGATTATGAAAATTTTCTTTGCTATCGTTTGTCAGCTCCAATAATACTTAATTTCCATCAGTAAATATATCTACATCTATCTTTAAATCCGATGTATCCGGTATCTTCTCTATTACATTAAAAAAGCAGACTTAAAACTACTATATTACTTAACTACAGGTGATGCAGCTCGATTTATGCAAATAAACAACAAAATAAAAGAAAACTTCATGCGTATGCAGTAGTTGTATAATAAAGGTACGAAATCTATAATGATAAGCGCAGCCGTCTAACAAAAATACATGTCGACAGATGTGCACTAACGCCGCTAAAAGCATTCTGATGCATTGCTGATAAGGAAAAAAAGAAAAGAAAAAACAACCCATTCGTTGATCATGGGATACACATAGAAAAAATTGCGCACTTTTTTCTCTCTCAAATTTTTGCAAGATTGTAGCACAATAATGCTATTTGTATTCTTCACAAGTCAGACACATCACGGCGAGAAAGTTTCATGGGAATAACTGACAAATATTTAAACATCTTCAAAAACAAGTTGGTCGCCAAAACATCCATCCATCATTTCTTCGTGACTCATTAATATTTAAAAATATCATAAAATGCGTTGATCTATTCTCCACTTTGATATGTCATAAAAACGTAAGTTCAATTAAAAACTGCATGACCATTCAGCCACCCAAAACTTTTTGACTATATAACTGCTGAAACGTCTTCGCGAATATTAAGCGGTCTAAAACTCGTATAGGAAGTCAACTCACGTTACGCCTTATATCTGTCAAACTTCATAGCTTTAAATTCTATGACTTCCAAGTTGAAATTACCTGGCAGACACCTACATACACACAGATATTATTATGTTCTATGACGTCAAGTCCTTTAAAAGCATTTTCGTGAAAGCACATAATGGCGACATCGTTTTTTTTTGTGGTCCGAAACTACAGCAGCAACAACAAATTTTCGTAGATTTGTACTAATAGTCGACTCGATGAAAGTATGGATGAAGAATTATTGCACATGTTTTATTAATCGTTACTGACAAATTAAGCTGCTCGCTTTTACGAGTAGGGGACACACGCATATCATGGCACATTTCATTCAAAAAAATGAAAGAACATTTAGGCGTAAAAAGCCATCATCAGTCATCGCCTCGACTATCGTTTCTATTACCTGCAAACCCCGAACAACAGCGTCGTATATACAAGACATTGTCTACATGGGACAATAAGTGAATCAAAATCCCAACGAATTTTTAAACGAACATTAAAAAATTCACCTGAAATTCCTCTTTGTCCTTAAATAAGAGCAATGAAAACTCGTCGATAATTGTTTCCTTCATCGATGCGATTCGGTCGCTTTTTGGAAGAACACTCGTTAGATACGTATTCGAACAAGAACATGATGCCAATTTCTGCAATGAAACCAATCAAAATTGCAATATTTTTATCAAATCTCTTAAAATTCACTCTCTTCAAAGAGTTCAAAAGTCGACTGCGATAATTAATAAAGTATACAAATGGCAAAGGTCGTTGAAATAAAACGTCAACAGCATTAACATGTGATTACAAAAGTTCAAATGGAATTACGATATATCATTCAGCGATTATTGGTTCTATGATCAAATTACTAGCACACCTATGTTATTCAATAAAGGCATTCATTCTACTACTTTACGGCACTCGCATCATTAGAATACTACCCACTAAGCACTGTAAGTTACATATCACAACTTCAAAAAAGAAAACGTTGACCCTCTGAAGAAATCAGTTATACTGCCAGTGCATCAAGAAAACGAAAGCGATCTTTTGTTGCTTCCAAAGTGGAATGTTGGAATTACTGCGAACCCAAAGAACGATCATCTGTTACGATGGCTCCATCACTCAAGCAACAGAAGTCGCTTGGAAAGTAAAAACTGCTGACTTACAGCAGATAATTATCATTAGTTTCTTTCCAAATCTTTCATACATTCAGTGTACCGTAAAAACAAAATAATAGCGCATCAAATACCACCACGAATTATGAAGAACAGATGATCAGAGTATTGATCTAACCATTAAAATCTGATCATATTAGCCATCTGCTCAGAATCTCTCTGATTTTATCGCTGCTCAGCGTGACTCAACCATTATGTTTCTGACTTTTGCATGCGTATAAACACTGCATGCACGCTAGCATTTTGAAGCAATTCACAACTTCCATTAAAAACGATTACGAACAACCTTTAACGGCAATTAAAACTCATATAAAATGAATTGACGATAAAATGGAGAGCTAAATTAATTGTGCACAAATGCGACATCAATAAAGTTCGCTATTGAGTAAAACGACACAACGAGTTAATCAATTGAACGCAACTATTTGCGTCAATCAAAAAACATCGTAGCTGAATGCTTTCGCTTTGAAATGTGTTGAAATGAGAGATATTTAATCTGCAGAAGATAGCACGTATTTTTAAGAAATTAAAAAAAAAAAAAACTTCAAACACAGATGACAGAAATTGCCGCGTGCACTTTGATGTGATAGTTTAAAATTCTGTTACTATCGTATACCCAAAGAACATCTGCATAGAAAGACAAGGAAACATCCGATATCGCTATAAATAAATTCTATTTCATCTTTGAACATTAAGAAATCGAAGAAATATTAAGAGTAAGTAATAACACTTGAACAAATCAGCTACAGATGCATCAATGGCAACCAAATTCGTAGCCAAGAAAGTTAGGAAGGAGGAGGAGGAGAAGAAAAAAGAGTTTCTCTGAGACTGTCGGGAGAACCACCATCAGATTGGGCGAATACTTCAAAACATAATAGACTCGTAGGTGCTATCTCCTTTAATAACAATGTTGATCGGTTTAGTAGCACCACACGCCGAATACGTTCTTATAGCAGCATATTACAGACCAACAACAGACTATAAAATCAAGCTACACGATTTCAAAACTAAAATCATATTTTTCGTTACGAATATCGGGATCGATATATACCACACTTCCGCTTTCAAATATTGCTCTTCTCTCACAGAAAGAACTGCAGCTTCGAAGTTCACCGAGTTCTCTTGCTTAGAGTTTGTTTTAATTTCAGTCATCGTAAGCCCATTCCATGGGACCTGCACCAACGAACTCAAAAAAGTCTACTTTCGCTGTAAAATGCGTTATTGCAACGATATGGTGAAAAAAACTGTCGACTCAGCCCATTCGCATGCCACAATCCTTGTAGGAATCTGATGGCAAAATGAATTAGACAACACAAGACTGAGACAAGATCAATAAATGGCCATTTGAGTGTTCTTAAAACAAATCTCAAATAAGAGAGAAATTCGAATAATAAGGAATATGCAGCCACCGACGCAGGAAAAGTCGCGATGAAACCATTTTTGAAAAATTTAAGATTGGAATGACTACTTCTAAATTGGGAGGAAAACAAACAGAATTAATAAGTCCGTAAAAAACGTTTGCTTACTGCGTCATTCCCCACGATTTCATCTTTTGCACGCATGTGATTGCCTGATCAAAATTGACTGCAATCAGTCTAGTTCTTAAATAAATGCACAACAACGACATGTTTATATGCATATCCGTAATAAATGCATAAACACTCACAAAATATACTATAGATAAGTATGAAATTAATTCGCCGAATATGAAAGCATTTTTAATCGATGTATACAATGCACTTAGTGCGTTTCTCAATGATCGATGTAAATGAATTATTTTTGGAAGTTAAAAATTCCAATCAAGATGAATTCCGATCATAACGTAATCAGAAGATTAGAGTTAATTCATTTAGCTCTCAGAAAATTAGTATTCATTCATTACCATACACCTTTAAATCGAATATGAATTATTGAACAAACTTCAACCAGATTATAAAAGAAAAGAATGCGAGCGTTTCAGTGAAGAGGTGACATAAAAGTTGTACTCTTGTGTAATTGTAACAGAAATTGAAGCCAATTCTATTCGTAATCGTCGAAGTTTTTGTTTTGTTACTGCGATTCGTATAAACATTTCAATTTAATTGAATGTCACTTATCGTACTAGTTCCTTTCTGAAATTACCGACCGGTTCCTAAACGATGGGATATGTCGTTCCTTTCACACTACCGCTACCTTCAATTTAATCTGAATTAAACGTTTCCATCTTAAAAACCATTATCGAGAATGCGAAAAGAGAATATCGAAGATGAAGAGAGTAAAACGCATAGCGTAGAAAAATATTGATTTCGTTCTGCAGGAACCACTCACGTCCAATACGTCATTCTACAACGTTATCGCAGTTGATCTCTTGCGACTCTCGAACAACACTGCACTTTCATTGTGTAATAAGGGACCGATGAAACTTTTTATAGAACATTTTTTTACGATCCTCTTTCGATTATCACAGAAGTTGCACTATAACCATTCCGGAAGAAATAAATATGTGGGGAGGGAGGACAATTCTGCAGTCAATATTTGTTTTGTTTTTTTGTGAAAACAACAACAACACACGATACAAATATGGGGAAGGGGTGCTTTGGTAGAAGTTCGCAACTCGTGGAATAAATAAACTATGAGTGATCCCTACTCTATAGTCATCTGTCAATGCATTTTATGAAAAAAAGTAATCATTATTCACATATATTGATTGTATCGTTTCTTTTTCGCAGTATTAATGAAATATCAAAGAATTTCATAATTTGTCAAAAAATAATAATGAATCATTCAAACGCATCGTTTGCGAAACAGCAGACAAAGAAGCCATCAGGAAGCAATGAAACGTGAGAAACCGATGAAAGTTCTTTGAGAAATGAAAATATATTCGCTTTCAAGTTGGCTGTTTGTATTATCAGAAACTGAAATGCGTGTAATCCTTAAAAATTCAGCACAGAGAAAAACAAACAGTTAGAAAAACAACAAAATTTACAGAAGAAAAAATTTCACCGATAAGCGTTACAGTAATCGACAATGAAAAACATGCAATAGATAAGACGATAAAAATCAATCTATGAGAGATAAAACAAACAAAACTGCATCAAAAAATAAAGCACCGTGACACTAATCCTAAGTGAGCACATGGTGCTTCTCAAAGAAGAAAAATGTGTTATTTACTGCTCATGGGAATAACACGGAGCAACGCTAATAAAAGATTGGCCACCCGAGGAGATGCCAACAAAGAAAATTAGAGAAAATATTCGACATTCCTAGCAGACACTCACATAGCTTGTTGTTAAATACGACCGAAATGGTTGGTGCATAACTAAACAGCGGATATTATGGGAGATAACCACATGCAAACGATTATGACATCAAGGGTCACATAGAACATGAATTGAGAAAAAATATTTTGAAGTACTCAAGTACTATAAAGGCAACCTCCTTCATTCGTAATCAAAGAGTGAAGTGGGTAATTCTTACTGTTTTACTTCAAATCTTCACTGTGAGAAAAAATCGCATCAATTCAAACATTTTTTTACAAGACTATACCACTCAACAATTTCACCAAGCAATTTAGAATTTTCTAAGCAACGCAAGCACCCACTTTGGGTGGCTATCGTTACCCACATCTGGTTGGCCAAAAATGGGTATCAGTAGTCCGTGGATCCGTGCGACACGGCCTCTTTTAGAAAAGACTTGTAAAAAACAGCTTCCATGGCTTAACTAGTGTCGGTAAATGTGAACATACGCTTAATTGCATGGCAGTTGTTTCAAGAAAGTTGATACAAAGGAAGGAAGCATCTGATGCAAACTTTCATGACCAAAAAATTAGTTTCCTTCGAATCGATGGTTCGAAGCCAAGGAAGTTTCAATACGGGAAACGAAGTGATAACCTCCCTTCCTCGCTCTCTTTGTCTCTAAATATGATATCTAAAATGCAAAGGTTTGACAAATCATGAGAGCAACTCAGAAATAGATAAATTAATGCAAGCTCACCGAATAAACAACATAGTGAAAATGCCCATTACATTCGAGAAACCTATAAAAAGTTGAGCGTCACATGCAACACAAGCATTTTCAATCATTGATTAACGAATGAATTCATCAAAACTATTAGTCTAATAAATTTATGACAATAAAATAAATCCTAAGCTCATTAGCGTTAAGGCATTGGAATGCCCATCTAGATGTCATCACTTGAGTGGTGCTGATTAGATCTTCCGAAACTGTTAGAAGCTAAAGCGAACAGCAGTGCGTCTCCCCATAGTTTTTATGCTTCAATAAGCGCTCTCATAATTACGCATAAGGAAGCAGACGTCGAAATTCCATAAAAAATCGCATCAAATTGTGTCAGTGCGCAAATAACCACCCGATGCCCACCATGGTCAACAATAATAAGCGAAGAAGGCAGCAGCTGCTACGATATGCGCTCTTGCGTTGCATCTATCTCATCACCCACTCTGACTACTGAAAAAAAGTAAATTACGTAAAATGAAGCCTCTATATTTCAAGCAAATGAAATATCTCATCAGAAGCGCAAATCTTCAGCAAAAAAAAATTTCTTGTGCCATTCGCGAACGTTTGCAAAAACTCATTGTGGAACCACTACGTTGATGCTATATTCTCCACGAGGCGAATGAACCCCGCATTCCAATCGCTGAACGCAAGAAGTTCCTCGAGATTAAATCGGCAGCTGCATGCTCAAGCAAAAAATTTATTTCTGTACAAGGCATAAGTTTAGCATAAGCCGCTGCAATACGACATATATATATTGCACTCACTATGCCTCACCAACCACGCTTGTCATTTACCACAACACAAGAAAGCAAGCGCAATACTACATTCAAATATAAAATCGTTTGACTACTCAAAAAATCCCTTCACAAATGCTTCGTTTTCTTCGGCCCAATCAATGCGCTTCTGCGAAATTTGCTTCGTAACGCATTATGGCAGTTGCATATTTCTGCATGCTGGCGCGTTTATTCGTCTGTGCGATTTAGTGATAAAATTTAAGAATTAGTGAAACAGTGCTATTATAGATCGACGTCGAACTCCGAGCTAAGGAGGGAGTTACAGACATTTACAGTGAAAAATTCAGATGCATTCAATAATCGATTGGTCTTACTTCAAAACGGTTAAGTCGAAAACCAAGACTCTTAGACACTGGATTCCAATGAGGTTTTTTTCGACGAGCGATAAGATTAGCTAAAATATCGATCCACTATCGACCTAACAACTGTTAATATGTGATGAAACCAGGCGGCCTTATTAACGTGCATAAAGACGCGTGCATCCCACAGCAATTATTTTAAAATATATTAAATTGAATTGGCTCTGCAGTTTTCCCTTCGTGGTTTCGAGAAATTCACAAAGATTCTTCGTGATTTTCTTAGTGTGAAAAGAGCAATCAGGAAGTGCTTGTCTTCTATTTCAATGAACTTTAAACTGAGCAAGATAAATGAGCGGGAAACATAATTCCAGTTTTCCAAAGACGAGCCACTTTCTGGACTTCTTCTTTAATTTCTACTAACCGCCTCAGGAAACCACTTTCAGCATGATGAATACCCTAAAAATAATCCACACAGCGCGATTAATGTTGTATATTTTCTGAATATCGATCTTACTGCTTTAAGAATATTTCTTCACTGTTGTAATCACTCCATGTAACATTGTTGTGCAAATGAGATATTATTGAATTCCTCATTTCCCTATTCCCCTCACTTATACTTTCCGTTTCACCTGTGCTCATTCATATTTGTGACCTCCACAAAATATTTCATACATGCGAACAATCCAATATTGTGCATAAAACATTCACCCTTCTCAAAGTTTGCATATACACAGAAAGCATATGTGCTCTTAAGAAGTGGCATTAATAGCACTAACCATCGATTCATTTAGAGTAACGTAAGCCACCTGTCAATCGATGACCAACAACAGCAAATTGATGGATGAGGGAAATCAGCTGCTACCACCTCTCTGAAGACCTGTCAATGGCCATCGAATGTAGTCATAAGTGGGAGCAATTCAATGGTTACAAAACTATGACTTAGTTCGATTTAAAATCAATGATCTGGCTGGAAAAAATGCAGAACACAAATCAACGCATATAACACTAGTGAGGAATATTTTTGCAAAGTTATAACAGAAACGTTCATTTCGACAAAGAAAAAATATATTGGACGAGAACGCCAAAAAAGAATTAACAGCAAAAAGATGAATTAATATGAATTGCAGCTCACACTCATTTTCGAGTGAATTGCACATATTTGCGGATGTGTTTTTCCACTCATTTAAGTGCACCTTATTGCGCTTTTTAGCATTTATTAAAACAAATGGAACACATTAGCTAGCATAATAATGGTCGATGAAAATTTCTCAGTTCGTTATGGCTCAAAAAAAAATGCACAAATGAGTTGCAGAAAATAAAGCATTAAAGCTAGCGTTATGATTAAACGAGATGCCATTTTAATGATACTTCTGTAAAGCACAGCCAATTTGCCTATCATTATAACTTGCGCTGATTACCTTTATTTTCCATACAGCCCACCGTCATGATCTGTATAAAGTTTTGCATAGCAGCAGACTTTCATAATAGTGAAAAACGTGAGTCAAAAAAATGAAAAACAGTCATGCACTCTCGTGGTAATCTTAACATAAAATAATTCACGTTGAAAATTTGAAACCGCTAACAAATAAGGAACAACTACTGACAAACGATGCATATATTAATACATCAAATTGGCATACAAGGTGCACAACTGAGATCAACCAATCAGAAACCGCACATTGTTTAAATATCATTGCAGTAACATTCATGAACGTAATCTGAAAGTATCAGGGGAACTTCCACACACAAAAAACAGGCCCCACTCACAAGAAAGCATTTATGGCTATCATCTATCTACCTCCCTTTCCTCCCCTAGTCCCCTTCTCCGTAAATGACTACTGACAGGATGTGCACTGCTAATCGGCACTGCCAACCTATAACAACGAGTCATTGCAACAATTTGCTAAATATCGCATAATCCTTTCTTCGCATGCTTGACGATGATACTAACGCAATCACACTCAAAAGAAAAAAAAAACAAACTTTCAAGGACAAGACCTTAATGAGGACAACTGAAAACATGAATGGAACTTTCCTACCGAATTGGGACGTGAGGAAGAGGGTGGTGAACCATTCGGAAACGATTCTTTTTCGGGGCTCCGCGCTGGAGACGAAGATGTACGACGAGAAGTTTCGTGCGCGTTCAGTTGTCCGTTTCGTGTTGCACTTCCTCGTCTTCGACCGCCGCCTTTCCTGCAAATAAAACATATGAAACCGCATCACTGACACCGATGCAGCAAAACTCACTTCAAGCCTTACTATCCCATTTCACTCAGAAGGAACGCGTTTGCTTATTACTGATCAAAGATCAGCTCAATTCCAGGTTATCGCTGCGCAAGCGGCATTAGAAAACTTCAACACTTCCGTTCAGAAAAAAATAACGTTGTGCATATGCAGATATGAGATTCCCCAGTTAGTCTGGATTTCAGAAATTAAAGTTCGTTGGAATACAGCAGCATGATACTTGAATATCTAAAAGCAATTCCGAGAATGAGTCGCTGCTTAAAGGCCAAAGATCACTCGCTGTTGTGACAATTACATCAATAGTGCAAGCAGAAAAAGCGCATACAAGAAAAGCGTCTTAAGACAGCGATAAATGAAGAACGCGAAAATAAACGTAAGCGAAAAATTCATCTTGCCCCTCCCTCCTCAATATGAATCTCTTTTCCAACATATATACGTAAAATCACCTCCACCTCATCCCACCTAAACAATCGTGAGCACCATAATAATCGAGCTTTATAATCGTCCGACATGGGAAAAAACTTACGATTGCAAAGAGGGCTTGCATACACGGGAAAGAAGAAGTAGAAGGGATATCAGTTTCTTAAATCAACCATAACTAGAAACTGAGTGACGCAAAAAGAAGGCAAACGATTTTTTTAAATTACGACACAGTGATTGCTGTTATCATAAGAACGCTCAAAAAGGAGTCGAAAATTTCTTAGGAAACCCATTCCTCCCACGGCCGCATGCATTCGTACCTTCAGAAACGCATGGTTAATACACTTTTGCACCTCTTTTAACTATAATGTAAAAACTAAAACTGTAAATAACGGTGACCCAAAATATTTATTCTCAATCGATTCATTTCTCAAAGCATGCGAGGTTTTGTGGCGCAGATGTTGCATGCTAACAAGGCGTTGCCATCTTCTATGTTCGTCTTCCCACTATCATGACGAACCGTTGCGGAAGGATTTCCCAACCCCTCGCGTTTTCGCGCCAGCAAAGGAGGGGGATCGAGTCCTTTTCTGTTTGCTTCCTTTCGGTATAGACGAACGCACAGCAGATACAAAGTTCCCTAGAAAAGATAAAGTACTCCAGAGAAGATATATTCACCTAACAGCGACGAGATCCGAAATGCTGCAAAATAATGAGTTCAAAACCACTGGGTAGAACGGTGAACGAAAATCGTTTTTAAAAATCGACGTCCGCAGACTCAGTTGAAGAAAAACACCACTTTCTGCATGCAGTGAACGACAACACTCACCGCCGTTTCCATTTTACGTGAAAAAAACGAACTCCAAGAATGCTTCACAACGTATCTCTCACACTAGCATCCGCCGCCACTCCCTTCAAGAAATATATAAACGACGACTAGTCAGACTGAAGAGGATGCAAACATAACGTTAGGTAATATATGCTACGAAAGAACTGAAATACTACAGGGGAACATCCTCCAAGTTCATACCAATATTTTTACTAATGCCCAACTATTACACCTTCCGCTAGTGGTTTCAGCACTGTTTTCACGAAACGGCCATTATCACGAACTACTTATCTTTAGTGACAATTGGTTTCACTACAATCACCTAATCTGGGCATAGGAACAGTCTCGCATGATAGATTACACATAGGATACAACTGCTATCGTTTCAATCTGAAGCAGCCCTAATCACTAAGTACCGTTGACAGCAATGTTTCTTTGAGTTACTATACATTAATGCGAAAAGGAATCAACAATCGACGGGTAAATCCAGTGTGCTCACAACCAAATTGTTTCATGCTATCAGCGTGCATCTAAATTTGGAATTAGTGAATGAGGTTCACACAACAACGTGAGGAATTCGAGAAAACTCGGCTCCAGCATGCAAAACACCAAACTAAAATTCAGATGTCAAGAAAGATAGGATAGTAGAATTTCAGGATAATAGAGGTTGCCTTACAAAATTTCAGTGATGTCATACTCTCGCAAAAAATTTTGAAAACTGCTGTAGAATGCACCTTAAAGAACCGTCACAACAGATGACGACAAACAAATCAATTTTACAGGGAAATTTGATGAACGGCTGATGGATTATCACCATCTCATTGCAAAAAAAAGAAGGAAAAACGCCTCAATCAGAATTTCAACTGCGAGTTTCCTCCACGTCATTCCCAATATTACAACTCTAATATTTTCCCTCATTGGTCGTAATTAATTTCCGATAATACGATCTCAAAATGACCTCGAAAGAATGGCAATAGCTCGTGATATGAACCGATGGGGAATGATAGCACGAGATATGGGCATAACAAGATGAACTACGAGTTATGCAGATAACAGAACAATCGACCATAACACTTCGAAGAACAACATTCAAAAATGTAACACATTTTATATGTCGCCCTAAAGTTTATATGTTTTCACCTTCCATTCCTTGCGAGTGGTTCTCAACTGATCTCTTTGGTAGGTCTTTTAATAGTTACTTATAGCGCAAAACGAATAAATCGTCTTATCAATGCGATCAGTGATATTGCCTAGATCAATATTTTCACAAAGGATCAATAGCTGATAACAACTGCATTGCTGCGTAGTTCGCTCTCTAATAATATTCGACGAAACTATCGAAATAAATGACGTACTCAAATGAAACGCTCTCATAAGAATTCGAAAACCAATTTTTTTGCTTCTATCAATATATCATGATGTCAGAAAAGCTAAAAGAAACTCCGTGCGAACGAAGACAATTTCCAATGACGTCATTCCGTTATATGACTTTAATACAGAAACACGACAGTTCGAAATAACCTCGCAACAATTTTCTTCAAAAAGTCAACCACGCACAGAGCACTACAATTTTGCGCCAGCATCCCATATAACCCTTCAATAACGTCATCTCTCAGCTAAAGCGAACCAAACTGAGAAAGAAAACTGCAAAAAAAACTATCACTTAGTAATATGCAAGGAAAACTAAACTTGCGATAGGGGTGCTGAAAGTGCATTCACTCCGAGAAATTTATTTTAAAAGTTGATTTATATTATTTAATTACAATTTATCTGCGAAAATAAGCTGCTTCAGCAAATATCACAGTTCGTATGGAGCCGATAATTGTCTGTAAAAAAAGCATTGCAAGCTTCTTTATACGCATAATTCTGATACCTTTTATCAAACCTTTTTTTCAGAGTTTTATCAGACTAAACAAATGCATGGGTTCCATATCGCAAAAGGGGACGCACTCACGATGAGGGTCACGAGATTGGCGTTCGCAATTGAAAGACTAACGAATGCAAACAGAGTGCAACAATCTCTTCACATATTAATGCGAAAAGGTTGCAATGAATGCGGTGATAGTACTCGTTGAAGAATGAAAATAATGGATTTATATTTTGAATAACACTTTTGAAAGTAAATAAAAATATTTTAAATGAACTTCACGTGTCTGACCGGTACGAGTAGCGATGATGAATACTATGATACCACCCACATAAATCTTTGCAAGCAATCAAACAAAAACGAATGCCACTGCACTGCGTTAGATGTGGATAGCGCCGCAAATACACAATACTAAATTGACGTCACCACTCCAGTCCGCAATGACGTCATAAATAAATGATCAACTGAAAAATGACTATAATTACCGCATACTCATTTAAAGGCAGAATGTAAGCGATCATGTGCGAAGTGTTGCTGGATATTTCAATACGGGAATGCTATGAAAAACGCAGCATAATGTCACCATTAATTGCTGTAACATCGCATTTCACCTATGTCCACTAGATATGGCACCATTGATGCTTAGCAAAAGCAAATGAAACAAGAGAAAAATACTACTTCTGTCATCACTTCGGCGAACCTCTCCTTATATGCAAATTTGTTGCGCTTTTGAGGATGTTATTATCATTTATGCAAATATTAAATCCCTTTTTAAAGCAGTAACGCACCAATGATCGAGCGGCACCAATAATAAGAAATAAGCTCGCATTTTAAATATTCAGCTACCTCTCACTTAAACATAGAACCGTTGCTTTCACTCTCCACACAAATAATACGCATCACCGATCTATGTAAATCAAAAATGTCATTTCAAACATGATAAGGTTTATTAGCGTTTTTCAAGCTCACACATGCGAAGATGATTTAAACTAAAGGGGAAATGTGAAGCAATCAAACAAATCAGAAATTCTTTAAATTTCGATGAATTGCTATCAACTACGCATTTGCTTTACGGAACAATTCACGCTTGAATTACACAAACCTTAATTTAATTTTTCAGAAAGCGCTAAGTTGATGGCTTTGTTATTCGATCACTATAAGGTGAACGCTTTTATAGGTATAGAATAGTACTTCACCAGTTTTCTCCTCCCCTCCCCCTGCCTCTCTTACAGTAAAAGCTTTTATTTCCTTCGTGATTGAGTGATCAAGAGGAGGGAATAAACACATATTTATTAAAGTTTAAAGTTTGCTGGTTGATTGTTTGACCAGTTATAAACACAATAACGAATAATAATCAGAAAATCAAGAATTGCACAACATTGAAAGCATCGGATATCTAACGTTAACGAAATTTTTCTGTGCTTCATTCTGCATCTATAATATTTCTTTTTGTGGTTCTTTCCGTTGATCGTTTAGCAACTTGATTAGATCAATAAACAACGATAACTCAACCAATAAGTCACAATTCCCTTGGGAAAAAATTATTCACATTGGTAATTGCGTAGCGGTCAGTCATATGTATTGCCATTAAGCGGAATCCACGATAAAAAGCGCCATAACGAATTCGATTACGGATTTAAGCCATCCAAGCGGGCATTCGTCATTGCAATGCCCTCGCTGCTTAACACAACTTCCGCAATCCCCCTGCCAGCACTTTTCGTCAATTAGAGGGGTATGTTAACGTTTGATTCCCACTTCCCACCTCCCCCCTCCCTCTTCCCCTCCTCTGGCAGTTGCATTTCTCATCTGATTTTCTTATCTTTCTTTATTCTTTCCAGCTTTCTCACAACTTCTTTGCTGATCTTCCACGCCCATTTTTCGGATTCATCTACACTCCTTTCTACTAGCCGTCTAAAGTTTTAAGAAACCATCCCACCTGTCGCTTCTTCCTTTCCTGCCTGGGTGCTTGTGTTCTACGATTTATTATTGCGATGATTTAAATGAGCTGTTTATTTTTATGCTGACACACGAACAGGTTGACTCACTGCCACAATAAACATAAACATTCATAGTTGGGCACTCCAGAACAATATAAAAGCAATATGCACAACGCACAGCACATTATGCGAATCGTGCATTTCCCTTGATACAGACCACTTCAGCAATATTACACGCCTTTCTAGTTAACCAATCGTACACATAAACAAGTGCAAAACTGACCCAATGATTTAGCACGATAACCGCTCATGTGTTCCGCTTAAGTGACCGCTCAAATCATCCACGGAACATTCATTTTTCCGTAGCCCGAACGGCATAAAATAGATATTCATTTCATCGCATTTTCGATTGTATATATCTAAATCGGAGATATAGTGTAGGAGATCAACCTGTGGCGTACTTTATAATGACCAAACATCATAACTTAAGTTTCACTGGCATACGAGCTAAAACTTTTGTACAGGCGGAAAGGCACATACAGACAAAAAATGCGCATAGTCGATGTTCTGCCAAAGTGCGCCTTCACGAACAAAATTTATGAAGGCATCCAGCTAGATTAATGAACCAAATTTATGAACGCGTTTGAAAAGTTGGCTTTCGAGTTATGCAACAGGTTATGTTGCATTTGGAAGGAAACGACTCCGTTCTGAGGGCTCAAGTGTGCGATGAAGTCCTCGATGGTCGGTGAGATGATATTTTAATTACCAATGAAAATCATTATGAAAATCAAGTTAAAATCAAGACAAATAAATTCTCAATAAAAGAAAAACCTTTAATCTAGTACTTAATCAGTAAAATAGAAAAATCAATGTCTACATTTCGTTCAAATAAAATTAACCCAAAAATGTCAATAAAACATTTCGTTCGTCAATAACTGATGAAATGAACAACTTGAACAAGTACAATCGACTCATCTCAACGATGAAAGTAATAAAGAGTACATCAGTCATGAAGACAACCCGAAATAAGATAGTATGAAAGGGTTAGTTTATAGCAACCTTTCCAGGTCTCCATCAAAAAGCTTCCGTTTATACTCACTCGGCTTTCCGGAAATAACTCATTCTCGCCACACTGAACACCGGAAATTTTACGATAATTTGTTCTGCCCAACATTAAACAAATGGGTGCTTCACATTTCGAAAGAAATTAATTATCAGGGACCGTAAGAACAATCACAGTGGACAAAATGCTTCGATATCGGCCCAACCGTTGTCTTTTCTTGCACTAAGTAAATGTAAAAACGACGCATTTAGCTGGATCAACAAGCGCCTTCGCCTCAAAGGCACTGTAGTTACATCAAATACGAAATATGGAAAATTCTTAATTGTACGAACATTGGAGAGTAACAAGCGTGAAGGATAATTATTATTATTCCAGAACATGTCAGCAGAACACTGAATGCCAGCCGTTTATTGAGTGTTACTAATATGCAAAACACTATTCACCTATGATGCTCAAATAATTCGTAGAATAATGCAAAACTATGAAAACATTCTCTTATCGTGATATGTGAAACTACGATGAATGTGAACAAAGTTCTCATTTCGTAATGTGATCGCAGCCCAGTGAAACGGGCAATAAACCAAGTCAACGTAAAGCAATCGGCGTGTTTCTAGTGTAATCCATATTCACTAGGATTATTTGTATAATCTATGTTTATTGCCAAAAAGGGCATTGAGTCGATAGGCATAATGAACTATACTGCATGATGACATCCATATATGACTATTCCATGCAAAATAAAATGAAGAGTGACTATGCCAGGTGCAGCGTATGTGATGGCTGATTCAAGTGAAAGTACGCAACTATTCTCGAACATCTCAGAAGCAAAATCCCAAAGTCGAAATCCCAGTTCAGCTCTCAAAGTTTAAGCGAAAGCAAAACGAAATCCTGAAAGTCGAAAGTCGGAAAATTTCATTAAAATTTTCGGATTCCAACTGGGAAGTCTTTAAACGATATGAAGCAACGTAAAACAATTTTCAGTGTAAATATTATCCAGTCTGCTTCAGTTATATAAAAAATCGAGCATTTTATTATATATTAATTTCAGAGACGAGGTAGTTAATTATTCGTTTGCTAGTTTAGAGAGAGTGATTCACACAATGTCAAGAAAGGCGAAAACATATTGAGATCGATAAAAGAGATTATCAAACTGGTTGACATAGAAAAATAACAGCCAATTATAGAATGCTAAAATATTCCTCTAGCAGCTATGCCAACATTTGTCACACTGAAAATTAAGTCATATAAAGTAACTAAGCGAGTAGTGAATAAAGTGTGGAGGAACTTAAGAAGCAAAAACAAAACCACGCTTGAATGAAAATGCTCATTAAAGGTCCACCTATTGCTTCTTAGTTAACAACTTCGGAATCGAAACCTTTGGTGGATTCACCTTCATAGCTGCTAATTTGAGTTCTCTTGGTCATAAGGCAACTTTCATGTAGCGTCAACAATAAACAAAAAATGCATAAACCTCACTGCCTCCTGACAGCTAAAAAAATCTTTTCAAATGTGGCTGTGAGTTTCGTGTGACGCTAAGGAAAAAGTCACTAATGCAAAATTTCTGCTCTCATTCAACTGTACATTTTATTCAATGAGAAGTTCCTTCTTCTACGGTCTTTTTTCAACGTGAGGGAGGGAAGAAATAAGAGTCTTCACACAAATTAATACTGAGGAAGTAGTATAAGTCAAATATGCTTCAGCTTTGCAAAAGGCGTCTTCACTGCACATATGCGACGCCATGTCCATACGTATGCCTGCATACCTGCCTCTTGGCTTCAACTCTAGAATCATCGAACCGGAAGCTATGAAATCAGGAACTATAATATGCAAAACACAATGACCTCTTGTGACCACATGTCAGTTCATCTACCAAATCGAAACAAATGAGAAATTTTAAGGCATTTAGAGGCGCCAAAAAGTGCCTCGCTTAATGGTTGGCTCATAAGAAAACGTTCCCGTTTTTTTTCGCCTCACTTTTGTTGTGCTGCAAATTTCTGGCATTTTTTTCGGCGCCGACATCATCCGTTCATCAACGGCCTCTCAAAACGATACCTCTTTTCATTCGGGAGATTTCAAAAATTCCACTCTAGTTGTTCCAGAAGAGCAGTGAGCAAAGAGTACGTGAAACTAAAACCAGTTTCGGCTGCATCTTTACTAGAACAAGCCAGCCATTCAAGGCGATCAGATCTAAGCTTCCAACTCTAACTGAATCCATCTCATACAATGTGAATTTACGAAAGCAAGAGAAAAGGCCTTCTAATACTCCTTCCCACAGAAGTTTTCAACCTAATAAGAAAAGACAGAAACGTTTCAAATTCGCCGATATGTAGAAGTCAGTCTCAACGTCAATAACACTGCCGAAACTAGTGATCGCCAAAATGGAGTTCATCACCTATATTCCACAGTTCCAATGAAACGAAAACGATATGAAACCTGGCAAGTCAACAATGTTCCTTATTCAATTTATGACAATCGCAACAGTGATTAGAACAATCTAAACGTCATACCTCGATGACGCTTTATCACGGTACTCATTAAGAAAATGAAGATTGTTTATTAAAGCGCCCACATCCCCAATGTACTACCGAATGAACCCGCCCTAAACTAGACAATGTAAATTTTCGGGAAGATCATATCAAACGAAACAAACAAACCGATACCTATAACATAGCTGACACATTACTGGAGGTGATCAACAATGAACAGGCAATGATGACAGTGACATCCAGAACGTCCACGAAACGATGGAATGAGATTATTTGCACGACATCGAAGATACCAGTTACCACTACTGAGCTTCTCACCAATAACAACAACACGAACTTAACTTTAAAAAAGTATACCAATAAAACACCTGGAAAGGTGCCCTGCTCACACTAGATAACTTACATGCACGTCTTTGAACACTTACGAAAGATATAGCCTCGCCCCTTTTTTGCTTGGATATAAGCTCTACATGGAATTCGAAGATGAAGAACCGGCTGATTGGAACGCTGACGAGTTGAGTTTGGAAAATTGCTAGCTAATTTCAAATGCAAGAATACGCCGACAGCAGGAAACTAAAATTTGCTCGCAATACTTCATTCCCCTTAAAATTACGCCTCCTTTCTCAACGTGTCTCGAACATACGTCAGAGCTCTAGATCTATGGAGAGCAAAAGCTCTGCTCTACATCTACCCGTTCGAAAAGACGTCCTCGGAAACTGTGGACTCTAAGACCTCGAGGTTCGTAAAACAGAAATCTGGTACGTAGATAAGCATAGGCGTGACGTCAGCATAATGCGTTATCACTGACCGCAGCAGAATATATTTCATATTAGGACGAACATTAATTGCGCAATACTTTAAAATTCCCTTCATTAATAAATCACTACAGCATGCTGATTATATGATACCCTGTTAGTTGTAAGAGCAATCTACTGCGCAATCAATTCACATCTATAGAATCTCTATTTAACCACCGAAGCAATTCAGTTCAATTTATGCAGTCAGTTTAATGCCCAGAAAATCATCACTTTTACACGACAAAATGGAGTATATCGGACTGACGTTTACTATACTTCATTAATCGCTCGCTTATGACCATAATTTTGGGTTGTTTTTTTCGTTTAGGTTGTTCTCTCCAATATTTGACAACCTGTATTCAAAAACATGACAGGTGTCAACAAAGAAACCAGCTGAATAGTAGCGTATTCGACTACTCAGCTAGTGTCTTTGTTGACACCTGTCATGCTCGCATGTTTCAGCTAGAACAATGGAACCACAAATGGATTCTGTTTCAGATTCGTATCGATCAAAGCAATCTGTAGGCGGAGAATGCAGAAAGAAAAAGAAGATCGACAGACACTCAAAAGTTGCTCCTCAAAACAACAGCCATTTGCTAACATCAAGAGATGTAGCCGAAAAAGGGCATCTTTCATAGCCTCTATTATTTGTTCGGAATTTTTTGATTTTACTACCCCTTTCTCTTTATTCTAAAATTTTTATTCTTTTCTTCGATATTTTCTTCTTCAGGTCCTCAAATATTAGGTGTACACAATGTTTGGTCATTCTTTCGAATCCAATACACATCAGTCGTTTGGTTTTTGTTCTTCCTTATAAGGTTTTACTCTTCATAATGTTGAAATCTAAAACGCTGCCAAAAGTCGGGATTTCAATGTAGTGATCGGTTTGTGGATAGGTTAAACACAAATTGTTAGGGTAACCCAAACTTTTCTGGTGATTTTGGCAAATTCTGATGGAACATAAAAAAACCTAAAATTCCGGTGATTATGCGAGTCATTAATAAAGTGTAGTACGCTTCAATTGATTACTAATCTATCATCTATGGATCGCTCGTTAGGTCGAAAATCATTTCTTCAAAAGTATAGCGATATCTGAACAGTATCACTTCAACAGGAATCTATTATACAAAATGCAAACAAATCGTCACATCAGCTCAGATAATCGTCAGTATTATACAACAACAAAATGAGGTATATCGGACTGACGCACACTATACTTCATTAATCGCTCGCATAATTACCGGAATTTTAGGTTATTTAACGTTTTTTAATGTTGTTCTCTCCAATATTTGATGCAACACGCATCCTTTCCTAAACTGGAAAATAATGTTACTTTAAATATCTGTTCGATGAACTGTAGCCAATATAACATCACTTCACTAGCCACTAGGAAAATTTTTTTAAACAACATAGCTAAAGCAACTTGGTCGTATGAAAAGAACCAACTACATGTGCAAAACTCTATGAAACTAATATACAGCACCCTCTAAAACAAGTAGAGATCGATAATGTACCGTGCAACACGGTTGCTTAACATGCACGGCAATAGTGATAAATGAAATCTGTGATATGACATGAAGGCAAGCTGTTGCCAACTGATCTCTATCAATGAAATAAATTGTTAAAGTTAGAAGAAACAAATAAAAAATGCAAATGAAATATTCTGACATAGAAATCAATTCATAATAACCTGATGAGAGGCTGCCAAAAAAGATGCGCAACGACATAGCGCCCTAGCCCCCACAGACACTTCAGCAAATATGCAAATGTCGTTGCTGGCCAGGAAATCGCGGCAACTATCAACAAACACAATTCTATAACGTATGCAACATCAACTAGAGCAATTTTGAGTTATTTTGACCGACTGTATATCATTTCTTACTCAAATAAGCTGGAAAAATGAATATAGAGACGCGATGAAACAATGAGGCCGAACATATTCTCACGGATAAATACTGAGCAAAATTGATTTCTAAATATGAAAAACAGTTATGCAATAGCTGAACACTCGGTGGTTGTATGGGTCTATGGATGAAAAAAGGCAATTGAGCACAACAGCTGATAAATCAATTATTAAAATCATGATGAATTTTTGCTTATTACACTAAGTAAATTTCTTCGTTGAACGAAACGATAAAATTACTTTTTTACCCATTGAACAATCAACGCAATTTGAGTACATAAACAAATAATTTCTAATAGCTCATACACGCAATTGTAGATCGCAATTTTAAGTGCACGCGCTCTGCGGGATTGCGATCTTAAGAGGCCATGAATTCGTCTATCAACCAAAATATGCTAGCCCATCAACATGTGGGTGGTTGCCCGCGTTAACGGCATTTATAACATCAGCAACTGCTATGTTCTACAGTTTCTCTTCTCGAATATGCCTTTCTACTCCCTTTCCCCTCCCCCCTCATTTCCCTCTAAATCTTTTCAGGAATCTTTTTTCTGCAAAAAGAACCCCCTTTCGCAACACAGCATTACCCAATATATTGCAGCACGCATTATCAAAGCGGAGAGATGCGAAAGGTGCTATTTTGTAACTACGTTCAGCGAACAACTAAATTTGCTCAACGAAATATTTATGCGTGAGGCATCAAAAGCAGCTCACTTTCACTGAATCACACAGATTTTTGTAGGCAATAACTCACAATTTGCGTGCTATCGTTTGGCTGAGTGAAGCTCTCTATTTCAAGCAAATTTCTGCTCATCAGGAATCCTTTTTTGTTTCTCCGAGGGGTGCAGCACCGTGTGGTGACACGTTACGTCGAATTTTCTTTCTGACAGCTAACACATAATTTAGAAAAGTGGTGCCCGACGATCATCGTGATTGGTGGGAATGTACTTCTAAAACAAGACATGGTGGGTATAATGTACTGCTAGCTACCTGTTGATACTATGAGAGTTAACATCAGGTACCATAATAAAAAAGCACTAAGAGCAAATAGTGATACGAACTAACCTTGGCGGAAGTAGAAGAGGTGTTTTAAAGCAGGAATCGTCAAAGATCTCCTTATCAGTAGTACGAGTTTGCTCGGTGCATCCCTTATCGTCAACACAAACAGCCGTCTGTTCCTTCTCCTTCATTATCAAGCGTCAGGTTAATCCACCTTCCGATGAACTTCTACAGATAGGGCTGCGAATGAGCTAATTAAGTAGTGAGAATAAGTATACTTTATATGCAGAAGGCAGCACGCAGATGGCAGTCGAATCAATAGAGCATTACTGATGTAATACGCAACGACGTATCATCAACTGAAAATACACCCATCAAAATAAATCGGACCACAACAAAGAGAATGTGAGGCGCACAAATAAACGAGACGAATCAATGGCGCATCAATAAAAAAATATTTCACTGATCTCAGTGTGTAATCGACAAATCGACTGAACATCACAGCGAAATGTTAAACTGCTATAGAGAAATGTTGCAGAAAATGAAAATGCTTCTGAGAAGAGCGCTGCAACACAGATAACGATGCCCAGTAGATTCATAAACGGTTGACGACCACTAGAAGATCGTTTAGAAGCCTTTGATACAGTGAAAACATGCATGAATCGAAAAAAACGAAAACTCGTCTGTATTATCAGGGTCCCTTCCATTCTCATTCTAAAGGCTTTACTATTTCTGACAAGATTTATATGACTACAAGTTGTAAGGACCAACACCTTCTTTTGCTTTCACGAGTAGCAACGCATAGGGTTTGCCTAAGCAGTCTTTTTCTCTCTTCATGTTCCTCGTAGCTAGAATTTCCAGTACTTACCTAATAACTGATACTGGTGGTTACTGTTCTTGTTGTTCGAGTTTCGAAGTATTATTGTTCATCACCACAGATACAACTTTTGCATTTAGAACATTCACTGCAATTCTGTTATAAAGAGGTTCACTAATCGAGAACCGCCAAATACTTCAATATAAGGATAAAAAATGCAGCTTTTAGGCCATGTTAATGCCTTCATCCTCACTATTTTGCAAGTGCGCTCGTTTGGCGGTCATACCGGATTGTGGACCGCAGAGTCAACGACAAAAAAAATGCAGGTTATAATTGACATAGACAACGCTATACGATAGCTTCTTACTTCCGGCTTCATTTGAGTGCATATTTCCAAAGATGGGCCGAAAAAAATATAAACGTCAGCTTTAGTATTGACTGATTATTTGATATGGAATAGAATGAGTTTTTGAACCTAGCAATACAATCGTTTGGTTGATCAGCAGCAATTCATAAGAGTGGCCAGTCTATCTAGAAGGTTCTTACGTTTACATATTTCAAATGAAGTATCCAAATATGAGACTCATCAAACGCCATCAAAATGAGAAAATTAATTCCACAAAAAGTGAATGCATAGAAAATCGAGCCTAATAATTTTTGGAATTCGGCGAGTTCGACCACCTGACATACATGGAGTACAGAAAAAAGCACATGGTGCAGATATTATATTTTCCTTTTATGGTATGATCTTTAAAGAAATCTCAGAAAGCTTTAGCGAATTCTGTTATAGGATTTATAATATACCGCTGTTAGAAAGCTATCTATTTGACAGATAAATATTATAAAACGCGGAGCAAAAGAAGTGGAATGCAGGGAAACGAGCAAGAGTTACAATCGCTTTAAAAAACCAAAATGTTCACTTAGTGCTTCAATGGCTGAATAGCCTTGACTGTGTACCACCATGCGGAAGCGTTCCAGGATATAATCTTCAGAATGGATAAAAAATGTGGATGAAGTTGGGAATGCGCATAAACGAAGCGAAACTCTCAAGAGACAAGAAAAATGCAATCAATCGCTTTCGTTAAAGCTTCTCAGGGCCATCTTTTGTAATAATCAAATGTGAATTTTACATGAATTTCAACGATGCGATGCATTAAAAGTACTCAACATCGAAGGCAACTACTGGAAAGCAAACTGTCTTTAATGCTCAACGGAGAATCACATCTGATCGTCACGCATCGTGAATTTGTGATGGATGACATAACCAAGCAAGCGTCATAGAGTGATTAATTCCACCCCCGCCTCCCACTGCAGCTAAAGAAATAAGTGCAATTTCTATTATCGTATCCTTTCATCATTCCCCATCTCAGTAGTTAAAAATTCAAATCCCACTATTGGTCACTCCAGTCAACAATATAAAAGAGCAACCTCCTCAACACTACAATGTTCTAACTGTACGATGAAGCGAATGCCATACTTTACTGTAAATATCAACTTACTCATCAATTAAGTATTCGGTTGCATTAACGATAGTGCCAGAACGATTAAAAAATACCTAAGAGTTGAATCAATATCACATCCTTTGCCATAAATGAATATCATAGAATTAAAACAGAAATAAAAAAAAAAACCTTTATTGTGTGCACCTTATGTGAACACGACAAAAAAAAAAAAGAAACCTCAGTGCTGAGTGCAAATAGGAAAAGATGCGTTGAGCAGCATCGCAGTTCTCACAGTGATCACGACAAAATGCTTCAATGTTGAAAAAATGTGATAATTCAAAACGTTTCAATCAGCAAGTGATTTCTGTCAAAGTGAACATCTCCACAACAAAATACACAGCAATTAAACCTCTCTGCTCCTCTCCCTACACTGCAGTCTATGTGTGCCCATTTGTAACTACAATCAGCCTTATACTGCTGATACATGAGCATTCAAAACTGCCATTCGCAATGAGAACCTAAATAAAATGATTCTTTCAGTGAATATAATAAATAAAAATAGGATTATTTAAAAAATCAAAATCAAGAGGACTGCTATCCAAATATAAAGAGTTAACACAGCAATTCAGCAACTATATAAAACCGATTTGCCAAAAAACTTCAGGCAAGGCGAAGCCCCAGCAGAGGTGGCACAACTCTAATTCAAAAAATCGCCACATATAATGCGGAACCTTAAGCAGCAAATCGATATCCTTATCTATGTTAAACGTAATCGGAGTACTTCATTCGGTGAGGAAAACCATGAAAACGTCTTAAAGTAGACAACAGAACATATGATTCAAAATTTTCAAGTGATTGAGCTACTCTGAAATTCCCCTATTTGCTACTCTTCGACAGGGCGCAGCTTTTATCAACAATTGTATGAAAGAAAAAAGTTATGAAATGAAAGTAAATAAATGAACGCACTTATTAACTTCGGCTGATTAAGAAAGAAGCAAAAACGATGAAACAAACACAGAGCAAAAGTAATCAATGCAAACGCAATAGGTTGGTTACTCACTCATCTAGGCGTGTGGCACGCAAACAACTCTTAGCGTACGCGTCGCTTTCACCCTATGGAAACAATCGATCCACCGTCGACTCAGCACACTCTAGGGACCCTCATGCACGGACCGTTGTAAAATCATTTAAGGTTTGCCGTGCTACAAGACTTCCTAAGGAATTGTAACAGGATCCTTTATGAATCATAGCAAATGAACGAAGACATAATGTAAGGAGAATGGAGGATAAAGAAAATATGCAGTGGAAACGATTAAGCAAAATTAGTGCGTATTAGTGGCTACGAACTCAACAGGACAATTCTGACTATCTGAACTACTCGACAAGAGTAGAGACATCTACCAGCGAATGACAAGGAAGTTTCTGCAGGAATCTTGCTGATGCAGGTAGTCCACAGGCGGTCCACAGGGGATTAAAAGTGCTCGGACATTTCTCAACTAGCACTGGTTGTTTAATTGCTTATATTTGCTCCATTCAGCTTATGCATTGGCCCGCCTGTACCAATCGTGCTCTGAGTGTATCATTAACGTGATCGCTTTCAATATTCTCCTCCCTCACTGAAACATCTACTGAAAAAATTCAAGCATAATCTAGTAGTTATTGGTTTTTGAGTGGATTTTTTTTTAGAGTTGGATGCTTAATTCTCAGATCGATATCCTTCTTCTTATTTACTTTTTTTCTGAAACGAGCGAATTTGGCGTCAGTTTTTTTCTACCAATGTAACTTGCATATTTATTAGAACCTAAATAAGACAACTCCACATCGGCTAAGAAAAAACCCACCCAATCTAAGTTTCTGACTGCTCCACAGTTCTAACACGAAAGCATTGAGCACGAAAATGCTTATGAAATCGTCACAAAGAATGATTCAACGACTGTTACGCACATATAAGCGGCAAACGAAACGTTCATCATTCTCTGCCTATATTCTTCAAATGACGGTATTAATTATCGATAGGTCATGATTTTCGAAACAAATTTCGGGAGAAAGGGGGGGTTCATCAATCACCAATAATGGTCACAGGCGACTAAGCTTTGGTGAGAGAAAAAGAAAAACTTTACGAAAAAACAGCGAAAAAAGGTCCGTCCAACATTGAAACAAATGTGAACGCCTTCAAAGATGACATAAGAGCGATTTTCCTTCCGCTTACATCACATAAGAAGAGATAAATTTGGGACGGTGAAATTGAATATATACCTAGTTATATCAAATGAGCTCTCATAATATGCAATCCTGCAGTCCCCCTCATCAGAACGCTCTCCGTTGTGAATTGAAAACTGTTCAATATTAGATTTAAATTTTAACTCAACCAACCGCTCGCATAAACCATTCGCTTATTTTTCGTTTATCTCTAGTACACTGGAATTCAACCGGTATAAAATGCGACCATATTGATCGCAAAATGCATTTATTATTTCCAATAAGCCATTTCGCAACTCATGAAACAACTTAAAAGCTGGCAGAGGTCACCAGTGCAGGGCACGATTTTCAAATGCACAATTCCACCATCGACAGTTTCCGACTGTCGGACAGACAACACAGATGTACATATGTGATCGTATAAATCCGCGAATGAAAATATGCAACAACGAATATTCTTGCAAAACTTCGAATAAAACTGCTTTTGATTTATTACAGTGTCGTTGAAGCAAAAAAAAAAAAAAACTTTTCGATAGCAACGCGATAAACCAAAAGACAGATACAGACGCACATCAGCTCGAACACAGACGCACTTAAGGGTTGACTTCAGAGAATTTTGCATTATTCTTTCGCTTCTCATTCGTTCTATTTCATGATCTTCAGATATAAGAATCAGCAACGATTCGACATAAATCCAATCGGTTGGAACAGGGGTATGAATCTGCTTGCATTTCAAAGCATTTCATAGTTTTAACTGAAGCCTCTCCTTCTCGAAACGTGAACATCGGAATTTAGTTGCAAAAAACATTGTTTTTTAGGTAACAGCTCTATTTTAGGGTCGATTTCAATGTTGGCTTAAGGAAGCGCTTAGCTGCGAGATTCTTCACAGAGCTAATTAAAGCTTTAACGACTGACGAACAAAGTGCATAGGAATGAACAATTAATAAAAGCGTAATAATCATAAGAGGTTTGCTCTGTTGATGCAATCGTGCAGAAGAGATCGATCTCGCATAGTTGATCATGGATGGATCAGGCAAAAGCGTATTAACCCCTGTTATATAAACATCGATAACTTTTTCATAGTCGCCACCTTAAATTTTATATCTTATGCGATCAACGTTATACTACCCTCTATCAAGACGAAACATCCTCCTTTTGAAGAGTAAACTAAATGAAAGAGTATCCACATAGATGATAACAACATTCGCATTACTTGCATTCTTTTACATTAATGTTTATCAGATTAATACCGAAAACAGGGGTGTGTTATGAGGCTTAAACGATATCTCAACGAACCCGATTAACTGCTTGCATAATCGTCAAAGAAACAATGAAGCAACGCCCACGACAAGTTCTGTCTCCTGCGGGGCGAAATGCAGCAAGTGTTTCTCCGCTACTAAGCCATCTCTCACCCCCAATATAACCGAACTTCGTTCAGCATTTTTAGATGTCATGAAAGTATATAAAAGATGCTGAATTGCTAAAAGATTACTAATATGGATTTTTCGCCATATATCACACATAATTTAAATTTCATCGTCAGAGCGCCCGCAGTTTGTGAGATAACGGACAGACCGACAGACAGCCCAATGCACATATAGACAGACGCAGACATGACGACATTATAAGGCTTCGCTGAACTTCAAAAAAGCAAAAGAAAAACTTGAGCAACAATCTAGACTTCAGGCGCAAATAACAAGAATCGAAGATGTGAGAAGGGCTGCAGCAACATGGCCTTCAGAATACATCATGTTAGATCTGTCAGTGATGCATATACCAAAAAAATAATTAGACAAAACATGAGCAATGTGTGCTGAGAGTCAACCGGACGAAGCATTCACACAAATATTTTATTGAAACTTGTCTTTCCAACTGCACCCAACGAAAAATGCATACCAAATGCACACATTTTAGCGTTACTCGATTGTCTACGACTGCTATTGAAATTACATGACCAACTTAAGATTTGTTGAGCGAGCCTCTTCATAGTTTAGAATATATTTGCCAAACCCGATAAATATAGTTACCGACTTGAATGCACCGACGTACAGACAAATAGATAGTCAAGCTTGCAAAAAAAAGAAGTTTGATCGAATGATTTGATGAATATAAGAAATAAGCGCCTCCCTCTCCGAATCAACTTCCGCTGTCATACCGACGGTAAGTATAATTCATTCAAAGAGTTGCATTCAGAAATCGACAACGCAATTGCAATAAACTCTAAAAGTATACAATGAAATAAACATTTTTACATGCTCTATTCCATTAAAAAATAATGAACATTGAATCGTGGTCAATATGAAAGCGTGAGAACGGAATCTACAATAACGCAAACGGATTGATAGAGGAAGAATATTGAATGAGGAAACTGCGTTTGATTGATTTCTTGGCAATGTTCAATCACTGCAAAGAGTTTTGATGCGTTGCATAAAGTGAGATAGATTTGGATAAATTTGTATTCCACTTTGCGAATAAAGAATATAGCGAGCAGGCTTTATAAGTTCGAAATTTGAGACCTGTAGAAAGATAGAAAAACTTTGAGGCTTTCTTAAGAACATGTCTTCGGACAATGTTGATGAATCAATAACGTAACCATCACTTGCAACTCTCGCTTAGTGACTATTACAATGCAATTAAAACATCTAGCGCCAATCTCCGGAAGGAACGTTTATTCAACGAAGACAAACTTTTTGATTTGCACCACGATTATTGTTTGTTATTTGTTGCACTCTCGAAAGATTATTAACAGCTTGATGTCTCTAATTAAAATCAACCTGAAATTGTTCGGGCTATTAGAACCGTCATCCATTAAGGACCTACAGAACAGCCAAATTTTGCAGTTTTCACGAATAAGTTAGAAAGGAAAGGTGGTAGCCATGGAGGGGGCTTAGAAATCAAGATTTACGATATTTGATTAAACTGTTACTTGCGTAGATCGTTTGCCTAATGAAACGTACGCAAAGCCCAGAAGCAATTTTATGAGAACCTTCTCGGAAGATAAGGTGACCTCTATGCGCCACCCACTTTACTTCATTTAGCTGACAATTTAATCTAACAACCTTCATTTTATCTTGGCTTTCACGAGACGATATTGTTGATATCTATCACTATTCATTCAGATATAAACAAGAGAATGAATTCGACGTTACTCTCAATATTATTAGTTAAAAAATATAAAAGTCAACGTCAGCAAGACAGATGCAAATGAGGGATTTTAAAAAATCAGAATGAAAAAAAAAAAAACGCTGAAGTAAAAACATTCCAATATAAACAAAGATGAGATTGCAAAAAAGAAAAAAGAATTCAAATTATTCAACCAGTGAACGCAATAAATCCTCCACTGCACGAAAAATACTTCACTTGTTTCGCACTTTCTGGAGATTTCCATAAAAAACGCGCCACGCAAGTAACGTATTCAAATGCATTGAAATTAGTTATTTATGCTTGATCGCAGAAATTCCAAAACGATAGTACAGCGAGTATTAATGAAATTATGTGAGTATTATCTAATAAATGCAATCGATTCATCGTCAATATTGGAAAATCGTATTAAATATGCAAATCAAATTTTGTTTGCGCATAAACTTTACAATCGATCTCGTCAAGAATATTTAACAAGCGATTTTCGGCACCGAAACGGACGCATTACTTACGTGAAGTTAAAAAAAAAAAAAACGAACATTTTATAGCTTAACGATGCTTTCGAGAGCTGAATCGCAAGTAATGTTATTGCTCCGTTTTTTTGAGCTCCATTACATGTTTTTGTAATGCATTCCGTTTTCCCCTTTTACATGTTCCTCATATTCTACACCACACTTCATGCTTCTCGAAGTTTCCTATCCAGGTTTCGCAGAAAAGCGCACTCGGTGCAAACAAACCATAAACCTTATTGTTCTTATATAAATGAGAGGCGATATAGCGCGAATGCGGTTGAAACGAACGGGAAGATTGGGTGGTGAGGATGGGGGGGGGGGGGGGATATCGATTCCAACAAGAGCAAGTTTTCTTCAAATGACCCCCTCAAGCCCCTTCCCCACGAAGAAAACGCATAAGAAGCTTTTTTCTACAGGCTACTTTATAAGAAACATGCACAACATACGCTGCATAATATCACCTCAAAGCGCGCTGAGAAATGGCTATAATAAAGATACGTCACAGGCCCGACCATCATTGGTATGAATAAGTGGGGCAGAGAATATTTTTATACAACATGAATGCAGAGCAAATGCACGCAGAGAGAACAAAAATGCAGAAGTCGAATATTCGTTTACGATATCATTATTAAGGTTTTGGCTGGCTATTTCTTCGAAAACTGTAACAGAGAATCTCTAAAACGCGACCTGAAGGTTTGAAATCACTCAATAAATTGGCTCAGGTGACTTGATTCAATCACAAAACACTAATAATGAAATCAAATACACATTAAATCCATTAGCCCGTATTCAATTTTTGGGGTGATTTCTCAATAATCACTACTTCGATATACGTTACGCACGTTAGTCGATATTGGCCATAATTCATGAATCCTCTCATAAATTGGATAGAAAAATCGCGAAACAGTTTGCACACGTTAAAATCGAGATATTGGTCAAAAGCTTATAAAGATTTTCAGGCGGCATTAACCAAGTGAAAGTGGTCAATAAGATCAAAGAAGTGCAGATCATGAATTAAAAGGCCAATAGGAAAGCCGAACAAGGTGACAATGATTTAGTTGAATACTGAGAAATTCTGTGTTTGGAGGCGACGTGGTTGCTCACCAACAATGAATCAGCCATCTTTTAAACGTTACATCATATTAAGACAGTTGTTGAATTAATTCCAAAAAATACTATGAAACCAAACAGGATCTGCATTCAACGCCTCAGGAAAAAAACTTTTGGAGTAAGAACATCAAACTCAATTGAGAAGATGAGGGAGTGAACATTCAGCAATAAACTCATCACCACTACATTTCTACCGTTGTGATATACATCACAATATCAAGACCTATTGGCCCTTTGCCTCTATCCTACAAAATCAATTCAAATCAAAAATGCTTGCAAACATATAATCTCGAGAGGAGGCCGCTATTCGATGCTATGCCGAATAAAATAATGCATTCGTTAGCTGTGAGAGTAGTACGATGCCAAATGCACTTCTTGCCGATGTGAAAATATTGCACTGACAAGGAAGTAACAGCTGAGCGTATTAGCGGTCAATTCACTGCCAACTTCAAAGCAATTTATCGCTACAACTAGCATACCTCTAAAACAAGGTGAATCACGCTCACTGCCTTCATAAGTTACTACTCAACCTCTATCGGAATTCTGAGGATTCGATGCGTTCGAAGTTTTCACGTTTTATGGAGCAAAAAAAGATGGCGACCTCTTAAATAAACAAGTGGAGAAGCGTGCCAGGGGAAATGGCCCGCATGCGCGTTTATATGACACTCATTCAATCAATGAGCTTCACAAGGTACCACTAAAATAATACAATATTCGACTTCATAGCTTCATGTTTTAGCGATCGGATAGCGCGTGCAAATCACTTATAAAGGATTCATTTTTCTCGGAACTGACTCAAGTAAAGTGAAAACCCAAACGATGATAAATACAAATGAATTTATTAGAACCCTTGAATGTTCAAATTATTCTTGAAAATCCGCGGATCAGTCTGAAGCACAAGGTCCTTATAGTGTGTACATCATACTGACCAAACTCCACTATTCTAAACACATAGATAAGCACAATACGCACTACAAAGCGGAAAAGATCTAGAGTTAATTATTCGAGATACGATGAAAACTTACAACAACAATTCCCGCGTTCGTGATTTAGAAATATTTGAGAAGCATGTCGATGCACGGTCGCAATTTCATAAAAAAGTGTGCCAATTTTACAAAGGATCTGAATGCAGAAAGAATAACTTAATAAAATATAATTTATGAAATGTGCAAATACTGTTCATGATTTAGCGATAAAGCCACTTCAATTTATTTATGAGGCAGATTTGGAGAGAACACCGTTGAATTTATTCACTGGGAAAAACAACTTGGACAACAGCAACATATTTTCAACAGAATCTAGGGGAGAAGTAATTTCATCGTGAACACGGAATATATCAAATGTTGGTATTTGTCGCAATACGAAAATTTGAAAAACGGAACTGCAAAATCCAAAAAATTGAAATATATTTGATTCCTCAGGTATATCCATTAGTTACTTACAAGACGGAAGATTTAGATGTGGCGCAATGAATGAGCAATCAATCCATTAAAGGCAATATGACAGAAATATCGATAGAAATAAATCGAAACAATAGATAAAAATTTATTACGAAAATACAACGAAATATTAGCATAAAAGAGGTCATTGGAGAGCAACGCATAGAGTGACGTGTGATTGGAGCAACGGCGATTGGTACGACACCACTGCATCGACGCACAATTCGCCTTGCACCCTGATGTAAAGGGCATTGAGAAACGACGGCGCATTGTTTCTTGAATGCCTTCTCATCGCACTTCCACACGACACTGACCCCCTCCCTCCTTAATTTTTTCCACCTCCTCCCCCCTCCCCAATCCTTTCGAACCTCTCCATTGCATGCTTCGAATCGATAACGCCAGTTATATCAATTGGCAAACAAATCACAGCTTTTTTCCTTTTATTACTCTCTACGTGTAACGCAATGATCGTTAATGTAAAGGCATTCCACTCACATCAACTACACAACATAAAACGCCCTCTCTACGCATTGTGCACTTATAAAAACCGATGCCCTTCAAGCTGGTCTTTGCACAGTTGGAATGCAAAAAAAAAGAAGAATAGCCTAACTCCCTTCCCTTTTCAGCGTAACAATAATGGGAGGAACTCCAACATCAAATGAACCTCTTAATTTCTAGAAAGCATCGTACTATTTCGCATACCTGAAAACTAAAAAACAGGCAAATGAAACATAGTCAACCTTAAGCAATATTCAGTATAACACAACACTTTGTGAGGAATGCATAAATGATAAGAATTTTTCGAAAATTCAAGTAAATAATGAAATTTAATGGGCAGTTAAGATTAAGAAGATATATGTCTATATAGGCGGAAAAGGCTAAGAAAAAGTTGAACTTACAAAATAAGTGACGCAAATTTGAGGAATTATCATTTAAAGGAACTGAAGATAGCTGCGTAATATGATTGGGGGAATGAATTACTTCAATTTGTATTCCTATTATCGAATTAAATGAGGGCGCAAAAAAGAATCGCACAAATGCAGGAAATTTCTTTTCTGAAAGATTACTTATATCGATTTCATCGTTGTTTAACAAATGCCGCAAACAGCTCATGATATTTTTGAGCCATTAAAGTGAATTAAAGTTCATAAATTTCTCTCAATAAAGTGGAAACAGCACCTGCTGTGACAAAACTTCAAAAAATAAAACGCTTAACTTAGAAACGAAGTGACTTTAGTATATAATGGCAAATATGAGAGAAAATGTAACAGTAATGATACCACAATGATAGCAGTGATAACAATAATAAAAGAAACAACAATAATAGTGAGTGCAGAACTGTTCCCGAAAAATTGCTACGATCTGCTCTCTCCCATGCCAATCACATGACTCTTCATATTTACAACTGATAATATCTAAAAAATGTCTTTAAAGGTGAGCTGAATCAACAACGATATGAATCATTTAAAAAGATTCGCTTATGATGGTAGTCCGATTGGTCTAAAATTTCTGTAACTATTTTGTGCTCTTTACGGCCTACTGTTCTCGAACTGGATGGATAATTGTGACATGATGTAGGAGAGGTCTCTCTATGAAATGCACTATAGTCACAACTTTTGGATGCCTTCAGTGGTTGCTGAGTTGAATTTGCCACACACGCCGAAAGGTAGGCATACACACACACATACACAGATCTACGCATAAATACGATGGTGCCAAACATACCTTTACAAGATAAAAAAGCATGAAAATAATTTTTAAAAAAGTGAGCTAAGATCGCAGTGGTTAATCGGACACCAAGTCTAGCTTCGAAAGGCAAAAGAAAACTCTACTATCACTCTCCCGCATCAGCAATTGCTTTATCCGAGAAAACCTCAAATCCAATCCAGTTTCAATAAATTTCAATAAACATTAAAATAAAATATATAAAAACAATTGAATATGTAGAGAATACATGAAAGGAATGAATAAACTTCATCGACTCAGAGGAGGATTACTCATTTCGATATATCCATAACGACCTGTCGAGGGACAGCCCACGTTTTAAATTGTCCATAGAATTTTTACGAACGGTTGACCACTAAAGAACATCTAATGGAAAGCATTGTGATACTGGAATATTATTTAATATAGGTGTTCATAATGATATAAGAAAATCTCAGAAAGATTATACAACGTCAAGGGAAATACTGAGAGGAAAGCTCTATAAACAATGAATATTCGAAAAGAAAGAAGAGGAATACAACAATTCGTACTTTAATGAGAGTTATGTGAATTATAAAATAAAAATTCTGATTTGAAAAATGTTCTAACGTGGTATAACTTTAATACGCCCGCAATAAAAATGTCATGCCGGCGGGTTGCGACAGGGATCAAGCTCCCACTACAGTACTCTCCTTTATATTGCCACTCCCACCAATCTTTTGAATTCAGTTATGACCAGTCGTATAACAAAATACTTCACAATTCCAGACAACGAAAGAAAAATGAAGTGTCAATCAACGTTGGGCAATTAAAAAATAATTCAGTCACAGAGAATAGTAATAAAAGAACGCAAAATAACACAAACGAATGCATTAGGGCAAACATTAAAATTGCATACAAAAATGATGCAACAAATGATACAAATCAAATTCTTCCTTTTAAATATCGTTCATATAGGTTTGAAGATTTAAAGAGATATATGCTAGTGCGAACAAATGCACTCAACATCGGTATTTTCAGCTCATTCATGCCTGCCTCATCTCCCTTCCCTCCTCCCGCCCCTATCCCTCCACTTCAGACTACAACGTTTGATGAGCTTTCTTTCAGGAGATATTGTTTATTTGCCACTATTATAAGAGTTAGTATACATTATATATATATATATATATATATATATATATATATATATATATAAAATTATATTCGAGCTAATGGGGCCTTCTTGCAGGTAATCATAGTAGCAAAATCACGAAAAGTGTAATATTTGTATGAAATGTATATGTTTCTGAACGAAAAGAAGGTGGAGCAAATATAAAACGAGTAAATCAATGAGAGGCTAAACAACGCGAATATGTACTTTAAAGGCAGTATATGCAATTGATTTGGAAAGGGTTCAGTGAATATACATCACACAAGTAAATGATATTTCCTAAAGCAGTTAGTTTGAAAAGATTGTTTACTTTATCGCAATGTGCATATTTTACGATAGGAGTGACATATAAAACCTCTGTAGCAATGAGTCAGCATAACATGCAAAGGAATATCGTTAATTTTCAACTGAAATAAGGTCCTGACAAGAAAAATATCGTATAAAACGACCAGATGAATCGACGAAAGGAGGTTGTACGTGTGTGTGTGTGTATGCTGCGAAAGCACAACAAATGGACTCAACGCATCTGCAGATCGTCTCAACAAAACATCAATGAACGAATGCATCGCAGTTCACCCGCACTCTCTCGTTCATCACCTGCCCGGCACCCTATAGCACATTGCCTTCTGTTTCCATGTGTTACAAAACAACGAGTACACCATACTAAGTTCGCGCATCCTAACCCTACAAAAAATGAAGAACGCAGGACCACACTACTAGGATTCCAAAAGTTAGAAAGGAAGATCTCTCACAAAGATAACAAATTTTCGAGTGGCATGAGTACAAAAATTAGTTATCACAATGCCAGGTTATCACTTGGCGTTAATCCCCTCAAATATCTGATATGCTCGTACCAGTCGGGTGCACTCTATTGCATATCCTCTCCAGAAAAATGCACTCTAAGATCAGAAACAATGTGCAAACAATGAGTCAAACATTCATTTTTTCTCTTCACATCACGGCATCTATTGAAATAAACGCCAGCTGCTCCGTATTATTTAACATTCTTAAGTCAGCACCATCCCTAATATTCAGAATTGCGATATCCTTTGCCTCATTTCCAATGAACACATAAGCAAATATTATAACAAAAATAAGTATAAAAATAGCAATAATACTGAGGTCAGCTACTAGTATCGGTTTAACACTACGCATATTTAAATCAAAACTTTGCCGATATTTAAGTAATGAATAAAAGTGCGTAATCACTTCAATATTACTATGAAAATTTCAATGGAGAAATTCCATTCAGCCACCTCCTTCAATAACCGATTTGTTAATTTTATTCAAAATATTTGCACAATATCTCAGTCGCTTAAAATTTGCATATCTACTCCGTTAGGCCTGATCTCAAGAAAAACCAGACAGTCCACGCATGCTACCCACCAAAATGTAGTCACGTTGACGACAGAATGCAGATGAGGCTCACTAAGTTCGTATGGCCCACTATAATGATCGCGAATCCCCGAATCTCAACATTTTATGTGAAATTTGCACAGCAAGGGAAACAACAATAAGTAAAACTCGACAAAACACAGCCCACATGGATTGCAAATATAGTTTAGGGGTTAAACATAAACTGCAGTAGATTTCGGTCTGCAATCGAACTCGTTATCACGGGGAATGCGAGACAATGACGAGGAAAGGAAAGTTAACAAAACTGGTCAGTATGGATGGCGCTAGGAACGTACTACTCCTAAAGGCAAAATTTACTGCTTGAAGAATTCAACCACACGAGCAATACTTTGAGGTTTATCACGACTCGATGGAAAACGGTGCCCATTTCTGAAAATTGACGCCCAAATGCCTCAAAAAACGCGATGCTCTCCTCACACGATCAGTAAATAAAGCAAGAAGCGCACTTTTAATAAGATTTTTGTTTCATGGAATGACAGAATTATGAAAGTATTTTATGACTAAAGGCAGATAAAAACTGGCGTCCACCGTTTATTAACTATCCTCCCACACTATTCCCCTTCCGTAAGGAAATGAAAAATTAAATCCTCGGACTTCGCTCGAGTTAGTAACAAATGAATGATTTAAAACAACTGAAGATGACAGGGCTACAATACATTTAAAGTGACTATTCATCATAACTCTATAAAAAAGAGAAAAAAATGTATTGAGTAAATATAAATGGTGAAGTGATCCGTAAAAGACAACAAGCGTTGATAGAAATTAAGGTGTGTCAATGTGAAATATTATTTTTTTCATTTAACATTTAAAAAAAAGGAATAATCTCATGAGAGAAATAAATCATCGGCTATTTCCTGAATTAAAGTTTCGAAAAAAAAAAACGATTAAACTAATCAATTGCCAACGAAACGTTTAAGCGCGAGCGTATAAAACGATAAAAGCGCTTCAACGATTGAAAGAGCGATGATGCAGAATCGATAAAAAACACTTTCAATATAGGGCAAAAGATAAATAAAAAACAATGCCAACATTCAACGCATCAAAAAAAAAAAATCGAATTTTCAGAAGTGAAAAAAATTGCGATGGGGAAATAATTTAAATTTTTAATTAGCAGAATGTTTTTAGTAATATGCTCTCATTGAATGATATTTACTAAAAAGTTCTTTTTTTTTTAAATAAAGCATTTAAAGAAAGGAGATGATTAAATTGTATCCCTCCAATCATAACGTTACGAAGTTTATCGACGAATTCGATGCATTTGAAAAGAATGAACCCCTCTCCAAAGATAGACCTCTAGTCCTAATATTCTCTAGGTTACGGTGGCATAGATGAATGTTATCTATAATCAGATGCAATCTAAGCAACATTCATTTTTAACTCAGTCACTCAACGACAATAAGTGATCACGGCAATAGCAAAGCAAGCGGTGAAGTGTCACCAACCACGATATGCGCATTTTGCATTCCGTCGAACAGATCAACCGATCCAACGGCTTAGCAACATACAATAACGCTTTCGCAATAATGCATTCATATTTTAAGTGGTCTGATCACACATAAACACCTTCAGCAAATGGTGTGTTGTTCCAAATCCCGTCCCACCCACCTCTCCCCCTTCCTACCAACCCATTTAAAGTGTAAGTCGGGAAAATGGAGATCATTTTTCCAGTTGTCAGCACATTTCTCTAAGGTTGACTAATTGATCTAGAGGTTAGCATAATGAAATTCCTTCTGTAGAGTAAAATAAATTTAGCATTAAATTGTGCAAGTCCTGTTTCAGTTGTTTCCAGGGAGACTTGAACATCGAAACATTTAGAAAATATACTACCATAATATGCTTCATAAATGCAAAATTTTCAAAAAGGTTCAATAAATGGGCCATAAAAAAGATTATTTTAAGATAATAGCAGGAGAATTAACAATAAAGAACGCAAAAAAGAGCAATAATTAAAAGAACTGAATGTCATTAGGTAGTAAAGATATGTAAAATTAACGAGAACGAGGATATAATTACTGCCGGAGAATAACGAATGATATTTGAGTAAATTATATAAAAGATGGGGAGGGGGGAAGCAATCGTCCGCGACGCCAAGTGAAAACATGGCGGTTGCCCAGCCGCGCCGTGTAGGCCCGTGACGCGCCGCACACAGCACAGCTCCAAACACTGCAACGAGACCGTCGATGCCTCTTTCTTCTCTAGCACTCTCTCGTCGTCTAGACACATAGTGTCTCAATTCTCTGCTCTGAAACGAACCGATTCTATGCCTCTCTATCCGTACTTCATGAACGAACATCGACACCCAAACGATTCGTCGAGACGAACGCCTTCATTTCCCGCACAATATATGTGGGGATAAAATAATATCAACATATAGTAGAAACACTTCCCATATGCATAATATAGTTTCTTCATTTGAAACTCCAATCCTTGGGATCTTTACCTCCTAGAAAACTCGAGAACAAGTACCCTCTGATTACCCATATATCGTCCTACCCTATAAAATGATTAAACATATACATCCCAAACCAATCCATTTTATGAAGCTCACACTTGAAAACGATTCTTAAGATCGCCTAAAAATTTGTGAAAAAAGTTCCAGCAATCGGCGACCACCGTGCAAAAGAGAGTGTTTTTATCGCCGAACGGTCACTAAGCCAGACACATGTATGCATTATATCTCGAAGAGTCGCTTCTAGACCAACACATTCGTTGCTTATTCTCTTCTACACCACTATTCCTTCTATGCTAATTGCTGCGATATTCCTCAAGAAAACGAGAAAAAGGGCTGAGTGGGGAGGG
Organism: Baylisascaris procyonis; assembly: GCA_037389465.1. Classification (NCBI taxonomy): domain Eukaryota; kingdom Metazoa; phylum Nematoda; class Chromadorea; order Rhabditida; family Ascarididae; genus Baylisascaris; species Baylisascaris procyonis. The sequence goes on from JAZARR010000221.1 coordinate 2,017,809, forward strand.
TAAAAGAGGTAAGGGGAGGGGTTGGGACGATGGGGAGGGGGGGCTGGGAATGCGGTGCTGATGGGAAGGGAAGGGTGGGAAACGAGATGAAAGTAGCTTCTTCAGAGGATTCAATAAATTAAACAGCCATACTTGCGAGATAATGTTCTCTATCGTCGCAAAAAAAAGGTATATTACGATGGTTGAGTGCACTTACGAAGAGACAACATCACTCGAATGCATCCCTTCCGCTTATTTATTGTTTATATAAACAATTCGGTTTTCCTTTGTTAATTCAAAATTTCTCCTTTTATTTTCTTTATAACTCATTGACAATGATATTTCATAAACAATTTAGAAAAAAAAAGAATGATATTAGTATTGATGTTGTAATAATATTAAATATTAATAATAATTTTGGGAATCATAGTAACAGTGATAATAATAAAAATAATAAAAATGATTATAACGCAATCACAGCAATACTGATAAGACCGAATAATTTTGATGCTCACAACAACAATAACAACAGCAGTAATTTATATTCGAAGCAATAACAATATAATAATAGCAATTTCAACAATAATAATACAGGTAATAATAATTAGTAGTGATGCCAATAAAGTAATGGTAACAGTAATAAGCATGATTAATTTGATGATGAAAACAATAAATGATAATACTAATTTGCACTTCGCTGGAATGCATCACCTGTTTCAAGGCTGGAAAAAGTTTCTGTTTGACATTAGATGCAGACTTTTAGAAGGACACGAAAAGAAAATAAGAAAGCATCATTATTCGTGAATGTTTTGTAATTTGTTTTAGTATTGAAGCTCTGAGATTCTCTTATATTTGCAACTGTGCAAGTTGAAATGATGAACAAATGAAATATAATCGTAACGCTTATTGCAAAGCATCAAACATGCATATAGTTGTTGCGCTCCACGATTTGTTAGTCTCACACCACCACATTTAGAAATATTTTCTTTTGCAATTCCATTTTATTGTATGTCGGTTTTCTAAATTTTTCCATAAAATTTTCTCTAAAACACCTTATCCACTATAATCGAAATATATTTTTTTTAATTATGCCAATAAGAGTAGAAAGGAAACTAAATTAAATTTTCAATGCTGAATTCTATTTATATCGTTGCAATCACCTAATGACTACTTGTTTTGCAACACTCAACAAACTAGTGTAATTCCTCTTAACTCTATTCAACAATATCCATCGCAGTTGTTAAGTCTAATTAAACAAGCGCTTTTTTAGACGCTAATGAGGCGAATTGAAAAAAATTTAGAAGCAATTTTAAAAAACGAAATGATTGATGCACAATTTTTTATGGGTGACAAAGACAAATAAAACGTTTTTGAAAATAGATACGGAATAAAATGTCGATAAATTGGATGCAATGGTTCCCTACAAAACAACATCGACCACGTTATGCTATTCGTCGTTGTATGTTGAAGTTTCGATGGATTTTTTGCTTCAAACACATAATCTTTCATCAATTTTGCATTTTTTTTTTAAATAAATACTAAAACTTTAAAAATCCATTACTCATATGTCGCTAAGCGTTATGTGTTCGCGGTAGAGAGAAACAATGAGATGCAATAAAAATATAAGAGAGGGAATTTTCAGATGATGCAAAAACGAACGCAATTTGAACATGCAACGATTACAATAGGCAAAACTACTTCCTTATATTGCATACTCTAGATTTAAATAAAACTGACTGCAATTTTTAGCGCTAATTCAATCGCTTGATTGCAATTGATGTTTAACTAAGGGATTTTATGAATATTTCCCAATCACTGCAGAAGTGCATTTATTAACCGAACATAAAATCATCAAGAAATAGTTTTATAAATAAAATTAATTTCATGTTTACATTAAATAAACGAACAAAAGTTGACGTTAAGATTTTTCGGTTTCATGCTTATTAGATTCTTAAAGTTTATTAGCTGCAATAATCGATGACTAATAGAGACAATCATTTAGAGTCATATGGATGAGTTGATCATTTATAGCGTTCGCCATTCCCCTCCATTAGGCAAATAAATTGTCCTCTTTCTTTCCTTATATTCAATAAAAACTGTGGTAAATATAAAATGAAGAGGGCATTACCAAATGAATAGTGCAACTGATTGCACAGGCAATAATATAATAAACATAGCTAACGGATGCCTTGCCTCAAAGTTTAGCATAAGATATCTCGCATTTAAGTTAGTCACCGTCATGCTCAATTTAAACGACGTATATAGAAATTTGGAGGGAAAGGAGTGGAGAACAAGAAGGATGAAAGTGGTAGAAGAGAAGTTCTAATATGACGATATCTATTTCAGTTATCACTGACAAAAATTTCTGAGGTATGGTTCATCTCGATATTCTTCTAGCATAAATCGAACACTGACACCCACTATCCATCAATAAAGTGCACTTCAGTGAACAAAAAATTATTTTCCTCTTCCATAATAAAACATGGCGACATCACATTCCTAATGTTCAAGCATCCGACTGGAAAGTGATATGTCGTTGACTATTAATGACTTGGCCGGTAAGAAAAGAGTTAAGCTCACATTAATCTAAAGGAGTCTTTCTGCAAACAAACTAACGAAATGGTAGATTAAATTTTGACCCTGAAATTGTTCTTTTTAACGAACTATTGATCATTTCAGCTAATATAACAACACTTCGATTGATGAAGAAATTCATCATAATTGCGCTTTCTATTATTTTGATTGAACATCGCATTCGATTAACAGCCTTCCGGATGTTCGAACTGAAACAATATTAGTGAACGAGAATGAGCGTTTGATGGAATTACCGCAATCATTCTGAAATCTTCTAGATGGCAACAGTGAAAACGTTAGATCGATAATAAAGAAAATAAACAGTGTCAGCTAAAAAGAAGCGAACTCGGTACGAGCAACATAGTTACACGACATATATATATATATATATATATATATATAGAAAACGGGAATATTTGAAGGAACAAGAAATGAGAATAGAATTACTGAGCTGTAACATAAAAATTCACTTCTAGATTTCCTTCAGCATTTTGAGCTTTTTCGGCTTCTTATTGAAGAAAGTTATTAAAGGTTAGCTAACCTCGAGCCAAAATTGTTGTCATTTTCTCTAAATAACCTTCTTTGAGTAAATAATTGATTTGAATAGCTGACTATAAAAGTAAAAGAATTTTGAAAATGCTTATAGCTTTTTTTTTCGCCGTTAACATGTGTAAAAATGTGTTAAAGAGCATTGATCTGTCCGCGTCGAGAACGAAAGTTGCCCAGAAAATATTCGATGGTGAGCTGCAAATCATATAAATGGTGGAGGCATTTGTTGTCCTTTGCAAAGGTGACCTTTGCGGATGAGCAACATAAAAAATGAACAGAAATATATTTTTTCCATTGATAGACACTTTGCACTTTAGAAACATCGATTTCCAACATTCCTTAGCAGTAAGAGAAAAGGTATTACTTTGTATATTAGATGTTACGGCTATGAAAGTGTTATGTATAGCTGTGATAAGCAATAATTTCACAAAACATTGACTGAAATATTCTAAAAGGAAGTAACTTATTATTGACGCTAGGTGATAAACAACTTATCACTTTCGTTAAACTTAGATTATAATTGAAATAGATTTTAACCTCATAAAATGCTTTCGAAGCGTTTTTTTCTACACCGTTAGATCTAAATTAATTCAATTCCGATTGTTTCTCTCAAATAAAATCATATTCTTTCCCATCTATTTTATTATTCAATCCAATACTTTCAATGGAGTTATATCTAATTATAATCTTTTTCATAATATCCGATATTTCAATTACAATGGGAAATCTCTATCAACACTCAAGATGAACAAATCTTTGAGCGATCTGATCATAGATGGCTCATGCGCGGAGAAAATCAACAACGATCCCGATAAAATGCATTCACACTTCCATTTGTGATTTTCCAGCGAACAAACAAAACGTTAATAAGCAAATCGAATAAAATGCAGAACATAGCAGTCAATCTTCATCTAAAAACAAAAAGGAATTTCCGCTGATATGATATCACTAAGAGAACGAAATATATCAAATTTAATAAGCATTTCTCATTTCCAAAAAGTGATAATAAATTGAACTTTAATGAGAAATAAAGATTCCTCATATCACAACAACTGTTTTCTCCAAACGAAACCGACTGCGATGAGCACATTTCTTCAAAAAAAAAAAAAAAAATGGAAACCTAAACAGAAGCATAAACAATATAAAATAAATAATATCAACTGCCTCAAAACAATCACGCAATAATTACGTTCAATTACAAATCAATAGAATATATGAAACAAATTCGATAAAGCGTTTATTCCGCCAAACAAACAAACAAATATAAAAGCATTTTAAATTGGTGGCAAATATATGTGCTTAAACACTGAGGCAATATAACTTCAAAACGAATCATCTATAAGTCTAACATGATCATAACGAATTATTTGCGAGTATTAAATCAAGGCACTGAGCAACATCGCTTATTAGTGCCATCTGATGCAATAATTGCCGATGTTTGCCTATGCGCATATCCACTGATTCGCTGATTTGCAAAACAAGTTAGCATTCAATTATCCGAACTATTCGTAACTTTCTTGCCAACCGATTCTACATTTTCAACAGATTAAATTCAGCTTATCAACCAATCTTATCATCAAATCAATTGCCTTATCAACCAAGCCCGCATCTTTAACCACGTCATATTTAATCGTTTCTTAATTAAACAATTCAGTGGCAAAAAAATATTTCGCATATTTTAAAATTTCTATCCGTCAATGGTTCACTTAGCGACCAATTATTCTTAATAGTTCCTCACTGAGGTTCTTTGTTCAAAAATTACTGAATTTTAAAATTAGTGCTTCAAATAAGTGTTACTAGCGTTTGGCACATTCTACTGCAAAATAGTGCAACATTTGATAATGGCCCAGCGAAAATAGCAATGCAGCACTTTACTGGGTGGTAGAGATATGCCTCTTCGTATCAAAGTTTTGAAAGCGTTTGTGGACTACCACTGCAAATTTTCGCTAGGCAACCTCTAAGGCCATCGCGTTCATATCGATATCGACTAGTCAGTTGTTGGGTAACAGCAGACAACGGTCATTCCACAGTTTGCTCACTCGCCTGATCTAATACCGAAAGACTTTTTTAATTTTTAAGATTTTGAACGATATTAAGCGGCTGATGCCTTCGATCGACTGATTCGAGAAAAGAAAATTCGCTAGCGGAACTATGCAAAATTCCCCCAAAACGCGTTCCACAAATGTTTGCAACGATAAAAGAAACGACAGCAACAGTTTACATAATGTGAAGAGGTATAATCGAAGACGATAAGATCGGTAAGCTTCTAAAAGAGTCGGAAAAATTGTTATTAAAAACATAGAGATTTTCTTCGATGAACTACGTGAATGCGCTTCTCTCATCACGTTCAATAACGTATCTTTTCTTCCTCTACGAATTGCTTTATACAACAATATATGTTTATAGGTGCAATAGTAAAGGAAAATAGCATAGCTACGACGACAAAGTGCATCAATTGATCTATTTCACACTGACGCAATATATTATAGGGGAATATTTGTTCGACAATTATTATCTTCGTGTATTACGCATTTGCTGGTTAATGCTGACATAAATATGCATAAATATCTCACTCCTGCCTTATCAACCTTATCCTCTTCTCTCCACGCATGGAATTACAAAAATTTGGATACTATAGCTAAAATACCACTGCAGATAAACATAAACTAAGGGTGATTTGTGTTTACAAAAGCAGACATCTGAGTAGTGACGACAAAAAGATGCTCATAAAATTGCATACGCACACTTTTGCAGGTCGCTCATTAGTGGACGTTGCCATTGCAGTTGTTCCACAATAGAAATTTGTTCCGCTACTAAAGAAAACTAACATCTGCCGCATACCCAAAAACCGCTCAAATAATCTTTCTTAAATGCCCACAAAGTCCGAAGATTCTATCCAAAAATTCGACGCTTCAATCCAATCGCATCAAAAATCAGTTCGTACTTGATGAAATGTAATTAACGTTTATCATCATAACTATCTAAATTAGTTTTTGCTTGTATGTTCTCTGACATACAAAAGATGGCGAAAATATTATTCGCTCTTCAAATTTGAGGTCAACTCGATACTAATATGAAAAGTCAAAAATCAGTTCAAAATGAATGGTACTCCCATGTCGAAAATTCAGGCATTTTTTATTTGCCTTAAAGAAATAGCGCTCTCTGCGTAACGAGACAATTGTGCCACTTCTAAAATCTCTCGACAAGCAAATGATGCGATGGATGCTGAAGTAAAAAGTAGCCGGGAGAGGAAGTGTGGCCGACAGACCAATCACCTCTCCAAAAATAAACCTGGCTGAAAAGAATAAAATTTTCCGGTTCTGTTTGCAAATCCTAGCTTCAAGAAATTTTAAGCTAATCTCATTTGCACCAAAAATCTTCAATCTGCTTCATTCTCTATATTCTAAAAATTTCAGGTGGCTCTACTCATCAAAAGTAAAAGAACAGCATTTGCTTAGCTCAGCTTTAAGCAAATTTTTGCTTCAATCCAATTGCATCAAAAATCAGTACTCCTTTTTTAATTTCTAAAGTGCCAGGAGGCCTCATTTGCTAACAAATTAATATTGAAAACTGCTTTAGAGACACTCAATAGCTGTGTGTTCTTCTCACATCTACTGTGCCGTATAATATTTGCATGAAAATAGACAAATATTGATAACCTATAAACTTTGCGCTTAAGAAGTTGCTTGCTACAATAGATTAAATATCTTCTCAAAAAGGTGAGCTTTCAAGCACTACCGCAATAGTAAATATGAGTTTGCTGAAGCAAAATCCAATTCAGATCACTGTGTACAAATTTGAAAAGCAGTTTTTTTTTCTATTACCAGAATGAATGTAACGCTAATTTAAGGCTTTTGGCGAAAAATCTGCGCAAAAATATGAGGCGTTAGAAATCAACGAAAAAAGGGGTGAGGGATGTGCTCTGAGATGGTTGTTACATTCAAGCAAATGTTTTGATGGTTTAGCATCCCTTAATAGCGAGCTAGTTTCTTATTTAAAGGCTTAAAATTTTTATCAGAAGCTAGTTCTGAAATTCAGCTTTCCTGGAATGATCACAGCTTGTGACAACCTGGTGCCGCCTCTCTCATAGATTACACTGCATTTACTTATGCAAGATAAATGCGTACGGAGATAAAGTACCAATTTTTTACCTTTATCTGTAGGGAGACTAGGAAGGTAATTTAAAACAAATTCCGCACTCTTTTTGTGCAAAAATGAATGTAAAATGTTAGAGTGTCATTTCTGGATGTACTGTAGAGGAGATGAAAAGGGGATTTGATCTACGCCCAAACTTTGTGCAAGGTTTTGCATGAAAAGCTGTGGGAACTATTTGGAACGATCTGTTCGCTGTCATTTCACATATATAGATGACCTTTGGAGTGACTTTGTTTTCAGTTGCGCTTTTAGTCCGACCGTTCATTATGAAGTCGACAATGTTTTCTGAATTTTCAATTCCAATCAATGAGATTTGAAATCTGTGTCCTGGAATTACAAATTGATGGATAATTTTACAAATTTTTCGTTATTTTACCGCGCTGTTGAAATTCGGATATCAAAATCGAAGATATTCGACCGATCTAACGTTGAAACATCCCACGAGCAACGTTCTTTTTTTTCATAAACGAAATTACACCCATTATAAATTTGGTTCTCTTTTTTTCGGCACACTAGCTGTCACTGCCTTTAAAATCGGACATTCACTTTCACTAGTCAAGCATCCCTTCGATTTCTCTTGAAAAGTAACTCAATTAAGTCATTCGACGATTACACAATGCCTGCCAACTGCGCCTTTTTCCACTCTTCAGTTAGAATAATACCAAACTTCCCCGTTGTTCCCACTTTCTATTTTTCTATAGACTTTCACTTCGCTAATTTCACTAACTATTTATGCTCCATGAGTTACGATTATAAATTCTAAAAAATGCATACAACTTTCGAAAGTGCAATAGCAATTGTCTAGGAAATTCTATCGGCAATATTATAAATCTAAAGGCGAGCAATAGATTCATCTAGAGAAACACTTTGATTGCAACGCATTTTGAGATGGAAAAAATGTGAATATCGATTAAAATGTACTCAATGAGAGGAAATCATTTCTGTTCTATAAAATGAACAAAACAAAGAGACCGCCGCTCGAATGTTCGTACAATTAAACAAATGAAAGATGAAAACAACTCATAAATGATTTCTTGACTATGAACAAGTAAATAAACTTACTAATAAGCACAGAACACTTATAAACGTAAACAATAGAAAGATTATTCGATGCTGCACGTCATAGAAAAAGTCCATTTCAAATAACGTTAAGAATTGTAGCAGTTTGAACATCTCCTCCCCTTATCCCTTAATCCTGCCCTTTACCCGCCTCTTCCCTCCTACTTCGCCCCGCAGTGCCCCTCCCTCTCCTTATACAAAATTCTTTTAAGTAGCAAGGAAATACATTAAGAAAACTGACGTATTAACAATATTTGCGCTAAAGTGAACAATGATAATAATGTAAAAAAGGACAATACAGCCATGAATGATCACCATCTTGAAAGGGAATGCAATGCAGCATTCAAATCAATCAAACTTTCCACCTGAAATTGGTGGATGGCATTGTAATGAGAGTGATACACATTAAAACTAACTGCTGTAAAGTTCAAGCTATCCTAATTTAATAGTGAATTATTGTTCACCAGCGATACCACTGCGACATTCCAGCCTTGAATTTTTGAGTAGACCACAGGGGATCAAATTTTAAAAATCAAATAACTATCCACAAAATGAATGATTCATTTAAACCGAGGCATCAAATAGTTGCTCCATTCGAACAAAGGCAGTGAATAGCTTTTCAATCGAACCTCGGCAAATAGTCCACTATAAAGTATCACTAAATTTTGCGCATACTTGCTTCACAAATCTGTCGCGAAAAGTCCTTGCTAACATATATATATATATATATATATATATATATATATATATATATATATATATATATATATATATATATATATATATATATATATATATATATATATATATATATATATATATATAGCTAAAGAACAAACTGTGCAGCTCAGAGCTGCAGCTGATATTCCCTTCGACAAGCAAATAGACATAAAACTGATGTAGAATAGCTATGAAGAATTAATAGTAATAATAATCGCAGTAGTAGTGGAAGTAGTGGTAGCAGTATTAATAGTATTAGTATGAGTAGAACATGCAATAGATGAATTATGCAAAATTTACAGTTAACGAGGAACCATGAAAAACCACCTATATAGCGAACAGGCTTCTCTCTTCTTTCCTCTCTTTTTTTTTGAAAGATGCATATGCCTGCTCAATGTGTTTTAACTTCCGATATTGCAGCACTCATTGTCGCACTTAAGTACATATCTTTTGCTCTTTTATAAAGATTCGTAAAAAATATGTTGAGATAGTATTTGTGCGCATTGAGTGTGCTGCTTATGTGTTCGCCCGATGTATCCGTATATCAAATACCTTCAACCAGCAAGCCAATGAATCTATGAATATGAAATTTGAGTGGATATTTTCATCATTCTAAAAGTGCCATATGTCTCCTACTTCCTCTCTATCGTCCATTCCGACCGTCGATTTTAAAAGATACCACAAATTCCAAATCGACTTGGAAATATAGCACAACCAGTCAAGCCTGACCTGTGATGATTTACGTAAATGTTCGCTTCCATGGCAAACGCATTGTTGAGCGTCTTGTGACGATCTTAAATATCTGGGTGAAAGCTGAGAATGAAATGAAAATACGATATCGCCATTGGTGTTGATTACCGAAGATCGACGGCCCCAAAGTGAATTTTGGTTGCCACCGATTACCGGTTACTATCGGCGCTTTTCGGGGCGTCGTTGGTGGCCATCGGGAACCGATGACAGCAGAAAACATTTTGGTCAGCGGCCGCCGCGACGTGAAATCGGTTGACTCAGAAAAATGGTGGTCATCGAAATTCGACAGCAAACGAAAGTGCCTTTCGATCGATGGCGATGAGTGAATATTTTCTTTGACTGGCAAAACTAGAAACGTATCATCTTTCTGGTAAACTTTTCTAGATGGTGTGTTCTCGATGAACGGAAACTTGGAGTGACCTTGCTTCTTCATTTAGAGGAGTCAAGGAATCCTGTGAATTTCACTGCTTTTAATAGCAGTCGGTCTATTTTTTTGTCGTTCTAAATGACGGAGTTATTAAGGCCTGGGCATTAACATTCTTGATTGAAGCGGCATTATATTTATGTGACTGCTTCCAATAAATGCAGTTTTCTTTCGTTAGAGATACTTGCGAATTAGTGTAGGAAGCAATGACTGCTGCTTTCATAAATATTCTTCACGAAGCAACAAAACGCTTCCATATGGTACCATTCCCAGCTATCCGTACGAAATGCTCGACCAGGCAGCACTTCTCTGTGGAGCTATCCATGTTCCACTTCCCGAAAAAAAAATTTTTAAGCGGGCACCTGACAGTCGAAGAAATTTAAGGGTGGGGACGGAGGAGTAGGCCTGATATAAAGTTTTTTAAATGAAGCTAAGTTTTTCTTAAACAATTTCTTCAGAAAATTGTTCTTACGCCTTTCATCCTAGGTGGCGGCATAGCGAGCAAGACGGCTCTCCTTCCCTCCTCCTCCCACCCCTGTTTCCTAAATTCTTAGTTCGTCTTCCATCTTTAAGAAAAGACTCCGCTTGCAACAACAAATAAAATCCTTTGAATATAATAAAAGAGGCTCGTTAAACAATTGACTGGTTTAAACGTCACGACCTGTCAAGTGCTGAAATCTTTATGTCTGAAGCGCGACTACTTTTTTCTGATGAACATTTAGCAATCACTTTGATATATTGTTATTAGTAGTGATAAGGCCTTATCACTAATGCTTTTTATTGTGCGCAGTGCCGATATGCAGTTGCAAAGCACAATATGACATCGTGATGTGTGTGTAGCGTGTGTATTTATATCTATCCGCCCGCTCTGTTGTTTTAACTCGCAAACCTTTTAATCCTCAGTATAGCCAACCCCCTCTGACATTTTATCGGAAAGGCTGTCAACTTTAAGAGTGATTAAAAATTGCATATTTCCTAAACTAAGCACATTTCAAGAATTGTTACGTTTTGTTGGATTTGCAGTGGTGATCGACTTAATGAAAATATAAAGGTAGCATTCTGCATAATTTTGTATTTATTGGTAAATTACGAAAATACTTGGCCAGATATGTTGAACGCGAAAGCTCACATTGTGTCACTCTCCTATCCACTCTTTTTCGCTTCCTTCTAGTGTATAGTGAGTTTTGTTGCGCAATTTTTACAAAAATAGATACATCGGTCGATGCAATTTCATTGTTGCTAGCTATAGTCATATAACTACCGCAATCTATATATGAACATATAAACATTAGGGAGTAAACGTAAAGGAATACGTACACTTGAAGTAATAATCATTAGGGAACAAACAAAGTACACTTGATTTCTAATAATACTGTTCCTTATTGAGCGAAAACTAAAATATTACCGAATAATTATTTTCATATTATCGAATGAAATAATTCATCCTTAGTAATTGCCGATAGAAAATACATTGTAACTTCTAAGACCATGTCTACGTGCCACCTTTGCGTTTGCTGGATCATTAAAAAATAGGAATAATGCATGAAGAAATTCACATGGTAAAAGTGCAGCATATCAACATGCAGCCTAGATAAAAATCAAAAAGTAGCGACCGAAGATGAAACATCACAACGATTTATCTGTTTACTCATCGACGTTGGCAAGCAAAACTATCTCGGCAATTAATCCGAGCGGATATTTGCTGTGTGGAAATCTTGGGGCCGCTAATTGCATTTTAAATTAATGATCATTGAAGAAATAAATGAAAGCATTTTATTACTTTCAAGTTGCCCTTCAACAGAGAGTGAAATTGTTTTCTTACTTTCAAATCGACTTCCCTTGTACTTCATAGATCAAACACAAACCGCTGTGATGTTACATATGATAACATGCTCTTTGCTTGTTGATTTTATAAACGAAAATACTGAATGAGAACAACATGCAAGCAGCACATATCATAAACCACACAGTCCACTTTCTCATATGAATGCGAAACGGGTTTTGAAATGCGAATCGATAAATCATTTAAGTGAACTCTTTGCATTTCATCCGATTGCATACTTTGCAGCCGGAGTTGAAATATTTGGGCAAACACATGTGCATGATCCGTGCGACATGTGTTTGATGGGAAAGTTTTTCGACAAAAATAGCAACACATTTACGCCATTACAAACGAATTAAAAGGTTAGAGAGTTAAAAGGAAATTTGCATATTGGACTCTCGCATAATCGGTTGCTCATATAAACAAGTGCAGAAGTTCGCCAAAACAGCGAATATAATGTGCACATTCGCAAGCCGCTCAACCAAATTCGCGATGTACCAACAAATGAGAAGACGTGTATAATAGTGCATTCATAATTTAATGGCTCAAACTATTCGTTATTCGCATCGAAGCATGCGTTCTTTATTACCAACCTGCTGTGATACAAAAAGTCCACCATGGTAAGTAGGGTAAATGAATTTTTTTAGGGTTTTCAAATAATTCGAAACTGTTAGATCGACGTCAAAGAGATCACCTACGTTAGCGTTCTATGCATCAAATTTCATATCTCTGGCAACAATCGTTCTTCAACTGAAATTACGAGAGGCACACGCATATGTCCGCAGAGTGACGACATCTCACAATGCGTTTTGTAAATGTATATTTGTAAAACGGTACAAATATAATTAATAAGAATCGATTCATTATTTTCAGAATATTGATGCAACTGATTGGTCGGAAGGATACTTTGATACTTTGAAGTATCTCGTTAGGGATAAAGAATTGCAGGTAGGGACAAATTAAACTTCCGAGGGATAAATTAAAGAAATTGCATATACAGTCTGCTGACACAATAATGCGTTTATATTAGTCGCATTAAAATTTCAATACAATCAATAGGCGGTTGGCTCGAACGGAAGTTCATTTAAGGAGCTCTTATATGAAATGGTTCAAGACCGTACCATCTTCCAAATAGTTGAAGGAAAACGTAATAGAAACGTGTCCATTGGGAGACAAATAATGTATATAATGCACTTACTTCTTCACATCTTCATCCAAACATAGCAATTATTCGAGCTGCAGCAGAAACACGCAGCTTGACTCTGATCTTTAGCTATTTACGACTCCGACTAGGCTCCTATCCATTGAACAAACTCTTCATGTTTTCTTCGTCTCATTTATTTGAATTATTTCCATAACTAGAATAAAGTTTCAAAAAAAAGAGCTCATTTTCTTGAAGCATTTTCTGCATGTTGTTCAGAATATAACAAGGATTTTTGTTTCTAAACATCCATTTTCTTTATTCTGTGTATATCAATAGAAGAGTTTGCAGCTCAACATTTCATATTTGCGCTTAAAAGTTCTGTGTTGTCCTCACATATTTCGCTTTATCGAGTCAAAAACATTGGCTGTCTAGACATTTATTGACCGTATTCATATTTGACAGTAATCTGCAATGAACATACCAACTTCCACATATTCTGTTCATGATTCAATAGGGAATAAAACAAATCCACTCTTATTAGAGAAGTGTGAAGTAACTACACAAGCTCTAGTGGAAGCAAAAAAACTATAAAACTAGCAGTATGTTTGAAAATTTTTGATGAAATACCAAACTACATTATCGTTATAACCAAATGATAAAATAATGTAGCAATACCAGTCAACGATGTCATAATACTGCAAAACATATAATAACGAAATATTATTAAACGGAATATACTAATGCTACAAATGATGATGTATTGCACCTATACAACATTTCTCACTTTACCGTGTGGCACATTAGACAATTTTCCGAGGACGATAGATAATCCCTTCTAGCAAAGTTTCTAAAAAATATAGAGACGATGAGGGGGAAGGGGAAGACGTTGGATGATATAAGGGGATTGTTTACACCAAATCGAATCGCACAATAGTAATGGCGCTGCGATATTAATGAGCAGTGGGTGGGCGAATCAAATGCCACCTCGCTACGCCTATTCAACGTGATCAATAGTTTGCAAATGGACCATTTTAAGTCGTCAGAACATATGTTACAATCATTACTGTTTCAATACTCAAATGACCTATGATAACTTCACATTGAGTTAATAATCTGCAGCCGAATCGATACAGCCGAATGATGATTTTCGGAATGCACTCATATGGACTATAACGATAAATGATGGGAGGGGGGATGAAGGGAGAGGGGATTACTGAGATCGCAAAAGGATTTAACGCAAAACGGCATTCGCTATTCTAAACGCAACACAATAAACGCTTAGAAAATGAGAAAGAGGGAGCAGGTGGGAATATTTTTGTATTGGGGAACATTAAAGGAATCTCCCGAACCTATGATTTCCTATGAATAATCAAACCCCTCCCCACTCCAGCAGAGTTTAAGTTAACAAATATAATATATCCCAAAGAAACATAGTGCGTAAATGCTAAATGAGAAATATATAAATATAGACTATTCCCAATCAAACATGTAAATAAAAGAGCAGTTTAATTGGTTAATCAATAGAAATAAAGAAACTATCATGTTTACCGATCACTTTTTCATGATGGATATTATTTGTAGTTTTGCCTCTTGCTTGACGAAGATTATTGATTGTAGTGAGGAAATGAGAAAAAAAAATTCTAGTGATGGAAAATGAAAACATATGACTCATATAGAAATGTTTCACTATGAAACGATTCATTTCGAATTTTTGCGCATTTTTACCACTCGGAATTTTACCGCAAGCCAAGGGATGGGCAATTGCTCTTTGCGCCACCGAATGAATAATTGTGATGAAATTTTTGATTTCTCACGAAAATCCAACGTTTAAAAGGATCCACATGAACGAGGTGTACATGGAAGTGAGTTGTGTAACTTTAGTGGCAAATGCGCCTTGTGAAGTTATAATTGCAAAGCGAAGTCGCCTCGGTCTGTGTATGTGTCCTTCCATGTTCTTCCATTATTGCGCTAAGTCCAACTTGGGAACGACTTAACGTAGAGTTGCAAAATCTGTTGTGCGTTATGCACAACAAGTTCACCACAGCATCACCTCCTATACCAATTTTCAAGTTGATCTACTGATAAGACATACGCAAAGTTGAACGAACTAAGAAATATGCACAGATTTTAACTACTATATCTAATACACTTCCACTGTTTGCATTCGGTTTATTGCACCTCAGTAACACAATTATAAACAAGTGAAGAAGCGTGCAAAAGGAGAATAGACGATGTGCGCATTTTGCACTGCGGTCAGTTGATCGGTTTCATCTGTTACCTACAAATAACAAAACAAATCAAGTTAAGTTATTGGTCGAGCTGGATTACCTTCATATTTTAACTGCTTGATTCGATCCTCGTCAGAATCTGCAAAAGATTCGCTTTTTTGGTGAGGCGGCTATCGTTAGTGAAATTTCGATCGACGTAAAATGTATGCGAATTTCTGGGCGCCGTTAAATGTCTACAACTTTCTATCAAGTTGATAGGTGGATATGAGATACGACGTAGGAAATTTTTGTAAGGCGCATATGCACCGAATTCGTTAGCACTTAGGAAGTACTGAACATATACACAAACATATATATGCGTACACAAACACAGTGTTGCCATTGTGCACTTTAATAATAAAATCTTGAAAATGGTATAAAAAGAATTTTCCTCGCAGATTTGCATAAGGCGGAAGCAGTTCAAATATAAACGCCAATACTCTACACTAGTTGTTTGCAATTCATGAGGTGATTTCCTATGGAGAACGGAATGCAAAGGGTTTGCGATAGCAATCTCCCTCGAATGCTTCTTCACATAACATGGCTTGAATACAGTTGCACTTTCAATCGATTTAAATTAGTGTGAGAATTAAATTGCCTTCAGATCGTTGAGCTGATTATGCAGTTTGTTGATAAATTTTTTTGTGATTTTATCAGCCCTTATCACATATTTTTGCTTGTATACAAATTTTAGGTTTCTCTGAAATTGCTGTTAGATGAAAAATCCGTCACTAAAAAATTTTTTCCTAACTGGCACATCCAGCTTTGCAGGACTAATTCAAAATTCATATAACATAATTCCCAGTTATCATATTTCATCTAACCACTTTCCGGTCATTATTCAAAATTATCTAGTAGGAATCTATTAGCGTAATTAACTTTTCTCCTAAATTGGGGACCTTTTTAGCACGTCTGTATGGTTGGTTTCGGAGAGGTGAAGAGAGATGAGATGGATCTTTATGCTTTTAATATTTTCCATTTAAAATTGACACTAATTATCACTCAATACAATCAGCAGATTAATTTACTAGTACTTTGGTAAACACTTAGCAAAAGAACATTGGCACATTAAGAAATCTAATTTCTGTTCCGAAGTTAACTCCAGGTAAATTTGAAACTATACTGATAAATTCTAATGTGTAACTACATCAGTAAGTATAACAAAATCTATTAGATTAGAAATTACCAAATTAAATGGGCAAAGACTAACTTTCGATTAATTTCCCTTCCTTTTTGCTACAGCACCTGGCTAATTGACGACAACGATTATTAACAGATATGCTAGAATACGATAACAAGCCCGCCCTTTTACAGCTTATCTCGTTTCATTGTTTTACTCTCGCGCTATAAAATATCAAATCATACACATTAGCAATTCCTCCTCATGCATTCAATACTCTGCTTACGTGGTGATGAATTATGAACCACAAGGACGGTCAAACTCAAAAAATTGGCATTGTTTTCTCTGCCTCTTCCTTCTCCTTGTTTACATGTCACCTCTCTCATTTTTTTTTCAGTCTTCAATTTATTAATCCTATTGCGCGTTTTATTCTCTCTTCGTTCGTTGCATTTTCTTTCTCACCATTAGCTTAACTCATCTTTGCTTCTCCTTCTTTTTCATTTAGTCATCAAATATCTCTGTGCTGACTAATACTCCTAATAATAAAATCTTAACAGCCATCGGAAGGAAGTGTTCTGATGAGAGCCACCGGAGGATAGGTATGTATGCGAGCGTAAATTCAGGTCGAAACATTTTTACACACGTGTTGACTAATCTCTGATATTCCGCATTTTTGCCCTGACATTTTACATTCTGTCTGCTAATTTTATTTTTGTTAGGCAGCTGCTGCAACTCGAAATCGGTAGGTTAACTTGTTAAAGTTGTTAATTCCGTCTACGATTAGGGTGATTTGATAAATCTGAAATGCGTTTTACGCTCAGGTGACTTCAAATTTAATATGCAAACGAATTTTCTTGGGAGGAGGAGAGCCGAGAGGGCAGGGAGGGTGGTGGTCAACTCCAAAATGACCAGCCACAGCCGACGACCTTGAAATGTGCACAACGATGCTATTGTTTGCGTTGTAAATGTAATGCACTGCAACAGCAAACAGCCACGATTACCTGATCAACTAGCAACGTTTGACCACAAATATGTGAGATGAGGCCGTCTGCCGACCAATTACGCATTACAGCCTGGAAAAAACAACGAGCCGAAAGTAAATCGAAGCATTCTCTTGAATGAAGCCTCAAGTTATATATACCGTAGGCCGCCAAATGGGTATTTCATTCCTATATGTGTAGTTTAAGCGGCGCTCTAATTTAAAAGAATGGATGGAAGGAAGAGGAATGGTGCAATGAGATTTATTAATCCGCATGCGACATTTTTCAGTACACACCGACCAACGCTGCAACCTTGGGGACAGCTGCTGTCAGTATATGCCACTTAACGACATCTACCATTGAAGTCGGAAGTATTCACCTACTGTGAACAACAATAAAGAAATTCACAATAATCCTCATGATGAGAGGAGACTCATTGCAAGAAGCAGAAATCAACAGAAACCGAAAGAAATTATTTAGTGGTAAATTACATGAATAACTCCCCCATTACGCATTGAAACAACGCTCGAACAGAATTCCTAGTGAAAGAAGGTAAAAGAGCAGAGGTAGCCGTAAGAATGGTGGCGTATGCGGGTGGGCGCTCTGTTGAAGCCAAGCAACGAGGCAATCAGTCAGCCAGCCAGCCGGCTGGCTGTCGCTTTGCGAATTTGTGATTAGGTGCTTTCGAAGGTCCTCACGCAGTGGTGCACGCTCGTCTTCTCACTTTATCGGGAACCGTCGCAAGACCAACCGCCTCACTCAACTAAACACTACTTTCCACCATCTAACAATCAACGTTCGTTATGAAAACAAAGTAAAAATTACTCGAGCACGTAATATTGTTTCCAAGCACATTACATTTTCATAAAAACTAGATTATTAACTCGAATTTCAAACGATTCAAAAGTGGATGTATTCGTCAAAGAAGTGAAACAAACAATATCGAATTGGAGTAGAACGCTTAGCGGCACTGTTCCTTAACAGAATCACTATCAACGAAACATCGATAGCAAATTTAAACACTGCAATAACATTGCCCTATAATTCAATGTGACTAAAGTCTGAATATTTTCATTTTCTGTGTTGATCGCATTATTATTATTGTTGAAAGTCTCGATATAGGATAATAAAAATTTTTTCTTTTATGCGATTTCCGGAAATTTTCACTAGTAAAGCGCAATATGGCGAACTTGAGTCTCTTTTCATGTATGTATGTTCTGTCTCTTCGACAACCTCAACTTCAGAAATACCGAAAGTAAAGGGAATTTGACGGGTGTAGTGTACACCTTAGATTAGTCTTGATATCTACAATCAAGTTGATGCATCAATTTTGAGAGGATGCATATCACTAGAGGATGCATAAAAATCTGCGAGGATTTTGCAGCGATAGGATCAAAAGAAGAATTTATATGAGGTTTACATGAACGCTCGAATCATTTTGTGCATGAAAACATTTTATTATTCACCCTAGTCTAAGTAAATCAGTTGGTTGTTACAGAGAACTGCAAAAACGCATACTGTGCCGTCACCTTTATGCATTTGCATGTGTCTGCCCGGTAGTTTCAACTTAAAAGACACTGAAGTTATCCTGAGGAAATGTGGAGAATATAATGTAGATCATAAATTTACCTTCTATGACATATTCTAGTTTTACCTACGAAAAGAAATGTAAACAAGTGAAAATGTCAAAAATATGCACGCATTTCACACTGCTCGATTTCTCAGTTT
Organism: Baylisascaris procyonis; assembly: GCA_037389465.1. Lineage (NCBI taxonomy): Eukaryota > Metazoa > Nematoda > Chromadorea > Rhabditida > Ascarididae > Baylisascaris > Baylisascaris procyonis. The sequence goes on from JAZARR010000221.1 coordinate 2,037,080, forward strand.
ATATCGATCAGATTATACAAGAGGTGGTGAAGCTTGCCACAGGAGGTGGTATGATTCCTGCTTTTGCATCACGTTCATCTGACCAACCGGTTTCATATTTCAACTGATCCAATCGCACATACAAATCTTTGGCAATAAAAATTTATTCTTTTTGATGACACGACAAGAGTAGAATGAACGCATATTCTTTCCATCTCATAATGTTTATAGCTCATTCCATGGTTGACGGATCAGTGTGGAATATTGACTAAGGAGTAGCCCCATGACGTAATATATTTATCCAATTTTGTAGGTTTAGCTTCTGCGGTTCTCAAGTTAAAAGGCCGAGAAGACACATAGACACATACATAGCACAGACACGACGTCACTATAATATGCCTTTGCAGAGTGAATTCGCAAAAGTGCACAAAAATAAAGAAAAAAGAAGTGCCTTTTTATTGGAAAGCATTTACTGTGAAGTGCACACTTGTTGTATGTTCGCAGTGCGTTTGAATTGTGTTATTGCTAGAGGATAAGCATTTAAAAAGTAAAGCTTGAAAAACGATAAACAAACGAGCTAAAATAATGTACTCAAAAACTAGAAGAGAAAAAATGACAACAACATCATATCCCTCTTCTCACTCCCTCTCTGCATGCCACATTGGAAACAACGAGTGATTTGTCTAAGTCCATCTGTTCAGTAATGGGTGTAATAATATATACCTGAGATAAGCTCCTAATAAAGGATTGATGAAATAAAAAAAACGGAAAGAACGCCAGGAAGACCATTTATGAAATTGTGCTTTTGCAGTATTTAAAGCAATGAATTCAAACAATGCCGAATAATGTCTTTCCTTGACGAGTGAAATCGTGCTTGGCAGAATGCTCGCTTTTTACGCCTAAACGATTTAGGGAAAAATGTGAATTGCATTTTTAAATATTTGATTGCGAAATTCACACGTGGTGTAAATTGTTATACTCAATAAATTAGAAGTGTTGTATAGAAAGATGTAAACTGAAAAATGAAAAACGAAGCTGCTCTCTAGCAAACATTTACGAGTGCACAAAAATCGAAAAACGCAGAAAAACACTTTTTAAATTTGGGATGCATCATCGATGCGAAAATCGTGTATATGACTCATAAAATCAGAAACAAAAACAAAAATTAGAACCAGCTGAAATAAATATTTTGGAGTAAATTCGAAGAATAATAAATGAAACATTCATGAGAGCATTTACAAACAGGTTCATCGATTAGTGAGCATATAGGCAAACGCGAATACCCTCAGCGATAGTCACAAAGATAATCCACAATATTCGACATTCGACAGCAACGGCAACGATTGGAAGGATGCGCCGATGCACACGGAAAGATCGTGATCAGCACTCCTTTCCCGAATGCCAAACAAATCACTACATAAAAGTTTTGAAGGCGCTCATTAAGATTTGAAGGTAACATGAAGTGATTACTTCATATCGATGTTCTCCTAACATCACTAGTCCCTAATCCTGAATTATTCTGGATTGCATATTCCATTCATTCCGGCCCTCAACATGTACAAGTATAATATTTATACATGCATTTGGCTTCAATATTGGAATTACTAGAAATAACGGAATAAGAAGTAATGGAACTGAAATTCGAAGTGATGGAAATCTTAACGGAATTGAAATATTGGAACTGGAAGTCTACTCAATCGGAATGAACGAATTCGAATCCTAGAATTCTTTTAAGCAAGCTTGGGATCGAGAAAAGAGCATGACCCAATTGAGCATTAGTTCAAACATTACTGCGAATATAAAATGATAATAAATTCGTTTGTTTCGCATCAAACATCGAAATGAAGTTCGACAACTATGCCACAGGAAAGAGATTTCAATCGTCGGAATGTTGTTGTCCCATTTGAAAGAGTAACAGCTCTTATCGAACTCCAAAAAGCGCTTTCATTGCACCGTAGTTTTTCTATTTATTGCTAGCTGCTTCCAAGTAACTAATTGGAATGGTTATTACAACGCAAAGATAGGTCCTATAGATCTTTTCCTCATTTCTCGATGCTAAAAAAAAAATTTAGTGAAATAATTTTTTCATTAACGGAACTCATCGGTACAATAAATGTGCAAAATTTTGCATCTAAATTTAGAATATCAATTTTTCCAGATTGCCCTTTAAGGTTTATTTTATGACTGCAAATTTGCGTCACGCTATAATTTTTATGAGACAGTACACAAAATTTCATTTTCAATTGCATTTCGTTGCTTAAAATTTCCCAAAATAAAAAATTCGTTTATTTCTAATATCTCGAAGCTATCGATGCAAAATACCATTCAAATAACAGAAACTTGGAATTGCTACGTCGATATAATTTAACGGCTAAAATCCTATCTCATGTTTTGACGCATTCTCGCTCACCGTACTAACATATTCCTAAAGGTATATGTTCAAAACTGCATCAATATTTACACAAATAGTTATACCCATATATCGTTAATAGAAGCCAACAGGTAAATCTGAACGTTTAATTAACTACGAATCTTTTCTATGACGTTCACCTTCAAAATGCAGAAACAATTGAATTATTAATTGATGAGACCGTGGGTGAGATTGAAGTATAATCATTGCGCTCATCTCTTCGTGCCTTAATGGCATAAATCTAATTAAAAGGGCAGAATAAATGCGCTAATGACAAGCAAGCAGCGCACTCAAAAAAGATCAACAGTCGAAAGACAATATGAAGACAATACAAATGACAGCCCATAAGAGCAATAAAATGTAATCGTTAGAAGCACATCGGAAGTGGATCTCAATAGATACACATCAAAAAATAGCGCAGTCCTCAGAATCCATGAGCACTTCGATGCCTTAAACGCTGCGTTCGATCGACGCTGTGCTCAAACTCTCAAATCCACCTGCATTTTATTTCCAGGGCATTTCATTCCCAAGAAATGACTTTTTGAGATGATGATTCACTTTCAACGAGGAAGTGTTGAATATGATGAGCTTTCAGCAATTGCAACGAGTGATTGAAGATCATAGCTAACAAATAACTGTTTAACGAGCATCGCAATTTTTCAATTGTTACTTCATCTTCCGGCGTTCTGATCAATTATTCATGGCCATCAACATGCGAAAAATATAAATGTTTTGAAGCATTTTATGAAACTTATTTCTGCAGTATCCTACCATATAGCACATCCAACTGCTTCGAACAATTCGACATTTCCGCATAAAAATGCACAATATTTTCATTTGAGAACAATAGAATATCAATACCGAATCGATCATTTATTCGGTAAACCTCAAAATTCGGTTTCGTAAAATTTTATGCTATAAACCGATGCAGAAAAATATTTCGATAAATTGGTGATGACCTCTCGTGATGCATTTCATAAGTGCGTAAATGCAAAAGAACGAGTATGTCAGTGCAAATTGATGTTTTACAAAGTGCAAGTGAGTATCTTTTGTGGTGAAATGACAATGCTTACATACTACACAAAAAAGCAAAAACAAAACAACAATCAATGAAGTGCATCAAAATTTAATGAAAACAGATGTCCGTTGATTTTGGAACATACGAAGAGATGAGGTCTTGTGTAGTTAGGCTTCCTCTTATTTGCTTTCTTTACCTATAAACAAATACTCCAAAAAACATCCGCTATGTTACTTCATACCTCTTATGATGTTTGGCAAAAACAGCACAATTATTTGTGCAGTAATAATGGTGCGTTATTGCAGGGAAAAAAGATTACGAGGTTGCAAAGCATAAGAACATAGTATATGGTCCAATAACCATCAAACGAGTAAAAAGATCACAGAGTTAATGTATTATCGACTAAGGCAAACAATCGAAAATAATTAAATTATTAAATATAAGCACAGATGAAGATAAAACTAAACAATGAGAATTCTGGATGAATAATAGATACTGCAACTGTTTATAGCAGACTCAAAACAGCTTTGATTATCGTCGATTAAATAATACACTTTAATATTTATTGCATGAAGAAATTACGCGTGGTTACAGTGAGAACAAAAAATTGCAGCCAATAAAAAAGGAAATTATCACATGAATTACGATGAATAAAGTAGTGATTTCATATGGTTTGAATTTAAAAAATGCAGAAAGTGATTCATTCACTTAAGATGTCATCAGCTCGTTATTATTGAGGGATTTTTTAATCAGAAATTCTCCATTGTTGTCTCTTTTTGCGATGAAATAATTGAGAAGAAGAACGTATGGAAACGATTAATCAGCTGTTGCTTTGCGCGCATTTGCACGGCTATTTAAAGAAACGCACACTTTGAACAGTCGGGCTGAAACGCATCAAAAAAAACGACAAGGAAATGCGGTAGAGGGAACGGCGAACTTTTTTGTTAAGAACAAAGTGCGTTTAATTCATATTTACATATGTGTATGCCTTTTGAGGAAGAAATAACGGCACAAAATCGATTAGTTACGAAAAAAGCATTGAATAATTTGCATTACTTGGCGGAGGAATAAGAAACGACGTATGTGGATGAGACATTTGCGCCACGAACATGTCAAATTGTCAGAAATAAAAAGAGGGTTTAGTGGTTTAATACTACAAAAGCGATGTAGTGAAAAAGCTGAGGTCAGATAGCAAGTAACTGAGGAGAGGATGATGATTTCGACAAACATATGAAATTGGGGAATGCTGTCTTTTTATCTAATCTTTCTCTCATGGATGCTTTCTACACAAAACAGGGAAAATGACAATTTGCCAAGGCTCATACACAACTCAAATGGACTGCAGATTACCCTAATAGGAGGGTGAGACATAAAATTTTGATGTATAGTAACATTTAACAACCCAATACTTTTATCGGGCCACCGATTCTTTGTCGAGCACCCTGATAAAACCAAACACCTTTATCGGTCAACCTGGGCCCAGAAGCAGCACACCAACGAAAACGATCGAAAAAACAAAAGAAGAAACCCAGCGAAAGAACGAATCAACACTGAATCAGAGTGGGCAATAACAGTTCTTATATATCCTACTAATAGCATCAAAATGACACTTACAAGAGCACTTCATACTGTACACTGCTTTACGATCAGAGTCAAACTGCTCTATGCTCACAATCGAGCTCCTCTACGATCAAAGTCGTTACATGCATATTCATTAAGAAATGGAAAAACGATGTCCTAAGCAAGGTGTTCTTTGCTTACGATAAACGATACCACAGTGAAGTAAGGTATCCTCGATTAGTATCATTAGACATTGGTAATGTCATCTGTTACGCAATGGGACTATTCCGCTATAACGTCAACGAGCATCTACATAAATGCCCATGAGGTAACGCTTCCTGTGCAAATTTCTGAACGATGCAAAAATGTCGAACACAATAGTCACAAGTGTTATACTTAGCACGATGTACATGATATGCAACAGGGAATTTTATGGCCCGTAAAATGTGATGGATTATATGGATCTACTCATAACGCTTAATATGCGTTCAGAGAATATCTATTCAGTGGTCACATCGGGAACGATTTGAGACACTTACTGTGGCCACATCATACTGACTAAAGATGATAACCTTTAATTTCGTGAAGATCAGCTCAGCGTCCAATATATACATTTGAGACAGGCAATGAAGCATAAACGACGACACACCAGATGAAGACGATTTCAGAAGGGACGCAAACGTTCACGTGATTTCAGTTTGGTTTGCTTGAAGATCGCCGGACTGAGAACATAGAACAAGATTCAGTGTTACACTCACACACTCCACTTTTCTTCTCTTTCTGCCTCTCTTGATGTATCTCGTTTTCGTAAGCAGGTCGCAATATAGGGGCGGTCTCATTGCATCATTGGCTGATGCAGGAAGGCCCCTACGCGTCAATATTCATTTATTACCTTCTAACTGCAAAATTCATTTGTTTCTTTAAGGCATGTATGAAGCTTATAAAATACTTAGTAATGACTTCATCTAATAAATCTTACAACTAAACTTTTATACTTCACAGCATAAGTTGATAATGCTCATTTCATACATTCAATTACAATTTTCAGCGCAATTTGCACAGAAATATATCTTGTAATAACCAGTCTACTTGCAGCAGTACTCGCTAAAGACGTCATATATTCCCAAAAGTGCCCAAAAGAATTATAGAAGGATTACATGAAAAATCGAATCGATGAAAGGAAAAGAAGGCGCGTGCTGTATTATTTGTTCGTGATTTTGCAGTAATGCCTGATTCGGTGAGCAAGACCATCATAATTGCATATTTTCATAAACTCTTCTAGTTACTGACGATTTTATTCGAGTTGATCGAAAATATTCTCACATTTGGCTGGTTTCACCAAAGCTTTCCAAATTTCCTCAAATCTTAGATTGTAAATTAAGGATAAAAAAAGTTGCTGTGACTTTCTTCCGCCTAAGTTGACATGCAGCGAAATTACTTAAGTTTGTGTTGCCATTCTGGCATGCGCAAGCCTCGAGCATAAACACTGCAAATGCACAAAAAAAACGTCATTGCTCAAACAGTGAAACCGTACTGAGAGAATTTTCTTATTTCGCACCACGCTTGGCGCATCCATTATTTTATCGCAGGTCAGAAGCACTACAGAAGAAATGGTGCAGGTTGAGGGGGAGACGGTGATTACAGCAATAATTATGGGCAGTTCTGTTCCTAAATTGAGAGTGAAAAATCAAATTTTGTAGTTTCAGATAGTGATCTCAATGCTTGAACAGCTGTCAGCAATTATCGCACCCATTCTGCACTATCGAGCACAAAACTGTATGTTTGCGGTCATGTTACATGCCTCTATTTACAACATAAACAGTCGCTAAATACGCACTTCACTGTGATGTATTTGCAACATCACTTTCTTTCATAAACAAGAAGACGAGATAAAAATTTGCTTTCTGTAGATTATCTATCACCTGTCCACTCCACTAAAAACATATCTCTTTTGTCAATGCAAAAAACGCGATGTTGTGCTTTGCAGAAAGTTTAAATTCCCAGCAGCGATATTCTGCATGATGGATGAATGTCTATTGCTAAGCCATTTATTTATAACTTGTATTATGCAACGCTCATTCAAAAATAATTTCAATGCTTCTTTCAGCTAAATAAATGATAGTAAATATTAGGCAAATGTGGACAAATTTTCGTCGATAATTTAACTCAATTAGCAACTGCTTGTACTCAATTGCTTTAAAAATGTTCATTTGTTCGATCGCATAACACAACAATTGAAATTGTAACAAGTAAATAAAATAAAAAGAAATGCCTACACCTTACCCTAAGGGATTTATAAGCGGTAGTTCTTACAAGAAGGAGTTTTCACGTGCTTCGCAGTATTATAACACCGTAACTAGATCTGTAGATGTGCATGGATGTCAGTAATGTAAATCGAAAACTGCTGACTGTGTCTTTTGGAACTTTGTAAGGTATAATGTGCATCATGTGGCACACTTCTAAATCATAGTTCACACTGAAGACCAACTTTGGAAGGAATTATAGACAGCTGAAGGTGGGAAAGAATTGGATCTATTCGATTTTTATTTGACATCAGTCAGTTCTTGGAAAAAAAGATTTTGTGGAAAATTTATAGGGTCGATCGAGCCTATTAAGATTATTTACTTACTAGTTGTAAATAATTTATAAAAGCGGTTGGTCAAGTAGGAAGAATGCAAAACCATATCTCGCACTAACTTTCTTTCGCAGTTTTCTGCATCTGTTCGTCAGTGGCCGAAAACACAACTAGAACACAGCAAACGAGCTCATAATGCAAATTTTTTATCATATATCTTCATGATAAATATTCACTCGGTTTCGTCTCAAATTAAAAAGAATCATTATTTAAGGAATTAAGGTATTGATGAGATGTCCACAAATCCGACATATCCCCATAGCCAGAAAACAGCAGCGATAGATCTTAAGCACCATCTAGATAGGTCAATTACAGTAATACATGTTCGCCTCAGTTCCAAAAAAGTTCCCATCATAAATTCTCTTAACTCGAAATAACTTTCAATCGCAATCCATTTTTTATATGCAAATTGAGGCGAAATATAATCAACAATAATCTCAATTCTACTTGAATGAAATGTCAAATGTATGTGCAGTGCGAAGTATTAGACGATTTGTTTGGCTCATTGTTTTTTCTTTTTTTAGCAATTTAGCTAACTCCCTTCATTTATCTCGACGAGTTTAAGCTTGAAACAATACAATTTACAAAAATGTGAAGACTCAGCTAGAGAATGAGACCACTGAAACGACAGAGGGGAAAAGGAGGAACGTGGATAGACGGCATTCCGTCGGCAAGGGGACCTCATAGAGGGTAATTTGTAGCAGCTGGAGCCCCGATGAAAAGGTAGGGTAAGAAGAATTAAATTCCGCGGCAGGAAGCAATTTCATTATGCTGGTCACCTCATGAAAAAGCCGGGAGAAAAGTGGAGGAATTGCTTCTCACTGGTAATCCAATACCACATCAGAAGAATTTTTGGTTGTTGAGTGCCCGATGAGGAGCAGTTGGTGGGGGAGGGGGAACGGATCTGATGAAGAGTTCAAGGGGAAGGGGAATCCGGGAGTTGCTCCCGAATTGAGGTACGGAAAACCAGCACACATTAGGGGAATGGGTAGATGCATTTACAAAAGAAAGATCTAAACGATGGCGATACTATCGCATCTAAATTTTACAAGCAAAAAGGACTTTCCGTTTGTTGGAAGCATAAAAATAAATCGCAGATAAGAAAGTTTTGAGGCACTCCTCTGGAATTTTGGATAAGGCCACGCTACTGGATGGTACATCGCTGTACCATTGATTTATCAACTTATTTTCCCTCGGAAATTCAATTCAAAGTCTCATGAACAGTAATGTTATAAACAGTAACAAAAAGGATGAACAATAAGCCATGAACAGCATTAAAAGTATTTGCTTTTTCCTTGTGATTAACGTCCCTTAATTACGATCAAAAGTCGCGCAGTGGAAAGTCACGTGATAGTCACAGGCTGATCTGTGCTGGAAGAATCAAATTCGGGTCCTACCAGACACTGTGAAGTGGACGAGATAAAACACAGCCAAAAGGTTAAATATTTCTGTTGTGTGAAAGAAATGAAGGTAATCTAATGGCTGCCGTGGTGCAAATAAAATAAGGATTATTATCAAAAAAAAAGACTCGTTTCAGCAGGAATCAAGACAGCGCAGTCATAATAAATAAACAAAACATGCATTTTTAAGCAAATTTACATATGCAAAGCAAACTTATAGGCAATAATAAATAATAAAAGCAATAAATAAAACATACAAAGCAAATTTACACAACTGCGCAAATTTGCATTATGACAGTTGTGTAAATTTGCTTTGCAAAAGTGCATTATGGCGACGTCAAGTTTGTGCGTAAGCGAGTGTGTATCTATTTACAAATTCGGCAGTTGCAACTTTGGTACCATTGAGCTAGATATGACACACCAACATAAGCTAGACCATGGTTTACTTTGATTTATTAACTTTAAGGGAAGCAACAGATACTTAAAGGCTCAAAAAATTGCACCGATCGGATTGAAAAAAACCTAATCTTCTAGTAAAAATTTTTTTAGTGCTCGGATTATTTAAAATAAGGCAGCATTATTTCATGGATTTATTATTTATTGTTGAGAAATTAGTTATTTGGGTCGGCGATCTCATGAAATTTTGAAACGCAGAGTGTGTGCATGACCAAAACTCGTAAGATTCAAATCAAGAAAATTCAAAATGAACAAATGCCCAAATAAATGGAGCATTTTTTGAAGAGGGTCAGTAGAGGAGAGTACTCCATAATAAAAGAGCTGTCAAAAGGGAAGTACAGATTTTCAAATGCACTCTGATATCTCGGCGTCCTGAGAATCCGAGTGGTCGAACCTTTATTTCACAATTGTATTATCCATTCAGCGACTTATTCAAGTGTTTGGTGGTGAATGTGAATGAGCGAAGAAATGGAAATTCCTTCGGCAATTGGCCTTACCATCTATCAGTCGGCAGCCGTGGAAAGGCCGAATCTATTCGGCTAGTTGAAGGAGTACATCTTATTTTGATGGACATTGTCAACAGAAAAAAGAAATATGTCAAACAATTTAATTCTCTATGAGTATAATACATATCGTTTCCGCTAACAAATAAATATTGAGAATGTAGAGGAATGTAGGTGGTAAAGCGGTTCACAGCAATGAATGATGCATGGGAAGTAAGAGCATTAGAAACCCCAAACAGCCCACCTTGTTTATGCGGTCCATTCCTTCCTTTAAAAACCAGTCACTGGATAGGATTGTACTCATTTCTTAAGATCTCTTACTGCTCCGGTTCAATCTGAAAACAAAAATTGAATTTGAATCCTCAACCTAGAAATAAATTATTTGGGTATTCCAGGTTCGAAATTCACATTCAAGCTTTTTTCATTATGAAGTCGAATAATTAGGCGAAACATATAAAAAACAAAAATGAAATGAAGGCTGACGCGATATTTCAGACATACTACTGAGTTTTTTCTCGAAACAACGAAGCATCGTGATTCTTTATCGATGAGTATATACACAACAACAAATGAGAATAGTGCAGCTGAAGTTCGGCATTTTTCCAGCATGCGCGTTAATGACAAATAACAAGTTCAAAAGCTGCAACTAAATTCATCGACCTATCTTTAACAGCGCTGTTAAACTTTCGTTTCGAAAGTAAAAATGTTTAGATGAAGTTTTTGATTAACGCTGCAAAGCGCAAAAATGTTTTTTGTTGATCTCGTAATCTAGTGGAAAATTATCGACATAAATGGATAAAAAAATTTAAAACATATACGCTCTAATATATCCACTGAGGAAAAAAGTGCTCAGATGGGTAGAGAGCAAAATTTGCAAGCTAATTGCGATCGTCACGTATTAAAAGGGATAAAATTAATACTGTCTGAGGGGTGAATGAGTTTTCAAGGAAAAAAAGATATATATTTCAACATTGCAATAAAAACAGTGCAACGATATGGAGAGTTTAAAGATAGATGCCAAGCGATCTCTTCTTACTTATGAAAGAAATGACGAAACGGAAAATTCGATGCTGACAGTAAAATAGACTATTCCGATCGAATGGATAGAATTCGATTAGGAAAATGAGGAGATATGAACGTCGCAAGCCATCGTGGAGTAGAGAACGTTAGCAAAAGTCCAATGGAGAGAGAAATTTTCGACCGAATGGTATGTCGAAAAGCGAATAAATTCTTATCAAAAATTTTTTTTTCACATCTTCATTTGCCCCCTCTCCATGGCTTTGCATACATTAGATATTTGCCTTTGACGCATTACAACAACGTCGAATCAATGATAAAATGCTTGCGCAACGGGCGGAAAAAGTTCTTTTTGTCGAGCAAATCGCTTAGCGAACTCTATAATTGATGCATTCAACAATGAATGCCACATTCATTGATGGATTAAGGCGAAACAACGATTTTCAGCATTCATAAAACACAAAACTTGCATGGAAGAGATGAGCTCAAATCTAAGATGAAGTTTCATTGGCATTGAAACTTTCATCTATCTTAAATGGCAATCAGGAAGGAGATAACAGTGAGCTCAGTCGCTGAAATACTTTGAAAAAACCGAATATTAATTGTGAAATTCACCACATCCAATATTGTTTTCGAAATTCACCAGCTGTTGCCACAGTTGTTACGAGGATTAGAAAGGTTGCTTTTTGTTGTATCGCAGTGGGAAACGTATGCCGTCTGTTTGTCTATGCGCTCGCTTGCATGTAGCATTAATTTGCGCATTGAACGTTAGCTAGCATATTTTTAAACATGGTCCATATCGGAAAGAACTGCGAAATTTTGAGATAAGGTTGTTCGCAAATGTACTTTTGAATCATTAGTGACAGCTGGCCAAAAATATGGCAGCTAACAAGGGCTTGAGAAGAATGTTGAAACAATTTTTTTAAGCCTTGGCCGGTTGGACGTTTAAAATGAGTGGCCTACAGAACGCATTTGAATTTTGTGGACTATGTCAAGGATTTTTCCTCCTTATTGGATGCTACTGACTACAAGCCAGGAGGCTCCGTCCTGAACCATATCCGTCACACTGCTGCCACCACTTCAGGTTTCTCTCCCTTCGATGTTCACCAGCTGCATTCCTGTTCCCCTCCGCAGGTGATTAAACTTTTGGCAAGGACCAATCTTTCGCCTCTTATTATATAGTCAGGTGCGCCCCAACTACCCTAGTACTGCAAAGAAAGGCCGACCTTGATAGATTTTCGATGAGTTTCATTGCCTCTTTCCCCTTAAGGCCTAACAATGTTTCAGGCCTCCTTTCTCTAGTTTCCAACTCCTAGTTGCTCGCCGCAGACATCTACTAGCACGAAGTCCACCTGGTTCCACGTGTTGCCATCATCGAGGAATTTGTTGGCCAAACAACTTAGCGATCGACAGTCTAGTTGAATCTTGATCGATGGGCAAAACTTGGTCAGCATGGCAACTAACTTAGTAACCGGATCGGTTCGAATAGATATACTATTCACTATTCAATAAGAATCATTCTATTATTGCCTATTATTGCATCGAGTTAAATCCTTGAGGAGTCGCCCATTTCAATGCTAATTGAACATATAAACGAATAGCCATCGGAAGCGTCCATACAAAAACGCACATTACTGCAATTATCAGTTAGCGGAAACTGCTTCATGTACCAATGTGCATCAGAAAAAACAACTCAACAGTGATTCAACCACATTTAACCGTTCATGGTGCCAACTGGCTATCACTATATTGCAATATGACATTGCAATCAAGTATTAACTCAATTATCAGATAAAGTTCCCAAATAATCAAATCTAGATACCTAATATGGTTTCACTCATGCAACATGCCCGATGAACTAAACGTAAAATTGCATTCTGAGTCAATCAATGAACGTTACCTGCAAATTCAATTGTGCACCTGATTGGAGTTCACTCTATCTTTGCTATGGAAGCTGCCAATCAACGTTTGAAAACAATTTAAACGTTCAGCTAGCATAAAATCTTAAATTTTTATCGGACGAACAAGTTAGAACTATGAAATTATTCTTTCGAAGTTGGTGATCTTTGACAATGTCCGACACTGAAATTCTGACGCGGCAATCGGGTCACTAAGTTAATCAGATAATTCAGGCAATCTGATCACTGAGTTAACCTATATCCGATCACATATCATTTAAGAGGATTTGTGTCAAATTTTTTCTGTCGATGGAATGGAGCTCAGAAGGCAATAAAATCATGAACGGGGGAAGGTGGAAACTGAATGAAGAGAGTTAGTTTATAATTAAGAATCGAATGAGTGAGATACCGCATTGGATAGCTGTTAGTGATGATGAAGCATCAAAGCAAGAATATGCGCAATGATGTGATGAAAAAATTGAACACACTAACTACCGACAAACTAAAACAACGTGCAACACTCTGAAAAACATTCGAGAATGCAGAGCAGTGAACAGGGAAAGTTTAACAACAAGGTTGGTAATGTTATGCGTCAGACCACCCTATAAATTTTGTTTTTCTTTATTAAAACTTTTTTAATTGCATTGGGCAGCTTGCGGCGCTGGATACGAGAATCGTGTGGATGGAGACCTGTCTTTTGAAAATTTCACAAAAAGTTTCGAAAAATTCACCAAAATGTGTTCAAAACTTGTGAACATTTTCTAGAATATTCGACTTTGCTAAAAATCTGCTTAATTTTTGTATGGCGATTTCAATGGAATTATTTTAAGAATGCTTATAACCGGCATTTTTAACGGTAGAGTGAAAATGACAACTTTATTCGTATTGGAAGCATAATTCACACCTATGAAGTTTACAAGGAATGGAAGTCACCCATAATATTATTGGAAATTCATTTTGCCAAAAAATTTTCAGAAAATACGGAAAAGATGCCCGGAACGTTAATCAATTAATAGACAGCAGAAGGCTAATCCAATGCACGTTTCGCTTAATTCGATCTAAGTTATCAGTTCGGATACTAATAAGGAGCCGTTGTACTATTTTTGAAGAAATAAAACTTCCGAACATGGAAAAAACTTTCTCGGATTTGAAACAACTTGATTGAACTGATCATGGAAACATATTCAAAGTACTTTCCTTTAGCATGGCCGAGCAAAATTACAAGAAAGTTGCTGCATATTTCCTCATGCGCAGAAAAGCGTTGTTTTTCAGAATTTTTCAAATGCGATTTTCGGCGTGATCTTCTTATCATCTAGTTCCTTGCAAGCAGTTTAAAATAGAAATTTCTGGTTTACTGAACAGGTAAAGGGAGTCATTTTCAAACTTCCGCAAAAAAAGTGACTTTTAACATTCGCGAGAAGTCTCTGGATTCAGGAACTCCTTTTTCGACGAAAAATAATTCCAAAGAATTCATCAAGCAAACATCTCTAAAAAATGAAACAGCAAAATTGAGTAGTTTACAAAAGTTATGAGTTTTTCATTACAAATAGACGAACGAATGAGCTTTCCAAAATTTTTTGATAGAAATTGAAGGAAAAAACCTCGAAAGAAATTTTCAATACGATAGTCATATTAAGTGCTTCAAATTTAATCGAAATTCGCTTGTTTTTTATCAATAACGTTTTTGTTATGTGCCGATCAATATGACAACGAAGTGAATAGTTTTTAACCAAACAAGACCTAACTAACAAAAATGCACACAATTAAAAGATCATATTTATTGCGCAGTTATATCCCAGTCTGTTGCCTAAGGGATGTGTTACTTTATGGCATATGAGATGAACGCCACGAGTTCATTGTTATGCAGGGTTGAACCGGAAGCACACGTGCAATGAAATCACTAAACGAAAAACACGCTATTTCGTCATGCAAACAACCACATCAACACGCTAATATCATTCACCTCGATGATAATGAAAATATGGTGATGCGAGTGCTTGCATAATGACTCGATGAAAAGGCAATTGATTTTTGGCGCTTTCAGTGTACTTGTTTATTTACAACGCCAATGAAATAAAAATATTTAAAACATTAACCTAGTAATTACTTAGCCGTAGTGCAAAGAAATTTGAGGGTATCGTTGTGGGATCTTGTTATATGCGTAATGCGAAGTGATTGATTAGTTTTGAGGCAGAAAGCTGAGATATAAAGAAGAAAATCTTGTTTGATTTGTTGATTATCATTTCACAGAAAAGGTTTTATTTTGCATTAACATAATTGGACGAAAAAGAAAAAATCAGGAAAGAAAATAATTAAATAAGGTAATTTGAAACGTCCCATCTGAGAATGAAATAAAAATTTCAAAAATCCTTTCTAATCGAACTCTGCACAACGGTCAGCTGCTTTTTGTGTCTGTAAAGATCTTGTAGATATGAAACGCTCAAAAGCACTTTACAAACACAATGTAATTCTTCCTCTTCAGCGCTGTCTAAGACCAGTTTCATTGGGAAAAAGGGGACGGCAATTTGTGAAAGCAGAAGTGCAGCAGCGCCTGGCAGAGCGCCGATGGAAGGGGAGATGCTCCCACATGTCACAACGCAAACACTGATAGATATAGCAAACAAGCGACAACTGGCAATATTATTGCTTGGACATGATCCTTGAGGGCTTACCAACATCCATTCCCCTCTATGTTTACAGTGACCTCGTCAATAATTCTGAGCATTTTTCTGTTCAGAATTTACGGAATAACTAAAGAATTACAGCTATAAACATTTTCGCAAAATGGTATTCTAGATTTTTAGAGCTCTTAACGGTCATATTTTCCATTGAGCGCCAAACAGATGAAATAATATTACAACAACTGGGCTAACACACCAGGTAGGCCAACTCAGTAAGTTCTTTCTGGAATTTCGTCAACTTGGCCCACGAACAGTGCAAATACTCAGCAACATAGCAAACACGTAAAAGCGCTTTCCTATAAAATTAAAGGACCACAAAAATTGGATTTTGAAAAAACCAACCGAATATGGGGCAAAACTGTCTCGTCATTTTATGGCAATACCAAATCTTAAAAACCTTTAAAGATAACAATCAACACGAGGTAAACTAAATCTGTGTGATTATCCATTATGCAGATTATACTCACTGAAATTTATCACCACAATTTCTGTGTTATACAAGCTGCGATTGCTATGTGAGCATATATATGCACATACATACGCAAGTCGCTGATAACTGCTACACAAGCAGTTGCAGCACGGACGACTGTGGCCGAAAACGGATGACTTCGGGACGACACTTGAGGAACAACTTCAAGACCGGAGATTACAATCTTGTAAGATAGTATTTTCAAGAATCATACTATATTAACTAAAAATGACGCACAGTTAAAAAGTCGCCGCAAGCACTGGCTGAATCTCAGACAACTTGAAATACCTCAGATCGCAGCCGAATATCACAGGAGTGCTGCATTTAGGATTTATGCAGAAAAATGACACTTATGGGAACTGTGGGCTCTCTAACTTCTTCGACGAATTTCGGCCATCTGAAATACAGATGAAAATCGAAGCCGTTCTGATCCGAGCAATGAAAAGAATTGCCCTTCATCGCATTCAACGACTTCTAGTCTCAGTAGTATAAGAAGTGAATGAGGAATCGGACGAAGCTCTGCTACTTCCTTTCGGTTAGGCAAGCCAACCCATATGGAACGCTTACCACCCTAAGCACAAGGCACTTCTCTACAAACAAGCGTCGCACAAATAACACAGGAGTCGCGGGTGACCTACAAGTCTCACACGTCTTTCTGCCCTCTTCATATCTGCTGAGCGTCTCCATTCTATTTCTTCCTTCGCACGCATGGCGATGCGTGATTCTACGCGCATTTGACTGGAATAGCGAGTCGGGCGGGCAGCAGGAGAAGGAACAGGGGGTGAGCTGGGCTTCTTGAAGGACTGAAGTTTTCGGCACCCTTGTCACTTCTTGCATCATCTTTATGAGCTGCTAGGGCTTTGGGTCCCTTCGAAATTTTTTCGAAAGAAAAACTTCGTCTTCATAGGCTGACTTTTGAATATCTCTTACATGTGTCCTGAACTGAACTCTGTAAAAAACGCTGTGAATGGGTAGAATAACAGAAAAACACCTTGACGAAGTATGTAGATGCATTGTTTATATACTTTTCTTATCGTTTACCACTTTTTTGCATCGAGCGTTAAAGTGATAGAGGAGGAAACGGAAGCGATAGGAGGTGATTAAAATAATAGTGCTGGGGGAAGGAGAGAGGCCCATTTTCTGTTAAGGCGAGAGAACGTTGAACGTGACGGGAAAAGTCGCCTCTCTACCGTTAATGAGGGGTCGATAAGCCAGATACCATTTTAATTTACCTGTTTCTTGCAAGTTGAGCGAGAAAAGTGACTTGCGGAACGATGTCAGTAGTATAAAATACATAGAAGAGAATGATTTTGATATGGTCTGAAATTGATTATTGCACAAGGCAACGTAAAACAGACTCTCTGCTACGTCGCCTCAACATTTCGCTGAAATGAACTATGCAATACTGGATCACCTAAAAAACGTGATTTAAGCATATCATGCTGTGGTTTCATGGTAAGCGAATTTTGCACCGTTTTGAGTGCTGCGCTCTGAAACCATCGGCAAATTTTGTACAGCTGCACCTAGACTTTCCTGATTACAACAATGACGCTCTTTATGGAGAATTTAAAGTCAGAGAAGCCCCATATGATCCTGTAAAGCGATCGTCGTTAATTTTATATCAATCATCCATTTAGTAAATACATGTAAACACAGTTTGGTCTCAGATTGCTTCTTGCAAAAAATAATGAAAAGGGCAAAAATAAACAAATATGTGCCACCTCTAGTTGGGAACCTTTCGAATTTTAGCGGCAGCATAATACACATAGAAAGGAAATAACATGTCAGAATCAGAGACAATTATAGTTCGTGAATGAATATATTATTGAAACGAAGGTGTGAAATGTTAAGCGAAAGGGGAACAATCCATTACTGCTAAGCATTTACTCTGCCAACAAAGTCTTACAATAATTTTCCACTATTACACGTTCAATTTTACAATTCCCTTTGTAGCCATCACTTGCAAATCCCCTTATAGCCTCTCAGACACTTCAGTCAAAAACCTTCTTTACTCAAGCTGCACGCATAAAAAATCACATAAACAGTTAAAAGTGAACATGAACATCAAAAGGGATTCTGAAGGTCAAGTGTAACTTGATATGTTTCATTGGTCTATCTGATTCTATTCATGGAGTATGAGATTTGATAACAGGTATTTAATATATTTTTTCATAAATCAGAGATGAATTACTGTATATCCCCTCAAATATCAGATCTGTTCCTGGCTATAATGTGCCTAAGTGCTAGAATCCGCAAGAAAGTGGTTCATAAACCGTAGAAAAAAATTTTGGTTGAACAATATTCGAGAAAATGGATGAAAAAATGCGCAGGAATGAGGGAATACCGACAACTTGGTGAGAAACAAATATTCAAAGAGTACCACAAAACAAGTAACAATTTCAGAGCAATGTTACCTTCCTTCAATTTAATTGCTAAGCCACTCTAACCTTGTTAGC
The DNA here is from genome assembly GCA_037389465.1 of Baylisascaris procyonis. Lineage (NCBI taxonomy): Eukaryota > Metazoa > Nematoda > Chromadorea > Rhabditida > Ascarididae > Baylisascaris > Baylisascaris procyonis. The sequence goes on from JAZARR010000221.1 coordinate 2,055,562, forward strand.
TTTCATTTATTAAAGCGCAAACTCACGAGCATTTCCGTATATAATATCAACTTGAAAATGCTTTATATTTTGTGCATTTGCACTTATTATTTACGTTTAATGACGACTCGGCACTATGCCACTACAATTATCAACACTTTACAAATAACCACATTAACTTCGCAATGCGATGCTCCTCTCTTCAACGCACCGCAATTTTAGCTTTTTTTTCGCATTCTACTAATAAGAAAAGTAACATCCGTCATTCAAACGTCCATTAATACTTATCATTTCCTATTTATGTAAAAGAAGTAAGGGATACTTTCAACTGCATTGCATTATAATTAAGCTATAGAATTATGCGAACAACGCGGTTTTGTTTACGAAAACTATTGCCTCAACCTAAGTCCCCCTCCTCCGATTTCCATAAAAAGATATCCGAACAGCGCTGTTAACACAAAACGGAGTTAATTCATTAAGACTTGCCATTTCTTTCTGTGGATTTGAGCACCTTATGTTAGAGACATAGGAGCAAAGGTTGATCATACATCAGAACCTCAGTAGAGGTTCATTACACACCAGATCCATAGAAGAGTGTGACTGCACACCAAATCTCTATTAAGGACTGATAAGATACCACATCCATAGTAAGAGTTTACTATTCATCACATCGAACACCCACAGTTACCTCACGCAGATCAAGGAGTTTTGAAGTGGAGGGATTACGCACAACACGCAATAATTTCTCACTGCATATCTGCAGAAGTGTCAGTTGAATGCGAAAGAAAAGCAAACAAGCGAAGACAACGTGTGAGAGGCTGGCACGAAATGCGCTTTTCATTTTAATTCTGCTCAGTGTTTTACCAAATGTGCGAAAAAGAACAATTATGAAACGTTCAGTAATGCAATTTCTTAGGGAATCCACTGGCAGCACAAGTTCACCACCATATATTTTACTTTTAAATCGCACTCAAACGAATATTTGACAAAACTGGCCTAAGTGTTTTATGTCATCTTTAATCATTCTAATTTTTTGTTTATTTATTTCAACATTCGAAAGCAATGGAAAAAATATTTCTAGAAAAAAGGAAAAAGTGGAAGAAACATTTATTGATGGCGTCTTATTTATTTGTTTACGTTAGGTGGCAATAATGCAGGTAAAAGATGTTAATAAATTATAGTAAAACTAGATTTCCATCAAGAGATTATATCCACTAGAGTTCATCATTCGGGCATTCATGCTTTGTGCATACTGGATAGACGCACACATTCACGCAAACACATAAAAACACGAACAAGAGGCACAGCCTGAAAATTTTCTTCGAAGTGGGGGCAGATTCTTTCGAAAACAGTGCTCTCACATACTTTGCAATACTTTTCTTTGTTCTTGTCTGAATTCATATACTTTCTTCTCCATATATCGTCAAAGTTTTTAAAGGACAACGGTCTCCGTCCCCATCCTCACTCTCCTCCCTATCCCCTCCCTCTGTTTCATCCTCTAGTGCTATATCCCTGACAGTTATATGCAAAAACATAATGCTAGTTGGTGAATCGGAAAAGTGTACAGAAAGTGAAACACAAGAGCTATATTTCGATTGGAGGGAAAGTTTGAAAACGACAGAAAAGAAAATATTCAAAAATCAAAACGATACTGGAATCAACGATCTGCTAGAATCTAAAAATTACACGATAAAAAATCGGTATAAATGCATGTTCATTTACTCGAAAATATATGAAAAGAGATATCGCAAAATAAGGGATCATAAAAACAACCCAATTTTGATCTGTCTTCAAAGCAGTCATTTGAGGGGTTAAACGAACATAAGAATAAACGAAAGAACGCTCCTATCGAAGGTAGTGCACGATATGAACGTAAATTATAGATCATGATGACACATTAAGGTGTTTTTGCTCATTTCTAAAAGAATCGTGAAACGCTAATGCAATAGAACAAGTGTAGTGTGTTCGTCAATCGTTTTCAATAAGAAATGTTTCAAAGAGAGCGATACGATCTGATCGCATCATTTCATCTCAAATATCCTTGCAGCAAACTTTTAAAGTCCAATTACATCTTCGCATCCTCAGACAAGTTTAAAAGCTGAATTCCCTTTTAATAAGCTAAAAATTTCTCTATTATTGTTTATGAGCACATTTTATACGCATATATTAGAGTATTCAATCAATTTTATGTTGTGATAGATTCTCACAGCAGCTATGTCGCAATATTTAATACGTATCATTAATATCACTAGCAAGAAGAAATAGGCCAAATTTATCGCAATTTTTTCCACTCCCTCATCAATTATTGAGCTGTATCCCTTAAATGATTTAGTATGGGCTCTCTGAAAATGATATTCGAAGATCGCTTTATTAAGAATACGCATTAGGGAACGGCATGCAAAACCCATAAAATTCCAGCTGATTCGTCGATGAAGTATGAATGAGGAGACGAAAAGTTTGGTAGGAAATGTGATGCAGGTATGAAAGCCAATTTAAATGCCAAAAATCAAAATTACCTTTTCGAGTCCCTTGCATCAATATCACACTTTTCAAACCTAGCTTTGAGTAAGAGAGAGCCAAAAAAAAAGCTTTTTTACTCTTTCTCGCAGTGCTTTCCTCAATAAAATGGCGAAACTTTTATTGAGAAATTGCTATGCAACTGCCATGTCAAACGAAAATTCAAAAACTTTAATTCATTTTTTTCTTTCTTCTCCACTTCGAACAACACCATCAGGCATCCTTATAACGATAATCACTAAATGTAACAGTTAATTACGAAGAGAGAGGGATTGGTAATTGCCTTTTAGAGAGAGTTATATCACATTGAACGAAATGGGAAGTAAAAAATTGTGCTTCTTCGTTTCAACGGTAATGAAAATAGCAGCCTTTTATCACATCCTTAAAGAATATAACGTAACTAAAAACCTTATTAGTTTGACGAAGCAATTAATTAAACTACGATAGCCGCCAAATCAGCTTAGTTTTTTCGCTGAACGAAGAAACACAATTTCTCAAACTGGTTTGCGATGATGAATGCAAAAAGCCGAATTGTTGTTCTTTTTCGAAAAAGCCAAGTTTTCCTAAAGTTTCAAATGAAATGACACTCGAAAATTTCCAACTTCACTCGTTATGGAAATTCAGAAAAAAAAAGTTTTCGTGGAATGTTAGCGTGACTAAAAAATCGAAAAATGGAGCCGTGGAGGATGAAGTGTGCAGTCGGATGCAAAAATATTTAGAATTTCATTAAACAGCAAAAACTTGCGCATTTCTTTCATAACAATAGAAGGTTAGCTTTAATTTTGTTATGAAGGTTGAGGCAGAAGTTTCCAGAGTGAGGTTCCAACATAGCTTACGGATTTCTGGCCCCTTCATGTTTCGTCTCCCTGAAAATTTTGATAAAAGGTTTGAGAAGTAAGTGCAGGGACAAAATCGCAGAATTTTTTTGGGAGCTGCTGAATGTTATTTCAGATTGGAAGCCCAGTCGATGTTCCCGCGAGAAATCCGAAAAGACTGCTGAAATGAAAAAAAAATATTTTCTATGAGCGCAATTTTTGATGGAATGTCCGAACTTATCTTCTGCAGGAACTTGAGAATACAAAAATCTATCAAGCCCGGAAAGAAACACATGCAGGAAGGAGCACATCCGGATTCTATGCGGAAATATTGTTCAATGACGATTCTTTAAAGAGCTCGAGTAGTAAACAGAAAATTCAAGTTTCACTTCACTTTTCATGTAATCTACCTCCAATAGCAAATTTTCATTCATTTATGCCTTCCTATCGGTTACTGCGCGGGTCGGTTATCGGTGAACTCGGACCAGATTGCTTATCTTCGCCCACGAAAGCAGTGGAGGAAGTTGCGACCCTCTTCTTAAATGGAACAACGGTGAATTGACTCGTCAGCAATCAGTGGACAGGAGACGAGCCTAAATCACAATTTCATGCGACTTTACAGCTCCACCTAAGCGAAAACGGAAGCGATATGAAGAGACATTTATTGGTAATGAATGCTATATTGATGAGAGTAAATAAATGAATATTGAAGGAGTTACTTTAGTAACACAAAATCTGACAACGTTTTGTCATATCATATCTTGCAGGAACGCATAAAATGACCATCGAAAACCTTTTCAACTCAAAATTAACAACAGCATTAACAACCTATTTTTTCAAAGAAACAAGAAAATCACACCACATTGCAACAACAAATTTAGCCGTACAATTTAGCAGCTGAGCATTGATCCCGTCAAGAGCGCATTGCTGCGCTATGTGCAACAAAATCGAATCGCGTGAATTGTTAGCGAGCACAGAGATGTTGATCGATAAATACACATCGATGGAGAGTATTTTAGGCGTGCAACGTTCATTATGAAGGATCGATGATACACCCACCAACACACATACACTTTTTTTGAGAGGGAATTATTTTTTATCGCAAATTTCATTTCTGATATATTTTTAGATAATTAATTTTATTTATGGAAAGTCTGAAGGGATTTAGTTGTTTTCTAGCAATAATTCCTTAAGGAATAAAGCCTTCTCCCCCTCCTTTTCCACCCACCATCCCCCTCCCTATGAGCTATGAAATCTAAGAAACACATCTCTGAAGTAGGAGAAACATTTAAAAATTGTGATAACTCAAATAAAACGAAAATGGCCAAACATCATGTGCCCTATACGATGAAAGTGCAAAGTGCGGACTACACCTCACATTCTGCACTGAAAAAACTTATGCAATGGGATATTTATGAACGTTATTCAACTAGTGCAAAAGCGAAGCATTTAATCAAGTTTCATGTGTAATTCTTTGCCGAGAGTGTGAGAATATTTTTGCATGCACTTCCCTTCTAATTGTTCTTCTCACGTTTCGATAGACTGCAGTGTAAAATAGAGGGAATTCCATTCAGTTCGAAAGCCATCGCCATCTTCGATAGATTGGAGTCTACAAACAGTATAAAAAATATGGGGTGCTAGCTCATTTAGTACTTAGATGGCTGATTTGTTGCCCAGACTGATTTGATATAAGTTTCTTGTGTGCGAGGACTTCTGTGCAAAATAAGCACGAAAGAATATCAAATATCGTACAACTGCATAGCTTAATCAACCAAATAAAGGTGTTTTATAATAATTCAAAGAATGTTGAAATTGTTAGGAATCCTTAAGTTCTCTAAGAAATGGATCGGGAAAATCAAAAACGACGATCAAAGAATTTATTCATACACCCATTAGTTTGAACCGCACTATTCAAAAGGCCATAATTTTTCGAAGAGTTTTGCACTCTTTAACTGGATGAACTAAGGAGCATGCGCCAGTTCTTACTAATTTTTGCGATCAACTTACCCCAGTCGCCTGTTACCATCAAATATTCTTACCCTACTTTAGACTTCAGCAGTCTTTTCGGATTTCTCACGGAAATATCTATGGGGCTTCCAGTTTTGAACAGTTCAGCAGTCCACGAAAAAATCTTCCGATTTGCCCATGCATTTACTTTCCAGACCTTTCGCTAAAATTTTTGAGGAGAAGAGACGCGAAGGGATCACAGATCCGTAAGCTGTGTTGCAACTTCACCATGGAAGCTTCTGCTGCAACCTTGATGACAAATTTAAAGCGCACCTTCTATTGTTATGAAAGAAACGTGTAATTTCATTTGTTGATACCGAATCGCTATGTGCAATAATTGCGGTTGTTTTCAATCATAAACCCATTTCTCTGATTTCTTCAGTTCAAATTATCGTCAGAAATTTTTTCCACAATCATTTTCATAATTATCTTCGAATTAATTGCGCAACTTCACAGTTGATTTTGTGTTGCAATAGTTGGGCGGAAACTATGAATGAGTGCCAATAAAGTTATGTATTGAACTGATTCAATTTTTAGGAATTTAATAAAAGAGAAAAAAGTATAAGAACAATAGATTACTAAACGGACTTTTGCTAGATACTTAAAAGTTCTATAAAGGTAAAACAAATGCATAGATATGCTTAATTAGCTGTTGCATTCTTATATAACAAATGGATAGGTAAACTTTTTAAAATTAGCAAAGTTTCTAGTGGAAAAAAGCAAATAAACAAAGGTGTAGCCTGAAATATTATTGGTTTTATTAGTCGGAATAGAGAGTGAAAAATTAAGCGGACAGTCTTTTATGTACGTAGCATGCTGGAAACGAAGATGAATATTTAACTATGGAAGAAACCGCACTAAGAACAAATAAGATAAAAGGAAACTTTTGGCAAACATAAATAAAAATAGAGGCAGTAGACCACTGTTAGCTGAGTAGATGCTAAGAAAGCAAGAGAAAGACGCTAATTAATTACCTGTGCGAATAAAGGTGGACACGTTTCGGCCCTTTTCGTTTATGTGTACACCTGAATTATGAGCGGGCCATCATCAGAACGACACGCATAACCCTTTTAGTATGAGAAATTGTATAGAATAGAGAACTTGAATTATGTGTACAAGGAAAGAAAGAGAGACACAAACGGAAAAGAAAAAGAAAAAGAAAAGAAATAGAAAAGAAACCTACAGGCAAAACTTTTATTCAAAATGTATAGTAAATACGAAATTATACAAATGGCAAATACCTCATCGCGATAGTCCGATTTCCTCCTTTTCTCCAAAACAGGTGTTTGAGAGGTAGAACTTAAGTCCATTTTACCTCCGAGCTCCGTTTCCTATCTCTACAAAAAAAAGCTTGAAGCCCAAAGTCCAAGGGAAGAAGGTACGGGAGAAGAACGATCATAAAAGGCGCTAACCGTCCAGCGCGCAGTGAAGACATATGACGTTGATGACTAATATAACCTCAACAGCAAACAAACCTTTACCTACATATACGTATTTATTTGTTAAAATATAACCACCCTAGAATTTTAACTATTATATGAAACTGAATTATAATACCCTAAAAGCTAAATATTAGTATGTGCAACCGTAATTGTATTATAGGATAATATGAGATATATTGCTATGTAGTAGAGAGCAAGAGCAATGCATTAGAGTAAATAAAATAATAGAGATTGAAAATGAAATCAAATAAAAATTGACCCTTATTGTAAAGTAAGTATGTTGATGACGATATGAAGATCCCGAGTCAATTGAAACAACAGAAGATAAAAGTTTGGGATATATATAATAATATTGATATAATGTGTAGAGTGGTGTAGATATATTAAAAATGAAAATAAAGGGTTATAAAAATGGGCAAACAAGCCATAACAAAAGAAAAGCAAAGTCGAAAATAACGTCATGGGAAATTGAATATAAAATCTGTAGTATGCAAATGATATATTTAAAAGCAAGAAAATCCAAAAATACTGACTTAAAAATTCGTATAGTTACGCGAAAAAGCAAAAAGAGGTAATCAACATCGAGGGAGATGTTGATTGGCCATCAATACGTGAAGGCGTCTTTGTTAACGGTATATATCGACCAGTAGTGTTGGGGTTAGACCAATATTTAAATATTTAACCGTTCGAAACGAAACGAATAACATTTAAGGTTCCCTAAAAGTTATCATGAAGTGATACTAGAATACATAGTATACTAAAATAGTGAAACTAACACATAGACGTTCTAAAACAGTGAACAATGAAAAATTAAATAAATGAATGCTAGTAAATATTGAAAGCTGTTAATGTAATGCTATGTAGCGTTATTCAATAAATTTTCTATATAGGTTAGAAGGAATAACACTGTGAAGATGGGAGGCCCGCATAGATCACAATACCCTTACGCCTGCAATGTTAACAAGCGAAAGATACTAAAGACCATTTAAAACTTCGTAAACCAAACTTTTAATACCCTGATTATTGGGGTAGACGAACTTATAGATTAATTCTAATTTATTAATAAATGAACTACATAAAATTTTTTCATTAGGAAAACACTGAGACCTTTTCCTTGTAATTTTTTAGCAATCCTCTACACGTATTGATAAATTCTGCTTTAAACGAGCACAATTTACTAAATCTATAGACTCGTGGAATTATAAGGTTTTTGTGTATAAACAATGCGATGTAACTGTCGAATTAAGTATAATTGTTAATTGAAAAATTAAACTGGTCAGTCTTATCATATAGATTTGAAGCAACACCGTTACGTGTAATAATTGTTTAAAACCAAAAAATTAGCCTTGTTACCAACATAGATCAAATCAATCTGCAATGAATCACCATAAATTGAATTGGTCATAGTTTGAAAAATATCGTTATTGAATTATCAATAAATCACCGGCATTTCTACAACAAAGAGCATTAAAACGTGAAATTTTGGCATACTTATACTCCATTACCGACAGAGTAAGATCTGCTACGTCGGGACTGGCGTTATCTCCCATGGGTACTCCTTTAGATTGTCGAAAAGTAAAACCAGCAAAAGAGATATAGCTCTCATTAATAACAAATTTAATAAATTTCATGATTTGACCCTATCTAAGGTAAGATAATGTGCGTTAAACTCGTAATTATCTGTGCAGCACAAGGTTTTAGTGCCACAAACTTTGAGATAAGCCTTTTTTGAATTATAGAAACACACGTGTGTCAAATATTCCATTGTTTTGGTGATAACGTCGTGCGGTAGTGCCATAAACAAAGTGGAAAAATTGGCCGCTAAAACCGTTTTTATATGCTTACTATATTTGTTAATCATATCGAAAACATGATAAGAATTCTTAACGCCGTAGTAATAATTAATCCCACTTCTTTGACCTGCCAAATTACAGTAATTACATAGATAGCTTTTAAGAAATTGTAAAATGTTACGTAACAAGGAAGATAAGGGAACATATGGTAATGATGTAGTTGAGGAATTATCGAGTGTATATATGTTATATGCTGATGATGCGGAAATTTGAAAACAAATCGATTCATTCACAGATGTATCACCGATCACCTTTGCAGAACAACTTTATCACTCCTCTGCTTTTCCATTCCATTTTGTTTTCACATTATTAATACTCTTAATTTTTTTCACAGTAATTATCCGAGGTGCGATTTGAAACCTCTTCTTCTGAGGATTATATCTCGGTTCTCCATCGAACAATTTAGTCTCATTCCTGAGTATACATTTATTGTGAATGTTCACCGTGGAAAAGCACAATGACGTAGAGAAAAGGCAAACATTTAACCAATAGCGCGGTTATTTCATTAGACAAAACACATTAATAATCGAAGATAACATGCACCGTACACAATAAAATAAAAATTCGGAAGATCACAACCAGTAATTAAGCGAAATCTCGTCGATGCGAAGTGGTTTGCCTCTCAAGCTGAGGTAACAAATATTATCGCTTGGTGCACGGTTGGGAAGAACACTGACTTTGGCACTTTAACGAAGAATTCTACACGATCGAGAATATCCAAAATGGTTTCTGTAAAAGTGAAACGTTTTAAGTGAGTCATTTGATAGACTCAAATAGGAAACGCTGAGGTGACATTCATGGATTGACCGAACTGGAATATAAGAATGGCATTCTCGGAAATGAAATCATTGAAACAAAGAAGTCAATTTCAATGCAAAATTTTCACTGATATGCGCATCATGGCAACGTTAGGTTGATTTTGCCCATGCATGTGTTTGTCTCTTCATTGAACCCTGTAGTTGAAGTGAGATAATTTGGTGCTATAATGCGTATCATACGGTAACTTGGTGCACGGTTGGGAAGAACAGATTAAGCGAAGAACCGCTTCAGAGAAGTTGGCACGGTATAATTTTTCCTTTTCGCTGAGATATTCAGCAAATTTCATAAACAATTAATGAAAAGCAGAGCGTGCAGAATAATGCCTTCACATTTTGACTATCTTGACCGCTTTCACAAATCTGTCATCAAAAAGTTCTTTTTTTGTTGTCTGAAAAGTGAAAAATGGAAAAAGGAACAGAGCATAAACTTGAAATCTGACCTGCGTAAAGGAGTACAAATTCTTTTTTCACCTTTAGATGTTCATTACTCACTTCGAAGTTAATGAATCAAAGTGAACTATTTTGATAGAAGATCATCTTAATGGTACATATTGCATCCTCCATCTAATTTTCTGAATCCACTTTTCTTGATCTCCGAGCTCAAACTTTTCGACAGGCACACACACGCACGACATGCACACGTATAGATGCACAGACACGACTCACCGTAAGGCAATTTACAAAAGTGCAAAGATAGGATATCTCTTCGAAGATTTGTGCGAGCGATCGTATCAATTATTATATAACGGTATCATTTGGCATAATGTTGCTTGTTAGCAAATCACGAAATGGGGTGATCAAACGAGCGGAATGCAAAATTGCTACTCTGTAGTGTTTCTCGAGATGTTTCGGATTTAGAAGCAGTCCAGTAATGCAAACTGTGATCGGTAATGAGATCGTCTGGGAAAAATTTCATTCGAAGAGAAAAAAAAAGTTTACCTGATACGTTTGCGAAATAAACATCAACACCTACTTTCGATCCATCTGTATAGACCTAAAATTGTTGGTTTAGTTTCGAACGTGAGAAATAACTTATTCAACAGGCTCCTTCTTATAAGCAAGCACGGTGCACTTTACAAATCGCCTGAGAAAATGATCAACAAGGTGATCTATTTAAACTGAGTGTAACTTAACGAGGCAATGAAACTTTTTAAAAAATACGAAGGTAATTCTAGAGTGATTGTGCAATTTCACACGCATTCTTTCCAATAGAAAAAGATGTTCGAAGAAAAACACATATTCCACTTTCTGCTTTTAATGTTGCAAACAAAAGTTCTACAATTTTATAAGAGAATATCAGCTAACTGTCATTAGGGTGGGCGAGACGTTGGAAAGTCTTGGCTGAAAACTGTCGAGAATCCAGTGCTAAGCTATGAAACCCTCTACGACTAAGAACGTGAAAATCACATACCTCCTGGAAAGCATCGAGTCCCATAGTGTCTATATAAGAAACAGCTCCGCAATCGAGGATGATTGCTCTGTTGGGAATATCAACTTTTGCGATCCTTGGGGGTTCACTGCTATTTTCACTGAGTGGATCCTCTTTTTGAGAAAGTTCCTTATAAGTTGAACCGCTTTTCTCTTCTATGCTTACACGTTTCGCATTCTAAACATTGATAACATTTCAAAAGTAATCGAAAGACGTTGAAAAATGATGAAGAAATATATTCGCTCTGTAACGAAGGTTATTTTTCAATCATTTTAAGCAGCACAAATTTTCAGCCCTATAATTATTGACAATCACTAGTTAACAAAAGTAACTTACCATCCACCTTAGCTCATAGCATTAAAGATTATACCCATTTTTTCTTATTCAAGATTTGTTTGCACAATGCATTTGCAAACAATTAGTAAATTTGCAAATTTTGCCATAATTTCCAAAGTATTTAGTAGATTGTGTGTTATCAGAAAGATCATGCTAGAATGTTCATATATAAATGTATAGGTAGGTGATATAATGTGTGTATTAATTTGTGATATAATCTAATTAATGACAGCAAAGAATGCTTCATCCGCAACGAAAGCTGTAAGAAGGAGCATTGTCAGAACGCCTCGTCGTCACCCGGTATCATGAAGTGACAATAAGTGGACTAGCGATTAAAAGATGTATGGGGTGGATAAGAAGCTGAACGGGAACCAAGGGGGCAACGGATATGGAAAGATCGATGAGTGCGGGAAAAGGTAAATAGGGTAGAAATTCAATAAAGAGGAAGGTGAGAAATAAAATTTGCTTCTCTTGCAACTCGCCTCACCCCCCGTCCCCCTCCCCTCCACTCGCTGTACCCCCTTGATCTTCATTATCTTAGACCTTTTGCACCTTGGCCATACTGGCCCCCTAAGATGCAATGCGACGGCGAAGCGTTAAAACAGAACCTTTCACTGCTATCGCTTGTTGCGCATGAAAGAGCCTTTCGCAAGAGTCCACTCAAATATACCCCCACTATAAAGAAGCAGATTAGATTGGTGTACCCCAAATATCGAATTTTATAGCTATATGGAAAGCGCCGACTGCTAAAACCGAATTTCATGCTTATTATTTGAGTAAGTTTTGGTCTGGAATCACCAAACAGATTTACACATTTTCTAGCATCTGAATAGTTGGAGTTCTACACAGAGATGGCCAGATGGCCATGCAACTGCCCTCAAAGCTTTCAGGAGTGGTATAAATCAATTTTTGAAGGTATTAGTAAAGCTCCCACCTTTCATTACTGAGTACTTAAAGAGTTTTTGTCATTGTCATAAACCTAAAATGCCACTGGAAATATTTCAGACAATCAATAGATTATTGAGGCGTTCCAATTCTACCTCTCACTAGATCTCCGGCCAATATTCCTTTTGCTTTTTAAACGAAGGTCATGCCAATGTTTCGAAAACTCTAAAAAATATTGCCAATCCATCATAGCCAAATATCCCCGCAATCACACATATGATGGTAACACGCAGCCAAATATCTTTTTGACGCTCATGTCCCTTCTAGCTATGCACAATCATAGTTTGGAGTCTGTTGAAGTGTGAGAAGATTTTTTCCAAAGACCGACCTCATTCGATGATTTGTTGTTTTCATCCGCTTCTAAGTGTATCAGATTGTTCATCGTATTTATGAACGAAGTGATATTCGCGAAATGAAGGGGTGCTTCAAAACGAAGCACTTGCACGCTGTCGCCAAACGGTTTCAACATCGCATAGCGTTCCTCCGGCTTGTAGGTCTCATGATCGGATGCCTGTCCCAACGAGCTTATTTTCGGCCTGTAACATTCGCAGGTCATTTGAGTGCCACAACAGATACATTCCAATAAAAATTAAATTCGTAGCACATTCAGAAAGCGGAAATAATGAAAGGCATTAACATCTGAGCGAAAATCAAGCCATTAAATTTTGCACGATTTCTGCCTATGGTTCAAAAAAATAGTTGGAATTTTTAAACTTTCCGTGTTTATGACGTAGAACTGATTCTGTTATTGAAGTATAATGTTTCGATCCAAGTTTTCGATTTCATCCCCTTGCAGCAGGAAAGTTAAAAAACGACTGCAAAAATGCATAGTGATTAGAAAGAAAATGCTAACGATGTCCATATAATAAACGTAATGAAAACTCACCATTGCTCGCGTAATACTACAGAGATGAGTGTGAAAGCAACGGATATTGTAAGACCAGTCATAACATCGTTTACAACTGTGGCGAAGCAACTTACAGTCCATACCATCTGAAGGCATTCTTTTGCTGTCTTGTTGCAGTATAAAATGCTTTTTGCTAGCTCGATTTTCATGAAACACCACAGAATATTTTCAGAAGCAAAACTGCAACAATATCAATGGCGTATTTTATGTCTTCGATCGTCACGCTGATTGTAATTTAGCAGCAAGTACATTGTGATATAGAGCTGTCAGCCATCTCTAGCTTTCATTTTTCCATACAAGTGGATAACGTCAAAGAGCAAGCAATTTAGCGTCAGCACAAACATAGTTACGAATCAAGTCCAGATTCATTAAGTTTCACCTGAAACCACCTTAGGAGCTTCTAAAGCAACATGAGCTTTATTTCTGGAGTGCTTCAGAAATTGCGAAGTTTGTTGTACCTCCAGATGTATGCAGTCGAAGAAATAATAGAACATGGAATATCTTCTAAACGCATCCATTTTTTATAACCAGTTTGGCAGGGAATCTTACGAAATAAAAGGAGAAGTTTAAATAAATAAAAATCTAAAATATAATGCAAACTTACGAAATCGAATTTAGAAATCTTCCATATTCGTGGCAATAAACGAAATTGTAAGAAAAGGCTTTTGAGACTGACCATAACAATGCACGCAAGAATACACTAAAAAAAATTTTATTATGAAATGCCTCAAACGCGTCATACTTGAATTGCAGACATAGAAACGATTAGTTGGTGATACGCGATATGTCGACTGCACTTTTTCCGATATGGATGGATACTGAACGGTCACTCATCGAGAATATTCCTTTCTGCAGTTTTGGAAGAGAATTACAAGAAGTGAGGATTCGCAGTACATAAGAAAACACATTTCCTCTCTGCTAATACACTTGTGTCTTATATCAACATTCTTTGCATCTATGCAATACAAGCGATTCGATGGTCATATAACAATGAAAAAACGAATACTGCTAGACTTTGTAAAGTGGAAAACTTTGAATGCGAAATGAGGTTTTCAAATGTGGGAAATATGGCAAAACTAAGGTAAAATATTCCATCAGCCAACATTGAAACACAGAAATGAAAGCAACGAACCATTGGAAGAGGCTGCAGAAGAGGACCGATCCATATGATCACTGCGAGCAAAATTGAACTCGAGAATAATGTGTAAAGCTAGAAATTGCAGTAATGAAATAAAAATTTTTGTTGAACAACGAAATTTATTGGCATGAAAAAGTTTTACGTGATGCACCCCTCGAATCATGAGTTTGTTAACGCTGCAGGTTAAGGTGGCTGATAGTTGCGAATTCTGATGATCGCAAAAAGTTTTTCGAAGGAAAAAATTCACATTCTCACGACATATTGCGATCATCTTATCTGTGCGTGTAACCTTCCTCCCTCTCTACCAGAGTCTGCAGAGCTCAAAGATAGGTGGTACAGCAATCAGTTTTGATCAGCGCTACTTAAAAGTAGTGTCAAAAGGGAAAGTTAAGCTGCGCTACGAAATTAAAATGTTCACAGGTAGGAATTTGAAACACCGCTGTCTTCAAGATTTTTAAAAAGTTTAAAGAAATCCTCCTATACAGGATATATTTCGAAAAGTAAAGCCTCTGCTATTTTTCGACAGGAATGCCGCTAAAAATCGGTAGTACACGATTGTACATTAAGAAACGCGTGGAAAAAACGGAAAACTATATGGTCTGGAGGCGGTTTGCGAATACCGCTGTTAAATTTCAGAATTTGGCACTGATAAAATTGAAGAAAATTGAAGAATTTTGACGCATTCCATAAAATAAGTTATGCCGGTGTTTCCTTTGTCTATAATCTAAATTTACTCGAATTCTAACTTACATCCTCTTCCACGTAAGTAAAAACCGAAATTCAAATGCACTGAAATTCTAATCGCCGCTTAGCTGCCTAGGACGAAATGATGCTCACCATTCCAAATTTGGCATATAATTTGTAATTAGCAATTAGTTTCACACCTTCATCTCCTCCCCTATCTGCGTGCTGTAATAACGCCAAGTTTAGAAGCAATACTTCTAGTGGGTACTTGCTCTACTGGACGAGAGCAGTCTTGCTCCATCATCAACCGCCGAACTTGAGTAAATAGAAATAAAAGAATGGTTGAACACTTAAGATTTCAAACCCTTCCATACGACTTCGGTTTTAATCAATGTTTCAAAATGCAAAGCGGTTTCTCGCTAGCAAGAACGGGATAAGTTAAGCATGGAAATAAGTAGCAGTGAGTTCATACCATTAACGCGAGCTGCTTTGTCTTGAAGAGGGTCGAATTTACATCCATATGTCAAGCAGATTTATGCTCTTTAGGTCATGTTCAGAGATGTCACAAACTTAGCATTGATTAATAAACTAATATAAAATTCGAACCCGTCAGTACCATCAAGAAGCGGCAATGGTTTTTGTACCGTATTTCCATTCAAATATTAAACCGCTTAAAGTTAATCGCTTTTATGGTAAGATAAAGAAGAGATTTTGCAACACTCTCATCACTTTCATAATACTGTGGTTGTGCGATTCGATTCTCTCATGCTTTGGGAATTAAATCTTTTGTATTTATTTAGTTAGTGAAGAGTTCTAGATAAGCATGGAATATGCCGCATTTCATCATGAAATCTCTATTTATTAATAGTCGAACGGTCTCACTTGAGTGTTGACACCAGATCCCTCGCAAACGGCAGATCGCGATAAGGATGCTCCTGACGGATAAACAGGGAAGAACGATGAAAAGAGAGACATGAAGCCAACCGCATAGAGTTCCTGAAGGTTTAGCAGGAAATTAATGCATGCATTTTTTGCCATTAAGGAATATCTGCACGCGAGTATACGGGCATATGAATGGCTCTTTTTCAAATATGGGCCTTATTGATTTAGCATATGTGACTCAATTCAACAGTTCAATCAATCGGAAAGACAGTGGCAGCCAGATTTCGTTCGATTCCCCTCTCAACGGTTAAATTTCCGAACTCAGTGGAACAGATAATAGCGAGTTAGTAGATGTCATATGTACATGTCAACTTCAACAAGAATATTTGTTCAAGCTAGGAAGTGATAGCCTTTCCACTACAGATGGTGTTCTTCACTACGGATGTCATGATCGATTGTGAACTCCATTCTAGGTGCAATGTTTCAGTCTTGCTGAAAAAAAAAAACGTTGAGAACTGCTAATTATACACTTCGCACTTTGCAGCATATATTCACTAAGCATTCTCGAAAGCCTGTCCTCACCTATTCTGTATGCTCTCCTTATTTGGTTTCTCATATGAGACTTTTCGAAAATGTCTTGCAACGCTTCATTCATGTTGCTTTTCGCACAGCTTACCGCAGCCCATATGAGAAAATTAAGTTACCGGGGTGAAGCTCATCAACCTATAATCACTTGAACATTCCAGGCTCAAATTTGAGTTGACTCTTTATCATTAAAATGTGCGCGGCTTTCCCAACAATCCCTTCTCAGAAATATTTCAGTTTGTTACTGCTCGAAGATAATTTAGCATCAGTATCAGCTTGCCGAAATATGTTGCAGTTCAAACAGTGTTGTGCACTTTTTTCTTCCGCAATTTAGGAGTTAGAATCTGCTTTTGGTAAATGCACTCACCCCCTTCAGCTCTCAAAGTGATAATGAGCCGTTTCGATCTAAACTTTAGTGCTGCTCTTATCTAGTGAACCTATTCACTCGTATTGCAGCTTTGCGAACGCTTTGCTCTTCTTTGTTGCTTATCATTCCGTACTTTTTTATGTTTTCTCACTTTGCGATGTTGAAGTCAAATAAAAATCAAATAAACGAGCCCTTTGTAAACAATGTGAGCACTGATGGCGAGCAGGAAAATACCACTGGAAGACATTGACAATAACGAAGTATAGATCTTATCAGGGAGAGAGAGCCAAAAAACGCATATCAGTGCCAGTAAAATCTTACAAAAATTCCTGAAGAAATATGATAAGGCTCAAACGCCACTTTATCAAAACAAAACTCAAAAGCAACACTGCAGCGATGCAATGCGCATATCTGTTGCATTATAGAAGTAACGAAAGAAGAGAAACTTTTATGTGCAAGAAATAGCAAAAACGATTAGCACTGCCCAAGATTTCGCAGTTACTTCATCTGATGACAATGAGTGCGCTGCGAAGCAAAGCATCTGTAGTAGATATGAGATCGAGGTGGGAAGGAAGTAGGCCTTTAATTCAGAATTCATAAAGTGAGCAAACTTCCAATTATCAGCGAACGAACCGACGGTAACAGTGGACCAAGTTGAACAAATTTACATCAGAAGTCCATCTTACAAGTTTTTCATGCAGTACTTGTTCAACTGGGCTGACTCGTATCGTCTCATTGTTGCATTCGTTCGCTTACTGCTGGAAGTTTGCTCAATTCATGGCTCGTGATAAGAATTTATAATTCATAGTGTTCTACCTTCTCATCAAACTTACTCACTTTACTCATTAATCCTTTTCACTCTCCACGTCATTTTGATTCAACTACCCCTTACCCCCTCCTTATCCCTTGGTTTGCTACAAATACTCAGCATTTGCTGCTATACTGCTAGCGTTCGGTGCCAGTAAATCGCCGTCGGCTTGACAAGTCCCCGCATTGACCTCAGCGTGTGTGTGTTGAGCAAGCATCGTGCTGCCCTCTCCAAATGTCCTTCCGCATTCAGTCTTATCTCGCCATCATCAGGGATCGCCTCGGTGGAGCTCGGATGTGTAAATGTCACAAAATAAACGAATGAAGGACTCAGCTGTACCGCTTAAATGTCATCGCATGGACATCACCGCCTCCTCTTTTCCCTCTCTCCTCTCCCATATAATAAGGTTCATGGAACTCCGAAGCATTGAGAGAAATTTCTCCATTTCCAAAATGTGCAACGAATAGTCCACCGACTCGTTGCCATTTAGTATGAACTACTAGTTCACGGTAAGAACGAACCTGTCCAGGGTCGATCTTGTATCGTCGCTTCTTTGCGAATAATTTCGCCATCGAAATGACAAACATATAGGAAACGATTCCGATCGCAATACAATCTCCAATCATATATCGCAAGAGATCAATTCTAGGCATCGACGGAATAGGAACTCTGTAAACAGAATCACTCTCTCGTCCCATTCAAAATCTAGCATTTTCAGAATGCAATCAGAAGCACGATGGGATGACGGCTACTGTTATAATGAAAGTGAAAAGATATCTGAATCGACCCATACAAAAAGTTCGTTCAATGTACGTACGCACAAAGACTTTGAGAGTAATCATCACCATTACAGTAATCACTGCAAAGCACGTTCAGTGCCCCAGATGTAGAAAGAGATAAATTGTTTTCCCCTATTGATAATCGTCACCGATTTCATCTCTTTCTATGTTTCAGATTAGCGTACAGGCATTAGTAGTTCGATGAGATGTTCTACTAATTTGGAGCCTCATTCTTCCAAGAATCACAACAGTTTGTGTCTCGAAAACAAGTCCCATAGATAAAGAATACTATCGCTGAAGTAAGGAATAATTTCAAAACGCTCACCCTTGTGGTATATAATCGACTACTTTAACGTGATATTCAGTTTTCAGGTTCATTACCACTGAGAAGATTGTCGCAATTATAACCTGAACGTTTCACAAATACTAAGTAAACTTTAAACACCGCAGAAAACGTAATAAGCAAATATAAGACCAGGGGATATTCAATGGCTACTCGTAACCGTGACAAAGGTTTTTTGAGAGTCACCAAAGGACTTTCGAAGGCATTTTTGAAATTTCTGCATTTCCGAATGAACCGAAGAATAACGAATAGAAAATTTTCTTTGCTAAAGACGATTATGAATCCATGATAGAATTACCGAAAGGAAGAGTCGGAAAAGTGATCAAAAACGAGATGCGCAAGAATCACTTTGCAATTTGCATTTTTTTCCTTGCAGAAAATTCATTTCAAGAAAAAGAAAGTTCGAGTTTTCGTTCTCAAGGACGCTGATTATAGATTTTTGAACGAATTTATATAGTGATATTGAAATGTTTCAGGTGACTGCTTGCCCACTATCGCCTTCATCGTAGTACAACCGTAATTCATGTTTACTCAATGCCTTACAATTTCAATCACATAATTTTTTTTTACAAGTCCCGACAGTCATAGGAGGAACGACGGTGAATCGGCTCGTCAGCATCCGATGGGCAGGAGACGAGCCTCAGCCCTAACCTTCACGTGACCGACCTGCAAGAAGGAGAGGCCGACCTAAAGACCACGGGAACCAACTGGACCAGAGAGGCATTGGGTCAGAGCAGGCGGAAGCGATATGAAGAGACATGTATTCATAATGAATGCTCTGTTCATTGAAATAAATAAATAAATAAATAATTTTTTTTAAATATTCAAGCAGTCATGAGACTACGATCTTATCAAGAAATAGTGAGGCATGTGAAATCGGCTGGTACGATGTGTGCATGTGCCGTTCACTTTCGCAACAAACAATCTCACACTTTGGCAACGACAAAATAAAATACACAACATAACGTATCCGATCGCTCGAATAAATCTCTCATAAAAATTCATCTTTTCATGATCCAATGATCGGCGTGAATTGCATACAAATCTTTTTCATCTTCAAATACCTCTAACCCTTATTGATGCTAACGAAGCAAAATTTGGTTGCGTCAACGTATCAAGAACTCACCAAAATGAGCTCGAGAGGAAGAGGCACTGGCGATCGTTTTTTGAACCATGGGTTTACATAGTCCCTGCCAATGCTGAGGAACGTTATGCCAAATATTGATAGGCCAAGGGAGACATAGTTCGATTGCGGTAGCAATAGTATGAGGTCACGAACCATCTGCGAACAACGATTTACAGCTCTCGTGAAGCTTATATAAAGCATAAGTGCACAACCACAACAAGAGGACTTGATTACCACATGGAAGGTAGAATGCTCATCTGACTAGGCTGGTGAACAACTCAACAAACCCCACATCAAGACCGATGGAGAAGCGCTTCAGAGAAACTGATATGCATACACGCTTCTGCATCTCGTTCATCTGACCTAACGGTTTCACAACTTAAAAGCAAAAAACAGGGTCCGCTGAATAGCACCTCATCTATACTGATTTGAACTTAATCGACTGCCAACACAAATGTTTCACAAAGTGTTTGTATACTACAGTTCGACGGGATAACATAAAAATCGGCCAAGCACAAATGTACGCTTTCTTTGCTATCTTTGAATGCCCGCAACTTTCACTGAGATTGATCGATCAATGTGAAATAGGGTGCAGCGGTGGACTCCTAGCTTGCATAACGCCAGCAAATTTTGCAACTCCAATTTCAGCGATTCCCCAGTTGAAATTGCTAGACAGAAGGAAAAAGACATGCGCATGTTTGCGCAGATGCATGGCGCTTTCGCTGTGAATTTTCGAAAAGCAAACTTGCAAAGGCAGGTTTTAAAAAATCTCCCGTTCCTTTCATCCCCCTCCATTTCGAAGCCCCAAGAGCTGAGTTTCATTTCGGCGAAATATTGCGGAAATTAAAAAAAAATATTCCCTTTGGAGCAGAATATAGAAAATTTTGATAAATGAATACCTACGAGGAAAAGCATGCCAAATCCGCCGTACCGCGGCAGTTTCACGCCTATAACTTTATTCAATTGTGCGATAAATACATGGAAAGCAGATCCTGTTGTGAATCCGGAAACAAGAGCATCGGACATATACGTCGTCAGGAAGCCAAGTCTTAGAACGCCCATCGTTAGCTGTAATACGCAATAAAAATATTCATTTGATTTCAAAACTAGGAGTTCAATAAAAAATAAAGCAGACATGATTCACACCTATGGCTTGTTGTAAAAATGAACTATAAAAAAGCTGATTTTATGAAGTTTTATTGAAGAGCTCAGCATATTATAAAAAATCATAGGAGGCTTTAAATGGAGTTTTTTGCACATAGCGTACTTTTCATTTCGGAAACTCATAATGCCTCTAATTGCCATCAAACGACGTCAATAAAAGTGGATGGCCTCAGAAATATCGGAGTTCTCAGAGTTGGGCTTAATGCTCTCTGATTTACGAATCGCTTTGAAAATCGTTGACACCTCGAAGGTTGAGAGCCCCTCATGTCGGGTGGGCCCGACTTTCGAAGTGCGCTTTCCATGGCTCGAATTACATGCTCGTAATTATCGGGGCTTCGAATGCCAACAACATCATTTACCACCCACAACATATGGTGTCCAAACGGCTGACTAACGTACCACATAGCTGGCGAGTACGTCGATGCTAATTTCATATAGGGTTTAAGAGGGTGGAAAAAAAGACGATTCAATGTTACACGATCTTTGAAACGGGTTGCACCAGTTCTTCTGTCACTTTTTTCCACGTTGTTTTTGATGCATAACAAGACACAGGTGCTTTAGATTTCTTACGTACTCTTTTCTTGCTTTTATATTTGTCATAAGAAATTTTTGCCTTCATTTTTTTCAGATGATGAACAAAGCTTTATTTTTTTTATCTTCTTTATAGATGAAGTTCTCTTGAAAGTAATCGCGTGTTGCAGTAGATTATTTACTGAAGCTATCCGTGAAAGTGAGAAAAGTGCGCCATACAGAAAGCAGCAGCTAAAAAGAATCCAAAAGATACCGTCACTGGAACTGCTTTTAAGTGCGCTCTTAGAAATATGAAAGTTTTTCTCATCGAAATGCTTTCAAGTTTTGAATGATAGTTAGGCGATTATTGATTAACAGTTTACAGAATTTCAGGCCCTTGGTTTATCGATAGAAGTGTTTCATGAACAAAAAGCAATTCAACGTGTTATATGAAATCAGAAGGCTTGCTCTCTTCACTTGCTATGAAAACTTCAAAAGATTTTGAGCTTCTGTTGGAAATGAAATCACAAGAGGAGTTAAATATTGCTGTACGCGAATGCTTGCTCGATGTAGTTACCTGTGCGCATCCAACGCCAAAAGCGAGGGCAGCTGTGAGCATGATCGGGGTGATGTCAGAACCTAAATCGAAGGGACCTTGAACAGGAACCGTTGTTTCTACCTCAGAACCATTGATCGTCTCAATAATTACATCTGGGTCAGGGAGCAGTCGTAACCTCACCGCACCAACCATCATACTTGCTACGGCGAATACACCTGTAACCATATGGCTGTGAAATGAAACCCACAGAAAGGACACTTTCAAACCACAGGTTTTATTGCTAATTACGCAGCATGCTGTCAGAAGAAAGAAGACAGGCATGACAACGCAAAACCTTTAATAAGGCAGTTGCAGAGTTGGGCAGACGTTCACAGGCATTCTTTGCGTGACAGCAGGAATGAAAGGACAGCTTGATGTGACACAATACAAGAACCTTTACTAAAGCAAAAGGTTGCACAGCTTTCTCCTTCGAGCGTTTTGGAAGAAAAATGTTTGAATAATGTAACATCAATGGAAGGCTTTCATTTTTAATGGGTAAAAAGTCACCATTTTCAGAGAGACATTAAGATTCTCGGGATGCGTCAATGAGCGACACAAGCTTCCAGTTTATTAGAGAACCACATATATATACATGCTCCCTTGCCATCTCCAATCTTGAACTGATCTGGGGCAACCATCATAAGCAACAATTTGAGTGAAATTTTCCCGTTTTAATTGCTGCATTTTAAAAACGATAACTCACCTATTGAAACGTGTCTAGAAGTGCCGAAAAACATATAAACCGTTGATGCGAAGAACGACGAATACATGCCATAGACCGGTGGAAGACTGGCCAAGCTAGCATATGCCATTCCTTAAATCAACGATACGATATGGTTATAGTTTGTAAGTTTACTCACCTCGCACCTGCTTTCACCGCAAGAAAGAAATCAATTGAGATAAAGCGCTCTTGAGGCATAACAATGTTTTGCGCTTATCATTATTATGAAATTTGCACGAGGAAGGAGATGGAAGTGGAAAAATTGCGGCTCATTGCACTCTTCAATTCCGTTTCTTTTCCGATACCTGAAACACCATACGGTGAATATTTTTTAAAAATTCGTTTTTTCATCTGCCTTAGAAACCACTGAAAATGATTTTCGTAAGTCAATCAAACAACGGCTACCAATTGCTAAAGTAAAGCCATGAAACTGACCTTGTGGGACATGCATAATGCCTACTGTGAGCCCACCAATTATATCGCCTGAAAGATCCTTCCTCCATTGGTATTTGGGCAGCCATTGAAGGATGGGAAAAAATGACAGAAATGAACGAAGAACGTTGCTCGGCTTTAGAATAGCCTTGACATGATCACCTGTGATCAATTTACTAGCCTCCACAGGCCTCCGCCCATACCGCTCCTCAAATGCCTCCTGCAAACTCAAACTTACTGAAATTACATCATCATGTGGTGATTTAAAGCAACAAAGAATTGATTTCCACTACAAGTATATTTATTTTCACATATTTCAATCTATACTTCACATTCTTTAAATAATATCGCCACAATCCGCCCCAATTTCTGTGCCCTTTCTCGAAAATAATAACCATCGTTTAGGTAGCACTTTCACCACTTGCCGAATATTTTCTTCTGCTATGACTTAAGAATACACTTGCGAATTAAATAGCTTGTGAATAAGCACGATGAACGAAAATAGTAATATATTCGTTAAAGACAATTTAAATATCACGGCTTGAATACGACTTTTACGATCGTAGTGAGTCATCAACAATGGTAAGGCATGCCTATGATTACTTCACAAAAATTTATGACTATATACACATTCCCTTGAACGGATGCATTTATAAATGGGCGAGAATTGCAGTCATAACAACTAAATAATTAAAACTATTTTAGTTTTAAATGAACCACATTTGCAGCTTTAGGTGAATTGTTAGCTTTAAATGTATGTTCGCACGATGGAAGAAGGAAGCGAGTGTTAAATGCTTCCTATTTCATTTGTTGATGATGTATACACAAAACATAATCGCTGTATGGCTGAAATTGCAGCAGACTGCGTTCAACACTACTGAAATTCATTAATCTAATTGCTAAAAGCTTGTATGCCTAGATATGCGGATGTCTACGTCCATAAAGGCCACAGCCTCTTTTATCTCCAAATTCATATATTGTGTACATTTATTAAAAAGGCTCACATAGCGTCGAATTTATTAAAACGATCGAAATATTACCTGATTCATTGGGAGTATTGCTTTGAAAAGGCTTTGTTTTTCGAATTTCTTCAATTCTGACAGTCACTTTTCTCGGAGTTCAGCTCCTTCTGCGATGCAAGAAATGACACCGCATAAGCGAATTTTTAATAGAAAGCAATAGCAAAAAGCGGTTTGCAGTGATGGTAAAGAATAGCTGAAACTGAAGGATGATGATGTATTTATTTACTGAAAGGCATTGCTGCTCATTGGATAGCTGAACGAATGCAATGTTCAATTTATCGAAACGAGGCTGTTAATTAAAGTACGTAAATGATCATCCTGATAGCCGCATCACCCAAATAAACGAGTTGTATCGATGCATAAAAAGGACTTCCACATCCATAATGCACTTTTCCATAATAAATGATCAAAAAGTTATTTCCTCATAGGCCACAAAATTGCCCAAGAGGAAATAAGATAGAATTAATGATCGATCGCAAGAGGATATCAGCTCAGTGGTAATGAAGATGAAAAAAAATTCATTGATGAGAGTATTTTCAGTTGAAGTATGAAAATATTGAAGTATTGGAATTTATGGCAAATTATACAAAAGTTTTCAAACAAGAGAACAATAAAAAGAGCGGAGTGAACAAGATTGAAGAATGACATCAAAATGAAGAAGATGCCTATCAGATTTTTCTTCAACGAAGTGAGTAAATGATATTGAAACGCAACGTCGAGCAACTTCGCAATATGATTTTTTTTTTTTGCAGCCTCAAACTTTAAATGGTATCACGCAAGGGTAAAGTAATACCCCGGTATATTAGAAGACTTGAAGCATCATGGAAAAAAAAACTATTAATTCTCCTTCTATTTGCTCCATTAAGCCCCTCACCATATTAAAAAGGGTTTCCATCACTGCATTAGTGGAATTTTTAGCCATACTTGCTCAGAATCGCACTCTTTTGCAAAAATCTTGAAATCCACCATCCAAATTCATCTGTCACGGTCAGTACATTTTCATTCAAGAAATGATCCATAGTTTCGTTCTAAAATGCTCCTAGTTAGCTCATTGCAAATACAGTAGAGCAAAGCATGCAAAAATAGCAACGGAATTACGGCAAAGAACGGGCCATAGTCATATCTATGAAAGTTTTTTCTGAAGATGGTTGCGAGAGATTTATAAAGAAAGAAAAGTAAGCAAAATTTCTTATTTCATTTTTCATATAACATATTTCCTCGAGTGTTTCAGATAGCGTTATTGGTCACAGTAAACACAGAACATAAGGAAGAGGAAATAAGTATAGGATCTTAGGAAGAGGAACGCGAAGTGCAATGCTCTAATGCGTACACTGTGCATAATGCAGCACAAGACGATGATTGACAACGAAAGAGGGCGCATCCTTCCCAGCGAAGCAATGGCAGCAAATGTACGCAGAATCACAATTTTTGCTGCTTCGTAATTGTTTTCAATGATGTAACATTAAAATTTGTGCCCAGCATATTAAAAAGGATAGAGTGGTCGATGTGGACATAAAAATCGAATCCTAAGAAACGCTCGTACAATACGCTATTGTTGTAATCATTGAGGCCCAAATTAGCACATGGATTTTCTAAAAGACACATGAACATTTACGAACTGAGTAATGAGAACATTATTTGTAGAAAAACTTCCTGCACTTTCGATCAGATTGGCTTTAAGGGGAAGTCTTGACTAGCTTACTTCGATGATATCAAGCACATATGTTTCATTTCTACGATATTTAACGTTTTTAAATTTCTTTTTGTTGAATATCCCTTTGTAAAAAGCGTTACAATAGCTCATTAAATCTTTGCTGTCGATGCTAATTGATGCTATTTGATACATAAGTCACTATTATCTCACACAATAAGCCAAGTTAACTGCTCTATTCAGTAATGAATTATCAGAGTACAGCTCGCTCATGCCGATTGAGATTTTCAACTTATCTAGTCCAAATAGAAGGAATAAGTCCTAAAATAGATAACAGTGAAGGTAATAAGAGCCAATAATTACAATTTCTAAGCACTGGGTGGTTTCAGAAGATGAAGGAGATTGCTCGATTCAGAGAATGGTGGGTACCGTAGACAGCAGGTCTCAAAATGATGAAAAAAATTGTGTAATTTCAGGAACAGCCTCCAAAATAATCCTTACGAGGTTCTCATTCTTTTATATCTACTCAAAATGCACATTTATAGATCATCCCTCAAAATTCCAACAAAATTATACTACATAATCAATATAATATACAATATGATAGCATACCTTTGAGCCATAGGCGCACTTTAGCTCACAGCAGTGATAAGAATCCACCAGTACGCGGAGGAAGATTGTAGCGAAAAGTGGAGAAAACAGCAGCAATCTTGATCCCGATCTTTTGCTGTACAAATGAGCAAAATTATCCATGATGCTAAGCCCAGCGGTTTAATTCTCTCCTCTGGATAATTCTAATCGTCCAGATATCTGAAGGTCGAGGCTCGAATCTATGTGCCTACCAGTGCTTTTCGCTCCTATCGCTCTCCATGTATTAATGACGCCTTAATAAAAACATGGTCACGTCTTACACAAAACTATCGCTCAAAGCTCATTACCACACTTAACTGAAAAAATTCTCAAAAGTGAGCACTGAAAGGTTTATGAAGCGTTAATGCCGTAGAAGATTATGTACTCAAATAACTGAGTTGAATTCGAGAAGGCACTCAAAAGATGAGTGTCCCTGTTTCGGTAATAAAGGATCGAAGTTCGAATATCCACTGCCACCCGCGCTTTTCCCTTCTATTTAGTGAAAGTAATGAGAGCCAGTCTGTTAACGAGTGATCTGGCAACGAGTGATACTGGTGATCTGCATTTGTGTAATAGGCCGCTTGCTCACGCTTGTTTGATCTTCATGTGGTATTTCCCCCATGTGAATTGTGATTTTGCCATACGTTCAGTGCCGCAGCCGAGGCTATAAATAGGCTGCGGTCCTGCTCGCCAGTTAGTCGTTGTGTTGCGCTATTCGAAGTGTGTTGACGTCATAAAGGCGTTGTGTCGATCTCCCCTTGTGCCACGTTCTGAATGCCCCAACACGGTCGCACAGTCATTATCGAGGTGGAAGTTAACAAGCGAGGAGGGCTATCCTTCTCATCGAGTATCCTTATCCTTCCCTTCTGCCACTCTTTGCATCTGACCAATATCCACTGCTCGCTCAAGTGATAAAACCAAGCTATTTTTGTTCCTAGATGCAAAATTTTTATCTTAGCGCGTGTTATTACGATGACGGCTATTGCCTTTAGTCAATCACCAGAAAACTTAGCAGCACTTGCTGCTGCATCCCTCTTACAATGATGAAATAACTGATTGCTCGACACTCTTCGTCGATCATCAAGTTTTATGCCTTTCTATAACTCCTGGCTGAGATAAAAAATTGAGAGTGAAGTGTAGCAGACGGATTTTATTTTAAAATGTTTATTGGCCATCATAGTCTTGCTTCATTATTTGGTTGTTTTATTTTCATTCCCATCTATTATGGCTCTAAACCGTCGAACTGATTAAAGCTTATTAGAAATGAGCAGTTTCGTTTACTTTGTGCGAAAAAAATCCAATTCTCACGGAGCAACAAAGTGCAAAAGAATGCGAGAAATGCACCAAGATGTGCACTTTGGCGCTCGCGTTGCTTAGAGCAAATGGTTTCATAATTTATCAACAGTAATAAAACGTGTGGATTGACGTAATTACCTTCTAGCTGATCTAAATGCTGTAGGAATTTTGCACAAATCTATCATTTGGCAAACGATGATCCATTCGGTGTGAAATACGTACAGATTTCTCAGCACATTCCAATATCCATGAGTGAGCATAATTGCTTTCGAAAGAAGAGCTTCAACTTGAAACATATCCGAGAGGTACTTCTATGTTTCACTTTGCTAGTTATGGTGGTCCAAAGTTGAGACTGCAGGACACACAAGGAAAGAGATACTTATGAATGAAAAAACATAAGACAATATTCTCCCACTCTCTCTCACAATAAACTTCTACGACTTTGGAGGAAAAAAATCTCACTCCATAGCATCACTCTTTCAGTTGTTACGAAACGCAAAGAATGGTCGTTGATTCTTCGAGTACCTTAACGGTTATGCAATGCTGCCATGCATTATGCAAATTTTACGAAGAAAAGTAACACTACGAAACCAACCCCTCAACAAATATCATTCCTTGGAAATCATGGGAAACTTATAACACTCATGGCTTTATCAAAGGTAATTAAAATTTAGTATAACATCTGGCCAACATATTGGGTCAATGCAACCACTTCAGTGTAACAACTGTACAAGAGAAATTGCTATCACTAATTAGTTTTGCACTAAGAATCGACAGTATTTGAGTGAGCAAAAGTCTTTTGAACATAAACTCTGTAAGATCAAAGTTCTCCGAGAAATTAATGATCACTGTGAAAACTACAATGCCGGCTGTCCTTAAACGGTCTGTTCCCTAGAGCATAAGCAGTGCTTTAACACCTAAAATCACAACGTGTCGTAGATGTTTGAATACCATCAGTCATATCACGTCTCCATTGATACCCTCGACGAATTTCACAGGTATGGAAATGACGCAGGCAACATAAGAGAGACGCTCGTAATTGAGAATATCCAAGTGCATCTACCCGCCTTGTTAAACCGACAAGTCTCTCTTGCCAATCAACGCCTCTTTGATGTCGACCCACATCGCTCGGCTATTATCCCGTGTGCTAATAAGTAGCAAATGAACTTCATCTCGACAGCTCAGCCCTATTCGCACCCCTGTGCCTTCACTCGGCAACGGCATATTAATTGGAAGCAGCAAGTGCTTTGAGCTGTTCACTTCTTTTGACCGCTAAAATCGTTTATTTCGTCTGGCTCAAGACTTTCCGCGCACCTCGAAAAGCATAACTCATTATGTCTAAAAATTTATAAGTAGATGAATATTAGATGGAAAGGTGAGTGGGAATTTCAAGATTGTGAATCGAATAAGCGCAATACAGCGCGATTTATGAAAATATTCAGAGAAATTTCAAAACTTTCGGCAGAAATTAAAATAACCTAAAAAGCAAGCCTGGGAGAGAATAATTAAATTTACGAGCAATGAAAGGACGATTATATGGAGAAATTAACTACGATCTTCAAACAGTATTCTCAAAAATTGATGTGGTTAACGAATGATTGAGAATAAGACCGAAGCCGAATAATATAGATACTACTGATAGTGCAGATGGCCAACGATGGGGTAGCATTTAATGAAAATTAAACACAACTAAGTGAGGGAATGGAACGATCTAAGTGATGCAGTATCTTTTAAATTCAACGCTGCAGCTGTAAAATTATTGTCAATTCACACAGCAACGTGGCATTCTTTTTCCGCGGAAATTCTACGATTACGCAGGTGCGCAAACAATCTCTTGGATTGCAATGCAAAATATGCAAAAATTAAATCAGTTTTTTGTTGGGCGTGTACGCAATTTGGATTCGGAGGTGAATAAGCCGAGAAAACTTTTTTGAAGCTCCAAAAAAAACCTTGGCTCCAAATGCTTCTGTTGTGCAGAAAAAAATCGACGAAGGCGTTAGCTTTTTGCTGAAGGACTATGTTAAGCTACTCAAGATGCAACGACACGCTTAAGTAATGAAGCCTTTAAAAAGACTCTAATGGCGCACTTCTTTAGACTGGTTCTTGCCAGATATACTACTTTGTGTTAAAGCTGTCGAATCAACTGTTCCTAAACAAAAGCACGAAAAGCTCTTCACGTAGAGGACCTATCTTATTTGCACCATTTGCACTTACTGCAACTTATCTAAACAGAAGTTAGATTTATACCATCAGCTAAAGCAATCTTATAAATACTGGTCGGAAAGCAGTTCTATCGCCACTGTGCCCAAGAATATCTCCTCATCTTGGATTCAACTCATTCGAACAGATGAGTCATTGCAAGAAGCCATCAAGATATTCTATAACGAGATGTTTGCACGAAACCTATGGTAGACATGGAAATAAATACTGCCATAACGGCAGACATTTCAAGAATGATTCTTTAGGGAGGAGGCCACGAGGAAAATACGACGGCTCCAAGAACTGCAGTGACTTTGACAAAAGTACTATGTAAGAGCTCCGAAGGTATGAAAGGAATTGTAACACTAAAACATACAACAGAGAAGTGGAGACCTGGTCTAAAGCTGTTATTTGTAAACGTGGCCAAAAGTGATCTTTTCCTTTAATACACGTGAGCATGCCAGTAAAATTTAATCAGCATTTTACTTAGCCCTAATATGCAGATTTCAGCAATGAAGTAATCTTTAGAGATGAAAATGAAGCACATGAACTCTTCTTAATTCATGAGGTATGTAAACTTTTACATAACACAGATGAATAACACTGAAAAAGTGCATAGTGCAAGAGCTGTTCGCTTAGAAAATAGCATAGGCATTAGTGAAATATAACCTACGCACTAAAAATTTGCTGAGAAAAAAACGGAAGATCAGAGAAATACGCATATCTCGAAGTGCGGAATCACCAAGCAGGTGATTAAGTGACTGATATCGACGATTAAAAATGTGTGTGCGATTGAAATAAAGAAAGCAGCAATCGACAATATAAATAAACAAGTGAATAACTCGAGAGGAACATATGATGTTCACATGATGAAATGTATCAAAGCACAATATTTGAGCAGCCGCTCGCTTCCAGCAACGGTAATGATTTCGAAAGCAGAAAGTTTGAACTACTGACTGTATTTAGCCCGTTGTACCTTTATTCATTGGACTGTATCTATTCACAGGTAAGACAAAGGCACTGACATCGCCACAGCTTCCCTTTTTTGTTAGGTAGAAGAATGTCCTGCAGGATGATAAACACCATGCCGTGCCCATAATTTGGTTCAAAAAGTGAATAAAATATCAAATACTACGTCGACTATCGATAGATCAAGTACTATTCTCTATTAGACGGAACCTGAGTATGCGGCGTGATCTGAATAATGATATACTTTTATACTAACTTTGTGGAGCATAAACTCGTTCGGTCAGAGACGAGAAAGATGAAGATATTGATTAGAGAATGCGAGTTCATGACAGGCCATAAAAGGCGCAGTTATTGCCAGTCACTTATAAAGTGCGAAATCTTCTGCTGAAAACAGCACCGATTTTGATTTTTTTTTTCAGGTAACTGAGAACTTCAATGAAAAAGATATTAAGACAATAAACTGCTTCTTCTATGAGGTAATTATATCAATGAAATCTGTCATGAATCAGTTGTATTCTCAAGTAGCGGAAATGACAGGCTACAGCTATAAGGGGATGGAGATCCATATATAGTTCCAGCAAGCCTCAGCAAGAACAACATAAGGACCTCTATGACTATTACAAAACTCCTGGTTGCAAAGATGGCCAAAGCTTGCTAGAGCCCGGAAGAGAGTGAAAGGCATAAGTAGAAGTTCATCAGCATCCACTTTGAAAGACCAAAGTTCTCTCACGGAAAGAATGAGCAATATGGGAACTCAAAAGCTGCATGTCCGTAAACATTCTCATTCGCGTAGCAACAGCTGTTTCAAGTTTCAAGGTCGCACCTATCACCCATCATCGGATTTAATCGGCTATTTCACATCTCTTACTGCTCTATACTATACTACACTACATTATTGCAAATATCATTCAGATAGGTATAAAAACGGAGGCACCCATAGCCGAGGATGATACTTCTGCCTGCAGTCATCCTAACTATTCGACAAATCACTTCTACTTGTGAACGACTCCTTCCTATCGTTTTATAACCGTCCTATATTATCCTGGATGTTCACTTACAAATTATAAGCTAATTTGATCGCGATACCTTAGCTCTATTTGCACTTTCATCTTTGCTTCGTGGTAACATATCAACTTTTGGAACGAAATCCTGGTGCAGATACTCGGCGCAAAATATGCTGATCTTCAACGTACTTTTTTTTGATACTTTTTAGTAGCTTCATGTTGATTTGATTTATTGACGCGCCGCTTATCCGATGATCCTTAACCTATTTGTTTCCCTCACGTGAGCCTCAGTTTAAAATTTTTCCTCACTTCATTGGGATGACTGAATGAGCTGCCCATTTTTATTTGTCCATTACCGCCACGTACGTAACTATACTTTCGCACTCGTTTGCCTTTTCTGTTTACTTTGCTCGATCAGTGGTTCTCTCAAGCCTTTACGCGTCGCAATTTTTTGCAGTTTGTATACTTCTATTCTCAAGTATGTACTTGCTTCAATTGTTTGTTTTTCTGAATGGCTATTTTTGCACTCGACAGCAGTTTCCTTCAACCTCCATGCGAATAATGATTTTACAATTACTAAAAGGGCAGATGCAGAAAGAAACGAAAAAAAGAAGAACGAGTTTCAACTATTTTTGCAGTGCTTCTTTTTGAATGGCCGCTGTTAACAGAAACACTTCGCCTCCAATAAATTTTTGACTTCGTCGACAAGGCTTGCAAAGGTAGTCGGATACCTGACACTGTTCGGATGCGCGCAGTGATAGGCTCTAAGCAGGCTGAGGCAAATGATCCCCAGCCCAAGTGTTAGGCTCCATCTTCTTTGACGTCCATTGCGAAGTATCTCCAATCTCCGTTCGTAGGCAAAGCGAAATAGGAATTGAAAAAACTGCAGATACGCGAGCCAGCTTACAGAACCCGGTGTTCCAGTAAATTCATTTTAAATGAAACCGGACACCCAAAAGTCCCATAAGATTTCTGTTATACAAACACTATTTCCTTACAATGTACCGTGCAGAAGTTACTTCCTAATATTACATAAAAAATCGTCAAAATTATTTGGAATGACCAAATAAACAATTTAAATAAAAAATTTCTTGACGCTGTAGTTATTCTGAGGTAACCCATATCGCTTCAGCACTGCATACTACAGGTGAATCCAATATTCACAATACCGTTTTGTTTGTTTTGGAAGCACGTTGTTCTGCCACAAGAAACATCTGGAAAATTTGGTATTTACATCATCTCGAGCACGAAGAAAGATGCAGAATATCTCAGGAAGCCAATGATGCAACTGATATTCGCTAAAGGAATGAAAATACCTGGGCTACTGATCAAGTCACTGACATACATGTCGCCCGTAGCGCCAATCTATCAACAGTATTTGAAGCATTGGTGAACGCTGAGCGACTGTAGCGTTCATATGGCTGATAGGAGTGTAATAAACAATGAGGCTATGCGTAGCGTTGTTATCTTCTGAAAATAAAAACGAACGAATCATTAAGTGCAGACAACCTTATTGCTGCATAAGGGCGCTGTACTAAACTTGACGATTGGCGCTTTTGTCAGGTAGCGTCTTAGCCGTCGGCGTTATTGTTGCAGCATGCAACCACTTGATGCTGATATCACGCAAATAGCAATTATCTTCAATGAGTAATAATGCATTCTATAAAAAAAAACAATTCTTCAGCAACAAAATAATTTGTTGTCTTTTGCATATTCTAGTTTAGCATAATATCGAATATCCTTCACATTAGAAATTTTCACTAGCAAGCATGTTTCTTTCATCAACAAAAGAATTACATCCACTACTTACTTTTATTATTTTGAATATTCCTAGAGGAAAGTCACCATTCGAGAGGAAAGGGCAGTAGAGTAAAGCATTAATCGAACACATCTGATAGAGAAATAATGGCAAATGAGAATCTTGAATCTTTGAAACTGTTGTGCTATAAATGATAACAAATGTGGCATCGTCACACGCATAGTGTTTATTAAATGTTTATGCATCTATTTACGAATATTTATTATTTTCAACAATATTGTCAATAAGCACGGTAATAACCTAGCCTTTGAGCATATATCATATTGCTTCATGCAGAACTCGACTGGTCTCATTAGAAAAAACCCAGGTAGGAATGGAAGGTAGCAAAATCAGTGAACTGAAAATATCGCAAAGTGATCATCAAGAGCTCAGGTGCATAATAATTAAAATACCCACAACGATGCCTTTCATAATGCTTTGTTGCCATTTTTTTTTTATTTTTGCAAACCACTGCAAATCTCATAAAACAAAATAGTGGGCTATTACTTCAACCTCTTAAAATTACTTCAACCTTTCAAGAAAAAAAAATGCCTTATATTTAAAAGATCAGCTGTTCACATGTTTACTGTTTTAATGAAGTCTTCCAGATGTTGGCATTCACCCAACAAAACAATAATGAATGCAAAGGCAATAGCGTGCTTCTCATTCGACTTAAGCAATTTAGAAATCTTCGCGAACGTCTCTGCGGTTGTGAATGCTGTTGAGAAAACAAAACATACAAATCCCACTTAATTTTAAGAATTTCATGAGTTTCTATTCCTCCATTAGTTAGACTCAAACAAATAAGCAGTGGGTCAACTTCTCAAAAGAGGCTATTCTATGACTGGCGCATTGGGAGGCATCTGACCGTCGAAATTTGGATTCCATTATTTAAGCAGCTTCGGTAATTGAAGCTTGAATGTAGAATCCGTGAACAACTGAACAAAATGCACAATATTGGCATGATATGCGCTCCTGCAATTCGATAAACTGCTAACGCATAAAAAATCGCAAAACAATGAATTCAAAGTGATTTCCAAAAATCTTCTCCATACTTCTTATATAAAACGTCCATGGAAGTTATATCATTCCGTTTTTTGCAGTGCAATTGTGGTCGCAAATTTAGAAGCGTTTTAAAGCATATATGACTGTTCTGAGGCCGACTTATCGACTTTAAAGTTGAAGTGGGACCATCATCAGCAGATAAATACGTCTCCAAATTTTATGACTCCTTTTCCACATATATGCTTATCTCCGCCGAAAGTCTTTGCATTTTAGAGTTCGGTGTATAAGCTTGTCCCAACAAGATTTTGATTTTGCCTTACTGCCAAGCTTACATCATATATTGTCTTCTCATCGTCGCATACTGACCTCAGACTTGTTTGGCCACCATGCTACTACTCGGATATCCAACTTACCAAAAACTTCAAGAACGGCTAACCAAGGTCGACTTTCGTGAAACTTTTGCCACAATCTTGCAGCCGAGATCATAAAATTGGTCATAAGATATATGACTTGCAATCGTCGGAATATTGTTTTCTTTGATGCGATTGTGTTCTTTCTTATAAGATTGCTGGAGGCTTTTCCGATATTTGCAGGTCTGCTGGTGCCGAGCTAAAGGAGCGCGAGTACGCGGTTTGCAATTGGTACATAAACTTTGCACGCTGAACATTCTACTTCAAAAAGCTTTTATTTCTCAGCTTTTTGGAATCAGCTAGTAGAAAGAGTTGTCGACGACAGAGAATTTTCCGTTCTCATAAATCACCTTCCACCTTTTGAAGAATTTTCCGGTGAAGAGGTTGATTGGATTTTCGACCTTACTTTGTGTGAATTTACATCAGCACTCTGACTTTTTTGATGACTGCTACATTATATATGTATTCGATCTTTCATTAATCTTCTTCCCACTGCATTTTTTCTTTCTTCTTTTGCGAATAAAAACCTCACAACAATTAATGTTGCATCAAATTTCATCTATAATGAAGGGATGAGGGGAGAGGAGACACTTTTGGAGATTTTGAAGGCTGTTCCTGCAATTCCTACTCCAAAATTAGCACTAATAAGAGGAGTAAATTTTGTGTCAGCACCTGAAACGAGGAAAGTTTGAGAGAAAATAGGCTGTAATGCACTATTCTTGCTTTTGAAGAAATTTCTTCTAAATTCTAACAAAAGATCAGACGAAAACCGGAAATACGAAATTATTTAAGAATTAGGACAATTCCTGTACATGATTCATATGCTGAACATAATCGCATTCACCAATCAGCATTAAAAACGATACGAAAATCTGCAGTTGGCAGCAACAATGAAAATTAAACAAATGGGAAAAATGAGGGAAGCAAAATGTTTCGCAAGACAAAAAGAAGTGCAATCTCATCAAAATATTTAAGCAGAAAATAAACTGAATGAAAAAGCAAACAGGATAGAAACAAGAGATAGAGACCGAGAGGCGCATAAAAGAACTTGCCAAGAGAGGCATGAAAATCAGAACCGATGAAATAACTCGAATCAACCTTCTTCAAAAACTAGTCGACACTTTTCGAGTGGAGAGATAAACGAGCAACTAGGAGCAATTCGAGTGAATGCCCTGCGATACTATCAGCGACTTGCTTGGTTGTTCTGGCAAATTCGTAGACAAATTCGCCAAACTACTTAATACACTGGAACATTCAAATATGTTGAACAATTCTTAGAATGCATTCGTCAGTTGGTGAGCAAGGTGGATTTGACAACCTCACTAATTGGATTTGAAGAAATGGACGTCACTCTGAACCATTTCCGTATCTAATCTGAAAAAAAAAAAACTCCTATGAGAGACGAAATGCATAGAATTCTTCAACTTTTTACGATGAATCGTCCAATCATGTGAGTGCTATAAAAACGTTCTGGTACGTGAGTGTAAAAGGTTTCTTGCTACACAATAATGCTTGGCTGTGAGCAATCGTGACAGTCATTCGGTTTTTCTGCAGATTGCAATGATTTTCAAGTAAACCGGTCGGAGACCCACAAAAATTCGCTGAAGTGTCAAATTCATTTACAGTAAAACTTTGGAGTCACATGATCAGAATATAGAGCCGCCATACGATCCTCCACAGTTGCTAATAGATATTGGCTTTGAGATTCACAACATTAAGCGATTACGTCTAATTTTATTTGCCAAATGCAGTCGTAGCTGCTTTTCGGTTCTTAGACTAAAATATGAAACTTTGCACATGACTGGTTTTTTTCGTATGCTGACATAGAAAAAGTGGGAAATCCCATCAACTTAGTTCAGCAACTGAAATTCAAAACAAGTATGGTCGCTGAAATAAGATCGAAAGGCCAAAGATGACGGCTTGCTCTATTTCATTATTCCATAAATGCCTCGACAATTCATTGGGTAGAAAAGTTAGAAAGAAGTAAACAGCAAAATTCAATGACATCTTCCAATATTGGCAGTCTGTTGTTATTTGTTTGTCCTATAAATGAAAATTTTAGTTATCAAGCGTTCATTCACCAGATCCTCATAAAGAAAGAATTGATGTGGCACGATAACAAGCAATGAGCGGCCCACAAAAGGCATTCAAAAACACAAACATAAACCATTATTTGAACCAAAGTCGAACGACAGCATACTTCCTCGCTAGCTAGTAACGTTTGCTTAATAATGAGGCGAAATAGAGAAGAATCTTCTCAGTGTTCGCTTATGCTATAACGGAGACTAGTTGCTGACTGCCTAAAATATTTTCTAGTTGTGTTGTTCTCAGTAGATCTGAACTAGAGGTAGATTCTACTAGCAATATGTCATCAATGCAATGCTTAGCACATTATTACGCTTTCCTTAACGATAACGGGTAAGGAAAAAGCAATTATAAGTTGATTCAGACATTTGTTAACATCGGAAATAGAAAGGAAAATCAGCGATCTGAAAATGAATTCATTCAATCGAATTAGTACTCCAAACAATGCAGCAACTCGTTTATAAAATCCCAACAAAATGTTAAAACATTTCATTACCTCTCATTCAAAATGTTTTCAGTAAAAGTTTATGCGATTTAATCTCAAAATCGATCAACATACAATCGGAATAGTTCGCACCTACACCTCTTCACGCGAAACATGAAAAGTGCTACAAAAAAAAACTCTATGGCTATTGAAAATAAAAAGTATTGAGAGAAAAGGTTTTTGGCGAATAGTTTTGAAAGTTTTCAAGTTTTTTAAGACAAGTTTTCATTGGTCATCAAAAACACTCATTATCATTCTCAGTCTGAGCCGGACTTCAGTTGGCTCAAAACTCAAAAACATCCAACATACATAGTTTTGAAAGTATTATAAGTATTCTGATGAAAACCACGATCATTTGGTAACTCGGTATTGAAAGATTTGATGTGAATATTGCAATGAGAATCGTAAAAGTAAAAAGTTGATAGGGTGACACATCGCATTCGTGATAGCGTTAAAACATTTACTCTTTCTATTCCACTTATTTCTGTCATTATGGAAAGTTTCGTACAATAAAAAAATTCTGTAGCATAACATTAAAAAAGAACTACTGCTTTTCACTTCCTGCAGCGAAAAATATTTTCATTTTGAAATGTAGAAAGCATGGAACATCCGTCCAACAAAATAAATATGCAAGGAAACAACGAAACACCTGTAACCATAAGCAAGGCACACAGCTATGCGTTTAAAAGCAATAAAGGAGAAAAAATAGCACAAAGATTATAAGGAATGGAGGCATGAAGGAATGCAGGTATGAATATGCAAAAATAAGCTCTTATTGCTCATAAATCTGTCGTCGCCAAAAAGCGCACACTTTTCGAACTCTAATTTAAGACATCTGTTGATGGATTGACTAACTTCTGTAAATTGGGGATACAATTCGAGCTTCTATAGCACGACGTGTCACCACTATTTGGGAATCCGAACGACGTAGCGTTTTAAAATCAGTTTGTAGTAAAAGCACAAAAAGCGTTCGCAATATGGCAAATCATTCGAGATTCAAGAAGAACAAATGTAGGAGAAAGTGAAAGCGCAGTCAGCCAAAACCGTCTACTATCAACATCACATTAAGATTATAAATGCACGTTGTACTGACTCCTGGGGAGACTTTTTTCTTACCTGGCAACCAATATAATCTGAAGGTCGTAAAACTCAACTGGCCTGTTCACTCCTTAATCGTAGCACCTCCGTCGAGTGGACGAATTTTTTTTGCTTGAACAAAGTCATTGAGTCATTGGTCTTTGTTTGAAGAAAAATGCTCTCCGATCGTTTCGGCCAATAGCATGCTGGACCGCATAAAATGTTGAAAAATAATGCTACCTGACAACTGTACATGAATGAAGCCATGACAAGATTCCTGGCTTTAGTCATGCAAATGCGAGAGGATGATTGTAGACGAAGTACGTTCAGGAGCGAAACAATCTAACAGGTATATTAGACCTGTTACGAGTCTACTGTCTGAAACTTTTTTCCGGTAGGTACTGAGATCAGAACAGCTTAAATCTTGGCTGATATGATCCACTTCTAGAAAGTGGCAGAGGATGATTTTTTTCGCTTCTTCCGAATTTGGACAGAATTTTTCAGTTTCGCTTCTTCCGCAAAGATTATACAAGGATTCATCTAGTGCACTGCCAAGCTAAACTATTTCCCTGTCAAGCGAAACATTATAACGTGAATGAAGTTATTACAGCGCTGATTCATTCTCAAATCCCTTTATTGATTCCAGAATTTGATATCATTGATGTGCACATGAAATAAGCAGAAAAATGAGCATGCAAAGATTGGAGCGAGCTTTAAAGTACCACTGACATTTTGAGCAAATTTAGTAGATCTACAGAAAGCGAAGCATATGTTATTTTCATTTATGAAGGATAAATATACCTATCAATAAACACCGAAGAGGTGTCCGTTTCAAGTGTAACTTGCGGTGTTATTACATGCAGAAAAAATGTTCATATGCAATCGCACTAAAGGTTCATTCTGTTTGCTGAATTTACTCATTTTAAAGCACTTCACGACCTTTCTTCTGTCAATGATGAAGGCAAACAAAAAATATCTTAGTGGCTGTTGATAAAGCAACGTCCGCTAAAAAGCATGGTCGACTGGGCCTCTATTGCTCATTCCATCCGTCAAAGATTACATAAAGTACTCATTGTGCTAAGAGGTTGTGAAGATCCAATGATTTTTAGCTTAGACGTGATTGCCCTTTCAATTTCACCCTTCATTATGAAAGTGAAGCGGTGACTAATAACGCAGCAATAGCTTGATTGTGCGCGCATCGCACACACTAAGGGCTTCGTAATCGAAATGTTGCGCTTGTGGGATACTTTTACGGTGAGAAAGATTCCAGGAAGGGATGGGGAGGAGTGAAAAGAAAGGGAAGTGCGCCGAAGGAGCTAACACTCGGCGTTGCAACTGATCCCGAATGCAAAAAAAAAAGAGTTGTGTCACAATAAAGATCGCTTCTTTTTTCTCTTGAACTTTTTAGGCGTCAGCTTTTGCTGCTGTGTACGAGCGCTTGTATGTTGTCGTTGTCATTGCATGTTAATTTTGGGCGTCTTATTCGTGATGGTATGTGCCGTCGCCGCCGTGGTGAGCGGATGGTCGTACTTTTATTATGTACGTGTTTATCGTCGTCTTTTGTGCCTAAATATCACAATAAAGGTCTAATTACCCAAGTTCGAGGTGCGGTTCACAAGGCAGCGCCAAGACGCGAAAAGGATGTGTGCAGGGCGGAATACGATAATGGGAATGCAAAGCGAACTACCTTAACAATGTACGGTATATTATTGGGTACCTGGCAGAGGCGAAAGGTGGTCATTGATGCACGGAGGGCGTAGGTGAATCGGGAGCACGGCAAATCGGCTCAGGTGTGACGACAGCAGGCATTAGGGCAATCGAAACGTCAATATGAATCGGTGATTTTGAATGATCCTATTAGTGGCCATGAATCCCAGGAATGGGCAAAACCGACAAATCAACCATCCCTGACTAACAACCTGATATTTGGTGAATGATGCTGAATGACTTCAACATCCAATGCAACACATAGAGTCATTGATAAAAAACAAAACAAATTATTAGGAAGTTCGACGCAATAAGAAGCATAATGTATTGCGGAAATTGATTCTGACGCAAATAAAAGAAATATGCTCACAGCTTTTGGTCCTCAAGGCAAAGTTTCCTGTTAACGCTACTCCGCTTGCTACACAGCACCTAGGAAAAGTGTACTGAATAAGGGAACAAACAGCATTAACATATAACAAGTTCTCTGTTAGCTTTAGCTGTAAATAAGTATATTAGTGAAAGTACAAACTCGTAGCTCTTATGCCAATATGTAAATAAGAAGCTTATACACAATTCTTTTGCAAGCTGAGCTCGTGTTAAACTCGAGGTCCTTCGAAAATGTTTTCCTGCAGCCCCTGATCTCTCACGCTTTTTCAGTAAATTTTCTTTGAATGTTCAACACAAATATATCCTATCTTGAGAAGACGCCTCGGTAGGAGAAACGACAGGCCGTGGAGACCACGAACTTGATCAGACAAGAAGAACTAATGAGACAACTAGAGAACGGTTTTTTCATGGCGTAAAGGTCTTGCCATTAACTAATTCACAGCCATAAGCACTATTTTGAAGAAAATTGTCATCTAAAGGTGAATGCCGGTCGATTGTTGAAGCACGCAACACGCTACTACCAGATGAGGGGTAAATGCATCGCGCTATTTATGGAGGCGAAGAGAACAGCTACATGTAAAAGATGCACGAGTTGAAAGAAAACAGCGACGGTGGGCGGGTCATGCAGTCATAGAAATCGAAAATTTTGGCACCCCATAAAGTATGAACCACTGATCTCTTTGCCCTTCACAAAGTTTTGATGGTTGACACATCGGCTTTCGGCAGTCATTAATAACCTCACAAATGGATGAGACAACTAGAAGCGTTAAC
Organism: Baylisascaris procyonis; assembly: GCA_037389465.1. Lineage (NCBI taxonomy): Eukaryota > Metazoa > Nematoda > Chromadorea > Rhabditida > Ascarididae > Baylisascaris > Baylisascaris procyonis. The sequence continues at coordinate 2,097,242 of JAZARR010000221.1, forward strand.
GTAGAGCAAATAAAAAAGACGTGAGTTTCGCTGCATACACCCACCTCACGAAATGCTGCGGCGGAAATTGAAAATCCTCTTTAAATCTTTGAGGATTGATGATGCGAAAGAGAATGGATTTACCAGAGAGTGTTGAGCTTTTGCGTTGCTGACATCAAAATAACGAATAAAATCGCAATAGAAGCTCCTAGTCACAAATTTTCGCCGAAAGTGTGAAATTTGCCGAGGAAAAAGTGCTGGTTAGGTTCTTCAAAGATTAAAGCGAGAGGAAAACTTGTTCAATAGCCGGAGATGTTGATGAAAACAACCTAATTTATCGAGTTCTTCTATGAGAAATATGTGAAAAGGGTTGCTTCAGGCTCTGGAAGGCTCCCTTTGCACGTTTTCCTTCAATTTGTGGTACTGGTTTTGGAAATGCTCTTGAAAATAGTGGCATATTGCAATTACAAGGATTTTTTAAACCAAGCAGATATTTAATCAGCGAGATTACTTATGGGTAACGGCATGGGTTAACTGAAATGAAAGAAAAACATCAACATTCACTGCGGGAATTTCGATGAAATCGACCATCAGCATGAAAGCTTTTTGCGCAGCATTCACATTTGCATTTGGAAGCTTTTTGCAAAAGTGCATCAGGTCGTGGTTCTTTGCACATTTATCTGTAGGCACAGCAGTTTCAACTAAGCCACAAAGTACAATAATGAAATTTCATAGTATGTCTACAATGCAGTTGATCTTTTATCTTCAATTTTGTTTCGACTGATCATTTTCGATGCAAACTGCTGATATTTAATTGCATCATAAAATTTGCCATCAAATTTACTTCAAATCTCCTCGACTACATGACAGAAGGGATGCGATTTTGCTGGAGATTTCATGAAACCAGTATAATTTTCTTAGATGAACTCTTCATAAGATTATCTGTTATTTTTACCGGATATATGTGCAAGCGGATGGTCTTTTCAGCTGAAATGCAAGCAATTGAGGAAACGTGTTGGATAGATTAGCACACTTTTCCATCCTTTTCACCTGATCAACCAGTTTCACAAACGAACTAATACACATGACATAATCGCCTCATCTTTTGGCAGATGTGATCGCCCATTCAAATCTCCCACAAGAGATTTGTTCTTTTCTGAACTGATCCACTGAAAATGAAATACCGCTGTAATATATGTGTTATTTTCTTATAGCATTTAAATGCCCATAGCTCTTTTCAAAAACGATGGATCAACATCGTAGAAGTGGTCAACTCACAATGTATTCTGTTCCTAAGGAATAACCCTAACCCTAGTGGCTGTCAGGTCGAAACCACTGTACATGGGCAGACAGACAGGCAGGTACAGATGAACATATACATAAACAAGTAAGACATTACCAAAAAGCATTTTCATAAAGGGAGTTAACAAAAGGGCATAAAAAGACATGTTGCCACCATCCCTGGCATCGTTTCAATTTGCTCCATTATTCTAAGGCAATGCTAGAAGGTAGCTGCGTTAACCTTTTTTATAAAAAAAGAAGCCTACTTACAATCTTACGAATATTTGGGCATACATTATCGTCGAAACGCAAAATCGTTTAGTGCAAGTTAATTATGTGATTTGCCTATTATGCACACTTCACAAATTTCTGTAAAAGCATTATCGGGACATCAATTCTGCAAATGTGTACGAGTAGTAAAGTACAAATTGGGACCAAATCAGTGAATCAAAATGATGAAGAGAGCGTGATTATGCAAATTTGTAGCATTACATTTTTTTTAACATAAAAATAGCAATAGAAATATTAGTCAATGCAATTTAACTTGCTGCGAACAAGTTATGGATGGTGTAGACGTGCAGACATTACGAATATATGTGCATCATAATCTTTTTCAGAAACTCTCTCGGCATTCTCTAAGGCATTCAGGTGCAGGAACATACAACAGTAGTATTTAGAACGTATAAAGAACTGTATCATACTTCGAGTTCGAGAACTTTAGGTGCTACTAGGTAAACCGGCTTCGTTGAAAACGCGTGGAGAAGCATTTCAGAAGAATTTGATGGGATATGCGCGTTTGCAGCCCCTCATCTGACCAACGAATTTCATAAACTGCCAGCAGATGATAAATACGCAAATTAATGCCTCCTTATTTTAATCCCTGCTCATCTGCATTAACCTCTTACAAATTTCTTTTTTCTTGAAAGGCTGGTCGAGTGAAAACGGAAAGACGATTGGTGTGAAATGCATATAAATTGTTTCAACCACTGAATGCCTACAAGGCCTTTCAACTTTGATGAATCAACGCGAGTTTGCACCATGTGAGGCGATCCTACGGTGTTCGTTACATTCGTTCAATTCCACAACATTAGTTTCAATGGTTCCCGATTTTAAACAGTCAAATAGATGTAAGCATATAAAGGCACAGATATGATGCCACTCAATGAACTTTTGTGATGCAGGTTTGCAGGAGCGCATAGAAAAGAAAAAGATGCAAAACTATAACAACATAATAGTAAAAAATCTGCAGGTTTTTAGTGGTAAAGAACCCTCACAGCGACAGGACTTAGGTCACGTTCGGTGCAATTCACTATGCTGGCACTGTGAATGTCACCATTAATATCATGGCCTTCTTTGATATCATGTCTCAGCAAGAACTATGGGAATTACCATGACAAGTAGATGACAGTCGTTAAGATACTGAGCTACTCTAAAGAAATAGAGGCAAAACGATCGCGTTTTGGAGCGCTGGAATTGCCTGTTGGACAAACAGAATTTATGTGAATTTAGGAAATGTGATAAGGAATGAGATAGGATGTAGCATAACGAAAGATGATTGCAGTAAATAAAATGTGAAGCGCTATATTTGCCTCACAGATAATTTCGCATATGAAGGATTGGAAAAAGATTGTTTAGGACGACACTGAACATTCGCCTCAATATTTTTTTTTTTAAATTCATCAATATCAATTACGTTGATGTAAGCAGAAATAATTATTTCGCTGCTATTTGAAGTGCACAGCAACCGGTTTATGGAGAATATTGCGATTGCAAGAAAAATGCCAATGGAAAAAAGAAAAAAACAAGAGCTACTCAACGTTCGTTAAACGGAATCGACATTCGTTGCAGTTATGTTTACGACCATCAGATAATAGCTGCAAGTAAAGTAACTTCATATGTGTGATATCTTTGTGAATGAAAGCAAAAATTTACATCAACAAATCCCTGAAAGTTCCGTTAAATTTTTTATACTCACATGAAAGAAACGAAATTAATTGCAGGTGTTCCTTTAAGAGCACAAAATTTTGCTAAAAGCGAATGACTTGGGCTGCCGATTCGGTCGATTATTCCATTTGTGTTGGAAGTTTTCTGTTTGATATTTTAGAAAAAAGTGATGCAATCTATGGAAAATAGAGGAAGAAGAACGAAGAAATGGGTAAATTGTCGTGACCAACGAAAAAATGAACGTTCTTCATTTGTTCCGTCAAATGCTTCCATCAAATATAGAAAAACGTTGAAGAAATGTAAATCTCAAATTTATCGCTGCAGATTTGCACAAAAAACGCATTCATAACGACATTATGGTCAGGCATCACAATGCTTTGTACAAATAAGCGCCAAATGTTAGAAGCATTGCTTAATTTCACGTTGAAATCAGAATTGCATTCATCAGGTTCTCACAGTCTAAGCATGTACTGCACCGCTTTCGCAGAAGACCGCACCACAGTCTACAAGACAACGAGCGTCAATACGTCAATGGATTGAGGCCACGAGCAGGGATCTAAGAAAGCGCGGGGAACTTTTCTCTCTAAGACGGCCACAGGTTAGCATGAGAATTTTGTGTACCTAATAGATGAGGAACATTTACCTCTGAACTGTTAATCAGTTGCCGATTCATCAGATGCACCGATGGGATCAAAAATACTCTTTAGCTTTGTTGTGCTTCTCTCTCAACGCAGCCTTTCCTGAATTTCTCATATTCCTTACTCTAGTCTAAACTTGATGCCAATATTGCGCTGGTGAGAAACAAGCAGGTCATCAGAACATCACCTTATGTGCGCATTAAAGGTTAGATGAAGTCAAACCCGGCAGGTCATGCAGCTAGCTGCCTTCGAAACTGAACAACCAAGGATGGGCACGATAAGTTACGCAACGAGATCAACGGAATGCTGAGCAAAAAAAACAGCATAAAAGTAGTAAACACGAAGACAGCTTGAGCATAAGTCGCTTGACAATGAAAACATACGTATATCACGGAAGGATTAAAGAAATAACTGATATTGGCTTCATTCTGTGCTACACGAAACGTCGTGATGAACGCCCCAACAAAGCGCCTGCAATTATGGAGGCTCCATCGACGGACGTCAATCGCGCACGCTTACCACAGTGCGCAACCGAGCGTCTTCCCTTGGAGCTGCCATTTTCGGCAAAGAGGACGCAATAGCGCCTTACAAGGGAAAGAATTGTATCTAAAATATCAGATGGCAGTTTTATAGAAGTAATGATGAGACGGCTTCTACCATTATTAGATTGAATTAGCAATCCAGCAATAAACCGATCTAATCATTTAAAACGGCTTTTACCCATTTGTTTGAATCGAAAATTTCCCAATTTTTGTTTAGATGTATCATTATTTGGTTGGCATCAATGCATTCAACAACAAAAGATGCGCACAGAGACGCTTTTCAGAAGTTATACAATAAAAAATGCGCAATAATTCATTCATAATCTCAGTGGTTCGATTGATCATGCATAATCTTCGGCAAACGATTCGCTTTTTTACACGTAAACATGAAACAAGCGATGATTTCAGCGAATGTGAAACGCACGCAAATTTCAAGGATTTTTTTAGCCAAAATGCTTCAAATACAGTTTTGCATAAAATGAATAAAGGCTTTTAAGCATTTTAGGCATAAATGCGAAACATTTACTCATTTTGAAATTGATACGACCTTATTTACAGTACCTTTCAGATCAATAGACTTTTACCGAATAAAACCTTACTAAATTGAAAAATTACATCAGCGTATTCAAACATTTTCTACATATACTTGATAAAGTAACAGCGTAAAATGTGCGTTGAATGGAAATTTAAAAATCAAGAGGAAATTAGTGAAATAGCTAACAAACGGCATTCACGTCATGCATACAAGCATAAAATTGGAGTAATACATGGAACGGCAAATAATGTTGTTATAAACGGCATAAAGTTGCAATATTGCATACATATAACAAAATAAGCGAAACCTTATATGCAACATTAAATAGGATTAACACGCACACCGCAGGACTTGGCATCGTCTGCCTTTTTCACGAATTCCTTGAATTAATGAAAAATGCGAATTCTGCTAATATTCGTTCAAGAGGAAATTCTAAAAAGCAAATTGCTTTGTGGTTCCCGTGCTATCGAACTTTGGCCACGTCAACATTACGACCTTTGATATTGATCTGATTACATTCGTATATCGTAAAATTCGAGCAACTAAATGAACGGTGAATATTTGCGATTTATAAAACAGGCTGGTGCTTATGATCAGTCCTCATAATAAAGGTCTCTTGCTTTAGCTTTTCTTTGTAATATACGACTTATATTTTTATTGAGAGAGTTGCAATGTGGCTCGCTAAAAACAGCTAAATGGCTTTGGTAATTCAGTCCTTACAACTGTGTCTTCAGAATATCCAATCATACATGGAAGCTTTCAATGATTTTATGCAGTATCAAAACTTTTGCCTAATGATATGTTTTTACATGACGATAGCCCAGGTAGTGAATTTGTAACATTTGGGCCAATACTTTGATAATGTTGCATTTGCAAAGTTGAACATTTTAACATTTGCAGTGGATAATATCTCATCGACGACAAAGACTTTTTTCATTCTGACATATCCTGCAATCTTTTTTCTTTAACCAGCTTAACATTGGACTAGGATAGCAGCTAAACGAAGCAAAATTAGGGTAATCTACTTCCGGAACGTCTACATGGTTCTTTCAAACGAAAATATGGCAGCAGTGAGCGATTAAGCCTCGTGCTTATGTTGGAATGAAGTGAATTTTTGCATGAGTTAGAAATGAAAGATTATTGAACACTGTCGCATTTGAAGAAATTTGTTGTCGATTGCATACCTTCGTTCATGACTCTGCTCATTGTGTACGTCACAGGAACATTCGCCGCAGGTTTTGCGCAGCGATATTGCGCAGTTCGTATTGTTCTATTGTTTAATGATAACAAAGGCAAATCAACCACATTACGTCCATAACCAATATCAAAACAGTTTATCCAACCCTCGATGAGCAAACCACCTGAGATGAAGCAGCGACGGATCTGATCTATGACGAAGGTACCTCGGTACTTCTCGGTGAAAACAAAACAAGGCGAAAACAAAACAACGGTGTCTTTTATGTTCTTGTTATCTATCATAGTTTAGAAATAAGTAGTTGTCCGTCCCACTTGATAACAAATAGAGGAGAAGCAAGCAATTGCTTATTTAAAATTGAACAACTTCTTATAAACAATTGAGTGAATAAAATTAAACAAAAAGTAGATAAAAGTACGAATTGTGTTCTTACATCCTCATCCGTACTTTTAGACCAATGAATGTATCGGGACAATGAGGCGATCTATTCAATTCCGCGAATTGCATTCATCATTAATAGGCAATTTAATATGGCTTATCTTCTCAAAAAAAAAAGTTTTTCTCTTGTAATGTATTAATCATACAAACCGCTTAGTATTATTTAATAGCAATATTTGACGTTAAATAGAAATGTGATTTGTGCATATATGGCGTTTGGTAATTTTTGAAAGTATTACAAAGGAAATACGATCCATAGTTCAAAAATGGTAAAAGCTTACATTGAGATACTAATAATGTAAAGTCCTTTCTGTGCACAACGTTAGAATAGACCCAGATGAATATGGTGCTCCGGGAAAACGAAATTAAGAAAAGAAAGAAAAATTTTTTAAGGCAAAGCAGACATCACGCGGGTATGAGCAGGGACGCAATAGACTGTTAGGAGACTTGATATTAGCTAAGAATGCACAAAGGCGCAGATAGATTACCTATGAGAACAAAAGGTGACCACATTTCGGCCCTTATCCGTTGACGTGTGTTCCTGGATTATAAACGGGCCATCGTCACAACGAAACGCATAACTCTGATAGTATAAGAATCTATATAGACAGCTTAACTAATATAGAAAAACTAAGAAAGAAATGGAAAAGTAACTCTTATCTGAATAAATGAAAAATGAAAATTATGAAAATTGTAGTAAATATAAAAGTTGTAAGCGATAACACTAACCTCGCCACTATAGTTCGAAATAATAAACGAAAATAGCTTAAGGATGATGCAATAAAAAAATCATTATGTAAAGTAAGGTGTACATTTATAATTTATCTATAAACTTAGAAGTGGAGTGTACAAAATGATAAAAGTTAACATATTGAAACATATAGTCGACATAAGTGAAAAATAACATAAGTGAAGATAACTGGTAATCGATAAACCTAACTTTGATGTTAACGGCGTTGAGCGTACAGTGGTAACACACAGAGCAATGTTTATTTGATCTGTGTTTAATACTAGACCTATCAAAGCAATATGAATAACATTAGAAGCTCACTAAAACATTCTCAAGCCAAAATACTAATATAAAACACTACACCAAAATCCTAAAACTAATAAATATTGAACTATTTATATTCCATATTAATATGAAGGAAATACGCAAACTACAAAAGAGTAGAATATATTATGGTGAATGAGAGATTTAAGATATTTTTAGATGCATTGTTTAAGATGATTGATCCATTGGTTAATTTACTGAATGGGTCGAAAATCGAAAATGAAGTTGAAATAAAAATATTTTTTATATTTATTGCGGTCATATCTTACGACAATCATTTCTTGCATCAAATACTCGCTTATTCTCATATATTTTATTGTTAGGAACAATTGACAGCAGTGAGAGCGACTGGGAAAATCGTGTCGCTTATGGGAATTTCCACTAACAATAAAACAACAACAATTTTATAAGTCGTCTGCTTAGTTGGCTGAATATTAAATTACGGTAATGCTAAACATATTACTGTTGGATTGATCTTGCGCATAAATGAGTCAGATCTTAAAATATAAATAGAACGGCGAAATTTTTGAAGGAATGTGAAATGTCGAGAAGTAAGAGCTTTTCTTCATAGCTTTTTTAAAGGCATATTGTCGTTTACTGCAGAAGAGTAGTACATGACACCATGTGAGTGTTCCTGCAGAGCTTTGCATTGCATTTGGTAAAAAAGCATGTTTTACTAGAAGATACAACAAATATTTTGAATGCAGTAGTCTCATCTGCACTCTGGACGTCTGGTTGCGGTGTAGGATGAGGAGGGTGTGATACAGGTACTGAAAAAGTCCCACTTTGGAAACTGTAGGATTTGCACATCAAGCGAGTTCTGTAAGTGGAGAAGCAGGAACACAAAACGCTTTTTTTAATGCTTTCAAATGAGCCGGATGAAAAATGTTATATTTTAGAGTGGAAACGATCGTCTAAAACATTTCAAGAGCTTCATTAACCGAGCTTCAAACGTTCAAAAGGTGCAAACTCATTTCGGTATCTTTATTTGCATTTGCTATATATACTGCGTAGTTAATATACAAGGGCAACGTGTGAGGGAAACGAAGAATTAAAAAAAAGGAACAACTGAAAGCTCAACAATATGACATTACCGCTGCAAACTTTTTTCTTGTGATCACCGATCTGCAAACATGCTCATTGTAGTTGCAACTCGTTAAACTTCACTGATCAGTGAATTCTTCTATGCAATAAAAAGAGGAATTTCCTATAGTGATACAAATGAAATGAACTTGTTGTAAAAGTTCTTGTGTATCAATACGCCTTATCGCAACATTTTTCCTGTTTCATCCAATTTAAGAAAAATAATAACTTCAAATCGTTTTGCGTTACTGTATTTATTAGCTGCATCGCATGTAGAATTTCGTTTAATATCATTCTTGCAATGAGCGCTTGAAATTTAATAAGCTCTATCATGGATTATTTAAAGGCTAATAGATATTTATTAGTGATAACAGATTCTAGTTCAAATATCATTGAGTCTAATAAAGTGCGACTATAAATTTGCTCTGCACACAACCATATTGCTTGATCATAGATCCGAGAGGTAGCAAATGAAAAAGAAAATGAAATTTCGTTGAGTGGGTATGCTTTTATGAAATGGGATTCTTTCGCTCGGCGGTTTTTTCGTTTAACGATCGTTTCTGAGCAATAATAAATACTACTTAAGCGTTATTTTATCGAATGTTAGCGTCCTATATTGCACGTGATGTGCTCAGTTCAGTTGCAACGTTAAAATCATTCTGTTAGCGAATATTGAAATGCTATGATGATCATTGGAAGAGTATTTTTCTACTCGTATGATTTTGTTTATTCGTTGTATTGACTGTCGGGGGAACTTTTTTTCTTACCCGGCAGCCAATATAATCTGAAGGTCGTAAGACTCAACTGACCTGTTCATTCCTTGATCGTCGCACTTCCGTCGAGTCGACGAATTTCTTTCACCGTTTCAGTTCACTCGAACAACTGCTACCTTCTCGCTTATTCCGAACGTTCGTCCTTACCCAAATCTCAAACTTAGGTGATCAAACTTCTTGCATTTTATTCGATGCATACGGCGCAACGAACAACGTAATTACAACTAAAGCGCATAACAGAACAAAAACGACAACATTCCATCAACACAGAATAGCATAGCACATTAACACCGATACTGCAAGCATGCAAGCCCCTTTGCAATTCACATCACGGCAAATAACTCAACTTCTATTAAATGAAAGTCCTCATCACGACAGTCTGCCACCTACCAAACGTCCTACAGTTCGTCTAAAAATCAAAACGTTCCATCAAACTCTCAACTGTCCCCTAACTTCCTGAATCACTGTAGCTAGGACAGGCTATACTCTTAATTAACGTTGCAGAAATAAAATTATGATTTGCACCTTCTTAAAGGATCAGGACAGTGATAAGGCACTGTTGATCACCTTTCCCATCCTAAATGATGCCAAACAAAACTCGATCTTTCATTACAATAATAAGCTACCAAGAACATGAATTAAAATAAAACACAAACAGACACACAAATAAAAGGCCAATTCTCGATGATGTAGAAAATTCACGCCGCAAGCAAGCACTTGCGGCTATCACACAACTCGAAGGACGCCTCTTTCTAAACCTGCTGCCCTCCGCTTTTACAGGGATCTGGGGACTGCACTTTGGCTATTGGCTAACATCATTTCTTTACGATGAATCCGTTTTGAGTGACAGTACGCATGATGAGAGCGGTGCCATGTTCCACGTGTTTTCTCCTTTGTAGAAGCTGCTTAGTCGATGCGTCTTTGCCCTCCGTTGTTTCGCTTGCCTTAGTAAGCGGAAATTTTGATTCACGCACGCATTCCTATTGCCCTTTCAATGTTTACCCCACTAAATCCTAAATCTACTATTCGATTTTTCAAAAATTCCAATTCTATTCATGAGTAGTCGCGATACTCGTGGTAATTTTTATTGTAATTATTTTTATTCGTTACTATTTATGCTTAGAAAGGACACATACAACGAATCAATCTATGAGTTTAAATGTTCGATCGCATTGAAACGTTGCTCTAATACGTTCACACGATTCATTCCCTTCTAAAATACCTGATTTCCTCATTTGACCAAACAGGTAAAACCTAAATGCTTTGTCCGGTTACATTCACCTGCGATGGTGAGAGAATACAGAACATAGCAACTGATAAGTAAACAGTCGGTCTATGTAATCAGTCGCTAAAAAAACGAAGGATTCTATCATACGAAACGATAAAATAAAACCTTAGCAATGCAAATCAAATATTTCAAGTGAAATAACAATAGTGTAATTGAAGTGACATATTTTTAGCGAAAGTGTTTATCATTAGAAAAATGCACCAAAAGATCAAACAGAAGAGTGTGCCGGTTTTACAATTTTATTTATCAGAACCAATGAAGTTGACAAAAAAAATAAACTGTTTGTAATAATGCTTCGCCGTCCGTATGATCTTGTTTAGCCATGAAAATTCTTATTTGTGACGAAGAGCATTCAACCTATTAATGCTTTCAAAAGACGATTACGAAGAATCAATCTAGGATAAATGTTCGATTGCGCAAAAAACGTTGATTGAATATGTTCACGCGATTCACTCTTTCTTATAATGTCTCATTTCCTCATTAACCCAAAAAGATAAAATGTGAATACTCTTCCGATTATATTCAACTAGGACGGTGTGAGAGAGCGGAACGTAGTAAATGATAAGCGAATAGTCAGTCAATCGGTGTAATCAATCCCCAAAAAGCAAGGAATTCCATCACACAAAGCGATAATGATAAGACCTTAGCAATACAAATCAGAAAAATTTCACGTAAATTTACAATCGAAATGCAACATTTTTTCCCACTTGCACTTTAAGTTTGCTAAAGTGAGAACACAGTATTGCATTCATATTTTAATTATATCGATTAAATTTATGAATCGTCTAACAGATTCATTCTTCCATTATAACAGTTCGCTAAATGCAATCTTTCAATGCAAAACGCAAAACCGCGGGCCTTGAAATACATGCAAATTTCGAAGTAAATTGCATCTACAATTGCTGTAGAAGTGCATGGATTTATGCAAAAGACCACCACACAGACATGAACAAATTTTCTAACTTTCCCGTCATTGGCTGCTGGTTTGACATTATGCTTATACGGACTTAAACACAAACATGCTTGAGCACCAAGCACAAGTTCACCATAATGCACTTTGCAAATGCAAATTCGTAAGACGTCAAAAATGAAAGATTAGAGGGAAAGCAAAAGATTAGAGATCGAATAATATTGCAGCATGTGAAGCAAATATATTTATAGCTCAACTAAATAGCGCATTTGCACAAATTATATTAGGGCACGGCATCGTCAAGTACAAATGCTCTTCGGTGACGATATTTTCTCTAATAATTAATCTGCTATGTCAACCATGATGATGATGGGTTGCCTCAGTAGTTCATAATTTACGTGGTGCGGGTAAGTATCGAATTTTTGCATTGAAACCCGCATCATTTTCAATGAATTGTGCTGCATTTGCATGCCACCAACGAACAGGCGCTGTTTTGAGGCGATTGTCGATCGGTTCGGGTAGATTCTTATTCGCTCCTTTATTCGGTGGGCTTTTATGCGGTATATCGTCACGAATCTATAAGTTGAGGTGATACTCATTTGTATTTTGATATTCGATTCAAACTTTCTGCAATCATTGTTGTCTATAATATTAACTTTCAATTGTTCATCAGCTTTCAAGTACACCTAACAAAACAGCAACAAGAGATATTGTAACAAAACAACTCCAATACAAATCATAAAGTTGCCTGCACTTTTATGTATTTGATGGCAACGATGAATGCGATGATTTTTGTGGAAATTATTTCATAAAACATACCGTTGCATAGTATTGTACTATTCCAGGTGAATCAGCATATCGGTCACATACATGCTTCACTAAGCCATTATAGCCAGTCTCACCAATTTTCAATAGTAACCAATGCTTTGTTTCGTTCTGATAATAACATCCTGCAAAAAAATCCTTTTTAATTAAACCTCTAAAGTTGAGGCAAATATTCGTAGTTTATCATCACAATCAAAAACTGATCATATGAAACATTATGGAAAGTAGCGAATTCGCCGAAAAAATCATTTTCGCACCAAAAAGTGTGACTGATATTTGAGCTAAAAGCCAGAACTTGTGCTTTTCTTGAACTTAAAAATTATTATCGCCCTCGACGATAGGCGGAATTTTTGAGAGATGAGACAGTAGCACAATGCATCGACGTAGATTTGCGCCAAGGTGATAAGTTGGGCTGTGTTTCGCGTTATAGCCGATGTGGGCGGTCAGCTTAGCATCGTTAAACACTCATTTATTTGGGATGACAGGTGGCAATTTTTTCATATCTTTGTGTAATTCGATCAGTCAATTTTCTGTCATGTGATCAGCTTCAAAGCAAACAGATTAAGTTTACAAACTTGCTACCAACATCGATTATTTTAAATATCCTTATTTTCCTATTGAAATAAGGCTCGCAAGCAAAGCTGTAGTAGTGATGATGAATAACACATAAACTGAGGCTGAATATTTTTACATTTTTTGTTACTCTAAAGTATTTTCTTGGAAGTGAAAAAATGAAGCGTTTTTTGCGCATCTAAGGGTGGCGAGAAACCGTTCTCGTTCAAAAACATGGGTTCTATCGCATTTAGCCTGGATTGGGCCTTACGACCAGTATCCTCGTCTTGATTGAGCGAATATGTAAACCTAAAACTTAAACTATAACCTGGAAGTTGTTCTCCTTTTCTTTAGAACTAGTCGATGCCACTGATCTGAAGACTATAGATGGGATGTTTGCATAGTCTGCGTATTATATGATTCAAGGAGCACCAGTCTAAAATTATACTCGTAATGAAAATCCTTATTACCAATAATCCATCGCCCAGTTGCGAGACACACCCATTGAAAGACTCCTTCCCTGAATTCTTCGCCAACATGATAATCTGTCGAGTTGACCTCACAATACGGCTCTATAAATGAGGGATGTGCTTCGTTCATTGGCAAGTAATTAAATCGCCATATGCCAGCCTTCGTTTTTTTATGAACTGCGCGTACCACTAGGAAATGGTCGTTGCAAATAGTACTAATCACATCAATTATCTCGTATTTTATGATGCATTTTAGAAAAGTGCTGTGCACACATGGGGTCTCCTTGAACCTCAAAAAAAGGATAAGTTGGAAAGTGGACTATACGCTGAGACAAAGTACGCTTTCCAGAAGAACTAAATGCATGTAGAAGTAGCACCCGCAAATATTTCTGCACATTTGTAAACACAGTGGGTCAGATCAAATATTTTAGTTTCTTGCAAAGATATCATTTTCCTCACTTAAGCATCGTCCTTTGCGTCAACTAAGCGGAAGGTAGGGAAAAACTCACCTTCCTAAGATGAGAGAGGTTAAATTTGGTATAATGACGCGAGTTACAAAAAAAGCCTTTGCACATTTTACGACCGGTCAAATCACATTTTACATTAGCCATGTCGCATGCGAACCGCTTAGGTTATATTTTACTATCGGTCGGGCTGAAGAACAGATCAGTCTAAACGATTTCCAACAACAGTCGGATCACCTGTGAATGCTTCGTTGGTGAACATTATTGCTATTCTGGTAAATTATAAATGGACCAATAGGGACAGTTTTAGAAAAATGCGAGCAATAAACTGGCAGAAATGATGAGCCAAATGAAAGGTCGTACAGAACTTTCACAACAATACACGATAAATAAAAGCAAAAGTATTAGGATAGATGGACAATGCAGGAAGCATTCGGTTAGCTGTCTATATTCATCATTGTTCAACAAAAAACAATTTTTGTCGACGCAGTGAGTGAATGACGTTGCAGTCATCTCAGTTGGGATACAGCAAAAGTTCAACCACCGAAAACGGCGTATGAAATTCACAATTTTTCAGTACGATAAACGATGCCCAGAAGCGCTAAAATTTACATTAATGTGCTCATGTGGGTTCGTTCCTTCTTTCTTTTCGGTCTTTTAAAATAGAAATGGAATGTGGTCAATAAATACGAAAAAGGATAGTGGATGCAAGCCATCACCTTGTTCATACTTAATTCTCTTCGAATCGCTTTCACAACTAAACCAGAATCCGTCTATTGTTTCGTTGCCTCCGACAAGGATCACTTTCTTTCCACCTCTATCGCTTGATGCGCACCCAACAAACGTTGCTTCCTCCCTGAAGAATTTTTAATTTCATTGTAAACACTCACATTTATTTATTAAAAGAAAACGACGTTCCAAGAAATATAAATCTTTCAATCTTCTAAAACTTTTCACACTCCATCTCAAATAACGATTCCACTGAAGTCTCTCTCTCTTAAATTAGGAGAAAATCTAACAGAAGTGATTTTACACTCGTAACGATCTCCTCATCTTCACCTCATCTAAAACATCGTAAACTTCACGCTTCCAATCTCAAATCAAATAAAATTAGAAGAAAATGATCATGTTTGTTCAAGATGTATTTAGAGATTCTCATCATGAACTAACAGAAAAAACTAATGCTTAACAATATGAAAAAAGATGAGCCATCTGATCTTTCATTTAGTAACTGAAAGTCTTGAAACTACTTGATTGTGATAATCCATTCACATCCACTCATAGTGAAATGACAAAGTTGACCACTCAAGGAAAACACTGTTTACAATCTGTTAACGAATATATCGCAAGGTTAACTGGGTGCTGTAATAAGTTTATATTCTAAGTTCGCAAAATTTTTATCGTTTTCATTTTCAGATGCTTTGATACCAGTCAGAAAAAAACATAGCACAAAGTCAGTGCTAAAAAAAATTCAGTGAGGAAAGCGATTTTACATTTTCTCATTCCCTTTTAATCCTCCACTTGCACAAGGATCATCAGACTACATAGAAATAGGCGGATGCATTGTACGGGTGGCACAAATGGAGAAGTTGAGCACTAATGGTTCATGCAGCAGAGATGAATTGTTTTATGTAATGAAAATGATTTTTATTATAATGGAAAGTGAGGATTTTTGCTCTGATGGAAAGTGAGCAGCGGTCAACAGCCAAAAATCGAACGTATTGCGATGAACGTGCTCAACAAGCAGAACCTTTTCGAACAGTGGCATTATAACCTCAATGACGCACCCATTATATCCATTGCATTTGTAATTCCATGTTTCATCATCGAGCCATTTTTCTCCATTTGCTTTACATCCACCATACCAATCGCGACAATCACAGCTTGCTGCAATTTTATTTCAATGTAAGGTTTGCGCTGATGATTTGGCCGTCGAACTTGAGATGCAAATAGAAATTTCGGTCGGTTTTCATTTATGAAGATTTGCCTCCTGTTTTCACGATTTACTTAATTGCTACTGAAATTCGCTTTTAATTTTATGCCTTCAACTTGCGATACAACTGCACTTTTGAAATGCGTACAGCAAAATTTCGGTGACAATGCTCTGCTTCGACTCAAAATTTAATTAATTATATAACAAATGTGAGCAAGTATTCAAGGCTGGCCTATGATACAGCAGAAAACTCGAGCTCTTCTTTCCAAAACCATCCACGGCTGAAAGAAAATTCCTATCGGAAACAAAAAAGAGTTGATAAGAGAAAGCAGTTCCGATATCCTCCTTCTCAAAGCCCTCATAGCTTGTAAACACTCCTAGGTGACTGCAGAATAAAACATTTAAACTCCCAATCTTTCCCTCGTGAATAATTGAGATGGTCACTGATATGTTTCACTTAACGAAAGTAATGGATACCTGCAGTGACCTCAATGCCTGTTGCTGCAGTTTCAATAACGTGATAAGACATGAAGAACAGCAACCAAAATGAATATATAAACGACGTCATCTAATCCTGAAAGAAATTAACTGTTTTGTGGAATAATTATTACTTTCGAGAACCCTCAAACGAAAATATTCCACTAGAAGAGTACAGACGGTGTTTTACCTAACCACTTTCTTCAGCAACAAAAAATTGAAATCTGTCAGTAAGGAAGCAATGTTAAGAATTTAGCATAGTGGTCAGGCAACAAAACGACGACGGCAACGCATACACTCCTCATTCTGCACAGCGAATTGATTGAAAATCAAGTATCTGTTGGAAGGCCTCACATGGTGCGGGGTCAAAGGATCTTCTGTGTTGCCTTGCTATACATGTGGTTGCTCAAGTCAATGGAAGATTTTGACGAATTTAATATGGTCGTTTCTCTTGGATTCCTGGGGCTCTACTTTGGAGAAAACTCCACTCCGGCGAAATTATATTGCGCTCACGGTACACTTCCTTTGAAATGCAATACACACATACTAAAAGTACATTTTTGAATGTTAGTCGGTAAAATTTTCCCATATAAACAAAAATTTCGTTGTTGTGTTGTGTATACATTTGGGGCTCACATAGTAGACATTTCGGTGAGAACGTCGAAGAAAATTTGAAAAAAAAAAGTGCATGTTAACACAGTTCAGCAGCAAATGTTGCAGAAAATTGCATCCAGCCAAAATACCGCTCGGAGACCGAATTTATTATCGACTTCCCAACTAAAACGAAATTTTGGCTACAATCTAGGAACTAATTCCAGCAATTCATGCAAGATGCAAAATCGTCAACCTTTCGGCAGGAGGGAAGAACCCCGGATTAGTTCAGAGTGCATCTTTTTTCCGTTGGTCATTACGGTTGAAAACCAATTATATCAGAAATTTGCTTAACGTAACAAAATATCTAAGGGTGTGCTGAACTCGGTCTTAACTAAAGAAATGTTCTTTCCCAGATCAAAATATCGTAGCATCAGAGAAATTTCAAATTACTTCAACCTATTACCCAAAGTGCATAAAGTCTCCAATTCTTTACGACAAAAAAAAAATTTGATATCAAGTTCTGTTAGAAACAGGAGTTTTTTCATACTTCAGCATCGTATTTTCCGAAACACGTCTTCTAATTTCCCATTGTCGGCGTTTGCTGAACATGAAACGTAACCCTTTATATCTCGGGATCTCCTGGAGAGAAAGGACAGGTCCAGTGGAAATCCCGGTAGCCAAAGATCACCACATCAGCCGGCACATACATGAAGTAAATACTTCTAAGGTCGTTATCAAAGTAAATTGTCCTCTACTCCAAATTAGAGCGACTGACTTCATAGCAGTAACATACCAACAGCTGAAGCTCGCTTGAAACTACAGCCAAATTTGGGTGTCTGCTGCAGGAATTTTTGTCCAACACGCGTCTGCGTATGCATAATAATAGAAGTTTCAAAAAAGATTCTGAGGGGTGAACAAGAGCTCAAACGGTTTGCGAATTTTTGTAAATGCTTGAACAAAATTGCACATTTGCTGGGATTTGAGGAGACGCTCCCAGCGAAATATTAATGAACTCTCAGCGATCTATTAAAATCTATCTTTTTATTCGTTTTTGTTCACATAAAAGTTTATTTAAATACGATAACCGTTGTTTTATTCAGTAATATTAGGGAACCCTTCAGTTATTGCAATCGGAAACAAAACATAGAGAGGGATGAATTTCTTTTCTTCAAGGATTTTGTGTGTAAATAATATTATGCTCGTCATAAGTACCAAATCATTTAAAATTGACAAAAAGTACTACTTGCAAGCATTCACAAAATACAATGCAAAAATCTATCAGCCATGAACAAAACAAATCCAAACACAAGTGATCAGCGCAGCAAAGGAAGCAAAGGGTCAGCAATGAATACGTCAATTTCCATGAATTTATCAGTGAAGAGGACGAAAAATATGTGGGCTGACCTTTTGAAAATAAAAAATATCACATGAACAGGATGCGGTAGACGATAAAAAGATATTAATGTTCAAACAAGTGAAAGAGTTGAGAAATAAACGAACGGCTTGTTGGATTGTATTGCGAAGATCCGCTCTGCAGCAGTGATCATTCGAGAACCGGCCAGCCTTTCCATACCCGACTACAAGTTCATGGGCGCTCGTCATTAAAAAACAAGTTTCCCGATGAGGATTCTCACCACAAATTTTTCTTTGTGATTGATCCGTTTGCAATATCCCTAAGTATAACTTGATTTCTTTGAAAGAAAGATGCAAAATCATATAAGTAAATGATGATCACTAAACCGTTGAATAAAATGAAAGCAAAATCATTCTTACAATACTTCTAGTTGTGGTTCTTAAGGCAGACCCCACATAAATAAACACTGTGCCGAAAAAAATGAAAAATGCAGTAGGGGAAACGTCACTCAACAACTCATATCCGAGATCAACGTTTTTTCAAATAAAACATTGGTTGCAGGTTTCTGTTTCGATGGAATTTCAGCTTGTTATATAGAGGCTAAGGCTTGCATTCTGCTACTCTTCGTTCCACAGTATACTTAAAGGAACACAAAAATTGTTGTTTTTTTTTTAATATTTTTGTGTTCCTTTATTTTGCAAAACAAAGAAAAAGAAAAACACAAAGCAAAACAAAAGAAAAGTAAGCATGTAATTCCACTGATCAAAACTCAACGTCAATTAAACATAATCCCATAGATTTTTCCTGAGGTTAAAACGTTTTAGATGATTAATAAGTGCAGAAACACTAGACGCTGAAACAATGTCAATAGAGAGTTTATTTCATATTCTGATGGCCCGAAAGGGGAAGCAATTATAAACTGAATTTAATGTTGTGACGCGCGGAAACAATTGAAAACTATGAGCGCTCGACAAATTATGTCGATTAAAATAAGTAAATATTGAATCAAATTCAATATCAGAGAAACCCTGAAAAATTTTAAAGCCGAATACGAGGCATGACTCAAGGCGTCGATATTCAAGCCATTTTAGACCGCTTGAATATCGACGTACGGTGTTCATACAGTGCCCAAAGCCTACGCCGCAGTCAAACGGGGAAAGAATTACGAAAAACGGCTCATCTGCGCCTCAGTTGATCAACTGCTTCCCCGGAAACTTGCAGGGGTTTCCGGCGTTCAACAGATACGGTGAAACAAAGGAAGCTTACCAAACCATCACAGAGCTCCTCGGATACTTGGACCACATTGTTTTCGAGAGCTTCTTCGAGAACCAGAACCAAATATGAACGTTCCTATTTGGTCCTAGATGGCAGCGAACGGTCGTATTTACTCTGCGCTGTGCATTTTCTTCCACTGCGGATCGTCTTACGCGATGGTGCAAAGTACACGAAGTGCCGATGCTGACATGAGGCTCCCGTCGCATTTCTCTTAAGGCTGAGAGAAATGCGACGGAAGCTTCGACATTTCGGCACTCAAACTTCATTGACTTGTTTAACAAAGGATTCCAGTAGTGCTCAGCATTGAAATATCTCCACATTGTCATTTCATTCAGTAGAACGAAAGTTTACACCATCACAGCACATTAAATTAGATTGAGGAATAGAGCGCCAGTACCCTTTCCGACGAACTGCGCAACACCCTCTGCACTAAACTGCCACTCTAGTACACTACCATCCATGCTAATAAGAGAGCAGAGAGCCAGACAACGTTGTTTATTCACCACAAACGCTCACTGGCTTCTACTTCTCAGTCCTCTCCCCCTATTCCCTCTCGTCTTTCACATAGATTCTACGTTAGATATTGCGATTGGCTAACTTCAACGTCATGTCCGCTTACCCGCGACTACTCTTCCCATAAGTCGGTACGAAAGAAAAATGCCTAAATGGGGCAACGAAAACGGTAAGTTCGCCTCAAAAACTGACTTCCAAAGGGGCGTTAATAATCACCAGACGGTGGCAACAGTTCCTTAGCATCCGATTCAAACTACGCTTCCAAGCAACAAATATCTAGGAACTCGACTTCCTCACACCCTTACCATACACTCTTCAAAATGATGTTCATCAGGAATGTAGGCTGAGGTCAGGTGACTTCCTCCTAAGCGACTTCCACCACCTGATGTACCCGCTATCGCCAAAACGCTGTAGCCAGCAAAGCGCATATGAATATTTATGCTCGCCTTTCGACGGATCAGTTCGTATCGCTAACTTCTTCCACAAAGTTTTTCACAACTCTCTAATATGTGCTCCGCATTTCTTGGTTCCCATGTCCTCTTCTCGCTATCATTCATTTATCGTCCCACCGTTTTAACCTGACACCCACATTCAAAAACTGCACTCGGTTCCGCTTTTCGAACAAATTTCAACTGACAGCACTGCAACTTCTACGTTATGAATCCGTGATGTTCCCCTAACGTGTAAACGATAAACAAAAAGAGTGCGTTTAATACAAGTCAGCATTGCCGAACCCTCCCGTACTCCTAAACCCATCATGAATCGATTTGCGAGTGAAATGCAGATCAATGTTTAGTCTAATCTGCTGCAATGCATCAAATGAGCATTTTTAATTGGATGGCAGATAAACATTTCATTTGCAAAACGATGATGGTTTATTGGTGACGGAATAAAGGAAACGAATGCGAATGCACCCAACGATTCAATAAATTGCAAATAATAACGATAATAAATTAACGAGATGGAACACAACGCCGGAGCCATCAACGACAACTGCTTCCTCTAATTTAAAAATTCGGTTACAACAAATGAAGAACCATATTGACCATATCCTGCACCGCGCATAAAATCCAAATATCCTCTCTCTTTTGCTTTCATCACCCCTCCCCCGACCCTCCCGGTACATCCCCATTTCAGCTCCACTCTCCCAATACTACTTCAAGCTGCAGTTTATCAAAAGCATAAAATCTGAGATTATATCACTGAACTCAAGATGGGATCTCACGACGGCGCACATATAAGAGTCGAAAAGGAATACTGTATAGAACAATTCGAACATATAGTTCACCATAAACACAACGCTCTTGCTAATACTCATATAGAAGCTGTATCAATATCATTCCTGAATGCAATCAACCCTCAACTATAAGTCGAAGATGCAAAAAAAAGATAGCAAGCATCCCGTACCTAATAAAATGCAACCGCGCCATTTATCACAACAAATCACAAACGACTCCCCAATCACTCATACGACCACAAATTCAACTACCAAAGAAAGAGAAAATAACGAATGAAACAAGCTGGCGCAGCGCTTATTCACGGCCACATTCGGTTGCGAAAACAGCCCACAGCAGTTCATCACAAAATCGCAACTTTGCACAATGGAAATTTACATCGCATATGATCCACCAGCCGGATACATTGGCGCACCGTATACACCTGGAGCAGGTGAACCACCATAAGAACCACCCGGTGTCGCATAAGCGTTTGGCATTTGAGGTACCGCTCCCATCGGCGCCGCACCGCCGAACGTCAGCATCAACTGTGGTTCCACTGCAAGTATCCAAATGGTCATATTATCATAACATTTATGCTACCTCATCATATGCACCTCGCTGCCGGTGCCCGATGAAACCGTCCACTTCTTAAGCATCCTTAGTAAGCATGTGGTGCAAAGGCACATTATGAACCCGATTCATATCCGTACTACATTTATGAAAAAACACCTTATTATGTCAAAGTTTACGAAAATCTGGCAGGTAGAATTTGAAAACGCCTATCGCTATAAACTGCAACTCCACGGGAATGAGTCCGGTCGACTGAGTAAAAAATACAAAACACAGTGTCATGCAAAAAAACGACAATTTTGCTCAAGTTAAAAGCCGAAATAATTTCATTAACGACAGCATTAAAACTAAACTTTCGAAATACGAAACTCAGTTAAAAATTTTTAACAGTAGTTCTCACCGTCCTATTTGCGCGAATCTCACTTTCTTACTACAATCGAATTTCTACTTTATGATTGAGGAGGACTAACACTTCAAAAAATCAAATCTCACATGCATTCTTAGGCGTTTACCGCTATTAGGTCAAAACACTTGGGCATATCTTCTCTCCAATGCCGCCCAAACAGGAGTCATTCGTATAATTCCAGTTTTTCCGAGAACTAAGTCGAAGCTGTACACCAAACAAAAACCAGAAAGAATTAAATTTCCTGTAAATTAAAAAAAAAAAATGCAAAATGTAGAATTTTCAGCCTTTTCCATACCCAGACCACTCAAATGTAGCCATCCGCAGAACCAGCCATCGGCGATGACTGATAAACTTTTGGTAAACTGAGATTGGATACTTCAATGTGCCACTCGAAGGTTCTTTTAGCAACGCTCACAAAACACATCAAAACTTACTCATTCCTCCGTTGTGTTGTTGCTTCTCGCGTACCTCCTCTTTCCGTTCGGCTTCGGCACGTTCAAGTTTCTCGATCTTAAATTTCAAACATCAAACATTCATCATTTTATGAATTTTCCGATTTTCTATATCTGCTTCTGAAGATAGACATTTTTGGGAATAAAACATGACGTAGCTCCAGATCAAAAAATTCTTGAACTGGACGAAAAAGAAGGTTGAAGATCAAACGACAACTAGTGAATGGATTTAATATTCCTCAAAATGTCTCTACCTTCGCGTAATTTATTAAAAAAATCCAGCACACTCCTGAAGGAAATACAATCACAGCTACAGTTCGTATCATGTGGTTAATCGCCGCTTTGACATGCATAGACATGACAATCGATTATGTTGTTCAAGAGAATGATTTGACAAAACTCTATTCCTCCTAGACCTTTCAGTTCATCGAGCCATCTTCAGACAACCTATGTTTAATTACCCGAAACATGGCTCAACCAGCTGAAATATAGCCTAAAACAAATAAAATTTAAAAAACCATCAACGACACAATACAAGGTACGACCAGCATTTCTTAGGCAGTAAAGTTCACATTAGAAATCTATGTCTATCAGAAGAAAATAGATTTAGAAAACTCCAAAATTCTGCCGGCCTTCTCTAAAGATCGTTGTTATCAAAAGCTGTCTCATGAAAAGGATACCACAGGCTTTTAAAAATGCGAGCCTAAGACAATCTCCTCAATCCCTCCCCCACCTCTCCACCCCTCCTTTATCTACTAATCAAGAATCGGGGGCATCAAAGACAGAACCCACTATCAAAGATAGTCAATAAAAACAGTAAGAATCACAAACCCTCGTTTGATATTCGCGCATCACTTGGATTATATATGGCATAGCGAAATCCATGATCTTATGCTTCCAAGCCAATTCCAAAATCACATCTGGATGCAACAGGTCATACATCTGGTAGAGAGATGCCGCGAAACAATCGTAGAGCTTATTATCCAAGAAATACGCCAGTAACTCTTCCGCAATTTCCGGTTGACGCGACTCCGCCGCATATTCCATTGCATCCTTAATAGTTAACTTTATTTGAGTATGTCTATATTCTCCATCAAAAGAAGAATGCTTATATGGTCACTCAGCATCACAAACGGCACTCAAATCATATTTCCGAGTGACCAATTAAGGTGACCTCAAAGTGTTTGCGATCTATGAAAGGGATTCCATTGGTTGTTCTATCAATTCACTGCATAATCTGTGAGCACTTTCCACGCAATCAAAGATAAAGAAAAACATGTTAGATACGTACTTTATAGAGCTTGTCCTTCTTGCACAGCTCTACACTCTGTTTCCATCGATTGTTACCCTTGAAGAGATAAGCAGAGATTCGTCTGAATTCGAGCAGTTCATGCTTCTCAAGTTGTTGGGCAAGGGCGATGTTGTCAAAATTGTCGTATGCATCAATCGAAGCACGCAGTCCCGTATAATCCTCCTCGTCAATCAACATCTGATTGAGCGCCTCATTCAGCGATTTATTATTTTGTGTCTGCACCTGCCGCAGGTATGGCTTCACAAGTGGTAGTTGATTCACTGAAAATGTGAACATAATATAATTTCAAGAAGTCTTTTAACGATAGATGAATTCTACATTGGAAACCTCGTCGTTTCGCCCTTCCTGGCCGAAGTAAGCTACCTAAAAAGAGTAGCTTATTTACAGCACAGCAAATATTTAACAAGAAGTTACAACATCCAATTAGTGCATAGCATAACCTACTTCACAAAACAACAAGACTTCATAAAAATGTGACAAAAAATATTGCAGACAAAAATTTGTGGAAACGAGATAACATTTTGGTAAAATAAGAAACAACAGAAAGAAGTGAAGATCAAAAGAACGTACATTTCGCGAAAAAGGCGACCGTTCTCGAGTGGTCGAGTCGTGGTGTCAGCACAATAAGGAGGTCATTCAGCAATAATGGCTTATAATCCAAATAGAACTGCATTGCTTTATAATACAGCTCAATATTCGCCACCTAAACACCACAAATCAATCAGCCGTTCTCTCCGCCGTATACACAACAACCGCAGTCATAAATCATCAAACAATGAACCGGAAATATCCTTTAATGAATTCCAACAACCTCTTAAAACAATGGCGGACGACATCAACGCTTCATTGGCAGCACGAGCAATTAAAACTGCTCTCGGAAGTAATGTCGCATTACTCAATTGCGCATATGAAACTTATTAAACAATTGGAAAGGTGCACAAAAAGCAAAACTTATGGACATCATGTTCATTGCAAACACTACTTAAAGTTGCTAAAAGACAGCGGTACGAATGGTCTCAGACATGCATACAGACATTCCACACCTCAAACATCAATGGAAATCGTTGCATTTGTGCAACTTCTGCATTTCATGCATCCACGCACTTATCTGCAGCACCAGTATAACCTGCAACTCACGCCACCTGTGTACGTTTGACTTTCACAAATAAATGCTCTTCAGCCGATTTTTGCACAGATAAAAGAGATAGTGAAAGAGAGAGAAATGACTCACACTTGCAGAGAAGTAAGGAGAAAGTAAAATATAAATGATAACCTTGGTAATGATTTCCTTGAAATGTTGCTCCCTCCATGCCTCTGTAGGATGTTGCATCATAGTTTGAACGGCGTTATCATATTCCTCGTATTTATCGTAGAGGAATACCAATTCGGCCCATAAATGAGCATGTTCCGCAGCTCTTAATACCTAAGAAAAACAAACCTTTCATACATCAGCTTCTGAGATGTTAACCAAATTGGAGTTATGCAAATTGAAGCTATCACAATGCCGCTCCATCAAGCTAGCCATCGGACTCTCATGATTCTGATTGCTAATACCTACCCCCCCCCCTCCCTCCCCACCAGATAAACGGCGATTCATATATGCCGCGCTGTACACATCTGTTTTCCACCAACCAATATTTCAGCGCCTAAGAAGCAAATGTTGCTGGAGCACATATTATCGAGATCCGTTCATCCTTTGAATGGATTCACTTACTTGAAGATGGTGAAATAAACCTAACCTTAGGAATGTTGACACGACTCCAGAATAGCTCCAGATGTTCCCTCATCTTCTCGGGTTTGTACTTGCTATACAGAATGGCGAGTTCAGTGAACATGCCCATGTGGGCTCTCTCGAGCCCAAGCGCTGCCTCAAGAAGCCCTATGAGCTCCTCGAAATAGCCTCGTTCCTAGAAAATTTAAATATATCGATCTTTGCTAGAAACCCATTAAATCAATGAACAATATCCGCACTAAAAATAGAGGGAAATATCGCTCAACATTCACATAATGCAAAACTAGAATACTCAAACGAATTGCGGTACGTTATCGGAAATGCTCACAAGCACTAATGAAACTCGGATGTGCTTAGCTTTAGGAATTCGTATAGACAGGGAAGAAACGTTCGCTAACTGGTCGAAATTAGCTTCAACTGAAGACTGCAAAGGAAAATAGCGAGATCTAGCCAGCTTGGATAAACATTGAAAAAAATTTTGGGAACAAGAAACTCATAACTGATGCGCTTTTCACGCTGCATAGCTCTTGGTTATAAGGCAAAATTTGGAAGACTCCACACTTGTATAGCGACTTCCGCAAAGTGAACATCATTTCCAAAGAGTTCAAAAACCAAACGTAATATAATTTATTGCCAATCCGGGCATCTCTACTTTACACAAAAGAACGTAAACTACAAACCTGATAATAGTTGTTCAACTCTTCAAGTTCGTCAGCATGCACAACAATATGCAGACCACACATCTGTGCCAGTCTGAACTCCTCGTTGTCGACACAAGCGAAGCACACCTTAACACAGCAAACTCAGAAAAGCAACCATCTTTGACACTTCATCAAAATGTCATCGCAGTTATCAATTAACCACCTACTCTCACAGCACAGAGGCATCACTTGCGTGGCTTTACTAAGTAACAATAGTCGTGCAGATAGAAACATTCAGGCATTCGTTCATTCGTTACTCCTTTCTAATTTCAGTTATCACCACAACAGAAACCAAACAAACCCAATAGGCGCCAGAATGGTTTGTGCAACTCGTTATAATCATACAGCATCATATGCAAAATTCTCGCTCGACTATCTCTAACATCTCTGCAACATCGCAAATGTAAACGAAAAGTTATATCAAAATTAACTTCACAAATCCTTCTTCCCATAAATAGCATCAATCACTTCAGCACATCAACAGCAAGGTACCTGCTTCCACGTTTTGGTGGAGTTTGCCTTGCGGGCCGCATCAACAGCGCCCTGATATTCGCCGAGACGTACCAATGTCACCGACAATTTCGCAAAATTCGAGATATTATTGAAGAGGATCTTTGCCGCCTCGAACATCTCGTTATCGAAACAACGATCGCCTATCTACAAGTCATATAATCGATGATGTACGAAATCCAACATTTCGCAGCAACCTCATTCGACCATAGTAAGAACATTCAGTGTTTCCACTACTCTTACTTATCACTGGCCCTCGTTCAAGAATTTAGAAAATGCTTGAATGCATGTGCCTTTTGGAAAGGCGTAATCGAAAGATCTGTTTAACAAAGAAGACCTCAAAGAAGGCTAATTACGTATTCATTAATCCCCATTCGCTTGGAAAAGGATCGAAAGAAGTGCGTAATTTCTAGGTTATCTTGCCTTCTGCATCAATAATGCAGATGACATGTCAATAACACACACCCTAGAATCTACAACAACGCACAATTCTTATTTGTGCCCTTAATAGAAGTTAACTAAAAACTGATCACAAATTCTCGAATATTTAAGAGGATTAGAAGTTTCCTCCCACCTTTGTTTTAAGTCTTCGGGAGAACATTTCACCGCTACTTTAGTGACTACACGTAAAGCACTACTTATATTAGCCAAAATAACAAAAAATCACAGCTAATAACCACTACATTGATGAAATTATCAATAATGGAATTAGGTCTTGCACGGGTCATTTCATCTCCATCCTTTTCTTCAAAGGTATTTCTGAAATTAATCCGTTCAAACCCCGAATCCTTATATTCTGCAAAAGAGTCAAACCTTTCGATGTAAGATAAGAAATTAGGAAGGGCATAAATGACCTGTTGAATTTGAGCATGATTTGGTCCTGAGATGAATTCTTCCAAGTCGGCGAGACGATTCGTTTTCGCATACGCATACACGAGCTCAGTTTCAATATATGACTCTCTTGACTTTTTGCGTGCCATTTGCAAATACCTCACAAGATCTTCCCAACTATCTGAAATATTTTCGTATTTGAAGTAACTCGTACTTCCTCACTAAGTATGCCCTATTACCTCCAAAAAACACCAAAACGACCAATTCACTTTCTCCTTCCTCCTTCCCTCCAATCTTGGAAGAAACCAGCAGCAGAAGAAAATTAAGGCGAAGCGCAATAATCAAGGACAGTACGCGCGTATACGACATCGGTAGTGAACATCAAGTTCCAAACGCCTCAAATTAATGCAACCTTCCCTCCCCCTCCCCTACCCACAAAGCATCAACAAGCCTTCCATCGCCGTAACTCCACTTTGAAAACCTTCACAAACTTACTTGTTTCCGAGCACTTGCTAACTACTTCCATGTATGCAGTGGGATCGTCGGCCTTGATGAATGAGTCTACTGCCTCCTTCACTAAACCCTCCTTGAGCTGGGCTTTGGCCAGCGATGCCCATACACCTGGCTCATTGCAGCGCTCGGCGAACTCATACGCACGATCCAAGTTCGACACATTGTCAATCAGCACCTATACAAATCAAATCTATTTTGAGACATGTTTTTATATGACGTAATAAATAACGCATAACAAACATTATATTGTACTGCGCACATAGCGGAAAACTGTGGTGTTATGAAAAGGAAAGTATGAGGCAGCACGTCGACTTTTTTCAATTTTAAGGTCACTAGAAGCTTTCCCAAATCACTTTTCATCCTTTCCTTTCTAAAACCCCATTACAACACTTTCAAAAGAAAACTGTTTTCGACCCTCACTTTTTTGGAACTTTGGCACCATCGAGGATCTTTCTTCGTTTTGCACTTTTAAAATACATACTCCAAGAAAAAAGTTCCCTCCTCGAAGAATACAATTATTGTACATGTGTACCAATGCAAATCTGCTTTCCGCCAAATACCACTAAGAAATAACAAGCGTAAAAAGTTTCGATCGTTGATAAAGACCAATCCGACCATCACACACTAAATGGTCAATTCGTCACCAGAACTCTATCAGAGACATCGTTTCCATTCTGCGAAGGAGACCACAATACATTAGAAGAGCAATCGTGAGGTCGTTTTAGAGCTTCGCTCAACTATGTGATCTATGTGGTCATCGTAATGTGACTCAACAGCTTTTTGGCTTGATCGCACTTTTTACATAATCTCTTATCAATTTCAAAACAGAACCGGTAAGATGATAAGCAACAAAATGTTCGGAAAGAATGGATTAAGCACCGCATCGAAACGACTTAGCTTCCAGGAAGCTAGTTCAGTTAGTTGCCCAGAAAAGCTTAAAACCTATAAATTTTGAGAGAACGTCTGACCAGCTTTTTAAAAGAACTATGAGAACGCCTCGCAATTGCACTGGTGGAAGAAGCATTTAATCACAAACCTTCAAATGATAGCTTCTAGCTCAACCTGTGAATGCAGCACTCACGCAACGTCCTATTCACTCAAGCTCAATCCTTAAGCTGCAACACTCTCGTAATGTCGTGACCACTCTAGCTTAATCTTTGAACTGCAGCACATATGCAACATTCTAGTCACTGTAAATCAATCATCCAAGCTGCAATGATTTCGCAATATCTCATTCAGTTCAGTGAAGAAAGAAGCAATGCAAGTTGCATACATTGATAGCTGCGGTGTTGACATCGAATTTCTTGAAAATAGCGAATGCCTCTTCATAGAGTTCGTTCGAGATGGCGATGTTCGCAATGTCAGGTGCATCGTAGTTGTCCAGCTTCTGAATGTACTCCATCACTCGTGTGCGATCCGCTTTAATTGCCGTCAGAATGAGGAGATTCTGCAGGTTCCTTCAACAATGAAACAATTCAGCCATTGCTATAACCACGTCGCCGATACAGAATGATCAAAGCTCGATCTGGAGTGATTAAGGCCCGATACGGAATGATCAAAACTCGATACGGAATGATCGAGACATCAACGTGCTCGCTCGGATCCGGAAATTTATCGGTATTTAATGATATGCAAAAATGAACATCGCCATGTGGGGTACAAGAACAGATCTAATGAAAGCTGCCACAGTCAACACTCAGATATGGCAAGTTCATCTGCTTCCATGAGCATAATATGAGTTGGCTATGAAATCTCAACGATCACAGTCTACGCCCCATACCTTGCCAAAAAAGCATAAGGACTAACCTGTGCTCAGCGAAAGCTGAATTGTCAAGAACGATCTTCTCGAGCAACTCAATAAGCTCATTTGGTAGATCAGCTGCCATGAAAGCTTTTACCGTCGTTGAAATATCCTCGGGATCTTGTGTCTCCGATAACGCCGTTTGGACAACCTTAACAACGGAAAACTTCGTCTTCATTTCTAACAAAATAAGTCACCACATTAAAAGGGAATACGCATGGCGACGCAGCTACACACAATTTTTTCCCAGGTGCATAGTAAACGGTGCAATAAGTCGAAGTAATAAAGCTCAAAAACCAACTTAAAAAATAAATCGTTAAAAAATGACTTTATTATAGACTTTACACCATCTCCCTCTTGAACATTACAATATTATCGAGTGCCAAAACTGTTCGCACCAATCTAGCAGATAAACAACAATAGTGATAACGCCTATCACAGAAAAGAATATATGAAAGGAAAAAACGAAATCTCCGCTCTCGTTGGCGCACTTCTATCAAAGCGCACAAACAATAGCTACCTGGTCGATGAGTTGACGCCTATGTTGATTATCCTCAGTAAGCACTTGAGCCCATAACGTAAAATCACGTCTTTTCACCAAATAACGTGCCAAATTCTTGAATAAAGAGTTCTCGTTGCATACCTGCAAAACATAAACTAATTAAACATCAAGCGCAAGTTATCTTGCACTAAAGAGCGCAGCAAAAACAGCAATTACCCTAAGTTGCTGTTGAAAATACGATAAAAGACCGTCTGGAATGAACAAAAACAGGAAATGACCATTAACTGATGCTTTGTCTTATTCCATTCATACCATACATAATCTATAATGGCACAATAAAATACACATGGCTGCATTTTCGATGAGGAATTAAAGATCTCTTTTACCACCGCCTAACCGAGGATGCCCCATCCTCACCGTGATCGTAAAAAAGTTAGGATACTGGAAGGGAACAACTCATTAACGTTACAAAGTGAAACATTTCTGCTTGGCTTCTCCTAAACACATTTTTCAAATACCCATAATACTTAGGCAACATACGTTGACGAGTTCAGCATCGCATTGTCCACGTTCATAGGCAAGGTAAGCGAAATGAGGATCCCTTTTTTCGCAATATTTGCCCACCACTCGCGAATCATAGTAAGGATTCTCCTTGAGGAAACGCTCTGGATTGTTGTTCGCATCGATGTAAATCTTCGCTAACGCATTATGCGTCGCTGCATCTGTAGCGCCCTCTTGTACGCGCATTTCCAACCATGGCGCCAATAGTTTCAGCCTGCAATATATCGACCACAGTTAACACTACTAACTACTTGATACCAAACTGTATTGAATACGACAGTGTCGATCGCCCTGAACGATATGCAGAAATAACAAAACACAGCTTCTCTCCCTCTCACTGCACTAACTCACAGCTTCTCCTCCACCATTATTTTACCGTCTTAAAGGTATGGTATCTACAAGTTCGTCTAGAATGTGCCGTTAGCAATCGAATCCCAACCAGACCGAATACAAAGAAAACAAGGAGACCGAGCTGTATAAGAAAGCTTAAAAAGTTGAATGCTAAAACTACAATCCCGGGAGAATAAATACATGCAAGGGTTCTTAAAATTTAGCGAATAAAGCCAGTACTTGCTTATTTCAATCAACGAGTAGAAATCATGAACCACCTGCAGAACACTTACATGTGAAATGTTGCATTGGTTCCGGCAACCCCTTCAACGCAGAATGGTAAATGTGCTATATTCCAGTTACTTTAGATACTTGATTAATTCTACTTACATATGCTTACCAAAACACCGACACTAGCTTACGAATTTCCTAAAAACAGAAATAAAACAGAACGGAAATGGCCACCGCATCCGAAGAGTGCATAATTTCGATTCTTATAGATGGTAACTGTTAACGCTGCCATTCCAAAATTCTATATTTGGGCTTTGCAATTTAGAATTCATTATTAATTCGAAATGACAACTCATCTTTTAATAGGCAGTGCCCTTTAACAAGTCCATTTCCCCACTCCTAAAGGATCTCTCAAAATTAGGAACTATTTAAACAGAGAGCTTAGAAAAGAAAGGATACTCAAAAACAAACAAACGATTCCTTTTCTATAGTTAATTTTCGAGAACTGGAAAACATTCAAAATAAAGCCAGTTGCATACCTGTTTCTTTTCTCGACCTCTTCGACCAGTTCATCGATATCAAACTTCCCACGTGTATTGATGATCAGCTGCTTGATGGCATCTTCTGAGCAGTCAACATCCAATAGACCGCCCACCACAATTGGCAAACGAGCCGGATTTACCTAAATGTGGCACATTCACGCATATTTTATCCACAACAACGTAGACCGTTTTGATCTTGAAAGTTCTCATAAAATGCGAGTGCTGTCGTTGGATCCACTCAGTTAAACATTGCAAAGTTTCCTGCCGTTACCAAACGGATCCTAAGAAGAAAAGGAAAGGCCCATTTGAAAATTAAAGAAGTACAACTGAAAACAACGCATCGCAAACTACACTGCATTATGTTACCCTATCACGTTTCATATGATATAGTACTTTTCAGTTGATAAAAAGAACAATAATTTAACAGTTTAAACACATACTTGATTTCGCAGAACGGAAAGAATAGTAGTGCGTTAGACTGAGAAATGAAAAACATTTTTTTCGAAAATTGCACTTCATTATTCTACGATTTTAGTCTGTTCTATTATACTAAAACCTACTATTTTCGCCCGCTCTTGCCACTATCAATTGCGAAACTTTAAGCTCAATTTTAGTGATGGTAACAGAGGTCACCGGAAGGAACCTTTCTCTCAGGGCTTATTTTAAAGCTATACTTTCCACTCCTTTCCCTCTCCGACAAAATTCCTTCAGCAAGAAAAGGAAGTGCCAATCAAAACAGAAGCATGATCATTGAGGAATCCACAAATCACTTAATAGCTCTTCTCTACATCTAAATCAATATGTGAAAGTTGAAAGACTTTTCTTCGAGGCTGTTAAAAGCTTCACGATAGCTGCACCTGAGAAAGAAAGCTAAAACGATGTAATGAATTCTAACCTTCTGCACAAACACTTCGATGTATTTCTGAAGGTTATTTCTGTACAAATAGAGAACGAGATCATGCACCATATCGTGGCGATCACACACTATTATCAATGGCAACTGATCGGCGAGTTTTGCCTCCTTTAGGTAATTTTTCACTCGTTCAGCCTCATAGCAGTTTGACTCCCGACAAATTCTCTCCACCTCTTTGATCTGACCCGTTCTTGTGGCTGCCTACAAAAAACTCAATTATTCCGACTTTCATCCGATCATAATGCAACAACTACAGTACAACTCAGCTCAATAAACAGTATTAAATGATCACATATTAACAAGCTACCTAACAAATTCACAAGCAAAACCCCTAACCCAATCGAAAACCTGGCAAACCTTGGTAGGATAGTGAGATTCATAGGCTAATGCCTCCTAGACGTTTTAATTTCTCGATGTCAGATAGAGATGAAATGAGTGCAATGGGCAAAAGTAACAATGAAAAAGTTGAGAATTAGCCCATTATGCACATTTTCAACATTAAACCACTAATGCCTTAAAATTAAAGTACTAAACCTTGATGTAATTTTGCCCACACGCATATGGAAACGCCTCATACGCTCTACATCACTGCACATTTTTCGGCGCATTGCTTTTCCCTCCGCCTTTACTATCACTTACTTTCAAAACATAAAAAACTGCCTACATTTCCTGATTCTCCAACAGATTTTATTAAGAAGCAGAACAATTTCATTTAAAATCTTTTCTACTATCCTAATAAACCAGGCAAACATCCGCTGTATTTTCTCCTATTTCTGCCCGTTAGAGTGTGAACATATAAAACTATTCGCCTCAACCTTGCTCACTAAACAGCCACGAATGCGGAATCAATAATGAACAAAACATCAACGTATTTCAGATTATATCACATAGAAAAAACTAGTAAATAAATAAATGAAAGTGAAAAAATAATAAACCGTTTTAGCAATTATTCAGAACTGCAGCTACATTCGCACTATTTCACCCGAGTGCATAAGATACACCACTTCACACTACACGTCCAACTACATAAAAAATATGAAGTCAACATTTCAAGCATAAAAAATGAAAATACTGCTACAATTAGAACCTCGAGCATCTCATCCACTCTCTTCCTTCGCCCTCTGAGATCTACCAGAGGCAACTATTCCAAAGGCCACCTTTTGAATTTTTTATTAGGAAACTAAAGTGCTTTACTGACATTGCCTTTTCCAGTAAATATTAGCAGTACATCCAGCAGCAATAATTAACATACCTGAATATATTTGAAGTGAACTTCAGGATCCTGTGAGAAGTTAACGATGGAGCCGAGGAAATAGAATAACCCCTCATAGCTCTTGAACGATTCGAACAGATCGATAAGCGCGTGCGTAGTTAGCTGCTCATGGTACTTGGTAGCGATCTGCACAACAATCTGCAGGTTCTGGCGCATGTTTGTTTGCAGCATTGCCTTCAGGCACTCCAGTGAGTCCTCCACCGACAACTGCCCGAAGTAGTTCACCAACCACTGAAATTCTGAATTCATCGGCACCACAAAGAAGCATATGAATTGAAACAGATATCTAAATTGAAATATCAATGCAGATTTCGATAAGTTGTTGTTTGAACAGCAGAATGCCGTCCCATGATGCTGAGTGGGAACAACCCCTGCCGCCTTCAATCATCTGCCAGAGAGTTCAATAATAACCAGCGACATGAGTTGGTCTACCTCATGAACGCTTAAATATTGCTCAACACCTCGAAGATGATTCCAACTTAACGTAAGGAGATTGAAACCACCGAAGAAGGAGCAGGAAAGCAACTTACATCGGGTTTGAGATGCTGTGTGTGTACAACTGTTCGCTTGATGTCATAGAGGTCGGTGAAATGCTCGAGCGCCCTCTGTAGAAGACCAGCCTTCTCGCACAGCTGCCCGATGGCTGCACGATCATAATGCGTGAACATTTTGTTGCCCAATATCGCGTCCGCCACCTCAATACACTTCCATAGTCACCATTACGGGATACTCTCCTCACCGTATTCCTTTCGAGGGTCAACACCATTTACCAATCAAACGTTTCGATTTGCTCATGTCAAAAAAAAATCACTTATTCAGGATCCCAAAACCATCTGGATTAAAAACAACCATCGTATGACTTCATAGCCGCGACTGTGACCACGAGGTGATGATATTCCTAGTCACAGATAATTCTTTTTCACTCTTATCATGTAAAAAATAGCGTTGGTAAAAAAAGTATTTCCGCTTTTCCCATTTTTCTACTCGAATAATTTGTTTTTAATGAAGAAATAACTAAGTGAGAATGAGAAGACATCAATCAAAGAGGCGATAAAGAAAACAATACCTGTGGTGCGTACATGAGATTCATTTCAAGAAGCTTTGTTTGGAGGTGGCCTTCATTTTCACGGTCACCTTCTAGCACCTGCAGCAGGAAAGACGTGCAAGGCTGGATAGCTTGCACTTCCTCGAAACACGCCACTATCTGAATTCAAGGCATTAGCAATCGTTCAAATTAAAAAAAAAAAAGTGCTAATACGAAACAGAAATCTCGATGGTGAATATGTGGCTAAGAGGGAATGGGAAGGGGATGAGAAAAACACAAGGAAGGGAAGGAAAGGGGCCTTGGAACGTCAAAGTAGTCGAGACGCCGAAGACAGTGCAGTCTTTAAACAATTCTTCCCAGTAGAGAGGAAGGGACGTTTAACCACAAACCACTACTACCTACTAAATATTCAGCACTTTTTGTAAAGAAATTAAATGAATATTTGTCTTTAACGATGCGGTAAAAAAAACATTAAAGAAAACCAATCACGCACATTTTCATGAATCTCAACAAACGATCCAACTTAGCCTTCCAATTGTTTTAAGATCACTGACTGACCATTGTTCCCCCTCTTGAAATAAAATGGGTCGCATTTGACATTGATATTCGGCCTGATTGAATATGAAACAATCAACGGAACCTGATTGATATCGGCGAGTGGTTCACCATCGCCCTCAGTGACGAGCATTTGAGCAAATTTAGCGCCCATATCGGGATTGGTACGAAGTACTTGCCGCAACTGGAAGAGATAATCAGGCTCGAAGTTGACCTTCTTCGCATACATAATAATCTTTTCAAATTGACCCGTCTCAGCGAAACATTGCACCACCTGCAAAGTAATCAACCACTCAATATAAAGCAAATTTCAATCATTTTAGATCATTTCTAACAACAGCTTTAATACATAAAATTTCTACGGCTACTTAAGTCAAAAAGTTTGCAACGCAGAGGTTAAAAAGGCTACGCATCACACCTTCAAAAGTCTAATATCTAACAATTAGGCTAAACAGGTAAGAAATATCTCAAAGTTACCTGCACTGGTCGATTTTTTAATAACTTAAG
Source organism: Baylisascaris procyonis (assembly GCA_037389465.1). Lineage (NCBI taxonomy): Eukaryota > Metazoa > Nematoda > Chromadorea > Rhabditida > Ascarididae > Baylisascaris > Baylisascaris procyonis. Next base: position 2,133,863 of record JAZARR010000221.1, read on the forward strand.
CACCGCTAGAAAAAAATTCCAACAAATTCCAGTTCCTCTCTCAGTTGCTGATCGGCAGAAATAACAGTATAGAATCTAGCGTTAATAAGAGGCATTCTGCTCATGCACTAATTATACCTCTTAATAACACCTAACCTCTCCATACATACCAGAACCATTTTTTTTTTTGGTCGTATCACCAAAACAAGTCAACAATTACCAAAAAATTCATTTGAAATACTCAAGGCAAATTAACTTCGATTAAATAAACATGCAGAAACAATAGCAAATGCTAGGAAGAAAAAGACCCTCTCGCATCTTCCAGATGTTACCGAATGTATAAAAGAGACTGGTAGAGATTGGCGATGAAAAACAATATAAAATCATGCCAACCTTGTGCGGCACATTGCCGCGTAAATAAACAGACAGTGCAACGTTGGGATCATGGGGGCGGACGAGATCCCCGAGCTCTTCACTGCAGTCGAGTTTGCCTTCGGTTAGCCACTTCTCAAGCAACTGCTTCCTTCCCTAGAAAGATACTGCCAAGTGAAATCAAAATATAGGCTCTTATTCGACATTTCTAGACATATCACGGTTTTTGCCGATCAAAGAACGCCGAAAGGCACTTCTGTTGACAGAGTAGTAAAAGCCCCTTATTTTACTTTCCAATACAACCAACAAATAACACTATATCACCACTTTTAAATGTAACCAGTAAATGGCATTATAATACCAATAAATACCATTTATAATACCACTACAATACCACTTAGTATAAGCAATAAAACGACGCTGATAAATTATACCGATTTTATCGGTTATACTAAAACCTTCCTCCGCCCTGAACACTGTACTATTTCATAAAACTACAAATAAAGTTGAACCGCATCTACACCTAATCCAGAAAGTTGGGTCATATAAACCCAACCACAGTGGGAAACGTTAGTTAAATATATTGCTCATATAATCAACTACATAATCATTCTATAAAAATCCAACGAACATGACTAAAACCTGCACAATTACGGAAAAAATTGTACATGATTTTATACTACTTTATCTTCGATGATTCAATATAATCAACAGCATCCTCAACAGTAGTAAACAGAAATCAACGCATTTCACAGACGAGAATGAACGGAATGTTCATTCATTGCAATAACACCTATCACGACTCATCACGTAATCTCTATAAACAAAAAAACAAACAGAAAGAAACAGAGACTGTGCCGCGATAAACATTACGTTCATGCGCATCACTGACAAACACCAGCGCTACAAGTTTCCCGTTACGTCGTTTCTAACGCTCCATTTCCCAATCTCCTCACTTATTTCTTACCACTGAAGTCTTTTACCTTGAAATTCCTCTTAGCTTTAGGCTTTACAGTTTCTTGCCCGACCACTTTCCTCATACGGGTATATCCCTAATAGCTGAGTGCCAACCAATGAAAGCGCTTTCCAACGAAACAATATTAAATCACCAAAGAAACTAGAAAATTCGATTTAATCAAAAAGTGGTATATTAATCAAAAATTGAAATTAACGGGTAAGGAATTATCAGTTTATCGTCGAACAAATCACACTCGAGCAACCATCGTTTCGACGAAAAGAAAAGAATATATATATAAATCAAAATGGTTTATGAAAAAGTTGATGAATGAACCTGTGCAAGCACCGGTCGACATAATTCGAGTGTTTCGTATTTGTTAAGTTGGCCTTGATCGAGAAGGATTCCAAAATACTGCAGCAGAGGAGGGGTTGCACCACCTCCCTTCACTGGACATTGTTGGAATTTTTGAATAGTCTGCGGGGTACGCAGAATTCCCTGCAAAAATGTAACGTTTATACGTAATTAAATATTAGAAGACATGTGCAGAAATCTGAAAATGTTGTATTCGAACAGGTTTGTAATTCACTATTGCCACCTTTCAATGAGACAGCATCCGGCAACTTCTTCAATCTATCCTACCCTTGATAAATGCAGCAAACGAATCATGCTTGCAGAAACAAGTCGGCTATATCACGAAACGAATCCAGCGATATTTTATGATTCCGACTTATTGCATTATAATGTAAAGATAAAGATACATTATTTGTGTTATATCTGTGATCGCCAATTTGTTGTATCTGAACGCCAACTGTTGCGTCGGGCAGCGACGATGTTGAAGAGGGAGGCCGAGTGGGGAATGTGAAGCACACGGAGATACCAGAAGTGGTTTATTGGGGAGCGCAACTGCTCCCAAGACGAGTATAACAAGAGGGGTGAACGGTGACAAGACGAAGACCGACAGGAAGAACTGAAGAACTGACGAATGGAGACTGATGAATGAAGAAGACTAGACTGACTCTGATGGACTGAAGCTCGACTTTTACAGCCTTCAGATATCGCCTGGGGCAGCACAAAAGCACATAAGTCAATCAATGGCATTACGTGAAGAACAATGAACGAGAATCGACTACACGAGCAAAAGTGATCATTGCAATGTTAGATCAAAGTAGATATCTTGTGTTGGCTCCTCAGCGTAGATAATCAAAGTAGATAATCTTCTAGCCCATTAGGCATGGAATTGAATATGGGGCTTTGATGCGTAACACAACAACAACCTATAGTACCGACGTTATATAACACTGAATAAGGTTTTGATTCTCTTTAAGAACCTCGTCATCTTTCAAGGTGCCAATGGAAAGAAGGCTATTCAAAGCAGTATCCGTATTTGAGCTAATACCTTCGCACCCACACTTTTCAATCCTCGAATGTATCATCCCCCTTCCCAAATAACCAAACATCAAGAAAACAATGATGTTCTCATTATTGAATTTTTCATTTAAGCAATCGTTCATAAACCGTCATATAAAAGTGATCGTGTATTAGAGTGATTTAAATATCTGCTACAGCATAATAAAATTCCGATTGAAATGAGTTTTAATTGACAGACGGTGCTGTCACCAATAAGCTGGCAAGCATGAGCTGACCCTAACTGTCAATTCTCTTGAAAAGTGAAGTCAATAGTAAGAAGCAAGTAGAGATACGATACCTGAGGAGCAGTAGCGGCTACTTTCGCAGCTTCCGCGTAATTACCATTCCCAAAAAGCAGATTGAACTTCCGTACGAACAGCTCTTCCGCACCTGGTAGGTCACACCTGACAGCAAGTCGCAATGCAAGGTCCGGGTTTTGTAATGTTTGCGTAACGTATGGTATCATGTTCTGTTCATCAACGCTAACTGACAATACCTGCAACAACATATGCCATGCTATTCCACTCTAGTGCCCAATTAAGGAACAGCAAACATATAATTTGTGTGATTCCATCGATCATTCCCGACAGGTGCATCAACTTTGAAAAACAACAATACAACTCCGAAAGCCTAATATTTCTCCAAAATGATCAGCCGCACTAATCCTCAGTTAAGAAGTCGCTACTTTCCAACTGCCACCATCTCGTTATGTGCTCAACCTAATCACCTGAATCAAAATGACTGAGAAGCAACCTCAACATGTAAAAATAATCAACATATCTTTATGAGAAATACTTCAATGATTCAGCAGTAGCAATTTCAGGACAACCATGCATGCATACATACACAGACATACACAGGCACGCATATAAGCACAGATAATTTTGCAAGAAGAAAACTATGTCGTGTATAAGAGGAAAAGAAAATGACCATGATAATCCCCTCCCGGTGACACATGGGGCTCCAAAAATTGTTTCGCAACGAGCTTCCTTCAGTTCGATATTGAATAAACAAAAGCAAACCCTATAAATCAATGAAACCCTATAAATCTCCTCCAATTCCACCTCTCTCTCCTCCTCTCCTCTCCAACAATCCTAAGCTTCCCATCAAATGTGAAATATCAGTCTTGGTCTTTATACTTATGATATTTTAAGTATATCACGAGCTGCAAGCCTTAACAATTATAATGAAAGAAAATTCTCTTCATAAGGAAAGCAACTAGCAACTGTCGAATTTGTGTGCAGCGTATCCTTAGATAAGTTCCACAACGTATAGGCTTTCTCTTTTTTCACACTTGTTTCATCTTTTGGCTAATGGATCGAATAAATAAATAAAACATTGAAGGAGGCGGAAAACAATTCAAAGCATACCTGTCCTTTGCGATTGACGCCCATAATACCTTCGGTGGCGGTATACTCGGTAGTGACGAAGATCGTTTCCGATGATATTCTATTCATGTAGATGCATGTGCCGGTCTCTATGTCGTACAAGTGAACATAGCCATATTTCGTCACCAAGTACACTATTCCATGCTTGGCTGCCGCCTGAATGTTCACACATGATTTATTAGGCCGGATACCTTGATGGCATTGGGAAACCAGCCATTTAATTTAGGCAAATTTACTACGTTACAGACGGGTACCTATACAAGTATATTTGGTAATTAACCATGAACACCAATACTGTTCAGTCACCTTCTCAGCAACGAAGACAAACCACCACCCTTTCTTCTTTGCCTCTTTCTCGCTTTCCCCATCCCCCACTCCACTGCCTTTGACTGATTCAGATAGAACTCGTCATCATTAAACAACAGTTTGTTTATTTGCATGCTCATGACGTTTGCGCATGCCGCATAAACTGTGATCAACAGGGTACGATTTCTAAACGGCGATAGTGGCGAAACTTTCACAAAAAGAATTCACATTTTTCGATCCACGTTCTCTCTTGTACAATTATCAAATGCACCAAAAAAATACTAATCATGAATGCTCGAAAAGCATTTAAGGACAAATCTGCATATTCGCGAATCCCCTTCCGCCCTCCCCGCTAACAAAAAACAATTATATTATTCACTCTGGCACGTATAAAATTAATTCTACATTAGAAATATATAACATTAAAAAATGCAAAAATTTTTAATCATTTTTTGGCTTGGAACACAAATTGTTAAATGGTTTTAATGACAAAAATATCCATCGGAATCACTTTATTTCAAAAGGAAATCTCGCCCTCCTTCATAATTAAACAGATATTTTCCAGTTCTCTTATGCTATCACACAAATATATTTCTCCACTTCAAACAATGCCAAAATTTTTGCACCGCTGAGAAGAGATCCGAAAAGAGAGCAGAGAAATTTGATTTGCGATGATGACAACATAAACAAAATCATAGCGGCGAGACTCAACGTCGACGCAATCCAATGAAACCACAACACTATCCAATTACAATAATCGATGAGTGCTCACCATCAACCAAAACTATAATGAAACTAAATCACTGAAGTCATCTCCCTCTTCATATCGCTCACTCTTGCCCCTTTAATAACAAAAATGACCCTAAAACTATATGGGAACTTGGGTAAATTTGCTAAACGATTAGCTATAAATGACAACATTTACCTGCATGGCAACAGGAAAGTCGGTGGCTGCTTCAGCAGGGTAGTATACATCGACCTGTTTCTTTTGGAACGGTTGATTACCGGCTGGTGGTGATCCGACCTCGATTATGTGCAGCTATAATCAATCACAATGGTAAATTCAATCATGCACCATCTCACCTCACTTAAAGGCTAACTGCAGATAACGTAAGTGGTAGCCTTTGTGACACCTCTTCGCATCACTAATTACGAATTTCTGGCTTTAATTTTTGAAAATTTCCGAACTTTCTTTCATATTTTTCTTCTTCCATTGCTCCTCCTTACCTATTACAAAATGCAATAATACAACGTAATGAACTAACAGACAATACCTCAATAAAATTCGAAACACCTATCCTAACAAATACAAATACATCCTTTGATATACTTCCCAGCACTAACAAAACACTCTTCAAAAATGGGATATGACACATAAATAAAAGAATTCAACAAATTGACCTTTCCACCCTGTGGAGTTCTGACGGAGAAACAGAAGAGATTACTAGGATGTGGATTACCCTCGGCCTTGAAACTGACAAAACATGCCGCATGCCCTTCGATCGGTTGCGATACTTTGCGCTCTGTGCTGTATAGCTGCATTGCGCCGACCACACGATTATCCTCAAATAATAATTCAAATTCCATCAACCCATAGACGCACTAAAAATTTTTTTCAAGATACGTCATAGTAAACGAAAAAATCTTAACAAAAATACATTCAATAAAAGTGGTATTATTGGCGAGCATATATGGTGCCTTTGCGACACCCTCGCCCACAAGGGCCGTATCTCCTTGTGGTCCTCGGAAATGCGCCGTGCTACCTTCAAGGTTTAAAAGTTCTCTATCCTAATCGTCGAGGAACTCCCACTGTCACATTTTTATACACATTAACTTAGTCTTCATGCCCTGGACCGAAGGACAATCTCCGTTCTCAGCTATTAAATCTTCACATATCAATTTCGCATATGGAATCCCATATATCTGCAGCATTTTTTGAAATTTTCATTTCTTGTGAAAGAGAGGACGTAGATAGAAAATAACAGATAGTTGAGCTTTTCAGGGTAACTAATCGAATTTTCTTCAGTATGCGTAAAAAATTGAAGACAAATTTGTGGAAAATCCTCTCAGAGAAATCATTTCGATAGAGCTTTAAATGAGAGTAGACAATAGGAAAACCAGCATCGACCTTTCTATACTGAAAGAAAATTAAACGTAAGAACTTGATGGGAATAAAAAATTTGCATTGAGACACATTAGAATGGATGACGTATTCAGCACTTATTAGATACTATTAAGTGCGAGAATACAACTGCAATGAAATCTTATGAAATCCTTATGTGTTCCTGCAATCAATGCGACATCAGAAGCTTCACAAATTTCGTGTCTTTTTTTCTGCTAGAAAGGAATTCATTTCATTTCGTTCTCTTTCTTTGCGGCGACTCATGAGACATATATTTTCCATCCTTTTACTTGGCTAAATTCCTCAAAGGTCTCTGGATGGCTACGTTTTTGAACACTTCCACAATATTTTACCAACACAAGCAAATCAATATCCGATCATATCAGCACATCCTTTTACTTATCTCTTCAATACTCAATAATACAGGTTGTTGTGAATGTCCCACAAGTTCTTACTGCTAAACTTTTGTACGCAGCATATCTCAGCGTTATTAAGCAAATCCATAAAGAAGCAGTAATATTAAGGGGACTTCGCAGAGTTGCATATGGTTACAATTCTACTCGCCGCATTTAATCGAACGCCAATAATAAATTAATAAAAAAAATCTGTCAAATTGCCTTGATATCAAAATGGTGGACATATCCCACATAATAATGTTAGAATAAAACTGCTTCAAATTGTGTACTCTTTTAACACTGTAAAGTATAGAATTTTGCAGTTACATCTTTGCACAAAGCCAAATATTTGAATTTAATTACATCTAACAAATATGAACACCTGAATGTGCTTTACGCATTATTACAAACAACAGTGAGACTGCAAAGAATAAAAACCTTAGCAGCGATGCCAATAAGAAGCAGCCATTTGCATTCGAGATCAGTGCGGTAGTTGATCACCTGGAAACCGTTCAGTGTCGAATGTCGTTCGAATATTTTCACTGGCCCCGAATCACCTATAATTAATATACAAATAAGAACAAAACGATCTTACCTGAAAATTCATAGTGAGTGAACGGAACCAATTAATGCTCCAAAAGACTTGCAATTCCTGAATAATTTTTGACATCTCTGCCAGCTCCAAAATATTGAAAATGCACAAAATTTCACTAGTAGAATGCAATATTCCCCAGATGACTTTATACTTTCAATGTACATTCTTCCTCCCAACGGAAATCTTATATATTGTAGCTCACCTGCACACATTCTGCTGGATGCATAAGCAAAAACACTATTCACTCAGTCATCGGTCCTATGAATTAAAGCAAAAAAAACTTCATAGGAGGCTCGCTTAAGCAATTCCACACTAGTCTCCTACTGCCAAAACGCTAATAAAAGCGATCAAGGCTTTTAAGCGGATGAGCGGTAGTAGGGAAACGGTCGTCAACAAGACTGTGGCAACTTTCTGACCAAACCTCTTCACCTTCAAACTTTCTCTCTAAACATCGTCGTTTTTGCTGTTGAGGTATACACTATAGCAGTTATATGAAACACATGAACCAATATGTTCAAATCATTTGCTTAGTGCGGCATGGCAAAGATAATTCGCATCCAATCTGGGGGGATCGAACGAATAAACCGCCCAAAAAGATTTTTCCCAAACCAATAAACACATCTTTGCTTTTCCACACGACAGACATCAAATCATGCCTTAGCTATTTTCAAATATTGGAGGTGAGTTCACGATTCGGAACGCTAGCTTCTGAAAAGAAAAGAAAGAAACAGAGGAAACTTATTATTTAAAAAAACCATTGCCAGAAATAAGTGCTCATCATTAACTGCTACAAACCAATCCTCATGCTTATAAAAATGAGCATCTAGTTATGCCTTGTAGATACCACCCATCTACAAGTGAAGTTGACCTGCGCCGAAGAAGATAAATATATACCCTGCATGGACCAGTGGTAGACGGCAGTCTCGGTAACCAACGCGATCGTATTGACGTTAATCCACTTCCAGAAAGGAACCTCTTCGGGCATATTGTATGCCTTCATTTTTGCCTTTAGCTCGATATTGAATATTTGTAACGTTTTACCGGCTGAATAACGCTATTTTTATTTGTATGATTTATATTTATAAATCAAAATATTCCAATCTCAAAAAAAATAGAGAAATAAACTAAGCTTAAAAAATGATAACGAAATACCGAACAATTAACAACAAATTTCCTGAATAAATCCTCAGCGATAAAATTTTCATGCTTCTTTAATTCTGCTACCTCAAAATATTTGGTCATCTCTACACTCAAAATAAGAGAAAAATGTAATCGTCTCGCAAATCCTTCACAGTTTTAACATCACCTAACTTCTGCAAATAACCGATTACGATACGACAGGAAACGGCCAACGAAGAGCCAATCCCTTTCGTCTCACACTCGAATGAACAAAAAAAAAAACTAATCCAAAGCAACGTTATTTTTATTCTTTCGCTACTCCATTCTGTCAGCCAGCATAGTCTTAAGTTTGTAAAATAAGAACCGTATATCTGCGACAAGGAATTCAAAATGTCCTTAACCAAAAAGCTCAACAATGGCGACCAGCACGAGTATTGTTTACTCATCACTACCATTATCACTGTCGTAACATCACGCATTTTTGATATTACTAAAGGTTTAGAGGTTCCATTTAAAATTACTTTCACATATAAAATACCCCTAGTCATTTGACAATAGTTTCTTGTATACTCCTCGGCCGCAAGAAATAAAATCGCCCCTCCCCCCGCTCCCCTACAAGCACAACATCTGCCGACGCTGTCTGCTTGAACACCCTCTCCTTCCTCTTACCATAAACGGCATTTCTCAGAAAAGAAGAAATTTGGTTTCTCTGAAAGAAAAACAACATCCTGAAAACGTTACTTGAAGAAATTTGAATAATAACGCAAAGACTATAATAAGAGGAAAATGAAGGGAAGCGGAAGAAACAGACAAATATTGCATCCTTTAGATTGCACTACTAACATTTTAAAGCCAGCACTTTGGTTGCGGGATTCATGATAACCGAATCGGCGGTGATCGGCCTTCTCAGTGGATTATTGATATCGTTGAGGTCGATGATAACAACCTGCGATGAGTCACCCACCTTCTCGCGAACCACAATAAACTTATCCGATTCCATTGTCAACGTTGCGAACCCAATATTAGTCGCATTTATTCCAAGATTTTGTAGCTGCAAAACATATTCCACCATCATCCACCATATAAATAGTCTCTTGCTCAAAAATAAACGTTTGGGAAAAAAGGGGAACCCTAGTCACAGCTGCCTTTTCCATACCCCCCCCCCCCCCCCCCCCAAAAAAAACAGTAACCATTTCTAAGCTATCTCCATACAATATTAGTGGCTAACAATCCAATCGAAAAACGTCGACGGAGGAGAGGCTCATTCAAAAGGAAATATGGCAATTTCCACGTGCATATTTATACTTTATTCGAGAATAAATAGTCATCTAAAGTTGTTACGTTAAAAAAAACGTTAGCCTTCCGCTTCATAATTGAATCGATGAAATGAGACTCACAAGTAAATGCTCCTGAAATTTGATAGGAAGGAGTGCAGCCATTGTTGCTATGGAAGTAGCCTGTTTGCGTTAAGCGGTCGGCAATTGCATACAAGACACAAGTCGATAGAACACGATCGCTCCAAGACGATACCTTTCCAACACAAATACACAAACAATGCGATAGACGAATCGCTGAAACTCACCATCAATATTTAATTGAACACAGAACACCTTTCGAGAAAACATCAACAACCTTGGACTCGTATTTACATTTCAATACAGAAGAACAAACATAAATAAACAAAGAAATCACGGTCAGCACTATTTCAATTCAACACACCAAGTCATCCTGCACACAACACATCCAATATCTGAGGAACGTACGGCACGAGCTGCAACGATATACACATTTCATTTCATTCTATTTAATCGATCAACCAATTCCAAAACTAATCAAAACATAATAAATAATCAAACAACGTCTTCACATTATAGTCCCTCCCGACTTGACATAAACCTCCTACAAAAAGTTCTTTGGTCTCACCGACATGAAATTCGTGCAAATTTTTTCCCACCTTCAAAGATCAAAACTCTAATCGATATTGATCGATGAACATGAAATACGAGGGAAGGTTGAACTACAGTGCAACTGCCTTCGTAAAACTTGGCAACTGCAACTGCAATGGTTTCTTATTCGAATCTATCGAACAGATACAGACATATACAGACAAAGACATCCTTTTATAAAACACTAATGCTAAACAAAATGTGTAATTCTAAATCGATTGACTGCGAAAATCGTCAGCAAAAATGCTTCTGGCTAGGGGCATAATCAATCGACATCGTGACAATTTCTGGCAATCTTGAGTGTCAACAATTCTTACAGATGATGACGACTGCCGATCACAAACTTAACAGTTCGTCAGCCGCACCCATCAGACACAGACAAATGCATATATGACGTCAGCATAATGCATCCTACGATTACAAAATCAGCAAAAGTTCATTAAAAAAACCTATTTGAAAAGGTATCTATGGGGATTCCTGCTTGGAAGAGGAAGGAGGAACTTGTAGACGTCTGCAAGCTGCCACATATCACAACTTTCTTAACGAATCCCTCCTGATTTATTTCTTCAAGTTGCGTAGGTCTCACATGAGTGGGAACACTTCACAACGTGCCGACCTCATCCCCACATCAGAAGTGACAATAAATATAGTGATGCATGTATGCCAGTGGGGTGGTCTCTCAGACCCGATCGATAATTCACCGTTCCCCCGGGATTAAAATAGGTTAAGGATAAGGTGGTGGGGATTCCCTTCTTAAGCAGATACGATCACTGGCTATCAATCCGTTCGGTGCTCCCGCCTAGACATCTAGCTCTAGCTGCGAAGAAAACGATCAATATACATTCGGAGATGCAAGGATAGGCAACAGCTGAGCAACAGCATGACCACGACTGGTGACGAGAGGTAATCGATAATCTATGCACTTGTAAACAAGAAATGAAAATGGATTAGCAACTAGAAACATTACAATGAACGCCAATTGCCTAATTACATACAAATAAAAAAATTTAAAATGTCTCTATTGAATAAAAAAGTAGTTGAACTTAAAAAGTGCAGAGCCTTATAGTATGCAAAGAAACGATTTCAACGTTTAAAACAAGGGTAATACCATAGCGGAAATCCGCAATTCACGATGAACTCAACAGGTCAACGATTCAATCAAAAGAGGTCAAGGGGATGAGATGAAATGTCCTTTAGAAACGTAAACCAGCACATCCTCTTTGATGATACTTCCACATCAATACGAAACGTTACACCACTAAAATGCAGTCATTCGCTCATACATCGTGACAATTTTATGACAAAACTCGATTCTTATTTCTTAATGAATTATTTAAATGTGACCTCATTTTCAAAACAAAAAAAAAGAATAACGATAATAAAACGTGAACATATGATTCAGCAGCAATCATACCCGGATAAGTGAACTCTGAATAAAAAATGCAAAATTTCCACAAATGTCAACGAGAATCTCGCTGAAGACGACCGATAGAAGCGTTCTATTTTTCACAAAAACTTGCCAGAATACTTCATACAAGGTGATCATACCCACATCAGAGTTGTTGTATAGGACAAGCAGTCCGTTAATCCATACCAACGTCTTTGCAGCCCTTCCATCTCCCCACCTCTCCCTTATATCAGTACCACAGTATTTTTGGTAATGACTGGATTGTGGGACGAACGATCTAAGGGGAACCGAATGAGGAAGCAGGAAAATGGGAATGGGTTGCGTTCTTTGCTCGACATCCTAATAGGCTTAAAATGCGAAAAGGATGGTTGATGAAAGTCCCTAGGGCCAAGTCAGCCTAGGCCTCACTTTGAGTTATTTGCCCTCACAACCACCTAAAATAAATAATTAACCTCCACACATTCAAAAATGAGCAATGGACTAATTACACGAAAATACAACACCCAAACATATTTTGTGCATCAATTTCAGCATCGAGCCCATTCAGTTCAGATTTGATTGAAAATTTTATTATCCACCCGAAAGGTGCAAAAATATCACTTCATTTGCTACCGCACTGTCGAATGCCCGTTCACAAGAGCAGTCTATTTAATATTTCTCTGTCCCTCCGTCTCAACTCAGTTTTATCGATGTGGAGCAATCACTTAATGACTAAGAAGTCTGGTCAATTCGAGCCAAAAAAAGAAACCAAACTAAGAAAGGTATTGAATTGAAGATGACAGAACCATAAAACAGGTTGTCATCGATGAGTGTTGAGTGATTGAGTGATTCAGCATTGAAAGTAGATGGTAATAGAGCAATGTATGCAAACATAGGTATTCACTTATCGCCTAATTGTGTCAACTATGAATCAGAATTGTGCTACAGCATTAGAGCAAAATAATAATCAATGTCCTGCAAGAGCAGAATAAACCTGAAATCATCCTGAAACTCGAGATCTCTGTCGTTCTCAAATCAAAGCCCATTTAGTGATGCCTCATCTCAAAATCCAAGCTCTAAAGAGACAAAGAAATCTAATCATTCAGTATATCGGATAACACATTCCACTACATTACCTACTAACTTCAGATAGTTAAGTGATCAATATTGCTTAACGACAGCTGGCTTGGAATGAGGCTCAAAGAAGGAAACAAGTAACTTCACAGACCTCTCCCAAAGCACGTTATATGAGTTAAACTCTTTGTGGGCCTCACAGTACAACGGACCGGAAATGGAAAACAACATAAATCGATAAAATCAAATCATTATAGAAAAGCTCTATGGTAACTATAATACCCTCAACAAATATAACTGCCAAATTTGTTCATATCACTGAAATGTGTGCCTTCGATAAACAACGAATAAACTGGAAACAAGAAAGTTTCTTCAATTTCATAAAACTCAACAAAAAAAAAACATTCAGATATAAAAACAAGCAACCCTTCAAAGGTTGGCTTGCATGGGCAAACTGCCTACCGGCCTTCTATCAAAGAACTCGCCGAAGTACCTCTTAAAACTACAGATGCAATTCGACAAGACTGCACCCTAATGGAATGCTAGCAAACCGTCTTAATGTCACAGTCTACATGGAATTTCAAAAAACTCTACACTATCCAAATAAAGAGTTAAATCTAATCAAATCAATGAACGGCATAGTGCGCAACAATAAATATCCCGTTAGCCACCGTCGTCTATTTGATGAAGAGTTGAAAACTTCTTTCGAACTATCAAACAATCACTTCCGAATCAGTACTCACATGTATTTCCTCAATACTTTGCAGTCATATTTTAGGTGAAGCGATGCGAAAACAAATCTACATAATGCACCTTATAGAAGAATAAATCTTCCCTCAAGAAAGAGGGCAAACCTCATTTAATAACGAACTTTGCGAAGAGTAATCAGCCTAATGAACCTAAACAAATGAATAATCTGTGCTATGAAAATGCTCTTTATCATAGTGATACATCAACGTACATTCTAATATGATAAACTTGTCAAATAAGTTGTTACAATCAATTTGCATTTCCACTTAAATAATAAAAACTTTCGTCAAACTGCCAAAAGAGTTAAATTTTGCAGTTCAAAAAAGAAATTAAACTTATTTTTTTCAAAAAATATTCAACTAATTTCATTAGTGAACAATTCGAATATTCATATGATTCACCAATGAACTTATCAAAAAGAGCTGCGTTGTCTAAGAACAATGCGCAATGCAGCACTATACTCGATAAGCTATTTGCATTCCTTTCCGGAAACTTGATAGTGCATCCATAAATATATTAATCTTGCCAATTATATAATAACTTGAACTATTTCATTCATTCCATGCAAAAATTTTGTCCATTAAAGCAGTCTTGAGGAAAACAAGAAAATTTTCTTTTAAAAAATCTTAAAGATAGGTAAAAAGATAGCATGAATAAGTGTAATCTTCTCTAAAAAGAATTCAAAAAAAGCCGAAAAGAGTCCATCAAATAAGCAGTTCAAATGCAGCTCAATTATAACGACCCAATTAGAGAGTCTGCATCATCAAAAATCGGCAAATGGGCAATAAAAGAAGTTATCACCGACCGAGTGGATGTAGAATTAGAAAGAGTGCTGGTCGTCTTGTTTAGCTGAATCAACTCCTCTTCATCCGTTACTGAATGCACTCAAAAGTAATTCAACATTTTTAACAACAAATTAAATACGATGAAATTCCATGACTAAATAAGATAAGAAAAGACAATTTTCTTCGATGGAAAACAAACTTCTTGAAGCATTTTTCAATACTTTTTTTCTGAAGAATCAATTTAGAAAAATGAAATACTGGCTATCGATGAGGTGGCAAAAGGAAAGGGATGTGTGGGGAATAAAACAATGAAAACAGAAAGGTACAAAAATCATAAGCGGTTTATAAGCACAGAGTACAATCAAGCAAAGTACATCGGCTTAATAACGACGAGTTGTCATATAGGAAGTCAAGAGCCTTGGCAATTTCCATGAAACTTCATTAACAATTTAGTTGGTGGTAGTTGTAACGTCCCATTCTCCTTTCGTAATTCGATGACCGTTGAAATGTGAGGAACATAGTCATCGACAAAGTCCAAAAGGAGGAGGGAGAAGGGGAGTCGGAGGAGAATATTATACGACGAGTTTTCGTAAGTCTCCTTCCATCTCTTTCTCTCAGACCCCACTGTAGGTCAATGGTTCACCCTGATTCAGTAATACTAATTCTCCTAGGATCAACAAGTCCACTTCAAGTACTTCTCTCACGAATATCAGCAAGGAAGACTCATTGCAGCTATCATGGTCAATCCACAAGTGCGTGGAGTGACATCTCAGAATTGGCCGATGCAAATGAGAGTTCTCTTATTCCTGTGTGATGATTCAAGGACCCAAGAGTTCTCGTTCTCGTATCATTGTGTAATGACTTAACGAGCCTTCGTTTGGTAGTGCGTATGCTCTGCTCGAAGAACCCTCTTAAAGCAGTTTCACAACATCCAACGCTTCAATTGATATCACCGACCCTAAGCTACTTATTTGGCCATCGCCACTCTTCAATTCTGCCCATTACTAGATAATCTTCAATTCTCTAGCAATTCCACAGCTACTACAATCCTTTTCTTACTTAAGTAAGCAAGACAGAAAATAATCGTTGATGTGGATTCTATCCATGGAAAGAAAAGAAACTTGCTGCCCTCCTCTCCCTCCCAAATCCATAAAAGCGTTTGCCTTAGGGAAGTTTATCTCTCTAAACTTCTTAAAATATCATTGGCTCATGCGACTAGCCTTATTTTAATTAGCTTAGAAATACAATAAATCCCCGTGTGATTTCTTCAAATATCACTAATTCAGTATTCATCGTCCCAATTAGAAATTCTCATCCCTTGTAACTATTAACAAAGATAAATTTAATCCTATTCAATGCTCCTAATAAAGTTATGAAATGAAACCAAATTGCCATTCTCACCGCGCTAAAAGGTGCATCATATCCTCCTTTTTATTTCCTCTAACTTCCTCGCATATATTCCTATGATGCACTGCACAACACGTTTACGATTTTATTTTATATATATATATATATATATATATATATATATATATATATATATATATCATTCTGCTTTGAAAGATATATGTTTCCTCTAAAACGATTACATTTATTCACTATCTATTTCATCGTGCATATACTTCAAAGAAAGTTAGAAGAACTATCGCTTAGGAAGCGAAGCGAAGCCCAAAAAAATTCGAAATGTTTATGTCTTTAAATCCTTTACCACAATGCATCAAATGCAATTCATAAACTCTACATACAAAAACTGCAGCAAAGCAATATTCAAATCAGCAGAAAACATCACTTTAATTGCCAATAAACATATCAAATAAATCTATCAATGATATACGTCCTATATCATAAGATTACTATCAAATTTTTGTAGAAATATCGCCAATTAAGATACTATAATGAAAGAAGTAAAAACCCTCAATTATTAGAATTTTATTAATTTCATAATTTGTTAAACTAATGAAGTTCTTACATAATATAATACACAGTAATTTTTTTATCTCTCAGCAGCACAAGTTTATTCGACTCACTTCATAATCTTTAACCTCATAGCTTCATTTCAAATAAATGTTGCTAACGTTTTCATCTTTTTATACTTGTACCAATGTACTTCTCTGAGGGGGGGGGGGGGAGGGGGAGGGAGAGAAGAAGCAATCACTACTCAAGATAAATGCGAAATAGTGTGTAAATAGAAGAAAGCGCAGAGAGCCAAAAATGGAAAATATGGTGGAAATATTATTGGGCCATTCAACTTGATATGTATTATGTCCACATCCCTCGAAAAAATTTCAGGCCGCCTTGCATGACCTCAACGATTTGAAGGTTGACTTGTGATCTGGAAAGGGGTCAGCGGTAAAAAATTATCGCAGCGTAAACTATGAAGAGAGTAACTTTCGGTTTATCGTGGTATTTCATCAAAAAAGGCAGCATCGACGATATATTCTCATAAAAACAATGAGAAACAAATGAAGAGCATGTTGATGCAAGTGAACAGCATTCTCTTGAATATTTGAGGAAAAAGTTTCAAAATAATACAAGAATCATGACATTTGCGCCCCATGCAGCAGCCATATAATATCGCCTTGAAAGTGAGAGGAAGTTCCCCTTTCTGAATGCTGAATAAATACACTGATATGGAATATATTCAACAAAAATTATCGCGTGAAGTAAAACACTTTGGTGGTGATTTAATAACGGATGCGACACATACTTTCAATGCTACAAGAAACGTTGACAGTGTAATTCTTCAGCTAAGTAAGGGCTTATTTTCACCAGAATACGGTATTGATGAAGGAAGATTCAGAAGAAACTTTTAGGCGTTCTATGCAATCAATTTATGCGACGGAAAGAGAAACATCCTCAAAGAGAATGAAAATAAAATGCTTTGAAACTAAACAAGTGAGACTATATGATAAACGATGAGGCACAATATGCTCTATTAAACCAACCGGTCGCATAAATAAACAAATACTCTATATGTTTCCCTATGCGCACAACCGGACGCACAAATAGATTTTCAATTAAAAGTGGTTGTATACCGACTTCAATCGGCTCTAAAACAAAACTGACTCGATTTTACAGCACCTCTGAACAACAACAATTTCAGTGTAGCACTCACCGAAAATTCATCCACCATTCTGAATTACAAAACGGCATGTGCACCACAGATACTACGTCATCATAATGCACTTTTGGAAAAACTCATAAAAAGGAATAAAAATGGCCGCCACAAAGACGACTCGTCATCGATGAGAATCTCGCAATGATACCGCCTTAGATGGCTTTAACAGTTAAATTTAATTACCATTTTAAAAACGCACAAGTTTAAAACCAATTGCCTTCAGGAGCCGCTTACCACACTACTTCACTCAACCACACCGTCCGAATCAACACGCCAACAGTGCCCGAAAAACTGGCGAGTTCACGAAAACGAGTTCTCGACCCCCCGCCTCAAGATCATGACCCTATATAACTCGAACTCAGTCTGACCATCAATCTGCCGCACACGTCACTATGAATGAAGTGCGCATGGGCAGCCGCTCGCCGATTGTTAGCAGACAGCCGCGCACACACCTAAAAGAAACCGTGCGCAATAGAACCTCCATGTGGCCGCGAGAGCAAAACGACAGCTTACGGTAACGCGCCAAATTTGAAATGTGATGCTCCAAACCCGCTGCACCAAACTGTAGCCTATCTGAATTGCCGAATTTCAATATCTCTCTTGAAAGGGTCTGAGGATGTAAGGATAGGACAGGGATATCTTCGTTGGATGTAATTGTGGCTGAATCTTAATAACGGATACTTCGAACCATTGAAATTCGCATATTTTGCAGCATATTTTTTGTTGTTTTGTTGAGCGATGGAGAGGAATACTGTTACAGCATGCTTCTACTGGAATACCAACAGTGCTCCACTATTATTCAGGATCGTGTTGATTCAATAAATCCGAGTTCCATATTAAGAGAATTCTAAATGAATAGCGCATTCTTTACTGTTATTCAGACGAAGTTTGGTCAACATCGGCTAGAAGGAAATTCTTTCGAATAACTGCATTTATTTATTGACATAATTTAATAGAATCAGGCCCGGTCTAGAACATTTTTTGGTAATGGTTTAGTAGGCGCACACATGGGAGAACATCTTGACAGCAAGAGAAAACGACGAGACGAAAATAACTAGCAAAACGACGAGAACAGAAGCGATAGAGCATAAACAGTCTGTAAGAAAGTATTTTAATACAGACAGCACGAGAAAACCGCGAGAGTAGGACATCTTCAGTGTGTGCAGCTCAAGAATTATTATGAGGACATATCCGCATGTAAGTGAATGAGTGCGTGTGTCTGTCTGTCTGTCTGTCTGTATATCTGTCTGTTTGTCTGGTGGTTTCAACTCACGAGCCAGAGAAAATAGAGTCGCTAAATTTGGCGACGACAATGTACAACTTAGGGATGACGTATACCGTAGGGAGACCTATACCGTATGTCACATCTATTCACCAACTTCGAAAGAAGCAGTGAGCATATAGGGAATATTCATTTCTCTTTTATTTGAAGTAAGAAAATTGGTTGGCATAAACTATGACAGCACTATGAAATATTCTTTTGAACGAGAGGACGGAGGAATAGCAAGCAAATCAAAAAGAAGTGCTTTGCAAAGATGGAATATATATATTTCAATTTTTGGGCAACAATACTACCATAATTTCCCTCAGAAACTCTTTACTGCATTGCGAAATAAGCAGAAGCAACAATTCTTTTCGGCGATTGCTCGATGTTTTTCTTTAAATGATGAAATGAATTGTAAACGCAATTCTTTATTGATTTTTTAGAGAGAAATGATCTTTGATCTGAGGAAAAAACAACTGCTGAAATATCGACTCATTCTATCAGTAAAGAAAAAACAGAACGGAAAAATTGCGTACCCGACCAACGGTGATCTTTGGCTTTCAGTAATCTTCACATTAAAAAAAGCACTTTCACATTTAATAAAAAACTGCATAAACATTGTTTTTTCACTAGCATTATTTGATAAATAAAGCATTTATTATAAATCAAGACAATATCCTTACGGCCCATTCGATCGGTATTGTTCTTAGTGTTTATGTTCAAAAAATGAATAAATAAACGAATTTGGCGCTATGCAATCGAATTTAATTGGCGGCCACAGTGAACCAAACAACCACAAAATATTTCACATAATAACTAGCAACTTCGATAAATCGATATCAGTAATTGTGATTGGTTGATTAAATGCGATATTACAGGCTTATACGCAACCGTACTTTATGGTTTATCCTGTAGCATCATTACACCATCTCTACATGAGACAAAGGGACATGAGGTGGGTTGAGCAGTTAACAACCCGTACATGTTTAGGCCAAGATGATTATCCACTGCGATATTATCCCAATTTTCCATTGTCACTTCTCGAAGCTTTAATGCTAACAGGCGTACAACACCATATGGGCACCCCTTCGTGGCCATCGAAAAGTTGGAGTTGGAGTTCCTCCTACTTCGTTATTTTTCATTTCTATACCTTCATCCTCCTTTCTAATAACGATATCATTCAATTTGTTTCCCATCTGAATAACTGTGATTGAAGCATTTAGATAATTCAAGAGTAAAGAAGAGAATCATACGTTCAATTCACTCAATCCGAAACTTGTCCATTGTACTGTGACCATTCTTGAAGATAATTTTTGATACGCCATTTATAAAATCATTTTAATGTATTATACATCAATATCGATGATATACTTACTTGAAGCACCGATTACAGTAATGAGAAAATAAAAACCTCAGATCGTAATTTTGAGATTCAACAACAGAAATGAACAAGTTTGTAAACGATGACGAGACAAAAGAAAAGACATCAAGCAAACGATGAGTGGACAATGCAGAAATTATTATGCAAAAGATAACTAAATAGAAAAGGAAATATCATGCAAAAGACGACTAGACAAGACAACGAAAATGAAAACAATGATTAAAAAGAAGGGAAAATATCGTGGAAATTAGAAACGTTGACTAGACAAAAGATCGAAATATCATGCTAGATTTCAAAGGAATAATCGAAATGATGGAAGAATTTGGCACAATTGCAAATAAATACGAAGCTTTGAATACTTTCGCATAGTTCATTTTATAACGAAAAAAGAAATATGCAAAATAAAAGTTGAAATAAAATATTAAACTTATAAAATAGAAAATTTAAATAATAAGACATCAAACTAGAAACTGAAATAACACAACTACAAATAGCATAGTAAAATAAAAATCAACTCATTTAATCCCGTAAAATTAACATCGAAATAATCAAAGGAAATTCCGGCAAACGCATCGTAGCACATTCAAAAAAAAAGCTCTTATCATCGGCGGTTTAGAAGAATAATTTGTTTTCACATATATGAAATATTATTTTCTAGTTTCATAAATCGCTAAAATATTGTGGATAAGGACAATCTCTATCTCAAAAGAAAGAACTCCCCGCTCAATAAAAACCCTTTAAAATAATGGTTTTATTTATTGTGAGGTTTTATTGCAAATATCACAATGTATTTCCATATGTGACTCAATTTGAGGAAAAATTCCACCGCCGACTGAAATAAAAGTGAACTATCGTAAGATTTGTTTATAAGTTCTTAGGCCTATAAATACCCCACATTTCTGGGAAGTGTATCATCGAGAAAGGATTCATAATCGAATGAGGATTCAAAATCCTTCAAATGTTTCAGTGAGATACAAAAGTGCAGGGAGGGGGGGGGGGGGGGATTTTCAAGTTCTCTCACGGCGTACATGAACTAAAAGCTAGAAGATACAGGCATAATGAGCAGGCAGCAGCCGATACACAGGTAAAAAGGGATACCGATTGCCAGTTGGAAATGCTTTGCTTTAATCCAATGGGCGATGATTAATCGGGAAGGATTATATAAATGGACAGCGAGGGGGGGTAAATAATATTTAAGGAAAATATTAACGATATACGCAAAATCGAGGAACACCCACAATCAGGCTTAGATGTAAAAAGGAGTAAATTTGCATGTTGTGCAATTGATTGCTAATATATTCTAATGTAAAAATCGACACAAAACAATGGAAGTCAATATCCCTCAGCAAACAGCATATACTGAACAAAGCTCTTAAGTAATGGAGCAGAGAAAACAACCTTACATATACATACACAATTAATTAGCTCAAATGTAATGGCGATATTCTCAACGAAATATGCTTGAGTTGTTTAAAATTGAATATTTTATTGTAAACCTGTGAGATTTCTCTTCTCCCTCCTTCCTTTCCAGATCCAGTTCAATGCCTTACCAGAAAGACCATTAAAAGTGAAGTAAAATTCGAAGTTTAAAATTCAAAACTTTAAACAACGTTTTTCTCTCCTCTATAAACCAAATTTATCGTTAAAATCTGTTAGTAGCGGCTTTCTTCATCGAAATGAATCACATTCACAGCGTCCATTTCCACTGATTTAATGAAAAATAACCCCTTCCTTGTCAATAATATTCAACTGACGATGTGAACACATATTATTATTAAGCATAAAAAATTGAATATATCTTATTATTATGCACAAAAAATAAGTTAAAACCTATGAAACAGAACTACGCAATACATTCTCAAAACTCTTCATCCTCTTTCGCCCGACGTCTCAAGCTATTCGCCTCAGCGATGGGTTTTTTAATGGCCCATTCTCTAGACGAGTGTCTATCAACAGACTCCACTTCAGACAAATCTGACTGCTCTTCGTTCTCATCACCAATGCGATTTTTTCTTTTCATCTCGTGTCTCTGGTTCCTAAAATGGAAACTAATCATCGACAAAATTATAAGCCAAAATAGCAGGTAAGTGTAGTCATGAAAGTCGAATAAGCCGCCAAATTCGGCACGATTGAGGCCGTTCTGAACGTGTTAAATAAAAGGTTCGCTATGCCAATTTTAGCGCATCGTTTAAGTTAAACTACATATTCCGACATCGAACGGCAGTGCAATAATACCTATTTTATCACATTAAATACTTTCAGTGTTGTCTAACTTCTCCAGTTTCACTTATGTAATACCACTCCGTTGCCCAATATCAACAAGGTCTCACCACTCATTTTGCTTGCTTTTCGTTAACCGCATTGGTAAATGCCCCTTAATACACGACAGATGAAGTTCAGGTGTTGCTCGGCACATGGATGAACCGTGAAGACAGGTTTGACGCGTTTGACGCCCTTCATTAACCACCTCTTTTACCTCCCTCTTTCAGCCACGTTTTCCCACCAAATTCACAGTCTCCTTTCAAATATAAGCAATCTCAACAATCCATCCATATAAAGAAAATGCCTATCCATAAAAAACTGCATATCGTCAATCCCATACGACAATCACTAACACTATAGATGCCGCACTAGACTACTAAACTCCACAATTTTTTTGAAGACAAAAACCAGAAAAGAACACTCACGAGAAGTATCGCTCAAGACTTCTTTCGTAGAGATCGTTCTCTGATGAGCTTGAATCGTTGGAAGATTCTCGACTTCCAAATAAGTTCATCGACGACCGCTCTTCAGGAAGCGTAAAATCATCCAATGCCTCCAAAAGCCTATCAGCCCAAGCATCTGCCTGCTCCTCTACACCTGTAAGTGAACGTAGTTCATTTCCAGAACGTGATAAACAAAAGTACACCATAGAAATTTGGTGCTTCCAAAATTTGAGGTTGCTGAAGATTATTGACGAGAGTTTACTCCAACAGCTTACAACACTACAATTTTCGTCCGTACCATCGAAAGATTAAGTTCTTGCTTAACGTGAGAAGGTCAAGTTCTCACTAAAAGTGAAAAGATCAAGTTCTTGCTGAAAGTGTGCAATCGAATGTCGAAAACATTTAATCATCAACAACGGAATTCATATGTGCATAAGCTACCTTAATGTGCCCCACTATGAGAATTCATAAGTGCCGCAGAGAAAATGCAGGAGATTAGAGCATGAGATTTGGGAAGATTACAGCCAAAAATTATCGCATTCAATTTTTAAACGACAATTTTTTAATGTGTGATCTTGTTCATCAAGCAATAACATTTCATGAACAATAAAGAGGATAAATTATGGCTTTTCAAAGACGATAAGCTGAAAAGGAAGTTAAATAAGTTTAATGAAAATCTAGCCTTGAATTAGTGAAATTAGCTTTTGATTAATATAACTCTAATAGCCTTAAAAAATTGAGACAAACTTTCAATTCTGTTTCTATCAGCGGAAGCCAATGCACAAAGCGGCTTTGCACCGATAGCACGCAATCGTCTAGCCAATGTTTTCGCTGCCTGTAATATGTTACATCTCTAAAATGATAAAAGAATTGAAAAAAAAAAAACAGACACTTGAAGAAAGCAAAAAAAAAAAAAATAGAACGGTAATGGGTGGAAAAAACAACTGCCGAGGAATGAGCACACACAATGCCTTCAAGGAAAACCAATCAAAACGACTAAATACCTCGGCAATTTTCTTACCTGTCTCCTTTTCTTTTAATGCAAGAAAGTGAATCGATGAAAAACAAACTACGCCAACTACATACATTGCATATGCTTCATTCTCTCATCGCTCATTTCAACACCCGATTTTTCCTTTGCTGTTAATACCACAATGAAGTTTTTGATAATAAAAAATAAATAAATAAAACGAACACGATTATATCGAGTGTGACCACGAATTGAATTGTCAATACCAAGCACAGCGAAATGCATTCTCCGACATCCACGATCTTTGCGTTTTTTTGATTTCCTCTCAGTTGAAACGTCCTCCAGCCAATCAAAGAACCATTCCACTGATTCTGGCTCACGTCCTCCTTTTACACTATTCACCACGAATATACCGATACCCTTCAATCAGATTTTGAAGTTTTAAATCAATTCTGACAGAGGCAAAAAAATACACTTATAGAACAACTTACATCCATTTCTCAATCACATTGTTTTTGTTCACAAAAAGGGAAGCTTGATTTTGTAATCCGAGGGGTCATACTATTTTGTTCAACCTCACTCCTTATTACAACTTGTAGTGATCGGCATAAAAATTCAGGTTCAATAAATCCATCATGGAAGATAACTGAAGTCGGGTTCAATCTAAGGGGAAAAAATGTTGTCAGAGAGCGATTTCCCTTCTATGTAGGCACTAAACAACCGCAGGCAGCACGCTCCTTCAATGAATATGACGTATTAATTACACAGAGTTAACTCTTCTTATGAGACTTCTCAGTAATTAAAAAGATGCTGGGCGATAAACTTGCAGCTAATCAATGATAAACGGATTCACTCAGGAATAGCAGAGGAACGTTTCTGGAAGGAAATCAGAAATTAGTATAAACAAGTCTCCTTTCTTTTATTTCAAGGCGCCGTTCGAGCGTAGGAATCAACGAAGTGAGTTAATGAATACACTCATGATCATAGTTTGCTAACCAGCATGAAATTCGATATCGCCATGGCTGATTGCAGTCGGCGATTACTGCTATTAACGAGAGGAGAGAGGTGAGGATGAAGAAAGATAACAAAAGAACTTATTCGTCCCATCACTGAATAATATGAGAACGGAATGGGGGACTTTTCTCATCAATGCAAACCCCCAAGAAGCAATTTCAGAGCTGGCCTCGATTATTTTTTCCTTTCGTAACATATCGCACTATTCGAAAAGATCGACCAGATTAGCATCTTTTCCCAAGTCTTCCAAAAGAAGCTTCAATTCAAGGAATTCTGTTTTCACATTTGAAAAAGGGCGTTACATTCAATGTACTCCTCTCTTACCTCTTCTAGACTGTATGAATGATTTCCCTTCCTTCATTTAAAATTCTTTCTCGAGGATCCTCTCAGGCATGATGATCAACCTTGAATGACATTATCAATTCTTTTTCATATTCCCTCCTCCCCCACCAAAGTTCCTCTTGCCACTCTCCTGAACAACTACAGCGCTTCTAGTGTTTGATAGCAAAGAGAACCATGTATTGAGAGAAATCTTCGACATCAATATTTGCGAGATCAACAACTGGCGGTGATTCGTGTGCTAGCCTCTCTGCCACTAAATGAGCCACTCGTTCACCTTCATTACCTTCGGATGCAAAGAACACAGTAACGGCTGAACGAGCACGCTCCTCGGCTAGACGCTCTTCCTCCCGCTTCTGTAATCTTATCCTTATTGTTACCTTGTACATGTCTATGAATAGCCTGTACCTGCAATCTTGATCGCTCATTCATTGTACATGTCCCTGACTATCTCAAAGACTCTATCAAAACTAAACTGCCGACATAAAGAAGTGATGCGAGGGGGTTCTCTGTAGCCTACAAGCCGCATCATAACGTTCATATATCAAGAAAAAATTCCGACCGACGTATCCTAATACAAAGTATAAAGTAGCATAATTTTTTTGTCACCGCATTCCGAATCCACCATCCAAATGTTGCATTTTTCTTCTTCCTCTTTCTTGATGCATGATGCCCACTTTTTGCTGACCTGCTGTTCTAACTACCTACAATATCAATATCAAAACAACCGTGGAACAGAGCACAAGTGAGGGCATTGGGTAGTTTTTCGAATCCCTTTAGCTTTGATCACCAATTACCATTTACATTACAAATGCTCTGAAAAAAATGAACCATTCAATAAGACTTTCGTTGTACAAGTGCATGTCGAAAGTACGTAATCAAGATTCAAACAAAGTTCAGCGATCGTAGTGCACGGTCCGCCTTACGTCGATGACACAGCTGCGAGGTGGAAGCACACGTCAGCCGATCTCGGATACAACAATTTTTATGAACTATGCTAAACGTGAATCAGAATCCAAAGCAGGTCTTTGCAGTCACTGAACAATGTAGTAAAGGCAAATCTCCGACAAACCTTCGAATATTCGGAATACATTTTGTGGACGTAGTGATAAAGGACGTAGACACATCCCGGCATAACAACTCCGCAGAACGCAGTCAAATACAGCAATAAGTCATCTTTTTCCGCGGCTCGTACCAGTGATTCCAACGAGTTGGGTGTGCTCGACTGACCTGTACCTGGGCCACCAGGCATTCCGATTCACCTTATCCTCTGGGACAACTTCAAAAGAATCTGGAATAAATGCACATAGAGCTATAACCGAGCATCGGAAAGGGAAAAAAACAAGGTGATCGAAGAGCTGAAATTACGCCTTCAGAAGCTGATGATTATCTATGCAGCCATGTATGGATGTCATATATTTTCCCAAAATATTTGATAGGCTGCCAACAGTGTCCCTGATAGGGTCTATCGACTATTTTTACGATTTTCAACGCTAACCGCGAGCTGGATGATTGTGATGACTGTGCAGGTGTTGGAAGTTTGCATAACTTGAATAATCCTTTCTTTTGCATCGTGCACCACACAATCGTTTCCTCCATATCACGCATCACACAATCCCAAGTCAACGTAGACGGAAAAGTTGAGAGGAAAGAGCCCTTCCACTGCTAGTAAAGTGAACCATGCTAGCAACTCAACGAGTACATAAAGAGGCCGCAACATCTACCACACAAGATATCGAAAACCATTGAAGTTTAATTAATCTAAAATGCATAGGTTATGACGACGATTAGCGCATTCATATGGAACAGTTGTGCTCTACTATATTCCTTAGAACGAGAAATAATTCCTTTTAAAACATCCATAAAACCAGCAAATGATTATCTATTTCTTTTTATTATAAAAAAAACCTTCATTAGACCGTTGCTGCAATCACTACATAAATGAAATCATTGAAAATTATGATTATCGACTATGATATTGAGTGTAAAACTCTTCTGGAAATAAAATTTCTCGTCTCTCTCATCTTCCAAAATAAAAAAAAAAAGGTTTAATAACAAGTTCATTCATCCCGCTCAAACCCTATTATAAACCTTCTTTGCAACAATGTTAATGCATCAAAGAAAATAAGATTCACATTGATATATATTAGAAATGACGGTATAAAACGAAATGAAATCACCGTTTAAAGGGCAAAGCTCGTCACATCAAATCGCGATTTTATTAGTGAGAAAAAGTGCTCTTTAAATAACGATAACTTCACAATGGCCAACAACATTAATGAGTATTCGATGAGCATTAAATAGTGCTGATTTCAGAAAGTAATTAGTATCACTATAGAGTAAATATATCACTAATTAATAACAATACTTTGCTATTATCACAGCATTACATTAGATATCACCATAAGAATACGGTTACACTCGCTACCCTCTTCTGTATACCTTCGGGAGGGGAGGGGGCTTCTTTCAGATCCTTAAAATGCCCTAACTTCCTTAGATATACCACCAATGGAACCTAAAACGAATATAGTCGCAGGGGATGCACACGTTTTCTTATGATTTCTTGGCCAATCAGGACCACTTCGAAAGATATTAAACCATAACGATTAAGCCGCAAAATCTGTTAAGTAAGCCAAATATTTACATAAAATGAACAATATGAGCGAGATGCAACAAACCATATGTTATCACGAACATTGTAATATATCAAAAATTGAGATTACCCAATTCAATTCCTTCCTTAAACCGCAGTATGTAAGTTTATGGTGGAAATTTTTTCAAGAAATCAAGCACTTCACAATAATATTTTCATGATTTTCTTTATGCCTTATAAAATGAAGTATTATAATTAAAACCTGGCCTATATTCCAAAAAACATTAAGTGAAGCATGATCTAAATCAGAATTGGATTTGAAGAAAGATCAGGCTAGAGCACTTCGAAAAGGAAAGGGGAGAAAGAGTGACGGAGAGTTATTTCAAACAACGGAGGATAAATTGCTGTGATGGACATTCATCACTCCTGCCCTCTCTCCAAAACCTTTAATGATGCAACCCAGCGATATACGAAAACGAAGAAATCTCCACTTGAGGGAAGTGGTAAATATAAACGAACAGATCAACCAACGTTCATCACATTCTCATAATTAACAAATCTATTCATTAGTATTCTAATGTAAAAATAATACTGCTCAATGGAAATCACCAAAGCGAATAATCAATGAGAATAGAATATTCGAGAGGTTCACTTTTATCTCTACTTTATATACAGCTTATAAATTCTTCAATGATATGAAAGTAGCATCATAAAAGACATGGACAGCACAGCTGGGAGGCACAGCCTTGAATACGTTGTCAGTGGAAACGTTATGCATAGACAAGTGTGGACCCAACTTCTCGCGTGGCTAGCGAGTGTTCTGCCATTGCGCTATGCGAATACCTCCCCGAGCCAATATTTCATACTTGGGTTCCGTTGTAGTACGCATATCAAGACCACCTACGTCTCAATGAGACTAAAAAAATCGGCTGTTGCCTGTGTCTTCTACTATAAAATTCTTCGACGTTCTATTCATAGTATAATCCATATTCACCAACTATCTACTGTTCTATTTACAAAATCACTTAATATGAATGATACACAAATAGATGAATAGATGAACAAAATAAATGCCAACAAACTTTTTATAGAGACATTCAAAGTGGCACTAAGTAGAAGTATTTCCGTCTATCAAGACATTTTTTTCGCCTTTATAGAATTATTGCCCCAATAATATTAATAAAATTAGTTACTAACAACAGTTATTAAAATGCCCCTTTAAACGTTTATTTGTTTCTAGCCAAACTGCCTTGAAAAGGATAGACTGCATCCGCTAGGTACAGAAATTATTTTCAGACATTTGCTACTCGAGATTCACAGCAATAAGAACTCACTCACTCGTTGTGAGTGAGACAACTACAACAAAAACCCGAATAAAAACAGAAAGTGGAGAGCATTATTCGGGGTAATAACAACCTCGATGATTAGCAAATCAGATTATGTATAATTTATATTTCATGCACCTTCACTCAAGACCAAGTTCGGGCAAGGTCCATTTATAGGCATTCGAAACGTGTTGCAAATTAAGGCAAATATTAGTGGATTAATGAATAACGGATAAAAGATAAGGCCTAGCGCATTGGAAGAGATCTAAATCGGGATCCAGCGATCGACCAAATCCTTCGAGTACCATCACCGCGAGCACTACTGTCGTGAATGAAGTTTCCAATGAGACTTGGTGACGACTCACTATTGAGAACAATTCGTTTAACATTTCGGAGATGTTCAACTGCAAAACACTACGTGATAGTAAATTATTCACTCAAAGCTTTCAAATATTGCAGCTAGAGAAAGTATTTGATCCTGCGGCAATACAATGGCTCAGTGGATAAGCCATCCGCCCGTAAGGCATACAACCATGGTTTAAGTCACAACGTCCTTTGCGCCTGTTGTTTACCCTATATCTCTACTACGACTTCAATCTAAACTTCCTACTCAAGCGTTTCCCGCATCACATATTAACTTCTAATACCTCAGGCTTCATAATGTACCACTAAGAGTCATGCTGCTACAACTGTCATGAAAAAAAAAAATTAGGATAACTGCTGACTATCACAATTATTCCAAAGAGTTAAAATGCTACCGTGAACTCATTTAAGACCGAAAACTCGAGCAAAAAGCTTTGAAGCAGAAATGGAAAGAGTAGAAAAAAATGAATTCCATACAGCAATGCAGTAAAATAAAACACCAGGAAAAAATTTAGAAAATTTGGAAATTATTACTTCATTTATAATTAGTGTACACAACGAATCCCTGCACAGCCTCAATATAACACAACATTTATAGATTCAAACGATCTCACATTTTATGATACTACAAAAATTCAGGCGAAAAGGAAATCACTCTCCCCTCACAGTTGTAAACCTTTCTCTCTTAACTTAATCACTCAGTAATATTCGAGCAGGTGAACCACCCAGAACTGCTGCCTCATCAATAGTATCGATCGAAACCCGAATAACATCCAAATCAATAAAAACAATTAAAAGTGATCTCTCAGGTGATCAAGTGCTATTAAAAAATGAATTCTCTAATGTTGCAATTTTATTCTCAACTTACAAACAACAACTAATGTAGTGGTTTTGATCTATTTCAAGAATTCTTTTATTAAGTGAAATCTTTTATTGCAGATTTGCGTTTTCCTTCTCATAGATGAATAGGTTAAAAAAAAAGCAATCGATGTATCAATATCTACTTCCAGTTCCATAGGCGGCAAATGCACAGGTTGCTGAAAAACACGTGTAAACATTCGGAAGACTTAACTTCGACCCCCCCCCCCCTCTCGAAAGCGTCGTCTGAAGTGGAACATCACATCGTTTCAATTCCTTATGATCAAACAGCAGCTACTGACAAACTAACGACTAATGCAATCCAGCTTTATCCAGAAATGGTCATTTCCGTACGGACCGGAGGTGCCAGGCCCCCGATTCGTCCGGCAGGTGAACTATAAAACTTCTCAGCTTTTTTAAAATAGTGTCCAACCGTTCTGAGACTGCCCTTCGATCGTGCAGTTCTAACCACATTATCGATCTCGTTGCAAAACTGTTCCGCATCTTTACAGCGATGTTGTGGTGCGTGATCCAACAGCAGTTGACCAACATCATAGCCCTTTAAAGCAGATTTAATATAAGCTCACCTTCACAACAACAGTGAACTTACAAAATAATCTAAATTATCTGCCAACTTACATTCAAATCGCACCTGTATCTTCTTTTCAATATGCCACATTAGGATGACTTTTTTTGCTCCCCAAAAAGCTCCATCTATTCAACGAATTACAAAAAAACTCAACCAAAAAGTCTCTAAATTTAGATCGATTAAGGTAGGCGATTCGGCTTTTACAGAACGTTCAACAGCGATTATCCGTTTCATTTCACATGGGTTCACTAATGAAAAACGGATCTTTTGCAGTTTCTACGAGTGTTAGTGTTGATTAAAATACGAACATATTACTTCGTATATTAATTACTTATTGGTGGTTTATGAAACTGGAATGTAAAAGATATGCACGACTTTTTAGTGAACAAGAGGAGGGAAATGCAAACGGTTGGTTTCAAAATATGCCTTTACATTTAGCCATAACGATGCGAAACTAATTTTACTGATTCAGTGATAATGGATCGAGTTTGAGAAAAACCTTGTAAAACGAGGATTCGAGAACAATAATAGGGGTGAAAATTCTGCCCTTTGGGACAGAGTCAACAGTTAACAGCATCAACCCCCCGGCCCCCTCACCTAGAATAACGGCTCGAAAAGTAAGGCCAGGAATGGCAATAGCCATATAAAGGACGCTTTTGGAACCAACTCTCTCCACCATTCATATAGCGACGTGTGTGAAATAAAGGATAACTCGTCAGGTCTATTCTCGTACGAAGTGAGGGTCTACATTGACCTAGTGAAGAATTTGCTTCACCAAGATCGTGGAAATAACCTCTCCCCTTCCACCCACTCGCTCTACCTCAACTTTTCCATCACCCAAACCACCTTGCGCTCCTCACGCCTCACCACACCACCGAACACATCTCTTTGAACATCCTCAAATGCCAAAATTTTCCGCTCTGCTACCAATGACCACAAATTCACAGTTGGAATTCTGCTTCCTCCCAAAATTCGAGTACGAACTTCAATCTATTTAATCGATGCAGATATCAGCGCAAAATCCGTCATCCAATCATCGCAACGTTAGGAATCTTAGTCAGATCTACACTGGAAGAAGCAAACAAGATAGAGAAATTTCTTCGACAAAATGACATTTAGTCACATGAGCATGAATGACACTGTCCACTAGTACAATAAACTGAAAATGTGCTACACAATCGATAAGCAAAACACATCTCACAATCAAATTCACTCATCCTTTAGTAATTTCAAATATCTCAGAAAAGAAACCCTTTTTTCGACGACCGCACGGAACAACGCTCGAAGATTTCTAAGGTTGTCAGGGGTTTCCTCGACTGCAATTCCAGTATCCAGTATCACAAGTGTCGGCTCATCATTATACTCCAGATTTTCTGTGAACCGAATTCTCGGTTCATGCATCCACCCGACTGCCTCTTTCACCGAATCCACCTGCAATGGTTGCTACCATAAAAGGAATTAGAAGCACAACATATTATAATCCCTTGAATATTCCTCCCCCCCCCCACCCGCCCAACAACGCCACTTGTGATGGACGTTAGCAAAAGCAAACTTCTCTCCTCCAACAGACTCTCTCCCTTAGGGCTTCTTTTCGCATTACTTAACCTTAAATAGAGTTTTCTTCCCACCTTTCCTGTTGAGAGGTCTTTTACAGAGACTTTTTCCCGGGCCGCAATCTCATAGTCTGATTCAGCATACTTTGGCCAGTTGGGATATTACCACCCCCTCCCCCAACATCAGTGGTTGAGTTTGAGCTGTTGCGATATTTAAATTAACGTGAGCATCATTTTCGGTTTCCTTCAACAGAATAACGAATAGAAAAGATCTGAACTTCATAGCACACTACTCAAAGTCCACCTGAGTTATTCCAGTAGAAAAGATTATCAGATTTCGGCATCATATAACTAACTAACACATTCTATATCAACTAATAGATCAAAATAATGTGTATAATAGCAAAATAAAGTGTGAACAAAATAAACTATAAAATTTACCAATTTCAAAAGTAAGGAATCCGACTCCGGTGCTCGATGAACATCATTAAGTCCATTATGCCTGTCGTTAAAACTACAAGGAAAAGAATTTAAGCATCAATTATCGAATATGCGCCTTCACAGTCCCTCAGTATTTCATCTATACCGTCACAAATAAAGCAGCCAGGTATAGATTTCAGATGGTAATGAAAAGCTCTAACAATGTTACCTGGAGATATGAACGTTTTACGAAGGAAATGTTTGCATTTTTGAACTTCTCAGCGTGAAATTAATCAAATCTGTTTATAATAGATAAAAAATTTCCGCTGAAAAATGCCACGAAGGCGATAAATGCGCTTTTTGGTATAATGAGAAAACATTTATAACACATTTTATAGTCGATGGTTTTATGAGTATTAAATAATGGGATGTTGTATAATATCTAGCAAATATAGACATTCTAGGACACGCATCCTAGCCGTAAAATCCGACTAAAATTGCCATTTCCCAGTCTAATACAATCCGATACAGAGAGAAAAGTTATTCTTGCAAGCAATAACTAGATTACGTTTCAAATTCAGATAAAATAAAAATAAACTTCAACAACAATTCAGAGTAGAAGTCCTCCTTCCATTTAGCAACAATAGTGGCCGGTAACGAAATTTTCTATTACCAATATTAGCAAATAATATTAGTACACCTACGCAAGAAAATAATAGTACAAGAGCAAACCGTATGAGAATATTGCCCGGATGCAAATCACCATGAACAAAATTATCGACGAATATCATTTTGAGCAGTGCACGTGCTCCCATTAATGCGACACGTCTTTTAACGCTTGCTGCCTGATGAGCTAGAATCTGAAAATTGCACAGTTAGATGGACAGCCTCCCTCGAAAAAACTAGCAACTACTTTTAATAACGGATCGTAGACAACAGCTCATGCTATTGTAGAAGATTAAAGAATGAGATGGTTACGAATATTCTGAACGCGGAAGTCAAATGCTCCGTCAATCGGCTATCGGCACTCAATTTAAGTAAATACATTGGAAAGAAACATTTTCAGACCTAGACAAATAATGGCGCATTTATAATAATAACGTCGTTTTAATTAAATCCCAATATAGAATGCATCAAGAGTTTCTGAAATGGTGCAAAACTGTCAACTGTTATTTCCTTATGTCAGTTTGAATCAAGAAAGCGAGAATGCATTGTAAATTAATCTAATCTTCAAATTTTATACTCAAAAGTAGAAAATTTATGCAAGAAAATGAAAAGTAGTGGGAAATACCTCATGATCTCCAGTGACAAGTCTATTAACGTACATCCCCTCTTCGAATGTCTCGATAATCACGTCCTTCGAAAAGCATAAGACCAAAGGAAAACGAATCCCCGTCTTATCCACATCGAAATTCCGCGAGAAACGCTTAAATGTTTATTTAATAATAGAAGCGAAGAAAATTCACATATAGTTAGGTTCCAACAATCTGCTTGCAAGCCTTATAACGAAAAGCTTCCTTCCCAGTCACTTAGCAGCGTTTTAAATTAAAGATAACGACTGAAAGATCAATCAGTAAAAGCAAAAACGAAGACAAATCATTTTTAACAGCCTTGAGATCTAAGAAGGGTTGAAGTCAACAAGAGGACTAATTCATGCGAATGTGGTGATATAGAGAAATACACAACAAAAGATAAGAATAAAACAGAAAGACAGAGAAGAGAGGTAAATTAGGAGCGAGAAGAATGCCGAATGTGAGCAACACTCCACTCAGATAGGACACTTCCCTCGAAATTAGGCCCCTATGAATTTTGCAATCAGCTTTCTCTCAACTGTTTTTTCACTTTCATTTTCGACAGCACAGAGTAGATGTATGTCATCAATGGAAATCAAAATATGACCATAGAGTGTTGGATCGACAGGATTAAAAAATAAGTATATTAAATACTATAACAAAAATAAACCTCATATAGAATCACCTTTAAGAACTCATCAAATGATCATATGGATATAATAACATATATGCAAAATAGCTGCCGATCTATAGAAGCCTGTTTTCCACTTTAAAACCTGTGCATCACCAAGAAAATGGCTCAGTGGCTATAAAGATAATGCATGTGTTACATAAGCTCGCTGACCCTGCAATGTGTTCGTTCAGACTTATTCGGACATGACTAAAGTTCCAATTGTGGTGTCTATGTCCTTCTTATAACTATTCTTTCTCTAAATATGATTGTTTCAAATTTTCATATCCGGATGGTGATCGCAATAATAACATTCAAAAAAACAAGTCAAAAAAGTGAAACGTAAGAAAAATAGTGAAATCGAATTTTTTGCATAATTAGCGAACGAAACTTGAATAATGAACATCTAACAGGAACTCGTTTCCTTATCAACAATGCAAATCAGTAAAAATAAAATCAATGAGATAAAAAGGTAATTGAAAAAGAAATAGAAAACAATTTATGAAACCTTGAGAGCATTAGCTTCATTGCGTAAATCGACTTGACGTTTAAGAACCGTTTCGAATTGATCTAAGCAAGAAATCGGATTGACGAACAATAAACTTGGAGCAATTATTTCCGCTAATCGCGTACAACAGCGCAAAATCGATAGATCGATCTCAATGCTCTCTCGAACACCGCGTTCCGCTACCTGAACGGCTTGCACCACTATCCAAAGTATAATAAAAAGAAGAGATTCTAGAAATCAGCGATAGGAACTATCACAACCTCAAGTTCTCGCAGACAACTAGAAATTTGAATGCTTGAGTGCATATCGAATAACTAATATATTGAAAAGATCTTGCTGGCCACAGTGTCTAATTGCAAGCAATGTGCGCATTTCACAAAATATAACAGGAAACATCCTTAGTTTAACGTTTCCCCCGATTTCCATATTCGTTAAGAAACTCTCTCAAAGTTGCCTAATAAATAACATTTTACTTCTTGAACAAGCAGATACATTAAATCAGCGAATGAGGTGAAGCCTGATTGTGGTCATATGGCGAGATCTATCGCAAAACGATTATTTGTTATCTTAGATTTGGAGATCCATATACCGGTCGCGAGGATGCGTTAGAACCATAGCGCTTACATAGATGAATTTACACCTCTCAGCACTCGCCCCCAACTGAAAATTTAATCTCAAAAATAATAGATAAAAAGGTTAATGGAAGAAAGAAAATTTTGTACTTCCTCTTCCTTCTCCCCCCTTCTGCAAGATGGATCTTCTGACCGGTTGCACTATCACACTGAAGTCGATCTGCGACTTGCAACGTTTATCTCTCAAATAGAGGAAAGACTGATCTACATGAACGTGGCAGAGTCACACCAGTAATGATCAATTACAGTGGTCTAGGAGCGGAATCATTGATCACTCGCATACATCGACCACCACGCAACATTTTTCATGTTTCAGATGTAAATAAGTTACAACTTTAAAAAAGATTTTTAAAAAAACAAACTGTGAGTTTAAAAAATACTAAAAAACGTTTCCTTTAACGTTTATAAAATAAACGCTCATGGATTTCCCTTGCAATCACACACCATTATTGGCAGATGTAAATCAGCACGAAAGCAGAAATGTCATATATCGGATCTAAACCGCTCCCTTTTTAATTGTTGAGATAATCTCCGTTGCGTTAATGAAAAACTTCTGTTCGTTGGATGGTATTATAGGCATATGTTTCTTCATTTCACAAACATTCTATGACTGCAACTTTCTATGCACCAAATCTTCAGCGCAAACGATATTTTACAGTCACATTTAAAAAAATGATGTCTTTTATTATCACTGCAAAAAGAAAGACAAACTTTGAAAACATAAAATTAAAACAAACAGCCCCATAATTAAAGAGTAACGATTAAAGATTTTTGAGAACAAGAAAAAGAACACCGATTATTCTTAATATCATCATAGGCAATCACTCACTTTAATAGCGACGTCGAGGAACTTCTTGCCTTCTGGATGAGCGAACTTAATTCCCGTTGCTGCATAGAACTTATCAAGATCCACTTTCGCTTTATATACCTACAATATCATTGGTATATTATAACATATTTAACAAGCTTTTGAAGGAAAAAATTACTTTGTGCATACAACGCGGAGCCTTATACACTTTACAAAACTGAAAACTTGTTGACTGTCAAGTACAATTCGAAACAATACTGTACTTTCCTGGCATAAACACTTGCAGAATTCACAATCTTCTCACAAATATCCATAATCAAGCACAAACTCATGTAAGGATGGGGAAAGAAACAGATCTTCAAGGTCGGACCTGTATTCTGAAGATTTTTAAAGAGAAGTAGTTTAGACTGAAAGTTGCAAAAGGATGCGCATATTTCGGAAATATTTATAAAAGAAACACCCAATCTTGGTACAAATTCAAGAATTGAGAGATCGTGCTGGATTATGCTAGGATAAAACAAGTCAAAAAACATTTCAATGGTAATGTTCTTTTTTCCCGAAAAAATGTGGAGAGCATTTCCAAAGGACAAAAATGTCGCAAGGTGAACTCCACATGACGCTAAAATTTTTAAAGTTGGGACGGCTCCTGACCGTTCCTGTTACCCAAGTAAAACCAACGGGACACATGATGAAGAGATATGTATGAGAAAGATTATTCAAATCACCTGAGCTATACAACCTGAACCGATCGGGTCTGATTGAATAGCAACAATAAATGAACTCCAATCGATGCCCGGAAACAATGCGTCGAGTGCACGTCGCGACGCTTTACCCCAAGAACGATGCGTTGTCTTTGTATGTAATGCGGCCATCTATAAAGAAAAACAACCGTTAATTATCACTAGCGACATGGCTGAGGGGGGCTAAGATTCTTCACTATATCCGAAAAGATTTTAGCTCAAGTTCATTCCAAAAAACTCACCTTGAAAAAACAATCTCTGTTTTTGTGAAACTTCCTCATTATAAATGAAAAACGGCTGCAATGAAGTGCCAGCTGCAAAACCGTTACCAGAGAAGGATTTGACTAGGAACTTTTAATTATCAACTTCGCTTGCTAAATGCCACAAAACAGGAGAAAGAAGAAAGAAAAAAGCAAAGAAAGTCACTAAAACACAGTGAGGGAATGACAGGAAGAAAAAGGGTGGCGCAAGCGTATTTAACTAAATCTACTGGGCCGTACTATGTGATACACAGGTAATGCTTGAATATAAGCATTACAAGCAGTACATATATCATAAATACCACCTAGACAAGTTCACACAATCAATTAAACTCTCTCCTAAGGTATAGCTATTCAATCACATCCATGTTCAACAATTGACTCACAAATTATAGCTGCTGCGAATATTCTTTAAAACTCCCTCCAACTTGCAATTCACTTTCCAATAACATCGCACAATTTATTAAAGTTAAGGATCTGTCTAACGTGATTAATAAATCAATTAAATATATCCTATAATAACGAAGTTGATGTTAACAGAACCTTATCGCAGAAATCCTTCGAGAAAATATCACGTCTTGTGCTTGCCCACTGCCCCAATTTCACAAGAGTTGGTCCACTTTTCTGGATTGTCCAAAGTGCAAAACTCCACCAAAGACATCGAATTCGATCCGAACACAACACCAAAGGACATGTTAAACCCAATGGTGCAAAACGAATAGATAGCGTTATAATTCTTAAACAAAAAAATTCTGTGATTTTGACACAAACAATACGAAATGATCACAAATCTCATCAAATTAAGTTGAGAACAATATTATATAGAGAAAACCTAAAAAAATGCCTCGGTATTTTTCACTCGGCTCATTATATGAAACCGCCCCGGAGGACGCAACTAGATCTTTTGTTTCAATAACGATTTAGACATCTCCTCTCCCCACCTATAGCTCGACTCCCCTGACTTTTGGAGTCTATAAAAATTGAGCAAAAGTACTCTTGACTTTCGAGAATGCTTCAATTTTTGCTAAAAAACTAACCACTATTTCACGACAATGTACGCTTCCTATCATATTTGTTCCCTTATATTTCCTCTGTTTTTAAAAGCCGATTTTTACATCGTGAGCTTCATAAATAAATATTACGAGTTAAGAGATAACATGTCACATGAATTAATAGGACGAAAAGGGAGAATGAGGGGAGAGGGGGAGGAAATGAATGAAAATAAACGAGGAATCAGGCAGCTTGTGAAACACAAAAACGATGATTACCTAACTGTTAATTTGAGCAGCCATAGTGTCGTGCCAAATATACAGACGAAAAAGCGTATAAACATATATCGACTCCGTTGAATTTCTTCAACTCCTCTCTCAGCTCCAATTTCAGATGAGATAAGCCATGGACTCCGCAAGCTTTTCATTAGTACATCCTAAAAACGTACAATATAACAATAAGTCTGATGGCTTCGATATAGAATAGTAGTAGCAAATTGTCACGAAGTAAATAAAAGTGTTAAGGAGTAAACATAGACAAGTATGCGACGTCCCCTCCTTCATTGATGCCCTACTTCGCTGGCTGGAGAGGGGGTTGAGGGAGAGGGCATCCACTTCTCCATAAATTCAAATATTCTTCATAGCTATCCGATAAAACACTCGAGAGCCAATGGAAGCGGAGTTATGAAATTTGCTGCGCTAATATAAACTATAGAATAACTAGTTACTTTATTTTCCATATCAACTTATTCAGTTCAACACAAGTTACAATCATTTAGATACACCCAAAACTTTATATTAGCCGAATTCTCAGTGTAGTTCGATCACAAAAGACAGCCACTCCACTTGATTTACACGAACGATCGGTTCGCTTAATATGTAAGAGTAACAGATATCACAGATCAGTGTTTATCATTAATTTAGGCAACTAGTTGGTTATTTCAATAAGATGTATGAATGCATTTTCATGTCAACGTTAATTTTTTCCAACATTTCTCCATTTGTTTTTTTTATTAACGTTTGCTTTTGCAGCGATAATTTTTGAGCGATTTTTGCAAATTTCTGAAAAACGGCATTACTATGACGTCATGTTTATGGATATGCCCGTTGGGCGGATACAGTTGACGGGGTATGACTGCTAAATGTTCAAATGATTCGTTCTACTGTACATCCCGAATTGAGCACATAGATCAGATTTTATTAGCAGTGGTCACCTTCTAAACGAATCATTGACACTTAAATTTGCAAGTCAACTTTGTTCCCGACGTGATCTAAGAATGAATTTGTAGTTGAAAAACTTGTTGCCAGCCGCATAAGAAGAAGTCATTGCACATTGTACGGTTAGGATTGCTACATATTACATCTGACGCCCATGACTTTTTATATTGCCAGTAAAAGTATATTTTTGAATATATATATATATATATATATATATATATATATATATATATATATATATATATATATATATATACATAAAGTGAAGAAATAAGAAAAAACCCTTAAACCACCTCGTTAGTGACATGTTCGCATCGAGCAATCCTCGTTAACGCTGAAGATATCAATAAGCCACTTCCGAGTACGAATCGTGTACATTTTAGCAATCGTTTCGGGCAATCCGTTCTTTTGAAGTGCGATGAACATCTGGTCACGAT
This sequence comes from Baylisascaris procyonis, assembly GCA_037389465.1. Taxonomy (NCBI): domain Eukaryota; kingdom Metazoa; phylum Nematoda; class Chromadorea; order Rhabditida; family Ascarididae; genus Baylisascaris; species Baylisascaris procyonis. The sequence goes on from JAZARR010000221.1 coordinate 2,174,492, forward strand.
CATCGTTGAATGGTACGAAGAGTTCAGAGAGTTGTTGTTTTTCAGAATCCATCTCCACACATGTACCACTCTCAGCATACCTCAACATTAAGAATCATACAAACAAATTATTCTGCAACGTTGATTGCAATTGCAATCGCAATTTCACATGTAAATTTTACAATCACACAAATAAGAATCACAAAATCCAGTGCACTTTGCATGTAAACAAGCATTTCTCATGCGAATCGTTGGAACGGATTATGCGGCTTCTGATGGAGATGATACGAAACATTTAATGTGCATATCCTCAAATACACATTGCTTTTTAAATGTGAAAGGAAATTCAGGTATCGAGTTCTTTTGCAAATTTCAGTAATGAAAAAAAAAACGTCGAATATCAATGTAAATGCAACTTCTATTCAGAAGAGCGAATAAATGTAACGATAAGTCGTCGCCATCCACACTCAAAAACGTCTATCCTCGTAATTTGCGTTTTGGGGACAAATTTCGACCCTTTAAAAGTACCAACTTATATACCAAAACTTATAGATAAAATATCTAAAAAACACAAAGCATCGAAATTTACATATAAAGTACCAAAAAATAACAAAACTAGGATTAAATACACCGGAGGCCTTCAACAGCATGCGTATATTTAGCCACAAGCGCAGGCGCACGAGAGAGATGGAGAGAGACCGCGCGCGTCTTCAGTGAGCGACTCGGTACTGGTCAATCGGTAATAAAAACGTCACAATAAATGTGGGAATATACCGGAGGGGAGCAAGATTCGAAAGACGAGTTTTAACACATTCGGAAGAGCATTAAAAGCTCTATCAGAATCAAAACCAATCTGAGACAAAAACAAAACTTTTCTATAAGATCAATTTCTTATATGATGTGCAATTGACGAAAATTGCACAGTCACCGATAAATTTGCACCTAGAAGTATATAATGGAAGAAGATCTGCTCACCTAGATCGGATGGATCTGCATGAATCTGATAAATGGTTTAAGTACTGATTGGAAAATTGCTATTTTCGCTCTCTTTGTGTCTCGTGTCTATTGTTTTCTTTTTTTTTTTTTCATTTCTTTATTTGTTATTATTTTTGATGTACTTCACTATGTTCCTTTTATGAATTATTACTGTTTATGTAGCTATCATATACTCTCATGTTCAATGTTTTATTTATTCCGTGGGTAAAAGTCAATCCTTCGTTTTTTATTCTCTGAATAAAACATTCATTGAGAGCCTCAAATCCTATTAATATTTTTTTATACACGATATTTTTTATCCATCGTTTTGCACTGTCAACTGCGCAGTTGATTGTGAAGATCCGAGCGGACTTGTTGGCTCTGCTCAACCGAGCCGCCCAGCCCAGCACCCTCATCGGTACAAGGGTGGCGGCATGGGTCTCAACTGTCATAAGAGGAACGACGGTGAATCGGCTCATCACCATCCGATGGGCAGAAGACGAGCCTAAGCCCTAACCTTCACAATACCGACCTGAAGAAGTAGAGGCCGACCTAAAGATCCCTGAAGTGAAGTGGATCAGAAGAACATTGGGCCAGGGCAGGTGGAAGCGATATGAAGAGATATTTATTCGTAATGAATGCTCTCTTGATTTAAAAAAAAAAAAAAAATAAATAAATAAATAAACATACACAAAGATAAACATCATTTCTTCATTTAGGGATTGTTTGCAAGAAATTCTCTTCACCGCCGACAATTTCATCGATAACCATTTTCTCATCGTGACGCTTTTTTAAATACTTAATAAGTAGCAATCTTTTTGCTTAAATCTAAACTGTAGAAGTGTGGATGAAGATATAAATAGCAGTGGATGTTGTATGCAAGTAAAACGATGACTACGAATCGTTTAAATCAAACTTTCTCTCAAAACTTTTCTACTCACTATTTAGGTCATAATCTTTAAGTCCCCAACATACACCAAAATTTGCGGTTCATTAATTTTGACTGGAAAAAAAGACGTCAAATGTGCCATAAATTTAGCGTTTTTTTTTAAATGGTTTTTTTATGTCTTTTGCAATAGTTTCAACACTCGAACAATTCAAGTAAGCGTTATGAAATTTATCCAATTGGATTTATATGCGCATTATCCAGCTGGAATGTGGACATATCACTGTGCATGTTTTATTAATTGCAATCTGTATGGCGCAGTTTTCAATTTATTCTTTAATTTGGAGCGTGATTTCGTGTAATTTCCTGAAAAATCCGAAATTTCCGGAACACCTCATAAGCGGACGGAGTTCTGATGGACATAGCCGTCTGATTCACTTAAGGATGCTTCATAAGTCATGTTGTGCTGAACAAGTGAGAGCAACTGTTAAGCGACGCTTTTATATGCCATTTGCTCTCTTTTTCCCATTCTCTCTTTTCCCTTCTCTTATCTTCTCTTCTTTTCATCCTTTCCATCAGTTTCACTTGCACTAACATTCGAGCGGACGAGTGACCGCGGTGAGTTTTAAAAATTTTTTTTGCATATTTCGAATTGCCTCTTTATTGTACTATTTATTCGAGGTATATTTACTGCTGAAATTACCTGTAAAAGAGAAATTTCGATTTACAGCTGAGCCGTTAGTACCGCCGAACGTTGAAGAGCTCACTTTCACAATATTTGAATTTAATTGCAACGTTAGCTCATGACTGGGAAGTTGAGAGGTTGTGGGGATGAAACGATTCGGTTTTCACTCTCTTTTTCCATTTGCAGCCTCGGCTTCAAATCGAGCTTCCGCTTTCGACACAACGAGCGATAGTAAGACCGGTATATATGCGACAGTGAGTACTGAAAAGTTGAAGAGAGGGAGAGGGATAGTACATAAAAATTGGATTACGAGGAAAATGTTCTGTTCAATGAGACGGCTGTTTAGTTTCGAAGGAAATGGTGAGAAGCAGTCTTGAGAGGATGAAGCCTATCTCCGCGATGGCTTTAAACTAATCAGCATAAAATCTGTGAAGTTCAATCGAGTGCTTTAATAGGCAAAATTACAGAAAGAGCATACTGCAACGACACATTCTAACAAGCGCCCCCATTTGTTGTGTGCTTTCGCGAATTTTCTTTGCAGAAGCATATTACAGCAACTTCTTGTCTGTGCTTGTGCGCGTGTCTGTTTGTTGTCTGTTGGTAAGGTAATTTCGACTTGTGAACCACTAAACGTACAGTTACGGAACGTGTATGCTTTAAATTACTGTGAGATGACTCCTTAGCAAAGGTGATAAAAATAGACATTTATTTTGCAGTGGATCGATTCAAGTTTTGCATGAATCGGCCCCAAAAAATGCATCTTTAACAGAAGATTTACAGAGATGATCGGCGCAGTAAAAATATAGGGGCATTGTTTTGCATGTTTCATTTTCAACTGTACACTGTGAAACTGGCTAATGTGTGAGGTGGAGAAAAAAAATGCATATCCTAGCAACACTCGTGGCACCTTTCTCCACTTTTTACATTCACATTATATTCACATCCGCATAAAAGTGATCCTTGAATTAGTGAAGTGTCTCGCTCATCGGGTTATTGCAGAGCCATGGCGAGGATTGCAACTAATGGGTGCGAATTAAAAGCATCAAATTTTGCTAATGTAGCGCTATTATAAATGCAGAGGGGGGAGGGGGTTATTGCAAATGCAGCATTGAGGGATGTGCGAGGGGAAGGAGCAGGGATTCGACCAATTTTTAAAAACTATTTCAGATAAATTAGAGGTGCTTAACTATTCGATCGAACAATAATTATCGATTTTTTAGCTATCGATTTTCAACAAAATGCGACTGCTTTATTGTATTATATTCTATATGCAAATATTGTTGACAACAAATTATTCAGTTGCTTCAAATGTTATAAGTTGTTATTTTGAGTAAGTTTATTGAACAGTTACTTTCATTCCGTTCTTTTTTATTTATAAGAAAATTTCTAAAATTTCAGAGTATTTCAGGATTTGATGATTGTAATTCTTTTGTTCGCCCTAAATGAAGCATAAATATAAAGGAAAATAAATATTTACAAGCAATAATCCGTTAAACGGCTAATGGGCCAGTAACTATTCACTATGTTCATTACCTGTCTATATTGCTAAACAACTGCTACAATTTTTTAGTAAAGTTGGCACTTATAGCCGATTGAAGAGAGTATAGAAAAAAGAAGAGAAGAGAAGATAAAAGAGTTGGCATAAATTAGAGCAACCCCGCTTGCCTAGAACATGCATAAAGCAAAAGCAAAGGCTTCTTGAAATTTATGAATCGTCCACTTGCGTGATGTGATCAACACTCAGCAGTTTATAATCAAAGATATGTGCTATAACTTGTTATTTTGAGTAAACTGATTTGAGTATTTGAGTAACATAATCAAAAACAAATGAATAAAAGAAAGATAAAAAATTACCTACTTTTACTAATCTTTTATAATTTTTCAAGCGATATTCTTTTTGGAGTTTTTCAAGAGGAATTCTTTCATAATCGATCCTTTTTTTTTTTTTTTTCAGGAAAAACAAACCGAAAACGGAAGAACTTGATGTGACACTATGTAGTCATCTTATTTTAATCGGTTCCTGTATGCTTAACGATGAATGTCACATAATGCTTCCACCGTTTGAATTAATTGATGAAATAAACAAATTAAAAGAGCACAACGATAGATTAAAAGTGCTTTTCTCATTAACACCAAACAACAAATGTATGTCAAAAGTGGTTAGTGAAACGATTGAATTGTTCTTATTTTATTTATAGATAGCATTGCAACGAAATAAAAAATACTTTTTGATAACAAGTATGATAACAAAAATTTGATAACAGATAACAGGTATTTGATAAAGGATTCAAAAAAGTAAAAAAAGTATAATAGGTGTTATTAGTGCTAATTTTCTTTACGTTGTTTTGAATACATTTAATGGTGATTATGGTACTGAAACGTGAAATATTTAATTCCTATGAAGAATGCTAAAAAATTGATCGTCAAATAGGGGTTGGTTTTGCTAGTTGACCCTCTGTTTACATACTACAATAATGATATCCCATCCCTCTCCCACCCCACCCCACCATCCCCTTCCATCCACATATTTGTATTATTTATGCATTGAATAAACCCCTATCTATCTATGCAGTTTTGAAATTCCAATTATAAAAGTAATGCTTTTTGACACCCTTTCCTATTTTTGAAATATATTAAGAGAATAAGCCCCGAATCAGATTTTTTCAATGACAAGAATATAGCCTGTAGTCAATCATCCTCATGAGGGAGGGGGGGGGGGAGGATTCGAGGCGGGATTGAGTATTTGGGAAGGGGATGAGGGGGAAGAGTGACGTTTGCTGTGAAATTTTTTCAGAGTAGTTGGAAGACATACAACGATTCAATAACTTGCAAATCTTTTTTCAACAAGCTTAACCCTTTTTTCTCTGATTGCAGCCTAAATATAGACCGAAATTATGCAAAAAGATGCATTTTAAGAGAACATCAATTGAGATTATATTTAAGATAACTATGTGTGTATAAATATGGTTTATTATCTAATGAAATTAAATAAATATGCATGTTGAAATGCCAGAATAGATTCTTTTTAAGTGAAGGGCGAAAAAGTTTTGCTGCTAAGGACTATTTTTGAATTATTAGAAATATTTTTATCGTCATGATCATAAAAGAATAAGGAATGATAGGGAGATGAGTCGAAGAAAATGAATGAATAAGGAGAAAAGGGGAAGAAAAAAGGTTTCATATAAGAAGGTAAATTACTAACTCGTCTAGAATGAAACAGCCACCTTCTTTGCACATATAATATTTGTGGGTGATGAACATTTAAAAGTAACATCATCGCACAACTCATGAAGAAACCATAAAAATACCCCGTTCCTTCACTCTTTTGCTATTCGATTGCAAATAGAAATATCGTACCTAATAAAGAGTGACAATCAAGAATATTAAAGGTAATGAATAGTAGTCTAACCGATGAATTGGTAAATAAAGTTACCGATTATATCGTAAAGAAATCGGTTGACGGTTTTGATATTGATTGGGAATTTCCTGTTTGGAGTGCCGATGCACGACCAACCGATCGAAAGGGATTCACCGTTCTTCTTGAGGTAATTCCCATTTTCACCAATTTTCGACGCTAGTAATTGCTAATGTGATAGTTACGTGGCATTTCTGGTGGAAATAAAAGGAATGTTTCATACAGAATTTAGTGTAATTTGAAAGCTATGAAGTTGTTGTAAAATTCTTACTCAAATATCGCGTCAATGTATATGCGAAATATTCTTTATGAGGTTGTTCGGCATAATTTTCACTGACATTTGGTCAATATCTAATCAGATTGTATGATGTATTTAAAGGAATAAATGTTGAATAAAGCTGGGTGCCAATCGAAATTAGATTGAATACTAGACATCAACTACTGAATATTGAATTCTATTGAAATTAAAATTCACTATCGAATATTGCACTGGAATCGAATTAAATTCACTATTGAAATTGAAATCAATTTTAGATTTAGCAATATTGAGCAATATTAAGTTGAATATTGAGTTGAAATTGGAAGTGGATATTAGCATTCAGCAAGTTTTATTCATTTGCGAAAATTTTACTGGACTGAATAGGGAGTATACTGAATTTGCACGGATCCGAACATTTTATAAACTGAAATTATTTATCATCAAATATAAAGAAATGAGTTTTTGGCGTCGGTTTGCGTCGCATCATTTTTACATAAATTAAAAAATTTTTAGCAATTATGGAATCATTTATCGCTAAAAATTCAATTCTGAACAATTATAACGGCCGCATTTACAGGAATTGCGAAAATCTTTCGATCGTGCAGGAAAAGATATTCTGCTTACTGTAGCGGTTGCTGCTCCCTATCCTATTGTGAAGAAAGCGTACGATATAAGTGCTTTCAACAGGTAATCTCGAAAATGGGTTAACAATGTGATCTCCCATTCTTGACAGACTTGGTCAAGGGAGTTCATATGCCTCATTTCTTATTTCTGCAAGCTCTTTGCTCAACGATCTGCAAAACTTCGCAAGTACTTCTATCTTCATTTTTAGGCACCCTAGCAAACTTATGTTCGAAGTAATGCAACCATTGATACCACATTTCTGGATGATCTCTTATACCGGTTCACTTTGATCCATTAGCACAGAAAAGTGCTATAGACATGTGAAGGCATTTTAAACCAACTGTACTTTAACCGTTAGCAAATCGGGCCATTTAAACTTTTGTAAAGAATCTCTACGCTCGTTTTAGTTTTGCAAATTTGCATTTGCAAACCTCATTCTGGCAACATCATGCCCACTAGTTTATAGGTATATACCTCTCTCTATATGTCCATCAGTTCTAAGTGGAGAACCACTAAAGAATGAGGTTTGCAAATGCAAATTTGCAAAACCGTGTCAAAACGAGCATACAGATTCTTTACAAAAGTTTCAATGGTCCGATTTGCTAACGGTTAAAGTAGAACTGGTTTAGAATGCATGCAAATCTTTGAGACCTTCACATGTCTATAGCACTTTCCTGTGCTAATGGATCAAAGTGAAACTGGTATAAGAGATCATTCAGAAATGTGGTATCAACGGTTGCTTGTGGTATCAAATGTGGTATCAGAAATGTGGTATCATGCATTACATTCTGTCAATTTCGTGACACTGGCTTCTGTGTGCCAGGAAATGAAAACGCTGCTGAGTATGCAGGCTGGCGTGTGCATACATACGCACATAAATAACGTCGCTATGATAAACCTTAGAAAAACCAAAAACGCATAATAATGCATGTTAATTTCTAACAAATCTTATCATTTACCATCTTAATATGTCTTCTATTACAGATTTGTAGATTACATCACGGATACAAGCACGTATTCACGGATGCACACACACACACATCCATACAAAAGAACACAAGCATGAGCGCGAATACGCAGACACACATATGCACGAATGGGGCAACGCACATTTATGCGTACCAACACACAAGAACGAACACAAATAAACATATAAACGCAAATACAGGACACATATGCACTCGCATGCTCACAAACGCGCAGACGTCGGTATGCAGACGGGTGTGCATATGCGTACACAAATTCTGACATATACTTAAGTAAAGTGTACCTGGTGTGAACGAAATAAACTGTGAATAATTTTGCAGATATGTTGATTTGGTGCAAATAATGAATTACGATTTTCATGTCTATTCGAAGACACAGGCGTTTACTGCATTCAATGCGCCTTTGTTCAAAAAATTCATCGAATTTGGTGCACTTGGAAAGATGAATTCGGTTTGTGCGGACTTTTTCGTGATTTTTTTTTTGTTTCATATAGCTATTTTAGCTTATATCTATAGCCCATTTCTTTTATAACATAAAAAATTCGGTTTTTCCTGGACTCGGTTGGATATTTTCTTAAGTTCCACTAAGAATATAAATTTTCATGCTTGACATTTTCAACTTCTATTACAGGTGGACTACTTCTTCATAAATAAGGCTGAAATGCGATTGCAAAATTGAAAGTTTTTGGAGACTTATAAATATTTATGAACAAATCGAATTGATTTTAGATTTGAAACTATTATAATCGATTCTTCTAATAATCATTAAATAAGCCGCATTTGTATGCGCTAAAGAATTTCAAAGAAAAATAAACAAAAGAATTAAACTTTAAACGCAAGCATCTGGATATGATGAATGCACATTTCTGTGCAGCAAGAAAAGTGATTGGTGCATTGATTGATTTCTTTAAAGATATTTGGAGGAAACGATTAAAATTGTAGATATAATAAATATTGGGCAGAAATTGTCAAAAATCTATATAGTGTATAGCATTGAGTCTGTTCATTGCAATAAATTTCGACAGTAAAGTTCCTCTGAGAGAATCTCAAATTCAGTGTAAGATGATAGGTGCATTTTACAGGATTATTCGACACGTTTTTGGCTTGATTCCGGATTGTTTCGTAATAAGACTGTCTTTGGGATTCCTACATATGGCAGAGGATATACACTTGTTGATCGCTATGTCCATTTTGTTTATGCACCTGCAAGTGGTGTATCGATTTTTGGTGAAACTTATCAATTTCTTAAGGTTTGACTTTGTTTTTATGATTCTCACTTAATTTTTTTATTCATTTGCATAGCTGTTCGATTTTATATATCTTTATTAGTGAAATTGTTGCTTTCATTATTAAAGCTCTTTATTTACTTTGCACATTATACAGATGTCGTGCCGCTGTGTTTGTCCATCCGTTTCCTAATCCATCTATCTACTCGGCAGTTTCAATTCGGGGTTGGTTGATGTTACCGCTAAGAAATTTAATTTCGAAAAAAGTTGCACCTTCTTAAGGGTGCCAGAAATTTGCATGCATTTCACAACCGTTTGACCTTTCATTTCATTCTAATCGAATCGCAGAAAACGAATCGTTTCTAAAATATTTATGTGAGCGATTTTATCGTTTAAAATGAGGCTGCTTTATTGCTAATATTTTATCATTTGTTAGCAGTTTGTGAAATTGCTGTGTCAGTTAAATTGAATTAAGAGAAACACATATTGTGCCAATCTCTCAGAAATCCTTCCCCTCTAATTATTTAATTACACCGTTTTGGATTCGTTCCGGGTGATGTATTCTATCAACAAAATTTCATAATTTTTTTGCATCTCAAAATTCCTTTTTATCCGATTCCATCAGGTCCACTCATTGATTGGAGGAACAAACTGTTGATGTTTTGTAAGCAAGCCAGTGTTTCGTTCCGACTATTTGACCGAAGTCTTTAGGGTCTCTGTTGTATTCTGCCGTTAGTCGTCTTATTTTACGTATTGTCTGCACGTGCAAAATAAGGGAAGTGATTTTTGATCTCTCATCGAAACCTGGCTACATAAAAAATTTTTTGACAAATTAGAGATTTAAATTTGCTTTTCTTTCCTTGCAAGAAAAAATAAGAGTTGCTTGCAGTTGTTTCGATTGTTTATTTAATAAGTGAAGGATATTTTGGCGATAATGATGACCGACTATGAAGCAGTATATGCAACTTATTTGATCCCATAATGAATTGTTAACAATTTCTATGAAATTTGCAGAAGAAGTAAGGTTTGCTTTCAAATAAAACTGAGTGGACATCTGGAATCTCTCCTCCTCCTACACCTCCACACCCTCCTTCCCACTAATATACAGTGCACGCTGTTGACTTATTCTAGCAAAACAGCCGTGCTCAATCGTTTTAAGGCTAGAACAACAAATTTCAAAAGTTGATATCACTTGATTGATTCAATGCTTTCTTAAAACATCAACAAAAATACAAAGAAACAAATGGCTAAGTAAAATTATATTCGCAAGAAAATGTTCAGATGATCCATTTAAAAAACATGATAAACGCAGTCATCTATCATCGGATGAGTAATTTAAAGGTATGCAATTTGACTCACTCTTCGGATTACGTGTACGTTTTCGATGAGAAGGCACGCTCGCCATATCTTCATGGTGGCGAGAAGCAATGGTTGGGTTTCGAGGATACAACCAGTATGTTCGTGAAAGCAACCTATGCGAGACGCACCCAACTTGCTGGTATCATGGTTTTCGATTTGGCCTCCGATGACTTTTCGGTATTTCGCTTTCATGGTCTACCTTTTTATCTCGAAGAAGCCTTCCTTAATAACCTGCCTGCTGAGATAGACTCCCTCCCAAACTTTAGAGAACAATATTGACCTATTTCCTTACTTTTCAACTTATAAAAACTTCATATATTGTTGCTCTGTAGTGCTAATAAGGAAAAATAACGTCCCCTCTATCCTGAAATGAAGCCCTCTCCTCACATTGCTATCAAATTCTTTGGAATTTATCCGGAGATATAGCGTATTACGTTGAATAAAGAGCAAGATAGGCACGAGTCATCCAATCATCCATGTATCGATAAAGATATGTTAAATCCAATCAAACTTTATGTTTAAGAAAAGTCTCTCATTCAAAGATGTATTCTGTTTTTTAAGGGCTCAAAGGAAAATCTCGTTCAACGGAATTCAAGCAGTCTTTAATCTGAGACAATAGATTAATCTAAAATTTAAAAGCAATATTATTTTTGGAATCTTAGATGCTCCGTGCTCACTACTAGCGAGAATCAATCGATAATTTTTGTAGTATTAATAAGAAAGTGTTGCCGTTTACTTTAATATTTACAGGGTTTGTGTGGCAAAGGGAAATATCCGTTGACGCGAGCAGCAAAAGCGGCCTTAGAAGATACACATCCTGCTGAAGGCACTCATCCTCGAGCCAATAATAATTTGAATGATACTCATCTTGTTTGATCGCTAATTAGTCAATCAAAATAATCTGTACTATGCATTTTACAAATCTTTCACATCTAATATGACACCATAAGTAAAACGTGATAAAGAAACCAGAAATGGTCGCCCTGATTAGCAAGTGTATATATATATATATATATATATATATATATATATATATATATATATATATATATATATATATATATATATATATATATATATATGTATACAGGTAAATTGTAAACTTTAATGATCCCGAATGTTAAATACAGGTAGACAAAACTCATAGTCACCTTAAGACTTGGTTGTTCAACTATTCACTAAGTGTTCAAAAGAAAATCAATTTTTCTAATATTAGCGATATATGATTCATTCAAAGAAATAATATTGAAGTTGGTTTGATGCTATCTGCTGATCTATACAGTAGACGGCTTTGGTATGAACGTAACACGCTATTTTATAGATAATTATGTACTGCAGCATACTGTAAAATACTGTAGTATACTGTACTATGCTATGCCATTTGTAGTATACTGTACTGCTACGTTGCTATACCGTTTCGTAATTTGCTGTCCTAGACCATACTCCATTCATTATTGCTATACTATGAAATATTGCGCTCTGTAATGATCTACTCTGCGCTGCTGTACTGTGCTGTACTATATATACTGTAACGTACTGTATTCTACTGTGCTAAACTGCGCTATACTGTACTCTATTATACCATACTGTATTACTATGCAATATTATATCTTCGTATACCTACAGCAAAGCGCTGCGCCTTATTATACGATGCGATAACACAACAGCATGATACTACACTATATTTCGCTCCACCGTACTATGGTATCGCACAATGTGTTCACTTCGCGTTCACTTCGAAAATGAAACTTGCGCTGCTGGGAAGTTTTGCCACTAAATTTTTTACTTCTTTAGAGAAACGAATCTGGATAACGACATTTTACGCCATAAAATTTTCCGAGATCTATTAATGAAAACACGCGAAAAAATATACGCACATAAACGAATCCAGGTGTGGTGACTGGCAGCGACATGATGAGGACACCGAGTGCAAGCAGATGGCAGGAGCCGATAAACCGTCTACAGATGTCGATATGCAAGAGTACAAGTGAGATAGTAGTTGAGGGAGGAATACCACGACTCCCAAACACGAGTGGAACCAAAAACATACAAACGGGCCGAAGCCCGACTTATATAGGCCTCAGATGTCGTCTGAGGCGCCTCAAGAGCACATAAGTCGATCAGTGGCATTATGTGATGAACAAAAAACGAGAATCGACTATACAAGTAAATGAATACAGCGTTAGATCGCAGAAGGTGTCTTGGTTTGATTCTTTGGTGCCATACCAAGCACCAAGCAAAAAATCCACTATCCTTTCATAATATTCTAAACCAACTAAATATCTAGAGAAGTCGTCAGTGGCTAAATAGAAAAGATGGTTTTTAGTGGACAAATCGCTTCATTTACATTCACTAGAGCGTTCCATCTATACTCTCGCAGATATTCATTGCACCAATAACCGAAACAAAGAACAACATAAAAGTAGTGCAACTGCCGCCAGGTTTTCAAAAAATTCCATCATTGTTTGCGCTCATAATTTATGTGTTGATTGTGTGTGAAACGTATTTGTTGATCCGTTTTCTTATAAATCGCCATAAAACGATTAAATTTTATCGCTTACAACGCCTGTACGATTTTCTTTCTCATATAGAGAACGTTCAAAACGACGTTCGGTACCTCGAAAATCGATTAAGTGAATAATTATTTTCAGTAGCAAATAATTCCTTCGAACTCTTACCTCTTCTTATTTACGGCTCATTTATCATTTTCTCACTTACTTTTTTAAATTCTGTTTCTCAATTTCTATCTTATTCAGCACCTTTCTTTTTCAAATTATTGTTGCTATATACTTTTGTGAATTTGTTGTGCGAAAATAACGAATATGTTCATCATAATCGTATCCATCCACGTGCATACGTGTCTCCTCTACCAATCTGATAGCTTCAATTCGGAAATAAGTAAAACTGAAATTGGAAAATATAATGAGCATAATGTATGTCACAGCATATCCTCACCTACTACATTTCGGATTGATGTATTTCAAAAGAAGTTATGAACATTTAAAGGTGCTAGCGATTTGCATGAATTTTACAGCGATCGGACCATAGAACAACCATTACTTATCAAAAATTTCATGGAGGGATCGATTTAGTTCAACAATGAAAGCATTATTCAACATATTCTAATCTTTGTTAGTAAAATATAGAACTAACTGATGAACGGAATGGAAAAAGCTTCACCAACGAGTTTAGTATACTTCTTCAGTATTTATTTTAAGCATCGGCCCTTCGAAATGGCTCATTTCATGTAATTTGTGAAGAAATGTCGCAGAAAATTGCTTTAAACAAACAGCATTGGATGTGTGAAATTTCTACGACATGAATACTAGAGAAATTGCTGTTCAAAAGCGAAACGAGCTTGACCTATTTAAAAGAAAGAAATAAAGAATAATGTCAAAAATTTCGTCGATATTCCGTTTGTTTTCTCATTATTTCATCAGAAAATTTCTCCGCAATTTGTCACAAATTCCTTCGATTCTCATGTGTAACGTATAAAGAAGCAATGTATACATATACGGTAATGGTCAACATCAACGCTGAAATAATCGATTAATTATTGAATATATCGATTAGCTGCAATGATAATTGCAGAGAATTTTTCATCGACTATCAAAAATTTAACGTCTTTCATTTAATCAAATTTTTTATTTAAAAAATTTTTGTCATTATTTGGATTTTCATTGATTGAAATTTTTCACTATCGAAATTTCTATCCATTTATCATAAAATGACATGACACATCTGTATGGTGTGCTATTTTTTCCTTTTAATTTGTTTGTTTTTTGTTACTTTCTTTCTTCGGGTTGGTTGAGAGAATTTTATTCTTTGGTTAAACAAACAATATTTCTACTCTACTCTATTCCAACGTTTTACTCTTCAATCTCTCCCATACGCTGTCTTCTATTCCATTCTATTCAATGCAGTTCTGTCTTATTTTATTCTATTCTGTTGTATTTTACTCTACGCTACCTTATTTTATCCTATTCTTAGTGGAAATGCACATTGTTATCGAGTATAAGGAAGCAATTGCCAATCCGGTTACAAAGAAGTGCAAATTGATATGTCAACGACTTGCGAAGCGACACCGCATTTTGTTCCGTTGTTCATGCATTCGAGGCACATAAGAAAACCTGTTGTCAACCCATTTGTGCACTTGCTTCCTTCCACTCTCTCATTACCGCATTAGAGTCTCTATTCCATAAAACAATGATCAATCGCCCATTAACAGACATTATGTAGCAAACACATGTTTAGATTATCAGTTTCCGGCTTATACTTCATTTGTTTGCTGCTATGTGGGATTGTCGAGCACTTGTGCAATTATCTGCAGTATCTTTCAAACACCGCTGCACATTTATCATTTGAAATCTACCAGAGTTCACTCATACAATAGCTGCTTACCTGCGGTTAGGTATCATGTAGATTATGGAGATTTCGAGACAATAAAGGTAAGTAAGGTAAAGTTTCTGAACTCCTGGTAGGCTGATAGTTCGTTCCAACAGTTTGGTTGGATTTCTGTGATTGTTGAGTAGAGTGATGGCTTCATTTGATAGCACAAGTGGATCGATAATTTTTGGGTAATTGCTTTAGGGAATGTGATTTAATTATTGCGCACAACGTCATCATGCGGAGCTGAGCAGTTCATATCGGATGAAGTTGGGGTGGTCATTGATAAGGTGCCGTTACGAAGACCGCCCACCGCTCGGGGCGACTTTCCATCAACGGATCGGTCATCGAATGTCCATCCAATCCAAATCGGGTGCTCAGCATTTCACTTTTCGTGAACTTACGCTCACCATTTGAGCGGAATGTAAGTGTTTTTATGCTCCTTTATTCAATCATTTTTCAATGAAGTTATGCGATTCATCTCGTTTTTTTTATTTTTATTTTTTCTATAGAATGCTTCTTCAACAAGCATAAAGAAAAAATTATCGGGACTGTAGATCGAGCGGTTGGAATGACTCTATGGAATGCTTACGATTTTATTTGGGAGCGGGGGGGGGGGTGTGATGGTCGTCAAGTGAGTGGAATTTCTAAAGGAAAATGCGTTATGCGTCTTAGTACAAATGCGTGTTGTAATGTACTTTTGCAAAAATTAGACAAAAGCGTGCTATTATTTGCTTAAGTCACGTGAAATCAGAATCACCTTTACTACCATACATAAAAATTTCAATATAATTGCCTTCTATCTGTCGCTTGAATAATGACTCACCTTCAGACTCGCAGAATATTACGTAGTATAAATGTTGATACGTCAACAACAGAAAAGATTTGATACTCACCTCTAGAAGTGTTAAAGTGTGTTATGACGTTTGGAAATTTTTGATGTACAGGGTTCCAAACTTCGTGAATTCACTCAAGAAATTGTCCTTCCGCTATCCGAGCCTCAGGAGCCGGGAAATTTCAGTCTGAGCCTCTGAGATTCCTGAAGTTTTTCGGTGGCCTGCTATACTTTCGACATCTTTGAAAGCGACAGAAATGTGTCTGAAGACATTCTAAATGCGCACTATTCTAGCTGCAAATGCAATAAATGCTTGGCAATATGGAATAACAAAAGTATGTTTTCTGTAACTGTCGTCGTAACGTTATTGCCGGGCCCTGCCATAGAAATATGGCCATTATGGCCAATTGCTTGGCCCTTTGCGGTGTAGAAAACGTTTCGGCAAACATCTCAAAATTACGTTAATTCCCGTTTTCTTACACAACTTCACATTATCTTAAGCGTAAGGCAGCATCTTTTGTTTTCTCGAGCCTCGGCGAGTTTCAGGTGTTTCGCTTTCTTTTCCAGCCCCGTTAGGAGTTTTAATGTAATTAATAAGCGGAGTAATTACAAAAGAGAAGATATTCGCGTTGACGCGTTACGTGCACATATCTAGTGCTGGCTATCGGGCGTAGTTCTGAATGGGAAACTATTTACATCAACGCTCCTGTCTAGTGATGCTGCACGCGGAGAAGGGAAGCTCGAGAGTAGACCACATCCTAAGAAAGAAAGTAAAATTCTTTATTGACTTTTCATAGAGAAAACGAGGGCAAATTCCAGCGATTGACAGTAAAAGTTTTCATCACTTCAGTGAATAAAATGTCATCGAAAGTGAAAGAATAGCAACAGAAATTATTGCTCACTATGAACTATAAAATGAGCCAAATTTTTACAAGACGTGCGGATTAAACAATGTACAATAAACAATAAATAGCGAGTAGTTGAAGAGCTGTATCAGCTCAAGGATACTGATGTTAAATAAGCGAACTATAAGAATCAGCTCATATATAGAACGAATTCGCAATCAAGCCAATATAAGGAACATTTCGCGACTGTCTGTCTCAAATGCTTCTGTTTGAAATTATTTCCGTTGCGAACAAACTTCACAGAGTGGAAATTCTTCTTCTTCCCATCTCTTCGATGTTCGCTTTCATCGCAAAAACATGCAATCCTGTACTACATCGGATAAATCTATCAGAACTGGAAGCTCCACATTCGTTCTGCTTCAGCAGAATGCTCTCTCAATTCGATTTGTAGATTACGGCTTGTTCATCATGCACTTCGAGTCTGAATCAACCGATTTTACATGTGCATGAGAAATTCGCTTACGTATACCACAGTTGACATTTAGTTGACATACTATTATTAACTCTGCATGCTCCATTTAGCGCGATGTGCAACATTGTCAGAAATGCTTAGATATATGTTCGTCGAAACATACAACAAACATAGAAATGTCACGATTCATTCGTGGATAATGCTTAGAAATGACCATAGCGAATGCGCATTTGACTATAAAGAATTATATGAAAACAAGCGTTAATCTTTCGAGGATTAACAAAAAGCTTCGCTTTTTCAACCTTTTTCCTGAGCTTACTTTGCCTACTGTCTTTGAGGTTGGTCATTAAAAAAGCGGAGGGGGGATATCTTGAATAAGACGTTTAGGGCGCCCGATAATTTTTTTTTTTTCTGATGCTAGTTTCACTCAAATAGTAGGTTCTTCTTGTTGGGTTCTCCGCTTCTGCTCCACAAATTCTTGGTTTTCTTCATCGTCCGAAGTTATAGCTTCCTCGAGCAAGTTAGCACGACTATAACTATTTAACACCACCTCAAACTTCAGTAAATGTGTGTGGTGAACCCAACGACCGCAAGCGTAAGCGAATAAAATAAATGACTCTAAGCATAAATGCAATACGATGATGGGTAGAGGAGACGAATAAAATACGTACAATGGTATTTGAAAATTGCAAATAGAATGCCTCTTTTCACGTAAATGAAATAAAATGATAAATTAGAAGTGCTGAAAAAGCCCAGCAAACTCGCCGCCTTTATGCACTTCAAATGGACATAATGGATGATATCAGCCTACTGAGGTGGCATTAGCCACATCGACACGTCTATATCAATGCGTCTTCCACTTTAATATTAATCGGCACCTCTGAATTAACTCTTTGCTCTTTCGCCCAGATCACTAATTTTCGCGAGATCACTATATCGTTTCGCCGCTTCTCCTCTCTGCACGTCACAAGGCAATTATATAGCCATCTCGTTTTATTAACTGAAATAAAGACTGAGTTATTTATTAATGCCAGCCTTCTTAAAGGTGGCAAAAGAGTTTGGGTTTTGCAGCCTATTAAGTGCTTGATTTATCGCTCATTGACAGTTCTACAGTTACTAAAGATAAGTGTACCACTGTAAAATGGAATACAGTCGAATTATAAGCAGAGGATTTGTTAGCTAAGAATTGGTAAGCAAGTATTATAAACATTCTTTTTTGTTTCCTCGCGCATTTTCCACTTTTGTTGGTATTCGTATGTTTGTTATATGTGATCCAATCAGGCCAAATGTGAGGATGAGGCCGAAACTTTTAGCTTTCACTTAAATGAATTCCATTAAATGCGATTTTTTTTCAACTTTTTCACTACTTCTGTTAATATTTTTCATCAAAAGCAGTCCTAAATCAGTTTTTCAAAATCAGGGTACCATAAATTTAACCATTTTTTCAACTTTGAAGGCGAATTTCGGTATTGGTGCTGACTTTGTGCGTCTTCACGAGTGCACAACGGCGACCACGAGGGCCACTAACGAGCGATTTCCTAGATTGGCTTATTGCGAACGGATACGAGAGCGAAAATTTCGATCGTCCTGATGTTGGACCCAATGGAAGTTTTGGTGGTCGAACTCGTAGAAATGAACCGGTGAGCTGAAACAAAGAGCGTTTTAAATGATTTGAATTCTATAGTGAGGTAATTTTTAGTTCATAGCAGTTGGCGATGAAATGATTTTTAATTCTATCGATACATCTGCAACCATTGGCTTGCTTATTGTTAGAGGCAGTTTAAAAAGCTGTGAATTATTGAATTTTTATTAGCAAAAGCATTGAACTTATTAAGTTACTGCTAAACTTCAAATTGTCACATATATGCTGAAATATGTTTACGTGTTTCAGCTTGAGAAAATGCAGTTCCTTGAACTTCTTTTTAGGGCGCTTTGCTAGTCGAGAGAAGTTCATTTTAATATAGAAAACCACCGGGATAATTTACAAAAATTAAGGGCTTCTCATGTATTAGCCAACCTCCTGACTAAACAAAAAAGTACCAATAACAGAAGTATTTTCTTCATTTGCTGTAGCATTATAAGTATGCAGTATACCATCTATCTGAAAATTGTTTCATAAGCATCCCACATAGTTTCTGTTTGCATATGATATTTTGAAACGAGAGAGAGAGAGAGAGAGAGGAATGAGATTGCAACTTCCATTACTTGCACTCTACTAGGAGGGAAAACTATCCAATTTTGCTGACTTGTTACCAGAAATTCTTTTTTCTATGGGCGACTTTTGACATTAATGGCACCTTCTAGCACTAGTGAGTGCTTCAAACATACTTATGCTTATTTTCCAATGCATATCTTCCTCTCGACCCCCTCTCTTCCCCTCTGCAGACTGCAAATAGCCTCTCCTGGCATCTGGAAAGAGTGATGATCTCATGGGAATAACCTGGTCCATGGTCGATACCATCCTAGCCGGCGCTAAATCTCAATTAAGTCGTATATGTTCTCTATCTGGATACTCGACGCATCACCTGTAAATTGCAAGGGCATGAAATCGAGGATTACGTATTTTTGCATATTTCTATCGTAACTAGTAAAGTACCAAAAGTTTTTGTTAAGATTTGTTTAAATAAAATACTTTAGTTACTTTACTAGACGCCGTTTTTAAGCAACTATGAGCAACAAAATTGCTTTCAGATAACACACGAGCCAGTAATTTTCGTTCATGGAAATGCAGACGCAGCATTATACACACAGACACCAATTGCGACCGGTTGGTCACGTTCTATTCAATATTTCCTCGAGCAAAACTACACATCTGCCGAATTATACGCAACCACATGGGGAGATGCATGGGCAGTGGGTGGCAATCTTATGGATGCTTACAGCACAATGCGCACATGCTCTACACTGCTCTACCTGCGTAAATTTGTGGCAGCGGTCGTTCAATACACAGGTGCGCCTAAAATCGATGTAATCGCACATTCACTGGCTGTCCCGTTGATGAGGTACGTTTCTGCGACAACTCTCTTACATTACTGCTATAAAAAATTACGTTGAAAAAAGGGTCTACCACTCTTCAACCATTCGTGTATTCCCTCACGGAAAGTTCTTCCTTTGAGACGGAGACCTTGTAGTTCGTGGATTCTGTAGGTAAAAGATTGTGCCTGGTCAGTTTTTACTAGTTTGGTTAACTTTCTTCTCCCCTCCTCTTCGTCTCACCTTTCTCTCTCCCCTATTTCCCTTTTGTGTTACTTTATAGGTAGGCATCTTTCTCCACATATCGTTTTTTCGACTGTGAGCGAAGTAGTGGGTGAAGTAAGATGTGTAATGAAAGACCTAATCTGACATCGACGTTTGCTGATACTTTCTATTTCCCACTGAAGTGAAAATGTCCAAAATAGTTGTGGGCAAAGAAAAAATCCGTGAAATGAGTTGAAATAAAACAGAATAGAGTTGAGATTCAAGGAAAAAACAATGTTGAAGGAAAGTGCTGAAAGGCGGCAGTCTCATCGCAACGGATGGCAATTGTACGTTGGGTCCACCGTTGACCGCATATGTTGATACATTTCTCGGTATCGCCGGTGCCAATTATGGTCTTTGTGTATGTCAACTTGCACAGACAATACCAGCATGGTGTAATGCTCTCGATGGACTCTATCCGGGTTATACTTGTGAGGACCAGGTAACACCTACACACCACTCCTTTTTT
Organism: Baylisascaris procyonis; assembly: GCA_037389465.1. Taxonomy (NCBI): domain Eukaryota; kingdom Metazoa; phylum Nematoda; class Chromadorea; order Rhabditida; family Ascarididae; genus Baylisascaris; species Baylisascaris procyonis. Next base: position 2,195,130 of record JAZARR010000221.1, read on the forward strand.
TACATTCTTCTATTCGAAATAATACTAGTTGCATTATAATAAACAGTACAGAAATACTGCACTGTGAACATATACTTTCCAGCTGAACTCTGGATATTGAGCTTAGACACATCATTTCATTTAGTTAAGAACAATCCCAGTGAGAGCATCCAAACTCGTAAATCAGTTGTTATTGCTGCAAGTGTGTCAATAAATATGACGATTTGTGAGTTTTTGCGTAGTTTTCAAATGCTCTTTACAACTTTTAATAAAAAAATATTCATTAGACATAGAATCGAATAATGGAATCGAACTAAATTGAGTGAAGAAATTAAGTGAGAAGTGCGTAATGCAGAGTATGCTTATTTCAGACATCTAGTAAAGATTTTTATACTGCAGCTTGTATGCGGATATCCAGATGGAGAATGCAAGCAGAAGAATTATTCAGCGTTCCTCGAGGGACTTAACAATGACCCAACTCGAGAGGCGGATCACGTTTACGCAATGTGGTCTGATGGTATAGAATTTTCACTCTTACCTGGAGCACAAGCTTACCTAGATAGGAAAAATCTCTTTTGATACTCATTCTTGTTATAACTCACATTAAGAGATCAAAGTTCTCATTTGAAATTTCGCGCTTCAAAAATCTCTGATAGTGCCTACATTGCGCTAGCCGAATGTGCAAGATTCTCGTTTTCGAATATTTCACCTCTTAATCTTGTCAGTCGTTTATCGAATATAGAAACTTTGTAAGGTTTTAAGCGGACGAGACACTGTTATTCCGAGGTTTAACGTGGGGAAAACCGACGAGTCGAATCCCTGGAATGAATGGACGGTGGATTTCCGATCGTAATGGTCATGTTGCAATGAAGGATCTCACCGAGTTGAGGCAATATGAAGCTGTCGTACATCATTCCATCTGAATCAGTGCATCTCAGAATCAGCTAGCTTCAAAACGCTTCATTTTGGGCATTTGGCAAGGAAGTTTCCAAGGGGAATCGAAATTCCCTCAGAAAAAGTCATCTGCACCGATCGTGTCTTATTTTAGCGTGGGCTAGAGTTTGTCAGGGACAGTAAGTAACTGCAAAAATGTGAATTTTATCAGTTTCGAGAACGAAATAAACGAATTTCAAACAGAAATCGGTTTAATAAAGGAAAAATATTCAAATCTCGAATTTCGAATAATCCATTTCAAATTTTTGCATACATTTTATCACCAAAGAATCATAACTAGATTTGCATTGCGAGCCAACGAAAAGTGCTAACCGTTGCTCCGCTGCCCACTCCCTTCCCCCCCCCCCCTCCCCCTTACCGTTCATAATTCATTTCGTATAATGCATGTACCTCATGTTCGACATAGGCATCTTGCTAACATTGTGCAAAATTGTATATTGAATTGAAGGTTCTCTTATGTCTGTGCTTGTCTAATTAAAGAAAATATATAATTTTTTCCAGGTTCTTTGCCCTCCATGTATGCAAAAATCACTTTTGCAATGCACGCCCATTGCAGTGCACAGCCATTGCAATGCATGCCCATTGCAATGTATATTAATGTATATACTGCCACCCATGCAGCTTGTCCACATATGTCTTTAGTCTGTTTCTATGTGCACAAATTGATGACTCTAACCGCTTTTTTGTTTGAAAATTTAAAGTAGGAGAATGAAAGAAAATGTTTCCGGCTTCTAGCGTTTCATTAGATAACATTTAAAGTGGTGTTTGTATTTCACTCGTTTATACAACAACGTTACAATAAATCTTTAATGTGTAGATTGAGCTTTCCCAGATCGTCTAGTGGTTCATCTATTCTCCGATCAAAACTTTCTCTTGTACATTCGAGAAGCACTCTCAAACGTTTTCATACAAAGATGCGCTTTTTTGGTTTAAAAGGTTTCAGAATGTGAATTAGAACAATGCTCGGTTAATGTTAGAAGGTACTGCTTAAAATACAGTCAGTCGTCAATGAAGATGCCATCGAACTTCTGAATTAATCGCCAATCCTTACGTTTACGAAGCGTGAGATTTAGTTTGAGAAGCATAATTAATGAAATATTTTCAGTGATATTAAGCGAACACACTATTGCTTTAATTCCAATTGTATACGACAACATCTTTTTTACATCTCTATTTTTCAAAATTTCCTTCCAAAATTTTCAAAAAATTTTCAAAAGAAACAAAACTGACGCTTTCATGATCGCTGTTTGAGAAGTTACCGGTTGGAGATCGTTTCGGAAAGATATTTTGTGAACGAGACTCCATTATAGAACAATATCAAAATATTTGTCGACATAAACGATCTACAAAACCCGATCTTGAAAGAAGTGCTTCAAGCAAATGAATTGACATGATTAGACCTTTTATGACTCTAAAATTAAAGTTTAAACCGCCGGTCATCATAACTGCTCAACGTATTATTCATAAACCCAAAATCGTTATCATAAAATCTCAAGAATCCTGCATGTGCAGCTACAGAAGGCTTTTTAGACTGAGATCGGGTGAAATGCCTTCGTCGCAACAATGTCCATCTAAATTAATGCGCAATGGATTTTTGTAGTCACGGTAGCAAGATCAACAATAATTTAAACGTTTACCGACGCAAACTGCAACTCCATCACAGCACTTCTTAAAACCGTCATAGACAGGTATGTGCTCATCGCTTTCTATAGCTGATTGAACAGGAATGAAAAGTTGTAAGCACTTCTCTGAGATGATAATGACATCAGTTCTAATTCGATTAAGTAAATTTGCAATTCAAGTAATTTACTACCTATACTATGTAGGTTAAAATAAAACGGAGAAGAACTCTATAGAACTGCTTTATCTCAATCATGAGGTTGTCAACAGGTAATTGCGAGAGCAGAGTGAACCTGCTCAGGTCAAACTATGGTATTGTTTTCAACAAAAGTTTAGACAGGCAATTCATTCACTTCTTCAGCCACCAACCGAAAAAGTTCGTCATTCAAAATTAAGCTAGTGTGAGAGGTTGGGAACATTTGAAATGTAAGTGACCTGTTGATAATTACAAGTTTATTTAGATGAATAACGGTTAATAAAATCACCTATGCTATTGTTAAGGTGTTATGTGTTCTAGCGTTTGTTTCAATATCTTTTACTGCTAAAGTTTTCACTAACTACCAACGTATCTGCCAAAAAACTAGCAATAAAAGTCGATTGAATTTCACCTTAGCAATGGCTCTAATGTTAGCAATAAACCTTCCCGAAGCAGATGTAGATCTGCAAATATCTCCGGTCTTATTTATAAGCGTTGCTCTGGAAGTCTACAAACTATAGCACAAAACCTCGTTCCTGTAATAACGCCCCTTTTTAAGCTTTGCATTCCAACTTGTCGTTGTATTTCTCCACATCCGATTGGCATTAAAATTAGGAATAAAATAATTTTTGCGCTATTATATTTGATTAAAATTTTTGAAACGACTTTCAGCAATTTTTGGGATGATGCCAAGTTAAATCTTTGGTGGACATTTTTATTCATCTCGATCAAGACCGTGGGAGCGATACAAAACAGCCACTCGAGTGCCAAATTGTTCATTCTAGCCTAAAATGATACGTTGGAATATAGTTTGGTTTCCTTATGCTTTCCCGATGGAATATCTTCTATTCTGTTCGATATCAGAAACTCTTTGGTTTATGGAGTGTTTCGAAAGTGGTATTCACCAGAATCGACCACAGTAGATTGAATATGGGCAATGGGTATAAACGTCCTTCACACCCCTTACGTTTTTCGCTGCGAATTGTTGTTACAATCACGTCGGAAAACAGTTTTGTCATGCGATATGCGGTGGTGTGAGAGCGGGTCAGCGGAGTGATGTGCACGATGTGCGTCGTGTTGTTGTTGTTGTTGGTCGATCGTTGTTGTTGTTGTTGTGGTTATCTGTTTTATTCGCGTCTAGACGGGGTTGTTAATGAGTGATAACGATCCTGGGCCAGAGTCTGACTTAAATTCGATCCCTATCGTGACCCAGATCGGATTTAACTCAAACTTCCAGGGGAGCTTTTTTATTTCGATTGAATCGGATGCTTTAAAACTGTAGCCTGTGTTGCACATGTGGGAATTCGCATGCACCACCACTTGAAAAATACATAGAGCAGACAATGAAATAAGAGAATAAGGGAAGTGGCTATCATGTTGCATCAATCGATCGTTGACGCGATATCCGGTTTTTGCAGTCTTACCAATCGGACCGACCCACCGCACAAGTTCAGAAAAAAACTGAGCTTAAAGAATATAGAAACCACATCAAAAAAATCGTTTTGCTTTACCGCATGATTGGTTATACAAAACTTAGGCATGATTTTTTGCGGGAAATGTTGATGAAAATCCGGGGGGCAAATGTGTTCGGTGAGAAAATAGTAGAGTAAAGGGGGGAGGGGGGGGGGCAAGAAGGGCAGTAATTGCATAAAAGCAACTAAAGGTAGAGGGAGGGGGAAGGAGAGGAGAAGATATTTTTGCTAAAAAAGAAGCAGCCATAAAAAAGCAAAAGCGACAGATAAGCCTATAAAACAAAAGTCAACAACAAGGGCAAAAACTTATGTTTGAAACTCAAAGAGAGGAAGAAGTTAATAAGACTTGAGGCGGGGGGAGGAGGCATAGAACGGAACCGATAGGGAATTCGATCACAGGCTTAATCTGGGGTCAAACTAAAAAAGTCTAGCTAAGAGTAAAAATAACTAAAATTCATCTATTCGACGAACTAACAGCACAACAATACGATTATACAATGACATCTCGTATGGCTTTCTGCTCTAAATTTCTTTCTTCCCAACTTTTATTTATGCTGACTGAAATGCAGGTGTGCACATTCAGTCTACCTTACTTGATGATCCATATTTTGTGCATTTGCCACTCAACTGGTATTGAGGATTCCGATACCTTGCTACACCAGTAATGTTGTTGTGACTAATTATGTAAGCTTAATAGTTCTATCGTAGTGCATCTCGACAGTTAACTTTTGCTTTTCGAAGGTAGCCTCTTGAAGAGGCAATTATTCATAACGATTACGCAGGTATCACAGGTGTTCGCTTGTATCTACCTTTCACAGGTGTTCGCTTATACATACCTTTCACAGGTGCTCGCTTGTACCTACCTTTCACAGGTGTTCGCTTGTATCTACCTTTCACAGGTGTTCGCTTATACCTACTTTTCATACGTGCTCGCTTATACCTACCTTTCACAGGTGTTCGCTTGTATCTACCTTTCAGAGGTGTTCGCTTATACCTACTTTTCATACGTGCTCGCTTATACCTATCTTTCACAGGTGTTCGCTTGTATCTGCCTTTCACAGGTGTTCGCTTATACCTAGCTTTCACAGGTGTTCGCTTATACCTACCTTTCATAGGTGTTCGCTTGTATCTACCTTTCACAGGTGTTCGCTTATACCTACCTTTCACAAGTGTTCGCTTATACCTACCTTTCACAGGTGTTCGCTTGTATCTACCTTTCACAGGTGTTCGCTTATACCTACCTTTCACAGATGTTCGCTTATACCTACCTTTCACAGGTGTTCGCTTATATCTACTTTTCATAGGTGCTCGCTTATACCTACCTTTTACAGGTGTTCGCTTGTATCTACCTTTCACAGGTGTTCGCTTATACCTACCTTTCACAGGTGTTCGCTTATACCTACCTTTCACAGGTGTTCGCTTATACCTACCTTTCACAGGTGTTCGCTTATACCTACCTTTCACAGGTGTTCGCTTATACCTACCTTTCACAGATGTTCGTTTATACCTACCTTTCACAGGTGTTCGCTTGTATCTACCTTTCACAGGTGTTCGCTTATACCTACTTTTCACAGGTGTCCGCTTATACCCACCTTTTACAGGTGTTCGCTTATACCTACCTTTCACAGATGTTCGTTTATACCTACCTTTCACAGATGTTCGTTTATACCTACCTTTCACAGGTGTTCGCTTGTATCTACCTTTCACAGGTGTTCGCTTATACCTACCTTTCACAGGTGTTCGCTTATACCTACCTTTCACAGGTGTTCGCTTATACCTACCTTTCACAGATGTTCGTTTATACCTACCTTTCACAGGTGTTCGCTTGTATCTACCTTTCACAGGTGTTCGCTTATACCTACTTTTCACAGGTGTCCGCTTATACCCACCTTTTACAGGTGTTCGCTTATACCTACCTTTCACAGGTGTTCGCTTGTATCTACCTTTCACAGGTGTTCGCTTATACCTACCTTTCACAGATGTTCGCTTATACCTACCTTTCACAGGTGTTCGCTTATATCTACTTTTCATAGGTGCTCGCTTATACCTACCTTTTACAGGTGTTCGCTTGTATCTACCTTTCACAGGTGTTCGCTTATACCTACCTTTCACAGGTGTTCGCTTATACCTACCTTTCACAGGTGTTCGCTTATACCTACCTTTCACAGATGTTCGTTTATACCTACCTTTCACAGGTGTTCGCTTGTATCTACCTTTCACAGGTGTTCGCTTATACCTACTTTTCACAGGTGTCCGCTTATACCCACCTTTTACAGGTGTTCGCTTATACCTACCTTTCACAGGTGTTCGCTTGTATCTACCTTTCACAGGTGTTCGCTTATACCTACCTTTCACAGATGTTCGCTTATACCTACCTTTCACAGGTGTTCGCTTATATCTACTTTTCATAGGTGCTCGCTTATACCTACCTTTTACAGGTGTTCGCTTGTATCTACCTTTCACAGGTGTTCGCTTATACCTACCTTTCACAGGTGTTCGCTTATACCTACCTTTCACAGGTGTTCGCTTATACCTACCTTTCACAGGTGTTCGCTTATACCTACCTTTCACAGATGTTCGTTTATACCTACCTTTCACAGGTGTTCGCTTGTATCTACCTTTCACAGGTGTTCGCTTATACCTACTTTTCACAGGTGTCCGCTTATACCCACCTTTTACAGGTGTTCGCTTATACCTACCTTTCACAGATGTTCGTTTATACCTACCTTTCACAGATGTTCGTTTATACCTACCTTTCACAGGTGTTCGCTTGTATCTACCTTTCACAGGTGTTCGCTTATACCTACCTTTCACAGGTGTTCGCTTATACCTACCTTTCACAGGTGTTCGCTTATACCTACCTTTCACAGATGTTCGTTTATACCTACCTTTCACAGGTGTTCGCTTGTATCTACCTTTCACAGGTGTTCGCTTATACCTACTTTTCACAGGTGTCCGCTTATACCCACCTTTTACAGGTGTTCGCTTATACCTACCTTTCACAGATGTTCGTTTATACCTACCTTTCACAGGTGTTCGCTTGTATCTACCTTTCACAGGTGTTCGCTTATACCTACCTTTCACAGGTGTTCGCTTATACCTACCTTTCACAGATGTTCGTTTATACCTACCTTTCACAGGTGTTCGCTTGTATCTACCTTTCACAGGTGTTCGCTTATACCTACTTTTCACAGGTGTCCGCTTATACCCACCTTTTACAGGTGTTCGCTTATACCTACCTTTCACAGGTGTTCGTTTATACCTACCTTTCACAGGTGTTCGCTTGTATCTACCTTTCACAGGTGTTCGCTTATACCTACTTTTCACAGGTGTCCGCTTATACCCACCTTTTACAGGTGCTCGCTTATACCTACCTTTCACAGGTGTTCGCTTGTACCTACCTTTCACAGGTGTTCGCTTATACCTACTTTTCACAGGTGTCCGCTTATACCCACCTTTTACAGGTGTTCGCTTATACCTACCTTTCACAGGTGTTCGCTTGTATCTACCTTTCACAGGTGTTCGCTTATGCCTACCTTTCACAGGTGTTCGCTTATACCTACCTTTCATAGGTGCTCGCTTATACCTACCTTTCACAGGTGTTCGCTTATACCTACCTTTCACAGGTGTCCGCTTATACCCACCTTTTACAGGTGTTCGCTTATACCTACCTTTCACAGGTGTTCGCTTATACCCACCTTTTACAGGTGTTCGCTTATACCTACCTTTCACAGGTGTTCGCTTATACCCACCTTTTACAGGTGTTCGCTTATACCTACCTTTCACAAGTGTTCGCTTATACCTACTTTTCACAGGTGTCCGCTTATACCCACCTTTTACAGGTGCTCGCTTATACCTACCTTTCACAGGTGTTCGCTTGTATCTACCTTTCACAGGTGTTCGCTTATACCTACTTTTCACAGGTGTCCGCTTATACCCACCTTTTACAGGTGTTCGCTTATACCTACCTTTCACAGGTGTTCGCTTGTATCTACCTTTCACAGGTGTTCGCTTATACCTACTTTTCACAGGTGTCCGCTTATACCCACCTTTCACAGGTGTTCGCTTATACCTACCTTTCACAGGTGCTCGCTTAATCTGCCTTCTACAAACTCTTTTCGCGCTCATATCGGAGAACGCTATAACTTCGTTTACTTTAATAAATCTAATAAATTAGTTAAGTCTTTTCAACAAGTCATTTTCCTAGTGATCATGTTTACTCGTTGTTTATTACTCATCGCCCAGAAGAAGCTATAGCTGTAATTTTTTAATGATATATTCTATGTCTATATCCCTTCACTTTCCTGTTTTCTTTTTTATTCATCAGTCTTGTATTTTAAATTCATATTAATTCCCATATTCACTGCCTTTCTTGCCTTATTAAAATTCAAGCATTCTTATATAATTTTGTTCGTTTCTATGCTTTCCTTGCAAATTTTAACGGAAACCGAGTTATGGGTCGCTTTCATTGAAACAGTTAATGGACTGTTCTCTAAGCCAATTTCTCTTCCAATCTATGTTTTAATCGATTATCGACTCCTCTGAATGGCATGGAGTTGGCAATTCGATTTTTTTTTTTTGCCAATACAGCATGTCTGATATGTGTGAAAGATAGATTTTTGGAAAGGAATTTGAACAACCAATCATTCACTTGGAAAATATAACAAATTGATGGCCTAGCTTGTTTCATCTAGACACCGATGTCCGCTTGTTTTTTTTATAATATTTAATGTTAGTGATATTTCTACTTTTATTCAGTACTGTCTATCTTTTTTCAACATTTCCTCAAACGATTGTTGTGTTGGATTTGATTAAAAAGGCACAAATCCGACCAACCTGATTCCCGCATTTTCTGCATGTTTTATTTGCTTCATTTTAGTACCTCGGCATGATCCTTCATACCCCACCCCTCCACCATCCCCCTTCCCCTGCACACTCCCCATTCCCTTTCTATGTTACATTAGTGTAGTTTCTGTTTGCAGTAATTAGTAATAGTGAATGTGCTGTAAAATAGCGTTCGGGACGTGATTTGTGATTTGGTAGTAATTCTTAATGCGCCTTTTTTGCACTTTTAGCAAATGTGACTTTGCTGAGCACATTATGACGTCATATCTGTAATGCCTCTTTGTGTTCATTATTGTTCTGCTTATATCAACTTGCGATCAACTCAAGCTTATGTTGCAAATTTTGGCGGCTATAATTTGCGCCATACGGTAATCTGATATGAATATTTCAAGGTGGGATAAAATTTGATTGCATTTTGCCATCGATTTCTTATTTCCCAACGGCCCGATGATAGAAGAAGGAATATTTTGTGGGAAGTGTTTGTGAAGGATTGAATCATTTGAAATATGAATATTTTGGCCTGCATATTTTATTTTTTTATTGATAACTTATGAAACTGTTTGCTCAGGTGATTAGATGAAAACTTCGTTGACACTTCATTTTTCGTTTTCCCGACTTTCGAAATTGATTGCACTGCGCATTTGGAGTATATGTGGATGTGTGTTGGAAGTTCTGTTTTCTGTTACCTCAGGTGCCTCAAGTTAGGCCTTAGGTCTGTTAGTTATGTAGCGTAATAGATGTGATCGTGGGAACACGTTGAAAAATGAAAGGACACTGAGTGAAAAGTGGCTCATTTCACGTTTTACAAGTTATGTAAATTTCTTTATGGCGATCGCTCAGTGAGGTCTTAGTCAATAGACCACCACCGTTGACGAGGCACTTAAGAACAACTGGATCGGTTGAATGTTACTTCAGTACACCAATATGCATATAGGCGGATACATGCATGCTCGCACGCACGAACGAAAGTGGCAGTTTTTGTATGACTTTGGCCAATTTGCATATGCAGGGTGCACCATGTCTTTGTGTATGCCTGTATGCGTGTTTCTCCGACATATCACCGAATCTAGAGCTATGGGACTTGATTGATGTGATCTACACTACTACAACCTCCTGCATGTTTAAGTTGATCCACCAGTTTCGAAAATCTGTTGTGCACATTTGGAAGTGTCCAAAAATGTGCATATTTTTCAAGCGGCGACCTTTGAAAGAAATTTTGCATATGTGTTCGCCTCTCGTGAAATTTGAATGTAGTATTATATATGCATACTTTATTATTTATTGGCAATCTGTAAAATCGATGGTGAACTTAGCAGAATTTAAAAAAAAAAGAAAATTAAGCCATCTCTTCCTGCATGTTTCACAGTTTGTTTTGCTAGATAAGTAAGCCTTCGACTAGATAAATCGGCGATTTTGGGTGGATGGGATTTATTCCTCTCATTTTCTACCCGAAATTTGAGACTTCGTTTCCATGGTTTTCTGGTTGACGTAAATATTCTGCCCATTTCGCATTTCAGATGTAGAGGGGGGAGGGGGGAGGCTTCAGAGAAGGAGGAGAAGAAGGGAAATTTTCATCCATCGCACATTCGGAACCACCGATTTGCTTAACAAGGGGCTTCCTGTCCATGTCATCGGATCCATCGATTTTTGTGTATTGTTCGCAGTTCTGAAAAATATTCATTTAGCATTACATTCCATAATAAGGTAAATAGAAATTCCAGGTACTCGAAGGCTTAATCTTCATACGTCTTCAACTATGGCAGCTCGGTTCGTGTCTTTTTTATTTTTGATTTTGCTGATAGCTCATAGTTGTGCATTTCGGCGTTCTGTGCTGTCGTAAGAGATTAGGTTGATATGGGTAGCGAAAATATGTGATTCCTGCGACTCCCTGAAAATATAAAAGTTTCTGCTAGAGTCAGTGAGAAATGGGTGGGGATGGGGGGGGGGGGGGAAAGTTGGTGGAAGATTTCAGAAGTCATGTTTTCCTTTATTTTGTTTTTTCGAAAAAACGCAAAAAGCAATGATTTCTTTGTGATGCTAATGTGAGAAACCCCATTTTCCATTTTTTCTACGTTGTAACAATTGAAATGAGGAGACTTAAGCCTATAGGGTGACAAAGGAAACGTTCTTTTCCCTATGCTCGTTGTAAACAATGTTTTTTTATGTACCAAATGAGTGGGGGAAGCGTTAGGAAGGCACGATATGCGCTTTTGCATCCCGATCAAACAATTTCATTAACATAGCTGCACGCAGGATGTTGGCCTCATATTTAGATCTTTGGAAGAATTTGTGGCGTTTCTGTTAATGTAAGAGAAAATTTTGGGGTAGGTGATTAGGAGGGTTCATTAATGTTTTTTTTTTCTGTAGGCAATAATGGGTCGCATTTCTATACTTGAAATGTTCATAATTGAAAGTGTTAATAAGTAAACTGATAGCTAAAGAGGAACTTTTTCTCGCTTACTTATAAACTCGAAGATTTTCTCACTTCCTCGTGCAATGCGCCATTTTAAATTGTGGTTAAGGCATCTTTCGCTTGACTTGGCCAGGAGAGAAGAGGGGCCCCATTTTTCCACCCTATTGCCTTGAAACCTTTTTTTCTTCTGATCAAAACTCTTCTCCCGATTAATATTCCCTATCCCACTTTATAGCGCTTTCCCGGAGCATCGTTTCTCGCATTCTTTGCTAATTGGCAGAAAAAACATTTTTGAACGCTTCAAATATTGGAACGCTTTGTGGAATCATTTCATGCAATAAGTTGTGATTACGGACTTATCAGAAGTGGTTGTGTTGCATATTTAGTGCTTATAGGCATATGTTTATAGAGGGCGCCAGCACAAACCGATTCCAGAGGAAGGACCGTATAAAGCATTCGTTGGAAATCTGCCTTTCGACAGTGTGCAGGGTGACATCGATGCTATATTCAAAGACCTCTCGGTATGACTTTCGAGGATTCAGAATAATTGTGCAAAGCGTTTCATAGTTTATCGAGTTGAGAGTCGATGAACTGAGTTAAAAGCTTACGGATTCATTTGCGGAATTAAGACAAACTCACAGTTCCAATGAAGTGAGGCAATGACCGTGTACTCGCAATTCCAACGAAGTAAGGCAGTAATCAAGGTGAATCACTACTAAATGAGTTAAGATAAAACTAGGTTGAAGCGAAATTCGCGATCAATCTACAGATTACATTCGGATAGATGCATAACGTTGATAAGATAGTGTGTGCTGCAGAATGCAATAAAGTAAAAGAAATTTGAGATGTGGATCAGTCTTAACGATCTCAAACCTTTATGCTTTTAACTTTACCATCTTTGTATGCGATGAGATGTTTATTTATTGAGACATAAACCACAGTGTATTTGAGCTTCGACCAATGTTCGTAGGATCTTATTGTAGAAAGTGCAATAATATAAATGAGTACAAACATAAAATTTAGCATTTTATATTGTTAGCATTTGTCGGCGAAGAAGAATTTTATATTTGAATAATTAGTTGTTGCATTGTTGACGCAATTCGGTGATTTTCAGATACGCGAAACACGAATGATGCGAGACCATGAGTCGGATCGTTTCAAGGGATTTGCTTATGTGGAGTTCGCCACCAGAGAACATTTAGAGCGTGCGCTTGAACTCGATGGATGTGTATGTGCTTCATTTAATTCCCTTCAATGCAATTGGGCATCAATAATCTCAGCTTTCTGCTGCTTTTAATACACATTTATATATTATATAAATAAGTAAAGGTATATGTATATGTGTTTAAGCATATGTGCCTATATAAGTGTATGTGCATCTTTTTGGCAGAGTGACTCTCGTTACTATCCTCTCCAATGGTTTCAAGTTGTTTTGGTCGAAGAGGTTTCGGAGGCAGAAAGCATCGCGGGTAGGACGAACATTTGAACGACCATTAGAACTTTAGTCAGAGCTGCTTCTGCTGAAAGAATTTCTTGTGTCGTTTGAAGTCTGCGCACCGCGCCTTTTTCCTTACCGAACGATTTTCTCCATCACCATGACAGTCAATCTTTCTAAGTGAAGGGATGTACATCTCAAATTTCCTGCAGATCAATTCTTATCCGACCTCTTCCTCACCGCCATTTACAGCATTACGGATTGTTACAGCTAAATTATTATGTGTTATAAACTGCCAATTAGATCATTCCAAGTCGTTTATAATTACCTTTAAGCGTTACTGTTTTACGAATGGGCAAATTTTTCATATTCACTGAATTAACAAACCAAACGAATAAACCCTGCACTGTGGCACGATGGCAGTTGGTCGCGATGGAACATAAGCAAAAATGAAAATTTTTTCGACCACACATCTGACTGGTCCTTCAAAAAATGAGGGGAAGGGGCAGGACCAGTCAGGCGATGGGTAGGTCAGACGATGAATGCCAAGCGGTGACATAGAACAGGTCGTAGGATGGCGTTACGATCATCTAAAATAAAATGCTGGTTGGCTAGAACGTACATATGTTGTGGGTTGCAGGAGTTCGACAATCGCAGGCTGCGTATTGATGTAGCGGACGCACCTCGAGGTCGAGATGGCGGACGTGGGGGGCGCGGTGGCTTTGGGGGACGTGGTGGTTCTCGCGGTGGAGGACAGCCTCCATTCAGGGGTATTCATCCCACTTCGTAGTTCGCGAGCCGACTGAAGTCTATAATACGATGCGATGATGAGTGAGTGCGAGGCACGTAAGGGAGGAAGGAGTAGGGAGGTTTGTGTTTGAGAGACATGGATTCCTTTTGGTTGTGCGCATGAGCAACGCGAGGAATGAAAAGATGTGTGAGATCGGTAGGCAGTGTTGTTACGGAACATCCCGACCCATTCTGGCATAAAAGGATCATGTCAGGGACTTCAGAACGAACTGGCAACCAAATATCCGAGTCGAGGGGGCCTACTCGGTGTTTAGAAGACGCACATAGTGGTTACGTCCGTCGCGTTTGGTGGGGCTTTGTTGACAAAAATGTATGCTTTATGTTAAAATGCTTTATGTTAAATATAATCAATCTCGATAAAAAAATTTCTCAGAAAAACCATCATTTAGTGCCAAAAATTGTTTCATGTGGAATTAGCACTTGCTATTTTCTATGGAATCAATTTTTGTAAAATTCGTCGTATTTTTCTCTGAAATGAGTTCGGCATAAAACTATCTTTGAAAACAAGTGGACCGTTGCGAGGGAATGTGCATTAAGGAGTGTTAACTGGCGTGAGGGTTCATGCTCGCATACTTCTGATGTTTCCCACCTTGGAATGTTGAACAAATAAATAAATAGTAATTTGATGTTGTAAGTTACTAAATGCGTTCAAATATTAAAAAGCCACAGTTAACAATATGAATGATAGCAACTGCGAAAGAACTCTGGAACTCGCGATGTGTTATATATGATTGCATTGAGGAAATATGCAAAAAATTGGGGGTTATGACGGGTTGCGATAGGTTAAAGAATTTACACTGAATATATAGGAATAGATAAACAATAATCGCTGTCGAATAAATAAAAAATTGAAACTTTTCTTGAATAATCTATAAATATATGCTCAGTAGTGAATTAGGTTTGCTGAAAACCATGCAAGAGATTATTGATGTCAGTTTTAAACGGAGCACAGGAAGTACATGCTCACTTAGAAAGGAATCCGGGAGTTTGGCCACATTTTGCGGAAATATTTTAGTCATGAAAATGTTGGCTTATATGCATTCCTGCGGTTGTCATGGAGTGAAAGTAGTGGTTTCTCAGAAGTCGAATCGACCGTATTTCTGCCTCCCTGGGCATCGTTAGTTGGAAGTATGTTTCCCCTATCCCAAAACAACAACATGCGTTTGCGAAAGGAAACAACAAAACGAGGAAACGCAGGAAGCAGCACCTAATGAATAACTGCACATTTGTAATGATCTACTTAAGAAAGGTGAACATATCGATTGCATTGTGGCCATTTTTGATAAGGAACTCCGCGAAGGATTTCTGAGAGTGCTTTTCATAGCAATGTCTTGTGAACGGTAATTGCTGGACTAAGGGAATATGTTTATGATAAGAAGAATAGTGCGAGCTTATATTTTAGATGCACTATCATTTATACATATTTGATTTAGCATGATTCGTGGTTATAGGCTCACCTTTCTCCCTAATTTTTTTGCACATTCAAAGCGATCATATCACGATCTTTTCCAATGGATAGTATATGACATATTGTAGATATCCGTTTATCTATATTTGTCAATGACTGTAGTAATTCTGTAACTGCTATTACATTACTTCAGTTAACTGTGGTTTTTTCTGTTTGAATGTGTTTAATCATCCGTAATGTGCACTGATATACGCTAGCGTCCCTTGATGCTCACTTTCTCGCAGCGGTAATATCCGTTCCGAATAAGTGAAAGAGTAAGTTAATTTGCTCTCTTCTATAGCTAGGTGGAATCCGCTAGGAATCTCAGGTGGAAGGGAGGGTTTCAAGATGAAATGCTGGAAATATAATGACGAAGTCGGAGGCTCCGAAGGTGGTCATAAGGGTCGATTTGGAACGGATGGTCGTTTGAACGTAAATGGACGAGGTTCGGTGATGCCGAGCATTTTTTTGCCTGGGAAGCAAAATTGGTGTTCTGTTGCAGATGTGCCGTGCCTGTCGCATCGTATTATAGACTTTTGCCCCCTCAGCCTTCAGCCCCGATTGTGTTTTATGTGGCCGATTCGTCGGCTAAGCGGTTAGTTCGTGCAGGGGTATTTGTATGCTGCTCATAAGCTTTTTGCAATGTTGATCTGCAATGTTCGATTACAAATCATACCACCATCTGGTTTGTGATTTGTGACCTCTATTGCATCCAGAAACCTGTCTCACTCATCCTTCGTACTTTTGTGCGAAGTGCTTGAGATCTCACTTCGGATTCTTGCCACCATTACCGCCTCCTTGACGCGTTGGACTGTTCAGTTTTGCAGAACTTCCTGAAATATAGCTGCTGTTGTCTAGCCTTGTGCAGGTAGACGGTTGATGCAAACTGCAGAATCAGATGACAGTACTGCTCAGATTGAGTACTGCGAGGAAGTGCTTCTCGATGTTTTGTATGATCAGTGTCCCAAAAAGGAAATCCAGGGCAAATCTCATTGGTGTGTAATGATCATCGAGTAAGTTGTTGTCACTAAGAGAGTTGTTTAATTGTACTATATTTGAAGATGATGGAGGAGCTCGTTTGGGAGGAGGTGCAAATGAGCGAACACAAGGGGGTCGCAGTGGATACGATCACTTTGTAAGACAGGGTTCGGATCGTGGTGGGTATGGACGTGCGGGAGGCATGCGTGGCAGCGGTTCTAGGAGAGCGCCGCCCATGGAGGAACAGTTTGTTGCACATCCCAGTGGTTAGTTGCGCATGTTTATCTCCTTCCATCTATCCCCACGTATTGATGGGGGATACAGAACTGCATTGAAAGACATGGAAAGGAATCAGTCTGCGGTATGTATGTATAATTGAATGTTTAGTCGCCCAAGAAGTGTTTCGATCAAAGGCATTTGATGGTCTAAAATCTTGTTAAACATCCTGGTTCATTTATATACGGCTTTTTCCCATATCGTACAGATGACCGTCGTAGTCAGCTGCTGACGATGTGATCAGCGAAATTTGTTTGTGTTTGTAACACAACGGTGAGAGGGAGGGAAATAAAGCAAGAGTGTTTTCCTTCCAAGTTAAATTAATTCTAGGCCATGGTTGAAGTAGCCAGGTGCTATTATATCCCAGCATAGGTTGGACTGTGCTGAATGTGAAAGAATATGGCCTGATTAGGCGAAAACTCTGTGATCTGTAATGATAGGGTTATTTATATAATAAGAACTGATTGCGAGCAGTGTACCGTTTCAGCACTACTGTTATCGTCTTTTTTGTTTAGTAAGTCCGAGTTCCAGTACATATAATCCTTCGAATTATTCATCTCTACAGCTTGAAAAATATCTGCTCCCGTCGTTGCCTGAAGCCGTCTCCTCATTGGGAGTCTTGCAAAGTTCCTGAACTATAATGGCAGCTCGTAACTCGGAGTTTCACTTCCCTAAACCCATTTAATATTGGAGTTTTATTTCTAGCAGCAATTGCACCACAACAAGAAATCCATATCATTGAATAAATCGTTCCAAAGATGAACATATCGAATATGGATCGAATTCTTTGCATTGAAATATTTTAATCATTCGGCTGCACAGTTGCGGGGCATTGTTTATTTAGGTTTATTCCCGGCATTTATCCTCTAAAATTTCATACATTTGAAAAATGTCAATTAGGGGGATGAAAAATTATTTACCTTAGGTGGTACTTTCTCCAATTCCTCTTTCTTTTATGAAAGGTATATAAGTTTTTAATCCCTCAAAAAGCTTTATTTTCGGCAATAAGCTTTTTATTAGCGTTCATTCCACCTCCCTCCCCCCTTCCCTCTCCTTCGCTTTCCTTTCGTTAATTTTCAAAAATATTGCTAGTTCATTTCAGAACCAGGTCGCCCACGCCTTCAGCTGAAACCTCGCACCACCGATCCTGTGGAGTTGGAGAGGCTGAGGCAGCAAGATGATGAGGAGACCAAGCGACGTCAGGCACATATTTTCGGTGTGAAGGACTGAGTCATCTCTGCTTGTCACGTTCCTCTGTGGTCTGCTGCCATTCTGTCGACATTGAATCTGTGCAGTGTGCGGTGTTGAGGCAAGAGCATGTGTAACCAACTCTGTCTCTTGTTTTTATATGTTTGTGCATTTCAGGAGGGAGGTGGGTAGTGCTGTGAATATTTATTGCTAGGGGCAAACCGAGTTTAATAATTCTTTTCAGCAGAAAATCTTTAGCATGCTGTCAAGGGGAATTTGCTGGGAACCCTGCGTGAACAATTTTTTTCTTTTTGATGTTCCACCTTCCCAGCCCGCTGCCTGAATTGGAAGGAGGGAGGAGGGCAAGAAGGTGAGATTATTACCATCCGTTATATAGCCTTTCACGTTTCACAAATGACTGCCGAGGATTAAAGGAGGAGTTGTATTTATATGCTGTGAGAACTATTAACAACTTAACGTGGGTTGCACTATTTTTCAGTCATTTTTTTACCACTAGTCTGATATTCTTCGATAACCTAAATAAAGTGAGAATGCTGTTTTATTTGATTCGATTTTATACAGGTCTATGCGGATGTTTCAGTTCACTTCAGCAGGAGGGAAGTTGGACTTAAATGTTTATCAAAATATTGTGGATTTTTTTCTGCTAACTCTCTAGCTTTATTCTCCAAAAGGGATAAATTTCAATGGATCAGACTGTGTTGTCGATCTTACAATTGCTAAACGTGATCGAAAAATGATTATGGTGTTTTTTCCCTTAAATATGCAAATTTTTTTTATTCGTTTACTTTTTAGGTGAATGAGCTGCTGGAAATCATTTATTTTTATTGTTCTTTTCCGTAGAGTTTTGTTTGCTAAGATTTGATTGAGAAAAAGAAGTGTAATATCTCAATGTGTTTTACAAGCAGTTAGAGTGGTGATCGATGATTAATCGATCAGCCGATCCTCTTTGAACAAATTTTTATGTCGCATAAAATTTCTCTTAATCGAAGCACAATGCTCTTGCTGGATATCGTCACTTGGTGCACTCCTAATCGTTTTTTCGCACATTTCGCGTTCGCTCACTTTTCTTTTGTTTTGGTGTTTTGAAATATCGTTTTTTAACGTTTTGTTAAAAAATGATTGTGTTGAGAGGGAATAAATTTTTATTTGCTTTTTTCTTCAATTGTGCACCTCTTATGAGAATATTCGTTAAGTAAACGGTTGAAAATATTTTCTATTTGTGGTTTTTAAGGCATAAAACGTCTTAAAACCTTACTTGTTTTCGTACCTTTGAAACGATTCGAGTAAGGAAACAGTTAAACGACAATTCAGTATTGCATGTTCGAATGATTGCTCATATTAGTTGTATGTCGATCGTACTCGAAGTACATAGGTAAAGGGGGGGGGGGGAAGGCGAAGGGAAAGGTGACGGTAAAGGAATTTTGTTTATTTTAAACAATTCGACTTATTGGTGAATGCGTTTGTTATTATTCTGGAAGTGGGATTATGAAAGATTGTTGAAAAATGTAGCATTAAATGGCTTTGCTTATTTGTTATGATAGTTGGAGAATCTATGGAAGGGGAAATCAGTGGATTCCTTAGGAAGATGATTGCAGTCACCTTCCTTTTAACTTTATAGTTTTCGTTGCAAAGGTTTTGAGTAGTATTTTTGTCAATATGTATGGCTGACAGTCATTAATTTAAAGGGGCATCGTGCAATAGTGCAATTCATCTTTCTTAGTTGATGCATCTCAGGTTGCGTCCTTCTCTCAAGCGACGTCTTCTTGAGGGTCCGTCTCTAGTACACTTCAAGTTCCATCTTTTCTCGTAAACGATGCCTACTTGAAATAGTATAAAACATGCTGAGGTCTATCTGTTTCATAACAATTGTTTTATTGTCAACGACGACGTTACGACTTTGTGCTTTAAGTCCCTAGTTGAGAGTGAGAGGTCAAGCTCGAGCTGAGGATTGTTGTTGCGGTGCTATCTCGTAGCCGAATGCCGATGTTCAGTGGTCCTTACATCATATTCGAGTTACGAACTGTAAATCGGCTCAATCGTCCCGTCCACTTCTGTCGCCACTTCTCAGTGTTTTGAGAAAATTTTCATTCCCCTGTTTTTTGGGTGAAATTTGTGACTTAAGTTGATTGCCAGAGATCACTTTACATGTGCGAGGCAAAGTTAGTGTGAACGATCTGATCAAAGTGGTCTGCAAAGGTGGATCTTAGTGATCCGTTAGTTTGCCCGGGAATTGCATCGGGAACTTTGTGTTTTCTGATGATTTCTACTGAAATTTACAGTAATTTTCTTATTTTTTCATTATTTCTACAATTAAAATCACTCAATTGAAATGTAAATCGATAAAGTCGATTATGAAAATCTCCAAAGTTACAGCTATCATCGATAAAGATCACAAATTTTTGAATTGTATTCGAGTTGCCGATGTGGAACGTTGTATCGACCATCAATGTACTAGCATTTTATTTACTCTAATATCCTCGTCGTATTTGATTGCTGCCTATCGACCACCGAAACATTTGAATCATCTTGAAATGCCTTCATAAGACCTGTGAGGTTGAAACCCTATGGGGCTTTATTCAAGCTTGTACGATAAACAATAGAAATCATTTACACATCGAGTGCATTACCTATTTTTAGTGGCTATGAGATAGTGTAAAGGATTTCATACGTTTTCTCTGTCGTTCGCTTTACTTAACTCAGAGGTTTCATTACTTTTAGTCTCATATTGTTTTGGTCGAGTTATCATCGTTATTTCTGTTCTTCTACGCAGTAGTAAACAAATTTGCATACTTATAAGCGGATATTTTTTATTTTCAGTGACGTAATAATAAAGCCAATTGAAGAATCATTGATTGTGAGTATCGAATCACAGCATTAATATCGTCACTTCTGAAATGATCACTCAGCAATCAGTTGAGGAGAAACTTATCAAACAACTCAATCCATCACATTTGGTTTGTTGATTTGATTTTGTTGATCAATCGCTGGTGACAATTTTTTGAAGATTTTAGCGATTCGGTGATGATAACCGACATTCAATAAAAATATTAGAAACTAGCAAGTTTTTAATATTTCAGAAATTTTTGTTTACACATCCATTATACTAGATTATATCCATCGCAATTTAAGTAGAACATAGGATGTTGTTTAATGTGTGGTCACATAGCGATGGGGTTAGGCGCAATATTGGCTACGCTATTCGTTCCAGTTAAGTTGACCCACTTGAGAGCAAGTTCACCATTGTATTTATATTCGTAGAATAAGCGTGGATTTCTGTAATGACTGAGATTTTGTTTTATTCATATCGGCATTAAAGCCCTAATTTGAGGATTCAGAATCCAAGCTTTTGTTGATTTATGATGGATTTATTGATGGGAGTATTGCAATGATGGATTAATAGATGGGATTATTGCAATGAAGTAACTTGTGTTATTACTGAAAGCATCGTTTATCGATGTGAGTTTAAAATAGCAGTAAAAGAATGACTGAAGCATTATTTAAATTAATGTTCTAGACAACAAGAAAATTTCAGAGCTTACAATTCAGTGTTATTTGTGAAGCGATATCTTTGCATTTCTAATCAAATATGTCCCATTGATGCATTGTATGTTTCATTTGATAATTGGAAGAACTCGAATTGATAGAAATTGAACTCGAATTTAGTCTTACCTTCGGGATGAGTATTCAGGTGACTTACAGGACGTTGCCTTTTTCTTCGTTGAGCACAAAATAGGATTGAATTCAATGAGCATCGATGATGTAATACACATCGATTATATGTTTGCATTGCTTGTGTAATTATGAGAAAATGAACGAACCTTTGAGGAAGTGGAGGACGAATCTGATGGATGTGGTGCTAAGTTTCGTATTGTTATTGTTTCGGAGCAGTTCAACGATAAGCCGATTATCGCTTGTCACCGGTCGGTTGTTTTTGTTTAATTTTATTCCACAACCTCGTCTGAAATCCTGTGTTAAGTCTTTGCTCATCCCTTCTTCTTTCAAGCACCTCCTCAAAAGTAGCGGAAAACTAAATAACCTCACCACATAACCTCCATGTTTCTCCCTCTTTCAAACCTTCTAGCCCTCTCCCCTTCATCTTTGGGAAACGATGCATGCGCCACAGGATGTGTGGAAAAACATCATCATCGAAAAGAATCGAACATTTATAATTTTGCAGAGGTTTCATTGCTAAAAGTTTTGAAGAGATTACTGACATATTATTTAAGCCGAATCCAATGTAATAACGTTTTTTATATTTTTTGTTATTTATGAATTGGAATTTTAAATTTAATTGGAAAATTTTCGTATAATAAAGGAAACTCATGTAATAAATAGTATTTAAATTTCTTTCAAAAACAATACAATAAAAATAATTGGTCTGATTTGTTCTAGAAAAACGCTTGTTTAACTAATCCAAACTGATGCAACAATAAAACTAACGGCTCTCGCATTTGCTATTGATTGGTAGCAAGCTCTTAAGAAATATTTTAATTAAGATGATTCATTTGGTATATATATATATATATATATATATATATATATATATATATATATATATATATATATATATATATATATATATATGTTTAGAGCGATGGGGTTTTCATAGAAACAAAGGTATTTTTGCTCTTATGAAGTTCTGATCGTTTATGAGCAATTTTTAGGTGGTACTAAAATTTATTGATAGCTTTTGAAGCTTTTCTGAATCACCAGGAACTTTTTCTTCCATTGAGTTGAGGTCTAACTGGCATTAGTGTGTCGAAGGGGAGGGTTGGGAAAGAGATTAGCAACCTCAAGCGTATTTGTGTCCACTATAATACGACTCATGTCTTGGAAACACACCTATATTTAAGATTTGGAATAAAATATTCATTGGTTCTGATTTTCAAACTTATCTTTTGCTGGCATAATATGCGCTTCTAATTTATCCACCGAGAGGGTGGGGGGAGGGAAGGAGTCTTGAATCTGAAGGGAGAGTTGCTGGGCTTATATCCTAAAGGCTTTTAAAAATGGTAATTTTCGAAAGTCGGCATACTCGTATTTGAGATGAGCTGATGTTGTGGGGCGTCAAAATTGCAGAAGTAAGAGTTATGTTGAACGATATTTTACTGTTGAAATAAGATGAATATTTTCAGATTGGTACAAGCAGCATTGAAAGATGAGATGAGTTCCATTCATGCACTTACAATCAAAACATTCTCACCTGAAAGATGGGCTGCTCAATCGAGTTAATGCTTGCGTTCATATATTTCATAGATATTATGAGAAGGAATTGATTGTTTTCGCTTGTTTTTTTTTGTGCCACCGGTGAGGTTTGCAAGGAGGAAGAGGTATTGAGAGGGAGAAGGAAAGGAAGTGGTAAATAAACCGGATGGCTAAAATAGTTTCGATTTTTAAAATTCACCTTATATTCTCAAAAAAAAAAAACAGTTTGCACATCGAATTCTACAAAATTCACTTGTTTCGATTAAGTTATTTTCCCAAATCATTGCTAATCAATGTGTACATTTAAATGGGATTTCTAATTCATAATTAGATGAAAATAAAAAAAGAACTCGTAAAATATGTTGCAATTTTTGCATTAAATTATATAGTTATTGCCCAACTATATCATATTTCTCACTCAATCGCTCAAAGTTATTGTCCAATTTTTATTTACAGAACGTTGTTTCATTATCAGAAAGCCTACATAAAGAAGTGTGCAATGATGCATGCTGTATGATGTTCGTACTGTTGTATATTCTCTACGACTCTCTTCGATGTTTGTAAGGTTTCCGTTTTTTTATGCGACGATCAATAAAGCGTTCTATTGCGGTGACTTTTATTTAATTCACCATCATTCATTGTTTTCTGATTGATATACTTGAATAATTTTTCGATTGATATGTTTTAAAGTTGCGCTAATTTTTGGAAATACCTTTATAATATAAAAAATACATTTAATCCGCTTACTTATGATAGTATCTATTCTTATCATTTCAATACCGTTAAATCTCTATTTTGCATGAAGAAGGGAGGGGAATGTTTTGATGTGAAGCTTCGAGTGTTTCAGTTTTAATTGTATCGGCCATGAGATGTAGCCATGAAATGAAACGCGAACAATTATCGCAGCGATTTTAACATTCGATATAGATATATCTGATGAAGGATAATAATCGTTGCCTTTAACAGAAAGAAGTGTATCCGGATGGATAAACGAAAAGTGATTGATATTGGAGTTAAAGACAGGGATGTGGACGAGACTTGTTACGTTATCGGAAAAAGCTCGAGCTCAAACATTTAAACCGAGAATGAAGGCTTAGGCAACAACTTCTTGTGCTTTTTAAGAAACTCGAACTTTTATTTTAAGGGTGATGGTCCACATAACATTTGTAATAGATCAGTTGTCTTAATTTCAGAGTCTACTTCGTTGCCTGTTTTGAATCGCTTATCTTTAAGTAAACAAGTAGTCGTCACCAATTACATTTAGCTAACAAAGAAATGATACATCACTAGTGGATGATCGAAGAAGGAGGCATGTTTGTCTGCAATGTAACACGGGATATGCACTTAGGAGAGGGCAATGTGAATGGTATCAGAGCTTGCCAGTTCATCGATGATTTCCGCTGGGAAATGCGATGATATTCAAAAATATTTTAGTGGATTGTTATTGGCCATTTCGATGCGTTTGTATGGTTGTATTGTAAAATGCTGTAAATTTAGAATTACAATGATGAAATGCTAGAAATATGAAGTGGAAACTGGTTTAGGCGTTATTTAATTTTGCGGCTCTTTAAAATAATTAAATATCAATCTCTTCATTAACGAGGAAGAGATGACGGGGATAATATTATACAACATCCTTACGATTAATCCATAAAATTGCCTTTACTAATTTCAAAGCAGTTTTAGAAGTGAAACTCTTCTCCAATAATATAAGTGCTTTGTTTTAAAGTATCCGCGCAATTGTCGTCATCTTTTTTTTGATGAAAACATCTTTATTAACTTCACTATTTGCAGTATTTTTTGTTAAGATTATGTTTCACATCAATTTTTTTATAATTTCTCGATTTATATGCGACAATCGAAATTCAAACGTTTCATAAGCAGTCGATGCAAAAACCAAATATTTGTAGTGCTGATGTTGAATATTCGTTACTCATATTTTATTCATATAGCGTAGACAATATTTGTAGGAAATCGTAGGTAATTACGCTACGATACTGAGAAGTGACCATTAGAATCGCGGTAGCTTTTGATGGTACCATTTTTTGGCCATTTCGTTAGACTAATGGTACCACGTCTCTTTTATTGTAGCCAGGTGGTAAGGCAACTCACCTGTACTGGGAAATTGTGTAAAAAAAAGGCAGCTGCATCTAGCAACTGCTAGTTCCTATACTAAAATGGAAAATAAATTCTGGATCTTGCGTGCATCTGATTTATCATTTCTTTAAAAAATATTAAATCCGTTCTCTTATTTATTTCAAATATATGAGAAACACTGATCAAAGAGTATTCATTAGTTTTTGCTTTGGAGTGATATGGTCTTCTGTGATTGTGTTTGGATGGTGCGGTTGAATAAACTGCGATGTGAAACGACATCGCCATCACTAATTAGCGACAACGTTGTCGATGGTAAACGACAGTGGTGCTGATATTGCATCATTGACATAAAGAATCCCCAGAACGTATCCATATGAAGTTCAGCGATGCCTTAACAATTTTGAGGGGCGAAAATTTTTAACACTGGCACCCGTTGCATCGCTTTGTGACAGCCGTTTGTATCGTGATCGTTCATTTGTATATTTTTTGGTATGATTGTAATTGCATTTTCACTGATCGTCAAAGGCTGCACGTTTATATCCTGGATGAACAGCTCAAATATCGCGAGAAGCTTTCAGAAATGTTCGTTTACCAATTGGTGAAATGGGCATCAGAAGAGCGTGGCGATACACCTTCAACACCGCAAATTTCGTCACCATCAGAGTCGGCCGTCGATCATGAATTGCAGCAACGTTTCGACTCGGCGGCCGCCTTCGTGCGTACCGTCACGGATCGTATTTCTCAACTTGATCTACTTTACCTCTATGCCAGATACAAACAAGCTACTATTGGGAAGGCGGGTAATTATTTCTACCTGTTTCTGCCTTTAATTGATATTTTGCTACCTTTTTAGTTGTTTATCCTAGCGATTTTTTTAAAGACCTCAAAAATGCCTCTACATGTTGCTGTGAATATTCTAACGTCATACTGTGCGAGCTATTTTCAAGGTTACATTCCCCTTTCAGTATGTAATCGCTGGTTGTATTTTCCACTTCATCAAAAATGTCAGTTGCCAAATGTCAACTCTAACTTTATATAAACAGCATGAAAGTTCCACAGGGCGACCGATTATTGCAAATAGTTTTGAATTGAATCTAAAATAAGAGTTCTTTATTGCGATATCTACAGATATGATCGTTGAGTGTAACACTTGCTTTATTTTTACTTCAAAGAAAGTAGTATTGGAAATTGTGAATGCGAGAGTGAAGGATATTATGCATTCATATTTGATTTATGCAAAAGCTAGTCCGCTTTATAGCAGTAAACATCAGTAGAGATAGCTGGTAGAGAGTTAGAGCAGTTAGTCGATTTGCCGTTTCTGAAAATTAGCTTGCCAATTAAAACGGTTACACCCAAAAATACTCGTAGGTGGTTAATTCAGCAGTACAATGTTACAGATACTGAAAGAATGCTGAGAGGAAGGGTGGCCTTCCGCTAACCAATCTTGAAAATTTTGAGGTTAAAAAGAATAAAACGAAATGAAATAATGCCGCGAAAGGTGCTAACATGACAGTCTTTCGATTTTGTGATAGAAAGGAGAAGAGAAACACCTTTTTTTGTAAAAATTAATAAATAATTGGGCAAGTGGAGGAGTTTCTTCGAGTTTAGTCAGGGGTGAAGAGGCAAAATCAGCTGTACGTCTTTTTCCTTCGAAAACTTCTCGAAAATTCTCTTGTGGATTTTCTCTATGGCTCACTTTTATTTTCAGATCCGGACGATCGGCCTGGCATATTCGATTGGAAAGGAAGAGAGAAATTCGACAGCTGGCTCGCTCTAGGGAGTTTACCTCGGGAAGATGCGATGCGTGAGTACACAAAGAAAGTACTCGAGCTTGACCTCGGATGGCAACCTTCAAAGAAGTATCCGAGTGGATTTGGTGTCAGACCAAGCACGTTGGCTAGTGCTAATTCCGATGATGATGTTGGTTCAATCGTTTGTATGGTACTAAACTCCTGAATTCAACTCTAGCGATAGGAAAGTAGGGGAGGGAGAGAGCGTTATGCAGCAAATACCTGCGATATTGAGCTATTCACTGCATTGAGCCCCACAGCTGTCCAATAAAGACGCCTTAATAAGTAGGTTTTGGAATTGCATTGTGGCACATTCGTTTAATACTGCTACTTTGCTCAAAAAAGGAGGCTTCTGAATTTTTAGCTAAGGAATGTTGTCATGGTAGTCCCCTTCCCCCCTGTCCCTAACCAATCCCCTAACTTATCAGAAATTTGCACAACGGAAATGTTTGAGGACTTCCATTTGCTTCCGATTTTTGCCAGTCGGATTATCAAATTATCGACATACTGATTACAACTCTCATTAGCCATTTTACTCAGCAACTGGGAAACTTTAGGAATACCGTAATGATTGAAGTGATTCTTGCAATTCAGAATTTCACAAGTTTTTTTTCATTCGGAAATTACAAATATTTGATGTTGTATCAAATTCTTTGTTTGATATCTCGATGACCAATTAGGGATTAAAATTTGCGAAAATTACTCTCTGACCTAATGTTGACGGTTGGACAGTCTTAAATGTTCTATTCTTAGCCTTTATATTCATTCAGTAGCCAATGATATTCGATTGCGCATTGAGCAATTTCAATAAAACCGCAAAGAATTTGTGCTTCTTCAGCCCATTGCGCCTATCAGCTGGCATATTGAAGATCGTTGTAACGTTTGACGCGCCTAGCTTTATGGCCAAGACGAATGTCTGATTGATTCCTCGCCCTTCTCTATGTAGAGAATTGCCGTCCATTTCATTTTAACTCCTATTGAAGTAAAGCTTTTATCCAGAATGCTTGCGGAGTATCTTAATAAGCGATTCGTGGACAGTTCATATTCGAGATGACTGCTGTGTAAGCAATGATCACTAGCCGAACTGGAGTGGTGGTTTGGATGCTTGATAAAATGTACTACCTCTGTTTTGTAATAAAAAAAGTAGGAAGGTGCTTCCTATGTTATATTAAAAGATAATCTGAAAGCCTTAGACTTGATGAAGGGTACTGTTGAAGGGGATGATATTCAGTGATGTAAAAAGACAAAAACAGATCTACCTCTTCTTACATTATTGTCTCAGGTCTGTTACTTATTTCAGGCATACTTTGCGATTACAGGTGTCAATTCTTTGTGATTCACTGAAATACATCCGATTCAGTTGCAGATAGAAGGTCCGTCAGGCTTACGTTCGGATGTGATCGAGTGGTTTTCGGCGATCAGTGCTGGGAATATGGGTCGGGTAGTGGAGATGCTTAAAGTGAACAAAGAATTACTCGTTGAAAGGGACGAAAATCAAGTGAGATCTTTTATGGACACTTCGTTTCTCCTTTAATAATATCACTTCTTTTCGTTAATGTTGGCATTCGATATCCCTGAACTCATTTGGGAAGTGCAATTAACCAAAAATGAATAGGATTCACAAACATCTATCAGCATCCTGTACTTTGCTGCTCACATATAGAGTCCACATTGTTGGCATCATGTTGTAACGTTATTGGACGAAAGAATTGTTTGTTTTTCTAGCAAGGAAGAGATGTCGGAAAATGTGTTACCCGTTTTGTGTCTCCACCTGGTTTTCGGATGGCATTAGTGTTGTTTTGAGGGCATTCCTGTTCAGCTTTGAAGTTGTTTGCTTTAAAACACCGCAAAACCAACCTATCAATTAACACCCGAACTCACTCAATATATTATCCTCCTGAATCTCGTCAAGAAATCTCAGTTCCCATTTTTTGCTATATTTCCCATTTTGCCGAATAACCTAACTATTAGTTACTCCCTTCATCTATATCCCGTTGATTTCATAGGCTGACGAGCCTTTCTTCTAAAACTAAAGGATTGAAGACTTTCCAAATTTTCGGGCTTTCAGAAACCATGGGTCCCGCACCAAATTGTAGGATATTCGGAAGCCGCAAATTCGGTGCTTAAAAACTCGGAAGCTCACGGAAAGGCTCGTCGCCCTCGAATCTAAGGGGTCGTGAACCAGATACGGAGGTCGTTAGATGTCATGACTCCCAAACGAAATGAATAAAGCCATCAATACTACCGCCGAATTAAAGTCACTCTCAGCGGCTCTAATTCGCCGTTTAAAAAGGCTACAGGCATCCTTCATTTGTGCCCATTTCATGTCGCCTTCCCTAACATTATTTCGCTCAGAATTGTCGCATTCACTGTTGAAAATTCTGAGATTTTGTTCATAATTACTTTACTGGATGTACCCCGACTTACGATTTTTGACTTCTCCCGTCTCACTTTATGAGATGGGAAAAATTGAAAGGGGAAGTTTTATATGTCGTAATAACATTAATTTATCATTTTTTGCTAACGCA
Source organism: Baylisascaris procyonis (assembly GCA_037389465.1). Lineage (NCBI taxonomy): Eukaryota > Metazoa > Nematoda > Chromadorea > Rhabditida > Ascarididae > Baylisascaris > Baylisascaris procyonis. Next base: position 2,224,384 of record JAZARR010000221.1, read on the forward strand.
GAAGTTGATGTTTTTCCTCGTTATCGAACATGTACATTTATTTAAGGTAACGGCACTGCATCACGCTGCAGATAGGGGCAATGTGGAGTTGATTGAATGTCTACTGAAAGAAGGGGCCGATGTGAGTGTTCAAGATTATGATGGACAAACACCGCTGCATTATGGTACGTTAATCACACATTTATTTGAGGGACGCTTTTCACTCAAAAGATTCAATGGCATTGAAATAATTCATTAGTGGTTCTTTCTGATTACAAACCACAAGCACTAGAACATCAAGTATGATTTTTTCTGTGGACCGATTTAAACATCAGCTTTTGTGATTATTTTCTTTGTTCTGTTCTAATATCATTCTGTACTCATCCAAAAATCTAATTCCCTTATTGCGCTAACAGAGAGACGTCACGCTGCTTTATAATGTCTCATACGACAACAGTTATTGCTACAAAATTAGGACAAACTCGTGCAGACGTGGATTTTAAAATTTGTGGTCCTGATTTGCCCTCCTCATCTGCCTAACCCATCTCTCCCTCCAACTTGAGCGAGAGGGTGCAAAAATTTTGGAATTAGAAAATGGTGAGCGGGAAAACAACGCAATGCGAAAATGCAAAAAAAAAAAAACGATAAATGCTGTTCACAAATAGTAAAAATAGCCAGAAACGCTCTGAAGAATGTTTTTTGAGAGAGTGGTAGATAATGACACACAAAACTTCGAAGGCTGCGCAGAAACTGTCCGAAATTAGGGAAGAGACGATTGCGCTTCAAAATATGGGGGGAGGCGGTTGGGGAGAGGACGGAGCATCCGTGTTAAAAAACAAATGCGTTATTGCAGCGGTGTCGTGTTCCCATCAGGATGCAGTGAAATCATTATTAAAACATGGTGCCGACCCGACAATAGCCGATTTCGAGGGCAACTGCGTTCTCGACATCGCAACGGATGCAACAATCAGGAAGTGGCTCGAAGAAGCGGCCCCTGAAGCGCCAAGTTGATCTGGCGTCGATCTGCGTCTCGTTTTGTGCTTCTTAGTAACTAGCTGCAATTTGCCTATGACATACCTTGCTGCTCGATTTCAACGAGCCTTAGTTTGATGTCATGTCCATCATGTGATATAAACACAGGTGCGTATATCTCCCGATTGACTCTTCGCTTTTTGATTTGGAAGATACCGCTGTCGGTGTTGACGACAGATCTTTATTGTTCGCCTTCTGCGTTATCTAAGCTATGTTCGTTCGGGTCTTGTTTTTCTCTTTTCTTCGTTAAGCGTTTCCAAAGGTTTTATGTGATCACGAGGCATCCCGTCTTTATAAAGCTTTATTCATAGAATCCCTTTACACCCATCACGTGACACTGCAACAAATCAAAGTTACGATGAAAAATCCCCATGGAATATCATGCAGAACAATGGACCAGATGGATCCAGACCTTAACTGAATCTCATCTCTGCAGCCACTATTCCCCTTACCTGTCTTTCCTAAATGACACCCTCGTTGAAGCTGCTTTTGACGGTCACCCTTGCTTCTGTTTTATTCACATTCAGCATAATGGAATATGCGCTTACATAACGCCATCACTAGTTTTTTTACTGATGTGTCTTAGATCATTTCTAACTTCATCTCTACCAATAACAATTGAGAAATGGCTCTTGTTTAAGTTTTGTCGATTGGTACTCATCCAGGTCTGAATAGGCCTTCAAACAAGAAACAAAGAAAAACGGACACTTGTACATCTCACAACAAATAAATAAGAAGGAATCACAAAATAAAACACCACAAAGTCGACCAGTTAATGGAAAAGGAAACTGTATGGATATCCCTGATATTTGCTTCTAAAGATCGACAGCAACAGACTGAAGAAAACGACCACCAGTCCAAGTCCAATGAATGCCATTACTGAAAATCACTCGCATATTTTTAACAGCTTAGTCGATGCAGCTTTCACGGTACTACTGACCAGTTTCAAACAAAACAGAACTGTAAGACAGGGAAGGGAAGGAAGTTGAAATCAGCGACGCCGGTATTCTCTCATCAAGGTTTTGACAGACAAAAATATGTGTGCAATATAAAACCTGCATGTATCCCCATTTTACCCCACAATACATTTGAATATTGTTTCTTTTCCTCGATTTACGGGACGTATTGTATGCGTCTGTTGGGCATCAACATTGATGTCCGACCTCACTTCCAAATTCCTCTTCTTCCATAATATTACGTTGACAGGTTTCGCAGAAGAAGCGGAAGAAAACATCCTATGACAAGTGTGTGTCATAGAAACTTGTTACCCAAATAATACACAACAGAAGTGGTCATGTTTATGGATATGCTGGACACCTGTATTAATGAGAAATGCAACGACGGTCACAATCATTTCCTTTCGATTTGGGAGATGCGAAGAGTCCGGTATTGATAATCAAAGCGAATGTGATGTCATCTCGAATGAAACGACTATTAAATATTTCAACTCGAATGAGAAGAAGAAGCGAAGATTATATAAAGCACTATGGACCGCTATGCATAAACTTCCCTCCCTCCTTCCCCTTCTAGTTACTAAAATCTAACAGTGATGTGCGACGTTCACGACGCTCTGGGACAAGGGTTATAGCTAAAGGTCAAGTAACAAAATACTTTACATAACATTCTATTAAATGTTGCAATAAACTGGGACGCTACTATTTGAAAATTATTGATATCACTAACTTCTTCTGCGATTTGGGTCGCCTTTGCCATCGGCCGCATCGTTAAGAAGAATGAAGCCAGCGGTGACTGCAGCATAAAGAACAGCCACCAAATACGTCTCCGCTACCAGCTAAATAAAGTCATCATACTTCAATAATTGCTCCATTCCATCAAATCAAACTCTCTGCCCATTCAATCGAGTGCATTAATAATGTAACGGAAATGAGGGGAAGATAGGGCATCGCTTGAATCGAAGTTAGTACCTGATACTGTGTCGATCCATGAATAAAACTCGTCTCTCTGGTTTGTGGATTGGTCATAATAAAAGGCGGCCCACGTATATGATTCCACATCTGTCCACTCATAAACGCGAATACGATACACAACGATATAAGTGCCCAACTGGTACGGTTATAGAGAAATTCGAGATTGTTGCGACGCATATATAGCAGACCCAGCACCAACATCGCCAATAGCAAAACCACTGCAGGGGCCGCATAGTTCGGTGGACGCAGTACACGGATCTTCAATATTATTACTTAAAATCAAATATCAGCGTCCATCGAATCATGGCCATTGAACGAAAAACAGTCCGCGATATTAACGCAACTGTTCTTTGTTGTAAAAAAACGACCTGAATCCAAAGTAGGGAAACGGTGGTTCACTGATGACCACCGTTTTCAATCCTTCGACATATACATTATCACCGATCAATCACATCCGAAAACTGGCATACCGGAAGTGATAGCGATGTGCGTTAGCGCAAAAGGCTCTTCTAACTGAAATTTATACTGCGTGCGAGATATGGACTCTTTCGCATCTGACTTTTTCTTAGCCTAATTCCACTCATATAGAAATTACAACCTACTTTTGAAGCACTTTCGAGATGCGATGAGATCTGTTGACGAAAGGGTGTGAAAAAGAAAAAGAGGACGTGATATGATAACAATGGGAAAGCACCGTTACCTGGATCTCAGCTCTGTCGTAGACGAATCTGGCCATGCTGTCGGCATCAAAACCTTGCCTAGTGAAATCCATTTGATCGATCCTCTTTCTAGATCCTTTTGCCGGGAAGTGGATTAGCACAGGTGCAACATTAAGATTCATCGACTGAAACACCTGTGGTGCCTCATCAAAATCTACCACCGCAAAATATAATGCCTTCAGCTCCGGATATGCATAACGATACGAATTGGCCATTATGTAGAACTCATCGTATGCAGGCCTTCAAATTAAGAATATTCGATTGATAATGAAGTACTTGATTGAAATTTAAACGGGAAATAGTTTTAATCAAGTCTTAGTAAAAGTCTGAAAATGTATTATATCAGTTGTTTGCGATAGAGATCTCCAACCATTCTATGTTTTCTTTAAAGCAAATGAATTTGATAGAATAGTTCATATTTAAACAGAATATATGAAAAAAAATACGAAATTTAGATAACAATGATGGTAGGATTTATATTCTATAATCGTTTTATATATTATCTATTAGAAATGTGATGACATCCAAATAGATCAATATCAACTTAATTTTAATGCTATCTTTGTGATGCAATTTCGTTGATGAGTGTGTCGATGACTTTTTAGAATTGTATTATACTATACATATTTGACGAAGCATAATTATTCGCAAAGAAAAAAAAATAAATTTAAGAACGCAAATCGCTGAACTCATATGTGAAATTTATAAATATTATTTAATATTTAATGTATTTATGATCATTAAAAATAATAACACCTCCGTACCAGAGCTCAATAATGAAAATAACACAACATTCATCGAATTTTATTGATGCTTTGGCAAAGATTTCAACTCAAAAGCCGATATAAAAGAATGCAAAAGACAAACTTGCACACAGGGCAATTGACACCAACTGAAAGTGCTGTAAACATCACCACCATCGAATAATTTCTTGGTGAGCTCCTCACGTAGGTCTTCCATCGATCCATATTCATGTTGATCAATGGTCTCTTATACATCCATTCCTTCAATTACTACTCAAGTTTATCGTTTATTTTATTCCATTAGCTATCATCTTAGCAGCTATAATTTAGACATCCCCATTCATTTTCACTTCAACTTACATCTACTCTCAAATGTTATATTTTAACTAAAAGCCTCGACCCCTTCCATTAATTATTTTAATCAACAGCAATTACGCTCTGAACCACAAACATCTTAAGTATGCAAAACGATACTCGCGTAAACATACTGACTTCAGTAGTCATATACATATCATTTGAACATTCATCTAATCTAAGCGACCAATAAGAAGTTTTGAATTTTATGGCTGAGAGTTAAACATAACCTGAACATTCAATTACCTTATAATCGAAATATTGTACAAAATCGAATATGCTTCGATGGGCAACTTCACTGAAATGGAAGCAGCTAGCATAGAAACCAACGGTTTTCTTAAACAATCACCATCCGTAAGGATAAAACAACGCTTAAATCATAAGCTCAAAGATCCCTTTAATAAAATTAGGATGTTGGTTGCAATTCTGGAATTGTAATAAATCTCAGGAACATTGTCGCACTCGATGCAACGAGTGCATTTACAAGTCAAGTGAGAAAACGGCAAAGAAGATGACGCATGCTGACTAATTCAAAAATCGAAAAGTCAACGCAAGTGGGTTCTCACAGATCGTCATGCGCGATATGGCGGCGACAACTATTCAGATCAAAGCGAAACGCTAATGGATTCGAGGGTCACCTTCGAAGACGCAGACGATCAAAGGAATGATATCTTTGCTATATATTGAGATGTAAGCAGGGACATTATCATAGTCATCATTCAAACCGCTCGACACATCAGCCTCGACATCGTATCCGCTCGACCCATCCGTGTCGATCGTTCGTATCCGCTCGACATTATCCCCACCCATCCGTCTCGACAAGCCTATTCCTAATAACTCTCACATCCCGAAACATATTACAACATCTATCAACTTTCTAAGCACAATAAAACCACATGGCAACCATGAAATGAAACTCCACATTTGCGAACATCGTGACAGGTCACTTCAACAAATACCTGGAAAATGTCATAATTCTAAAGACCCACCTGAAGATTCTTGACCTTTTCCTCCAAAGTCATAGCCTTCTGACAAGTGCCCATACCCAAAATAGCCGCTCCGAGTATCCAATACAGAAACTGCATTGCTATCTGAACCCTGCAAACTTCCTTTACCAAGCAAGGATTCGTCGACAAGCTGACGCGATATTTCGAATTCACTGATGCAAGTCCCCTAGCAAAAACCCAAACGTTTTTAGCGTTTCCTTGCTCCTCATATACGAGGTCTCATCTGTCAAAGCAACCTTCTACTTGTATCAAACGTATATGGATCGGTGCCCTTGTGTGAACAACGAACGCAAAGAAAAGTTTTAAAGTGGTTGAAAACTACCATCTATAAACCATCCTAAATTTCTGTCCACAAAAAATCTTATGCGCCACCCTTATAATCGTCCACGACGAGCATCCTTCCCAATAATCACAAGAATTACCCAAGTATTTGAAAGAGGCATCTCTCTCAATAACCGTTGGATTTCCTTTCGATTTCCTTATTTGGTTATGAAATATACCTTAGATAATTAACAGTGGCCAATGGCGCTTCCTCTCGCCAAACAGAGCTACTTCAATGAATAAACGAAATCGAAAAACCTGAATCAATGTGAAGCGGTGATAAAAGGTAATTGTATGCAAATGGATTCATCACCACAACACTCGAATTCAAAATACGAGAACAGAGTTTACTTGAAACAACATTTCTCATAATCTGAGTAACAACCTCTTCACAATGCATCAAAAAATTGTATCTTCGCCGAATCGGAACCAATGCAATGAGAAATAACCATACAGCAATACTCTAGACTAGGGCTATTATTGACCCATATCACAGATACGGGTCTCGATCAATAACGTCAGCAATTCACGACCCACTGGGGCCTGATCTAAACTCAAAAGGTTTGCATGCTATGAATTTAAAACTGCATACCTTTTTCATTCTAGCTTTTTCAAGTTCCACTAGTTGAATGTTATGAACATAAAATATCAACGAATGAGTTTGAATTGCTTTCGATTTGGAGAAACTGCTTGTGTAACAAATATGAAGACATTAAACAGGGATTCAAACAACGCGAAAAGAGAAAGAGAACGTTGAAAAACGTAAGATTTGCAATTCGGTGCCCGTCCTTACCACCTTGTGCCCCAAATAGTAAATAAATTTTTACCGACCTCATTAGCATCGAGGTTCACATTGCGTCTTAGCGAAAAAAAATTAGGATATTTGCGCCGAATTAGGCTGATTATCCATTTCGCTTAAAGTAAAACGAAATGAAATATCTGAACTAGGTAATGGTTGCAACAACCGGAAACATATATATCAGCAAGAAATTTAGTTGGCTTTGAATTCACCCATGAATTGCAAATTATAATAAAATTCACTTCCCGTTTCCTTTCATCAAATCGAATCAGGTACGACTGGCTGCAACCTTTTTCAACCAAACTTTTCATCCTTGCCTCGATCTCGATGCGACTTCCACAGAACGCTAACGGAAACATCGTATACAGCAAGCGACTATAAATATATGCATAATAACAATGAGATGACTGCATGGTCGGCGAGATCATTTCTTTGTGGATCCGAATCCTCCAAAACCCATCATCGCTGCAACATCCTCATCTTCCTGCACCTCTGGCTCGGGTCCTCTCTTCCTTTTTCTTTGCTCTTGACGTTTAGCTCTTTTGTAGTCCGCCATTCGTGCCTAAACAAAAAGCGATCACATAAGAAGACTGATCATTACATTCGTCAGGCAATTTTAATCCTTTACCGGAAATTTATTACCTAATTGCAATATTTTCATTATAAAACACCCATAAATTCGAAACGATAGTGGTTTTGATGAAATCTTTAAACAAAAAACAAACGTGCCAGAAAAAAATGGATTCAAAAACCCCGATGAAAAGCGCAATATACGTTCTTTACAAAAAAATGATCACAGTCTGCAGGAAGGATAGACTAGAAACGATAAACGGGGACGCCGGTGCATGCAAAGGGAATGAGAAGATTTCCACCATGCTTTCTACTTTCTTAGTTTGTCCCTCCTTTTCTCTCTCAGCTACCTACATTCCATTTCACCGCCCAATCTCTGAATGAAACATAAACGGTCTAAGTTTCTCGAAAAATTCATTACAATTCAAGTCGTACGAGGTAACAAATAGTTTTACGAGTGACAGCATATGATTTCAGCGTCGAGTTAAAATCTAGCAAAAGGTGCTCCTCTTTACTCGTTTTCGCAAAAAACATCAACGAATCGGACATGCGTCTTCAATATACAATTAAAATAAGGTGCGTTTTTAACTCCAAAATTAATTTTGGCTGCAGATCGGCGACCACGTTTAACTTGCCGGTCGACTTCACATCTAAGTTCCCAATCGGCGCTCAAATCAAGGTTGCTGGTCTGCGCTCACATCTAAATGGCACTTCACAAAGCCAGTATGCATCGCTATGGCGCCACATTGAAGAACTCATATAATATGAAGCGTTTTATGTTGCTGTCAGCGATGAGTATATAACTGTTCGAGGTGAGCGCCAAACTTGTGAAAATTGTAGAATATACTCTTATGATAAAAAATATAAAAAATAACGAAAAAATGTTGGCAGACCTCCTCTTCTTTGATCTCCTCCAATCGCTCCTGAAGATCGTATTCCTTCTTTTTCATTTCACCTGTCAATGCAAATACAAAACTTTGAAAAGAATATTTAATAAACAATTTTAGAATATGGAATTTTAGGAAGAAAAATTTGGAAATGAACGAAAAATTATAGAATTTTGCTAATCCTATAGATTTCACTTCACTTCCTTTTTAGCAGCGTATGATGGGATGAAATAAAAATTTCTGTGCGTGTCTTTTGGATCAGAGCATGCAAAAAAAACTTATTTCATGAAGCCGTAGGTGACTCTTCCTATATTCTCACCCTCCCTTTGCCCTCTCCCTTCCTTTTTCCCACGTATATTTCCCCCCGCTCTCCTCTCAGAAACTATTACACAAACACTTTTTCGAATAATAAATGAACCGATCAACAATAAAAAATTCTGATCAAATAATATAGCTATGCAATAAAAATTGAAATTTGAATTATCTTGACAGGTTGCTTCAGTCGAATGGTATTCCAGGGGTTTTCTTAAATTTACCTCTAAAATATCATTTAATAAACTATCTAGAAACCTCAAAAATAAAAATTTTCAAACGTGCAACAAATAATGAAGAAATGTAGGCAAATGAAATGAATATAAATATCCTCAAGCACACGTACTTTCAACTTTTTTGAACGCAAATCTTTGTCTAACATCGTCAATGGTACTTCGCTTGATCTTCATGCTCATGCCCATATTGCGTTGATGATTCTTGCCATTGATATGATCGAGAAAGTTAATTGAATCCTTCACGACACAATCGCATACATCGCAATAGTAGCCACCAGTTTCGGCTGATGGAGTGGTTTTATTGATGACCACTGTTCTGCCGACCTTCGATTCAAGATCCACCTCAAACACCGTTAATGAGTAGGGATATGATTATAATGTGAATATTCCTGGATTATGCACTCTGAAATTACTTCCATAAGGAATGAGACGCTCAGAATTTCGTGATAGCGAAGAGAAGATCAATAGCGAAATCGAATCAAGGCTATGCTTATGAGGTAGTTACTGAGCGATCAAGAGTATTTAGTACTGCGTAGCGCTACTTCAATATCGACCCTCGATTATATGGTTTTAGCAGGTGGCAACTCTTCCATAAGCACCTAAAACGATAAGTGCATTGAAGAAAAAGTTGTTATTCATACATTTTTGATAGATAACACAACGCAAATAGGGGAACGACTCCATCAAAATTTGCTTGGTGGGAATTGAGATGAGTTTAAGGTATATTGCCGTTGACATTCTGTTTCTTTTTTTAAGTTAAAGAACTATCGCAAAGGACAACTGCAAACCAAACCCTTTTCCTAGTGCATAGACAATTTTTCAAGCAAACATTTCGCTGATCATAGTTTCACATCCCCTCTTTAGCCCCCCAATTTTCAAGATACTGGAAATTCTTCTACGACAAATCAGTCCGAAATGTTAGAATGAACGCAAAAAAAAAAACAAATTTTCATGCTACCTTATATTCACGTGCTTTAAGAAGTTCCCGTTTAACTTTCGGTTCATCGGGGAATCTCAGTGGTTTCCTTTTGATTCGTTCCTCTGCCTCCTTCTCAGCAAGAAGGCGCTCTCTTGCCTTCTGCTCGAACTCATCACGATCCCACTTTCGACGATGATCAGCCGCTACCATCCCGCTTCCTGATGCTTCATGATACGAAGACATTCTGAAAACATTCTCCTTAGACAACAATAAATGAATCCTAGTATTGAAGCGCATCCGGGAACAGCTATTCGTTTCTCATCTATAGAAGTCTCCACTAGCAATAATTTGTCATCGACATTGAGTTTCCTCATTTTCAGTTTCAAAGAAGTCACCATCAACTGCATACCATAATCTAGTTTTACTCGAAACAACTACGCTCAGTAACCAAAAATAATGACTGTTGGATGTAAAGTAACCCCATAGAGATGAAAACGTTCAGCTTTTCAGCCTGCAAAATGCCAAAATCTTCAAAAATGTACCACTTTTTTCAGTAATATAGGCGCAATGAGTGATTCCCAGCCCTTGCATTACACTTCTTCCACAAAAAAAAACAAACTCGAAAACAAAATAAGGAACATGAGGCACCTAGTCACGAGAGGAATAATATTATAGAATTGAAACAAAATTCGACATTGAAAAAGCTGATAAGAGTGCTTGCTGAATTATGCTTTAAATAGCGCAGCAATAACCTTAACTTGAAATAATGAAAAGACTGCCTTCAGCTTAAGACAGTGAAAGGATCGCGATAATGACCTCAGCTGGTCCTCATCAGAGTGCGTGAACTGAGGTCACGGTCACGATATAGGCAGAAATTTTAAACAAGCGAAAATAAAAAAAAATCGAAAACAATACATCGAAATAGAGAAATATCAGACGATAAGAATGCTCAATTGAAGATAATATTCAATTAAACAGCGTTAACTCGTGGTATTACAACGTATTTCGAACCAATAATTTAATCACAAGTCGTTGAGAAAATATTTCAAATACTGCCGTTACCCCTCCTCCCCCACCCATCAGCATTCCTGAAGATGATAATACCACCGTCCCCGTGAAAAAAAAAACAAGCTAAAAACGATTTTGGTCTGAGATTTGCCTACGGCACATTAAATCAGACGACACCCAAATATTTGAGCAAAAAAAAAAAAAAAATCGAGCAATGCTTATTGATGGATTCGCACATGAAATCAGTAGACGGCTTGAATTAAAAGCCAAAAAGTGTAACCAACTCGATCGAATGACTTAAAAATTAGTTGAAAAATTTCATAGCGTTGTGTGTGCTGATAACTCGAAGAAATTTCTTTGTGCGATTCACGAATTGAAATTAACGGACATACGGGTGGATGATACACATACCTGTGAGCAGACATCGCGCGATATGATGCGTTTTTGGCAAGTTCTGTATATCACAGTGAATTGTGGCACAGTAATGAACAAACATCGGAAGTAAAAACGCAGTACTTATATCCGGACAACTACCTAAATCAGCTCAAAAAATGCAAAATGGATGGACATGCCAGGTGAGCTGATTTGGTTTGAAATTCGCCAATCACCATCGCCCAGGAGTGGTTGATACTTGCAGAAGCATTGAGAAAGAAACGTTGTATGGATATCATGAGCGCTTTTTTCGTAAAGTTTTCAGCAGCGAAACGAAACAACCCCAAAGGGGAAATGATCCCTAAAGAAAACTCCATTCAATTAAACAAGCTAAGCAAATGTAGACTGCACATGGTGAAGTTCAATAATAATGACTGGCGAAATTCAAGCCAAAAACGATGTTAATTAGTATAACTTTCGTTTTGAATGCACTGATTTGAATTTGTGCTCGTATTTCATTGCCGAAGACCAAAGAAAGCATTTCTGCAAAAATAAGGGAAACTGTAAATGCACAATATATTTCACACCTTCGATTTACTAAAAGAGTAATGCGAAAACGTATCGTTTTCATTTTTGCATATCTGGAAGCGTGAAATACTATATTACAACGAGAAGTAAAAACTTCTGAAGAATTCAACAGCATAAATATTTAATATTTAAATTTGTCAATATCGTTTCAAAATTATTTACAAAAATATGTTTAATACTCGAATTGAGATTTTTTTTTTTAAATTCTGCAGGTTCACAAGCGGGATACCATCATTCTCTGCAATAGTGCCGTGTGATGCCCGTAATCCACTACGCGAATGCCACGCACAAAGTGGAGACAACGGTAGCACTACGTATTCTAATGCGAGTATGAGCGCAGCTCAATTCGCTGTTCGCAGTGAGTGTGCCCACAATTGCAATTGTGCCAACAAAATGCAAGAATGTTGTATATAAAAAAGAACCATAGATGAGTATAATTTGTGGAGTGACCGATCACTCAACCACTATTGAAAAAAACTTTTAAATCTTAACGTTCTGCATTCTATCCAAACGAATACACATCCATTACAGAAACTCGAAAACTTGTGACTGAAACTTGCCACTTTCCCCGTCATTCAACTCCAATATCAAATAATATCCTCTATGCAAAATTTCAGGCTAGTTGAAGGAGGGGAAGTGCACTTGCTCGATGGACGATCGTTCTCTGCAATCGTTGATGGCCTATCCAGCAAGTGCATCTCCCCTCCTTCAGTTAAGCTGAAGTCTTGCATAGGGGCATTATTTGACATCCTAAATTGAATGATGGGAAAACTTGCATGTTTCTAGTACAGGTTTTCGAGTTTTTCTGACGGGCATGCGTATTTGCTTGTAGAGTGGACAGTACAGTAGTGGTGCGTACATAATGTGAGGCACGACCTCAGCTCCGTTCGCGGTTTGCAACCGGAGTGCCACCGTCTCTGCAATTACGCCGCTTTTATCTTTATTCCGGTACGCATTGCTGAGAATTGATTAGCACTAGGTTCGTGAAAAATACCGATTTTATCTACCAAAAATTATAAGGAAAGATACTCTAAAAAACATAAAATACCGAGATTTGCATACAAAGTGCCAAAAAATAACAACATTAAGCTTAAATACACCGGCGTCCTTCAACCGCCTCCCCCCATTCACCACCCCCTCCCCTAGTCCAATAAGATTAGATGATTTAGTTCCGCTCAAAAACAAAACTATTTATTCTACAAGTATTCAGTTGTTCCTTGCAAGATTCAACTTGTATTCAAAAAAAATAATCGATCACCTAAATTGTTTTGATCTACACCTTATTGCAAATCTCAGCGTTGAAATATCGCCACTATTTATATTCTTGTAATGGTGGATTAACGTCTTTTCTTTTACGCTTCTCGTCTTGACTTCATCCATACATTTTGCACACTTGCCATCCAACCTATACGTTAATTGTCCCATCTTTCATAGTCTACCCTGAGTTTGTTCTATATCTCTCACATATCCTAAGATATATATTTTCCTCAAATAATACGTTGAGTGAATGAACAAATAAATAATGCTGGAAATTTTCCTTCTTTGATGCTGGAAAGGGTGTTATCAGGAAAGTGGCCAAGTAACAAAATAATTTCTATATTTTAGGATCGCTAACGAAAGCTTTGTTAAGGAAGTTGTCTGAAATCTAGTAATCTATATTGAATGGCAGGATGAAGCATCTTGAGTTCACAAGTATTTAATGAAAAAAAGAGGTTACAGGGAAAACAATTATTAAAATTAGCTGCAAACGTGCTATACGGCGGTGATGGATACAGTTGCATAAAGGTACACTGCCAAACATTTTTGTTGCGGGGTAGCACTTTTGTTACAAGTGTGAAATTGTTATGATATATTTTAAGGTACTCATTAAAAAGGGGCGTAGAATCGTGGATAATTTGCATTCTGACGGCAACTTATCGCTACCGCTGACTTCTGCCTTGTCATTCCCAGCCTTTCCCATACTTGTTTTTGCTCCTGGAAGTATCTCAAATGAGTCCTCTAATGCTCTAATCTTGAGAGTATTTCAGAAATACACCTCTCTAATATCTGTGGGATCTTAATGCGAAATTAAACTGCATTAGGCAATTTCTAAGTGAGGAGTGGAAAAAGACGCGTTTAAATAAAAGTTTGACGCCTCCAATTTTTCACCAATATAAGTGCATCCTCTCAAAGAAAGTCTAATTATACTCTCATCTAAATTCGACCTATTTTTACAGTACCCCTTAAGAACATAAGCCCTTGGCATATGATAAACATATACGATCGATGTGTAAAGCGACAACAGGCTGCATTTACACAGTGGCCGTGCGGCCTTGCGTAGGTGTTGGTTGGCACGATGAACCCGATCACGGCATATGCTCTCTCGCCCTCTCTATACTAGCAACATCCACACGCTTCTTTTATTCTCCTTTCTATTTTGCTGTCCCCTCTTGAAACTTGTTTTTCACTCACTGTAACATCGTGTCTGGAAGGTGAAGGGGGAGGGAGTGAGATATAAAGGGAAGCGTACAGTTAAAAATGCTTAGAAACATTTTTGAAAGGTTGTGATTAAGCACTGTTGCACGAGCAGTTAACCAAATTGTAGGGACGCTCGAATAGGTTCGTGATTGTGAATTCCAATCTAATCTTAAATTCCTTAATGAATATAAACTTATTGTTAAGGAATATTTTACTTTTTTCTTCGTAATGAAGTACTACTCGTCATTTCAACGGGCATTATATATCCACAAAAGAGAATGAGACATTTTGTACATTTTGTAACGATTAACAAAGAGGAATTCAAAGAAGTGTTGATAAACTCTTATGAATTGCTCTTCAATGCTTTATTTATTTTAACACTCAATAAAGTAGTAATTCACAAGTTGCCTAGATATAATTCTGATAACAGCAACAGGTACAATTATCATAGTAGATCCTGAGCCGAGACATCGCGACAGATGGTTCTCGAACTAGGAATTTTTCTCTTGTGCCTGAAGCAATCAGGAATTTTACGTTGGTTCTATCAGACATGGCCGGGAAATGGGCGAATTTAATGCCTAGCCGGAACTCGAAATATTTGTAAATTGTCTGATGGCCAATGTAACATCAACATTGCTGATAATTGAGGTAAACGCTTTGAAAGTGATTTACATTGTTATCGAAGCGAATGGAATTGATTTCTGTGGGAAAGCAGTTGACTGATATACTCAAAATGCGTCGCAAAATATCGATTAACATTCGTTGCTTATTCGAAACTAATGCTAAAATATATGCAACACATGCTTTATTAAAGTTTATTTCCCTTACTATAAATTTGAAGTGATATTTCAACATTTGCTAACGAAAATATTAGCTAAAGGTGTGGAATTGATGATGAATTAAATGCTGCTAATTTAAAGGACTAATATCCGAATGGAAGACTCGATTTTAAGTGTGTCAATCATAATCCAGAATGCACTAAATCAGCATCAATAGAAGCCGCGTCATTGCGAACGATGATGAGGTGGCAGCTGGTTTGTGTTGCATACATTTCACTAAGCACTATTAGATCAATTTTGGGCATGGTGCTGTTTTTATTCTTTGCGCACATCCTTCATTGTTGTGTCTCACATATCCGTCTGCTGTTCGTTGGCAATGCGCTTCTGTTGTTGTAATAGTCATCGAGGTATAATAAATAGCATTCATATCTCGTTTTCATCCCATATATAGCGTACTAAAGTTGGAGCTTCTTTGGGACAGAAGTATAGCTCATTTCGGTTTATGAAGGAAATAAATGAGCGGTACATAAAAACTTAAAAAGCTCTGTTCTATTTTTAATGGAAAAACCGTTGAAAGATAAAAATGATTTAAAACTACCTCTGCCTTCACAAAAAGAGAAGATAGACGTTCGAAGTGATAACATTGCTAAGAAGGAAATCTTCGCTGATTTAAACGAATATTGCAGACGTTGTCAGTTCTTCTCGTGCAACATCTATAATCTCGTAGGCAATAAAATGATGAGGAATATTTAAGGGAAGATGCCATCAGTGAGCAAGAGCGAAAAGAGTCGTGACGAGTCGAGCACTGAAGTCGAGCATGTCGATCGTGGATTGCACTCTTTCCAGGATATCTCGCATATCTGTAAGAAAACTTCATATTCGTTTAGTTATAAGTGAAATACAGTACCTCCACGTTTAATTGCTTCCAAGCTTCGTAGAGTTCTATAATGGGCATATGTTTGAGTGGCCCTAAAGAAGAAAATCTTATGCTATCCACAAATTCCTGTACTTGCATATGTACGAGAAAAAAATGAGAAGGGTTTGAGGGAAGTCATTGAATGATTTTTAATCGTGGAGTTCATCTATTTGTTGTTAAGATGGTATTACATCTCAAATTTGCTAACATTTATTCGAACTTGTTGGACGAGCATGCCAGACAACGGATCCAATGTGTACTAGTTCGAAAAAAGACTTCTGTTCTTTGAAGAGGGAGAGGGAGGGGGAAAAGGAAAGAGACAAGGGGATTATAACACTTCACATTTTCACAGTGGGCGTTTCCCACAAGGGATCTTGTGAATGAAGAGTTTATAAACGAGAAAAGTATCATTTATGCCGAATATTTTGTAAAACTCAAGCGATCACATTTTACGGTTCCCATTATGCTACATTTGAAAGAGCGTTTAATTGCAATTTGTGGTAGCGAAGACAAAAACATCGTTACTATGATCTTATATAATAGTACTTTGCATAATACACTTAATTCAATTTGAGAACACTCTAACTCCAACATTCCTAACTATTACATCTATTAACATGTACAATGTTGTTGACTTCCTTCGAGTAGGTAATACTGCAGCGGGTATGGGATTAGACTAATCGAATATTTTAAGCAACAGGAAGTTGTCCGATTTGCTCACCGTCCATTTGACGTGTTAAACAATATGGACGATTACGTTCGATCGACCACACATGTGCGGTGAATGGATGTGACTGTAAAACGATTCCACTTATTTGTACTTCATGTTCTGTGAGGAAGTTGAATTCAACCGATTGATACATTGCAGTTCACAATGAGGCGCTGACTCGATTGACGCTTAGCCATAACAAGATCACCTCCGTGCCAGCGAATATCGCTGACCTCGTCAACCTTCAGGTTTGTTTTTGCAGTTAGTGCCATCTGCAGCTTCCTATCGGTAGAACCTCAAAATGGAGGGACTGCTATCACCAGCCGTAATATGCGACAGCCATCAGCGCATTGAAACTGCGGGCCGTTATCGTGAAGCTTTTACGCACCTCATGGGTTGTTCTGTTCCATATCTGTGCCTCTTCAGTCTACCTGCTAGAGGCATACTGAAAAGATGTAGGTGTCGGATCGGATGTTAAAGCTGCTAAAGGCACTGGAACCTGCATCGTCCAGTCGAAAGGGAGGCAAATAGCCGCACCGGAAACTGAAGCCTCAAGAAATATAGGAAAACGAACAAGAACCATAGCCTCCTTTTGACGTTACTGTATCGTCTACTTCTCCCTTTTTGAACTTGAAGTTCGTGATGATTGTACAGATAACCCGATAATATTTATCTACAGCAGGTAAATCGCTACAATAGGTGGATTAGCGGTTATGGTGGAGAGTTGTTCGGATTTAAAAAAATGTTTTTGCGCACGCTTTTTTCGACATTTTCACAGGTATATTTGGCATTTTTGCGTTCACGACTATTGACACGCTTAAATATGTCGGCATGGTCCCATCGGCACGTTCGCCTATGGCATGAGAGGGTTAGTGGATTATTCAGATGGGGATTAGCTCGATTTTCAGGAGATTTGTGCAATATTTTCCTGAATTCTTTTCTGGCTATTCCGTTCGCATCCTCTCTCCCACCCAGTTTCATTCTTTGTTTATATTGTCTCGACTGATCGGATTTGCTAAATTCGTGCAAAATTCTTATTGCATCAATAAATATTTTGTGAAAGATATAGGGGTAACGATGAATATCGTCATGTTAGATATAATCGGATACTTGAAAGTAAGTTTCATAGTTTTTCTTATTACATCTGTCGTATTGTTTTGTTGCGATATAATGATTTTGAATGGCTCTTCGATAATTCAAAGGGAAATTCTTGAAGAGGGAGATTTTCATCCTTATCAGTCGATAATTTTTTCAATGATGCTATTAGGGTTGGGTATTTCAGATATTCCTCAAAGGTTTTTTGTGCATTGCCTTTTCTGTTAGCTGTTGAGGTGTCATATCCGCTTATATAATTGTTTTGTATGGATTAAGTTGCATTTGTACCTTTGCAAAGTATTTTCATTTTCAATGAAAGCATTATTCAAGTTTAATTACAAGCATTGAGCTAATTTCATCGTTTAATTACAGGTGTTAACACTTTGGAATAATCAAATCGAAGAGCTTCCCACTTCAATTTCTTCTCTTAGCAAGTTACGAATTCTTAATGTTGGGTATGTCTATTGTTTGCAGTAATGAAATATTCCCTCAAAATTACCATTTTAATTGTGTAAATGTTAAGTGATTAGTGATAAGTCGAGGTGTTGAATGTAAACTTTTACTGATAATGATAGTGATATTTGATTTTTATACTATCGCCACAAAATGCTTTCGTTTGCGAAATTATTTTGCTCAGTTGTCTATATAATTATCTTCTTTAGTGATTGTTGTCTACCGAAAAATACTGAACTATTAAACCTTTGATGGAGATTTATGTTTGTGAATGGCTGGCCGATTATCCATTGTCGATCCGTTATTCGATGATGAGATAAATATTGCTTTCAACTTTAAGGGCGTATCAATGGAAATTCTGTTGATTTATTTTGCACTTCATTTGTTTCTTTTTTAAAATACTTTTAATTTCATTAAAATATAACAATTTTTATGAGAGACTTATGCTGAATAATACTGTGTCTAATACATGTATTCTATTAGCAGCCAAATCATTTACAATTGAGCAACGAACGTTAAATCCTCTTCTCCCCCCTCCCACCCCTTCCCCTCATCTTACCGATATATCTTCCATCATCTCCCTTTCTTCAATATCTGTCCATTTCTAATAATTAATTTAGTATTTTATATTTGATTTTGGGAGTCAGAAGAGTCGAATTCAGTGAATTGGTCTTTCGTTCCTTCAGAGGGACGCTAACATTTCAGGATGAATCGGCTCAGTATTCTACCACGTGGCTTCGGTTCATTCCAGGCGTTGGAGGTTCTTGATCTCACCTACAACAATCTCTCTGAGAGAAGTCTACCTGGGAACTTCTTCTTTATGAGTATGTTGGAATGCTCGCTTGTACTTTTTCGTTCACTTACAATTAAATTCCACTCCTTAAACACGATTATATTGGCGCAAATAAAAACAATAAGTAGATTTGGTTGTCTTCCTTATTAGAGGATGTTAGTCACTCCAATAGAAGCCACCTTGTTCTATCGGAAATTGAATTTGATAGTTGCTTTGTGTATCGCTGCATTTCAAATTCCCTATTTAGAAACGGCTGTAGTGCTCCATTTTCTGCCATCTAATTGAGTCCGCTGCTATATATTCTTCTATAATTAACCTGTCTTTGCTTCAAACTTCCAAATGCAGTTTACTATATTACAAAATAGAAAGCAGTTCTGATTTGATACATGGGAAACACACATGTACAAAAAACAACGGTAATGGTAAAGAAGTTATAGTCTTAATTAGCTGTTGGATAGATGCACTGAATTTTAGCAACCTTGCGTGCACTCTATCTTGGCGACAACGACTTCGAGTATTTACCATCCGACGTGGAGAATCTCTCAAGTCTTCAGATTCTTGTGCTAAGAGAGAACGATCTTCTTGCACTTCCTAAAGAAGTCGCGAAACTCTATCGACTTAAGGAACTCCATATACAGGTTGCTTTATAATGAATACTGACCTGCATTCAGTTCATTTGAGTGCAAATTATGCGTACTACCATCGATCCACCGTAAGGATATCAGCTTCAGCGTTTAGTGCTAAAGATGTAGCCTAGCCATACGAAATTCACAACTGTTTGTCGTTTTCCCGCTATCGAAAAACCATTTCTCAGTAACGTATTTTTTGTGCTTCCTTAAGAGTCATCATCAAACCTGGGCATTGTTTTAGTGTTTTACAACAATTTTCAAGTGCATGCTTAATTTGTTTTTTAAATTTCCAAAGGTTCACCTATTAATGATTCTTTTATATTTCAACAAAATATATATTTTAAGGGGAATCGCTTAACGGTACTTCCACCTGAAATTGCAACGTTGGATTTGGTGGGACCGAAACAAGTCTTCCGACTAGAG
Source organism: Baylisascaris procyonis (assembly GCA_037389465.1). Taxonomy (NCBI): domain Eukaryota; kingdom Metazoa; phylum Nematoda; class Chromadorea; order Rhabditida; family Ascarididae; genus Baylisascaris; species Baylisascaris procyonis. The sequence continues at coordinate 2,244,412 of JAZARR010000221.1, forward strand.
AACAATCCTTGGGTGCAGCCGATTGCCGAACATCTGCGCAACGGTTGGTCAATAACTCCGTGTTGTTTGCCATTCAGGTTTTTTCACGCCGAGATGGAACGGAAGTTGAGTTGAGCTGAGTAATTTTTTATTTAGCTGAGGTGATAGGCTAGCTACAGCCTTTATTCCTCACGCAAATACATCGATAATGAGGTGCATAAGAACACATCCAATCGCAGTCACGATTCGATCACTTTCTTGTCACGAGTCACTTGTAAGGGTTACGACTTTCAGATGAGGTTCGCAGTTCCGGTCCCTTAGAGCTGATAGGCACAAAGCAAATTAAACAAGTATCCATCGGTCGGAAATATTGCGACTTGTCATTCCTTACTACTCCTGTCAAGCTATTAAGCTTACCCCTCAGAGTGAGGCATTGACCAATTTTTACTCAGAAACTTTATCTGATTGTCTTTTGATATCTTTTGCTTACAGGCCGAGAATGACCTCTGCCATTCTTCCGAATTTGTTTTTAATGGAAGGGTTGGTTCATTTCTCATAATCGCAGTATTTACCTGTCTACCACCGTTATTAAAAGTCACTTCCCTCATACATTAGTGGTTTACTGCTCGTGCATACTCTGAAGACTATTTTCTATATTCTTTGGCATATGATCCTCCAAACAAGTATTTCTTCACGTTGAATAATATCTGTTAGTTGTGATAATGGATTACTTTTCTAACTATATGCTCATTCATACGCTACATTGATAATGTTTGTTCTTGCAAGTTGTTGTGGTGTGTTCGGTTAAAAGATTCACAACAATGGTTTGTTGAGTGAACTATTTGGTTTAATGTCACAACATCGATTACTTGAGAGTAACTTGGTAGCAAATAAGGCAGCGTTACTACTAAGGTAATAAGATAATATATTATTTCTGGAAATAGTGTTGTGAACCGTTATTCAGCGTAACTGATACTCCAAAACTAATACAGCATATTTCTGTCTTAATAACTGGGTCTTTAAAAAATTGCCATCTTCCTCAACAGATTTACATTCGAGAATGGGGAGCTATAGAAGTCTTATCGTTTAAAAATGGATTCATCTAAGGAGTATATGGAAGGTCATTCAAAAACGGACGTTTTACAGGGAAGTTTTATAGAGCAATATTTTATTTGTTGATAGGTTATTTTTATGATGGTGGCAAAAAGCTTTAAGGACTCGCAATTTTCCAAGAGCGACTATTACTCTCAAGCAGCTTAAAGAAGTAGTGCTTTTGAATGGGGTATTGCAGAAGGTTTCAGACGAACTGTTACTTTGTGTTGCAGCTTCAGGGTGTTCTCAAAATTTGAATATCCTTTGAATAAGTGATATATTTGATATGAGTAGCCCATTTTGGTATCTGAGATGCGCATTGATATGTCCACCGTTAAATAGTCGATTGTATGCTATAGTTTGTAAAGTAATATTTTTGTTTTCTTAAGTGATATTTTGCAGGACCATTGGCATTGATGGATTACCTTCGATCTGACTCCTATAAGTATCTCTATGGACGACAAGAATCGGGCACCACTCCAGTGCCACCCAAATCGAGGAATAAGGAAAAGAAGATCAGCAGACAACAAAATAAACAAGGTTGTTAGGTAGCCGGGGCTGAGCCGGCCACCTTCTCAAGTTTTCTCTCGAGCCGACTAAAGTCACTTCCCAAATGTCTCTTTTTCCTTGCTCGATCGGCTCAGCCCTGTAGCCACCGTTTGCAATGGTTTAGTTTTGGCATTGAGTAAGTTCTACTACATAAACAAAGTCTCATCAACAAGTTAGTATATCCAAGGTATCAAACTTCGACATATATTCTGCCGGGCGTAATTCAAATGACGTCATTGGGTAAACGTTTCAGTTATAGTTCGCATGATTAAATCAGTTAAGTAAAACCCTAAACTGGTTGACACATCTCAGCTCATTAAACTATAGATGATTGAGCAGTTGTGTTTTATCAACAATTTCTAGAAGAAATATAGTGCCTTAATTTTAAGCTTCACTGACTTATGAAGCATACTGATTAATTGTACAAATTTTATACTTTTCTTACTCTATGAGGTTTCCGATTATGGCATTATTTATATGTTATTCACAAGTAAAATTAATATTCAACGTCATAAATCAGTGATTTTGACTATTTGATATAATGTAAGAGTTTATTCATATTGCATGCATTTCGTTATTGCAGCTGACACGTTTGCAAAGTTTTGCTAATGTTTTTAGTTTTTTTTTTTGCATTTACAATTTCTGTCTAATTTCATTTCTTCTCGATGCTTAATTATGATAGATTCTGTAAAATTCGAATTAAACATTGCTGATATAAAACTAACGAATAAATACAAATACAAATGTAATGGAATATTCTGACCGGGAATATCACGGTTTCATGGCTGCATTAATCTCATATCAAAATGTGCATTCGGATTTAATTCGGTTTTGCTTTTAACAAATCTTTCCCGTTATCTTACAGTCATCATTCATATAATGAAGTCTTTTGTTGCGTGTATATTTGGACTTTTTTGAAGTTTGAAGAAATTTTTAGACAAGTTAGTGCATATTAGCGTCTTTCATGTATCTTTTTTTACGTTAATTCATCGATAATGCCATTTTATACGGCATGATCTGTTGATAGGGACAGAAATATATGCTATAAATGTTGTAAATCTCATAGTTTTGGGGCGGTGGAGGGATGGGGCAATAGTATTGTAGTACGGTACTTGATGTTTGAACGAAATTATCGATAAACTACATAGACATTGGTTGATAATCTGTTAAGTCAAAATAATGAAAAGAAAATCGAGAACAAATGAATTTAAGCAGTTTGTTTTTAGTATATTTCATTTTTAAATTCTTTTTTGTTTAGTATTATTTGTATGAAACTAATCATATTTTTTTCTTCGGTATTTCAATATTATTGCTCATATTTTATGCGTTAATGTGCCAATTTTATATGTTGAAATATTTGACGTTGTAATCTCATTGATAATAAATCAATTAAACAATATTTCTATCTTTTAAATAACGTTTTTTCTTCTTCAACTTTAAATACCACATCCAATCTATCAAAATCAATCGAAATTTACTATCCAATTAAAATAGCTCTGTAAGGAATTTAAATTTCAAGCCAGTTCTCCTCACCTATATTGGCTTCACTTTTCGGTTGTGACTTAATGTTCACATCGCAGCCCATCTTCATGGCAATGAACACCTATATGCGGTGGCTTGAGGTTCAGAATCTCTTCTATGCACTTTTTACACTTACTGTCTTGGACAAAAATGCAACTGTTTTGAACTATTCGGCGCGCGAGAAAGTGTTAAGTGATTTCTTTGTTCTCCGCAAAAATCAAATTTTGGGTTTCTATTGAAAGAAAGAATTTGTTAATAAGTCAAATCAACGTGCCAATGTTCGAGCAGCAAAATTTATAGAAATTCATGAAAGATCACATCCATCGAGGTGAATAAATCGTTACTTAACATCTCCTTCGGTTTCATGCTATAAACTGCATGGCAATTAGCGTGACCCATCGTTTTATAACTCTTCAAAGGACACTGTGGAGATGACAACTTAAGGATAAATTTTATTGGCTGTGCTACCATTCTGACCATATATGTGAGATTAATACTCTTAGATCGAAGATTCGTTTCGATATTAGAACCCTTCGCCTTTCGCATTTGTAAGAAAAAAGGAGCTAACAAACCTTTGAAATCTCGGAAGAATTGTTTAGTGAACTACTCTTTTAGTTGATTTTGTGATATTCATCTCTCAACCGCACCTCATAAGAATTATGCAAATTTAGAGAATGTTAGAAACGGCGAAATATTCGATTTAAAAGCAATTTCGGCATCTTTAAGTTCCAACCAATAAATATAACACATCTTTGAAGTTATTTATATCCTATTGAACTATTCCTCTATCCATGCATGTTCATTAAAATTGAAACATGCAAAATCGAAAGCGTTTCTGATTGCGAAAGTGGCCAAGAATTATGGTTGAAGTGTGTGATGGATTTCCTGAGTTCTGTTTCGCAGAAGATATATGACTAACCACCAATGAACGTAGCAACAAGTTTAATAGAGAGAGCGTCTACTGCAACTTTAGGAGAAATGACATCTTGAAGGTAATACGATAATTAAGTACGAGACCCTCTCCCCAAAGTAAAACGGACTTGGACCTTATATTCAAGGTAATTGTTTGGTTTCATTGGACACGTAAGCAGTGGGGATACCGAATGAAATAGTGGACCGATAATTGTGCATTCATTGAATGTCACCGCAATAAACGTTAGTGGATCTATGTTCCTTCTTCATTTTGTAACAGCCGCTTTTTCGTATGCATTACGGATCGGTGATGAGAGTGTCGGCTGTTATCGCTTTTTTGCAGCATTTATTTAATGGCACTCTTTAACTACACCTTAACATAAGTGACATTTCTTCATGGTCATTCTATGGTGTTTATGCACACTCAAGCACAATTCAGAAAATCCCTCCTCAATTAATAAAAACACATACCAGCTTTGGATTTAAATCTTCTATTGTTGGAAGGTGCGACGTTTGCAGTATGCCGTGAGAGTGTGAGATCATGTTGTTTTGATGCCGAATAAATCCATATATATATATATATATATATATATATATATATATATATATATATATATATATATATATATATATATATATATATATATATATATATATATATATATACGTAAAGCCTCAAAATCAAAGAGAACAAGGAGTCACCTTTCTACATTTTGAAATCGAGAAAATAGGGTGAATTGAATCCCTAAAAATTACATAATCCTTATTGGAGAAACGATGGAGAAAAACATGACTTCAATACGTAATGGCTCTTCACTGAGTCGTCTGCATCTTGCATGCACATGCACATCGCTGGAGATATTTGCAAATGGTTTTGGTTTGTTTTCAGATCACACTATCAAACCATTTTAAGGCATTTTGTTACCGCACTCCAAACTCTCTTAAAATAACCCCACCGTCTGTACTAAAATGTCTGAGACGTCATTGGCATCTATGTGTGCGATACTCTTTCCCTCGCCTAGTGCAGCTTTCAACGGCGTATATCGATAATGGACAAGTGGAGTCTGCATCAAAAAGAAATGACGTCGACGTTTATTTGTTTCGCGAAATGAGCGTTTTCGAATGCAAAATGGACAAAAAAAGCGCGAAATAAAATGAACGAAACGCGAGATTAGGTTTGCATAAACGATGCTTCTTGTTTGCTTTTCATTAGAATTATAGAGGGCCTTTCCCCTCACTTCACGATTGCCAAATTCCTTCGGCTAACATTCTCCAACACTCACATTTCAAAACTATTCACTGTGTCAAAATGCTTTAGTGTTTTGGGCCTTTGAACGAAAACTGAGAAACGGCTATAAGGATTGGGAGGGGAAGGGGGGAGGTACGCGAAGAGGGGCGAAGAGAACAAAAAGGAAAGGAGGACGCGTTATTTCGCTTTTCAAATACGTTGGCTGACGGTGAAAGAGTACTTCATTGCTGGTAGCTGTTTTATGCTCCCGTAATAAAAGAATAGCTTAAAATGACTTCCAGAACATGTTGTCAAATAATCCTTTAAATGACCTTATCCAGTGAAATAATATCTGCACAATAAAATTTTCTATCATATCTCATTATTCCCTCTAATTTGCATAATTTCTCTGGAAATGGTTTTTTTATGAAGCAGTAAATGCATAAAAGTCAGTATATACTCAATCGCCCTTTAGCAACAAAGAGAGTTGGTCTTCATAGTGTATACTAAACTCGTGGATACTGTGGAAAATAACTTGTGCGTACTGCAAAAAATAAAATATTGAAGGAACGCAAAGCGGTTTTGTAAAAATTACGGTTCGATTCGATAAGAAAAGGGGTTCAATATGGCTTTTATTTTATGGTTACCTCATTGCAGCAATCTTTTTTTTTTCAACAAAAAAATCCACCTGCCATGCTAAATAAAATTGGCTTCTGAAAAATGCTGTGCCATAACGCTTATTCGAATGTATCTCAACGGATATAATACGTTTCTCTCACTCACTTAGGAAATTTCTAGACAATGACAGCTTTTAAAGATGCAGACCCTCAGCTTTATTTGTACTGAACTGAAGAAAATGTTCTCGCTTGATCCCGAAAGTAATCCTGAAATGTGGAACTAATTATGCTAGGAGGAGAATGCTCAGCCAACAACAAATAATAAAAAATCTTTAGCATTTGAACGTCTTGAATAGTGTGCGTGAAAAATTAAGCAGTCAAACATAGCAGTCAGAAATGTGCAAATATCATATGTCAACATATTCCCATAGCTGCTGTCCTCTAATATGTAGTTTTCGTTTGCTGTTGTAATGCTTTGAATGCTATAAGAAGGGAGAAGATCATTAATTTTGAGTGCAACGATTAAAAATGGAATAAAACAAGTGAGTTCGATTATATCTAATTGCAAGTCAAGTATGCATCACCTTAAATAGTTTTAGCTGAACTCGCACTGTGAAGAAACGAAATAAGCAGCAGTATAAAATTGTTGTTTCACAACATTTCCAATTCCACATTATTTTGAATGAATCTTTTATTTTAATAATGAATTCCCTTGGAATTACCTCTCCCTTCCTCCTTCTTTCAGATTATCTGTCTCCTTCGCCCTTCAATGAACCCTTCTCTTCGTAACAAGACTCGAAAAAAAGTAATGTGTATATAGGTATAGCTATGCTTAAACGCTGCATATTTGTGACATATCCTGTTCAAAATTTTTGGGCTGAAAGTAAAATCTCCTTCGACAGCTCACCCTCATCCCATATAAACATTCCTCTTAAATTTTGGAATATCTAAAATAATTCAGGATATTATTCCAGGAAAGCGAATAAAATCCTCCTTACAAATGATTTCATTCAGAATGTTGTTTGCCGTTACATACGGAAAATGTATATTGGTTGTATGTATATATTATGTGACCGATTGAAAATGCCGGATACATGAACAAACCGAAATTTAATATGAATGAGTGGCAGAGATGCGAAGCGACACTAATCGCTTTTTCGATTGCGAACACTCATTCGTCTGTTTGACGGCGCTATTTGCTATGTTGCTCTTCATCTCGTTCATATATACATTTCTAATTTGATGACATACGACGTGCTTTACCTAAATAGACCATCTTCGACGACACTTTCTTCAATTATAAGGAGTGATTAGAAGTGGTACTGGTGGAATGCAACGAATTCCACATCAAAGCCACTCATAAGCAGAAATTTAGCTTAAAAACTTCAGAATTTAGCTCAAATTTTAGCTTAAAACTATATTATATATATATATATATATATATATATATATATATATATATATATATATATATATATATATATATATATATATATATATATATATATATATATATATATATATATATATATATATATATAGGTAAGGATGATTCTGGAATGTTATTTTCATCGTTAAGAAAAAACTCAGTCATTACCTCCCTGACAAGTCACGTCAAGAAAGCCTATTTTCTATTTCCAGAAAATGATTTTTTTGCCTCTGCCGAAAGCGAATTTAATGAGGAAACTCCAACATTCGTTTTTCTTATTTGCGAAGGAACTGTGTAAGATGAGGAAAAAATTGGCTAAAAACAGTACCGAGTTCAGTGATGATGAATGGAACTACAGTTGAATTTATAGATCCATAGGCATCATTATCTACCATATTTCGTTTACTTAGCCCATTCAGTTTACAAGTTCCATTTTATCTTCAGAGGGATACTTCTGCGCATTTATATATTTTCAGGTTTTTCCCTTAAACAATGCAAACGTTTTTAGTTGAAGAAATGCACAATCCGCAGAAAAAAAAAAACACGATGGAAAGAATATAGCAGTATGGTGTATAAAAAATGAGCAGAAGCACTATTTTAGATACTGCTAGAAAGTTATGAATGAAAATCAAAAGTTGATGATTTCTGAGCTGAGATAGCGATTCGCGAAGCTGAGTAGATCAAGAGGCAACAGTTGATCACCTTATGTTTTCCACATTTGCAGTAACAAAGGCCATGTAGGGGGAAGGGGTGGGAGGATGATGGAGGAGAGGGGGAGAGGGGTAGAAGGGGGTGAGCAATAAGGAAGTAGAGGGTTGGCAATTCACGGAGTCGAAGTGGTAGTATGTTGTTGATTACAGGTTGAGCAAAGTGTAATCACTCTGCGAGAAAAGAATTAGTCCTTTTTTCCGGCGAAGAGCTTTTATCTCATTGAAGCAAACAAAAAGCGTTTTATCTTCGTTCATCTCGATTCTGCAAGTAAGGATTAAACGCATTAAAGCAATGATAGGAATAAATGTGGAAAGGAAGCTGCAACGAATACATCGCAAAATCAGATAGATTCGAGTGTTCATAGTGAGAATGCGTCGCCATCACCGCTCCTTAACAACGTTCGTCTTTCTCCTCTTTCTTTTTGCAGCTTTACCATTATCGAATTACCTCTAATTTCAACGAGGTAATTAATGGAGGCTAGCGTACTATGCAATCTTTTGCAATTGTCTTTGCGATAGACCGACCGATTACACGAATAATATCAAAAGAGTAAGAAAGGATGCATTTATTTTCCTTTTCAACACACAAGCATTAAAAAAACTGTTTGCATACGTCCATGAATGGTAATGAGAATACTGAGTTGAATTTCGGCTGATTTTATAGGCGCTACTTTTCTGCATCTTATAAAATTCCACTTGTGGTCCTTGAAGCAATATGTGTATCACTAAGCAATGTCAAATATATGTTAGAAATAAGCAATATTAATTATAAACAATTCAAATAACAAGAATAGAAGTATCAATGGAATTATTATGGAGTAATTATGCACAATTAAATCAGAAATTCAACGCTCATATAAATGTTTCATTCAATTTTCCTCATAGGTGATAATGTACGCAACATCTAATTTATCCACTACAGTGTAGTTTTCTTTGTTGATCGTTAGAAAATTGCAAGCAGACATCAAAGCAGACAAACAAAATACTAATGTGTGCATATATATGCACGTAAAACGTGAAAGCGAACAATGAACTACTCTCCCGAGGGGAATGCAAATTGAATTTCGAATCGAATGCTTTTGCGGCCTACTTGGTTAGCATTGAAAATGGCATGTTGCGAAAGCAACCGAATTTAGAGGAACTCATTTCCGTTTCGCTATTCTCATTCGTCTAATCTCTTTTTTTCGCTTTATATTTGATAATGAAAAAGAAAACTGGAAAAATAATTACTCCCAATGAATATTCTATGGATACCTTTGAGTTTATTTTATCGCTTAAATAACTGTAGTAGAAACTCATATAACTACGGGAAGATTGAAATTTATTGGCTAATTGATTAAATATTCAAAATAAAGGAAAATATGCATGCTAATGAAAAAAGGAATTTAAAGAGGAATTCAGGTTAAACACAGTTAGATAGTTGTTAAATTAAGCAGGATTGGAGAAGAGGGCAGCATGATTCAATCTAAAAGCAAATTCCTCCTCTCCTACAATCGAAAAAAAGATTCCAGTCCTTCTTTCTTGCCCATTTTTTCTTATATGTTTCCATAAATTTGCATCTGGGGAGCTCATTATGGCGGAGTCATGTCTGCACGTATATATGTGCCAGGTCAATAGCTCACGCAAGGAAAAGGGAAGGGCCTGGAGAGGTAGAAAGGAGGGGAGGAGTTGAGGCTATCCTATCTCCCGAACTCCTAAATCGTTTCATGTCCATGAATGCTTGAATTTCGAAGTGATTAAATAATAAAAAGACCACTTAACACTTTGAAAACTGATGCTTTCGCTAGCTTTATGCGCATTTGCAAAACGCATTAATAACAATACCATACCTGTGCGTAAACATATATGCTTATCTATCTACACTATCGTTAACTTTCTAAACAGAAATAACTGATGTTTAAATTGTGAATTTTTTAAGGACATAATGCACTCAATAGATTTTCACCATCTTTTACGTCGATTCATTGATTTCGGATAGAATGAGAAATATTCAAAGAGGCAAAAAAATCGTTCATTTTACGACCACCATATCACAAAAAAGAAGCATAGATTTTTTCAGCTGCACGCAAATTGGGTAACTGATTAGTCGATAAACAGAATTTTGAGAGAAAATGTTGCGCTAGCTCTTTAGATTACATATGTTGTTCTTTATCACCTGGAAATATTAACTTCTGTTCGGTTTAAAGTATAAGGTTCTCAAAAAAAGTTTACTATATTTTATGCAAATTTCTTTAAATGGCATAACTACTGTTAACATCGAATAAACGAACAAGTTAAAATAGGGTGAAAAAAGATTTTGCATAAATAATTCAAGGCTGAAGCGATGCAGGCTGATAAATGGATGCTCGTTCTTGAGAAAGCGAGCGTGCAGAAATTTAGAGAAGTTTGAGTGATAGGAAACGTCGCGTTCTACGAGCTTTCGCACTTTGGCTTTCCAGAGCATATTATATGAATATCAAGTGAAAATCACATCCGTGTATTTGTATGTTTCTGTTTGTCTGCCCACCAAGTGATTTCAGTGGGGGGTGTATTGAAGCTGAACTACGAAAGGTGGTTTTTATATTCGCATAGTAGGATGACTTCCTACACGAGCCTTCAACCTGTCCATTAACCGAGAAGAATTAGAGCATCCTAGAAACACCACCACTTGTTGTACTCATGACAGGTTGGAATTTTATTTTATCTGCACGCGTCGCAAAAAAATTTTTTTATAAGAGTTCGTCGAGTTAAAACACGGACGCATTACCTGCATAAATCTCACTATTTTCTGGTAATTCAGGAAATCGGTTGGCGCATTGAATGCAATTATAAATGCACATTGTTACTACATAACTGTATCAACTCCTCTGATATGTTGTTCCATTTGTTAAATAACACCAAAGCATTTGCTGTTTTTATATTAGCAGTAAATATAAGTAAATTTGTGATAAACAATTAACGATTTGAAACATATAAATAGAACGTGTAATACTGTTCTAAATGAGAATATTTATAGTGCAGGTATAGCTTAAAATTTACCTGTTCTAGTATACACCTCGTCTTTGCACAAATTTAGTGACAGTACGTTTTCATTTCCGTCATCTTCGTTTTTAATTGACATTCATCAGATCTGAAATGACATCTATTATAATACCCCGTGAATTGGAGGGTTTCAGGATAGCGAGAAGCAAAGAAAAATTGAGATGTTAAATTTGATCATGCATTGCAAGAATCGCACAATGGAGAGACTTTGAACTGATGAAAAACCACTGAAAATCTGCTTATGAAATGCTGAAAATCAAAAAACTTACAGTAATATAGTATCAGAATGCACGAAATTTCTTATTTATTTCTTCGATGCGGAGTTGATCCTTACCTGGAAGTAAAAAGGAAATATGCTTGCAATTGTGTGCGATCTTTGACAGAGGAATCGTATTCTCATTTGACAGAGAGGAAGTACATAGGTAATTGCAAGGAAAAGAGTGGAGGAAGGGGATGGGTAAAGAAGGCAACCGGCTAAGCAGGTTTCATAAACAACGAATAATTGCAGCGAAATATTCGCTGATAGAAAACCCGACCAGCCAGCGGCCCACTAGGCGGGGGAAATGAGCCAACGCAGCTATAGTGTTTCCACTCAAATATTCCCAAACCCAGATCCATTAACGTTACCGTAATCGGCAAATTTCAGCCCCTTAGCCCGCTCAGGTAATTTGATACCTATGTTCTGCGAAACTAGTGTTGCCCAAAAGTACGTTCGCTAAACGAAGCAATCTGCTAGCTCGCATTAAATGTCCTTCACTGCTTCATGTGTCGTCCTACTAGCGTGTTCCCTCATCGCCCAAAATGGTTGCCTAAAAGCATGTAGTGGCTAGAGCGCGAGAGAAGAAGAGTATGGCAAAGAAATTGAGGGTTGTCGAAGAGGAAAATGAGGTCAGTGTCGTATCCGATAGGTCTCGCGGCGACGGCGACATGGTAGCTATTCTCTCTACTTTTGGCTTATGCTTGGTTAAGTTGTGCTTATGTGGGGTATCGATCCCCTCCTCTTCCACTTAGTTCCCTTCTTTTATAGGAACATCCTTCTCTGTCCTCAACATGAATCTAGTGGTGATGCAGTTCACTACCAAGTCATTTGATCTAACAAAAGCCGGAAATATGTCTATATCACAAGATATAATTTCAATCAGTTTGGAAGGAAAGAAGCGAAATGTAAAATATTACTTTGTTGACTGTTATAACTTCTCTTCTCGCTTAAAATAGCTCAATCTCAATGCACCGGAAATAATCACTGTTGAAATGTATTTTTCAAGAGTAATTGTTATTCATATTTTATTATATTATTCCTAAGAATAGTACAGTCGATTTTGATTGTTTTCATTGAAGTTGGCAAGAACATTTCGAGATTCTTCAAGAAAATCAATGCCGAATTTATGAGGAGATTATTGGTGGCGATCTGTTAATTCATCTCAAAGCGATTCACCAGATTAATTTAGACTCTATTCGTTAGCAGAATGTCTATACTTCGAGCACTTAACACTTCAAAGATCCAATGAGAGACATTTTATGAACTGAAATATCTTTTAAGGCTGAAATGCCTGAATATGGTTGTCGTAAATTTGAGTGAATAGATGAATATTTAACACTAAGGAGAACCCATTAAAAACAGTGCATAACTTAATGAATGACCGCAAGGTTGCCATTTAATGAAATATGCGAATTTCTACAACATGATTTATCAAATAAAGAAATTTCATTGACGAGGAAATCGAGAGCACCTCGATCGATTAAATGCTAATTTTGCGCATAAGTATTTGTCCAGTGGACAAATATACATCGGAATTTTTATCGCTGCGTGAATATTTCGTTTCATCAAAGAAAATGAAAAATTTCTCAAATTATTTAAGTAAAGAATTTCTGAAAAACATTTCAACCATCGAAGAATAATATGCTTATTTCAAAGTATAAGGAATGTTCTGGATTGATTAAGAAGTGACATTCTTTCATAAAATTATAAATTTTATATCCATGGCGCTCTCAGATTACAATTTTTCGGCCAATAGACTTTCTCCAGAGAAATATTTGACTCAATAAGATTAAATACAATATCAAGAGCGATTTAAACCAGTCTTTCCCCTTATTGTTTATAAATAATTTTGAATAAATTATACAATCTCTGTTTACAATATGATTATGTTAAGTATTATGTATATGCAACTGTATTAACAATTTAGCAGATTAAAAATGGTCCTAATATAATCCCAATCCGCTGGTAGTAAGTAATATACAAAGCCCATGGAATGTCATTTAATATCTCTTAACTGCTTCTACTATTTTCTGCAACAGTTGGAAGAATAAGAATGGACGGGGGATGAAGGAGATATAGCCGAGTAATTGAAGAGCTTAGCTGTCCTATGTGAGCTCCAAGTCCGATCGTTTTTTTCTTTAAGTGGATGTAATTTGTTCTGGCTACAAATAAATCATTAGCTGTGTGTACTACATAGCTAAGCTCATTTACTTTTTTAAATATTTTCTTCGTAGAGATTCATGCTTCCTCATATACAATTATGCCTCTAATTTTGATGCACTAAAGAATAAATTCTTTGCATAATTTCAATCCTTTCAAGGTGAAATATTCGCTCAGATAAAGAGTTTCTAAATAAAATCTGCAAAATAAGAGATAAAATGCCACTTTCTTATTTCCTATGAACAAAATAAAAAAGTGAAAGCGATGTTTGTTCACTAATTGTACTATATATATTTATAGCGTGAGGTGATCTCAATCCACATCGGACAGGCGGGTGTCCAGATTGGAAATGCATGCTGGGAATTATATTGTCTGGAACATGGCATTCAGGTTTGTATAGGTTGCCTTTTAAATTTGTGTTCACTTCTTATTTTGCATATTTGTTACTTATTTGCAATGAAAAGTATTTTTCGAGATTCCATGAATTTTTTCTAGCCTATCTTTGAAAATTTTTTAGATTTAAATAACTTGGAAATTGGCAGTAACTCTGCATTAGCATTTTAAAATCAATTGGCTATTATATGGGTTCTGTTTCCTCGACCAAGAAATAGGCGTAGTGAATTGTAAAAGTGCGTAGGGTAGTGTTTTTCAGTTCTTTGATTATATGATAGTTGATAGTCTGAATCAGATTCTCTTCATTTTGCACTCAGGATGTGTATTTGAAAGATATTGCAATCAGCGAATTATATAAGTCGCTTATGTGCGAGAAAAGAAGATTAAAGGACAAATGCTGGAATGACGATGCACTACTCGCTAAAGAAGGCAATTTCCGAGTGAAAGCGATAATCCTCACCACCGGGTTCATCAAACATCCTAGAAAAAGGAAAAAGACCCCCTTTTCCTCTACATATTTTTCATTATCAGAATCTCTCACCTAGAAAATATGCTGTGATCTAATGTAAGCAACGAAAATGAAAAAGAGTTCTTACAACCGTATTTTTCTTGAGAAGAGAGAGATATAGCGATACAGCAAATGGCGAACTAATACAGACGGAAAATTAGTTCTGTAAATGCATAGTTCAGTTTACTTTGGAAGACATTTAACCGTTTGGAATGTCAACTCGATAAGGAGTCGTATCATACGGCAATCATCGAAACTAACTACTTTGGGACTCTTTTATGGTAGATTGGAGGATAGAAGGTGTTTCAGAATGCCCACAAAATTTGATGAATGACTTATGCAGATTGTAAATAACGCAATAGAGAGAAAATTAATGCCATCTTGTTTTTAAAAGAGAAATGGCGTCTGTGCTCGAAATTATGAATTATAAACTTTGTTATCTCATATTGATGTTTCAGCCGGATGGGCAAATGCCCTCAGATAAAAGCGTGGGTGGTGGAGATGATTCCTATACCACATTCTTCTCAGAGACGGGCTCCGGCCGACATGTACCCCGCGCTGTCATGATCGACCTCGAACCGACCGTCATCGGTACAACATTTAAGCAGATATTGCTTACTACCCGGATGCCTTCTTGAACAGCAAAGTATTAATTAAAGCACATAGTGACTAATCTGTTAATTTCTCCACGCCTTACTACTCCAGCCATGATTTTTGGCTGAGCGGCCAAATGTGTGGATCATAAGCGCAAAGGCCAAGCTTCTTTACAGAGTACTTTTTCAGACTCATATGGATTCGTCACTGTTATGTTGTTGTTGCTCGAAATAGCTGTTGAACGAAGGAAAGAGCCAATAATGCTGATTATCAAATAAGTCACAAAAATTACAGCCAAATATACTCAATAGCAATCACATTTAATTCGAGAACAGGTATAGAATAAGTGCATGATCTGTCCTATACCGATCTCACGGCTGCTTCAGCGTGGTCAACGAAATCACTATCTTAGCAAAATCTCTCACGAGTATATTTTTTCACCTATCGAAACTTGTTTAAAGCCGTATGCAAATGCAAAAAAACTAATATGCATATTCATGGTTGTCTCAAGAAAACATATTAATTACAAGCGGATGATGAAGTTATAACGAGAAAAAAACTTAAATAATGTTCCTTCTAAATATTTATATATTTAAGTCATTGGCCAATTTAGTTAACGACTGCAATGCATCAAATGGGATGCTTCTAGCAGTCTAATCAACGCATTTTCAAAAGTTGCTCCCAACATTTTTTCAGATTTCCGCATAAAAAATGCAATTGAAAAACAGCTCTTCCAGGAAGATTTTCAAAGAATACTTCTTCTCTTTTTATTATTCGTTAAAAATGTGCTCACAATTTTAGTAATTTATACCGAAAATTTAATTTTATAAGCATCTTTTCAAGAATTTTCCTGCAACAATCGACAGTACTTCGTAGGGAGAATTGAATGAGGCTTGCAGGTGAGAATTCGGGGGTAGTGACACGGAATATAATATGTGGACTAGCCATCGCTTTTCTAGCGAACGAATGCTACCTAGCGACGCTCAACTAGACACGCAGCGAAAAGCATATATTGGGGTCCTTAAGAGCTCAAATGCAGTGAACTGATCATTCGTTACGAGGGAGATGTGCGCGGCGATTTTTTGGCATTTAGCTTATTTCATATGGAATGGTAGCAGGGGTCAGTTTCAGGTTAGGGTAAGAGATGTAAAAGAAATGAAGTCGGGGGAGACGAATGAGGGACTTCTTCATCCCCTGTTCTATAACTTTAAAAAGGGATTAGCCCGTCCACCTTTACGGGCAATACCACCCCCTCCCCCACCTTTTGGAATGAAATTACATTTTTGGTCATGACATCTTTTCATGTTTTCATCCTCTCAAGTCATTAAGTGCTTTCGTTGCTAAACCACTAGTCTTTTGATGAAAAGACTGTACATTGTTATTCAATTTGCAAATTGTCTTGTCTCTATATGCATATATATGCACGTGTATCATCTGTTCATCGATTCATTCTATTTCTCTTTCCGTCCAAATAAACTTCCCATCCACAAGTCTTTGGATACTGTTGTCCTTTAAGAAGACGAGAGTGCACTGTAGATTTAATGCAAAAAGTGCAGTAGGCTAATGTGATTAAGGTTTGATTAGATATTTCCATCCAGACCTGTGTACCATTAACAGTTGGGGGTAGGAAAGGATCTTCCTTCATCAAAGGCTAAAAATAGTATAAATGAGATGTTGTGTTAGATGCAGCAATTTTGATTCTCTTTCGTGCTAATAATTTCGTTGGGTTTTTCTATCCTAGTTTTACATTTTGAACTGCACTTTAATTCTTTCACTCCCCATAAAAGTTCATCTATCGTTATCTACGATGAGGATTTCACCAGCGGTAATGCGGTATTTTTTGTGAGGCTGTTTAAAGGGTCCCAATGCGACCACTGGTGGGCATGCACAATTCGTGGATTCAGAGCTTCGTGCGTGGCTCGTCGTATCGTCGGGCAGTGCCTGCGTCGATAATCAATCGCGCACTATTTCGCAATCCTGTTGGCACCAATATGTGCCATCGAATGCGTCCCCAGCTGCGCAGCCGTCGCTGGTCGATATTTTGGCAGCGCAATAAAAGGGTCTAGTCAGCCGAATAAAGTCAGCAGCAATACGAGAGAGTTACCGTAGTTGCGTTGTGTTAGGAGGAAAGAGGTTTCTGGAGACCACAGCGATGTTCCGGAAACTGCGTTACAAGTCTTATCAGATTATATAGCCACTGTGACGTCTGTCGAAGGAATAATGGATTATGTTATGATAACATTAGATTATTATAACACGGTTTATTGCTAGTTGGAACATTCCTTACGATCGCAAATGTGGTCGCCATTTGGGAGTGCTCGAATGGCATCAACAGCTCTCTAATTTTGTATCTAGCCAGCGGGATTTGAGATGGTATTTCGGGTAGAAAGAAAGACAAACTAGACTCTTGAGTGATTTAAATGATATATGGAAATGCGCAGAAAATGGCAAACTTTTTTCGAGCCATAAATTTTGTTGCTTACATGTGAAAATAACTTGCCGTCACACTATGCATCCAAACGCGGCTGCGCCTTCCGATTGCTTATAGAGGCGCTTGCCTGACGTCAGCTGCTTGCTTAAGTGAGACACATTGTCCTTTCGCACTCAAGAAAATCCTTAAAATACGACCATCGAATATCTGTCTGAGACGATGTAAAATTGCATCACAAATAACCATTTGAGTCTCCATTTTTAGCGTCTTCGAAAACTTCTCATGCTTGAATACTTCATATAAGCTATATGAAGGAAGATTTTGTCATGAAGTAGCAGTAGATCAAAGATGAATCGGTATTATAGCATTTTCATTGATGAGAATTCCAGGAAAGAGAAATATTTTAGAGTAGAGAAATTTAGCAATAATTCCTTAAAAATTCACCACCTGCATTGCGCATGAGCATCAATGACCTTCCCACTTACATTTTGTGAAAATTATCGGTAGGGATCGGTTGTGGATTCAGTTCGCGGGAATTAAATTCCAGAAAACACTAAAAATTTTTGCGTTTTCGAACGCTTTTCCGTAATTTCATTTGATGTTCTCTAATTTTGCATGTTGTCACTAAAGACTCTTCCCGTTTACCTGTACTGGTTTAAATAATTCGAATTTTGATGTCATCCTCATTCCGAAAATCTGAAGGAACTCTTTTTTAAATGAAGGGCGAAATGGGAGCGATTTATATATATATATATATATATATATATATATATATATATATATATATATATATATATATATATATATATATATATATATATATTTTTTTTGAAGCTCATCAAATGATTTCATATTGTTGCTTTATTCGTTGCTGAAATAGAAAAGAAAACGTCTTGAAAGTTGTTGTCGAGAAATTGCTAATGAGAGCAGTTTTCTGAGTAGAAAATCCTTTCAAGTCTTAAAAATAGCCAATGTAATAAGGGAGAGAGTGCCACATTCACGATAAAAAGAGAGCTAATTTAATGCTCTAATGTTCCATCGTAGGCAACGTTTTGATATTTTGAATGCAGTGTAGTTAAAAGTAGTCCTTAGATGAGAGTTTTTTAAAGGAAACGTTGATATTTCCCAGTTCATTTCATTTCTATAGAGTTCAACAGTTAAGTTCGTATATGAGAAAAATATTGATCACAAAATGCACGAATAAGGCTTTGGTTCGTGTAGATGAAGCCAAATATTTAGGGGAATTTTTGAACATTCGTTATATGAGAGGTGATGATGCAGCAGAAGGAATTGCCGTGTATGATGCAAAAGAAAAAGAGAAGTTACACGTTAATACTGTGGTTAATTTATCAAAACAAGCATCTAGAGTGAGAGGAATTCGCTTGTGCGTTGAGGAATAGCGTCATCTGTCGATGTGTTCGGTGCTGTTACTCAATAAAGCGGTAGCATCTTTAGAATTTAAAACAAGCAATAGTCGGTAAGCAATTCAAGAATGCCTAAAAATAGCTCGAACCAAATTTCTTAAAGAATTCTTCCCATTGTTCTGAGATTAAGAAACATTATTTACAATAACAAAGCAAAACTTAACAGCTGACGAGTTGTATTTTAGATGAGATCCGTACGGGCACCTACCGATCACTGTTCCATCCGGAGCAGTTGATTACTGGTAAGGAGGATGCGGCCAACAACTACGCCCGGGGCCATTATACCATCGGAAAGGAGATAATCGACCTGACCCTCGACCGCATCCGACGCCTTGCCGACAACTGCACCGGACTTCAGGGTAAATTAAGTTTCTGCGTTAAACTTTAATATTATTTTTCATTATGAGTCGGCCTTCAGGTTCTTATGGGACTACATGAATTGGACGGCGTTATGTCGAAATGATTGTTTTCAAGGCGAGTTCCATTATAGGCTTCCTGGTCTTCCATTCATTCGGTGGTGGAACAGGTTCCGGTTTTACATCACTTCTCATGGAACGCCTCTCTGTGGATTATGGCAAGAAGGCGAAGCTCGAATTCAGCGTCTATCCCGCACCACAAGTAAACGCTCTTCTCATCATTATTTAATTAACATTATTGAGGTCAGAAGATGCTCCTATACTTCTAAACATCTGTCACATAGATATAAATTTAGTTTCTTTCTGAAGGAACTCTCCTTTCCCTCCCTCCATCGAATATACTCAGAATTATTTCCGTAAATTCTAGGATTTTTTTAAAATTTTGACCGTGATATTTTGCTTTTAAAGCGAGCATATGATGGGAACTTATTCAGTGAACCTATAAAATGCGGAGAATTTGAAATATTTGAAAGCGGATTTTTCATTGTAATGACGTCATTTTCTGTATAGTTCATTTATATGTCTCCATATCCACTAGTTTCAATTCACGAAGGGGGGTCAGAGCAGTCAGATTTGATGGATATAATCCGCTCTATTTTTCACCCAAATTTTTTTCGACAGTTCATTTATGTTATCATTCATAGAAGATTAGAGATGACACCACACTTACATATGCAAATTTTGTACCGGTTGAATCTACACATAAAAGGAACATTTGAATGCAAATTATACAGTGGTCGTTTTTTCAAGGGTTCTTTAGCCGATACGTCCATCGTTTCTGAATATTTACACAGTCGGTGGATTTCATCAGTGGAATTGCAAAAAGCACATTTCCTGTTTTGGCAAACATCGTTATTTTTCATAACTTCATCGCAATGTCGAGCAATCGAATATGACATCGGTCAGTGGTAGATTAACTAATTAAGACGTTAGATGACGATAAGGATATCGCAGCTCGCAATCCCACTTGCGGACTAGAATCCACAGTCCGTACATTTCTACTTATAGTTCAGACCAGAGTGATCTTGACCGTTTTCATGCTCATTTAAACTGTTGCTTCAGAGGGTCTGAAGCAAATATGTTGAGCAAAGGGCGGCGAAACGAATAAAGCTTAATTCAGAGAGATCGTTCTGTAATTATTACCTGCAGGGACTTGGGTTAAAGCAAAGCAGTCATACAGATGCACCGATGATGAGGCGTCGTTCCAGAGGAACTCATATATGAGAAATTTGAAAGAAAACATCAAACTTTACAACTGTAGCCGAAACTTTAGAATATGCATCCCTCGATACACTCAAAGGATAACGATTTGAAGAACGCTTTTAATATCATCGCTCTCTCAAACAGTTAAACAAATTAGATTATGAAATCGATTTATTGTAATTTCAAATATCATCACAGTAAGTAGAAGGAATTAGAGAGTAACCTTAGTGTTATGTGCACATGAAGTAATGAACATATGTGAAAGGCGGTTTAAATTAAGGTGTCAACAGCAGTGGTAGAGCCATACAATTCGATTTTGACGACGCACACCACACTCGAGCATTCGGATTGCGCATTCATGGTCGATAACGAGGCCATCTATGACATCTGCCGAAGGTTGATTTGCACCGAATCGTTTTAATTACCCCCCCCCCCTTTCTTATTTATATTTCTGCCATGGCTCATTTTCTTGTCATTCATTTGCAGTTAATTTTCCATTCTTCATTATTTTTCAATTCATGACACAACTGCATTATTCCAGCTTAATATAGGCCAGTCACTTTCAATTAAAAATTGGCCCACGCTATGATTCGTATCTTTTTATAGGAATCTGGACATTGAACGGCCATCCTATACCAACTTGAACCGACTTATCGGACAGATCGTCTCGTCGATTACTGCCTCTTTGCGGTTCGATGGTGCCCTCAATGTCGACCTCACCGAATTTCAGGTAATCAGCTAGTGCTGATTAAATTTCATGAAGTGCACATCATAGCCCAGCCTCTTCCTTCACCACTTTATTTCTTTCCATCCAATCTCGCCTCCCTCTCCCTCAGTAGTTATTATTTGGGGAAGAGGGAGTGTAAGCATTACTGTTCCTTACTATAAACTTCTTCCAGTAGACGGATTTCTGTGGGAATGTTCACTGGCATATGACCAATTATTTTTTCCTTTGAGTTTCTTATAATACTTTGTTTCTTTACGCACTTTTCCATCTCCACCTCAGTTATTTTAATTTTTCATCATTTTATCCTCGAACAGCAGATAACATAAAATTAGCATTAAATAAACCAAAACGTTTATAAGTTCAAATGAATGGATAACTTTGCCATTATAAAACAAATTACCGATACATTTCAGAGGGGGCAATGAAGCAGTCATTCAACTAAAATAGCGATTGATTCAAATCCAAAACTAGCACATTTCGAAGAGCTCTTTGTCACAAAGATTGCTTTAACTCAGTACAGGGATTAGTCTTCTATTCGTGTATATGTCGTGCATTTGATGCATATATATATATATATATATATATATATATATATATATATATATATATATATATATATATATATATATATATATATATATATATATATATATATATATATATATATATATATATATATATCTGATTACATTAACAGACCAATTTGGTGCCATATCCGCGGATCCACTTCCCGCTGGCCACGTTTGCGCCGGTGATTTCCGCTGAAAAAGCTTATCACGAGCAGCTCTCTGTGGCTGAGATCACGAACATGTGCTTCGAACCACATAATCAGATGGTTAAGGTATGTTTGACACTTATCAGTTTTTCAGAAGTGTTTCGAGATATGCATTACACGCAAACAGCTAGTTACTCTTAAAAACGCGAATATTAAGCAGCGATGGGGGTGGGCGGTTCCGAAATAACAGGCTAAAGCACGCCGTTCCCAATGTCGAGCTAGGAGCACATCAGTCATCATAATCAGGAATTGCAACTATCTACACCTTCATCCAGCTTTCGAACCGCAATGTCACCGTATAGTTGTCTCCAGCCTTTCATTCTCTTTGATGATTGCCACAGATTTGAATTGCTTACAGAGAAGTTCGTTTACATGAAGTATTTCGATATGTCATTCGCTTGCTGAGATTCTTCTAACAGCACTGATTTGGAATGTACATCTAGGAAGTTTATTAGGGATTTTGCTTATTTCCTGTGTTCTCGTCAAGTTGGTACGCTATTTTTACAATATTCCTGTAAATCGCATTTGCCACTTCCAAAAGAAACAGGGAAGACTTCCGGCACATTTTATTCTAGTTATAATGGGGCTCGTTTGAACACTGCATAAGGAGTTTCTTGTGAATTCTTGCATCCTGTCCGTAAGGCTTCCGGCACTTTTCTAGTCACTGATTCATTTCTTCATCTTTATTGATCAAGAGATCAAAGATCTTTTTTGCAAATTCTATAAGCCAACTTGATAAGATGTTAAGCGGAAAAGTTTGAGCTATTAATTTGCAGTGCGATCCGCGGCACGGTAAATATATGGCGGTGTGTCTGCTGTTCAGAGGGGATGTCGTCCCGAAGGACGTGAATGCAGCGATTGCAACCATCAAAACCAAACGGAGCATCCAATTTGTCGACTGGTGTCCCACCGGTTTCAAAGTCGGCATCAACTATCAGCCGCCCACCGTTGTACCTGGTGGTGATCTTGCTAAGGTGAGCATAAACTCATATGATCGAAACGTTCGGTGCTCGTCATACGACCTTTCGGGCGTCCATTTTCGGGGGTACATATTGCGAACTTCCGCAATCTCCATTTTCCGGCCAGTGCATAGAAAAGTAATACGATCTCCACTATTAAAGGCATTAATTAAAGGTGCCACGGGCAGTATGCATGCTGTCGAACACAACGGCGATAGCAGAGGCGTGGGCAAGGCTTGACCACAAGTTCGATCTGATGTATGCGAAGAGGGCTTTCGTGCATTGGTACGTTGGCGAAGGTATGGAGGAAGGTGAATTTTCAGAAGCAAGGGAAGATCTCGCTGCCCTCGAAAAAGACTACGAGGAGGTCAGTTATGTCAGCATTTTTAAGTGACGCTGTTTGTTGAGTAACGCAACGTTCACACATATCTGCAAAATGTATAACTACATACTGATATTTAAAAGAAATTGTAAACAAACATCTTTAAGAGCGAAGAAATCCAACATACCTATTTTAAGAATCCAACTTGATTATTAAAAATTGTGTCACACTTAACGACATTCGAATCGAACGTTGTCTTAAGTGATGTGAACACGACGCATGGAAACAACCAATTCTTCACTTTTCTAGCATTTTGCCTCGCTAGCAACCCAAAATTCGATTGAACGTAAACCAGTTTGATGTTCCTTCGATCGCTTGATGTTGTTTTACTGTCAGATCTCCTAATAGATTTCAAATGTCGATAGAAATCACCGACAGGCGTATTTACTTATTAAATATTGCTGACAGTTATTTCATTTGGGAAATTTTGAAAACACTAATCGATTAAATAGTAATAGATTAGGCGATGTGACCATGCAGATCCTGACTAAAAGCGAGACGGACGAGCTGTTTTTAACGGTCATATAAATCTGGCAATTGGAATGCCTTATTATATAAACCGGAAGTAGATAGAAATGCTCATGCCTTTTAATGTAACTTCATAACGGCTATATATTAAAATGTTTCAGTATTCGAGGTCACAGTAATTTCAGATTATTTACACATATAGAATAAAAATTATTTCATAAAAATTCAATTTTGGCATAAAGGAGTTGCTTCGACTCAAACTTTAAATTATATGAGCAATTGAAAGTTGAGTAAGACGCCCAAGAGATTTTAAAACTAAATTGTTGCACCGATAAAGAAGTATACCTTTAAAAGCCGTTCTTTACGACTCGGCTGGCCGGAATGTCTCGATCGGTCATCAGTTTCTGTCCGTCGATTGATTTAGATGGATAGTTGAATGGTCAAAATTCTTAAATGTTCAAAAATTACAGTCCTCAGTGAACTGTTTGACCTTCGATAGATCAAGGATTAACAATAAACTAATCGAAACAATCGAGCTTTTCGAGTTTTACATATTACTGTTTCAGAATGGAGAAGGACTTCACGAATTCATTGAAATACTTGCAGGTTGGTGTCGACTCACTAGAAGATGCTGCCGAAGAGGGTGAAGAATACTGAAAAGCAAAATAGAAGGCGACGATTTGTCTTAGCCCGTGTTGCATCTCAATGATCCCCATCAACCCTCGTTAAACCCCCCCCCTTTTATTCTTCTTTGTTGTTTTGGTAATACCTTTTTGCGTTTGCACTCGCCATTGCTCTTTCCGCTGCTGCTTTGAACACATCGATCGATAAATGTGCATATTGTGAAAAGAATAGTGTCCAGCATATATCAACTCCTCACAAACAACATAGTCAGGACACAATAAGTTCCCATATTCGGTGCTTAATTGTTGGATAGGAGACAGTTCTATGCTGCGGTTTTCATGTATATTAGTAAGTAGTTAAATGATTTGAACAATGAAAGAGAAAAGTCGTAGTCTTAGGCAGAATTCGAAAATGAGATCAACGCGAATGACCTTTAACCACATTATTTTAGGGTGTAATTTAAAAATTTTCGAATGTCATTTAAAAACCTACAGGAGGGAGGGAAAGGGAGGGAGGTGTACTGGGCGAACGAAATCAAAAAACTCCATCATTGCAAATCCACAAGAAGTATTCTTTCGTTACTTTTTTATTTCAAGGTCGCGAAGAGGAAAAATCTACAAAAAGTATATGGACATAGACAGAAAGATAGCAGAATAAGCAACATAAAATAACCAATAAAAAAAGAAGAACATTTGTCGTCAAGAACGAAGGCGTTTCGCCGTTTCGCGTATGAGAGGAGCAGTAATACACTGATTAAAACCTCAGGTGATCAAAATTGAAGGATGACCTCAGATTGAAAGATGAAAGAGTAAATGGTTAGGGAGGAGGCAGACTCGAGGCTTGTGGAACAAGCAACTGAAACCTGGGATGCAACATTTTTTAGCGAGCTGAAACATGCCCACATCGACTACGTGGGGGGCAAACTGAACCATCTCTGGGAGCGGAATGTCGCACAATCCATGCATAATTTTACAATAAATTTCCTCTTTGGGAGGATTTTATTTCCCACTTAGTGGATGTAGGTTATCGTTTGCTTTTAAAGTATTTGCTTAGAAGAGGTTCCTTCCGTGCAAATAAGTTGAATATCCCGCTAGATGAATTGGGGGATGGGGAAGGGGAGGTTTCCACCCAAATGACAAATATGCCGTCTGATAGAAAGGAAAGTCAGTGTGAATGCAATCAGCCGAAGTGGAAAATGAAGATAAGCAACGAATATAAATCTGATTTCTTTGCTATTTCTAGCGAAATAAATGCATTTCCTCAGTGGAACGTGAAGGAGATAACGATTCGTTATCGATGCCTTTAATGCCATTTTTCAATGAGAAGTTGATTTACGCAATAGATAAAAAATAATACAACAAGCTGAGTGTCTAAAAAGCAAGATGAAGTAGGACGAGTAAGAAGTTTCCTGAGATGAACTCAATGAGGCAGATATCTACAACAGAATGGAATATAAGTATACACGAAATTGTCAACGAAAACTATCGACGACAGGTGTGTAACAGAAACGCTTCGTTGAGGTAAATATAAGGTAAGATGTAAAATAATATGAAGTAGATATGCATCACTTAGCAAATCATTATAAAGTGCTATAATTAAATATTGACAGCTGACATGCACATTATACAAGGAACAACTGTGCAAAAAATACGAAAAACCAACTTTTTCATCCAACTTGTAGCAGTGTAATTCATCTAATCCGTTGTGTTTCAATTTTTGTTTGAGATAACTTATTGCATTTTATGCGATATTTAGTGTTCCAGTTCGCATAGATCATGAAATCATTGCCCGCAAAGAGGAATAGTATGGAATTTGAAATGGATCAATGACAACTGCCTCATTTCCATATCCTCAATTAGCAAATATCACATTGAAAAATGTTTCATTGAAAGTGTTCATAAAACGTTACTATTGCTAAGGGTTGGCTAAGGGTTGTAATGATTTACTTGGTTATATACGTTCAGCCAACCATATGGCTGCACGACATCCGCTTTGAATTATCCATTTGAGTGCGTTATATGCGGGTGCCTGCAATGTCATAGCATGAAACGAGCGATAAGCAATGACAACCAAATTCAACACTGTGAGGGGAAACATCTGACACTCGCATATAATCGTATTCGTTAGATATTATCACCATTGCACTAATATTACCCAAATAAACGCTTGTTGTGATAACATCAAACTTATTAGCGATTAGTTAGCCCTTCTCCTTCATAAAACATCGACAATCGATTAGAGTAAATTAAGGTTTTCGAGTAAACTCGAAGCAGTTTGTTAGCGGGCCCGAATCAATTTTGAAAGGATGCCCCGTTAAGAAATCGCCCGGAAACAGATTCCCAATCCCCTCTCGCTGTTCCTTGACAAAGAGAAGGAGAAAGGTAAATTTTTTTGAACTGTAACTTTTTTTGGTCATCATAGTTAAGTTGTTGTACAATTTAAAAAGTGCACAATTAATAATCAATTTTTTCAGAATCGGAACGACAGGACAGTTTTTGATTTCTAATTATAAAAAGGAAAACGCCATTTTCACTGTTTCATAATTTTAATATCCCAGAAATATTCTAATATTGAAATAGAATAAATATAAGCAATGCTCACTATTATTTAAATGGTTCCAAATCTTTCAAGAGGATACACTCTGAAAAACGATCAAATGAACAATGGTTAACTATCGCCAACGAATTCGGCATTTTGCGATAATTTTATGAATGAAATGAAATGAAATAAACATAAATAAATGAACAAATGAAATTTTAAAAAATTGCTATCGAAGTGTAATGATCAATTAAGATCAAATATTGCATCTTTAATCTTCCAGCAAAAACCTCTATAAACTCAATCCCTCAAAATTAGTATTTCTGAGATTCAGTACTAATGTCAACAGATATACTTTAAAGAGTCTGCTATAGCGATCGATGTATAATAAATGCTGATTATTGTTGGAGATGGAGCTATGATAAATACATGACCAATTTGGGTCTTTCATTCCTTTCGAATTCTAAATTTCATTCAAAAATTTATGGCATTTTAGCTGAAATATTTTCAGAAAATCTCGCTAGATTTGCATTAATATTAGAGATGTGATGAAATGAATACAATGAAACGTTTACAAAATGTCATAAGGATTAAAGTACATATTAGAAGCAGCAAAGAAAGGTAATTAAAAAGATAGAAGAGAGGTTAAAGACAGATAGTTAAGCTAAAAAGAACACTAAGCTTATTGTGCTTTGATAGAGAAAATGCATTTCTACCAAAGAAAAAATGACACATAACTTTTGGGCAATTTTTCACTTCACATATTTTGTTCACACAAAGAGTCGCCTCTCCTTTCTATTTACATTCACAAACTATATGTGAAAATGAAGTGAACCATATTCTAATACTATAATTTTTTCATATGGAAATAAGAAATTTTTGGGAAGATACCAAATAAAAATTTCTACAAGTCGAATAAACGCTTACCTCCAACCCATCGTGATCGATACCAGTCTGATGGTGCTCAACTTCTTCATCTCTTAATTTCTTGAGAAGCTGAAAGTAAAAACTCATGCAACAATGAGCAATCAATACTATGGCTTTTTAGGGGTTCGGTATTCCCTTTGGGTATTGAAGCTGTCAAAAGCGGATATATTACTCAATAAAACTTGAAGATTCGGAAAAAACACCCAAAGCATGCAGGGGGAATCATTGCCTTTCTGAGAGGCGAAACAAATGGTTCAAAGAAATTCACTGGTGGGAATTACAAATTACTGATTTCGTGCAAAGGGAGGAAGGGGTGGGCAGGGAGAAAAGAATGGAGCAGATGAGAGAGCTCGGATACTGGATTTAGACACGAAAACCAACATTTCGAACGAAGGACCTCATGCGGCGAACGACCTAAGGAAGGTAATTGGCGACTGTTTTAAATTAGCTCACAAATGCGCAAGCAAATGAATAATGGCAATCACTAGAGGCTAATAGCTGAGTGACTACTGTAGCATGGCTATAATTCCTAAAAAAGAAGGACTGCATTGACAGAGGCTGCAGCACAAAAGGGGTGGCAAAAAACTAGTCAAGCGACTCAACTCTTATTGATGGCGCAAATGAATTTTAATCACCGGTTGGTTTTAGGATAAGTGATGCAAAAGATTTCTAATGTACCATCAACAAAAAAAATTAATACGAAGGAAGGGACTAATTTCAACGGAAGCTGACAGGCAGTAATTACCTCAAGAAGCTCCTTGTGTGTCTCGGGATCATCCTCGACTAATTCCTTGATTTGGTCATTGTAGTGTTGTGTGATGAGTTCCTCCACAGCTATTGTGCATGCCATCGCAGATTTATTGCCCAAAAGTGCTGTACCTGCACCTGAAAAAAATTACTTTTCAAAAATACAGAAACATTCCTCTCGCCAGGTATTTCTCAGACTCTTTTCAAAGGGGTTCTCAACTGACATTATTTATGATGGCTTTCAAATGGAATTTAGTTTACAAGAAAGGAAATTGTGTTGCCATAGGTTATAACTTCCTACCGAGGAGCTTTACCTATTCGATTTATAAGCAGATAGCGCCGAATGTCTGCATGTCACCTCTATTGCTAATATATGAAATGATTATTCTTGACGAAATTTGAATTTTCTGTTTCCTGAAAAAAGAAAAAAACTTTGCTGAAAGCTTCATTTAGAGTTCAACTGTTATAATATTATTACCTACCGCTAATTTCCATTCATAACAGCTTCTCCACGATACCCTACTTCCCCAAGAATTTCGAAATTTTTCATTGCAATAAGCAGTTCGTTTAGTCGTTTTGATGATTACAAAATTGCTGTTTTCCAATCCGACAATGTAATATATTTCATAAGAAATAATCAACGAGATAATAAATTAGCAATGGTAAAATTGAACAGTTGCATGCCTCATCTCTAATATCAATGAGATTTGAAGTGCATGTTTAGTAAGTCGAAAAGGATGAATACGATGAGTCAGCGAGAAAGCAGAAAAAAAAAGAAGTAAAAGGATAGCTGAAAGAAATTGGATGGACGATGGCTAGCAGTCACTAAAAGGGAATAAGAGATGATGCTTTCTGGAGTTGCAATCAACGAAATACCACTTTTGCATTGCATTATACCGAATAGAAACTACACAAAAGAGTCCTCAAAAGACAAAAAGACAGTTAACAGAGAATGTGGCATTTGAAAAAAAGCATTCAAACAATCGAACCAAACGGAAGCGTTACATAGATTTTCTTAGACACCAATCAATGCGCAACACAAATGCTCATTGTTGTTGCGCAATATTGAAAGATGCAATGCATCCATTTAAATTCTTCGGGGACCATCTCTAATAGCAAATATGCCGATTGTTTAACGCAATCGAAAGCATTCTCTGGATTTTCGAGAAACAGGCGATTAGGTGAGGCTCACAAAAACCTTGCGAGAAGAATTCGAATTTCGAGCATAACAAATGGAATTTGCTGTTACAATAGAAACTTTAAAAACAATCGTAAAGTTGTTTCGTATCAGACTCAACGGGAAGGAGAGTGAGACAGAGAGTAAGAAGTGGAGCACTTCATTAGCTTGGGGGAAGTCGTGAGAGGTTTACTGCATCACTAATTTCCCCCAAGAAATTGACAACCCGAACGATGCTCTGAGAATGTACATATCAATGATCATAATGAAAGCAGAAGGTGGCATTTCGTACACTACGATGCAATGAGGACTCTATTATTCTACTTTCATATCAAAATAAAATAACATCAGAACTGCTTTGATAATATGCAAATACAGCCATTAACCGATGAGATCTTTTGAAGTTTTGCTCAAATTCGTTATGAAAGCGAATTACATATTTATTCCGCATTCGTTCACTTGCCATTTCTTTTGTTTCGCCTCACTACTCATCTTTGTTTTTACCATAATTAGCATAAGGGGAATTCAGAGATGAGAGTTTTTCTATATGTAGCCAAGAGGCCGAGCCGTAGGCCATGTCGCCCGTGCATCCTTTTGGTTATGATGCCGCTGTTTGCAACCTAATGTTCTCACATTTCACACTGTTCGTGTGAAAAGTCCCTTAATTCAACTTGTGATGCTTTTATTTGTCGCGAAAGTTACTATTCCGAAGTCAACCTGCTTCTTCTTTCTAATAATTGAAGAAAAAAGGATCTATACTTCAAGATACAGTAGAGTACAATATAGCACTCTAGGAGGCAAGAATATAGTAAAACATAGGTATATCATAACGGAATCCGCATATCTTCATGTCTTATTCCTATTTGCGATTGAATGAGACACCGCGTTGGTATTGGTTGAGTTGTGCATTAATAGTTGTCCTTTGTGGCTTCGTAATGATCAATTGAAGGCATATGACAATGTGGCGAAATATGGCTTGGAATAGTCGTCGATGAGTCATCGCGTTTCCGTTATTCCACAAAATTGCAATGCCCAATAAGCCCGATCGCTGCATGTTGCACACATTACTCCACGAATACTCAAGGGATACGGGAACCAGACCGGCCAACTAACAATCCGATAAGATGTATATATATCGACCGAAAATGCTAACGGTCAATAGTGCTATGACTAATGCTTATCGATTGATTTCTGAGATGATCAGGAGGCGATTAACGATCAATTTAAAGATCATCTAATAAAAAATGAGACAGGGATGGGAGAATGTCGTGCAACAAGTCAACGCAAAGTAAAAGAAATAGACGAATAAAGAGCAAAAATATTTGTCACCAGAGGTGTCGCGACTGCTCGCGAAATAAATAAATTTGAATGTTAAATAAAGCTGCAGAATTATTTAGTGCAGAAGTGAGTGGGTTATGGTGAAATCAAGGCAAATGGAGTTGGGGATATTCACTGATCGTAAAAGTGGATATGCACGTTGAGTTGGGAATTAAACGTCGTAAAAGCTTCTATGCATATCAGATGAGGGGCAAATGAACAAACGGTGTTCAGCTTGTTGACGGGTCACTCAGATATGTTTTTGCACAAAAAAGCGGGATACACGTGCGAATGGCACAAGGAGGGCATGATAGCGCTTTGTCTTCAACAAGCGCATAAAGACTCCAAGTTAGCAAAAACACATCGTAAAAGTTATTGTGCTCACCTAATTAGGGGGCAAATGGACATCGTAAAAGTTGTTATGCACATCGAATCAGTGCATAAACAACTTCTGGAGTCAGCCACAAAGAAGAGGCGGGCCATAAGTATCAAAAGGTATCAACGAAAAAGGCCACATAAGTGAACCCCAAAGTTTCGGTAACTATTGTACGGTGAGTGCCGTCGATCGGGAATGCGCCTCCAATGGATTTTTGCTTGCATTCCCTGTCATGTTGTAGTTGTATACTTGCCCAGCGTTGTGATATGTGCCTGTCTAATAAACATGCATGATTTTTTAAGTCGGGTTATAATATGGTGTGCGTCTCTGACAATTGTTTCTTCGTCGCGTTTTTTGATTGTTTTAACATGTAAACAAAGGTTTAATTACCCAAGTTTGAGGTGTGGTTCATAGAGCAGTGGTGAGGTGCACAGATCGGTTGCACCAGCAGAATCTGTCATTGGTATTATAAGACGGACCACCTCAACGTGAAGTATATATTCTTGGGTAACTGACGGAACCTAAAGTGGATCATTGGCGAGCGGAAGTCGTCAATAATTGGAGAAGTGCGACAACTAGGCTGGTCGCAGACGGGAATTCAGTGATCGGGAGCGTCGACTCCAGCGGTGATCGTTATTGGATCAACGTCAGTGGGCAGAAGAGACAAAGCGACGGTGGATGAGGAACGCCACGCGTCAATTGGAAGCTGACTGAAGCAGAGAGCGGAAAGCGAGCCGCAGTTCAGTCGAGAACGAACAACAAAGGAGCGTAGGCTCAATTTTTAATGTAATTTTCTCTTCTTTCTTATTGTAAAACTTATATTGTTTTTTCACGAATCTTTGGGGACAAACTATTACCACATATATAATCCAAATTGTTGACCACCTTTACACATCATCACAAACACACACACACACAAACACACACCCATCAACAACAAAAAAAGAGGGTGATCAATACAAGAGGATTCCAATGAGACTGAAAGTGTAACCAATACAGAAGTAAAAACTTCAAAATGAAATTAAACTCACCTTTACCTAAAACTTTGTAAATCAATGCATATCTGTTTCTTTGTGAGATTCACAATTCATGATTCAATATCATTTCAAGCTTCCACTCTTCTTTTCCTTCTGGATGAACTTTTCGATTAGTTCCTTGCTGACAGCTGCTTAACTTATAATACAAGCAAACAATCAACTAAATTGTTCAACAACCAACCAACAATTCATTCTTTTAAGATTTCATCAATCGTGTCCGATGAGATGTAACTGCAATGTGTATAAATATTGTGGCTGACCAAGAGTGAAGCCGGCTGCACTGAAGAGAGGTGTAAATTTTGAATGAGGTACGTTGTGTTTCGACAAGAGACGCTCCATCGCACGTAAATGTTCACGTTCTTCATCCCACATGTGTCGAACAACCGATGAGATTGAAGTATCTGAAACAATAATTGTGTTTCTTATTTCCGCTTACAATTCCTTTAATAATATTTATAATTCTTTTAAAGAAGTTAATCAATAATTTATTAAAAAAGCGATATTCATTAGATAACGTTCACCTAATGCTGCAATATAATTACGTAATCATAGAGAAAACAGATATTTTAATGTGAAAAATGATGACACTCATCACAAATATAAAGAGAACATTGGGGATTAGAAAGAAACAGATCCGAGTCGGCATTTTCTTGCAAGCAACAGTATAATCCTCATATCGGACAACAGCGAATCACTACAAAAGAACCGATTGAACTGAGAATATACATCGATGAAATATGGATTAAGGAAGCTATTGTTTCAATGCTTCCTGGATAAAATTTCTTGTTCACTCGATGGAAAACGTTCCATCTTTATCCTTGAATTTAGAGCACTAAACAAAAGGCCAATACTTGGCATCTTTGGACTTCAGCCTATAAACTTTGAGAGCCCTATTCTAAACTTATGAACTATAGAAGAACAAAATGAAACATACACAGCACCTTGTTTAGGTCATCAAAATCAAAGTCCTGCGATGACTCATCGATATCGAAAAAAATTTATTCAAATTTCAAATGACTGCAAATTTGCTTATATTTCGCAGTTGGTCTAATCATAAATTGGATCCCCTCAGGTTAAAAAATTCTCCGGAAAAAAAGGATGAAATTGAACACCTTAAAGTGCATTTTATTATTTGTTGGCAACTTACGAAGCCAAGTGATTTGATAGACAAGAACTGTGCAAACGAACATCACGTTAGCTCTCCTATTACGTTCATCCATTTATCTAACAAATACCAAGTTTGTCAACGCGTTCGTTTACTCATTATCATTATTATTTTGTTGATCTACTTCGACATCTAGAAGTCTAAAAATATACAAAAGTATGTGAGCATGAACAGCAAAAAAACAAAACGTTAGCAAAGCTTCAACTTCGGTGAATAAACATTCAATACGTAACAGCAGCAACAGTACGTGTAGATTGAAACCGCTCAGCGCAACTTAAAAGCTGAAGGAGTGGATGCATTAACGATATCGGTAAAAAGCAGATTTCAGGTTCGTAGAACGCGGAACAGGAAACTGTGCAGAACATCGGGGGCTGGTCGAATTGAAATATTTCTGGCAGTTGGATGTCGGAAAAGCCGCACACAATTTACAACAAAGTAAAAGGTCGAATATGAGCATGTGATATTCCAATTAGCGTCTTGGTCCTTGTTGCTTTGCAAAGCGAGCCTGCATTTTCAATAACTTGCTCTAAGGAGTGCCGATTTAACAGTTCGTCCAGCTACAGAATTTCAACGGTCACTAGATAGCTGCATATCAGCTACCGGTTAGTTCAGAAGGGTTTTCTCTAGAACTTAAATATGGGTGGAAAATGTAGGTGAAGCTAGCAACATCCGGCTTAACGAGTTCATCGGAAGACTAAAAGTGGTGACAGCATACTTGAAAGGACAGCCATCTGTCCAGCATATATGCGATCGGCTCCCAACTCGCCGGCATGATCCACACGTACCACTTTCTCTACTAATTTTTGTCGTGCTCCATTCGCTTGTGAAAGTCGGACCAACGATCGATACATTGTGATCGCTGGTGTGAGGCTACAACAGAACTCATATTCACCGGAAACTAATTTAGTGCTCGGAGGCAGAATAAGCGAATAAATAAGCGAAATGTGCAACTGGACAGCACCGTCATGACGACAGATCCAATAGAGGTGATGGAGGTGACTCACCAGATAATGTACTTTAATCAAAAGCAACTGACAAGAGAAGCAGTTGACGTGAAATTTGTATCATCGGAAGGTCTATATCATAGATGAATGCATCTGAACTGGATTAAATTAAAGGCATTCACATAAAGAAATGCCCCTCAAAACCAGTCGCCATTAAAATTACATCAGTTATTCTACGCTATAAAAACAATCCTAGCAATATCTTATGCGGAAATTGGAAAGGGAGAAGGCCTCTGATTTGGTGCAAAAATGAGGGAAAAAACAAGCGTTAAGGAATTTTTGAGTAACACAGGATAACCCCTAACCGAACAACGCGACTGTGAGCCAATATCGAATTTCGCAGTAAACTTTCCAAGATTACTGTAATTTTTCAAATGGAAAGCGACACTTTATTCATTCAAAGAAACGCAAAAGCGAAGCAAATTTTGCGAGTTCCGTTGAAAGAATGGCCGAAATTCGAACGAAAAAAAAAAACGAAAGGAGAGATTGAGTTTAAAATTTCTCACGCTTGAACGTTCCTGCTAGAAATTCTGCTCGAAATTTCCACCAAGAATCCAGAAAAATATTTGCAACTCAAGTCTATTGCTGTCCCTTGCCCCCGAAAAAATCGCCTCACAATCACAACATTCATGTTTGTTAAGGTGAAAGATCTTCCATGAATTTGCAACTAAATGCAACAAGTATAAATTAGGGTGTAGGTAGTTGTTAAATTCATGAGTTTCTTTTGTTTATGCAAATTAAACAAATTGTTTTGGGCCGAAATTGTTCATGATAAGCAACCATTCAAAAGAAGGGTAACTTGGATGAAGCATTGCGCCGATATCCACAAACAAATATCCTCATTGTAATCGGCAAATGTTTAATTAAATGCAGGGAACACATCAGTAATGCACATTGCACAGATTATATCGTAAATGCTAATTTCCCGATGGCATGACCACAAAATCCCGTGAGTGCAACCAAAACAATTCACCATCACAGCGACTTCACTACACTTTTTTCCGAGAGACAAATCCTATATTTAATCACCATATCTTTATTTATTTATTACTAAATGGAAAATGATAAATAACGTCGAAAGCTCCTCCCTGGCTATCCATCTTAGGAACTAGAAATACTTTGAAAGCTTGTTCTTCTTAGGAAAGTCTGCGGCGGTATATTTGGAAGTGCATGAGGTCACATATATGCACGAACACATTAGCAGCTCAATCCTGCTCTATAACGTCTTCCATCTCCGTTTCCGGCATCGCGCCTACAATGCAATTTACAGCAGCTTATTCAAGCAATCATGCGAATATAAAAGCATTTGGACAATGATGCCTGAACAGTTGAAACGATTTGTGCTTTTTCATATGACTCTTCACTGACCACATTCATAAACTACTAAAAAATAATGAAACAAAACGAAACAGACCTTTAATGTTTTCACTGATCTGATCATTCGCACAAATCGCTGATAAAAGGCTCTCTTTTTAACAAGCTGAGTTTCTAAAATTAAAACCGCCTAGACGTTAAATGAAAGCAATTTCTTTCGCGCTTTTATGTATCTCTAACTTTTTTGAA
Source organism: Baylisascaris procyonis (assembly GCA_037389465.1). Taxonomy (NCBI): domain Eukaryota; kingdom Metazoa; phylum Nematoda; class Chromadorea; order Rhabditida; family Ascarididae; genus Baylisascaris; species Baylisascaris procyonis. Next base: position 2,280,644 of record JAZARR010000221.1, read on the forward strand.
ACATATTATAGCACACCGATCTCCCTTGTCGGAACTACCAAACAGACAGACCGACACATAATACAGCTACGCACAGATAAGATGTTATCATGTAAGTGGAAATTCATAAAAGCGTTCATAAAAATGATAGATTAAAAATGAAGGTATTAGCAACCAATATAAATGCTAATTAAATGAGAAACTTGAATTTTTAATGTTTATTGCAAATATGCCCAAAATAACAAAATATTGACAAACAAACGACAGCGATTACAGATAACATTGGACTATGCATTCTTTTAACTGAGTAAATTAAAGAGGAATCAACTTCCTCCCGAAAAATTAAACTCAATAGAAACCACTAAACCGTAGAAACCGAAGAGAAAAATAAGCGGATCTTACACTTAGTGAAACCAACAAAATAAAATGGACAATAACCTCTTTGTTCCTATTACCGTCTTTCTCTTTTCTCCCCCCTCCCTCCTCCCCCTCCCCCACCCCGCCCTCAATAGAAAAAGTCTAAAATTACTACACGCAAGTGAATGGTTGCACCGGTAATTTTTACAAAATTCAACGATGAAAAGGAATGACAGCAAATAATAATATAGAAATTAGCCAAAAATGAAAAAACAATGATCTTTTTGGATGAGTTAAAGAGATTGCAGTTTGATCCATTCGCTCGCTTATTCTTCAACTTTTTTCTGGAAACTTACGTCCAAATAACTCAATGACCTATTTTCGTTACTTAACGCTTTATTTTCTCCTAAAACCTCGAGTAATAAAAATAAAAAAAATGTGTTGAATATAACGGATATTAAATCACAACAAATTACTTCCCATAAAATAGTGAAATGGATCATAGTTGAATGGGTTATATCAAGCAATTGTCACATTATTATAAGGTAATACCATTTACTAAATCATCTTCGATAAATTAGAGGACCAACAATCAATAATTGTTGCCTACCAACTCATTGTCAATATCTAGCAAATTCGCTTGGGGCAGCGAAAAAAATTATCATTTAGAAATACTTTGCGAAATTTTTGAATGTTACACGAATTGTACAAAAGCGGACACTTCTTTTATTTTTGGTTCATAGAATTTCCCAAAATGATACCCCCTCCTTCCTCTATTCATCGCTTTAAATTCCGAATCGATATACCCGACGACCCCCCCCCCCCTTCTCCTCCCATCCCATCCGAAATGATCAATGTAAAGGCAACAATCCATATACCGCAACATCGATGAAGAGATAGCAGCATGCAATGATGCACAACGATTGCGTTACCAATACTCGCTGCCAATGTAACACATAGATCAAAATATGATTTTGATTGACATAATAAATGATTTGCATTCTAAAATATATAGATTCGTTGGTAATTGTGATCTCAACTTGCCAAAAATGCTGAAAAAATATACGTACCTAAGCGCTGGTGATCTATCTTTCAAAATGCAATCAATATATACCTTTAAACCACTATACCCACAACAGTGGTTTTCTACACATCCTAATATCACGAAGCACATTGAAGAAGGTTTCGAGGATGGAACAAGAAGGGAAGGGAAGGCGACAGGCAAATGTTTACATGAACAAGAATAGCTGTCATCACAAGCGTTGATATGGACAGGCAGCAAAAACTGGATGGAAAAGACTCGAACCTCCAGTGAAAGGTAAAACAAACAGACAAGCAAAATAGCATTCAAAAACAATGGAACCAAAAAATAACAAACATAAGAAACTTAACCACACACAACTTTTTTTCGATCTTCTGACCTTCAAATGGATGGTCTATCACAGTAAAGTATGTCTTGTTGGAAATCGACAATCAATGATGTATAACATGAGTATCATGCGAATGTCCACTATTGTCAGTATGGTCATGTGAGTGCCCATGCGTAAAATTTGGCTGTGATGCGGAATGCTGCATCTGTTGTACAACTGTCGGCGGATAGTAGCCAGGCGGAAGAGCCATTTCGTGTGCGTGCCACGATGCAGCCGCATCCTTCACCACCTTAACTTCATTCCTATTATACATCAACAAGTTTTGGTGGCCAATAATTACAGTTAGGATGTCCTAACTTACTTGTATCGGTCATAGATGGATTTTTACATTTACAGCACGCATATCTTAGCAACGTTGAGATACTTCCCATAATTAATTAAATAAAAAAGAAACACTTAGCACCATTGAATTTGTCAAATATTCTCGCCTTACTTCATCAGTTATATTAATAACCTGAATCATAACTTCCACTTATTCAACAGTTCAACTGATGTTATCAAAGGAGAAGCGATATAAAAATGATGTAGACAATATTTGAACTCATTCAGATAGACTTATACCGGCATTCAACAATATTAATGTAGCAGTGCTTTTAAATAAAGCGTCAAAAAGTCGTATGCAGACTTTTTTGCTAAAGGTGCGTTTATTAAGTAACTCTTTCTCCCACAGACCTGAAACATCTTTCTCCCTTCACCGCCCAATATCCTTAAATGTTAAATTTACTATAATCTTAATAGCTTACTTGCGATATCAAAACACCTAGTAATCAGAGAAGAGGTAAAGCCCATCAAAGAAGTTACATCAGCCGCAGAAATACAATCAGCTAAACTTCATCCACAAACCGAACTCCCCGCTTGGAAAACGATTAAAACATCGACCTATATATTTCGATTTACAAAATACTTAAAATTCAATATACTTAAATGTTTCCAGTAAAATCATCTTCACTACAAAAACGCAACTAACTTTACGTACACTTTGAATATTGTACTCGCCCATAAAATAAGTGTCAAATATCATTCATAATAAGCCATAGCACTAGTAAACAGAAAACTAACAATTAAAACAGATGATAGACCTCAGGTATCGAATATGCCTACCTGGACAGTAAGAAGAGAAACGACGGATGACAACTTTTCGGTGACGGCCGCAAGTACTCGCTGTTCATCGGCATCCCGTCTTACACGTACGTCTACAGTGCCAGCCATTGATGCGAAGTCTAGTTGCCAGAAATGTGCAGATCGCAACTCAAGAACCCCGTCCACCGTTGATGCCTCTGACATACACCTTCAATATATCAACTCGTTGTAACAACAATTTCCATTATATTACCCCCTTAAAAAGGATCAGCCTTAAAAGAATCAGATTCAACTTCAAAGCCAATTATGCTGGATATCAATTACTGAAATACCATTTAGATGGGCAAACTATACGTATTTTTCAAATCGTTTAGAGATTCTACTAAAAGTTCGCCGTGCCTTAGGAAGGATCTCCAATAAAAATCACTCCACCTTGCTCTTAGACATTTTAAGGCAAAACATTGCGAATTACGACATTATCGCTGCAGATTCTTTCATTGTAAACAATTAAGTTTCTAACATATCTACGAAAGTTTATTGGTTTATACTCTTGTAATTGAAAGATACGGTATAGTCAGCCAATCAACAATGGGATCATGTTTAGATTTCATCGCAACATATAATTATAAAATCATAAAAAGAAAAAACTTATAAACAAGTGAAACCTGTCAAGTTGATTATGCACATGTGGTGGCGAAGTTTGAAGAAGGATTCTACCCGTATAGGTGGAGAGAGGCCACATTGTCGCAAAGACACACAACGATAACACTAATGCTGCCACTGCGTCCATCCACCACAATTCCGATACGAACCTTAATATCAATCATCAGATTCCATGTGAACACCTCATTAGAAACGATTCATTAAAAACATTTGCAAAATAAAACATATAAATCGTTTAAAAAGGAAGAAGAGAAACAGCTGTAAGCTGGGAGCAAGATGATATCAAAAACAATGATGTATCTCAATAATACTTCTCAAATATTTTTTTTAGATTTACAGATTTGTGCTTAAATTTCGACCCCAAATTCAGCTCGTTCTGTCTCGAAAATACCTACTGTTTTAACAAATAATAACAAAGAAGAAAATCCTCATTTGCCAATCAGTTTAGCAACAGCAATCTCAAACGACTTTCAATAAGCTCCTGCAGACAATTTCAATTCTACCCACTTGAAATAAAAAGAAATCAAGAAAATCATTGATAAACATAATTAAAAGAATTAATTCAAAAAAAAAAGAGAACGATACCAATGAGTAGTAAGACATGCGCATGTAGTGAGGAATGCAAGAATCGACAATGCGTTGAGTCGAGGCAGTAGGAAAACGCTTAGACCAGGAAGTACGTAGCAAATTGCATGTGACACATCCGCAAAATGCTCCTGTATATTAAGTATAATTTCAATTTGATCGTCGATGCAATCAATTAAAAGAAATTTGTAAATAAAAACTTAAATTAAAACAACACAATCAAATTGGAGATAAATCAAAAATGCCCGTAAATATAGTGAAGCTTGAGAAAATTCACGAAATGACTTATTCATTAAAGTCCCTATAGGAGAGAAATTTTGTTATGAAATATATTTAGCAAACAATTCAAATAATGCGAATGAATAAAAACCGGAACGTAATTTTAAACTGGTAATGTAAATATTCACAAGTTCTTTCACTTGACGTACCGACTTTCCCAAGATCCCATAGCCACTAAATAGCAGTCGTATCTTCCTTCGCTATATCTAGAAAACCAAAAGGGTGAATGCCGCTCAATGACAACAATTCTTGTACCCCTTATGAATCGACTAACTTCGGTAATCGCTCTAGCAAAGAACAAAGCCACACCAACCTCCTCTCTCTTATTAAAAAAAGGAAATAAGACCCTACATTCGTGACACGAACCAATCATATACCCAATTAACCACAAGAGCATAACGAATAACCTCCTCACTACAAGTTCAATAATTTACAAATATCACCACTACCGTTAAAACAGACCGAATGAGCAAAAGCAATTCAAACACAACCCGGATGTGTCCTATCAGTGATAACCGGATGTAATTAACATATGCCTCAGAACTGATAACTTGAGGCACCTTATGAGAGTGTTGGCATCCACCAGGTAAACAAAAAAATGAACACACCACACCTGCAAAGATGAGCTGCTGGATGCAGTAAGAACGTGTTGGAATGGCTGGTTCTTGACTGCATAGGCGGCAATCTCGAGCGATAATGATGCTGCAAATGCACCCACCATGTACAGTCGATGTGGATGCGAGTGCTGTTCACCTTCCAGAAGATGTTCTACACTCTCCTTGATGAGAAATACCGATGAAAGTGTCGCCAATACCTTAATGAAGATTCGGGCTGAATATCGCTATAAGCGTCATAAGATAGACGATACGATAAAAAGCAGCGGACTCCTTCTTGTCTAAATGATTTCTGCAGACATTCTTAAATCCATGCCAAAGGATACCGTGGGATATAGATGCCGATCATCAACAAGACAGCTATTTGGATCGCCATACATTTGATGTCAATATTCGTTGTCAATAAATGCTCAAACTGTAATATTGGTTATAATTTAATTCAATGCATATAAATTACATCGTTTAATTTTCATAGGCCACTGCCGCCCTCATAGAATATTCTTAGAGTCCCGAAGGAGGAGCATTGCTGTAACATTCGACTGATTTTTATGTTACTGCTGTGAGGAGATATACAATCAACCTGTCCCTCATATTGGAATACCCTCGGGTACTATCAAAATGTAAGATATTCTTTGCTCCAAGGCTTCCAAGACATGGCACGGGGAGCTGAGCACTAGTTACAGAGAATCCAGGAAAGTGGGGCATCCTCGAGGACTTGCAATTGTAGGGTACGTCTTCAACGGCAGGCATCCTCTATTCTACTCTTCACACGCGTCAAAGCCACCATTGGAGGGTTTATATATATATATATATAAACTGCTCTCACGTTATAAGTAATCGATGTTCTTCGGGCAAACGTTTATGGCAAGAGAAGAATGCTAGCATCTCCTCTCATGACAATCATTTGAATCATTGCATCCAACAATCACAATTATTTCTCAATGCTAAAAATCATTGCAATGCGATAATTGAAGAGATTTTCCAAAAATGATAACGCTAATTTCAATGCATTTCCTTTAATTACCGAAAATTCAGCATTTCTAATAGAATAAAAAAGATAGGTGAAAAAGTATTCAGAAGAGGTGTCGAACGCAATATAATACAGTAAACAGACAATTTGCTCATGAAAATCTTTAGAACAAAATATCTCAAATTTCAAAAAGCGTATCCATATGCTCTTCATTCATCCCCCCTCGCCTTTCATTCCAAAAAAAAAAGTCAGGTTTAGCATTAAAATAAACTTCAAGCATTATTTGAGAAATTTACAACATTATAAGACTTCTGGCAAGATTATACTATTTGCACAATTTTAATTCACTGTACATAAATTATACAATTTAATCTACATATGATTAAAGATGGGTATTAAAAAAGAAAAAAATATTGCAGAGGAAGTATGGTGAAAACTTATACTCTAATATCCTGCAAGAAATTACCATTGCACATCCTATCGTATATTCGGAAACAACGTACCGTAGTGGAAAAGACGGCAAGGACTGGTGCACGTGCAAGTCCGAATGAATAACTTGCTGATGGCTTATGTGTAACCGATAAGGATACAACCGTGGAGACAAGCGAGAAGAAGGAAAACACCGATAGCCATGCCGCCGATGTAAGTACCAACGATCGCGTTACCGATACGATGCCGATAAGTAGGAATGTACAGATGGCACAAACGGTTGCCCATAAACATGCTCGACGTATATTACTATCGGAAAATGCGATAGTGATGCCACTCATGCCACAACCTAAATTATCAAAAATCACATCAATAAAGCTTCATATAATTTATTCAATTACTTAAATAATAATTGCAGTAATCTAAGTGACCCCAAACCGACTCGAATTACGTCACTTCCGACTTTAGGTGGTGAACTGCGAAACCTAAAACCCTCCAGGTGCAAGTAAGGACTGGCTGTATCTGTGCTGGTGAAGGCAATGCTCTCTCGAGGTCAGGCATCTGCCTTCAAAGCAAGATTGCCCTAGTGCCATCACCATACGGGCAAAATCGTTTCCCGAACCTACAATTAGAATTCTGAAACTTCCCATTTATACTATTTCAGCATCAAGAATATCTGAAAAATAGAAGAAAGTGTTGGAATCAGAGTTTACATTACGATCTTTACAAGAAAAAATAAAGCGCCATAGTGACTGATACTGAGTCGTTTCGTTAGGTTTTGGTGGAAATTGTCAAGCAATTCTCACCCTTCATTTATTATGGAAAATGTTTGCTGAGAATAAACTCTTTATATTTTTTTTCGTCGACAGCTCGACTATAACGGCCACGGAAAAGTCTACGAGAGAATCAGAATTAATCATTGGGTGCGTGGATTGTTTCTGGATCGGGCAATTTAGTTTAGAATATCTAAGAATCACCATCTTTAATTATGAATAGAATGATATGTTAATCACCTTAGCAATATTTCGAATAAAGCTATCATCTTTTATAATAGCCTACTATTGCTGCCTTCAAGAAAGCTTCATATAGTTTGTGTCAATTGGGAATGCAACGCATCCAGTGAAATATGCATTTTGCGTTGCGTTTAGAGAATGTTTGTTTCGGTGGAGAGAATGCTTTATTTATGCTGGCCATTGTTTATAGCTTATAATAAATACTGTCTCATTGCATCAACTCGAAACTTGCTGACTGCAATTATTTTATTCATTTTGTAGCTTCCCTACGTGGTAGTTCAACTTCAAATAATTCAAATCACCAAACTATTGTATTCCAATTCATAAAATATGCAATCAATGTACTTTAAAAAACAATAATTTTCGACTGATCCTAAAACAAGAAACCCTTAAACACTTGTTCAAAGATAATGAAAGGTGACACCCCCATTGACGGCTGAAATTTTTAATATTCCAACTTAGCGGGCAAAATTGCCCGATTGGACGCAACTTTTTCCAGGTCAGCGATCACTGCATCAGTTCCCATCTAGATGCATTTCCTCGAGAGTGAAATCACATCGAAATCTAGCATTTCACGAATAGGAAACAATTACAAAAGAAATCCCTTCAATTTCAGAAAAACCCGACCTCAACAGACATTCACAGTATGAACTCCATACCTGACACCCCAATTCGATACGCTGATTAATCGACAAGAGATCAGTCTCCCCTCTCCTCTCTGCCCCTCTTCCTCTCACCTCCTCTTCTTCCCCCGAACTCTATCGTAATCTCGAACCGTGCACATGAAATATGTCAATCCCATGGATGCAACACTCCATCTAATGGGATGCACCTCTGTATTCTCCTCAAGCACTCACAATAACGGCTGATTTACTTCATAAAGCTCTGATTCTTTAACTGTGCAAGAATTGTGATGTCAATTAGAAAACAACTGTAAGCATCGGAACGACTTCTATATCAGCATCACAGCTGCACGTTGTCTTCGTGAACGATAGAACAATACACGTTGATGAAGTACTAGTGAACGATTATAAACATTGTTCATATGGAACGCTGTATGAGAAGAACGGAAAAGCACAATGTTTTTATGTGAACATGGCACACGTGTTCAATTATCGCATTCATGTGAAGCGGCAGTAATGAGAATAGAAAAATTCATAACGATCCTCTATCACTTACTCAAAGATGAAGTATTCAGGATGGAATCCGTGGTGTTCTCCACAAAAATATTTAAGGCAAATCCCAAAATTAAAAATTCACGAATCATAATATAATGGCTGCATGATTTACGATGTAATCACAAAGCACAATGACAAGGAAACATGGTAAGAGACATAGGTCATTGCAAGCAAAAGAAATGACTCCTCAATACGAGTGTTGATATATATATCAAAAATCAAATAAAACCCCAGATCGTTACGTGCTGGCACGATGGGCTCTAATACTGAAGGAAGAGGGGAAAGAGGGAAGGAGTTTCGTTTAGGGAGCCCTCAAGTCCAACTTTCAATACCCCAGTGGTGGCGGGAAGGAGGGTGAATGCCAGCACTAGTGATGGACCCCTAAAAAGTTCATTTAGAGGTCAAATAAATCATCGGCCTTCAACTTCAATAACTATGACGACTGATTATAGTGAAGGATATGCACGTGTGAAGAGCTGTAGCAAATGATCCCACTGGTAATCGCGTAACACTTCTTGGCCTTCCTCCCCTCACTTGTCCACACCACGTTAGTCGTTAGTACCCTCATGCGTGTGTAGACGTTACCGTAATGAATCGCCATCGCATCAAACCGTACCTATTCACCAAAATGTTTTTAAAACTTAAAGCAAATGACTGTAGAGATCTGAGCTGGTAATATATCTCTAAATCTATTCCTTCTAGCTTTCTTAACAGACAATCATTGCAAGCATTCTTGGTTATTAGCAATAAGAGATCAATATAAACATGAATATATTCAGAAAAATGCAGATGATGCATAAATAGGCATACTGAATTATAAGGGAACGACTGAGATAACATCCACTATAAACTAAATCCGATCGGATCACAACGAAACAATATTGGTAACAAATATTAGGGAAACCCTCGACACTCAAAGCTTTGCATATATGCGTAGGTAAATCCACCTTTTGGGAAAATTCAGAATCTGAGAAAAGATTCAAACAAAGCTTCGCTTTTGAGAAGAAATTCTCCTGGTTCTTAGTGGAAAATGAGAAATCTGTTAGAGAAGGATTTAGAAGTCACGATCAACGATTCCTGCAAACGAGTTCGTCACGGCACTGGTGTCGTCAAGAATATCCTCGGCACCGAATACTTCGTTGAAGACATCCGGTGAATCAGAGATGGCTGAGTCGGCGGAGACAAGCGTACCACTCTCCGCCACCATCTCCAACCACTGTGCGTTATGCCAACGGAAACGCTCTATATCCATTTTACGAGCCCATTCCTCACTTCGCTCCTGCAAGAGACCGCTAAATTAGTTCCATGAAACCATGCAAAAGCGATGGGGAAAAATGTGGGCAAATTGCCTCTCCTTGTTTATTATAGAACGCTTTACCCTTACAGGTTTCTTATCAATACCATCCTTTCGCTTTTAGTGATCGTGATCTCTTTGAAATAGAAGATCCAGACATAGGTTATAAACCGAATGAGACGAACTTTATTCAACTTGGATTATTATTCAACTTAAGTTCTGGTTGAGTTCATGAGCTCCTGGTAAATGTATAGGTGAGTCATGAATGACTTATAATTTCGAGCAGTAGGATGAAAAGTGCGAAAGAAGTGATTTTAAGGAAGATTCTTCGATAAGGAGTGAAAATTGCCCCAGGACAAGAAAAGAAACCAAATGTCGTGTAAGTCTGAGACCCACGTATCAATAACACGAATTCAGAAAACCGCATTTATAGAGGTGGAGGAGGGGAAAAGATTATGGGTATAGGACCCTATAAAGTTGTGACTTTGTAGATTCTAAACACAACGCTAACGCATTGCTCAAAATATTAAGCATCCTGGCAGTAAAATAAGATTCCCAAATACTTTCGATCTGAATAATAATCCGGCGCTACACAACTGTTATAAACAGCACTCACAGCAATAAGAGACAGGGCTCGATCGCACATTGCTCTGATCGGTGCGTTACGATCGTGCATCAGGTCGATGAGGTAAGCACCAACATGAGCACTTCCTCCCATAAGGCTTTCGCTGAGCTCCTCATGTGTGATAAGCGCATAAAACACGTATACTACTTGAACGACCATCTCATCATCTTCCTGCTGGGCTATAAACACATTTGCAAATGCATCGATGATTTGCATATAACATCATATCAAATACCTTGCCTACTATTATGAATACTTTGGACTCAGGTGCTTTGCTAGATGACATAATTTATAAAACTTTCAAAAATTGACAGCCGATGCCGATAAATAGCACCTCATGTGGTAGGCATTTTTGGCTGTGATTTTTTGGAATGAATCTACTTGTGAATTATCAGTGGTACAATAAAAGTCAACAAACCTAATGCTCACAACATAACCACTCAAAGTCACAAAATATGCTTATTATCTACTCAAAAGTTTCATACAGGTATCGAACTATAAATGGTACTTGACATGAGGCAAATAAATGCCGAATAATCCCAATATAAACTGATATAAAAGAAACCCGAAAGAAGTTCGACCAGTTGGTCGACTACAGGCAATAGTAACCTCGCCGCTTCGAGTTGACGTGCCATAGTCCCACACAAAATCACTACCTGCAATCTAATTTTTTTGCTTATTTAACTAATGTATCCATAAAAACAATCGAGACCTTTTTTGGATCAACCTTATGCAGAGGTGAAGCAAGCGCTTTAAGAAGAACTTTTTACAAAATTTATGTTTTGCTCCCTACGCTTCATATAATCTTCTCCCCTCCGTCCCCCTCCCCCGAAAAAAAATTTATTGGTGCTAAAGGCAAAAACCTCGTTGCAAAACTACAGCTGCCTTGCTACCACAATATAATTATATTTTCCATATGAATTAATATAATCCAGAAAAAACAAAAAGATTAATCATTCGACAATTAAACCATATACAAAGTAGCACAAAAGAAGTGACGCTGAACAGTGTGACGGAAAAACAGAAATCTCAATGGAACAATGCAAAAATACTCAAATCAACTAGGATGAGAGAAGAGATGTGGCTGGAACTATGACTTTCCTTTCCGATCCAAACAAAAACCTTAGAGAAATTATATATTTGAAAAACTATAATAATTTATCAATAAAAGGTAGATGGCAACACTTCCAAAATTGCGAATTGCGAAAAGTATCAATAAAAATTGTCTAAAAACGAAAAGTTTCAAAATTAGACATTAACCTTGGCCATCTTCGTCCTCAATTCGGAAATGTCTTGTTATGATAACCATTTCATAAAAAAATAAAATAGACATACCTGGAGAACAAGATCGTTGGAGCCTCGTCCCCTTGCATGCAAAGAGATTTTTTGTTGTATCCACGGAATGAGAGACATCTGCTTTGCCAGCTGTGCCCAATCGAGTGTACCCAACTGATTCACTGTACCTAGACATTCGACTGCAAAACTATCGCTTGACGGAGTTCCCGAACGCACCAATGGTTCTTCGTCACTCATCGCCCTTTCCAGCAACTCAGCTGTCCATTTCTGTAAAAAAAAGACAGTTCTTACTATGAAGGATCAGGAATCTTTGGCTATGCCATATTAGCCACTAGACGAAATTCTTATGCAGGGTTATCGATAAGGGAGAGAAAAAACTTTAAAAGGTCTAAACTGCGCAAGATACCATACGGAAAGAGAAAGAAAATTCATGCAGAAATGTGAGAGGTAAAGAAAAACACTGCTAACCAGATTAATTTAAAGATGTCTTAAATGGGAAGAAAAATACCGAAAATCCCATAAACCGCCATAAGCCCTTCCTCCCCTCCCCTATTGCCATTATATCCTGGCCACACCGCAACTCCGAAACATATATTACGAGTATAGTAAACCTTTAAAAATTTATTGGCTAATAAAAAGAAAATCATGAACCCGCCTATATTTCTTTAAAGATTACCCAAGGTTACTGCTGCCGATCGAATCTTAAAAGCATAACGTCTTGGCTTCGCCAATTACCAACGTTTATCCAATCTCAATTCATCACCTCGCGTTGGGAAGAAAAACGCGAGAAGCAAGGGCAACTCAAAGATTTTTACCTCCATAGTCTGCTTTTTTTCATTGTGCTCGCCTCTGCCCCCTCCTCCCCCCCTTTCTCATCCATCTCCCTCTCTTTTCTTTTAGCAACTATATTGCGCTGAAGGCATGCTATCTGCCGTCAACGCCTTGTTTAAATACTATATTTCAACTCCCCTCAGTAATCAACTCCAGCAAAATTTTGATGACCTCCGAAGTTCAACGCGATGACCACAATATTTTTAGTTTTCGACAGCTTCTAATAATTAATCACTGAGGTTCTCAACCCTTTCCACAGAATCCATGAATTATTACTCCCTTACGATGGCAACTACAATTCACTACACATCGAACAGTCAGCGAGAGAATTGAATCAGAGACTTTGGCACGGTATTCAGATGCCCTATCACTAGGCTTCACCACTCCCTCTCCATTACCTAAAATTCAGGAAAACGCACCGAAAACATGGATTGTGACAGTCCACTATGTGTAGCGATATTGCGGACCAGCTTCAGTAAGAGTTGATCTCTATTAGCGAATGCAGATTCAATAATCAGATCCAGACCGCGCCCATCTGCACCGCATATGAGTTGTGCGTTGCGCTTCTCAATTGCTATATTCACCAGTAACGCTTTCACCACATCCGTTGCACTACCACTGAGCACATGCCGCATCAACTAAAAGCAAAACATGACGTCATTTCATGTATTTTGAATACTATGACGTCATTCGCTGTATCAACTACGACACAAATCTGATATAAAACAACGATAACCTTTAATAATTGTTTTAAGCATACACATAATAACATATACACTCTCAACAGCTTATGCAAACGTGAACACTCCAGACAAAACAAGTGTGCAAAACTCTATCACAGAAGATGCGTTATGAAAAAATAAACCCCTGGCTACCAGGCTATCATATTTAGTTTCACTTTGTTCACTTAACCTCCTTTAGAGAGTGACGGTAAATAGTGGAAAACATTCTTCCTGTTGACTGCTATAGTGAAGATTAATGAAAGATTTCAGCATTTCAAATCTATTCCCTTACGAATATTGGGAGGTTATATAGTAAAATAAACAAGGAAAAAATCACCCGATCACCCATCCTAATGCACCTACGCAAATTGAGCATTAAAATGTGATTCGCACATAATATCGCAACATCATCAAGTACAAAATAACAACTGAAAGCGAACTCACCGTCTGGATAGTGTCAGTGAATGTGATCATCGCCTTTGCATCGTCGTTGATACTCAACTGATACATCACATTCAAGGCGCTTTCCTCCTCTGTAAACACTGTCTATAAGTAAAGGGATCGGCATATCCCCAACTTTGAAATTTGCTCTTCGAATGTCAGGAAAGAACTCTGTTTTTGTGTAGAGCCTCAACAAATTTTGTCTGAATTTTATGCGAGCCTGCACAATTCAATAACTGTAAAAAGTAAAAGACGTGCTTTAATAGGGTAAAACAAGGATACGAATATCCAGCAAAATATTTCCCAGTGACAAGACCTTGTGAACTGTCAGGTATGTCTAATATGACGATGCAAAAGAAGACGCTTCATTGATAAGAGGGAACGGATCTATTGCGAGTAATCAATTTTACATCAAGGATGCAGTAAACTGCATATCTCCTGTATGTATATGATACCACTGATATCCGAATTCAAAAGATTAGTTAGCCATCAACGGAGGATCTACCGGCTCATATCCCAGCAAACTTTACTTTCAGAAATTTCAGTGGTCGGAACTATGACTCCTCATCCCCACCGAGATTTCCTAAAGAGATAAGCATACTTCTCTTTCAAAGATACCCTATACCATATGAATGATCAACACTTTTAAGTAGTATATTTATGAAATGTAAATCCCCTGTTATATAATACAATTAAATGATACCGTCGATAAGTGGTGCGATGTGCGATACGAGACCTGCAGAAACCATCTGATTTCGAAGAGAGATATCGAACGAAAGGTTGAACAACAAACGAGTAACGGTTCGACGCAGAACTGCGCTCTCGATTGGAAATAAGGCAGATAAGCTCTCAACCACATGACCCACTACCTTAAATGATCATGCACCCACAATATGACTAGCAAAATTTATTGCCCAATATAGAGCAACTTGTTTCAGAAGTACTAACTTTTGAGCGTTCCTATACTGAATTCACGATCGTAATTTCTAGTGTAATTCGCGCTTAAAAATGTCAATTCTATGCGTTCTCCCCGATGCATTAAGCCTTGCAATCCATGAAATAGGGAATGTGACGATAAATTTGCATACTCACTTAGCCCCTCATCTTAAATAAAGAACCTTTGTGAATGATAAGTAATTCACTCTGATAGCGGCTTTTAAATATTTTATAAATGCCTCTTATAGATTCGCTTACAAATAACTGCATTTCCATTCTTAAACTCAATTAGAATAGCGAACTTTTTCCAAAACATAAGGATAGGAGAGGTGGAGTGTTCCAATGTATGTAAAGATAGATGCTGACTCTATGTGAAAACTGTTCTATCTGATTAAAAGTGGCAATAATTTCAATTATTTAAAACATAAAATATACCCTTCCAATTTTTGGCACAAAATCAATCAGATATAAAACAGCACATCAGATAAGATATTGCAAATTTCTAATATATTTGTTGATGAAAATTTTAATGCGATAATGTCATGCAAGCATGTGATACGCTCAAAAAAGAAAACCTCGACAACATGCTCCTTTATAAAAATCGCTATTTTATTGTCCCATTAACGCTCATCGATAGTTCTCAATAAGAATTCCAATATTTTGATATCTGTTCAAGTGGAATGAAAACGTTTAGGACAGAATTTTGGAGTTGTTTTTGTGGAATTTTCTAGCAAAATGCTCAAAAAAATTTTTCTCTTGGAATATTTGTCAGAAATATTAATAACCTTTAAAAAATTTGAAATTGACTTGAATGACGTTTAATGCATAAATTAATACGAAAGCAAAAATCAAAGAATAAATGAAAGCATTACCATTGCGTCTTTATTATCAGCAAAAATACTCAGTTTCAATAGAAATTGTGTGGCCGCAATAAGCAATTCAATATTTGAATGCTTGTCGATGATACACTTCGATAGCAATGCAACGATTTCACGATTCACCATCTTCAACTCCACCTTCACATCTTCAGCTAGATTCATCAGCAGATTTATACATGCTGAAAATAAGCTCCGATAAATGCGCAACTTATTGCTAATGGCTATATTTTGAGGAAGAAGATAGTAAGAATATGAACTGATAAAGCTCGAAGATGAAGTGCAAACAACCATCTGAGAAATAGACATCCTTTTGCGACAGTTCAGTGGCTCTAACAGACTACACTTCCTCTATGGAATGAATAAATATACAAAATGCAAAAAAAAGAACTGAATAAACACATAACAATTCTGAAATTAAGCCAGACCAGCAATGAGTTGCTGCTGCTTGCGTATAGCGAGATTGAGTTTACGTGCTGCACGCTCATCTGATACTCGTGCTTCAGCACTCCATGCACTTGAACGTTTCAGCTCATACTCGATAATTTGCATACAAAGTGCACCCATCTGAAAGTGTTGAGGGTGCTAAGTGCAATACAAGTGGAAAATGACTTCATGAATTCATTGTTCAATCACAAACATTCTAAACGCAACATCTTAAGATTCCCATAAAAGGATTTCCCGATGTGATGGCCTAATATCACACACTGCAAACGGGTAATCAAGAAAACATTCATTAAGGTTCAATATGAGTGACTGCAAATGATATTGGAGTTCAACAGACGTCAAAGAAGTGACGCCAGCAAAAGAAGATAAGAGAAGTGCATCGCAGCTTCCTCCAATCAACCCAGCAAATATTGAGCATTTTGAAACATCGTTTCAACGATGAGATTTTATTTGTGATCTGCTGTGTTGATAGTAACTTCGAACAGCAACCGTCACTGACGATGGTGGGAATCTACGAGGGTGAGAATATACTAGCAAGGTCTATATAAGGTTTGGCAGAAAATACTCAATGTTTGAAAACTTTTCTTGCAAACAGGAAGAAATTTTGAAGAAAATATCGCAAAACTGACTCATTTTGGGGAAATTTTACGGGAAACAAGAGATAACGATAGAGAAACTGCTGAAGACTTCAGTATTATTTGGTGAGTTTTAAATGGGGAGAAGGAGGGGAGATGGGTTGGTTCTGATAGTGAGAAATCTTTGTGATCTCATGAACTCCTTCTTCCTCCTCGTTTTTATACGTCAACCGTCGAGAAAAAAAAAATTGTTGTGAACATACCATTGAAAGATATCACAAGGAAAAACAAGTCATTTATATTTTCAGTGAAAGAATTTGTTTAAATAAATTAAGAAATGCACTCACCTTATAGTGAGCAATGATAGCTTGAAACTGAGTATAGGAAGAAAATGTGAAGAAAATAGAGACAATATTAGTAGCCAACTCGAAACTCTTCTTCCAATCATCTCGCAATACACGTGCCAGTGCGCCAACTAATGTCTCTGCAAAAAAAAAGAAATAAAGATAATTTACAACAGGTGGTTAAAAATTACATAGTGAGGCGTCTACAGGGTCAAATGTTATAACTCCAGCACAAAGCTTTAAACACCTTAGCTTAAAGTGCCTTTTAATTTTTGAAAACTCACCTGCACAATAGATTAAGAAGGTAACCAATCTCAATCGAGCAACTAGAAGAAATCATGGCGCTGATCGTTTTCATCAAACAAGAAATAAATGTATTAAAAAGAAAATAACTTGTTCCACATCAGATTAGTGTCTAATGGTTTTGCGAAGGTAAAAAAAAATTGAAAATCTTACAAAATACGGAATCAGAATAGGAATGGAATTTACCTCGCTGATCCATAGAAAGAAACAAATTACAAAATTTTATTGGTTAATCAAAACTCATTCAAGCGGAAATACCGCCTTACAGAGATTCCTATAAATAATCAGCTTGTTAACTTAAAACCATAGGGGAACAGAAAGGCCTTCATAATGACCACAGTTCCTTCGCGAAAAAAATCCAATGAAGGATCAAAAATTTCCCTCCATCCCTTAGCTTCCTTTTCTCCTTTCCCTTTGCCCTCGTGATTGCAACTGCAAGCGCGTGATCAAATAAGGAACTACATGAGCGAATATGCTGGTATTACTTTTCACGAAGCGTAAACAATACCATTCTCAATAAGCTGCTGGATGTTGCCACTATTTCTGCAGAGTTGCAATATAAGAGCGGTTCCTCTTGTCTTTTCTGCGGTTTCCTCGTATAGCATCTCGATGTATTCCTGGAAAAGCAATATATAATTTCGAGCATTATCTTTCAGAATATCGCTGTGGATACAACAGGTAATCGAGCTACAGTAAAGGTGATCTTTAATTGCATTTTTATGATGTCATCCCTATGAAAAGGAAAGTACTTGATAACACAGTTTTTAAATGAATTCGTTCCGAAAATAGACTGTCAAAAAGCGACAGTTCATTTACAGTCCCTAAAGCCAAACCGATCGCAATTGTTCAACTAATAAAGCACTGCCACAATAATAGAGGGATCAAAGTTCAGGTCTGAACTTCTTTAACACTTTTTATTCAACATTTATAAAGTTTTCCTCTTCAAACGCATAACTTACATCAACGTTATTGATGCTTGCCCTTGTCGAGATATTTTCGAATGCAGCTGGCAGTATCGATGAGCCATCACCTGCTTTAATATAAAACTTTGATATTATAGTAACGTAATCACAAAGGCTGCGATAACTTTAATGGGCGAATAGAATAAATTAAAAGAAAACTAAGTGGTTGATAAGGATAAGCAATATCTGATACGCAATATCACCAGGACCAATCGACAACCAAACAGAAGTACGCCCCTACCAACGTACCACTCCGTAATCATAAGCCATTCTGAAAGGAAGTGACAGAAACGGCTGAAAATTTGGAAGCGGATACCTGAAGAGATCAATTGCTGCCTTTTTTGTAAATAATATAGTATCTGTTCCAGTTCCACAATTCGGTATTCGGGAATGATAGGACATCGTTGAAGTACATACCGAGCCAATGCTGTTATATCAACTCCTTCGTTGAGATCCTTCAATCGGACTCTAAAACTTAACATCTCTATAACCACTGAATAACCTTTACAGACATAAATCGGTCCTGAAATGAGAAAGATTAAAGAAGGAAATATGATTGGACATCTAAGAGACAACAGTAATTAGAGCAGTAAAACAAAAAGAAATCAAATGTAAAGAATATGTATACAGTGGCAGAAGTTTAATTGAGTTGCAAAACACTATGATGCTAAATGTGGTCGATGGAACAGCTATTCCCATGATCTTTGACACTGAAATATATTGTAGACCGTGGACTCTTATGGCCTGCCCCAAGCAGAGGATATGATCGTATAATGAAGCCAACCACCAAGCAGCATTGTCGTTTGTAGAACCTCCTCTCTCTACCGTCTTTTGGTTATTAGCAACATGCAATAAAGCAACAAAGATTGTAGAATAGGAAAGTGACTGGTTCTAAGGTTACAGTTATGTTCGAGTGTTAAGGAGAAAAAAATTTTGAACTACTGATGAAAAAAGATTTCTTTAAAATTAGAGGGGAAAATGATCACTTTTCTTAGTATATAAAAAAATACCTTTTGGTTTTTCCGAGAGAACAATTAAATTTTCTAAAACAAAGAAAACTGGTTTTAAGAACATCTTCCTTTCTGTTTGGGCATGTTAACGGTAGCATGCATTTAAAACTATCATTAACTGTGAAAAAAACCGACAAAGATAAATACGTCCATCCCCGAATGTCCATTTCAAGTGGACAAACTAGATTAAGAAAAATATACATTTTCTGGTAGTGCTTCGAATGAGAGGCGAGTGTGGATGTACCTGACGCGAGCACGCTTGCTTCCATCTCATAGCGAATGACCACTGCCGTATCTGTGCAATGTGCATCCAGCTCAACATTCTTCACTTTTCTGAATGAAACCTCTTTCCAAAAACAATTGTGTGAAAGAAAACGGCGAGTGAATACATGAATAAATCTCATAGGAAACTTGTTCGGGGAATCCAAAATTTGACCAACCAAATTCCAACATTCAAACTATGCGACTTTGCTGCTGCTTAAGAATTCTCAAAGACAATTCTAGCAAGATTTAGAGGAAAAACAAATCTATAATGAAAAAACAAGAAGACATGCCATAGAGATTGGATCAAAACCCATTTTTATCATTTCATCTACCCATATAATTGACTGCACAGAATTCAAAATATAGGAAAATGAAAACATTGTGTTCGCTTTTCACCACTTCGTTGGGTGTATACATCTCCGATGAAATTTGCTTCTATCAATAAGATAACAATTACAAGGTAAAATAAGAATAATAAGCATTATTGTGCTTTTAAGTGTTCATCCAGAAGGCAAAATATGTTTATCTTCGCTTGTGTGCTGATAAACTTCACTACCTATAAAGATATCTACGTTCGACAGCCGTAACCACTGCAGATACAATCAGGTGAAACATTATTAAAACATCATAATATTGATATGAATAGTGCAACGATTCCATTTGAAAGTGATATGAGCATTTCAAAGGATCAATGCTAAAACCGAAAATAGCATGGATAGGAGAATAATATTTCATAAGAAAGTGAGAGCAAAGATGTCCTGAAACGGTAATATGATGAGAGGGGTGCGATACAAAAATCAATTATAGATCAGAACGAGTAAGGAGAGGTTATTTCGAGGTGCCGTATCAAATCCACCAAATGAGTATACAATAAAATGACTTTCGACTCAGAAGGTCCAAGGCGTGGGCCTAAAATCGGCCATAAATAGAAAAATTTGGCCAGGTGAGTTGGGAGGATGGAATCAAGTAATTCGACAGAACAACATGCTAGACTGTGACCACATTTCAGCGGCAAGTACATAACCGTTCAATCTGTGGCTTCATCTACCAGCTCGCCTAGGAGGATTTTCCAATGCATGCAAGGGTTTGAGCCCAAAAGCACAGCAAAAAAGTGGCGAAAGTGGGCAAAAAGCAAGAGAAAGGGAAACGCGCAATAAAAACAAACCGCTTCAAGAAATGTGCCTCATCATCACCATTCTCTTCCATAGGAATTATCAGCACGCCTCTTTTCAGCTACAACAGCAACGTCATATTGACAGGACAGAATGTGATATGCAGATCACACTGTAACCTTAAATTAATTTCAGGTGAAGTTATTTACATTTTCACAACAGACATTAGCGTTTATTGCAGCGGAGAATTATGCAAAGAAAAACTAATAGCCCTAAACGCTGGAAGCAAGAACTTAGTCGAGAGACATTCATGCATGTCAATAACATGATGCAAACGGAATACAGGAAAAAAAAACACAATGCAGATGGAATTTAAGAATGACTTTAAAAAAGAAAAATTGACGAAAAAACGTCACTCAGGATCAGACACATACGATATCAGAAACAACTAGTTGAAGCAGCCTGATCGAACATCTGAAGCCTTATTTCAAGGTGACTTTCGGTGGGAATAACAGCAAAAATAATTTGTCATTTTCTAATCTAATCTACCATGTTTCAACACTTGCAAACTGCTTTCGAATTAATCCACATTCGGTAAAATTACAAACGCTATAAGCATCTTTCCCCCTCCCCCGTCCAAAAAGAAACTACAACCCATCGCGAATTAGCGTAATATTGCCGCAGTGATCTAGAAAAGTTCCAATAAATTAGTAATGGAATAACAAGTTAAAAGTAGCAACAAAAGACTCTCAGGAATAAATCCAAACCCCACATAAATCCTCCTCAAATATATAAGCCCTCTTCCTATTTCGCGATACCGTCGCATGCACTCCATTCAAAAAGATGTGGATATCAAGGTGATACGGCGTATGCTGTATCCTCGAATTACCCAAAGGGCATCTGGTGAACTACTGTCATCGATCGTTTAAATACCACCTCCTTATCAAATCGATAATTTTTCCTGTTTGCTGTAAGAGTTATATCCCTTGATTAGTTCGAAGGATCATCCTCGTGATAGCTTTACTAACGTTTTACCATTTCATTTCCACAGTTTAATCATTCTCTCACAAAACTGTATGAAAACGGTATAGAAACATTGTCTGAAGCAAACTCCGGAGTCTACACTCGAAGAGACGTCAGACACGCGTAGCGCTATATGGAAATGGTTCTGCAATATTTTTTGATAAGTTGAAACCAATGCTTTGCTGATTATAGGGAAGGAAGAATTAAAGTATTCCTTGCAGTGATATGCTGGAAAAATCGCTTAGAATTTTATAATAAGGGATTAAATCAGAACTGCGCGTGAAATTATTCAATGATTCGAGGTTAAATATTTTTTTAATTTGATACTGTAGTTTGACTGATACAGACTGAGGCATACTTTACAAAAAGCAATGCGATAAAGCATTTTTGGGATTCATCTAACAACCTGATATTAGAAAGCGAGTAAGAAGACCACAAAGGAGCACATCACTCCACAATGGAGCGGCGGTAAGTGATAAAGGCCTTTCGATAATGCTCGATACAGTATGCTGCAAAGCTCGAAGTATACAACTTGCATCTCCGACAAGTTTTCAGCAAACGATACAAGCGCAGGGCTTATAAATAGAGAGAAATGGTAATCAACGTGGTATTTCTCTGCCACATTCTTTTGCTTCGACTTGCTCTTAGCTCGCAGTACTCCTCAATTATATGGAAATGCTTTTTCTTTAATGATACCCGGGTACCAAACAGAAAATGCAAATTACTAGGGAATGCACAGAAATTACCTGAGAAATTACCCACACCTCGCGAATACCTAGGGATTAGATTATTACCGAATTGGAAATTGCCTTTTTGGGAATCTAGTGCTACCATGCGAACGTTTCTTTTAGGATCTTTATGCTTGGGTAACCTAGCCACAATAACTTTGTTTACTTACCGGTAAAGTGATTAGCAGAAACGACATTGCACCTATTTTTAAGGTCCCTTCAATAGACATTTTCAAGACGAACTCCTCCGTATCCTTCGAGAGGCAGTGAGTTACAGTGGGCAATTTTTTAAAACTTCTATTACCTTCCATTTCAGTGATGTTTGAATGAAATGTGATATGCCTACATCCTTCAACGTGTATAAAACTCATCGAGAAACCGTTTGCTTGAAAACAACCAAAGTCCACACAAATTCCTCCCCACCAAGAGCAAGATAATTTTGGTAAACATACTAATTCAACTGGTAAAGCAACCAAGAAGGCTGAATGTCATCTCAATATGCAAATAAGCGAATACATTGACTTATGACACAAAAAACTGTTATTATTGTAACTCCCATTGGTAAATCATATTCATGAGGTAATACCAACTCTAAAGAAAAGTGGCTTTCCATTACTCAACTGTCGGTAAAGGATGGGAGAAAGCACAGTAGTAGATTTGTCGAAAAAAAGGATTGTGATGACTCGCTGATCCCCTGAAATAGAAAAAAATTTGGAGCAAAGAATTACAGCAATCGTCGGTGCGGACGGCGTGCCTGTCCTCGTAGAATCTCAAGTATAACTACTGTTCTCGGAATGATGAAGCTCATCATTTGCATATAACATAAATCCTCACAAACTTCACATATCTCTAACGTTTTACTACGATAAGCTTTTCGGTTCGCTTACGATCTGATCAACGCTCGGCGAATCGTTAATATATCAATGGACATCTACGTTTTTTTGAAATATAGTGCTGAGAAAAAAGGATCCGAATACGGATCATACTTATCTAAACTAGATCTTTAATCATTGAGCAACTAATCTCCGTCCGATCCTGCTCCTTCTTATAAAGTGACGTTTGGACGAGTTCGCCTATATCCAGTAAAATCTAGTACGTTCTTACATTTGCAAAGTTAATCGAACATTGAAATAAAATGCTTGATTTTCAAGCGTCAAGCTTGTATGTAAATAAACGAAAATCAAAAATAAAGAACAATTAAGCGAATAACAACTATTTTACTTTCATATGGCTAATGTACGATGGAAAAAAAAAAGATAAGCATTATGAACTTTTCATTCATAATTATCTCTTCCTTTTCAAATATACAGTAAAAGTTTGAATATAAACCCATCTCCTCATTATTGTGCTTTAAAACGCTGCAGTTTTTTCGCTTCTAGAGCAAACAAAAAACAATCATAGTTAAGTTAAATGAGTGAAAAATTATTTGCATCGTACAGAAATTATGTAATATGCGATAAGGTAGGGAGCACTATAATGAATGAGCGTCATTGTTGCTTAGCAACACAAGATTTCCTTTAAGATTTATGGCACACATTCAACATCCAACTCGAAGCGTACAATGGTAAGCCTTTTTACTGTGAATTTTACTTTGAAATTTTATTAAAAACATTCAATTTGAAATAAATTAACTTTTCGATCGATTGTTGAAAAGATTAACTGAATAAATATAAAGAAAATGGTCAAAAAATATGGAAATCCGATTATCGAAATTGAATTTGAGTGATATATTTCTGCTCGTAAATTATGTTTTAATCTTTAAAGAAATTGTAAGTGGAACGAATAATATGAAAAATAAATAATGCAACAAATTAAATAAGTGAAGAATAATGCCACAAAGGGAATTATGGATGATAAGCGGTTTTGTGCTGCGCTCATCTGACCATTCAATTTTAGAAGTTATCAACAAATGTTAGAATAAAATCTGTGCGATGGTTTATTCAAAGTTTAACTGATAGCTGATTAAAGTCTTTTAGGTTGTTATTGTGACTCGAGGGACTGCAAAGTTTTTTGGCATTTTTAGTTGTCTTTAGCTGTTTCCATAGTTGACAAACAAATTTAAATTGTTTCATAAAATTTCAATTCCTTAGCTATATTGATTCTCGAATTGCAACCACTCCACAGACAACCAGACAGACACATACATGCACATAGCCACGATGTCGATGTAATGCGCTTTGCAAATTCATTGCAAAAACGCATAAAATATAGCTCCTCAAAGGTAAACAATTTAAAGATGCTAAAATAACATAAGTTTACCTCAATTTTACTTAGAATGCATTTACTGCGAATGCTAACTGCAATTTCGATTACACAGTACGTTACAACATTCTTTGCAACAGTGAAACAGTAAGACAACATTGGGCAGAAGAAGTAATTAACTTAGATCATCGTTTGCTTGATATGAATAAATAAGAGCGTTGCAGTCTCCCTTCCCCGTGTTTTTTGCTTTCTAATTTCCGATCCGACATCCGTCTTCATTCCATTTGTCTTCAATGGACCTTACAAAAAGGCTGTTACTGATTGTAGTGAAACTTTATAGGGAAGTCGTAATATTTTAAATGAATCTCTACAAATCATGGGTAAACAGTAGAAATTCAGGAGAAACAATTGCATCAAGAAGAACTCGAAGAAGAAGATGCGGCAATAAGGATTCAGCGTGGATGGAGGAAATATAAGAAGAAGACAAAGCAGAATGAGACCTTAAAAAGCAAAAGGTAGCTGAGTTTGATTTATGAGATTACTGAACAAAATTCTGCTAGCCGAATCAATTTTCAAGCAAAGCGCTTTATTCAACAAAAAATTTCAGTGATATCATTCAAGGGCTTACTCCTTCTTGCAAGTGAAAATACTCTGTGAAAAAATGATAAAAAACGTAAAAATATTGGCAGCGAATTTTTTTGGTTGTATTCATTCAATTTATATTCGTTAGTGGATGATGCTGCTGTGGGGAAAGCAGTGCAACTTGCTTTAAAAGAAAAATATTGAGGCAGGTCTTCATCCGTTTCGGGTATTTTTTAATGCTATCTCTCACTTAATGTCAAATATTTTTGAAAGAGCTAAACAGCCTAAGCGTCAACAGCCGCTTAATTCTCTACTTCCGTTCATTTTGATTGAAACAAATGGGATCGACTCATAAACTTGATCCTGTGGCATATACTACATTTTATTTGATCGAAAACGGCCTTAAAGGGAATAAGTATCTTTGGTAAATTGGCTGTTCGAAAAAAAAAAGAGGTGTTGAGTGATATTGAAGAGGCTTCAAGAAGAAAACAAGCCAAAAACGTTTTTACTCGTGTTTTATGGAATTCAAATTTTCGCCGCGCTTGACTAAACGCTTAAAATGCGCATGTTTATTCGATGACCATTTGCATATTTCAGCGATAAGTTGGCAACGCTGTTAAAGTGGAATGATGAGTTGATTGCAAAATTGGATGCAGTACGTGCATCAAAGGCTTATGCAATAATGAAGTACGAAACGATAGCACGCATGAATGCGAAAGATGTGAATGCATATTTGAGACGAGAATATATTAAGCCAACTCCACCTAAGAGATCAGAATATGAAACAATCGTGGAACGACAACGCAACGCTAAGGCCAATAATGCCGCTCTTATTATCCAAAGATTTGTACGTTCATTGTAACATTACAACAATATGTTGCTATAAATAAGCCATTAATAAGAGCAATCGTTTACATCCTATTTGAATTAGGCAAAAAATATATCTCATAGAAATATTCCCACAACCCAATATACCAATGATTGATATTTAAAAAGAAAAACACGAAAACATTCACATTTTTTTTTCAATATTGAAAATCGTTTATGCATTCAGTTATGATAAAATATTGTAAAAAAATAATGCTCTCGGCAATAAAAAAAAATTCAATTCCACGGGTACTGGAGGCCATAAATGATTTAATGATCAAAGGTGGTTTTAACTAATGAGCAAGCATGGATATAGCTTATTCAAGGAGAGTATCTTATTTCACTTCTGCGCTCCCCCTTTCCCTTCTTTTTTCCTCCTTCAACATTAGATTTCCTAGATACGATCACTTGAACTTGCTTTTTTAATCAAATAGGATTTGTTCTTTTTCCCTTTCTTCTTATAAAATGATCTTCGGCATCCGCTTGAGTGGGAACGAATATAACGTAAAAAATGCGAATAAAAATAATATCAATCTTATTTCAGTTGCGTTTTTGTGCTCAAAAGAAACGTGAACAAAAAACATTGAGAGCATGGAAGCGTATCACCCCTCAGAGACGTGTCGAACTCATATCATCGATTGCAGAGAGGATGTCGACTGGCGATGTACCTCGCAAGAACGATCTGAATGCAATCAAAGCTAAGGTACATTCTCGAGTATTTTATCGATGAATGGCATCAATAAAAAATTCCAAATTTAAAATTCCAAACATAAAATTAAAGGCGAATGGGGTTTATCTTGTTGGAAAATGAATTTTTCAAGTTCTAATATAAATTTCTTTGAAGAAATTGTTTTTTTCGTTGAAAGAGTTTTAAAAAATATTTTTGTTTTATTTTTACTGAAAAATTTTCTAGGTTTTTTATTCGTTTCTCGCTTTCTATTTACCTTGTGCAAAGTCGATCAACTTTATAGCGTCTCTTCTTTATTAGAAACCTGAAAAAGCAACCAGATTTCGGTCAAGAAGGAGCCGCAATATATATACATATATATATATATATATATATATATATATATATATATATATATATATATATAATGTATATATCAGTTGAGAAAAAAATGATAAAAATTGAGGAAAAGAAATGATGGGGTTGAAATATGGTTGTGAAATAATGTAGAAAAGGAGAAATAATAGAGAAACGATAAGATCATAGAGAAATAGCTGAAGAAGTGGATGAGAAGGTACTGACACGACATGTGCTTTTGCGTTTACATCTTCTGACCAACCAATTTTATGAGCAGCAGCGAATAACAGACGTACGAAATAATGGATAATTTGATTAACCCGATCGTTTGCATATACATTCCAAAAAAGATTCGTTGTTTTTACATGCGAACCGATGCAAATGAAAAATCGATCTATATGAAATACACGCAAATTGAAACCATCTTTAAATGTTCATAACATTTGCACAGTTGATGGATCAATGTGAAATATTGTATAGGAAATCAGCTTTTAGTGTAGATTATATTCGTCCAATTTCGCAATTTCATCTGAAGTGATTCTCCGGTAGACACGACAATGCTACGATGTGTTTTTACGAAGCAATTTTTTTGAAGCTTGTCGAAAGCGTTCAGTTTAGGACAATAAACGTTACCTTCGTACACCATTTATTGCGAACTCGGAGAAGTGACGTTATCATCTTTTAAGCTGGTCGAGAGAAAAGAGGCGATGACTAAAACGGTTGCAGCTTATGAAAGGCGTGAGGACATCATTAGAAGGCTGGAACGTGACCTGCAGTTGCTCGAAGGTGAGTCCTTTCAGTCGGATCTTCCAATAGCCACCGCGGCTGGGAATAAGTTGACGCCGTGACCAGAGCGTCGATCCACAAGTTTGCTATTGTGCCCGCATATAATAAGAGCATATGATGTTGCTTTGTTGTCAGCTGTCAATATTGCCTCAGCATTGCATAGTTTCTCCGTTTAATGAGCAAAAATGAAGCAACAAAATGCTTCAGACCGCTATCCATTACTTCCCGCATGGTATGTTGCTGCATAGAAGTACCGAGATCAACTAGTCAATGGACGCTTCGTCGGTGATCATTCCTTTACAGAAGACTATCATTAGCAAGGACGGCATATTTTTGGGTGCTATGATCTTATTATCACAATGTTTTTTGCAAATTTTTTATGTTTGGGAACTATATTCTCTTTCATTTTCCCAACAGTGATGTAAGGTGCCCAATTTTCCTATCTAAAATTCGTTTAGCAATTTTGTGATCACTTGATATCTGAAAGGACCCGATGACCTTATAGAATAAACACTTAAAATCTTGATAAGATGACTGAAGTAGGCTGTACATTCACAATTGGTAACCACTATTGCTTGGCCCGTCAACCGCGGACCTGCGGCGACTAAAAACTATGGAATTGCCAAGCACTAAAAAGTTTTTAACCTTTATCAGGGAATCTCAATTTCCTCTGCAAAACGGATTCGATTTTGAGCAAACTGACGGAATAAATTGGAGATAAAGAGCAAAGTTAAGAGTTTATACGATCAAATTTGCTTATTCATCTTGTTAATTTTAAAAGTTATCTGGTACATTTTTATATAATTCAGGTATCTGCACTTTGGGTGACTTGCTCAGCATGGATCCAAGAAGACTTCGTACGAGCACGTTTCTAAGGAGACATGCCGAAAATGAAACGAAGCATGAGTTGCAGCAACAAGAGATGGAGGCCTATCTTGTCGAAGGCGATATTCCTCTGCAACCATAAATAATACACTCGCATAATGCAAATAAATCGAAACACAAATTGACATCATATCTGACTTACCCGATTTTACTCATTATTATAATTTCTAAGACTTTTCAGTTAGAGAGGGAGGAGGAAGCATGAAAATGAAAATAGAACGCGAAATGGCCATCGCAAGAACAGTCTATAAAATATGAGATTTGCAATAGAGTGGTCATCAGAGCGGTTTAATTGCCTTATCCAATTTTTAATCTTATCGGCTTTCGTGCTAATTTCAGCGATAATATTCGATAGGCGCATAACACGCTAATGAGAACTACTCCTTGTTTAATGTTTTGTGAACATTTCTTCGTAACCAGTTGAAACCTATGTCCGCATCATTCACTTCAGGGACCATCTTAAAGACTTTATGTAGAAAACGGGTTGTTAGAGAAATTATACATTACATTAAAACAAAAGACCAAGTCGAATTTCAGCCTGTGATATTTCATCGATTCAACGTAACGTAATCTGGTTGATAAAAACCAAAGTAGACCTCAGGAAGTGCACAACGAGTAGAACAATTTGGGACATGTTTAAGTATTGGCACTTTGAGAAACTTGGGAATTTAAAATCGTAAGGAGGAAACAAAAGCATTTTTTTAGCGTTCGATAGCAAATGCAATTGAACTTCAGCCTTATTCCCATTAGAAAAATTGGAAAAAGTTTTGAAATTTCCTTCAAAAATTCGCTTATTCCACGATGCTACATAGCCATGAGTTGATAATCTTTTAATCCACTGATATATTAAGCATGCATTTGAGATTTCCTCGGATTCGATTCCAATCATAATCCCCCTCAAGATCCTTGAATTGCAAGAATTCGCTTTTTTTCGAACAAAAGCGTCTATTTCCAAATAATCTTTTTGCGATAAACTTTGCTAAGAAAATTATGAAAAGTTAGAATATAAGGAATCGGGGGCTTCGGGCGAATTGCAAATTTCTACAGGCAATTAAGAACGCAATAGTGTGGCGCTAGAGGAGAAAGAATGAGTTAATTTCGTGGACTAAGCTAAAATCGGGAATCATAAAAATTATGGAGCTTCTGCATAAATTAGAGCGATTTAAAGTGTTGCACAGAAAATTGTGTAGTGAGGACATAATGCTGAATCACTTCCTGTTCTCTAATGCACATCATTCTAGTCATGAGCAATTGTGCTGCAAAGCTCGTACAAAATAGAAAGCAAAAAGTGTGCTGTTTAGGCTGATCTGATATGCAATTTTGCATCTCTTTTATTTGGCCAGAAAGTTTCAAACATCAACAAAAAATATAATAAAGTATGCCGAACAACGTTTCATATTTAGTTCTTCAGACCGCTCGTGTAAATTTTCCACAAACTATGATCTGACCGATGTGAAATGAACATCAGATCTGCGTAAAATTCATGCAAATTTTTAGCCAACTTTAACTGTCTATAGCACTTCTTGAAAATAACGGATCAATGTGGGTTGTGGATTACTGTGCGTTGTGCACTAGGGATGCTGTCGCAAAATTCAGGTTTTACGATCGCGGAATTACGTTAATTTTTAGTTTCCACTTCGGTTTGCTACCGTCTGATTCTAAAGTAGTGATGTTTTTTCCACCTCTGACCCTGATTTCAGTTTTCGAAAATCCTCTTCTAATGCGATTCTTTCCTATACTCTTTTCTCTGCTATTTTTAGGGATTCAACGGGGGGAGGGGTGTTATTTGATGTCAGACATTTAGGAATGTTATCAGCAATAACATGTGATTCATCACAATTCACGATTCGGCAAGAGTACATTGTGATAATACAATTTTCGCGAATCGCACTGATAAATGTATAGAATGATTTCACGGATCAGCCAGTTATTTCACTTCGAAACGTTAACTTCGTGTTTCCCCGCGGAAGTGACAAAGAGCAAGTTGATTCGCTGCTTCGTAGCAAGGTGATCTGATATGCACAAAAGCGCGAAAACCGACTTCCGATAAGGTGGCAATGCAATTAGAGTCGATAAACCGATGATGATCGTCCTTGACTGTAAACATCTTAGTTAACATCTGCAGCACCACGTCGAAGTGTTTTTAAGCTCCCTAACACAAATTAGACCTAGTAGCATGAACTCGATCTCCTCCATGAACCCGACTTACAGAAATAACCCCCAAGATAGGGCACATGGAAAAATTATAGCAGATTCCATCAATGTTCTTGCCAGCCTTTCAAATGTATTCAAATCTTTTTTGAATCTTAGCCTT
The DNA here is from genome assembly GCA_037389465.1 of Baylisascaris procyonis. Taxonomy (NCBI): domain Eukaryota; kingdom Metazoa; phylum Nematoda; class Chromadorea; order Rhabditida; family Ascarididae; genus Baylisascaris; species Baylisascaris procyonis. Next base: position 2,311,669 of record JAZARR010000221.1, read on the forward strand.
ATTAGGCGCACTCTGATGTGCACCTACTCATGAAGAACCGTTTGCTTTTATAAGGCTTTTGTGAATCTTTCCCATAAGCTAAGTAATACGTATGAATGAATGAATGTTCGACAGTTCCAGTTTAACCAGTATCCATGAATAGAGCTGAAGGAAACAAGGAAGAGCTAAGAAAATAAGAAAATGGAATTCAACGGGTGAAGAATTTATACCCGTATGCTGCCAATTCAAAAAGTATTGGAAAAATTATCGGCGATAGTAATATGATATGCGATTGTGATATTATAAATCAGATATGATTTGTTAGAGAATTATATGTAGAATTTAAGTTGAAATATTTTATGCCTCATCAATGAATGTATTTCCGCAGCACATCGTTATTATATAATTAAAGGTCTCCCCTCCTCCCATCCAATAGCAAAAAATTGATTCATATTTGCTGGATCAAAGCATTTAACGTGTTTATCGCGCAAGGTGGAAGCTTTCCTGACGGGTGACTTTTATTTTAACCGAAAGCTTATGTTTCTGTTTGGAATTATTTAGCATCCTCATAGTTTTTCTCCAGATCGTTACTGGAAATATTATGGAGATTTTAATGAAAGTAATAATTATAATAATGGTAGCATTTATAATAATATTAATAATAAAAAAAATGTTTTAAGGAATTCTTACGCTGTCCACATAGGATGCAACTTTTTCCCACATTGCAATTGTGTTATCGATATGATTCGAATGAAGCCATAGATATTTTAGAATAGAAAGTGATGCGTAAGCTGAAATTAATTTCAGGTTTTAAATATTTCAAAAGGAGGACATCCACTTTATACTCTTACTTCTGCTGCTTATTACAGTCATATAAACGTCTTGAATAGATTCAAGAGGACATTCTAACTCCAAAACTATTATTGCTCAAGTTGTGCGATTTGATTGGCCACAATATATACTATGGAATAATCTCAATTTAAAACAAATTACACGTATTTGAATGTATCAAAAATACGAATCCACTCCACTAGAGCCGCAGAAAGACGAATCTTTTAACGAGTACATCTACAAGCAGCGGATTAGTTCTCGCATAAAGGTATTACTCCTTATGTTTTATTGTTTAGTATTAATTTATGAAACTGGTTGGTCAAATCAGGAAAATTGAAAGCACATGTAACTACGAACTCCTCTCACGCGCTTTCACTGTTCATAGGTTTTCATTCAACTTCTGCATCATCAATGAGCACCGAATGGCCATCATTTTGAAGCTATAAACTATCGCATTAATAGCAATTTCTTCTAGGATGTAGAATGAAAATCCACAATTTCCACTTTCTATCAATATTAATCCAATGTCGTCAACAAATAAAAATTCTCCCGTGATTTTCTGCAGTGCAATTCGTTCGAATAATGCCACCAATAATTTTTTAAATTTAATACTGTGGTTGATATTCAATTCGATTTAAACGCTCAGTCGATCATCAGAAACATTTACTGATTACAATTCAATTAGTTATATTGTTTGACGCGTTTCACAAACAGCGCATAATTGCTTCATTAAGTAACTGATTATATTAGTGAAAAAAATTTGATTTGGAATGCAATGAGGTGAAATCAGTTTCTTATGACACTTTAAGGAGTTAGATTCATTTAAATCACTCAAAGAGGTTCGATAAGGAAATAGAATAGGAACGAATCATTTCAATAATAATGACAATCCCATGCAGTCTCCACTGTTTAATATCGAAAAAATAGCAAAATAAATGCTTCTTAATTCCATATAACTGCATAGCACAAGTTTCGAAAATCCAAAAGTAAGGCTCAGATGATCTACATTATATATATATATATATATATATATATATATATATATATATATATATATATATATATATATATATATATATATATATATATATATGCTATTTATTTATATATTTATTCATTTATTCATTTCTATTTATCTATTATTCGTTTACATTTATATTCATATATATTGAAGGTAGAATGTCCACTTGCCACAAATTCATGGCTTTCAATGCACTGAAACGACGCTTACCAAAAATAGCGATATTAGCTATATCTAGTGGGATTGTGTACAAGAGGAAGGACGTTAAGATTTTTCGTTGTGAGACACTATTGTGCATTGGCAATCGCGTTGTCACCATGCAAACAACCGCCTGAAAACACGCAATTCGAGAAATAATAAACTCGCGAGCATTCACATATAAATATAAATATTAGTCTTTTTGCAACTTTCATAAGCATAACACATAGGAATAATTCTTTGAATACTGTGATCTCTTAATTGTGGAAGGTATATGTTGATTCAATTTTTTTAACGATATTATAAAACTATGACAGCTAAATTATGCACACTTTTCAATATTATTTCCGCACTTGCACCTGCATTTAATGACTAATAGCCTTTTTAGGAAGTCTATATCGTTTGGTATTTAATAATTCATCAAAACCTGCTTAAAACAGTTCTCTGATTATTTTGTAACATTGACATTATAAAACGTATATTAAAGCAACGTGGATGACGCTGGGAATAACGTTGAAGACCAACCGTAACGTACAAATAATTACAATTATTCTAACAAATAGGACCCAGCAAAATATCTTCATGTAGATAGATTTTTTTCGACAATACCTTCTAAAGAGTTGTCATTACGGAATCTATTCAGCGTCATCGTGCCACATCTGCATTGCCCGGTGTATAATGTCAAATTAAACAAATTGGGTTCTATACTACTCTAACTGATGCATTGCGCCCAAATAATTGATAATCAGCCTGTAGGTCAGTTGACTGGCCGACCTTAATATATGCAAAAGTGTTTCATGGCTATTAATGCAATATGCGACTTTGTATTTTTTCTCACAGGACCAAAAGCTTTTTTTAGTTGTCCATAAATTATATGATCCGGCAATAAGGAGGCATCCATACTGTAACTAGTCCGACCCTTGTTCAAATTTGCAAACGATTCATTTATATGCGATCTTGCAAACCCCGTTGTGACAACGTCATGTCTATGTGCTTATATAACATGTACATAGCAATGAAATTTCGAGCACCGGTCCATGACGTTTTGCGCAGCCACTACGGTCCCACTGTGTTGCTGCAGGAACAAATAGATGCCCAGAATTATTAGGCGTTGGGCCGCTTTGGGGCCGCAGTCATGGTGCTGAAGACGACTTCGAATCGCCGCTATAGTGTAACGATGGTCATAAAAAAGCTAAAAATGCAGTTGAAGTATGCTGAAATGCATGCAAGTTTTGGCGGTTTCCTATGGTTATAATCCACCAGGATTAAATGATGGGGTGATTGCCGAGCCTCTGTTAGCAGAGGAAGTTGCGCCACGCAGTGTGGTGCAAATGCCGAGGACTAATCCCAAAGTCGATGCTTCTCGACCGCAGCTCTCTTCATGGTAATTATATAAATTTCGTGATCGTCTCCCCTACACACGCGCACACACAAAGCACAAGCTGATACCTACAACTAGAAAAGACGTCGCCACAATGCGCTTTGTTAGCGCAAATTAGCAGGTAAGTAAGGACAAATACATAGAAAGCAAATAGAAGGCACTTTCAACAATTACACAACTTTCACACAGAATTTCTTATAAGAAGAAATACCGTCATTGTAAGTATCAAAGCTATGATCGTAATGACTACAATAGTGAAATATGCGCACATAGCAATAGCGCTGACAATTTGGCCATTAATTGCCAAAGAGGATGCGAAAACTTTGCAAACCATCGGAATTGACAGCACATATGAGAAAATATCTAACGGAAGCAGATAGAGAAACCAATTCCTGCAAAAGGATCGTATTTTATTAAGGTTGCAGGTTCGATTCTCGGGTATAAGCCTGAAATATTTAAGTCCAAAACAAATTTCAAGAAAATTCTGTTCTAAAGTGTCATTTGACCAACCGATTTCATTGGTGAAATCGCATCTTATGTTAACAAATTGAGAATTTTGGACGGTGCAATATGAGCTATATACAGAAGCCTCCTAAACGACATTTCAGGTTGACCTGAAATGTGGTGCAGGTGATTAAAAAATCATAACCGCTTTCCAGGGCTAAAAAATAGTTTGCACTTACATCGGTCAAATCGTTCGGTTGGCTGAAGGTTCGCACGGCTGCTTAAATCTATTAAGTGGTAAAAGCGTTGTTATCCGATATTTTACATTTTGTTGCTCGTGAAAAAGATTCGTTGGTTGCTCGGAATATAAAAACTACGCTCTTCCACTTCTTTAATCAGCAAATCCTCATCCTAGAGAAAGAATTGGGAAAACATGTGCGACATTGACTAAAATGGTATCCACTATTTTCCAATTAATTTGATTCCACCAACCGGCTGCCCAAATATTCAAGAAAAAATGAAAGCATGCTTAACAACAAGAAATAAGTTGGATCTAGAAATCCTCAACTGAAAGAAAAAATTTCAGCTCAAAATCTGATCGACTGAGGAATGTTGAAAAATTCCATTTGCAGCGTTCATGCCACCGTCATATGTTTATAAGGTTCGTAACAAAATGGCAACTGAAACGATCACCAAATTTCTTCTCTATCACTTTTTGGCTGATGATATGGAATTGCATTTATAATCGGGATAAGGAATTATCATTAAAGCATTTTGTTTGAAAAAAATGCACAAAATGCAGTTATTAGTGGCGGATTTTAAGTATTACCTTTTAGCAAAACGTCGGTGATAGAAGATAGGGAAAGCATACGGTAAACACAGAACACCGATTATAAACAATGAAAGAACACGAAAAGTCATACAGACAATTATGACCGACACCTGTGTTATTATGAGAAGGATAGGACACCTGTAAATGCCATTTCCAACTTGCATATAATTATTTAACAGCTGTGAAGATTAGAGCACAGTGTGCAACGATAGGATCAAGCTTTTAGAAATTTAAGCGAAAACATTTACTCAGTAAACGTGTTTTGATTTGCTTTCGTAAACTTCATGAATACTGTGATTTATTGTATTGAAGGAGAAGAGGTTGACTTTCGGAATACATATGTGTGTGTAAGTAAAACAACAATATATATATATATATATATATATATATATATATATATATATATATATATATATATATATATATATATATATATATATATATATATATATATATATATATAATTTAACAGCAAAACTTTGAACACATGTAAACAGAACATGCTCAGTAGAATTGAACAGTAAAACAGTAAAATACGAATATATAAAATTCGAAGTTTCATACATTGATACGTAAAAAAAGAAAAACCATCAACTGTGTGATAATGGGAGCGAAGGAAGCATTGTCTTATCCAAATGAAGTGAAGAAAATTCATAGTGAGCAGTAAAAATTTAACAAAAATTTTTCTGAGCATAAAAATTTTCGGTGAAATGGGCACAAAAAAACCAAATTTTGGTATAAATAATTTCAGGTGTGTCACCACGATATGTCAACGATTTCTATATTGGCTCATGCGCAATGCGTGTACATCCTTGAAGTGAGATGCTACACACATATTATCACATCCATCGTTCGCTCTCTTTTGAGACCCTTTCCCACTTAAATCTTACCTGCACAATATTCTGTTATACTTCACCAAATCGTATTAATTTACATCAACGAAACAAATATTTTGAGATAATACTTTCAAATTTCAGCACTGCGGCACGTTTATTGAGCCAGCCATAACGCTACGAGAAAAGAAACGTCCCACAAGCGCAATTTTTTAGCCTTCCTGCATTTCGCTGAGGAACACTATTTCTCATTTGAAAGTGACACACGGAAACCGACCAAAAATATTCGACTGCAACCAACATTCGGTTTTGTTCTCAACAATCGGTTGGTGTTTCAAGAATTTTAATCGGTTACCAACCGAAGGTATGTGGTCATAACCGTATTTCGATTGCAAACAAGAAACGAAAACGTCAAAAACGGATCCCCTTCGACGAAATCCAATTGAAATTCGGTCGGTTGGTTTCAAGGACTGCGTAATAGTCTCATTTCTTGCGTACAAATTTGTCCGTATACTAATAGAGGAGAGATAGCGCCTCGGATCGCGACGATTTTTGAATTTTTGAAGCGGTTAATTAGGTTAGAAACAAGCTTTTCTCTTTCCGCGTTATGTCATATGCGTAATTGTATATTTTGTTTTCAGAAAGGGTCTTCGAAGAGCGTTGTGCTGAAGCATAATAGTTGCGACAGTTATTTAATTACATCTATTCATGTTGACTAATGTTTCTTGTCTGCCAGAAAATTTTTATGATAATGTGCTCTCTGATTCAGTTTTCTAATGAAAAATTCAAATAACGATTTGAAAGGTTATTTGGAGCGAAGACATGGAGTGAGATGGCAGAAGGTGGTGGGGATGGGAGGGGATTTTGCACTATTATTGATAGTTGTATTTTGGAATTCCCATATTGGCATATATTCGAAATTGTTAGTTGAAACATCTGTGATGCAACTTATGATTGTTCTGGAAAACTTTTGACAGCTAAGAAAAATTATCAATTTTGATTTGCAAACACATAAGGAGCAATGCTCATTAAAAAGTGATGACAACTCATGAATATATTTTCGACAATATACCCAGTTAAACAGTCACTTTAATAGTTGAAGCACTGAAGGAACGAAGCTCGTAATTTAAATTGCGCCTTTAATCCGATCGTGAACGACAAGCTCAATAATGAGATGTTTAGCGCACTCAAGAATTAAATATGCTATATACGATCACTAGCTTAATCAATAATTACCAGCCTCCTCAACAATCCATAGCTTTATCAATGATTATAAGCCTTATCAGCGATCGATAACCTTATCAATAATTTCACTTACCATGCTTCAGCGAAGATTGAAATAAATAAGCCACTTTTGCAAATTAAATATTCCAGTGTTCCAGCAATATCCGAAGGCAGACATGCTGATACATATAGATGCAAAGTATAGATCACAATCGAATCCTTTTGCATTTTAAATAATGAAAGATAAATAACGAGATAAAAGAGTAGAATACGAACACAGCACATCGCATAGAATGTAAGTACAGTCTCATCCATCTTGATCCCAATGAATTTTAATCACCTCTGTAATAATATTCAAAATGAAAGTTAAAAGAAATACCGTTCAACGATTCATCTCAAATACTCACAAAGAGAAATGAAACAGTACTCTTTGCTCTTTAATTACCTACTCTCGTTACCTGTGTTGAATATTAGAATATGACACCTATATCATTCTTAAAGCAATGCGATGGTTAGCTGGAAAAACCTTGACATCTGCATTATCTAAAAACAACTAAATATTTACTCTAATACAAAATGAAATTGGTTATTCGCATAATTTCCTTTAATATCGACTTAGAGATAAAAATTCGCTTTCATTGCCATGGATTCTATGCGAGCATTGCTTTTTGCTCTCATATATATTTGTAATATGCAACGAACAAAAATGAACATTTGAAATGAAATAGGCACTATTAAACAGGCGGAAATGCATGTCAAAGGAGTTGGCACTATAATTTTTTTGCATTTTGCTCACTTGTCCAACCCAACCACTTCCACAAATCATCAACAAAATGAAATATGTAGAAGAGTACCTTCATATTTCAACTAATTAGCCCTCTCTTAAAAAGATTCCAAAAAAAGTAGTGAAGAACCGTCCGCTTTAAAATGTATGCAATTTTTCAAATGTCGATAGATACATTTGAAAATGTTGTATTATGGGATAGGAGATCATGTATGCATTGTAAACAACAAATTCCGCCACCGAAAGTTCACTGTTCCCGAATTGAAACTTCCGGTTAGACAGACAGACAAATACAAGCTCGTGCAAATCCGCGGGCAATGGCATATTTGAATCTGTCATTTTCTGAGAGAGAAAGTAAAGGCTTCAGAAATAACAACGCTCACGAAAGCACAAGCGACCACAGTAGTCTCATGCTTTCAACAATCATTAAATGCAAAGTCAACGCGCTACCACATCGAATGCGTTTGAAGCTGAAGCCGATTAGGAATTCAATTTTTTCCCAACGTAAGGGAAGAAAAGTGAGGAGGGGAGGGAAAGTGGGACGGGGGGATGAAAAAAGAATGGTTGTCGCCCAGTTCCGGCATCTTCAACGTCGTCGTCGCACTACAGGCGTGAAAAATCACTCTCAACATTCACATCACTTCATTGGAATGAAACTTGAAAATTTGGGAAAAGATTTGGAATAAAAACATTTAAAAGCGTCAAAATTCGCTTGCACTTTCGGCGCCCATCCGCATAAGCTTAGTGAAGAGAATTTCTGCAATTTATTTCAGTGACTTTTAGATAAAAGAATTGTTGTCTTAAATTCGACTAAATATTTCGAAAAAAAGACTATGTGTGTTTTGGAGACAAATTCACCGCAGTGGAGAATTATTCGTCGGCATCTTTATACATTATGAAACATCAGCTCAAATATAGAAGATGGTCAGTATGCAAGTGACTTGTTAATGAGTTATGCACCTCCTCAATGCGATACATCACAATATAATAATAAAAGTTCTCAACATTCATAATTTTTTCACTAATTATAATCAAGTATGCTAATTATAATTCAGTGCAATACGTAATACATCTCAATTACAACTATAATTTATGAAAGCTGCAAATCAATGAACCATTGAATGCCACTTATTGTTTCATTTCAACCGAATGCAAAATCCACAGTCGTGAAGTAACATTTCTACCGCTCAGATAAGGCTGCTACTTAACGATCTCCATTGACGAGAAATGTTATAAGATTTATGAAACGCCAACAACATATCCCGCCCCCCATTCTCTTTCAATACCAATTGTCGCGACCGCGCGAATGAAAAGAAAATAAAGAGGTTGCTGATCGACCGATCAGAAATGTAGCTCATAAAGATATCAAAGTTGCACATCCAATTGGCGCATAAAAAAGAGACGGTCCGTGAGTTGCCGCACGCGTCAACTGCATTAGTAAACGGGCTATATAAACGCACCCAAAGGTTCGACGAATGTTAAACCATGACTTCGACTTGAGGTGTGAATTCGTTCTTCGTGATTGTATCTCGCCGTCTATGGGTTGGTGATGTATTGTCATCAGATAATAATACCTCAGTGTAACGTCATTTTAACTCGTGATGTTGGAGCTGTCTTCGCGCGAGAGTTGTATCACATACAAATTAGCTTCCTTTTTACTCCTGAACTTTTTTAGGCGTCAACGTTTGCTGCGGTATGTGTAAGCATGCAATTTCTCGTTGTTATTGTATAATAATGATAGATATTTTGTATGTGTAAGCATGCAATTTCTCGTTGTTATTGTATAATAATGATAGATATTTTGTTTGCGACGACATGCGCCTTCGATGTTGGGGTGAGCTGATGTTCATGCGTTTGTTATATGCGTGTTTACCGGTGTTTTTAATGTCTAAGTATTACAAAAAAGGTTGAATTACCCAAGTTTGAGGTGTGGTCCACAAGGTAGTGCCTTTATAGGGCAGCACCAATGTGCAGACAAGAGATGTTCACGGTGGAATACGCTTCTGGGATTGGAAGGCGAACCAACTCAACAATATAGTATATCATTGGAGACTTGACAGAGGCGAAAGGTGGCCGATGATTGGGCACGAAGAAGGTCATCATCTAGAGTAGCGCTCACCACAAGTTGACGGTGAATGGGAAGCGCGACACATCAGGTTAGCTGTGAAGACGGCTGCACAGCAGCTGAGGACAAGGAGCAACACAGCCGACGTCGAACAACAATGATATTGGCCTTGTTTTCAAAAGGATTTGTCTTGTTTTTTTCTCTTCACTGTTCGTTCGCGAACCTTTCGGGAGCTGTAGGCCTTTTCATTGATCTCCCTACCAGGGAGTCAGTACACTAGCATTCGTTTTAGAGAGTTTTGATCAGCGAATTTTGTTCATCTGTGATTTGCTGTCAAATCATATAGAACCGAATGTTGATTCACATGCAAATACGAGGGATCTGGTTACGATTTCCTTTGTAGTTGGTTTTGTCTTAATTTAGCGAAGTAATTCAAAATTCCTCTGTGGACAGTGCAGCATTTTTCACTTCTTGCTAATTAACTTCGGCGTATTCTCAATCAGAACAGCTGATAGACGTTGTCTTTAGTTTCTGATAAAGCTTCTTACTCGTGCCGGAAAGAGCACTTCTATTCCCCACAAACTTCGATTTAACAGCACTATGGTAGTCTTCATGCTAATCAATGGCACCTGGAAAAAACACGTCCTCCACTGCTTACTTCAGCAGCTTTTTATCCGAATTTCAATGCAACGTTTATAGCATTCATTGACGTGATATCTTTCGCACCTCTCAACAGCTGCATTACAAACTTTTTAGAGATACTGCAAGAAAATTCAATTACTTACCAAGTCTTCAACTTGACTTGAATGAGTATGTCCTTAAATTTTATGACCTTACATCCATAGCACCTGTGTCGGAGTGCGCTAATGCACTCCGAATGAGCAAGCTAAAATTAAAAAAATAAATGCGTTTTTATGTTTACAATAAAAGTGAAGACTTTCGAGGAGCGGATGAGCGGCTTGTTTTGTCTCTCCAAACAGAAACATACCGATGAAAAGACATGGGAACCCGATGGAGAGATGGGAACGCGCTTCACCTCTCCTCTTTTCTAACGCTTACTCGGGAACGTGTTACCGCTCTCCCGACTGCAAATGCTCTCTCTTCGAAGTTCAGAGCGGATTTAACAGACGGCTGAGAAGCCGTCGGGAGCTCACTTGGGGTCTCTCACTGAGTGTCTCTACGAGAGCCATCGGACGGCTCTATGCGACAAGAACCGACGTCGAGGCTCGCCTTTGGGGTCGTCTACGAGGGCCGTGGAGAGGCTCTCCATTCAAGAAGAGTCACCGCTACATAGTACTCGGCCGGTTACGAGGTTCTGCCACTGAATTTTTATTTTTTTCTACAACCTGTATTAACTTATATGCGGTCATATGTCAGATAGCCATTCGCACCTGCACGGTCTTCGTACAAAACAAGTTAATAACCCAATCAACTTGCACAGGTGCAGTTAATCAGGGCAAAATTCCTTATACATGAACTTGTTTGCAGGCTTAGTTCAAATTCGTAAAACAAATTTTTCACTCTGCTGTCAACTACAAAAAATGTGGGGAAAAGCAGCTGGTACGTGTGCGGTTTTGCGTCTCGCTCATCTGATCAATCAATTTTGTAAGTTGCAACAAAGAGTAAAACATCCCAAAAATGCCTTCGTATTTCACCGAAACTGATCGCACGAAGAGTTATTCCACAAAAGAGTCGCTTCTGCAATCCGAACCGCACAAAATGAAAATGCATATAAATATCCATTATACGTTCTGAATTTCATTGATCGACGTGAATTTGCTATGGAAAGTCGTTGTATATATATATATATTGCGCGGTCGGTTGTGAAGCTCCCACCAGGGTATTGGCTTCGCTCAGCCGAGCCACCCCGTCCAACACCCTCATCGGGACAAGTGTGGCGGAACAAGTCCCGACAGTCATAGGAGAGACGGTGAATCGGCTCGTCAGCATCCGATGGGCAGGAGACGAGCCTAAGCCCTAACCTTCACGCGACCGACCTGCAAGAAGGAGAGGCCGACCTAAAGACCACAGAAACCAACTGGACCAGAGAGGCATTGGGTCAGAGCAGGCGGAACCGATATGAAGAGACGTGTATTCTGAATTTTGGCAAAATTTTTCTCGAGAAAACAAATATTATTTTTTCTAAGCGAGTGAAAAAATTCAGTTATTAAATGAGCAGATGATGAGGAACGAGTTAGAAATTAAAGGAAATCAGAGGCAAATATCCACTCAAATCCACAGCACAAGCAAATGTATTTTTGAATATTTAAAGCACGGATGCACTTCTTTCGTGACATGTGTCGTTTGAATATTCCTTTCGATTTGAGGTTATGCATATTACAAAATAAAATTTTCATAAATAAGCGACTATAAAAGGCGTCCACAATGAAAGAGAATCAGTTTTTTCATTTACGGATTCGTTGAAAGGTTGGTCGAGTGGCTCCGAATCGGTTGATTAACGGCGAGTGCAGAAGGTGCAAAGATGTCAAATCTAGAAGAACGCTCGAAACACACCAGAAAAACGAATGGTGATGCGAGTCATAGTGTTAATAAAGGCCCCAGTTACGACGGTTCGTCCAGCTTTTCAGTATCTGCTGAGCTTTCGGTACGAGTGACGAACCAAAGCTGTTTTCAGATTAATTTTGCTGTGAAGCTCTTGCATCAAGTTCTAGCATATCCGTGGTTTCGCGTAAATTGTCAATTCAGTTTCTGGAGATTATACAGTAGCAGACTGTTATACGATTCATCGCGTGAATGCGCTCTTCATTGTTATGTCGATTAGACCGACAATGGAACACATCTCGACCGTTGTTGATTATTTTATAGCGATAGGAATTCCCTCATTACTGTAATAGGTCTACTACCGGAATCGAATTGCATTTGCCTAGGAAATTGGATGTATTTACTTAAGAAATTAGATTGTATTTGCTTAAGGAATTGAATAATGCTTAGCAGATTTGGCATTTTACAGAGATTTCAAAAAGTCGAGCGTCAAATTCATTAACTGAAGATGTGGCGAAACATGTCGAGGAAGAGAATTTCTATCACGGACTTTTACCGCGTGAAGATATCACAAGCATACTCGAAAAGGTTCATTTGACTGCAATATACGCGTATCTGCTTCCTAATATATCGAGCATCGGCTACTTACGTCGTCAGATCATTGCTGAAGCTAATAAACCAACTACGCATTTGCATGCTTAAGGGCAAATCAATGGAATCGATTTTTCTATCATCCATTCGCCAGTGCAAGATTGTTCTAAAAATTTTTAGTGATTATGAACTGAAAAAATCGTAGATTAACAGCGGATCAGATGTCTATGCAACTTTCGGTATTTTTTAACAAAACTTGCAGGATCCTAATCAATAAATAACCTGTGTACATTGGCAACTATTGCTATTGATGAAGATTCATTGCCGAGACAATTACGCTTCATCGAGCCATAGCAGTGGTATGGTGGTATGCAAAAATGCGAAATCCTTTGCGAATTGCATAGATCATTTGGCGATTAAAGACCTACCAATACTTCACGACTTTTTTGATTAATTACTAGACATGTTGATGACCGATACTCAATGTGCAAAAAAATCAACTTATTTAATAATGGTAGAAAGTGAGCAATGAAAGTCAACACTAATTTCTATTCGCAAACCTTCAAATTTTGCATCTATATTATTACTGGTGGAATAGTATATGGTCGTAATATGGTGAAATAGTTATGTGGTCGTAATATTTGGCTCGAATGGGGCATCCTATATAATTCGACCGGTCCGGTTGGATCGTCTGCTTTGTTCCTCCTCTCGCCCCTCCCCCCTCTCCTTTCTTCCAAAAAAATGTCCTCAGTGATTGAAACAGCGCTGCAATGCCATCAAAGAAATTTCGCGATCATATCGTTGATGCACACACATTCATCTTTGCATCATTTTAACAAATTTTCGACTAATCCTCATGTGAGCACTTCATATGGGTGAGCACAGATGTAATCCCTCCTCCGTCCATTTATGTTTCCCTTAGGTGATTGTGCTTCTCCACAGTCCTTCATCTTTGCAATGAAAAGGTGGCAACCTGCGAAGCATATTGAAAACATCGGCATAAGTCGTTTCTTTGGTTGAAATTCAAAAAAATATTCTTCAGGTAGGCGATTTCATTGTGCGTACTACCCAACCGCGACCATCCGATCCACGAGAAATTGTCATTTCGGTGCGCGTCAATCTCGACCAAAATGACCCCATGGCGGTATGCTAATTTTCCTAGTTATGCTAACCTATTTATGGTATAGGCAGTGTTGAGTGATTAACAGTGCTCATCTTTAACGCTCGATATTTTTCATTCACCGATCGGTGTTGCAACCAATATTTAAACTTCCAACCGCAAACGTAATCAATCACACCGCAGCTCTTTATGTACGCCAGCCATTTCGTTGGCCATGCTTAATGCTTGCTTAGATTCATAGGGAAGAAGGTGATTCGCAGAAATTAAATTTTCCGACTTCCTTTAACTTTTTGATTTTCGCATGGCAGATGAGAATTGCGAGAAAGCAATCAGAGCGGCCAGATGACTGCCTCATAGATTATTCTATGACAGTTCACCGTCGACTATAGTGTGACTGTGATCTCTATATGAGATGAGGCTATATCCAGATCATTTCAATGGGACCAAAAGAAAAAGATCAGAAAATCAAATTTTGTCTATTCGTCAAAAATTTACAACAAAATTTATAACTAAAATTAAATTAGTCCCACCGTAGTGATATATAAATAAATATCAATCTAGTTCAAACTTCATTATGTTTCAGTAAGATGGCCGTTTCAGTAAGATGACTTGATCTTTCAGCATGTTTCATTTGCCTCCATAGATCTGTGATCATATCAGCACATGCGGAATGTTAGGAAATTTAAAATCAGTCTAGATGGAAAAATATCAGTTTATTTGGGACTGTTTCGCTATCTTCGACAAAATATGATGATGACTCAAACTATGAACAATAAATAATACAGCTTTTCAGATTCGACATGTGGTAGTGCGAAAACGCAAAAAGCACGATGGTAATATTGAATGGCGTGCAATCGAAGCGGAGAATTTTCCAACAGTTAGGGAACTCATTGAAAACTATATTGCATCCAGACGACCCATTAACCCGGAGGTTATCATTTATCATTCATCCACTCATGTTTGACCTTATTTATGATTGATCGCTTGTTTTACAATGAACAATTGAGATCAGGTTATAGATTCTTCATTATTGCTAGGCAGTTCATAAGATTCTGGATTTGGATAGCATACAACTTTAAACATTTCTGCTTATTTATTATCCGAAGTTCAAGTTATTTTACTAAGTTTTCATGCAGATCCACTTATTATTATTTCCCATAGAATATCTTTTCCAATATGAGCTCTTCCAAGCAAATTCAATTATTACTCCAAATATTTCGACATAATCACTATTCATCAATTCGCTATGCAAATTATCTCAATTACTCCTGCCACTGCAATATACAATAACGTATATATTACAAGCTGCATTGTTATGAGACCTTATCATATAGGTCAAAGCGTCGATACTAATTCGTCCAATCAAAAGAAAGCCATGGGAATTTTTGCATGAAGATATAAAGTTAAAAGACTTACTCGGCGAAGGCCAGTTTGGCGAGGTTCGAGCTGGTGAGGCACTCGTAAACGGCAAACGTCTATCGGTGGCAATCAAAGTTGTGAGTCTTCAAAAATACTTTATACAGCAATGTTCGCAACCTGAAATTAGATCCTATATCTAGCACGATTTGCTGAACCGTGAAGTTTTATAATCATCACATACATTTACAACAATTAAAATATCAAAGCCTTACAAGTATAGCAATCAATAGGATGCAACTAAGAAATTTTCGTAAAGGATTATTTATAGTGCAAGAATAGTGCAGGAAAATAATGCAGGAATAGTCCTAAAAAATAGTGCAGGAAATTTGTTTAAAGTGGATTGGTTCTTTTAAGAAACTTCATCAATTGTGCGTCTAATTTAATATCCATTCAGATAACGAAATAAGAGATGCAGATGAAGAACGAAAGTACCTTGACTCTCTTTTTTAAAAATTTACTTTCCAACTGTATCGAATTCCAGTTTGCTTTACCAAATTTACAGAATTTCAGTCTTTCTTCGGGTATGACCGCCATTCAGATGACCATCACCATATAACGCTAATGGGCTCCATTCTTAATTCCAATATCCCAGACATAGTAGTGACGAAATAATCTCTATTTTTTCAAATTATAGGCAAAAGTGGTAAAAGAGGAGTCGCAAATGGCGAAAGCGAAAGAGAAGATAAAGGAAATGATGCATGAAGCACGTCTTATGCGCTATTTTAAGCACATCAACGTGGTCAGGATTCATGGAGTCGCTGTCCTTAAGGAGCCGTTAATGATCGTCATGGAGCGGGTGTGTTTCAATTCTTCATATGCTCCACTCAGATAGATATGCTCAAGAAGCCGTTAAGAAAATTGCAATCATATCATAACTGCTTCGTACGTAATATCTAATCTCAGAGATAACAAAGAAATATTAGAAGATAATAAGTTTCTTTTAGCGCTTCACAATCACAATAAGCTGTAGATGCTTACATAGAGGATAAGCTTGATCTCTCGCTTGACTCGCAGTAAGTGATCGGATATCGTTGATCACAAACATAAAATTCATTTCTTTGATGCATTTTTCATATATGTTTTTATGTACTTTCAAGTGATGCAAATATTATCGAAAATTTCATGCTTACAACAATTCAAAGTCCCATTCAAAGTCCTATAATCCAATTTATGATTCGGGAAGTCATAGAGTCGTAGTCGAAAAAAGCTCGATTCGTGTAATTTTTAATAGGTTTAAATTAAAGGTCAAAATAGGTTACAATTTTAGAAAACTCAGTTTGATCGTCCTATAAAAGAATGCTCCGACATAATGCTCTTCATTGCCGAAGAAGACTACAAAGCATTTACAATCGATCCAACACAATTCTTTCTTCATATTTATCGCACACCCCCCCCCCCTTCCCCCGGAATCCAGAGCATAGTAAATTCGAACCATAGATATCCGACCCTTGACTTCCTGAAGAGTTTCCTATTATTGCTTTAAATGAGAAATTGCTTATTAATTTTTACTGCATTTATGAGAAGTATTTTTTGGTAGAAATTTAAATTTGGAACTGATCGATTGTCATCAGTAAATGGAGTGTGCAAAACTTGAAGGAAAGAATAGAGTTGGAGAAAGATGAAGCATAGGCTCTAACCAAATAAAGAATCTGACAAATTCCGAATTTCGCAGTATACTGCAACTCGCGAATTGCAATCCGTTTAGATTACTTGGCGACTCACAAGTCCACCTTTCTTTACTCTATTTAGTGCAGGCAAAGAAATTGACTCAGCCAATAAACTGACCAAAAAGCTCCAAGGGAATCGAAATTTCTCGGTTATCAAATGTCATTTCTCATTTGATTTTTGTGCAGCTAAAAAAAATTCCAGTTTAGTTGAACGCTTCTCAGCAAAATGCATACTTCATTTCATTCCAATGCTTTCTAAAATTTCTTCTGTATGAATTCATGAAAATTTCAGCCCACTCTTTCTGCGCTATTTCAACCCACTTTTCCTCTCTACTGCTCCTCGCCCCCACCCTATCACTTTCCTCTCTTCATGAGAAGAATGGCGTCAACATCTAATTTAAATGAACTAATCGCTGCAAAATGCAAATAGAATGGAAACTGCGATAAGATAAAGAGATGACGTGATTATTACAGAAATCTTTTTTTCTGAGACTCATAGTGATTTTTCTCGCTAATAATAAGCGGATTTTGTTGCTGACGAATATCGAATATGCGCGGCAACTGAACTTTGTTCAAGTTTTATATGTTGAGTAGACATATCGGATTTCCGTTGTTGTTGATTTTGGACTTCGTTAGTAACAATAAGAGATCGTACCTGTAAATGCTTTTTTATGTTTAGAAGTACCCAGCAGCAATCTAAATGCGGGTATTCGGACTGCTCTTGAAGGCTTCTGACTAGAAATAAGGAAACAGATCACAGCGGGAAAGTCTGGAAGCGTAAATGAAAACCTCATTGTGGCTAAGAAGTACTTATCCGATGCAATTCAGGTCTATGGTGGCTCAATAATCGATGTGTTAACCGTGACACGAGTCGGACAAGTAGGAGAGGATGAAAAAATTGGTAATATGTCACTAGGTGCTGCGAGAGGTCTTGAATATGTACACTCTAAAGACTGCATTCATCGCGATATCGCTGCCAGAAACGTTCTCTATACGGATACGCGAATTGTGCGTTGCTCGTTTCTCATTGACTGTTGTCTTGGTGGACATGAATCACTGCTCATTCAGGCTTGCCGGGATCCATTTCTGATTCGGAAAGATGGATCTACCAATGAATTCCCAAACTGCATTAGCAGGGAAAAGGAGGAATGAGAACTTAGGAAGTTTGGCTCTTCCCTCTTGCGGCGTTAAAGAAATGAGTTGAATTTTCCTCTCGTTTCCAAAAAGGAGGCGTGAAATTTGAAAGTTGGGTGTAAGGATTGCATGAGAACATCTTTTGAATGATTATGCCTATCTGCTTCAATAGCGGAGTCTAATTCATAATGTGTTAACAATAATGGTATGATATGTGTTAAAAAGTGTTGAGATTTTCAAAAAATTGTGGTGGTTACACGATGGAATGCCATCCTGTTTTACAATGCGAAAGACTGTGGGCTGTTAGGGAGAAGGGAGCGAGGGGAAAGGGATTGGTTTCCCCTACGAAATGAAATGGCCTAGAACGATGGGAAAAATGCTTCCCTCTTCGCGAAGTAACTTATGGATAGCAGCTGCATCGTTCATCTAAGGAGTGGCTATTGAATTAGTAAGCAGTGGTGACACGCTGGTGGAGTGGAACTGATTTAAGCTGACTATTGAATAAATCTCATAAACACCCATTCTACTGTTTCCTTGGCTCAACAAATTGGGCAATGCCAAAGACCATTTTCAGTCGGGCGCGCTGCCTTCGATAAGAGTGGAAAGTTTGCAAGTATATTCGATTATAAAATACAATTTATGATCACATGATGAGTGACTAAATTAACTTTGGATCAGTGAAAATAAATAACGGATTGTTCATGCATAAGTTCAACAAAAATGGATCAACTATCAAAATTAGTGGAGAAAAATTTCAAAAATTAAATGAGAGCAGAGCTCAAGAATTGCACTCTCCTATACTTTCTCTCTCAATAATTGCATGATTGAAGAGCCTATAACCTTATCAATAACGTTCCAAGATGTTTTCTTTTTGCTTTGACATATATTTTGTCACCTCATCAATGTTTCTAAATTGGTGAATAAATGTGAGTTGTAATTTGTCACTCCATCATAGCTTAAAATATGGTCTGTTGGCTGATTGGCCGATATTCTGGGTTATAATTCGAGCGCGTCGAATTTTGTCCCTACATATTCCTTTATCTTCTCTATTTTCATTGATGATTTAAAACTTTTTAGGCAAAAATTAGTGACTTTGGTATGTCACGTAAAGGAGATATCTATGAGATGTCAAGAGCTCGCAATAAGAAGATTCCACTCAAATGGACGGCACCTGAGAGTATGGTCGCACTTCAGTACACCAAAAAAACTGATGTCTTCTCGTTTAGTATCCTTCTATGGGAAATTTTTTCGAATGGAAGTGAACCATATCAAGGAATGACCAGCCTCGAAGTGAAGAGAATGGTTAGTGCACTCTTTAAGGTTATCATACACATTTATTTCTTAATTAATCACTAGAAAAATTTATTCGCATCTACCAGAAACTCAGTTCTGCATAGTCGTACTAATATTGATTTCGATGACGGATGATCATAAATGACTGTTGAGAGTGGGATTGGGCATTAAACGTGATTGATTGCATCTAGAGCATCGAAATCCTAAAATATGAAATCCCATCTCAGTAATGTTGAATACAGGCTGCGACAAATAAACGAACAATGAGCAGAACGAACAACATTTTAGGGAACCCGCAAGGAGATAGACGATGGTGGGAGGGTGGGAGGGCGGGGGCGAGGGCATTGACAAATATCCGCTTTTATGTTGCTGTTTTTTTTTTCAAAATTTGAGCCGCTGAAGCTCTATCTAGGCAACTTTAGTAGCAACCTCAAAAGCTTCATTACTGCTGAAACTTCAGTAGTGATGAAAGGGATTAGAACTGGAGCTTTGAAAATATTTCTCCACACCTCTCCCCCTTACCCTCATTCTGTACTCATTCGATTCATTAGTAAGGATTTAGAGTAGTGAGTGCTACCGTACTATCCGAGGAATCTAATTGCAGATATCGTGCGGTGAAAGGATGAAGGCACCGGAAGGCTGCCCGAACGATATGTACGAGTTAATGACAAAATGTTGGGAGCAGAATCCTAGCAAGCGCATTACTATGACTGAGGTAATCAAAGGTCTTAACAGATGATAGGCACCTGAGAAATTCGTGGTTTTCATATGCATAGCACGTGTGCACGCATAAGTTTAAAAATTTTTTTAATTCCTCACCTATGTTTTTGCTGATTTGCAAAAAAAAAAAATCGTACCACATCTGTAAGAAATACGTTATCTTTTGATCCAGTTACAACGCTTGTTGAATGATGTTTTTTTTCCTGCATCGGAACGGTGTTAGATTACTCATCTCTATCCCCGTCCGTTTCTTCCGCAGTTCTTATTCCTCAACCTCCTAAGAAGTAAAGGAATAACCTTCCATTTTGCCATTCAATGTGATAGTCCTTCATCAATCATCTTACAGTCTTTTTTGAATTTTTTTAACCTTTCCATAAGTTTTGGTTTTGAGCGAACATATGCAATAAACTGTTCAATGTGTTCAGTATTTAGGGACAAGAAATTCGGCTGCGGATCTATTTTTTGGTGTAAGACTAGAGTTGCGTAAGATTGTTTATTCGTATTTTGATACCTAAATGCGCAAGTATAGATACGCAAAACCAAAATTTTTGAAGAGGCAAATTTAAGCTTATGCAGACGGGCCTGCGCACAAGCCTTTTTCGGCAATTCCATTCCCCGGTTTCTTTGACACTCCTCTCTCTCCTCAAACTTTAATTAAGGAGAACTTTGGCAACAAATCTCCACATTTTCAACAAATGACATGCAAGCAGGCAGTAGTTGTCGTAGAAAAAAATTGAGAGCTCTGATAACGTTGTTTTCGTAAAAATTTCGAAGGGAATTATAGTCTCACTGTCCGCGCATATCAAAAAGTCTTTGATGAGAAATCATCTGTAAATGCATAATTCATTCCTCTACCTTTTCACTGAATTCAATTACGCCTCTATATTACTTCTCTTGTCGAAAATCAGAGTCTATAATATAGAGCACTTCAGTATACTGTCAAAAATCTTTGATTATTGGGGAATAGCAATGAGATGAAATAACGAAGTATTATTCACAGGTGGTCAGATATATCGAGGGATTGTTATCACAAGAAGGTGCGGGAACAACAGTAACACAAGCGACAAGAGATGAATCCAGTGACGATGGATATACCTCAACAACTACAACAGCTACATCGAAAGTTCGTTTTCATTTATTGCTTAATTCCGAGTAGATTGTTAGCATTGTTGTATATCGTTGAAAACTTCTGAAGTACAACATTAAAACGTTTGAGAAATGTAGGTGATACTTCTATTCGGAAAAGTAATTCCTTCACATAATCCTGATCTTATGAGGTGTCTATATTTTCATCACTCGTTTCATAGTTATTGCATTCATCGGTTCGATCACTTTTTGAATTATAGGGACGAAGTAAGAAGAAACGTGGCCATAAACAAAAGAAAAGGAAACACCGCCATAAGCATCGTCGTCATCGTAAAACGCAAAGCTTAAGAGAAAGGAAACGAGAGTAAGATTTCATTTCAATATTAAACAACTTGTTTTTATTTACTAGCCATTTGGTTGTACCATCTCTTCACTACCATTACGGTTAGGAAACGAACGAGGCTTCTCAGTGCTGAGATAGAAATTTTGCTTTTAGAGTCCGTAGGTTCTCATAGTTTCTTCACTTGAAGTTCAGTATTGTTTTCAGAGCTTCGTTGAGATCCATCCACCTTTAGACCAACATCTATTCTGTGTTGTTCGGTTGCTGAGGTTCCTCGTTAACCTATCGCCAAGTTCATTAACGAAAATTTTTAGTGAATAACGATTCTTAGCTGGCAATTTTTTGTTTTTGGAGGACAGCATCCGTCGGCTAAAAGACAACAGCCTTGCTACCTCGGTAACTTGGACAATTTATTTTAGAAAACTTATAAAACAATATAAAAAATTTGTGGATTAGTGCAAATTATGAGAATGAGAGTTATGTGAGGTGATCGATATTAGTTTATTGAATTATGAGATAGCGAGTAATAGTTTATTGAAAACCATCATTATTGGCGTTCATTTGTCTGATACACGCTTATTCAATTTAAATTTTAGCGTTTTTTAATTGTTTTTCGATCCCGTAGGAAATTAAAAGAAAAAATGCGAAAAGTATTTCCACTGCCGAATACGTTAGGGGAACTGTTGTTTCTAGTGATAAAAGACGACTACCTATTTTCATAGTAAACTTTTCGAGTCTTCATTTTATTAAAAACAGAGGAAAAAATTTTCTTCACAGATTTTCATTCCTACAATTTTTTGAAATGATAACAAAGGTTAATAAATGACATTTTTCCCAAAGGAAGTTCTCTTGAAATGTAGTCATCGAAGAAGTTGTTGCCTCTATTCTAATATGCTTTCACATGGTTTATTGTCTTTCCTTTAATGCTTTATTGGTCATTACTTCCTTATAACAACAACTTTTTATTGTGCAAATTCCAAGCAACGACAAATTCGACACTCACCTAAGTCGATGTCATATTTCTGGATAACTATTCATAGCCGATCAATTCCAACTTTGCTTCTGATGCATTCGTCACATCAGCAATTCTGGATAGATAAAATATACTTTTCGGTAAATGGATCGCTCTTTTTCGTGATGCGTTGTCCCACCAATTTTTCTACATTGCGACGTGTCCTCTCATTAAGCTAGAAATGAGCATATTCAGTAAATGAGTTAATGAAAGATCACGAACTAATGAGTCACTTTGTAATTTTCAGTACATCAGAAGAAAGAGAAATAGTAAAGCGAACTAAACAACCAGTAACTCGGCGCCGTCGAACACAAGCACAAAACAAAGCGAGAAGTGGGGAGAATAAACGTACTAAAACTCGAGTTTAGATGCACGAACGATATCTTCACCATTGTCAGCGACTATTATCTGTTTGATCGTCACAACTATCTTATTGATCGTCACCTTTATTACCTCATAATTAACGCCGCTACATACCTTTTCCGATTAAATACCCTTTCGCTTGGCCGATAAATAAAACAGTTGTTTATTTGTTTATGTGTTCAACAATGACATAAAAAGAAGACCGGTATAATGAAGCAAAACTTTCAATAAAGCTGTAAATCTGATAGATATTTTCTTTAATAAAGTAAGAAAGAGCTGAAAAGATGACCTTCTTTATTGCCATTTTTTAATGACATTTAGTTCGCCTCTTCGTTTGGAAAATAACAAACGAATTCGATTCTTACCAACGAAATACGCAAGTGATTCACTTCAAATAAAACTTCTGAGCAAGCGACTACCTTGGATGCGTTTGTTCCCTTTGGAGTTATAGTGAAATATTTTTACGACGGAAAGACGATGGGAAAGAGATTTTCGTTGTTTCGTTGCCTTACATAAGAAGCGATGAAATTCCCCGGGAAATTGTCTCGCTAAATAAGTCAGCACCCACTTTCTCGACGACTCAGTCGCAACCCCACAGTCCGCTGCTATATTTATAGGTCAGCAGCAGCACTGGTAATAGCCACGCCGAACAAGTGCTATCACTAACTTCTCCGTATTTCGCGGTGCTCTATTAAGCGTTATGAAATTCTCCACAACTAAACCTTGCTTGCCACTTACCCCACTTACCACTTTTTCAGTTGAAAAGTGGATGTTGGAGGTATGGAAAGCATCAGATACCTAGTAGGCCATACGCTCTTTGCAATTTGGCCCTCTGAACATTGCGTCACTTTAGAAACCATGCAATTGATCTCTACTAAAATTTGTGCAACCAATCAAATGCGCAGAAACATAGTTCCCGATCATCCAGCAATGCACACAACAGACTTCACACGAGCGAATTCCACTCTAAATTCATCAGCTGAGATCATTGATAGGTGATACTGAGTCCAGGCTACTCATAGGTTCATTCGCATAACTGCAAACGAAAATCAGTCGAAGTCGCTCGTCCAACACTGCCAATATGAGGCTGACGGACGGATTAACACATGCGGCACATGCGTTTAACGATGCCTCACAGCAATACGCTTAGGAAAAAGTGTAAAAAAAATGCAAAGAGATCATACAGAAGGTCGTCGAGTTTTTTTTTTCACCTCACTGATCAAATTAAGTAAAGCTTTTTCAAAGACTTGTAACGCTCGAAGCAATTCATCATCACCACAACAAATCAATAATTTTAATTTTGCAATGATGTCATAACGTTTCAAGTTGTAGAATATTCGAAATGAGCACTGATTGTGAGACACTTTCGAATCGGAGTCCAATATGAAAGAGAAACTCATCAACATATAAACGAGTTACTTTTGAACATATAAACTTTTATGAGGGAAAATGCAAATTTACAAACAAATATATGCATTAGCTTCCGATGACAACAACTTCAAACATATCAAACAAATACATGATTCAAAAATGATAATAGTACATCGCCAATTCCATAAAACTATGATAAAACGAATTTCACGTGTTGAAAAACATGACCTGCAGATAGAGCTCGACATCATCATGCGAGATCTAATAGAATACTAAGAAATGCATCAAAGTATTGTAATATTTCGAACGATGTTTGCGTTAAACGTCTATCAGTTTATATAATTAACAACGTTATAATTTAAATAATGGAATGATCACCATGTAGTCGACGCCTGGCGACAACTATAAAAATTAAATTCTCTTAGGGTTGTGGATATGTGGAATACTTGAATAATAAAAAATTGTTTTGCAAATTACAATGCAGAAATAGTTTTGCAAATTTGACATGAACGATGCACCATTATCATCAAATATATCGAAAAAGACCTTTGCATAATAAAAAAAAAACCTGCGCGATTTCCTTTCTCATTTTTTCTTTGATCACCTCTGATTACTTTTATTGTGAATCATTCCACATCGCCTCAAAATTAATTTTTTCTTTGTTGGTTCATTGAGAATAATTTTTCAAATGCACAATTTAGGGGAGTATTTTATTTAGAAAGAGAAAAAAGCTGACAGGAATAACGCATTGATTCATATTTAAACGAAGAAAACAAATCAGGCGAGATGAAAGCGAATGTTATAAAATTTCCGCGAAAGAGACCATCGGTTCCGATTCGGCTGTTAAGTGAAACAGAAGAAATTGAGCTGAGGCCGCTGAAAATATTTCTTAATATATGTTTGCAAACATAAATATAAATATTCAACAAATCATACAACAGGCTTTCCGCAGAAAAATGAAATACTATGCCAAGCATTTAAAACCTAAAAAGTTCGCACTTCAGTACACTCGTCAAAATGTGCAATCATGATCGGTCAAAATCACGTGATGTTGCCACCAATCGACGTTAACATCGGATTCAAATGTCTGTTAGTGATTCATATTGAAACTTAAACATTCTATTAATACAATTAGTGGGCTAGTGCACTAGGATCAACCTGTTCCCGGACTCTCCGACAATTTGTCGACTTTTTTGTACAGACAGTTTCCTTCTCTCCTCTATGCGGCCAAGTCGGTCTCCGATTCTCTGGCAAACTACACCCAGTTCTTTTCTCCCGGACCAAACAGCTTTCCTCGATGGAAATCTTTCGCTTAGAAAGCTCTTTCTTACCTTTCAATAAAGGTAACTCATGCCATAAACACTCTCCTTTCTCATTGCTTCCCCGTCAGACCATTCCCTGACAAAATCTCCCCAACCAAAAACCGTCTCTTTATATTTAAATGAGCGCGTAGGCATCTTTTTCCTATATGGTAGCTTCACAAAGATTACATCTTGCAACAGCCTTGTCTATCTGTGGTGATCTCGCTCTACCACAAACAATTTTCTAAACATATTGGGCAGTCTTCTGACGATTCCTTGGAATAACTGAACGCGAGGATCCAGAATGCTCAGGTGGATCACTTTCAATCATAAATTAGCTCATCGTTTCGAAATTAACGGACAATCAATTTTTTTATATTCGGAAAATAAAATTACGAAAAAACACTAAAGGATCAATAGCAAAAGTCAGAAAGGATTTTAGTGGATTTAACAATCGGCCATATTTTTGTGTACTAAGACAACATTTAATAATCGATCATGTAAAAAATTTTGCAAATTAGACGTGAACGGCATAACCGCGTCTTATATATGCTAGAGTTATGCAAATTTCAATAATGTTTATGAATTTTGCATATTCTTGAATGATCACTGATCCATCATCAAGACCAAGGTTTTCTCCAAAGAACCTCACTAGTAGAAATCGATAAAATTGACTGATAAAACAACTTACAATTTTCATTCATTTGAGCAGTAAGACTACGAAGAGATTCCACCAAGCTGCAATCCTTGGAGAGATGTTCACGCACGGTCTCATCTTTTATAACAAACATAATAAAGTCGATTGTACTTCGGATGACGTCACTATCCGGACAGCTCAACAACAAATCGGCGATTTGATAGGAGCTACTGAACATGCAAAATTTTATTTTTTTTAATGCGATATGAATAAGTGGGGTTTTTTATAAAAATAAACGATGGTCAAAAAATTGGCTTTTTTTTCAAATTCATGCGAAACCTATATGACAACTGATCACAACTACTTTCTTCTTTTAAGAAACATGCTAAAAACTATACATCGCAAAGGCAATTTCAATAAATCAGCAGAATTTAAAAAGGACCAAAGGAAGTATTAATGTAATAGCTGAAAAATGAAAAATAAAAAGGGACAAATTTTTCTATGATTTGGACAACAAAGGAAATAACGTTCTTGCAATGGACAGAGAGAGTATTAAGGTGCCCTTCTTCCGAATGTTATCTGCATTTTTCTTCGATTCTATTATCTCTTTAGCATTAAAGAAGATGCTTCGGACGGGATGCTTTTACAAAATCTACAGCTGCAATAATTTTTAGTAAATCAACTTTTCCGCTTAATTATCCAAACCTTTCATACAAAAGTTTCCACGTAGGAGCTGTCTAACATTCAGTGCGCCTTGCGAGGCGCGGACGGGGGGGGGGGGGGAGGGAGAAATCTGTCCTTTCAATATTTCTAGGCATATGTACTCCTGGGCTCGAGCCTGGCCACCCGGTATTTTCCTTGTCATCTTTAACGCTTAAGACAGCCATGCACAATCTTCAGATTCACTGAGCACGTCAATCGTTCTCAATTATCAAGCTACACCATTGCCTCTCTCTCGCCCTCACATATCTCAGTTTCAATAAAATTTTCAATAATTTATAGAATAAACCAGATGGCTTCAGTCAATTCGGAACTGGATTCGATGCCCTAAAAACAGTAACTAACCATGCGAATCGAATAGCGCTTCCGAAATTCAAGTTGCAATTAGCCAACGAAATGAGCAATGCGTAAGCCTTTTGAATAATCAACTTCTTTTGATTCGTCTTTGAATTAATCTAAAATATATTTTGTATTCTCTGGGTTTTCATTACTCTTTCGTTACTCATTAACTTATATGGAAATATAAATATTTTAGGCGTTGGAGTAACCTCAATTATCCTCAATGAAATGGTTATGATCAATTTTAAGGAAGAAACTTTATCGTTTTTAATGAACATATGAAAAAGAACTATGGTGGTAAATTTACGATGGCTATAATTAAGATAGAAACGCATTAGAGTATTCACTGATGCCACAATACAAAACAAAGAGCAACAAAACATCGCTTACTAAACATAACGCAGTAGTAGATCAAGTAGCTAATTGGTTAGAACGTGGAATGTCAGTGAATAAGAATATATTGAATGAACAATAACAATGTAGAAGTAATATATAAAATGGCTTTTCTTAATTAAGCAAGGCTTTAGAACAATTTTTAGCAGCGAAAGAATAAAACACAAACTTTTTGGCTAAAATGAATTAACTTATCGAAACTTTGATGAAAAAGTTAATTTAGAATGTAATGTAAATGTTGAATGATCATTTCACTGACGATATATATTAAAAAATTGAATTAATATTGACCTCGATTGTATTGGCGGTTGTTTTAATAACCTCAAAGAGAATATCAGTCAGCGAAGCATTACCACCCGAAGCGCTAAATAAAAAAGGCGGATGATTGAGGGGATCGGCGTCGACTACTCGAATGAATAGCTGCAATGTTTAAACATTATTAGCACTGAATCGAAAAAAATGCCGATGAAATATTAATTAATTTGTGTACTTTATGGAAATGGTTTGCCAATAAAATTATAGCTAGATTATGCGTTTCTAGCGCTGTATTTGAAGTTAAAGCCAAGAAAGAACCATCTATGAAATATAAACAAAACAATTATGCACTACTCACTCGGATATGAATAAGTCCAAGGGTCTCAAAGTCTCATACGTTCAAAAAACACTTGTATCCAAAAGAATGCTGCATGAAAGAGGAAATATAATATTTGCATTTTATAAGCAATGTTTTCACTTACATTCAATGTGCAAAGACGACTGCTTAAATCGACAGGATTCGCCAACTCATACAGAAGAACATCTGGAGCTCTCTCCGAATATATAAGCTGAATTAAAAGCCCGATTAACAATCCTTTCTTTATTGGAGCTTACTTTTGGTAACGATTTTACCAGGACTGCGCAATACTGATTATGGTAAAATAAACAGACTTTATGACCAATTTCGAGAACTTTTCTCAGTAATTCAAAGCGCCACTCAGCAACGCACTTCTTTCTCTCCTTTCTCTCCCTCCCCTCTTCATTTCTCCATGGAATTCTTTCCGTACACACCTCCAGTGTTTCATAAACAAGATACAGCGATGACGTGTGCTATATTCATGCTTTTTTAATCCAACCAGCATCTTTCAATCCAAAAAAAAGCAAATTTTATTGTTTACCTACTCCTCATTACATGGTAAACCTTCAACAAGAAAATGAACGAACGGCTTGAGTTACAAAGTTCTGACTCAACGTGGTTAATAATTTGCAGAAGAATATTCATTTCTATGCTGCATATGAAACTGAAATATTGAAATTACCTGCTTTCTCGCATTAATAGTTCTCTCAGGTGTTGAACAACTCGTTGTGAATATATGTAATGCCCAAATAATCGATGATAATAAGCTTTTAACGCCCGATTCCTCTCGTTTCGACTCAAATGAAATCAACACTGCCACCAGTCTTTCGATAGCACCACATTCAACGATAAAATCCTGACAATATCATAGCAAATAAGCATTAAGAACATTGCGACCCATAATACAACAGTGCTGATGCACTCTATAGAGATTACTACAAAATTACTGCAAACTAAACAGCGATAATAGAAGTATGTAATGTGGTAAGATCAACAATGCGCATTTTTCGAAAGCCTGTATCGCTGAGTTTCGAAAAATCTGCATGGCTATGCAATTATCAACCAAATTAAAAAATATATTAAAGTTCGAAGAAATATTTTAATTCTCACCCGATTTTAAAGAAAATGCTAACTGCAATTGGAGTCTCCTGCTCAAATGGTATGAGTTCTCATGCACGACTTTTATGACAACAGAATCAGAATACGAACGCTATTATACAAAATGCAACAATGCGCGCAATAACTTAATAAGAGAAACGGCATTTGGCAGTGATTTCCAACGACCCTTTCCAAACAAACGTGGAGAAGCGGGTGGATGGAGTCTGCAATTTCACATTTTCTGATTTCAAAAATGATCGGAATAATCCCTCTCCGATGTTTGTCCTGAAATTACAACAAAAAAACCAATCATTTGAATTCTAACCTTATTCATATTTGCAGTGCCATCTTTGTTGGCGGCAACATTGCCAAGGAAATCAACCGCAACATTAACGAACGATGCATTTGTATTATATCGCTCTAAAGTGCCCAGAATCCTCGATATTGCCTCCCTATTATCAGCACTCCTTACCACTTCCAAATCGCTGACCACTCGAAGACAATAGATACTCTCGAGTGCAACACGATCCGAACAGTGTGGATTTGCCAACAAATAAGAAACTGTCTGAAATTCATTCAAATTTTACGTGTCTTGGGCATTTTTCGCCTTTTTATAGCCACGATCCTGAAATTAATGCCTATTTAAAAGAAATTAAAATGAACTTTCTTATCACAGTCATAATAAATCGCGCAAATAAAAAAAAAAAAAAAAAACTGTGCAAGGCCTTCTAATAAAATCATCCTAGTGCTTTGAAGTGTTTCCAAGCTGAAAGAGGGTAAGTTGAACATTAAATTTCCCCATTTTAAATTCGCTTTGAGTGAAAAACATGCAAAAATAATATCGATAATAAAGATCAACTCTTATATACGTGCAGTAAACAAAGATAATGATATTTCATTTCTCTATATTTGTGTATATGCTTATAAAATATTAGCGATGTACTCATACATTTGTCACATCAATACGAATGTTTTGTAATTTATTGCGCATCAATTTTACTATCACTCTTAAATAGGCAAATTAGACTAATCAATGAAATTAGTTACTGTACACTGTAAACAAAATGATGAATAAGAGAAATCTTTAACGGAGATACTCAATTAGTGGACTTAATCAACAATAACACAACCTGCACACCGCCAAGATTAGCGAAACGCTCCCCGAATTTACAGCTGTCTTGCGAACACACAACTGCATACAGGGCACGTACTATCCTATAAACGACCAATTCGTTCATCTCTTTTTTCAATAACTCCAACAACAATCGAATCCCATCGTTCGCTTCAAATGCACTCTGAAATTTTTATTTTCACATAGAATCGATACGACTTTTACTTTACAAATAATATTATGGATGGCAATTAGTTTTAGCAAATTATTCTATTTCTTCAGAATTAAGCGAAAAGATTTGCAATTTTCTCGCTTATTTGCATACATAGTAAATTTGGAAGTTTGAAAGCATTTTATCTTGAATTACAAGTGTATTTAATTCTTATGATGAGATGAAATTTTCATTCCCGCCGGAAATTTAAGTTTTTAGGGAAACATTGAGTAGTTCTGCACTATACAGTGTGCATTCAGTACAACACTATTGCTCGAGAACAAAACCACCTCATTTTAAACGATCAGACACATATAACATTGCACTCTTCGGCATTATAGAGAAACGACAACGACGCCAACAACCACAATTTCCGTAGCTGATAACAGAACTGAATAAAAATCCGAAATTTTTTTATTCATTTTGAAAAATCGATAAAAAATTTCATTCATACCCGCGTTTCATCGTCTCCATTATAAATGCGTCTCAATAAATCGAATACATATTGTTTCGATTTTGAAGTCTTTATAAAGTAGCGATCACCATACAATTCCATTTCTCGCATAACGCCAACAGCTCGATTGATGATCTACAATAAGAAATTCAAAGATGCGCCAATTGAATGAACTAGATGACAATCGGGTTATCGAACTCAAATCTGCGGGTTGCTGCTATAAATGAGTTTCATGAGTGAGAAATTAGGGTGAATAAATTTTGCAAAACACTCAATTAGCTGTTAATAGTGAATGAAAATATTTTTTATTAATTGAACATGTGTATAAATATTGCTAAGTCGAATAAACTCTTAGAGTGAGGAAGAGAAACGATTTTAAATCAACTTGAACAAATCAAGTGAGACGGAATAATTGGATTTATGGGATTCGATACTAAATAAAACGAACCTCCTCTTTTAACCGTTTGCCATATCTTGATCGCTCAACCATTTCCACCAATGAATGCACCGTATTTAGAGCATACTTACAGTACTTTTGCGATGGACTGCAATGTGATATGATCATTAGTAATCTTCAATAATTAACAACACTTAAGAAACAACAATAAAGCGCACTCAAATCCTCTCATATATTTAAAAAGCATTGTGAAACATATGGAATATTTATGAACCTCTTTCAAAGGTCATTATTACAAATCGTTGAAATGATATGCAAGGAAGTCGAATTTTGAGTAACACTAAACTTCCCTGCCAATATACGAGTACTTACTTACTCCATTCGTCTTACAAATGTTTCGAGTAGTTGGTCAGCATAGCTCGTCATCCACTGAAAAAGAAGGATAAATTTCGTTGAGTATGAAAGATTTCAGGATGCTACATTCAAAAAAAGTTGCTTAATTATAAGAGCAGTTGAATAATAATATTATAACCTCTGAAGGTTTCTTCATTTTTTCCAATGAGTTTCACTTGCCAAATACAAAAAGAAGACAAAATTAACGCATTCAATCCGACCCAATAATGAAAATGAACATTATTTTAAGAGCCATGAAATAATCTAATAATAAGGGGTCAAAATATGAGATTGTCAAAGCTATTTACCCCTTCCAACATTATAATCAATTGAATAGAATAATAAAAACAAAATTTGGAGGACGGGCGGATTTAGTAATGAAGAACAAATTTAACCCATAATAACAGATTTACATATAACTGATAGAATGACAAACCCTCGCGATGATTTGTTTCGATCTGCCATCGGCCGACAAATTCGACATTACCCGTAAAATCGTATCGACAATCTAAACGAATCATCGCATAAAGATCATTCTCAATACTCTAAAGCATCTCTCGTTGCTCTAATTTATTCTTCCTCAATATCACATATTTTGGTGGTTGTACTGCACTACATATGCCACCAAAATGGCCAATGCATTTTACTATTTAGAATCTTTTTTCAAAACATATTGCAATGCAC
This sequence comes from Baylisascaris procyonis, assembly GCA_037389465.1. Classification (NCBI taxonomy): domain Eukaryota; kingdom Metazoa; phylum Nematoda; class Chromadorea; order Rhabditida; family Ascarididae; genus Baylisascaris; species Baylisascaris procyonis. Next base: position 2,344,230 of record JAZARR010000221.1, read on the forward strand.
TGTGCTGCTGCATTTGGTTCTCTGATCTGCCTTACTTATACAGTACACTGTGTCAAGTCTTCCACCATATTACTTGAATTTTATACGGTACTGTAATAATCAGACTACGGTGGGAAACGTTGGTTCTAATATAATGAAGTGGTTTCGGATTCGAAATGAGTATTTAGAAACAATCAAGCAAGGCAGTAAAAACCCACACAGTTAACTCCTGGATGAAGTTGGGAGATGGAGGAAAGGGGGGACAGGAGAAGGAAAAATGTCCGAATCTCGAACCATCTACCTTCGATTATGAATTGTGTCACGTCAATAAAACAAAACTGGGCACAGCTCGTTTATCCGCTAACATACACTGCTTCGTTCAGTTGCTTCACGTGAAAGCAATTATACCGAATTATGAGGCTGTTTTTGCGCGTGAGAATACAACTTCCAGATCACCCTGGAGCAATATGTAAACGAATTGATTGGTTGATTGGCCAAGCACTCGAATGATTCATTCGCTCATATATCTTACACTCCTTCAGTTATACTTAACCTCATAGAAATGAAGTTTTTTTTCAAGAATCGGCAGTTTCACTATAAACGGTTTTTAAGAATACATTTTTAAAATGCAGCAGAAGCAAATCAGATATGATGGGAAAATGAGGAAAAACAATTCAATGTATTGAAAAAAACAGCAATAAAATTTTTTAAAAACATGACTCTTTTGAATCTAAGTGATAACTTGGCTCTTTACTTTCGAGGGACTAGCATTGACGGTTTCGAAATGTTCGGCAGAATGGAGCTTAAATAAACCAATTTGTAAGATATACATTTTACAAAGAAATAAATGCCCTCTTCAACTGTCTATGCACAGCTTACTTCCCTACTCATACAATTCCGACTGACAGTATTTTCATCCTTCCACTTTAAAATTTAGCTGCCAATCTGACATTTATGAATAAATTTTGATGCAGTTCACATAAATAAAAAGCATACATCGATTTCGAGATCATTTTGCCTCAGCCAATTCTGTATGAGTGCATACATCATAGCGCCAAGTTTCTCCGAATCTGCTCGATCGAAATCATTCCTCGTTGTCATCATAAAAATTGCTCTTAGAATATCACGGAACATTTTCTGAAAAAAAAAAACATTCTTTGGGCTCAAGTATATTGAGCTCGCAAGTGAGCGGTTCCATTTAATGAAAAACCAGATGAGGCGAACTTATCAGATGAGCTGGAACGATATGCGCTTTGGCATTTAACCCCACTCAACAATCACTTTCAAAAGTGACCACTAAATAAAGAAATGTCATGCAAGATGTTTTGCCCATCCAGATGCTCCGAATAGAGATTTTAATTATCAATGAAACTTAAATATACTGATATCGGCGTAAATATTTGAAGGTTACCATAGATAAGCAAATCTGACCTTATCACTGGTGTTAATGTTACTGTTGATCTTATCGAGATAATTGTCCACAGCTTGGGCGTACTTCTCGCGCTTGTTTGGATCAACATTTTCGACACATGACGACGAAGAAGATGGTGCAGACGAATGTTGTGCAGCTCTCTAAAAAAAAGTTTGTACGGCAATGTAGAAGAATAAATAAATACTTTTGTATTTAATTATTCATTTACAACAAATTCGAGTGTAAAACTGTGTGATTATATAGCGTCCACATATCTATGTGAAGACTTTATAAACGTAAGGATACATAAGCCCGACGCCGCGAGATGTGTTACTGAACATTAGAGAAGAACCAACCAACTCGGTCAACTGCTGCACATCGGTCATCTGCGTATTCACACTCAACATACTCATATCGTCGGTCGCATTGCTGACACGAGTCATTCTCGAAATCACAGATGACGGCTGAAAATTTAAAAATCAGCTTCTAAATAATGTATAATTTTGGCGAGTGGATGCATTATTGATCCGGAAAAACTCAATTATTTGCCCTCTCTCTTGGAAAGTGGAGAAATCAATAAAGCCTCGAAAAGTTTTCAATTCCTTTACTACATTATTTTTGCTGTAGTATTTCTGCAAACTATAATCGAAAAGAAAATGAAGCATGTTAGAGAAGCTATCGATCATGTATTTCCCTCCCTTGATCAATTAGCCTCAAAAGTAGCTGGAAAAAAATCGCTTGTCTATGACTTCACCGATATAAAACGAAAGCTTGGTTTATATAAAAAACATCGAAATTTTTTGAAATCCTTAAATGTCATCAACGTTTCTCGAAGACTACTATCAGTATGAAAGATGAGTCACCTTAAAACACCGAACCAATTCCATAGGAAACGTAATTATGAAGGTTTACGCTGGGAAGAAAAACAGCTACAAAATATGAATAAAATAACTGAAATAAAGAAATAAATTCTGAATTCCAAACGAAGGAAAACTGAGAAGTAATATTTTAATTATTTAATCTCGATAAAAAATTTAATTAATATCGAAAACAATTTCAGCTACAAACTCACAGTAGATCCAGATCTACAATGCTGTTGAGCGACATGTGTAAATCGATGATCAGTCATCCACGTTTGAGTATTCATGATTTTCCTCGCATCCACTTCGCCTCTTTCGATGTATAGATGTTGTTTCTCACGTTCACCCATCGGACTATTCGGCATTGACCTTCCCAATGGCGGATAAGGAACCCTCAAGCTAAATCTGCCTTGTATTTTTGCGCTTTTAAACGAAAAAGATTGAAGAATATTGAAAAAAAAAAAGAAACAGATAAGAATGACAAATTAAAAGCATGTTAATAAAAGTAATGACAAGTTTATATGAGAATTTCGAAAAAATTGAAAAAAAAACAACATACAAATTTTGGAAGAAAGTGAACGATTTTTTCTATTTTTTAAACTACGAATGAGCAAATAATAACCGTTATTTAGTATACTGTTGTTACAATTGGAAAACGTCCATAACGTTTTTTGAAGACAACATAACATCGCTTACATTGTGCTGAGTTAAGTGGTGATTTGAAATTTTAAGAGGAAAATGCATTTACAAAAAGAATTTTTCAAGAGGAAATCGTTTAAAAAAGAGTTACATGAAAAAAATTCGATGAGACGAACGACTTTCAAATTCTCCCTAAGATCCCATTTTATAAAAGAAATCTTAATTTTCACAGATCTTATTTTCTCTTCTCCCCTTTCAAATTTATTGTTGCTTTCCCATATTATATCATATGAACCTATTAGCGATTTCTCCTTGGCTATGCTAGTGAAAAGCTGAGTCATAAACAACGATTCCAAGGGGTGAAACGCTCGTACACATCGATTTCTTCAAATACGCCCCAATGCAAATTTTCATAAATTGATCAAATTAGTTCGAATGAAACCTCCAATTTTTCCTCTTTTCCAGGCGTTTGAATATAAAACTATCTATTACTTAGTAAATTATTTTCCCAATAATGCTTCCTCACATTAATTTTGAAAAAAAGACGCTCATTTACTCATTTTGCAAAGTTGCTGCAGCGTTTACCCAAATTCGGGGAGCAAACATAGGTAATCACATTTGAGGGAATTAGGCAATTGGAATATGGATGTGCAACACTCAAGCTGATGGGTGCAGATAATTATTAAGTATTCTGTAGAAAATATGTTTTCAGAGGATCAATCCTGGAGACAATCTTCTAAGATGACATGCATTTGAAGTACCTTGGTCGAGGATAGACGGAGGGCGGTTGTCCATAAAGACATGGACCGGATGGTGCCACTGGAGCACAGGCCGATCCATAAGAGGTGGAAGGCATTTGCTGCTCATAGGGATATGCCTGATGTGGCATTCGGTACATACCAAATGCTGTATCCATTCTCATCTGCAGTAATATGAAAACTTTTTGAATTAATATCACTTTTTTTCTTATATTCAACATGCTAATAGAGCTTTCATTTGAAACATTGAAGTTTTGCTGCTTAAAATTATAATAACGCTTGAGATATTTCTATAATTTTACTCATAGAAACTGATTTAATCATTGCAGTAAACAAGAAATTGTAGGATGAAAGAATAACGAATCCGTTGTGGTTTCCTCTAAAATTAAGCACGATGCGCTAACTATAAAACGGTAGTGCTATAGTGAAAGAGAGCTATATAAATCGGCTCAAATATTTTCGATATGAGTATTCGCATAAGCAAAGAAATTGCACGAAAATATTACAGCTTTGTGATGGTTTTTTCAATGACTATCTTTTGTTGTGAAGCATTTCATTCTAGATAACGTCAAAGATGGAATCTGAACAACGAACCATTATGCTCGTAACCTTGTTTATGGTTTATACCGTCACCATTGTCGATGCTATCACAAACAATCAAATAAAGCCGCACTCTACAACGATGAATTCTTTCTTCACTTACGAGGTGAAGCTATATAAGAAGCAGCTTTCTGACTTTATGCCACCACCTACTACACTAATAAGTTGGCTAAAATTTGGAAAAGATATTGTTCTGGTTTACGGTGCTTGAAAGTTCCCCTTTTCCCATACATACTTCTCCTTGATTTTCCTCCACCCCTCCCCCCCCCCCACCTCTTATACTAGTAAGCATGGTAAAATAAACCGTCATTAATGGCTGTGTTAGATGGTATGTGGTTCTACAATGGCGATTATTTCGTGCTCACGCTAGCCAACAATTTCGTCTTCCGCATTTTTTTTTTCTTTTTCTGCTTCTAAAAAAGAGCTCTTCGACTCATTTGTTGTCTTCCGCTCGCAGAAAATAATTGCGAAAAACGACGCGATATGTGATATTTGGATTGACCTTGTGGTCGTTTACACAATAATTAAAAAAAAGTGCAAAAACGTATTTAAAATATCAGAAATTAGCGAAGAGCTGTCAAAAATGATGCATCCAAACAAAGGTGCACATTGATTATTCACTTTTTTTCGAATTTCGGTGACTGAGGGCGCAAAAAAAATTGAATGATCGATACGCCGAATTGCGATTAAGTCGGCAAATGAGTTTGCATAGAGATTTGTGCTCACCGAATGGCCCCAGAGAGACAGAAAAAAAAAAAAAAATTATTTTTAACAAATTTAAAATGCACGGCGGCTAGAAGGAAATCTCATCAAATATGTAAATTTGCTTATAATGATCAATGCTAATTCAACATGCACATGATTGCTCCGTTGCTTTACATACACGTAAACAATGATAATTTATTAGCAGAAATATCGAGAAACCCGCTGAACTATTTTTGCACTTTTCGGGGGGAATGGGAGAGAGGTTGGAGATGTTCCAAATTTCAAGATTGAGATGAAATTTCAGCATCGAACATGATTGTTCGATTTCATCTCATAAACCGCTAGTTAAAGGGTCGCAGAAGAAAGCTAATAGAGTTAAACTGAAGGTCTGAAGTTGAAATATCAAAGCTAAAATGAAGGAACCAATTATTTTGTAGGATCTTTAGAAAAAAAGAAATTCACTTTGATAGGAATTGACTCGAAATAAAAGATAGAAATCATTTATAATGGTTTTTTGTTCGATATTGATTGATAATTTTTAATAACCGTTTTGAAGATTTTCAAAATCAAATAAACTTTTTTTTTTTTTGAAAATACTCATCGTTCAGCAACGATTTCTAATAAAGAAAACTTATACAAGCGTTTTATTCAAATTGCATTTCCGAAAGGATTTTTTAAAAAACCATAATCGAAATTTGAGAAAAAAGAAATATCATATTTGAAAAAAAAAAAACTTACGTAAGTGAATAAACAACACCTGGCGTATAGCCAATATGCCACATATGCACTGAAATTAAATAATGCATTCAACAATTGCTTATATTTGAGAATAAATAAATGCTGTTCGTAAAAAAAAAAAATGCATGAGATACTTATAAATAAATAATGCAGTGGGAAAGGATTCAGAGTATTTTTTTCTACTAAACTGAGAAAATTTTCGGCCAATATTGACCGATTGGGACGTCAATAGTAAATACAAGAAATCAATATATGAACTTGAAAATTTTTTACTCGTTAATTCCTATATTATTCTGTTCAATATTCGACTATGAAAAAACAAATAATCGTTGCAATAATATTCATTTAAAGACGCTATTTTAGCGATGAGAAATTTGCATTATTGTCTTCTCTTCCTCTCTCTAGTTTTCTCGTCGTAGAATTTGCTCAACAAAACAATTACTTTTTAACTGTGATCTTATTTTGAAAGATACATTATTCCCCTCTCCCTATCGCCCCCCCTCTCCACTCTCATGGATTCCATTCCACGGTTATCGCTTTGCGTGAACTTTCTTTCTCGGATAGTCGCTATTTATAGACATTCAGATATATGAGGAAATGCAGTTGATATGTACGAAAGTTGTTATCAATATAGTATTTGGAATTGTAAATATAAGAATGCCTATTGTCGAAAATAAAAAAGGAATCGAAACAACACAAAAAAGAATGATCACACAGGTCATATAAAACAACAACACCTTTATGATGGAAAGCACTTGAAGGAATCCCTTAAGGTGAATGATAACGTTGTCATCCATTCTTTGCAATAAATGCTTTCAATATTGCCCCAATCAATCAATAGCTGATTTATGATCATTTTTTGCGTTGAAATGATTCTAAAGTAATTTTTTAGTAATTCTTGAAAACATCAATTTCCGATGTATATTTAATTTAGTGAGAAACACCCTTCAGAAAGATAATTGAATACTAAATATATACACACCCATATTTATAAATTCAATTTACGAGCATTCGAGCAATACAGGTATCGCCTAATTAATACTCAACGCTACGTGTCATTTATTCTTAGGTAAAATTTGTGATGTCTATGAATATATTTAATGTTTTATTTATGTAACAATTTATGCTCGGAATCGACTGATGCTTTGATTTGATATTATATGAATAGAAAGAGACACTCAATGAATAGTTCCATTGATATGTTCGGATTGCTGAACAAAATCGAATTACATATGGTTTCAAATTTTGCTCAATTTTGTTCATAAAATTTGTAAACTTAAGTGTGTATACAAGAATATGTGTGCCAATTTGACACATTTCTTCACTTCTTGTAAATAATCGAGAAGAAGAATTTTAAATATGAACAATTACAAAAGTTTAATTTCCACTACACATATCATACTGCGTTAACATTTTTGAGTTTTAGAAAAATCTGCTACGGTAGAACAACGGTTATATAAGAAGTTTTATTGAATGTTTTGAAATCCACTTTGAGAAAATGGGGGTATTGGGAGGGGGTAAGTAGAGAAGAGCAGACAACTATTTCACTCTTTCGGAAAGGAAAGATAACAAGGATGCTTCATTTTTAGTGAACACTGTAATAAGAATAAGGGTAGCAGCTGACATATGTAAATTCAGTTTTCTTTCTGCGCTTTTCCCAAGAGTAAAGTAAGCCAACAAGAATCTCAGCGGCAAATATAATAAATAAACGATGCATAAGGTCGATGTTGTCAGCGATTATGAAACATTGGTCAATTCACAAATATCAATATTCTTCCGCCTAAATTAGGAAATTTTTGAAAGTGGTGGTCAGATGCGATAAAGACAAAAGCATCTTATAAATTATAACGACTAAATATAATAATTCAACGAGTATACAAATCATTAGCAGAAAGGCGAAACAATAAATTTATACGTTTTTACGCACTTTTGCAAATTTCCATTTATATGAATGTATGTGTCTGTCTGCCTGCCTGTTAAGCGGTTTCAACTCGAGAACGAATGGATTAAAAGTTTGTAAATTCACTGGTTGCAACGTACAACCATAAAATGAACTCTTTTAGCAGCAAGCAAGTTGATAAATCACCTTCCGAAAAATTTATATGCACTTCAAAGTATGGGGAGATTCTCATTTCCTGTAATTGTTCGCATTGCACTTTATAATAGCTAAGTGACAAAAACAGCGATTTTTTTTCGATGGATGAATTGTACGATAATTGGTACAATCACAGCATACTGACTTTATTATTACAACATCAGTGATAATGCTTCTCTGAATTTCATTATTTGCTTATAATTTATGAAAGCGTTTAATGCATATAATGGTTTGATGAGCAACGTTGCCTATAAGTAGATTGCTTCAGCTTTTCTAATATGATTCCTTATTTATTGTGAAAGACACTTCAAAATAATTACCAATATAAAATAACCACCATAATATGAAATTTTAGATGATATTCGCTTTTAAAATCAAACAAGGACGCTCTAAAGCATTTTGAATATTAGCAGACGGGGAGTGACATGAGTGATAAAATCTGTGATAAAAAATGCTTTTTTATATGTGAAATAGCATTTGTCAATAAAAGCTGTCGATTTATGATAAATGAAATTATCGCTAAAAATGCCAAAAATTTATTAGTTAAAAAAGAATCAGGCTGATCGTGAACGACCGGAAAAAAACACTTATAATTTTCAGTACTATAAAAAACTTTTTTTTAAGTATAACAAAACAAACAACATCAAACGAAACAATCATCTTGGGTTTATTCAGTGCAAAATTCGCATTAATATATGCAAGAGGCAAAAATTTGGCACGATGTCAAGTTACTTTGGAATTATTTAAGTATTCCAAAGAAAGAACACAGTGAGGTACTTGAAAGAGAATATATTGCTGAATAAAGCAATGAGATTTATTGATTTCAATTTAAAAATCACAAATAACTCCCTAATTTCATAGGCGATATTTCGTATAGAACCTGCAGGAATGATCATAGAATAGTGAAATAAGAAAGAAAACGATAGAAGAATATGCAAATTTGAAGAATGAAATTTAGGAGTATTAAATGCTAAAAGAAGGAATGAGAAAAGAAAACAGAGAACTCTCTATTCAATCCGACTATTCACTAACATTTATTACTTTTTTCATTGTTATCATGCGATCAGCATCATCTAACATAAAATCACCACCATCTAGATATTTTCCTTTTAAATCCTTTCAGCATTTTTTGAAAAAGAACTACTTCAATTAGTTGGAAATGAAAACAATTGTTGTGAGCAAACATCAACAAAATCAATGAGATGCGTTGTCTTACAACAAACACATTGATGTTAGCATATGCTTTTTTCCACTTTCATATACGACCACCTAAAAACGTCTAAAAAACAGTAGAAAAATGCTTGAAACGAATATGATGTTGGGATGTGAGGTGTCTTGAAATATTAAGATCAGTTACATTAACAAACCTCCATCACCATTCCTCTAACCCATCGTCTCTAAGAAAAGCCCTTCCCACTTCTATGATCGGCATTCTCAAATCAGCAACGATAAATACTTTCAATAAAATTCACAATGTTTTTCTGCAAATTTCAGAATTATAACTGTCTTCATGCTATTATCTAATATATGACCACATATTAATTTGGGCCAATAATATGCAAATATGTTATTTAACAGATTACACAAATAAGCCATATAATATAGTAGAAGATGGATGTTGTTACCCACCGGATGCAAAATAGACGAGAAAAAAAAAAATTGCCCAGCATGCTCAAAGGGTGCAGCATTAACACGAACGACAGGTTTCATGTGTTTCGAAGCAACGACCGCAAAATATGCGGCTACCGTACCAATTCCGACTAGCCCTGGGGCAATGTGGAATTTGGAAATTTGAGCGATTTTATTAGCGGATGAATGGAATATTTGCTGATAAAGTGATAACAGTAAAATATTTTCTGCAAAATACGCGAATGAGGACGTGTGAAATGATTCAGCGGAAGTAAATTGGAGAAGTACCCTATTCTTTTTGGCGATCAGCGAACATCTTCGTTGATGAAGAATTAACTAGATTGTTGCAAATGAAGTCAACTAATCGCTTTCGATTATCTCAAAAGAATTATACGACACAAGTTAAGGTCGTAGGAATTAAGGGTGCAACCTTGCAGCAATCGCTTTGCAACGTGAAATTAAATTCATGAATTTTTCAAGGCAAGCTGAGCTATGATGCAAAGGTGTGCCTCAAAGAGAGAGAACAGAAGGAAGAATTAAACTATGACCCAACAATGCTAAATGTGCACTCGTTTGCAATTGAGCAAGCAACTCCAACGAGCTGCTGCGACCGTTTCGATATTTGAATAATCGAAAGAAGATAAGTTCGTCAGCACAAACGCAATGAAAAATGTAACGTTGCGATGGAATGAAAAAAATGAGTGATGTGAAGAGATTAGCGAATGCTATCATCGCGATGCTTTCAAAGAGAGGAATTTTCGAAAATTTGAATTTCTTAATGCGCGTCATGAGGGCGGGAGACGAGAGAGAGACCAACAGACGTAGAGACAACGACTCCCTCGGGTCGATTGACATTTGAATATGGCGTCCCTCAACCTGAGTGTCAGGCACAAAGTGCGGGAACTGTGTACCCGAGGTTCATTTAGCATGCGCCGCCCATTATCACCGCTACTTACCGCCCCCTGAACACACGCAACGTGAGTACGGTAGGACTCGCTCTAAAAAGTTGTGTTTACAGTATGGCTTCGATGAATACGAAAGCTGTGATTTCAGTTGTTGTTTTATGTGAGATCTTCGTTCCTAAATGATCAAAAAGAGATCCGCTTGCATATTGCTCTATATGAAATTGTGGGTTGCTAAATTATTTCACTCTTATTTACGGCCATTTCGGATTAGCAACTCCTCACTTGTGCTGATGACCTTTATGATATATTGGGAACCAGTTATTGCGAAATGCGGGAGACTATTCCTCGACCTGAAATTACGAATCTTGCGGTATACATGTTCGAGAATATTTGCGTCGAGAACGATAACCATTCCACTGAATGTTTTATAATGTTGCATTTACAAATTAACATACCTCATGCTGAGATAAATGAATCTATAGGTTATATTAACATGATGTCTTATCGTCATGCTTCATAGAGCGGTTCAAATGCACATCTGTGCCCATAGATGAGGTGTTGGTGATTTTCAAATAAGACATAGGAAACGAGTGGAGCATAAAAAACATAAAACACACTGAAGCCGAGCAGATGATTCGATAATTGTAGTTGTATGGCCGTGAAGAGTGACCCTATAAAGAAGCAAGCAAGTCAAGTATAGGCAACCTGCAGAGACAGACAGACAGGCAGACAGAGAGAGAGAGGCAGAGAGGGCAAAGCCATAGAATTGTATGAACCGAAGCAAAAGAAGTGATAAAAACACTCGGCAACAGTTGTGTATATTCTGGGCAAGTGGATGAGTATAAATCAACTTCAGAAATCCCCTGAAGCAGTCCACTGTGAAGTGTTATGCCCATCAATCGTATCGTCATATACCTTTCCCCATTATGCCAATATTCTATTCGCGTAACACCCTTAGCAAATAAATACCTACCTTTTCGTTATGCACCTAATTAACACCTTTCTTTCACAGCAACAACAACAGCATCTGGCATTTCCACTATACATTTTTGGACTATTGAAAAAATGTTACGTAATAAGCGAGAGACGACATCCCTCTTGATTGGATCCGCATCCGATTTGGGATCACATGCAAAACTTATTCCATCCTTCCTTACCAAAAATTACGTTTGTTTTCGATTACATATTTCAATCCTCTTTCAACGAATATCTAATATTAAAAATACATCTAGCATAGTGATTGAAAATGGAACCTCTATTGCGCCTGGATTCGGAGTGGAACCTAAATTACGCTTTAGAATATTTTTCATTCTCCTAAACATAGTTGAAGATTTCTTGTATTTCCTCTCCCATTTTCCGCAATTCCACCACGATTTCCCGGATTCCCATATTTCCGATTGCTTTCCTTATGGAAACAATCTAGGCAAAATGCAAAACACCTGTGTCTGTGTGCTCAAAATACAGCAATACTACTCGCTAAATAAAATTGTAAAACTAAATTATGAGAAGTATTGGATTATAACAAATAACAAACAAAATTTTATCAAGCTATGTGCACACGTCATCCATATTTACTTAATAGGTATCTTCAAAAAAAAAATTCTTTTTTTTCATGTTCACCTATAATTAAAAGCCGACCCTTGATTGAGGCAGTCGCTAATTGCTTCAATAGAGATTGACCACAGCAATGAGTCATCAATTTTCACTTAAAACATCAAACGATGGGGTTATTCAATCTACAAAAAAAAGTGAAAAATATTAGAGAATGGACTGGAACACTTTATTAGTTCTTTCTGGTATTTTTCCAGCGATATGTTTGTTATTCGAGCAAAACACAATTACAGTTGAAAATGTGAAGTGTTTTGCTTTTGGTATAGATAAAAGTACTGTCAAAGCTAGATGGTGCGATAACAATAACAGCATTAATATACATAATCTACTTTACGAGAAATGTACCATAGCATGTCATCGTTTCCCTCGCGATCCATAGTGATTGCAGAGTGGAATAAGAATGATCATTTCTTTTCTTTGTAGCCAAAAATTGTAAAAATGATTTACATACATGAAGGGATTAAGAACGTTTCGGGTAAGATAGGAGGCGTTTCGTATGGATATTACGCAGTCGGCTGTAAATGAGCTTCCACCAGACTCCTTGGTTCCTTTCCGCCGAGGCACTCCGCCCAGCGCCCTCATCGGGACGAAGGTGGTGAAATAAGTCGAGAGCGTTCCCCTAAGCGGAACAGCGGTAAACCGACTCTGCAACACCCCCCAGGCAAGAGATCAAGGCCTTAACCTTCCGCAACCTTACAACTCCTAAGCGGAATTAGAAGCGATATGAAAAGACATTCATTCGTAATGAATACTTTATTAGTATAGAAGACGAATAAACATTCAGCTGATGCATCGAATAGTCACCGAATGAAAGTTGAAATGAAAGTTTCGTTGCGAGGGACTACAAAAAGAGAAAAAACACTTGTTATATGAAACATACCTCTTAATGCTGAATGCATTAATAAATCACCTGGTTAAACCATTCAAAATGTGTTGATGATTTAAGGCATGGTGGCACTTTTTTGACATAGTTGCATAAGCGATTAATAGCAAAATTAGCGTTCGTTATGCTTAAAAATACTCTATACGTAGCACATATTCTGAGGTAGAGACCACTACCTATTGTAGATGATTTCTCAATATTTTCAAAGATTTCATTCAAAATGAGGTAATTGTTGCAGAGAAAGAGTAAAGCAAATAGAGGCAGAGAGAAAACCAATAAGAGAGGAGTAAAAAAGAGAAAGTTATTCGATATTATACATTAAACTTTGTTATTCGTAGTTATATTGGGTGCCTTTGCATGGTAGGCGATGCATGATGGCTAGCTCTATGTATACGATGCGCAACATTCTCTATTCGTGCACTGCCAATGCACAATTAGAGTGGCAAATAAAAATTTGCATAAAGATAAAGTGGAATATATTTATTTAAATTTAGTGCAAATGGATTTTCTAAATGAAAGGTTTTAATCATTCCTTCCACTCGAATATTTATTACATGACAAACAATATGTAAATTTACTGACAGCATTGCAATAGAGTGGTACAACAATAATAAGTAGAGGTAAAAAGAGAACTATTAAAAATTTCATCGCAACAGGCGATCTACTCCTTTTAAGGTGTTATTACCTGTTAAAATGTTACTTCAAAGCAGAACATATCTCCCACCATCTTCTGCAATATTCCATCAGCACTCATAAATTTGTTTTTATTTAGTGAAATTCTTTCTTTGCTGTCACCGTCTTATCAAAAGCGATGACGACAAATCCAACACCTATACCTGATTGTATCTTGAACTTCCCCTCAATCAGATGAAAATAGATGCGAACAAGATTTATCAAAGACATCGTTTTTCTTGTAATATATTAAAAGAATAAAGAGACCACATCATATATCTAATTTGTTCAATCGAATATTGAGTGAATTCATTGAATATACGAAATTTTATGCAATCGGCTAATTTAACACACACATCGAATCAGTTATTCAATGCGAATTATTTGTAATATTTAATTGAAAATTCAATTGCTTAAATTAAAATCTTTGTATCATTTTTCATTAATGAACTATGTGGAAATATAATAGTTGTTTTACGATGAAATGGACTTAATGAAGCCGGTGAAATATGAAACGAATCAACGAGAAAAAAGAAAGCAATAAAATCTTCCAATTTTGAGAGTCTACATTCTATATCACAATGATTAATTATACTTCACTAAAGAAAATGTGCTGCAAAAAGCATATTTAGAAATATTTCACCTCAAACTTTTTAATAATACAACTAACCACTTGAAAATTTGCATAAAATCTAATTTCTTCTGCAAATGATATTTGAAAATTATATTTTAGTATTTTTTCCGTTTCTAACTGAAGTAATTAATTCATCGAAATGTTGTCATATAATTAATAGTAAAGAAGTTAGAAATTAGAGAAGATCGAAAGGTGAATGAGCTATATCGAAAGCAGCGCAATTGTTCTCATCGTATTTCAAGTGTTTACGCTCAAAGAAATGGTGAATTCAATCGAATTTCGTTTACAATAAAATTGGATTCATCGTCGAATGCAAACATTTATCGATGGGCAAATTAGATTGTAAACAACACGAGATATGTCATTTATTACATCTTTCATTGATCAAATACATAAGGCTTATTTCCAATTACAACTACCCTCAATATTCTATACTTAGTAATTTATAAATGCTGAACCTTTATTTGATTTGGTAAAATTAATGTGGGGATGAAATAATTTGAATTTTAAATATTAGAAATTACTTAGAGATATATTTAATAACTCTGCCATAAATGTTTTTTGAAATTTGTTGGAGTCAATTTTAGGTGTGACTCACTTTGAATGTTGTGGTACTGATGTGAAAAGCTCAAATCAAAGGTATGTATCAAAGACAATGAGCTTCTTTACCATAACCTCTCAAGAATAAATGGAAAAAATATATATTTGCAGTGAGAAATACGCAATTTTGAAACGCCTATATTGAAGTCATCGATGATTTCAGGTTCACATAACGATATAATTCGCTCAAAAAAAAAAATTACAACAATAATGCTAAAAATACGCATTTCAGAAAATAATAAAATTCGAAAAAATAAAAATTTGAATTGCTTTTTTTATGAGTGCATTAAAATAAGTCAAATTATAAAACCAATTGAAGAGAGTCGAAATCAGTTTCAATGATTTTATATGAATATGTTGATTGTTAGGTTAGCGGACAATCCGCTAACCGAACGATCGAATTCACCTTCGAAAGATTGTCGATTAGATAGCAATGTGTGCTGCTTATAAGAAAGACATCGAACACTTTCAGCGAGCCGTCGATGAAATCAATGATTCATCGGTTATACGCATCAGCATGAAGAAAACCAACCCATCGAATATCGACGACAATACAGATCATTAGATTAAGACGGGATGTATGTCACGATCTAGTTAAAGCTGAATTTTTTGCATTATTTATCTTAAGCGAATTTATACAGCTGCTACTGCAGTTGCTTGTTGTTTCATATTCTGTTGTGTCAAATTTGAAACGTTCTTCAACAACCACTTAATAACCGGACGACTATCGCTTTTCGATTGACGTTATCACAATTATCGAAAAACTATGTGAAAAACTATGACTTCGACTAGTAATCACCTTAGTGCAATACTTCCTAAGTAATAGCATCATCGCTCTACGGGGGAATGGACACAACCAGGTGTGATGTGGTATAAGATATACAGGTAAATTTCAAACGGTATGGTACTCGATGATAGCTTCGCAACGATATATGCAATTTTGTACAACGGATGTGGTGCATGCGTCAGATGTGCTCTAACAAGATATTATACAATTGCATGACAGGCATTATGTGGGGGTGTTTGCATTGTAAGTGATGTTGTATGTGCGTCTCATTGCTAATGAATTAATAAGTAGGAGTGCAATGAGTAAGCTGTAGATGCTGATGGGAAGGTTAATGGCAGATTCTACCTTTGTTACGCCTCTTTGATTGTAAAAACAAGCTATTCACTCATAAATAAATAACCCTCAACCGGGGGAAAAGAAACTGATTTATTATAATATTTAGAATCGATAGATGAAATATTGGAATAAAGTAAGGTATTAACGAATATACCCGTCAAAATCGACGTATGAAATTTCCATATATTGAAACGAATTAATTCTCGAAAGATTTGCATATTTTTGAGACTGGATATTTTAGATGCTTTTATTGGGAAAATATTGGTTTCATTGATAGTATTATGCTTATTCCTTGAAAAAGATTGCCCCACTAAGCAGTATTAACAGATTATTTACTGCACAAAACTACAACTAGTAGAATAATGTAAGTGATTTAAAAAAAAAAGCATATTCGCGAAGAAAATAGCATTTACTTCTCTAGCAGACTTTTAACATTCTTATGCGATTTATATTGTGCAAATTTTAGTAATACAACACAATTCTTAATTATCTTTCATGCAAAATAACAAAAAAAGAGTAATATAACACAATTCTTTGCTATCTATTTTATGCTAAGGGATGACTTACAAAGAGACTACTTTACAACAAAACTTCGATCAAAATTTCCATTGAATTTTAAATAGAAATTAATATTTTTATGAGGCAAATAAGTGGTGAGGAGATGATCTACGCGATCGTTGATCGCATATGCATGCATTATTGTGACATGTAAAGATAACATTTGCGAGAAATTAATCATTTCGTTGTGTCCGTGTGTGGCTGTGTGTGTGTGTATGTGTGTGTGTCGATCATATGCGATTTGGCGGGAAACGAGAGCATGAGCACCGCCGATTAGATTGTGCTGTCGTTGACACACACACATGGCATCATCTCATCGAACCGGTTTCGAGGACAATTCATCTATTGGCAATTATTGCCTGAAAGTTGCTTCGAAATTTATTCATTCGTGGAATTGCAAATTTCCCAGACGAGAACAGTACTTTAATTATAGAGTAACACCAGCGTACTTTTAGCTGCTTGCCGCAGCAGAAGAAATATCTTTCACTTACTTTACCTCGTCCCTTCCCTCTCCCTCTTCCCTCGACGTGCATAAACATCACCTTTGCAAGGTATAGTCAGTCTGCTTCATGTTTAGCCCAAATAATCTACATCGCATTTATATAATCTAAACTACGTTACGACCGCATAAATTCTCATTGCTCTAAGAAGGGATGCAACATTATAGGATTGGAGAGTGAAAGGAAAGGAGTACTGAGGAGCAAAAAAGTAGTTGAAGAGGAAGTTTTGCTTAGGCATAGATGAATAGAGTGAAGCAGAATCTCATACTACTTGACGGCTGACAGCGCGCAACATCGGTCATACAATCACTGCTCCCTAAGCCGAATAATGGAACGATTCAGCGAGTTCAATAGGGCAGTTCGAGTGAGATAAAATACAAGCAATATTGCTACTTGAAATCGATTCATTGCTATAAGCATGAAATTTTTTTCGTATTGTCAATTGAAATTAATCAAGTTAATGTGTTTTTTAATGTCGAAATTTTTATAAAAAATTATCACATTCGTAATTTTTCTAATTCATATCAAATATTGAAAAAATTTTCATTTGAAAAAAATTATTCCGAAAAGAGAAGTTATTTATTTTATTTTCTATTCAAAAATTATTGATATAAAGTATGCTTATCGGATGTCATGGAATTTATATTAGAGCACTTCTGTTTGTCACGCAATCATTCCACCGGATATATGAGGGTCATATCGAATTTCCTTAATGTTATTCACTTGGACTCACAATAACGGCTATTCGTCCACAGCAAAAGTTGAGCAGTTTTTTAATCGACTTAACACAGAAGTGGTCTTCCTCTTCAAAAAGCATTTAGTTTCCTCTTCAGAAAGCAACCAACTTAAGCCATTCTATAGCCTTTGTGATCGTTCAAACGCACAAAAGAATGTTTACAAAGTAGCACTGAGAATAGCGAGATCATTTTTCATCTTTTCAACGCTTATTTGCTCTTGATTTACAGTACAAGAAGATACAGATGCACTTGGCATTGTTATCACAGAGAGTTTTGCACTACTGTGTTCGGTAAACGTAAAGGTTATTACTGTAAAATCAATTACTGTAAAATCACGAACATAATCCTTCTTCAATAGAGTCCCCTCAAATTCATTCACTCCTCGATGACACCACTTCGCAGAGATCGAAGGCCACATTTCTATCTGGTAAAACCTGAACGGACCGGAAGTTTCCAGTTCGTGCTTTTTAACACGACTTGTTCGGGAACCGTTGACCTGGTCCGCTGCTCGTTTAATGGCTTGGGCTTAGAGTCTATGATTTGTCTGAAGGTTGGACTTAAGCCTATTGGTTGTTGGTGTAAGAGAAAATCAGCAAAGATAACATTCGAGAATTGGATCGCTTTCCACTTAAGTTGGATAAAAATGGATAAGACATAAGGCGCATATAGAAGTCCTCTCGGCTCTCTAAATAAATCAGCTATTAATTTTTGAGATTCGCAATAGCGGCGGGACAGTTTCTAAGACGCATGTTAACTGGTTACTGCGAGGACGTTTGTATTCCTTTGTACCCGCCGAAAAGACGATTTTTGGAAACTGAGAGCCAAACTGTCAAAACTGTTTCTCTGATGCTGCCTTCAAGTATCGAGGAATCCCGACCAGACCAATTTTTATGAAGGATAGCTCGAAAGTCCCTAACTCCGCCCATTTATACCAGAACAGCTCAGTGGCTTCCGAGAATTCCAGCGGTGGCGCAGAAGCTGAAGAGGGGGTTAACTGTAAAATACCAAGCTTATGAAGGTGCTGACATGTAAATGACAACACATCGATGTGCAAAGAAGCAATTGCTCTCAATTCAGTTCCAAAATCGAGCAGAATTCCACGAACTCATCCTCAACACTGGCGAGCGCGAAGCGCAGCCGTCGTGCTGGCCGGATTTCATTGGACACCATGCAACATGCATCAGCATATCCGGAATGACGAAGGAGGATGAAGGCACGCATTTTCATCCCAGGAAAAGCTTTTAATTTGTCTTCCAAGTAGTTCAAGGACAATGGCCAAACGATTTGAAACAAACCGACCCGCCGAATACTTCAAATCCGTTACCGAAGCGCAGATTCTGGATACATCAGTGGTCACACGCTATTCGTTTCTATCAGTTTCTTGCACATTGTTCAACTTATCCAAGGAGTTCCTACTTTCATTTAAAGGTGGTTCATAAGATGCAAACAACGTTCTTGGGTTACATCGAGCAGCGCTCAGAGGTCGGTAATTGAGACGGGTGCAACGACATCGCCCACGTTGCATACGAACTGTGTTGCGCAACGCTAATCACGATGCGCAGGTCATCTCTCAGCATGCTTTTGCATTACATGTTCAGCGATTATTCACTTGGAAAACAAAAGTGCATAAGAAACGACCCTCAATGTTATTAGCTTATTCGAACGTCTCTACTGTTAGGTTTGAAAATCTTGGAGTTCAAGCGAGCTGGGTTCAGAGCAGGCTGGTGCAAGGTTCTAATTAGTACATCCGAAACGATTAGTCGGATCGTTCAGGAATGAGCTTGTGCCGAGTGTTTCTTTAAGTCTAAAGTGTTCCTTTAAATTGAACCTCGCGAGTAATACTAAACGTAAACATACATATACAACATTCGGCAATATGGGAAACAGACAATAATGACAGCCGAATTCAACGTGAATACATTCCAACATGCGCAGATCGACAAGAAAGAAGAAAGAATAACACTAATGAATACAAAACACAACGAACAACAAGCAAGGAAATTTTTATGCGAAAGATGTAAAATAAATGCGAAAACAATTTTAAATGAAAATAAAATCATAAAATCAATCAGAAAATTCAATAAACCTATTAAAATATAGTGAATTTACAAGAGGACAAGAGATCGGTTTCAACACACATCCGGAAATATCGCAGTGACAACCACCTAAGTGAAACTGATCCTTATTAAACTAAAATACGATGAAATTTAGCAGGAAGGCACTCATAATGTTCTCGATTTCTGAAACACTTCGAAAAAATTTTGAAACGTAAACTTTTGAAAACTTCCCGAAAATTTCCCAAAAACATTCGCGTAAAAAAAAGGAATATTATCGACAGACTAAATAGGTCTCCTCAAATAACAAAAATCGAACAAATCGCAATAACGTATTATAAAAAACACTAATAAGTGAATAAAAAATGAGGTGCAATAGCGGAATATAATAAAGCAAAAGGAACAGCATTAAGAATATAAAAAGCTGAATTTATGAAAAATTTATGGAATTTATGGAAAATGTTAGGAAATACGGTTGTTTAACATCAATCAGGCGAAAGTGAATAGCGTCAATGATAGCATCTATGTTTATCCTAATCATTATTGACAGCGATAGCGCCTAACGCCAACTACACAGCAGAATTTTGCAACGGGAATTAAATATCGATCGAAGTTTGCAGGCAAAAATAAACAACGGCGTGGATCTAAAAAATACGGGTGTTATACCGTCCTATCGATGATAACGTCGGTCCCACATCAATGTCATCAATGATCGCTTTCAGATAACGTCTTATTACCACTGATCTTATCAGCTAATCACCGTGAACTAAATTAGGTTAAATGACACTAAAAAAGATAGTTCGCAACTTTTGAAAATCCACTTGCAACTGGGAAAGAGGTTCTTAGACAATAAATGAAGAAATATGACAAATGATATAGCTTGCAGTTTTTTGTAAATAATTTCTCTCATAAATAATCTGATTATGAAATAAAAAATCGATCAACGCTTCAATTTATTTCGATGATAAGGCAATTTGTTTGCGCATTTTGAAGAACGCTGAAATCTGAGAAATGAGTTCCCCGAAATTGTTGCAATGTTTCAGTCGTGATAAAATCCATCCCGGAAGACCCTGAAATTAATATTATAATTGTAATATTATTAATGATTATCAAAGAGTGTTTCTTAAAAAATCTCACAAGTAATCACCTATAAAACTCTACGAAAATTTTATACTCTCATAATAATAAAAGAACGTTGCAAATTCGACTTTACATAATGCGCCAATATTTTCTGCTAATTGATCATTCAGCTGCTCTCGTTTCTTTCTAATTATATTTTAAGTACTTCAGCATCTGCGCTTTTTTTTACTTCTTACTTCTTTTTTGATGAAACAATTTCGAATATTTATCAAATATAATATTTGCATTTTCATTTACCTCAAAATATATGCGTTCTTTATTGGTTCAATTTTATTTGCTTCATCTCGACAGGACAACTTTCACCGTTCAAATTTCCACATCGATTCCAAACTTTCAAAAACGTTTCGGAACATTTTCAACAAAAAGACGCACGTTCATTATAATTATACCAACGCAAGAACGGTTTATTAATCTAATTCAATTACAAAACTGTGCAAAAAAGTTGCATCACGTCTGCTTGGATAATGATTTCATCTCTACGTATACTTCAGGTGTGAGAAGGTGCAGCATGGCAACGTACATCAAAACACTACACCAGAACTTTGATGCCGATAGTTTTGGTTAAAATGTAGGAATTCATGGAAAGCCTACCTATGTCCTTCCTTCTTAAGCACCCCTTCCCTTCTTCTTCCTAGGTAAATCAGCTCTAAATGAGAAACTTGCAGTGATCTCTCTCCAAAATTTGTGAGGTGAAAATTGGTTACAAAGAAAACCTTTCGGATGTTCGGTTGGGAATATCTCGAATCGATAAGCACAATTGCAGCATAGTCATGCCGATGCCTGATCGCTCGACCAATCGCCTGATTGACTGCATGGAGGCAACTCGTCTCATACAGATCGGATCCGCTACCATGCCCCAATGTCGCATCAAGATACTGCAACGGAAATAAATAAGTGACGTATATTTAAGTGGCAAAGACAGAATATTTTGTTGGAAGACTGGAAAATTTTACGTACATAAACTCACATCATAAAATTTTTACATTAAAAATATTTCTTCCACCTTTTATTTGTAATCACTGTTAACGACAGAAACATTAAAAAAATATGTGCGAAATGTATTCCCTCTTTCAATTATATAAAAACGCCACTAAGCGAACCCACATCTCGTCGTCCACTAAAACTTCGTTTTCCTATTGAGAAATAAAGTAATTTGCAAATGGATTCATTTGTGAAATCGAAACAGTGTACAATAAATGAAAAAATAAATGAATAAATAAGTGAATAAATAAACAAATAAATAAACAGCGAAAAGAATATAACCATGAGAAAATCGTAAGGAAAATTACTTTCATCTTCTCGACCAATTCCACACTATTCTTGTTTGGGTATGGTAGACCAATCATAATGACACATCGTCCCAAATCGTCCGAGAAATTTATCCCTTAAAATTGATGTGAATGATGCATCATGGAAAGTTTAAATTGAGAGCGTTAAATCAAAACATCGTCACTCAACAGTGTGATGAATGTGCCAAAAGCAATACTAATCACAAGACATATGTGCCAAAGAAAACCACTGATCACAGGACATGTGCGCCAAAGACAAATGCTAATCAAACAGTCAGAAATATATTACTATTACAGTGACGTCAATTGAACATAAGACGTTTTGACGATCCATGCAATGTGTTTCTCCGAATTACTTCGCTCAAGAGAGCCGACCGGGATCGCAAATGCTTCACATACAACACAATAACACTTAATAATGTCTTAATTATGCAAGAAAGAGCAGTGTAAATGATTTCTTTCACGTTCAGTAATATTAACAATGCAATTTTTCCAACTTGTACATTAACGGCGCTAGGCAGACATAAGAACAGACAGACATACGCAGACAATGGATATGCAAACGAATCTTTTAACCTCAAGATTAAACCTTAGCACAAGGAACGGACTGAACCTAAGCCTTCTGCATTTCAATCATGCACATCAACCACTCGGCCACCGGTAATCCACGCATTCAAGGAATAAGAAAGAAACCTTCGCTAAGCTTTCCACCGACGACAGCACACAACATCGCACCTTGAGGAGAACGTGCTTTTCGAATGAATTCATTCCATAATGCCGTTGAATCGCTTTTCGATTCGAACAATAACGGCTTTAACTTCTGGAAACGGTTTCAATCTTTCTTGTTCATTTTACTCTTAATACAAATTTATGTAGAAATAAGCGATGATATCAAAAATAAAATTTTAAAATGACGCAATAAATAATAGCATCAACCCATTAATAGTGCCCCACTAATCACAGCGACCCAAACTTATAAAAATGAAACAACAAATCATAAACGCAAAAAAACTGGAATGCTGAATACCCGATTACTTTCAACTGAGAATATATGCTGTGTCCTTTTTTACAAAAAAATATCACCTCTAAAAGATACGGATCTTATCATATACAATAATCAAACTTTAAAGTATTTGAAAAAAAGTTGAGAGAAAAACTGCCTAACGGAGTATTTGCGGTCCAGTCGAAGTTCGGTGGTCCCATTCTCCTTTCAAACCCCTTTCCTTGAAAAAACTACATACGGATATCTCGTTATAGAAGACGACACGAACAGACTGGGAGAGAGATTATGATGGTGCACATTAGCACTATGGATGAAGCACTTCCCCCACCCGTTAATTACTTTCTATTTCTGCTGTTGCCTAGAAAAACGAAAGAAAAGAATCAATTTGACGCATAAAACTTGCCTGAAATTTGTCGAAGAGTGAGCCCTCTTTGAGTGCCTTCTCGAATAATGTCATATAATCGTAGCTAGGGAAGAACACTATTGCACCATTTGGCACATGACGCATAACATTCAACAAACACATCGAAAGAGCCGATAATGTTGAGGGTAAAGAGCGGTTAGCATATGTCAGTGAGAGTTCTTGCCCTGCTGGACCTTTCCCTTAAGGCACACAAATAATCGAGATCATCGATCATCATATCAGTATATTTACTTGGAGAAAAATGAAATGTAGGGATGAGAAGGGAAGACTGAAATGATGAGAGGTGATAGGATGGAAGTCCAATACAAAAATTAGTTTCATAAGCACAGCAGTGTCCCTTTTACTTCCAGCATATTTCAATTGCGAATTTATAAAAAGGATAACAATAATTGTTCCATATCCTCAGCGTGAAACATCTAAGACCTCTTCCAAAATCATTATCTGATTGCCTTCATAACACCTGAAATGCATATGTACAAAAAGCTTCCTTGCACTGACGAGGCCTCTCAGAGATACACTCCAAGAGACGATAAAAATTAATCCTCTCCTCGAGAAGGAAAGTTCAGATAGTCAAACAATTTATCCCATCATATAACAAACACAATCAAATTAACTAAAAATATTGAATCAAAATGCCAAAGGTTCCGATAAAACCGTCAAATATTGTGTTATTTTTCTAATTATAACTTTAGCACTAGTTATGACATTCTAGAAGTGTCCTGATACAGGTGAGGCAAGCCGATAAGCAGAGACAGGTAAGGAAGAGGGGCGAGGAGGACAAGGGGAGTAGGCTTCAATGAGGAACATACTATTTGATTAGACTTAAAATTCTTGCCATTGTACTGATAGATCAAACATTCATCAGCTAATATAACCAACAATAATTAATGCTTATCGTATTTTTCAGAGGCAATCTCACTCTCATATCAAACATTCATCACTCAAAAGAATCACTCAATAACCGGACATGATCATTCCAATTTCAGGCAATAAAAAATCAACTTTAGATATCAGTGAGATTACCTAATGAAAGAGCCACCAATTGATTATCATCAATAACATGTCCGCAAGAAAATCGTACAATATTCTCAGATGGCACCTGAAATGTTCGACATTATTAACCCTTAAGCATATTGTTTGAAGGACTATTTGACCACATTTATGAACATTTCATAACAAAGAAGCACGTTTTTTAATATTTAAGCATTATGTTGGGTGACTGCAATCGACCGATTACTGACAAGGTGAAAATACTTTCGGCTGGTTTTCTCCGAATCATGGCAGATATTTAGCAATTTATTTTGCAGGAAAGCGAATGAAGCCGAACAAGACCCTGAAGCGGAAATATTGGACGCTGTACGATGAGACATATCTATCAAAATTCACCGAACATACAACCCACTGCCGGTTACACTCTTTTACCCAAATAAAGCTTTCTATCGGAATGTTCCTCCACTATTACCGATAAATTTCTTGTTACGAACACCTAACAGTAATAGTTTAATTGGTGCATAACTGAAGAACGCTATATAATAAATATCTCAAATAACAAATAAAAAATAATAAATACTTCAAAGAAAGTAACTTTGTGAAATGAGTGTGCTAAAAACGGAAACAAATTTATTTGCACAAAGAAACTTCTTTGTGAATTAGCTGAAAACTGGCAGAAATACAACAAAGTAATAACATCAAGAGCATCGCCTATTCAAACCTCGCAAAGTGTGTTCAGCGAATGAAGCAATTGCTGTGCTGGTTCCATTGTACCTCCAATGAGAACCACTGAGCGAGCCGTTTCCACTACATCCTTTAGCTTTTCCGCCGGATTTAACAACAAAAACTTAAATCTAAATGAACGAAAGGGAATAGTTTAATTGGTGTACAACTAAAGAAGCATCATCTTTGCCCTCTCATTATCCCCCAAAAGTATTTCTCTGACTCGCAACTTTCTTACAGCGCTCTTCTTCTAAGCGCACGTTTCACGGAATATCAACGTGAAAATTCGATGTGTGAATTATTAATCGGGGAACAGCCACCTTTCACAGAATAGAGAATCTGTAACGGAAATCGACCAGGAAGGCTATATTCGAATGGCAGGTACTCATAACTTATCGATATATAAGTTATAACTCCAAGCTATAAATTTTACCCACAAATTACCCACAAATTTTACCCACAACTCATAAAAGCACCATGCACATAAAAAAGAGAAGGATGCACAAGCTTGACGTCGCCATAACTTATTTCACAAAAACTACAGATGAATGAAAAAACTTTGTTGGAATAGAAAACCTGCAACCCTTAAGGCTAATATATTCAAGAATTAGCAAACAGTCAAACCTAGCTGGATGATCTGCAGTGGCACGTTCAATAATGATTCGTGCATCGGAGCACTTCGTGGTAAGGGCTTCAGTGAAATGCTTTATTAAATAAAGTGGTGAAGAAGTTGTCGCCGCAACATTTTCATCAACACCTTCTGTCGAAGCGTTTTCCTCCTCAACCGCTATAAATATATAAATTTCAAACAAATAATGCTTGAGTAAGTCAATAACTGGAAAGGAATTATTGCAGCCGATTGGTATACACGTTAATCAGAGATTACCCTATAAACTGAGTGATTAACCTGCAACTTCAACGCGTAGCCACTCATTCAGATTTCAATCTTTGTCATTTATCAAGTAATCGAACAGTTTTATATGTAACGACATCTGATTCCAGTGGAACTTTTCTCAACATAAAAACGAAACAAATACAAAATCTAAACGCATACCTGATCGCGAAGATTGTTGCTGATGCGCAGTCTGCATTAAGTGCATGAATGCTTGAATTCCTCCTAAAGGTCCTTCGATATTTGGTTTCTTCTCGTTCCGTTTCACCGCTGCCCCTCGATAACGAACAAAGAAACCATGGAATTTTTTGCATAGTCGAGTTTTTTCCATATAGTGAAGTAATTTAAAGAAATTCACTTCGAAGCAATCCAACTGAAAAAAATTTTTTTCTTAAGCCCATTTAATGCAAGCAATGAGGGTGTTAGGAAATTACAAGGAAGGAGGAAACACTCGAACGATGACCCTTCGTTCTTGAAGAAGAGAACTAATCAACGCAGTGCCTCTCACCTTTAGCCTCTGTAGATTAATAATGGTAAACATCAGTTCTGAAAGCCGTAGCATCACATCTGTAAAAATGACTTCTATGTGCGTCTCAATTTCGCTGAATGCACCTATTTGACTGTTGCAAAATAAGTGGTTTGGATGTGAGGTAAAAGCCGCAAATAGGCTACGTCAAATTCAAGCAGAATAGCAAACGTAAATATCACTATGCAGATGATGGCGAAGCCTATAATCTCGTTTCCCTGTTTAACGCTCGAAAAAACTCAAATTGTTCCAGCATATTTTGCAGTGTTTACTCTCAAACTGAGTTTAGCCATTTTATGAGATTTGAAGGACGCACAAAGTGTCTTATTCACTAAAATATAAAAAAACTAGTTTACCTTTCCAGAAGAAACTCATAAGTTAAGAAAAATAAAAAATGATAAGAGCACAAAAACTACCTCAACAAGGAAACGAGATAATGAAAATACACTGTCTCTGGTGGCATTCGAATATGTCGATAGAACATGTCCAAGTGATGTTGTCAAAGACAACAATTGACGAATATATAACAAATTTTTCGCTTTCAACCTCGACCGGAAACGCTCTATATAGTCTCTGTAAAAGAACAATGAGTAATAAGACCATCATAAAAGAAAGAGAAAGACTGTCTTAAATGAAAAGAAGAACAAGTATGTATTGCATTTTAAAAGCATCTAATATCACATGAAAAGATAAACCATCTATATCCTCCTTGACTTCTGCCGGCAATTCCCTTCTTTCACTCTCATGCCCTTACTAAATACGCATTTTTGGCCATAGCGTCATCTCTTCTTCAAATCATTTCAAGCCATCAGATTTATCGTTTATTCAAGAGAAAGGTTTAAATCATGCCCACTCCAGTTGGTAAGATGTATTACTTACAGTTCATCTAAATGCAACACCACTTCCTAAAGGATATAATTAAAATTGTGTGATAATAAAGAAAATGGATTATGCTGTTTTCTTCAGTGTATTTGCGATAATATCAATACCATATTTAAACTTCATTGGTTAACCGTGGTGACAAGACGTACAACGGTGAACTTGTAGTTTTGATAACCAAATGGCGTGATCACCTATTAACCGACAATTACGCATTTACTTTTATCTTAGCAATAAAAGAACTTTATCGATCATAAGCAGGAATGCAGTTAATCCTCCCATCCCACATCGCACCCTCTCGAATGCCGCATTGCAGCAGCATCGCTGATTCTGAGCAAAGCATACGAACACAGATGGTATCAGTGAGTTGCAAATGATGCTGTAGCAATTGTTTTCTGAATTATGCATGGGCTATGCGTCTTCGCTGTTTGGTTGCATTTAAAACGTGATGGAAACAATGTATATAAGCGTACCTTGGAATTTTTATCTCTATCTAGAGCCATCTAATTTTTTGAGGTTGGTTCCAAACATTTTTTCACATTAAAATAATATATGATGGATGCGTCTATCAGTTCCCTTTTCACGTTATCGTTGTGGGGATAAACAGCATTATCAGCTAAACCTTATCAGTGATAACGCAACGGTGATCGCACTATGTGAGAGTTCCACTGAGTGCACAGCTGCAATTGTCTGAAGGAGATTATGAGCCTCGTCGATAATCACTACATTTCCTTCCAGATTCACACCCCATGCCTCACGGGTCGCTTTATGCAATAGCACCTTAATAAAATTATACTTATATATTGAAGTCGAAATTATGCTCCTAATTTAAAAATTTGAAAGGAAAGAGGAAAAGGATGGTCAGACTAGAAAGTGGCGAAGCCTTCAACGCTTTCCTAGTTCATAAACAATGAACACTTCTTTACAATCGCGCAGGAAAAAGTTTAGCTAGCGAAATTGAATTTTGGGGTTAACACATTCACAAAAAATTTTCATCGTAATCTTTTCGTTTCTGTTATTATCTCATTAATATGAGACTTCGGATTAAATAGGCTTCCTAGTTAACAAAGTTCATTGCAAACCAAATAGAAGCCATTGAAAGTGTTGTGACTTAAATATGGATATCTGGGTAGTGGGTTAGACATGTTTGGAAGCATCATTTCTGTGGTGTGGGAACCAACAATAAACACATCACTCGACACTGCACAATGAACTATGAAGGTTTCCGATGTCTTAAAAGTGCTCCTGACCATTTTGCGGTGGATATCACTATAAAAAATATACACGGCCTCGAACTATACAATAGGACAATGTTATCAAAGCAATTATGTCATATATATATATATATATATATAATTCAATTTTTAAAGCTAAAATATTTCTTTCATTTGCAAAAGATCGGTTATTCGATAACTAGGTGAGTGAATCTACACCTGTTTGCTCACTGTTCCACTCCCGTAAAGAATGGATTTAAATAAAAGAGAAACTTGCTCAAATGAATGTATTCAAGCACGTGTAAAACAGAATAGCAAGTGACCCTAAGCGACTGTGTAATAACGACCGCATAAACGCTTCGACGTAGTAATCCCAAATATAAGCAAAAGAAGTATAAAAACACATTCAAAATTGAATAAGGCAGAAAAGGAGAATAAATTCTGAAGGAAAAAATAAAGCATGAATTTAAATGATAAAGTGAATGGCATAATAACAGCAAACTTCAGTAAAGAAATAAAATGAAAACGTAAAAAATGGAGCAAACGAATATCGCAGAAGTATAATAAAACGTCACGTATGTTGTCCAAACTATTGCGAATACTTTTGAAATTTTTTAATAAATGAACGAAATAATAACAATAAATATGACCAACCTGATAAGGAAGAAGCACGATCTGACACATGGCCAAAGAATTGCGTGAAGCAAAATACGGACATGCGAAGAGTGCCTTCCCTGACTGGACAACCTTCGATACGGTGGGAAGCTTCAGACTCAAAATCTGATTAGTGAGATCCTCGATAGGATCTGCCCTCCAGTACGGGCAGGAACATTGAGAGACACAACTCGAAACCTGAAATTAACGTTGTGTAATAAGTCTCAGTGAGTGATAGTTTGCATCTGCCAAGAATAAAACAAATAGGGAAATAACATAAATTCCTTTTGTAATATGCTTTGGTAAATTTAGCAATGAAGAAAAGAAACAAAGAGAGTTGATCAATCAATAATCGCTATGACGAAATCTTGGTTCATATATATTTATTATTTATGAGAGAATAATAATATCACAGTAAAAAGAAGAGAAAAAAAATATACAAACGGCTGATAATATGTGAAGATAGGGTTAATTTTGCACCGTAAATCAGTGATGAAAATTCTTTTAATGTCAAAAATAGGCTGAATAAAAAAGTGAAAGTCACCGAAATCTATCAAGAAAAGATAGCAGAAGGAAGATTCGATATATTTCCAGCCATCTCAATCATCAGCCGCCACATTAACCGATTGTTTCCCTACTTGCTCTAATAATTTCAACTCAGAGAATAAATAGCTTTTCTATTTGTGCAAAACAGCATCTCTAAAGGGATGCAAAGAGTAGAAAGTAATAGATATTCAAATATTATCCATTCATAATAGAATAAAAGGAAAAAACCTTGTGATTTTGATTGAGTTTTTGTTTTTTGTTGGCAGGTTTCTTCTGTCTCAATTCATCGCATTTTTCATTGATTAAATGAGAGTGCTTCAACGATCGTACAACATCATTGACACAAAGAGCTTGACGAGAACCCACTGTGACGATACGTGGGTGAAACCTCAAATAGGCAAATCGTAGATTGATGTCTGTAATACAGAACTGATGTCTATAATATAACATAACAAAGAAATCTCAGAGAAATAAAAAATTGAAGCGATCATCAAACAAAACATGCCCACTTATTCATTAATATCTAGGCAGATTTCATGACATTTCAGCAACCGATATCACTAAAAACTTATGGAAATACCTGTAAAACTTCATTACTTTACACGGATAATTGATCTAATAGTCTCGCTAATAAGTGCTCGTTTAACTAAGTGCTTTTCTCTCTGAATTATAAAATCAACTATTCATGCAAGAATTTTGAGTTTAGATGTTTCAGACACAATCAAATTATTGATCTTTCTCAAATGAAGCAATAAAACCTTTGAACAGTTTGATTATACCTCTATCATACCGAAATGGCAATATGGTGAGAGAGGGGTGTTACATCGACAGTTCTTTTTTGAGGTCATCCTGCTAAATCTAGTCTACCTTTTTCTTCGGCGTCACCTTCCGCAGCAATCATTTACGCATTGAGTAGATCGTAGGCCAAAAACTGAGCTGTTGAACCATCCAGCTGGCCGAATTTTACGAAACCTCCCATACTGATCAATCATGGCAAATCTCATTATCGTGATCCTAACACTCTTTGAGCAATGGCACTCATCAAAGACGATGGCCAACGAAGGCATTTCACGTATGCTTTGTATATTTGCGCATAATGCTAACAATCTATGCAAATCACCAACTAGGCCAATTTCAATGAAATATGCAAATGAATCTGTATAGAAGTCACGCTTACGTTAGCCGCTCGGATCAAGGGTACAAACCCATATGAGTAAAGATGGAGAAATTACAGACGAATTGGATGAGTGAATAATAGAGGATAAGGAACCGTGTTTTGAGGATCTCGCTAGCGAATTGCTGCAACTGTGAATGAGTGCGCGACGCATAAAAGATCTTCGTGCAGGAGGGTTCCTTCTCACTGTTTTGAGACGTCGTCTCGTTGTCACTGGAGTACTCCTCGTCAGGAGCAATGTCCTACAATTGCATCAAACGTAGTATTAAATCTTTTCTCCTCCCCCTTTCTTCTTCCCTCTCCCCCTCCACCGAAGGAGGGAAATGGCTAATCGAAGCCCAATTTCAGTTTGCGGTTGTGAATGGTTTTAGGTCAGGGTTGCAATCGGTTCCAAAAACAGCATGAAGAGATGGGAAAATAAGAGAAGGAAGTGAACAAAAAGAATTGCCTGCTGTTAGTTTTTTGGTCCGACAATTCGATGGCATCATGCCCACAAGTGTGAGCGATAACGATCCTTGAAGAAATATGATACGTGAAGATTCATTAATCAGTTTATAAGCCTCTTACTTCTTGAACACCATCTTGGACAGCTATCTTCTCTTATAGGTTCATACGGCGAACCGCTTGTCACCGCGAATCCTCGAATAGTTCTCTCTTCAGAATGGCCCTCAAATTCACAACCCTACCCTCTCCCTACACCCAAATATAGTCCCCTTCGAAGACACTCACCCGAATAAATCCTCCTTTGACTGAATCGCCTAGAATGCATTAATTCACATAAGCTATCTCCCTCCCTCACAAATTTAGCATCACATTCTGGCAAAGCCAGAAAGAATTCTAGGTCTTGCTCTTAACTCATTTATTTAGCACCTGTTAGAGTTCCATCACCCAAATGATGCGAGAGCTGCACACTGCACAGTCGACGTATTTCGACAGGGCCTCCCACCCCTCCTCTTCCTGCAATCCACACCTGATGTAACCCTCAATGTGCCTTTTCCCCTGCAGAAATGCTTCCTCCATGGGCCACAATAACTCCACATATTAATATGAAGAGCGTCTTAATGTAGGTCAACTTTATTTCTCATCATCGTCACCCAACTAATCTTTTGTCATATCCACCTTTCCAAGATTAATAACCTTTGATCTGAAAAACCAACTTTATCAGAATCATCGTCGTTCTCAGTGGACAAGGGCAACTCGTCGTTTATATCTTCTGCAGCGCATCTTCGTTTACGCTCATTTTTGTCAGAACGAGCTTGCTTGATCCGCTCATCAACTCGTCTTAAATTTTGCAACTTCTCTTCAGCTCCACTTGCCTGCCTTTTTGCTTCGAATTTTTTTTTATATGCTGCCACCCAATCGTCTCCATCGTCTGAATGCTCACTTCTATTCGAATATTTAATAATAAATTAAAATATATGCTTTAAATATCTGCGCGATTGATACACTGGCAAGTGCGATAAGCTTGACATTTGGCACGAACCCCCACCGTCCCACACTGTGAAGGCTATGTTCAGTGATGGTAATCGATTCCGATCAGTAAATACCCGTAAATAATCTACTGCAACTGAAATTCAATTTTAACTGACCGAAAGATGACAGCCGGTTAGTGGTCACATGCATTATAATTTTATTTGCAACCTAAAAGGCTTAGAAAAATCAAAGACCGAATCACGGTTAGTAAAACCAACTAAATCTGGACTTTCATTTGGAAACTGGTCAGTCGGTTGTCGTCATTAGCGCTGATAGTGGAAGGCTGTCAATACTGATTGTATTTAATCAGTAAAAGGCACTTGGAATTTTTATATGAAAGGCATCGAGCGGTGTCTGAACATAGAAAAATCGTTTCAAAGCTTTTTGTATTAAAACCTGTAGATGTAGTTCATGTTGAAATTTTATTAGAGTAAACTGGATAAACTAACATATTCAATAAACTGCGGAAAAATAGAGAAATTGTGTAGACAATAAAGCGTCGAATATAAGCCCATATGTTTTTCGTAATTGAAACAACCATGTAATCCCCTTTCGATAATCAAAGCCAATTATTTAAATCTGAGTGCGAGTAATCAGAAAGCTCCCCACTAATTCACGTATATAAAATAAGACAAAAAATGTGTCAAAAACAGACCTAAGCATAATAGAAATACATTTCGCTTTAGAAGTTAAGGGGTTCACTTCAATTACTTCAATTACGGGTTCTTGCAAGGTAAGCGCTTACCGTTCCCAATTTCTTCAGCATCTTTGAGTTGC
The DNA here is from genome assembly GCA_037389465.1 of Baylisascaris procyonis. Lineage (NCBI taxonomy): Eukaryota > Metazoa > Nematoda > Chromadorea > Rhabditida > Ascarididae > Baylisascaris > Baylisascaris procyonis. Next base: position 2,377,625 of record JAZARR010000221.1, read on the forward strand.
TTCTCGAGTTGCTCTCGTTGTTCTCGTTCAAAACACTCCAACCAAGTAAGCGTCGCACAGATTGTACTCAACGACTTACCAGTACCCGTTGGTGATTCAAATATTCCAACCTTCCCACCTTCTATACACTTTCGAATCTCACGCATCAATGATACTTGTATGTGATAAGGTGAGAAAGGAAATGAGAATTCATCCATCTGAAAACATCGCAATTACAAATGGGATTACGTAGTTGAATGAAAGGTTTGAACGCAAATTTTTTGAGCGAAAACGATTCTAAAAATACATCACTTCCGCTTACGCGACAATCGCACCTCAGACAGTTATGTTGACAGGAGACCGACAAACATGGTAAACGGATGAAATGTTGAAAATCTTGACTACTATTAAAGGGCTGAATGCAACTTTCAAAATTGCCGCACTCCTAAATGTAGAAACAATTTGCTGGGGATTGCAACTATTTCGATATAGGTCACTTCAACTAGACACTAAATTAAGATGCGAAGATAAAATGGAGGAAGTGATCTAGTTTAGAGGAGTGATATCAGTAAAATTCAACGACTTATTTCTTAAATTGTTCTCAATAATCTCTTACTTTGTTTCCATTTTGAACCATTTAGTACTTCGGGATTTTATGTCACTTTCCCACAAAAATAATGTCTCAAAATTTGAAATTCATCGTTTAAAAACAGACTTTAGAGTGCACCAGATGAATTGAAGAGTGCCAACACTTTTCTAGAATGTTGAATTTAAATTTCACAAAGTTTTCTGAAGTGAAAACTGGCTTTTCACATAATCGCTTCCTTCCTCCAGATCGCTCCGATAATATCTATGAATGACCTAAGGAAGTAGAGTGCGGAGCGATACAAACTTGCAAGGGATACTTTCCGATGACTGCAAACGATGAACGAGTTAAACTTCCAAAGTAGGAAAATTAAGGTAATGGACCCATTTAAGTGATAAGACTTCAGCTGGTTCAAACAAGAGATTTGCGTGAGAAAGGGCTATATAAAAATTCAGTTTATTTTCATTAATTATGAAGATATTTATCGCATTTTAAAGGAAAGTATTTAAAAAACACAACATCACACAGATACACTCCGACTGAAACGGACTCATGAGAACAATATCAGCCAATGAACTCTTTTAATACAGATGACTTGTGAGAATAGCGCATTCAATTGTCCATTTATGACTGATTCAGTTTCCACAAATATTGTCCAACCGAACATCCTTCAGCTTACTGTCTATCCTTAGATGCGAACATTGTCCATCCTTAGATGCAACGAAACCATTTTATCGGATGTTAAACCATAATAATAAAAAAAAGCAACGAAATGTTTTCAAATAAAGTTTTTCTAGCATTGAAGTAAATCCATAACATTTCATACTTCAGTGATCAACGCCATATATATAAAAACAAATTCAAATAAGCACTCAGTTCATGCCTTCAACGTTTTAGATCTTAAACAAGTAGCTTATGTGAGAGAATCCATAAGCAAGAATGACCTGCACAAAAAGCATATCAAAAATCATAGGACATTACGCTCAATTCAATGGTCGCACAGATTGGAGCGGCTTATCTACACTTCTACTCATTGTTTTCCTTCATCCTCATTTAATTCCACTCAATCTTTGATCCTCCATACCTGATGACACCTTTGAAGCGCCTTTATAATATCCAAAGACTGATAAAATATATTCCATTCCACATAACTATCGCTTGCACATGCCTCAACAATTCTCTAGCTAACTCATATTCAGTGTTTCCCCTTATTACATACTTTAGTAACCCATTTTTCCCAGCGTCACCTATCGCCGACGAACGTACACAGATGCAAAGATTATAAATGGCATCAGAACAATCCGGAGAAAAGTTTGAGTCGATTGATGGTGATTTTGTAATCGGCGATTTCCTCATCGAACATCTGTTGCAATAAGTTCATTTTTTTGTCGATATTCATCTGACTCGCCGCCACACTCGTCATCTCCTTCTCGTCGAGTGCTCTTCTCAATTTGCGCCAATCCCGATCGCTTTTCTGAATAATATTCTTATGAAACTTGCTTAGTAATATGTGTGAGGCATCAAAACAAACAACACTAGTACATAACTTGAAATCCTCAAGCCGAGGCCTCTGTTTAGACGGTAAGGCTGAAATGTTGGGGAGGGGAGAAGGAGGACGAGGAGAGGGGAGGAGGGGAAGAAAGAAAGGAACAAAAATCAAACGAAATACCTTGAATAGGAACGGTCATACAGAGGAAATAATTGCATTTTTGGATTCTTCTACGCGAGTTTAATCAAGAAAATTAATAAAGGATCACAATTTATGAACCTTCATCTTGTTTTATCGAGAATAAATAACCAAGCAACCTTCAAAGGAGCCTCGAGTCTTCTTTTGACGTCAATGCGAAATGCCTTCATCTCTTGTTCATCCGCTGTATTTGTGCCCATCAAACGCAGGATCTCATAGACTCGCCTTGCCTGTCTCTGATGGGAAAAAGGATATCAGTCAAGTAAATTGTATTTTGTTGGGCACTGTAAAAAGAAATACAAGGGAATAACCAGGTAAAAATTTGCGAAAAGAAGTAAGGAAGCAGTCTCTCACAAGCAACTCTTTATAGCCATGCAAAAAAACTAATAAAAGCATCTGTGCTCTCGCTTGAATTTTAAGAGAGATGGTGTCCAAGCGTTAAAATTTACACAGCTTCACAAAGAAAGGAGATGCCAACGTATAACAGATAGTAGCTCAAACACACGTTAATTACAAGTATCCAAAACTCAACCGATATGTGCAAATTGCTTTCAGTTCTCTAATGATGAAGTGAATGTGCTAACAAACATAAACAAGCCAAACATACGCAAACTTTATATAACCCGAGCAATAACGCTTTCGCCAATAATACAAAAAAAAAAATGATAGAAAAAGAAAATAGATAGCAAAGAGAAGATGAAGTGAAATGGGATTGAAGAGTCAACGCGTCAGCATAAAGCGTGCAAAAAGCAATGAATTTCAGCTGCACCGGAAAATATCATCCTATATCGGAATTTTATCCTCCTTAAAATGATTACTATATGAATTCGATTAAAAATGGCTACGCACTCAAGACATTCCTCTCGTATTCGGGAATCGATATTAAATAGCCAACAAGTTCGGAATAAAAACATCTGGAATCGAGTTAGATGTATTCAATGTATAATATGTTTTAAAGTTCAGTTGAAATGTTACCGGGTTGATCTTTAGCTTCGTGAGTGCAGCATCTTTCATTTCGGCACTGAATCCCTTACTAAGATTAGCAACAGCAAACTCAGGAAGTTTAGAGCAATTGCAGCAGTCGACGTAATCGCGTAAATGAATAAACGATTCGCCCGGATCCTCCGCTGAAAAACGTGAAAGATCAAGGGTCACATTAACAATAGACTCACGAGGAAAGGCGAAAATGGACACAAATCAAAAAAGGAAGCTGAGAAGGAGAAAGAAAGTAGAAAGGTGCATTACAGCCTTTAAAAATAAACATTTCTCGTTGAATGGTAATCTGCATGGTAATCCACTCAATTTTTAAGTACTCATGACACGACGATTAAAGGAACAAATTCACTCATAAATAAGAAAGAGGGATTGGAATAGAGAAAACACGACTTCTTGGTGCTTGTAAAGCAACATTTTGTACTCAGGATTAAGAGCGATCACAATCGACGAAGGAATGCGACCTCGTCGGATGGGGACGCAAGTTTATTAAGAGGAAACGAGGCAGGAAAACAGACGGCTGAAGGACATTTTGATTGAAGATCTCAAAAAGACCGACGAACCTTGAAGAGATCGATCGCGAAACTGTGTACCTCAAAACTCCCAATTAAAGGTTTCACCCCTTGCTCAAAATGGTTCCACCATCCTTCAAAATTACCTCAACAACCGTGAGGGATAATCGCAGTGTCACTAACCAGTGATATCCTTGACATTGCGACGAGGAACGAGATCATCGTAGATAGCCTGCAAGAACTTAGCGCCACTGCCAGCGTGCCGATACTGCGGTAAGAGGAGTATGTGAGCGATCCTGGGACGCAGCATCTCCGGATAGCAATAGAAATTAACGACTGAAGCATAGCCAGCTAATGCATAACGTATGCCCTCACCATCAGTTCTTTTCGTTGCTTCATACCTGCAAAATATCTTGTTCTCTTCTTTAAAAACGACTCAACTATCAAGGAAAACGAGAAACAAAGATCTCAGCTTCACCGAACTTTATGGCACTACGAGACAGCTTTTTTCAACGTCAGTATTTCCTAGCCCATTTTATTGGTCTTTTTTAAGTTTCCCTCTTTCCCTTAACTCAATTTTCTTTCTTTTGCAAGGAATTCTCCGGGTTCTTATACGATTTCTAAATTTGTTAAGTTATAAGCACCATCAATAAAAAGTGAATTAATAACATTAATCGAGTATTCTACTAATATGCAATGATCTGTGATTACTAAAGCGAAAAAAAAGAACTAAAAAGCAAAGCGGAAGATAAATGGATTCGGCTGAAACGTGAAGACAAACGGGGCAAAGAAAATCTTGCAGATTGAAGCGTCTTATTTTTTAGCCATGCGGGAAATGAACAAATTCCCTATAAAATTTTCGTTTCTCTTGCATTTTTGTACTTTTTACTAATAAATGAAAATTCTCAAATCAATAAAGTTCACCAGATGTATTTCTCTGAATCGATAACGAAGTATAATTTTCCAGCTGGAAGATTTCTCAAAAATAGTGGCTGTTGTACACCAAGCACGAAAAGATTTTTTTTTTATAAATAAAGAATGAATTGTCATTACGGAATGAAGAGAATGAAACTAATAACTTCTTAAGTAATAAACGACAATAAAATGTGTTCTGTGATCGGAAATGTAATTGAAATTGCAAGCAATTAAATTGTGGCTTAAGGATGATGCATATAATGAAGTTAAGGCTTCGAATCAACAATCTACCGAAATAAAGTCTTCATTCACCACTTTTAACTTCAGTAAGCATCCAAAAAATAATTAATTATTGTTAAATTCGTGAATTCTAAAATCTGAAACCTCTAGTATCTCAAAAAATTACCCATATGGAACATCTCTCAAAGCAAATAGGACTGTAAATGCTTATCAGCATCGAAGACAATGCACGAAATTATCAAATGTGCTCCTCAGAGTTTAAAGTTCAAATGTGCATCAGCAAAACCATACTACTCAAAAATGTAAAAGAGTTTAAAAATAAGTAAAACCAATTGTCCTCAATAACATCTCTAGGCATTTATTTAGCTATCAGTGACGAATGAAACGAATTCTTTGCCAAATCCCCTTTCTTTACTGACCTTGGAATGTGCACCTCAAAGTGAAACCCTCTCGTGCATCAATAGCTTTCTTGCAAAATAATGAAACCTCACACGAAGTAATGCACCCATCGAGGGTCGTCGTTGTCTGTATACTGAGCTGCATCGATATACCACAAGGCAATAGTCTGTACTCGCGCCAAGTATGCATCAAACTGAGGCGAACCTTCACTCACCTTCAATACTTGCATTTCCCGTCCATCTAGAATCGGAAGGACAATTAGGCGGTTATAGAAATAACTTCTTAAGGCGTAGCCTTGCGTTATTGTGGGCTGCTGCACAATAGTTCGGATGAGGTTATCAGCCCCATGCCGAAGTAATCCGAAGTCTTATGACATAGACATATATGTGCACATCTCCAGGATAGATCCATAAAAGATCATCCATGTGCACATCTCCAGGATAGATCCATAAAAGATCCTTAGAGATGAAGATCCGACCTTGAAAGATAAAAAGTGGTATTTTCTATTAAATAAGCGGACATTACTGGGCACAGAAAAGAATTCAGTACCCTCTGGAACGAGAGATTCTCATGAAAAAGCAACAGTTTTAAATCTACAATAGCAACACTAATGTGTTCTATTTTCCCAGCCAATGCGCATATTCCTATCACTGAATTATGGGAACTGTTGCGTACTTTATATGAATTTCTTCAACAAATTGTGCTATACAGCATATAACAAATAAACCATCCTATATCTTGGCGTCAATTTATTCCGAGTGATTTGCGCTGAATGTTCAAATATGCACTTTCAATGATGACTTCGACCAGGGAATTTCGTAAAGAAACGGTCAATTGAATCCCTACTAAATATGCAGCTTTATTGACGTGCCAATGAAGTCAGTGACTCGACTTTGTGAATGCTGATTTAATATGCAAATCAAGTTACCAGCCACTGGACACATATATAACATAACTGCTATTATTATCACCTAAATAATACTCATTCATTTCACTGACATGTCCCGCGAATTTACGTCCAACGCGAACTTCTACGTAAATTCATTAGTTAGCACATTTTGACCGAATGAAAGCGATCTGATAGTGACTAATCTTACTACCCAACTGGTTGGCATATTTCAGCATTCAACTAATGCCCGTCGCTTTTATCAACAATAATTAACATAAGTAGCGATGAATCTATAGCGCATTACAAAAATTTGTTCATGCATAGCACCTTGTGGCAATGTATTCTCTGCCTGTCTGTACGTATGTGAGCATGTCGGATGGTTCCAACAGGAGAATAACTCAGAGTTTTAAAAAGTAAAGGATTTGCAAAGTAGTGGATATGATGCGCTGCATGTAATTCACAGTGCACGATAACACAACTACTATTAAATCCGCTGACTGCAAATCCGCGAATACGAATTCTAACGCAAATTCTCTAATTGACACAAAATTTGAAGTTTACACGGCCGGTTGCTCATTCAACTGTCGTTTGTAGGCACTTTTTGAAAATCTGTATTAGCAATTAGCAAAACAATTATGGTGAAGTCAAGTCTGTGTGCATGAATGTATGATAGCATCAAGCACAACGCATGCACTGCTCCAAACCTCACTGCCGTCTTCTATGTTGATCCACCAACTTCCAGAAAGGTTATAGGAATTAAAAGTGCCGGAATTTCCATATGTTTCACATTGATACGATTCTTACTGCGACAAATTTATTGTTGAAGTTTTGTGCCAACAATGAAACAAACTAAAACATGCACATATTACCCGACGTATTTTAACACTTATTAGAGACTCGTGAAATTGACTGGTCGACAGGGTGGAATGCAAAAGTGTATATCGTGCTAACCCAATTGGCATCCTACCCCATTTATTTTAATTGCCCACTTTCATACTTCATTGTTTCACTAAACTACAGATGCGAACATAAAATCATCGAATCGTGCACCAACACACTCGAAATCATCCTTACAGTCACTTCCGAAATTACAAAAGTATAGAATGTTACCATAGTTGAACTTTGACAGGAGTTCCCCAAATGGCGTGAAGGAATCTTGTTCCTTAAGAAGGCGTCTAAAATTATCTACCGTTGATACCATCATATCGATCTGCGATGACGGTAGCTGATCTTTTAACAGTTTGATGATATCATCTGCCTGCAAGTGAATAGCATTGAAGAATCATTCAAAAGCTCCGTAACAGCACTGTCGTGTCTCATTGGCAATGTTATTTTTGGAAAGAATTCCTACCCGCGATTATATATATATATATATATATATATATATATATATATATATATATATATATATATATAGGAGGAAACCTGCATGCTTAGGTTTACTTGCATGATATATGGCACTGCACAAGAGATGGTGAAGGAATGCAATGAGCAGAAAAACGAAAGCGATATGCAATATTACTATCATAACGTTAAACCAGCCAGCCATATATTTCAGCACAAAAAATTCGAGCATTAAAAACAGTGAAAATAACTGTCGTTCAGGCATATAGAATAAACCTTTGCATGAAGCTTACTTACTCTGCTGAACTATGCAAAACTGTGAAACTATGAAAACACCTTAAATCAAGGCTCCTTCACTCCTATTCTTTATTTATTCCTCCAATCGAACCACTCAAATTCCCATTAAATAATGAAATTATTTGAACTCTTTACTTTTATTCTCTAAATACGCGTGTAATATTACTGCAACTGCATCGACACTTCCATTATGAGCATCACATCACCAGTCTAACAACAGTCTATCAGGCACTATAGCGTTGTCAAGGCGTATATTGCATTTTGCTGTAGGGCAATGATAAGCAATCGGTTCTACACTTGCCAATATTCGAACGATTGCTTCTTCACGATGATTTGTAGCATTCACAACAATTCAAATAAACTTTTGGGTGCAAAATTCTAAATTCTATATAAATTTTGCGTATACTAACCTTAAGCTCCTTTGAGACCGATGAAATTTCCTTGTCGTATTTGATTTCCGGATAAATGTACGCAGAAGCGTCCGTATAATAAAGTGTTACTTCTAAATTTTTATAGCCAAAGATTGTTTCCCTGAAAAAAGTCTATCTTTTTAAGCGAAAAAACACTCTACATAAAGCGACAGCTTTTCTAGCCGCCATTTGAGGTGCACTTCTTATTTCTATTCTTTCACTTATCGATCTTTTCCTTTTCATGTGCCCTCCCTCCCCTCCCCCCCTTACCTATAAATCCCTGCACATTAAGCGCACAGATTACACATGAAAAGGAAGTTAATCAATGAGATTATATGCGCTGATGGCCTTTCACATGAAAACTATGATAATTATATACACAAGAGACAAAAGAAAAAACAATTGAATTCTCTAAAAGTGTTAAATATTTTTGTATTTAGTCACATACAAACTGAACGGCGTCGACAGCAATGAAGAGCGATATGTATGGCAATTAAATAATGATAAATAATTGAATTCAATCTTATAAGAACACTGTTAATGATTGGGTCGACAACAAAAACTCCCCCACCCCACTCCCCATCTCCTAAAGAAAGTTACCGTTGACTGTAAAATGGCGCTAATTTATTGATCTAACCTACTGACTCTTCGTTGGATACGAAATGTTTCTGAAATTTGACTTAAAAGAGTTAATTATTGAAGCACCTTTGAATGAACAATGAATTGAAGACTGAAAAGGCAGAATCAAGAGAAAGGTGAACAATGAAAAGAAAACAAACTTGTCGCCAAAATGTTGATGCACAAATTCAGGATGAAAGCCTCCCACTGAACTCATTTCAACCTCCGAATGTACTGAAATAAATCAATTCCAACTTTATATAAACTTAAATAAATGGAACTCGAAGAATATATAAGCAAAGCAACCTTAAAATACCACAGAATTTTGACTGACGACCTCTCCTCTCCCTTCATATTTCCTTGAATTAAGAGTTGCTACGCCCATTCGTTCATTCGTCTGAGTGAGTTTTACAGCCCCGATGGGTTTCCATCCGAGATTATAAGATAAATTCGAATGCAGCATGCAAGACAAGTTGGAAATCAAGCCGGTGAGGCCTGCATTACGTAAAATTTTTGTAAACTCCTCCGACAAACTGAACATTCCATGTTCAAGAACAAACGAAATGATAGCTGATATTCGTTCCCATCTTTAATCGACTGTTTACACAAACTATCCCCAGATCACAACACAAAATTCAACGGTGAATTATAGGTGTTTCCTAAATTTCTAGCAAAAAATTTAATCATGACCACCTTCTACGTGGTGACATGAGTGTATGCGTATATCTGCGCAGCAGTTTCCACTCATGAATTGTAAAAGTTGTTGTGAAAAATTTGATGAGATTAATTAACGCTACCTAGTGACCTCTTCAATCTTAAATTTGTCCCTATTATTTAGTATTAAATGAGTTAAAAACATTTTAACCGGACACCGAAGTTGCAGCCTCGCTGGATGCTTTTTAGAGTTACTTCAAACTTCTGTAAAGTTGTTTCCCCTACGACCGACCTGGAAAACAAAAGAGAACAAATTCGAGTCAACCTTTTCGACGGGCTTCACCGCTACCCTAATGAGATAATTGCACATCAGAAATGAGGTCAATCACTACAACGAAATTCAAAGAGATGCTTTTACTCTCTCTGATTCTCTACATTTACAAGCATATTTAGCGACCTGACCTGTCATCCAAAAATATTTTATTTTAAATTAGAAGGCAAACCCACCGAATTTCAGCTGCACGGCAGCTTGTCCTTCAACGATGAATTCATCGTTATCAGCAGGAAGTACGCTATCTGAAGCTTCATCCATCGTTACGACCATTCTGATATTGAATAGCGTCTAGTAAACGAGTTTCTGAAATGCTTAAAGAATTTAAGGTGAGATGCGGTAACCATTAGAAAGTAAGCTAATCGTTAAATAGTAGAGCATATCGTTGCTTTTTGCACAATCGCAATCTATGTAACGTTCTTCTTGCTTTCTGAAATCTTATTGTTAGTACTCTCAAAGCATATTGCAACACTTTTTCTGACCGAATTGAAAACAGTATTTCTTTGTGCTTACTACGAGTCCTGAATTGTACGCCCAATATAGTGAGGAATCTTTTTTAGTCGATGGGAGTTTAGAAGACAGGTAAGAAGCAGTTTACCCTAAAAATCGCAAAGAAACGCCCCGTGAAATTCACAAAAAAGCAAATGGCAAACCAGACACATTCAAAATAAGGGATGAGGAACATCTGAGATGAGGTGGGAAAAAATCGAATCGGATCGAAGAAAGAGACACGAGATCGGAAGGACGACAGTGGATCGTTGAACTGTTGCAAAATGTGAATAATTCGAAACAATGTGGAAGGTCAGCATGTGAACCATGAGCTAAATAACGTTTTTCTATCGTTTCCTCACATTTTTTTCCACTTTTATTCAATCTGTTTTCCGTTCTTTTCTTACAAAATTTCCTTTTTTTTGTTTTTCTCACTTTTTGCTCGCACTTTTTATTTGTATTCTACATGCTATCCACTGCTAATTAACCTCTTTTCTACTTTCTTTTGTTTTTCTTTTGTGCTATACTCTTTCTCAATGTGTTCCTTCATCTCTATCGCATTCCTCTTTTCCTTTTCACGTCGCACTTGATATTATTCAGTTAATACTTGTTTTATTAGTTGGAATGTATGGTTGAGGTGCTGATTTGATGTATTCACACTGCGTCCTGATGTGTGCGCATTCCCGCCTTACCCTAGTTTGTTTCCTGGATTCAGCAGTGAAACCCCCATTTAGCCAGTCCCGTTTAAATGCCAATCTTATATATGATAACAGCAGAATTAAATAAGAAGCAACAACCTACAATGATAGAAAAACAATCAATTATAACATCAATGAAAATAAACATCTAAATTACGAATTTCAACTCACATGCCAAAGTGAACATTGGAGGAATTTTACATGGCGATTATCAGTAGACTTCTGACCTTCGTAAAGATAACACTAGAACAGAATAGCGACCTCACTGTAGCTCCGAAAAAAGAGACACCCCGTTCTCGTAGAACGAATACAGCTTTCTTGCCTTTTCTATTATGGACCCTCTCGAATGGACGCCTTCTGTGAAAATAACGCACCTTCCTTCCCTTCTTTTATGGAGTTTTGAAAACGACTTACTATCAAATAAGAAAGCATAGAAGACCTTTTTCTGATATCAAAAAACTCCGTGGGAAGCATAAAAGAATAGCTTAGAATAGAAGCGATCCCCCCGAAACTCGGGGAATATTGGAAAATTGAGACCCATAAAAAGTTCATCCACTGGAAATCCTTCCCAGAAGAAGACATTTCTTGAATGAGCAGAAAACACTCAACAAATCAATGCTCTCACCCAGCACAAAAGAAATGCCGTCGTCTCGACCACCACCGACGAATTGAAAGTTTTTGCTCAGATCGTCTATGCAATCCGCCAATTTGGAAAATAAATGATTTTGCGCGCTTAAATTTCACAATTTTTCGCTTTCAAAATTGGCGCGCGCGCCTTTTCCCTGATTCGCTGTGAGAGAGAGAATACTCTCTGAAATATTATACGATGACGATCAATCTTTTGCGTTTATTTTGTTGTGTTGCGTGCTTATCGCAACGCGGCTAACGTTTCGTTTCTCTGTCATTCATTGCGAATCGAATGATCGTTCACTGTTTCTTTCTCTATCTCAACACTAGAAGGGTATTCAAATTGGCGCCCTCTCCTTATGCCCTAGCCCTGGCCATTTGTCGTTCTATGCGTCTCGCTCCGGAGCGTGGAGTCGAATTCGCCTAGTGCGGCGGGTGTTTCGTTGATTCGACGTTGCCAATTCGGTTTTTTTTCACTGTTTCGAAATGCAATCAGTTAGTGGATAAGGTGCGCAGTGAAATTGTCTCAATTTGAATGATGAGGGGGGTTACTACTTTGCCAATGCATTGTTATTGCCTTATTTAACTATCACATTGACAACGTTGATCGCGTAGTTTCGTCGATAAGGTTTCAGTGATCTTATCAGTGTTTTCATTACTTGTTTACTGGAATTGCTTACTTTTATCGATTAGCATTGATTGCTTATCACTTACAACAATTGAAGTTTCTAGCGTAATCCCTTTCTATTAGTGATGTTTCCATCACAATTATTGTATTTTTTGCAACCTTCGAGTACTTCGATTATTTTTATGCCTATTTATTCTGAATTTAAAATTTCTCGCACTCTTAGTGTTAAGATCGATAATGTTTAGAAACGTAAAATATATAAAAAATTTCTCTCTGAATCAATGACGTCATATTTTTTCGATTATTTATAAATACTTCGTCAAGTTTGCGCGGCAAATTTGAAAATTTGAAGACAGGCTTGCAAACGATGCAAAACAATGGAGTTTAAATAATGTATTGCTCTACATAGGCTAGTGATAGCCTCTCCAAGGCAGACGGGAACAACGTTTTTGGTCAAAAATAGCCAAAGCATTGAATGGCTTCTGGCCAGTCTGAATTTGACCGCAGATTGATCGCATCCGGAACTGCATTTACCTCTCTAAGGCAGACGGGAACAACGTTTTTGGTCAGAAATAGCCAAAGCATTGAATGGCTTCTGACCAGTCTTAATTTGACGGCAGATTTATCGCATCCGGAACTGCATTTAACTTCTCCCCACAATTTTGTCAATTTAAACCCAATAATATCTGAAATCAGGGTCGGCTCGAACTAAAAATCGAATGCATCTGGTACAGGAATTTAATATGCAAATTAGTGCATGTCGAGGTAACGGTGAAAGATTCGCCGAAAATGAATAGTCTACGATATTCCATGCCTGATCATCATGTAGGCCGCAAAAAGATAATATGGTCCAGGATTTTTTTCTTTTTTAAAAGTATTTTTTGTGCTCAAACGATTCCATACGAGTGCAGTATCGACCCGGTTACTTTCGACAGTTTCAAGAAAAAGACCTAAAATAAGCGTTTATGAATGATCATTTCGATGTTGTGTCTCATTTTAAAAGCACTGATTTCGAATATCGTAGAAGGTGTTTTACCTTTAGAAGTGTACTTGATTTGATGTTTGTTGCATTGATATATGCTTGGTGGAGTTGATGTAATTTTTTATTTATTGTCGTTGCAGAAGTGGCAATATACCGCTAGGATCGGTTGCCATCTCATTATTGGAGAGTCACAATCTAAGAGGGTGCACGTGTTATGCAGTCAAGCCAGTGGTGCGCATGTTGATCAATGGGACTCTCAGCTACCGTCGATCTGAAGAGACCTGCTATGGAGAGTGAATGTCAATACAATGTAATTCTTCACTTTTATATTACCTCATAGGTGATAGATACCATAATTGAAGGAAAAATCTCTACTTCATCGTAAAATTTGTCCAGCAAATGGTAAAAGAAGAGGGAAAATCAGACAAAGGTGATACTAAATCAAAATTTGATGGAGTCATATAATGTTCTGATAATAAATAAACCAGGACGAGTATTCTCGACAAAATTTTATGTAGTGCAAATATCAGTGGGTATTAGAAATTGGGCATTGCTTGACTTTACCCTGATAGATGGTGGGATGGTCGAAGATATTCTAGAATTATTGTCTTTCGTGGCTTTTTTATCTATTTTATACAGAATTTTACCCACAGAAGATGCTTTTGATGTTGTGCACCTTCGTTCTAAAAACTTTCGTTTATTGATTTGATTTTAGTGCAGAGTGATAATTACCGCATTCGTAAAGTGGAATATAGTATCGGAAAGGTGCGATGGCGACATTAGAATGCTTTTTTCATAGTTCGACTTTCTATGAATACAGTCCATCGCTTCATCAAAGAAGCAAAAAAACCCGATATGTGTTGTTCTGTATCGTCGATTCATCACAATCTCGATCTGAGTCATGATTGCTCTCTACTGGGTTGAAGTAAAGAACTGCTGACATATTTGATCGGCTGTTCAAATAGGTATAATCAGCATTATTAATTTGATGGCTATAATGCTATAGTAGAAGTTGATTTCGATGTTATTAAGAATAGTTGCAACTAGAGTTCGATGGAAGACTTGGTAAGCGCATTGTTTACGGATCTGTCGGGGCTCCCTCATATTCCATTCAAATGGCATGAAGCCAACATAGCTCCGCGCGCTTGCACGCATCTCTATTTAACGCGCGCTTATGCTTCATCACGATTAAATGCCAGTGTACCTTAGCGGAGAATGGTCGGAAGATATTTGGACGATGGTTTGCGAAAATGATATACTCAAGTAAGGGTAATGAGTGTTTATGTTGGTTGCTATGGTAGTTTTTAGATGCGAAAAGACGACAGAGTTGGGAGGAGTGATTCAGTGGAAATTCTCGACAGATCATCGCCACCACTACAAAACGGTCATCTATTGAGTAGGGAGATGAGTGCCTGCGATGCTGATGCATCTATGTCGAGCGCTGTTGCCGTTCTTAACGATGCAGCTATCAGCACGCGTGGCGACATCTCTATCCAGGGAAAGGTTAGAACACTAATATCTTCACTTAATTTTCTATAGGATACGTGAAGTGATTTAGTCTCACCGTTTTTGCTAAATTTGCTTTCCCATTTTAAAAGAAATAGTTTTGCAGGTTAATACGATATGTGAGAGGTGTGACGGGCCGACGGCGGTATGTGGCTTGCATGTGCACGATTCGGACACAGATTCTTTGCCGAACGGCAAGGGCTTCTTATCAGACAGTGGCCCCGTTCTCGACTCATCCACACAGATGGTTCAGATAGGTCAAGGAACTCAGCAGGTTTCTGGCAGTAACCACCCACCAAAATCGGTTGTCGAGGTTGCTCCTCCACCTAGTGGACCACCTGCACATCTTGTTGAGCCCCTAAACGGGCCGCCCGAGAATAACGTTGATACGGAACAGAGCATTCTACGATCATTTCAATGCAGTCTTGTTGTGGATCAAGTGGAGCAAAAATCGACGATGGCACAGGTGCCGATGATAATGCAGGAGTCGGCTGATGCATGTGATCGATCGAGCACGTCAGAATCGGACGCAGTATGCGAGCCGATTCAGGAATCACCCGCAAGTCCCGATCCGGTCGGTGAAGTGTCATGGCTCCCTCCCCTCTATGTTCCTGAAATTCCATTGTCATGCGATGAAGTTGAGGAGGAGCAAAACTCGCTAGATTGCGACCCTCAGCTAATGCAAGCAGTGCTCGAGCTTTCGGCGTCTGTCGACGCGCCACCGTCAAGGTTGAGCAAGAAGTCAACTCCACCGCAAGTGCCTGTGCCGGTTGAACCGCACAGTTTGGTACATTCATTCGATCGGGTACACTACAGCAGATCGGCGCATAGTAGAAAAGATGCGATGACGCGACGATACCGACAAGGGTGCATGAAGTCGGACAAGATAATAGTGGAGCAGGACAAAGCAGTCATTGAGGGACAGCTGCAGTCACAGCCGACTGTTGTGAAAACTGCAGATGAGTCGACGGCATCCATCAAACTGCAACAGTTGCAACCAGCACACGATGTGGTGAGTACGGCATTACTTGTTGCACTCAGTCGTTATATTTACCGGTAGGAATTTCAAGCATAGGCAGATCTTGATTTTCCTTTGATTTTGTTGGGGTTTTACGTTCATAAGGATACTTATAAAGGCTGTATATTGTTCATTGTTTTCTTTTGTGGTGCATGTGTTATATCAGGGACCCTTTTTATATGAAAAAGATTTTCTATGGAGAAGCCTTTGCTCTGTAACAACATCGTTTTCGACAAATTTGTTATATCCCTTAGATCGCTACATAGCGGAAACATATACATAACTATGAAGCTCAGTTTCTCATAGTAGTTGTTACTAAGATGGGATATTATTGAGCCTTTTTTATTTCTAGTTAGTTTAGCTCATGATCCGATGTGACTCCAGATGTTCTTCTCATCATCTTTTGGGCTTTATTTTTTCCACATTCAGCAGGTTGCCAGGTGTTTAAATTTTATCTGTATCATTTCAAAGTATTCTGCGAAATTCACGATCTTATTACTAGTGCTTTGTGGGGTTTTCTGTTTATATTAATGTGTGCAGTCGAATATATTCATCGTTTATGTCCAATTGCCTAATTGAATGGCACTGGTGAGAATGGGTTGAAAGGGCGCGACTAGATTGGTTCAATCGTCGCAGTCGCCTTCTGTAAGCGTAAAACAGCATTTCAACAACGTTTGTATAGGATTCTCCTCAGAAGAGAAAGAAGAAACAATGAAGAAAGCGATGTGAAATAATAAAGCATAGGGAAAGTTGATAACAACATAAAACTATGTATCATCTTTCGACAAAAATCCATCTCTTGTTGTAATGTGGCACTAACTGTGGTATTTATGGCAGCATTCAGCACCATTCATTGTTATTTTTGCATATTGTTAATCATAACAATCGGTGGTTCATATTTGTGAGATCTGATGCTTATTAGCTATTAAAATAGCTATTATTTCTCAGTGGGGAAGATTTTTAGGTGGCAGGGACAAGCAAATCGGTGACACCGCTAACAGTAAACACAGAGTTCAATCGCAGCTCAACGGAAAGACACAGAAAATGCGGTGTTATATCGGCCCCTCTTTCTGCTAGCAGCGATCGCTCTACTCCAGCGGTTAGTGTTGTTCGTATTTCTTTCGTATCGTTTCTGTTTTAATAGCTGCTCGCAGGAAAATATGAGGGGGATTATCCATCATATCCCGCATTTACCGCAGTGCAGAGATTCGATGGCTAGCCCATTGCTTTGGGCAGTGGCAGTGAGAAGGCACTGGTGGACTTCTGCTAATATCCTTTGATTAAAGAAGCTAACCTAACAGTCTTCAGTGCCTTACGTCTCAAGTCACTGGAATTTAACCAAGGGCAACTAACACATCGCATGTGCCAATTTCTATTCCTTATTTAGAATTACTGAAATGTGCACTACTACAGGAATCTCCTGTAATCTTGGATCCGACTCTCTAGATATTTAGTTTTTCATACCGTCAGTACTTAGCCGTGGTGAATCGTCAACTTTTTCTTGTTGTACTTTGTTTTGATTATGAACGTGATACCGGCATTTTCTTATCTTTTTGTGCATCATGTGCGACCCTGATTGACATTGTGGATTTTTACTGCTCGTTCCTCTCCAACCTTTATGAGATGCTCTTTTTTGATAATTGTTCATTCGTAGTCAGGTACATCCCTGCGTACTGGCCGCTGTTGCCCGCTTTGTTTATTAGTGAGGTCCATTCTATTGAAGGGATGAAGTAAGCTTAGTTTTCATTTGTAGCCTGTTGTTGTGGTATCGAGGGTAATAATTTATTGTCGTTGAATGCGACGCGGGAGACTTGAATATGCTTTCAGATACCTGGACAAGATTTCCGACGGCAATCTTCAGCTAATTTGGGAGCAGACGAGCAAATAACTCTACCTACCGAACAGGCTCTAAACAAGGCTTTGGATTTGCTGCGAACAGGCGATACGTGCTTGCCGCATGAGCCTCCTCTCCAGCCATCACCTTTATCGAAAGCGATGCTTGTTAGGTATGAAGTCTTGTGAGGTCTTTCTTATGCTTCTTTGATGGGCGTTAATGTTTTATGGTGGAGCAATGTTGTAACAGTTAGTGATTCCTGTTCTCATATTTTTATCACCACCTCGTTGAGCATCTTATTTCTGGAAGCACTTTTTTTGCGAAATTATGAAAACTTATTTCCCACCCCCTCTAGTGCACTACGAGGCGTCTTCGTCTGTTTCTGCCTTCCTGCCTCAGAAAAATGATGACCTGCACCTAGCAAATGTAATTTGGGGTCAAGTTTTATAGATCGGATTTAAATAAAACTGCAACGACTTCATGTTTTTCGATCCCTTTGATTATTTGGTTATCAGAGCCTGTCGGACAATGCGTATGCCAAAAGAATTTCAGAGGTGTTGTGAATTTTTTCAAAGTATATTGTATTATGAATTTTTAAAAAGTATATTTACTTTCAGGGATTCACCGCAACGCAAAAAGGAGGTGGTAAAGCGGAAGACGATGCAGGACAGATTGGATCGTATTCGCGAGCATGACGCCCTTGTTCTCAGCATTCCTGCGGTATGGGTGATGTTTTCTCAGCAGAAGCGTGCTGTTTATTACGCTAGCGTTGCCTATCGCTCAGTAAATGAGTGTCCTTTTTCGTTTTTTTTTTTTTTTTTTTTTTTTTTTTTTTTTTTGCAACGGCAGCTGTCTTTTTGGGCCGTGATTACATATGTGGTTATCATTGTTGATTGGAATCCGATCCTTCCTTCCGTGGGGGCAACGAAAAACCTGTGCAGTGAATAGCTGTGGCTTATGCGCGATACACAGTTTTTCAGTTAATGAAACTTGTACTTCAGAAGAAATTTTTGCAGCGTTGAAAGGGAAGAGGCGAAATTCTTGTGAGCCTTTAATTTTACGTGGCTAAGTTAAATTTCTGCGATAAATTGCAGTTTCAAAACGTGAACACTACACAGATGGCAATTCTTTTGCGGCGATTCAAAAAGTACTGGAAAGTTAGAAATTATCTCTCCGATGAGTTGATCGAGCACGTCCTCAATGATCAGCATAAAGAACGACAGACGACTCCGAAACCAGATTCTGACAGGCCGTATGTTTTATTCTGTGTATCGCTCAAGTACCTGTGGACAGCTGTTATGTGAGAGGTGATGGCATTGCAGAGTTCCATTCTCAGTACAGAAATCTGTGAGTAGGAGACGGATTTTTGGAGTAGAAAGGCAATTGTGTAGCAAAACTGCTCGTTAGCGGTGATATAAATTTAAAAAGGCTCCATGGCTTATTCTTTTTTGTCTCAATGGTTCTCACCATTAGTACGATTTTTAAAATTTATCCTGTCGTTTTTCTCTTCCAACCAAATCATGTGAGGCTAGTAATTGGCTAATGTGCATGCAGATTTGTTTTTGTATTTGAGTGTTTTGGTGTTTTGACGGTCAGGTCCGGTAAGAATGAAGTTTGTTCATAGTCGGCAATACGTTCTGGAGTGTGGGTGCATGGGATGCAAGTGACTAAAGAACGGCTAGTTTAGCCATGGCGGGTATGTTCTGTTGGCTTTTAACCTTACCTTAATCGCAGCATATCGGCAGTGGACGCTGATTCGTCTTCACCATAAGTTTTGCGAATATTAGATATGCAGGTGCTGTTATTTCGCTGCTGCTCGTTTTGGCGGTAACATTTCATTAAAACAATTGAATGAGGATTTTTATTCGATTTTGATGATTTTACGAAAGGAGAGACATAGCTTTATTGGTTTGCTTTACAGTGTGATGATGGACAAAGAGGCTCGTGCGAAGTTACGAGCATTCAGAGAGGCATCTGACCCGGATGCAACCGAGTTGAGCTCAGAAGAAGATGATGAGCAGTCAGATGATATCCCATCGACGTCTAATTCCACTGCACAGGTTCACATCAGGTTGGCCGAACCGTTTTATTAAAAATAAAGGATTCATATTCTTGTGTGTGATTGCCTCATTCAAGCCTATCCCTCTCCAATCCTTCCCTATTTTCTTAAACCTGTAGAGAAGAGGGGAGAAATATGCAGCAGAATTTTAAAAAGGGCGCACGAGCCACGACATAGTAAAAAAGATGATAAAAAGGGAAAAAGCTATCCTTTTTGAACACACAGAGCTCTTTGTGTGTTTGGAATAAGAGATGGAACCTCTGACATGTTAATAAGCAGTATAGTGAGGCGTATTTGTGTTGCTTTTCGCTGAATGGTAAATGTGCGTTTTTTGGTGTTAGAGAAGAAGTTGAGAAATTAATCATAAAAATTAGAGAAAGAAAAGTTTTTCTTAACTCCGATTCCAGCGGGCTGTTTTTGTCGGATTTAAGACGGCGAGTGGTTGAGTGCTTCGTTTGTTTTCGCTTATCAGTGTGCTTTGTTAAAAGTTGAACCCCTCCATTGCCTCCTCCCCACGCCATCCATTTCCAGCAGAAACGACACGAGAGCCTTAGAAAAGATAATACAAGAACATGTTAAACGTTATCATAAGAGCTGTAATATGTGACTATTCCATTCAGAGATGTTTGCAATAACTTGTTGCAAGAATGCACCGAATGTGGGTGACGCAGTGAAAATCATATGGACGGTAAATTACGGCTTTTATTGTAGATATATTTATGGTTGCTTAGGTAATTTCTTATACGCGTAGGTGACATTAGCAGAATATAAAATGGTTTTTATTTCTGATTTTCATGTCTTTCCTTTGTCATTTCTACTCTGCACATATGGCGTCTATTATTTGCCCTCACATAAACACATTTTAATCGTCTTTTCCGAAACCAATTGGTCATTAGCATGTCATGCCTCTTTACGTCTGCTCTCTTTGATGATCCTAGAAGTTTGTGGATAAAGTTTTATTTGTTTGATAGTTTATTTTATTTGTGAACTTTAAACGCCTATGTTCCCCTGAAGGAAAAAGTGCTCCTATTACTCGAAGCTCAGTTATTAATTGTAACTGAGAAAGCTTGCGCTTGCTTACTGCTCTCTTTTTATGCTACGCTGTTGGTTCTTAGATTTATATTAATAAGATTTTTTGAAGCCGGGATAGCCCATTGTACCGATTACATCAGATGAGGATTGAGTTTGGTGCTCTTCAAGCGCGAGCCGAATACGAGGAAGAGGAATGTGCCAGGTTGATCGAGATGACACATCAACAGGTCAGCTCTTCTCTTTATCTCATTTCTAAGGTATCTGGATTTATTATAGCATATGAATCGGCGGTGTAGTTTGATTGTATTTGTTAATGGTGATGGTTTGGCCCATGTGAGTAGACGTTTTCAGTGAATGTGATGTTGAACTAACGAAGTTGAAGTTTCTTGGGCATTTCCGAATTTATAACGTTTTGTTTAGTTGCATTGATTAACTCTGAAGACAGTTAGATGATGTCTTGGTTGATTTATTTTCAGTATTCATGATAATTGTACTTGATGGGAACACGTTTGCAAAATCATTATTTCGTTTCGTTTTCTTTGAATGAGATGCGTTGTGTTATAGCTGATGCAATTAGAAGCGAATAAGGAATGTTTCGTTTCGGAAGGCGATGAAGAGAAAGGTTGCGCGAGGTGCATTCCTGTAAACAGCAGTCTGAGGAGGAAGATGTTGAGGAATACCATCTCAGGGTTAGTTGGCACTCTCTTCTTTCTCGTTCTAAGTTTCGGCTTTTATCGACGTCATTTCGGCTTTTTTCCTACCTTTCTACATTTATTTTCCCTCATACGTAAATCGTTGTATTTACTCACCTAAGTGAAGAAGATGTCACCATCAGAACAGCGCATTTTCATATCTATTGCCTCAATATTGTAGTCTTTTTTTACTTTTTGAAGGCACTAGCACGTGAGTTGTGATGAGTGATATAGAGGACAGTCTGTGACAGATAGCAATAATGTAAGTAATGTCAGTGACAAATGACAGTATTTTTTAAATCGTTACATTATCATTATTAAAGGTTGATGGTAATAATGTTATGACAAACACTACAAATTTAAAAAGTGATGCGCCTCATCTTAAATCTTAGAGAAGCGTTTTTGGCGTTTTTGCCGTATGGCAGTAAGCCCTCTTACAAACCTTTTTTTTTAAATGTTTATATTAGTTCAGTGGGTAAGCTTACGAGGGCAGATTGGTTTAGTGGCGTTTACTGTTCAACTGTTTGGTAAATTAGGACCTTGATTTGCTCATTATTAATGTCATCATACACTTTGCACGACGTCGTCGTTAAATATTCTGTAGCAATATTGATTTTTCATTATGAATTAAATATCGATTCCTGCTCAGCTTAGATGGATTGTGGACATCACAATTCAGTGTGTTGTAGCGAACATGATGCATCAGTGCATTTTCGAACAAAGCTTCATGAGGCCGACTCAAATTGAACAGAGAATTTCGCACAGACGTCATGGCTGGCAAGCATTTGGCGATCATCTGATAAAAGTCTTTGTTATGTTAGAAATCGTTTTGTTTTAACTTGCGTTTTGAGGACAATCGTTCGAGCACCTCACCGCTAAACTTGTTTTGCAGCTTTGTCGAGAACAGTGCGGAAGTTGCGGCAACGTCAATGAGTGTGTGTGATCGTGTTCCTGCATATGCATCAGTTGACAGCAGCCTTAATAAAAGTCTGTCATCCTTAACTGGTATGTCTCTACCCTAATTTTTTGTCTAATCTGATCTAATGTTTGATGGCTAGTAAAAGTATAGAGGTAACAGAGTGAAGCTTTCATACTCTCCTTCAATGCGACAGCTTTCCTGAAGCGATCTCGTTTCTTTCTTTTCATTTTTTTTTTTAATTTTGAAAGTCTTTTCTCTCTCTTAATTTATCGTCGTCAACCTTAGTCATTGGCTTGCATCACCTGTTTGAGCAGAACAGTTTTCGACTTATATAACTCCCCACTTTCCTCATCCTTTCAGTGTTAGTGACATTTTTCACTGAGGCTTAGAATTTGCATTCGATCAAGTGATAGCGTAACATCAGTGAAGTTATTGATCTGCTCATAGAAACGTGTATGCTGCTGTGTGGTTTTCTTGTTAGAAAAAGAAGGGAAATACTATCCTTTGTGAATATTTAGGAAAGTATTGATAACATATGATGATAGTGACAATCTAGTAGGATATAACAGGTGATTTGGCACGGGGTTTAATGCAGGCAAATGTTGCTGAAAGAATAAATATGAAGAGGGATTCGAATGCAAAGAAATGGTGTTCGGATGGAAAGCAAACTACTGTTGCTCTTTTCAGCAGTTCCTCTTAGGCGGCGTGTTGATACATACCTTCGTCGAAAGTCGATGCGCCCTGCTTATTTCACTCGATTGAGGTTCACTTTTCATTAGATAAATGTTGTTTCATTAAACGTAATTTTTTGAGTTATAAGATATGGAATGTTTCATGGTTTTTTCATTGAAGAACTGATGGCTGGGAGGGGGAAGGGGGGTTTTTGTGCACTGTTATCTACTTGTGCCCAGATAAGATGGTCATCATATCGCAGCGATACGTTTAAACTTTTGCTGTCAAAATCCGAAAATGGTAAATGATCAGCAAAAAATTAGCGCAGAATTGTCTCAGAAGTCCTACGGAGAATTGCAAACGGTGCGTAATAAAAATAGCACCGAATGTATACAAGCGGTGGCATTTTCAGTTCATCAGAAGATGCCAGGCAAGAGGATGGAAAGAGAAGAGGGTCTTACCCGCCATCATACTTTTTGAATGAATTCATAATTTGGCTGCAAGTATTGGCACTAAAGCTGTGAGCAACATTTGCAGTTGGGATCGTGCACCGTGGATGTCGTATCTGCAGAACAAAAAGGGACTGGGTGTAGCTGAAGAACGACGGAAGAGGAAACGGGACACGGATCGGGATGATTGTAGTACGTTGCCCTTCCGGAAAGCACGCCGAAATAGTGGTGTAGGTTCTTTTTCGTTTCTCCATGCTTCATGTGGTAGTAATTCTCATCACGCATTGTTTTATGTGACCTGTAATCCTAAAATTCTCAAGCAAAATGGCACGATGCATTAATTGTGCAGTTTTTGAAGTCTGTGTAATAAGAATCGGTATTCATGTGCGTGATATGTAAGCCCGCCTCTTTGCTTCCTTGCATGGTGAATTTGAATTTGACTATCTGGGCAGCAAACAAATTTCTATGTTTTTGGGGTACCGCCTCAGCTCACTCTATATAGCACTCCTTCTCAACTAGTTTCTTGTAGTTACTTTTTGTTCGTTTGTTTGAACTTCGCCTAGTCGTTCTTATTTTTAGCTTAATGTCGGTAGTTTCAGCAGTGAGAATGGTATAACATATTCAATCAGATCTTTATTATCGCAGTGCCCGTAAATAATCGAATTTTGAATTGCCAACCCAGTTGTTTCAATCCTCAGCCCAGTTACAACCTCGTTCTGATCGTTGCTGCAACAATGATGACTGGAGTTGATGTGGGAAGGGAGCAGCTGAAAATTTAACGTGTTTCGTGTTGTTAAACTTTCTGGGATAAACTAATTGTTCGGACTGCAGCGGGTTGATTGTGACCCATGCGCAGGCTTTTTGATGATAGGGAATCGACGAAAAATTTCAAGAGTGTACAAGTGAGTTGAGTATCTCAACAGCATCAGAGGATTTCCTCATATTTCACCGTCAAGTGGTCGTTATCTTAACAGTAGAGAAAACACGTCAGACATGAATTCCAGTAGCTCAGTTGAAACAAACTAAGGAATCGTTATGAGTGTGTTAGGCAAAGAAGAATACTCGAGAAATAAGGGATAATATATGATAAACCATCTGTAATAATGCTATAGATGTTGTTGCAAAGAGGTCGATGTACTGTTGGCAACCCGAAGACGTTTCGATGATTATATATAGAATGGTTGGCTGCAAGAGAAGTAATGCTTGTTGGAATGTCACTTCATGTGCGATATAAAAAGTGCAAAACAACGAATTGTTCATTACCTGCACTGAAGTGCTTACGAGAAAGGTTGACAGCAGCAGTGGCATCAGCGTCAGAGGGGAGCAGCTAAGCCGTCTGAAATTAGCGAGCGAAATATGGGCGTAAACAAAAAAGAGGCATAACGATTGTCGATCGCAGAAAACGCGTCAGAGCGGAGGATACTCGCTATTTCGATTCTGGGCCATACCACAAATGTGATCGGAAAGCGCAGCGGAGTGAAATGAAGTTATGGTGGAGAGCAGGGCAGGCATAATAATATGGACAGTAAACGTGATAGTTTTCCATGTAAATCGCCAACAATAACCATCGCTGAGTAGTGTGTCCCCGAGAACAAGAACTATCAGTTGATCGAACGCTGAAAGAATGGGAAAATGGTCTGGTTGAATGGATTGAAACTAAGCGAAGAAGAATGGCGACGTTATAAGAAGGGTGGCGGATATATATATATATATATATATATATATATATATATATATATATATATATATATATATATATATATATATCGAGAGGTGCCGACCTAACTACCTCCCTTCCATGGTGAATGTAGGACCTTATTCAGTCGTTTATAGGACGCAGCAAAAAGTAGACGGGAGCAAATGTAATATGTTCAAATTGTGACACGATATCTTTGACGTCTAAAAAGTGTTGTACACGAGCATGTGTTAAGTATTGTGTATAGATGTTGCATACCAAAAGTTCAAATGCAGTGCAGTTATGTAAGTGTAAAAAACAGTTAGTCGAGCAAGTTAAGCAATAGCTGGCGTATAGAGAAAGTATCAGTGGTTGTGTTTCAGACAGGTGATAGACGCGTTTCACTACTGAGGCATGCCGGTAACAGATTGGTTCGGCGCTCGTTGGACTGCAAACGCAACGGCGAAAAGGTGTCACGTGGTGGTTCTGTGCACGCTTTCGAAAGACGGTCTAGTGCGGCTAGTGTAAATCATGGCACCGAAGTATCTACGTCGTCTGAAAGCAATTTGGATCTGACCGTTGTTGGTCTACCACAAAAGATCGATTACAAAGAGATCTCCATTCCAAAGTGAATCTTAATTTTTTTTCCAAAGTGAATCTTAATTTGGGTATAGTGGCGGTTGGATGTAACTTCACTATTAAATAAAGGTGCTGTAATCGCGCATTTGTAGATTGTTTTTGAAGTATGATGCTAAGAAGTTTTAAAATAACCACAGCTTAAACATATGTTCAAAATATCATCTATAGACAACTGGGAAGGTGGGAATCAGTGGGAGGATTGTTGCAAACGGATTTTAGTTGTTTGCCAGAACATTATTTTGCGAGGTTGTTCATCTGAATGTGTGATTTGTTCTGCTCCGTCTCGATCTTTTTTTACAGTCGTATATCTCCTTCCAGTGCCTCAACTGGGTATGCCATGTAAGTCGTAGTGACAGCTTTTTACTGTTTAAGTGGGAGCATGCGGAATATGCAAATATTTCGTGAAAACGTTCGCATCGTTTTGTTGCTGACGTTAGACATCTTCAAGTGTTATCCACAACTCGCAGGCAACACATTCAGGTGCCGCTTTCTGGGTTTCTGCTTCCATTCCCAGTCTAGTTTTCGTATTGTGCTGTCACGGGATAATTTTTCATATTGTGCTATCACGGCATAACACGAGTTCCTCCTTGAATCTTCGCTTTCACATTCTTATTCCTGTAATAGAAACCAGTTAAACTTAATGTTGCACGAACCATCAGCGTATTTTAAGGTGGAGAAGGTTGACGGTTGACGCGTCGCCCGTAAAAGCGGAGTGGCCTTGTACGGGCCTTGCTGAAGTATCGTGTGCTGCCGAGATCTCACGACTGCACCTTCCACTGGAGCTGAACGAAAGAAAACGCTTCCAGCAGTACAGGTTAACTACTTCGCTGTCCCGTCCATCCCTGTGCACATGTTACTCGACTGTTTTTGCAAACGAGCTACAGAGTAATTAAAGTAATAGGAAGTCAGTAGGATGTTTGCCCTTATTTAATCACTTCGGGTGTCACGCATATAACCTCTGAGGAAAGAGAGGAGAGGAGAAAGAGTTGTACTTGTTGTGAATAAAATTTTGGAGAGGGAGAGAAGTTGGAAGAAGAGTTGAACATATTTGAATATGGAAGATCAGCGTGATGCTGCTTTGTGATTCACGGACAGATCCGCCGCGTTGATAAGGGAGCTAAAAAGGGACTGTTTCACATATCAAAATCCATGTCATTATATAAGGGAAGCGAGTCCATTGAAATGATAGGTTTTTGGTCTAAAAGGCCGATACAGCTTATATAGGTATTGAGGATATTGCGCAATGGGGCGAACGTCTGTGTTCGTTTCATAATGGGATGATAGTACTGTACCGGCATTTGCTGCCAGAAACCAAATCTCATGAAACGGTGACAATGCTGAGATCCTTTGAAGATGGGTCCCTTTCATTATTCGACTTGCAGAGACCATGTTGCGTCAAAGGCTGTGGCTGCATCGAAGGTTTCGGGTACGCAGTCGAAGATGTCGGCTACACACTCGAAGAACTCTACAGCATCACAGTTGAAGTTGTCGGCTGCAGGCTCGGCAAGTTGTTCGACTGACACGCAGAGCAGCAGTTACTCCACTTCCACAGCACCTAGCCCAGCGCCAGCCATCTTCCAGTTTGACGACGAACACTCGAATTCGGCTATTGAAAACGCGATGGTGCCTTTCTATGATCGGCCATCTGTGGTGAAACCCTACTCGCCAAGATCATTCCCCTTGCCTCCTTCCCTCGTACACAAGCATCTCACATAGTCGTTGTAGTGAACAACTCAGAAATATGTCATGATGTGTTTGAATTGGACTCGCATTGTGCGTATTTCGCTGTTTCTCTTGTAATCTGAAATCTCCTCATTTTTACTTCGGCATATACTGGTTTTTTGTTGACTATTCTCTTGTCTCTTCATTTTCCTCCGCGCTTATATCCTTCATCATTCGCCCTTGTGTAACTGTTATGATTACATGGTCTTTGAACGATCGCCAGTCACCACACCCTACATGAAGCAGTGGTATATTTTCGGCTTCAGCTTTCACCGTACTTATTGTCGTAGGTAAAACATGAGGTCTGGGTTAAACACACTACTAGTTGTGATTGGAGCCGGATTCAGTCCAGCTGTAAAATGTTCATTATGGATGTTTGGGCCCAGATTTAGCCTACACCGTTGTTGTCTTAAGACCTCCTTTTAATCTGTAGATCATGAGTAAAAGCTTCCCTTAGCACCCCTTCGTTCGTAAGCTGGTGGATGCAGTTCATGATTTGGTTGCTGTTTTGGCATTCGTCAGTAATCAACGGGACTGTTGGGGATATGGCGCTGGCTGCTTAATGTTTGAGTTTTGAGGTGCTGAAAGTACGGACTAAAGCATTACCAGTAGTGAGTGTCGGGATGTTGGCGGTGTAGTTCGAGGCTGCAGGTGCTTTACAACGCCAAAGAGTTTGTAAGTTGACTGTTGCGCGAATTTGCGTGGGAGTTGCGTTCATCTTTCATTAGTTGTTTCCGGCGATATGATGTCTCAATAACAAGCCATATCGCTTGAAATAGACAATTACTGAACTGGTAAGCCGTGTGACTTGAAGTAGATAAATGTTCAGCCGATAAGCGATGTGTTTTGAAGTGGACAAGTGGTCAGCGGACAAGCCGTCAGATCTGAAGTAGCGATCACTTAAATGTTGGTCATTCATGTGTTACGGCATCGTGATGATGGCGATTGTTCATTTGTAATCTTGTGGCGCCTATTGCTTTTGTATAAATGTTCACGGAGTCACGTGTAGGGCGCTTTACTTGTTCTTCATCTTATTCACCTCATTTTCATCGAGAATTATCTTTGTTGATATGTCGAGTGTTAGTGGTTGAGCAGGTTCTTTTTGCAGTTACCTTAGAAAAGCAAATCCATTGATAGATTTTTTTATGGGATCGTTTGAGAAGAGTAATCTCGATTAACCGAATTAAGCACAAATAGTTAACAAAAAAATGCGCTAATAATAAATGCTTTCGTTATGGATTCACCCATGTCGATTGCCTTTTTATGTTTACTTTCTATTCGCTAATTCGTTCAGATCGAATGAGATTATTCTTCTTAAACATTGTCAGATTTTTTCTTTTATTTTTGAAGATGATGGTCTCTTGATTTTTAAATATATGTTTATTGAATTCTCTTCTAAATGTTTTTTGTTTGCGTTCCAAATGGAAATCCTCTCTCGCTCTTCTTGTCCATATTATTCTCTTTTTCTCTTAAGTACTGTTGAAGTGGTTGAGTTCAGGCGTTTATTGTTGTTGCACATTCATGGAGGGTTTCTCGATAGAAAGTTTTTTGGTATGTCATGAAACTCTGCTATGTTTGTAAGGTTTATTTGAAAATTGCTGATATTGCATTGTCATTAGTTGCTGAAAGCTCACCGAAGGGTGGATAAGGGTCATATTTGCACGAATGTTTAATGTTCGCATAAAACGGAAGTTGCATTCGAAGGAGAATATTGCTCTTCCGTTCTTGAATATTCTATTTCTAATGCATTTTTCTGTCCTTTTTCTCTTCCCAATCGTTGCGTTGTGTTGGTTTTCACAGTTAACATCGTTGTACATTTCTCTTCATTGCACATCACTCCCTCATTTTTGTTGTTACGTTATCATTCTATACACTCGAGAACGCCCAATTTAATAGTGTCGAATGTTGCAATGCGTTCTCTTGTATAGTTTATGATGCATATGGGGATATAACCATTTCGCATGTTGAAATTATATTCTCATTTCCTCTTTTTCTTTTTTAAGTAGAGCAAATAAAATCATCTTTTTTAACGAATAAAGCAATGTTTTAGCATTCAGATGGTCATGTGGTTACTACCGAGAGGTGTTATTATTATCTCTGTACTTATGCAAACGATTTTATGCCGTTTTTTGCTTCATATCTGTTCCTTTGTCTATAAGTGAGAATGGGACATATCTTTTACTTCCTATAGGTATCATATCGTCTGCATTGATGAGCAGTGTGTGAGTTATTTTTATGCGGAGATGCAACGAACTGTTGGGCTTCTTCAAAATATACAGTTTTAGACTTCCTATGGATTCGTTGAATATCAGCGGGAATTTTGATTCGTTGCTAGTGGATGTGTCGACTGTTTTACGTCAAATGTTTACTTCGGTTTCCGTTTGCGAAATTAGCGGTGTGCTACCGGTAAAAATCTAGCATATGATGAACTCTTTTATGTAGAAAAGTGAGATAAGCGGGTTGATGGGTTTCACTTTGCGTGATGCTTGCACGTCCCTCATAGTAATACTGAATTGAGCTGATTATTCGCTTTCGTGAACGGTAAAGTGAGGTGGATATTTGCGTGGGAACTTTGGCTAAGTTTGGTGGTGGCAGGTTCACCGCCTACCTAAATCTGGTTCATCGTTTTGGAAGCGTTACAATGAAGGAATGGTGTTTCGAAGGATGACTTCCTCTCTCGTTGAACGTTTAAACCTTGGTTAGCGGCGTTTCCAAACTGATGTTGAGCTGAATATGTCTGCTTTAGCAGCATCTGCCTGTGCGCTGATGTTTATAGCCAGATGAGTATCGTTTACACTCAGGCTCCGAAAGTTCGAAGTTTGTAGCAAAGTTAGATCCGGAAATGGGGGGAGGGGGTCAGTGGCGGAAATTCAGTCTTTTCGGAATATTGTGAATCCTCATTGAAGTTCGAGGGGTCCGGAAATGCAAAGGATCAATGAGAGCTAACAAAATACAAAGAGTTTTTTCTTCGCTCGGAGAAAGCAAAGAATGGAGGGGTGAAGCAGCATTCGAAGACGCTGCTAACATTATTGCGATTCCTAAAATTTGTAGCCGAAACCATGCGCTCTGCTTATTACTACTAAACTATGCTGAATATTCTTTGCATGATACAACGGCAGTATCGGTGGCCGTTTATTTGAAATTGCCGTTGTACTTTAGTATTGGGTGATATTAATCAAATTTTTCGGGGGGATAGAAAATAGAATAAGGTAATAAAAAATGTTGCAGAGTGAGTTTAATTAATTCTCTTTGAAATTATTTCTCACAAGCAAACACCATTTTATCTAATGCGAAGAGCTGTTTCACTAGGTGGACTTAAAGAGATGCCGACAGTGCTTTAACTACAGAGTGGCAAAAAGATCGTATGTAGTGACGGAGTAATGCGCAAAACGTCAGGTCAAACTGTTGTATTAGCTTATTTTTGCAACGTATTTCCGCAAAGTGCAAACCTTCACACAATTGAGAACAGGAAATCTTCGAAAAGCACAGCAGTGAATGGTGCATATCGACCTACGCTTGAGAGATGGGGGCAGCCAGCTCGTTCCGACTGCTCTTCAATGGTGCGAGCGGTTTTGCAACGCGGCGCTCGTTGCGCCACCTACGCTCAATCGGCTGCGTTGCGCTCTTTCAAAGATGTTTTGTGCGCTTGTGTTGCATTGTTTTTCATAGGGTTACACAAGCTTTGTATAGTAGGTTGGTTGATGCGTTTGGTTTGCAGATGTTATAACCGTGTCCTAACCGCTGATCCTGTACTCATATTACAGTTTTGTGGCTTTCTTATCATTGTTTTTTCAATTGAAAGTGGTGAATTTAATCGAAGGGAATGAGATTAGACCAGTAGCATCTTCGTTTTCATTGCTTCAACAAAAACAAGGTGAATTCGGCTTTCGATTTATCTATTTGACACTTTTATGCTTTTCCTTCATTCTCCTCATTTATGTTTTTGGTGATTCATTGGTCAGTTGAGTGCAGATGTAGCACCAATTTAATTATTCAAAACCTGTAATTAGAATGCTTTAAACTTTCAATAATAACATCTTTACTCCCCTTTTATTTCGCAGAGTTGTTCAAATCCATCTTAAGTCACAAATGCTAATGTATAGGAATTCACATTCACCGATTAACCTCCAGTGAGTGATGGATGAGAAGTGAGTGGACATTCAACGATTTAAATGTTTGTTAAATATGCAAATAAGCAATTAGAAGAATGGAGGAGCACTCACAGTGATTATATAGGTGATGCACGTAGCAACTTGGAGTTGCATCTAACCTTATTTCAAGTGAAACGTTCCGCTAACTCAATTTAACTGCCGTTTAATAATATAGCTAGCTTGAGATGTTGATGCTTATAGAGGAGTGGATTTGAATATTTGCTGTCGGTCGACTTTCATAGAGGGCGTAGTATCGCGGGGGATTGGGAGTGTCTTGCGCTAATCTTTTCCCACCCTTCTCAACTTATTTCGCCCTGTATAATAGCAGGTTTGAGCTAAGAGACATAGTGCTATATTGGGCGTCTATGACATTTGTCTGTATACTGCAATTTCTTTGATGCACCTCTTGAACTATTATTTAGTAGAACTCTTAGGGCATAATGGAATAGTGTGTACTGGGTCTGCCACTGCAATGTATTATTGTATAGATTTACTTTTACTGCTTTCTGTATTTACTGTATGAATACTAATGAGGCATATCTGCTCAAGTACAACTGATAGACTTGATATAATCAGCAAGGAAAGTGACACTGATTAAGTTCCACTAAGGGGTACTAGACCATTGGATCGCGTTATAGCCTAATTGAATAAATTTTATAAAGAGTGATATCTAGTGTCTTAGGTATGCAGAGGCAAATAAAGAGTCTTAAATAATTTGTGAGGTTTTTCTTGCGCAAGGAAAAGGACATGTAAACACTTAGAGATCAAGATTGATAGGAGTGCAAAAATGATGCAATTCAGCCAGCGAATTTCCCCATACTTCAGTGTTTTGTTGATCAGTGGATGTTTTCATGCGATTCGTTTTGCAGTCATCACTATTTCAATGCGTGATTCTTCGGCATGTTGAGTTCCGCTTTCATCGTACTGTTTTTTTGGTCTCTTAAAAATTTGCATTCGCAGTCTTTTTGCAATTATTTCAATCCAGTCCTCTCAACACTTACGTATTCCTTTGGCATGGTAACGGTTATACCAAATACTTAAAGCTATCTGCGTAAATTTCTTGAGAGCCTTTAGGCCGTTAACGTTGCTGAAAGTTTTTTGCAAATATTGCAATCATTGTTGGTCACCGAAAAGCAGTCATGGCCCAATTGGATTTTTCGACTCGATTGCAGTTGTTAATTGCAGTGCGAGTGGGCGAGTGATAAGAGTAATCCAATAAAAATAACAATGGGATTGTGCTATCTTCCACATAAAGGAGACCTTTATCTCGTTGAGAATGTTGCATGGTTTTGCAAAGAAAGATTTATCATTGCAGTGTCATTGTTCATTGCAATGGTGTCACCGTTTGCAACTAGTGATGTGAGATTTGCCTCTCTGCTTTCTTTCGTTGACTCTCGTGGTTCGTGGCTAGCGTTATTTGAGGTAGCATTACCCCCTCAATTTGTTAGCAACACTTCAACAGGCAAACCTATTGCAAAGTTCGTAACGCCAATGACTATCCTAACAACAAAATTTAAAAGAATCTAAGTTTTTTATATGAATCTGTATTTAAAAGAGCAACGACATTTATAATCAATACGTTTTTGTTTGTAATAAGTCATTTAGCAAAAAAAAAAAAAAAAATCAATAATATGTGCAAATTGAAACATCATCTCTTTTAATAAGTTGTCGTTCCCTTGTTTAAATATATCGACGTCGTGAATACTAATCACGTTTTTTAGCTTCTCTCAGCACAGTTGTAGTGAATATTTTCCAAGTGATGATTCAGTAACACTTTCAGGTGCCATAATGTTGAGAATCGCATTGAGCTTCATAACGTTGTTCTCTCTCGCAATCGTTTTAGCGTATGTTTTATAATTATCTCAGTTTACAATACTCTAAGAAATTGTCGATTTTTAATTGCTATTTTTAATTAATTCAGTATATACAGCAGTGGAATTGAATATATTTTCACTTTTTCGGTATGTTTATATTCAAATAGGCCGAAGTTATTATCATTTGAAGGCGTCCGTAAGATTGATACTCTTCTTTTCAATGATTAATTCCCGTTAAAATATTCTCATAACGAATTCGTTCAGTTGGATTAACCGATATGTATTTGCAAGAAATTAGGACTTTTATAAGCTCAAAGCAACATTGTTAACGAAGAGGATTCTGTAAAAGATCCGCAGAGATGCGACTGTAACAGAACAGGTAAGGTGTTATCGGGTAGAAATAAATGATTCATCGATTATGTTTTTTCCTTTTACACGAATATTTTAAGCGATGCTCCAATGAAATGTTATCAGTGCAACTCAGCAGAGGAAGCGGATTGCGAGTCGAGTGATATTGAACAACTTAAAAAATACGTGAAGCCTTGCGGAGAGCTCAAAGATGGCACCTACAAAAACCGCAAGCCGGTCGCATGTCGAAAGATCGTTCAGGTGAACAGAATCTCGTCATCTTGAACACCGTAAAAATCGTGTGACTTGTTTATACCAGGTGCTAAACCTTGCTTGTTCTTGTCAGAAATTGTCAGAAAACTCGAGTTTGCTGGAGGTGAATAACAGATTTGGTTAAATATGCTTGCTGAACACTAATCTTCTCCGTATATACCACTTAAGTGAGAACCCCCTCTTATTTGTTCACTAACCAAAACGACCAAACGAGTAGTGACCTTGGGGGAGCATTAAAATCGTTCAATGTCTTACCCTCCTTCTCTATTCTCCCTAATTTTCGGACTACAAGTAGGGAGGGATAAATACGGTCGTTATTAGATGAAATCTGGCCCTTGGGGATGAGTGAGTGAGAATGGCTTGCAAATGATTGGATCATCAACTCGTCTATCAATTATTTGTCCATCCTCATGGATCCACTTTCAGGATGTGGAAACATCTCCAACACGTATAATCCGTGAATGTGCTTATACAGGTGATAAGCATATGGATGGTATGCGGAAACAAGGCAACAAAGCAGTCAAATTAACCTATTATCAATGCGAAAACACCAACAATGTATGGCGATCTTTGATTTCTTCACGTTACTACAAAAAACATATCTTCCATTTCACTTCGTTTGGCTATTATTTTTAATTCTAGGTGATTCATCATCAAGATTTTTTAAATTGTCTGCTCTTTCGGTGATTTATTCTACATCTGATCTCTTTCGCAATTTATACTAGTGGAATATGAATTGTAAACGCATGAAATTGTTTTCTTATTTTGTACTGTACTGCGAGTGTCATTTTTGAGATTTTTTCGAAGGGGGAGGGAGAGCGAAGTCTTTCACCCATCCGTGGGATCATCACCATCTATTACAATTTTCTTCTTGCGCGTCATCACTTTTACTCCTTCGATCGTGCGCCCACAAATTCCCTCGCGTGTGTTA
The DNA here is from genome assembly GCA_037389465.1 of Baylisascaris procyonis. Classification (NCBI taxonomy): domain Eukaryota; kingdom Metazoa; phylum Nematoda; class Chromadorea; order Rhabditida; family Ascarididae; genus Baylisascaris; species Baylisascaris procyonis. Next base: position 2,412,637 of record JAZARR010000221.1, read on the forward strand.
TCGCAGCGGTGTAGATTTGTATAGGTGCACTTATTTGTGCCTGATGACATGTTGGATTCATCATCACTGGAGAAATGTCGTATTTCAATATTAGAATTTTGTAGAACTAATGTTTAAGATACTCTCTGTTCGTAACAAAAATTAAGCTCTGGTATTTCCAAAGTAATGGAGTAGAGAGTAAGATTTTTATAACGTTTTACTCAGTACTTTAAGCTTTTGTTACCTGCATTGGTAAATCCTCGACTTATCGTCTAAATTTGAAATTGTTAAATTTCCGTCTTGTGATATGTTGGAGATAAAGTTCAGTTCCATAGAACTCTTCGTAGTCGAAAGAGTGTTCATAGAAATTAATGAAAAGTTAGGCAGTACTTTTCATAAATACCATTATACAGCACTGACATATTTTTACAAAACGACCCAAAAAGTTCTTTCCAAGCATGGATATAGCGACCGGTTCCGGACAAACATTTTTATTTCCCATAAAATGATTGCAGGTGTTCTCCTATTTGTTTGGTAACGCATAACTTCGTGAGAAGTTTTCACGATTCCAACATAGTTTTTCTCGGATTTTCTTTAGCTAGTTTAGACGCCGAATTTGAGCAGTTTCATAATATTCCACCTAAAAACATCCATCTGTACGAAATTATCGGCTGATTCCGTGCGGAAGAATGTTATTGATCACGCGTTGTTAGTATTACTTCCGGTGCGGAATATTTAGTTGTTTTCGCGTTATACTTGACAAAGATCTCATTGTTACTACTGATCGTCTTGGAAACAATGCATTGCGATCGTTTGTGGATCTCTTTGTTGTTTTCCTTCCTAAGTGAATATTTATTATTATTTTTTTTGACTCACTCTGCAGCACTCCCATCTGCTTAAACTATGTTATATTTTTGAATGTTTTTTTTTTCGATGTAGCACTGATAAGCATGAAACTTATTTCGGAGCATAATTATAGGTGTGATCTTAATTAATGAATATGAGAAGTACAATCACAAATTATACGGAATCTTTGCAGGATTCACCGTGCAATGGGGCCGCACCAATTATTTCATCTACATTCATGGCGTTCATCAGTGGATTAGTTATGTTTGCACATCTCTGAAGCTCTTCACATCACCTCATCGCCAACCTCGTCCAGCTGTTTTGAAAAACGATTAGATGAACGTTAAGCTTTGCAAAATTCGATGTTTTTCTTAAATTGCAATTTCGGTTGTATCGATGATGATTTCGAAGGGAATGAAGGTGGCACTGAAAATTTATGAAACATATTGTGCATTTATGAATTAACTCACAGTTTTCACTTTGATCATTTTTTGACGGTTTTTATCACTTTATGCATATGTTATGTGACTGCCACGAGTAGCGTCATATAAACCTAAATTATATGATCCTTAGAAAATAAATATGACAGTGTGATTCTAATGACTAGTACCGTTTAAAAAAAAAAAAATAAATTCTGCAGGTAAAATTGAAGTGTTCGCCTAATTAGTATGATGACAGTTTTGTATCTCATGGAAGCTTATTGATTCGCTGGCTTCATTGAGAATCATAGTTAAGAAGGTAAAAACCGGATGAGGGATTATGAGCTTTTTTCGCATAGTATTATCTCTCTTTATTAACTTTATTTTTTCTAACTGTAACACCTTTAAAAAATAGGATGTTGTAAAGGTTGTTTACATTTTTAGGGCTTTGTTTTTCTTTAACTTTCCAGCTATCTGATTCGATATTGCTTTCTTAATGAATGTTTCCTTCTGATGTTGCTTTCTGTCGATCGTTTCGTATTCGTAGTTTGTTTGCTGATTGCTCAATTTTGTATAATCAAAGCTCACTGAAGAATATAGTCAGGTGTGGAAAGGTGGAGGCTAGGTGAAAATAGCGTTTTTATCAGCCAGGTGCTTATAAATCCCTATGGACTTCTGAGGATCAGAAGATTTTTAGGTTCTTCGAAGTTGTAAAATATTTTGTTTCAGCATTTAAAATTCTTTCAAAATTTTTTCCACTTTTGACAACGGGTCTATTTTTTTGCAGAAGTCCGTAATTTGATTCTATACTGTTCGGATTTAATATTTGCCAAACTCGTAAGTACTCAGATTCCTCAGTTAATACGCTGATAGACGTTCATCAGAAGTTTGTCGAATAGTCGTTTTGCTCGATTCAAAGGGGACTCATCGTTTTTGAATTTGATGGCATTTAGTTTTTTTGTTCTCTTTCTTATTATGCATTCATGCTGTAGCTAACTTAGGATTGCTGAATGATGAAGTGTTATTGACTATGAGAATTGCAAGGATGGTGTTTTGGATGAGGGAAAGTCCATGTTGAAAAATAAAAAGTTCTTCTAAGTGATAAAATTTCGCTAACAAAACAAAATCTTTTTGCCTTTTTCTTCAATTAAAAAGATATTTTGCCAGAAATTCCTCAAAAAGCTGCTAGATTTTCTTTCTGAGTGTGCTATTAGAATTTTTGAGCCGACGAATATTTCTGCTCTCCTTTTTCTACCCCCCTTCTTCCATCCTTTTGGTGTGCCATTGCCTTGTATTATTATTCGCTTGAAGTTCTGAAGTCCTGAAGTCGTTTTATATTAATAACTGTTTGATTATTTAGCCATATTTCAAATGCCATATTCTCATTACGCATTCTTCGATAGATTTTTATCGTCCTGTTCAAAGTTTTGTTTGTTTTATGAGGGGCATTTATTAGAATTTGCATATTTTATATTTTGTTTCATTTAGTGCTAATAATAGTGACTATGCATGATGTCTATCATGTCATGTTTTATCCTCAATTTTCGAATTTGTGATCGAGATTAAATTTTTGTCGGATTGTTTTTGACGAGACCGTTGCATATCATTCGAAGTTATGAAAGCTTTCAGAGTGCATCCTGTCGACTGTTTTTTAAGTACATTAATTTGGCAGCGGTGTGCACGAAAGTTGTGTCTGTTATTGCCAGCAACATTATGAAGCGATTTCACAGAACATTCAAACTGACTTACATTTCCTGCAGGGACTTTGCAAGAAGTGCGAGAATTTTGTGAGTTAAAGATATATATTAATTCCATATTTATGTGAAGTGGATCTCACATGTCTTATTTATGAATTCATGAAAAGAGTAGGTCAGCGATGGCATTAATGACAGTTTAATTAGTGTGCGTATGTGATAAAATCTGCATCGAGTATGTAGGAAAACAATGTTCTGTATAGATTTTAGGCACTTCAGGGAATCCTTAACAAGATGTGAAGTTTCGTGATCAACTTTGTTCGCTTAGTCATAACTACGGGATAAGAATTGCACGCTTGCGTTCGGTTCATTATGTTTCACGAATTTAAACTGTTCACCGATTTTAAAGCTGGTTTCCACGAAAAGACGAACTGCTGTACACCCTATCTTTGGTGGACCTGTTGTCATGTTTTTTTGCGAACTTGCATCACAATAGTGAATTGTGGCAACATCTTGTCTCTGTGTTTACTGCTTTTCAACGCGGAAGTCATGGAAGCTAGAGTTACGAAATTTTGCAGAAATAATAGCAATGTGAGGTGGCCTATATCATATTTTACCCTGGTTTGTCAATTTGGAAATGGGATCTACAAGGTTTATGAAGATACCTTACTATGTTTCTGTTTCAATATTGGAATTTATGAGAGAGGCGAAGCTTTTACCAGTTTTTTTACCTAGCTAAAAGTGCATACTGCTGAGAGTGATGAAAGCGCTAAAGGCCACCCTGGCTAAAATTATTTCAAAAGCAGTTTGAAGGGGCTAAATGATTTGTTTGCATTCAACATCGGTGGGATGGATTTTCCGTCTCCGTCCTCAGATTCACAAAGAGGCATCTTTTGCACATATCAGATATGAAGACATCAGGACAACCGGTCAGCTGAAATATAAAGCCATTGTTTCGCATAATTTGATTTTTGCTATTAATTATGACATCAATACTGCCTTCGACAGTTATATCATAAAGTGACGGAAGGATGCTGAAGACACTATCAGGATGCAGGCACAGTTCGTTAGGTGAGCGCGATTAAAGCACTGTGATGCCAGGTCATCTCTAGATTGCTCCATTTATTTATTTACATTGCGGCCGAAATAAACGTTCGAAGTGCAGCTCTGAGGACACTGTGGAACCAATGTGCTATGAAACGGTCGGAAGCATGAAGATATAAATGCCTTCTGTTTTGAGAGAGATTATCCATTTCCGCAGCCACTCGATATTTCCTGAATGGTAAAGTGAAGTTTCCGCTTCTACTGAGGTGCAGGTTTATGTCACAAATAAAAATCCACCAACAAATGATGTTGTAGGATTTATGAGATATCATTAAAACAAAGCTCATATGTGTTACCTGCAGAATCCACAACTCGAGGAAGAATGAAGTTAACTTTTTTAGAAGCTAAATACACATGAATGTGGCATTTGCACTTGGTGCGTCGCAAGAATTTTCCCTCGGTTGAAGTACGATGCACGAAATGCGAAGTGCTGAACATGGAAGCAACAAGATAAGAAGTGCAGAAGCGGGCTAGAGAAGCTGACACGATAAGCGCTTTTGCATTCTGTGTACTTGATCAACCAGCCTCATAATCCACCAGCAGTTAATAAACTCCCTAATTAATGAATACTTACATATACTGATTAATCCGACTGCTCGCATGGACCTAAAGAGTTTACTTTTGCTCAGATGTAAGAACGTATATGGAAAACTGATCGATGCAGTAGACATGTTTTTTCCATTTTAGATATCTCTAACCCCTTTCAAAAATGATGCACCAGAGCGAGAGGTGCTAAGTAGATCTTGCTATGATGCTCAAAATATGTTCAGTGGTTCCCGAGTTTAGACTACCGAACAGGGACACACGAACGCGTGTAAGTGACGTAGATCTGACATTGGCACAATACGCTCACGTTAGTAAATTTATAAAAGCTCATAAAATTTTATCGATCACTCGGTACTGAGTAATATGTGCAGACAAAACAACGTATTATATTCTTGTTTGCATGCTCGTAGGTGTGTATGTGCGCGCGTGCGTCTGTGTGTATGTGTGCACGCTTTTGTGTTTACGTGTGTGTATTATGCTTATGCGTTTTGCGCGCATTTGCGTATCCATTTCGTTTGTATATGAGAGGACACGTATGTAAATGCGCACACCAGTTAGCTGATCGTTCGCCTTTTTAGCTAGTATCCTATTATCTTTTTTTGCTGACCCAGCTGTAATAAACTTGCAGCTTTTTTAATCAGAATTCACTCGAGTATTGCGCACGAGCTGTCTAAACAATCGAGCACATTGATCGTCTTGTAAGCATACCTATGAGAGCCAACGAACATACGTCAATTCCTACATCAAAATATTAGCATGTTACTTGCGTATTTAATTTCAGCTTCCCTTATTGTTCATTTCTTTTCTGGCCAACCAAACCGTTAATCACTTAAAAAAATATCTGAACATTTAAATGAGGCGTTTTGTTAGCTACCCATCATTTCTTGCATTCCATCGATTTTTATAGGTATCTCTTTTAAAATATTTTAATGTTTCTCATTTCTTAAACCTTTTATTTGGAAGTGTTTTTGGAGCAGATCGCTTGCTTTTAAGGATAGCGCGTTGCCTAGCATATCGTTATGTCTGCATCACCCTTTTTATCCCATACGCACGCAAATAAGAGTTAAGCCTCTATATTAGCTGAACGTAGTGATGCTATTCGCGACGGCATTGTGACTTCATCCCTCTTTGAGTTTTACTTTTAAGAAAACATATGAGGGCCTCTAATTGAAAATTATAGGTGGACTATCTCTCTATATCGAGGATAGACGTTGAATTTGGATGGTACTTCTGGTGCAAAAGTAATCTCATGTCATGCCTTTAGCCATCATTAACGTCCCAATTTGCAATTTCATGTGAAATTAAGAAAAAGTTCGAACAATTCTTAAACTACAACTCCCTATATAATGATGCCATCTTCAGCCTTTGCGGTTACTTTCATACAGTGATGAGACTGCTTAGTTTATTTTCATATATATTCCAAAATAGGTTAATACGGTGTAAAACTAATTGTTGAATATTTCCATTCGTTTGAAACAATTCAATCGGATATATTTGGAATAATGAGAGAAAACGAGAAAATTCCCATTATGTTCAATGTTTGAAGTGTTGTGGGCATCATTAATTATTAGCAGTTTTGGATGAAATTTTGTGCACGTCAATCTGGACTAGATGCTAATGAAAACTGAGCGTGTCACTAAATAATTCTAAAATTCGAAATTTTCGATTCTACTTCTCCCTCTTTTCTACATTTGCCACGCAGCTCTAAAAATTCATCTGCTATAAATCCACTGAATTCCGCGATTTTCACATTAAGAAGTTCACCACACATGAGGTCCACCTATAGCTGGAGTGAGATGGGACGGGAAGCATCAGCAGTGAAGGCCGAAACGTTTTTTTGCACCATTATTTTCTTCCATTTATTCTCTTCTTTATTTCGAAATGCATATGGGCTTATACGGCGTTCGCAGATATGCTTTCCTATGCCAGAATAATATTAAATTGATTGAACAAATAATGAAGAAAAAAAGGTTTGTTGCCGATTAGAGAAACTAAAGGGGAAAGAAGTGATAGATGCCATGGTGGTGAGGGAGAGGAATCAGTTAATGGCTTCCATGGTTTTGCTCGAGTCGCCTTGATTCATAACACCACTAATGCACGATTTAAATGGGGGATGCTATATTCGAGTTGATGGAGATGATGAAACTGAGCAGCTTGATTTACGAAGTATCTACCTTCTACCTGCTTACCGCTGTCTGCCCCGTCATGCGTTCTTAAGAATGCGGTGGAGGAATTCGGCGATTTCTCTTCATCCCATAATTACACATAACACCTTTTTTTGCAAATTGCTGCAGTTTTTGAAATTCTTTAGCCTTTTTTTCGACTGCAGCTCAAATGAATTCCAATAAAAGAAATTGTAGTATCACGTTTATGTGGCATCATCTACGAGTTATCTAAATTTCAGGAAAAAACTTTCAACATTCCACTATACTAAATTCTACTGATCTCAAAAATTTAGTGAGCTCTACTATATTTTACTTTACTGCCTCCACAGTTATCACTGAGCACGCTACATTTTGCTTTACTTTTAGCTCATATTTTCGAAGGTGAACTCTAGCTTATCGCCATAAGTAATAATACAAGTAAATTATTACAATTTCTTAATAGTGAATCGGTAACATCGATCGATAATAATGTTGTCAAAGCCCAAATAGTTGTTATTAACGATGAGCTTTGTTAACACTGACTTAACGGTCTTGAAAGCAGTGGGCAAACAACGGGAAACTGAATCCTTTTAACATTTGCCTTGTAACACATGAACAATTCCCATTCTCATTTCACTATACTGTAATATACTACACTATACTATTAATCTTTCAGGTATAAGATATAAAAAAATGTTCGTCGAGTGCGCCTTCTTCTTAATGGTAATCGAGTTTCAATAGTTCGCTTCTTGCATTCGATTAACCAAACCTCTAAAAATCCCTGATCACCTGTAAACTATTGTGTCCTAAGGTTCACTTGATCACATATGGAGGGAAATGTTGCTGTAGGTTATGTTACCCAGTTTCGCAGTTAAATGATTTCGTATTACTGGTAATGATCAAAACAGTTTCACAAGACAATAGCGGTGCAAAAGCGCAAGCCTAAAGAATAACCTCACAGCATGTTGCTTCGCTATGAAGGGGAGGGAGGAATGAGGTTAATTGCTATAACACCCTCTTGTATATGTGACTTATTTATGGAATATGGCACTTCTATTTGGATTACGACTTCCTTCTTAAATGAGTATACACTAAATAAGTAATAATCTAAAAATGAGATGTTTAAAACGTAACGCAGACGAACCCTCTCTTTACCTTTCTAATAACTGGGTGAGATGGTAGTTACAGATTTTGAGGTTTCAAGAAATGACTCATAGTCTAATGGTAACAGAATGGAATGAAAAATTGGGAACCTCGGCGAATGCCTACAAATATTAGAAATAATTTTTTAAATATGCACATATGAGGAAAAAACATTACCTTCAAGAACTAGTAGACATTCCGTCAATTCCAGCAAGTTTCCGGCAAATGATATTTGATAATCACAGGGCTAATCAAGATTACGAAAAAACCGATGCAACAATGGAATCAAAGAAGAAGCCAGAATTAGCTAAAACATATGAATGATTTGGTTAATCCTCATTTACTGCTGTAAAAAAGGAAGACTTAACCGGCCTCTCCCCCCCTCCCCCGTCCCCAAAAAAAAAGAAATGTGAAGTTTGTTTATGCAGTAATTAACGGTGACTATTGCAAGCAGTGCGCGCTTCGAGGGTAAAAGTTATACTGCTTTCATACTTAGAGTTCTAAAAGGTGGAATATTTCTTCGTTTCTTATTTATCCTTTCGACAGATGTCGCGCAAGGTAGATGATCATGTTTTATGGATTACGTGCAACTATTTATGAAGAGTGCATCAATCAAGATTGCAGCTAAGAAAATAAAATAAACGAAGAAATCATAAAACTCGTTTGGTATTTTGCAGAGAAATATATGGAGTTAAAGCGATTTAAAAACATCGTTAGGTGATAGGGAACTCAGCAATGAATTAACTACATAACCTCCGATAGCCGCATTCGAGTAACTTTCAGAAACAATGCAAGGAATATAGGAATTATATATGACTAAATTTTTTCATCAAGAAAAATACAATGTTGCAATTCAAGTGTGCACGTTTGAGGAAATATCCCTGTCGATGGAGAGCGAAGTCGAAACACAGCTATAAAATTCTTTGTTTTAGATTCTAGCGTTCACACTGATAGAATCGGGACAGTTTCATATTAATGAGAAGATGCAGTTTAGATTCTACAGTGCGGTAACTGCAATGTATATACACCAGGTTGTGTATATGCGGAATTCATAGACGTCAACCTTACAATGGAAGCCCTTCGACCGTCGCCAGTGAATGACATTTCGCTCGATGAGTGTGCCATCAAGTGCTCACACTATCAGAATTTCTGTGAGGCATTCGAATACGATAACAATCAATGCGTCATGTATGCATCCGTTAAAATGGGCGGTCGAATTTTTGGAAGAAGTTATGTAAAAGACTATAAAGAAATTTCTGAAAATCAACTATGTGGGCCACAAAATCTGCGTGAAATAATTGGAAATCTTGGTAAGATTTTTCAGTGATTCCAGAGAGATTCAAAAATTTTTCTTCGTTTTTCAAATGATTCAACCAATTCATCATTCGCATCGTATTGCCGACCATGTTAGCTATTTGGTAAAAGGTTGGCGATGTTGAGTAGACAGAAGCGATAGGAAATTTCAATGGAAAGAGAATCAACACTTGTGGCCCACGTGGCCGAGAATCAATGCCCATTCCAGCACAGTGTTAGTCCCCTATTTCAATTGCTTGACTCCCATACCTCGTTGATTCGATCCCCATCTCGTTGATCCTAGTGAATGTGGAAAGCCCTCCCGGATATTCCTCTAACTGCAGTTTGGTAGAAATCCAGGGTAGAAGATCAGGTAGAAACCTACCAAAAACAAAGAAAGTGAACAAAGCAACATCAGCTGAAAGACGATGGAATCTGTACGCTATGGTTGTCTCGCAACGAAAAAATGATTGCAGCGATCGCCTTTTATGTTCCTGCCTTGGTCGTTTATCCAAAGATAGACCATAACGAAGGGAGTTTTCTGCTGTGTTAAAATGCTGACTAAACTTTATTGTTCTCTACTCTTCCCGCTCCTCCTTCTCATGTCCTTCTCTATTATTGATGAAATGACCGAGTACATCCGTCGACGATGAGAATTTATTTTATTGTGACACCGAACAGCTCATGCATATTTAAGTTACTGGTTGGCCAGGCATAGTTTTTTTTTTCAGGAGCAACACCTTGTGAAGCTGAATGGACACCTTTTGCGGAGACCACGTCATGCTACCTATATGTGAGCATTTTTCATTGTTTCCTTTATATTGTTTTCTTATTATCACCTTATATACCGCGATGTATATACCTTTGAATGATCAGGTGTCTAAGCATTCAGATCTTGTTGAACTCAAGGAGTGAGTTCACAACAAAGCTATGGAAGCATCTATGGGCAATGGTTTCATGCATCTCCATAAGCACCTGCATTTTGTCAAAACTGATTTCGGAAAACCGTCTTGTTCATTCAATCCAGTTGAAAGGAGAAGAATTAATGTGATGTTGATTACGTCAGTATCTGGTATCTGTGTTCATTAACGAGCGGAGAGATGGGGAGGGGAGGGAAGGGGTCTTCGAATCGGCAGGACTGCGAATGTAAAACAGTATGAATTTTTTTGATTCTCTCATTGACCACATAGGCCAAATGTTAAACTACGAGGATGCACGCCTCTCAGATGGATCGACCAGTGACATTTCAAAAATAGAGGAATTCACTGTTCTCACAGCGATTTTTTTTTAGCTTGTGAAATTGCCAATAAACAGCTTCTTGAGAAAAACCAGGCGGTGAGAAGCTCGATTTAGAAAAATTTGCTATGAGAGGTGTTTCAGGGACTTCCTTACTGACTATTTGAGGGACCTCGGGAAGTCGTCAGTTTGAATTGATTTCTTAGTGAAACTAACACAATTCAGGCATGAATGCAGGAACCGAACGGCCAGGGAAAGATGAGAGGGGGAAAACACCATAATCCACATAATTCAAAAAAGGACGATATAGAATAGGTAGAACCACTCTTTCCCTTTCCTCCCAAATTAGATGGGCAATGAAGAAAGAGTAAGCTTTAAAATATTGTGGCTCTTTCATACAGTTAGACGCTTCATTTTGCAAACTCAACTCACCGGAACGGTTCACAGATAGAAGGAATTCAGAACACTGAAATTCAACAGCTGTGATAGATCGAAATTTTCCTCAAATCATCCTAAGCTTGAATAAATGACAAACAGAACGGTGCATACCGATCGCAGAATGCCCTTTTTTGAACACTTAAATAAGAACCCAACAAAAATCTTTCAACATCGAGCACTCTTTGAGCAACTTAAGCAACATGATGGAATCAGTACAAACTAGTGCAGAAAGAATCAGTAAGCTAAATGTTTTTGCATTCCCCTCACCTGACTGACCAGTTCTATGAGTTGTTATCAAATAACAAATAGGCATAGCGACAAAACATATTGCAATACGGAAGACGTTCTTTGTAAGCAGACTCGTGTGAATTGAAAAACCGACCGGTGGAAAATGCATGAAGACTTTATTCGTCGTTAAATATTTATAATTTCATTGAAGGTTGATGAATCGGCATCGCCATGCCTATTCAAACCTCAAGATTTAAGTTTCAATTACTCTCGAGTTGAAACCATCAAGGAAAGGTAAACATAAACACATATATATGCAGAGATATGTTTTTCCCATAATGAGGTTTTACAAAGCAAATTTGTGAAAGAGCATAGCAAGCAGGGAAGCACGTTAGAGATGATGACGCAATATGTGCTTTTTACATCTCTTTCAACAAATATTCGTTTGTAAAGAAGTCATTCCAAAGAAATATATTTTGCTTGCTATTTTAAATAGCTGCTTTTGCAAAGTTACGTAAAAACTCATTATTAACTGTGTTAGTTTCATGCTGACATCCTTCTTTATCAATAACCATTTCGCTCACAGGTTGAAATGAAGCTACATGCGAACCAAGCCGCAAGATTTTGCAAATCCAAAGAGAGTTATCTTTCATCGATCACTTCATCGGAAGAAATGAATTTCCTGCAAGGTTAATTCAATTTAATTTCGATGTTTTCATTATTTGATGAGCAGAGAAGAATCCTTCTTATCCAGTTTCCTTATCCATTGAAACTAGCCATTTCGCCGCGACATTCGATAAACTGTCCGACTTAGCAGTGCATTGTAGGGAAGTATCGAAAAGTATCGCATCAATGTATGCGAACATCAAAGTAAATCTACAGAGAAACGCATATGCAACGGTTCACATATATCTGACGCATATTTGCATTGATGCTATCCTTCACTTATACAGACGTGCCGCTAACTGAATAATATAGTTAAATATGCTGAGGCAGCAAGCTGTATATTAGGAAAGACTCGAGAAGACAATGTTTCAATTTTCGAGAAGTATTTAGTAAATTGTCACAGTTACAAGATAAAAAAATTTCAAGCCTCAATTCAAGCATGAAAAGGCTTTGGAACAGATAGGAGCAAACCTCTTATATGGGAAATATTTTTTTTTTTCGCTAAGGTAATAAAAATATTGTGCGGTTCACGCCACTATCAGCCACTATTCCTAATATTTCAGTCAAACAATCTCGTAATATCAGGCTAGATGACATATTCACGCTGCTTTTCATGTACGATTTGCTTCTCTTCGTTCCTCCCACACATTCCTTGTCTCTCACTCCTATTCCAAAGTTCGACAGTTTGAGTGAATTTACAGCGTAGCTTTAAGAGGAGCGGAGAAGCAAAAAATTAGACAGTAACAATTGACCGCCTTATCGCATCCAATCAAATGAGATAGCATCCTTGATGGCTTTCTGAAATTTAAAGCTGCTACTGTCCAAAAGAATTCAATTCTTGGCACTTAGTTTCTTTATTACTGATTTTGCTTAATCCACATGCATAACCCATCGGTAGCAATTTTCATGCTTCGTAGAGATAGAGTATTTATAGATGAAAAGGTTGCAGAGTGAAGAAAGTGCTTAGAGGTTATTTTAGATGGGTACTTATATAGATATAAGTGCAACGCTGAGCCATTTAAAAAAAAAAAGAAGAGAACTTCAGCTTATTAGAAGTCTCGGTTTCGTCTTTAGTAATGTCCTATAGAAAGTTAAATTTGCTGCGATTATTAAGCCGCAGTTGTTTAGTGCAGTGCAATGCCAATGGAAACAACCGAAATATTTTGCAGAGCTTACAAACAAACGAGCCACCCTTATAGCGTGGAAGAGCCGTGGCAGTCAGGGACAGTGGATTGGTGGAGTGCTGGTCAATCGCCCTGATGAACAAATTAACGAAATCACTTCTCTAGATACGTGTGTAATATTCCAAAATCCGCTATTGCTTACTCTAAATTGTGTTAAGGCACATTTTTTTATCTGCAAGAAGTCCGCTTCCATTTAAAGTTGATTATTTTTTGTAAGGATAACAAATAAAACTACTGATCTCAAAGGCTCTTTCAAGCTTAAGAATTGCCAGTGAAAATTAAATCACAGATTACTAAAGTAACCGTTTGTTTATTAGTAGGTTAATAAATTAGTAAACATCGTTTGTTTAATATGCACTCATTCAGAGACTCTCCTGAATCATACCAGAACATATATTGTTAAAAAGTAGGTTTTCGAGTATTCTTTATTATTCAGCAGCCAATTAGAAAGTGCGCAATTAGGTTAGAAAAGGCAACACTGTTGAGAAAACATTGTTTTTCAAATTTTAGAGCATCCAAGGTCATGTATTGATCCCCATCTGCGATAAATTTTCATGGATCATCTAACAGTGGTGATCGAACTTTAGTCATTAGTGATGCCAGAAACTTGTTTTCTTTCGACTGCAAAAGTTATACGCCGCGTTTTCCGGCTTTATGTTCAGTATCAAATGGGTTAAATATAGAATGCAGTTACTTTACTTTATAATTAACATTTTTTCATAACTACTAATGTTTTTCCGCTTCTTTGACAGTAAAGAAAAAACACATCGAGTACTTCGGAAGCGACTGCGAAATGAGACATTAGAAACTAATTTAAGACATACGTTAATTTGTTTTCTGGCGGTAGAACATTCTGAAAAAAAGTAACTTACGATATTTCACTGTCAAACTGCTCTTTTTCAACTTTTTACACGTTTTAGCTTTTGGGGGGAGGGGAGCAAAGGGGACGAGGAGCCCAATTGAACGCCGTTTAATGAATGTTAAATATTGCATTCTTTATCTTAAACATCAGATCAGAAAGCTGCGAAAATACTGAGTTTGTTCTAATAGCGTCAAATCATTGTGTGGAGTCCCATAATCCCCAGGTTGCTTCTGGATTATAGTGAAGCAGGACATAAGAAATATTTATAAGAAATATTTTTCACTTATCTCAGAATTGTTGGATGATAAAAATAGAATCTTGCCAGTTTCTCATAATGCGTCATATGGCGGCTCAGGGCTCGAAAATTAAAAGAACGAGATAAACGACTGAACTCTGACCAAAGTAGACCTGGATCGGAGGTCCAGCTTTTCAGAACCATTGGAATCGGACTATAAATCGCTAAGATGTCATGAAAACACATCTTTGACTTTGCTCTCTTGAAATGCATTTATTATCCGTTCACTTTATCTTATGCTGCAAAACAAATAATAAGTGAGTAATGCAAATGAAATACAATATCGCTTGAATTGCCTTTCATAAGACATCGTGAAAACTTTGTTGAAGGTGCAGTTATGCGTTATAAAATAAGAGCGCAGCAAATACGTCATAAATATAGGATCGACTTTTCAGCTGTTTCATACCATTGCAAATTTCATCGTTATTAAAAAAGCAATGCATTTAGCCAACATTTCAGAAATGGTTTACGTAGCAGAAGGTAATGCACATTAAATGCAAGAATTTGCACCTGTAAAAATTTATTTCTGCTCAATAAAATTACTGCATACTTCACGAACCTCCTATAGAAGGTAGTGCAGCCCAGCAGTGTGACACATTAATGGGTCTTCGTGAGGTTAAGCTTGCTACTAGGAGAAATGTCAGTAATCTGCCATTACCTATCAATGTTCGAGCTACCGAGTAGATCGATCATCTTGCATATCGCATGATTGCAGCCATCTTGCAATTAAAAATCTAGGGATACCATGATCGTCTGCAAAAAATGCATGCACACGATAAGACACATAAAGCATATTCATAAACTTTGCAATACATCCTGGCTGTAAATCATCATCACGCAGCGTATGTTTCACGAAGACAACAAAAGCAGAAATCTGATATAAGAGCAACAAAAAACTTTAGCGTGCACGTTCCGGTCATATTTGGGTGAAGGAGGGAGGGGGAATCAGAGAATTAATCTGAAGTAAGTAGCAGTATTTGAAAAAGGAATTGCGGACAAATTAAAACATGAGCGTCCGTTGGGTGTTTCCATGGAATGTCATCATTACTTCGAGGATCAGCAACTTCCCCCTTCAATAGAATCGGCAGTTTTCAGTTCGTATACCACGAGAAAACTGTCTCCTGCAGCAATATCAATCAGGATCCCAAAGGCTCAAAGAGGTGTCTTTCGGCAGCAAAGAATTCCAGTGTTTATTACTTTCACATTTTCATGAGTTATTTACTATTTTGGGTTTGAAGCAGTACCGACATATTCGGAGTATTCTACCAGAGTTTACAAAAGCCTCAACGTAGTATTGCCACAGTAAGAGCCCTCACAAATCGATAAGAACTTTCCAATTTCCTTTGGTTCACAAGAAGGTTCTTGAATGTGTTTTGGTTTATAAATTGACCATGTTTTAGTTCACCAACTAGCCATCGTCGAATCAGATCACACTTAAGTTTTGAACGACTTATTACCGTCCAGCTGTTTATGAGTTAGGCAACCGGTTGCATTAAATATTTTCATCCATATTTCAAAAGCACCTTATGTTAATTATCCTGCTGTCGCTTTTGGTGCAAGGACAGCGAAACTTCCATATCTAGATCAACCACAATGACGTCAATCGGTAACAGCTTCTGCCAAACAGGATTTTAACCAATAACATGAAGTAAAAGTAAAATTAGTACCCTTCTTCTTTTTGCTGCACTCTGTTCTTTGCCGTGTCTGCCACATATTTATGGGTCTCTGTCCTAAGAACGATACTTGCCAACACGATCGTTGTTTGATGGTTATCGCATTCATTCAATGGAGCCTTGAGTCGACGAAGGATTGAAGGTGGGGCATGCCCTCCTTAGAAATTTAGAAGAAAATGTGGATGAACAGGGGAGAACTGATGACTGGAGTGAGGTTGTTACGACTGGGAGCGACCGCGTTAAGGGGGCCAAGTGCAGGCAGAGAACAGGAGGCAACAACCGTCAGATGGTATGCGACAGCACATGCGAAGTAAAAGAAATAGTTTGTGGATGAAGCACCACAGCCCCAAAACATGAATGGAACCAAAGACATCGAAACAGCCGAAGTCCGACTTATATAGGCTCCAGATATCGCCTGAGGCGACCCAAAAGCACATAAGTCGATCAATGACATTATGTGAAGAACAATAAACGAGAATCGATTATACCAGTAAATATGATCACTGCAGTGTTAGATCACAAGCAGATATCTTGGGTTGGCTCTTCGATGCTATATCCAACAGAGATAAATAAAGTTCGGCCGGAATAACAATCTCATAATTTTTCTTTATTTTTCTTCCTCCTCCCCTTCCTCCCTTTTCCCCCAAACAGTAGAAACATGCATTCTTGCTAATCTGAACCATTATATCATTAGCACATATGAAAGCCATTCCTTTCGGCTATATGCAGTTGATATTACCTCTCATATTCCAATCTGGCGAGGAAATATTGCGCTACCTCGCCGAGGTTCTATCTAATTGCTACATATGAGGTTAAGTGCGTTCATTAAACGAAGCAAGCGCGCTATTATTGTAAATGTTATGCGCTCTTGTTGCTTGTGTTATGTTACTTCCGGTCGCATTAGCTGTCTCCTTTTTCTGTATAAGCAGAGCTCTCCGTCGAAAAAGGCTACGCATTAGGTATCAACTGGAACTTCCCGATTTCTGGTGCATTTCCCGCTTTCGGAGATTTTGTTGTTGTTCAAGATTTCAGCTTCCGTTTTTACGGCTTAAAGTTCGGACAGGAACAATCAAAGGCTGTTGATACGAGTCCGGCTATCGCGCTGCTAAGTATGAAAACGGATTGCACTTCGTCTTGGCGTTTTCTACAAAGACAGCGAACTATTCAATGATAGTTGGATGGAGCTGAAAATGATGGCGGGTAAAGATGACTATGACAAATGAAGTCGATATCTCGAGCCCACTGATTGCGAGATGTGAATGGCTTGGTGCACCCGGTGGTGTTTGCCTGTCAGTAATCTTGTTGTTTTGATTGGAATGGTTGGGGAAGGAGAGAGGGGGAGAGCGTAGGGACCATTTCGAGCTGTTTTAGTTGCTGCGGTTGTTAGAACATTTCATACTTCCATGTCAGTGCTTATTTTTGTGCTGCTGGGAGTAGCGCCACTGAAATTTTGGTGCTCTTCAAACATTTTAAAGGAATTGCAGTTGCATATGATGTCTTTTGTCGCATGTCGCTACCAACGAAGAATAGAGATCTGATCAACTGCTTTCGTGAAGAGCAGGGGAAAAGACGATCACAAGAGAAATCAAACTGTCCACGAATGCTTTGACGATCTCAAGGTAGAACAAACTATCCATAAGTGCCTTGAGGCAAAACTCGGGGTGTATAAAAGGGGAGCGTGTCTGTTTGCAAAGTCAGTGTCAATTTCGGCGTTCCCCACCGGTTCCAGATGCAGCGGGGGCACAGACGTTGCAGCGGCGTGCTGTAGTCGTCGGTGTTGGAATCGCACAAGGGGCAATGTGGATGGTGCTCGGCAAGCATTCGACCTCCCCGACCTCCCTGGTTGTGTGCTTTTGTGTCAGTTTTGTTTTAAGCGTGAAATAAAACCTTAGCCCCTTTTCTGTGCCGGCTTCGCAGAGTACTTGGTAAAGGCTCAATAAAAAGAAACCCAACCAACCATTACATATGTGTTGCTGAGAATACAC
The DNA here is from genome assembly GCA_037389465.1 of Baylisascaris procyonis. Classification (NCBI taxonomy): domain Eukaryota; kingdom Metazoa; phylum Nematoda; class Chromadorea; order Rhabditida; family Ascarididae; genus Baylisascaris; species Baylisascaris procyonis. The sequence continues at coordinate 2,430,372 of JAZARR010000221.1, forward strand.
TAGTTGTTGTGCTAATTTTGCAATTTTTTTTCCAATCTTACAACGAGTGAATGCACTCTTGGATGGGCATATGAAAAGCTCCCATTGGAAAACAAGAAATGCAAATACGATCGTGTTATGATTATTCGTGACAAACCAAAGCCGAGAGTGTTATTGTGGTGCCATATGGAGCAGCCATCCTTCGGAATGCTCGTAGCAGACAGACGAGAAAAGAGCGAAGGCATCGCGGATGTTACCATAGTTTTATCGTTGCATCGTCATGAGTTTTATCGTTCTTACGTGTCACATTTGGGTTATGATGGATAAACATGTTCCACGGGGCCGTTCTGGTTCCCAACGAGGTTCTATCTTCGGTGTGATTTGCCTCATCCCGGTTGGTCCTCATCATGCACATTCCGACCATTAACAAGCATTATGTTGCGAGCCACGGATAGTCAGAACCATCTCGTTTTTACCACATCCACTTGCACTCTTCAAAAATTGCGGATCGGCTGCCGTCGCCCTCGCCAGTCACATCCCGAATGAACAATCTGTCGCTTCATATCATTAAAAACCATGCGGTTTCGATTTCCAGCACGAGTTACCCGTAAATTTCAATACCTTTTGCAAACAGAATTCCATTTATTTCATGCCGAATGACAAAAAATGAAGTGTGAATGTTTTAGAAAAGAAAGCAAACGATGATGATGATAAACATCAAAGCGCCACTATATCACTAAAGCGGATCAAAATAATTTTCCCGCATAGAAACCGACAATAAAGAAAAACGATGAAAATCGAATGAATGAGTAACAATGAATGATGATAACATGTGGAAATGAAGAAATTTGGCACAGGGATGAGAACAATAACCCGAAGAGAAAATAAAACAATAAATATAGTATAGTATTCAATGACAGTCACGAAGAACTTCATATTTCTTGAGAGAGACGCAATTAAAATGGTCATACACTTAAATCTATAAAAACTTATTGCTGTGCAAATAGAACAGCAGATCTTTTGAGAGAACATTTTCGGGATGAATGGAATAAAAGAAATCTTTTGGCAAAACTGCGCGAAGAACGAAAAGAGTAATGCTTTTAAGGGATTAGACAGTAATTTCCAACTCCAATCTTGTTTTCTAAACTCATGCTGCACTTTTAAATGGTGTATGACATTTACATATCAGACTATTCGCTTCGTTAGCCGTATCCTAACTAAATAGCAGCAATGACCTCGATTCAATGTGCAATCAAAACTTATGAAAAACCTCTCAGAAAAACATTCTTCGAGGGCCTATTGACCATTGAAATGTTTCTACCGTTACTTTAGGGAAGCGGAAGGGGGTGGGGAAAGAAGAATTCTTTTCATTTAGAAGAAGAACTCGTAGTACAACAAATAAAGAATGCTCTGGAGGATATTAGACTTGGCCGCGGTACTCAATCGTTGCCCATGCCTAAAATAAAATTCCAACAACAAAATGCACGAAAATAAACCTAACCGAATACCAAATCAAAACCGGATACTACAGTTAAGAACCGCGCAAAAATAGAATTTTATAAAAGCTATCGTACATTCTAATTCGTTGATTCTTTCGAGTACCGATCTCAATAAAAATCAACGAAATTATCTAAATCAAGGTTTATGGAACGATGAGAAATATGCACAACATTAAATAAAGGCAGTGTAACAAAAGGATATTCAGAGCATGATTCTCGATGAAAGATAAATGGCTAAGGAGACGAGGGATCTCATCTCCTATAAATATTACCATGCTTAACAATGATGATAAACAGCATCAGAATTGTCTCTTTTCTAAATATATGAATGAGTATCTCTGAGAGTAAAAATAACGATAACAATTATCACTTCTTTAAAACATTCCTTCCAAAAGGCAAAACAACACGCAGCTATACGACTCAACCGGACGAAAATATTATTGAGATGTGCGTCAACAAATCAATGCACGAAATGCAGACATAAATAACGGCATTAAGTATTTTGAATTAGCTTGCTATTGCATCAATCACTGCGTTCCTCTTGATGGTGCTTTCGCGATCTGACAAAACCTGATAGTCAGCTCAGACATGAATACAATTCTTGCTGAACGGCGGAATGACAACTGCATTTCTTAAAATGCGCTAACACCCGTCAAGTACAGGTTTCACAGCAACATACAAGCGTTCTTCTTGGGAATTGAAGGAAAGTGCATTTCATAACAACGCTTCATGGAAGGGACGTTTAAATACATCAGATCATTGAATCACAAAAAGCGAAACAAACAACTCTGCAAACGGCAACTCAATGATGTCATCAGAAATGGTGAAAAAATATACTCTATGAACAAAACAATTTGCGATGAGCATCGCTTAACAATAACATTTATAAATTAGTTCATAAATCAACAGATTTTCTTCCAGTTATATGAAGTGCAGGATGATCACATAAACAAATACACACATATATGAGGAAGTACATCGTATTTCTTTGAACAAAACACCCAGCTCTTTTAATTCTTAAAACTCCCGAAATGAATGATCTATGTTCAAGGTTTTTCGATTTTCTTGATTTTTGAGTGGCTTCTGTTTAAAGAAATACGGTGCATGTACATAACGTTCCACGCTTCTGAAACGTTGAAGAACATTGACCTATACAAAAACGATTCAAATAACGGAGAGTTTAGAGCCTCAAGGGCATATAATGCAGAACGACTTCATAAGCCTCTGCTTAATAGCTGACCTACTGTAGCAATAAATCGCCTACTTTAATGGATTTATGATATAACAGACAAATAATATCAATACTTAAACTCTCTTTTAGTACTTGATAATATTTACAAAATCTTCTCATAAGGAATAAAAAATAATTGATATTTAGTGGGCATCATAGCCAACATACAAGCAACTTTTATAAGCAAAATATAACTTCATTTTCCATATTTTTAAATAAATGCGTTGAAATAATGATGCCAACTGTTGCGAAAATCAATCAACTTGAGAGAAGGGGATGGACATAACATCACTGAACGGAACAAAGAAGCATATCGCCACTAATTATCTTCTGAATTATGTTACGTATGTTTCGCGTCGGGATTACGGCAAATTGAATGCACGGTGATTACTGTTGAACCATATGAGGTGACCATTTCCGTACAGCAACCGATCAAACGATAAATGGGCTCACGTTTGCGTTTACGTTGACGTGATTTTAGGACGATGCGTAATGGTTCGACCCCTCTAAAAATTTTTCCCAAAATTAACGATCTCTCTTAAAATTACTATAGTCATCGGTCGATGCAAATGAATGCAAATTATAAAGTCATGAATACCATCACTGCCATCTCAACAGTGAAATCAATGGAAAAGATTCATCAACCAACAAAACAAATAATAAGTTTCTTCATAATTATTATAATTGCTGCGGCATGACGATCGATAAACGAAAAAAAGGCTTTAAAAAAGAGAAATTATCAATAATTTTGTTATTAAACGAGTTGCGTCGAGAATTCTCAATCGAAAATTTCCTACAAACCATGGTCGAGGTTGCAGTCGTTATAAAGGCACTTACCTTGTATTGCTTAAAGAATTATGGAAGTAGGAATGTGCACTTGCAGCGAGATGCATGACATCAACATTGAGACAGTCGTGCAACTCCAAATGTGTTAGTCGACCACAATACTAAAAAAGCTCTTCTTCAGAAATAGCGCAATATGCAATAGAATAGCATCTTCTTTGGAAAAAGAAGACATCGACCAAGAGAGTGCTCAACATTTCAGAAGTGCAAAGAAGCATAAATAAAATTAGAAAAAAAAATTGAAAAACATTGAAAAATGAAGTTCATTAAAATGTCCAGAAATGAATCTGATAAAAGTGGAGTGGCTTGAAGAACTATAATAGGCCAAACTGCACTCAAAATATAATGTAATTCGAACGAACGCGAAATAGCTGCGTGAAGGTATGCGCGTCGATGGATTCCGGACACACGAAACGATCATCGATACTGTAGATAAGCGTAAAAGAAGTGAGTGACGGCAATACCGCAAATATCGAACAGAGAATCCGATGTGACACATCACGCACAATTGACAAACGCAACCTAGATTTCATTCAGAATTACAGTAAAACGATTTCATTACAGTAAATTACAGCAAAACACAGTATAAAACACCATCTTCAAGTTCAAATGCTCGAACCTATACCTGCTCTTGTAATTTCATTCGGGCTGAACTTTCCAAAACGACTACAAAACCTTTCATGCGCATTCACTAGTAAATTAGCAGTGCATCCTTATAGTATCTACGAACAAAAATATATACTGCTTCTTTTCACTACACATATATACTCAGTCACTTAACGCAAAACGTGATCAACCAGTCATCTTCAGTATCAGCTGAACTCCTCAAAAGAATCTGATGAAACTTTGTAAACACAAAAAATTCGATGATTTGACGATCCGCTTTCACATAACTTGCAGGGCATCAAAGACACGAACTTTAGTGTTTTGAGAAGCCAAAAATAACGCTGGAAATGACATAAACTTCTGCTCCAAAAAAGAAAAGGGTAGCGCGGAAATGATAAATAACGAAAAAATTGAATGATTCAATAGGCAAACATTCAAATTAATGCATAAAATCCAGGAGCAAACGTTCGCAATACACATCGTTGAATTAATTACAAAAATACGCATCATGATCAACGAACAGCTCGATTTAATAACGCACATCAAGAACACACGAATTAAATGTCAGCGGACTCTGACAGATACACTCGCAACCAATTTGCAGTAAGCAATATGCCATTAAGCGATCTTCTGCCCGCTTAAATTTGCAGTTTATTGCATATAGCCAACACGATGACGTCATGCATCTCTGCTAATTGTGGCTTTTTATGAAGATTATAAAGTATGTCTTACTGGATAGCACACCATCGCCTTATGCATGAACTCTTCTAAAACTTCATGCCCTGTGAAAAAAATATCATATGAATGGATATCACAGTAGTCAAAAACAATCCCACTTCAAATCGCATGATTACGATAACAGCAAGGTTTAATGCACATTTGGAGAACATGCCCGAAGGATATGAAGAGACGGAGCAACAAGCTTTGTCCAATTTCAACGAAAACATCATGTTTGATGTATATCATGACCCTTTACATTAAAATGATAACACAGACAATTAAACAGAGAAAACGAGGGCAGTATCAGATAAAAAACTAACGATGTGAGATTGTTGGAGAGAGCTGAATTCGCGAAGAGAGTGGCCACATCTCGAGGCAGGGCACAAGTCCAAAGCGAGAGATGTGTTAGTGATGGGAAATGCGCTAATGACTCAAGTGCTCGAACTCCAAACCACTCATCGCTATCATCTAGTAAAGCCGCAATACGCAGATTCAGGCGACTCAATGGACGTGAAGAACCGATCGCACTGCAACGTTACATCAAAGTACTAAGAATAAAACAATTAGGAGGGAAAGGAAGGGGGAATGAAATGCATTCTAAAAGCAGCAAAAGGTCGAGAAACGGGATGAATGTGATTTAATGTGCGATGTCATATCAGTAAGTGAGTTAGTTCTATTTTCAGCATACAGTAAACTTTACTGACATTCCTCTTACAATTACTAAGTAGTCTATGGGATTTTTACAATGTTCCAGCATTTCTTACTGCTTATAGAAAGATTGATGCTAGCGACATCTGAAACTGATATGGAGCACAGCTCACAGCTCGACACAAGATGAAAAGTGGGCCAGCCGCCTCAGATTTGACACTGGCAACTTTTTGGTATGCAAAATGAAACTACACGACGGCCACACAGAACTCATACATGCCCCACTGCATAAAAAGCTTAAGATATCGATTTAATAGCAAACCATCAGAGGAACCTGAACACTGAATGCTCCAAAAAATTTTGCTTCGTGTATCTATGTTCGCTTACTGCACCTGCTTGAATAAAAAAGCTTATGCGAGAGGGGGGGGGGGGGAGTGGGATTGCATTTTTGTACGGCCTTATTTCTCATTTTTGTGATCACTTACATAGGCATTTGTTAAGTAAGCTGCAAATTTATTTCACAAAAGACACCATTTGCATGCAAGAGTGGCATCAAATTTCTATGGGGACTTAACAAAGGTCATCGAAAACGGTAAACTTTCCCAACAGGGGCTTTCTTTTTATAATATGACATAACATACGAAGCAACGAGTTGTTTGAATATCCATTTGTTATGTAAATGCCTAGAAAAACAAAAAGAAAATAGAGTAAATAGAAATGAAACAGCCGTTATACGAAGTTTTCGAAATAAGAAATCAGTGGTAAGCACTTTCCACAAGTTTGCTCGTTAAAATAGTAATCCACAATTATTCTCAAAGATACAAAAGCAATGAAACATCCCCTCATGTTTTTCCCTAGACGGCCGATCGGCTGCACAAGCTCTCAAACAGAAACCCATTTTTAGCCATATGCGATTGGCTGTAGAAGAAAGTCAAATTATATATTCTAAGGCGACTTCAACAATCCAAAATAGCTAGAAAAACGATCGGTCGGAAAAAAGTGCAGCTTGAAAACATATGAGTTACATAGCACACCCGCCAATTTCCATCATTCTCATACGTGCACAAAGAAACCAATATATGATGACGACACGATGGGCTTCTTGCGAAATCACAGAGACGAAATTTGACAGACGCGGAAATTGAAGAGATGGGATGGGGAGGGATGGAACGGGAAGAGAAGAGAGGAGAAAGACAGTGGAACCCATAATTCGGTATTACGTTTACAGCAACCCTCGAACTTGGTTAATCGAATAGTAGCTATGTCAAATATCAACTTGAAGCATTCACTCACCACAAGTAATGGTAAACGCGTTCTTCGTCGACTCTGTAGTTGGTGTCAAACGATATGTCCAGCTGCTCTAGCTCCAGATATACATCTGCCAGATAAGCCAGGAAATCGTGCACAAACTCAGTCCGCACATATTTACAGTCGAAATGTACACCACCGGCATCGATGCCCCCATTCGAAGGTGATGAAGTCCCACCCATATTTGATGGCTTCAAAAGGCAATTTTTAAAACTCACGTTCAGCTATTCGCGCGAATACATCGGCTAAGCAACAAGTCACAATAGACGACTAATGAGCAGAAATTTTCATCAATACACCGTATAACTTCTAATAGAACCTTTCCATAAGCACTCCTTCCTATCCCCCTTCCCCAAGGATTATACTTCAGAAGGAAAGGCCACGATGGTTAGAGTGCACAATCCTTTATTGAACAACCGAAATTTTTCTTGATTTTAGAAAAAACAGGTATAATTCGACAAGACGAATTGTGATCTCAATAATATATGTAGTTTTTAAAAATATCTCAAGGCTTCTGTTAAACTTTTTTAACGTCACTCGTCATAGTCAATGATTCTCTATTCCGGACCACATAGTAGCTCTATTAACATAACACGAAGCTGATGTGAATAACAGGTTTCACAGGAATGTTTCTAAGTCCTTAATAAAACAATTAAATTCGAAATATTTTCATAAAACATTTGTGATGATCTGAGAAGATTTAACAAATTATCTACGAAGAAGTGATTAATTTATTAAGAAAAAACTTAGAATTTACCTGTTTGAGCAATAATGAATAAACTTTCATGTGCGGACTATTTGGGAATAAGGCCGATACGTTAGCCGGCATTGTATAACAATCCAAACGAAAAGTACGCAATTCAGTCATCGAACGTGCAACAGCTCTGAAATTAAGTGATGCAAATGGGGTTTCCCAACTCATAACCAGAAATAACACGTGAACAACGTTGACTGGATTACATATTGATAATCGAGAGAGCACCTAGTGACTGCCCCTTGATTGTCTTATAACCTTTAAGATCCTCAGAAAAATTTTACACCTATACTTCTCCTTCCAAGGAACAACTGATCAAGTGAACTCACATCAGACTACGTTAATTTTGCTTCATACGGATTTATCAGTATGAACAGCGACACAGAATAAAAAAAGTGGGAGCAGTATCATCCGTATGCCACTATTTTGCAGTCCCAATTAGAGTACTTAACTTTATTTTACCATTCCATACTTCTATTCTCTCCTTCCAACCTTCTTAATTCAACATGCTTAAAGAGTCGTAGGGCACTAGCATAACGGTAAGCATCTCTTCTCAGAGAGGAGGATTACACTCTGAGCGTCCCAGGTTCACAAATTTTTCCTATTTTTTTGCTTAGGGAAATGATATCTTAATATCGACATGAGCCATATTCAATATGTGGCTATCACCAACGCATTAACATCACGCTAATAAAGACTTTGACATCTCATTATCTGAAAGCAACATGGAGCACCGTTTTCATGAAGTCTCCAAATTTACAGTTTAACCCCGTCGAGAGATAAGAAGAGTTCAGTGAAGTAGGAAAAGTCGTGTTATTTTAGCAGTTATCGTTAACAAAAGAAATTAGGAAAGGAATCTAAATAGAAACTCAGCAATTATCCACTTAAGCACATAATAAGGCTAACTCAAATAACAATAGAATAAAGGGAACATCAATGCGTAAACATTACCGCATTCCATTGTTGAGTTCATCTTGAGCTTGATAACTAATAGTGAGTGATTGCAATTGTGCTAATTGATGGCTATATTCTTTAAGCAAATGCGTCATTGCCCCTCCATTCACATCCGTTATGAGACGCAATTCACGAAGATTTACACATCGCTGACATATACTGCAACCAATTATTGCTTTTCAACTACACCTGTCATAAAATGAACACTTAATTACAGGTGTAAACATTTGTATATCGGGAAACATATGCAATTTAAGCGATGAATGACAAAAGGTGTGCTTTCCAACTTATAAGTGATGCATCTGCATTGAAATTTACAAAGAAACTTCAAAGACTTTACAACACTTTTTTAAAAGATAATGAGGAAATGTTAATTATATGCATTAATAAGCACAATAGAAGTAACGAAATAAAACAACTCACCTGAAGAGTACATGTCTGCCGATGTTGATATGCGGAATGAAGAAGTCGATGTTTCTAAGATAGCGACCGCATTTCTGAAGGAATCCACAAACATGATGGTCGTCGATGGGCCGAATGTGGAACGAGTCGGTAACCGTCGATGGAATATCCGCAGATGTCATATTCTGCCACGAACAATCTAATAGTTTCTTCCACGTTGCCGATACACGCTCAAGGCGAACTCGGCATCTGTATATATCAAACGTATATTGCAGCAACCAATTTCAAAAGCATCAAAGAAATCCTATGCATCCAAATCGACGAATCTCGTTTTCAACTACCACTCGTAACAATGCACCGATTCATAGATGTGAGTACGCTACCTTTTTTGAGGAAAGGCATGAAACATGTCAACAGCAACTGAAGTTACTTTTACCGACTCTCCGAAGGAGCATAACCTATACTACCTTTGCGATATCACAATTTGGAAGAACTTTGAAACAGACTTTGGAAGAAACCTGAAGTGGGGAAATTTAGACTACGGTTCAGAGTGCTGAACGTTTGATACGAGTTCAGTTTCACTTTTGGGAAAGTATGACAATCTATAACGATTACTTTGATGGTAAGTATGACAGAATTTTTTTCTGAATATGTGGAGGAAGCTGATCGAAAGGGAAGTAATCTTCCATGGGCTCATCATCAGACATCGATGGTGACACCGCAAACGAGACCAATGGCGGACTCAACGACTGCAGCGATGACGTCGATGGTACCGAACTTAGATCGACATTCTGAAATATCAACTCATTTGCAATGTCACCTCAGTGAACATTTGCATTTCGCATCAATCCCCTTTTCTATAAATGTCTGTCAGTAAGTGGAAATAGTTTTCTTACTCTGACAACAAGAACAAAAACCAAAGAGGACTATCGATTAGACCGACTACCCAAAAATTCGCTACTGCGGACCTTTAGCCGTGTTTGACCTTAACTTCAACTATATTTATGATTTAAAGTCTGGACCTGACTCCACTTTTCGAATGAATCAAAACCATTTTCTAATCTTGATTTTCGTCTCAATATCGACAACTACATTCCAAAATAAAAGAATGCATCTCGATATATTAACAGCAAAAATCCAGGTACAACCCCATTATGTTGCATTCACTCTCAGAATTCAACTTTAAACTGGCAATAAAGCTGAAATTGCAGCTACTAAAGTTAACTGGTACTTGAAATATCTATGTCGTCAGAGTGGATAACGTTATTAACCCGAACCTTTAGCGCAAAAATTTAAAAAAAACAAACAAACAACAAATAATGAAGCAATACAGCGAAACTGGCACGATGAGCGCTTTTTAGAAAATAATGGAATACTTGCAATAATGCAATAATTTTATAGTCAAATTGATTGCTGACACAAATTTCACACTGAAAGGGAATTTTTCTGCCATTCAATTGTTTGCACAATGCCACTTGATCATCACTAATATGCATATTATGCCTGGGCACGTTTATGTACTTATGATTCGTTATGCAGTCGACAGAAGACCCACCATTTGGTAAAAGAGACTGAACTGTTGTGGACATTATATTCACCAAATTATGCAACACTCGCTTTATTGGTTCCCGCTTTAGAGGCAAACAGGCAGATAAACACATTCACAGATGCATACATGCATATCTTGTCATAACGGACCTTGCAAATGCGGACTGAAAAGTGCATAAAGGTGAAAAATGTTCCCAACTTAAGGTTAAAACTGATAAATAATCAGACAAAGATATAACATCGCGGCAATATGCTACTCAAAAAAGCAACAAAAGCGCATTAAGAGCTTGCCTCGGCGTCGTCATCTTTTTGCTTCCTCTTCCGTTTTTTCAACGACATCTTCCGGTTATTGCCTCTGCGTCGACTCGAACGCAACTGCCCCACTTTGCCCGTCTGATTGCGCATAACCCGTTGCGCCTAAACCCTGAAACTCGACGCGATATTTAATGCTAATCAAGGTGACATTTGCCTAGTTCGCTCTGCGAATCGGGTCTTTAATGCAATGATCAAGCGCTCACTGCGCAAAACTTCGCAGTTGGGATTGTGCTTGTTGTGTTAGATGGGGCATTTCAAGGTGTTTTTGACTTGAGATACTCTGTTTGGATGACTGCTTTTGCTAGTTTCCTTCATTGCTATTTTAGCTGGGGTTAATTAAGCTGGATTCAATGGTATGGAAAAGGATGGGAAGGGGAGGAGGAGAGGGAGCGGGAGGTGGGAATTTCACCGGCGTTGCCTCACTTGGATTTCACCACAAACTAGCTGCTGCCTCACAGCAGAAATGTTACCATTTTATTAGTGCTTTTCTGCTATACAGCTGGTAGAAAATGAAGGAGGGAAGTGGATTAGAGAAAAATAAGATGAAATAAAAAAGTCAGTAACATTACAAAAAAAAAAGATAAGAACAACTTAAGTATAAAAAATGAAAATTTTCAGATATGCTAATTGTAAACAGAGAAGCAATTGCTCTATAGAAAGCGGCTAAAGAAATGTTACTACAACGCTCAATGAAATGTGGACAGCTTTACAATACATACACAGCGCTGATGAAACGAGTTTTTATTCTTAATGTAATTTTTATTATTTCATCAATTTCTGCTTGCAATTGATAATCTCTCGCTTTTTTTTTTTAAACTGTAGTTTCTTATTGATTACGATTTTGGCATTGTTCGCTTACTGTCGGAATTTATTGCTTGTAATTTGTTCTTTTTTGTTGTAATTGAAAATATGCTAGATTTGCTTTTTGTTGCAGCAGCCATGTTTTGTCACATATAGACTAGGCAAAATGCTGTTATCCCAGAAATGTATCTAATTGGATAGGATCTCTATCAGAACAAGACAGTTAAAAGCACCAAATTCTGATAGGGACCACCAAGTTTCTTCTCACTCTCCGAAATCGCTGTGCTCATAGTCTCTATGCAATAATATAACCTAATAGCTGTCAACGTAAAACTGCCTACACAAATAAAAAAATCAAAGATCCGATGCAAAAAAAAGGCGATGCTGAATTTCGAAACGCCACTTTTGGCATCGGCCCGCGTTTGGCGTCTTACCAAGTGCGTCCACAATGCGTTTGCGGTCTAGCGTCGCGTGTGCTGATGCGAGTGCCTCGACGTGGGTGGGAGAACGCAACGTGCGAGCCATTCCAAATTGCGGTTCTATGCCTACCGTGTTGCTCTTCGGTTTTCGGTCGCTCAGCTTGGTGACAGCTCTTTGAGGGAGTGTCCGTAAATGTGGGAGTTGCTGCCAGCCGTTGAAATCTTTATTGTTTTTAATTTCATGTGGCTTGTGCGTAATCCATTATGGCCTAATGAACATACGATATTCATCATCTTATTCGTTAAAGGCCTAGCTCTACTTTGATACAAGCTGAAATGCTTGATTGAATTCGTATTTATGCATAGTTATTCATATGGCGTACATACATATGTTGAATAGGAGAGATGACGGCGCTCATGTTAAAATAGAGCGCTTTACGGTTGCAACAGTTTATTTAAACATTGGGAAAAGGGTTCATGAAGTAGTTAGGCTATGTTTCGAGTCGTTAGTGTAACTCAATAAATTGTTTAGTCTGTATTTAAGGATATCACCACTATAAATGCTTCATGGCAACTTCTTTTCTCCCACGTAAGTTCAGTTCTAACTTGAAGTTTTTGAAAAGCAAGCCCTTTTTAGTTCATACAACCAAAGTCACACTATTCACTTCAAGTGGAGTCCATTTATCGGAAAGTTAAGTTATTAATAGATCTTTTAAAATGCCGCCAAACGTCTGCTGGAAGTAGAATTAGGAAATTTGGCAGAAACAGTTCAAGAAATGGCGAATTGTCGTGGTGCTAAAACATAAGGTAATGCTTGAAATGCGATTATTTAAAGGTGATTAAAATCTGGAACATGCATACAATAAGCAACTTTTGTGTTCAATTTGTTTCTATCTCTGTACGGTATTCCCAGCTTATATTCGATAAAATCTCCACTTAACGCATGATGCAAGAGGAAATGCTAAATTCAAAAAAAAAAAGAAACATGTTATAATATATATAAACTTTTTTGTAAAATGTTCGAATAGGGTTTATATCGTGTAGTGGTGCTTTGCTGCGATATATTCTCTTTGCTAAGGGGCATTGTTTTTGCAGGGAGGTGGGGGAACAGAGCAAAGGTAGAGGGGGTAAGAAAAGAAGGGAGTAGGGCTACCGCCCCTTTATGATTTGTACAAGCAAATGTTTCAAAAACTATCTGATCATATAACAAAAAAAAAAATGAACCTGTTCTGCTTGATCGTACAATTATCCCTTCCACACAAAATATACGTCTCGTCGAACGCATTCATCAGTGTTAGTGTGTGCTTGGATCTAGTCTAAAGCTGCTTTCTGAATATTTGAGCCTCGCGTTCTCCATCCGTCCCCCCCCCCCCCCCCTCTCACCTTTGAGATTCGTTACCAACATATTTTAAATCTTTTTGTTAGTGGGTTTTTCGCCCATATTTGAGTGCTATGTTCACATCGGTATTGTTATTATGACAGTGAATTTTTTTCATCGATTGGGGAAGTATAATTATTGTCGTATATTTTCCTAAATCAATCTTGAGGTGAGAGGAGGAGACAGGAGTGGAATTGGGGAAGTTTGATGCAAAAGTGTCATTCAGAAGAAGATGAAGGGAACAACAACATTCTAAAGGGAGTGACGACGTAATTTGCCTGAGGTCGTTTGGCCTATAAGTGGGAAATCATTCAATGCCTAAACGAAAGCCTTCAAAGTGTTTGAAGAGGATTAACAGCCTTCTAGACCAGTAAACGTCATTAGCAAAGTTTTATTTCAATTTTGTTCTGTTTCAACTTCCCGAAGTGAAGAAACGTAAAAAGTGTCGAACAAAAACGGCAAAAAGCAATAAAAGATTGGCAAAGCGCATTCCAGGCGATTAAATATTAAATAGGTGAGAGCAACAGTAATGTTAAGATGGAAATGGCTAGAAAGATAAGCAAATGGATGCATTAACGATATCGATATGAAGTAGTTTCTGGACTCGTGCGGCACGAAGATGCAAATTGTGCAGAGCATTAATTGTGTTGCAACATTTTTTTTTTTTGTCAACGATGCCACCTCGATTACGAGAGGGAAATAGCCTGAATTATTTGGGAGCAGAATGTCGAGAAAACCGAACGTAATTTTATAACAAAGAGGCGGGTGAAAGCTGAGCGTGCGATATCCCAGATTAAAGGTTTTTCGCCAGGAGATGCAATTTGCCTGAGGTGGTCGATGGTAAACTTTGTGAAAAGCAATACGGATGGAGTGTTTCTAAACGTTCTCTAAAAGCTAATATCAGCAACCAAATGAGAAGACTCTACAGGACAGAATGGGGCCGCATTAAATTATGAACATCTGAAAATGCTGAATACATCTGTGCTGCAAAGCGTGAAGAACACATTTTGCAGTTTTCGACAATCCTTTCAGCAGCGCTTAATCTATAAAGGGAAGAAGTTCACCTCCTAGCGTGGGAAAACGTTCATGTCGGAAGTTGATATGAACCGTACGGCATTTTTATGGGGGGAAACATTTGACTGCCATAAATCCGATCAGTTGGCGAATGCTTCAAAGTCCTTTCATAGGATATAGAAGTCATAGACAGGATCATGCAATGGACGATAAGTGGTGACGTCTTTAGCAAAGAGTTTGGTATTGCTGAGAATATTATTAGAAGTAAAATTATTGCATATGGGCAACAAAACTTCTTATGGGATGTCACCATGATTTGGGTATCGAACGAAGTGATGAATGCCGATTGTAACTTGCAAGCTTCGCCCATATAAAAACGCCGACAATGCCATATCTTTCGAGTTACTATCGTGGCAGACGGTGTCAGAGACCTTCCCCTAATCCTTGTACACAACTTCAGTGTGAATTCTCTAAACACCAAGTTGCTCACAGGAATAAGCTGCAACTTAGACTGGTGGGGATGAAAGCAAACTGTTATGGAGTTTAGAAGATCCCTTCCTATAAAATGATTCCTTATCGCGTCTCAGATAGCTATATCGAAGGCGTGACAAATAAGAGAGGTTTGTACCATCCGTTTAGAAAAACGAAGAAAGTTTGTAGCATTCGTTTAGAAAAATAGGAGGTTTGAGGAGGTTTTCCTAGCATCCGTTCAGGACTCTCTCCCATATAGAGCAAATAAGCATATGTTTCCGAACTGCAGATATGATGTTTGGGCCTGCGTAAACCTATTTTCGATGGCCACCTTCAGGCAATCGTTCAAGCTAATAACGCGCCAAAGGGGATTTTTTGTTTGGGAGACATGAATGCCGGCCGATAACAAAATGTCAGAAGTTTCGGGATGACTTCACAGCCGCAGCTAAAAATGGCGCAGATGTCCCTATTTCCTCTGCAGTACCTCCGCAACGGGCATAGATTAAAGAGTTTCGATTTTGTGGTTTTTCTTCCGCGTAACTCAGCTGTCTTCTAAGGTAGCGAAGTGAAGCAGCACAGGAGCATGTTAATTGTGGATATATCTAGTGAAATGGCTGCAAAAGCATCATCAAAATGGGCTTTAGTGCTATCGTTGCACAAGCATGTGCGCTTAATGCCTAATGCCATCCACACTTATTGATTGGTCTATTGATGCACGCTTGCCTTATTCGGATGGCTTTTCTTCGTTCTTTGCTTTTATTCTGTCGATAAGTCATGATGTCGGTAGTAAGCCGACTGCACCAACGTTGGTCCCCTTAGGCTATATGGGGTTCGAAGTAGTAGATTGTTTAAAGCCTTTTTCCATTTTGAACAACACGTCTTTTGAAATAGAGGGTTGAGAGGAGGTGGAACGTGATGTGCCGCATATTTGCAGATTTTTTTAATGACACTTCGCAATGACTAAGAAGTGAAAGTGTAAGTGTGCAACATCTACGGTGGCACGGCCTCATACTATGTTGGTTATTGCAAGAGCAACCGATCCTTCTCCATCCACCCATTCCAACGGTCTCCTCTCCCCGTGTTCTCTTCCTCACCCTCACCACTCTGGGCTATCACAATCTCAGCACTGTGTTGTTCACCTCCTAGAAATTTCACTTATCCAGTTTTCTGATTGCACTCACATTTTATGTTGGAGCTGTCGCGCAGTACCTACTTGAAAGTAATTGTAATTTTTTAAATGAAATCCATCTCCATCTTTTATCCTTCTACCTTATACCGTGTTTGATACCATAGGCGCGCTGATCCTTCCCTACCCACTCATTCCCGCGGTTTTTGCTTAAGATTTTTTGAAAGCAGTCAAATTTCTAAGTTTACTTTATTGTCGTTGCATTTAACTAAGCTTATCGGAGGATCCCAAAAATGTGCTTTTTTGAAACATCCTTGAGACTCTGCTAAGTGCAATTTTTTACACTTTCTTCATCCGAAGATAAAAATCACATCTTGCGAATGATCTTCGCCTTCGTGGATAGCGAATCGGGCATCTCTTTCCCATCTCATCCGCGCAGTCGAACTTGCCACACTTTCAACAATTTTAGAGTGTTGCGTTTTACACTGAAAGAAGGAAAGATAAGTTGCGTTTACGCTGAAAGAAAGATTCAATCGTATTTGAACGACTTGTAGTTCCTCACATTGCAATCATGGGAGGCAATTTCAGGATGGCTGTGCCGACGCCATCACCAGAAGAGATAACTGCAGGTATAGTAGCATCGGAACAGGCCCTCTATGGACCGTTTTTTGGTTCGCTGGGTGTATCGGCAGCGATGATTTTTACTGCGGCGGGTTCGGCATATGGAACTTGCAAATCTGGAACTGGAATCTCTTCAATGGCAGTTGCAAGACCCGATCTCGTCATGAAAGCCATTATTCCGGTTGTCATGGCAGGTGAATGTTTATTTATAGGCTTCACCATATAGGCGTCAATAAAGAGTTGCCTGCAATTATTTGCTTCTTGGACGGTTTTTATTTGCTGAAAAATGAAAGTTTGATCGGTTTCGAGGCAGAACGTTAAATCTCTCTCTGTATAAAAGTGGTTTGTCGGCGTTTAAATAGAAAATTTAGAGTGGTATTAAGTGCTACCTGCGGCGGGTAGGATAGAACGTAGACAGATTGATGTGCATATTACAGCGTGTCATTGGCCATATTTATTTCGGCAGTGGGTGCATTGATCAGACTCGTTGATCACGTGGTACATCACGCAGTTCTATTTTCACAGGAACATTCTGTGTTTTTCACGGTTTTCTGTTTTCTTAATTAAATCGATTTCTTCGTAACTGAGGATTAAAAACGGCGCCAGTCGTGATTCCAACACTCGTTAGGTCAGCCTCCCATTAGCTTTCTAGATTTTATTCGAAACTGTCACGGTTGTGGCTGCAATATTAGGTGGGAGGATGAACGGAAGCCGTCGAAACTTTCTTAATTCAGCGTCGTTTTAGAGACTGCTTATCTCCTCTCTTCTGCCACGTTTAAAGCACATGTTAGGTTTTAGAATGTTGTCAGATTTCAGCCTAACTATTCTTCGAATGCTCTACAGCAAAAATGCCAGAGTTGGAAGTCTGACAAGATTTTTAAATTAACTTGGCTTGCAGGTATCGTTGCAATCTATGGTTTAGTGGTAGCAGTGATAATCTCTGGAAAGCTTTCACCAGGTGGTGAAGAATATACTATCAACATGGGCTTCAGCCAGTTCGCAGGAGGATTGGTGTGTGGTCTTTGTGGTCTTGGTGCCGGTTACGCGATCGGGATTGCGGGTGACGCCGGCGTGCGTGCATTGTCACAGCAACCTCGCTTCTTTGTTGGCATGATTCTCATTCTTATATTTGCTGAGGTCCTTGGGCTGTATGGCATGATTGTTGCGCTGATTCTGGGAGCAACATAAGGTTGTGATTTAACCGACCTTGAGTCCTATTGGATCAAACGAAAATGGTCGATCGGAATATTCCTCATAATTGACATTTATGGAGTACATCAGCGAGTTCTCATTTTGGCAATCTGACACTGAAGTAGGGTGAAAGGTGTGGCTTTAAAGCAGTGCTTATGTGGGAAGGGGGAAAACTTGTTATAGTCGCTCCCCGTCCCTGTACGTCAGCTCCTAGCCATGAGCGATTTGTCACTTCGAATATGAGCAAGATCGGAGATATGTGACCTTCCCTTCTTGCAGCCCACTCTTATCTGTAAGGGCGAGATGTTCTGGCATCTGCGAAGGCTTATAATAAAGTTGCAACGATAAAATATTGGCTCATGGTCTATTCTCATTTGAATCAGTCGCTTTGATCGTAATTCCACATCTTTCATCCATGAGTAGATTATATGCTTTTCGCTTGGAGTGTTATAAATGTCAACGTTATTTCCATGTTCTACTGCATGTAGGAAGGTAAAATTGCATTTTACTTTGCTAGCGAGTTGTTAGCTCAGCCGGAAGTTCTTATATGTGAAGAATATTCCTCGTCAAAATTGTGAGCTGCTCGAGTTAAATGTGGACTAGGATTAGGTTTAAATGCTTGATGATCAGATTGAGCTGTGGAGGACCCCAACCCCGACCTGGAGACCCTCTATTTGGAGGCCCTTGTCTCTACTCCGGCACTCCTATAAATAACTGAAGTGGGAATGCGCTGGACAATTACAGATCGAAATTATGTTCAAGGAATGGATAGATCTATATCGGCGTACCTTGATGCCTGTGGTAGACAGTAGGGTAATTATTATTCGATACACTGTGTAAATTATTGCGTGGTCATATTCTTTGATTCGTTGGAGAAGATGAGTAAATATATATTACAAGTTGCGTTGATTTCGCTGGTCCGTTTATAAAGACGGCGATTCGTTGGATGAATCTATTTTTTTTTTGCTTCTTCATTGTGACTTTTTACGATGTAATATGATGTGGTTGGGGGATGATTGGGTAAATGCTAGCTGTAATCAAGAGGTTCATATATTGGTTATGGGGAGGGGATTTTCGGGAAGCATGGTGTCGGGAAATTACTCGACTATGAGATTCCCAAAAACTGAAAGTACGAAATGTTTAACGTTCCAGTCATGAGGAAACAGATTGGCATCGGATCTAGAATTTCCAAAGTTCTGCAGTCCTAGTCAATACTTAACGATAACCTTCAATAGATGCTTGAGACTGTTGTGTGATTAACGTATATATATATATATATATATATATATATATATATATATATATATATATATATACAAAATATATGATATGTATGTATATATGTCGCTGTTGAAATCTTGCCCATTTCTTAGATTCCTTATTCCTTCCTGTTAGAAGTGTCGCAAGTTATCAAAAATTATTGGAATCATATGATGCTTTACATGTTTTGAGTTTAGACAGTTTTTGCGTCATCGCGCATTCGAAGGTGAAGCATGTCGTACGACTTGGCCACAGCAGAGCAGGCAGCGTACTCGCCGTTCTTTGGTTACATGGGGGCAGCATCGGCGCAGATCTTCACGGTGTTGGGTGCGGCATATGGCACAGCCAAGTCTGCGGTCGGCATCTCGAGCATGGGTGTTATGCGTCCTGAACTTATCATGAAGTCGGTCATCCCCGTTATTATGGCTGGTATCATCGGTATTTACGGCCTTGTTGTAAGTTCTCTGTCTTTAAATTGTCTCCGAATTAGTGTAAGGAAGAAGTGTAGTGTAAAAAAAAGATAAGACAAACACACTCCATATTTGGCTACAAAAGTATAGCTCTATTA
The DNA here is from genome assembly GCA_037389465.1 of Baylisascaris procyonis. Taxonomy (NCBI): domain Eukaryota; kingdom Metazoa; phylum Nematoda; class Chromadorea; order Rhabditida; family Ascarididae; genus Baylisascaris; species Baylisascaris procyonis. Next base: position 2,450,028 of record JAZARR010000221.1, read on the forward strand.
TGAGCCAAGAGGGGAAGGGTAATTTGATATTAAACCAAGTGAAGTGTTCTTCCAGAAAACCACCCTTCCCGGATCCACTGATCCGGAAAGGGTGGTTTCTGGAAGAAAAAGACCGGTTCTCAATTATAAACGGATATAAATGAATGGTGCATGGCTGCCGCATTGAACTCTTAATGACTGTCAAGTGCTTGCCTCTTTAGTTCGTTTGGATGCGTTCCTCCCCTCTCCCCTCCCTCGCCGACCTTCCTCCAACTTATTTGTTGCTAGCGAGTTGTATGCAGCATCATTGTGCTACCGGTTTTCATTTAGGAGGTGATAAGATCGTGAAAGGGTTTTGACATTTGCAGGTGGCAATGGTGCTAAAAGGTAAAGTGACCGCAGCATCTGCCGGCTATACACTGGATAAAGGATTTGCGCATCTGGCCGCTGGTCTGACATGTGGTCTCTGCGGTTTAGGTGCCGGATATGCGATCGGAATTGTGGGCGACGCAGGCGTACGAGGAACCGCGCAGCAACCGCGTCTCTTCGTCGGCATGATTCTCATCCTTATTTTCTCTGAGGTCCCGCTTTCGTTGATTTTTTTATACGTCAGATTTTTGAAGAGGACTAGCAAAGAGTGTAACGATACGGACGGGAGAGTTAATTAGGTGAAAGTGCCGAGGTGCTGCACCTGAACTAATGACGTTCAAAGTTTTTCATAGCAGAAGGTTCAGTGGAGGCATCTTGTTTTCATCATGTCTCTGATATAAGGATGACAATTTCTTGACCTATAGTATTAAGTTCTTTGGTTGCTATGTGTAAGGCAATTAACAGACTGCAATTTTTCATTAAATATGTTTGAGTAATGGGTCCATTGTAAGCGGTGCATTTGATATGTGATGTTCATAAATCGTTCAACATGGTGATGCTGATTAAAGAGATACCTGAGGAAAGGTAGCATTCTAGACACGACATGCAGATAGAGTTAAACAGCATCGCTGCGACGCGTAGATATTAGTCGTTTGCATGTAATCATGATCAGGAACGTCTCAGAATAGGCCATAATCGGGAGGACCCTTGAGAGATCGAGTCTCGATCGACTTCTCGACCCGCTTTAGTGCTATGTGAAGTCAACAAATTTGGGACCGGTTCTTGCCGCGAGACATCCTTGTAGAACTGAACTTTTATTACTATGCATTGCAAGTCGTTATTTGGGCAATACTTTGGAGTAATCTGATATTCACACAATACTGATCTTACTTGTCGTTTGATGCAGGCGAGGAAGTTTTGATCTTGTTAACGATTGAGCTGCATGTGGCACACGTGATGCTCGCCATTGTTTTTTTACTGCACTCACACTAAAAATGTTATCTATTGGGGGGGGGGGGGAGTTATTTAGCTATGGCGCAGAATGCACAGCGAAATTACGCTGAAATTAAATAGAGCATTCGCCAGATCTCTGGACGGCAGGATATTACTTTAAAGGTGAAGGACCAGGAGGATGGAGGCAGGGTTAAGGGTCTCCAATTCATACGGTGCTAATGTCGAAGGTGGGAGGCTCGACTTTGCCTCAACTTTGAAGCCGTCAAGTCTGGACAGTATGCTGCAGCGCTAGAGCACATGCAGTGTGATCGTTGCGGATACTGCTTAGTCAAAAGAGCCTTTCTGGCTTTAACATCTGGTCTTTCGGCCAAAGAAACCTCCACGCTCTTCGATGTCGAGCAATGAGTGATGTCCTCGGGGCCGTTCCGAAATTTGCTTCATCTTACTAATTAATATGTCGTGATTATTAGACCACCATAAGTTAGACCACTACGAGCGCAAATATGAGGTGACATTACAGGTGCTCGGTCTATACGGTATGATCGTCGCGCTCATTTTGGGTACGTCGTAAACGATTCGTCTGATCGGTTGTCACATTTTTTATGCGCACACCATCATTCCGCTGCTTATATCAAACAAATTTTACCCAGCGATTATTTTCATCCATGAGTTGTTTCCCCTCTCTATCAGTTTTTCCGCTTTTTTAATACTGCAGTTTGCTGGCAGTGTTGTTGAAAAGTCAGAAACACTGCATTTAAGTTGTGTGGATATTTTTGGACGAGATAACACCTTGATATGCTCTCAGTTTTCTATGATCATACTGGTTCGTAAAGTATATTATGAATTTAACTATGTCGATAGCCACTCCATCGTTCCCTTTTCTTCAAGTTGAGGTTGGTCAGGAGCTTCAGCTCTAATTGTTCTATTGATGGATTGAAGAATTAGCTGGTTTCGAAAATATCATGGCAAGGTATTTGCTCATTTTTGGCATTTCTAATGGTCAGCAAAGTTATTGATTTTGTTGGCAGTTCGAATTTCTGTTTTTATTTAATTCAAGTGATATTGAATCGTATTTAAGAGGGAGAAATTAGGAGGTGCTGTCCACATAAGGAATATATATATATGTAAAATTCAGCCCACTTCACTTTACGCCTTTTTCTTTTTCGTGACGATTGTTGTAATCGCTTTGTGAATTGGTCGATTATTTGTGTGCATCGAACCCGACTTAGTTTCTTTAGTGATATTATTTTCTATGTGCCGACCGTGTGACGCCAAAGCAATGCACGATCGGTTGTTGTGATGATTGTATGCATGTCAAAAATAATAATGCATGAATGTGGTGAGAAGAAATGCTATTGCTGCTTTCACGCTGTCTTTTCTATGAGTTTATTTGTATTATTATTGCTCGGTAGGAATGTCATTGTTAAATTCGCAAGAATTGAGTTTAAGTGTGATACAATAGTGTTCATCATAATTCAGCATTAGTTGTGCTTGTTTTTATGCATTAGAGGAATAGTTCGGTGAAATTAGCGATGCGTTTGTTGAAGATGGAATAGCAGCTTAAGGATTGAGTGACTTTAATATTGAAGCACCTAGCCGTGCAAAGTACTTTCTTTTCTTTTGCTGCTTCAGTATGTTCATCCATTGAGCACGTAACATTCTCGTGATACTGTATAGTGGCAGTGCGTTGTATTCTGTAATGTTGTGTAGTGATTGTTTATTAATATCGTTTTCTTCATTGTGCTTTGAGCACTAACAGTTGCTATACGCAGCTTGGAATACGCGCTTGCTAGAATGAAGAAAACATGGGTAGTGATGACATTAGTTCAAACAAAATTTATTCATGTGGTCTAGGTCAGATTGTTCTTTGTATGTGATGGTAGCTCGAAATGCGATTCTGTTATGGGATTGATTCAAATTGCATCTTTTATATGGTATTGGTATAAGTTCAAATTGCACTTTCGATCTAGTATCGGCTAAAACAATGCTTTTTAAAGCTTTTCCAACGATGGATGAGTTAAAAGAATAGGATTGGATGCCCAGCTCCATGGTCCACTAATTATTTCACTTTGTCTAAGAATGCCATATTTCCAAGAAAACTAATTATTCACTTTAATGCCGTATCCATAAAAAGAACCTTCTGGCTCGTCGTTGGCTGTGATGTGCAATGCTGAAGGGAATGTTTCAAAACCATTGATCAAATGTTGGAGATTATCAGTGCCGTGATTTGTAATAGATGGTCAAGAATATGTCAGTTTTTGCTGTGTTTCAGATGTAATTTCCTGTGGATTTTTTAGCACATTCTTCCTATCAAATTTTTTATGGTGTATTTTTTTTAAATATTTGAAAAATATTTTATCTTTTGTTTTATCTATACTTTTATTTGTCTCCCTCGATTCCTATCGATCTAATGTGATGTCTTTGGCTTTCTAGTCTTGAAGAAGGTATCAACCTATAGGCGGTGTAATTCTCCAGTAATGCTGCTATTAGAGAGTGAGATGGTGAAACGTCTATCAATTCGAAACTCTGAGATTGACGTTTCAACGAGGGCGAGGCAGCTAATCGACGGCTTCTACTGCTGGACCATTGATAGATTTTAATGGTGTATGTGGGCTCCTTTCAATTCCATTTGTCTAGAATCAACTACGGATAGGTATATAACGGTCCCCACATAGTGGGGATCTCATGAACATATGTTATAGATGAGAATGAAACGGCTCGATTAATGAGGTCTAAAAAACCTAAAATTTCCAATTAATGGGGTTAGCTGTCGATTTGTGGAGCGATAAAAGTTGCGTGCCAGTTTCCATTTCCTAATCAAAATATAAGCATATTAACGTAGAGCTGTTTTAGCTGTTATTAGCTTCTGTTATAATTCCACTTTCCTTGGTTAGCTATTATTTCTTTTTTCACTTGGAACACCTCAAGGCCATTTCCGGAGCGGGGAGACGGTTTTCATGAATACCTTGTTAAGGAGGCAGTTTTCGTGAACGCTTTATTCCTGCAATGAGTTGCTATTTGTATGCATCTTACTTCAGTGCCGTTCCTGGAGGTGTTCGTTGGAATGTCCTTAAATGGGGGTTTCCGAATGGGATGGTCAATCAGTTTAATTGTAAAAGCAGCATGGCTAGCTTGGGACTTATCTGAAGCATATACAGCATTACTATTATGAGCCACCCTTTTAAAATACGATTCTTTTCATTTAGAGCTAATCAGTGTTCGGTGTTTAATTTATCACGCTAAATAAATTTTTCTGTGATATCGTTTAAAGCACTTCGAAGTATTCATCTCTCCTAGTTGGTCTTTTCAGAAATACTGGGTGGGGTGGGATGGCCCAGCATACTTTAAGGGGATTCAGAAGCGGAGTGTAATATTGAGATGATGGAAGCTTCTTAGAAGTTGATTTGATGGGTCTGTTTCATGTTGTGGTTCATCTTCAGGAGTTTTTGCAATTTTTGTAGGTTTCGTCGTGACAAATGGGTTGCCGATTGGAGGGTTTATGGATTAATCGATTGATTAATTGATCGATCTATTAATTGGCTGATTTCTCGATGTTCATTCCAACAAGTTTGCTGCTCGATATATGTTTAATTTGTCGTTAAAGTTACGCGCTCGGTGACTACAAACGAATCTGCAAACGTTGCTTTATATCAAGAGTAACGTTTTTGCATCATGAAAGGCTGGCTAGTTTGCCATCGCTTGTGGCTGCATGCTTCATTATCAGAAAGACTATTGCCTTGAAAGGAATACAAATTTCTGACCAAAAATCATTAGATGGCCCCAGCTGCCTCGTCTTGCTTGTCTCATGTTTATCGATCCATGTTTGTTCTCTGTACTTCAGACGTGAACGGTGCTAGCATGATTGTAGGCAGTTAATCATCAAACATCGCATGTAATCTTCCAGTACACATGAAAAACATATACAAAGGCGTTTATTTCTGATTACGAGACGTGAGTGGACGAGATGAGGCACTTTCTATTCATGTATTGCGATTGTCAAATTTCAGTTTGGTCCACTAACTCCTGGTGGAGTTTCATATATCCGATATCCGAAGTGCATTTGTTAAATTAATTTTTTCAACCGGTCGGCGGTAAATCTTTGCCATTTATACAAATACATGCGCTAAGTGTTTGAGAGTTTTGACTTTCAAAGTAGTAATTCTAATTATTGTTCCGGATATTAGTTTTGAATAAGTAAATTTTTCCTTTTCAGGAATATGGTTGACCAAGACCTAATAGGTGAAATGAAAAATGTGCGATGTCAATGCTCTGTGGAGGTAAGAGAAGGCGGAGGGGGGGAGGGAGGGAGGGGGACTGGTTTGCTGCGCAACGTTTTGTCGTTTAACGCTCTTACAAAACGGCACTTGCAAAGCAGGCGGAGGACACTTTTGTGCCCGTGCATTTGTATGTTTCTATCTCTGCTGTGATTTCAACATAGGAGTTACGAGAATTGATGGGTGAGGTTTGTAGTGGTTGGCTGATTTCCTATATCACCTTTAAACAGATCCATCAACTTCGAATGGAGTTATAATCACTTAAGGGCGTGTCAGTGGTATTCATTTTATATCCAGTTGATTTCGCTTTCGTATTGATCCGCTTACAGGCAGACAAATTGCGTGGAAGATTTGTGCGAGCAGGCGGATTAGCCGGAGTATGCAGACATTTTGCTTATTTACTACTATTTATTGGCAGTTCGTGGGATTGATTGATCTTATAAGCGGAAGCATAGAACCGTGGTCCCTAGATTGGGATCAGCTCATCTAGCTCGCTTCTCTATTTGCTTACTACCTAACCAAGGCGAAATGAAAAGACCGGTTGCAAAGTACATGCACACTTTGAGGCGTGCATTGATATAGGAAGCACTTGTAGGCGTGTACAATATCCACCGAAATTTCGTAGCTCTAGCTTTAGCGGGTTCCCCAGCTGAAGCTAAGCGGCGTGCAGACAGATCTACCTACAGGCAGGGGTATTTACATACGAAAGCGCCGACTCGACACCGCCGAAACGCGCTTTGCAAAAAAAAAAAAAAAAAACCAGAATTTGCAAGCAGCATAAAAATCCAGACCCCATTTATCGGCGTTCGCCTAACATGCGGTGAATATGCGCACTCTGAGTACGCGCAAATATTTGTTTCTCGAAGAGCAGACGTTTTGTTGCTGTGTGCTTATCGATTGAGCACCTTTTTTTATGTGACTGCAGTCCGGGGCACGAACACACATCGGGGCACTGACGCACAAATTGATTTTTAGCGGAGTTGCGGTTGGCAATAGCACATCTCCGGCCTCAATCGTAAGCGAGGGATCTGCCTCAAGACACAACAAACGAGGCATAAACTCATCGACTGGACCTCACCTACTTTTGACCAGTATATATGCACTCTAACCAAATGAACAAACCAAAGATCGTCTCAGCAAGGGTTCATTTTAAATAGAGCGCAACGGCAAGGGTTCATGCTTACTCGTTTTCACATATTTTGTCAGAACACCTGAAGGTCTCAACACTCAGTGCAGTCGCGATCTTTATACCTTCTGCTTAGCATTTATGCAAAAAACTATTAAGGATTACAGAGTTATGCAGAAGGAAAACATACCCTACAAATAGTATAGCACGAACTTTCCATTTGTACAGGTCGGTGGTGTAATAGGCGGCAGCTTTTGTATGGAATACTAGCTGAAGAATTTACACACGGCGCGAGTTGGAAAATATTACGGTCTAAAAATCTGTATTTGCTGTAAATCAAAAATTTACGCACATTGCGAGTTAGAAAATTCACACATATTGCGTGCAGAAGAAGCCGACGTTTCTCTAGTTGATTACTTCTAGATTTTACTATTGCCATTTAGTTCAAATGATATTCAGTCAAAAATTGTCAAATTGTCATTCAGCCAAATGCAAGCCAAGCAAGGTATCTGGAACTTGCGCGTGCGTTCGCTGCAGCGATTATCAATCTGGAACCAAAATAGAACCCTAGCCGTAAATTTCTGGTAGTGTTAAAAAACGGTTCTTCTGACAACACCACTATAGAATCAACGACAAGGAGCTTGTTCCATGAGAAGCGTGGATCACGGTAGAAGGCAAGTTATCGTCGTGGACCTATTTAATCTGTCGAAATTAATACATTTTGTAAAAAGCCTTCATCCCTGATGGACTCAAACTTGAAAGTTTTTTTCAACAAAGTAATAACAGCTTTATTTATTCATTCGCTCGCCTCACTAGACGAATGTATCAGACAGAAACATTCATGTTTAAAGTATGCGGCAAAGACATGGAATCTTATTTGGGATGAACACATAAATGCAGTGAAATTGTTCTAAAGAGGAGGGGAGAGGTCCGTATCACTTTCGCAGCTAGTTGTTTTGCCTTCGTAAACGCTCACAGCTAGCTACTAGAGAAATGCCAGCCGGCAAATTAGCCACGATGTCCTATGCAGCAATGTGTTAAGCCCAGGGAATTAATTCCTAGCTGCAGCTGTACAGCATTTTAGACACGTCGTCATATTTGGCCAGCATAGAAATATATGGAAAGTGGTTGCCATTAAAAGGTAAAGCGCGAGATAACACCAAATATCGGCACCAAAACTGTGTAACAAATAATTGCATGAAGAGACAATGACGAATTCGGCAACAAGCTACTTCGTTGATTGAGGCTGTCGTTGTCGGTGCAGACACTTCAGACAAGCGTGCAAGCGTCGCTTTCATATCTCGAAGCTAAGTAGAGGTCATCTCTTCCTTTATTCTAGCCGGATCGCTTATTTCAGTTGTTCATTGGAGTGAACCCATTGCAAACTTTCCCATCGTTTATTTCAATCCGAATGAGCCGAAAGTTTCTTTTATGTGAGGACGGAGCACTGAAATTATTAAATTATATCCTTGGAATATGCGGATTTCATGAGTGATCCGATATACGAAATTCATTAACTCAGCAATAGCAGCGAATAGAAACGTGCACTCCGCGAATGGTCGAAAAGCAACGCTTGCGGCAGCAAAACCGCGACACGAAGTCGCGCGGAGTGCGATAAAGTTAGCTGAGTAATACGTGATGTGTAGATTGACGGATGTCCTAACACCCGTACGTGTCATGATCCGAAAAGTGTGGAGGATGAGGGGTTCGAACCCTCGACTTCTCGCATGCAAAGCGAGCGCTCTACCACTGAGCTAAACCCCCTGGCACGAGAGTACTACGCTATCAATGACGGTGCTCATCGCAAGAATTGCAACATATATCGGACGCTGACCAGTAGCCACGGAATGAGTAAATAGGGCAGGAAGATGGTCGGAAGGGTAGAATTTCTACCCCAAAGTCCAAACTTCAGTGTAGATGAATTCCACCCTGTCAAGCTCGACGAAATTAACTCTTTCTTAAATTTCTTTGCTTTTTTTGCTCTGAAATAATAATCCGAAACAAAGCGGCTCCCCGCCGCTTTATGTTTGAGCATCTCTCAGCGCCATCTCTGCTTATTTTCGCTACCTTTTTCCCTGACTCAAAAGAATCCTTACGGACCGTCGTTCTTCTACAACAACAGGACACCTCTCAGATTCCGCAGTCACGCAGCAAAAACTGCTTCTCAATGGCATTCCCCCATACGATATTGTGGATCGATTAGATGAAGCTAAAGCAAGTAGAATTCGCCACCACTAGGTGGTATCATCTGCATTTCTTCTCACGTTAAATGCGATGGTACCGCAAAATCAAGCCCGAAGATTTTAAAAGTACAATCATTTTTTGGCCTATGACACACCGGAAGGGATCTACAGAAATCGCGGCTCTTTTTCGGATTTCACTCAGCTCTCATATCTGCGACTTTCCTCCAAAATCGTCGAACCATCAAAAGCCTCTCTTGCGCCAAGGAGCCCAAAAGTTGGTTTATTTTCTCTGTATGATGAGACATACCCAAGAGACATTCGCTCATATGCAGTCAAACAAAGTATCACTGTTTGATAAAATTACAAGTAGAACGAAGTTGAGAAAAAATCAGATCCTGCCAGAATTGCTTTCTCTTTTTAATAGCATCATTTCAACGGGAAAACACTTTCAGGAGTGGAAACTTGTAAATGTGACCATCATATACAAAGACAACGGCGAAGCGAAAAATGAGCAAAATTGTTGGCGTGTATTGCAATTGTTCAGTGTATCGAAATAACTTAAAGTTTGTCTTTGCGCATAACATTATATTGTAATAAAACCAAAAATGTCTTTGTCTCTAGCATGCCTGTCGCAGAAACCTTCCAACATGGCTCACTGAATTGAAATCGTAGGAGAAATGAATGTCGAAAAGGTTAAAGATAGTTCAGTGTGATATCGAGAAAGCTTGCAACACTGCCAGTGTGCAGAGAGTCAGCCCTTCAGCTGATAAAAAACAAGCTTCGAATGAACGAAAACACATCGCTTATCAAGAATTTATCTAACGAGGCATCAAACGGAAGGCTTTACAAGTTGCAAACCAAAACAAGGAAAAACCACAGCTGTCGGGGACCCACAAGGTGCTATTTTCTCCCTCTCCCCTTCACAGGCTTTTCGTCTTTCCCCGCTCCCTTGGCTGAGAAAGTAGTCGTGTACGCAGGTGATCCAAGTGATATTCAATTCCAACATTTGGGGCAACGAGAAACACATGAGAAACGATGTTTTAGAGGAAAAGCAATCGGCAGAAACTTTGTGAATAGTGGCGCCAATTCACCATGATTTTTTGAACTACTCTGATTTACTTAATCTCCTTAAACTTCGAAAAATATATAGCGTTATGCTTTATCATCTAGGAAGTTTCTTAAACTATACTATATTACATTATAGAGGACTAAAGTTCCATAAATAACATAACGATATAGTTTAATGAGCGGAAACTTTCGTAAGTGATATTATATTATACGTTAATATCAGAAAAACTTGGAATGTACTATATTATATCTTACTACCCCGAACAATGAACTATGCTATCCCCCACGGCAATAAAATATAAATAAAATTTCGATGTGTTATGCTGAGCTGCCATCTTCCAGAGGTTTGTATTTCACGTGCAGCCCCAGATTAGTTGTTGCTCTCAGTTATCATTTTGTAACAAAAAAGTGGCCCCAACGATTGTTCCACGCCCTCCGCACCTCGTTTCCGCATCATTGCAGCTTACCTATTTTAAAACAATGCAAGATTACCAAAGACACTTCTTGCATCATTTCTGAATCGAACTGTCCATTACGAACCGGCTTTTGAAAACCCATCTATCGCCTATCCCTCGTCATACACTCCAACCAGTCTGGCACAAGCACACCTTTTGGACTTCAGCTGCAGCTTCTGTTTCAAGCGAGTTGCAAATGACACGACAGCATCGTAGCTTTTCAAAATCGCTTCTATTGCAGCTTTACGTGAAAAGGATACAGCACAATAGCATGGGCAGTGTGAAAATGGTCTCGTAATAAAACCAGGTGTTTTCTAACTTTCTGTCCTCCAGTGGATTCCCTCCTCTCTGCATCTCATCTTCTTCTCCCTTCATTTGTGGAACGGGAGAACCTCCATCCACGGCCGTCAAGGGCTTCCTAGCTCACGCAGGATACTATTCATCATGTCACATAAAGGGCCCCTGTGGAGCTCCCATACACAAGGGCCCCTTTCCTTATACATATATATATATATATATAATATATATATATATATATATATATATATATATATATATATATATATATAGTAATCGTATTAGGAGACTGTTATATGGTATGGGAAAAAACATTTCAAAAAAGCACCTCTATATCGCAGGGGTTTTATTCGAGGTGAAACATGATTAAATTGGACACTACGCAAACACGGGAAGTTCCATGGTTAATTGAACCTAATACTCCGAAATTTAAAACATTTTAGTGATTTTCTTCAGAACTGTTCGGTCGATGTTACATAGTGTGCGAGTTATTATAGAATTCATATAAAATTTTATTAAGTTTTTATTGAATGATTCGATGGATTTGCACGTCTCATTCGATCGGCAAGAAAATATCGCTGAAAGATCGCAGTAAATTGAGTGCAAATGAAAGAATGCGCGACGTGAATTCAATAAAGGAAATAGGCAGTCTCGCCAAATTGTTTCGCAAATTATCAACCTTCAGGCCTCATTATTTCATTATTCAATTCAAAAAAGGTGAGAGAGTCGTTTATGCGTGACAAACGATGGTAGTGGGAAGCACCTCGGCAATGTCTCATCGTCACACGACATCATCAGGCAATTAATAAGAAGAACTGAGCAAAATATATGCAGATTGGACATAAGAGGAGTCGTGAGTGTCGGGTGGTCGAAGGGACAGGAAGGATGGAAGTGGGAAGGAGCGCAAATAATTTAAGTCAAATTGATTAAAAAACGACCAACACAAGTACCCAGTTTGCTTCACTCCCTTGACCTTTTGATCCTCTCCTATCTTATGCCTACTCCATATACCTACTTCTTCCTTCTACTGCTTAGGCCATCAGTCATCACCTGATGATGCAGGTTTGGCGCAAAATGTTGCAAGATGTTTTGTCTTTCTTACTTTTTCTTGTATATTGAACATCCTATTTCCTTATCTTAGTTGTATAAACAGTGAACAAATATAATACATATATCGTAGGTTTATGTTCGTTATTGCAAAAATTTGAATAGATTAGCGAATCACATTGAAAAATGAGCAATTATAATAGATGTAATACATTGAAGCTTTATAAGAGTTTATGATTACATTCGGGCGAAGAAGCGATCTTCAGAAGCTTTCATTTGCAAACAGGCAAATATTCAACAATCACTGATACTCAAAAAGCGGTTAAGTAAAGGAAATCAAAGGGAGAATGACTATAAAACACCATAACAAAGATTGAAGATTGAAGTAGTGGTAATACAACCTGTAAGAAAGCGCAACAGAAGAAATACACCAATAAATTGGTGACTAAAAAAATAATCGAGTAATATTGTAATGTTCGTGATAATTGTAAATAAAAATGTCTAGTAGATGGAACGTTTTATCGAAAACTACATTAGAAACAGAGATGAATAGAAGGATGCAGTAGTATAACAACATATGCAAATAGTGAAATTTTATGATGTACTATGTGCAGTACGTATAAAGCAACCGGGATCGAAAAGCAACCAGAATATTTACAGAACCAGATAGGGCTATATACATATGTGAGAAGCGAGTGGAACAGTAATAATAAATCAACTTATAAACAACGTTTTGAACGGAGAGAGAGAGAAGTGACCAACCACTAGAATATCTACTTCGGCAGAATCGTCTCGAGGTCGGTAAAAGTAGATAATAGAAGCCTCTTTGATGAAAACTGTGATCCTTAAGACGTACAACAGCACTGCTCGGACGAAACTAAAATAAATCCTGCAAAAGCTGAAAAAAAGAGTTGCTGCATGCTACCGAAAAGGTCCCGAATACGCCCGCATAAAATCCGCCTGTTTCACCTGTAAAACCATCCTTTTGACTTACTTAAACTTTTTATTGCTTTCAATAATAAGTGTTTTCTCATCGGCAACACTTATAAGGTGATTTTCTCACTTGTTGTCCGAGACTTCGTAAAAGCGGTCAGTTTCATAAAAAAACGAGTTTTATGAGATATTTCAATAATTTTCAATAGTTGGATGTTGGCTGATCCGCTAAACTGAATCGCCAAAGAATTTATTACGCAAATCTCCCCGACGGTCTTTTCCACTTCTTCACTTTCTATTTGTTCAAAATCCTGTTAGGCTCTTGACTCAATCGCCTTTACACATCTTCTTGGTTGCTAGCGAGAATGATATACCCCAAACCTTATAGTCATAGGGCAAATGAGGATGTAGTTTCGTTCAGTGATGTGTCTAACTCACCAAAACTCTTTCAGATGTGCATTCACTTGATCTTTGGTACGGAGGAAATGTTGGAAATCTTTTTATTACAAAAATATAATCTATCTCATTCTTTCTTCTCTCGCTATTCCTTTATGCCTTTTCTAACAAATGAAGCTAGAATTGGCTAGAGGTTTTAGCGTTGTCTTTCTCGTTTCACTCATTGATGATCACTCCAAATCTTTAGATAATGGATCTGGACATCATATCTCAACGATTCTCCGAAAATGATAATATTCCTTTTAAAACATTCTGAGAAGAGAGAACGAGAAGGTTTATATAAATTAAGAATCATCACAAAGAGGAGAAAAAGTTTGAAAAGATGGACCGATTATGTACAAGTTAAGTTTGCCAACCGTGCCTACTGATTATCAAGTGGCCTCACTGATTATTGAAATTATTGATAAGCTTACTGAGCCATCTTGGCGACTACTCAGGTTTGTTTAAGTCGCTAATTGCCGCTTTTTAGAAAGAGTTGCGTTTTTTGAATATCTCACTGGCTGCCTTTCAATTATTATTGGATGATTTTTCCCTAATATTTTCTTCAATCTAAGGATTCAAATGGGCGATGGTTGTGAAAACTTAAAGGAGATAGAAAAAAGAAATATTAAAAAAAAGGGATACAGAGATTGATAGTTCTAAAATTTATGAGTGAAATACTCGAAGGGAGGGCATTGATGGGAATGTCCTTTTCTGAGAATTGTCGAATGTCATTCTATGCTTTTCGAAGCATCCATCTTTTTGTATGTTTGTGCTTCGCATTGAATTGTTCACATCGTGACAAGGTCAATTGGGTGTCGGAAAATAGCTGCAACACTTTGTCATAATCTCGCCCGTGCTCATTTCCTCTTCAGCAATACAATCAATCATTTTCACTTCTCATATCCATAATTATATATAGAATAAGATTTCATCTCACTATTTTAAAATATCATAATGGAACAGTCCGCTAACTGATAGATAATAAAAGATTTCAGTAATGCTTCGCAGTAGCGATGTTTTTGTTATTGTTATCAACGTACTGTACTGTAATCAATGTACCGTATGCTTGCTTACTACATTATTATATTTTTATCGGAGTACAAAAAAGTGAAAAGACAGCAAAGAAAGTCGTCAACGGACTATAGAGGATAGGGAATTGGTTGAGCAGAATGAGCGGCAATCTTAAAAGATTTGAACTGAACTCATTTACGTACTCATCAATTTGAACTGCATTCTTCAATAAGCCATAATTTTGCAACGGATTTTAATTTCGGTGGTCGCGTGACTGTTTGTAATTTAGATAAGAATGATATTTGGTGTTGATACCTTTGTAGCCTTTGGTTTACGTGGTCTTTTTATGCTTTATGCGTGACGACCTATATGTCTATTGCTGTAATAAGAAATGGAATAGAAGAGGGAAGAAAAGAAAAGAATCGAATTTGACGAAGTGCTCTAATAATTGCATCTGAGGATGCTATTCATAGTCAAATTGCACATTTCTGACGACGAATGATGCATTTTTTTAGGAAAATTTTATTTCTGCAAATCATACGGTATATTGATTACAGTTATGCCATGTTACGATGCGTGTTATATTATGCAAAATGTGTTATTCTGATGGACAATAACCTGAAACGATTTTGAAACAACGAAAAATGCTGATAAATGCACCGTCATAGCAAGATCCTGAAGTTGGCTCATTTTTCCTTCTCAGAAAATTATAACTCACATTTTTTGATTGAAGAAACGTAATCTTTACTTTCAATTTTTCATTTTTTACTGTCATGAATGATCAATGTATGACATTAAAACGCTGAAGAAACTTGGTCAAAGTTCAGAATATGTGAAAAAGTCATTAATGGCGCCGGTTGGTGACGTTGCCTAGCTGAGAGTAGGAAAACAAATCAAACTAATCTCTGGGCTATTTTGGAAGCGCTAAGTGGTCTGAGGTAGTAGTAACAGCTATGCAAAAAACCGTCAAAACTATCCTTAAGAAACTCAACCGTAGGCCAATTGCTGGTTGTAAAGAAGAGGCAAATTTTAAGTAAACACTAGCATTTTTGAAAATTCTTGGCCTCTATGTCCCTGGGCAAAATTTTGAGCGCCGTTTGACAGTCATATTGTACCTCATTAAACGATGAAAAGTGGCAGTTTGGTCATAACTTTCCATTGAGTGTTTGCATCTTGATGCTTTTGCAGTTTGTTGTTTTATTAGTGAAAAAAGTTAGTGAAAGATCTATTCATTGCAAAACGTTTCATTACTTCATAGTATCACCAAATGTGAAATGCATTACGCACGTCATTTATAATGCATTCATTTTACGGATGAGGAAATAAATGGAAAACTGGAAAAAGAAATTACGAAAAATCGAGGAAAGCGGAAGGCAATATGAA
Source organism: Baylisascaris procyonis (assembly GCA_037389465.1). Classification (NCBI taxonomy): domain Eukaryota; kingdom Metazoa; phylum Nematoda; class Chromadorea; order Rhabditida; family Ascarididae; genus Baylisascaris; species Baylisascaris procyonis. The sequence goes on from JAZARR010000221.1 coordinate 2,465,545, forward strand.
GGTAGCATATGTAGTAAGGAGAAAAAAGGAAAGAAGAATGCAAAGACTGGAGTAAAGGAAGACACAGAAAGAAGCGAGGATGGACGGAATGGCGGACCATTCTTATTATACCAGCCACCTTATCTCACATTTATTCTCTTATGGTAAATTTCTGTATATCTAGGCTGATTTAAATAGCTTTTTGATCAAAAACATTGGAAATTAACATGTTTTGCAGTGCTAATCATGTAGGGCGTGTCGAATGCTTTCGGCTTTATGTTACGCTACTGCATCATCAACGCAGCTTGCCAATACAGGCCGAGTTTTGATATTCCCGAATATTCCAGCATTGAAGAGTTGAATGAACAACCTGCTCCCTTGAATATATTAATCCATGTATGCCAAGGTTTTCCTGTTGTCTTCTACGCTTCGGCCGACCAGTAGAATGCAATTGACTTGCGCAAACAGTTTGCAGCCTCAGTGATCAGTACATAGAAATTGGTGTTTTTGTGGTGTTCACCTGCTGATTTTATTATTGTTGAATTATTGTGTGAAAACACGAAAGTGGCAGTATGTATCAGTGAACTGACTAAACCAGAGGACGGCGCTTTCTATACCTTCATTATGAAGATTTATGGGCCTATTGTTATCTACAAAATAATCATTACTGTTATGAAAAATGCTAAAGTTTCTCAGTGGAGAAAAAGCTGACAGACTTTTCGTTTCAAAGATTTAAGCTGACAATCATCTAATCTCATCATCAGATTTGCAATTAAACTAATAAAAATTTATTTGAGTATGTTGTCGTGAGGCCTTTTCCAAGTTTTCATGCTGAAAAATGAAGACATTTCGTTCATTGTTCACCCTCCTCTATCCTTCAGCTTTTGGACGTTGTTCCCCCACCTCCACCCTCTCTTCCCCACTTCTCTTGAAACATTTGTTTACTTCCACGCAGCAGTCTTCTTTACTGTTTAAAATTGCCTGCTATAATCGCTAGGTTTTTTTTTCGTTTACTGTATGTATTGCGCCTTGGCAGCCAATAGACGCGTGAAACGTGTGAAAAATTTAAATAGCGTATTTAAAAACACCCAAATCGATATGGGAAACTGAAATAAAAAAAGTAAAGGAAATAAGGATTCTTCCAAATGCGCAACGTTGGAGAGAGGCGGAACGAACGTTAGGGGCGGAGCCGCTTTGAGGCAAAACTGATTTCACTCGTCGCACACCCCATTAGCTGCCAGTCGACTATCCTTCATTCACACTTCTCTCATTCCTATCGTTTCAGCGTTTGTCAATTACGTTTCACTCATTGCCAAAACAATAACCATCACTCTCATCAACTGCATTATTTGTCATATTATCGAGAAACAATTGCATAAAATTGTTCCTCTCAAGCATCTTTACATAATTTGCAGGAAAGTGCTTCTTTGAAGACGATAATCGCTCGCTTTGTGTGTATTATGCATATATTGTGTCTGGCTTTTACGTTTTTATGATTACAGTCGGTCGGTCTGTGCCTCTGTATTGTGTTTGTGTGCCGGAAGATTCCACTCATTTTCGAAAACCACAGCCAGTGAGATATTTCTTTTTTCTGTTGGCCGCATCCGAAGCATTTAAAGCTCTGGTATACACTAATTAGGCTCTCTTCTAAAGCTCAGAGACCAGTTATTTTTATAATTCAATATCTTTAGCAAATAATTCATATTTAAATATAATTAACCGGGTTGAACCTGCATCATTATCAATTTCTATATATAGATTCGCATTCAGTTTATATTGTCCTTTAAGACTACGGTTGTAATTTTAGATCGAGAGAGCGAAATGAGTTTTTTTAAATTAATTTTCGCATTATACATTTTCAATGAAAGATGAAATTAAAGAAGTAATTAGATGGGAGGAAGAGGGAAGGGGGAACTTTTATTTTCAAAGGTCAGCTATATTTCATTCGCTAAATTAATTAACGATCGATTCTCGTGAGAGGATTTGCTTGAAATATTGCACGTCACTGAGACTGTGTTCGTTTTCCTCAATTTTTCGATAGATTCTTTAAAAAAGTACATACATACATCCGTCACCATGGATGCAAATAACACCGATCTCACATGATTGTTTCTATTGGAAGAGAAATCATTCCGACATAAGCTTCCCTTCTTACGCATTTTTTCGCTTCTGCGTTATATGGCTAACGAATATTAGCGATATACGTAGACTTGCTGGGAAAAACTTTTCAAAAAAAAAATGTTTACTTTATGAGACGAAAGTGTTTCTCTTTATGTAGAGTTGTCGTTAATGAGAAAATGCTCTGAAAGTTTCTCAACGACTTACTTCTTCCTCCCACCTATAATTTGAAGAGGAAAGGTGGGGTAGAAATAATGGTATATGTCCTTCTTCAAATTGCAACAGTGCTATCCAGTCCACAATAATGAGTACTTTTAATGGCTCTTGTTCCATCATTGCTTCTCACAAATTCTTCTAGTGAGAGCTATTCTTGAGACGTTTCTGTCAAAAATTTGAGCCTAAAATATTATCTTATTTCAATGATTTGTTATTATCAAAAACGAATGATGTTGTGTATCTGTTGTGTATAATAAAAGATTGAATTAAATTGCTTCATGGATTAATAAATGAAGTAAAGTGTTAATAAATGAAGTGTTATTAATCGTTGTTGCAGGTCTTTTCGTCCATTCATTCGATGAAAATGATTTGTAAGGAAAAGAATCTATGAAATGAGTGTCTTCAAATTATAAGAGAAAATCATCGAAACATAAGAACAGCAATGTAATTGTAAATCTGTGCTTTTGCAAATAACAGTTTCCTTTTTTTATTGTATTTCACTTTTGATCTTTATAAAATTCAAGTATATTCATTTGTGACGAAAAATTTGATCACTGTCCGAACTGCAAATTTTTTGCACTTAATAATACAAAAAGGGGTTTCAGATGGCCTCGTCACGGGGTCGTTCTACAGTGACTGAGCGTCGTGAACGACGAACATTTGTATTCGGTTCGTCTACACCTCGTGATCTCTCCTATATGAATAAAGTTCCACTCACGTTAAGAGCATACGATTCAAAACCAAGAAAGACACCACCGCTCAAGGAAGAGGAAACACTTACACATTATATGCGTCAGGCTCGATCGCTAACACCTCATCTATCCAGTTAGTCTCTACCGTATATAATAAGGTTTCAGGTGAAGTATATTAAGAAAATGGCCATCATTTGACCGTGAAATGTTCTTAATAATCCTCAGTGTGTAGGATGCATTGAGTATTAACTTTCTTATATGCAAAAGATGTATCATGCAAAATTCATTTGATGGACGTGATTCGACTGTTTTATTTCCAGTTACCGAATGACTCAAGAAGGAATCGAGTGTGAATATGCACTGCACATAATCTCACCGATAGACAGAACCAAGTTTAGACAGAGATTTGTGCTTGAATTCAATCGGCTGAGTTCTTTCGATTTCTTATGCAAAAGTTTTTTGTCTTTTAGTATATTAGAGCATATGCTAATTTCTAGTGTATAGTGCATATATGTCTTTATCAAATGGTGGCCAAAATAGTTGGGCAAAGAAGTTGTGGTAACTTGAAGCAGATTAAAAATCATATTAAAAAGCTACCTTGTTGTTTATAATTTAATAGCAGAAAGCAATATATAGTTTTGAATGACAACATGACAGCGACCAACAAATTGGAATGAAGAGTTTGCGAGATGCGACTGCTTGAGAAAAGTTGATTAAAATCTTTAAAAAATTTGAGGAAATTAGAGAAAAGTTATTCATAGATGGAGAATTTTATTGCTTGGAATGATTGTGTACACGCATTCTCACCTCAACTTTTCAAAGAAATCATACTCAATTAGATAAATATTACTTCCTCTTGGTTGAACCCAAAAGCAGGTGCATTGTAAGATCCTAATTTTCCTTTCCTCTTGGCTACGTCAATGAATAAATCATCTCTCATCTTTTCGAGACCTTTCATCTTGAGAAAAGCGGATTAGAATGATTGCATCTTTCGATATTTCATCCAAGATGGTTGCTCGATCATATTGGAATACAAATTTTTCGGATATTTTAATGGTAAAAAATATCGACTGGCATCATTGAAAAGGTTCTGTGATATAGTCATCTACAATAATTCCATTTATTTAATCCAACTATAATTCCAATCATCGAAAGTCCCACTGTTCGAATGTACTCGGAGATTTGAAGACTCTTTGCAAAACTTTTCACTTTACTGATAGTTTATAAGGATTGAACATGAATAGGAAAACCTCATAAAGAAAACTTCTGGAATCTAAACATGCATTCAATTTTTGTGTTTTTATGCGAATAAAGCCTATCTTTTGTTTTTAACAAAAACTTTTTAAAACAATTTTTGCATATTTGCACATGCATTATGGCATTAGTTTGCCGAGTTGTGCGTATTATTGTTTTGTTTGACTACTGGGGAGAGTAATTGCGGTCACAAAATTTGCAATACGACGGGGGGGGGGGAGGGATGAAGGTAGAGCATGGCAGAAGATCAAGCGTGCTTCATTTTATCAGTTTCAAGAACTATTACAAATTATATTGTAGTTTAGAGTGTTTAACATGTGAATTTTAAGAGGTAAATATTTTATTGAAAACTTTATAATCATTTTACCTCATCGTTTTTCTCTTTATATATTATCTCTGCCGCAGTGTAGAAGCTCCTCAATTATAAATTGGCTTGAAAGGTTTGACGTACATCGATTCATCATAAATAATGAGCGTTTCGCATGAATCCCTCCGAACTTCCAGGCCATTTAAGCCGATTTTTGTGTTTTACATCAAGGCTAACGATGCATATTGTCTGCTTATGACAAGATTAGAATGGAAATGATTAATGGGAAGCGCTTTAATCGATATCGTCTGAAGAACGTTTCTCAACAAAGCACCGATTGTCAAAAAAATGTGCTTCAGTGTGACATAAAAATTGCACCTGCTAGCCTACTTTCATAAAAGAAACGACTTCGTGCTCAAGAAGAAGTAAATTGAGGGGGGTGACGGGGAGGGCTAGTAGAAGGGGAGCGGAGGGACAGAATGGCCTTTTGCTAATATTTCAGTGATGTGCACTTCTATGAAAGATGCATTGTGGTTTCAATCCTGTCCATGCGCCTCTGAATGAATATATATAAATGGGTGTATTTGGGTATCTCTGTCTATAACGTTTCTTCTAAAAGCTTTCAGAAAGATCAGAGACATGAAACTTAAAGAATGAAAACAGTAAGTTTTAAATTAGCCATATCGCTTAAATGCTTACAAATCACATTACTTTTAGTGAAGACTCTAATTAACGATGAAATATGATATTTATGCTCCTTTGAATCAGAATAACTGAAGACACATAATTAAGATTTATCAACTTATCACTTATTATTTGATGAATCATAAACTGAAAATTCGGTTCACTTTATTCATCAGGTGGAACGATTCTTTTCAAATAAATCCAAATTGAGTAAGGGTACTTTTATTGGATTAAGTTGGTCAGATTAATTTTATTTTCAAAGAAATTTCTTAGAAGATGAAATACTTGCTTTTTATATTTAAAATTCCCTTGAAAAAAAAACTGTCTTTGGAGACACTTGAGGTGGAACCATGTCTAGATAAGGAAGAAATAATTCGTCTGGAATTATATTCTTTTCATCGTTGAACGAATTTAGCCTACGTTTTCTCTTAGATCAAATTTATCGTCAATTATCACAGATCATAGATCAATTTATATGATGAAAGAAGTTCTTAATTCGATGAAAGGATTGTTTTATGCGATGCTTAAAACACTTCTGCCCAGTTGAAACACTGAAGTCGGCAGTTCGCTGTTCACAATCTTGCATCAGTTGGCAAGTTGCCTAGAAAAGTTTGCTGGGTCATTTGATTATCTGTCTGCTACCTTCAAAGGCAAGCATATATACCGTAATTGTCTGCTAAAGTGCCCACCCCTGTCTGCATATCTTTCTCTCTCTCTTCAAAGATTGGTTATGAATACTATAGGCCCCTTGGCATATGAGTCACTCATCTTGATTATGGGCGCCCCTTGCGAAATAGTACATGCTCCTTGCATACCTAACGTTCTAGCACATTGAGCTAAGGAAATGGAAAGAAATGCGAGATGCAAGAATGCGATTACGGTAGCAAAATAAAGGGGTTTCATCGATTATCCTCCATTCAGCAATTCCCCTTCGATACACATCCTCCTTCCTACACCCCTCTGCATGAAACTTGCAATCCCCCTCGTCACTCCCCCTCCCATCACCATAAACTCCTCGAAAATATGTTTTGAAAATTGTGGATGCAATTGCCTCTTGATTTAAAAACTGGGAACTATAGTGTTATTTTATTTTTCTTGCGAGACTAATCGACTTGAAGGGTATTTTACTTTTGATCGGATGGAACAATCAGCGCCGTTCACGTCTTCATAGAGATGTCATTCCATGAATTCAAAGGCGCATATCGCATCAGGCGTCATGATGTGTTTTCCTACTAGCTTCATCTGCATCACTAATTCACCTACCAGAGCCATGAGTGCCGGAAGGTTCTGAAGATGAGGGGAAGGAGTCCTGATTTAAGAAGGAAATGGAAATGGGCCAAAAGATATCAAAAAATGTCACCCATTTGAGAACGTACTATGAGTGAGACGTGCTCAGCGTTGAAAAAAATGGCACTCTTCCTAAACTTATTTAATTGCTCGGGCATCTCCGCTTAAAAAATGACGTCACAAGAGTAGGAAAGCACATTGGGACATGCATTTAAGCAAACCAAATCCAATCTAATTTGCTAATTTTGCATGCCTTTCTAACTGCAAAATAGCTGCACTTTTTGTCTTTCGCTATGCACGGCCGGCTGCATTTTATTGATTCTCGATGCGAAATGTATGCTTTGCAGCAGGTTTTATAATGAAAGCCCTTCTTGTGGGTATTCTGTTGCCGACGGCTTTTGCGATCTCTTCCTTTGGTATTTTATCTAGTTGCATTCATTGTTAGGATATAATTTCATTCTTTACCTTACACTCACACTTATGCGATTGCGCACAGATAGATGATTTGGTCAGTAAAGTTGTAATGGTTGAGTTGGGTCAGTTAGGTCAGTAACACCAAAAGATGGTTATATACACCGATGCGAGGAAAATCAACAAATACTAAAAAAAGCTCTGAAGAATGAAAATTTGAACTCTTATTTTCCGCTCTTTTATGCACTGAGCTGGAGTTATCAATTTCTTTCTTGTACACATTTTTATTAATCAATTGTTGATTACTGTGCTCTCACCTGACATTTTGGCTGAATAGTAGAAAGAGTTTGTTTATTATTAATGGTGATTTTAAAAAATTCTTTATGACATATTCCCCTCAAATTAAGTTTACGTCAGTAAATTTATATCATCGAAATAGGAGAAAATTTACGTACACATTGCTGAATCCACACATCTAATAGTGTTTCTAAGGTTTGTTTTCTTGAATGGGAGATGAAGCGGTCGGTAAAAAGTAGGGAAAACTGTAATGGCCGATAAAGGTGGAGGAGTGCCATGGCGGTCAATAAAAAAAGGGTTCTGTTGTTGGTAGGAATGAAACTTGAAGTGAAATCTTTTTGGATTAGGGAAAATTTCAGTGCAAAAAGCCTTGAAATGAAGCTTTATCAGTTTGCTAAAATCCTTTTAAATAAATTTTTCCATGTAATTTTCTAAGATATACTAAAAAAACAGTACTTTGTTGTTTGCTGATCCCCACTCATCATTCTTTAGCATTTGTTGTCACGAATGTATGAATGGTGAGTGAGGTGAAGAGCGCGATTGTTGATGAGGTGCAATTATGCAATGAAGCTTTTGGGGTTTTCCTATTCGCTTACAAGAATTAAAGGTGCTTGTTTGTCAGTCAAGCCGATTAATCGAGACTGCCATTCCCTCCCATTTATTTTCTCCCCTACCTGTTTTCCCCTCCCGTTCTGCCACACTCGCCTTCTTAATAAAATGGCAATGTGGGAATTGCAATAGATTTTGCTCGAAGTAAAAACATTTGGCACAATGTTTGATGTTTATGAGTGTTGCGTTGAATTTCTGATGATATTGCAACTAAATTTTTTCACGTGTTATTTGAAAAAGAGTTCACAGCGATACATTAGTCGTCTCGGAGGAAAAAACGGCGCAAAAAAAAAGAGTTAAATCGATTGTGACCAAACAATCGAACTGCTCCAAATGCATTGCTGTTTGGGCAGTATCATGATTGCTTCCGTGTTCTCGTCGATTGCTTTTCACCACATTATTTAATGCTCATATTTATTCATTCCCTTTTTTTGTTCTATTGATATTCCACGCAGCATCTAAATAAAGCAACATATAGAAGAACAAATTTTCGAATAACTTCGAGGGGAAATTCTAAATTTTTCCACAAATTAAACAAAAATAATTGAGTATTTCTCTACTAAGATGTTACATTTACCTAAAATTTTCATACTTACCAAAAATATCAACGTTAGATCGCTTCAAAAACTTGCAAGAATGAAAAGCGATGCTTATAGTGGAAACAGCATTTCCTGGTATCGAATTACGGTAAATATTTGTACATTTTTGCAATCGCCATAAGATAAGAGAAAATATTACACCTCTCCGTGAGAAACAACCTAAAATTTGGCCTTCTGTTTTTCTTTTTATCTCTTTCTTTTCGCTGTAGAATTTTATTGGTGACAGCTGCTGCAAATGAAGCGGCTTGTTATATGTGATAGTCGCGAGCATTTACAAAACTAACGTTTTATTTGTCGATTTACAGCCCACTGAACAGTTTCCTTGCTAATAGTCTAAGGCACATAGCTATGGCTCATTTGATTGCATTTAATCCATTATCGATCTATTTGGAAGCGGACTTTCCATTTTTCATATGCTTATATGTAGTCGATGATTTTTTATTTCTGAAGCTTAAATTGAATGAAGGTTGAATATCATGCATGACTAGGTTCGGCTGAAAAATATGCTCCTTTGTGATCGTATACACTCTTATAAATGGATTAATATGCGGCATATAGAATGCGTATTATGTACATTTTATGTAATATGTTATGTGCTGAAGATAGGAAGACAGTTGTGCGTGAGTGTGCTGGATGGGTGGATATGCAATGAACACCAAGGGCATTTTCACGACAAGCATGCTGCCAAAACGATTCAGCGCATCGACACAACGTCTCGTGCCATTCGTACACTATATTAGCGCTGTTAAGGAACTCTCGAGCTAGGGAGCACCTGCCCGACATTTGCATGCTCCGGTGCTCGAGGCTTCTGAACCATTCGGAGATAAAAGAATTAACCTAATCAAGTTTCCTGAGCTGTTAAAAGCAAGAAACGAAGCTGCTGAACTTGGGGCACTATTGCCGCCCATATACAAAAAGATCGAATCGGGGGTCGTCAGCAGTGGAAGGCTCTTGAAGTAACTGGTGAGCTCTCGTAAAGAGTCGAAGACTGCGATATTTCTGTGTCTGTAAATCGCAAATTTTACACTGTCAGCATTCTCAAAAGTGAATTTGGTTATAATTGTTTTTTTCGCATTGCACTTCTCTCAAAAACACTTGCATGATACTACGTCAGATATTTTCGCTGTTTGCTTCATCGTCTCTCATGAAATCTTTTATGCACCTACGTCGCTCAGATTTTCGAATAAGCTGAAAATAATTATTCCCTTTAGTGGGCAAAGGGAGGATTTCGGAGTCGAATTTTCTTGGATTTAGAAAAATAGAAGAGAACAGATGGGGCGTGCTGTACCTTGTAACTTGTCCATCCGGAGACTCGACAACCTGGAAGATTCGGAGGTGGTCCGAGCCGTTGAGCATTAACAGACCGAGTCGAAATCTCTCAGACAACTTTTTTCGCGGGCCGGCATTGTGGCACAAAATGTTACTGACTGGTGGCATATCTCGCAAATGACACTCTCCGGTTTCTAACCGTCATTACAGCCTTGATTCCCTTATCTCCCTGCCTCCCAACCCACTTCTCCTCCCCCTCCCCCTCTGCACGCAAACCAAATTCTGATATTCCACAAGGTACATACAATTTAATGAACATATTCTGCGATAAGTAAGGGCGCACTATTATTTAACTGCATTTCTGAAAAGCGTTAAACTTATAACACAATATTCGTTTCTGTGGCCTCAAAGGGAGATAGAAAATTTAAAGAAACAAAACGGTGATACTAGATGTTAAATATTATTGCATTATTTCCATATTTATTTATTCACTATATAGTTTGTTCTTATGATCTACGAAGGGACTCATTTATTTTTGCGAATTCTGTTTTTCATCGCTGTGGGTAAACTGCTAAGTCGCTATGAAAATTGAGTAAACGTAGTCGCATTTAATACGAAAAAAATTTCACAAACATTCTTTCTAAAATATTTCGTTGTATGCTTATGAAATTTGATTTTTCCTATATCGGTGTAAATTTTCAAAAAATTTCAAAAATTTTTAATTTTTCACATCCATTCTCCCCGATGAAGCATAATAAGGGCGAGAAGAAAATTTTTAAATGTCTATCGCTGCATGGCTAGTATATAGATATTAATGGACAGAGCAATTGAATAACATGAATTGCAACGTGTTAGCGGAATATTTGAATCGATATTGCTGCAACAGCGACCACTTAACAATATTGTAATTCGTGTTTGCGAACGTAGTCCAAAGGAAGTCATGCGGGGATTCAATGGAAGCGAGTTATTTATTAATTTATTGTGTATGCAAATATGACGTTAAGATTTAACCTGTAAAAAACTGTCTATATAGCAGTAACAAACAATCTATTTTTGCATCGGTGCTGAGCCAAATGCTAAACAGAGCTGTCTTCTTTGCAAATTCTTCTGTGTTTTTATAAGCTTCGCAGATCACTAAGGCGGAACTGTCTCTATTTGTTTGCGTATGTTTATTGTTCTATTTTTCAGTTTCAAATCGTTGTCACTGAAGCTATAGTTGAAAAATTTAGCGAAGTTAGCTTACATCTTTGAAGGTTCTCTACGATCGTTCACGATGATTTATCAACTTTAAAAAGATATTTATATGTGACAAAACAGTGCATATTTTTTGCACGCATCGTTTTTCCACTTTATACCGATTTCCAAGTCATAAGCCCGGATTATTCCAACTAAATAAGCGCTTAGTTGTCAATCTGTTACGCAGACAGTGTTTCATAAGTGTATCTTTTTCAGTCTTAAGGTTTATGTGCTGCTTGCGTCTTATTGCTGCATGTAACTGGAGTGAAAAGGGGGAAAGGGTCCATTTTGTGACTTGCTTTCTCTCCGTAATTTCCCTTCATTTCTATTTTTGCTATTTATTTCCTCCACTTCGAGCTCTTTTTAAGCATCAGTTAGATTTCACGGTTATCATAAATATGAAGTATTATTCGCTGCAGTAACCACTATTCGTAGGGCGTATATATGCAAATGTCTGAAATGTTTCATATGTAGTGACGAAACAACAACAAGTACAAGTCTCGACGAGTGGACAGTTATAATTAATGCTACGTTGAGCAATATCCGGTGTCGGTTGCGTGAGAACTGTTAGTTAAGTATAATCAGAGGCCCAAATTAAAGCTTAAAGTTGATAGTTATCCACTAGGGGGCATTTGTGGGCCGCGCAATGGTCATCTCGTCTCCATCGTCAGTCAATGCAGCTCGCAGCGATATTGCCAACTTGCTTCGATTCCACCTATAACACTACATTTATTTTACCACTTGAAAAGTTTTTAGAAATTGCCTATGGCATAAATTACCAGCGCAAGCAAAGGTATAGAATATTAAGGTTTAGTAGATTTCAGATGCTAAGTTAGCAGAATCAATAACTCTCGCTGAATGGACCGTCCATTCAATTACATATAAAATTTCCAACGCTTCGGATAACATTGTCTTTTTTGTTTTAAGATAGTTAGTTATGTCAGAGAAAATTTGGTTTTTTTTTTTTTGCAGAAAAATAGTGCATTAGCTTCGAGTACGGCCAGTAGGGTGATTTGCAACGGTTGAAAGAGCAAAGAATAGCCTCCAGGGTTAAATTTTCGTTGTTTACAGATATCATCGAATGAACGTTGTAGCAATGGAGAGCAGTCCCATTGATTAGTAATTTCAGTGCGGATTGTGTGCGCATTAAAAGCTGCATTTTGCAGCACTAACCGAATATTCATTGATTGTCTTGAAACGAATAACAATGCACCCTTGACAATACTATGCCCTTCTAATGTATTTCCTTACATCACCCACAAATTGCTCCTTTGCACTCCGAATGCTTCTTACCAACTCCCTTAGCGGACTCGATGAACTAACTACTCAATCATTGATTTCGTGGTGCAGCCAATGAAGAGCAATAAAACCCTATTGATCAAGCTTCAACAAGCTGATTGGTGTAATAGAATATGCAGCACAAGAGGATCGCAAGTGAATCATTCCGTCACTAGGCTACATAAAACATCGAATGCATGACGATTGTACAATCTCTATTTGACTCTTCACTCCTCCCCACCCCTTCGCTCATCCTCCCCTCTTCGCTTATAGAAAGAGATTATGATAATGGTCAACGCTAGTCGAAACACAGCTTCTTTAACGATGCACCAAGGCAAAGAATAATTGACGTGCTCGAATGATGCGTCCACTTCCGTGCAGCTGCCACTGATTAGTACTGTTATGCGACCCTTAAAACAATAGTGCCGACGCCAGCAATAAGCACTTTCAAGAGAACCAATAATTGGCTTACATTTAGAGGCACTCGTATAAAGTGACTAGCCATATCGAGCAGCTATTAACACGTTCATTTAATTAAATGGAAGATATGTGCGGCGGATGAATGTTTACTTACATACATGTGTTTATATATATATATATATATATATATATATACTTATTTATTTATTTTATCTGTTTTTATTTATTTATTTATATTTATATTTATATTTATATTTATATTTATATTTATATTTATATTTATATTCATATTCATATTTGTATTTATATTTATATTTATATTTATATTTGTATTTATATTTATATTTATATTTATATTTATATTTATATTTATACATAACCAACATTTTATATGTCTGCACCCAGTGGTATTTTATATATATATATATATATATATATATATATATATATATATATATATATATATATATATATATATATATATATATATATATATATATATATATGTATGCCACAGAGTGGAGATACACGGTCGATTTGGCCGATTCGGTGGTAATTATCGCATATTTTATCGCCTCATTGCGGATGCAAGTAGGGTACAATATTTATCAAACGTGACAAAATTGAGGGAGAAAGGCTTTCGAAACCCATCATTAAGCTTCACTCCAATGCCATCTATCGCTGTTTATGGCTCAAACAAGAGTTTTATTTTTAAAAATTTCTATGATTTTTTTGCTTGGATACATACATTCACTTTCTTCAACGTGCATCGATGAGCTTGAAAATGGTTAGAAGGTGAGTAAACAATAACAGTATGCAGTGAAAAGCAGCACTTTTGGTGAGAAAAAAGACGAAGTTTCATTGAATTATTGTTACTTTTTTCGTGAAAATTGGGAGGAATATTCGAAAAGAAAGAGGCAGAAAATTCAGGAGCCGATAATTGTGTGATAAAAAAAAAGAGAACAGCTAGACAACAGAAATGATGAATGAAAAGTTTTGAACGAAATTCCAGAATTTATTAAATTTTAAAAAACTTGGTCAACAGTAGTTGATAATCACTTGAAGAAGTTTTATTCAAATTGCAGTTCATATCTGAGCCAACGTACATGAGATCTCACGGACGGAAGATCTGTCATGTAGTTCAAAATTTTCCATTCTCATCTCCATCCACTTATCCTTCTTCCTTCCTCTTCTTCTCCATATTTTTCACTCTTCTTTTATGTGCAAGAGTGCGGTTACCGTTCAAAAAAGTCAAACGCAAAGAGCCGATTTGCTAAGTGCATTTCCCATTGTTAAATGCACTACCTCACCGAGGAACCCTCTTTGAATGATTGCTCCAAATATTATAACAAGGGCTCATAATCTTCGAAAACTACTGCCGAGAAAAGATAATTGAAAGAACTTTTTTCTTACCGCTTAATCACACATATTCTTGCATGCTATTATCGATATAAATAATTACTTATCATTTAAATGACCATCAAATAACTGAGATCTTATCATGAATATTATTTCTATTAGTCAAAAATCTCTTAAGAAAACTTCATACTTTTATTTCTTTTAGTTTATGCAATGAGATAAAAAGTTTAAATTATATTTCAGCGTGTTTTGCATCCCGTTACTTTTTCGCAATGATCAATTATCTCAGCAGATAATAGTAATGATCGCTTTTGGAATCGGATGTTGTTAGGTGCAAGATATAGCAAGAAAAAAACGCAAAAAACTTTAAGACGGGTTCTTTCAGAATATAATTTGACATCGTTTTGAATTTGTTTGCTAAAACGGACGTAGGATTTTATCGATATCGTCTTCAACAACATAAATATACATATCGAATCTGCCAACTCTCATATATGAAGCAAAATTTTTTCAATATTGTATGCTAAGGATTCAATTGCAAATTCTTTGGAAATATATTAACGAAGAAGCGCGGAAATGTTTGGAAAAACACTGCCATACATATTATACATAGTTAAATTTTGTGAGAGAAGCGAGGTGGATAGGGTTGTAAACAGAGCGACTCTGTTTGTGCTTAGACGTCATTGTTTTTTTGTTTTTTTTTTGCACTGAGATAGGCTATCAGAAATTCAAGCGTGGTCGTCATCATTTTTCTACTTCCTTCAAACCGATAGACGGACTCTATGAGAATTCAGAGATCAGAGAGGACAATGGATGATCGGAAGTGATTCAATACAATTAAGGACTATTGTGCGCAATATCATGTCCATGTACTGCGTCAAATACAACAATTTATTATCACTTTTTGTGAATTTACATTTGAAAACTCAAATTTTGAGTGCAATCACGGTGTTTAGATTCCGTGAATTAGAAATTTGGTCGAACTACATTCACATGCATTAAATATGCATCAAAAATACATCAAAAGATGCCAAAAATAGTGTGCCTCATTAGGCAAAACATGAGGCGTTTTATCAATTCAAAAGTTCTAGTATTTTTCACTATCTCCGGCAAGCCGCATTTTATTTTTGAGTATTTCGAAGCTTCCAACATAGTCTGGTCATTCGACACCTAAATTCGAGCTGCAGGAAAAACAGAGGACGAAGAATAGTTCTTACTTCAGGTTCACGAGCAAATTCACTTTCTATAAAATCGACCTCGACTTAGATTTGCCTTAAACGATTTCCCCTTGGTCTTCTGGTTGCGCCCCACATGTCGATTGTTAAGAATGGCTGGAATACGAATCTTTTTATGCATCATATTAAATATAAGCGCCTATATAATGCAGCCACTGATCAGTCGTGCTGTAAATTTCCAAAGTCTCAGTAGCTCCGGTTGAAAAATATTTTTAAGGCTTTTTCATTTAGAAAGACATCAGAAAGTTGGTAGGGAAGAAAAACGCAATCCAGATTTTCCACCCTTAGCTGAGGGTTTTTGAGAGTTATGAACGAATCGATTTCGGTTAGAACTTTTCTAAGAGATGGATGAAACTTCACCTTCTCAACTAAGTTAAGTAGGAGACAGAGTGAAAAGCTTAAGGTATTGCGAGAAAAGAAGAGTTTTAAATGGTCAACAGTTCTCGAAAGTCAGAAGGATATCTGCTAGGCTCGAATTATGGAAGAGCAGCCCTAATTCTTTTCTTCTTCCTTCCCACCCTCATGTTGGGATGGGGACCCACAGCTGTCATTTCAAGTGCTCAGCAGCATGGTTTTCACAGGTGGGGAAACTCCAATCTATTCTAGTCTTCTTGTTCTATTCTATTCTATTCTATTCTATTCTATTCTATTCTATTCTATTCTATTCTATTCTATTCTATTCTATTCTATTCGTTCCAAAAGAAAATCAAATTCTGTGAGGTGTATATAAAATATTTTGTTCACTCTATGAAGACAGCGCTACCTATAAGTGAAATGTAACACCTTTGTTTGCATATCACTTAAGTAGTGTGCGAAAAGTTTATGAGTGATTGTGAGACGCAGTGCGCCGCGACACAATTGGCCAATTTTTAGACAAACAATGTTCAGCATTGGAGCTTCGTTGCGGCGTTCATGTAATTGCCCGCAATTGTGGTCTTATGCAGCACTTTGTCGACTCATGCAAACACACTTTTGCTAACAGCCTCTATTAAAGCTGAAATGAGGGCTCTAGTTTAGCCTGCAGCATTGAACATCACAAGCCACCTTTACATGAACCATGCTAATTTATTTATAGGATTGTGTGATCCTAACATTATCTTTACTTGGCTGCCAAACGCAAAGCCTATAATTCGAATAAAATATTCTGCTCTATTCTGCTAAGTTTCTTCCATCTCCCCAATCCAGTTAAAGAACTTCCTACAAATTTTCGGCTTTTCAGTGCAGGCTTCAGCAATCCGAGCATTTCGGAATATCGCTGAAACGGCTGGGAATTTTCGGTTAGTAACGTAGAGAGTCGAGAGGAATCACCTGAAGCGTAGCAGATTTAAGAGAGATTTAAGAGACTTCGGTGTCTTTTTGAAAAATTTATATCAAAACTCCCTCCGGCTAAGTTTGTCAAAAAAGGAAAAGGGTGAGGGGTGTATTCGATTTGGACGATCCTTTCTGCCAATTCTGACGTAATCACAAGTATATGAAAATCATGATCCTTTTTAAAGCCACTTTTGCGATATCATATCGCACTGAAATTTGATCGAAGAAAGAATCCAATTTTCCTCTCATTTTTTTCGAATAAGAGGCATCACTTACTCTGAATACAAAGTGAAAAATTTCAATCCATTAATTATTCAAATAAAAAAGGACGCCAAATTTTCATTCAAAGAGCTTTTTTTATAACTTATATGAATATACGGATCTGGTGGCGCCATCGGAAGAGCAACGTCTCACTCGAGAATTTGTGCAGCCGTTGGATTTACGAATTTCTTGCAATATGTCTGAAAAATGTCATAGCTCTGTCACCCTGATTTCCTACCGCCTCCACCTATAATGATTTAAGTTCTCACCTGAATCCTCCTCTATCACGAAGAGAGGTGATGTAATACGCTGAAATTTTTAACGCCGCCATTTCGTTTCCCAGGGCACGTCGATGATCTCAATGAGAAGTTGACATGGGAAGCATCCGCACGTTTTCGAATTGGACGATCGCGTTCATAATTCAGTCTGACAAAGAGGGTATTTGCTGTTCGTGTTTCAGTGCAATCGTGTGGCATTATGATGACATCGCAGGAGCAGCACCTAACTAAATAAGTCAGCCGTTTGCTAATAGCTTTTTTACGTTATCCAAGGTATTTGTCTAAAGTCAGCCGTTTGCTAATAGCTTTTTTACGTTATCCAAGGTATTTGTCTACTTTAACGCTAATAAAATTGTTTGCATGTTTCTTGCGGAGCTACTTGCCAATTTACTTAAAAATCTCCGTGTATTTCGCTGCAAGGAGTGCGTCAGAGAGGGTATCGGCTTGAACAGTGGTTTGTTAAGGACTCAGCATGGCAGATGGCTAAGTAAGGCTTATATTAGCATCAAAAAGACCGGGCTCAATATCGTGGTAAGACGAAGTAACTGCTATGGAGTGGAAGAAGGATGGGAAGAGTGAAGAGAAAAGAGAGAGAGGTAAAGGAGAACTAGAGGAGGAGGGCTGAGTTATTAAAGTGAAAGATGAAAAAACTCTTTGTTACGAACATAAAAGCTCACTAATTTTTAGTTGATCTTATTGTGGCAATGATATTCACAATGGATAAAGTAAGCTATGAATTCAAAAAACCTTAATAATGTGTTCGAACTTTCTATGCGCACCAAGCAAAGATTCAAAATGCTTTGATAATATTTTTATCTCGTTAAGATTTAAAGAAATCTGCATTCCGCAAGATGCGCGTACAAAATTGACCTTATCAATCCATCAAACATATCTCAGCGGAGCTATCTGTTTAAAGAGCCAAACAATGCTCCAACAAACGATAGATGGCTCTTTGTCATCTACAGAATGTTTGTTCAATTCACGTCGTTGTTCTGTTCCTTTCAGTTTTTTCCACTGACATATTTGAACATTCGGCTAGTATCCAGTGATAAAAAAAATCAATTAGAGGTGCCCATTTTTCAAGGATTGCGCTATGTGTTTTTTGTTGAAAATATATGTATGCAGTTTGCTGAATAATTTTTAGAAAATCAACTCCTCCATCTATCGATATTTACAAGTGGAAAATGATAGAGTTATTTAGCTCTCTTGCTGTGGATTAAAAATTGCAAATTTTTTCTTTTCACCGAATGAACTCTCACAACTGTGTGGTACATCTTAGATTTGCATATTGATAACAATCATAAGGGGACTGTGCTATCTTGTAAGTCATTATCTAATAACATTTTCTATAAATGGCCATCACATACTTTCACCATACGGACATTCTTTCGGTCACTGCAACTTTAAAAAAGTGATTTCGAAAAGCGAACACTAATGTCATAAATATTTCTATCCACAAGAACTTTGAGGGATTTTTAAAATTCAGGTGTAGTTGGCAGTATTCGTCTATTATTGTGACTATTACATATATTGGGCATGCTCTGTTTTATGTGGCATAATACTATTAAAATACGAAGGCATTGTTGTATATGTTTTATGCTTTATTAGTGAAATGTAGAAATGATCGTTGAGATAGGCACAATGCAAAAGCGCATATCGTGCCAAGACATGCTTCTCTACATGCTAAGTGCATTCGTTGCATAGTCTTTCATGTCAAGCATCAAACACTTCTGTATTGGCCACAAGCAACAGTTTCTTCTGGACGCTTACAATCAACCACTTCTCAGCGACTCACATTCGATGGACAGCGTCTCATTAAAATGTACTTTTCGCAAAAAGGATGAATACAAACTGACACCGATTACGCTTACCCTCGAAAATTCGCAAACACGACTAATCGTCCGAGTTATTGAAGTTCATTGAGCATAATACGAGCGTTTGCGTCCTAATATCGAGAATTTTTGAAGCATTCTGAATTTACTCACAAGATGGAATTCAGATAGCCGCGATGGTTCGTGCGATCGAATGCGGACATCGTTCGCTTTTGGTTCATCGACTCCTCGTCAATTTTCACATCTGAGTGCGATCACACCAGAACTACGCGTCTATGATGTTAAGATCAGACCGAAAGTCGATAAGCGCTCCTATACTACACCGGTCATTTCTTCTGTTCGCTCAAGGACAGGTAAGTGCTTGCTTTGATAATTCCATTCGAGACAATTCTTTGATTAGCATCTGTGGAACAAAGTTGATTATCATTATTTCAATTTCAGGAAATGCAACGCTGTAAGATACATAGATTCCAGTGTTGGTGTAAAAAAACTAATGACTTTTAGGTGATCGTAGAGTAGGCTAGATGAGTGAAAAAATAACAACAATAGACGACCTGTGCTAACTTTATATTATGTGGAAAGGAAAGAGTTTATGCACAGCCGTAAATGCACTTGTATGTTTTCATTTTGTTTTACTATTATATTTGATTGGACGACGAAGATACTCCATCGTTCCCGAGTAAATCTTCCAGTAACTGCTACCGTGGGTGCAAATTGCCTATTTTTCAGCACGGCAAGACTTTTGCTTCACGAGCATCCAATCGTATTGTTTTCTAATAAAATGACTAGTTGCTCATGAAGCAACTTTTCTATATCAATTTCAATGGAATAGGATTTTCGATATTCAATTTCTATCAGGTTCTATGCATTTTTTCAAATAATGGAAAAACGCTTCCTGGGAAAAAATATCTTTTTGTGTTGTTTGCTTTATGTGTTTATAAGTACACCCATGTTCACGATGGGCAGTGCTTCCAAGCCGTGATCTAGAAAAATTGTGCCGATAAACGGTGGAAAATGTAATTTTAACATTTTCAGCTTGTTTGAAACAAACTTTGCTAAATGAGCTGATGATGTCATTTAAAATAAACTACAGTAACGTTTTGGCGTCAATTTTAACGCAAAAACAATTTTTCTAGCTCTTTTTCATTGCAAAAATTTAACTAGGCATTTAAAATTCCTATTGGAAAGAAAGTCAAACAGACACGATTGCTGAAAAAGATCAAACATCACTATTGACAGAGAATCTGATAGGCTGATCAAAAAGCTTACTGAAACGGATCACTTGATCATTGTGTGTCGAGACAAATTGCACTAGTCAGCTTCGAAATTATGTAAATATTAACGCGCTATATATCGTTAAAGATATCTATTCTTTTATAATTTCTTACAATATCTTGTAAGACTATACGAAGAAAGCGTTGTGGGAGCCTCCGATCTGCGCATATTTATTAATTAATGAAATATTTTAATATCCTCTCACAAAAGTTTAATTTCACGAAACAGAGGAAAAATGAGGATAAAATTTGCATTTTATTCGCAGTTTGCATAAAAATTTACACTACAGAATTGCTCACTTTGAATTTCTTTATGATTAATTCAACTTGTCTCCCTTTATTGCATTTATTTTCAAGTAACCGATAAACTTATTGTCACACTGGCTACAATACTGTCTTACATTTTTGCTATATTTTATTCCGCCTGACATGACGGCACCTTATTATTCATTCTTTAACCGGCATTCAATTGCCTGCCATCATTTGTCATTCATTTGGCTTTCTGTTAAGCCAACGGGACATCTAAATGAGTTATAGGCGCTTAAGGAGATCGAGCTGTTCTTATCAACTCCAAAAGAATTCTGCACTGTAACCTTTGAAGACGAAATGAACTAAACAGTTTTGCGAAAGGAGGAAATGTTTTTATTAGGTCTCTTCTAGCTAAAATTGTTTTCCTCTATTCCCACATGCAGATCATAATTTTGCATTTTCTCTTCCGTTGAAAAGAAATGAAGAGGGTACCGAAAGACCTGCTTGAGAATGAACAGAGAAAGGGAACGCCATCCCCGCACCCTTCCCTTTCCTCTTTTGTAATCCTCTCTTCCTTCCTTATGGGATCTCCTTGTCTAAAAAACGCACATGCCAAGTGTGCAGCTGGACTTGATTTATGACTGATAAGCGGAACTTTATTAATTTATGAAAGCATTCATTTAGCATCAATAGCGTTTTACTTCCTGACTTTCACTAATATGTCACATTCTCTTTGCTTTTAAAACAAGGAAAATTAGTTCTCTAAATGCTAATTTTATTACGCAGTTTCCTCTATGAAAAACAATCATCGTCAATCTTTGATGAATTGATAAAAATTCGTTTCTACTGATCAAACCTCTCGATGAATCTTTGCTGTTTGAATATTATGTATCTTTGCATATAAGTGCTTAATCAACCATCTTTCCACTTGATGCAAAACTTCCTCAATTAATCAATAACAAAAAAAAAATGTGCAAAACGCATGTAAACTTGAATTTTTTTCACCTTTACGACGTTGCGTGTTTGCAAATCAAATTTGCGAAAAGATTGTTTCCGCATCGTGACAATGTTTCCGTGCGTATTTATGCGCGTGTTCGTGGTGTGTGTGCGTGCGTGTGCATGTATGTATGTGTGCATGCGTCTGTAACTCCATTTCCTTGGCACTTTCAGGCCCGAAACCACCGAATCCGGAGTCACAAAATTTGGCAGATATGATCAAAGGCTTGACCCTCTGTGCTATATCTAAAGTTGATCCAGTAATTTCGAAAGAAGTTACAAATGTTTAAAGGTGCTATTTCACAGCGATCAGTCTCCCCCATTTTACGTAGGGTCATAGGAAAAAGAATTCTTCATGGAAGATTCTACGAGGCGAATCAAATATTGAGGCATTTTTCTGCATACCTATTTTTTATTGATAGAATTTATGTCAATATTAGATGTCAGAATTTATGTATGGATCGAACTATCTTAAAACATTTTTTATCAATACGTTGTTTAATTTTTTCCACAGACTTTGTTTTTCACCATTATTTTATCGCTTTATAAAATTTTTGCGAAAAAAGTCAGTCGTGCAATTGATCAGCACAATTGATATCAACTTGAAATGCAACGCAAACCGCTGAAAATATTTTTGAAAAATTGCATTTGCAATTGCAAATGCAGCAATCGCATTTCACAGCATAGCGAATTTGTAAATCTAAGCTGCGTTTGACGTTCGTTTCGCTTAGAAAATAAAAAAAAAACGAACGCAGTGATGAATGGGTTGCGCGATAATGTGTGTCTGCGACGCACTCATATCGCATTCGGTCGCACACTCCTCCGGGGAATCCGTCAGTCTGCAGCTTAAAATCCCACTTCCATTTAAATCGGGGTCGTATTAGGATTCTTGGCCACTATGTGTCATTTCGATTCCGTCGTTATAGGGGATGATATCTAGATCCAGAACCATACTAGAATAATTGTTGCAATATTTTTATGTTGAAGAGTAGCAAGGAATGATGATGCAAGTATGAACGATTATCGAGGCAAATAGTGAAATCAGAATAAATTTGCGCCATCAAGGAGGAGAAATTGTCATACTATAGATTTCCAACGACAAATAATCATGTGACTTTCGTCAAGTCAGATTTGGCGTGAAGTACTGCTATGGAGGTACTCATCGATAATGCCGATGTAACAGTTTGCTCTAATTGTTCAAATGAGATAGATGTTGGAAAGTGGGAAGCTTGAGTGCTGATTTCAAAATAAAATCCTCTTAAATTAGTCATTAACTAGCAAACAAAGCAGAATTTAGGTGTATATTAAAGGATTTTACACGCAAGGACCATAGTGCTAGACTTTGAGCCAGTACATATATAAAAGAGAGTGAACCACCATGCACGTTTCCTCATTGTAAAGGAAAACATAGGACGCATAAAGAAGAGCGCCAGGGAAACTGATAATAAACGAATGAAATTCGCTCAGCAAGCCATCAAAAGCGTTGTTGCGCAATCGCAATTCGGCTGAAGCCGAGTACACTTCAAAAATAACGGCCGATTACCGTTTGAAGATGTCTGAGTGAAACTGAATTTCTGTTGCAATCAAAAGGCTGAAAAAAAACGTGAAAACGCACCTGAAGTCAGTAAAACCATTCGAAATTTCGTTAATCGGTTGCTATCAGTATGAATGCTGAGGCATAAGCTTTTGCAAAACTATTCAATTCTACCACATTGGACACAATCAACTGCTCCTTGTCCCCTTTGCTTTATATGACGGTTTTCAATTCGCTCATTGAAGTATGAGATAAGAATATGAACTAGTTTAGGGTGTTTCCCAAATGTGCGATTTTTTCTGAGGGAAGAAGGAAAGTAGATGGAATTTAAATTTAAAGCGTTTAAGGTGAGTCGGTAAGTTGGGCACATAGTGGTAAAATTTTTGTAACTTTTGCAGGGCTTTTAGCTTTGCTGTATTCTTCTCATCGAAAAAAAAAATCACAAAATGCATTCAAAAATTTTGAAGCCTTATTTCATCATTAGATCCCACACAAAATTTCCTATCTAAAATCTCTACTCCGTGTAAATTAATTGACAAGTTATCCCATTACCCTCAAACAGAATCGTTGAGGTCTCATTTTTCGTAAGGTCGCCTCTATTCGAAGAGAATTAGCATTTTTCACACCACTTCGAGACGGGATGTGAATAATAAGATTCAGCAAAAATATGATCACTGTGTTACATCCGCGAGGACTGTTATTATATTGCGATAATGAAAGCAGTTGGAAGCGCTCAAGCGCTTGGGAGTATTTCTATAAAACGCAAATAGATGTACCATAGATTGCAGTCATTTTTCATAACTCCAAATTACTGCTCTTCATTTAGATGCTTCATTCACCTTTATTGCTTACTTGATTTCTTTGTGGGTCTGCTTGCTTGCTTGCTTGCTTGTGTTTAAAGAGAAGCAAGTATTTGCAAAAAAACTTTGTTTTTCACAGAAACTAGAATTCGCTGCTGTAGGTCGGATTTGGGGGGGGGGGGAGGGAGGGGGAGCGTCAGACACACTCAAGGGGCAGGGACTCTATACGAGACAGTAAGACATTTTATTATTTGGATTATGAGCGAATCTTAGTAATATCTACAATTAATTTTTGATGTGGGAATTGGAATATAGTAAATTTTAGTTAGCTTTCACGCTTTCTTTTGTTTTCATGTTTTTTCTCTTTGTAATTCACTGTTATCAGTATAAGTAGTTCGTGATGAGAAACTAGCATAGATATCACATATGAAACAATAATAATATTTCCCTTTTTAGAATTCATAAAGACGAGAGGAAATGCAAATGATATGATGTGATGTGTTATAAAAGTGTTTTTAAGAATTGTTTTCGACGAGTCCAGTAGCTTTTTGAAGCTTTTTACCATTTTGTAAAAAAACCATTAAGATATATTTTTTCAGTGCCAGCAACTGCACGCGTATCGCGAGTCTTGCCTCCAAAACCACAGAAGACTAAACGAAGCTCTGAGGACGAAGATGATGAAATAGCGTCGGAGCCAGATTTCGTCCAGGATCGACATCACGATCGTCAGGCCGATTTCATGCAGTCGATCAGGAAGCAGTGGCATGCTGAGCAAACTGCAAAGAAGAGGCGCCCGAAAGAAAATGGAGCAAGTTCTGTGAAGAGGACGACGGTGCGTGAGGAGAGGCATGTCATTCGGACGACAACCAACGAGGATGGAAAGGTCAAGAAGGAAGTCGAATCGGTAAAGCGGTCATCACCGAAGCATATTAACACGGTAGAGGATGAGGTAACCGACCTGCCAGTCGAAGCGGCTCATCCGTGCATTGTGCCGCAAAGTATCAGCACAACTGCAAATGATTTGGTAGCAAAAAGTATGCCAAGTGTAAGGCCACTCAACGACAGCAGTGAGGTTGTTGTCGTTTATGGCGAAAACACCGCCGACGGACGTTCAGGCAGATTCCTTGGTGAGTTGGCTGACAAGGCTGCTGAACTGAAGGATACAGCGATTGATCAAGCGGAAAAGGCACTTACCAAGACGGCTACTGACGATAGATGCCATGCTAGCAGTGAGGAGGGCACGAAAAGCGGGTTAAGTGGAACCGAGATGAGAAAGAGTGGCGAGCTTCGAGAGGAAGCAAACACTTTCCCGCAAAAAGAGACTAAACTAGAAGTTTACGCGTCGTTGAACGCCCCATCCGACGACCGAAACGATGGACGGAACCACCTGCCGGAGGGGGAAGAAAATACACCTATTCAGTTAGATATCAGCAAAAAAGTTCCATCCAGTGAAGGATCTGAACTCAGCATTGGCAATTCGCCTCAGCCCATTTCACCGGAATCAAAAGCAAAACTTCTTCTGGTCACTGAATCGAGAACGCAGTCGGATTTTCAACGTTTGCCTGAACAGAATCCTGAAGACCTGCGACAGTTAGTCGAACATTCGGCCAATATAACGAAAAGCTCACCTGCTCATTCGGAAGGCGGATATTTTATTCATGAGAGCATGCATTCGTCCGAGGGTACCCGCCAACATCACGACAGTCTTCACTCTTTAGATGAAGGAGGTACTACGCGTTCTTCTGAGGAGATCACTCGTTCCATGCACGAAAGCGTCTACTATGCTGATGGCACCCATTCCATGCAAGGAAACGTCCATTCGACTGAAGGCCTCCATTCCCTCCGCGAGCAAAACAACTCCCCACATCCAGGAGCTGAACTCATACGCACGAATGCTAGTAGTCCAACAGATGATGTTCGTTCTTCCAAAGAAGGTGCCCACTCACAGCGAGAAGAGATTGTCTCAATGCAGTATGACATTCCTTCAACAAAAGACATCCAGTCATTGGGTAATGACGACCGTATATCCGATGAGGGGACGCGTTTTCTTAACGAAAGCATCCATTCGACGAGGGAAAACCTTCATCCTCATCACTTCAGTTCACATTCAGAGGAATCCGTTCATTCATCTCATTCGAAAGAGAAACGTAGCTCCTTTACTGCCCAAGGTCTGGATTCTTCACCGCAAGCTATTTCAAAAAAAGAACTTTCCTCAGATTCTGAGATGGATAAAGAAATGATCTCCGGATCAGTGGAATATTCGAGCACTCACTCCAGCAGTCATTTGACACAGTCGCCAGACCATCACATAGAACAACTACAATCAGAGCGGCCCTCATCTGGTTATGTATTAGAGTCAGAACGTCAGAGTGAACGACGATCTCCAGATCATGGATCGTATTTCGTGCAAAGCTCGCGGTTGGAGATGAGTGAAACTCGAGGAAGCACTGATGATAGTCCTGCAGATGACTCACGGGCGTATTGTATTACGAGCGGCAGTAAGTCCTCCGAAGAAGCCACTCGTATTGAAGGTGATGACGCTTCTTTAAAGGAAGGTGATGAGGAAGACATGGAAGAGGAAGGTGAGGATGTTTCGATCATTTAAGAAAGCACCTGTATAATAGACCCTCACAGCTGACACCGACGGCGGCGAATGCAGTCGAAGATAAAGGCAAAAAACGGAATTCAGCTTATTTCTGTGTATCAGCAGTCACAGCAAATGCCGGAAGTAGAGTGACATGCCCAAACGTAGGGCAAACCATCAATGGCTAGAATGACATATTCAAAATTCAGAGGAAATATTAAACAGCGTTCGCGAGAAGTACAAAAATGTATAAACATTACAATATCGCAGGTTGTGTTTTAGAAGTGTCACACATCGCTTTCTTACACACCACTTTTTTTACTTCTCGAACGATGGAGAGGGTGCATGAGGTATCAAAAACGAGGAGTGGTGGAATCTGAAATCAAAGTTTTGACGACAAAAATAGGCGCAGCCGACGACACTGTTTGCTTTAAAATATCTGAGTTTAGAGACATTCCACCTAGTCTGGTCATCGATCTTTTAAACGGTCTATTGATGAGTTCCACGATCGGTCCATCTCTACAACAAATCTGCACCTTACCCTACTGTTTGCATGCTGCTGTGCTGTTGGAATGTCGCTCTACTCTCAGCGCTAGCTTTCATCCTCCATTTCCCTTAGCCTCCATGTAACGGTCTCATACAACTCCTTTTCAGAACCGCATGTATAAAAAAATGTTAAGTGCCGATAGCTAACTGCTGGGTCAAGGTGCTTTCGATGAGCTTACAAAGAACTAATTACATATGCATGTGAGTTCTGCTACGACTCCTCCTCCATGCGAATACGTGTGCGTTTGTGCAATTGTCTGTGTGCGTGTGTGCTGCGTATATATATATATACATATATATATATATATATATATATATATATATATATATATATATATATATATATATATATATATATACGCATAAATGTGAGTGTGCGTGTGTGTGCTCGCTTTTTCATTACAGTGAGGCATTTTTGCGGAAATATAGTGAAGGCATTGCGAAGCTTTCTGAGTTTGTCTTGCAAAAACACAGTTTGCAAAAATAGAAAAGGCTAGGACCGTCGAAGTGCCCCTGCAATATGCCCAAAGCATAATGCAAGTTGGAAAGGTTTTCTTTCGACGTAGCAAGGAAGCTTATTAGAACGCTATAGTTTATTATGAAAAGTATAGGCATCAGAATGTTCATTGAAGTTCAATTCATTCTCTTCCGAATCACTTAATCATATGTAACTGTGTTTAACATTTGCTGATATCACGGGATACGATCTAATATTCATAGTTACTGCATCCAGTAGCAACTGTGAAAAAGAAAAAGAAAATGATGGAGGCAAATGTTAGCATATTATTCTGAGTAAATGATAGCAGTAGGTGGGAAAGGCTGAAGAAGAAAACCGCATGCAAATGACCGTGGAAAATTAGCACCATCATTATGTTTAGGAGGTGTTTGTTTTAGAACAACAAAGCAGAGAGTGCTTTCGAAGGGCACTGAAAGGCGAAGAGAAGAAAGGGAACAAATCTGAGGACTAATTTAGGTCTATGAATAAAAATTAAAACTCTTTTCATGCCGTGCCGAGCTCAGAAACGCAACCTTCTACGACCGAACGGCCTATGATGATAATGAAAGCAATTCTCAAATTCAGTGCAATTTTGCTCATTGATCATCAAATCTTCAGTGGGAAAGGGACCTCTACGAATGCAGGTTTTGGGGAGATTTTTTTAAACGAAGGCTTAAGCGGATGTTGGTCAAAAATGACGACTTTCCTGATTGTGGTGATCGAAGCGTTGTTCAACTTTCCAGCTGAATCTTTATTTTGGAAGTGTTCGATGTATATTGTATATGAATCATTGTTAGAATCACTCTGTACCATGAAATCAGCTCATACTTCACAACATTCCAATAAACGTCACAGTAGTGCTGTATGGGAATTTGACTAATTGTTCACCTTTCAACGTGTTTTATTGCACTGTTCTCAACTCATCTGCGTTCGAGTTCACTCTGACTTTGGTATATGCGGGAGCGTAATCAACATGTATTTGTGAGGTGCAGTTTATGATAAAACATTTCATAATATATACTTGAAAATAGCAAGCAGTGGGAGGATATAGAAGCATAAACAAGGAAAGCAACAAGAAGACAAGACGAGAATATGAGGCCGGAATGCGAAACACGTCGGTTTATAAGGTGGTTACATATGTGATGACAAGATTTATGAACAAGAAAACTTGGCGCTTCTTCAGAGACATCTGGTCCTGCAGATTCAAATTCTTCCAAATTTGATTACGTCCAACCCAACTTGGCATTTTTTAGAAGGAAGTGATAAATCCGTGAAGCAACGGAAAGCAACTGCACGGGTTGATAAGGGGAGATGGCATATAACCAATCCTGATAAAGGTAAAGCTGCTGTGATCTACATTCGTGATTTTCGATTGCATTTAGCTGCAAATCGAGATCAAAGATTTTTTTTAGCTCTTTATGACAGAAAAAATTTTTTCAAACTGAAGTTTTCTAAATCGATGCGTTATGGGCATGCTTCCTCCGGCCTCCTCGTTCCCCTATGAGAGGAATTTTCGATGGTCAAGCGAAATTTGATCACCTGATCGAGCCTGTCGAG
The DNA here is from genome assembly GCA_037389465.1 of Baylisascaris procyonis. NCBI lineage: Eukaryota > Metazoa > Nematoda > Chromadorea > Rhabditida > Ascarididae > Baylisascaris > Baylisascaris procyonis. The sequence goes on from JAZARR010000221.1 coordinate 2,494,513, forward strand.
GAGTAAACGACTTGGTTAACATACGGGCAGAAAGAGTTATGAAGCACTACTTTCTGGCATTCCTAATCTCCTCCCTCTTCCTCCCCACCGCATATCAAACTATTACGCCAGAAATTTTTCACTTCCAGGTGTGACATCCACTATCACAGTTTTCGAAGCTTAAGCAGTCACATCGAGCAGTCAGAATTTTCATCATCTCTGTTGAATTAACAGGCACAGCTAGATATGTTACTTCGACATCCGTTGAGGAGGGTTGGTCTTCATAACTGTTTAAAAGAAAAACAAAAAATGGAAAAGATTTAACATCTGCTCAGAAATGTGCAAAACGAAAGACAGGAACTATACCAAATGAGAAACTACAGTAAAAAACTCAGAGGACAGGAAATGGAACGGGACAGCATTACCGCCGACATCAGTGCTTTTTGTGCATTCTTCGCAAAATTTTGCTAAATCACGTTATGAGGTCATCGTACTTATTGGTAAGCATGTGGATATGTCTGTTTGCCTGTGTCTGTTTGCACATCCGACGTTCTCAACACCGTAATAAACGCAGCTGAGGTAGCGAAAACTGGCCGATAATACAAGCGATGAAATATAAAATCTACCAAACCTCACAACAAATGTTAGTTTTTGCAAAAGCAATGACTCTTGAAAAAGATCGAAAGTGGCGTATAACAGCTAAGAAAAAGTTCACTAAAAATAGATGGGAAAACGCGAAAAAAAAGGGATTTCAAGCAAAATGTTCGCTTCCTTATAATTGCTTTGGAAAATAAAATTTTAAGTGATGATTGTTACATGAAGATAAGCGTACCATTGCGGATTGCTTCAATACTTTTTGATTATCCGTTCCAAATTATGAAGGTGGTTAATCGTCGAAATTGCAAGAAAACGTCATGTATCGGTGATCGATGCACATTCCGTTTAGTTGAAATTATAGATAACTTTATTACATATGAAACAAAAGAAATAAACGATGAAATATTGAAGGCCGTTTAAATTGTGTTGTATAATAAGTGTGAAGGATTTAAACATTTTATGCTTCAAGATGCTATTTGCACCTAGTTTTCTTCTAAATAATGGAAAACAAATCAGCAAACTATGCACTTCGTTAAAATGAGCAACAGGAGCGAGTAGATCATTTGCGATGTGAGAAGGGGAAAGGATTAGTATTATACACTGTTAAAAGAGAAAGGAAGTTAATAAGAGGTCGCAGGAATGGTTGGAATGGAATATCGTCAATCTCGTCGATATCGGAACCCAGCTACATTGATTTTTCCCACAAATTGAATTCTTATTCTCCTAAACATCCACGGGTGTCAAATTCCGATTCGTATTTCGGGACTTTTGTGTTCACCGAAGTTTCATATTCCGTTTTTTGAGAAATTTCCTCCGATCTCAAGCTAATCTAAACGCTACAGGAAATGCGCTAAGAGTTGCCGATGACAGAGCCATTCAGATGAAATGTCTCGACTGTTTTTTCCACGATCGATCGATAAAAGCGATTTATGTTGCAACATTAGTTGTCGTCATAATTGGTTTTTAAGTATTTCACAAAGTTGTAAATCATCATGCGAAATCGACGTTTCATTTGTTGAGTGATGCAATGAAGTGTGCAAATCGATTTCCGATTGCGACATAAAACTGAAGCGAATTCATATCAATCAAGATGACATTAATGTAAAATCTATGTTATTCTCTCACGGCGATATGCCCATCGCAATTAATGAGAATACGATGAAATTGCTAAAATGAGAGTAATTTGCATTTTCAACTGCGTTTTCTATGCATCGGAAGGACTGCAGAAATTTAAATAGAATGATGCATTTTCTCAGCGAAATTCGGCAATTGAACCCTATGAAAATAATAAATGCTCGTTACTTTGGTATATTAACACCGCACCATTCGCGCCTTTGTGGCCGAAAGTTTATGGCTCACCTTTGTGCGGGAAGCCCCTTATTGATCTATGAATTGAAAAAATCTTATAACAAATATCGATTCGAGGTTGCACTTGGTCAGCTTTATTAAACACCTAAAACAAATCTGCTGATTAGTTACTGATATCGGCATGTCTTTATAAAATATGGGAGGGGATGTCCTGGGAGGAATAAGGAGTGGAACGTCTTTAAAAAATACCGATGTTCAGCGCGTCGAGCTCTAGTCTATCCATGTTCTGACTGTGACCATTACATCCGTATTGCCGTTTGCAGTAAATTGTCTTTTTCTAGTAATGCCTATGCAGTCAATTTTGTTCTAACAAGCCGCTCACATATTTCCCTCGTGTTCCTGCGATTCTATAGAGAATTTTTTCAGTTCGAGGTGAGAGAACCTCCCTTCCTAACATCCCTTATAGAGATTAGGGAAGACGCGGGTGCATCCGTGCTCCTTGGGTGGGGCCTGGTTTAGAAAACTTCCCAAGATCTCCCATGGAAGCGGGAAATTTTCGAGAGGGAGATCTCTGCGACGGGGCTCCCGCAATCCAAAAGTGAATCATTTTTATGCGAAGGCCTTCATGAAGGGAACTTCCTGACGAGGAAAGGATGACGGTGAACTCATAACGGCATTTCAAAAGAACTATCATCCTTTACGTAGTTCTGGTTTCAACCAAATCTAATCTCTATTTCAATTGCGAGCAAGACCGTATTTCCTCAAGTATTTCTGAAAAAAAAGAGTCATATATATTTAAGAAAATTTCAGAACGACTTTATATCATATCAGCAAGAGAGAGAGGTTTTCTTATCAAATATTCATATTTGCAAACCCGTACTTCCGTTAGCAAATGTACGATTTCATGACTTAGGGGCTGATCAAAATTACTTTCATCTGCGAAAGTATCAACGTTTGCATATGAATGAACACTCGAATGACTGCAGAATGCATATGACATAAAATTTATTTATACAACCTAGAAATCCAATCTTTCCAATAGATGAGCAACCAATCGAAACTTATCACTTGCCCAAAATATGTAATACCTCATTGAGATGGAAGAAACTTAATTGACTCTGCATCGTTTCAAATGCCAACACGCAATTCAATAAGTTACACCACCTGAACATTCAGGAAAAATCCTGATGATTTTTTTTTGTTGTTTTGAGTTCTATGAGAATTTCTACGAAAATAAACACCACCAACGGATAAGAACTAATTCCGATTTCACTTTCATATCGGTAAATTCCAAGAAAACGACAACGATTAAATTACCGTTCATTAATGATAATTTTACCATTTTATTTGATTTTAAATGAAAGAATAACAATATCACAATAGAATCTTTGCTGACCAAAAATATTAGAACAACGGTGACACTCAATACGCAAAGCAATGAAAAAAAGGCTTGCTAAAACTTCTTCCGATAAGCATGACAAAAACATTTTGGCTAATGAGTAGCCCCTAACGCTTCACAAACTTCCCCGGATTTTCAGATGGTTAGGTGCATGAAGGATAAAAAGGCCGAAGATATTTTGGCAACAACCTATTGAATTTCTTTCACCAGCATTTAAGTTGTTTTTATTGTGCATGTTCCCGAAAAACCTTGCTAAAAGCAGCGACGGGTGCAGAAAGAGAGAGAAGGAAACAGTGGTAATTGAAGGAAGAGGAGACGTTGGTGAAAGCGAATGGGTGAAGGATGGAAGAAAAGCGAGGAAAAGCGAAAAAAAATTAAGGCTGGATGGGAAGGGATCGAGGGAACAGAGAAGTAGACAGTTCAAACTATAAACATCACAAAAAGTTGCTGTAATATTCTACAACTGGAGTAGCAAGTATGATCTGGAATACTTTACAACAAGGTCCGTGCTAAATAAGAAAAATTATACAACATAAACAATAAAAAAGTGCAGTAAATAAAAATAAAGCACAGAAATATACAGGTGAATAAAGCAAAACGCCCACACCACAACCGAAACCAGCGCTATAAGATATTCGACTATGAGTTAATAAAAACACCAAAGAAAATGCCTTCAAATTTCTTTAGAGAGGAATTCCATTACTCCTCTGTTTCGCAGTATAAAATTACGCTACATATGGTAAATAGTGGGTGGTCGATTGTGTAATTCTCAATGCCCACTGAATTCGACAAATATGAATCGAAGCTATCGCCAACGACAAAAAACCTTAAAGTATCACACAAATACCCACTTCCATCCCGTCTTCTCCCTTCTCCAATCTTTCCCTCGATAAATTTTGCGAGAGTTGATTGTTAATCAAAACCAATTCATGATATCCCTATCATTTCTTGGCCTTTCATACTACCACCTAAAGCCTTTCAATCCTCTCTACTATTCAAAATTCTCCGATTACTACAGCTATTTCCCTTGAAAATTCAAAGCTTTATACCTCAATTTCATCCACCTCCAATTCAGCGGTGATGGTAGAGGAAGAGTCAATATAGACTCAAATTATCCGTCTATTTTTATGCACAAAACGTACTGCGCATAATTGCAGAAATGAATCACCAATAAGCGTATAACTTCAAAACAAAACACTCACACGATACAGCAAGACCCGAAATTAGACATCAGCAAAACGAATACCACTCAAAGCAATCTGCAGATCCAGTAGTTTTGCTAGCTTGCTACAACAATCGTTTCAACAAATGACTTACGACTTTAAAATTAAGGCTACAATATTCAATGTGGAAAAGTCTATACTTGTTTCGAGTTGATGTTCACTCATTTTCTTGCAAAGACAGTCGAAGCAGTTTTCTTGCACATATATAAACATTAATCTCGAAAATTGCTGAAAAACTACAAGATGAGAGAGTGTCAAAAAAGACCCGTTGATCGGAGATGACTTACGAAAGTCTTGGTAGAAGTGAATCCACGCGATTGATCCAGAGATTGGCACATTGCTTATGGTATGCAATTCCAGCGAATTCCAGTAGTGCATCCTCACAAATCTCCGATAAGCAAATGCCACAACGCTTTGGAAGTAGTCCATTGAAAGAGATCGATCCTACATGCTCTCTCTCTGTTGGTTCGACATACTTCTTTAACCTAATCCATATTCCGTCGATCTCGCACAATTCATTGCACATCTTCTTCAGCTCTTCGCTTCGTCCTTTTCGTATCCGTGAAACCTTTAAAATGAACATAAACATATAAGCCATTCTCAAAAGATGAAATGAGTTTAAATTCACCTATATTCGGTACTTCCCACAGATGCTCAACTTGTACCTAAGGAGGCTCATAATCTGCAGGCTGGGAATTGTTCAAAATTAGTATTCTCGCAGTGACTAATGCCATTTCCACAAAGTCCGCATTGCAACAAAAACTGCAAAACACTTCGTCATAGAACAAAACAAATCATTAAAAATAGTATCGTAATGCAAAGAAATAGTAACTCCAGCTAGCTCAGTAATGACTTGTCGGGGTGCAAAAGTATATTCCTAACCACATTCCATAAAAAATTCGACTCCCCTTCTCAAATATCGCACGATCTTAACTGTGTACTTCAATCAGTCAGAATTTGCGTTGTGATTGATCACACGTTGTGCTTTGATCGACCGTAAACAAAACATCACACGTGCACACTCTCGAACATGCAAATCAGCTCACTATATCAATGAAATTGAATTAAAATATCCTTAAAAAGCATCTCTCGAGCTAAGACCACCAAATTTTATAGCTTTGGGTGGCCGTCCTACATCTTTTCTAATGGGAACCCTTCACATCAAAAGTAGTTTACAATTTGAAGTACGTCAGCGTGTTTCATTTGCATACGAAATGAAACGTTCTTTTATTGGGAGTTTATTTCCATTCCGAATTTTCCATTCTTATCCGTTCTAAACATATACACATATATTAGATACCTGATATGGAGTAATGCTTCGTTCCTAACACTGCATCTCCACGGCTGTCAGTCACTTTTCAGGACAGAGAAAGAGGTTTAGGATGCGAGCACAAGAACTCATCTGTACGAGTGCGAAGGTGACCGCACTCACCTGCGAATGGAAGCCTTCAACCTCCAGAAATCACCTCCCCTCCCTCGACCTCCGCAGTGAGGTTGAACGGAACGTATCTACTTTAGTAGAGTCGTATTTGCAACACAGCATTTGCATACACATTCTAATGCAAAAACCTTATGACACCCTCTTACGCATTGACAGGCATTCCTCGCTTTCTTATCTCTTCAATTTTGGTCTTACATAGCTTTCTTTAGATTTCTTGTGTCACCAGATAACCGCCTTCAACCGTTGTTGCAAAATAATTCTTACGCTCATTACGGTATAATTTCCCTTCCCCATTTTAACAAAAAAAAAACGACAATTAATAAGCTTCCACTCTCAACTTAAAAAAACACTCGGCACCACAATGATTGAAACGACAAACCACGTCATAAACAGCTTCTAATGCGGCTAAGTACCTCGCACCACGCTCAGTACGTGCCACTGCTTCGATCATTTCCTCAGAAAAAGGTGGCAACATAATATCGCCTTCCTTTAATAGTCGATGTGCCTCTGCAATACAACGCTCCCAAATACGCACGCATTCTCCTTCCTGAAAAAAAAAGAAGGAAAAATATACTAAGCTAATGTCGGCCCTCGGCGTTTTTGTATCACATAGAGTTAACCTTCTCGTACTAAAGAGAATCTATGTCCTCATTCAGCATGATAGAACTTCGGCCTCAAAGCTATCTTACAAACGTTCATGGTATTATCGAGTTCATGGATGAAAATAAACGTAGACAGTAAAAAAGAAGCCTCCAATTCGATTATACAAACTGGGCACATTATGACAATGTCACATCCCTCTAGTCTACAATAAGATAACAGTTCTCTAAATAATCCCTCTGACATTCAAGACCTCTATAGATGATCTCTTCTGAGTGTGTCATCAAAACACTTTCCCTATGCAATTAAATACATAAAAAAAGTCACTTATCATGGGAATACCGCACAAACGATATATCGCAGCAATAACAGCAATAAAGAAAATAAGCAGCCGCAAAATATCGTATTATTTTGAATAAAGTGTCGGGACCATTAACTCAAAAGAACTTTCGTAGAGGGACTTTATTTAGAGTGAAAATGTTTTGAAGTTAAGGACCCAAATTCTGGTAGGATACAACTGTATACGACTCTTCAAATGCGAGACAACAAATTATATTTTGCAGTCTTTAAAATGAAGAAGCAAGGACGAATCATTTCTGTTCTAGAAGCTCAGAGAGAAGGGTTTTTAAGTTGAAAAAGTTCGCCAATAAACAGGCTCATACACATAAGAGGGGGAAGCCTAGCACCCCGACATCTCAGCACACCATAAAAGAGATGGTAAGTAAACTTCGGATAGCGACGAACTGAGATTCAAAATGCGAAAACTTACTGTTTCGTTGTCATGAAAATCTCCCTCGACCGCTTTCACAGCTGCATAGATATCCACTGTTTCTGAAATAATGAGAAATTGATTTGAAAAAGGATAAAAATGTAGGAAAATGTCTTTTCCACAAAAGCAAAACGGTAAATCAAAGCTTGATTACATACATCAGCAGCATATCGAAAACCCGTCAGATTTATGTCCATTTCCAACCTCATTCTCATCCCTTTTTAATGATACGTCCGTAGAAATCACCCTCCCCTCTTGACTCCACCTTGAATTCAAATTTCTTCTGGTGATCTGAAATGTTACAACTACTAGAATTTGAATGCTGAGATTTCACAGCAAACATATGCATCACGTTCTCATCCCATTCTTTAACTAATACTATGCCAAACAAAATGGGAAGCAATAACAAAATAAAACAAATGCACCCACCTTTTCTTTCATTGGGTAACCCCTCACTTCGAACTGGAACGGGTGTAATCGGCTGTGGTGTTAGCAACTGCGCTCCATTTGGCATATGTATAGGTTTCGAGGAGGCAAAGTCGCCAAACTGCTCCACAGCATTATTTGCTGTCGTTACTGCAGTGATCTCAGAACCGATTCCTTCCACTGCAGTAGCAGAAGTTGATCCGAAAGAGATGCCACAAAGGAGATCTAGATCGTTTTTATGAGACGTCATTGCCGTCACAGAAGAGGGACGTGAAGCTAACGAATCGAATAAGTTTAATGATGAATTTCGCTTTGCATTAGAATGCTGCACACTTGATGATGTACTCAATGAATTATCTGACAATGATAACTGTGTATCCGCCAATGAGTGACCACTGATTTGTGTGGTCCCTGAATGATCGTTTGGTACATCGCAAGAATTCGATGAGTGCAGAACATTTGAATGCTTTGTCATTTGCGCGGCTGATAGCACTGAAGCGGCAGAGCTTCCAAAATTTGCAAAATTCATAAGATCTGGCCTTGAGGCATTCCCTGATATTGGACCCACTTCCAACGCCGAGTGATTAAGTAGTGCGGTTGGTATAAATGGAGGCATGCGTTGTGTACCTGCAGCAGCAGTAGAAGAAACAGAAGGATATAAATTGCAACCAACTGATGCTGATCCTGCAGTTTCTGCAGAGTGAGCCTGACTATGTGATGATAAATAAGCAGAAGCTGCTGCCAGCTTCGCGGCATATGCATTCGAAGCAATCGGCGCTGTAACTGATCGCGGTATTTTTGTCCCTGAAGTTAGCGCCACCGATGCTGGCTGCAGCGAGGCATGCGAAACTGCTGGACTTGTTAAAGAATGAGGAATATGAAACTTCGACGATGCACCGGAAGACAAAAGACAAGCCTGAGACTGCGAATTCTGCGGCATAGATACCGCTTCGGACGCTGTTGAATAATTGGTGGCCACATTCATTCGATTCGTCAAGGAAGACGCTGTTACCATTGTAGGGGTCAACTGAGCACTCCTTGAGTTGGAAACGATGGGAGCCATCGCCGGGTGTGGCATCTGCATGTTCGCTGCAGTATCACTGCTCGCACCATTAAAACCTTGCATAGACTGATGCACCGTCGAAGCAGTGGATGAAGGCTGCTTCCTATGTGTGAATGGAACACCCAACTGGACTGGTATGGTACGCGTGGATGCAGGTGGAGTTGTAGAAGGGCACAAAACCGCAACGTGATGGTCAGTGGTTGGTTGCCCTTGAAGATAATGGCTCGGGAAGGCAGCACAGGCTTGGAAATGCGGGATCGGAAGCACAGAGACGTCCGATAGAGCACTCAAAGACTGTCCCCTCTGAAAAGCACCAGTACGACCTTGAATACAACTTGTTTGATGTGGAATTGTTAAGTAGCAATATGCGCTTTCTGTGAAGCCATACAATAGAAGGCTCAGGACTAATAATCAAATCAAAATGTATACAAATAGACCAAGTTCGGGTATACTGCTCCTTACTGATCCCGACCTTCTTTGAGCATGTTACCCAATCTACGTGTGCTCCATATTTCGAAGCTTATGCTCATCTTGAACATCTGTAGATTTGTTTTTAATAAACCAACTAAATTCTATGTAAACTAATAAAGAAGCGATGGGAGGAAGAGATACTTCATATTCGTCAAAAAAAGATCCCTGGGAATAAAGTGGCAGGAACTCAGCTGTTGAGTGAAACCTGCTTCTCATATATGTCCAATATCAAGAGAAAAAAAGGCAATTTCGAAAATTACTTTGAAGGGACTACGAAATTTGGGAAGAATGAAAACCTGGGCAAGAGCAATAAGAGCGAGGCACGAGAAGAATTCTTGTCTGGTGAGTTGGCCAGGTAGAGTTCTGTTGACGAGTGACCAAATATTACCGAGAACTGGCCTCGGTAGACGCGACGTCACCATAAGATTGTAGACGAGGGCTGTGTTAGGCAACTGCGATACGTTAACCGCTCCACAACTCGCAATTGCCTCTTGATAGAAACGTGGAACACGTGATTCTTCTAATAATGCCGGCGGTACTATGCCACCACCTTGCTTCAGCAGCCCTAGAAACGCATACGCTTATCGATAAGATTAGCGGCAGGCTATTTATGTGGAAATGATTAGCGATTCTACTTGCCGCAGGCTCAATCAACATGAATGATTTCAGAACCAGATTCCTTTAGAAACTCACTTCTAGAGCTATCTTAGGCCAATGCAGCCCATCGTCCACTGCTTATGAAACATCGAAATACTATGATTAAAAGAACTCTAGTTAGCTAAGCGAAGGAACTTATGGAACAACCTGAATCCGAAGGCGTTCATCAAATGTGAGGACGTGTCCGCTATTCTATGATGCCATTGAAATGGTCTTGCTGTAGATATGGAATATTTGGCAAACAAAGATGTCTAAACGGATAAACGGAGATATCAGGTAAACTGTTCCATTCCCCATCCTTATGGCTTATGTATCGAATATAACGTTCACGAAAATTCAAGTAACACCTTTCCACTTCCCTCCTTTTAGAAGGTTTTGTGAAAATGCCATCCCTTCGCCAATGGTCTCACTCTCATTGTAGCCCATACTTACATGAATAAAGCACATATATTCGCATTGCAAAAAAAGCCTTGAAAATATTTAATAAAAATAAAAAAATGCGAAAATGTGGAGGAGAAAGAAAAGATGATGGTAAAATATATGCAAATATCGATAATATTCATCCACTGCTTCATCAGCAACAATTTAAAAAATCTCATCACAAAAATAAAAAAGTTATAATTTTTGGGAACGCGTTTTCCCTTAGCCAACTAAAATGTTGCCGATTTCTTGTATTTTCGCTTTATTCTCATTCCTTTTGTAAATGATTGGTAGAGATTTTATGTTAAATGTATCGAAGAAACCATTCTATTTTTCGCTTCACAGGTATTATAGGACAATTATATTGAAGAAACGATCGATTCTATTCGAGTTTTTAAATTAGATAAATACGGTTGAAGAACTACTTGCCACTGCTCGAAAGGAAGGATCCCATAAAATAAATTATTCCTCCTCCCCCTCCTCGCTCGTCAAGCACAAAAACTTTCATAAAAAATAAAATCCCTAAAAGAAAAGAAAAATGATGCCTCAAGCACTAACTAATCATACCGACACTCATATTTAAGAGAGCGTTTGAACAATAGTGAACGTCTTTAATTATTGCATCTTATGCTAAGAGGCTTGAAAGGTGAAACTACACTGAGTATCAAATAAAGAGAAAGTGAGCATAAATGCAGCAAAATGGATAGAGGAACCGATTTGTTTCAAGAATCAATTAAATTCTGCAGAAAGGATGTATAAAAAATGGACAATTCCCTAAAGACAACTAGAGAATAACGATACCCAAAAACTGTGGGAAAATGTCCATCTCGAATTTCAATATACGCTAAGAATAACGACGTAGTGCCGATAGCTTGCAAATGTTGACTGAGTAGAGAAATGTTCGAAGCGGTTGATGTAACTAATGCTTGAGCTATCATCTCTTCTACAATAATGCAATATTGACCCCCTCCCTCCTACTCCCACCCCCTTCCCCCACTACCACTGAGACCACTTTACCTGCTCCATCTTGAACAGTTCGACCCAACAGGGCATATACTTTGCCGAATGCTTCCATGAAGTATGCACTAGCTGCTTAAAATATGCAAATAGCGTTGGTGTTACTAAATAAAATTTATTTATTTATTTCAACATGCCTAAGTTGGAAATATACAAAAAGTATATGGAAAACAGTACAAACAAGCAGTCTGCCGTATGCAGACATTCATAGATACGAATAGCAATGTGAAGATCGAAACGACTCAGTCATAGCTTGAAAACTGAAGAAATGGGTGCTTTAACAATGCCCCATAATTGAAATATACAATCAGATATGAAAGGCACACGAATATGCAAATATATTACTGCTGGCTTAAATAAGAGTCTTGAAAAACACCGACCTGTGCCGTTATTTGAAGGAAGGGGGATATTGGTGTTGTAATGCACTTGTTGCATCATATTGAGAGTGTTTGTAGATGACGCCAGATGGCCACTGCTCTCGGCTCGTGGCTTTGCGCTTGAAGCACGCATCTGCCTATTGCCCGACTCCTCGTCACTAAATTTGCACCGATTTCAATAAATAAAAAAACGTTGCAATATCCGCATTATTAAACAACAATCAAATAATACAGTAAAATGAAGCACATCAATCACAAATATCAAAAACTTTAAGTGTCTAACAAATCTCATATTATATTTCATTTAAGCGTTTTGAAAATTAGTAATCTATGCCTATTTGCTGCTGATAAATTCTGACGCTAACTTTAAATAATAAACTGATAATGGAACAATGAATAACGGAAAAAGGGAAGATTCTGCAAAAATCGAATATTTTAAAGGTCACATTATGTATAGTAGCGAAGAAGGCAACAGTGAATATATCCTTTAAAGAATTACGTTCTATGACTCTCAACAATATCTCCCCCCCCCCTTGCTTTCCTCACTTCCTCCTGAAACGAAATAAGTGGCGGTGTTAAGCTATGATCGAATATATTGCATTAGAATCCCCCACCGGGAAATATCCTCCGATAGCAATACCGCGAATGATACTGATATAATAAAAATATTATCCTCATGATTTCAATTTATGCTATTTGAAGACACAAAAAAAATCACAACATGCTAAGTATTTAGGGCTCTTATTGAGGAACAAGCTGTGTCTTATGTATTATGGGTCTCGAAAACCGATAAAACATCGCAATTACTGCTTTAGTATTAGGGATCGCCGGAAAGATGAAGTGAGGTAGAAAAAAAATAAGTCAACAAAGATAGGGAATAAAAAAGAAACATTCGAAGTAAATACAGCTGTTTATGATAAATAAAATATAAAATCACTCTATAAATAAAGTCGTTTACTAAAAATTAATAATAATAATAATAATAATAATAATAATAATAATAATAATAATAATAATAATAATACCGTCGAAGACGCATCGACCCAACTACAGAGCTACACAATGATGAAGTGAATCAACCGACTACGACATATAAAACGCATTCGTGTTGAAATTACTCTCTCACGGAACCAGTTCCCTTTGCATCATTGAAGAAAGTGCATCCTTCTGATAATACTGCAATACAGAAATTGCCACCCCTCCCAAAAATCTAAAAAACTATTCGTGACAGCGTCTCGAAATTATAGAAGATACACCACTAAAAAAATGAATAAAGCAGTAGCAGTGAAAACATTTCTGCGTCCCACCTATATCGCAAGGTTAATACAGACATCACACTCGGAACCAACATACTCATAAGCTACTGACCCCTCCTCCCCCCCCCCCCTTCGAGAATTATTTGTGTACTAACACAAATCTAGAAAACAGCAGCTGTATTCATACTACCAACTTTGAGTTAGCAAGTAAGCATAATCAATGCAAATGTATGAAAAAAGAATTCTCAGAGATCCAACCTGCACATTTGTAAGCCTGGCTCCATAACGGATTGGAAAGTGCACTCCCCCCCCCCTCTTTCTAGATAAGGATTTGGGACAACTCAGCGCCTGGAAACGTTCGTCCAAAATCTGAACCCCTAAGAGCGATCCCGTGAGATGTGAAAATCTTATTCAAGACCTGCCACATTATGCATGAGATCGTGAAAAAGCTCATAAAAGCATTGGTGCAGCGAATTGTCAGATTTGGTACAATGCAATTTCCGTAAAAAAATATCCGTTCCATCGTAGCTTGAATTCAGAAGATTCACTGGCGTAGAAAACTTAAAGGTAACAAAACTAAAGCATGGAAGTGTCAGAGGGAAAGGAGATGAAATTTGACGGATCAGGAAGATAGTTATGGATGCAAATAGGACTGTAGATTTTTGAGATCGCAGTTGGAAATGCATCAGTTCGATAAATCTTTTTTCAATCGCTACAGTGAGTCTCCTTCCAAAATAAATGGGAATATGGTCGGATTATTCCTACGTCACCTTTTTAGATAGTGGAAAAAATGCATGAAGATTTGGCATTTGTTCAATATGTTTATGGATATGCTGTTACACAAACAGGAAGGGATGATGCCACATTAAATGGGGCTTAAGGCTCAAGCAGCGATTTAACCTTCTGAAGCATTTAACGATGGTGTAGTAAGCATCAACGAAATGACGCAAATATTTCCATCAAACAGAAAGTTTTAGAAGACTTAAGACTCCGCGGTACGAAACGAATAACTGAAATGAAGGTGGCCATACAGATGTCAACTCAAATGTCTCACCCTTCCTTTTCGTTAGATTCGGTTGTTATCTCAGCTGATAGCTAGGGGCAGGACGGGGGCGCATGGTGGAGAGGGGGGAGGGAGGCGGATGCAAGGAATGGTTGGATGAAGGGTTTGCGAGCAAAAAAATTGTGATTTGCGAAGAATGCTTGTCACAGGGATAAGTAGTTAATAAAGTACTTATAAAAAAAGGAGAGGTGAGGGAAGGGGAGGGTGGAGGGGGGGGGGGGGCGAGTAACAGCACTTAAGCGCAGTGCAATTGCGACGCTTGCCGATATAAAATGGCAAATGCACCAAAGCAAACAAAACGTCGATGCTGTCACTTCGCCATGCAGCTGTTAATAACATGCACTTACATCCGCCACTTAAATAAGCACCCACTCAGATGTCGCTTGCTTATATGCTGGCGCCTTCGCCCGTAAACAGTTTTGACCAAAGGAACAGTAAAACCTCCTTCCATTTATATAAGGAAATGGGCTCCTTTTAATCCTTCTTGTCCCGACCGAGGAAATATGCACTCTATGCTGCAGTTTCGTTGGCAACTAATTCCTAAACGGTGGGTCCGGATGAACTGCGGCTACGGTTGGACGATCGGTTTTAGCCCATCTAGGTTTGTGACCGAAAGTGGGCTTAGCCCATCGCCATAAACCCGATCTCCGCCATAAACTCGACCTCTCCCATCTCTGTCTCCGATCACGATAACCGAAAACAACCTAAACCATAAAAAACTGCCCATCGACAGCGGACAGTCTGAAAAACGCAGGCGAGAAATCCTTTACAGATAAAAGAAATCGGAGCTCCGAAAATACAATGGAATAACAGAACTGAAACGAGGATATATCAGAAATAGAATTGTATATCAAGAGAGGCAAAGAATGAAATGGTATTGCTTGGAAAAACACAGCATGAAAATAACATTGCTTTTAATTTTGTGAAGAGAAAGCAACACTAAGAAATTCCTCGCAAACGGCTAAAAGCGACAAGGCAGTAATAAAAACTTAGGGTGACAAAAGTGTTGTTTCCACGTCATAATACCTGCAAATAATCAACTTCTCCTCCCTATTCCTCCAACCAAGTAAATCGACAATATGAAATCAATGAGTAATTGTGATGTATATAAACATATAATAAACAAATATAGAATAATGTTAACAAATCTCCATATATACATATGTTAATTTATAGAGCGCACCTGGTGCATTCCCTTCTGACTCCTTCTTCTTGCCGAATGATCTAGGAGCAAACTGCGCAAACGGATGGATGGGTAGGGATTCCCCCTCTAATTTAGTGATGCAATTAGTCGTGAATACTGCTTACTTATCAGTTATAATAAAAGCCTATTAAATCGTCACTTGCAAATCCCACGAAGCAAATTTAGAAAACAATCGACCGATGACTTGGTTTTATCGAAGTCGATAATTCTGTAAATCTTTGAGTATAAATTAATACAACAGCATCCGATCGGAGAGAGGAACAATTTCAAATATGGACAGCAGTTAGTTGAACTGCACTTAAATAATGTTGGCGACACCATATTGAAGCACCTTTATTCCTATCATTTTCAAAGACAACTTATACTCTTCAATAATCACAAACATATTCGATGGGTGCAATAAACAAACAAATTGAACATAAAAGTAATCGAAATAGAACTCAATACTTGTTAAATCAACAATCGGTCACTACTAACATAATATTGAATAATTCTCTGAAATATTAAACAAATCAAATAATATAAATATTTAAACGACAACAATGAATACGAAATTCGCTATATTCTACACCCAACTTTATTGCTGCAATATGTTAGAAAACAATTTTAAATAATATGAAATTAAGGGTGAGGAAGTGGCGACTTTTTGATCGATTGCAAAAACAGACTCAACCCATTAATTAACTAAAATCAAAGAAATAATTACTTCTAAGTTCAGTGCTTTTTGTTGCGGTAAAATACTGCGAATTTCATTTCATCAACGCAATCGAATAATGCAACATGCGCTATATGTTATATTTACGCTACTCCCGATCTAGCTGCCCATCCATATAAAGTCTTTCATCATTGCAGACAACTTGATTTCATTCCATTCCCACCTTGCAGGCAATTTAAGTCAATTCCATTCCACCCCACCGGTAATGCAAGCTTATCCAATTCCTCTAACATATGCATTTCTCTCACTCTATTCCGTTCCTCCCATATTCTTAACTTCTATACCTCTCATCTATTATGATCATTTTCTTTAACAGTTTTTTAAAATTTACTTAACATAATTTAGCAATGCGAAAAACGTGCTAAATTTGTTATAAAACAGAATTCTTTTCAACGCAAAGATTTTAGACGGCAACAACGATGTAATTGGAAAAAAAAACGATAAAGACACAAGCAGATGTATATAAAAAACATGCGCTCTAAAGCAAATAGAATGAAACGGTGCTTTCTCGATTAGTCAACATTGTGCGAATGCCCTGGATTAGCTAGCCCCTTCAGATTAGATAATCTCGTAGCAGGCTTTCTGGATTAGTTAGTTCCGTGCCATGATCTCTGGATTATCTAGTCACCAGTCTTATGTCGTCCCTACACAAAATTTACAGGCATCCTTATTTATAGAAAATTCTAATGCTTCGAAAATTGGATTTTCATGTAAAGATTGGCATCACTACTAAATAAGAATAGCACCGTGACATATGCAGTAAATGAAATAATGTGAGAAAAATTCTCAAAACCTCAAACATTATATATCGGATCGATTTCTCAACAATTTTCAAAACTATTAAAATGCCAACAAACGCATTGAAATGAAAAACAAGAACAAATCGAAAAAAGAGAAAGGCAAGAAGCATTGCAGTGACCAAAATTGAAAGAGTGAACGTTTATCACAAATTGGAAAGAAGATTCGTTTAAAATCACGACAATATTATTATTTATTCAAAGAAAAAACAACTTTTCAAATTCTAAAATATCACTTTAAAAAACAAACATTTATTTAATTACAAAAACAATTTGGGAAATATTAGGAGCGATATAGCTCTAAAGTGAATCTTACTTTGGATGCCATCTCCTCATTTGCAAATTAAAAAATCTGCATAACAAAAATCACTCTTTAAAAGGATCGGTGAAATACAAAATTAAATAAACAGCAAATAAAATTGAATAAGCGACGGAAACAATTTTTCAGATTTCAAAAAATGAAAAACTGCAAACATGCAAATTCTTCCTAAAACTTTTCTATTCATATAAACCTAATATTTCTCCCTTAAATGCTCCCAAAATCTATGGTACTTCCCGGATTAGATATCAGGCCAAAGCACAATGCTAAGATTGCTAATAGAAAGATGCGCGCGACATAATTGCAACGGTGAACAATGGCAAGATAGACAGACAGACAGACAAAGATGCACGTATACATGCATACACCTGCCCAATTATCGAGAAACCTATACACAACAAAGCGACAGACGAAATGCTGCAGATGAGAGAGATGCAAAATACAGAGAGACAAAGAGGTGAACAAAAATACAGACAGCATAGAGGCAAGAAAAAAATGACTGACGAACTTTGGTAGGCGCGAAAATAATTGCGTTTGAAATCTCTGTAAACACAGAACAACAGCACCAAATCGAAGGCAAACACATATGAGGCAACAAAACATCACTCTCTACCCTATGCGGACATGGAGAGACCTATTTATGATAGAAATGGCTCCGTTCCACCAACATTACATGTTCATTAATAAAAATTAAAAATGCAATGAGTGTTACACATAGAAGATAAAAAACATTCACAGACTTCCGTAAATGAAAAAAATTTGAGAGGTGAATATAGTAGTGACAGGTATAAAAGTTGGTGCAAGTCCACATTCAAAAATAAACAAAGAGAAGGCAATAGCAATCGTAATAGGCACATATATGCGTATGTTCGATAAACGAGTTAACAACAATCAGCTCTTCATCAAAAATGTGTTCAGAAGCAAGTTTCCTTGAGATTCACTTTCTCTAACCACCACCAAAAGAAAACTTTCTGACTTAAACTTTTCATAAAAAATTGATTTATCAACAAATAGGAACTCTTCACTTCTACGGAAATTTTATGCGAAAAAGGCCCTCAGTTGAATTTTCTATTATTTCCCACGGTAGAAAGAAGAAAACCACCAATGAGGAGTTCCCTTCAATGTAATGAAGAACATGACATAATGAAACAAGGAAACATGGCAACATCGGCTCACATAGGAATAAAAACCGTATTATGAATGCGAATCAAATCTTGAGATTCCAAAAAAAAAAACAATCCTCGGAAAAACTATGACTATCATGAAAATCCCCCACCTATTTCCTCTCCCTTCTCTATAAAAAACGATTATGAGCAAGGTAAAAATCCTTGGTTAAGCTACATTCTAATAGTTAGAAATGTTATATTTCTATCTCTTGCTCAAAGCATTTTTTAAACCTTCCTATCTTTCACTCTAGAAAGCATTAACCCACCTATCCCTTCACTCGTAATCTACAGGTAACAGAAATAAACACAAATTTGTTTGATGGCACTTGGATTTTCTATATTTGATGCTAGCAAAAAACAGTAACATTTAATACTCTAAAGACAAAAGTTGACCCTATTCTAGAATACGTAACATTAGTGCTTCTAAATCCTCATTTCGCTTTGGAATATTTTTCAGGTTTACTCACGTCCTATCCTCCCCCCCCACACACTCAAAAATTAAAGAATTCCACAAATTCTATTCACGGTCTCTTTGCAAATTGCTGGCAATATTATGGTTGAATAACACATTAGCAAGTTGAGACTTGGTGGCAATACCCTCTCTCCGACTCACTAAACAGCGTGCATAATCCGAATCGACCAGCTGTGGGTCACATTCACGTGTATGATAACGTAACCTCAGTGCTGGTTCCACGGCACGCATCATATGCACCTCGGATTGACCAAGAAACAACGATGATAAATCCAACAATAACGTTTTAGCGTCGAGTCGAGAACGTGCTCGCAAATAGTCGACACCATATAGTGCCAACACCGAGAAGTCTGAACGATCGAAATGGCCCTGATCCTGAAAGGAAATACACTCTACGTGTGAATAAATTATTGCTTGTAATTAATTAGCCTAAATGAAATCAAATGCAGTGATACACTTAGGGATCCTATCCCTCGTCACAAGAAGGAAAAGGGAGCGGTCAATTTTCGTTTATTTCCATCTGCATCTATCATTTTAGCTTCTAGGCGATATGATATATGCATAATCTGGAATGAGTTCGTTCTAGATAGAAACATTCAGAGGCTATTAACTTAATTATTGATTAGTTTCTCATTAAAACAAGGACTCTTTATTATCCTTCTTCAGCAGTTCTGCTCAACTTTTGAGAATATTGAACATCCATTCAAAAAGTTTTCAAACGAAGCTAACATTAACGAACCCACGAAAAATATTTCTATGCGAACGACGTGTAGTTCGTTTCATCTTTTAACCCTCCCCTTCCTCCCTCTTTCTCCCATTTCCTTCATTTTCCATCACCTTTTCTTTTCCTCCATTGTTCTTTCCCTAAAAAAATCCATTCAGATTAAACTGACTTTGATGCTAATAATGAATGCCTCTTTTTATTATTTCTAAAGACACACCTCAAACCACTAATTCCATTGAAAATAAAAAAGCGTTCTCACTCCAAATTCCAAACCTTTTCATTATATTTCTACTGCACCAATCACTTTTCATAAATAGAACCTTACCGTGACAATTCTCTTCCAATATTTTCTGCTTAACAAACCGAAGAGAAGAAAAGGATAGTTCAAAAATATAAAAGAAAAGAAATGTGAAGTAAACCTTATGCACCACGAGCTGTTTACCCGATCGCAAGAATGCATTATTACGAAGTGTTTCGATCAACGAGCGTCGATCACCAACAAGGCGTTGCATATCATCGATATCTTCCTGCTGTAGGTGTGTGTTATGTGCGTTCATTCGGTTATTCACTGCTTCACTTACACCAACGATCTGAGGATGAAATTCCACAAAAGGCATTGGGAAGAATACCTTAAATTTAAGGATAAATTAATAAAATATTCAAATGAATGCGACAGAATGAAAAGTAGATGAATAATAAATGGAAAGTTCAAAAAAAAAAAGAGAATAAATAAAATTTAATCGAAATCATGAACAGTTGAATATTGATAAAAATGGAGCAGTAAGCAAAGTTCTTCAGCCTCTCTCTTCTCTCTCTCTCTCATATCCCTTTCCCCCTCTATTGCACCCTCCCGCTCCCTCCAAAATAATTCAGACATCTACAATTTATTGAGAGCTTTAAAGAGATCAAAATAAAAAACGCTAAAAAAATTATGCGCAGTTGCAGCAATATATAGCAATAATCATCACAGAAATAATTCCCTATAAACCATCGCTCCCTTACAGAAAAAACAGGGGATAAACTTAAAAATCTGAAGTGCAAGATAATATTAGTATATTTTGATAAATGTGGGATGGGATGGAGCGTGAGGGGGTTGGTTTCGCTTCAATACTCTCCATCTTTGAGAGTCTTCCAAAATTAATAATTTAAATTTGGATATAATTTAAGGTTATTTAAAATTTTTCTTCACCTGGAAATGCTTTATGGTGTTAATGCGAACTCTATCGAGGAACTCTCTCTGGATATCGGCATGTGGAGAGAGCAACAAATAGATCATTTGTTGTCCGAAGTGATCTACCGCTTCGTCGAGTGCTGCTGCTGCTATAACAGGATGACTTTCCGCTTTCAGCAATAAAAGCATCGTCTCCGTCTGCGATGATCTGCAGCTGTAAACTCAATAAATTATGCATCCAATTCATTTGGAAATCACACAAACATACAACAAAATACTATCGCTTATTTATTTATTCATTTGCGATCGTTACAATCAAATTAAAAACGTAAATGCTAATTTTGCTTCAAGGTCCCTCACCAAAATCGATTATATCCTCCACTCTCCCCCCGTTCCCACGCCCCTTCTGAGGTTATCTAAGCAACTTCAGAATGCTCGAGACCCGCTGATCCTGAACACAATGATCTTCCCGAAAAATCAGCCACTAACCCCATTCACACGAGAACCCATTAAAAGCACAAATTACTTTGCTACCTTAATGTCTTCACGCTAAGACATCCATTTATACAAACACAGAGTTAAACCAATATTCTCTTTGTTTTCATTCATATAAACAATCTCCAAATAATTTTCCAACTTCTCAAATAAACAATACCATTGCCATCGACTCTGTCAACGTCATGTCTATAACAAGATCGTCAATTCAGTGATAAACATTAACACCAACAAAGAAGCAAAAATAATGCCAAAAATTTATTAATTTGGCAGAATTTGAGGGATGAATAATATCATGTTAACCAAAAGGATTGACCGGCAAGCATTTCTATTTCCACAGGTTCTTTAAGCAGTATGTGAATTATTCCGCCAATAAGTATATCAATAAATGCAGATAATGAGGACGACGAATGCGATAATATAATAAATTCGAAATGAAACATCCACTGAAATAAAAAATAAGCGAATGTAAATCACTTGCCAACGCTCGCTTATAAAATTACATCTTTAGAGATAGTAAAAGTACCAGTAAACATACGGTAACGACAACTGTTTAATATATGCGGTAAATATAGCTATAGTTCCATAACGAAACCTAAGTGTTTTAAAATATCTCGAAAACATTCCCCTTAAGAGAAAGTTAAAAAAATTAAAAATTCCACTTACCGTAACCTCAGTTCAACGAGATCATTGTTGATAAGTCTGAGAGCAGCCGAGTCGATTGCCCTTACAGCAACTACGATTCTCGTTTGACGGCTATCACCAGCACTCGCCTGACAAAGACGTGCGTGCCTTGCCAATAGTCGCCTCAATGCGCCCACCTCATCGTTTGATCCAACAGGTATCACAATCGTCAAATCCGTATCCTCCTTCACATACGGCACCTATAATTAATGAATTACTAAACAATAAAATATAAAAAAACATATTCATCCCTTTCAAAAAAGTGTCTATGGAACTCGAAGATCGTAAATTATTAAAGGCTTCAATCAGCCGACAATAGCAAGCAACCTTAGCGGTGTTCTGGGAATACCTTTCTCCTTTGAATTAAATATTGACACTGCATTCTACTCTAACAGCGTCTTGCAATGCTTTCATCTTTTTTTAATCAGCTAGCCATATTATTAAATTTATCAACGTGCCGCTTAGCTCAGACGGTTCTGCACAAAGCTGCATTCGGCAGCGAAACCCTTAAGAATGATTGGTTTCATTCATTGTATTCCTATCAATGTTAACAACATCTAAATAAATAAAAGAACCACTCGAATTCAATGATCCCATAGCATTCATCAAAACTGCGACTCTTAAGTTATTTATTTTTGCAAGAGATGCAGCAATAATTGTCTCTACAGAGGTATTGTTTTATATATTCTATTCATCCCTCACTCAATATTTAAGTGGTGACCTAAGGAATACGGTACTGCGAGCATAGAAATGCAGCTTTTTGAGAGAAAATAAACTGAGGAATAACGACATATCGATCAATCCTTGATGATTTAGAAAAAAATCATTGAAAAAACTCTCTGCATATTTTCGAAATAAAGCTTTATCAGCCACAAATCTAGAAAATTTGTGAACATCTTATGTTCCATAACAGCATATACCTGATGCATGAGCTGTGTACTAGCAATTGATCGCGCCAAATGCACCCGATGAACGACCGGTTCGCCAAATTGATTGCGATACAATAAATCAACCATGTAGTCCATCCCACGCATAGCATCGAACATGCGATAGCCATCTTGCAATTGCACGAACTCCAAATCTGTCGCCATACCTGATGCACCTTCCGCGAATTTACGAGCTGCAGCTAACACCTGAACATCAATAGCCATGCTGTAAATCCCTTAAGCTGAAACACTACACATTTCTCTAAAAAAGGTCAGCAGTGCTGGAAGCTAGAAAGAAGAAATGCCTAATCTCTGAGCTAAAGTACAGTGAAAAGGTGGAAGAGAGAGTAAGAAGGTGATTTTTAGAGCCATATCTCTATTGCAGCCGAAAAGTTGGAAGATATTAACGCTAAACTTCAAAGATATGAGGAAAAATGTTAGGGAGACAGGACCTTGAGGGATTAATTAATGTTAGGGCGACAGGACCTTGAGGGATTACTTAAGTCCTTGAGGGATGCATAATATTTTGCATCTTTTTTCTCATAGTTTTATTGTTTTATGTCTATTTTTTTGGCTGAAGCGTCCAAGCGTATATTTTAATCTCGAAGAACGGTCATTTGAAATATTCCGTCATTCCCTTGAGAGAAATGGAAACATTTTGCGACGATTAAGAAAGAAACAAACATCCGATCCTTTGCCAAAAGGTCTCCTTTCTACGTTTTCTACTATCAAGCCACTTTTGTGTACACTCAAAAATAACCATTCACTAACAATAATAAAAATAAGCTTTCCAGATTTCTTTCACGAAAATGCCTATGGAAGGCTTCGACCCGCCTTAGGAAGCGACGTATTAATATAGCCTTGATTCAAAAACCCGACGACACATCTCATCACGCCAAGAAGAGAGATCCGTAGAGTGCAGCAAATAAAATGTAAAAATTGACGAAAGAAGATCACCTCATCAACATCAACCTTATCGTCACCACTCAATGCGTAAACGTTCTGGTTGCCATCGTTTTTGAAGATTTCGTTACTCGTGAAGAACTCCCACTTTGGTACCTGTAATACAATGGGCGAGTGCGAAAGAATTTTGATGATACAGAACTATAACACAGCCCTTGTCCTCATACTCTATTATCTCTTCCACCCCCTCCCCCTCTCAGCTCTACAGAAATTACACCCTTCGAAAATTTGAGAAAAGTCACGTATATCCTTTGAAATTATATCCTTTGAACATATGTAAGAGTATGGCTTTCCGACTTTGAAAGATGTAAATCCTTTCATATAAAAATTTATTACAACTCAATTGACGTTTAAAAACTTCTGAGACAAACAAAAAAGCGAAAATATCGCATTAATGACAGTGCAGTTATCGTTGCAGTGATTCGCATCGATGACATTACGTTAAAAGTAAGCGGTAAAAAATTAGGAACTGAGAAGACTTAAACAGCCTGCTAAGTTTTAAAGTTTAACAGTTCGTTCGTCGTCCATAAGCATGAGGCAAACACAGACAAACAGCATTCTCAATTATTGTCGGCGCATATACACAACAACAAAGCGAATATGAAAACTGTGGTCAACAATTACGATTGCCTGAAGGCATGCGGTCGCATAGCATTGAAAGTAACCACTATACCTTGCAAAGGCAACAAACTTTTAATCGGCACATGAGATCACCACCTCGTGACTCAGTGCACATGAAGCAATCTCATCATTGCGAGGGTAGTTCTTCAACTTTTCCTTTGCAATCAATTACCATTAACATCAAGCGAGTGGCCACGGGATCAACGAGTGAAGCAAGTCATATGATAGAACGACCTCATCCTCACTAGCTATGTCATCGTTATTCCCTAAGGCTTACTTGGCACATCGTTCACTAGTAACTTTCCTTGCCTGCCAAAGAAGGTAAAAACCATCCCTTCAGGTTATTACTGTAAGCGTTAACCTAAGTAAGTCACCGATAAACGCAAACCTGATGCCGATTCGGTGGCTTTGAATAGGGTGGTACGCCGATAGGCCATGTGGGTCCATCGGGGATATCAGCGGAAAGTGATTCGATTTCCGCAATTAACTGTTCAATCTCATGATCCACCTTGCCAACTTCGACGTTCACAAAGTGCTCATGGAGAGCGCGTGCATCGGCCTCAGAAAGTAGAGGAGAAACAGAGAGCGAACGATTGAATCTGCTCGACCTAGCCCACCAAGACACCTTATCGTGGATTGCCACTCCACCATCTGCTCCTCCAAAACCCATGCCATCTACCTTCCACCAGTTATACTTCATTCCCTGAAATCGAAAATTTCACACTGATCCCCAAAATGGCTTTGCCCACACATAGCTGAATACGGTAGCAAACCTGTACCATAACGGATCGCTCATTCGTGCTCAATTACTTACGATTGCAAGAAAGATGGCTATTGCAGTACTACTAATTAATTAATGCAAAGAATGGAAAATTACAGGTGTAATAAGAAATAATGAGAATTGAGAAAAGGCAATAAATGTAACCTGATATTCATTAACACAAGAGAGATTAGTGGCATGATGGATGCACATTTCGAAGGCGGTGTGATCGGAGTTACTCGCTATCGAGTTGCATATATGTCGTTGCCTATAAATAAACTTCACTATAGCCCTATTCATAAAAATCGAAGTATTCTACATAATCGACACTTAATTAACTCATAATCTTTTGCCATTACGTTCCACCCAGCTATGAAACTTATTCTATTCTATATCATCCAGCCAATAAAATATAGAGAGGACAATTACAGCCGTTCTACTTAAAGAAGAGAGAAACTCTTTGTTCAACAGATATAAATAACAACATGAACGATAGCCTTATCACTACCGATACATCAAGTATTAGCAAAAACTTTGCAGCCATACAAATTTCTAATTGATAACATGGGTTCCGCTAGTGCTCTTAACAGATATAAAGTGGAACGACTCATGCGAATGTGCCATTGAATAAAACATGAATGAGGAGTTCACAAATTATGCGAATGTAAAGAGAACTAGAGGACTTCTCACATGATACCCTTCGGATTGAAAAGATTTTCATTGAGATATAGCGCAAAAGATTATATATATATATATATATATATATCGCAAACAATGAAAAATAAGGAAATAAAAATCAATGAATGACAGTTAAATGCAACCATACTTAAGCAGTTATAATTTCCCCTTCTAATCACCCTACAGAGTCAAAAATCTCAACAATGATTGTAATAAATGCAATAAAATTACTGAATAAGAGATTGCATCGCCGGATTGGAAAGTAATATGCCAGCCTGAAGGGTACACTTGCGATCGGCAACCGAATTCGATGTGCCCCCAATCGCCACTCGTCGATTCCAATTCACATGGTTCACAAAGTTCATCAATTCAAACGGATTCACATATGTCGTATCTGGTATCACATAAAACCAATCGTAATTCTCGTGTAATGTCTGAAAATGCGCTTTACTTATACTCAGCAAACAAAATATTACGGTGATTTATAACAAACAAATCTTTTCTACTCTTTTATCCATTAGACTGCTCATATTGAAGGCATATTGAGCAGCTCAGTGAAAAACAGTGCAATGTCATACATTATTAAAGAATTTATCCATTAATGCAGGAATAGCATAGGTGTGCACATATGTGTTGGGGTTGCAATGGGAAATTTTTTAAAGAACAGTACCGGAATCTAAGAAAAAATATCGAAAGTCTGGGGTAAAATGCTGCAATGGAGATTCTGATGCAATCCTAACTAATAATCTATCTAAGCAACTAGAAGTGAAACTCGAAAACCACCATTTTAACTTGGATTATGGAACGATTCCGATTGCAATGTGCTCTTGATGCGGAAGCTTATCACAAGTTTCATACGCTGAAAAATATTGAATGTTGATGAGTGTCCCAAAAGGGATGCAAAAGCATGAGTAACATCCATCTATACTACAACAGAAAATAACCTATTCCACGACCTATTCTACTAACACATCCGATAGATTCAGCAAGTGCCCAATCAATACGTAGATTACAATATGAACATCACCATGCTAACCACCTGCAAAATTTCGAGACGTCACATAGTTCGCGTTTGAACGATTGCATGAAATAAAAAAAAATATTTGTATATTTCATATAGAACTCAATAATTATATAATAAATTTTTAAAAGCAATTGTCACATAAATCTGTAATATCAAAAACAAGATTGCAAAGGAAAATAGCTCTGACATCCTATCACTTTTAATACTCTATTCTCCTATCATAAATTATTGATAAGCACCTTTGAAAGAAATTCTCTAAGAAATGATACTGACGCATAAACAGTGGAAATAATTTAATGGAAATAAGCAAAGTTTTATTTATAAGTGAAAAGGATAGGAAAAATTGCTGTCAGCAAAACGCCGATGAACAAATCTTCCATATTGGGCACATATTCCACGTGGATTTAATACCTCAAGCATAGATAAAGCACAATAAAATCAACACACCATATTGAAAATACTATTGAGAATGCTGACGTGGGCATGCTGACCATTGGGTCGATAAGGAGTGAGGTTCGGCAATGATGCAATATCGGCGTCAACTCGTGACGCATCGACGAACAGCTGCATGCGAGGCACATGGCGTCCGATCGACGCATTTAATGCGACAGTCAGCGAGGACTGCCCCAATATAATGACTAACAATTTCTCACGAATACCCAACTCGGTGGCCGCGAATCGTGCACGTGCAACCTTAAATTCACTTCCCTCTTCATTTGTTGACACTCATAGTCGCCGATATAAACGAGTGAAAGATCATTACAAGAAAATTATCTTGCTAGAGTGCACTTTTAAATTACATAAAAACTGATGGAAATTTAAAGAAAATAAAAGATTCCAACATTTACACGTTTGAAATTAGCGATATTGTCAGGAAATCCTTTCAATTCTTTCACTGAACACAGATGAAATATGAGACCATCAGTAAAACTTCAAAATGAGTGTTTAGACTCTAACATATTATTCTACAATCATCTGACCTCGTGCAACGAAGATAAAATTGAGGAGAGGAGATGAGGAGATAAATATGAGCAGCATTTCAGTACAAAAGACCATCTAGGGGAGGAAAAAACAGCTATTATTCTTTTCGCTTTTCCTTAATTTTCTTTATTTTCGCCACAATCGAGACTCAGAAATCAAAATTTAACCCCATTTCTCTGATAATTATCAAATTTTGGTTAGAGTTGCCTCAACATTCCCGAGTGACAGTTGCGGACGTCTTTTTGCATACCTCCCCCTCCCCCACTGTTTGGTTATTGGCATACCTTCCTATTGCTAGAACGAAATGAAATCTAACAAACGATTCAGATTCTTAATACTGCTAGGTACTATCTGCTACTACTATTAAGCCGCTAAATTACAAACATGTAGCTTGTTTGGATTATCTCTTGAAATTGCTACACACATATATGTATGTATATATTTGAATCAGCATTCTAGACAATAAACAATAAAAGCGATGTTCTGGAATCGGAGTTATTTCTCAACAGTCGAAAAGATGTAAAAATAAGTGAAATATTCCAAAAAAAAGAACCTTTCCGGGTTGCACATTAGCATTAGTTGGTGGCATTTTCTTGACGATAACCTGCCAATGCTCTGATGATTCTTCCTCCTCCAACGATGGTGATTTAGCAAAAGGGCATAACCCAACTGATAGATATTCATCTCGAGGGAATATGGCCAACGAAATAATAACGCCGAATAGCAATCCCAGCGCCAACGGCACTCCCGTTCGTGCTCCATAAACCATCGATTCGTCTCCTTTAAAAAGTGACCAATTTAAAAAATTATTTTATGAAAAAAAAGGAATTCCAAAAATATTTTCGCAGTTTTATAGAGCGCGAGCAAAGGCAAGAAAAACACTTTCCTTTGCATCTTTGAAGATCAATCTTTCCTTTCAATTTTATTTCGATGAAAAATGCTTATAAGATCGATTCTATTTATCACATTATGGAAACAGTTATGCAAATAATTATGTATATTTAAAAAAAAGCACAAAATGAGTTAGCCATGCTTGAAACAATGACGTCATTATGGAAAAGTCTATTAAACTTGACGAAATTGTTGTACAGATTCAACAGGAGGCGTAAAAACGCTGCCTGTCTCATTCACTGCTTTCTGCTACCTTTGAGTGTCTCTGTACTTGCTGATTACGATTACAGTATTTTCTCATCATAGCCCGTCTCCCCTCTTGATAAGCCCATCGTTGAAAACGCCAATCTTTAACGCTATAACCCTTCCCTCCTCGAATGGGGACCAACTTCTCGGATTAGGATGTAATAAATCAACCTTATAGTACAATGACATGCAAAGTTCTGAAACCTGCCGGCAAATGCGAGATGCAAAAACACGCCAAAAGAAGGAAAATGAGCGCAAGCCTTTTGGCAAAACTATTTAAAAGCTGGGACGCTTCATTTTGGCCCAGAGATTTGTTGACGAGATGCCATATTGTGCACGCAGCTGGTTCCTAATAATATATGCAAATTTCCTTGAGAGTTGTAAATTGAAGCGCATTTCGAATATATGAATAATAATTCGAAATCGATGTAAAATTGAAAAAAAAAATTTTAATTTTTTCATTCTATCAATAGCTCGTTGAAATATTCAACAATTGCACAGGAAGGTATCAACGTTTTCAATAAAATAGTCATTCGAACAACAATGAAGGAAATAAGGGGCAATCCGATTGGAAGAAATACTAAAATTCACCCTTTTCCGGATTTCTTTTTGATTGTCATCGAATATTTAAGTGAAGTATTTCACCGTGAGATTGAATGATATTTGAGAGTTAAATGAATCCTTCGAATATATTTTACTCGCTTTTTATAGATGTGCCGATGACTGCATTTAGATGGTATGAAATGCACAAACACCATGGACAAAAAATATGAGGGAAATGCCGTTGAAATGAAATAAGAGATCACTTTTGCCACATTCCACCGAGAGCAGTGATGCATTCAATGCTCACATGTATTATTCAACACAGCACTTCCTAGTTTCCATCATTCACAACGACGATTCATCGAATCACTGCTAGATATCAGCTTTTCTCATAGATCAACAAGCTATCGACCCCCAATATAAACTATTATACAACGAGGTCCGACAGATTCCTCAACTTTTTACATTGAAAATGTATGTACGTTAGATGAACATAAAAACCCCACCTCTATATGCACATCGAATTTTACAACCGACCGCACAAAAAATGCATAGCATAGTTGATGAGAGATCTAAAAAAATCTTCATGCAAATTCAAATTCGCAAGATTCAAACAGACCAAGAGGAGCAGTCATGTTTCTTATATACTTAAGACCGCAGGCAAGGGAATATCTCTTATATAAACTTCTGAGAACGAGGATTTTTAGACGATGCATTGGCGTGTGATTAGCAGTAATGCATCGCTGTGTAGCGCTGTTTACCCTCATTCGTTAGATCCTATCAGAGCCTTCCAGAACTAAAACAACTTGGGGCTTGGAGGGTTGAAGTAACTTTATTGGGTCTTCCGGAATTAAAACGACCTATTTTGGACTTCCGGAATCTAACAGACCCATTTCCGGAATTAAAACAACTTAAAATGTGCACATAGAGATTTTCATTACTACAGTAAAGGAAACTGTCAATATGACCGCAAACAATAACGGCATAGGCAACAACAATTTGTGAACGAACGCAATAAAATAAAAAAAAAAGAGAGAAAAGAAAATTAGAAAGCAAAAAAGATGGAAATTTATGCAAACTTATAAAATGCTGAGATGAGGAAATTTAATCTTTGAAAATATTTTACAAATATTGCCCACATTATATATAATTAAATCTTCAACTCCATTAGAAAATCAACGAATATACGCAAAATTTTTAAATAATTTATATAACAATTAAGATTACATAGTGAAGTTCGTTATCTCTATATGCCGTCATAACAGGAAATATTCAAATTGCCCATATTACCCTATTCGTTCTCAAATAGTAGAAACAATTCAAGAACATCAGAAATGACCAAAACATACAATGATTCTAAGATAAATTGGTATCTTCTAATAGATATTAGAATTGTCATTAAGCAAGAATTATATAATAAAAGTAGAGTGTTATATCTTCCTAATAGTTCTAAAAGGAAACGCTTTTCAGCAAACTACATACTACGATTAGTGGCATAACCGATGGCAATAGTGATGCAGCAATATGCGGAAGCAGACGCTAGTTAGAAGCACCACTGAGAAATGAATGAGAAGGAAAAGCAAAATAAAGCAGCTGTACGCTACGCATAGACTTCCGGTCACATCGACTTCAAACAGCAGCACTCAATTAAATAGACTCCTCTAAATATCACTACAATTTAGGTGATCCATACTCGAGCAGTCATTGTGATGCAAATCTATGAACATTGCACTCTGCAATTTCATTATATCTTCCATCTAGCAATTGATAACAATAATGGACTTTACGCTTTTATCATCAAATCTTGAAATTAATATTAAAAGAAAGTCATTTATCCTTAGGGATATGCCTTTTATTTTCGATGAATTCATAATAACCAATAGTGAAAATTAAAAAAAAAACTTTGGTAGCCTGAAGGTCAACTATCTCGATGATATAAATCGAATGCTTCATCACTCATTTTACATTTTCAATTCAATGCACTCATTTTGTTGAATGCATTGCTCATTCCACGTACTGATAGAGTAAATAAAATCATTCCGTGACATGCTTTTTCAACTGTTGATTGAATTCTTTGAATCATTCCATCCAACGCCATCTTTATCGATAATTTTGCATATATGAAGATATCTGAAAACCTCATTTATAGAGGCATTATACAGCCCAACGGAAGTGAAGGCAGATGGAGAGGGTAGGAAAGGATATAGCAATGAATGGTTAAGAGAAATCCCTTTAGATTGACTCGCTATTAATCTCATCTATTTCAGCAGAAATATTTCCGAAACAAAAATGAATGAATGACATTTTTTGACACAATATAGAAATAAGTGATAGTCAGGCAATCGGAAATTCGCATTCCAATCTGATTGAAAAATTTTCCCATGAAAAATAAATTAATATAACTATAAAAGTTGAAAAACAAATGTGCAGCAAAATATTAAAATAGTGGAATAAACGAGATTTGAAGATCTCATTAGCAGACATCTGAATAAATGCAAATTTCAACGTTATTAGAAAAATATTTGAGATAATAATTTTAAGCTATCCAACTTCAATGATTTCTTTGATTTTAATGAGCAATTAATGGTGATATAAATAAGTAAATATAAAAGTAAATAAATAAAACAACAAAGAAGATAAGTGGATAAACAAAAGAATAATGTAATACAATAAGCAAAAAATATAAAGTAATTTATTCATTTTACATTTCCCATCGAAGCAATATTATCTATATAGTGTAGATGAGATGACACGATTACAGAAGTCGATACACTAAAAAAGTTTTTTATAAAAGAAGGAAAAGAATTAGAGCGCACAGAGTTAAGGCAGATGATTTCGCTATTGCCAATATTGTTCATCAATCAGAAAATTCATACATAGCACACTTGAGAATTTACAAACAATTCCACTCGTGTATCTAAAATGAGGAATCACATTTAACCAACATTTAATGCACACAAATATATATCGCTTAGAGGTATCATAGATGCCTATTTTTGAAAAATATTTGACGTTTCACACATTTTCACTCCCCTCCCTCTAACCCCTCTCTCTCTCCTTTCTTCCCACATATCGTCCATTCATTACAGAGATTACGCATTTATATCATTTCACTTCAATAATCGAGAAAATCACCACACCTTTTTTTTTTTCAACATCGATCACATTAAACATACTGTAGAGACTCGTCGCAAATCACCCAACATGAATGCTCTCAATTCATCACTTCTGAAAGAAGTTAAGAAACGCAGCATCGTGGCTGGCACGGTTTGCGCTTTTTGCAATCTCCACGCCACATTAACCAGCTGTGAAACTAAACACAACTTGCAAATCTCATAGAATAGCTGAGTATCAATCACTTATGCGGAAGATAATCAATTCAAATGAAATTAGAAATTGGACGATTGTCCTAAATCATCAGACTTGATCTGCGTTATTTTCCCAGCTTGTAGATTGAAGTCAGTCGATAAGAGACATACAGACGAGCAGCTAATAGACGAACAGATAAACACGTGCACGTAGGATCAAGCGGCCTGTATGAACTGGGAAGTACACATCTTTCCCAGAAGAATTTCTATAACGTTCCCAAAAGAACGAAGAGTAGTGCTCCGATGAGAGAGAAATTCACTGCGTAAGGGATGACACAGCACTCTGCGAATAACTCTCGAATGAAATAAGTCGAAAAGAATGAACCAATAAAATATAAAATTTTCGATCTCTTTGGCATTCTTTGCCCATAATAATATCAATTTTCAACTATTACTCTGTCCTAAGTGAGGGCAATTGAATGAACGCCGTAAACTGAGATCGCCGCCAACTTTACCCAAGACGGAAGTAAGAGCAAAGTGAAAGGGGCTTTCTAACATGAACATATCAAAAATTATGCCTGAAAATTTTTCCAGCTGTGTTGCTGAAGCGTTCTTTTTGAGAACTGCTGAAATCATTTCCATAGTTATAGGAGCATAACTTCCCTTTTGTTTAAAGTAATACTTCTGCAGCCGGATGACTGACGACCTTTAATGGTTGATTCTGATCGCTGAATGAATATTTTCGGAACTCTTCTGATTACTTCTACTATTTGATTTCCCTGCCCTCACCGCTCAGTCAAAACAGTTGAATTTTTGCCGTTACGGGAAGCCAAACTTTAGCGGGTTACTAAAATAGTAAAGCAAAAACAGTCGGGCAACTGAAACTCTCCAGCTGTGAATCAACAAAACACCATTTCACAAGATTTCATATGAACTCAAAATATTTCAATGGAAATTACCTATTTCAACGATCAACAAGATGAAAATTGAAATATTCAGAAATCAACAAAAACAAATGCCCAAAAATACCCAATGAATCAGAATTATAAAATTTGATCCTTTGAGAAATTTAAAATTTTTGAAGCTCAAAGATATTCTGAATTTTGGTTAAAAAGTCGTATAAAAACTGAGAGGCAACAAATGGCCCATTCCATTAAAGATAATTCGATCTCAGCCACCAATACCACCAATATAAATCGTGACAGCTGCTTCATATACATATATCCCATTGTGTGCATGATGCCGTAACAACGCAATTTTGCGAAAATATACAGATGGCGCACTTTAAAAAAGGACGAACTTCAATCGGAGACTAAACAGAAGCTGTCACAAATGAATGCTGTGGAGTCATCGAGAAAAAGCAGCGTCTCAAAGAGAACGAAAGAATGAATATCAGATAGAATTCTAAAGGTAAAATGAGGTGATATGAACAGGTATATACATAATCGTAGAAAACAATCTATAAATCAAGAAAAAAGAATAATTTATTTGAATATGAGGTGCATTTTATTAACGAACATAAAATAAAATGATGAATAATTTGAATTTCTTAACGGTGAAAAAAATGTCTCTAAAAGACCAATAAATTTCAAAGAATTGCCTTCTCTCTTAAATCAAAATACAGACAAATGATTCCAATTTGCCTTGAATTCTCTTTCAATATGATTTTCGACAATTTGTAAAAGAGACGTTTCATTGCAAAAAATTCTGTTTTCTAATTTGTCAAAACTTTGATCTACGTATGCTTAGTCTGCATTTGTTTCATATCTTAGAGAAAATAAAACAAACACAAAGAAGCAAATGAATTTCGTTGAAAATATTCAATTATCTGAAAAAATTTAGCATTTGCTCGTGATAAAAGCTGCTTAAAGCTTCTATTAAGAAAACTACTGGAAAGGTAATAAGTGCCAAATGTGCATTTCCGTGCCCTAGACGGAATATTATACAAGAAAAAACAACACCATAACACTTCTGGTTAAAGATTAAAAAGGATCGAAAAGGCCTAAAAATAGTGCACCCCTTTAAAACCAAGAAAAATCACAGTTGTAAATAATAGAAGCCCTTCGCCTAGCAATCACCATCACCCAATGATGCGCTTCTAATATTTCTATATAAAACGTCCTCGGATCGTCCTCTTTGATAACTGAAAAAAGGGCAGTGTGCCACATGAGAACATGTACAATGAGTGCACAATACATCGAAATATTTTCACAAAACGCATTCCACTTATGGACACTCATTTCTAATGTTCGATCAATGAGCCGTCTGAGATTCCTTTCAAAAAATTCGACACTCCCATCCTCAAACAACAATTCTCAATAAATAATTCGTCCTTCCGATATCACCTTTTATTAAATATTAAAAACAACTCAAATAAAAATTGTTCGATCTACACCCAATTTTAATACCTCTGGAATTGCTCCCATGAAGGGGATATGTCCAGAAACAAAACACCGAGGCATTGACATCGAAATAAATCAAACTTCAGGATGGCGATAAAATCTGAGAGAAGCATGAAACGGTTATCTTTCAACCGGACGAGTAGGTATCAAAGATGATCGATCTGAGAGAATCTAAAATAATCGATGAGAACAATGATCGTTATTACATCTTATCACATCATATCATCCAAAGCATTAAAAAAAAAAAAACAATTTCACAGTATAAATGACGGAAATAAACTCGAATAACTGTAAATTCCCTCAACACTTTACCAACATTTTGCGATCATTCAGTCATTAATTTCAACAACAAGATCTGTAATCTACTTATTTTACCCCGTAAAGAAAACTTCCACTATGTCACTTCAATTGGTCAGTCATGTGGGCAATCCCCGGATGCATAAATGATCACAAATCATTCTCTCTATAAAAAGTGCAGTGACACATAAGTAATAAAAAATAGCGTTTGATGATTTTAATGCGCAGATGTCATATCCACAATCGCAAATGAGTGTAGCATACTAGTCGTCTCACCTCTATGAACCTATATTTGAAGAGGGTCTTCACCCACTATATATTTCAAACGGTCACCACTGAGTAACGAAGTATCGCTGAGAGTGTGGTTATTGTGAATGAGCAAGTAGTACATAAGCTAATACTCCTGCTTAATGACCACAATGAACAAGCCAAAAGAATTAGAGCGTATCGGCGACGTTTACATAAAGTACGGAAGAGAAGACAAAACGCTCAAGGCACGCGGTCACTTAGTTTATCTTGATTATTGGTTCTCTTTCTCTCTCTTCAACAATCATTTTCTCTTTCTTGCTTTACTCTCTCTGCTACTCTTCCCTCACTCTCCGTTTGTTTCCCTTCTTTTATTCTCTTTTTGTTCTTCAATCACTTCACAAATTTCCCATTGCAGTGTTTTCGTCGAATATTTGATAAGTGCGATAATTTTGCACCATTTGAAAGACATTTCGTTAGCATTCCTTCACTAATATATTCTTTCTCAAAAGCAAAAAACACATATTTGATATATGATGATAAGTTTTGGGGAAAAAATTCCCAAAAGGAAGAAAAAAGAGAGAAAATGAGGAGCTCGATCTTCAGCTAGAAGTTGTCACTTTCCAGATGGACTCTTATTGGATAACCTATTTATCCATATCCCCTATTCCTATTTTTAATTCTTTTAAGTGAAGTAACCGTTAGATTTTATTGCTTCCTAATGCGCTAAACACATACGGAGAGGAATACCCAACGTCTCATGTGAGTAGATCTTCAATTTTGACCCTATTCTCCTGTCGATTTGCATATAGTAAAATATGAATTTCGACTTACCCTAAATAAATTAATCAGAGCATTTATGATACCTCACACAGAATGTCAATAAATACAATTCAATGAAATCAATGC
Organism: Baylisascaris procyonis; assembly: GCA_037389465.1. Lineage (NCBI taxonomy): Eukaryota > Metazoa > Nematoda > Chromadorea > Rhabditida > Ascarididae > Baylisascaris > Baylisascaris procyonis. The sequence continues at coordinate 2,531,121 of JAZARR010000221.1, forward strand.
AAACAAGCTGCCATAGACAACATTATTCTGCACTGATATCATCAAATCATGCTACTGTACGGCAATGTGTCCCTTTCAACTGACGTTAAAGTTTTTTTTTTTTTTGCCAACTTACACCGATATATGCAGCATATCGCCACTATTGTCGACCGCAATGCACTTTTCATACTCCATCTGCAGACAATTGCAAAAAGCGTATCGTATGTTTATAAAAATGCGCATTATGACGACACTGCATCTACATGTGTCTATCTGCCTGTGTATATAGTATTTTTAATTAACGAATTATAAAAGCCATCACAATGACGTTTTGTAGGCATAAACTAGCCACAGAGTGACCTCTATAACCCAAACCCAAGTTCCCTCTGACTCTTCTGAGTGACCACATATCTAGAAGCTATGGGCCATTGAAGATGGAATGAAATTTGCGCATGGAAATTTGGTAAATAACCGAGTGGGTGAGGGACAAGAACCTGATTCTGCTTACAGAGACTCGTATTAAGTACCGTTTGATGGAATTAATCCACCTCATATAAGGCGCACGGTGATATTTTTTCAACATTGATACGGCGAAGCTGCTGCCAACGAATATCGAAGGCGCAACGATGGAGATATAAGAGTTTATCCAACATTCCGTTACCTTACGCCATCATCAGGAAAACTGTCGCTCATGCTATAGGGGTGTACCTATGCTCTCTGATGACATACTTTCATGGTCACTCATTCCATGCTCGTCAGCACTATATAATTTTATTACTATTCTTTAATGTTTTTTTTTCACGAAGTATTTACGCAAAATGTTGTTTAAATGGATTGAATTGTAAATGGTGCATGTCATGTCAGCCTATCCGATGTGCTTTCCCATTTGCATTTTCAAGAAAACTAAGCCTAAAGTATTAGCATCGTTTGACAGCTGCTGAGGCTTTCAATTTTTTACTGCTTTAATTTCCCCAAATGCGTCAATGGGAACAATGCCGTGTACTGGTCATCGTTGTTCCATGAGAGGGAAGCAGTGTCCGATTTTGTTTACTTAACAGCAATAAGTTCGTTGCCATCTCAGAAGCAAATAAAAGTACCTGAATAAATGGTGGAAAATTGTTGTCGGAGTGGACAGTCACGTTTGCCGGCCAGTGCCACAGGCCTACCCGCTCCTCACCCTCGCTTCGTGCTCCACTTCCTTCCCCTCACACCTCAACTGTAACCATAATTGCAACTTCCGATGCTCAAATAAACAAACATACAAATTGCACATTGTCACAAAAAATAGTAATATGTGCTATTATAAGATCATGAAAAGGCCGACAGTGTAGATATGCATGAATAATCGAGAGTCAATGAGACTCTTTTGCTGTCTAGTTGCCGTAGTTGCTACTTCGATATTCAACATGAACGTCACTAAAAACGGTTATAAAATTTGCTGGCGCATAAACTGTACAAGTCATGGCAATAAAGCTCTTGAATATTCAAAAAACTCTAAAGGATGTTGTGTGAACTCTGCATAAGAAGCCGTTAGATATGCTTAGAAATGAAGTGTAATAATCGTTGCAAAGTGATTAGACACCCTATATAAAATAAAATATCTATGCAAGATTTGAGTGACGCTAAATGAAGAAAACAATCAGTACATCTGTTTCGGTTAGTAAACAAGCATATGATAGGAGCCAAATTGAGAGCCTCAGATCAGGATGACATACGCTCAATTCCGTAAACTAAATTCTTGTTGCCTGAACTGCAAAAATAACACGAGTAAAACCTATTCCACTCAATGACGTTACCCCTGTGTTTTACAGGAACGAAACGTGGGGGTCAACAAAAAAAGAGGGACGGCAATTGTCGGTGGCAGACGTGATAGAGTGGAAAATCCTCTAGGCATACATCAATTTGGGATCAAACAACAGACGATTTGAGATAGCAAGTGAATGAAAGACGTTCTGGAGGAGAGCAGAAAAAGAAGATAAGAAGGATAGGATATATGACAAGGTTCAAAGACAATCGCTCGATGGTAACTATTGCCGAGTGGTGTCTCTGAGAATAAAAACAACCATTTCGTCGACCTTCACAGAGATGAGAGGATACTTGTTCAACGGCTTGGGATCAGGTTAGCACTAGAACCGCGGCTTGGGAAGTGGGAAGGCAGTCGACAAGTTCCTTCCATAATATCCATTTTGAGCTTCTTAGCGTGAGTTCTTTCGGATGAGTCTACGCTCATTCAAAAATTCTGGAAAGGCCGCAAATACTGGAATGATGTGAACTTTGAAGCAATTGAATTTTTTCAGAAAAGATAACTATTCGAAGCGACCTTTCCTCTACTTATGGATCAACAAATAGTTGTTCCCTAATTCTCAGAACATCGTTTTACAATCTCTGATTCTAATATTGGCAAAGAATATTGACAATATCATCTTAATGAATGCACATTCTATGTAAATCAACTTCGTCAAATTGGTCTATTATGTTGCCAAAACAGATGTCATTTATAAACCTTTTAATGCCAAGAAAAAATCGTTAAATCCGAAGGCAATCACTTGAAAAACTGTAAGGATGGTGTCGCCACTCACTGCATTTTTCTAAAAAAAAAGGTAAGAAAGGTAACAAGGTCAGAGGTGGAATGAAACTTGGAAATTGGAGAAGAATGGTCTCATCCATCTTCCTCCTGCTCTAGGTCTGATCCGAACTGAGTGGAAAGGAACGCAAGACTGTGGAGAGCGGCGGATATGTCCTAATCAGCGCTACAATAGCAACAGCTGAAAGACCGATCGATATGGGTAACCATACCGGCTGTTAATTTGACTCACATATTTCTGGTAGCAATGCAGGCATTTCAGTGTGACCAAAAACTCATCTGCCCTTTACGACTGGTTCGTTTGCATTTTACATCAATGGAAGTGCAGTTTACAACCAGACCGTTTGGAAGAGGTGAAAAAAAAAAAAGCCCAAGTAGCTGGAACGATATGTGTTTTGTAATTCTATTCATCAACCATGTAGTATCGCAAATTGCCAAAAAAGTAATTAAAATGGGCAATAACGCATTCAAATTTTGGTTGGACCAACCACATACATAACTTCTGAAAAAGATTACTTTCCAAGCAAGTTGGGTGTTAGATGCGAGATAAAGGTGGATTTATTAGATGTTAGATGTGGTATAGACGAGGTGGAACATTAGTAAGATAGAACTAGACTTTCAGAAACTTTTAAATTTAGAAGTTGATGAGACATCGATTGAACAACTCGAAATTGATGATATGTTGTTATTTTATAATCTACGTTACAGCGACAAACATTATAAACGTAGCTTCAGTGATCTCCAACTTGCAACAACCATACAGACAGACGCAAACAACATGCCGATATATGACTATGATTTGCAGGTGTTAACTGGTGAATGCAATCATTTATTAGCGATACTTAGGATCCGACTGTTAAGTTGTCACAAAAGTTATAAATTTACAATGCTAGTTGGTTTAATGAACTGGATTACAAAAAGCGCAAATAGCGCAAATTTTTCTGGTGTGTTTTCCATTTATTTCCGATGCAGGAAATACCTATTTTAATGCTGTGTTAATTCAAGATAAGCGTTATGAATTGCAAATATTTAAATAATAAAAACTACGGAATGTATAAAACTTTCTGCTCCTTCGCGAACTACAAATAATCTCAACCACAAGAGCATCGAACAAATTGTGTAGACGGTGGTTGTTGACATTTGGTTTCCATTGCACTTAAGCTGCTTAAAAAGTTTTCTAAGCTCTCCAATAGCAAAGTTGGCGCATCTAACGCTTCACACAGAATCCTTTAACTGTACAGGTAAACAAACCGTCGATAATAGAATTTGTGCGTTATCGTGATCAAATGACACAGGGCTGGTCACGTGTCCACCCTCCCATATCTCGGTAGAATTCAATAAATTCTATCAGATGAGTATCTTCTCCCCATATAAGTGAAAGTACGTGGGCCACCTTCATGATACATACAAATAAACTCTGTCCACCTCACAATAACTACCTGCAATCTGCATCATCATAGCGTTTGTCGCTTAGTGTCGTATTATCACCAACACGAAAATTGTGTTTTTTAGTTATTTCACCCCAATGTTAGATGTTTCTTTTTATTAGCTACTTGATTACATTGTGATGTTTGCTATTATTTAATCTTTTTTTACCAAGTGATGTGAAAATCCAATTATGAAAATCGCATCAGTTTTATTCAATCAAAAAACGCATAAATTCATCCCATAGGGAACAACACTGACTCGAGGGAACTGAAATGAAGCACTCTCGAGTTGGCTTATCACCTTATCACTACTTTTCTTATCAGTTTTTTTTGTATTTAACACTTCACACTGCTACTTTCTATTATGTTACTCAACGTTTTTGCTCCAAATTTGTTTTCCTGCTTGCAACGATTTTATATATCGATATCGAATGGTGATAAACATCCCTCTTAATGAGTATTTTCTAAAGAATTTTGAGGGTTAATTTAGGTTTTGGGGCTGATAAATATATAAATGTTAGCATTTAAATTAATAATAATCACTTTTAAAATGAACGCAAAATGTGATTTCATTGAATAGTGATTAGGTGGAGATTCTATATTGGGATGGATGAAGCAGCACAACGTGAAACGTTTGTTTGGGTTAGGTTCACATGGAGGCAACCCCATCCCAACCTTGCTCGATAAGAAAACTAAGACTGCATTCACTATGTTTTAATCGGAAATAGTTGGCCACTAAACTTTTCGAGGATGATGGCTATTTTTCGAGGTGAAAGGTTATGCACATATCGTATGTGGTCCCCTCTCAAATCACTAAACGGCTGATCGGCATTAAAGCACCTTTTTCCTTTTTTTTTTCTGTTCTTTTGTAAATTTTGCATTCATAAGGCGTATTTTGCCAATGTCATATTTGTGCTGTTCACCCACCTACTTATTTGTCCGGTATTTTCAACTTGCCAACTATCGAAGAAGAGTTACCAGATTTGGTGCCACGACATTTGCGCTCTCGCAAATACGCCTCCAGTGGATGGTTAGCAGTTGGTAGGTTAGCAAAAATCTTACAGTTATGTTTAACATTACTGAGTACCTTAATACGTTCAATACTATCATATTTTATGCCCATCTCTTAAACAAGCATTTGTCGAAGGCGCAAACGTCGTGTAACGAGGTGTTTGGTGATTACAGTTCACAATATAGGATGATCTGCCGTACCATCCTTCACGGCGGTGCACCACTGTTGCAACTAACTGTAAATATTTAAAGGTGAAAAACCTCCATGCAGAGATTTTTATAGATTTTGCACCATCGATTCACAAGAAAACCCTTTTTAAACTTTCCAAATCTTTATTCTCTTTCTGCAGCGTCTTTGAAGTGCAAAAATTGGTTCAGTTCGTCGTGTTGCGCTGATGGTAACAGTTGTGCTGAACATTTGACTGCGTCCGAGTTGAAGCTGATATGGTCGCGATAGGAATCCGGTTTAACCGAGGCTGTATGGATGCGGATTTCAACTGTGGACAAAGTGAATACATGTTGTTTAGGAAATGAGTGGACTTGCGAGGAGTGGTTCAGATGGTGAGAGTCGTCCTCGACTCCTACGTTCAGATGCAAAACAGAATGGCTCGAGCTTGATGAACAAATGCGCACAACGACTTACAAGAAAGTCAACAAACGAATATGAGGAGATACTCTCGAGAAACAAAGAAGAGGATTCCGAGCGTGACGTCCTTCTCAACGAACAAGCTTGGCTCCAGAAAATTCGTGCTTCACGTTCTTTCACCGCAGTCAGTTTTTGCCCTTTTTGAGTCTAGTCAAAAGAGATCAGTGCCAGATATGTTATACGACATCTCGATTGTAAACCAAATGACAGTTACTTAATAATGGTCCGATGGGTAATAGGTTGAAGTAAGACATTCCCTTAAAGGCGCTCCTCTTTTTACGCATCAACATTGAGAATTGGTGAGGCTCGCAGAAGATATAGAGGTCATCCGATCCTTTAACTACTTAAGATGGTATGTTTCATTCAACATGCAATTTGCATATCAAATGGATTTGTTGCTTATTGTAATTACTAGTAATTATAACTGTTATTGCTGTTTTAGTGCCAGATATTACCCCTGACGAATTGATGAGAGCGAGTTCAGTGATTTGATATCACTTGTATATTTAAAGGATTGGTGAAAGAAATTTCGTATTGTTTGCCATTGAATATCCCAAACAAGGAGCAAACTGGCAGGAAAGTTTGAAATGATGGAAAAAGTAAAAGAAATTTCATTAGTAATGATGAAAATTAAACTGACAGATGCAGTGGTCTGCTAATTAAGGTATGTTTTCTACACTTCTCTTCATAAAAAAATTTACCAGGAGCGCAAGTAACTTGTTCCCATTAAGGCTTCAAACGAAGGGGGAAGGAGTTATGAGGCGTAAGGTCGCAGATTGACATCCGCTTTGTTTATGCCGAAGATAGGGGTAGAAAGAGGTGCAGCATTATATGCATTCAGTGGAGCATTGCAGTTGGAACATATTCTGCGGGAATGTTGCCGCCGATTACATCTCACCAACAAGTTGGATTCGTCGGTGAAACTTGATGCGCAGAATGCCACAACCGAGAGACTCCAACTCGTACAGCGAAACGGTGGTGACGCCCTCAAAGTTAACGTTGCGCTGCTTGGGGATAGTATTATACTCACCGAGGTTATTTTACGCAGTCATTTTCAACTGCAGCTTATCTTGGGATGTATTTCCTGTCACCTTATCTTTTCATCGTTCTATTAAACTACAAATGCGGGTGATAACCTATGATACGACTTGATAACATTAAGACGAATGATGTTTCCTGTACTTTCTACACTAATATGCTCTTTTGCAATATGATCTAGCGTAACATTGTATTAATGCTTGATATAATCCAATTTTGGCAGTAAAGCATGCCACTCTATAAGCGGTTTTTAAATGGTCTTATAAACCGTAAGGTAGCAGATAATTTCAAGAAATTTCTTTCAGTTATACTACGATCTAGCGCAGTTTGGAAAATTATTTCAATAGTATTCCGTGAAGCATGCTGCATTGTATTCGCTGTAAGCGTTTAAACGCATTTCTCAACTATTGCACTACACCACAGATCAAAATCGACCGCATTATGCTTTGTAGAGATATTATAGGGCATAGATTTTTATAGAAAATATCGTTTTGACTTCGTTTCATCTTTATTAACTATGGAATCTTATTCATAAACACAATTTACCTTCTCGGCGTAGTAGGTTTTTCTTAAATTTTCAGTGAATTCCTTACTCAATTAAGGATGATTTATTTATGAGAAGGAAGGGTGGTATTTAAGATTGTACATTTGGTAACTGCATATTTTCAGGTAACAATGAAATATGCAAAAGCACCTGGAGGCATATTCAGATCAACAGCACAACCAGACGTTCAGTGGAAATTGCAGCAGTTGCAAGACACGGGTAATTATTGTGCACAAGCGTTAATGACGGTCATTAAGGTACCACTTTTGTTAATTACTTTTTTTAAAGAAAATATTACTCTTTTTTATCTCGGTAAAATTAGTCGTATCAATGGGGAGTAGTGGATTTTTCTAGAAGCCACTTCCACTTCAATGACAAGCCATGTTAAGTAAACCGCCTAAAACCTGAAACCATCCGTCCATGCTCTCAAAACTTTAGAAGACAGAGTTTTTTCTTGTTTTTAATTGAAAAGTTATGCGGTTTCAGACGTTGGGATGAACCTCTAAGCTTTTGGGGGCTCAAAACTTCTAGTAGTCTCTTGTTCATCAAATTGGTGCACCTTTAATTTCTGGCGTTTTGCCAGTTTTTTTCAAAATTTTGGGTATTTTTTGCGTCGCTAATATCTAGTTAGCTTAAACAGTCATAAACATCTCTTTTTACATTTAAATTACACTCGGAATAAGCCAGTAAGTGGAAATAATGCTGTTATATCACAAGTGAGCCGATATTTAAAAGGCTTGCAATTCGATGACGAAAAAATGACCAGCAAAGGATTATTGCTGTAGGGTATGGAATTTGTGAAGAAATTATATGCCGATAGAAACGCTTGGACTCTCGAGTCTGGAGATGCTCTCAATTCAATCGTTTCCACGGTTGGTTCTCTCTCTTTGTTCTTCTTATAGTCATTACTATCATTCCTAGTCATAAGTTCTTATAGGTCATAGGGATAGGAATGAGATAAATGCTAGCGAAATCCGAATTATTCGGATTCGAATAAATCCACTAAGTGATTTACTCGAATCGGATAATTTAAATTTCATTATTAATAATGCGTATTTTTTACTAATTTTTGCAAATAAATAATTCATCAAAAATTCAAATTTTCTTTCAGAAATATTTTCTGATTTTCTGACTTCAAATTATTTCTTGAATGAAAGTTTTATAAGTAATAATCAATGTTTTCCATCCTTTTTTGTCCATCGCATCAATGAGGAAATGTTTATAGCAATATACTGATTATTAAACTCTGATAATCTCTTTTATTCTTACTTCTTTACCAATTTATTACAGCATAGTTATTCATTCAATCGCTGATTTGTATCTGATATTTCCTTCCTTTCTTAAAAATGATGTCAATTTATTTCTTTCCCCTCTATTTAGCATCAATAATATTTTTTCTTTGTCAGATATCGGTTACATTAAAGACAAAAAGCGATTTCCTCTCTTCAACGATTTCATTACTCTGTCTACAAAAAGATCCAGAAAGATTCGTTTTCTTTGATTGTTTTTACAATAGCTTTAGAGACATCTTAATTTTCACCTAGTTTTGGAATATGCAAATTTTTGTGAACACTTCATCTAACTGCTGAGATGGCCGAAAATAAAAACGCATCGCATCAAACTTTCTGACACGGTTCCGCAATCATTTATGTCCCGTTCAGTGGAAAGTTTCATTGAGGCGGACATAGAAGAGGTAAAAATGACATATACAATAATACCATCGTTTAGATTAAAACTGTGGGGACGGAGTCATTGGGAGCTGGGATGATTTTGCAGAAATTTAAAAAAGTTTGTCAGATTTTTTAGAGGAGGAGCTGGGAGAGGGAGGGGGGATTTTTGAGAATTTCAATGGGAGCAGCTGTCTTCCTGCTTTTCATTCATTATTAATAGCCAGCTTGTCTCTCCTCATCTTCTAAAATCAGGTCTCCTAAACGTTCGTTAACTATTCATTTGGTTTAAATTTGTTATTCTTCATTAACAACTATACCTTCTTTTACGATTTAACTTTGCGTATGGACAATTTTACTGATGGCCACTTTATGATTTCTTAATATAAGTAATAACGTTGTTGTTTCGCAGACGCATGATCGATAGATGAAATAGTATAACAGTTTTTTTGGTTATGACCGTGTAATGTGCCGAGTAGAGATGGAATAATAATTTATGCTGACGTCTCGGCCCTTTCAGCCATAATCAAAGCACGCCAAGCTCAAACTTGGATAATTAAGCCCAATTCCCCCCTCCCTCCCCCAAGGTTTAATTACCCAACTAAAACTGTTATACTATGATTTCTTAATTGTTTGTGGGAGGTGTTTAATCTAAAAAAAGTAATTGTTATAGCAGGTGTTCAAATAAATATTATAAGAGATGGTTAACGTTAGAAGTAAACAGTAGGTGTCAGATAAATAAGCGAGCATCTTTTATTGACCAATTTTGTTGAATTGAGGTGACAAATCTGGTTGGTCAAGCACGTTCGTCGTTATGTTTACCACATAAACGTACTCTCCTCGAATTGTGCAATTTCCCACCAACGCGATGCTTCAATCCACCATTACCTTCTGATCTCGTCTTCTCTTATTATATCGCTTCAACACGCATCGTTTGTGCTGCCTATTTAATGACATCAAAGCCTAATGGTTAGTTGCAATCTTTCGTTGAAGAGGGGATGAAATGGAAGGTCTTGATGGTCTTGATGAAAAGTACTGGAATGTGACGACGATGTATTTGCTTGATGTTGGGGTTGGCTTACATTGAAAGATTTGAGTTAGCGGTGGCCACAGTTGTCTCCATTCAATTGATCGCTGTTGTTTTTATTCATTTGAGCGGATCGCTGTTGTTTCATCGACGTCTACTTGAAGAAATTTTTGTATTGGCGAATATGAGGTATAAAGAGTAATAAATTCAATAAGCCAGAAACACATAAAACATAAAAGTAATTTGGTTTTAAACTGCACAGGAATATTGATTTGTTAGATCTGCTTGAAATATTCAATGCGTGATTTGTGCAATGCAGAATGCTTGTAAGAAATTAAGGAATTTTTATTAGTACAAAAGAAGGCGAATATTTTTTTGCATTTTCTCAGTGAAAAGATGAATGTGTGTAAATTTATTGTAAAGGTGGTGGGGCTTTAACTAGCAAGAGGTTTTTAACTGGGGAGAGGGGGGTTATTATTCACAAGGTATGCTAATAATTTGCAGTTAATTTAAGGGTCAAAAAGTGATCGGTCTATATCAGAGCAGGTCAGAACGAGGTGAGACATTGGTTGGATAAGCAATTGGCTAGTTGCCAAATAAAGCTATGAGTGGGTTGTAGTAAAGCGGTATAGAGGATGTAAGTAAAAGTGATAGTATGCTTAGGATGAGGATAATTGGTGCTAACAATAAGTTGCAACGTAATATGAGACAGCATATTTTATTGACACTAACATATGCACTAACGCTCCAGTCCACACATTTTGCGACTTTCCACCAAATTTCCAATCATTTCAAAATATTTAATTATTTGCAGAGGTATAAAAAAACATGTGAATTAAAAATTAAAAAATTTTTTACAAAAAAAATTTATTAGTGTATCTTACAAAAAAAAATTTAGTAGTGTATCGACTCAAACTGATTTTTTTGGGGAGCGGGGGGAGAGGAGGGAGGGCTGCTTTTGCAATTATTTGAATACATCCTTTTTATTCCTATAATTTGGGTCGTATAATTGTTGCAATTTGATTTCATTTAATTCGTTTTTTTTTTTGTTTAAAAATATCTTCAGCATAAAGCAAGCTTGGTCTTATTAAATATTTATTGAAAGGATTTATAGATTCCCGTTAACTATATGAAAGTTTATTTCATCTCATACGTTCCATAGTTTATTTATATAGACGAGTTACGCCGCCGCATTTCCCTCCTCCTCGCTTCCTTCTTCCCTCCGCTCCTTTCCCTCCTCTTCCCTGTTCTTCGTCCTCTTTCCATGACTTCCTTGTAAGACCATTAAGTCACGTAATTAGATTTTTGAATAGGACTTCAATGAGCTAACGATAAAAGATGCAGGTGCATTCCACTAGGTGAATGTATGGTTGCAGGTGTACAAGGACTGACAATAACACAAGCGGAGTGCCAGCTGCCTCAACTCGTTGAATTGCTGTCACTTCTCACACGTGCACTTAACGTTGCACAGGAACTTCGTGGTGCGTTATCGATGTTTGGGACACATATAAGGAACACAAATGATGAGGACAACAGTGTCATTCCTACTCGATTATAGTGTTTTCGGTGTAAATGAATGGTCTTCTTTGATGTTATCTTATTTGATGTCTTACTTACTTTTACTTTGAGGTATTTTATTTATTGTTTACTAGTACGAGGTAGTTTGGAAATTGTGAAATATTTTAAATTTAGACTTTGAGGTTAATTAAATTTGAAGGAATGGGGAATAGAATATTTGCTCGCTTCAAAGATGTTTTTTTACGATTTAACTCGTAAATTTTTTCACTGTTTAGTTTTTGATGCTCATCTACGTTGTATTTTATAATGTGAGTGGGAATTTCTCTGCGAATCTGTGAATATTTTATAGCGATGCGTTCCATTCGATCACTGTGATAGTTTCGCTTTATAGTTTATTTCTGTATTATGTATAAATATTTTTTCTTGTGATATCTTTGAAAATATTTTTAGTAAGTTTTTAATTTCGGTTTCATTTTTGATGAGAAAATTTTGAAAAGTTTCTTTTTCATTTTTCATCTACGTAAATGAAATATATTTTTCTGGAAAATAATTCACTCTCTATAAAATATAACGACACTAAAAATCTCTTAGATAATTTTTTATTTACTGTCATATAAAAAGGTGAAGTGATTATATTGTATAACTTCCTACTCTTATATTTGTGTTCGTGAAAGAAACTCAAATGAATACTGGAAATTTTTACGGTGCAGCCTAGTAGCTTTGCATGGATGCATTGTGGCAATGTCATGCATGTATCTGTGTTGTCTACCCAACTGGAAAATGGCTAAATTTAATGTAATTATTTATTTTAATGTAACTATGTACGAGAAGGTCTTTGTGATAGAGTATATTTTGTTATGTAAAGTGCGAAGGGTTTATTTTCGAGTTTAAAGTTGGAAGTGAACTTATAAGTAAAGAAAGAAACTGCAACATAATTGAGATTTCCTTATATACAGACAATTGGTGTTGAATGAGTACCAATAAAAGGAATCAATGAGGTCATTCATTCAAATATGCTGAAAAATGTTTGAGTATCTTACCATTGACATCGCTCACTTTGCACTTTGTAATCAGTTGGGTCGGGTAAACGAATATTTTGCATAAGATTTATAGGATGGATTGCTTGACTGCGTATGTTATATTACTTACGGAATTGGATGTGATAAAAGTAATTGCAAAACACATGTTGTGCCACTCCTGTGGTGTGCTTTCCGAATTATATATTGGAAATTAGCGGGGTTTGTTCTCACAGAAATACAGAGTTGAGCAATAGCTGCACTGATAAACAAATGCAGTGATTGTGATAAACATATCATCGAAAACGGGTCGGCGTTTTGGAACGACGACTCCCACACATTGCAGCGTAAACGCTACAGTGTGGATGCAAACGGCCAAAACTGTCGTACCATATGGTCTGAACTTCGTCCATTATAGTTTGTAGTTTCTATTTGCACCATTACAGACCCCTCAATAGAGTCGGTTATAAATTGCAGCAACCATTCGCTATATTCCTGCTTGTTGGCAGCTTTGCATATCGTCACTCCTCGTTTTGTGCAGATGGCTGGCTCACGCATTTTTGTGGTTAGTTTTTTGTTGTCTTTAAATTCGTTTTCGATTTTAAAAATCGATGATTGAAATTTTCCTTCCCAGCCGTCACTTCGAACCCTATAGAGAACGTTTTTCCATTTCCTATAATTGAGAACAACTTTCCCGAGTAGAAAGCGCCACTTGCCTCGTTGTTTTATTTGCATTTGGAGTTGATCATGCACACGTATTTTTGTATAGTTCAATTGAAGCAGGATTGAAGCTAGAATTACCATTTTAATGGGCACTGGTATATACTACACTATTGGGTATTCTCCATCATCGTCGTTTATGCTGATGCATCAATTTGTGAAACGTTTACTGTGCGTTCGCTTTCAAAGTCATGCTATTCTGAGACTGGGAGCATCTGAATTTTTCATCTTCCCCCCCTCCCTCTCCCCTCTTTCCCTCCTCGCTGCACATTCGTTCCCCTTCTTTATGAATGCGGTCTTGAGGAAATATCATTGTGCAAACAACCTTGCAAAGATGTAACTCGTTGAAAGTGTGCCAAACAAGAAAACACTGTGACTGTGATAAGAGGTTCGTTTTAAAGGATATGCTGTATAGGCATTTCATTGCTTACGTTATCGATAGGTTATGCAATGAAGTGCGGTTGGAATATTTATTGTTGACATTGATAAGCACATGTGATAATAGTAAAAACATGGTGAAGATTGAATATCACGGCTGTATCAGAAGAGAACCATCAACTGAGGTCAACAAAGGAGATGCTTATTTATTTCTTGAGAGGGAAGAGGGGTAGATGCGAAAGGGGGAGGAGGAATCAAGTAAATTTAGATTGTCAGGGGGGGGGGGGAGGAACGAGATATATTTGTAAGAGCTGCACGTAATAGTAAGTTTTCTTTCTATTTATTTATTCGTTTATGTTTTAATTTATTTATTTCTAAGTTCCAATGTTTATTTATTTTTAAATTCATTTATTTTTATTAATTTTCTAAATTTGATGGTGTTCGAAATTCGACAAAACTTTTGAGGAAAATATTTCACCGTTTTGAAGCGTTTCCACACTAAGAGGAATCATTCAAATCCCTATAGACTTATAAGTGCTCAAATAAATAAATGAAACCATTTTCGCGTTCATTTGCAAAAATGAATTGCACTTGTAAGATAAATTGCTTAGAGAAATGCATCGATTTTTCGCACACGAATATTTTCACCATTGTACATTGTAGTTTATAGTTTCGACTATTTTATTGACCGATATAAATGAATGCAAATAGCAGCATTCACTAGTGTTATTGTTGCGTGGTGAAGCAGTTTCGTTGTCCTTTCACTAATGGTTGCATTGCGTATTTTTGTGGTTGGTATTTTATGAAATTGTATTGTTGTTGATTTTTTTAATTTCACTATATTTCAACATTTTCTAAAATTTGAGTTTTTCCATAAAAATCTTCTCGTTGACGTTTAATTCGTCTTTAAAGATTAATAATGTGAGCATAGGTTATTTGCATTTAAATCTAAGTTAGGAAAGCAAAAACACAAAACTAACAATTTTATGATTTTACTTTCTCGAGTTAGAAAGCGAAAATAAGTAAAATCGAGTGCAGCATTCTCTTCGGGATTGTTGAATTTATATATGTGTAATTTTATATTGCATAGTAAAAAGTTTATTTCGTGAAAATTTCACCGCTGTCGTATAATGCTTGAAAGAAGTTTCCTTTCTGTTGAAATGATTTAAACCATTAATAGTTCGACTTTTTCCAAGAATTTTTTGTATATTTCGAGGATCTCCATTTCCGCACACTTCACACGCCTATAGGCATAAAGGGTCAGTGTGAACGAAAATTTGAAAAGAGGCAAATGCATGAGTACGCCTGAAACATGGTGATGACCCCAGCTATCGGACATCTAGAAACTTTAATTCGTCGCAATTAAGCATCCACCCACAATGGCTGAGCATATGAGGCGAAGGGAATATTTCGCAGATTTGCATTCATTGACATCGTTGAATGCATTCTGCACGCTGCAAACATCAGCATGCACAGCTTATCTGCAATGGCACTACCCAGTAAAGTTTGTATTCACAAGGGGTACGGGAGGGTTCCTTCCTATAGAAAGGAAACCCTCGGCAACCCTTTATGTTCGATAAGGTACGTGCAGCATATTTGTGCTGAAGCACTTTTAGGTTAGTGGCAGTTGAACAGTGGGTTGGGCGAAACCATTATATTAGCAGTTAGATGATTAGCATTATACTTTTCCCCTCAATATGGGAGGGAAGTATGCTTATTTGATCGAGTTTGAGGTAACGATTGCAAGGATCCCTTTATTGCTCCTATCGTAAATAACGACTCTTTGAAAATTTGGTCTTTGTCCTCCCCTCCCCCGCCGTCCTTCCTTCCTGCTCAGAAAAGATTGTACACCAACCCCGAGATCCTATACAGAGGGACCCATTTGTATGCACTATTCAGGTGTGCCCTCAGGGTTAATTGGCCTTGTTCTAATTGTATTTGGAGAAAGAACGAGGCGTCTAGAAGCGGTATGCTGCGTGATGGATGCCAGCGATTGCGAATCACCATGACCATATAAAAAAGTAGTGCATGCACACATATTGAAATATAATCAGTCGTTAAAGGTTTCCTTAAAAGCCTATTGTTTTAGGTGACTGGTGCAAACAAAGGGATTGGGTATGGAATTGTGAAAGGGTTGGCCGAGAAGGTAACAGGTGCCACCATATATCTCACAGGTTTTTCTCTTTTTCTTTTGTTCTTCAGACTATTTTTTTTTAGAAAAATTTCCCTTATAAAATTGCGTCATATTAGACACACTCTCTATGAAGTGACATAGGTTTCTCTTCTCATTGGCACTATTGGAGATTTGCTTAATTTGGGCTCCATATTTGGCAAAGGGTTTGAGATAAAATTGTGGAAAGCTGCTGGAAAAAGTTGAAAATTCAATGCTCAGTAGTTTTTTTTGCAGCGCGAAATGAAACATTGGGAAAGGAATCGTTGAATAAGGTTATCACGGAATTGGGTGATAAACGTAAATCGGAGATACGATATCATCAGCTGGATATAACAAAGCGGGATAGTATCGAAACGTTTGCTGATTATCTAAGGAAGGAGCATGGTGGATTCGATGTGCTCGTGAACAATGCTGGCTTCGCTTTCAAGGTTGAAACCTTTTTATTCCTTTATCGTTATATGCGTTTTGCATAAATTTTTGGTGTAAATATAAGTTTTTGTGCATGCACATGTTTAATGAAGCACAATATTTGAATATTTACTCGTTTTATTAGAGCATATAGAATTTCGAAAAATAAGTGAAGTGCATGAGAGGAAATGCTAGCCATTTTTTTTTTTGCATCTCGCTTACAAAATTGTTCAACTTTATATAACGCCCTAAAAAGTATTGGAACATGCAGAATACTGCAGCCATAATTTAGCTGATACGACCTTTGGGGCTTTTCTTCCGCAAATGATTAGTTTTTTTTTTGCGACTTAACTTATTTCAGAATCGTATGGCATTTTTAAGTGCATATATCAGCAAAAACTTTTGTTAATCTTTTAAAATTAAAGTTGAATGAAGATTTCGAAATATTGAGTTTTTGGAAGTGAAAACAAAATTCACGAGGAAGCAATATTTTTACGTTATTTCTCTCTCATATTTATTCTTCCCACTGAAAAATTCTCTCAAATTTCATTTTTACGGGGTTGCTAGAATTAATTATCCCACAGAAAGCTTTGGTTTTTATTCGTTGTTTTTTTATCATTCGATGAATGAATTGCATTAGCATTCAGTAAATTTAGGAGATTATATTAGGAAATATTACATTCATTGCTTTTGTCTGTAGAGTGGAACTTATCCTTTTCTCTCTTTGTTTTTCTTGTGGATGAAGACCCCTCTCTCCTCCCCTCAACTCGTGAAGCCAAAGCAGCTTAGCTTCGTGGAGCTCACTTCTCCCTCTACTTTTCGCAGAGGAAACAGATGATCGAAAGCATATCCCGCAATATCAGTATGCTTATTTAGCAAGTTTGAGAAGAGGTTTGCACAGACATAATAAAATAAGCTGTAGATTGTCGCTGACATGTCGTTTTGCAGAATGCAGCAACAGAGCCACCTGAGGAACAGGCACGAGTTACGATTGGTATTAATTACGAGGGAACGAAGCAAACGTGTGATATTCTCTTCCCTTTACTTCGTGATGGAGCAAGGTGAATATTCATCTCAGCTATTTCCCTCATTTACGCTTCAACATGCAAAAGTCACGTTTGCAGTATATAGCCATCTATTTTATTTATGTATTTATTAGCACGAAATATATTTGCGCAGACTTATTTACTTATGTGGAAAGTCTTTTATTTCAATCACCTATTTAGTACACATAATATACACCCTCGTTTTATAATACTTAACGCTCCATAATTGATTATTTTCTTTGGAGACGGGAGGGGGGGGGGAGGGAAGGAGATAGAAGAGCATACAAGAAATGACATTCGTATTAATTATATTAAAAGAACGGCATTGATTTTATCTATTATACTGTGTGATTGGCACCAACGAACTCTTGAAATATTTTTTATGCGTTGAAGGATGTTTTTTGAAATAATCAACAAATATTGCTAGGAAAAGGAAAAGAAAGGAAACGACTACGAGGGGGACTTAGATAATTAACATCCGCTAATCATTTCCCTAATTCCCGTATATTCCCAAAATAGTTGTTATTATTTGTTTCAAAAAAAAACCCATTTATAAATATTCAAAACAAAAAATTCGAAAGATGTTTGACTTTTACCTTAGAAAAATTACTTTCGGTTTTACTAATCCTCTCATCTTAATAAATCGAAGGCAAATAAGCTAATAGCGACATTTGTAAAGCACCGAATAATCATATAAGCAACGTTTCTAGGGTTGTGAATGTATGCAGTCAAGCCGGTATTCTGACTGGCCGATATAGTGACGAGATTATTGCCAAGTTGACAAGTCCCACTGTGACGGTCGCTGACATCGACAAATTCGCCAACGACTACATACAGTTAATTATTATCACTCATTTGCATTACTTTCTTTTAATATGAGTGGTTTATGCAAATGAGATTGACCGCTATGGATCGGTGCCTTAGGGGATTTTGTTGATTTGAAGGCTTGAATCATTTATCGTGAATGCACGACCAGCATCTAACAAAGTTGGCAACAACCAAACCAACCTGTTTTCATATATTCTTCACATTGAGATTCTTGGAGTACCATAAAGAATGTAGCATCCCTCCTTGAACAGTCGTTTCGGAACCAATTTCTTTTGAATACAAATATCGCAGGCTTATGAATCAACACAGCATTCAGTGGCTAATATAGCTAAAAGTCACACTGTGACGAGGGAGGGGAAAGGGAACTCGAAATAATAAGAAATAATAAACCGCCTAGTCTCTTAGATGTTCTCGATTCATTTGAAGGCGTTTTTCATAGAGAATGCAGCTAAGTCTGAATTTCTGGATTAGTAGCATTTGAATTCCATAATGATGGTAACTGGGATGTGGCTACCGTTTATGGAAAAGCTGTTTTCGGAGTGATAAAATGCAGTGATATTTTCGTTCTAAACGAATGTATTTAAGAGCATGTGTGGAGAAGAATACACGTGAGAAAGGATATTTCTTTATGTCGGCTTATTGCACCTCAAAAGCTGCTCTCATTGCACTCACGATGGTTCAGTCACGTCAACTTCGTGCCAGAAATATCGTCGTTAATGGGGTTTGTGACCAACTTTTCGTTTGAATTCAAGAAATATGAAGACCTTCCATAATGACCAATGTTAAAACAAGATATCTTTCATCACAGATAGCTAATATTCACATAGCAAGGTTGATCCGTATGCATCCTAACAATCAACCAAAGTGTTCGATATTGAGCTATGTGTTCATGGTGTTTCACACACAATCCCATATGGTCACCTTCATCTAGAGGGGATAAACAGTCGTGAAGAACAAATATCTCAAAAATAGACTGACCAAGCGGAGGAGTTGTTGGAGTGCATCATATATAAGTCAACTTAGAGAGGGAACCACTCGGGTGTTTTATTTGATTGATTGTACCAAATGGGTACTATCTATTAGAAAGGTGGGAAGTAATTTTGTTTTTCTTCTTATATCAGATATTTCTTGTTTGTATATTCTGCTGTTTGGTTGATGTCGGGAAATGGGGTCACCAACTCAAGTTTGAGATTATTTTACTCGTAATTAAATACATAAGATAAATTGTTGAATAAAGAAAAAGTATTTTTCAATAGCCAAATAAACTTCAATGATATTGTTCATAAGCAGTTGTGCCTTGCAATATTTGTGATGCAATATAGTTTGGCTTCAATCGAACTGCTATCGTAGTTGTTTTTTTTAGTGTTGTCCAGGCTA
The DNA here is from genome assembly GCA_037389465.1 of Baylisascaris procyonis. NCBI lineage: Eukaryota > Metazoa > Nematoda > Chromadorea > Rhabditida > Ascarididae > Baylisascaris > Baylisascaris procyonis. The sequence goes on from JAZARR010000221.1 coordinate 2,550,508, forward strand.
TGTGAATACTGATATGAGCAGTCATAAGGGTCCGTTGACAATCGAAGAGGGTGCCGATACGCCTATCTATTTGGCAACACTTGAAGGTAATGAACCAAATGGATGCTTCATCTATCGTCGGAAGCCACTTGATTGGGCGACTGCCGAATTCCCCCGTGTTTAAATTGATGTCCCATCCGTTTTCTTCCTGAATACCTACTTAGTTTATAATTTCGTTTAAAGATTTTGCAAATCAAAAAGTTTGCGCTTGAAATATTGGGGGTTTAAAAACTGAAAAAGCTGCGCACGATGAAATTTAAAAAGTGGAAAGGAATTTTCACGGTGAAGCAGTTCAGCGGATATGATCCACTATATCTTCGATGTACGCTCTAATGAAGCAATTTTTGGGCCCATTCGCTAGCATGAAATGGCCTCAATATTGGAAGTTTTGGCCAGTGACATTATAATATGGGCTGGATTGGATACCTTTTTAACTTATCTATTTTTTTCCTCGTGTTTATTAGCACCAATAAACGCTCCCTTCACGACGAATGTTTTCCACCTTTTTGTAGACTCTAATATCCGTCTTCGTACATTTTCGTCATTGTTGTCCCTACAGCACCCTCTTATTATTCAAAAGTATTTTGTGATTTTTCTCTTCTCCTTTCTTCTCCAGTTCTTCTTTTTTTTCCTTTGTTCCATTTCTGGAAAACATTTGAATGTTTTGTGGCTTTTTATTATTGAATGCTCTTTTTTATTCTAATTTAATTGTTAAGCCCATTTTTTACTGCAATAGTTGTGACCGTTTTGTGGTCGGCCATTTGAAATGGTTGTTGAATGAGCAAAAGACCACGCAATTATTTATTTGTTTATTTATTCCTTTATTTTAACGTCCCGAAATCGGAAAACACAGAAAGCAGGCGAACAGAAATGAGAGGAAGTAGCAAAACATCAGCAAACAGCAATCTTGATGAGTAAACATTCACTGCTTAAGAACAGCAGTTATGTGAAGATCGAAATGAATCCGCCGTAGAGTGGAAGATGAAGAAATGGATGCATTACTGACATCAGCAGGAAGCCGATTCTAGACTCGTACAGCAATGAAATGGAAACTGTTGAATATTATTTGTGCCGCAATATTTTCTGGCAGGTTGAAGATTACGTCTATGTCAGCAACGGAGAGGAACAAATTGAAATATTTCTGAGGGTAGGATGTTTGGGGAGCCGCACACAATTTATAATAATAATAACAAAAAATCAAATCAAGCTTGAGCTTGCAGGGTTCCGGCAGTCCCCTTGAAAAGCTTTGTTATTTAAGTTTTTGGCAGTGTGATTTAGCGGTTATGGGCCATGGTAGATTTCGCGAAAAGCATTAAAAGTGAAGTGCTTCGGGACATTCTCTAACGATTTGATATCAAAACCAAGTGAAGAGGTTATAGATCACCAGAGTATTCCAAAGTGAGTCGGCAGCAAGTGACAAACGGCCTCGATTTGTATGCTGCAAAACCAGGAGAATCCAGACTGCAATTTTCGATAACTGAAAGCAGTGACAGTGGGACACTGCGAGCTGCAGTGAAGCTCAGGCTCGATTGTAACACTAAGGTTACAAGGCACCATATATAGTGGAAAGAAGTTCACCTCCTAGCGTGGGAAAACGTTCATTTCGGAAGTTGATATGAACCGTACGGCATTTTTATGGGGGGGAACATTTGACTGCCATAAATCCGATCAGTTGGCGAATGCTTCAAAGTCCTTTCATAGGATATAGAAGTCATAGACAGGATCATGCAATGGACGATAAGTGGTGAGGTCTTTAGCAAAGAGTTTAGTATTGCTGAGAATATTATTGGAAATATACGGGAGAATAAAACAGAGGCCCAAAAATCGTCTTGTGGGATAGCAATATGATTTGTGTGCCAAATGAAATAATTGTCGCCAATTCTAGCTTACATGCCTCGCCCATACAAAAATGTTGTCGTCTACTTTAACCGTTAGCGGAAGATCGGCAACACCACAATTTTCCAGTTTTAAGAGTTCTTTCTTGCAATAGAATCCATAACAGGTTTTCACCTAGCCAATATATGCGATTTCGGTTTGAGTTCGCATATTCAGTGCAAACACTCAGCCGACTAAACAAGAAAAATTTGTTGAACTAATTAAGGAAGAATCCGAACTATAAGATTTCGAATGCAGGGGTTTTGCATGCAATGGTTTGTCGCATCTCTTACAAATAGAAGGGATCAAACTAATCGGGTGATGGCTTTTTATGGAGGTGACAAGTGGTTTTTTCAGCAAAGGTGAGATGAACGCATAGTCGAAAGAGGGGAGTTGGCGGTGGGGGAGGGGGAACGAAGATATTGCGAGAGAGATGTAAATGTTATAGGAAATGTAGGAAAGTAAACCACGTGGCTATGATAACATGTTTCATTAAAACATTTTCACCTATTCTCTTCCCATTATGGAGACTTTTATCTCACATATAACAGCCTTTCTGAGTTGCTCTCTTCTGAAATAATGAGAACACCATCATTTTCCGATGCACTTGCATATCCTCTTATCTTGAATATGTACAGATCGGTTCGCGTTGACTGAGGAGGATAAAGGGATGGATTGACTATGGGAATATAAGGAAGGAATGTGAAACATGACCTAGAATCGATATGGCGCAATACCTCATAAGTCAATTGTTGTTCACTCAACGGTGCGATGTTCTCGTTTCGATTTTTTATGCCTCTTTTAATATCGTTCAATTTAAAGATGCACATTTATTGTCAGAATTCACTTAAAACGACCGATAATTGCTGCAAAGATTTTTTTTTTTGCTACTTTAAACTCTTATATTTATAGTTTCATGATAATCTTTTGTTATACTTTGGCTTCTATCAGATTGTTTACTTTTTTTGACCCTCATTTTGGTGTTTTGAATCAATCATTTTAAATTAATTACCTGCAGATGGGTGTAATTCTTGACGCTTTTTGCCTGCATGATATATATGACAGGGCGGATATTTTGTCTCCCACCTTTTCTTCCACTTTAACGTAAGGCTGGAATTTTTAAACTCAAAATTTCAGTTTTTGGTGTGAGCGTTGCCAAATACGAACAGACGTTCCACCTCTTAAACGATGCATTTCAGTCAGTGATGATTACTGAAAGCAGCATGTAAAGTTGATAAAAAAAGAATTTTAGAACATCGGTATATAGCCCATTCGTTGGTATTCTTACTGTTTTGTTTTCATAACTAACTCTTAAAGTATAAGTTTTGGTTTTGCATAGCGAAATAGTTTTTGTGATCGGAGACTTTCGGAAACAAAAAATCTGAGGGAAGGGTAAAGTCGAAAATGCATCAAAATTTCACAAAAGATCACGATCGAGTTACTCACTGCTCGGAGGCCTTCGATATTGACCAAAGTGCTCTCAGGAACCGTCCAACATTTTTCGATCCTTACCACTTGTTCGCGATCGTGCTTTAAATCGCATGCCTGAAAGGAGCGGATTGCTTGATTGAGAAGAGCAATTAGACTGAGTTACTTAATCGGAAATAGCGAGTGGACACTCAGGCGGAAGAGAAAAGAAACCCCAGTTCTTTTTTTCGAAAATTAACACATATTAAACGTTATCGGTATTGATGCGGAATCTGCGTGAACAGCCGTCTCCAATGCTCACTGTCACAAATTCGAGGAGAGCAATAATTGCAAATTTCTTTATTTTTAGCAAGTGAGCCTCTATCGCACACTGAATAAAAACAGGAAAGTATAGGAATTTATAACAATTTAAAGAAAATTTCATGCAAAGTTTTCTATGACACCGTCGGCTTTTTTCGATCAAATTAGCGTGTCGACAATCGTCTGTCAGTGAAGTTAAAATAACCCGAACAATACTATCGCTTATGTTTTAATTTCGTCAAGTGGAAAACAATCTCTGATAGCCGCTAATTTTCGATGAAACAAAAATAGTGAGCAGCAAATTCAACAACGTCGTTAGCAAAGATGAGTTGCCAAGTCTTGAAGGAAGAAAGAGGGGTGAGGAGTGCGTCGACGTCTAAGTGAGAGTTACAATAAGTTACTATGCATTATCATCAACAATTATTTTGCAAACGTAACGATGGATTCAACGGAATTGCTGCATTTGATGTTTGCTTGTGTAAGAAATTATTTATGCGTTGGTGGAAATCGACTGAATTCGGAAACGATTTAAGCGATGTGCTCAATCATGATGTGTAAGGAGTCTCGATTGGCACCCAAAGGTGTGTTTTTCAATAAAGTACTCTGCTGTATGGTACTGATATTTCAAGAGCGTCCAAGAGTAATGACGATGGCACGATATGCGCTTTTTGCGTTTGAACCATCCAGGTCAATTGGCTGCACGAATAAACGAATTCAGCATCATAATGACTAACGATGCGTTTTCCTATATAACCGATTAGTTTCAGTTTTTTTCAAGCTTTCAGTTTTGTTCACTTCTTCATTCACTTATATACTGACTTGTTTTTCAAATATTTTAGTTTTTATTTATTTATGTTTATTTATATTTATTTAATTTTTAGTTTTCATTTATTTATATGCGCACAGACATTGCGTTGTTAGGAACTTTATAAACATCTATGAAAAGATGTCTACAATGTTCATATATTCTTTACTATACGGTTTTCAGAAATGACCAATTCTTCGGATGCAATATCACAACTGAAAGTCTTATACGTTGTTATAATTGCAACCGCTTTCATTATGGATCTAATAAGAGTGTGAGGCATTGTGTACATCGACTTGTTATTGTTATTGGATGGTCATTCGGCATTTGTAGCCTTCAAAGGAAATACTCCCATGAGAATGAGTGCAAACATCGATGCTCAATCGCCCTCTTTGCATTTGCTTCGTTGTTTCTTTATTTGCTAATCCATTGTTGGGAATCCTTTCAAAATGTTGCAATTGTTTTGCACGACCTTCTAATTAGTCGTTTCATTATTATGCCTTCAATTTTGCATATATAAAATTTCGGCCTATTTGCAAACTGGAAGATCAGTATGATTACATTAAAAAACACCAATCATAAAAAGCACTAGTTATAAAACTTATTGAATAATAGAATCTAAACTTATTGAATAATAGAAACTTATTGAATAAAGAAAATTGAATAAAGAATCTACAAATATTTTTATGTGAAAAAATAAACTGTGACACATTTCCTAATGACCTGATTAGCTTTCATCATCTATTTACTGCTTTTTGTAAGTCTGTCGTTCATTTTTTAGATGGTTTAGTGAATCATTTCAGTCCTCATTAGTTGCTACTCACTGAAATGATAAAAAGAGCTTTAAAGTTTTAAGGAATAAAGTAAACATAGAATAAGGCGACCATTATTACATCTTTATCCGTTGCTTTTTCATTTAATGAAAAGATAAATAAGTGAATTTCTCACAAGAGCTTCCTTTCAACGCTGCAATGATTTCTTTCCGACATCAATTTGGAAGCGAACTTAAATGAAATAATTTTGCTGATTACGTTCGATAAAATATGTTGTGTGAATGCAAATACAACAACTAAATGTAAACCAAATGATCACCACATAAATAAATAAATAAAAACCGCACAACTAAGCTTGCACAATTACTCATTTTAATACCAACCGTTTCGGTGAATTATTCGAAATAACAAAGCATTCCTATTTTTGCCGATCTGGATTATATAAACCCTAAAAGATTCAGCGCTGTTAGGATAGGAATATACCAACTGTAAAATTGCATTAGCTTTTTTTGCACATATAATTTATCTGCAGTTGTTTTAGAACTTCACTAATGAAAGCTGACTGACGTAGGATGTCATCTTATGGTGCATGATTTTGCATATCTATTGTCAATATTGCTTCAGGTTAGTGCTTCAGATGAGCGAATATTCATAAGAAACGTCCTCGCCGAGAATATTCCACTATAAATTGTTTATCGTGATGCAAATTTTGTGAGCTGAAAAATTGCGAAGAAAAATAAAAGTAATTCACAAGGTGGTGCTCGTTATCTCAACTATGGCTTTACGATTCCTGACATTTGATCATCTTATGAACTATGGCTGAGAGGAAAAAAGGGCCTCTCGATATATAGCAACCTCTTCATCTGGTTTATATAAATTGTTACTGCTCAACGACTGGTTCACCACTATCCGTTCCGTCATCTCCGTGCTCCTTTCTCTCATTTACAAAAGGAAATTTCTACCTTATTCCCTCCGGCAATTATACTCTCATTGATGTGTCTTGATTTCTTAATATAATCCGTTCATTTCGCTATTAGGCACTCTTAGCGACATGCATTCATCACTACACACATTTAAAATGACAGCTTTTATCCTTTTAAAGAGCCATAATCCTGCAGTTTATTCAACGGAGAAAAAGAGAGATCTTAACCATATATATGCTTATTTCCTCTGTGCATCCATCTATTGCATCCCTTTTTTCTTCGTTCTTCTTTCTACGACATATTTCCTTTTCAATCTCTTTTCAACAATTTTTTCTTTTGCTACAAAAAATCTCCATTTAATTAAATCTTATTTAATGATGCTTTATTGATTTAAGGATATATGAAATTAAAAATGTTGTAGAAATATTCACTAAATGTAACAGAAATCACGAACGAACAGCTTTGTGATAATTTTTTAGAAAGATTTAAGATCAACTATTTTCATAAACATATTTCCTGTACTATTCGAAGACTTTGTTCATGGTTGTCGCCCTTCACCTGATTACCACCTGGATGATCCTTTATTATTTTGCTCAAATTTTATCGTATCCATTTAAAAATCTCTACATTAAGAGTCTTTGGTATTAAGAGACTTCTGTAAAGTTAGTACATAACTCTATTATAAATACTTGAAAGAGGGAATGAAAGTTTTTACTGCAAAGTTCTAAAAATTTCGATTAAAGTTGCTCACCTTTGAATAAGGGTCTTTTCCGCTGTATTGTAAAGGGCAAATGCTGTTTATATGTCCACTTTGGCTATTAGCCTCGCTGTAAGGCCCTATGAGTTTTATGCACATATGGTTCCGATACCACATGTAGCAGATGTCGACCATTAAGCAATACGCACTGAGCAGAGTAGCTGGTTCTAAGGGTTAATGGTGCAGATGTGCTATGACTAATATCCGCATTACTAATTCCTCATTTTCGCTGTTGCTGTTTGTTGGTGTCTGATGATGTTTGATGGTCATCAATGATATTTTTGGATGCTCCTTTTGGCTTCTCTTTCTTAAGGATTCTAAAAAGATCTGAGGTTAGACGAAATTCTATCGACAGATAAATTTTATGGGTTCGAGGGCCGAAGAGAATGACCACAGAAATGTCATAGCAATGAGGGAAAGGAAACATTTGCAAAAGAGCAAAATGATATCGAATTTCAATTCGAAGAAGTGGAGCAATATTTCAAAATAGTGATTAGAGGAGATTTCGAGACGTCTAATGATTGGACTTGTTATACTCCAAAAAATCATCCTTCAAAACCCAGAATCAGATACAATTCTCAAAGCCAACTCTTTTAAACAATTTTTTTCTAAACCAAACTAAGTTATGTAAACGTTCAAATTTGACTGCAATAGAGCTGTCATATTAGATTATCTGCAATATTAGAGTTGCCATAAATGGATGCGCAATAAACTACAATAAAGGGTAAATTCTGCGCTTTAATAAAAATGCTGCATATACAAGAATTTAGCAAATTGATATTAAAATGTGCGCTCATTATATTCTAATCGACGTTGCACCATGGGCTTGCAAAGGCGTTCCTTCAACAACTAACCATAATGCAATATTGCTTGCAGAGAGATTGTTGTTCTGTGCGATATTAGTGAGGGATTTTGCACATTATGCAATAACTAAGCAACATTTAGCAACATTATTACTTTCAACGATTATTAGCTTAACTTTACGTTACTTCTGCTAGAAGTTCACATATTAAGGTTGCTCGAAAACACACATCACGTTCCCCAAAATTTCTGCTGAAATCGCCTAGTAAATTAAACTGAGAAGTTTTGTTGATTAAGTATAGAGATCCGTGAGGAAATTTTTTTCAACTGTCACTGTCGAAGCACTGCAAAGTTCGAATGCACGCCAGCGTTTGACTGCAGGACAGATTCCGCTATTTTGCAGATATGTCCTGAGGGCATTTTGGAGCATGGTGATGTGTAGCGTTGGATCACTGTAGGTTGAGCTAGACTTAGTGAAGTAACGTCATGGCAACCAATCCCATATTGAATAATTAGAGGACGCGTTCAGCCATACGCTGCCACAGCTTGGCATAAATCCGCAGTGTCCAGATTTTATTACAAAAAAAAAAGAATTCTCATACAAACATGCACTTTTTCGGCAGAATGGTTTGTTTCATATTGATGAATCTGAAACGTGGCGAAAATGTAAATTTGCAATGCCCTTAGCATAGGCTTTCATTTGCTTATTGCAATGCTCTTCTTGTAACTATTCTAATTTTTTAGTAAAGTTTATTGAAGATATCCACATAGTTCTCATAGTTCCCTCGTATTGCAGTTTCGATTTTTTTTGCATTATCAATTTCATATTGCAACTTCTGCGTTCTAAAGGTTTTTGTGGGAAAGATGAATTTCATGAGATCTTTTAATAAGAGATGATTGTTTTTTAGGCAGCTAGCTTAAAACAATAGCAGTGGGCGAGGAAGAGAGGTTATGATGAATAAAACGTCGCCATCTTACGTAAATTGATGCCTCACATAGCACTGATTATTAAGACATCATCTCATAAGTGAAAAATTTTCTCAAAAAACTTCTAAAAAAACCACAGCCAATAGCCGTTCTTATGCGCTCTTGCAAATTTATGCATGGCCCACTTCGTGTTTGTGGGTTTATCCTTATGTTTATGCTTCTTTGCGCAATAATTTAACTCAAAAACTTATGAAGTTTGATGGGCATATTGTAAATTACAGTGTAAGCCCTTCTGTTAATTTGTTTTGTTTGCCCAGCAACTTTGAAAGGAATAACGTCAACAATTTGCACATTTGATCGACCAAATTTTTATTTGCGCCATTCATGCACAGAAAAATGACTCATATAAAGAAGATTTGCACAAATGGATCGATCAAATGAAATATGAAGACATTATTCGACATATCTTATTATTGGTCGGCAGTTGATAAACCTGCTGAAGATAAGCTCAGATGAGTGGAACACAAAAAGCGCAGGCCGTGCCATCTCCTGCACCACGTCTCCCCGCTTGTGTTATCTTTTCGTTGTCATTACTGCAGATGGCGCGCTCTTCGATTATCCTTTTTACTACCAAATAGGCGTTGAAGTAAAAGTGTGGAAGGTAGAAAGAACATTATAGTTCTTAAATAATCTCATGTTTTTAATTCATGGTGCATTCATGGGTTTAAATAATATGCATACTTTCTGTGTTGCCCACCTCGAAATTTGACGATATCTGTATAAACACCTTATCTAAACCTTATCACCGCATTTCCGTATTGATAGTCCGTTAACATCAATTGCAGCGAGATGAATTAAATCAGCGAGCAGATGCCCTAAGGGGATTGCTAGGCTGTTTCGACGCCTCTTTGAACTTCCGCTATCCTCAAGCAAACACTCATCTCTTCGCACGTATTCTCGCAGATATGTTCTTTCAAGAATTTCCCCTCAATCGAAGCGTATTGCATGTAAATTGCGAAAGTCCCCTCCCACCCACTTTATCACTATTTGTGCTATATTCATTGCATGTCTCTATTTTCTTTGCACCAGTTGTAACGTTACAGTTGCCTATGTTGTAATTTATTGAGAGTCGTGTGATTGTTAGAGGCATTATTTTGTTCTTAAATACGTTAAACTAGATGCATTAAATAATTTGTTTAGAGAATTACCACTAACGTTAGAACTTTTTTTGCGTATAAAATAAAGGTATCGAGTTAACGAAGAGGGAGTACTTGCATGCAGATGACATCCACGATTTTTGTCCTTTCACAAAAACCAGATAATTGCGAAATTTTTCTTCCATCTGTGCTTTAAACTAATTTTCTAACTTATATTTGAAATTTGGCGTGATATTGCTGAAACTTCGCACTCAAAATACGCATTCATCGCTATGACGGATAATGTGATTTTGAAACAGCTAAATTAAAAAATTACTCGAAAAATTTTTGTTCATTGAAAGGAGAGAAAGAAGGAGATAGAGGAATATCTAACAACTAAGAGTTGTAAAAGTATATCGCTGTTCTCGACTGTTTGGAGATTTTTTTTTTTAATGGGCGCAAGTTTGCTGGAGCGAGACTATTTCGTTTTCACACACGATTAATAAATTCTTTTTCATTGCCTCATCTAGTGGCTCTCCAACTGGTTTCGCATTTCACAGATGCCAATCATGAAAATGCATCAATTTATTCGTGCGCTCACATAAAATTCACTGCAAATGTTTACTGCTCTTTAACTATAAAATATCAATAAAAGCGATACAATGTTAATTGGAAACTGTCTGGTTCTATGTGTATAGCTGACATCGTTTCCCAAAGTGATCACTAACTTAAATAAATGAAAAAATTCATAAATTTTAAAATCTTACATGTCCTCATATAATATATTCAGCGTATTACCATCTTTTTAGATGTTTTTCGTTCTCGTTACAATGCGTCGATTTTGTCAGCGATATTCATTTGCAAAGAATGGAATAGCCAATGAGCACAACACTCGATTGCTGTCTTAGGCGAAATGCAAATCCTGTTAGATGAGTTGATTGTGCATACTATCCCTATGCACCTGCAAGTCTTTTCACACACATGCATCCACTCAATTGTGCAAACGTGAGTGTTCCTCTCGAATCGACTCAGCGGGACTCCAACGCCCTATTAAGACGACAATCTTCATGGGATGCATCTCAGCAGCACAGGTGTTAAACTATCTTCGAAGGTACATTTCCCCAATAGCACAATGCAACCTGACAGATACTAATGAATTTATATATTTGCTTGATTGAACATTGAAAAATAAAAGATTCCATCTCACATAAACAATATGTGCAAATTCTTCTTATTTTCATTTTTTAATTCTCATTCCTATTATTTTCTTATTTTACTCGACTTCCTATCGTATTATTTTGAAATTATGAAGAGTACAGCGTTAATGAACGGAAATTTTCATTGAACAGGAGAAAGAGGGAATGTTTCAACGGATTCTTGCAGGGCACGAAATGCGTTATTTTCTTCTGGTTTCAGCACAACAATCGATTGCGCAAACATTCAAAAAGTATAACTAATCAGACATTTTCTGTAATCATATCAGCGATCATGAAGCATGCGCCAAAACTCAGCTGTCCAAATTTGACTCTCTCTTGCCAAAACCCTTTAAAAGTCAGTAATTCGTCCAAAAATTGATGCATCGGCACATATTTGGCAACAGTTTCAATTATAACTTATATTATAGCTATTAAACTTTAATTTGTAGCTTTATAGGTTCCTGAGCTAATGCTACTTCAGAGACAATAGCAATTTCGCATTCACAAATTATATTATTTTCTATTTATATCAACATAAACCCAGTCAATTTCTTTTCATTTGAAAATGGAAATGAATGCAATCACGCAGAGACTTTCACAATTTGTGACACCTAATTACCGACATGAGTAATTAGCGAGATTGCTGCACGTCAATACACCGGTCACGTAGTCATCTAATTCATCACCTATATGAATGCAGGATGTCCTCATCAAATCAGCATGTAAGTCCATAATTTGTGCATATGCATATAGGCATAATTAACTGGATTAGTGACACTCGCTTGTTGATCACATGCGATAGCATATATTTACAGTCATTCGATAGTGGTGTGCACTATTTATTCCGCCCATTTCGAGTAGCGCACATAGCGGGCGGTGAGTCACTTTGTGGCTTCCGCTCAGCTGCGATGCCATTCAGCGATAACTTTTGTGGTTTTGTTTCTTCGCTTTGCTCTTTTTGATCTTAACCGTATTTATGTAAAATCAAGTAATTAGCGATATTTCGAGTAAACTGGAAAAATGACTAAAAATTTGTATATAGATTATTATTTTTCACTCACCATCATGGAGGTGATTAACAAGTGACCAGATTCCTACAAATGAATCTCTTTAATTCTTTGTTATCACTTTTTGGTTCTTCACCTCTTATTCCTATTTTTTGATTCAAAAATAATTTTGTCATTACATCTAGCTTCCCCCTTCGCTCCCCTTTCCCACATCCAAAATTCTCTTTTTAAAGGAGTTTCAATTTCTTTTGATATTACAATTATACTTCTTTTATTAAATATTACAGCTGATACTTCTTCTCTTTCCTTAATTGTCTATCATTTTATAACTTTTCTTTTTCTCTATTATCATAACAAGAAGTGAGTTCACTAACCCCTAACGTCAACCTATACGATATTTTTATATTTTTCTAATCACATTCTATTTCTTTCTCTCTTGAAATCAATGAATTAGAATCATCACTATCATCATTAGAATCATTTCTATAAAGAAAAAGAGAGGTAAATTAAATGAAATACTGAACTGTCGGAAGAGTCTAATTGATTAATTTATACGGCATTTCTAAGTCAAGTGTGGTTCAAAACGTTTAATTAGTCTGTATGCAAATATCCTTCCTCATTGTGGTGCATTCATTTTCACTCGTTATGAATATATTGCTTAATTTTACTTTTCAATTTTAATCTCATTCATTAATCAAACGAAATTTGACACTGATCGATGAACGACTTATTTATCAGTATTAGTGACGAGCATGAATTAGAGAAATTAAACGATTCGCCTCATTTGATTGGATCTTCGCTCGTTTCATAGCGGCTTAATCAAAGAGAACATGATCCAATGTGAAGCATTCCGAGTTCAATATGTTATAAGAGCTATTTGTTATAGGCGTCTTCTCAATTTTTCAGTCATTCAAACAAATTCATTCATATTCCGTTCGCATAAGCGCTCCAAAATTTTATTTTTTCGACAAATTTTGGATAATTTTAGATAGATTTCGGTCTTCAATTGACTTTTAGACAAATAAATAGATGGTTAAATTTTCGTTTCAGAATTTTAAAAAATTTTATAAAAAATACTTTTTAGAGAAAAATAAATTAAAAAGGACGAAAATTTAGACTAAAGCGAATAAAAAATTAGACGTCGAAAATTTCACATCTTTAAATGATTCTTCCTAAATTTCCTTCTCCAAAATTTTCTACTCGTATGTGCTATTTATTGCTATTTACTAAGATTTTCCCTCCTTATTCGAACGCTGAATTGTTGGAGCCACTTAAAAAATCAAAAATTTTTGGAGCATTCTAATTTTATCTAGGTGTGACGGGAGGTGGATTGTCTATTTGTGAAATTTTTATTTGACGCATTCAAATCAAAAATTCAACGAGTCGGAACTTGTAGCAGTAAATACAAGTGAAGTTCCGCAAAAATTCTGGAATTTCAGGCTCACAGAGTCCATGAATATGGAAGGAGTGGAGAATTAACTAATAGCATAGACAGGTGAAAGCAATTTCATAGGGGAATGAGAGAAATTTCATCATTAAAAAATTTACTGAAGCGCTTTATGGACGATTCTCAATGCTTTTACGCAGCTAATTAGAAGTTTTATGTTTTCAACAAAGGAATTTTATATTCAAAAGAATTTTTCAGCAGGCAGTAACTACCTTCAATTGATAATGCGAAATGAAATTCAAATGTTTCGAATCTGTCCACTGAATCGATTCGTTTTCAAAAGAGCATTCTTTTCATCGTTTTTTTTTTCCTTTGCAAAATTAAGGAGAATTTACGTGCCTAATATTATGTTCGCTTTAGATGGGAAAATTAATCTAACAAATGATAAAGCGTTTAACATTTAACATCAGAAAAGTGGGTGATAATAAATTAGCATACGGCAATAATGCGTACATCTCTTCACACAATTTCCTTCTAAACAAAAACGTTCAACATTTTGCTTTTTGTAATCTCACGCATGAAAGCCACATTTTAGCGTTTATTTCAACTTTTCCACATCTCGTAAAGTCAATCGCAAATAATGCAAATCGCAATTTAATCTTCACAAAACTCTTTTTTAATGATATTTGCACTTGTAATAGCCTCATAGGTGGCATTTACTGCTTGCAATATTTCATTTCGATATTTTGAGTACAGTTTGGATCAATGTATCTCCGAACGAAACATTGATTTAAATGCTGTAGAGTGGTATTGTAATATTGCAAAATTCTATTCATAGATATTCTCGGATATGTTTGTTGCTTTCATGCGCACAAACTATGAAATTAATTCAGTGGCTTAATTCGACTACGCTTTAGAGGCGATCATTCGCAAATTTCGAATTTTATAATTGGTCGTATCTTGGCTTATATTCATATATAAGCAGTCTTAAAAGTTTTGATATTCTCTTACTACGAAATTCTCAACTATCATAATTAAAACGTTTTATGATGATGAACGGAACTGTAAAATAACTCATTGCGAAAGTTATGGTGGAAAACGTTGAGATAAAAAACAACACAAGCTTTGAGCTGCACATTGTAGGATCTACGAATTAAGCACCTATTAATCGATTTTTTTTTTTGAAGGTTTTATAAAGGAAATATGATCCCTATATCAAAAACGATAAAAGTGTTATACTGAGATAATGCTGACGTGAATTCGTTTATGTGCATGATGTCAGTATAGATCCAGATGAATATGGTTCTCTGGGAGAAATATATAGAATGTTCATAATGGGCCCATGTTTGAGTTTATTTTGGAATTGTTTAATTGCAGAAATGAGGGCAATGTTGTTGCGTTCAAAGCTGTCAATGCTATGGACGAGTCCATCATTGGCGACTTTCCTCCTCATCAATATGCTCCTAATTTGCATATTTGTCCCGATCATATGCGTTCAAATTGCACATATTGCGCTTAATGAGCATGATCACTACGAGTTTAAGGTGAGTTAGCAATTCAGCTCTTTCCTTATTCATCAAATGAGCTTTCTTCATCGGATATCAATCCAATTTAGACTCATCAACATTTCAAGAAGCAATCGGTCGAATTTCATTTGCGCTAATGCCTCATTTTGCAATGATCCTTCATAAGAATTCCTGAAATGTTGTAATATAGTCCACGAAAGTGAAGAGAAATAAATTATCCATAATTGGAAATGCAGCAGTTTGATCATACCACAAGATGTTACAATCAGCAAAACAACGGAAAAAAAGGGTTTTAAATTATAAATTTTAAGGGATCCTGATAAAATGTGTCTTGAAAAATTTTCTCTTCAGGTTGTGCTGTTCATTGATGGAAATAGTTTCGTTATTACTCGTGTTTGATGTGAAATCAAGATCGAGAATTTTCCTAAAAATTTAATAAAATCAACGTTAAAAATTCAATATACTGTCTACTCGCAAATGAGGATTTACTTTTAAATTTTTCTGAAATCAAAAGTCGAAAATTTCCATTAAATTGAAGTTTTTCTCCAAAAAAAACATTTTCATAATTTATAATTTTCCGCTTAATTCACTTTTCATTTCAGGGTTATAATTTAATCGTTTTGCTAACATTTGTTATCGTTGATCTCTGTTTATATGCGATGCTAAAGTATATTATTTGTTGTAGCGAAATATTCGAAGGATGTTCACCGGTAATAAATCGTTTAATTTTATCATAAACGGAGCATTTCAAAAGATTAAAATATTCAAATGTAATTTAGTAACTTTTACGATCGATGGCAATTTCTTCCCGGCATAATGCTTTACTTAGTTTTTAATCTCTCAAATTTTCTTTTCAATTTTATTGAAATCACATTGAGAATTCATCTAATTGTGCATTCGAAATGACACAATTCAAGTAAATTTGCAACCATAAAGTGCAATTAGTGAAAGTTTTTTTTTGGAATTTATAGCCGAAAGATTTTCGAGTGCGTTGGCACAATTTGCATGAATGAACATTCTCAAATTAGCATATGAGAGTCAATTGCTCGTATTCGTTTGAGCAATTCACTAACTATCATTATACACTTAGAAAAGTTTTTATGCCCATCGTTAGGATAAACTTATTTATGATTTCTTTTAATTTATTAGTTTCATTTGCAAAGTGTTCGAATTCTTTCTAAATTGAAACTTAGAATAACTAAATTCAGCTTCACCTCCCATTAACAGGAACGTTTGCCTTCAACTACATTTTCAATCATCTGTTGGATAGCAGGGGTCTGGTGGACTGTTTAGAATGTAACGTCACTAACACTCCCTTTCGTGAGAACGAAGGGCAGGGAGGAGAGGAAAGAGAGGAGGTGAGACGAAAGTTCTCCCACCACCACAAATTTCTTATTGTCCGAAGCGACGACTAGGGCCAGGCTGGTAAGATCGTATATAGCAGCAGGGCTGGCCTATATTTTAAGACCGAGGAAACAGGTCGTTAAACCTTCTGTTTTGAGCGATTCAACTCGTCGATCATACCAAGATTTTGTTGAACACAGTTGTTCACCAATAACAGTGCAAATAAGGTTTCATGAGTCGAAAAGCATCATTAAATTGCGCTTCTAAATGGGCATTTCACTTCGAAATCACTCATCATGTCGCATTTCTCCATCTTTCCGCCACTTCACCTCCAGCGTTGATACAAGTGCAACTAATTCAGACATCTATTTCACTGTGTATGGTTATTTGTACAACTTACTTTATGTAAATGGAACCGTCTATTTAATGTGTCTACAATTACAGAAGCTGCGGATTCCACTTTGTACAGGATCTCAATTTATTCCTTTATTTATAGTTTTCAAGAATATTGATATCATCTCGACACGATCATCTGATTCAATATACGGTAATAACTAACACCTTTTCAGAATATACGATACAATGTTTTGTCTCGAGAGTCAAGAAAGAAGCGCTTGTGATTAATTAATTCTAGATATTTAATAGATGACTAAGGTTATGATTGTTCAGTGCAAGGTATATGTAGTCCGAAATTTGTACCTTAGTGCTCCAAGCATTAAAGTACAAATTTCGGACTACAAATACCTTGCACTGAACAATTATAACCTTAGTCATCTATTAAATATCTAGAATTAATTAAAGGAGCACTAACCTTACAAAAGGAGGCGGCAGTGGGAGGAGGCTTGAAATTTTAACATACCACCGTTGTTACAATGGTTATTGCATCATAATCTTTCTAAATTGACTGCCCTAATCTCCGTTCTTCCTGAGCATCTCCGAGGCGCAAATGTCGGTGCAATAAACGACAAGGTATAATCCAACAAAGTATTTGCATATCTCACCATAAAACGCCAAAATTATCGTGCAGGGCAGCCGGCAGACTTTTCAATTTTTTGTTGATTATTTCCCGCGGTTAAACATGTCCACTTCCTGTGTTGATTCACACCTAATTTTCGTTCGAGGACGTGAAACTTTTCTCTCGGTGAAGGAAAATAATGGGTTGCTACTTCACCCCCTCTCCTTCATATCTCCTTATCCCTTCCCACCCCCTCTAGTGTCTTCGGCTGTTCTATTTTATGATAGTAAAATTTTAAATAATTTACATATATGTGGCAGTAGACTTTCTTGTGACCTGTTGTGCTGCTCGTAGTAGAATAATAAAGAATGCAGGATATGTATTCTGCAGGGGATTCATTGAACCGTGATGTATTTATCGTGCTTACGATTGCTCTTCTCACGATTGCATCCTTCTTGCCGATGTTTTATGGGGAGTATCATTTTATAAAGTCAATCGGTTCGGCAACCCTTAGTGACAGAGGAGAATGCAACGGTGATATGGAGTACTGTCAACGAATCTCTCGTCAGAGACGGGCGCCTGGTATGTTATATTTGTCTTTTTAAACCACTGTTGCTTCCTTTTTTGGTGTTAAGAACGATTCTCAACTGCAACGAATATTAGTTCTTATTCGATTCCCTCTTTTTGTTTGTTCCTTCGCAGCTTAGTCTGTAAGCAGACAGTATAGAAGAAGGAGGAGGACTGCTCTGGGCATGCTTAAGACGGTAGTATGCAAAACGAAGTGGAAAGAAAGAGCGAGGGCTGGAGACGGATGTTGTTGACTTCAAGCCCGGTATTTTAACTCTTGCCGAATAAAGGTTAGGATGGCTGAATGAGCACTGCTCCACTGCAGCCAACTATTTCAAAATTTGAGCGATGAGGGATTATATATTAGCCGGACACCATTGGTCGATAAGGCTACGAGTGTATATGGCATAGGACAACAGTGGCTATGCAAATCCGGTCATTTGCTCTAGAATTCATGCTTTCTTCTGATCAGCTCTCTTCCCCTCATCTATGGGCCTATGAGTTTTTTCCTGCTGGTATCGGAGTGGAACTCTAAACCCATCTAGAAGGTATACGGGACATGTGAAGATTATGGACTTGATCACTTCATCCTTCGTTATCTGACAATTCAATATGCACACTCTTCAACTGTTTCATTCCAAAAACTAGCTCAGAATTGGTGAATTTGACATATGATTACTTCGCATTTATTGTCATATTTCAGCATTGCTATTTCTGGTGATCAAACTCACGTTGTTCGCACTATTTGCCGTCGAATTATGCGTGTTCAATATTAGTGGTGATGGTATTCTTTCATCTGATTTGCCAATCATCGTATCAGCCAGCAACGTCCTTTTCGTTTATTTCAGTCATATGAAAACGATCACTAAATATAACATCGAATCTGTGAAACGGTAACCTTGTTTTAATATAGCATCACAATACACTGGAAGGTGTCCTATACGTAAAATAATTCACCTTTAATAGAGCCCGGAACTTATGAGCCTTAGATATTTGACGCCTCATTCTCGGATATCGGAAAAAGACCAAGCAAGGAAATATATTACTGGCCTTTCGGACTATGGCAATACTTGTCAGAAGCCTCAAAACTCATCTGAATTAGCATTTAGTCGTTCAGGTCAGCTGTACCATATCCGAAGTGATTAAAAATTTGGTGAGTTTCCCGACGAAGCAGGAGCTATAAAGGTTGTGCCCCAGTCATCAGCTTGGTCTCATGTAGCGAGTAAATAATGGATCATTGGAGAGTTTTTTTTTTTAAGTAGAAGACATAAATATTTGTTACATAAATCTTCTAAACAAAGAACTCGCACAAAAATATTTAATTATCTAATAATTTCATTGGCTTTTGTCTAGCACCACTTCTTTGAAGTCACAATGTCACATCTGTTAATCGGCGCTTTTGTCGAATGGCGTTTTTTGGGACGCAAACTTTTGCCGTGCAAGTTAATAAGAGTGATCCCACGGGCACTCGAAAGCGAAAATTGAAAAAGGTATTGGGTTATTTATTTTGTCTTCAACACATACTTTACATGTTTTTCCTCTATCGCCGGTGCATTCCATAGCCATGTTTCATTTACTCACTTCTATCGTCATCTTCAAAGACTCAATCGGACAGCTGATATATACGATGAAGATACGATTCGTAAGAGCATAGCTGAAAGGCGCTTCGAAAGCTCGAATCCTGTTGGTATATCGATGTAGAATGACGAGCAACTAACATCAATGAAAGTTTTCAGCACAGTAATCGTTCGTTCATTTCGATGTTTGGATGGTTCTCAGTGTTTGAGTGCATTCAAATCACATCGTGTGAATGCGGTCGTTGGCAGTGAATGCAGTTGTGCGACATTGACACATACTCACGACGACGAGGTTCTCGAAGAGATCGACCTATACAGCGAAGAGGAACTTCCTGCATGGATCAGATCAAGGCTTCGTCTTCGAGTGTTTACTGTACTACCATGCTAGCCATCTTTTTTTTGTTTTAAATAGCAGTTTACAACTACTTGATCAATACAGAAAGCACACACTAGTCTTAAAAAGTCTACCGCAATGCCTGACTGATGTTTATAAAGCTTCATTGCAATGTTACTTACTGCTTATACCTTCAGCAGCAACCCATCGCAGCATCTATGTTTCAAATTCGACAGGCGACAGATCACGTTCAATAAAACGCAGCAGTCTCTGCTGTAGCTATGTTTCTCCATCCTAGTGAAAAAAAAAATGCTCTTGTTGAAAATATCTAGATTCTAAAATTATCTCAAAAAACTTTTTCCTACTCCAAAGTTGTATAAAAATTTCAGCTTGAAAATGGAATACTGCATCAAATACCACTGGATGAAGTACCGTATCGAATAGTATGGAAATTTTCTGTTTCACCATTTGCTGACATGGCTGCAAAATATATGGATAAAGGAGGGAAATAATACGACGCATAACGAATAGAATTTTATTATTTTGCAAGATTTCAAAATGAATTTTCCGTAGAAAAAATATCGAAGAGAGAGAAATCACAGTGAGTTAGATGATAAGAATATAGCACATAATTTGAAAGAGACACTTAACAAGCTGCAAAGGAAGAAAAATAGCACAAATACAAAAATAAAAATTAACCAAATTTATCTTTGAAATTTTTCCCATTTGATGAGTGAAAAAAAAATGATATGAACAGAACGTTAAACATCAATGTTGAATTGATGAAACACTTTTTGAAAACGTTGAAATGAAACCAAAAAACTTTTATTCTATTTCGAAAAAGAAGAGAAACGTTCAGAAATGAGCCATCTACCGAATTCAGCCAAACGTCTGCTCATTATATGGAATCCAGTTTCTTCTATTCAAAGAAACTCCCGATGAAGAACGTAAAAAACGTGAAAAGAATTCATATTTTCATTTCAACGTTATTTATGAAAAATGACTCTTCAACATTCAAATAAACGTTATTTGGCATCAAACATGCCCGATCTACAACAAAATCTGCAGCAGATACTGAGACAAAATAAACTACAAATATGCAAATATCGATTAAAAATTTCAAAATGACAGAAAGATAAAACTCATTGATTCAAATTCGAGTAATTAAGTGTTCCCGTTTAAATATAATTGAAGTCAACGAGACAAGCGAATGCAGTGAATCAAGTGCCCGAGAATATCTTCCAATGCAATAATCCATCCAAATGGGTAAAAAACAACCACTATAAAAAGTTACTTATACAATGTGGGTCAAGATGGCGGTGTGATCTTTCTCTTCCATTCGACAGCGGTATCGATTGAATTCCTATATTCATTTGAATATTTACATCTGCGAACGAATTATGAAAAGAAAATTTAGTTAGGAAAGTAAAACCTCAAAGACAAAATATTTTATGATGAAAACATCACTAAAACAACAATGATTGGAAATTGAGATATTTCGTATTTGTGCGTTCCTTTCAAATCATTTGCAACTTCTGCACCGCCTTCAATTCCACAATAACGTTAAAATATGCTTCACATTTAAGCCTTGCAATAAATACAACAATATTAGTTTGTCTTTTGTATACCTCGTAATAAAACAGATTATCTCAAAATATCACTAATACAATCATATAAATCAAATAAATTTACAGACAAACATAAATGAATGAAGGAAGTTTGCAAAAGATGGAAAAAATGCTGAAAACAATGTATAACTAGCTGCCAAACAACGAGGAGAAAGAAAAAAAGCAGAGGATTCGAGTTGCTCGTCTCATTCTCTCATTTCTACGATCACCATAAAATTTGAAAAACCTGTTCGATAGGTTACTCCGTTTAAATATCCACCAAATGAAAAATCGCATATAACTTAAATATATCTAAATTTAAGGTCAATGTAAAAACGACAAGATACGCAGCTACTTCTACTTGCGGCTCATTACTAAACATTTTTGCAACAATTCACCTATGGATTATTTTCTTGCAACAAGATTGTCCATTCATCTCCCGGTTGCGCCACCCGCTAGGCTGTAATGACAGCCTACTCAAAGGAAGAGAGCTGAGACCATAACATAAAACTGTCGACACATCCAGCTTCTAGAAATTCCTAAATCTCGTTCATTCGCAAAAAAAGAGCAAAAAATACTCGAGAAGAGGTATATATGCGGTTTCAGTGAGTAGGATTCGAGCGTTATGTAATATTGGAGGCAATCCACTCGAGACCCTTCTCGATGCCTTCACCCGTAAGCGCACAACATGCTTGGATTTGCCATCGATGAGTCTTTATAGACGTCAAATTCAGTTCACTTGAAATCTCTGCCGCCGTCATAGCACCCTTTACATCCTGCTTGTTCGCCAATATTAACACAGCCGCCTTTGTGAGATCCTTCAATTTATGATTACGCAGTGAAGCGCACAAACTATTACAAGAACAAGCAGCATTAGGAGGGAAAAGACTAACAAAATGAATGGCGGAGAGAAAAATCTTTCGAAGGAATAAATAAATTGTATTGAAGAATATCTTAAAGCAACTTTTATCAAAAGAAACGCTTATAAGCTGTGCACTCACTACGGTTTATTTCTTTATTATGTGAAGAGAGCTCTTACTTTAGTATATGAAAATAGCCCCCAAAGTTTACTTCTGAGCCATGAAACAAAGAAAACTTTATCTCCGAATATGTCTCCGAATAAATTCTTCATATTAAAGCCTTTCAACAGCAGAGACATCTTAGGATCCTCAATAAACGTAAAGAGGAGTTCTCCCCGCTATTTCGTTCCAGGACATTACATTACCGTAATTTTCTATAATGATACTCTATCCACATGGTGCGTCCATAAAAGTCAAGAACCACTTAGCTGATAGCTCGAAAAGACAACCACTATAAATTCGATCAAGACGCACAACTCTGTGTATCAATTTTCAATTGCTCACAGTATTTAGAAGTCTCATATAAGCAAAGTCAATTGGATAAAACCATACAAACAAGCAGCCACAATGAACGGCTCCACTTCATTTGCAATTAACCTTTCCGATTTGCATTCGATACTAAGTTGTGCTGAGGATAATATGGCACAGGTGGACAATAGACGTTGTGAGTATAAATGTTGCATAGGTGATAATTTACATACTGAGATTTGGAAAGAGACAGGTAAGCAACAAAACCCTACTTTTTTTTCAATAAAAGGACATAAAAATTGGGACGGGAAAACAAACTGCTGACAGAAACTTGCGATTTACTTCCAACAAACCGAATTATTTGTCCTCTTGAATGATCAACGAATAAAAAATACCTCGTGGGAAAGCATACTGTACAACTGATGCTTGATAATGTTGAGCCGCTCCGAGTCAGTACTGTCAATGACGAGGATAACGAATTGAGTATGCGTATAATAGGAAGACCAAGATGCCCTAAGGCTCTCTTGACCACCCACATCCCACATAATAAAATGGATATTACGCCAAACAACTTCCTCAACATTGCTGCCTATTGTCGGTGAGGTGTGCACTGCCTCGCCCATCACTCTGCAAGCCTTCCACCTCAATTACCATCTTAAACAATAGAAGTTTGGACTTCCCTGAATAAAAACAGCACCTGAGCAGGATGACGTGCCCAAAATAGATTAGGCATGCCATATCTGACTTAACATCACAGCATTTCTATCCTTCACGAAGCTCGAGGGGTCATCAATAAGCAAGTATGGATCATCCGCGACGGCAGGGGGAGGAGAGAGCATAAGTTAATAGGGTCAGGATTTTAGCGGTACGTGACTTGCACCTTATTTCGGACAAAGTATGTTCAGGATAAGTCATCGTTTTACAGGTGTGTTTCTACAGGGTAAGTGGTACGATGATAAGCCCAAGTGAGGTATCATGCAGCAGGTAAGGTAAATCATGAACGAAATTTCACAAAACGTCCCATATGGTAATCTCATTTAAAAGTGGTGAGGAGGAGGAAACGGGTTGGTGGAGGAATATCTTCAATTAATTCAACCTGCATTCAATCACATAAAATAATTCCCGTTTTAGTTATCGCTTATCTGATTATAATCCCAATAGTCGACCCAGCGATAGACTCAAAAAAGGCAACGAAACGGATTAAAGAGCAAAACGAAAGCACTTACAACTGATAAAGAATAGTTGTTTTGCCAGCGTTATCAAGACCGACAATGATCACTTTATGCTCTGAAATCAATAAACACATAATTGAATGATAGCTTTATGAAGCGAATTGGCTAAAGCAAACAAACAAAACCTCTGAAGGAATGATGAAAAAACAATTCATCCAAAAAAGTGAGATTAAGACATCTCTTGCAACGGAAGTTAAGGCAAACAAAGTTACCAAATAAACAAAGAGATCTGTTTGTTTTGTGCAATGACTACGTTCTCATGACTAATGAAGCTAATGAAGTGCATACTGTAGTGAGTTGTAAAGAAATATCAAGCAAATGCTGTCAGATGTAACATATGCAGTTACGCCTGTAATTTATGGGAGCTTCTTACGGCAAGGTCAGTTTTTCTCGTAAATACTAAATTGATTGCAGAACTTCGCGACTAAATTTGAAGGAAAAACCACATAATTATTTTTCTCCTCCCCCCTCCCCCGCTTGCCCATAACTAAATTTCCCTCACGACTTATAATAAGTCCTTTCGTTTACAAAAAAAATGAAAAATGAAAGCCAACGCATATAATTACGAACTAAATCTTTTTGTTATATGCAAAATTTCAAAGTAACATTCAGTTAAGAGGAATTTGGATTCAATCAAAGATAGACGGTGAATATAAACATAATAAAAAAGATAATCTTCGGTACCTTTATCAGACCACCATAATTTCCATAATTTCGTTAATAATATACCCATCGTTACTGAGCGGAAAATATAATTTCAATAAAAACGATCAATAACTATACAATGATGCAAATCACGGGACTGCAACGCAACGACAAACCAAAGTGCGTCCTTCACTGCAGCTGTACAATAGATACGAACATTCTGCCGTACATTACCTGTAATAGATACCTCAATGAACAAATGCAAACAACCGAATTTGACCTTACGACTCTTAATCGAACGCTTACTAAATAAATGCTTGATCACTACACTTTGCTGCGATGGTGAATGATCAATGAGGCGTGTGCATGCCTCATGGAATGCCGAAGACGCAAAGACGATGTGGCAATCGTTCAATCATGCCTCTGTTTATCCTGGTTGTGGAATTTGAAGTGCCTCAACAACATCAAATGCTTCACTCTCTAATTTCAGTTTATTTTACTGTTGTTTTTTCCGCTCACAAAAGTTTTTTAACTGTTCACATTGGCAACGAGCTGCATTGCAAAAACGCCAATCTATCAAGCAGTTCAGCACATCACACTGAAATGGCATCAGTTTATGGGCAAACGGCTTTTCAGACTAGTTCCCTTGTTATTCCATACTTGCTCAAGAACACGAAAAAATCCTGCACTCTGTCATAAACCGAAAACATAAAGAACATGCCATCGCATGTAGGCTGGGGAAATGAACCACGGAATATAGTAGAAGCGAAGAAACGCAAGACAGTTAAGTGTGGACAACCATACACACACAACAGTTTGTCATAGATGTAAGATTCGATGGCATAAGACGTAAGCTTCTTACCATCCGACAAACTAAAAGAAGTATATGACGAAAACATGATCGCTCTTACTCTGAAAGGTGCACAAATCCATCACATTTGCAAATTATCTTAAATAGAGGCGATATGTAAATTTAACACTGCGGTCTTTCCCGCCAATAGCGCCACGTGGTCCCATCGCATACAGATCATTTCATGTCTCGTTTCGTCAAGTCTTAGAAATCTGATAGGTACCTTACGACTTTTATTTTGCTACAAACGTTGAAATTAACTCCAAAATGCTTTTTACTAAAAAAAGGCCGCAATCAGATAGGTCTTTCTCCAACAAACAAAATGAATGTTGAAATATGAAATTATTTCAAGTACATAGATGCAGGCGAATGTTCCCACCTTTTTCTATTATCCACCTGTGGACTAAATCCTGCAAAACGACTTTAACGGCATAAACCGGTAAAGTTACGTAGTCAATGTCCACTAGAGCTCGTTACAACGCCACCTTTATGTGATAATATTCCGAGTTTAGGTTGAAATTCCAAAAGCAGAACGCCCTACTGAATTCTGGCGCAACCTTAATCGCAGTACTTCACGGCGGTGTATTATGCCCTCACTGCAATCATTAACCACCATATCACAACATTCAAAAGACAGCGATCGTAAGTGCAAGATCATTAATTAAATGGGAACGGCGAATATATAAAACCTGCATATACAGTAGTAGCACTAAGTGATAAACAAAGAGGCAGCGATATTTGAAGCGAATTGAGGTATTGCCCGAAATTTTCACTTTCCATATACAAATCGGCTATGTTTTCCCATTTCTTCCTCATGCAGCTAACAGCTGATAAGATAAAAAACGACAAAAGATGCCCGACGGCAACAACTCACTCAATTAAAACAAATCGTGCATAAGAACAATTGTTTAAAATATTTAGCCAATATGAAATAAAATATGACTTCTGCAATGACACAAAAAACAAGCGACGAAAAATGTAATATTATGGATACTTTTGCGACTATTTGAGCTCAGAAAAAACAGGAACATCGGCGTTTGCCTTCAAAGAAATGCAGTGCACACTGTATTCACCAAAGATTCGGAGATGGGCTGTCAAGACACGGGCTCCCGCAGTGCTACTCATCTGTGATTGTCTATGACAGTCGAAACAGGAAAGCTTGATTACGCAGATGCATAAATTTCATTTACCTAATCCTATTTGGAAGATATATAACTGAAATATGACAGTATCAAACGAGCTGCCAGACAAACACAAATAGCGGCATGTATACCTACAGAATAGCGGCATATATACATACAGACTGATACATAAACGTGGCACCGCACGCACGAACCTCAACCCCCCTCCCCCCACCCCCCAATTTCGTCAACGAAAATAAAAAGGATTAGAAGTTTTCGCTCAAGCAAAAAACTTATTGGACTTTTTGCATATCAGAAAGTATTAAGAAGCTGCTGGCAACATTCCAATAAATTTTCTAATTTTGAGTGAAAAAAGCTGAAATAAACAAAATAATCGTCGAACATGAAACTTCCGGCTCATGACGCGAGATGAAATCATTGAAATGTTCCAAAATTTTGACTGTAATATCTAGAGTCATCACTGAACAACACAGGAATAAAACGATCGGTAGAACGTTAAATTGTATTTGCGATGATATGAATGATTTGCTGTCGATGGAATGATGTGTTCGCTTGCATCAGCAATCGGGACGGTAGCCGCATACCACTCACTCCCAACCATTCAATTTCGTCTTTACTGCCTTCACCTTTTTGTGAGGGGTGGTTATCCCTTATAAGAGGAAATTGGATGGCTCAAAGAACAAGAGATGAATCAGCATTATTCGTGCAACAAAACATTCTAACTCACAATTTATAGCAACTCGAATTATATGAAAGCAACTGTAATATAATATCTTCATTGCCAATTGAAATCTTGAAAATACCACCTTAAAAATAACAATTATAGAGACTACCTTCGAATGGGACTGATGATAGATAGCAACGATGCTAATTAGGACGATAGGGAATGCGTTGCCTTATTTCTTTCCAGTTCTAGAATCGCAGAACTCTCATTACCACCCATACGCTGTCGAGCCAGGAATTCGGTCCTCAGGGAATAAACTGGTTCCCTTAGTCCCTACTCCCTCTCACACAAACTCAGTTTCTGTGATTCTGAAGGTCTCAAATTCCAACTTTATTAGATAATGAGCTTAAAAGCCATAATTTTTTACGAAATTTGTTGTATGGCTACTTCCAATAAATGTGAGTGGAGATGTGGCAGTCCAGAAGCTACGATTCTTTGCTCTTTACCGTTGATTCTTCAGCACATGGAACTTTCAGAAAATATTCTTTAAATTCAATTTCGTTGACTGCGATATCGATTAAGGAGCTGAGTAAAATATTTGAGATTAATATACTCATCTTACAAATGAATGCCTAAAGTTGCATGCCTAAAACTTAATGCACCACTGTTGCGGTTTTATAAGATGCCCTAAACGAATATTGCAGCCAAATACTACCGCACCATAGGTCTTATGGCCGTTTGGTAACCTTTGGCTAAGCGAAACCAAAAAACTTCACCGAACCATTTAGCCAGAACGGCTATGAGTGTGGCATGGGAACTAGCTACTGGTTGTGTAATCCACCCTTCAAGTATCAATAAAAACAAGAAGCAATCCAGAAGTGCTGAAGGGAAACAGCGCAGCGGAAACAGAATCCAAGAAGTTGAAGACGTCAAAAATAAGGAATAAATATAAACACTGATCGCTTTAATCATTAATAGCAAGCTTGAGTTAGAAAAATTCGTCAACCGTTACTAACACCTTAGATTCGATGAAATCGAATCAGAGGGCACATCTATTTTGCTAAGAACTATGCACCAAATGAACTCAGGCCCTTCTAATGTTATAAGTGAAATGCCGAAATATTGCAGTAATTTATCATTGTTTAAAATACTATCGTTGAACGTAATGGCTGAAAAATTATTAACTGTGGTAGTAAGTCGGGAAACGAAACAAGGAACAATACTATCAACAGCAACAATGTTCACAAAGGTTCGCACATAGAGGAGAAGAGGATGGGAAGAATCCCTCGAGGCAAGCAAACAATGACGGAAACAACTGTGGTGATTTCCTCTAAAAGCCGTCATAGGATAGAGTCGTGAGCAGTAGTCCATAGCCGTGTTTAGACAAATTCGGTCGCATTCAATTCAAAGATCATTTCAACCACGACGGCTTTTTGAAAACGTTTTTCCCATTCACACCTCGCAATCCACCCATCGTATCACAAACACAGCTCCCCATTTATAAAAGCTCCCATTTCGCGCTTCACTTGTATTTTGGCCTTTGATTTTGTAAATGTTTCCAGTCACTGCGGCAAACTAGCACGTATGGGAAAGGCATGGTTCATTTGTACTAGGTACTTGGCCGATTCACGTGTGGCCACTACGCAGCTCACTTCCACCCTCTAACTCTAACCCCCCCCCGCCCCCTCTGCCAATTAGGAAAACTGTACAGCTAGAAAGCACTGCTGTAAGATGAAATGACCAAAACAGCATCGTTTAACTATGCCAATAACATGTAATATTTGTTATGTATTAGATATTTTAAGTTCGCGTGGTCAAATTCTCCAGCAGGATGAGGAATAACGAGCGCAGTCCATATTCCCTTCCTATCCCTCTGCAAACTTAATTGTGCTTTCATCGTGAAAAATGAAAGCATATAGACATTACTGAAGGTGTACTTAATAACAGACAATCTCCATGCAAATAATAAATACACAGCTAATACAAATATAAACAAAATATCTTTCATTACGCATCAACATTAGTGTATTACTATTGGAAAATGTGTGAAATAATCGTGTTATAATATTGGGATGACAACGAAGAAATGCCACTAAAACTTGAGAGAGCAATGCGATAAGATTACAAAGTTGGAACGAGTTCCGTGAAGACTCGTTCCTGGCATGACGGCACTCTTTGCTTGCGTAGTCGGCGAGCTAATCGTTACAACAATCAAATCAGTTTACGCTTATAACATGAGCAAAGCAATTCATGCTTCAATAATTTGCAAGATTTTCAGCTGAAATACTTAAATATCACAAGTAACCAACCATGTATTATCACTGCTGTTCACGGAGACCAACTTACCCACAAGAGTTGGAATGTATATGAATGCGGGGTGGGATTTGTGTGTAACCAGCATAATAACGCCACAACAGATGTGCCTTTCGATTTATCGCCTTTGTTGCCCATAAGGTGGACTGCAACATTGGTATCAGTATCAATCGCCACCTCTTCAGTGATATACAAAACTTTCCTTCCCTTTCAAATGCACATCAAACAGCCAATCCTAACAATTCAATAACATCATTTTCACTACATTAAGAAACTACTTTTAACAGTTTCAAACGAGTTGAATGTCATTTGCCCTATCCGACCTCTAAACCACCGTTCGATAACGTGCCGCTATTTTGTTCGCCTACTCCACCTGAGATGCTCAACACCTGCTTCACTCTATGCCCACACCCACCCTCAACCTCTAAGTTAAACGAAACTTGCCTCATTTTTAGCATAGTGAACACGTCAGCTTGACACAAAATAGTCAAGCAACGTTCATACTCTGGCGTCTTGCCAGAACCTACGCATACTTTCGTTTCAAGACCAAACCTCCAGTTTAAATCGCCCCCACAAACTTTGCTTAAGAACCTTACTGCTCTGTCCCCAAGTAAACGTTGGGGACAGCCTTGTCCTTTATATAGAACATGACGTTGGGGAGGAGCTCGAAGTCTCCGGATGATTGATGCATTATACTTTTGGCTTGCACCACCTGAGACACAACATTCTTTCATTCCAGCTGACAAAACAAATGCTAAGAACTACACTTCGTATGGTAAACTAAAATCCGATGAGAATCTCAGAGAAGGAAATCGCATCAACTTAAATCAGCACGTGAACAGCAGATCCTTATTTCATCATTGATCCAAATCATTGCGGCATCGAACCCTGCTCCCTTCAATATCAAACAGCAAGCACTTCCACTACACGAAGTAAGCTTGCACTACGCCGCCGAGTCAGTCAGCAGGAAGTGTGCCGAGAGTGAAAGGCTTTGCATAGATGATCGTCGGGTGTTCGTACCACTCACGTGAATATATTCATTCCCTATCTTTTCAAGGTAGAACAATCCAAAATTGGCGGAGTATCCGATGATTCAGGGGGCGATCGATATTCGCAATGCAGCAGCCTACGACAGATACAACTAAGGCATTTCACCTTTAGTGATAAATGACAGCCAACAATTATTAAAACGGCAGTTGTTATAATGATATCCGTACAGTTTGCAAATGGTTTGTCCACTATGCTTATTGGAATTTTATCTGATATTCCGTACACTTTTATTAATCCGAGAGCACAGTTTTGCATAGCTCACTTCGACATCAATTTTAAACTATAAATTACCTTCAATTCACCATAAATTTACAACGAAAATTTTTATTTATTAATTAACTGTTAGCTCCAAACGATTTAACACAAATGAAGTGAGGGATCTGGTCATGCTCCGAAGTGGTGTCTAGCACTTTTAAGCTTTGCATGTCGAGTGTTGATGCTACCACCCTGGCGTGACTTTCAAGTTCAAGTTGGGTACCACGATATTCGATTGCGCCTTGCTCTGAATTCATTCTGCACAGCCCTATATTCTTAAACCTTTCTGTCCTGTTTACTGAGATCTATTTGACAACACATCGAAGAAATGGCGATTAACCTCAGCCTCAGGTTCCAAAAGTTGTTTTTACTGACGGTCATTGTTGGGGGCAAAAATGTTTCTGTTTTCGAAACGGCGAAACTCTTCCTTAGTAATTCTGCTCTTTTCGATTTTATAGTTCGCTTACTGCAAAGTACACAGTGAGGAAATTGTGGTGACTTGACAATATTGATGAAATTCATTATTAGAAAATAAAGGGCAAACACTACAACACGGCTCTCTTACCAATGGGTTCTGCCTTCCGGTTTTGTTTGCTGAACTTGACTTCCTTCTGGCCACAAGCACAACAAACTTCTTATGCAACGTCATGTCACTAGGCTTGTTTTAAACGACAGTAGCAAATTCCGCCATTGCATAGATCGTGGATTTCGGAGACCCTCTATCTTTCCCAGAGTCGAGCCCTTTTTGCAAATCTCCCACCTACTGCTCCTTACTCCGTTTTCGGTTCTCGGCTTTGACAAAATCAGTATCATGATACTGGTTTTGTTAAAGGTCATTTGAGGCCTTTTTTGTATCTTCGAGTTGCTCTTCGAGCAATTCCACATTAGGGGTGGTCTCAGTGGTGGCTGCACCAGTGAAATCTCATTGCTACGTTTGTCACAGACAGCAGTTCTCTTCTAATGAGACATTTTCATAATTAGAACTCGAGCTTGATCATTGCTGTCGTCACTCATAACTGTACTCAGCAAACGAGATAGTGGAAGGTAACAATTAGATTGATGTTGTATCACTCAGTCATGACAATTTGCTGATGGGTCAATAGGTCAATAAACAAAACTTCAAAATCGACCCTCATTGAAAATTACTTGAACAATTTTCAAAAAAGATCAACAACAATAAAAACAACAATAACACCTTCAACACTGCGCATCATTCCAGCAATTGCCAATGCTTATAACGAAGAATTTCAGAGATCGGGCTGAGTGCGCAATATGGATATCCTTGCAGGATGATAGTATTTAGATGTAGTGTTCCGGAAGAGGACGTTTCCTTTTCTCAATACCTTCAGCGCTGTTAAACTGCAATAACCAAGAGCACGACCCTTCGCCGAATAAAATGAATAATCGCCTCGAACAACGCGACCTATTATGAGTCTGAAAGCAATATTGCTCACATTCGAATCAGTGACACATCATTAAACAGTGATACTGACCTATTGTCTTTGCTTTCAATTTTTTTTTCTTTATCACTCAAGCTTGTCAATCGGTAACGATGGAACCTCAATAGAACAATACCTGAGTTAATACAGAATAAAATTTGGAGTTTAGTATCATCACTGGAAGCATATATGACAATAGGCTAATAATGTCTTTACTATCTTGGTAATGCAAACATCTATCTACTACAGCAAAAAAAAATCAGTTGAAATACTAAACATTATGGACTGATAGAACCATAAGGACTATCATCATCACGCGAGTAATATTAAGCGATGTGTATCAGACGATAGAATTGATATTTAAATATGTATGTTTTAAATGCTCACAGTGAGCAAGTCCGGCAAAGAAAGAACAAGGAAAAAAGAATAGATATAATGTGACCCGAGTGGGGTCAGGATCAGACTATGAAGTTCAGCTGTTTCAGTCTGCCTAACGCTTCATATATCAGTGAGACGAGAATAAACCATAGTCAAAACCTTGTCCAAGGCTCAATGTAAAGCTAGGCCTTAGCCACACTTTACTAAAACCTCCTTTAAATAAAATATGACCGATACACAGCAAATTTACCTGGAACAGCTTTCCCGATATGAAATCTGATCTGATGGATCAATTTCGGTTAGTTTACTTATAGAAGCGTTGACTTCTTCCTGTGCTGAACCAACACCACTCGTTTCCTCTATTTTTCGACGTTTCTTTGCTGCCTTTGATTTCTGACGCTTCAACCTTTTGGTTGCTATTCGTTTACGATTTCTGAAGCAAATTATTTCTATTGTGATGGTCATTAAGTAACAGTATCAAAAGACAAATAAATGCTATGCAGTATAATAAAACTCAGACGATGATTTTACAGCAAATAATTCAAATATTTGAATAATCAACGAACAACTAATAATTCCTCTAAGGAAATCAAAGGGAATAATGTCATGGATTGTTACTTTAACGAAATTGAACAACAATGAAGAATTGATTCACCTCAAAATCTCTTTATCGGGGAAAAGTTCATTGAGAGAAACAGGTGTCTCCTTCTTTGCACAATTCAACTCAATATAATCATCTTCCATATCCTTTGCTCTTTCTTTCTGAAAAGGAAATAACTCCATTTGGAATGCAAATAATATAAAAAATAAAAAGGATATTTGCATAATTATCGCATTTATTTTCTTTCACATATGAAAATCTATAAAAGAAATGTCGCGACATAGTGCTACAACGTTTTTGCATTTAAAATATACTTTGAATTTTCTATGATAAGCGATAGAAATCACATAAAAATTTTTAGAACATAGGGTATGCGGTGTTTAACGTGAATAGAGCCATACGAACGGATGAAATCTAGTAGCGAATGAGGTGTTCGGTAATCAGCTTTAATTCTTCCGGTGATCGGCAGAAAACGATTCCCTTTTTGAGTCAATTTGAATTCATTCGAACCCTCTCTACATTAATTAATACTAAATTTTATTAACTTAACTAGTTTCCTTGCATGTACGCTGTCTGTGAAACTCTAAGAGGCAATTCCACGCTTTAATAGTAACTAAATTCTGCCAAAAATTTTTTATTATTAATTTAAGTTACTAAATTAGATGGGAAGGCCTTCTCTTAAATTTTGAGGGCCCAACTGCGTGTGCCAACTTTAGCTATTAACATGGAATGTTATTTACTGAGTTATAGACCTTCAACATGCGTAGTGTGAGTAATGAACGTTCTCCACTATGTCGAGCAGATCTCTATAGGATTTATAAGCCTTGTTATAAAGTACAACATAGTTATATCGGGTAATCCTATAGTAAACTCCATTGATAGCGAATTCCATCGAAATCGAAAATCGAATTTTAATATCAGGCAAATGTAGCCCACGAAAGGTACAGTTATAAAGACTAAAAGGGAGACGATATTCACCTCAAAGAATATTAGTGAAAAGGAATAGTACATAACAAAGAACGCAAATGTTTAACGTATAATAAAAAAGAGTGAATTTTATCTTTGAATAATTTTAAATCACTAAATTTTGCAGCGAAAATTTTCATTATAAATTCTAGGGCTGATAACTGTCCCCTTTTCTCGTTAAACGATACCTTTTCATCCCGTTCACATGCATCTGAATGGATTCTTCTTTTATCGCCATCACATCGTTTTGGCTCCTTAATTTTAATGGTTTTCTCATCAGGTGGTAATGCGGCAACTGCTTTGAAGTCATCATCCGATGGTGCACAGATCAATGCGAATCGCAATGGACGTCCCCTGGCCAAGGCATCTATTCGTACAGGTACCAATGCCATTGGATTGCTTCTTACGATCTCATCTGCAAGGCTATCACGTCAAGGCATTCCATGAGCGGTTAAATGCAAAAGTATTCGTCTGATATGTGCAAGAAATTATGAGCAAAACATCGACCACCCACAAAACTGGATTTGTTAAATGTTGGGTCGAACTTAACGCTCCACGAAAATAATTATTTACTATAAATTCATCGCTATCGTTTATGCATGTGTTTATATATATCCAATACATTTATGTATGTACATGTGCATATATATATTTATATATGCAACGCAGTGTACATCCCTCTACAAATAACGCGTGCATTCACAATGGAACAGTTGATATTTTTACAAAAAGTGATGAAGCGAGGCAAAGCAAATGCTACTGGATGTCTTCAAAATTACATATACTCCACCTTCCTTGAAACGCTAGTGTTATTCGCCGTTGCTGAAGGACCATGTCAAATAGGGTGGTGGGGGGAGGGGGTGGGATGTTGAATTAAGAAGGATAATTTTTCCATGGACCCTCAATTTACAGAGGCCAGAGTTCCAGCGCAACAACTAAAAACAACTCTCATTAGCAAGACAATATGAAAACAACGCATATGTAGGGTATAAAGCATATTTCTCCAGCAGTTCTCATTGCCACCACTACTTTCAAAAAGCTAAAGCACTAGCAAATACGATGAGCATCAACGAACCCGGCAGAGGTCCCTTTCCTACGATCCATTTTTCGATAGCGATCAACTGACGACGATCTCTTAAGACAAATGCACCTCTTCTCTTCGATAAAAGATCCTCGTCGGATTGTCGCTCGCACCAATCAGCGGCTAATAAATCCCATTCAAAGCTGAATGGATATTTCACCGCTAACGAACTCCAATATCTTAGACGACGATTGTGCGGTCGTGACAGATATCTGCCCTAAAATTTCTCTCCTACCTAGGAATTTGAGTAAACTTCACTAACTGCATTACTTTTATAATGGCTTTTTGGAGATACAACTTTTCAAAAAACGCATAAGCAGTTTCGTTTCTGTAGATTATAAGCATTGTAAGCATGCCATGCCACAAATCTCTCCTCTTCGAACCTCTGAAACGAAGAAGACTCTCTTCTCAGTGAATCCCCCTCCTCCCCAAAGCCCCCTCTTCTTGTTGCTTTAGAACTAAACATAATATTGCTCTATCACATCAAAACTTTGGAAGAAAAAACAATCACTTCTGCAATATTTTCTTTCTATGCTTTATACATTCTGAGAAAATTTATAACCGTTGAGAGTTTCATTCGAGTTAATATGAAAATATTTGGATCTGTACAACACTCTGAACTTGCATAAAGATCATCATAAAAGAATAGGAAAAAGAAACGAATAATTGGCTGTTTTTTGCTTATTGCTTTCCATTTTTGATGGCACTTCAAAACTGAACTGAGATAAATCTAAAAGATAATAACAGTGAAAAGAATGCAGACGTGTGACAAAGTGATGCAAACGACAACTAAAGTCAATAAGCACTTTTTGAACTGAACTCATTCATATTTTAGTAGAAAACGGTATCCGAAATACTTTCATTCTCTTAGTCTCGTTTCTCTTTTGTTTAAAGAAGAACGAACACACGCTGCAGGAGTAAAAACAAAGAATATTTCACAATCATCGACCATCTCAATAGCAGAATAAAACTTAGACGAGCTGTAGGCCGATCTTTGGCCAACAAGGATAAAGCACGGTAAAGCATCGGTGCAAACAGCAATCGTCTCTTAGAAATGTCCACCTTATCGGCTTTCTATTCATTAAAAAAGCAACGATGAGAAGGAATTCCTTACAACAAGTTCATCATATTCGTTTTTTAGCTCATCATTGCCCGCTATACAATCGGGAATATCGGCAGGGAAATTGAGTCGATTCGCTTCGAATTCTGCCGACTTTTGATCACGTAATGCTGCCGCATGGGCAGTACCATATTGGAGTGCAACCCAAAATTCCATACCTAAACTTCGAAGGAGAATAACTGAAAATAGTGTCCAATTTTTGGACCAAATTTCAACAAAATCCCAAGAACAAGTTAAAAACCTTTATTTAAATGTTTTCATTGCTAAAAACAATACCGCTAAATGATAACCCAGCCGTTTTTTCAACCTTATTTTACCATATAATTTTGAATATTACCATTTAAGACTCCACACAATATTACCATAAGCCAATAAGACAATATTACCAAATATTACTACTATTTTCATCATCCGCATAATGAAACTTACATAAAAAATTTGCATTAAAAACTTAGATCATTTATATGATACGGTATAAAAGCCTTAAGGGAAAAAGAACTCTATTAAATCTACTCTCGATAAATTAAAACTATGAAGTAAAAATTTTCAGCGATCTAAATTATGCAAAAATATGACATTACCAAATCCACCCGGTGCGATTAGGTCAACTCCAGTGAACGTATTCGATGTACCCGTAGCACTGTTACGCACAATCAAAATCACTGGAATCTGCAAACAGTTCGAGATAACAAACAACCCGCATTCTTTATAATCGCAGTAGTTAATAAAAGTGAAAAAGCTTTTGGAAATTTAAAAAGAAGGAAAATGTGCAAAAAGTCAGAAAACCGATAAAATTGCACAAGAGACCTTTGCTGGAGATGTTCGTATCGGCACAAAACTGCTGCTTCGTTGCTTCTGAAGATCCGATTCGCTCATTTTCATTGATAATACCTTCAAAAATATGCCACTTAGATGGACATCATTCCTATAAGTTCGATCCATCAAAAACCGCTATCATCGGTATAGCTAACTTGCAATAGTACATACCAATTTTTTCATTGAAAAGCAAACTGTATAATAAAATATAAAAATAATTACAGAAGAAATGCTAAAAAGCGTTCGAAGATCAACTTGGCAAACACCTGCAGCATGAACAGTACCGTATAATCGAAGAGCGTTACAGGAAGAAAGGATACAAGGCAAATTTATAGAAGAATGAAAAAAAGAACAAATAAAAAGACTAGGAGGAAGTGGTGGCTGAAAGTGGAGAGGTGAGGTATATATCTAGCTCGATAAGGAAGCATAAATATGTGACGATAA
Organism: Baylisascaris procyonis; assembly: GCA_037389465.1. Taxonomy (NCBI): domain Eukaryota; kingdom Metazoa; phylum Nematoda; class Chromadorea; order Rhabditida; family Ascarididae; genus Baylisascaris; species Baylisascaris procyonis. The sequence goes on from JAZARR010000221.1 coordinate 2,588,096, forward strand.
CTTTTCTCATTCAAGTATGTATCGATGAGATCAGAAGCACTCAATTGAATGCACTAATGTTTTATGGTGCTAGCAACGAACTGTTCTAGTGATGGCTTTAGCTGAGGAAAACTTTGTGTTCGAGAATCACAAAAAAGCAGTCGGCATCTCACAATAGTCGAAAACACTTCCTACAAGTGGGTCCACTGCGGAAAAAAGATGCAATAAGATCTCATCGTTCAAGATTCCACCATAAAGCTTCGAAATATCTAATAATTTTTAACCACATAAAAATATCAAAATCTTGCATCTGACGTCATCAAACATTTCGTCGAATCAATAAAAGACCATCGATTAAAATCCATTATATCTATCCATTATATGAAAACGAATAACCAAACTCTGCATTTTCGTTTCTCAATACTCATTTTGTTTTAAACAAGTTCATTAAATATTTTATCTCATTACTCAACGCCAATGTATATGAAAGTATGAAAAAAATGTGAAATTTTCACATGACGATGACATACATTTTGGCGACGTTCCAAATTCCAGAACTCTGATCGTGGATGTATAATTTCGTCGACTGGGAGTGGTGGATTCAGTTTTGCAAATTTTTCATTCGGTTTGATCTTTCTTCGTGGTCTACTTAGTCGAGGATCTTCAAGCAGCAACGATAATACCGTTCCATCGGGTAATTCACCAGACAGCACATTCCGCAAACGAACATTCCAGAACCAGTTATTTCTTCTAAAATATAGCAATGATATACTGCATTAAAAAGTAATCTTGGCTTAGTTCGGTGATCGGAAGCCGAATCCCCTTTTTCAGATTTTTTAGAGGTCCCACCAAAAGAAATTTAAATAAGAAATTGCTTTCAAATGGTAGAAAATTTATTGAACAGTCGAAAATTATTCTTGCTGATTTCTCATACCACTTAAAAAATTCACAATTGTGGTCGCGAATTCTTTCACTGTTGAAAAATTTGCCCCATATTTCCGTACTCCGAACTTTGTATGTATATTTTTTGTGCGAACGCTTTAATCCGTTTCCGATATGACTGAAAAGCTCTGCCCTTAGAAGTGGACAACCTTTAGGGGTTTCATACGACATGCTAGTACATTCAGCAAACAATAGATTATAAATTCGTTCGCATGTATACCAGAAATAAACCTGAAATTGTAAATAATAAGCTCATATAAGCTACTCAACTTTTTTAAGAGCGAAAAAATGTGCAGCACTAATATCGAAAACAATAAAAGAAACTCACATAAAATTTTGCATCCATGCTTCTCGACAATCCGTTTTCGCGACCGTCCGCAATACTCTCCTGAGAATGGGAAACGATTGCGGTCCATGTAATCGAAAACGTATCAGTTGATCGCTAAGGTCGAGCAACTGAAATTTTGTAGCCTATTATAACCGATATTGTAGGATAGATCGGAGTTGTTCAGAACACGAATTGCCGCATTAACAAATTCAGGCTTAATATTCTCGATTTAGACTGCGCCAATCAGAAGCACCAAAAGAATGCTACAATGACTTCACAGCATGAGTGAGGTTGCATCAAGAATCCGAACACCATCTAATGTACGATCACTTGCAATACAAAAAAAAAAAGAGTTTGTTTTAGATATTATCATCTCCGTGTTTTCATCGATTACATTTTAAACAAAAGTCATAGAAAGAAGTCATTCCGTAGAGAAAGAGAAACATCTAAGAGACGAATAGTGATGATGGATGAAACGAATTACTTGAGCAACGACAGGAATTCAGCAAAAAAAAGAGTAGAGTTCGGGGAATATCTTCTGGAACTTGAATTTTTTGTGCACTAAACATTGCCTTCTATCCGCAAAATAGCAGTTAAAATAACCTTAAATGAAGGTCCCTTATAGACGTCTGTTCGGATCCGATAACTGCGTAGACGCCACTCATCCACACTTCGAGGTGCCTTTACTTTAGCCGGTTCGTCACCGTCGGCATTCTCCTCCTTCGTTAGCTTCAGTGTCTCAAGCAGCTGTTGCAAAACAATGGTACTGTGCGAAGGATGACACCAAATTAACAAAGCTCGTTCATCCCCACTGCAAATCAAATCAAGTCATTGAGATGAATGCTAAATTCCATGAAAATAGATACTGAGCAAGCGATAGCGCATGGAATCCACCGTCGAACCGAACCAGTAGAAAAATTCTGCACGAACGACACCTATTCTTAAGTCAAATGAAATTTACCATTTGCCATAGTCCATGATACATGTGGATTGTGCTTGATAATCAATAGAAACTATCGAATATCGATACGGAAAACGAATACTGCAAAAATTGTGTGGCGGTTATTTCTACATAAAGAGCATCACTAGCATAAACAGTCACACCTATTAAAGAATTAAAGTAAAATTCACAATGGAATTACTTTTCATCGTTCACGTATAGAGAACACCTTTACGATAGACAATCATCGGTCTACACCAAACGAATGATCCCACAGGTTTTCATCCATACATCTTTTCAGTGCACACCTCGGCTGACTTACAGTAACGCCCTCCAGTAAACTTCTTCGTGATTAGTTATCTCGTTGAAACCTTAATTAAAAATCTAGTTATAAACATCATAAAAGGATCATCTAACATATTGAGTCATCGAATCCGATTCAAGGTGATGAATTCAGATTACCTTCCGAGGGTCCACGCGAAACGAACGGGTCCAATGAAGCCATGAGGATATTTCCCTGGCTCGTAGAGCAGAACTGGGATCTCGAATCTGCCATCAGATGCCGCTTTAAATGCGAAAGTTGCACTCGTCGAAGGCTCACATAACGGACGCAGTGCATCGATCAACTCGCTTTCTTTCTCGCAGCATATCTCAAACGCGTTAACAATAAATAGATGTATCAATCCTGTTTATGCCAATAAAAATAAATTGAATATTAAAAGATTATTAAAGAAAACAATCAAAGATCCGAATTCAGTAATAAATGGAACATCACACTCGGAAGTTAACCACACCAGTCATCGAGCATGTAGAAACAGGAGCACATACAGAATTTATTTTTGATCGACGTGCTTCAACAACTACTTACCTCAAAAATTACTCTCCCAACTCTACAATCACTAACATACAATTCTCTTAAATCGTCCAATTCTTTTTGGACGTTTCTCACATGATTCATGCGGTCGCCTACGTTACTTAACCTTTACAAATACCATTCGTATGCTAATGCTTAAGTACCAATTATCTGTTATACAAAGTAATCCACAACTAAATTTATAGACTTTATTGACCTGAAAGCAGCGAAGAAAACTCGTATCTCGGACGACGCAATGCCGCATCGTATCTCTATAGGTGGGACGGAAGGCACGTTGAAAACTGCGCAATGGCATTCGATATCCCCATTTGTTACACATGTGGAATCGTTTTGCATGCCAGATATGTGTCTCCAGCCAAATATGCTTTCGTTGTCGCCTTATATAGTTCTGAAATTGACGAACCGAATTTATTAAGTTGTCACCTTCGGGAATCGATATTTCATCTGTTCATACGGTTTCACTTGAGAAAGATGGATGAATAATTGATAGTGAAATTGACAAAAAAACAAAATCGACCTTCTTTCAGTTTAGAGACTGATTTATAAGTAAAAGGAGAATGGAACAAACCAGAAGCAGATTGCGCGGTCGTCGTCGCCAGAATCTACTCGGCGGTTTCTTGCGATGTTTCGACGCAGCAACGCTTGAGGCAGCGAATCTACGCTGATTGCGTGGAAATCGCTTTATATTATATGACATCGCACGACGTCGCATATGCCGTGGAAGCCTCTGTAGTGCTGTGCGTGGTCCTTTTGTCACCTCACCTGATACTAGCGTGTGATTGTCGATTGCCTTCAAATTCAACAGTGGAAATTCAGTTTGCAATCGATCCACAGTGATCGGAGGAATGAGTTCGGAAGCGATTGGAAAACTTCTGATTGTTGCAGAGTGTGGTGTCTAGACTGATTCCACCCCTTATCTCTGCTTTTGGCCGACATCGGCTGCGAAGAATTGGAAATTAGTTGGGGTTTACGTTCGCTCACCCAAACTGGGCTTTGATGGCGAAGTAGTCAATAAATCGACGCCCAAATATCGCTTGATTTTTGAATATAAAGGCGTACAATCTAACATACCTAAGTGAAGAAAACAGAGGTAAAAGAGGGATTAGTCCCTTTAGAATTTAACTGACAATATCGAGCGTTTCACCAACTCTTGTGCCGTCCTTCACTGCTCTTCAAATTTTCCTCATATATAATGAACTGTTGAATAGATGAATAAGTCACCACAGCTGCATGCCAAAATGAAGGCAATTCTGATAGCTAATGTCTCAAAAAATCGAAGAGATTAAAGGACTCAGCTAATTACTATCTCAAAACATTTAATAAAGAAGTTTATTAGGATTCACTGAGTGGGAATACGTTAAAATATGTATATTCTCTTAATTTAGAGAGTGCCACTATTATTAGCGTCTATTATATTGCTCATTCGCTTCTTTTATTTCTGCGCTTTGCACACTTCCATTTCTAATAAAGCATGTTGCCGCATACATATGATGTGTCTATTCGGCAAGCTCGACTCGAAAATAATTAAAACTGCAGCAACAAGTTGGCGGGTATAATGCACATCATATATGGCGATTCTCTTCATCAGTATTCGAGTCGACTAATCCATTTCGAAATAACCCAATGCATTTTTCAAAGATACTCCTTTCACAGAGTATATATGAGCTTTGCAACCTGTGAAACGATTGAATAGTCTGGCGAGAAGGATTATAAAAATGCATATTGTGCTAATTTCTATACTTCTTACCTCTACATTTCTATTGAATGCTTGCTAAAATCTTTTTTGGCTAACAACTAAATAATGTTTAAGACAAGAATAAGTGAATAAAAGAGTTCACTCACATCAAGGAGTTCAGCAATTTGTGTGATACGTTCCTTTGCAAAACGAAGAATGTTTATCTCTCGTGGACGACTCTCATCTCGTCTGTTTTCATCACTCTTACTTCCATCAGCATCATTCATTTTAGCACCTATAAAAGGTAGAGAAATTTAGCACTCGAACACTCGAATTACGCAAATTCAAAATATCTGATGCTGTTTAAGACATAAAATATAAGGAAATATATATTACATCCCTCTCCTCACGGGGAAGTTCCTAACCAACAATACTGCAAAGTTCTTAACAAACAATATAATTTGAAACAAACTGTGAACCTTCTAAAGAAGCATAAATAACTTTAATGATATGAAACAATTAAGGAATTATGCATGAAATTGAAGGGATCTCTGCATTTACAAATAAGACACATTTCCATGATTGAGAAGCTAGGAAAGAACTGAAGAAAAAACATAGGTGGCGAGGATGAAAATGGATCGAAATTGTTAAAAATTTGGGAATGCAGAATTTTCCTCGCCTTCTCAACTTTAAAGGGAGACTCATCAAAGCAAATGGCGTTAAAGAATGCAAGAATAGGATCACTCTTAGCCATTTCAAAGCCTAAATTTCGATTTCACTATTTAGTGACTTCTAGCAATCCACCAACTAGTGGACCGTAAATTGAAAAGCAATGATTAATAAAGTTCGCTTAAAATTATAAATATTGACCAGCAAAACATGGCCAAAAATGAGGTGCAGGATATTCCGGAAATGTTCGAGAGGAAGGTGAGATGAGAATTGAGACACGCACCTGTTTTACGTGAACATCAAGCACGGCACATTCTGTTAAGAAAGAGTGATACAATAAAGACCCCTTAAAAAATTACTTCATGCAACTGATAAGAGTAAAGAATGCTTTGTGCGACTGAGGTCAAGTCTTTCATACCAATAACCAATAATTACTATATGCACATAAAGTCTCAACAATTCTCAACAAAAGTCCGACTTTGATCATAATCTGAGGTTAAAAAGCATCTCTGAAGGTGGATGGGACACCTAAATATAACGAAGGAGGCAGAATCGCAAATACGGATCGACGGTGATCGAAGAAGAAGAAAACGATCAAATATAATAGAAAGGATCCGACCATTATCAGACGATAACTGGAATAAATATATATAATTCACATCGATTAAATAGTTTATTTTATTAGCAGAAATAATACTTAAAAGAATAAAAAACAATTAACGCAACGATCAACAATACTTTCCACCGCAAAATTAGGCGATCATCGATACAAAGAAATATGCAAATATGTTACATTCAATTGGGATCCCATCTCTTCACGTGCAATCAGACTTTTCCAAGCAATACGAAACCTTTATGCACAGGTTGCCGTCGACTTCTTCTTACCTCGTTTTCCACCATATTTACGCAATTCGCTCATATATGAGACTTTCAATATCAATACTCAAGCAACCTAACAGCTGATGTGAACAATTCAACTGGAATACAGTGGGCAATAAGCCTTCAAGTTTTACTGAATATTTCAAAATCCAGTTATATTTGCCTATACAATTTATAAGCAACTGTATGATAGTAACGTGATCGTTAAAAGAAACAAAAAGAGAGATCAGCAGACGTCTCTCCTTTCTCTGATATTCCTTTTTGGGCTTATATTTCTTTCTCACTCTTACCGCCACATAATTTCGGTTGAATATCCAACTGTACAAGGTTATGGTAGCAGCAAAGAGGTTTCTAGAGTGGTACACGTGAAAGGTTGCACATCACGCACGTGATCTTTGTGCATACAGAAGAAAACTTTTCACATTATACCATTCATGTTTCCCTGTCAATGAGAATGAAAAAAATACTACAACGCAGACAAAAGTACAAAGGCATCAAAATATTGCAGAAAAAAATGGTGCTCTATGTGAACAGAAACCGAGAACTGCTACCAAAATATGAAAGAACACTTCTTACAATACCGAAAGAAGGCCATCTCAATGCTTAATGTCTAAATCACGAACGGTTTATAAAAAACTTCATATATAAAATTTGGATTAAAGCTAATATTACTAAGAATCGTTTTCGATGGCCCGTTTCCGTGCAGCAAGTCGTTCCCTCTGTATAGCTCGTCTTTCCTCAAATAGTAATGCATCCTGAAATATATAATTCCACTAGAAATGTGACAATACATCATGAGATTTATGCTTTAAATGGATCAGATAATAACCGAAACCGTTATCACATCGGAGTTAATTCAGTTCACTTATGCGTTTCGGATATAATCGTTTGTTGGGATGAATAATTTCTTGTTATTTATTATAAATTCATTTTCACAAGGATCGATCTATTCCAAAAAATTTTAAAATCCTTTTCACTTCTTTCATTTGACATTTCAAAATCAGCAGTGATTAAATTTTGATGAGAATTTTAATAATAAGATTAAAATTAAATCGACTATTGCAAGTGTTTAGTGAGAAGTAACGGATAACGAGCACAAATACTATGCGTTAGGATTGATTTAGAGATCGATTCGCATTTGTGCAACAGAAGTTTGATCCTTATGACTTTTAAATGGCGCAATGTCGCTGTGTGAACGTGGATATTTATGCTTTGAAAGTGTTCACTGATGAAGGCAACTAAAGTTGGATCTATTTTCTTGTGTTTATTGCTCTAATATTCCACACCTCATAAAACGTATCCACTGCTATAAAATTTCAAAGAATAAATTTTTGAGTTCAAATATCGGTATTCTGCCATTCGAGGGTCATCCATCCCTAAGCAAATCACAATCCATCCCCTAACATATATACGTATGTACGTCGTGCTCACATATTCTACCACTAAGCATTCGCTGTAACTATCTGAATCTAAATTCAATTATTAATTTTTAATAGAAACTGGTTCTATATTAGGTAACAATGAACTCATAATAAATAGCAGAAAAAATATTCATAACAACAAACAACTATATAGAAATACAAAAAAGTGAAGTGAATCTATCTCGATGCAGTGATAGCTTCAACTGTTTTATGATTGCAAGCGTTAGTACACTCTTCATAACCTTCAGATCCCCAATGAACCAGTAATCTGCTTATTGGAATCTCACACTCAATGGTGGAATATCTGCTTTCCCTTACTGGATATGACTTAATGCCTTAGTGCAACTGGGCAACGAATAACGTTCGGATATTCTTGAAGGAAATTCCCATGAAATACCTGCTCGAAAGGATCCTCGATAACCTCCTTCACTAATTGTTTTTTGAGTTCAATTTCATCGCTAAACTCGTCTTGAACAACACGCTTCTTCGTTACAGGATCGATGACGTTACCGTACTTGAACACCACTCTTTCCACTCTGTGCATCACAACCGCGGTTGGACGCTCAGGCCGTTCGATCCGTCTTATGAGAACCGTATCACCCAAATCTTCAATAACAATTTAAACATTAACTTAAACGGTAAAAAAGTAGACGAAACAAAACCATAAAACAGAATAGAAAATTCGTTTCAACAAATAAATATCTCACAGGCAACACAGAAAAATCTATAAAATTTCATAACGGTAGAAAGGGATCGCTCCAAAATCCTCTGAAGATCTGGTAGAAGATGTCGCCGGTATTTGGTAATAAACCAAACGTTATTTCAGTTGGCTCTCCATATCCAAATACATAAAAAACAAACTTGTAAGCGAATCAGCGTCGAGAGCCCAATAGTCGAACGGTCGTGCAAAATACTTCTTCAAATAGACGTTGAATTCATTTCTTCTACACCTCACCTAAACAACGTTTCAATCGTCATCTGAAGTTAGCCTACCTGCACGACGTTACAATCCTCTACAAGCATATTAATATATAACGATTCAACTCAACATTCGTTCCGGTCGCATTAGGAGTCTATATCTGCTGGAAAATCTATTCTATTCTTTACCAACTCTTATCACTAACCTTTACCCACTAATATCTATTATATAGTGTTGACTTTTGCAGTACACATGTAGCCTATAGATAACGTCTAAAATAAATAAAGCCGAAAACTTTTTCGATGATATTCGCAATAAACGAAGCATTTACAAAATAAACAATAAAAACAAATCGTAAATCGTTGGACAAAAAAAAAAAAACATTCCGACGCGTATGAAATTCTGATATATCACATAAAGCAAAAATAATAATTCTTCCCAGGTAAGTTCGAAAATAATCGAAACAAATAACTGCATCATTACATGACTGTTCTGTCACAAGATACCAAGCCATGTCGAAGCCTATAGCCTTACCACAACACCTCAACTTTCATAAGTCACAACGACGTTGAAACATTTACAGTCGCATGGAGGTAATTTAATTTACGCTTAATTCTATGAGCAATAGTGATTGAAACTTTTGAAGAAATTTTGCTCAGTTCCATCTTTCTATACCTTAGAAGGTGTTCATCGAAAAACAAAATGTTAAGAATGAGTTCCGAGAAAAATTAGGAAGGTGACATACCTGAGCACAAGGTGTTCTTTTGAGACCAATATAACTCAACTGCACCACTTTACCCATCAGTAATTCAGTACCAACTCTCGACTTGAATATCGATGTCGATGCGAACTGAATAACACATCATTGAGACAGCGGGATATCTTTCAAGTCAAATGGTGACACTAATCACTTCAATAACCTATTAAATATTGTAGAGAACTATTATTCGAAATTTTTGTTATTCTACTCAGAAATTTCGTCAAATAAGGAAAATGAGGAGGAGAGATGGGATAGGGGGAGGGGTAAGGGGAAGGGGGCAAAACTGTCTCGCAGTAATCGTGAATGAATGAAAAGTTATGTTGAATTGCGCGATAGAAGAAACAAAAAGAGCGTTGAACAACGATAGGGTATGTTGATGTTTATACAAAGAGAGACGCCATCTATCGATGAAAACGCAACAAAAAAGACTACGTCTACCCTTTATTTTGTTATCTATCCGGGTAAAGTAGATGTGGCCTCACGATAATAGAATTATTGAGCATATGAAAAGATATAAATAAATTCATAAATGCGGTAACAGCCAACTACAATATGAGTGCCTAGACTCTCAATAAACAGCAACACGAGAGTGGTTCAATACTGGATTGGTGCCTATTTCTGCTGTTTCAAATGTCTGTTGTTTTTCAGTAAAATTAAATTCAGTAATTTTGTTGATAAAAATAAAGTACCTTTTAGAGCAACGACAAGAACGTTCCACCACTAATCACTATCACCCTTTATAAGCCACCTTACTCTTTGATTTTAAGGCTCCGACTCGTTTTCAGGTTCTCTTATGCTTGTATTTAATGCAAGTAGTAGAGTCATGAGATTACAAGTTTGAGCGCAATAAGGCCAGCTATATTGCATAAACCAACTGTGAACAGTTTCAATTTCAACCTCTAAAGATTTCAGTAAGACCTCTAAAATAAAAATCCATTAGCACGGATCCCTTCTATGAAAGTAAGAGGCTTTGCGCCAACTTCCTCAACATTTTCTTTATCATAGTCTGCAAGAGTGGGAGATTTTCTGGAAAAGTTCTACCTCATTAACGCATTATACTAGAATAGGAAATTATTGTAGTGCTTTCAATCATAATAATGACTTCAAACCCCGATCTTTTATGCGAGGGGGCGAACAGTTGAAAAAACAACAAATCAAGAGTAGACAGAGCGAAATTTTTCATCAGAAGAAAGAAAAAAGAACGATTATAATATTGGTGGCACAAAGATTATCTCACATTTTTTCCAATTTCAACCCAAAATAAAATTTGTTTATCGATAAATTATTCGAAAAAGGACCATACGACAGAAGTGAACTTAAAATAAACAATTTCTAGCACAAACCCGAAATGGGATGTTGATAATTGAGAATCCGTTCGTCAAAAACATCTTCTTTGAGCGCTTCTAAACATCAATGAAGGCCGAATGAGAAAAGACCTTTCACTCGGATTGTGTAATTTTCGTTGATATGTCACTATCCTGGAAAATAACGTAACAGCGATGAGATTATACATTTAACTGCAATGATATCTGTGTCGATTAAATTATTTAAAAAAAAAAAAAAAAAAAAAAAGATTAAAGTCGCTATTTTCGCTGATAGAATTCACTCTGTCCGATCCAATATTATTTCATCTAAGGTGATATCACTTCAGCTCTGAATGTGGTTCTATTTAAAATAAACAATATTAGCGAATTATCTTACCGTTAGTGTATCAAAAACAACAAATAATTTTACAAGCGATAGTATATTCGAAACATTAAAGTATAAACGCCAAATACAACATCAACGTTGAGAGAAGAACAAAACAATTGCCACGTAATAATCAATAGAGTAGTATCAGCTCATAACACCTATTAAAAAAGAAAGCAACTGCTGACTAGTGAATAAAAGCAACCGCAATAGCGCAGTTATTAGATCGACCGCCGTGATAGCAGAAGGTCATCGATTCGTACCCCTCTTGCCAAATTTATTTTCATTTTCCACCATAGATGATCGTATTGAAGGTATCGAGTGGGAACGAAATATTCGATCGAATTACTTTTTTTGATGAGTTTACATCATTTTTATACTGTTAAATTTTTAAAAATTATCGAAATTTGCGCAATTTTTCAACGAAATTCGGCATTTGTTATAGAATACGAAACTCAAGAAATATTTTTGATAGAAAAAACGAAGCAAATATTTCACTGGGCACCCTTTCATATAAAAATTGCCCCCTCAAATACTTTATTACGAATTATACGGTGAATAAATTTGAATATTGGGCATTAAATTTCCGACATAAAACTCAATAATTTGGGAGAATATTTGTGGTGAACTTAAACAATGTAGAATTGCGAATACAAATGTGAAATTTTATGGAACTCACGACGACTAAGATTCGATTTAACCACAACATATGGAAGCAGATCCTAATCACTTCCTCCTCTGACTAATTATAGGGCGATGGAGGGTGGGGGAAAGATGGCTGCAACGTTCAGCGTTGAAAGCGAGCAACAAACAGGCGGTCTAAATGGATTTCGTAGTGCTAAATGGATTTCAAAAAGCTTGAAAGTGTACACGAAAACAAACAAAAAATTTAAGGTGCCATGCGGGGGTTTGTTTATTACAGTGGCCATTCGATTTTTTGGTGGCTAAATAGAATAAAATCGATGTTGGTGAGGATGCACGAAATGAATGGAGTAGGATGTGATGCTCAGACAAACAGACTGCGGAATGGGACAACTGACCTCCAGATACTTATGCCACAGTCGTTTCTGGAGACGTGTGTAAAACACAGAATGAGTTATGGGGAAGTGACCCAATAGGATACGCAAGTGTTGACTTCAGCGGGAACGAAGTTATTTTATTTAATTTACATTTTTATCGAATTTTTGCAACCATTTCGTTCAGTGAAGTGGGAGATATTTCGTATTTTTCACTAAATTATCAGCAATAAGCAAGGATGTAACTTCACTCCGAAATCCGAAGAGGACACTTTGTTCATAAAGATGAATAAATGTCAGTTCCGTTCTTAAATATGTAAGATTCGAGGGAGGGGATGCTTTTCCCTATCCCTCTGCTTCTACGACGCCCCTTGCAATAAGCGGTTCTGCTTCTTAAGGCAGTTCAGTTACCTGTCAGTTGTGGCGATGCTTAACGTTCTAGACTAGGTCTTATTAAGAGTTAGCATGTAATCCAAATTTCATGTTTATATTTCTAGAAAGCACTTCATCCTGCATCTAAATATATATATATATATATATATATATATATACACATTTTATGTCAGTCACAGTAAACAAGAAGTTAATAGCAATAAAAATTATGATTTTTAAACGTTTCATCATTGCTATTCAAGAGGGGAAAATTTATTAAACTTACAGTTTTGAGTAGTAAAGATTAATTCCGGGAAAGCGAAATTTCTGATATCCTTTCGATGGAAGTAAGTTGTCCGTAGCGCTCTATTAAATTCACCATAGGCACTGATAATGCGCCAGAAAATTAAATATTCATTCATTGTTCACAAACAAATGTACTAACGGGACGTAAATATTTTTGCTCAATGGGAAAGCAAGTTCCACTACTTCCATCTCTCACTATCGACCTGACTCTTGTCGCTATACTCCATTCACATGATCAGATCCTGATTATAGTTTCATATCTATAGGTATGTCCCATCTATTTCCACTGTTTCAAAACATTATTCTTCCACAGTAGTGATGATTCTTAGCTGGCAGTAAAGGTAAAAGTACGAGAGGCGCAAAGTGTTCTTCACGTTCACTTTCCTATCGTCGGAAAGGGCGACCCATGAAACCCTCCCTCTACTCGATTCGAATGCAGCAGACTCAGCTCTAGCAGCTTTGGTTGAAATATCTCCTTCTTCAGTGAAATCTTTTCATCACTTGCCCGATGACTCATTCACCGAACAACGTCCATTCTCCGGCTGGTCTGCCATTACCAACCCCTTTCGCATTGTCAACGTGTTGTAAGCGTTAGATTGCATAGCGGTGTGCACTTGCACTAATTTCAAAATTTCCCCGTTTTCCATTTCAGTGTTCATTATGTTTCAAACTTGCTAAGTGAAAGTCCCTCTCTCATGATAGTGCCCACTGTTTTGAAATCCGTTCTCCATTCTATCGTACTCGTGAGGGTACAGTCGAAGATTTCGAGGGATGTCCTAAGTCGTTCAAATCCCCATCTTATAAAAAATCCCATATTTCAAATGTCTTCATTGACTACATTCCTGTGATGGGCATTATGCATTCTGTACATTGGCCGTCGGGTGTTGGTTTATCTATGTCTTTTCTTGTCATTTACATTCGTTTTATGCTTCGTAAATATATTTATGTATTTTATTCATGAGTGTTGAGGTGTTGAACGAATAAAACATAAAACATACCTTAACTGCTCGAATAAAAGATATTCGCTTTCCAGAGTTTGTGTGTTCGGAAAGGAGAGGAGGGGCTGCATTCAGAAGGACTCTATTTTCCGTGCACAAGACAACAATTAGCGCATCATTCCAACCTTCATGTGTTGAGTAGTGTCTATGCGTCCGCATGTCTATCAAATCGTTTCATTTCGGGAACATTGAAGGTAGAATTACGAGACCGGCCGGTACCATTTCTAGATAACGTACACCGCTCGACGGTTGCATGTAGCACTTTTCATGGTGGTTACCCCAACTTCAAAAGGTATTATAAACGTTTAAGTATCAGAAATTTGCATACAACTTGAATTGTCACGTCTGTTTCTTGCACCGGCCGACTCACAGAAAGATAAACCTTTTGCAGATGACTTATGCGAGCGGTCGAATCAACAAGATTCGGCATGCTTTATTATTTGTTGACAATTTGTTTCTCCGTTACAGTTCATCAATATTCCACTATAGTTATCTTAATAAGTTGAATACACGGCGTTTAGTGTGGGAATACCTTTGAGATGCTTCCTCACTTTTTTTTTTTTGAAAATTCGAGATGGGATCTTCCATCTAACAGCGATCTTTTCTTTTCAAAGAAGACTTCCATCTAACTTCAAAGAAGAAGAAGAAGAACTGTTCGAGGAGAGGGATGCCCTATTTTCCATAATATTTGCGAGAGTGATCTCCTTTCAAATTCCTATATTTTATTCTCTATTAGGAGATTCTTCTTATGGGCTCCCACTCGATATTTTCATATTTATTGTAGGTTATTGATGAAGTAACAATTAATGTCAGAGATTTCCTCTCGTTTTATGCATATTTCTTAGCACAAAATAAAAACCATCCATTCACTTGCTAATAAAAGAAAACATATGCCGATTTGCATCTAGCAATCACTTCACTCCTCCATAGTGAAATATTCTCGACAACACTTTCAAATGTGTATTATTTCACTTAACATCGACTTTATGCATCACATCAATAATGCAAATATGGCCTCATTCTAAATATATTTTAATATATCTTTCCTTCTTTTTACAGTTGAAAAAGCAGAAATTATTAGATGTGAAGAAAAAATAGAGATTTCATGTGATTGTCAAGTGATAAAATAATTGTGATATGCAAATTGATACCAAATACAATTTCAACGATATATCTTATCGTTCTTATCAATACAAGAGGAGAGTAAGTGGTGATTTGTGAATTTCTCAAAAATCAATCGATATATAAACTTTGATGAAACGAAATATCCATTCCATTTCAGGTTCATATAATTGATTTCAATGGAGTATTTGCTTCCACATATACCGTATAGCATAAAAATAAGCCCATCAACTATGCACCTGTGGTTGTAATTACCGGAAGAAACGGTAGACAGCGCGAGAGAGAATTTTTATCGGGAAACAATTACAATAAACGAGTAATAATTAACGAGAACATAGCGAAATTTGCATGCACAAATATCTAAATATTGTTTTGAAGAGTGCATGAAATGAAGAAAAGAAGCAAATCGTCACACGGGAAAACATAGAAACCTCTCATCATGTGATGTGAATTAATCCCTCAATTAAAGGGATTTCTTTTATCCTCATAAAAATCCAATAAAAAATGAATTTCAGATTTTGTGATTCCATTAAAAAATTCAACAAAAAAAGTGGATTGTAAAATTTTTTTCAAATCTCGCAATCGAATGCACACTCTAATAAGCAACATTACAATTCTCTCAGCAACACACAACACAAATTGAGAAGCCAAAAGAGAAGAAACAAAAGAATAACAGACAAGATTCACTAGCCATATATATCATAAGGATAGTTTCATGCACACATAACGTCTGCTTAAATAAGATCATATATGCAAATCTTTTAGGACTACGCTCATTAGAATTATATGCACAATGGATGCTCAACTCGACGTGAAGCAAGAAGAGACAAGAGGGAACGAGATGAACACAACGGTGGAAACCAATTTAGAGCAAACTAACACTCACTATGACCGTAATATGAGCAAATTAAACAACGCGATAGACGTGCTTCACCTTGTCTGCTATCGTTCTTTGCAACAGCGATCACGCATTCCCACCATACCTATATGCTCATCTCTGATCTACCGATACCATCACAACTGTTCACGGGCAGAAATTTTGGTGCAAATTACACTGGATATGACTGCAAAAGTTGGCGACGATGATCACAATTCCACATTTTCAGTGGTTTTTTGTAAAAATTTTCAAATTCTCTTTACAATTCCATTAAAAGTTTCGAAATAATTGAAAGTTACAGATGCCCATCTCCCAACTGGGTGATGATGAAAGGCGGTTACCCGAGTTTAATAAGAATACAATGCTCTCATTTAAACATAACCTCATTTAAGCGTATACCCTTGGTCTCACCAACTCCTCTTAGTTGAATGTAGCAAACAGCTTTCGTACAAACGATAACTGAAAGATATGATATTCTTGTGAACGATATCGTTCTTGGCAACAATTTCTTCAAAACGATAACGAGGACAGTCAAACAACTATCGAACAGTAATCAACCGGGTGCCGATCGATGCCGCTCCCCAAATAGCATCTAGCAAAGTCGAATTTACACCCTCCAACTTGATATGCTCACATTTTTGCGTTAGTGAATAGCGATTAGCAGTTGATTAAATAGGCCAATGAGAAGACCACTCGTTAGAACAACGCCAACACGGAAGACGTACACACACGACAACAGACACCGACTTTCATAGCAAAGTAGATGGAGAAACGATAGAAGATGGGGAAGTCAAAGATGAAGCGATAATCACTCACCTCATAAATATATAAAAAATTCTATGGGAAACATTTAAGCTAAAACCGATCTCAGTGCCAAATATGGATGATTTTAAAAATTGTAGGCGTATCATGAAATGAATTGTTATATTTGAAAAATAAATATTTTTGAAAAGCCTTAGTAGTGATCAACTTTTGAAACATTAACAGATGTGTGAATAAAAACGAACGGCGGTCGTGATGACAGTCGGATCCAAGCCAGCGACTGAATCATATATGGGTAGTAGCAATACCCGAAAAAATCTTCTTTCAAGTCGGCGAAAGCTAATTAAAGGAGATTCAGTTTCGACCTACACTTAGTGAAGACGAATGGAGAGATCAGTTTTGCATTACTTGGCAACCTTCCAGAATATTTTCTATTGGACTTGTGCTGACCAACATTTGTTCCAATGTAACTGGGAAAGAATGAATTGCTTGTACAGAAAGGACCGATTTTTCAAGTGATTTTCATAAAATTGCGGTCAATTCTCGACTGCTTTCGAGCAAAGCGATGTAAGAAATACAGGTGACTGTATAACAAGTTACGACATCGGCCCTCGCCTTTCACCTCTCTACAACGTGCCACTAATATATACGACCCGTCGCTACTCGTATCACCGGATTCAATTCAGTTCACACGCACATGAGCTTAGGTGACGTCCAACTACTATCCTAAACTCGACTCCAACCAGGGAACAAATGGGGATTTTACACCGAGCCTCAAAATGTAAGACAAGACTTCACAGACAAAGAAAAGCTGCAAAAACAACTGTCATTGATCTGAAATTCGACAAAAAATTCACAGCGGATGGAGAACTAAAAGGATTATGGAAAAAAAACTTTGAAACCGCTCACTTGCTTGCAAAATTCCAACGAACTTTAAAAACTCCTCACACTGCTTAGAGACAAAAACGATCATCTCAGTCACTCTTCAGAAATACTGGCCACATGCAAGCCTTCACCATATTTTCACTTAGCCAATATCCAAATTGGTAAGTTCAAAGCATCAAGTATCACAATCCCCTCCCGCTCACAAAAAATTGCTTTTATGAAAATATTGCATCATTAGGGCTGCCAAATATCGGAAGACTTACAGTTCCGTCGCCCTTCACAAGAAAATAAGATTGGTCTAAATTTCCAAAATATAAATTCTTCAGTCGTTTTGGAATTGTACAGAATTTGATAGAAATGAACGTCTATTGCGTCATCTCACTAAGAAAAAACACGAAGAGATTGCAATGCAATATGCACATAATTGATAGCACAACTAAAGCAGATTGATGACTGAGTGCACAATGCATCACAGTCCATTTAAAAGAGTCTTGAAAGCTTTGTGATCTCTACTTTTACCTCTTTCAATGTAAATCACTATTATTCCCATTGAAAACCCTCTAATCACTCTCCATATGCAGCTATTTCAATCAAATCTTGTACCATTCTAAACAAATTAAACGGTTAACCTCTCAATAAGTGTAAAAGAAATACAATTCAAAGCGAATATAGCAAAACAAGTATTGTGCTGATGTCATCGAAATCCATCGAAAGAATCGCACAATACAAAATACAACTCAAATCCAGAAAAGACAATTACAATTTCTGGGTACAGCGAAAAAAAAAGACAAGTAGAATAGAGAGCAATTAGATCGCAATTCGAAAAAAAAAAAGATCGTCAATTCCCGTTGACTTTTAAGTTGATAAGAAGCAAAGAAGCGAAGCGCCGAAAGATTCTCACGTGGAGAAGAATGCTCCTTGCAGCAGCGCGAGCGAGCGAGCGAACCAGCGACCCATCGATCGCCTCCACCTGACCTCTGACCCCGACAGCTTTGCAACGTCAACGGCACTCCCACACTTTGATGCTCATATCCACACTCGACGTCACAACATAAGGTAACGTCTGATGGAAATCTGAATTCACATGAACGTAAAGCTACGGATTTATTGAACGACAGCTCAGCTGGTTAATACTAAATCCTTACTCGAAAAAATGCGCTACTTAAAAACTGCTAAAAACAGAAAGCAAAAAAAGACTATGGAAAAAAGACTCCGACACAGTTATCGTCCATAACGAAAGAATACTTTCTAATTAGCGGTCTCAAACGATAACAAAATACCGTACATATTACCTAGCGAATATGACCTGTTTCATTCACTGAAATAGATATCCGCACTTACGACGAATGCAAAACTTCCACAAATGGCCTCAAAACTCACAAGATTGCACTAATCCATGATAAACATCGCAGTTTTTCACTGATGAAAGGAGAATACAACTTGGCAAACGGAAGCATATGCTCGATTTTAACGCTTTCGACTCCTCACATTACCATCTTTAATAAACGTAATATGAATATAAACGACTCACCGAGTGCAGTGACGAAATGACTGTGTGCTTCAATGGTCTTGCTGCATCGCTTCTGGCTGATAGTCCACACTCGAAGTGTCTTATCATCACCCACCGACAGAAGGAATTTGCCGCCCGGATGGAAACGTAATCCACGGACCCAATTATCGTGACCAATCTGCATTTATACACAATCACAATCCACCCAACAGTTCGCAACTCCATTAACAAACCAAAATTGCTCTAGAAACCCTCGCTGTCATGTATATACCTGCGCATAATAGCTAATGCGTTTTCCCACAAAATTCACTGCTTGCACAAATTCTCGATTAAAAAGTTTACTCTTGGACTGTATACGATGTGCAGCAATAAAAATCTAATCTGTAAGTCAACCTTCGCTACTAATAGGTTTCATAGGTTTGCTTAAAAATATTTGATCCCTGTCCAAATCGAGAAAATTTTAGGATTTGTATTAGTCTAATCGAAAAATATCGTAAACTGTTGTGTCAAGCGGATAGCCTTCAGCTCTCTGATGGTGAAAAAGCTTGATGAAGTAATAGCTGACTTACGAGTGTGAAGAGGCAAATGCCAACGTTCACATCGAAAAACTTGATCGTTCTATCACGTGATCCAGATATCAGCACTGGTCCGAGCTTTACTTTCATGCCATCACTCATTGATACATCTCCATTCATTTTAGCTAAAAATGACATCAGTACTTATTCGAATACGATATGTTGAAGTCATCCATCAAATTTAATTTGGGAAATGCCTATTCTTCCCCCTCAAATCACTAGACAAAGTCGACCCGCTTAAGAACATTTCTTGCCAAGGTGGCAGACATAAGGCGCTTACGAACTTATCTACACTCCAATGTTGCCATGAAGCCTGCCAATCACAACGTACTTGCGTTTTTCTATCGAAGCAAAACAACGGAATGGAACACAAATTTCCAAACCAGAAAACTTCATACGCCTTTGATCACCATTCTATAAATGTAGATTATTCCACAAGTACGCATATACCTAACTCGATGAAATTGCAAAATGGAGTGCGACCATCAAACTACGGCTAGATGCATATCCACGACACTGGTAACCAATATCAACTTTTTTTTTTCTCATCTTTTATGAGAAAATATGAAAATATAGCCATGAAAAAGGCTGTCTAGATCTGGTGTATTCGCAAATCGAAAGTGAAAAAAAAGTTGCTATTCTTGTGGGAAGAGTGAAGAAAGAATGGGGATGGGAAGGAATAGAACTCTATCCTGCTTCGAGAAACGCCAAAAAATCATCATAAACTGCCGCTCAAGCGAATCCCACACTGAAAAACAACCGTTGTTGGCAGAACCTCATTCCTCTTTTATTCTTATGTAATTAATACTAATAACGTTGAAGGGAGATGAAAACAAAGGAATTTTCGATAGGGACGGAGATTGGGTAAGAGAAGGGAAAAGGGAGAAGCGAAAAAGAGGACAGCGGGGATGAATTATCCTGAAAGGCATGAAGAAAATTTACTACTTACCAGTGTTGTGCGATTCGTCAGCCTCTTTGATCGAAGGCATTGCTTTCTCGGGTGCCCACGCAATACATTCAACTACATGCTCATGTTCAGAGATCAACATCTTGCACTCTTTCAATGAAGTATTCCAGATGCGAACTGTCTAAAATCATGAAATAGAAGAAGGGTTTTAAATGAATCGAACGGCAACCATCACAGCACAGCAACAAACAAAGTCGACGATGAATGTCACAGGATATCACTCATCTTTAAAATCGCCCAATCACACTGAATATATGTATTAAATACAGTTCATGCAATGAAACTGCAACAGATATTTCGATTAATTACAAATCAACATTTTCCAGACTACCCGCACCATCAAGAAAATCGAATCAGATACCGGCATTGCATTCAGGGGACAGCTTTCCCCTTCTATATCTCTCTTTTCTAATACAGAACAATTTCCCATTCCACATCCACAAAAAAGCTTGCAGGCCAAAACGCACAAAAACGTCGAACCAAGATCCCCTTATCGACCCCTCCCCCAACGAAGAGTTCCGGCATGTCTCCATCCCATACTGCCCTCCACTGGAAGGTAAAATGGGGGTTCTAGTTCTGCACGGTGCACTCATGACCCTCTTCGACGTAATGTGCTTACGAAGCACCTTTGTAATGTAAGACATGCTTTGTGCTTTCAACCTTAACCACTATTAGAATGTTTATATTGCGTACATCAGTCCTTAAAGTGACAACAGACAGCGTTGTTCCCTATGATTACAGGAAAAGGATTGCAAGCAGAGATCTGGCAGAGGACGAACAGGCATGGGCCTACCCTCATATTCGAACGGTAAAAACAAAGCGAAGAGTGCGGGATTACCAATCATAAATACGAATTAAGATTACACCAAATTAAAAAAAAACGGACTTCTAAAATGCGCTGGGATTGCGGAACTAAATTTCTGTACAGGCGTTGTTTGCACTACAAATGTTACCTGAGAATTAACAAGACGGCTAATTTAAGCAGCTCACATGGTCACTACTACACGACGCGAACAAGTTGCCATCGTGGTGAACCCGAACCATGCGTACCCAATCCTGATGACCCACGAACGTTCGAACACAATAGCCTGTTGCCACTTCCCACATTTTGATCGTATGATCTCGTGAACCCGACAAAAGGTGATCACCTGCAACGAAGAAATAATAAACATTATCCCCATCTCTCACTCTTCAACTCAAACATCTTTAGGGATATAAGAAAACACTAAGGAACACAATAAGTCCCCACAAGCATTGCAGTCTTATTAGAGTGCATTATTCTGGTTTCCAAAATCGAAGCGTTTGGAAAATGAATACAATTATTGAACTATTGTAGTGAATGAAAAGCTCTCAAGAAATCTTTCAATTCGATTAATGATGAAGAGGCAAATATCGACTACTGTCAAATTTTCAATGCAGGCAAATAAAGGACGTAAGGAACGAAGCGGTAACGAAAGCTGTCTATTCAGATAGGCTTACAAATCATATAAGTAATATATACTGCCTCACATTCAAAGATCATGTGAAGGTTCCCCCTCCCTCCTCACCGTCCCTCTCCTTTTCCTCTACCGAAGATGCTAAAGCGAGCAAAGATGCCTCTTTCTGAAGTTTGACAATGTCTGGCAAAAAGTCAATTTTCTAAGAAAAATATAAGAGGTTGATTGCGTGATCCATAAAAACCCATATACCAAGAAAGAAAGCAAAGTGAGTTCAAGCGAAACGAACCTGAAGGAAGGAACGCAACAGATGAAATGTTATGATCGTGGCCTTTAAGCGTTTTGAGACACTCGAAGGTTTGCACGAACTCCCATAATTTAATTGTCATATCAGCCGAACATGACGCTGAAATTTATCATTGAGATGAAACTCAAAACGAAGGCGAATATATCTCCTCCATCACATCCTCTTAAGATACCTATTCCCCACTCCCCTCCTCTACATCAAGTGTCATTTTAAAACGCTACGCAACCAGTTACAGCCTCCTTCCTCTGAGAATTTTCAGTTCCTATTCGGGGTAAACCTTTTCGATATCTAACACAGACATGTTTCCCAAATGTTCAGTCTCATCTCCACTCGAAAACCGTTCCAAATATGATATATTGGCCTGATGTGCAAAGATAAAGTGCGAAAACCATAAACGTTTACAGTTATACTCTATGCAGTAAAATTTCTTCTCCATTTATGCGAAAGAAATTCATCTGTTAGGTACATCTTAGTGGCAAACTCGCAGAAATATATCGCATAATCAGTGTTATTAGCAAAACGCAACATATGCATCACTATATTATTTCATCTTTTGGCAATTTAAAGTTAATAAGGCTAAAAACAGTGCAAAAATACCTTTTTCCCCAGCAAAAAAGTCACACGTTTCATATCTAAATTTAAAAATGTGTTCCCCGTTTATTAATTATATATGCCGGGGGAATTTCCATCATATGTCGGGTTTACTTTTAAGTTGCCTTTACGAAAAAATTTTCCACGACAAAATTTTTCGCCGATAACAAAATTAAACTCTCAATTTCGATGTCCTTCACCCAATTACAATCACTCATGAGAGGCACCGAAAATCAAATCAAATAAAACATTCCTGTCAATAAATTTCTTTCCATCACTTCATGCCTTTAGAAGAACGATATCCAATGAAGTATCGATGCATAAAATTTCGAAAGCAAAGGAATGACTATAATAAAAATGACGGGGAATTTATGACCTCCAAAGTTTTTTTAAGAAGGTTACATGGCTGATGCCCCTTTCCCTCTCCCACTAAAAAAAATCTGACATTCGATATAACATTTCCAAATTATGGTTGCCCAATATTGACGCCATTCGGTACAAATATGGGCACTTTACGAAGGGTATCGCCAGAGATAGAGCACCGACCTTGTCACTCATTCATCCTTGTAGCGCAATTAAGACGTTCGATGAAGAAAGTGCACTCACTGCAACGCTCTAACCTTTCGTCTCTTCAAAAATGCCCTCCAAGAATGTTACAACACAGTTCCAAATCAGCTTACTCTAAACTGATATAAGGGAGAGTATTGGGTGAGTGAGGGAAAATAGAGGAAGGGGAGGGCAAGGAGTGACAGCAGATCGCAGGAAACTGGTAGAACGCCGTCCAGATAAACCAACGCAGCTGAAGAAGAAAGCACTGGAGTGTGTTACGCCTCAAAGCTATAACGCTAAAATAGCATGACGAATGCAAGATTTTGTTGGCAGCCCGCATCCAATCTCCTCCCCACCCCAAGTAAGGGCAACCGGGAATGCATGTGATGGATGCTGACATGATTTGTGCTCTTTGCGGCTACGCCTGTTGAGCCAACCGGTTAAGAAAATATTCAAAAACAATGAGACGTCTCATGATAAATTTCCTATGCGAACGACCCGTTGGTATGCACTTTGCATGGCATGCAAATATTGATGCATATTTGAGTTCCAAATAAGATAGGTAATATGAAAGTTCGGATGAAATCGGCACAACGGATGAAAAGATTACAGAAACTATTTTTATATCGCCAGAAAAAAATAGTGGGAAAATGGAATTAAAAAAAAAGAACTCGGCGGCGTTTCAAAGGGACAAAGTAAGGCAAGAGACGATGATCAACAACGACTCAATCGTTCAAAGTAGAACACATTTCAATTAAAAACACTTTTCGGCTGATAATAACTCAATCAAGTTTTGTCATTCAATGAAACATCATACCCGCCCCCCCCCCCCCGCTCATTACATATGCCACACGGCTCATTAATGTAGCACCATCTACTGCTATACACGGAAAAAAAAACCGAAAAATGTAAATACCGAAAGAACAAAATAGACGAAACACTAGCCCAATTAAAAAATCCTGGAATATCGGTGGCTGCAGCTCCTTCATTAATCGCCTCCGTCTCTTCAGTTCATAGTGGAGATATGACTACACAAAAAAATCTCGTCCAATATGCTGCCCACAGAACTTTCTATTGCAACAGCACTGCTAAAAATGGCGGATCCCTAGCACGAAATCGTCTTATGAATTATATCAAGCTCACCTCTACACCTTCCCTCCCTACGAATAGTGAGGCATCCCTTCAAATGCATGACCGTTACCTTTTGGGAATATTTCTATGAGAAGATTTAACTACCTAGAAATTAACTCGTAAATTATACAAACGCTCTATCACCCACAACAAATATCGAATAAAAAACAAACATGCCTAAAAGTTTTCCACTGTTATCAAAGGCAATATCCTGCACAGCGTCCGTGTGACCCTTCATCGACCTCTCGAATTCACCTGACTCATAATCCCATACCTGAAATGAGATATCCCCTCAAAAAATGACAGCATAAACCATCACAAATATAAACATCACACCACTCAAAAATATCAACACACCTCTATCCCCCAACATTTTGGAATTTCAACTGTGGACTGCAATTCCCGACCTTTAATCCTGCACAATTTGGTCAGGAATTCGAACTTCAATGCAAGCAACATCTTTAGGTGACAGCACGATTTCTTTGCCTTTGCACCTGTTGAAATTATGCCAAACTGCTTAAAACTTCAACTACACCGAGGTGTCGATTTAAAGTATTTTAAAAGAAATAAATCATCGAGTTTATTGCGATACTCACCTTTATAGTGGAATCTTCACTCGATGAGGCGACAATACTGTAGATGGGGTGAAATATAACTCGGGTGATCGGAGAGCGATGCCCTGTTAGACAAAACTTTTCGGGTGGTCGCGGAATCCATTCTCCTGGTTGTCGCTTGTCTCTTAAAAACAATGTTTGAAAATCAGTAGTATCATATGGATCCTTGATGAACAATAACAAACGCATGAGACACAAGAGACATCGATACCCAACAGTAATCATCGAACCTCGATTCAGCTGGCACTAACATCACAAATAACCAATGCATTGCCTCATACACATGAAAATTGCACCGATTGAGTTGTCTGCATCGAAATGGTAGTCAACTGAACGCAGGAAGGAGGGTGGATTCTCGATTGCGTTCGACTGGATACGGCACTCCGACGAAAATTTAGAAATTCCTCCAAAAAAAGTCGGCAACGAAAATTTTCGAAGAGAAAAATGTCGCTACGGGTGTTTGATGTTGTTGATTTCGCAATCGAATGTTGAAAAGAGCACAAAACAAGGAAAAACACGAAGCACCACTGCAAACAACTTCAAAACTGTTACTTCAATATATATCTTTTCTTCAAAAATTTGCATCTGAAAAATACAACTTTAGAAATACTCTAAAATGTGCGCTTTTAACATTAGATGACATTAGATGTAAACAAGATTTCAACCAATGAAGTGTTCACAAGGCAAATTGAACTAAAGAACTTCGATCGACGCTAATCGGAATTACAGCCACATTATCCGACAACAAACCTTTTACGAGGAAACTGAGTAAAACTGCCAAATGCAGAGCAATTTGTATCACAAATAACACTTTTTTTAAAACATTAAACTCTTCTTCCGGAATTGATCTTCTTTTACAGATGAAATTTTATGAGGTGAATATTGAAATGAAAAAGTACCTTGTGGGTGCGCCATGAATATACTCTCTCTCGGCTTCTTGCAACTTCGACTCCAAGTCGAGTACCTTCTTTTGCAACCGTAGTACCGATGTCCATTTCTTTTCCAAAAGACCGCTCACTTTACTATCATCTGCCACTTTCTGCAAACTTAAATTTAGCCGAGAAAACATCCAAAATATAAAAAACAAAAAAAAAACAAAGCTAAACAGATAAAAATAAATTGAAAAAGGCGCATCACGCAAAGAAGCTCTCATATTAATGTCTTCCTAGACTAAGAGGTGAGATGCCTTCGACTTCTACACTGCTCTACTGCTGCTGAAAGGTCGCCGAAAACTGCAGAATGTATTACTTATTGAGGCTTTCATCACTTACTATCGATCTACTTTGAAATGCTTTAATCCTGCACGGTATCTCTACTTGTTTACCTATAACAATTTGTTACAAAATGTTTAGAAACATCCCATCTACACTGCTTTTCGCAAAGTTTACCAGTAGTCCACAGCAGCCAAATTATACAAACAGTTAAAAGTTAACATGGAATCATCGTAATATCGCAGATTGAAATTTCATCTGATTTTCTGTTATAAAAACTCCCTCCCCCTCCAAAGTCGATTGACGATGGCATCAGTTTCATCTCGCTTATGAACAATGTTCGAGGTAGTTTCCAGATCACTGCTCTATGATTCTGGAATATGCATCCCACCGATATCGTTAACGCGGTCATTTCATATTTGAAACTACTGCTGACTGGTTTCGATCTACATACTACTGCTGCCCTTACCTATTGAATTGGACTGTTGCATTGCTGCATATTGTGCCCTTTTTTATCGTTCTTATTCACACACTTCCTGCATGTTTTCTTTCTTCATTACATTAAAATGAAGCAAATAAAGCGTAAAAACAAAACAATGGTTTCCCCGTAAAAGAAATAGCCGTTGATTGCAAAGATCTTTACTTACGCCATTTACGCACTGAACATTTTTCTTTTATCGTACCCATACAACACCCCCTTCCCAACTTCACCCACTAGTGTCTACACCATGAACGATGCAAATTCCAACTTGAACTGCGTACCTACATTTCTTCTATAAGATGGGAGGCATTCCTCTAAGCCAAAAACTCATCCAGCATGACCAATTTTCAAACGACCCACATAAGGACTACACCCTGTTGCACTTTCACATAGGCATTGCCCTCTTTGATTAATGCAATAGGCAGCTAGCAAAAGTAGATTAAGGGCAAGAGTGGGCTATGATGAATGTCCCCTTCGATGCACGTTCATTTTATACACAAAATCGATCATCTGCAATATGACAATTGCATATTTTCTGTAAAAAAAGAAACAAAAGGAAGTATTAGACAAATAGAAATGCTCGCAATATGTTCTCACGAGAATATTTTTGAAAACATTTCATTTATGCTTTTATTTCTTTTCCCAAAATTTAAAAAAAAAAAATTCAAACTTCTGTGGATTATTTTCACAAAATGAGTTTTTCATAACCATTTTCCTGTAACGTTTCTGCAACTAAATATATTCATGCACTAATATATACGTTATCAGTGGAATATCTGCAAAATTAAATTACTAGATGAATGTCCCCCAGATCTCCTACTACCATTGCAACTTAATTCTCTCAAATGGCCATAAAACGAAGCGTAACTGCCAACCTTAGGTGGTTTAAATGGTGCATACACCCCTACATCGTGCTATCAGATATATGTATTCACATTAAAATAAGCTTATAAAGCAATTCTACGCAATTAGCATATGCATAAACTGCTGTTCAATATCGCCTTCATAACCAACGTTTAATGAAAATTTTCCCTCTCCATTAAATAAATCTCAGATATAGAATCTCTCTCTCGACGATCCCCATAAATATATGCTGTTTAACTGTCATTCTGCACTAATTGATTCCCTCTGCAACGAACGAGTACAGCAATCAAACAGCCAATACGGCTTCTACTCGAAAACAACATTTACCCGCTGCTAGGCTTACACTAATTCAATTCTTTTCGGCTGCTCACATCTGTCAATGAATATACCAAAGCCACAACTTCAATACCCCAAATGGGACTCTCTTTCACGAACCAATCTCATCGAATTGTCACTATCACATTACTCGCCAAAGGGCTTAGTTGGGTTAAAGAGCTGCCAAAAGAACGTGCCTTTCTCAGCGATAGTTATTACACAGCCTAGAAGAAAAAATGGCATCAAGAGTTCCTAAAACTACAACGGGTTTAACACGAAGTAGATTATGATATTGATCACATTGACATCAGAAATAAATCAGTCACTTTATTTTTAATTACTTATTTATTATGCCATCGGCAACAGGTTCTTATGTATAAGCTGAAAGTAAATAATTCAGAGGATAGCTGATAGACTGGGCACTCAATGCATTTCGCATCTAAGCGATGCCATCAGTTAAGCAAGGTGACAGTATGGTACCGAGTAGTCTTTTGATCGATAGTAATTTTGCACATTTAATCTCTTCACCACTTATGAACTTATGAATTCCCAGAAGTTTAAGAACGAATTTATGAAGAGAATTCAATGATAATTCCCATAAAAGTGCATCTTTTCCTTTCGGTTATTCATTTCAAAAGTTGTCATTTCCTTTACAGTCTCTTAATTAATGCCACCTCATCAACAATAAAGCCTTGTGCTTATATTTTCTTCTATTGAGAATCACCCACAATCCAAATGTGATTGCTTTTATCTTTCATAAAATAAGATTTGTTATGCGAACATCTTGCTCATTCTTGCTATTCATTTTCAAATACTTTTCTATGTTTCCCCACCTTGCAGCGTTAAAATAAATAAATAAAGAGTGCTGTAAAGAAGCTGATTGTGCTTTTAGGTTATGAAGATTGTTTATAGCTCGCCATATATGGTATAATGCGGCAGAAAATTGTTGAGAAGTTTTACTCAGATGGTGACGAAAGAAAAGGCTTGAATCGAAATAAAGGCCAAGAATTCCCTTCAATTATCGTATTCCCCATCACAGACTCGGAATGAGGTTTGTTTTTGATAGTTGTTTTACCTTTTTATGAAGATAATTTTCCGCTTCAGCTCCATCAATTCGTTGATGAACTCTATTTGTGTCTCATGTGAAAGAAAGTCTTATATAATCAAGTAAGCTTGGGACAAAATTGGAGGAAAAAACAAGAAGAAACCATTCCGACAGACTTCAATATTTGCATTTTCCCTACCTAAAAGTTGTTTTTAATAAATTCAGACAATCAACTATTCCGTTTTCATAGTAGAATCCTCATGCGAATGAACGAATTTCAAGGACAGGGGAGATAAAAACAAAAAAAAGCTCTAAAAGATTTTATAATTTTTTTTCATTAATTCGATAGTTTGGAAATATAGCAGCAACATCCGTCTCCAGAAAATTCAACTACCTTTAGCCGGAGGGATAGGAATTTCGTCCTCCTCCAGTTGTATTCTCTACAAAGACCTTATGCCACCAAAGAAGCACTAAAAATCTCGCATTTAAGCGATATTCTCTTTATTGTATAATCTTCGCAGCGTATTTTCATCTCATTGAAAAATGCAAAGTAGCGCATTTTGGACTCTGTAACTTCTACCTACAAATGAAATTTCTCCACCCGCAAATATGGTATAATCTACACCCCCTAAGCATGGTATACTTTTTCTACCATGACTTTTATCGGTATAAAAAATCTCCACTCATCCAAAAATCAAAACAAATTAACGCACAGAATGAAACCTCTAGTAAAAATTTCCCCTTTTCCTCCATACGAATTCACCAATATTTCTTTAATGCTATTTTTTGTTGCAAAGGTGCAGCACCCACTAGCGCGATGCAAAATTTAATTAAAAAAAATAATGAACGCATATGAAGAATCAACGAAATAAGTGTATCACTAACCAGATCTGCTTCTCGACGAAACGTCTCGAGTGTATCGTTATATCCATGCGAAAATAAATAGTCGGCGACCGCACGATTCCTTTAATTGATATATTTGAATAGTTGGAAACTAACCAATTCGACTATTAAAAGTTTCATTCTTGAAAGAGACTGGAAATGAAACCATTCATAGTACTTTTGATGTCTCCGATTGTCAACATGATTAGTACATATGGTTTTCTCCCAAGAGATGCTTTCGATGCAGCGTTGTTTTCACCAACCTGGCAGATAAGTTGAGAGATAAGGACATAACTGTCAATCAAGGTCACAAGCTGACCAATGTGTTTCCCAATGATCCTCGAAACAATAACCAATCTCTGTGCATCATCTCAGCTTTTTCTCGTAGTATCATTACAGAATTAACCACACTGCAATAAATACGCGAACCGGAAGGAGAATCAAGACTACGGCCACTATGAAAACCAGACGATGTCCATGTTTGGTGCCCTCAACTAGCATGGAAACAGGCCTCCAATTTTTAGAACTATTTTTCTAACAGAAGGTAGCAGATTTTTAAAAATTGTGCACAATCACATTTCATTCGTTCCGATGGCTGCTCTGCCTGTTCCATGAAGCATTTTCTTTGTTTCCCGAAATTCCCCCACTTCCCTTAGTGAACTGCAATCGGCTGAACGTCTCGAGTAATCCATCACTTACTCCCTGAACGATTGTCTTTTTTGAAAAAATCTCCAAAAATGAGATAGATCCCTGCTTCCGTCCAAACATGCAAATTTTCTCAAAGGCATGCACCTGCTACTGCTGTGTTCTTACTAATGAATCCCCATATACAGGACTGCCCTCTTCTTTGATATCTCAATCCAACTGCAAGCGATACAAACGGTTCCAATTCGACGGAGTAACATTATTGACGCTAAACAATTAGAGAATGCAGAAACGGAAAGGAAAGGTGCGAGACAGACAGCAAATATGTGACGAGACGAATGCGAAAAGAGGAGATGGTAAGACGATCACAGCATCTGACGCTAAGTGAGCATCGGAGCTGCAACAATATTGAGCAGCTTCTTCGGTCACTGATGACATCATGAGGCTAGGGCCAAGCACTAGGCCATTAGAATGTTTAATACCAACGGCCAACAAAAACAAATCCACTAACGACATTAAATCCAATTGTGTAACTCCCCCCAAAAAAAACGAGAGCTGCATCTCTTCGGGATATCAAATATGCCTATGACAGCGCAAATGGTCTCTCAATTTCGTTTGGATACCTTTATAATATGGTACGGTTAACGTACCCCCATAAACCTCTATATATCGTAGATGGCAAAGACAGCATACGGTCACGGAGATCACTCCTGGTTATCATTACAACGTTGTGCAGTTCCCTTCTCTTCCTAACTGTATCATAGTCCTTTATAGTCCCTTCTGATCCCAACCGTACCATACTATAAAGATCTTCGTTGAAATGTTTCACGTTTCAGCATTTACTAAATAAAATTCCGCCCATTAAATTAACAGTCAAGAAGGCTTGCCAAAGAAACTGTCACGAGACATGCTCTAAAAGATTTGAATACGAGATTAACATTACCACTAAGTATGAACAATTAATCAAATAGAAACCATAAAGAAATAATATCCACCGCTCATTTGAACTCTCAACAAAAAAGATTAACTTCTATCAATTAGAATAATGTAAACTGCAACTAAGTTAATCGGATAATACATCCAAAATATCACATAAGTTGATAAATTGACTTTAAAATAATAAAATGGAATTCACAACTCATGCATCAGTGACTTTCCACTTGAAATTATCGAAAGAGATGAACATAAATGAGTGTATGTGATACATGATACACCCTTATCATAATGCATTTTCCCCATGTGAATTTCACACTGAGAAAAAAAGATAAACGAAATAATACTCAAAAAAAATCGAAATCTGTTTTCTATGGTACCTAAATAATTGTAACCTATTTAGAAAAGAAAACTTCTGCATCAAGTTAGTTTAGAAAAAAATTTGATCTACAAATTTTATGGCACATAAATGTCAAGTATTTATAAAAAGGACGACCAATCCTAGCCAGATCAGCTCTGGAAGAGATCATTTTATAGTGCAAATTAAATTAATAAATTTTTACTCACAAGTGGAAAGCACAGACACCACCACACTGTGCTTTCACAACTGTTTAAAAAGTGCATAAAATGCAATGACGTTCGTTTGGTTAATTAACGCATTCTCATAATTTCATCAGTATTTTATTGGCAACCCAACTATGAAACATCCCGTTAAAATTCGGTGGTGATGAGAGGGATCTTGAGGTAGGTAATTTGTGAGACATGGTCGATGGTGTCAGGGACGAAAAAGAAGTGGGATGGGAGGGTGCGGGAAGAAGTGTAAAAGTGGAGGGGAGGGGGGGGGGAGGTGGAAATAAGCTTTCCATTTATCGATGCCATTAAGAGTGATAAATGCTTACAAGTTGCGGTAAACATTAACCACATCAAAAAGCATAAAAATCTACGAGGCGATCAGCAAAACAACAAAATAAACGACTAATTAAATGTTTTGATTTATTTCGATTAACGTTAATGCTCAATGATCGCTGTCAATATTGCTATGAAGCAGATGAAGCAAACAAAATCAGCGAAAAAAAATTAACGAAATGCAATCGGAGTTTACTTTGTCAAACAACTAAACATTTTATTTGAGCATTCCCTCTTATTTCATCTCCATCTATCTGAAACACTTTCACTATTGATACAGATGCATAGGCATCCATACAATCTTCATTCCCAATAGTCAAACTAACGCCCCTCAACGGACTTCTCCACATCTAGAGCACATAAAAAGAAAAATAGTTCACTGCGCTTTATTTGCATGAATTTGGAAAACGTTTAGGTGAGCATTAGATAATTGCTGCTTTGTTCTACAAGCAAAACGAGAACCCTCTGAGTAGTGGAATTGCAAAAAATAGAACGATTTATTTCAAATGTCATGCATCATACTGTTTTATGCACTCTCCACAGTCCTTAAATAATATTTTTTTTTTCTCAAATTGCAGAATGAAATCAAAAGGAGATCGAAACTACTTGTTGAGGGAATGTTGTAAGACTATGAGTACCGATAAGAATGGCTGTATGCTTTGTAATTCTATTATTTAAACAAGGGGGAATATACCAGAAGCGGCTATTTAAGGATAAGTAGAATACAATGAACGAAGGGAGAGTGACAGAACAACGTTAATCAAAGATGATGCATTGCTTTATCTGAGAGGAACTAACAATTTGACAACGGCTCAATGAATCAATTCACTGCACACTGTTCATTCTCCTTATCCTACAATGAGGCCAAGAGATGCCGCAAAGACCAACAAATGGATAACTCGACATCCTTTACAACAACAATCCCCTTTTTTATCAGCTTCCTTAGTGATTACTCAGATATGTTCCAGTAGATATAAACGTCTATTTCGGCGTTCGAAGGCAAACTCAACCGATCGGACTGAACAATATTGAGTTCTTCAATGTAAGTTGTGGTGAATGAATGCGCTCCCCTTGAAAAGTTCAGGCGAACAGATTAAATCTTTTTTTAATAAATCCCATTAAATCCCTCAGTCTATACGACGATTATTAAAACTTTTTGTTCAAAATTGTGACTATTTAAGAGAAAAGTTAAATTTACAAACATTATATAATTATCAATCGTGCCGAATGAAATAACGGATTCTAATTAAGTTCGTCAAGTCATAAAACACTCCAATTTTGTTGGAGTGGGGCAAAGGGAGGGAGGGAGGGAGATGAGCTTTTTTTAGCTTGGGGCATCCACTTTTTTTTTTCTTTGTAAGAGAGAGAATACTTCGGAAGCAATCGCTTATCGATAGAACAGTCACACTATCCTCAACCTCATAGCCACAAATATGAGTCTCTTGTCGATGTTGAGTGAATAGATATTGTGCAATTCCTTGGCATAAATATGTTTTTCAAGCTGAGCCATCATTGTTTAGATGATGCACTTTGCTAATAGGATTCAATTGTGGCATCAAACTCAAATTTTTGTTCATTCTGTGAGAAGCCAATTTATATGCGAATGTTCCCATAGAGAGTATTTGGCTGCGAGGATGCTTGCTTTTATGTTCATTGGGAATATGTTACGATCCACACCGTGCCAAGACACTTCCGCCGACTTGGTCGCAGTAATTTTACATATCTCAGTGGTCATATCCGATTTTCAGATTTCAGTAGCATTCCGGATCGCTAAATACGATGAGTTTGTTCTTCTTTTCTTTTTCATGATCCGCTGAGGTCTCATCTCTTCGACCGCTCCCGTTGAAATACTTCCAATATATGTATACAACGGTGAAATATATATATATATATATATATATATATATATATATATGCGTATGTATGAGTTATTACGTATGAATACACGTATGTTTGAGATGGAAATTAAAAGTGGAAGCCAGCTATTAGTCTATTTTGATACGCTGCGATTCTCCACAATTTTGATAGAGTTGTTCAGGAAATAAATTGTGCTGTGACGAGTTTCATGAACCCACTCTCGGAAATGATTTATGCACAACTCTTCAAGAATGATGACGTCTCATTCCATCTGAAATAAGCTCGAAACTATTTCTTCCTTCCATCAGCCCATCAGTGAAATGCGCTCTCCGCAGTCATCAGCACAAAATCCAGCCTGACGCAAACAAATCGATCACGCGTTGTCCGCATGCGGCAATGAAAAATATGCGTGATGCCCAATAAGGGGTCTCTTTTATTCCCCTCCCTCTTATCAAGGATGCGATGGGGTATAAGTTATTCTGTTATCAGCTAACCCGCACAGAAGCGCTAAATGCATCACTGTTCAGCTGCCTGAATGCTGCACGCTACACGATGAAGACTCAAGATGGTAGACATACATTAATGATAACGAACATAACATCTGCTCATGACAGTATATTACTCTGTATTGATATTTCCCACTCGCATGCGAACACTTTCGAGAAGATCAAAAGAAATTATTTGGCCCCTTAAGTAATATACCGATCACCAAAGCTAAGCAACTGACATAAAGTTTCAGGAAAGAGAAAGGGGAGAAAGAGAGAGTTACGGGAGGGATTCTGCACACAAAACTTCGATACTGAAGACATATTGCTTTCCTCAAGATTTAGCAGGCATCTGAAGTTTTCGAAAGCTTCGTGCTGTCTTTCACTTCCTTCTTGCTTCCCCTCTCTTGCATCACAGAAAACGAACTGAGTGGCGGTGCATTTCCCTTTCAAAAATGAGCCAATCCATAAATAAAAAATTGAAAGCATATCTCTCTCTTATTTATTGCTCATCACTAAACAGCTGACACAAAGATAATAAACTTCCTTTTTATTCCACATTTTATTTTCGTGTTCACGGATATTTCTGTGGCATCAGTGACAACAACGTTCCACAATGTCATATTCGAATCGATTTGCCCCAATGTAATCGATGAAAAGAATGCCACATCACAGAACTATTATGACCTCAGTCATATTCCCCCTCCCACTTCCATTCCACAGCACACCTCAGAAACCACCTGTTCAATTTCCGAAACGTTCTAGTACAATCGCTAAGGATAGGTGCGATTTATAAAATTTGTGGTAACTTGCAAAAAATATTGTTCAATCACGTAGCTTAACGTTATTCCCATAAAAGTGAAGAATTCATTGTGGATATTCATGATTAGCAAAGATTAAAAAAAGCAAGGAAAAGACCTTTAATACGCACCTTTATCCAGATTTATCCAACTTCGTCAAAACACTGCTCGTGGGCTCTGCTTTTATGACCTTTTGCTTTTATGTCCCCAGCTTGCCTTTATGACCTCTTCAAATGGCACAACGCCACGGAAGATGGATTTCACCCATCAAAGATCATTCAATGAATTCAGAAATCATCGAAAATGTTGTCACTTCTATTCAGCGAGAACGAAACATCGGAGAAAATTTTAAAAAAAAGTCGGAAAAATCGGTGGATCCATCCCCGATTGCAAGTAATATTATTAATTAGCAATTGCTTGAATTCTCTCACTGCCATTCTATCGATTTACATGGTTAGTGAACACTGAGCATCTTCTGGGCAACTCGTCCCTAACAAAACTCATTTTCATCTTGCATCGGTTGACGAGCTAGCAGCTATTGATTGTGGTGATGCGTTGCGAAATTGCTTTAATGACGAACGTTGAAGTAATGACGTATATGAATGAGTGAAGAGCGCTATGTCTCTGCACAGAGAAAAATAATTCGTGATTACAGAATCTCCCCCCCATCCCATCCATCCCCCCATCAAACACAATCAGGATATAAGCACCTAGATCATATACTATCAACCTGCGCCCAACTAATATCGTTCTCTCTAGGAGCTGTCAATACCTCTCAGATACTTTCATTCTCATTATTTTTTAATAAAGCATAGCAAAACATTTTCTGCAATGATTAGTTAAGATGGGAGACGAGAAATTTGATGGGTGACATGAGATAAGCAGGATAAGCAGATAGGAAAGTTTCCAGGGTCATCATGTTTGTCGGAAGTGGTGATCCCATATCATCCCTGCCACTTTTTAAAGAGCACTCTGCACTCTTCTTTCTCCTTCCATAGTAACTAAAATTTCTTATAGATATCTTTATTCTCACTTATACTACTGCCTTATACAATCTCAAGTTTAAGATAAATGAAATCAGCCTGCAGTCGAGCTCAACAGAAGCTGCGGCTTTGCAAACAGAGAAAAGGGTAGGCCTGCTTCCTCCAACGACACAAGAGGAGACGGGTCAGAAAATGGTGGATAAAAGCAAGTTTTAACAGATATATTGAGTCCAAGTTCCACCTGTTTAACCTCACTAAAATTCCAAATTTCCAATAATATTAAGTCCAAGTTCCACCTGTTTAACCACACTAAAATTCCAAATTTCCAATATTCTTGATGAACGAACAGCCGTATTGTATTTAGTGTCTTTTAGAGATTCCTTAAGCGGTTTGTGTGAAAGATGCTTTACGAACGCGACGGGTAGAGCAATAGATCAAATTTCAGCGCAAAGCAAAGCGGAGAGGCGCATTCACTTTTCGATGGTGACAGCACTTCGTGAAGGAATGTCAACTACGAGAATGCTCTCCCCCAAATAAATCCAAACAAACCAAACGAGGCACCAATGTCAATGAACAGCCATTCGAGCTCCTTTCGCGAGCAATTTTAATGATCGTTACGTCAACAAATAAACCCGATGCATCCATTCTGGCTAGTCATCCAACTTGCAGGTTAGCGACTAAACCAACTTCCGCATTGCTATCACCAGGTACAAATTTTATTCACACATGAGACAGCTTAGTGATCGCATACAGCGATCCCGATCGTCGAGATTTATTATCATTCGCCGCCTTAATCGACGGAGACGAGCCCACCTCTTTCTCAAATATGCCACTAGTTGATAAATGCGTTTATCGCAATTTAAAATTTCTCAAGAGCAAGCCTGCAAATGATTTTGGATATTGACACGAGGACGACAGTATATTTCAAGGAAGCTGGCCTTTGGTTTCGTTGGACGATGACAGATTAGCAGTAACGCTGGCCGACCCCATATTCCCCTCATATTTGGCTGTCGCCTTCTGCCTTTTTCAATATTGATGACAGCTTGCAAACGGAATAAAACTTCGGCATTTG
The DNA here is from genome assembly GCA_037389465.1 of Baylisascaris procyonis. Classification (NCBI taxonomy): domain Eukaryota; kingdom Metazoa; phylum Nematoda; class Chromadorea; order Rhabditida; family Ascarididae; genus Baylisascaris; species Baylisascaris procyonis. The sequence goes on from JAZARR010000221.1 coordinate 2,625,668, forward strand.
GTTAGCGACACTGATTGGGGAACAAATTATTAGCAAGCAGGTGGAAGGCAGAAGAGGGAAATCCCACTTTGCGCCATCCATGCATCCCCACCCCCTCCCCACCCGCCTTTCAAACCAAACATTTTCTCCGCGAAAAAGGCCTCATTTAAAGAATATTTTATGCGCAACATTTGGATTATTTTCAAACAAACAGCAAAAAGGGGGAGGGTGGTGCGGCAAAGCTATTGCTATGTTAAACCTCAGAACGCAATACACCTATTATTCACAGTAACCGGGGAAAGTAACGATGAAAACTGAATAGTACTTCAAATATTGCTCGATCAACAAACAAGCAAAGACAGACTTCCAATATACAATATTGGTACTATTCTCATACACTTCTTAAAGAAGCACACAACACGGCTACGCTATTAATTCACCTAGAATTACTTCTCTTCACCCTCCCCCCTCCCAGAATAGTGGGAGAATTCTACCCAGGTAACCTGAAATATAGAAGAGAGATCACGTAAGAGATCGGAAAATAAGCTAAGATGAAGCAATAAGCAAAATCAGTAAGATTTAAGAAACTGGTAGGAACATCATAGAGAAGGCAGAGAAACGGCGTAAAATAAAGATCAGAATAATAAAAGACTACATAAAAGAAACTGAGAAATTAGAATATCGCGTAAAAATTTTATCGGAACAAAAGGAAGAAGCTTACCCATAAACGTCATTCATAGTCAGTTTTGGCATTGTAAACCTCGAAAATCGAAGGTCTTCGAAAGAAGTTGCGATAGCTGGGAATTCAGGGATCCTCAAAGGACTTTCCTTCTTGGACCCGCTTTATTCAAGCACTAGCAAAAAAGTCGGAAAAGCCTTCCAGAAGAAAGATTCCAGAGAATGAAACACTGAAGAGTGCTTTCAGAAGAATCCTAGGAATAATGTTTACCCTCTCCATCGGCATATTTAATCGATTTCCTATCTGCTCGTTCCTCTGAGACTCAATTTCACTTAAATGAGGCTACATTCAATGAAGAATTTTTTTGTACGTGCACACTCATCGATCGATAATGCACATGAGTCAGTATTGTTATATGACAGAAATACGAATCACATTACTGCAAGTGACGCAACCGCAATCAATTTTCACACATTTCACAAAGAGAACTATTTTATTGACGTTCATTCTCACTGCACCTTTCTGTTATTTCTTATGGGAAACCGTTTTGAAGGAAGTAAAAAGATAGAAACTCATTTCTTTATTTTCATATAATATTTTGTTATGAGATAAAACAAAGGGAATGCCGAAGTGATGCTTCATCAAAGATAAAAATTTTAATAAAGGTAACAGAATACCACGATTAAATATAAAAGTTACTAATTTTTAATAAACTTCTTATAAGATGCAGCACCCATTATGCTACGCAACCAACAGTATCCACAAAGCAGCACAAAAACAGATGACAAATTTTGACAGTAGCGTCAAAATGGGAATGACAAAGAGGTGACAGGATTTGGGTGAAGGGGGGGGGGGAGGGTTGAGGTGAGCATCACTTACAACAAGTCCATATTACAAGCAAATTTAATAATGCAGCAGATGCATGACTAATTATTCTCCTATCACCCCTCTCCCTCTTTAGCCTTTTCCGCCAATTTCGTCAACGACGCATTTCTCCATCTCCGATTGTTTTACCTTATGGTTCGATAATAAATCAAAAATTACTACATTAGAAATCGTCTCTAATCAGGCTTAACAATTTATCGAGTATTTTTTCACAATATGTAAAACGATGAGTAGTATGCGAATCTTTTTCAATACTATAATAATGAATCATGTAGTAGTCATCGGAGAAAATGTTGGATATATTTTTATGTGTATTATCTATTAAAGAAAAGATCGCATTAAATAACAATCTGTTGAATGAATATGTGACTCGTTGAAGGAGAATGTATCGCTTCGAAATTACACAACATCTATTTCGCAATATTTTTTGAATTACGACTTTTGTATACGTAGTTGAGATCTTGTGGTAGATGGATGAGGCGGGGGAGCAGCAGGGTGGGCAGGGGGGGGGGGGGGGGGTAAGGAAGGAGAGAAGACAACTGCAAATCTCAAACGACTTAACTCCAACTTGTGCTGTGAAAACTATCAGAATACAATACTTCTGTTTAGGGTGGAATTGGTGTCGTTATTTGGAAGAAATGAAACTTCAAAAAGGGGGGGAAAGGGGTGAAGGGAGAAGGATGAGGATGGTGGTAGATATGATTGCAGCTAACAAAGCAGCACTGGCAATGTGATATTTTAGCGAATGATAACCAAAACATTTTACGTCAAATCTTTCATTTGCATAAACTATTTTTATATAGGAGATTTGTGCCATCCTGTATTAAGAACTCGCCCCCCCTTACCCCTCTCCCCACCTATCCATCCCCCTATCTTTTCACTCTAATCCACCAAAACGATACAAAATTATAAAAAATTACAAATAAAATAATAAAAAACTAACAATTCGTCGCGCTGTTTTTCCGATAAATTCATTTTCATTGTCGACGATATGCGTCGTGCAACGAATAAAACGCGGCAGGCAGCAAGCGAGCGGACGCGATCGGGAATGGCAAGCGAATGCGTCAATGCTCGCAACGGGCGCCGACTCTGCAATTGCTCGACTAGAGTTGCCAATTCCACAATTGCGAACACACACCAACACAACACTCTTTTATCAATTCCAAATCAAGCAATTCAATTATATTCAATAAAATAACGAAAATAAATACTGCATAAATTTTATAAACAATTAATGAGAGACTAAAATAAAGAATAAGCAAATCTAAGGAAGGTGGAAAATAGTGCAGAGTAGAGATATAAAAATTGAGATGCGAAAAACGAATCGATATTCATTCATTCGACTCAATAAAAAATTGTCCGAATGAGGATATTTTTCAGCACACGCATGAGCAATTCCCACTAGCCATTTTGTTTTACTCTTTAGTTAATATCATCGTTTCCCTATCCATCAATAAAAATACCCACATCAAACATCAATGCTCTAAGAGGACCCTCAACGGAAGAAAGCGACACTCTTCGTTGTAAGAACATCTACTCGATGAAATTAGAATATAATCACAATAGTACAAAATAAAAGACGTCGAATTCAATCACAGAAGGTCGTGGAATTTCAAGTTATATACGAGGGGGCATTTAAACAGGAGATTTAATTTCAGTGAGGAAGAGAAGTGGGGCCAACATGTGCGAATTAAGATCCTTCAATAATGGGAATTAAAGTGAGAGAAAGGAATAAATCTGAGGGAAGTTTTTACGAGAAAGCATCTCTGAAGAGCAAACAGGAGGCGGGGGAAGGCTAAATTTGAAAAGAAGGGTGAAACTTGAGAAAGCACGGCTTTGTGGACTTCTACGTTGAGGGGCAACAATTGATTCGAGACGAGTGTACTAAAATGTGGGGGGGCGGGGAGGGGAGGGGTCCCAAAACCCAATCGCCGCATTTATGGTATTTTGTCTGACGCAAATATAACTCGCTGCTACTAAAAAAAAAGAGAAATAGAAATGACGAATGTCTGTAAAAAATGGCAGTGCTGCGAGAGTGGTCAATCAACACACTCTAATGGGGGAACGGTTGGCGAGAGGCACATCTTCCGAGGAGGGAAGCGCCACCGATTGCCCGTATTCATCGGGCGAGATGTCATTGATGACACAAAAAGAGAAATGAGTGGCCGGAGCCCCACAAACAACCAACTATTGCGTCAGCTGATTCATTAGTGCCACCACGGGTGGCACAACCTGAAGAGGAATGCAACCGATAATAGACCAGCTTGACGCTCTTATAGTATAATTGCATAATTTACTCTCTCCACTTCAACAACAGCTGTATTATTGTAACATAAAATATAAGAAAAATGGAGAAACGTTAGAATCACAACTGGTTTAAAGGTCACTAAAATTATAGTGAGCAGGTAAACCTTGAAGTATGCATTACACTGAGAATGTTTCAATCTGCCATAGCAGGTTCCGCAATGGAAAAACGGAAAATTCCAAGAGTGCAATCCTTCTCCACACTCTCTCGTCTCCTCTCTCTCTCTCTCTCTTTCTCTCTATGGTCAAGAGTAGAGAGCAAAACTTTGAATTATTGTGCACAGACGAGAAAACAGCATAAAGATTTGTTTATAGCATGCTCGACCAGATACAGCATTTACCTTTATGAAGTGCTGTGCACTGACAGTGACAGAAATATAGTGACCACCATGCACAAGATATGCCCTCACACATAATCAACATAACCACTCTATAGATATGAAAAATTGATGAATTTTGCTCCACATCGATATCAGAATACAGTAGCACAGTTAGGGATATGGTAAACCAGTCTCAAATAGGGGGCCGGATGGAGGGAGAGGGGGTGGGGATCGAGGCTTGCCATTATGGTCCCTTCATGGAACTTGAGCTCGAAATGTCAGTGAAGAGGAAATATATAGTTCCAATCGAACATTGTGCCATTCGATCACTAAAATCATCTATTGCATTATTTCTATTTCTGTGATGCATATATCAGCGTATAAAAAATACCCCAGCACTACCAGAAATAAGTGACTTCTTTCACCCAAAGTATCGTTTTCAATAATTTACATATACAAATATCCCAATATTCTCGAATTAAATATTTTTGAATTAAATGTTGATTATTGTAAATTTTTTTTTGTGCAAAGATTTTATCCTCGGTGATATAAATGGACATACCAAATTGGTGACACTATGTGCACTCAATGAGAAAGGAACTGTGGAAAAACGACAGCATTCGATTACTTACCCCTTAATGAGGTGCCAAATATCACCGCAATGCAAAGTGCAGTAATCGTTAATAAAGGTTTCATTTTATCGATCGAATATTTTCTTTGAAGGGTTTATGATTGGAACGCATTAAATGCCTGTGTCCACTCCTTTGTTTAGTATTAACAACGTTATCAATACTTTTTGTCTCTTTTGAAAAATCAATTTCTCTTTATCTCATATATTGCATCTGAAATATAGAAATATATTTGATTGATTTACGCTTCATAAAAATACTCTCATCCTTCTCGCAAAAATGATTATATACTTCACATACTCGCAAAGAAGGATAGGGCAGCGGATATGCTTGAATTGACAATATCGTGCTGTTGGCAACTCTCAAAAACATATGCTCATAGGTGAGAAACAATTCAACTTGAAGATATACACTGGCTCATTGAGTTGTTCGCGTTGTAACGCAAATGAAACACTTTCGACGATTCATGAATGACATTAATTCCCACTCTAGACAACTATAGAACAAATTGTGCAACATTTTACCACTCTCGTCACCTTCTTCCCCTTTGAAACCTCATCTACCTTAATGCTTTTAGGCACATTTCTAGCATTACATATTCGTTGAATTAATTCTGCATATCAAATAGAACAGTCATGATTACCAACCGTTGCACTATAATCTGTAAGACCCCGACTATATGCTGCGCGAACGTTACTTACATCACAAGCGATCCGTGCTCCATCAAGTCATCAATGACCTTCAGAAGTACTCATGACCCCCTAACGTTAATCGATTGTAGCGGTACTTCATAATGGATGGTTCATAAATGAAACGAAAATGATAAGAAGCAATTAGAAGCTGATAACATATATTCGGCTAGTAATCACTCCGTTATCATTACATTTATGCATTGTGCTTTTTATGAACTCAAATATAAACTTCCCTTCATTTGACCAACAATAATTCCGACCTTTCTAGTTCTTATTTCCCAATATTTACCCATATTTCTCTTCACTATTTCTATGAAATAATATCGAACATTAGAGCGTATATTTGCAAAAGCATAAATAATGTGAACATATACTCAATGGGATTATCTCTGAGTGAGTTATAGAATTTGATTAAAAGAGACAAATCAACATACAGCACCTTCGCTTGAAACAATACGATAAATTAACAAAAACATTGAAGATTTATTTCTTGATAATGGAATTGTTGGATTTATACCCTTAAATTCAATTTATATTTATGAGACTAATTTCAAATCATTTTTGGACAATCGTATCGTATTATGAATTAATTTATTGCATCATATAAAATGTGCATTCAAATATATGCAAAATAATTTGCGATAATCGATGTCAGCTAGACAATATAAATGGTGATATTAATCAATAAGTGCCTGAACTTATAGGAAAAGCAAAATATTTAAACGATTGTTTAATGAAATTTGTAAAATGGAATGAAAAACTTAGAGAGTACAGTGTAGGTATCAAGATCTTATCAGAAATGCCCAATGTTCCCAAAAATTTTTGCCTTTTCAGGAAAACGCTACAACTGTTTTGTCAGTTAAAGGATTCTGAGAAAGTTTTTACAGAGACTCCGATGAATGGACTCTCCGCTCGGGAAAAACCTTTTCCCGTGCTCGCATTTTGTCTTAAATGCTGAAAACAGACTGTTTTTGTTATCATATTGAAGCGTCCACCTTATTCATCACGAGATGAGCCTTCTGAACGCTTGCCAACAGCAATATTAATATCAATTGAAAAATTATATTTTTTTCTTTATAAAATATTAATATGTTCTATAAAGTACCACATGAAATACACAGATGTTTTTAATATAATGTTTTAATAATTTAGTCACCTATTCCCTCCCACCCTTCCCCCCATCTATATCCTTCAAGTGATAATTTCATTAAAAAACTGACATATTCTATTTCATTACATCCCCTACAAAAAGCAAACAATCGTGTACGCACTCATTTAAAATGAAACGAAGTTCAGCTGAAGCAAGATTCCATATTCATCCAAGCGAACAATATGCGAAGTTAACGAAAAACTCCAAATCGAAGTAATCACTGATAGCAATAGAGATCGTGCTATCTTTCCCAATCAAAAAATTTTACATTGTGGCTTCCTTACCGTCAGCGTTTCAAATGTTTCAACATAAATATATTATGTGACAATAAATATTATCAATTTTGCTGGATGATGCAAGATAGTCAACAATCAGCAATAAAAGGGAACAATCGAATATAATAAGGAAACGAGTTGAGTGTTCAAATCTTCTATCCTCATAGAAAAGCTCAAGAAACGCTGAAAAGTGCAAAAAAATATCGTTGACGAAGGGAAGTTTTATCGATTCGCTTCGCCTTTTTTCTATAAAAATACTCTTGGCTCATTTCGCTGCTCACAAATGTGAATGCGCAAATCGCACTAATCGAATTTCAATGTGTTGCTTAAATTTTTCAAGAAGAAATCCTCGTTCATCAAGTATTTTATGCAAACAGTCTTACTGAAAGTTCCACATTTGTATCGGTATTCGACTAACAAACCCCAGGAAACTGTTCGTTGTTTAGAGCACAAATGGATAATTCCCGGGCTTGAAGAAACTTGGAATTATAGGATAAGCGAGCAATTATTGTCCTACAAAACGGAAATTTCGTCCAAGCCCATTTGAAAAAAAAAAAAAAAAACTCGGAAAAATGCCAAAACCCACGCTGCTGCGTTATACGTCTTTCGATTTTTTTCGACAATAATTTCAAATATTCTTTGGGCACTAAAATTCTTGCTCGCCTCAAATTGTCGTATTGCATCAGACTCTAAGTGAGGGGATTGATACATGATCGGAACATGTTGTCCCCTCCCTTCATCCTATAATTCTATAATGGATAACCTTTTGCGCATGGATATCTATGAGCGATAATGAGTGGCTCTATACATCAAAGGATCGCTATGTTGTTTCCTTGCAAGAAAACTTATAATTTCTGACGACCTGACTTATACATACGCATCTGTAGCTTACATAGAAGGTGTTGGCAGCTAACGGAGGGTCACCAATGGAGAACGAATAATGCATCCACAATGCTCACAGTGAAGCGTCCCCATTTCTACTTATTTGCTAACGATATGGAAATGCACAGTAATGCGCCACTGGAATTGAACCCTCCCCCCTCCCTCGTTCTTCCATCCCAATAAACTCTCCTTAGTATATATCGGCAGAATGTTCTCATATACAGCGCCAGTTCATTCCTCTATTGCCACTCTCTGTCTTTATGCATGCATTCCATTATATTTACGGATTTTGCGAGATGAACTCAAAACGACTCCCCAAGGTGAATATGACGTTAGTTAGCTGCCTTTTCCAGTGAATACATCGAAAAGCACAGCCATGCAAACTCGTTAGAATCAGATTATCGCAAAAAATTGAAATAAAGTTGGGATAAAGAGTTCTGACTATATAAAAAACATTCTTTTTAACAATTGAATGCTCTTTTGACAATATGCCAATTTTGACGCATCGCTTATAAAGTTTGACGCCTTACCATTTTATGAGCTTAGTCTGCGAATGTTGTGACCCAAATCTCTGAGCGTTATTTAAGCTCTCTGTATTTTCAGTTCTGACGATACGTTCTTAAAGAAACAGCTGATATGCGAACAGATCGCGATACCCCTTCCATTAACCTCCTCAAATTTTTATGCAAAACTTTCTATCACGTTAAATAACTTATGCATCTGTCGTCATCGTTTCCGTGGTTACTGCCTGTTTGGAGATAGCAGCCGGGAACTGTTTCACACAGTATTTAATTCTTTTCTCTAAATCAGGTTCGATGGTCACCTACTAAATTTCTCGAAGTAGTAGCTATAATAACTGCTGCTATGCGAGGTCTCCGATCCCCGAGAGGAAAAAACTTTCCGACTTTGCCATCAGGCTATCCACCTCAACAAATTACTCTGCGACGAGATCCCTCGACCGGAAACTTCGACCTGATTCTCCCCGCACCACGTTAGCAACAACAGGTCCAATCAGAAGGCCGAAATATTAGTTTTGTGAGAGCAATTCAGAAGATGCCGCAACAACCAAAATATTGCTGATATAATCCTTCTTCATATGTGAATAAGGAAAATTGCTCTAGAGCAGTGAAATAAAGAAATGCAAAATATAAATATATAAAATTAGAGAAGGCTAACTCGAGTTTATAGACATGCACAAATTGCACAACATTGGAATACACAAGCATTTTAGAGGATCAGTGATTAAGTGAAATGAGTAAAAAAATGAATACGATGGTAGCAAGATCGAAATCATCTAAATGCACGTTGAATATGAGCAATTTTAGCGTTTTAATAAGGGCATAAAAGAGTTTGTTTCAGGTATACACAGTCCTACATTCAGATTTCGAAAACAATGTTTGTCGTATAATTTCAAAAATTTGGAAGCAGAAATTACGGATATAACGATTCGTGACTGAAGTAAATCATCGAATGAGATGTTCATCCCTTCACGATGAACTTGAAACATTTGCATACTGCCGAACAGAGATAATGCATAAAGATATTGTATAGAAGAAGTGATGTTCAATGAGATGGGTGCAAGGGTGGAGTGAAGTGAAGAAAAATGTCCGTTTGGGGCAACACTGAATTAGAAGAGGAGAGGAGAGGATTGCTTTGTGCGATGAAATAAAAAAGGAACACATCGCAACATTGTGGAGTGTCTATGTGCGTGATGCCGTATGTCGTCGAGATGTGTCGCTTAGTTGCTAGACAATCCAGCAAACCAGTGGCATTATCGAAATGGTGCACATTACATCACTTCTCCACACAAATAAAAACCTCCGCATCCTGAACTTGGCTGATCAGCATACTAAATCAGCCTTATTATACAAAACGAATCTTCATATGTAAATGAAGGGAAAACATTTAATTAACCACGCAGAAATATGGGATGAAGAATATCGATAGCTCTATCACCACTCATTTATCGATATAAACGACATCTTTCGAGTGGAAATTGATTTATATGGTTGAAATGATTGAAAATTATATTAATCGAGGCAATGTTACCATTCTGGAATTTAAAAAAAAAAAAAGAAGTAGGAAATCGGATCAAGAATCTTAGCACAACACGTAAAATTTGGGCAAAAATGAACGGCGTACAAAAAATGTCAAAAAACAACAAAGTCATAAAAAATGACCGACCACTAGTTCATGATTCTATGGCGTTGTAAAACGACGATCGATAGCGAAAACAACAAATTGGAATGCAAGCTGGTTCAAAAAAAAAACATTGCATGCCGCATTTATTTCCGGTTCAGGCGTTAAAGTTTTTTCAGAAACACTTTGTTTCTTCGGATGTCTATATTCGATAAGTTGCAACCGTAAAATATGGCGATGATCTCGATATTGTTGATACTGTATTCGTTAATCCGATTGTTTGGGTACCGCATGCATGAAAATTCATCCCTTTTCAAATATGCCTTTCAAAGAGGGAATTCTTTTGAAGAGAATCGAACCACATTTCGAAACAATCAGTAAACATTAGAATATCTATAATAACCAGTAGCGGGGGAGGGATGGAAGAGGAGGGGGTTCAATTTATGACCAACAAAAAAACTGTCCAATAATATTAACCGAAAAGAAGGTCATAAGGACGAATAAAAAAATTGCACTTTGAATTTCTCAGCATAAAATTCATCGAATTGACTCATCATCGATCAAAAATTTAAATTTTTTATTGGTATTGACAGCTGTAATAATAATAACAATAGAGAAGATCATCATATGCTAACTATGTAAATCTCATAGACAAAATTGATAGCAATCAATGTGATAGGAACACAATTACAAATGCTATTACGTAAATAAAGGCGATAAGTTGAGAAAAGAATATAATATTAAATGAATAAACAACTCTTCTATTCTGCTACCTTGATGAGATCACGAACGAAGTTCCCACAGCTAATTCATAGTTTTAGAAAGGCGACCCGATCTCATTCCCATAGTTTCAAGAGACCTCAGCCGCTGCTAGCACCGCTTAAAAGCAAGAATGTTTCCAGAAGAATGTTGACACCCGACCTGAACTCAGGGGGTTACGATTCCGACGGAAGACATGTAAAAGGAAATGTAAATATTTATGCGGACGCACTAGGTCGAATCTTCGAAGAGGCACATAAAATCGGTTAGAGAAAGGATATTGAAGTGGAAAACGGTGTAGCAAAAATGGAATTTTAGATATGCGCTTCTTTAAGAAGACTATTCAAAGAGACCACTGGAATGAGACCAACAAGTGTAACATTGTTGCTTGAGGGTGGTGAGTTACTGCGAGTTCAAAGGGCGGTAGTGAGCAGTCACAGGAAAGGTGCGCGTTTGGCCGACAATGCACGGTGATATTAAGAAATGGTACGGAAGCTGCTTGGTTAAGTTGCAAAGAATGTGCAAACTCGCAAGCTGATCGAATTGAAACTCACTACGGCACAAATCAGACACTTTATAATAGTGAGAGATGGATGCTTCGTTCAAGTGCTGCTCAGCTTAACTAAAGTCCAACAAATCCTCCACCATAATATCAATGATAATTGATAGCTCAAGCTCGTAGTTTCGGAAAATACCATAAGAATGTGCGGTTATTGAAAGAATGAATAGAAGTTTAACTGCTTTCGCAACGAAAATCATAGTGTTTCCAATGATAGGTGATAACCATTAATTACTTTCTAATAGGATTTGATCCTGCCTTCCCAGATGATAAGGCTTGCTTCTGGAGATGTCACGATGTAAACGACAGATCCTGAGGACTACCTTCTGAAGTGTTAGTGGAATCAAACGAACTTAGAACGCAAGCTTTAATGAATATCGCCGGATTGTGTGTGCCAACGTCATTAATCATCAAACATACTAGAAAGTCTGAGTGTTGAAACTAAAAATCACATGCAATTTTTTGAAATGCATTAGAATAGTGCACCCGTCCGATGCAGGTGGAAAGGCAGCGCAGATTGATGGGACAACTAAAGGAAGAAGATTGTTAGCAGATAATAAGCGATAAATGAGGCGGCAAGTGAAACCTACAAACAATCGTTATAGAAATAATGTGATTTTGCAGGAAGATGGTGACTGGATATATATGAGATTGCCAGGAAAGAAGAAATGAAATATTCGGCGGCGTTGAATGAAGTTCCTCGTGGGAGATATCAGCAATGAGAGGAAGCCATACTTGCTGGAATAATAAGCGTCGGAGATGGATTTCATCAATCCGATTCACAGGAATCAATGAACTTACTGCGAGGATTTTTTTGCCAATTATGGGTAAGCTTGCATCTGAATCACATCCTCTTCCAAGAATGCATACAACGTTAATGCTCCAATAACAACAGCGTGCATAAATTGCGAAAACCACTGCAAATAAATTCTGGGCATTTACTGTTTTCCAGCCTTGATGAGAATATAGCGGAATAGGACATATAGTCAGAAGCAAATGTGTCATTAATGCTGGCAATAATCGCTTCTGGGTGTTCCACCCAGAAACCGCTTGTAACATTTGTAAGAAGGAGCACATCTGGCGCTGCCTTAGGCATGTAACGATGCTCAGTGGATATCCAGATGGAAAACACAACATGAGATGGTAGAGTTTCCAAAACTGGACTGATCTGAAGAAGCTGGATGGGCGTAGATCTATAAAATGAAGGAACCTCTTCACGCAGAGGAACACGAAAGCAGGCGTTAATGCCATCGTCGCTGCATGTCCGGTAATGTCCCAGCACACTAACCAGCACCGCACGAGTACAGGATGGTATTCCCACTAATAGATGAACAATATTTTATTTTGCAGCCGGCTGTAACGATGAGTCAAATCCCACAAACAACACATCCGCGATCGGTGAACTGCCATCTGGCAACAGAACGAAGCTATGCAATGCAAAGAACTGAGCATGCTGAAGACAACTGAACAATTCAAGCCACCAGCTATGCGTATTTATTCATTTATTTGCGAAGTCCGTTCCGATAGGCTCGACAATTCTAAAGAATGGCGTAGATAAGGTACCGCGACGTGCAGCAGATGCTATGGATACGGCCATTTCAGAGTAATACACATTCGAGACAGCCAATTTCAAACTAAATCGCAGCAACCGACCTGGATGTCAATTCAGGTGATCTCAAACTAAATCGCAGCAACCGACCTGGATGTCAATTCAGGTGATCGGTAATATATCGGTGATTTTATATATCGGTAATACGATCAATATTGATTTCATACCTTAGCATCATAACGTTCGACCTGATGACTGCCAACTTTTCATTTATAAGATTTCATTAATGAGGGGCTGGCAGGATCATGAGCAATGGCTTTACTGTTTTACTCCATGACTTATCAGAAATACTGATTCCTGTCAGATGTTAGCAAGCTTCCAGGACTCCTCCCAACCGGCAAGGATGTCGCCATTAGTAGGCAATGTCAGTAAGTCCTACCATAGGATCTGTTACCTTTGGCTGGTCCTTCATCTAATGTTCAGCTGTGGTGCGATGAGGCGCGTTGTTTTGAAGGCTCGAAATATAAACTTGTGGACCTTATATAAGCAGCGTTTTTGCGCATCTACAGTCACCGTGTGTGCTGTCGCCCTTCGTGAATCGGCAGTGGTCGAGATCGTTGAAGTTGGCTGAAGGCTTTCGTAAGTTCGGGCACTATTTCGGTAGGGCAGGTTTATTTCACCGTTAACGAAAATGGATTGACAGGAAGTAGAATGTTAAAAGCCATGGACTGACTGTAACTGCAGTGACAGAATGTCGGAACGTGTTCCCTTTTACTGCTGAAGGTTTTGACAAAAAATTGGCAATACCTTCTTATTTCTAAGCAACAATTCTTGGTATACCTGTCAGGTTGTCTTTTCGCTTCCGTGTCTGCAGAAATCGTAAAGGGAAAAACTGAAATAGGTGCTTCGTTACTCGAGAACGTACCACAATCTTTCAAAAGACAAAGAGTTTTCCTTCGAATGGAACAGTTCATATTATCATACATAAAACTCAATAAATGAAGAAAACGGAAACATTAATTCATTCTGCAGGTAAGCTTCTTGCTACAGTAAGAAAGAAAAGTATGCGTCTGGGTTACAATTATAACATCATCCACAACTATGCTGCTACGGTTTTCGAACTATTATGGTAGTGGCATTTTTAATCTACCGTAGGTTTATTCGATTCGATTTTACGATGTGTTATGCCGACATAAAGACGTTTTGCTCGCTACTTCCAATCCCCTTAGGCCAAAGCCTAGGTAGGTGCCTGATCACCACTAAACGATTACTGGATAGGCCCCTTCTGCCTGACAGGAAGTTAGTGAACAGGAAATAGGAGGGATGGGGGAGGGAGGGAGAAGAGAGAGAAAGGAGGTGACATCTCTAGGTCGGCCTTTTCAATATAAAGAAGATGACTGCTGTGTGCCTATAACGCTTATCGGAATCTAAATTTGTGGCGGAAATGATCCAATACCTATTGTTCCTCATCATTTCAATATTCTCCATACTGTATACCTTTTCTAAGCATATATAATTTACAATCACACCTTGAATATATGCAAAAAAATATTATAAAGAAATAATTCATAAATATATCGAATAGTTTCTGGCAAACAGTTAAATCAAGTAAGTAATGATTCGGAGTAATTTATATAAACTAAAAAAATATGAATTAAATGAGCAAAGAAGGGACACAATTGAAAATGCAAAACACATTCCTATGCTCAGCACCATAGACAACGATATAAAATTGGAACGGCTGGATGATTGCATTTTACGTGTAAAATGATTAGCTGTCTCCATACCTGAGGCAAATAATAAGCTGCCTTCACACCTGAATCACAAATATCAACTGAAAAATGAAAACATTAAAGTGAATGGTGATGATATTTGTTAAATAGCTGCAAAATTTGCAAAAGTGAAAAACTCACAAGTCACCCACAAGTTGCATCCAACCAACCATTCAACATCAATAATAACATGCACATCTCAAATTTTATTCAAAAATTTCTGCAAATAAATAAACTTTTAGCGAATAAATTCTGATTGTTACAAATTTTTGTTGAAAATTCCAAAAAATACGCCTAAAGTGAGGTGACATTTTACTGAAATTTCCAAAACTCATATATTCATCAATAAATGAATGATAAATGCAAAGAGTTTTCTTATAATAGATAAAAAATTCTTAAATAACGGTTAAATTTTTATATTCTTTTCAATTGAGTTCACTAATGGGGATATTATCATAGTGGGCTAACAATGAAATTACAATAAAATAATTAGTACTCCTCATTTATATAATATTCCTCAATTATTAAATTTTTTTTCCCCTTCGAGAAGCCGAAAAAATCGAGATTCAGTTCACTTCAAGATTTTCTTAGTAGCAGAAGGATTTAGTTGCTATTGAAAATTGAATGTTTTAACATGCATAATTGCATTCCTATAAAAAAATCTAATAAGATAAAAGAATAATTCCTATTGAGTGTTGATTAAGTGCTAATAAAGTGTCCATCATTACTGAGTTCAACTCATAATCACTACTAATTGAGAATAATTAATCGTTTTCATTTCTTTTCTGTTGTTGACCTTTTGCAGTGTTGTATCAGCATACTAAAGCACCATACTAAATTTGAAACTCTAACGAACACATGCATTCGCATTTTATCCTTGTCTTTAGTTGTCACTTGTCTGACAACATGTCCGACGTCTCAGAGTGACCGGCATATCAGTAGACAGAGTATCGCTTCTGAATCGGTAACCAACCAAAGAAGAAGAAAACATTCGTGATCGATGCGACAATAGAGGCAAATCCAGACAACAGTTTTGTAGTCATTCCATTCGATGCAACAATCCTCGTCCTTTATCATATGGAGATTTCAATGATTCAGGCGGATTTAACGCAACAGAATCTTTGGTTACGATTATGAAAATTCCTGAAATCACCTCTCGTTGAGGTGCATCTGAATATTTGCATAGATAGATAGGTTCATAGGATGCAGTCTTATCAATGATTAATACAGCTGATTCTATGCACTTATTTGTTCGATATTACACATCAACTTATCATATCATTAATGAATTTAAACTGTTTTATCCTCAGCAAATCAGTATATTCAAATTCGCAAGGAATTTCCATTCGGCGAGAGTCTGCTGAATCTATCATAAGCTGGCACGATGTGCTTTTGTGATTGGCGTCGCTAATCGCCAATTTCGCGAACAAAAATTAAAGCATCCATGAGTTCACAGTAATGCCTTATTACTTGAAGTAAACTGATTACCCACAGACGATCACTTCCCCGCTGATCCTCTCAATCTAAAATATGAACCCAGTCGATATTAACTGCACCAATTATTTCCCTCACTCAAACATCTTGCTATATCTGCTTACCTTTCCTGTGCAAATGTACGGAACGACATCCATACTCACATCCCCATCGTTCGTTTGAAGCCCTGTACCAACTCCCTGTTGCCAATCGCAAGTTCTCATTTCTTACAAACAGTGAACGGTTTGCAAATCGGTCCAGGAAGAATGCAGCAGAGAAACAAGACAAACCTAGAGCGACAACCTTTAGCGGTGAAGACAACAGACACAGTAATAGTTCCTTCTAATATCTTTGCATAATGACTGGAAATGTTTTTAGTTTGAATAATCCGAACAAAACGTTAGTTTGAGCGATCGTCCCCGTGCTGAAGAACGTCAGAGAGCGGAAAGAGTGGAAGATAACTCATGGACCCGAAGACTTTCCTGAGAAGGAAGTTTTTGAAAATATTAAACTAATCCTTTTAGTTGTTTTTGGCTAAGACAATATTCATATTTTTCAACGTTTCGAATCTGAGTGTATTCTTAGTCAATTACCGTTAACATATTCCTCAGGCAGCATTTTCCTTCTCATTCCTTTCTCTTTCGTTATGACAACCACTCTATTTATTTATTTCTATATTTCAGCTATCATTTTCCAATGATTTTTCCAAGGTTTTCTTTGCTCGTTAACATTGTGTTTATTTATGTACGCATATCAGCGCTCTATTATCAACCTTTAAATATTTCACTGTTCACTTCAGTAAATATCCATCTCATTGACGACTCCGCTGTGGAGCTAGGAGCTACCGAACCGATAATATTGTAGATAATAGAAATAAAAAAAAATCATCGACAATTTAGAGCTGATATGTGATCTTAGAAGTGTCACTGCTGAGAAAAATTAGACTAAACTGACGAAGATAATTCACCGGAAATCGTATGAAAAACACCACGAAAAGTGGCATTTAAAGACTCGCACCATTCATGAGAATAATTCACCGACGAGTTTTAATATTCAATTAAACATAGAATCAACAACATTCTACGATAAGATCTATCACAAAAACTCGGCAATATCCCTCGGGGAATTTCTGAAAGAGAACATAATTTCGACCAAATAAAAAAAGTGCAGATTTCTCCATTTTGTTCATGATATTCGATCTTTTAACTCTAAATAATATTACACAATTGTTACACTTTGTAGAAATTTGAGCAAGAAATTTCGCGGTTTTGTTAGAAATTTCTACAAAACATTTTCAAAAAATCACAACTTCCTAAGTTCTATTGAAGGTCATAAAATGTTCTATCATAAGAAAATTATACATCAATAGTCCAATTTTTTACATCTATCTCTTGCACTAGTCTAAATTGGAAGTTTTTACTTTTAATGGAATATTCCCGAAAATTGCACCATCTTCTCAGCAACAAAATAAATCTGAGGAACGATAATGACAAAGTAAGAAAACAGATACATGATTTTAATATAAAAACATGCGGAGGTGGACCACAAATAAAATGACGTCAACACATATGATAGAAATAACATAAAACCACTACAATAAGGCAAACAATGGCAGTGAATAGTTAGGATAATACAAGATGAATAAATCGTATATCTAAATGTTCTAGCCGATTCAAAGTATCTCCCTACTCACACAGATGTGTTCTCTTTGAAATACTGCTTTAGAAGTAAACATATTTAGAAGTAACTTTATTACTACTCAACAAGGTGCAGCAATCTGAACGATGAGAAGTTGTCTCTTTATATTTTAATTACTGTGCCCATAATTACCACCATTAGGGTATTGCAGCATGAGTCACCTTCCACAGGGAGAGAAGCTAGAGCCAGGTAAATTGCAGAATGCATTTAACATGCGCACCTGCCAAATATGTCAAGCTTGGAGTGGCTCAACTGCCGAATGAATGCTCGAAACGACAATGATTACTACTGCATTGCTACAATCTGTTCCATCTCTACATTTCAATTTGACGGGTTAAAGAAAATGAATACTCAGTGTTTCGATTCCAACAGATAAATATGTAATATAGGTGTATTTTATAGGTGCGGATGATGAAAAAAATTGTTAAAGAGTTGCATCTTTCCGTGCAAAGAAACAAATTCAATCGTGCAGATGGAACGAAGAACTGCTATAGATAATCCATTCATTGGCACTGATGCATTGAAACTTAGATCACCGTTCCCTTCAGAGTGCAAAAATTGCCGATTGCCATCCCCCTCCTCTTTCATCCCTCCACCTGCTTGCTATTCATCAAATTAATCGACAATTTGTGTTGAATGAAAACTGAAAACTTGTCAACTTTTTTCTTTCATTTTTGAAAACCGATGCACCTTGCAGTTACAGTCACTCGACAAATTCGTCAAATCCCTAACCACCCTTCCCTCACCATATTTTATAAGAATATTAAACAGCCACATTGACGCGGAGATCACCTCGGCTGATGAATTTCGGCGCGAAAACAATGTTTGAGATCTTCTCGAATTTTGGGATATGGAAGAGATGGGATGGGGGGTGAGGGGGGCGGTAAGGATTTACTGGAGAAAAATTTGATTGCGGCAATGTTTACTTTTCTGGTAATTCAACAAAGAATTTAACAGATACAATATGCTTGGTTGAACACAATACTATAAAATTCGATATCCTTCAGAGCTATCCATCCCCTCAGCCTCCAACCCCGTGCCCTCTTTCAAACACGATTCGAAGCCTTAATTTCATGGTAACTATCTATCTAATCAAAATTACTTGTCACTCCAAAGTGACTTTACAAAAAAAGAATTGAAAATATATATAATCAACAAAAAAAGCAAAACAAAACAGAGGAAAGCTGTAAAATAGTTTCTATTCGGTAAAATACCTTTCATTTTCTTTGATAACCGAAATAAATAAATATTGTTTCTCGAATATGGATCGCTTCAAAGAATTAAGAAATGATCAAAATTGCCCATTTGATCAGCTGTCGGTCTTCGAATTAAAACTTTTCACGATATGTTCGTTCGTCTCTTTTCAGATAATTTTTCTTTACTTCCTTATAATTTATATATAGATAACAATTCACATGACGTCATAGTTCTTCTATCAATCAATTTACAACAGATGAATTTAAAAGATGAGATCAATGAATGAAATGCATAAATTAGCAATTACATCTCTCATCTATAAGACAGGCCAATCAACGGCACAGTGGAAATAACAATGGTGAAACTATAGAAATATAACATTGGGAAACTCACCATTGTTATCAGTATCGATTTGACAAATATATTCTGCTGTACTCAAGCAACGAATAAGAAGAGTTTCACCAAACCAACATAAATAAGTTGTTCCACCCATCTGTCAATAATTATTCAAATCTGGAGGGTGGCAAAGTTCAGTGATTAGAGTTTCAAGAATTCCTGGCAACGAAGAACTAACAGACAATCATAAATGATATCAATTCCGATGAGACGAGATATTCGAATTCAAGTCATCTCCTCATCCGGTTGTGTGTTCGGTGCGATGACCGTTTTATTTATATGTAACTGACTAGCGTGGAGTGTCTTCTGGCTGCATCCCAAGAAAAACCGACGGTACTGAAATTCATTACGCTATTTATATCCCGCCTATTGAAGCAGATTGCACGAAAAACAAATTAAGTCTGTTCTAACGTCATTTATATGATGTCATCGAGGTTGCTGTATGTTTCGTAGGTGGAGTGTTGGCTGTACCCAGCGTTTTATGACGAGACTCTAGAGGATAATCAAGAAAAGTTTGAACATTTGGACACTGAACAACAGTAAAAATAACTTGGCATTTCCTATTTTTTACCGCTAAAATTTCCGTTCGGGACCGCTTCGGTTTTTGGTTTGACCTTTTTGACGATATCCTCGATGCGCTGCTTAATGTTTAAAAAAATCATTGTGAAGTGCACTATATGGGTGTATATCGGGCAAATGAATGTGACCATGTATTCATATCTGACGCTACTGAATGTCCCACTTGGCCGAGGAAACTTTTGCTGCGTAAGATGGATCAATTCCGATTCATGAATCCCCATTTTTAATTATTCCCACTCCCCCTTGGCAATATTTATTCAACTGTTCCCCTTCTACAACTTAACAGAGTCATTGAATATTTTACAATACCATTAAAACTTGTACTAATATCTGAACTCCCATCTGACTGTTTCCCCTCCTCCCTTATTCTCTTCTCGGTATCTCTTCTCCTGAACGTTTGATCATTGTACAACCATCAAATCATATTATTTTCATCAGTGCTGAGAAATGCAAAATCAAATAAAAACAAACCGATTTAGTGGGTGGTGGTGACGGGCTTTCTGGGAAGATCTCATCATCGCTCTCATTTATAGTAGCATTCTCATGCGATTCTCCATTTACATCAATTCGCATAGTCCTTTCAGCATTAATCCCCTTCGCATTTTCATCATCTCTAAAATGCATAAGTGCTTATTTCGAATATTCTGCTCATTCTGTTTATTTTTTTCTCAGTATTCTGTTATTCTCAGTATTTTCTTAACAAATTCTCAGCATTATGCTTGTTTTATTTCTTTTATTTCATGTTGATGTAAAAAAATAAGCAGAATATAATAATGCATAACTTAATGGCAGTGTTGGACAGCCATTAGACTGGTGCTTTTATTATGGGATTTGATATCGTCAAAAATCAGATTTCAGATAGAAAATGAAAATACTCGAACAATAAAAATCTTCTCTTATGGGTTAACTTCGCATCATTCTTCAGCATTTCGAGTTCGAATTTTCGATATTTGAGAAATCATTATGAATTCGACAAATCTCATAATCTCTATGAAATCTGATGAGTTTAAAAGAAGTTTCATTTTTTTGTAAAAATGGTACAATTTTAAAGTGAAGCTTGATGAATTTGTGACATAATTGAAACGATAGCACACATTAACACAACTGGCCAAATATGCGAGCAATGTCCTCGTTGTGTCAATTGTATTAGATTCACTCTAAGTCGACTGCTGTTTACTTCGTAAAAAATTTTTTTGAAAGCTATTCACATCACATGGCTTTTATTCTCTTCTGCTAGCCAACGATGTAAATTAGAATGCGTGCAGCCTATAAGTGAAAACATTGTCCGCAAACGGGATGTGAATCGGCGACCTTTTACATAAGAGAACTGCCATCAAACAACGCTTACGATTGAGTTAAAGCTGCGTTCATCATATCATCTTATCCAAATGTACGATACAAATACGATTTCAAATTCTGCAATATGCTCACCTTCTCAACAATATGACTCTTCAATCCTATAGTAAAGAGGGTTGACTAAAAAAGAGGAGCAACAGAGTGAAGTTAATTGGAGGACAGCGAAATCGGAGCCAGCCCCATCGTCCTCTGATACAATGATAAAATAATAACACACCAATATAAGCTTTAATAATAGTGTTGCAACCTGCACATGTTTCGCTCCTCTAAAAAACAACCCATGCCTCACCCTTTCTGAACGCAAATCTCGTCTCTCAGTCAAGCAATACACTGACCGAACGATCAGCGATACTCAATCAGCATTAACTATGAAGTCACCATTGATTATTTATTCTTCAATAGATATTGCCTTATTTTGCTTCAATAAAATAAAAAATCATCGTCCAACCCATATGGTTTTGTAAATTTGTTTTGAGAGGAAAGGGAAGAAAGAAGAGATGTAATTTATTGGGAAGGGGAACGGAGGAGATAATTTCCTGTCACTTGTACATATGCGAATGAATAATAAACAATAAAGAAAAACAACAATGTATGATTTCGAGAAAAATATCTTTAAAAAAGAAAGACTTACACTAGTTTTGTTGGGGATTTGCCAAGCCCACTCGTTGACGCTTCATTCCGATGACTCCTTGGTGAAGTGCGTTGCAGTAACGATGAGTTTCGTGCTCTCTCAAAGGCGTTTGTATGTGCTCTGTTAGGTGATGGGATCTTTGTTCCCCCCGACGATGGAGTTGTTCGTGATCTTATCATTGAAATCATCGAATCTTCCACAAATGAGCGTTTTCCATCCACGTTCTCTAGCTCGTCATGCGTGGCAAAGTCATTTGCTTCAATTGGTGCAGAACCAACATTGACGCCAGAAGAAGTAAGGGTTTTTCCGTGGAGCTGTGTGGCATTTCTGTGTGGTGCAACTCCAACTGGTGGAGGGGGTGTTACGGGTAAATTGTCATCGTCTAAGTCAGGATTCGCAGAAGGAACCGAATAGTCGCGATTGAGTGAAGGAGGTGGGGTTGTTGAATGTGGTCTCTTAGGTCTAGCCGATCCACTGGACGTCACTTCAGATTCCATTTCCATTGGAACACCATAATTAGGTTCTATTATCGAATTGTTCAAATCGACTGTCGCTACAACCAACTCGGCCGTAAAGTTCACATCGCTTTCCAAAGCAATTACCATCGGGCTGCAAAATGGTTCCTTAATTCTTTTAGAAACACATCACTCTCAAAATATTAAAGAGTCCCAAGAGACGGGAAGAGATATTGACGGGTGCAAAATAGTGAACGGTTTATAGAGAACCAACAACGCACGAGATACAAAAAACAACAAAGTGATCCACTAACTTGAGATCAGGGAAAAACGATTCCCACGAAAGGCTGAACAAGATAATCTGATGTTTGAAAAGAAGGCGGCATTCGTTTATTGACTATTTTCATTGTTTTCGATTATTGCATTTGATCGGTAATGAACTACTTCTTTGTTTAATATTGCGGACACTGCACCACTTCCACAGGTAGACCTGATTGGGCATCACATCACTCATTAGACGCAATAACAATCGAACACCAAATTGCATTGCATCATGTATTGCCCATCAAGTGAGCACTTATCACGAGTCCAATTAGATAAGCAATTTACCTAACAACTTACCTAAATCCTTACTCTTGCCGATCGAAAATTTTAGCAGCTTTATCTCCTTTGTGGGTTTTTATTAACTTTGTGAGATCACATTCACCGACCACTGCACTGTGACAAGACATCACGTTAGTGTTTTAGAATATGAGTGAATATGCCCATGTTTTCATGCTATATCCCTCGTTATTACTGACTATAGACAGCTATGCACCAAATGTGCATACCTGTGATAAGTCACTAATAATGAATTTAAGTTTTATGCACTTCTACCTTGTCTTTAACGTCTTGCAATACTATAAAAAAATACTCGAAAAAAAAGATAAGCAAATCAAGAATGTGATAAAATGCAAAAAAAAGCACTCTGATATCACATCTGATTTTTAAGGTCGCCATCCAACAGTTTATTCATCAAAACTGAAAGTGATCGCTTATCAGCTAGTTGAACCGTGCTCTCGTCCATATTTCTAATTCTTAAGAGGGGAGAGAGTAGAACGATTAATACGGAAAACTGCAGCGAGGACAGTGATATTATGCAGAATTCCGAAAAGCACATAAGATATATTTGCAAAATTTTCCTTTAATTGAAAAAAATGCGTAAAGTCTTCGATAAAAAATGCGAACTTATTATTGATTGCAGTGAAATCTCAAGTAATTTTGATGAAGTCGTATGCAAAAGCTACAAATTCCTATACGCAAATGTGTTAATCACTTGTATAAATAAATTTACATTTCGCCGTTGATCAATGAGTGCTTTCATTTTCATTTTTGCGCAACAATGCATGTATTTTTTGATCGATGTAGAACAAGATTATTAGCGTAACCCATAGGAAGATATCAAGGTGCACATACCTGCCCGGTTGATCGAAATAAATACTGATCGGAGCCTGATATGTTTCCGCAAAACTTACAAACGCCTTAAAATCAACGATGTTATTCACAACAAAATTCATGGCTTGCATGTTTAAAAGATAGAAATTGTTACTATGAATGTGCATTGGTATTAATTTTAACCCCTGTGACAGGTTTATTTCACTGTTGAGACGTCATTGGTAATCAAGCAAGGAAAGAGGCGTGACCTGACCCCCCTTACTAGATATTTCCCATTTCTATTTCCCTTCAACAAGCATTGAATCACTCCCACTTACGATATCACAGCCTTGTGAGATTCACTGAAACAAATTCGTCGACCTATAATCATATGACGACAACAACACTCACTAGATCAAAAAAAAACTACGAAAAGTACGCTGATGAGAGCTGGGGGAGGGAGGATGGACGGTGGGATAATCATTATCCTTCTCCCATTACTACTGCAGAAGTCTATATGCAACTCACACCGCAATCCAAAAAGACGCCTTGATGTTGGAACTTCCCAGGTGAATTCGTGTTCTTTCGATGAAAAGCAAAGGCTAACAAGCAGACAACCCGACCGCTTTTGACGCCCTCTCTATTCCTCAATATTCAAAAATTTCTGCAAAACATCACCCCCACACCACTATAAAAATCTGAGATGAACCTCAAATCTTGTTTTCTTGCTTCTTCAGAAAGTTCAGAGTGAGCGGATTCAAGATTTTTTCCGAAGGACCCCTTTTCGATTCATACCTCGTCATTCTATATTCAATATGTCGACCGACGCCTTAATGCTTCCTACAGATCTATATACTTACCTACCTTTTGGTGCGCTAACAGTGGATTCAGTATCTTAGAGCCATCACGTCAGTGTCTAGTGAAAGATTCTAAAAGCATTTATAATTTCCTTTGAATTTCTGTTAGCTTTCAGCAGCAATCATATCTGAATCTGAGCACAACAATATCAAGATAAACGGCTCTTTTTTCACCCTGCACTTGTACACAGATTTGCTTATTCGAGAGGTATGCTGAGGTGATAAGAGCTAAATATATCCTAGAGAATCTAGACGTTATGGGATTAAAATCTTGCTACTACATGAGCAATAATTTTTTGGTGAAGGAAAAAATAGAAGTGAAGAACCGAATCAACAAAATAAATCTACTCAATAAACGCCAAACAAATAGTGACAAATCAAAATATTAAAAAGAATTGTGTATTTGCATCGGATATTATTTTAATGGGGGAAAAGCAATTCAGCATTCTAACCTAACGAATTAAACGACTTCAAACATGGGAGGGGGGGGGGGTGGATGAAGCGGTTCCTTCCCATTCACGGGTTACAGAAATCCAATTCAGGAAATTCCTCGGGTAAAAAGCGTCACTATATAACCGCACACAAGAACAATATGGATTTGAAAAACCTAAAATTTCAACTTAGCAATAGGTTATCAATTTTCTCTCTTCTGAGCTGACAGATGATGCATCATACCACATTGAACTAAAACATTCAGCATTCCCCTTTCCCAATCTTATCTAATATCTCAGCATAACAAAGTTACATACTTTAGATTATGTCATTTAAAACTTCAGCTCGCATTCACATTCAGTCAAAGGAAATCACACCTTCAATTCCTTGAGGATAACGGTGACTTCAGTAGCCTTTGAAACGGCATATCTATCAAACTCCGATAGTGATATTTTCGCTTCCGTTTTCATTGTTTTATCTGGCTCTGCAACGCATTAAATGTACCGTTAAGTGATGTAAAGATGCATCTCTATAAGCCTTATGATGATATGATGATTTGAAAACAAATCCTTGAAAACAACTATTTCAAACGTTCAAATATTTTGACAATGAATTTAGAGAGTTACGCCTCTGCTAAATGCTTCAGTAAAATGTGCTCTCATGTTGAGAAATGATAAAAAGTGATAAAAATGATGAATTTCGAAAAGTTAAAACTGCAATAATATTCCTGAAAAGATTTTTTTTTCAAAAAGACTTTAAGTAAGTGATATAATGAGTGGATTAGATGACACAAATATAAGATACCCAGTTCTCTTGAAGTGAAATTGCGCATCATGAACGAATCACTCTTTGCACAGAGCATTACCTCCTCGCTATTCTGGTGCATTTGTGTGAATAAATTCGATAAGGTGCTGCAAACAGAAGATATTCGTGCAAACGTTTTAGTAAAACTCCCTCCTTACACCCCCTCTCAACTCATATTTATCTCTTAGTACTTCTTTCATACTTTCTTGCAGTGTGTAGCTGCCCTGGTCGCAAAACGCAGTTACACAGATTATTCCCATCCAATTCCCTTCATCACTCCTCTCCCTTTCCCATCCCCATTTTTCCTTTGAAATACCCCTTCAAGATACAATTGTGCTGTAGTTCTATCGCCACTGGAGTTCAGGTTAAATCGTGATTCAACCTTTACCTCTTGATGCTACCTTCCAAACTAGTTCCTCCCTCCTGCCAGCATTCGGTGGATAAACGTACGAAAGAAATAACTAAAATAAATCAGAAGCACCGAGCATAAAAAGATTAAAGCAATCGGATCACAAGAAAATGAAAGTAACTGACACAGAAGGCACTACAATGCAATCAACGAGGTCGGTTTTGTTAACGATGTTCCTGAACGCAGTTGTACAATCCAGAAATGGAATCTCATGCCACTTAATTACATCTGCAAAACAATTGAATTTAAGCAGCACCGTTTTTTGGATTTCAATAAGTGAGGAAAACCGAATGAGAATAAACAGTGATTCAACTCTACCTCTTGACCAGTTTTAATGAACGAAAAAAACAAAAAACAAAATCATCTTCACTTAAAATATAGAGGATGCGGATCTTGTCTTCCCAGTATTCCCTTCCAGCGTAGACACATGAAGAGATGTTTCATAGAAATAATCAGAGAGAAAGGAGACGAGGAAAATGGTGGGGAATCGTGTCGATAACGTACTAAGAATATCAATTTGAAAATGGCCAAGCTATCAAAGGAATGTTGACTCTTCAAAGGTATTTCAATAATTCACAAGCATACTAACTCTCGAACTGGGTAAATAAGCGACAAATATCTGATGCCGTAAACTTATCGACCAACGAAGGTCAAGAATCAGCAGCCTACTCATTCCGACGTTCAATAAAATTTGTCATGAAACTCATTTTCAAAAAAGTTCATTGTTGTGTTACTCTTCGACAGCTTATCTTCCACAGGGCCAATAGGTGAATTGCTACTTTAAGTAAGTTTTGATGCTAGTCATAGACAAATTTCCATTGTGCATCCCTGCAGAATTCAAGAGAGTTTATCAAAGGACCCAAATATTTTAAAGCTGAAGCGGATAACGCGAGTCAAAAAATTGTTCCTTAGTAAAAAAACTTCCACCTTTCTTTCCTCATTGAATTCTGCACAGAAAGGAGGCCAGAGGAGGAGAAGGAGGGCGATTTAGTCGACTATCTCTTCCATTCCCTTTCTACAAATTCTGTTTTCCATTTTATTCAATTGACTATCTTCCATTTCCAAATGAAACGATCACCGCCACTGACTAAAGACTGATTTTATTTTCAACAACAACATAATAAGTATGCACCATTAAAAAAGGAAAATATATATTATTACGATTGCGTAATGATTTTAAAAATCCGTGAAATAAAGAATAAGGAGAATAAGAACACTAGTATGGAAATTGGACAGGAAATAATTGATAATGCTATCTATTATTGGTCATAAATTAAACAGAAATTAACCTCACGAAACAGAATATGTCCTCTCACAACTGAAAAATGTTTACTTATAGCTATCCACCTATAGTCTCAAACCCTAATAGTAATCCATCAAAAACTGCTGAAAGTTGCCCTGAATCGATTGCAGCAAGTACATCGAATATGTTCATATTAATATTCAGTTCCTACTGATATCGGCGGATGGGTATAAAATTTGGGTGGAAGATGGGATCATTGATGTTCAGCATCACCAACGATAACCTCACAGTGCCAATAACGAGCCGTAGGCAGTGGAATGTGGGAATCGCAGATGAGGCACTCTCCCGGATTAGCATCCCATACTAAATGAGAGCACACTCAACTGAAATTTAAGGAACGTAAATTAAGGATTACCATACGTATGTGTTAGCTGTACAAGCATTGAGTCGGCCCGTGGATTTATATACATTTTGCATGACAATACCGCCTTATCTATGGTTCGCACACTTCGAAACGCTGATAATGCACACTGCAAATATCGCCTTTCATCATCGCAGAGCATAAAATCTTCTGGCCACATGTCCACGACCGATGTTTTATTAAATGCCCAGAAACAGTATGTTATTCACTACAAAAAATGTTTTAAGAACGGAACTTCCGCTAAATACTCAAAAACTGTTTTCAAGCAAACAGAGAAAAAAGTTATAGGATACTCAGTGAGTGCACTTGGATAGAATAATCTAACGTTGGCAGCTTAAGCTCTTGGAGACTTTCAGCAACCACACTGGACTGACTTCGCAATGAATATCTTCAATTTTCAAACTTTAGACAAAATTAGACTGTTCAGCAAACTCCGAAAGAAATAAACTGTAGTCTCGGAAGTGATTCAACGAATATAAACTTCAATGAATCGAATCATACTCGAAATGGAATTGCATTTCTGACCTTCTAAGTGGTTTAACTTGAATTGATCCAAAAAAGAGATGATACAATGAATAGATGACCTTCATCAACAAACAATATTAAAAGAACGTCTATAAAGATGACCTTCATTGAAATCCTGCAAAGGTTATATTCGTCATTTCTGATACGGCTCACATCACAACTCACAAAGAATGTACTCGAGAATAGAAATGTCGCATACGCCGATTTGCTTGAATTGAGTGCTCGTAATGCCAGCTGGAATGCTAATTGAAATCATAAAAAAGCATTACTATTAGATGATCTCCGATCAGATCATTCAGTGCTAATCAATAATGCTTATAATCGATTCATTGATTAACCCGCAACTGCAGTTCAGTTTCCCATCGAATCTATTATATAAGGAATGACGATAGGGAAGGTGATCAAAGCAATCGTTGTTAAGAGAAAACCGCAACGAGAAGAATTCCAACGTTTGTGTCAAGAATATAACACAACTATAAAAGCGATTTTTTGATTCTGATCTAGAGGGATATCAACACTGCTTTAGCTTATAGCTAAGAAGTGAGGATATTTATGAAGGAAAATAATAGAGCAATGCTTACCCCCTCTTCGTTCGGTTCCAAATATAACTCTTCGCCGACTCGATTCAATGCGAAAATTGAACGCGCAAATACTGAAAATTAAACGCAATCAGTCTATTGTCACGTATATAAACACAGTCTCCCCCTTTCACCCCCCCCCCCTCCCCTCCTCCTCTCCGCTCCTCACTTACTCCCTTCCTTCCCTTCAATTCTAAGAAAATTTCTGCATAATATGCAGAGAATTCATTTTCTGCTCGTCATTTTTTCTCGAATTATTAAAGTTGTTATCCTTTTATCTACAATAATTCTAAATTAATTTCTGTGTTCATCCCCTAACATTTAAATTCCTGCATCTTCTTTGCTATTTCCTTTCATCTCCCTCCTCAAGTGAAAATGTCAACTTCCCTATAAACGACCACCAACTTTCTATGAAGAAAAATGACTGATTTTATTAAAATCGATAAAAATCTAATCTTTTTCTTCATTTATAGATGAAGATAAATTTTAAACGATTTAAGCAAAATGAAAAAAAACAACACCAAAACAACACTCTTAACAGATTTTGAAACAACAGTAATAACAATAATTAAATTCCATTTATTCAAGTAACAATAATAAAATAATATAGAAATCATTAATTTTATATCGCTTTCAATTTCAATTCATTATTCAAAATGGGAATTGTTGTGATATTAGTGAATTCAAATATGCGGTAACTGAACATTTCAATTTATTTCTCTATGGAATATCCGATATAATTACCTCTGAAATTGCCGTGCATAGTGAAGCATGCGCCACCTGTAATATCTCTGTTTGTATCCTCATTTTCTTGCTCGTTCATTCGTTCAGCTCATATACAACAACGCGATATCCAACCACCAGATAGTGCACTGAAAGCTTTTCTTGCGACGAGGACTCAATAATCCGTTGTTTAAGCATTCGTTTATACATTTTTAATTCATTAAAGAGAACGCATTTAATCGTTCCAATCAATCAAACGCGTTAAATATGCGTGAACTGTTGCTTTACCACTGCTAATAACTGATAACTGCAGAAGCTTATCAAAGAATATATATTCTGTTCTTTAATTGAAAACTTTCACAAATCATCAACAAACAAAACTATTAGAGGATTATTGGCTTCATATTTGAAGTGAGCCGATCGATGGTTTAAACGTTCTTCAAAAATGTGAAACTTTCGGCGCCATCCATTTCTTTCCCACTGAAATTTAGTAAGATGCCAATTTTGGCCAAAAATATCGGATGACACAATTATGCGGCAATTTAGAGGAAGTATGTGCATGAGTGTGTTGATCTGCTTTACGAATAAAATAACAGCATTCGTATATATTAACGATTAACACAATCAACATCTGAAACAATCAACAAGACAGGTAATGAGCTCATAAAAGATGTTGGGCAAGTGGGTCGATGATTTGCAACCCAACCTTCCTCATTTCGACGATTCGGCATATCTAAGCACAACAACTAAGGCAAAAGACGCTTTTAAAATTTTCTTAACAATTTCTCGTGACATGGAAAAAGAAATATTTATGTGTCCGAATTGCATTCCCATAGGTGACATCTTCCATGTTGGTGATAACCCGATGCTAAACTATTTGAAGGCATCCCATACGTGTAGTATCACATGATCACGGGAGTGGAAAATGCCTTTCTCTTGCGATTTGTTATTAGTGCATCGTTAGGTACAGTTATTCTGCTTGTTTAATAAATACCACTAAGCTACTTTTAATACTTTTAGAATGCTCAATTACACGATATAACCCACACCCCCTTTATCCAATATCCAAAAGATCCCTGAGAAGTGCTTTGATCTCACATATCCTTAGTTTCCCTGTATTTTATATATATATATATATATATATATATATATATATATATATATATATAATTGCACATGTAAATCCATGCTTTCTTTATTGTATGAAAAAAGATTATTGATATTATTTAAGTGCTATACCAATCTTCCCTTCCTAAAAAACCCGTTTTGCTTATATGTTTGATTTTGCCACCGTATCACAGGGATATAAAGTACTCCGGCAAGTCGAACCTTCCAATTTCAGGAAGGTCTCAAAGCCCATGTTGTTGAATTGAACGTTGCCCAGTAAGATATGTATCGGAGAAATGGGCAGGTACGCTTCGCAAAGAAACATGGAGTGCACATGTTGCTTTGCGAAGGGCGCCAGTTTCGATCCGGCTCTAAGTTCGATGGCGATAGGGCTGAGGTTTAAACTCATGGCGGTATTGGCATCCATATGCGTAAAATTTCTGGCCCACCGTATTTTATTTCTTAAAAATACTCTGGCCGGCTCCCAACTTTGTTGGATGTCATTCAGGAATATAAAGTTTAGGTGTCAGAATTCAACCCAAACTTATTCAACACGCTGAACACGATCATCGACTTCGTTATCGGCCAAATCGGCTTCCATATTTTTTACATTTCCAGGTATCGCATTGGTGATTCCATTTGAGAACGATCTTCGAGCATTTTTTCCAAACAAAGGTGATATTAGTATTCAATATGAAAAATGCCCTCCTCACCCCGGACAGGTTTTGATGAAATTCTGAGACTCAACCCCGTGACTCTTGTGAAGAATATTGGTGAAGCAGTGGTGCTCGAGGCGAATTTGGCAGTAAAAACGGTTGATATTCGTGTTCAGAGTGCTAAACATCTTGCCCTTCCTATCTCCTCTCTCCTCCCCTCCTTTCCGGCACCCCCCCCCCCCCTCCCCTATCCAAATCACATTGCTTGCAACGAGTTTACGGATGAACTGAGGCCGTCTGGAAGAGGAAATATGACTGTAATACATGTAAATCTTCGTCAGCGTTTTCCTGGAAATAGGTAACCGCATGCGATGTTTGCTATGCAGGCGTCGCAGACTCATTGACGATTGGAAGTGAGACACAAGGGAACAGGGAGAGATTCGGGATGGGTGGTTTTCGCTGTGACTTCGAAACTTTAGGGCCTCCTGAAACAGCTTAAAATGTTTATGGCCTTAACCGACGTTTTCCGTTTCGGCCTTATCTTGAGTCAGCTGTTCCATGAGTCGGTGATTACCATAGTATTCTTGTGCACTGGACGAGTCGTGTACAAAGCGCATTAGCAGGCAACATTTCTTGAATATTAGTGCGACCAATTGTTCTCACGGAAAATATTCCAAAAAACACATATTGTGCTGACATCGCAAATGCATTTTCCCGTCATGTTTTATGTTAATGCGTAATCGAAATGATAAAAAATTGTTTGTTTGAAGGATCATTTTTGAATGAATAGGATCGATCGGGATGCGCATCAACGCTGACATAAAGGTGCTCGGTAAACAAGTGATACTCATCCCATATGAGGCACATCACGTTAATAAATATCATCGATGGATGGAGGTAAACATCTCGTCATTTCTATTATTTAATAGAGATAGTATAAAAATGCTCAAATCCTCATTGAGAATCACTTTTCTGACTTGTATGTTGCTTAATTTTTGGTACTATTTTTTATTATAGTACTTTCTTTTTTTTCTCTTCAGTAGAGAAAACAGATTAAGTAATATCGGTAATGTTAGGCTCTCAGGAGGATATGAAGCCGTGAATCTAGATGCATGTCACAAATTTTTACAACTTGTCAGCACACTATTAGATGTAATCGAAGAGTCTGTCATAGCTAGATAACGCTTTGCAATAATTCGATTGTATCAATTCTTGTGTGTTTGTTTATTTTCATTAAAGCCTCATTACAGGATTTCGCAATCTCAGGTGATCTGAATATAAATATCAAAAACATCATGAATGAAAGTGCTACAGTGGATTAAATTAGATGAAAGATAAGATCATTGCTGTGAAATGGTCAATCTTCATTTTTTTGTTGATGGAAATGATATCTGATTTTTTTGAAGCATTTTGCGTTAAATGCAAAATTTATTCTGAAATTACGTATTGAAGTGAAATTTTCAAAATATTCTTGTTGAAAAGGTTTGGGAAATTCAATTTTGTGTGTTTATAGAAGTTGTGATAACCTCACAAATTAAGTCTTAGATTCTTATGAAAGTTGATCGTCTAGGCGATGGAGTGTTGCCGATCCAGAAAAGTTCCACTACATGTGAAATATCCTCCATATTATATTCACCTTTTACAAACCATTAGTAAACTACGTACACAATGAGCTAAGCATGGAGAAACGAAAATAACTTGTAAGCATTTTATGCTGTTTTGTTTATGTTAGGATATCAGAGTGCGACATACTGATTGACGTACCCATTAGAGCCGACGCAATCTGTAGTGACATTTACCGGTGACATGGGAGAGACACGGCGTTTGTTATAGTATTAAGCAATGTACATTAGGTACTCTTTACTTAACAACGCTGCCTTTTCATTTTCCGTTTATAAGCAGCAATAGCTGTGTTTGCGTGCCACTATAACACATATTAATGCCACATTGAACATTAATAAGTCATACCGATCCTTTAATTAACCCTTCTTATTTTCATTTAACGATCTGTGTTGATTCATCAACGATTCAGGATGCAGAATTGCGTCAACAAACGGCATCCGATAGACTCACATTGGAGCAGGAATATGAAATGCAACGTAGTTGGCGAGAGGACAATGACAAATGCACATTCATCATTCTTAGTCGATCTCTCATCGATCAGGGATATGACGAGGTTAGTATAATATCCGTTTTATTTCAGTGAGAGATATGAGTGAATGTAATGCTTCTTTAAGTAGCGAATGAAGTTTGAAAATTCGCCGTGGGCTCAAGAGTTTCGTTGAAAGCTTGTAGTAGATTGGGACAAGGTGAGTGTGATCAAAGCGAAACATACCGAACTAGTAACCCCTTTTTTTGGCTATGAAAGAATAAACCGAACCGCAATGCGTTTCGACGATTTTCTCTGTGAATGATGTCTCTGAATCTTGAACGAAGCGATGACTATTATTTTCTGCTCACGCTAATATGTCTATCTATCTGTTTTTTGTTTATTCAACCAACACCTTCAAAGAACTAGATTTTAAGTGGGAATTTACTACCCGATCGATCACATAAGAGAAAGTACATAAGAAATTTTTTCGTTACTAATTTTTCTAGTGTGCATTTTCGCTTATTTAAGTTTCCATTTTTAATTTTCAGGCGAATATATTTAATTTATTCAAATACGATGCAATTTGCAGTTGAGTTCGATGATTGGAGATGTGAATCTGTTTCTCTACGAGAGTATTGCTGAGTTGGAAGTAATGATTGCTGAACGTGAATGGAGAGGACGTGGTATCGCCACCGAATGTATTCGACTTATGATACGATATGCGTTTGATCATCTCCACATTGAAAGATTCGAGGTGAAGATTGCCGAAGATAATATCTTCAGCATTAATCTGTTTAAAAAACTTGGCTTTGAACAGACCTCTTATAGTAGTGTTTTTAAAGAATACACAATGGATTTGGACCCATCGAAGTTACCCAAAATTATTGATGGGATTCAGCTTCACTTGGAAAACTATCAGCCACATTTTGAGAATAGTTAGCAATATTTTTCTCTATTTTTCTTGTTCTTTCAGTTTTTCAACTCGTACTTCACCCTTTACTTAATTTAACCGACACCATATTTAACACTACTGCAGTCTTCTAATTAGTGCGGGTTTCTTCTTTTGATTCTATGCAGATTCACATTGCAATAGAAACTCCATGAACGTTATGAAAAGATGGAAACATTTGATTTGTTCAAAATACGTCTTATAAAAATATTAATTTCTTCCACTTCGTTCCCTCTTCTGAAGTCAATTCTAATTTAGGTGATTTTCGAGCGCTCACGCTTAAATCACTGATCGCAAATAGGAAAATGTTCATAATCTGTAAGTAAATAATATGAGCAGACGACATATTTCTGCATTTTTCAATGTTCAGAATGCTAAAACTAAGCAGTGATTACTTTATCGACTGCTTAATAAAATTTTATTGAAAGTTTGCAAGACGAATATTGTTCATATTGTTAAATTACCGGATGAATTTCCGGTTGTCTCATCAACAATTTTTTCGCAAAGTAATGTCAAAAGAGTTGATGTCGATGTTCTTAGTCGTTATTGAGCTATGTCTCGTGCTGCGTTCCCATTCTTTAACTGCTATTATATTATATTTTATGTGTATTTAATTTGTTAGAGGTATGAATTAAAATGCTCTGGAAGCAGTCTTTAACTTAATATTAATGTATTGTTCACTTGTTTGAAATGTTCTTCTCAGATGAAGTTTTATTCTCGTGTTTGGTGAAATGTTGTATCAAATGATAATTGTGCAGCATGTCATCAATAAAATCAAAATCCTTGATTTCATGCATATTTTAGCTTTCTATGTTCGGGACGGAAGTATCTGATAGCATTACTGAATAATACTGTTCGATATTGAAGGAACCTTGTGACATTTATTCTGCACTGCTGATGGGATTTTTTTTTTCGAGGAAGGGGGGGAGATAGGGTGAGAGTCTTTTCTCAGAAACTTTAGTGAAGCGCCCTAATGATAACTCATATGTGGAGTTTAGTACAAATTATGCAAAAAAATATTTTTAAACGTTTCTATGCATATTAAACTTGCAATTTTATTTGAGGCACTATGTGCACAGCAGCTGCTGTTGCATTTTTTTACGTAATCCTTGTGTTCCTTATGATTTTGTTGACGTTTTCTTTCAACTTTAATGATCGCTGATCGTTTGAAATTAAGCGTGAATACCGACCATCTAATATTATCAAATTTTTTGTTACCTGTGAAAAAATGAGCAAATGTGAAGGAATAAAGTTGATATCTGCAGTAATAAAAGGAAATGTGGGTGAAGGTGCTCTGTTGATTGCTATATTCTAAGCATTATCGCAATAGTGAAGTGCATATGATGGTGTAAGAGCAGTGATGAAGCAGCAGGTAAAGTCACAAATGTGGGACGCATGACTATTGCGATTTCATTCGTATTGTTTGAAGCGACTTATATAATGCGATCGAGGGATGCTATCCATTTAAACTAGGTTCACAATGGATGCCATCTGAATATATTTTGCAGCAACGTGCCATTCGATCGGTTCGATCATTTGCTCATTCGTAGTAATGACTATATCGAATGCCTAATCATTAGACTATCGGTGATTATAATTTGCACCTATGAGAGAGTTGCCTCATCGTTTGCCCACTTTTCACGTCGTTTGCTACATCACTGCATATGCAAAGAATGGCGCTTCACTAATAGAAAAGTGTCACTCGAGAGCGACAATTCGCTGCATGAAGTAGCTGCAATTATTTCAGAGATTCCTGCTTACAAATTGTTCGATAGGTTCTTTCAGTGCTCATTTAATGTGCGCCATCCATGAACTTATCTAAGCAGTTGAGTACACAGAAAGCAACGATAATTCAAGTTTTTAACTTTCCTATGTGCACCGTTGTGCCTTGCGCTGAAGGTAATTGTTGTGGTTAGGTCAATATTATGGCAGACAATGTGCTTGGAGCAACCTCACGCTCAGCAACAAACACTGCTGAAATTGATACAGGACGTCTATCTGAAATTTCAACGCCACGAAGTGGGGAAAGATACAAAAGATATATGAGCACGAACAGAAAGAACGACAGCAGAGGAGATAACAGGAAATAACAAAGGAAAAAACTTCAGCAAAAGGGAAATTTAGGCGGGTAGACATTAAACACCTCCCGGTTTAACATGTAAGAATAGTGATACTGCGGAGATCTAAACGATTCAGCGGCACTTCAAAACTTAAAAGGGTGGGTGCATTGGTGACGTACACCCAGCAAGCACATTCCATAGTACCGGACATTTAACGACAGACAAAAGTTTGCATACATTTCACTCCAAGTTGTCTTTTTATTTAACTATTAGGCTACGGAAAATAAGCAAATCTTTAGCAGACATGACAGAGATGTTTTTATATACTCCGCAAAAATTATGAAAAACGAATGAAAAAACTGCAAAATTCCAAAGATGTCAAGTTTTTATACAGTTGGCTTCTTAATGCTAGACGTAGGGCTATTTCTGGTAGGAGTGGAACCATATGCTGGACGTATTCGATTCAACGGCTCTTTTCTTTGAGACGTCATCGACATTGATATCACTGAGGGCAAATTAATGAACGCATCGAGGATTACATCTAGATTGCTATCTTCTTGCAAATCTGGCATATATTTGAAGAACTATGGGAAGTTTGATGCTTTGAAATGTTCAATTTATTGGAACGTGTCAAAATGGATGGCACAATATGCGCTTTTTGCGTTCTTCTTTGCCACTCAATTTGCTAACAGACAATCGATATGCGAAGTGATACGCTGAGGTTTCAATTAATCCCACCGCTTGGAGGAGTCTTCCGCAAAAGATTCGCTTTCCACGCTCGATGGATATAACATGAAAAATCGATCGAAAAAAAGTACAGGTGAATTCTTTTCAACATTTAAGTGTCTAAAATTTCTTCCGAAGTAGAGGAACTAACGTGGACAGCATACGAGGCTATCCTATGATCTGCATTGATCTGCGAAATCCTGACTTTAGTGGAATAACAGACGGGCTAACAGCAGACACAAAGATCCATACACATACATACGTACGGATAGAACAATTTGATAACACGCTTTGTAAACCAAATCCGACGCATTGACTTTGTTCAATAATTTGCTCTCTTTAAAGTGGGGTTTTAATGGCGGGGTTACTGTATTCAAATACTACCTCAATCCTTGTAAAACATTACGATCTGTTTGATTTCCTCGGTTACAAAATTAACATAGTCTTCACAGTTGAGTAGTTATTTGCAATGTTACCACAGGATGTGCTATCGTCGTATGCATATGGAATACTGTATCCCATAATAGAGAACTGCTGCATTTTATTGTTAAATTTTATTATACTTTATCTTGTCATGTCTATTTTATTTAAGGTATTGTAGTCACTTAATAATACTGTAGTTACTTTTACAATATTTTATTTCTATATATAAGAAATATAAGAAATGTACTCTCTGGTGGAGTCAATTTTAGCGTAGTATTGTTACGTTCGTTATTCCATTCTTATTCATTACTATGATCGCTTCCGTGTGTTAATGATTATTATGTTCTCTCTATATTTATGGATGTGCATAGTTTTTCCATATTATAATTATTATCTATCTCTCTCATTTATTTTTCCTATATTTATATTTCAAATATTTTAGTGATTCTTGTGGAACATTTAAATAAATTATTATTGTTATTATTATTATTAGCGTTCAATTATTAACGGAAACATATAACAAACAAAACTTGACTACAAAAAGGATTTGTAGGGGAAAATTAAGCAAAAGTAATATGCGAGAGATATTTAAAGATTTGAGTTGAGCATATTGCTGGGGAATTATTTTCGTTTCTGATGGATAATTGTTGAAAACAATTTATGCTGCTTAAGGGATATGAGTCAATTCAACAAAGCTGTATATACAAAAAAAAGTTTTTAGGCACTAAAATAATATGCTCGCTAATGAGGCATCTTCTCTTCATTGCTCGATCCTCATTGCGAACAAACTCAAAACAACATCAACAAGAGGTATGCAACAACAATACACACAGCTCTATATAAAAAATAAAAATATTTTTAAAGGTTTCATTTGAAATTTCGTGAAAAAATTCCGATCAACTCATTTTCATCGTCTTGTGCTCTCTATATACATATAGCCATCGAACTATACAGATAAAATTTGCATTATCTGTAGAGGATAGAACATCAAATTGCACATATAAATGTTCGGGAAAGATTTTTGCAAAAGTGGATAGCAAAAAGAGGAATTTTCACGTGGACTTTCGCCGTCCTAAAATTGCCAATATTACCTTAATATAAAGTCGCAACCATCGATTGTAGTTGACTGTCCTAGCAATGAATCGGGTAAAAGACAATGACAATACTAGGAAATGTGGTCGACCATCAACGGAAGCAAAACGTGAATAATTAGTCAGCACTTCAGCAAACATTTACAAGTGGAGTGGAGGCATATCCGGTACTCTACTATGAAAGGATTAAGATTGTGCAGCTTGAGGCACTGCATCCGATAGAGTGATTTCTTTGCAAATGCCTCGAACGGCAGTCTGATGTGCGGGACAGCTGTTTTCACATCCCTTCACCACCCGACCATCGATGACCCGTTCCACTTGTACTTGATAACTGGGACATGGTGCTATAATATTTTTTACTTTATTACGAGGTGTATTTTTGCTATTGTTTTATTGAGGCCTAGTACAGTTTATTGTTGACTTAGTAGGTGTTAATGATCGTTCGCTGTTAAGTTTAGTGATCGTAGTGTTTTATGCAAAGCAATATCCTAAATATATAAAACAACGCAAACTTTTCTGCGTCGTAAACGAATGACAAGATAAATATCATTTCAGTAATAGTAAATACTATTAATGCCTTACCTCAATCGCTATACAACTCTTAAGAATCTCCATCACACACTTGCTAATACTTATTAATCCGTCTATCAAAACTCGG
This sequence comes from Baylisascaris procyonis, assembly GCA_037389465.1. Lineage (NCBI taxonomy): Eukaryota > Metazoa > Nematoda > Chromadorea > Rhabditida > Ascarididae > Baylisascaris > Baylisascaris procyonis. Next base: position 2,665,193 of record JAZARR010000221.1, read on the forward strand.
TTAATTAACAGGGATTATTTCTATATGGTAAAAGTAATATTCCCATCTGTAAGTAATAATGCCTAATTATTGGGAAGCTCAAGCACAGCACGAATAGCAAAAATAATAGCGATTTTCTGAAGCCGCAATAAAGTTAGATGTATTTTTTAGGTAACCACAATTTTTTAGAGTTCGGAGTGACCAGTTGCGAACGTTCATTCGACCCAGCTAAATCATCGAGCTTATCGTCCAATAAGTTGTTCGCTCACCTTTTGAAAAGCGTTTCTTGGCAGCTTCTTGTCGACCATATGGAAATGTCGTCAACGGGTCGGCCGTTGTACAACATTGATAGCCCGAACCGGAAACGCTTCTCACACATCTGTATCCTAGCGGGCATATGTTCGGGCCTCGTGTGTTGCACTGTACCGGTGTACCCGTCGATGGAAATAGCAATGCATCACCCATTGGGCAACCATTCGTACCTCAAAAATCGTGCATTGAAATCATCGGAGAGGAGAAACACAAACATAATTTGCAAAAATTTGCTGAAAGATAAAGAAGTCAAGTCAAAGTTTTAGTAACAAAATTAAATCGATATAATGAAACGACAATGTCCTGCAGTAGCAGTCACTAGCATCATCTCAAGCATATTCGAGACCATAGCATCGCAATCATCTAGCCGCTATCAACATTTCTCTCTTATTTTCCTCGGTCGGTTAATCCGGCGATATATTCATCATTACGCCTTATGATGTATATCCCACATGTTCTCTTAGGTTTGCGAATAAACTCAATTCAATTCAATTCAATTCAATTAAGTACCATTTTAAGCATACGATTGTTTCAGGAAGCCTGTGCGATATTTCTGATATATATTTGATAAGTATGAACACCGTGCTTCTACGTCTTTGATGGCTTTTCGAATTCACTTATTATTTTTGCAGGATTCGCTCGAAGTCAAAATCAGCAACAAGTCATTGTGAAAACATTAAGCGCCATCAACCGACACTTCCGTTGTAAAAACATTAACATGCAACTCAACTAAGTCCACCAAAAGTATTCATATAAAGCGTCTACATTCAAACTCTATTATAATTCTGTAGGACATGAGGAGCACCTACCAGCAACTTTTTTATTGCAGCAGTAGTAGTTTTTGGCATGTTTCGAGAAGGTGCACTCGTAACCGATGGGACATGCTGTGGTGGTGCACTGTTGTGGAAGACCATTAATCGTGTACACCGTCCCATTCTCGCACACCTCACCATGTGACTTCGACGAATGAGTCGACGAGCCCGTCGAGCTGCTTGCTACGCCGCCGATCCGTCCACAGCAGATGTTGCGTCGAGCTGTCTGACTGAATTGACAACTGAAGCCACGCGGGCACACATTCCTTGATGGCGAACAAAACCGTACCTGGAATGCAAAACTTCAATGTTGCGTCCTTGAATGAACAGAAGCCCAGTGAAAATTAATAAAATTTTTTAGTACAAGATGCCTACATAACCTTAAATGAGTTCAGTTTCAGAAGCTATTTTAATAAAAAAAAAGCAACTCCCAGTGTTCGGCTGATATGATTGTCGACGAGTTTGAAGTGTACACCAAATCACTTTGATTATTATGGATTTGCATAAATAAATGTAGACTTATTGAATGGACATACTTTCGTTGCTATTGGACGCTTTAACCTTTTATATGCCACTAAAGCAGCATCATTGCACAGAAATTTTGGGTGAAAATATGCATCAGTACGATGGTTTGAAGTAATAAATCATGTAAGTGCTATCGATTTATGGGCTTTTTTTAGAAAATTCCTAAGCTTTGAAATGTCTAAAATTTCCAAAATTAGCAACTTATACGTTTCAAATGTAAATCTGCAATAGGCATTATGGCATATTGGTTGATAAAAGTGTCCGACGAGCGATGGCATAGAAAATGTGATGACGCGTTTCATGAACGTCAGGGATTATTATAGCTCAGATATTTAGCAATGAGAGATTATAGTATTGTGGAGTTATATGATGAGAAATCGTTGCAATATTTCATCTCCTGTAGGGTTCACTCAAGGGTTCCGTTTCGCAGAAACTTCGAATCGTATTCTTTCTTCGATAGGAATGCATTCGTTCATTGAAAATTACATGCTAATATTTGTAATAGCTAACAACCTTAGTGGTCCCCTTTTCGACGTATGGGATTTGACCAACAATCGGACATGTATTTATTGGGCGTCCAGGTGTTTTGACGCATTTTCCATTAGCAATTCGTTGCCCTTTTGGGCATTCGCATACACCGTCTCTGCATAATGAACCTCCTTGGCATTGTTGACTCGATTCGCATGAACCACCCGGTTGAATTCGTTCAATGCACATACCGTTGATGAAAATCTCTTTTGATGAACATCCTGCAATATGAATAAAATTTTTGCATTGGCCGAAATGTCAAAAAATCAGTCGTGTTACTGAGCACGCTTATGCTTGCTCGTGAAAGTGGGAATAGAATTCTCGAATTTTGAAAGTACACAATTTGCATAACTAAAATAGACCAGAAATCATTTTCGACAGTGACACAGTGATGTCACATAGAGTGCATATCATCGCAGCCCCGATTCGAAAATAGTGCTGACCAAGCAGTGCATTAAACTATTTTATATTAAACGTATCGTGCAGAAACTAAAATATCCTATCTTTCATGGCTATCGATTTCGAAATTAAATTGAAATTTGCAAACGAATCTGTTATTTAGTCAGCTTTAGGGTTACGTTATTACCCAAAAGCAAGAAAATATTGGACATTTTTAAAATAAACGGAAAATGTTGCTTAATTGATTTCTTTCAGCAATTCAAATACTGACAACGCTTATTGCCCTACTGCACTTTTGCTAACATGAAGAAGTGTCCATCCCTCTTCTGCCGTTGTTTATTTTTATTTCAAAACGTCAACTGCAAATAATAATTGGCAGAAGGCAATTATATATAAGCGAAATAGGAAATATATTCAAAATTTATGGCACTATTCCCTCTCTTTTTTCAGTCGCAATGGAATACAATCAGCCGAGTAGCATGCACCATTGGTCAAACAGCACAAGGCCATTCAGAAAACAACATAAAGCTGTTGCCCAATCAGCAGGGTGTCACTGGCTAAACAGCACAACGATGCAAGCAGCCCGGCGTTAAATAGCATATGTTATTGTCCTTTTCAAATTCAGTGATCAACACTACCAAATCGGCAGTCTATTCGCTTCGTTGCAATGTCCAAATAATAGAGAAAGTTGAATCGAAAACCTTTCAATGATAAGCGCATTATTTTGCTAATAATAATAATTCAACGAGAATCACAAAACACGAGCAAGGACATAAAGAAGTGAAACGAAAAGATTATATTTATGTATCAGTAACATTTTTAAATTCGGTTTACCTGTAAACGAAACGTTTCAGATTTGATACATCTATTACTCGTCTTCAAGAGGATTAACTCTTGCACTGTAGCGTTAGTAATGAAAATTTATTGATTGCTTAGTTATTTGCAAATCTAAACCTGTGGAACATTTTTGAAAGAGTTGGATACACCCATCGGGTGGCGAACAATATTTGCGACTTAACGAGATCGTGAGAGAATGAAGCAAGTACCTTGTTGACAGATTCCGTTCACGTTTCGTTGTCCGTTCGCACACTTGCATAATCCCTCCGTGCAAACAGAGCCACCCCTACATTGCCCGTCCTCGCGACATGCACTGCCTATACTCACCTTATCAACGCACGCACCATCGATCAGTATTTGCGATTCCGTACATTCTAAAGTGTTTCCTTTAAGTATCTTATGGCACATCAGTGTTTTCCTTTCCAAGAAACGCTAAAAGTATCATACTAACCGTATATTCCCTCACGACTTCTCTGGTAACAAATTTTGTCCAATTTTTCGAGCGATTTGTCCTAGATTACAAAATACATGAAAATAGGTGTGGGTATAAACGCTACCTCAGTGAGTACTGACTTATAAGTAATTAAATGAGAAAACATTGCATGGAAAGTTTCAGTTGATAGCGAATTCAAAACTAAATAAGTTTTCATGAAACATTACTTATTGCGCTGGTGGCCGATGTGCAGCAAAAATGCTCTCCACTTTGACTTCTTTGACATGAATATCCTGTTGGGCAAGTGCTCCTTCCCATTGTGCATGTTTGTGGTTCACCGCTGAGACCGATAAATGCAACCTGAATCGCAACACCTTCATTGAAACGATTGGGTCAAGAACTGATAGTAGGGACTGCACATTTTTATTAATAAAACGCCTTTGTGGAAGTGTGGAATTGTGGAAAGAAACTGAAGAGGATCTGAGGATTATGAGAAATTTGCTCAGAAACTCAGACTGACATCAGTGGAAATAAAGAACCTATTAATTAACCTTCAAAGTAGCGGCTCTGTTGATAGAGGAACTCATGTCATGCGCTAAATTTTGGATTCACTATAGGCATACGCTGACAGCGCTGTCTTTTCGTCTATTTACGATAGATTGTATATTATTCAATATGTGCTCTCAATCCAACAGTTCACCGAACAAACGATGACATTCATGTTTGCATAGCTGTTGATATGATGAAAGATTCAGCGATGCGCCAGTGTAATTTGCAGTGTGTATGAAATTGTACTAAAACAAGTTGGTTGCACAATAATCGCAAAGGTTTATGTAAGAAGAATTGGCACCTGATCATTAGGGCAGCCGGCATCTATGCCACAACATTGGAATTGATTATTGACAGCCGAAAATTGACAGAAGTAACCAGTGGGGCAATTGTGCGATGCGGCTGTACAAATGCGCGGAGAGTTGGTGGCCATCTCTCTATATGCGACCTGATTGTTCGGACATCCCAACGACGATACTGAAACGTGTTTTACAAAATATTTATTGTGAATTAAAGTTACGGCACTTGTATACAAATGGTCGGCCGCAATGTGACCGCACACACGACAGCTGAACGCGCATCAACACTGTCCACTAATTCGTGAGCGCGAGCATGCTGCTCACATGCGCGCATCATCAAGCACGATGTACGCACAAGCCGACAGCACCAACGCTGCGGTTGGGCTTGTTTGTGCATGTATACGTAGGTACTCTTTAAACGTTCAAAATGCTGATTGCAGTGCATCAGCAGTGCTAGGGAAGTTGTTGGAACATAGTGGGGATCGAATTCAGACAGTTCGTTGCATTGCCTCACTGTTAAGCTAGCGAATGAAGTAGCATGTAAGGGATTCTTGGGCATTTAGTCGAATAAAGTTGAATTATTGTTTATTGTTTTCTTTTGTGTCCTGTATGTGCGAGAATATATGGTAGTGGGTATCTTTTTGTGCGGTTGATAGCTAAACATTTTACATGTGCCACTAAGCGAAGGCTGATTATACGTTGCATGCAGCACAGATTATGAAATATGTGATGCCGTCGAAAACTTTAAAAAATAAAGGTGTCATAAATTAAAAGAAATAAATTTACAAGTTCTGGATTTAGGGACGCTGACAGGCGTCGATCCGCAACATTGATAGCGTTGGTTGGAGAGTGACCACTGGCATGAGTATCCACTCGGGCACGGTGCATTTAACGGGTTGAACGGATCACATGATGCGATTTGATTGTTCTTCATGTAGACATACTCGTTCGGTGGACAGCCGTCTAAATTTTTATCATGAGTCACCGCTGAATATGAAATAGGGGAGATGACTCTCTCGAACCTCCACGTTACTGCTTCAAGCGATATTTGCAGAAACGAGTAGGCCGAACACCGGTTAGGTAATGTAGAGGAAGGTTGGTTTCAATAGGGGTGATACAGACATAGGGCAGCCAAAAGAAACTGAGCTCCGTCGAAATTCGAAAGTGACTTCGATTTTCGAATGTTAAGCGGTGAAGAACTGTGATTTATATTCGATCTCGTATCAGCTTTGGGAACTTTGGTTCCCCAAGTTAGAGGATCCGGCAGTAATCTTGACATATGGATCCCTAAAACTGAGTGCCTTGGTCGCCGATACTGGACATGTAAAACAGGATTCGCAGATCCTCGAAATTCAAGGACCACCGATAGATGCTCAAAGTGAGGGGACTTCCAGAGAGCTCACGGTGTTGGACCCTGACTTAGGGCCCTAATTTCCGAGGACCTTCAAACGTATTTATGAGACTCCCGAAATTCGGGACTGTTCCAAAGATTTTTCTTGGAGTAAACATTTATCGAGGCCTGCTCCGAATTCCTCGCATTCTATCATCCACAATATCAGTTTCAAAGATAATGAAATTAGCTAGCAAGAGCGCAAATCGCCTTGCCGAAAATAGAATGCCGGAAAGGGGGAGTACAGAGACATTTAAAGCAAAAGCAACGAAGGGGAAACCGAAAACAATGAGTTGCGCTTTTGAATGATGATAACTTGATTCGGCGAAGAAATCTGTATTGAGAAGTAGGGCCTGCCTCATTTTTGGAAGGAATCCACAATGTAAGACGAACAGAAATTATTCTTACCGGAAACGGAAGTGAGTTCTCCTTTGCAGCAATAACCAGTGCTGAAGTCATTCTGTGTGCTCTGACAGGTGTAGCCATTTGGACAAGTAATGAAGGCACCAAGTGTGCATGATCGTGGCATCGCACTGCTTTCTTCAATATAGAAGTCCACCTTGTTCGGGCAGAGATAGTTCATTGAGCAACAGTGACCCTTTAAAGAGGCGGTAACCTTTACATACCCATAAATGTCATAAATCATTTTGCTCGACTCTTTCACTCGATAGTTTGCGATGAGCTGCGAATTGAAATTGAGGCTAAACGATTTAAGAAGACAAAGAACCTACTTAGGGTAAGTATCAGGAATGTTCATTTGAGTATGTCGTCCTTATTTTCGCTATAAACTATTTTCCAGTTGGAGATCTTTTAAAGTATATAAAAAGTAAATGCAACAGATTTGGCCGTTAACGATCTCACTCATCAAACTCGAAAAATCAACTGGCATTCACGATCATCCAAAAACTTATCGAACGCCCTGTTTTTATGATTTTCTTTTTTTTTTTTGAATAAGTAGCATCTCGGTCGCGTCTCTCCTCAGGTGTGTTTTCAATGTTTTATTGTTAATGTCGGAAGCGTAACGGTCAATATCGTCAACTACCTGAAAGGCGCCCTGTACATCGGATTGGCAGCTGTATCCGGAAGGACACTGACTGTTGCTAGAGCTGATTGTGCATCGAATGGGACTCTTTGAGGAAGACTCTCGATAGAGCGCTTTTCCATTCGGGCACAATTCTAAATCCACATATAAAGCACATGCGAACTTTCGGCGGAAACACAAACTCCGCTTGATTTTTAAAAAGTTGTTTGATAGCTATGGATTTCTTGCTTGTCTAAGAACCTAACAAGGAGAACAACTGTTTATTGTTATCTTTCACCAACACAGTCCTACTCTTTACACGAAACATGAGGCATTTTCTCGCAAGCTAGGTTCAAATGCTTGCGGCTTTTGAATGTGGGGATATTTGTCCGACTCTTCTTTCACTTGTTCATTTGTTAACCTTCTATTTCCGGTAGTCAGCCCTTGATTCAACCAATAATTGGATTCCCTCTGCCTTCTCTCATTTATTTTTCCCTCCATATCATCCGTCAAACATAAGCTGTCGTCGTCTTCCTATGGCTTCTTACGTCCTATTGTCCCCATTGATACCGAATGACGGCAAAACGTCGTAAAGTTCTTTTTGTGGTTAGTTGTTTTTTCCACATAAAAGTCTTGGTAGCGTTCCTGGTGTTTTGTCCTTGGTATTTTAGTCCAATGGGACAGAATACTCCTTCACCTTTCATGAACCCTTCTCCTCAATAAATCCTCCCTCGCGACTCAATAACTCTTCCCTTCCCACCCTCACTCCCATGAAAGATTCGAAAATGTTGGATATACAAATATTCTATTATAGTGTATATGGTGTTGCTGCAGAAAACAAACAAACAAGCTCTTATTTATATACGTTGCTGTATATATGCCGTTGACTACTGTATATAGGTGTTATATACTATTATTATATACTGCCAAAATTTTCAGATAAATGACCATGCTCATTACCTTTCCTCTCTAAAGTCTTTTTGCAAACTTAGTGATCCCCGGAGATTTCGTTTGAGTTAATGGATGGAAAGAAAAATACCTCCTGTAATCGATGCACAGCAATAGTAACGGTTCCTCTGTTTGTGAAACCTGCAGAGGTAATTGGATGGACAAGAGCCATCTACATTTATAAGGCATTCTCGTACACTCATATCAGCCGCATTCACATATGCCTTTTCACCTTCCGGACAAACGTCTGAAATTAATTCTCTCGGCTGAAATATGTCTATTCAGGGGATATATCATCCAGTTTGTTTGACATGAGTTTATGAAAAGAAATTTATGTAGGAAATAAAATGAGTAAATATTAGATGCAATCAGTAAGTCAAGCAAGAAAAAAAAGCAGTAAAATTTGAGCAATAAGAAATTTGATAAGGCACAATGACTGATGAATGAACATGTCATTGAAAAGTAGATCACTTTCAATTAACTCTTCAAAGCAATAACTCATGACGAAGGATTAGTCAGTTTTTGCAGTTGAAAATCTTAAATTGCTTCAAATGTCAGCAGGTGTTATTGATGCTCTACAGGGGTCGAGAAATTACCTATCCCCCTTAACTTTGCCATAAGATCGTCCTCTTAATGGGCCCGAATGAACCTTCTACAAAACACGGGGGATTTGGGATATGAATTCTAAAAATATCCCAATTTCCATTCTAGGTCAAGGCGGCCGGTACCCACATAAGCCATAAGAATCTATTTGAGTCCTCATTATCGTTGGAATAACAAAAAATTACCCATATGTGTTGCTCCACAGCAAACATTACTGCCAGATAGCTGATCGTAAGTGCAAACGAAGTTGTTGGGGCAACTGTTGCTGAGACCAGCATTGCATTCATATGGCATACGTGTATTCGGATTCACATAGGCCACATCACCAGGTGCACAGGCAGCCGATAAGCAGAAATTATTGCAGTGCTCGATAGTTGCGAAGTTGTTTAGATTACCGCTACATCCGTTGTAGGTGAATTGTGTGCATTCCTTGGTAACGATGTTGAAGTAATAACGTGCAGCCGCTGATGCACTGCATGAGCTGCCTTGTTGTGGTGGCAAAGAACAGATAAATGCTGCAAAACAAAAATAAATTTTGAATCTTTTATCAATTTTTGGCAGCTCTATGATTTTCACCATCAGAATGCCTCGTTTTTTTCACACTTAATATCGCATATTGCATTCAAAATTGGTACGCTTGCTGTAATAAATCCCGAGAGCCGTAAACATCTACGCTTTCAGTTGTATTGTCATTATTTAGTTTTTCCCGATTATTCGTAACTGCTTATTACCAAAAACCGATTTCAACAAGAAACGACGTAAAATATCAATAAAATAGTTCTAGTTTTTTCCCTGAAAATATTAAGATCGAAAGGAATAACTTTTAGATGCAAATATATTGCGACTATTTTTCTCACGATCATTAGCTCATACAAAATGAAATACTTTCAATGAAACACGATATATAATTGTTCAGAGTGGATCATCACCTCTTGTAGGACAACATCTGTTGACAACACTATTGCCAGAGTTGACGGAGGTACATTCATGCGTGGTAGGGCAAGAAGATGTCGACGAGCACACCATTAGCTGGCCGAATTCGTTTCGTTCTGGTGTGCCACCATTCGGGCATCCGCCCACTCCACAATAACTTTCACATTCTTCACGAGTTGCGAAATTATTCGAATTCCCATCACATCCTGAATTTTGTTTTATAATTAATCATGAAAAGAAATCTTTAAAAAATTTCGTATATTAACCAGAAATTATTTTGAAGTAATAACTTAAACGAAGGTATTTCTCTAATAACGTTTGCTTTTGAAATTTATTAACCAATTATTATTGCCTTAACCTTTAATAAACTAATTCGACTGCTACACTAAATAAGATTTGTTACATAATAAGTTATTCAATTATTATATAACGAATTATATTTGCTTTCACCAACATCAACTTTTAACACTAGCCTTCAAAATTTTCATGTGCTGTTATGCATTTAGTATCACTATCACAAGCAGGTACTTCCTAGAGAATGCTTAATTGAGATGGGTAGCTATGGCTAACTAATAGAAGTAGATATCACTCATTCTTGAAATGAGCAGCATATTGCATATTGCTTGTAGAGTTAATGATTACAAGCAATATACTACAAATATTGCATATTTATAAATAATCGTAACGCATGAAATAGGGATTATCTATCCCATCTTTTATTAATTTATTGTTATTGTTCCTATTGCTTAGGTAAATAAACTCATACCACTGTACTGGAAGCTCTCGCACTCTTGTGTCTGTGAATTATAATAATATCGATAAGAAGAGCCGGATCCACAAGTAACGCCTTTATTCGACGACAGAGTACATGTGTAGGCCTTCGTCGGACAACATCCCCACACATAGCCATCAAAATAGCATTCATAATTAACCGGACAGGCATTACCAGCACCCGAATTCGAACAAACGTAGTAGTTGCCTTGATAGTCTTTATAGGCATCGCCTTGAGGACATTGTGGTTCTGCTGAAAAATGTTATTTATGCATTCATTGCTGGAACTATGATATGTCTTAGATCACAGTGGAAGACATTCTGATTGAAACCACATACACGAATATCAGTGCAAAAAACAACACTCCATTGTTTGAGATTTAAAAACAGTTTAATGCTGAAACTTTATCCATGTTAGCTGCTCTTTTATTGCCTTCTAATACCTAAACTAAATTCGAGCAGAATTATATTTTCTTCAGTATTTAATTTTACGACTCAACATTTTCCGCCTTTCAACTGCCATACTACAGTAGAAAAGTGCATTACATATGTATATGCACATATAATGCACGCTTCATAACTGAAGCACCGATCTAATCTGCAATACATCGACGGAGCCTTGTAGTCCTAAATCTGCTCGACCATCAGGAAGTACGAATAACACAGAGTGCATCAAGAATTGCATCTTCACTCTTGAAAACTCAACGCAATAATAAAACTATAAATTTCACTACCATTCACATACTGAAATTAATTTTAATGGGCTACTGTGCATTCGAATTCACAAATGACTAATATGGTACTGTGATTACGTCCTCATTAGTACCGCATAGCAAGTTGGACCCTGCATCGAAATTCAACATAACTCACGAATGATGTTTTCACAGGTGTTTTGACACTCGAGAAGTGTCTCAAAATTGTTATCATTGCCCTGACATCCTGTATAGTCGAATATCTCGCATGCACGTGTAACAGCATTGTACCAGTAGCGACGTACACTTTGTTTGCAATCACCGAGGCGCATTGGCTGAGAACAGATCGCCTCTGAAGTAAATTCAAATTATATTCAAAAATCCTAACACCATAATAAAGAATTGTAGCCCTGAAATGATAAAATTTATCCTTGAATTTCTTTCATTCATAAAATCTATCCACGAATTTCTCTTCCTGAAATCCAATTATCTCCTCTTCCTGATCAACAACTGATGAGTTATGAGATAAAGCACTGTGTTACTCAGTAAATGGTCACTAATTTATTTGTTGCAGCAAAGGTGGATAAATATTCATAGATCAAGCGTTCAAAAAGAAGCGATTTGCCTATCGTCATTAATGAATGACCATAAAGAAACCATTCTCTAACGATCGCATAACCTGTTTATAAACAACTATTTGCATACTTGATTGGCATTGATGCGTTGTGCTCCAATTGATTCGGCTTCTCAACTGATTTTATACACCAACCAGGAGTTCGAGTGAGCGCTCGTTTATTTAGCTAAACCTGCACCTTTGAATATTTAGCTCAAGTCTTAGCTGTAATTTTTGGAGTCTCCTGGTGGGTAATCAGCAACTGGGAAAACGCGCCAGGGATGCTATACACCCTCAAGTATATTTGACTGCGAGAATATTTCAAAATGTTGTTGGCTAAATACCGCTCTAAAGACATAGCTGTTGCACTAGTTACTGGGTGAGAATTAGTTTCACAACAAAATTTGCAAGCACTACATTTGCGACACTTTTAGTTGTCAATAATTCTTCCTGAAGTTGTTGAATCGAAGTCATAAGATGTCCACGAATGAGAGTGGGATCATAGCAATAAGCGATGCAACTAACGTGGTCTCGGACAGCAAACGTTGTGGTCGGATTGGCATTCATGTGTGCTCGGACAATCTGTATTACTGCCACAACGTTGATTATTGGCACCGATCTTCAGTGGTCTACCGTAATTACATTGTAATTTCGCACAAAACAATTCGCACTCGGATGACGATTTGAAATTGTTGAAATTTCCGATTGCACCATTGTATGTGAATGGCATACAACGTCCTTGATCGGTATCGTAGTAATAGCGACTCGTTGTTGAGAATGACACACCGTATGATCTGAGTACACAACTGAGTTTTGAAAAATTTTAAGCTCTTGCAAAATTCGAAGGGTTTAAACACATTCTTTCACAAAATTAGACGATACGCGTAGACGATACGATCACAGATAGTACTGGAATTTTATCGACGATGACGGTGTGTGTCGACTTATATCACAAACTTGCGGCGACAGTATCTGATTCGAAGGTAGAGATTGTCTTGTCAGAACCAGAAGGTGTAGCTTCGATTCAGCTTAATTGCAGTATCGCTTGATTAATGCAATATGCATATGGCTACATATGTTGGTGAATATGCAGGATCAAATCGTCGGATCAAATCCAAATATGCTGGTTGGATGGTGGGAATGGATCGATCAGAAAAGATGATAGGACGGTTTTACTACAAATAGATCAAGCTGATCCTTACCCTCTACCTCTCTACCGTTTTAATTTTTATCTAACATTTATGAGTCATTAGAGAATCTTTAAAGAGTACTTTTTAATGGGATATCCGGGATCAAAATTCGTCGTTCTGAGTGCGTCATGAGGTCGTCCTCCTTTGCTGCTGCAGATGCTGGCAACAGTCGGGCAACAAAGTTGCATCGAACCAACATTGCTGCATTCGAAGTTCGAAAGACATGAGCTTACCGACTGGCAATTGTTCACCGGTTCGTCATCGTTCATCGTGCTGCCACTCACATATTGTGGCGCACCACGTTTGCATGCTTAAACGATCACGTAGTGCACTTCAAAGAATATGAATTCATCTACAAGAAGTTTTGTTTTCTTAGCGAACTTAAAGTGGTGCCCTGTGGTGAAATATCTGTTTCAATCGATTTTAAGCATCAAGGAAACCACTACAGTGGCCTATCGAAATGGTCGTTTTGTTAGGCGGAAGAAGAGACGTGAAAGAGGAAATACGGTTGATGCATTTTTCGTCTTTTCGATGATCTATATTGGATGACATATCGTCAATCATTTCAAATACTTTCAACTTGCTTCCTGAATGGGTAAGAAAAAACTGTATTCTTTAGTCACGCTGCGCTTATACTCCAAATGCATATGCGAAGTTTTTGTTGGCAAATATAGTGTGCTGATTGGTCGAACGATAATATTGAATTCCCGCAGAAATACTAGAGAACTGCTTAGAAATCGGCCCACGCTGCTAGTGGCTAGTTCGAGTGTTTCGTTATAAGCAAAGGAAACGCTTCAGGACGTTGCAAGGCAATACTAAGGCCTCAAAAGGTGTGGCAAAGCACTGCTATGGTGTCCAAAATCATCTCTTCCTTCGCTATTTTTCTCCACGTGGTGCGGCGTTTGCCCCGTTTTTGCCATCCGAGTACGGTGCAAGTGGAAGTGTGAAAGCAATAGCTATACACTGCATTTTCACATCGTTTTTTGCATAGTCAGTGGAGTGATGCGAATAAGATATAAGAATTAGCAAGGGGTGATGTGGTACTCCATTTGAAATCAGACAAAGGGCCGGAGGGAGTAGAAAATGTAAGAAGAAATGTTATGCCATTTTCACTCGTCAGCTTTAGCACCTCTACCTGCACTATTCACAAAAATTGAGAGACGTGTTATAAATAGGCGTATCTTTATGCTGTAACTTCATGTTTTTAAGTTAATAGGATAAGCAAGATAGGTAGTTATCACTCTAACTTAGATTCTAATTGATGAGCAACGTTCTCAGCTAAAATGATCTCAACGATCATATGTAAGCTCCTTAATGAGATATGTCTGAAATGAGAAAAACCAACTATCACGGCAATACGATTCGCAATGCTCTCGTGTTTTGAAGTTGTTTGGTGACTGCATTTCACTCTCATCCCATGGATCCCACATGAACTGCTCACAAGTGCCCGTCACGGCGTTGTACCACCACCTTGGACGAACACCTGCCGGTGATGATGCACCCGCATCTGCTTCACGTTTCGGTTGGATGCAAGTGAATGCTGAAATGCAAACTTTCCGTTTCTTTGAACAGACCGTTTAGATGTTGCATAAGTAATTTATTTGCCTAACGAATCTCAAAAGAAGACCTCTGGTAATTAAATACTCAGAGATATTCACTGTATTTATTATTTAACTCAACAACTCAATAAAAGCGCCATCTTTGAATACTGAGATAGACAGCATTCACCTTTGCACTTTTGTTCCATGTCGCTCCATTGAATTTTTCTCTAGCCCGGCCGCAAAGAATTGTCGACTACTTATATGCTGATTGGCTAATTAATCAGTTAATTAATGAAATGCGCAAAGAGCATTCAGAGCGCCTTATCGCTATGAACAACATGAGACGATCCGTATGTATATCACCGAATTGATGAACTATGGATGCTATTATTAAAAAAGCTGTTAGGATTTAACGAAGGAACACATTTGGACGCAATGAGCGGAGAGGCTTCTACTACATCGATGGGCAGTCTACTTTACCGAGAAGAGAAGGAGAAACGGCATTTTTGTGAACAAGAAATGAACACATCCGATCTGGAAGAAAACTGATCTGCGTTGTATTATCAACCTCGGCAAATTGAAAGAGATATTCACACCAACGAAGCACCTAAAGACTTCATAAATAAGCGGGAGATCATGCATGAAGTGGCGAAATTCAAAACCCTTCTATTTCTAAAGTAGAGCATCTCTCTTCGCAGGAAGACTGCAAGGGGCTATAACAAAGAAATATCCACTTTGTATGCGAAAGCGGTGAACCTATCGTGCAGTTAACATCTTGAAAGTACAACGTCGATTTATTGGAGAACGCTAATCTATAGTACAGAATGAAAATTGACGAAATGTGCTCTTCTGAAGACATCAGTGTCGTTCAAGGTGCACACGCAAAAACAATTTTTGGATAAAGGCAAGAACCGATATACGATAGCAATTAGAGAGAAGGAAGGAGAGATCTATGGGAATAACAACACTCATGTAAGGAACAGCGTCAACTGCAACTACTGTTTGGTGATCGAGTGAACGGTCCTCTTTTCGACTGAGCAAATTAAAGCAAACAACCGAATGGATAATATAACCAATCACCAATCTCAGCCCCATTTGCTGAGAAATAGAAACTACGAAGATAATCGTTTCCTATCACAGTTGTTCAACTTTGCATTGACCGCAAACAACTCACATTTAATGTAAATACGTATTCGCAGTGATGAAAAATGTCTCTCAGTGTTACTATAGCTGAATGATGCAATGAAAGCATGACATAGTTAGAATGCTATTTTACAAGCAAAAAAAGCAATTAATGGTTGAGTGAGAGCACCTTCGATTGCTATGAACGTTCAAGATTCGTGTTCAGCTATTAATGCATAAGGTAACGAGTATTTATACTCGTTGTAGATTGTAAAGTTGATATGCAATGTGCATAAATGAATGGTATTTGAATAATATTTTTTCGATAAATAAATAAATATACAGTAGTGGAATATTCGGTGATGAAGTTTACAACGATAGAAACGAATGAACGGTAGCAACGTTCGACATTTCGTTAACATATTACCAAGCGCATTTTGATAGCAATAAACATTTGTGTGCACATAATTTCCTAGCAGAAAAGAAAGACGTTTATAAGTTAGAAGACGAGTTAGTATTGATAACTACACACAAAATGAGACAGCGAAGGGTCATTCAAGCGAGCACAAACCACTGCGCATACGTGATAACGACATCTTCGTAAGAGAAAATCAAATCGATGATGTTGTGACGATCTTATACAACATGAACATGAGGTAATGAAGCAGTGAGGTAATTTAAAAAAATGAGACAAGTGTGTCTATAATCTGTAGTGGCCGACTAAACAGTATTTAGAGCGATAAATGGTTAGGAGCGATAAACGGTTACAATTCTTGTTCGTTTTTCCTTGCCAAGTTGTGGTAGGTCATCAATTGATGCAGAACTAAAATGCACCGTTTTGGAGATTTCCTTGTAAAAATGAAGGATATTTGTGAAAGAACGTTATAAATAGGTAGTATGCCGAAAAGCAAGCAGTTACCTCGATTGGGACAGCAGATACCGTCTGCTTGTGGATGAACATTATAAGCGCCATCCATCGCCTCTTTGACGGCTGTCATCGACACGGCGGTAACGCAATCGTAAATATCGGCAATGCGAATTCCGGAAGTGCTTTTTTGTGGATCAGCCGAATAAACACATGCTCCGCCACCATTTGCAACAAATGTTTTGTAATCGGTGGAGGTTGACGTACAAAATTGCAATGGATTTATGTGCTCTCCCATCGGAATCTCAAAGAAATTATGCTGATTTCCTGATTAGAAGCAACAAATGTGAGCGGAGAAAAAGTTTGCTACACCACCTATGGTGGAATCCAACGCTGATCTTGGCCTTCCATTCAAATTTGATAACGTTTAACGGCAATCTCTAATGCTTGATCTGAACGTTTCATATCGGCACAACCAGAAAATCAGCTAAAACTTTCATTTTATACCAAAGCAGCCCTTGACCTGTTATTTATGAATGCGACTTTCAAGTATCATGGATTGAGATGGAGAACCTGGAAAACTTAGGTCAATATGTTTAGTGTGGGAAATTCAAACGATATTAAAAGGTAATCATATTTCAGAGGTCGAACAGTAAAGATTTCCCTCAATCTATATTTTCCTTATTGTTAATGCATGCCCTTGATGGAAACTTAGGCCAGATTTCAGATTAGAGATGCTAAAACGTGTTAGTTTATTTTTGCCAGTCATCCACATAGAACTCTGTATAACTCTTATAATATCTGCTGATCGTGGCAACCCGAAAGTTAAATTTGTTTGTGGTTTTTTGGTATTAAGGCAGTGTCCACCTCAGTATCATCTGGATCGGTCATCGCTGGATTTCTCAGCTGTGAAACAGGCATCGTCAACAAGTCGTCATCGTATTCTGGAAGGGGGCACTTGGGTACAGGATCGCCGTCCTCGCCTGATTGTAATATGCAGACCACACCGTCACGAGTCTTCGATTGGATATATGGTATGCCGTTAACATCTTCGGGGCATTCACATCTACTCTTTTCACATCGAGATTCGGGCCATACCGCACTGCATTGTTCCGCGTATTGACAGCCACTCTCGCCAGGATTCTTTTCTGCAGTGCACGTGTTCAATCGAACGCAGACGATAAGAAAGAATGGTCGGTTCTAATAAAGTTCTTAGCCTATTATTTGTGAAGTATTTGAAATTTCCTGAGAGGTACTCTGTTATAAAGCCAAAATGTTCCCGAAAAATGAAAGAGAACAAATCATCTAAGTCGTACTGGACGCAGTAAAGGGAATTATTTTTTGATCGAAAGTATTTATATCACTGGATTATCTTTTTGGAATTGTGCCACCTTAATATATTTCTTCGGCTCATAATGCAAAGGAAAATGAAAATTTTATTTCATTAAATGTTCCTTCTTTTGTTTTATTGAAATTTTTCTTCTAGAAATGTCTTCCAACGGTCGTTCGACCAGCGCTGATCATCCTTTACAATTATCAGTACGTTTGGAGACGTCAAGGAACATCGAACTATTAAATTCGAGTTTATTATGGCGGACTATTTATTTTATTCTATATTATTGCCTGTTTACTTTCCGTCAACCTCTCATTATTTCCTCCTTACGAACAATGCAATGAAAAATAAACTTTTTGTTGCTGTTTTCAATTCAGCTTGTGCTAATACCTTTGCAACTAGGAAGATATAAGTTGGAGGGAATAAAATAATTTGCAAAAATGCAAAAGAATGAAAAATTTATCTGTCTTCCTCCAAAAAAAGATTAATCTATTGATTGCAAAATTACTGAAGTAGATGATGGTAAGTGGACATTTCAAACTTTACCAAAAAATTATTGAAAAATGTTTTGAAATATTTTGAGAATGTGGATTGCCACTTACTCAAATAACAATATCCTTGGATGGCGACAAAATTACTCAAGCATGTGCATGTGCCCGTCGAACAGAACATTCCCTGAAAGCAACAAATTCTTGAGAGGTGTTATTTTCAGGTGTCTCAATTGGAATTCACCGTTTCAGAGCACATATGAAGCAGTCAAACCAAAAGGCCACCACAGATGAACACCACACTTAAAATTATTTGAGAGCACAAAAATGTCTATTTTGAAGAGGTTTACGCGACATTTACATAATTATTGCATCATGAAAGTTTATTGCTCGAAGACATTTATTGCTTAGCTGCCTTCCATTACTTTCATTTTTTCGGAGACCGAATGCAGAAAGGCCATCGCAAAGAAATCACTGAAATTCTTAGCAGGTAAAGCTTTCATAAATATGCCTCTCTGCTTTTAGCAGCGACCGACTATGAAACAATTCGAAGTGAAGTGTAGAACTTGCTGTTAGGCAGTCGGTGTTGAAAGAGCAGAAATCGCCCACACGACCCGATCCAGCAACACCTTGTCGTCGGTGCCGTATCAAGACATTTGTGCAAACGCCATTCATAAACGTCTCACCAGGAGCACACACCTTACGCACGAGCTGCCCTTTTGTTAGGTCGCATACGAGATATGCATTTTCATAGACGTCTATTCGACTGGAATACCATAGCATTATGACCTGAGTTTATTAATACGGTTTTCGCTATTACAACTCATAATATGGTTCATTAAATATCAAGGTAAGCTCGAAGCAAACACCGTCAGGTGTAGAATTATTTTTGGGTGGATTATTGCATTGGGGGAACAGAGAGGAAGACGTTCGGAGAGTGGTGCAAGCGGAAGGTATGATAGAGGGGAAAGGAGAGAGGCCACAGCTTGCTTTTCAGCATAATACTTCGACTGCAACGAATTTCTGTTGTATTCATCGAGTTTGCCGAAAAGTAGGGACATTGAGCAAGAAGGAAGGGAGGGAAGCAATCTCTCTTCAAGGAGCCTAAGAAGATTCCGCTGAGGGAGGAGGGGTTCAAAAGCGATTGATTCGAGGTTCATCAGAAATCAATTGATGATTCTAAAGCAGCATTACAGAAGAATTTATTAATTATTACCATATTTTCCCTTAACAATTGCATTAATCGAACATTTGATTTTATGCTCATGGCAAAGCAGCATTACAGACCCTTTAGTGGAGAGCACAGTAGAGTGAATGAATGATTTGAAGGATCATGCTGGAAGGCAAGAAAAAGACAAAATGGAGGAGTTATTACTGAATTAAATGCATAGCACACAATTGATGACAGTCTATTAAATACTTCAATTTCACCACAGCTATAGTGATCAAAGGCTGTTGCGTGGATAGACCTCTAGGCGCCGTAACGTCAATTTTTGAAGCAGCTACGCTTCGAAAATGTGACAATGTGAAATGCGCACTCCCCCCAAATCACCTCCATCTTCCTTACTCCTCTCCTTCCCTCCTTTACCCTCCTTCCTCTCTCCCCTCCATGTCTTTCTTTCCTTCAGTCGTCCATCTTCATCGCTCCTGTTCCAATCATGAAAGTTTTATCCTGTTCATACGCAACGAGGGATTTAGATTTGGGTTTATTACGCAAATTTATGCTTCATTCAACTGCTTTAATCGTTTCCGTCCTTGTTCATATCGCATTGAGATAGACAACTCACTTTTTGTTGTCATCACAAAATAGCGATTCTTGAACACTTTCTTTGGAGCATTTCTGACCGATACTCTGCAGTTCACACTGATCACATATATCGCCGATACGGCAGATCGGCTGTGATAATATGGCATCTAAAGATCATATAAAGCAGTGCGCATTAGAGTGAGAAAAGATTCATACCTTTCTCTGATTTTATTTACGATGAAAATATGAGTTGTCTTAAGCACTGTTTTATTCAACAAAGAACAAATACTCTGGAATTCATTTTTCGTTCACAAATTTCACAATAAACATAAAATTTCGTTGCTTAAGTTATTTTTAATTAACTCATTCTGGGAAACCTTTCAGTGTTTTCTTTTTTTTTTGAAGAGTGATTATGCATGGGTCACCTTGTCTTCTTTTATTGAAAGTTAAATTTACTACAGAGGTTTTTTATAAGGATATATTAAAAGCAAAATTGCAAAGAATTAGTGCGTTTCCTTATTTGATTCGTCGTAAACCTTTGAAATGCTAGCAACTGATGATTGCAGTTGCAAATAAACGCGTATTATAAAAAGATCAAATGAATAAGGAAAGTTTGAGAAGTCAGCATGAAGTGGACAGCACTTTAGATAGGTACTATATGCTCATTTTGCAATTCCGCGAATGAACATTTGCAAAATTGCTGCTAAGAAAGCGCTACATGAATCAAACGATTAGTATACAAGAAGCGAACAGTAAAAAACTTAGTAGGTGGAGACTTAACAAATACTGACACTAGATGGAAACTTAAGAGGTATTGACTAATAAATCTAAATCTACCAATAAGAACCAACAAGTGTCAGGCTCAAACCAGGTTATAATCAAGAACTGTGGTGCGGGAACATTCTCGCATTCAAATGCGGAAAACGAAACCTGCGATAAGAAGGCAGATGATAACTCGCCACATCGCTGCCCGTTCAGTGAGGTGAGCAACGAAATTGCCCTCAACTTAACCTAACGACGACGGTTGGAAAAAACCGTACACGGAACCAATATGTGGTGGCACTTGACCATTGCCGTCGGAATGCTCCGCCCTCAAAATTTCGAACCTCCGAAAGCTGTTGACTACACGGCCATCTCAAATGCTTTGCACACCGCTACTCACATCTCGAGATGAGCGGCAGTCTTTCTGATGCATACAAAAGGCGTCCTCATACCTATACTTCCCGCTTCCTCGTTTTAGCGCACACACTCTTCGTCTTTTCTTTGACAATTCCATCGGTTTCGAACATTGTCCATCGGTCTCTCGCAGTTAACTCTTCTCTAACTATGTTTGTCCTCACTTTAGAGGCGTATACCTTTGCATACAACTGTCATCATTCGCCTAGTCAAGTGATATTGAACAAAAATTTTAACATCTGAAAATCTCTTGAACTTCTTGAACACCTCACCCTTCGTTAACTCAAATGAAGCTTTTTGAATGGATAACAGTCTAATGTTTATAAGTTCTTGGGCAGAAAAAGTTAAGAGAGATCTGCCTAGTAATAAGCCAAGAATGAAAATGGCATGCTTTGACGGTTTTTTCAAACTTCTTTTTTCAGATATTCATATCCCCCTTGTGTTACACGTTTTCCATCTCAAGCACCACGTCTTGCTCAATAAGCTGATATTCAAGAGTGTGATGCCCAGGAAAAAAAGGTTCCCGCACTTTAAGGCTAAAAAACTTCCTTGAATTGAAAATGAACACTTATAACTCCTGTTCGAAAATAATCAACAGTTTAAAAGAAATGGCGTTGTGCTTTCGCTGAAAGCAAGCAATTACTGTGTGAATAAGTGCATCGTATTCTACCGCTTTTTAGATGTTAGCTTGGACCAACTACCATAATGAAATGCTGGAATGGGTTGCTGCAAGTGTGCAGTTTAGTAATTACCATTATAAATGAAATTTTAAAGGAAAGAAAAATTTATCCATACATCCCAACTTATATGAAGCGAATTGAAAAAAACTTGAAATTAAATAAACTCAATTAATCGATCAATTAAATCAACCGACTAAATTGTGAATTGCCATTGGAGCATGTGAATTCATCTGAGTATCAGCTAATTGCTTACAATACCAGAAGTTTTTGTAGTCGCCAATTAACTACTGCGAAGTGCTTTTACAGAGATTAATTTCTGCGTATTTGTGACCGCAATAGTGTGTCGCTTTGTAACGAATTCATGCACGATTTGATAATTATTTTTCTCGCATGATTCAAGTGATAAAATATGAGAAGTAAATCATTATTAAAAGTGCCAACTCTTTAAGCACGATTCCATAAAGAAATTAGGGCGATCACGGCAACATTTGCATAATAGAGTCATGCAAATTCACTATGATATAAATCAAAGCGCACGAATGCACTAGCTCTTAACGAGACCGGCGAAAACCTTGAGAATTCGCTTGCGAGATGCTGGACTTAATGCTTTTTGGAACTTCTAGAGAAAACTAATAGGTGGAAGAAGCGGAGTGGAACGTTCACAGGGAGGGCGGAAGAGGGAGACATAGCTACATTTTTATAGGAAACTATTTAGCGTCATTGAATTAGAGTTCTTCCACCTCGAATTTAGAGTGTTATAGCAATTGAATTGAATTTTGTCCAGCTGTGCGCACAGCCGGCCGTGCTTTCCTAATTATCGGTTGCGTAAAGCTAACACAAATGGCTTTCAGCGATAAAGAGGCACACATTGTTCGCAAAACTTTCTTTGTGTACGATCTATTCGCCAAACAAACAAAGCAGCCTTCATTTCGCGATATTCGAAAGTAACGACCACTTCACTTAGCCTATACAAACTGAGCAAAAATGCTTATATTGGCATACCTTATGGCAGTTTATACTGTGCTGTTCCAATCGTGCGGAAGGAAATACAAATGCATAGAAATGGGCCACAGATATATTCGAGAAAAAAAGGAGGTTTTTTGCAGGAGAACACTATACACTGAATAGACCAATTCTATTATAAGTAATAGCACGTTGGGAATTTCATTGTGTACCAAGCACTAATGTGTGGTTCATTATGTGGTTCATTATGTGGAAATATAAAACTATAGTGGCAATCGTAATTTGTTCACATATTGATAATGATATAATCACATAAAACGTACTTATGTAGCAAGGACCGTATGCTCATTTGCTTATTTCATGAAAGGTCTTAACCGATATTCAGAGGGAAGTTGAGGGAAGTTCATTTAGTTTTAGAGCTGTACCAGAGAAAAACAACTATGCAGATGTACAGCAATGAGGGGGCGCGAATTCTGCTTGAATTATGAAATCGTAGAACAGTAACAATGGGTGCTACGTAGGCATGAGTGCATTTAAGAATTTTTCAAACGAGAAGAGATCCACTTCCCCCATTTCCCGCACCATCAGTCTAGTATAATTTGTCTTATAGCGCTATACACCCGTATATAAAGATGCGTCGGAAACTTTTTGAGAAAATTAGCAAAAAATTAAAAAGCAATGAGACATAGTTATTTCTATATGTTATGCCTTGAGTGAAAATATTCAAGGGTCTCCTGATATCACCAATTACTGTGAAAAACATTTCCGTACAGGTACTTGAAAATTCTATTCACTAATATAGGACACTTTAAGAAGCTTTCCAACAGCTCATCCCATTCGATGCGAAATGCTTGGAATGACTATTTCTGTTGATAGTTTCTATGTCTTTAGAATCAGCCCAGACAGATCACTACTCAAAGAATGCAATCTTCAGTAGCGACGCCGTTCACCTCACAAAATTTTTTTTAGCGGCCTTCTATGTGATACAAATGTTCGCATGTGGTCTTGCTTGATAGGAGGCACTGAAGATCACTTTTCAATAGGGCATAGATTTTTTGCAAACAGTCATTCAGTAGCAGCTAATCTCAGTGCTACTACATATTTAGTGATCGACAGTGAAAGTTAGAATGAGAAATTATTCAACCTGTCCTTTATAAATTCCAAATTGCATCTCCTGTGCGTTCGTCACACACAATGAAAAGTGCTTCAGAAAGTGGCATTAAGCCGGAGTCGATTTACATTACAATTTGGGATGTTTTTCTAGAGACGATCATATTTGATGACGAAGGAAAAAGTCTCAGCAAGGGGATTGGAAACCGCGACCTTTCACTTCGTGGATAGATGTTACAATATGTTTATATAGCGCAATTCTTTTTGCTCACCATAACTTCATAAATAAGCCCCATTTTTTCTTTCTCCTTGAATCAATATTTTCTATGAAAGCAATATTTCCTACCAAATTTAAGAAATGGGCATTACAATCAATAACTTTGACACTATTCTTTTATAAACGAAATATTTCGCTTAAAACATTGCCAATGGCAATTCCTCCTCAGATTTTAAGGCCGTAGAATGAGGATTAGCTGCAGAAGGTAAGTACTTCGTTTCAAATGGTTGAACATTGTTACAGCCAGAGGCAACCAACGTGAAAACTTTATCCTCACACCGAAGTCCTCACAAGCATTCGTATATACTCGTGAGAATGCTGCACGATATTGGATAAAGCATAGTTCTATTGAATGTTGATATTACTGCCGATGTTTGACCCTCTTGTAGGTAAGTGCTTGTGTACGTGCGTGCCCATCTATGTGCTGTTTTGCATACTGAATTAGTATTGAACTGGCATTATCGCTCTTAACTAAACTGCTAACAGAATTTGCTAATTTAACCAGCAAATTCTCATTTGAGTGAATGGTTAACAAAAAATTGCATATTTTATACCCTGTAGGATGCCAACTGAAGGGCCATTCACAAAGCTAGCTGCTGGGTGTTTTTGTTGGGTTTTCTCATAGTGTTAATACAATGTCTTTATATTAGCGCCCGAATCAAGAGGCAATCAAAAACTCAAAATTGGCGAATACAATTGGTGAATTTGAGGGAATGAAAGAGACCAAAAAGCGGTGAACATTACTGCGAAGTTCGAATGTTGCAAGGCTTTCCCCGAAATCACTCATGTGTGCATCCGCATCTGAGATAAGTGATCGGTGGAAACACAGGAAATAATATAAATTTTCAAAGATATTTTCAACAAGATTTTGAAACGTTTTAAGTCGACAAAGATCCTCTCGCATTTAAACAATTCGTCGTTTTGCTAAGTCACTGCAAACTTAATAGGGCTGTTCATCGCATGGCGCGATGGTCTTAATGGCTGAACAAGATTTTCACCGAAATTCGCATATATACAGAATTTGCGTATTACAAAACTATGAATGCCCTTCTTTTGCAATAAAGGACTAAAAAATTTAGATCATGAATTTTCATAAATTAAGTAAGCGTTTCCACTCAATTTGCAAATGTCCTGATGACTTGAAAATCACGCAAGGGTCTTTAGAGTTACTGTGTAAGTTATACTGCCATCATTACAACTGATTTCAACATGACCTCGATATTGATAAAAATCTCTCTCAAAAATGAGGCTTTCTTTAGGATGATTGTGAAAGCTGACTTTCGCAGATTCAATTTGTAAGCCGCGTTTCTGTATGGTTTAGTTTTGGGATTATTTCTGGACGTCCCAAAAATTTTTTGAGTAATCGGATTAAGTCAACCCCTCCTAAACGGTCCATTTAATCAGACCATTTGTTCTGGCAATGATGAGGACGTACAACATATGAGTGGTATACCATGATGTACAGAGCGTGACTGTTGTTAACGTATGACCAAAGTGGCCAAAGTTTTTGTGATTAAAGAAAAAACTTAATATGAGCACAATAGTCCTGACGTGCAGGTAAACAAACGGTGCCCGAGCTATGCAATATGCCTCAATGTATTCCGAGAGTTTTCTTCATCATTAAGAAATTCAGATTCTTCATTCGTACTTCAACGCGCAAACCCTTTACTTGTACAATAAGATCTATTCTTCTCAGCAAACCTCTTTTTCGTCGTTGAACGACATTCTATACATTTATTAAAGGGTTCATGGTAAGAATAAATGTTTCTACATAAGTATTTATCGCACAATAACGTCTCTTATTAATTTTTTAATTGTAAAAGGGAACTCCTGATTGATGTAGAAAGATGTAAAATGATGCATAACAAATCTTTGTTATTTCAACAAAATAAAAGAGCGGAAGTAAATTAAATCAGTTATTCCGAAATTCGGAACTTCAAATACAGAGGCAACACTATAACCAACAAAAGAGCTTAAAGTTTTATATCAAATGGTATAATATTACAGCATAATACGAATGCAGTATTATTACAAGATAATGGCACTTGGAAGAAAGGAAGAAAAAGCTTCTGAAATTGTCCATTAATATCATACTATGTGAATATTGTTTCAAAGTAGGCGATGAGCTAGCTGATATTTTCTTATATTGACGCGATATTTTTCATGCAAAATAAATGCAAAATGCAAAAAAGGCATTTCTGAAGCTGGCGACAGCAGTAGCAGTGAGCGAAACAACTGAAATCTGCGCAGATCACATCTACTCCATCTTATTCAATCTTTCCTACTGTGCAATGTA
Organism: Baylisascaris procyonis; assembly: GCA_037389465.1. NCBI lineage: Eukaryota > Metazoa > Nematoda > Chromadorea > Rhabditida > Ascarididae > Baylisascaris > Baylisascaris procyonis. The sequence goes on from JAZARR010000221.1 coordinate 2,691,625, forward strand.
GACGGTGCCCCCTTTCATTCGCATGTTTTTATTATTAGAGACAGCTTGTCAAAAAACATTTGAAACTATAGGATATAACCTATAAGAGGCTGTATATGTGAGATGGAAAGCAACTTCGCTTTGCATTTGCATAGTTTATGCAACGATTATAAAGGTCAACGGTTAACGAGTTTTTCTTTTCGAGTGGAGGCTTCCAATACCTAAAGTCGATTGTCATGACAACGAATGGAAATGATAAACCTCAAGAAAACAGCTCCACGGATGTCATCTTTTTATTTCGAAAGTCATCTAAGTCAATAATCTTTTGGTTCCACTGATTTTGTTGTAAGCAGCACAATAATTCATCGAAATGCAATCTTTTGATTTCTGGACAATAAGTGCTACAATTCACTTGTATCGACAGTTAGAGTTTTAACAAATTCAGAAAATCCTTTCATTTTTTTTTGCAAATCAAAGACCACGCTCACCGTTCCGAGCTTTAATTACTACTTAAGAAATGAATGCAAAAAGTGATAGCTTAATTTGATTGTGGATGCAGTCGTCGAGTTGCAAAAAAATTATATATTTGAAAATGCAGCAAAAATATTTTTGCTTTTCGAAAGAACGCTTAATTAATACAATTTGCGAACAGATAACATCTTTCACCAAGAGCTTAATCAACAAGCAAAAACTAACAACTTTGCATCAATAGAAAGGATACTTTATACGGGCAATTAAGCAAATGCAGACAATCTGAGCGCACACACTGACAAAATAACTCCCAGAAAATACACACAACCGTATGTTTGTAACTGTGCAGTTTGAATGCGCAAACGTACTGCATTTTTGAGTGCTAAACTGATAGTTTAGGGCACTGAGGGTGCGGCATAGTCATTACAGTCTTATGATTTTATACTAGATTCCTACTTTCCCCTTTATACTACATTTTGCCTTTGCAAAACCGTTCACTAAAATTTGTAGCCACGCAAGCTAAAGCTATAAAATTTGGTGCATCCGTCAATAAGTCGGCCTGCCAAATTCAAAACGTGCTAATATTTGAGAATAAGAAAGTATTTTAAAGGGGGAAACTTTTAATTAGACCAATTGAGTTACAGGAACTTTTGGTGGGAAATTTTTGCTCACAACAAAACGAGTAAAGCAACACTGAAGGCATTAATTTTGCACATTTATGAAAACGATTTGTACGATGGGCAGATTTCGCAAGCACTTATCATTGTATGCTTCTCTGATATACTTTCTTACGTTATTAAACTTGATGGATTTTGCAGAAAAACTCTTATATATGGATATACTAAACGTTGATGAAAAAGAAGTTGGAAGACGCCTAGAAAATATATCTTAACGAATGAATCAGTGCCCTCTAAAAGGTATCTGCGATTTTCGCTTAACCGTTAGGTCTTCGAGGAAAATCAACGCGTACAATGAGCTCGTAAGCAGGTGGTGCAGAAGTGATCCTTGCGTGGGGAGCGTCAGCTGCTTCAGGCGACACGTCAATCTGACTGTAGGCCGGCGGTGGTGGTGGAAAAGCGTTTGTAGGTACCAAACCGGGTGGTTGGGCAAATAGAGCGCTCCCTGTATGACTTGCCCATACTGAGGCACCAGTAGGTCTTACTTGTGTCACGGAGCGTACTGCAACGTAGTTTTGCGCCACGGATCCCATCTTCAGGCCCATCAAGCCAGTCGCAACGAAGAACCAAGCCAGCAAGTAGGGGAAGATTATCATCATCGGATGCCTGCAAATGCCATTGACTCAAAATGCCACGGTGCAATTTTGGCCTTTTACAATTCCATGCAAAAATCCCACTGAAGCTATGGCATTGCATGCGTGCACGTCTATTTGCCTGTGAATGGTATTTTCAGTTTCGTAGACAATGATGCTAAGAGGGCGGAATTTGATGCATATCGTCGAAGCATCCAGCCCAATTTCATGGCAAAGGAGCATTGACGAGTACTGATGTTTTATATTAATGACTCTACCATAAAATCATCAATCCAACTTCACTCTAAAGTCAGTCAAGGACCATCATAACAATTTTAAGCCGCAACTTGAACTTTAGATGAGGAAACTTTAGAAGTGTGAACAACCGATTAATCGTTAAAAAGCATACGACACATTGCTTTATTCTTCTTTCAAATATTACAGCAACTGGTGGTTTAACAAGTTGGCATAAATGTCAACTCATTTTCTAATGTCTAATGACCGCAGAATTCTGAGACATAATATATGTGAAGCTTTTCGATGTGAAAGACCACTTTGAAAGAACCGTTTGCATAAGACGTAATAGCTCTCAAAAATTGCAATGTAACAATTGCAATTTTTGCGTTTGCTAGCTATGTATTCACTTTGCAAACTCAATTTGGTCATTTGGTTCATTCAACTCTTTTAGATTATTTCTTTATCACGATGGAGAGATGCATTGTAGAAGCGTATTCTTTACAGCGCTCATTTTATGGTACCTAAGTGAAGCTGCTTAAAAGGTCATAGGAAGGCAGATCATATTATCGTCTAGCAGTTTCTCGGTTTAATCAATCAATCAGTAGTCATATTAATTTAATTTCTGCGGGCATCACCTTTCAATCATTCTGTACTCAACGTATATCGTCCATTCCTAATTCACAATAGAAGATAACTCGAAATTATGAAAGGAAGTATCAGTTGTTCAAAAATCAGAAAAAAGGAAAATATGCGATTTGTTTGTCTGCAGCCATAAAGACATTCGCTTTTGCTGGAAAGGAAGTTTTGTCAATCGCCGCACACAATTACTTTCAATTTTTTTTTCAGAGTTTTTTGACATCCCATTAAGCTTTTTTGTAATCCCTACAGTGGAGTCAGCTAAGGTGTCAATAAGTCTGAAACGATTTTAATCGGTCTCAGTTCGAAATAATTCATCAGTAATCATCAACTCTTCCAACCGGAGAAAATAATCTTACAAGAAAATTATTTGTAATCATCCAAAGGTTACTAATTAAATCGCCCAAACGATTGATAGCAATTCTTTTGTTGGAAGCAATGAGCGATAATCTTCATAGTCGATATGTGAAGAAAGCCTAGGAAAGTACATACATACTTCTATGATCGATGAAGTATCTTTTCGTCTGTAAAGGTTAGCAAATGATATATAATAAAGCATAATGAAACAGTTGCGCACCGGTTTTGTTTTTGTAATTATATTTTTATAAATGAAAATTTTCTATGCAAAAAACGGAATATTTTTATCTATTCATATTTTCGCACATTAATTTGCAGCGAAGACCAACTTAAAAAATTGTTAAAATTGAGGAACAAATTTTTTTAGAGGGAAGCTTTAGTTTAAGAAATATAACGAAAAAGTGCATCATCAAAAAGCAGAGATGGAGTTTCTCATATTAGCCTGCCGTAATGAAGGAAAAGAAGCAAAATGAAAAATTCGAAACGAAATTTTTGATGAAAAAATCAAATGGAAATGCGTTGTATTGAGATTGGCATGACATTCGCCTTCTTGGAACGGCACTCAATAAGCCAACGAATTGTATCAGTGTTCAACGAACAAAAAAAAAACGCCTCTGCGCTCTTTTTCATTCGACCTGTCAGTTGCACAATACAATTTTCTCAACTTAAAAGTTATTTCAATCCGCACATACCAATTGGATACTGAAATTGATTTGCAAATTTTATGATACTTTTAAATGTGAGTAGCTCACATAGAAGATGACCAATGAAAACGAGATTGGTAATAGGAAAGGAGAGAAAAATGAGTGAGGAGGGGGTGGAAAGTGGGGGAGGGGTGGTGGGTCAGGAATTGGTGTGCGTCTCCAATCTATCGCTTATGATCGATTAAAGTTCATTACCCCAGCTTTCTTGACCAGGGAGTAGAAACTACTAGAGAGTCAAGCACATACAGTACATACATAGCGGCGGCAAAGATATATGTGCATGACATCTTTGCCTAAACTCTTTTCCATGAACCGCACAACGCGCATGAAAACAAGTTTTGATAAACGAGCAAACAGAAGTGGGAAATGGAATTATGAATCGAAAGGGGATGAGTGAATTCTATGCGCTCATCGGAAATTTGTGACTTGCTTAGCAAGGCATTAAAAACTGTTTAGTCCGCACAAGTGCTTCAAAACTAATTTCTAATCGACCTAAGATATTTCTTCCTAGTATCTATTCAATGACGATACATGAGCCTCATTAGAATGCGCGATTTTTCCGAGTTGCTTTTGCTCCACATCGCCCATGATAAAGATAAGCCAGCAATTTAACGATATGAAAGTGTTTTTGGAGCTGAATAAGCAGCACATCGATATTACAGCTTCCTACGAATGAGTGGTTCTTTCATTATGCAAAAATTACGATACTAACCTGGTTTGTTGAGACGCCAATACGGGAATATTCTCAACGATAATCAAAACCGCTAGTACGATACAAAGTACCGAAGCCACAACGATAAGCTTCCTAAATTAACACTAAAATTATGTAGGAAAACACTTTTCTCATTATTGAGCTTCAACAATCCACCTATTGTTACCCCTTGGCTGAATTATGCAACAACTTTTATGGCTTCTCATTTCATGAAATCACTAGAAAAGCTATGTTTCCTTCTACAGCTTGTCGTAAGAAAAGACTACGGTAGTTATTAGTACCATGTGTTTATGAACAATAGCTGCCGTTTAAGTTGATTTACATTATTTACTAGCACTTCACTGCCTAATCCACGTTCTTCCAGTCCGCTACGCCTTTAGCTGTTCAGAGATCAATGTTAAAAAATATTTCAGTTCTTATGCGAGCCTCAGTTAATTCCCTCTTTTTGATAAATTCTTCTATGTGGCCATAATCTGAAATGTGGAATTTGATGATCATCAGAAAGATTTACAAGTACCACTGGCGGCTTTCAAAGATTAAGTGTTGCCAAATACGGAAAATGGCGATTTGTGGAATGGAGATTTTGAGTGGAAAAAAGGAATTTAGAGGAATAGAAAGCTTCTGCTTTCAAACGGTCGCGATTGTTGAAAATTGCACGACGAGAACGATACTTTCTTCATTGACATTCGATTTTATCAGTCGGAAATCAGCAAAGATGTGCATAAATGAGATTTCCTTCCAATGAAACTATTTAGTGGGACAATCATTCACGTTCATTCAAAGGAAAGTACATAATTTTATCGTTGCTTTTCCCGAACACTCATTAGTAAAAACCTTCGAAGTATTTTAGAAACTTGCAGCTTATATTATTGGATTGAAAAAAGAAACACTTGGCAATAACAAATACCTAATGCTAGTAGCTCAGGTGTGCAGTGTTTCAAGTATTTCAGCATACAAGACAAACTTATTCTGCACGTATTATTCTGAAATAATCAAATTTAGCTGTCGAAATTGCATCTTATTTGTATTAGCAATGAATAAGGAGAGAGTTTTTATAATACAAAATGAATCAATTGACCACGTGACTATCAGTAGCACATTGCGTTCTGGCTCTTAGAAACACATCGTCTTTCACATGAGGATGAGGCCTTCGCTTGCGACAATTCGATCAGCACACCTTTTGCTTCCATATGGCATTTGAACTTGCTTCAGAAAGTTTCAAAAAAACGAATAAACGACAACCTATTCATGTGAAATACAATTACAATGGATTGTGAGTAGTCCTTAAAAAAAGTGGGAATCCAGTGTTCCTTAATGCTAAATTTCTCAGGTCTTATTTCTTTTTCTCCGTATTTTTACTAAATGATACTTTTCTTAGATCAAATTTTTATTTCTTCTTCCTTGTGCCTTTTCACGTACACCTTCGATGAGAAAAAATTAATGCACTCTGAATGATATTTTCGCATGCAGAGGATAAAAAAGGAAAGTCAGCAATATTTTTCGATCCGGCACCGTCATTTGCCTATTCATCATAATAGCACTTATTATGAACTCAATCCTCGAAACTAGCTAAGCTTCCTATGAGTGAGTAGGATAATAAAACAATAGGAAGATGAACCTGTAAGGATAGAACTTTTGAATGAGGGAAGCACTGAGAAATGTGCGTCCGCCCATCGTTCACTCTTCGCATAATAGATGAGAAGGATCTCTTGACTAGCCGAATCCCACTGCGTACCCATAGCGACGCCAATACGCTGGCTTCAGTGAGCATCGCTTATTAGTTTGTTCCTTCAAGGAGAAATCCTCATCCACATGACATCTCATTAACAACGAATGTCCTCTTTTTAAATCCCCCTTCAAAAGAGAAGTAGCTAAAATAAAAGTTCCCTCTGTTGTCTTTTAAAAAAACTTTTGTGCTCCTAAAAATAACTCTTCTCGGAAAGAAATAGTGTTTTTTGCCTCATCTTTATCACTTGGTTCCATTATACAGCATCATTTCGAATGTAAATCTCTCGCCATTTGCGTTGAGCCCAATCGACGTTTACTACATTTGTGAGCATAAAAGCACATGATACATATTGGTCTTTTGTAGGCCAAGCATTATGTATGTACGCGTGTACGTATGTTTACGAGGGTGATGTCATGCCTGTGTGTTTATTAATGTTCAGGAGCGTCTTCACTTAGACGTCATGTTTAATTAGAACTAATGAAAATTTTAACAGTAAAATACACCATGAGAAGCCTCTTTATACAGTAGGAGATCGTCCATAAGCTTCGAACTGCATTCTACTCATAAACGTAGAGGCAGATCATGTATGTGTATTTATATGTGAACTACTGCCGCTTTTACTGATTTACCGCAGAAATTCTGCACAACTTTTTATTTGAGCTAAACAATAATGAGCCAAAAACTTCCAGCTTAAAGTTTATATGATCGAGCTAGTTGAAATATGAGAACATTATTCCGCAAATTTGTTTTTTTTTTAGGTTATGCAACGGAACGGTTAGATGAGCGAAATGCAAAAGCGTATTCGGCTCCTATGTCACGCTTCTCCACTTTTTGCAATTCAACACACTGGACCAACCTCTTTAACAAATATTCAAAAATCTGGATCGGTCTCAATAAGCCATAAAGAATAAGGATATGAACTGTCCAAATATCTATAAACAGTGTTGAGAATTCAACCACTTGTGAGATGACGAGCCAAAACGCTACTCGCTGCCTAGCTTGAACCAGAGACCATTCATTTTCCGAACAGATGCTGTACCGTTGAGGCACACAGGTTCCTCTAAGTAAAACTTTTACTTAGGCTCACCAGTTCTGATGCGCCCATCATGCAGCAAACCAAAATAAGTGCAAAAAGATAGTAACAAGAATGGAACTGACAACATCATTCGCGAATAACAGGGATCAAGCAAGTGATCTGATTGCCTCAAATAGTTTTTCGCACGGTTCTGATCAAAATGACCGTTGATGCATGCATACAGCTCCTCGACGTTTTTCAAAACTACATTAATGATAAATTGCTTTGCATATTTCAGGGCTAAACTTGTGCTAAACCTTGAAAGTGAATTGCTAGTAGGTTGCTGAGATAGTTGCTGAATTGATGACGAATTGCTCTGTTCACTTTCATAAAACTCGATATCTGCAATTGCATTTGTGTCTCCCAATTTGACGGCCTTCCTCAGGCTCGAGAAATGTCGCAATATAAATGTTGGAAAATGTGCAAACACATCATGAGAATCGCTTCTCGAAATGTTCTTTAAAGATCCATAAGTTCGAACTATGAAAATCGTCTGCGCTCTAAAATCATTTGAAATTCGTTGACTTGAGTCAGAATTATATTGTGTTTTAAAATTGTTAACAGATACTCTAATTTTATTTTATATTTTAATCAATCTAATTTATCACGAGCTCATAATTTTCACTTGCTTCTCAACCTTAAACTAACTTTGTAATTCCTTGCCCTTTTGAGTCGCAAAAGTGTGGAATAAACTTTTGATAACATTTTAACGCCCAATGTGTTTACGCCCAGTAGTCGCCTAAAGCATTTTGACCTCGAGAAAATCTGTAAGTCTGCGTTCAGCGGAAGTCCATCTCTTGAGCATCTAGATCTCCTGCTTAGCTGCTTCTTTTTTGACCTCATGTTTTGAGTGTGAACAGGAAAGTTTGTAAATAACTGGTTATAAAACCCTGCATATGAACGATTTCGAAAATTTGCATAAAAAGCAATTTTGTTTTTGCAAGCAAAATCAAGTTAAATAGTTTTTTGCAAACATCCTTTGCACGACAGAGTATCGCTGTCTTATCGTCTTTCAAGGACTGCCGGAACTAGCACGACGCCAGTCGATGAATAGTGCAACCTTCCTGGTTTAGTAGCAATTTTCAAGCAAGTAAAAACGAGGTCACCATCAACAACCTCTTCTGTGACCGCACTAGTACGAAAGATCCTCGGAATTCCCAGATGTGACTAGATAAAGACATTAGACGCTCTTGGACTGAATACAGACACTAGGTTGAATTTGATAAAGGGCTAATAAAGGCATTAATAAAAAGCATCACAAACACCCCTTGCAGTACCCCAGAATTAAGCCAACGCAACCAATAGGATATTCACAGCTCATCAAGCATACGTAGAGGAGACGATGTGTTCACGCGCGTTCGCCTTCCTCGAAGATTCACCATTATCAGATTAACTTAGCCGATGCAATAACATTTGCACTTGACGCAAGGATGCGAGCAAATTTTCATTGAAGTGAATTTGATGGCAGACGGATATTACGTCAGATGTCTTCTTGTTTAGGCCGTCTCCTAAAACCTCAGTCAATCGAAAAGCAAAAGATGCCTCTCTTATTGAAGACCTCAAGCCCTCCAAGATGCAGCGTATCGCTTCTGGTGGCAGGTGTTGCTATGTTATATCAATGCTTAGGCACGCAAAGCACATACAAATGTATTTAATGACATCGACAGAACAGCAGCATAAAATGCGAATATGCAAATATAACCATCGCAAAAGTTGTTGAGACATTGTGGCATGTTCTGAAGTTTGTCAATAAAACAACTAAAAATAATACAGGGCAAGTAAATCGCAGAATAAACTCTGCCCAGACAATACTGCATGGTGGATCGTAGGGCACTCCAACGTTTACCCATCGATCTTTCATCACATTCCACGTAACGCATTAGCGATGAGATGTGATGCGAAGATGGAAAGATAGTGATGTCTAGGAACACCAAGAAGTCCAGATGGGATAGATGAACTCGCACCCAAGAGAAGTTCGGATGCTCTCATTATGGGCGAGGAATCCCAAATTGCGCGACCACAGCAAAGTGACCAGGATGGTCCACAGAATGGAGCAGCGTTCTAACGTGCGCACAGTGCGCTTGCAGAGACAGGAAGCAAGACAGGCAAGACGGTTGTGCAGGTTGCGAGCCAAAGGATAAGAAACTGCATAACAACTTGTGCTAGACGAGAACATAATGTTTAATCAAACAGCAACGCTCCATGTTCGACTCCACTAGTGCTAGGCTGTAACCCGAAACAAATCTATAAACCCGAAGAAAAATCCGCTAAAAAACCCCAAGTCCTTGTTCTAGTACTGCACAACAATCTTCAATCCTGTTCAATGAAGGCAAAAAGATACATCAGATAGCAGCAACTGCCCTGGACTCAATAATAGTTGCGTGCGAAACGAAAACACTGTACCGAGCTATACAGAACGACGGCAACTAAATCTGCGTATCAGTACAAAGCTATACAGAAGCCAGTCAAACTTTCAACTCCACAACAGAATACGGCATCTAATAAAACGGCTGAGCAATCAGCATGCAAAAATTAACAACAGATGCGACTAAGAAGGAATGGCAGTCGGTTTGCTTTCAAAATTCCTCACTATAGCGGCAGTTTATTCTGATCGATCACTAGCACTACAAGCTACTTTACTGAGGACCATGACAAACAGCAGTAACGCTTAAATAGTGAAACAAAGGTATTTCTGACATGACTTTTAAAAAACGCTTTTCTTGGAAGTTTACGACTGAGTCGATCAAAGAAGTTCTAAGAATCCACGAAATAATTTCCTCCTCGCGCTATCAACCGTTTAAAAACGAGGAAAATCATTCCTCTTTTTCACCTAAACAACTCAACGACGGATTAGCAATAATACAAGCACTTCCGTTTCTTGCGTTCAATAAAAATCAATAAGAAGGGGAACTACAGCATTCGACTACAATGCAGAAGCACCAAAGCATCGACACGTTTGACAATAACCGTGCAGCATACATCGAAAGAGCAGTCTGTTGGTAAACCAGTCCTCAATTCGCTCACTCGATTCGAATTGCACATCATCCAGAAGAAATCAAAAGCATCACTGCTAGCCACACTTCCAGCACAGGTTTCCTGCTGCAGCTAGGTGCACACGACAAAGCAATGTGTTCACCTTTTGAATGCCCCATGTAGCAACCGCCCGCACCATGTTTCGAAACCCGTTGGATTTATTTCCCTTTTCAAAGAAAAAATTGATCGATCTAAAAGGAAGGAATGCCTGAAATATGTGAGATAATTTCAATGCTGTTTGAGACCACAAAAGTCGAAAACATCTCTTTGGGAGGACGAGTAAATCTCGAATGTCAATAATCTCTCTAATACATGCTGCCAGGATACATAGTACAGCAGCCATTGCCGAAACTCTGGAACATCAGCAACTTCGAATCTTCGGAAGCAGCATTTCTGGAATCTCACGCCTTAATACAAATACGCATTCACAGAAAGCTTAAACCAGCAGACCTGAAGAAAGTCGCAAAAGTTTTTGGTTTGAACAGCAGGCACGCTACTTCTATATTGTGAAGTAGCCTCCCAAAAATACCGTAATGCACTTTGGAACGAAATTGGCACGCTTTCACCTTCAGCCCTTGCTGAAGAAATATGAAACTCATGCACCAAGATGAACAGCGCCCGCATAGGAATTCTACCTGAACTAGTCAACTGTGAAAAACCTTGAAAAACCTTTGCACATTATTAGGAAGTTTGGGAAGAATGAATGATTCATCACTGTCTTCTTCATCAGTTGCGGGCATAATACGAGCTATACGCTCAACGACCAATCCCCTAACATCTACGAGACCGGACGGGGAACAAAAAAAGTTACAGAACGCAGGGAAAGTGCAAACGATGAAAACTCACATCATAAATGCAGAAATGAATAACTAGATATGAGGAAAGAACCTCAGGTTCTCTGCTCAATGAATGGTGATACAACAAAATTTACGTCAGTAAAAGAGAAAATGAACAAGTGGAAATCAAAAATAATTGCCCCAGCTCGCAAGATGATCTTCGCACCAAATGGACTGCACAATGAACTGAACTTCGTCATCGTCAAGTGCAGAAATCGCTTTTAAAAAACTCATGTGAATACCACATAATTTCAATTAAACGACTGGAACTAACGCACCTAGAAGGACTATCCTACGAATAGGCACGTCAATTACGCCAATACTGGGCATTTCCTCTGGTGGCTAAACTCTTACTCGGCTGGGAAAACATGCATATAGATCCTTTCCATCAAAATAAAATTCCATCACAATAAAACAATGAACACGATCTCTATTCAATTCTACACAAAATATCCATAGGGAAAATGTACTGAAAAAATTCGAAAAGAAAACAATCCAATCGACGATGAAAGATTCATTGGAACAGTATGGTCGGCAAAGCGCATAGCACGTTCAAATTACATGGATCGACATAGCAAGAACTCTACATGATTATCGATACAGAAAAAGAAGAAAATCCAGAGAAGGAAGAAGAAAATAAAATTGAGTTCAATGAAAATAAAATTCGTCTAGTCAATCAACTGCCATCAGTATAACAGTTGACTGAAGTGTGCTCTCACCTTGCAACTTCATTTGTGTTGCGCAAATCGCAGTCCTAAAATAAACATTTCTTAACAACAATAAGAACAAGTGCAGCAAGGGCAGCTCACTTTTCACATCAACGAAATCAAAAATCTCTCACTTCTAATGGAGCCTTACGAACAATCTTTTACATTTACGGAGTTATACACATCGAGCCTATGACCAAACAATCATAAAGCAAATCCCTAATAATAATTACATCTCTAAAATGACCACCATGCAAGCTTCCAAAAAACCTGCACCCTTTCATTACTTCACCGCCGACAGAAACCTTCAGAAGCAAGAAAAAACACCATATGCTATGTTTTGTTCCAAGATGTCATAAGCAGGAAGGAAGCTTAAATCTATTAATGTCTGGACGTGGCGAGAATGCTTTTTATTTTTGTCAACTAATGACGTTTACTGCATATATGTGCGTAGATGTTGATGACTCTTCACCTCTTATAAATATATCACAATGCCGAAATGCTGCGAGTCGCCTCCCGCTTGCCTCTCATAGAACAACTCCTCAATACTTCGAAAACAATCCCAATACTTTTCTCCGATGTTGGATAGCAGTTAACCATCTGGCCACCTATGTGGAAATCACGAGCAATTAAATGTTAGTGATTGTAGTCAAAGTAACAAACATCGAGGCGAACTGAAAAACAACAAGCAGACTAACTCAAAATAGCGCGGTGAACACGCGATCGCTCGCTTGATGATTTGATGCCTAATCTCATAAGATCATCTTCGGATAATGCACAGAAATCCCGCATTTGCATCTGCAAACGAAAGCATATGAGCAAAAGTAACTTTAAATCCTCCAGCACTTCCACAAAGAATGCATATCCCAGTCACACCGCACCACTTTCAACTTGCAATCGCAGAGGGGAAAACAATCGTCTCTTCCAAATGGCTAAACCTCTTAGCCCTACCATGCGTCAAGCACACCAAGAAAGTCAGAGACAAGCACCAACATTGCGAGCATTGAACAGTGGGACCAGATGTTGGCATCCGATACGGCTGAGCACCTTGCGAACGTCATCGAAATTGGCAAGTGTCCACTCGACCTTCTCCTTCATGGGTCCAATCTCAGAACCTGCGCATTTAAACATCAACATTTCAACAATCTGAGAACTATTCCATCGCAACGTCGGTTGATCTGCATTGCTATAAGTTTTTATAAAAAATTTCTGTGTAATCTAGGCATACCGATCTATCGTAGAAATACCACGAAATCACCTGAGAAACCTCGAACATATGTGGACAAACATGCACAAAACCAGCATCAACTCACTCGGTACTTGCTATGGCCTATTATCGCACCTGTCAAAATTGCTGACCTTTCCAAATTTATCGATTCTGTTAAAAGAAGCTACCCTTATATGTCACTGGATACCTCCCAGAACAATACTACTCTGTATCTCATTTGTCTCATTTCAGTACATCATAACGGCGACCGCTTTGACAACCCAAGTATTTGCTATAAATCAAAAAATGAAACAAGAAGAATTCAGTAGTGAAGTGGAATGCGTGCTTCAGAATTACAAACCACACGATAATGACGAGGCGCACTCACCAGATGATTTACTGTTCGGTGATTCGGAAGGTTCGAGAGGTCGAGCTGCCAAACTAAAAAACTTGACAAAGTTTCGAAAATGTGTTAAGGATAACTCTTGTTTCAAGGAATACTGGCGGAGGAAAAAATCAGTTTGAAACGTCCACCTGCACTACATTAGCCCAAACGGTGACGCTACCTACTATTTTAACACTTATCCACATCGCCTTCATTAATTCCTGCAATTATTTCCTCCACTACCGTTTTAATACCACTTTCCCACCGTCGTTAACAAAACTCAAAACGGTCGAAATTATTTAAAGGGGACAAAAATTTGAAAGCAGTCGACTTATACGCATTCATCAGCTTTCATCGTGAATGATGCAACTGCCGCATACGCGATGAGAATCGTCTGTGATTTTTCCACCATACCTATTAAAATTTTCCACCATATCTATCCCGTCCAACAATCTCTTTTGGGCGACAAGGAATATTCAACCGTCAAACTTGAAATGTTCTAATGCGTTTGGTTCGGACTCGATTCTGGTTCTGGTCATCAGCAGTCTCCTACAGTACACTGGAATATAACAATATCTCCAACACATAACAAAAAGTGAGTGACAAAATCTATGAACGGGTAAGGATCGTACAGTGCAAACAAAAGACTAAGGAATGTGAACGAAAGAGATGATCCAAGCATGTTGGCACAGCTGCAAGCAAGGCAACTCTACATCATTCTCAAATGATGCGGTACAGCGCAAAAATTTGCATGGGACTTGTGCATAGAACACGGGAAATTAGAAAAAATATAGCACAAAAAGACAAAAATGCAATATAGATATACGGATTATGTCGGACTCAACTCTTACTCAATGCCGCAGGAGAGAACAAGTGCAGAAAAAAGCGAAAAGGGGTAAGATGAAGAGCAGTAGTTTCATGCAGACCACATAGGTCTCACTTTTAAATAAGGCTCGAGGAATCACAAATACTTTGCGTAACTGATGTGTAAATATGGTGAAGAATTCTTCGTTTGTTTCATCTGCTTCACCCATAAACTACAGTTCATTCCACTCCGTTTAGGCCGAAAATTTCTGGTTCATTACTACACTCCTCTTTACTCAGAGCATTTTGCGACGTTCCTACAATGCCAAATGGTTATATGATGCAGTGATCATCTCAGATTTTTTCACTTGAAATAACTACGAACAATTTCTCAGAAAAACATAACAAATAGAAAAATTCCTGCAACATGAACAGAGTGAATGACTCTCCAATATTTTCGGGACAAGGCATCGAAATTTTTCAGCTTGAGACCGTTAAACACTGCTTACGCTGAAGTGCTTTTCTAAGTTTTGCTACATCGAACTGGAGGCACAATTACGGATGGCTATCGGCACGCAAAAAATGGGTCAGAAGATTCAAACAAATAAAGGGTGTTCCAGGACTTGCACAAATATTTGTCCTAAAAGGGCAGGGAAAAGAGCGAGCGATTTGCCTGCGCATGGGGTAACCATTCAACAGCACTAACTGAATAACACTCCTCTGCATTTGATAAGGCTGCGCCGAAGAACGGCTGTTTTTTTGCATAAAGCCAAAAACGATCTAAATATTCCTTATACTCAGCAATAAATCGAATATATATATATATATATATATATATATATATATATATATATATATATATATATATATATATATATATATATATATATATATATATATATATATATATATATATATATATATATATATATATGCGGAGAAAATGCAATACGGAGTTGAGACCTGGTAGTATCGGAATGTTGTTCGACACTCTTCTTGGTCATTTCAGCGTAGGACTTCAAAGGTTTCGTATTTCCGACACATTTCTCAACGCTTTCTGCAGTCTGTGTTGAATCTAAACGACAAATTAAAAAAGATCAGATGTGAAACAAATGCGATTGCACTACTGATTAGCTCGGCGAACATATGCGATGACTTCAATGACATTAAATCACAGAAGTGATACTTCATTTACAAATAGACAACGTGACCAAGCAACATAAAATAAAACTTCTAACAAACAGCATGAGAAGCCATGGCAAACAAAAGTTCACTCAGAAGACAGATGATCGAAACTGGTACCATAAATAAGCGACATTTCCCCTAGCGAGATCACGAAGTTATCGCCATTCATATCACACATCCCAATACCCATTACTATTAACTGCACTGAAGGGTAAAACAGGAGAGGAATCCTCTAAATACAACCAATATCATCTGCACCAATCCCTCACCCTCGCTCATGCCTCACCACACTTGATTGGCATTGCACTATAACGTCGCATCATAACGCCAAAACAAATAGGTTTAACGAAGATAGACATGCCGAGTGAACCTTGACGATGGAAAAGATCTGGTGAAACAAAATAATGCTTAAGCGGATACCTCTACCTCCCTATAACGTGTCTTCGTAACGTTCCCTCCCTTCAGTATGCCTAGTCCACACAAGATATGGCAGAACATTTCTTCGCGGTCTTCAACTGAAAGGAGATGGTGACGAACATTTGACAGGGTGAATGCCACCGAAATCTTATCTGCCATCATTTTTAATGTTTGGCTTTCATCTAAGATCTCTGCGAATGAGATATAACTGACAAACGTTTCTGCTAATTTGGGAACGATTGAGAGACAGGATTCTTTGTTTTTGCGCCATTTCAGGAAACAGGCATACCGTTGGTGTCTTCCTTGCTCTTCATTACTTCGTTACCTTCATCGCTGCAAATAGCATCGATCAACTTTACCGCGTCAACGCATTTCGCTATATCCGCATACGTTTTCATTACAGTCGTCCCCACTGCGGTGAGGCTTGTCGTTCCGAATGCTTGAGCCAAGTCGCTTCGACCCTGCTCACCTTCATCGTCATCCAGTCCTTCAGATAGACTCAAAGGTTCTTTTTCCTCTGAAAAACTTCGTGCTGCCAACTCAAGCTAGCGGAAAAATATACCAGGAAGGCTGCCACAGTAACCATAGATGACCACAACGACCAGGTCCGTTTATAAACAACTTGGAGAATTCATCGGTCAGAAAGTCAAGTTCATAGAACTTCGACTCGAAATACGAGTGGCGCAACCTCAATACGTATTTCCGTCACTATTTCGTTTTCGGTCCAGGTCTGATCTGATAGCTGTAATCCATAGTCTTGCGGGCCAAACAACCAAAGGTGAAAATAACAACTGTAGTAGTTTGGGACCATCCTGTCAGGTCGTCTACAGCCTCATACTACCTATACCTTTACTGAACACCTCGCCACTTTCTGCTGTCTGCAGCTCCCACATCCTTCCAATCTTGGCGATTTGTCAAGAAATGTAGTTACCTGGTGACGTCGCATCTTTAACGTCCGATCTTTCTTGGTTACCTACTTCGGCTCTATCTGGAGTGTGTTCTTCTTGCAGCTGCCGTACATCCCGGTCATCTCGACACGGATCTGGTGCATTTTTGGATGAACTTGGGGGGTACAGTAAAGGGGGATTGATATCTTGGTTTGCTGCAAGCGAACAGCCCGTATTAGAAGCATCATCGATCCTGCTTGATGCACAAGCGCGAAAATGCATTGTTGGGGGCAACATCGAATTTCTCGGCTGGTAGAAACGATCAGCATCACCACGTGACGATCCATCTCTCATTCCACGATGAAGTCCTCGAGAGAACGGAAATGTTGGCTGAAATCCTCACAGAAGACTTCACAACACGTAGTCGCTATCACTAACACAGTCAGTAAAGGGAACTGAGGAGGTGTCAGCTCTAACAAGAGTTCATCCCATGAGGTATGAAAGGGGTGATGTTTGATGAGAGAATGATGCTCCCCTTCAGCCATACAAGACGCGCTTTCCGCGACCACTAAGCGCATGTCAAACCATTCTGGATAGCCAGTCGCAGAAATTTGTGTTTACGTCTAACGTGTGCTAGGAAATGAACATTAGAGATGTCTGCAAAACAGTTGAAGGAATCTGGCGAGCCAAATAAATCTTTGAACACAGTCTATACAATCATGTGCCTGATTTTATACGTGAGGAGGGAACAACTGATAAAATTTTTTTCAGCAGACTTTAAGTGTCAAAATGGAGGCAGCCAAGTTCAAATGGAAATGAACAAAAATGAAGGTTGACAAATAAACTCTGTTTTAAACAACAATACTGTAGGTGTTATCGCCCCTGCCTAACATTTCTCCAGACTTTCATAGAGAGCGCAGGATTGCGCACATAAAGATCACAACCGCAATCCAATTATGAATGATTTCCAAAGGAGTCAATAATAGTAAATCACAAAATTTGCCAGCAACAGTTTCGATTTATGAAGACGGAACTGCTCGCTACTGAAACAAATAAAAAACGAAGAAATAGGCAAGGCACTGTAAATCCCAAACCCGTTTCCAGCACTCTTCGAATAGGCGTCTGCCGCTTGAGCAAACGAAACTATCCTCCCCCCTTCCCCCCGCCCTTGAAACCGCAAGCAACCTGTTCATGCGGCTAAGCATAGCGGTGGGATAATGACGATGAACTGCTACAGAATCAACACTAGAAGCAAATATAAGAATCTGTCACTTCCTGCCCTCTCGGATTAACTTCGAATAGAATTCGGTGATTCACAAAGAAGTTTCGTATTATGCCAGTCAAACTTGTCAATAATGGAATGAGTTTTCGGCATAAACTTTTTCGTGGTATCAAAGTGACATATCAACAGCATTTGGATAACAGTGGTAAAGATAAACCGCTTTCGAGAAATTATCTCGTCGGAAGGCAGATGAGTCCACAGATGGCGGAGGGAAGTCACGATGGAATGAACGACTCCATGTTGACATGTTATCTCGCCCTGAAATATTGTCATCTCCAAATCAAACTGCGCTACTATCCCACGATTAAATTGGCTGTGCTGAACTTAATATATCACATAGAAATACCCGCCAATGTTATGAGAACCGTTGGTCTCAGACTGTAAACAGAAGAGGGACATAATATTTCGAACAAGAATTGGCTACAATGCGGCTCCCAAACAACCTCGCATGGGTAGTTTCGGGCCTGCAATCACTGGATGGAACCTTAAAACTTCAAATTATCTCATTTGCTCATAATGCTATATTACCCAGACGGCTTCTAAACCAAACTACAATAGCACACACAAACCGTTACCAATAATAACTAAACATCATAGCGTTACTTACCATTAGAGACAACATAAGACAATGGCATCGCTCCTTTTGGCGATTGCCGCCCAAACGATGTGCCTTTCAACTCATTCCTGAAGTCACACGGCTCTCTTGCCCAATCTGTTGAGCCATTCGTGCAATCACGTCCTTCGTTTCTCAGATCACGCGGTACATTCCTTAACACTCGGGATTCGCTACCAAAGCCATGTGACTCGTTGCGTGATCCACGTGACTCGCTGCCAAACTCGCGCGTCTCACTTTTGTATCCTCGGAAGTCTCGCGTCTGTCCATGTAAATCATTTCTATACTCCCGTGGAGCTCCAACGCGACCATCGCGTGGATCGTTTCGAAAGTCATGCGGGGGAAACCGATTGTCTCTAAAAGTACAAACTTCAGTCTTCATCGACACTTGTTCCAAATTGCAAGCCTAAATTCACTAGAAACAAAATTCGGTTTTATAGCAGCTGAAATTGAAGGGTAAGAACCGATTGAGTGAATCCTTACCAATTAGAAGCATGAATCCGTACCAACCACTCTTCCACAAGCAGATGTGCAGCGCAAAAGTTACTGCTGGTCAGTCCAGCAACTAAGCTGCTGAACAGTCAAGGAGATCGGATTGAATTAAACACATGTAGGAACTGATATGAATGCGCAGAGCCATCACTTCAAACGCAATGGACTGAAGATTGATTACACAACGAGAAAGCGTTGAACATTACAAACAGCCGACACTTCTGTATTATTATGTGGTTTACTACGGTTCAATCAGACAGGTTAGCTGAGATGTGCTATGAAGTGACAGTGTAGTAGCTATTGAAAGTGTAGCGAAGAACACAGCAAAGCCGACCCGCGAAAAAATAGCCACAACATTCTGGTAATCTACTAGCAAAGGTCCGGACTCTCGAAAAGCGAGAGTATCGTTGACAAGGGTGTGCATATGAAACAATTAGTGAAGTCATGAAAGCAAATAAAACGCATCATGGATGTCACACTACTCCTCGAAAGTGGGAGGGGGAGGGGGGGAGGGAGGTAGGAGACGATAACAGCAGTTCTACGTTCGAAGGAGACAGCCCTATCGAAATACCGAACACTTCAACGAAATACTGCACGCACCATGCAATGAACTTGATGCACGTTATGACGCAAGTTCAGAGGTTCAGACGAGGTACTAAAGAGTGCCGTTTCGCAAAATTGTAATGCTTGAAATACCTTATTCGTAGTGACTGCGGAACGTTGTTCAGGCAGCTAGAGTGAAAATCGCCAATTCGCGCATGCGAAAGCCCTCCTCCGGGCGAAAGACGTACGTCTGATGACTGTTCCAATTTCTCTGAAAAAAAAAGAGAGTAGTCCAGAAATCTTGTGTAAAATCCTTGGAACTTTTCATCTAATACTAAAAACATTAAATTTCCTTCATTATCAATCCCCTGATTTGTTCTCCTAACAGAATTCCATCTAAAGATCCAGCAGCCTCGCAAGAATCTCCGCGCGTCTTTCCACATCCTCAACATCTAATATCAGCAGCGAAGTGGCCTCCGTTAAACGATGGAAAAATTAGTGACCCTCAACATACCCGATCTTCCAAGACAAAAATGAATGTTTAAACAAAAATTATCAACGAAGGAAGAGTTTTCAAACCTGTTTCATAAAATGAGACCACTTTAGTGACAACTCATCAGAATGGAACTGGTCCCATTTTGCTCATAAACATGCTTGCAGAGGGCGACCATGATCGGCAATGCAAATGAAGGTGACATTCTTTTTCCCTCCTTCACAAAATCGTTCCCAGTTCAAGACTTCAACTGCTTAAGAGGCTGTTGTAAATTTCGAATATAGTTTTAACAAAGCGACAGTCAAAAATTACCTACGGAGTGATAAAAACTAAAAAAATGGAAAAACACATTCCAGCAAGACAAGTCGGAAAATCTATATCCCCAATTAAAAAAAAAACCTTTGTGCGCATCATTCGAAGGATTTCCTTGAATTGAAGCACTGTCATCTGCGATCAAATGCTTAAACAAATCTTTATAAGTCATGAGGAACAGTGTCCACAACAACCTCTCTAAACCACTTTACTTCATCACAACTATTGCAAGCCATCTTATCTCACCACAGCTACTATAAATCATCCTACAGACAACAAAAGAATTACTCCGTTATTCCTCAGCCGTCCCTCAGGCATTTTGCCTAACCAAGGTCGTGTGTCAAGAAAGATGGTTATAACTCACATCCATTTTGAAAGACCATTTGAACTCTGAGGCTCGAAGTCCAATCCAGTGATAAATGTCATAAAGTCGGCTAAATCCAATTTTTGATAAGCAGCCTTGCAACAACTTTCTTGCACTTTCTATCAAAACGTTGAGCTATTTCCACCCTTAAAAACGAATCCTTCAACGGCTCTCACATTCCTAGGGACTGCAATCTCATACAACGGACAACTTTCTCAAATACTCTGAAATCTATATTCAGCATTTCACCTGTTGAGGCAGAAATTTTTTAATATTTTTTGGAACGAGGTGAATTATATAGCTAAATCGAAAGTTTTTTCGGCATTAGGTAAACCTAAGGTTTTAAGTTAACATTACACAGCAAATCATGTGGAGTCACCTTCACTGAATGAAAGCAAGAGAACCCAGATAATTGTATGGACAGAGAGCATTTGGTTTTTTCCCTTTCCTCTCCAATAATCCGTTAGATTAAGAAACGAATGCAATCACATCCATAAGAAGTACATACGGAAGTGAGAATAAAGAAGGAAATTTTAAAATGTCAACAACTCCAAGGACACTAACTACTGAGTGCAAAATACTGCGCAAAAATATCTGCGCTTGCAGACAGAAAGGTGCAAGAAATTGTTTGCGTGGCCAGCTGAGTCTTTCATAATAAGCACTGTTCCTGAGAGCGAGTTGCCAATATTTTATGATAAATAACATATTCAAAAACAGTGGTTACGATGCAAACTCACTTCGCCAGAGAAGTTCGGTTTCAATGGAAGGGTCCGCATCGCTGCAAATCTGCATTGGTTATTGAAATGCGTATTCATCGTTCGTCGTGCGTAGTTCGCATTCCCTAATATAAAGCGGTCAAAACATATCATCAAACAATGCTGCCATGCGGAAATGCACTTAATGACATAAATTGAGCACAAGCAAGATTCTGGGCATTAAAATATGCTCATTCATATAAATGATGAAATTAACAAACTTGCTCGTCAATCATAAATGAAAAAAACAAACAGACAAAGACCACAGGTGGCTTGCTCACTACCTGTGGTCTTTGATTTGTATGGGTATCTACCAGTTAAAGTACCCATGAAATTGTATGCTGACACCTAAAAAATATTGCCACGAGAAAGAACTCAACACCTTATAAGATCGTAACACTTAGAGGGGAACGATGGGAATTATTCAGTTCTATATAAATAATGCCTTTTAAGGGGACTGCAGTAAGTTGACAACTGGCGTGGCTTAATGCTCTCTTCTTCTGAATAAGAAGCAGCCCACAAGTTATCGCATACGCCTTACACTCTACGGTCAGCAAAACCAGCTCTAAGTGGACAACATACAATTCCAACCAACCCTGATTCATCTTCCACCTCTCATGCTGGCAACTGAGTGAAATAAACTTGTCTCTTCACTGAATACCCTTATTATCCCCTTCTCTCCCTAACGCTTAATCAACCACTCAGCACGGTTGACGCTATTATGCACAAAAAGTGGTGAAAACAGTGGCGTTATTTCGATTCAGTGTAGAACGAACATGCGAAGGCGAAAGACACACGAGCAATACCAATTCCTGCTAAACAATGAATTTGTTTCTTCTCCCCCTCTCCCCTTCCACGTCAAAAACCACATCAACCAAAACTGTGGAAGAACACCTCTGTTTGATGCGTTCGAGAAGACCGTTGACGGGCGTTGATTAAAACGCGGAAACGGAAACCGATTGCCAAATGCTTTCTGTTGTGCAATTCCAGGATATTCGTTCGAATTCTCAGCAGTGCTCGACTGTACAGAATTAGGCCATTGTAAAGGAACACTGCTCAGCATTGCTGCCGCTACGGCCTCCGTCGAACAGCCTACAAAACATCTTGGCTACGTTCAATTAACGGCCGTCCATAGTGCTGGAAGCTCAAAGCTCTCGTATTATGCTGCTGGTATATAAGCCAAAACCACTACATGTATAGAACTATAGCATGCCTTTCAAACAACCCTACGACAGGATATATCTTAACTGCGGAGGAATACCAAAATCTTCAGCAGTTCACTCAGGCTTGACTATTACATCACTGAGCAAACATATCGACAAAAAAGCATGAAAAAATGTCTCTCCTTGTGGGAATTCATGTCCTACGTTAGAGTCAACAACGAAATGAAGCGAATCAACATGGCGTGTTTTGCTATTTTGTGTCCATACTATCCTCAATCGACGTCAATTGCAATGCAATACAATGCAGAAAGCAAAAACAACAACAACAACAACATCAAACAATCGTTTCAAACAGGAAATAGAAAGCTGCAATTCTTTGAACAATAGGGCATCATTCAGAAATAATACCTCGATAAGTTTGCCTAACTCCAAGCAAAATAAACTCTTCTAGCAACATCAGCAATAATTACGAGAAAATTTCTCGTCCATTCAAAGAAGAGACTAAAATTTTCACATCGTAATCTTCGCTATAACTGCCAACAGATTCGAATCAAATATTGAAAAGAGGCATGAAGGGAGAGACAATTTTTCAGGGGCATCAGAGACCATAGCAATTTTTGTCAAATCGTCAACAAAAAAAATTAGCAAAAAAAATTCTTTATCGCAGCTTATCAACTTCAATTCATGTGATGAAATCGAATACTTTGCATTTCTAACCCTGGCTGCTACTGCTCCTGCTATTCGGCCGAATCGAGGCACACGAAGGAGTTGGAGACACACGCATAACTGCTTTCAACCCATGAACTGTCGCCGTTACTTCAGAGTCCGCATTCGTTAGTGAAGCATTTCCCACTGATTTCAATTCAAAGCCATCTTCTCTTTCTGGTTGCAGCCTTTCTGCGTTATAAGGAAACATACTCGCTGGCAAGGTGCCACAGCATGGCTCAGGCTGAGGCAAGCGAACTGCGGGCAAGTGCAAAATGTTTGCCTAAAACGAAGATAAGTTTTAATCCTCGTCCAAGTTGCATTTATAAGTTTGTGCAACGCTTTTGAGAAATGGAACCATGAAAATGTCACCGTCTCTGCATGAATGCACACACTGGTCCCATTATGCAACACAAACGTTGACCCATAAAGTCAGTAATGAGACTGTCATCATCTGATTACTTATGCCTAAGCCAGAACAAAAGCTTACTCATTATAAAACGCTGGCCATGTACATGTATACATCCCGATCCCAAATAATTTCATTCCTAAATTGACAGTCGACGTTATATGCTCATCAATCGCACTTCATTACGTGCACATAACACTGAAGGGATCTAAACAAAAAATAATGCCTAATGAATGCCTCCTCGCGAGCATAGTAGCACAACATTTGCCTGACGATCAAGTTGCGGATATGCATCTCTACGAGTATGTCGTTTTCATACATATATTATTTATTATACAAAATATAAGTACGTAAATATATAAATAAAAATACGTAAATATAAATAAAAGTAAACATAATTACACGTAATAAACACATTAATAGCAAATAGTAAATAAGCAAACAAATAAGAAAGTAAACGAGAAATTATATTTTTATTCCAGTATATTCGGTCCAAATTTAGTACAAACCAATCATACAACAATTCTTTTTTATTCGTCCCAGAAAAACACCCAGCAAATTTCCAAAACTTTATAATAAAACACGTTATCTGCTGTGATTTTCGCAACCGTAGGTTCAAGAAACGTTCTGAGTGCGTTCTTGCCATACTAGGCCACGTTATGACTTTTGATAGTTTGGTGTATTAAAAGCATTCTCTAACAACGGTATTTTCGTAAGTGGGGACGCAAATCTATATATATATATATATATATATATATATATATATATATATATATATATATATATATATATATATATATATATATATATATATATATGTATATATGTATATATGTATATATGTATATATGTATATATGTATATATGTATATATTCGCTCGTCCCACTATTTCATCTCTTCAACTTAATGAGCATGAACCCAGATATGATTTAAAAAATCCATATGCAAACTGTAAACTGATAAGACACAAGAGATTCTCTCTAAATGAGTGGTGATTTATACTAAATTTTATGCAATAAGCAATTTTTGGAAACAGAATAGCCATTCGTATGAAAATCTTGCTTATTATCATTCACTAAACTTAGGCACTCGTGAAGTACTTAAAAGATAGGCCTACAAGAAATGCATGACAGGCAAGCCCCTGTATGCTACTCTAATCTCCAATATGCCATACGCCCATAATAAATGAATAAGAACTATCAACACAATTGCTTCGAACGGTTTTTTCATTATTGTTCCATTCTTTTAAAAAAATGATTTCCACTCTGTGCATTGCTACTTATAAATGAGCATTCGAGGCATGAATGCTAGTTGTTCAATTAGATTCCGTTATTCTCCTGTTCCCTTTCTTAGCAATTCTCAGAAACCTGCTCTTACATAAGCATGAGGTGGGATGCAGCAGTTCGCGAGCTAAAATTCACTTTGTCAATAATCGCGTATGCTGGTGAGGAGGAAATCGGAACAATACGCGTAAAATGGTAACATAAATTGATACAATGACAGCTCACTGTACCTGAACCATTTGGGGCCCATCGAGATGAGCGGATGGATTGATGCATGCACGCGGCATAGACTGCTGTGTCGTTTGACCGCATGTCCGGAAAGAATCGACGAACTGAGCAACGGGAATGCTCACTGGCACATTTGATTGCTGTAAGAAAGAACGCTTAATGGGAAACATTTTGCAACGAAGGCTAGTTTGCATATCGAGCATATTTAAACAGTTCGATAGACTAATATGCAAAGAAAGCAACAAACTCATTTGGAGATGAAATCAGCCCGATATTAAAATACCATCTAATAATGAAATATCA
Organism: Baylisascaris procyonis; assembly: GCA_037389465.1. Lineage (NCBI taxonomy): Eukaryota > Metazoa > Nematoda > Chromadorea > Rhabditida > Ascarididae > Baylisascaris > Baylisascaris procyonis. The sequence continues at coordinate 2,717,181 of JAZARR010000221.1, forward strand.
GGAAAGGCAGGAACTCGCCCTCCCCTACTAAACGCTGAATACGAGAATTCGGACCCTACCTCCTCTCCTTGAAGGCGGCATATTTCTACATTTGATTATCTGAAAACAGCTGATATTTACAAATTCTAAGAGGACTGACAGAGTTCAGAAATGTGCACTCGTGCGTTATCAGAATATTCCCTCACTCTACATTCATAAGACTTCGAGCTGAGAAGTGGACTCCTGAAGTTTACCGAAGATGCACAACATCAGTCATTTTGAGAGTATTTCTAACGCTCCTGACCTAAAAGCACGAAATTCTCGAGCGCCTTTTTACTATTCTAAACAAATACCACATAAAGTGGAACAAAACGCTCTCTGAGTATTGCTAACTTCTTAGAAGCAATCAAATTTGGATTTGAACATGAGTAATTTATGGAGCGCTATAACTAACTCTACATAAAACATATATATTCTTTATTTCAGAAAGAAAACTAGGAAAGAAAATTTAAATAACTGTGACGAAATCACCGCCAAGCGGCAAAAGAGATAAAAGCGATGAGAAACCAAAAGAGAGATGAAAAACCGCTACGACAAAACTCGTTAAACAGAGGAAATCGTGTTCATCTTTATCAACGGATTAAGCGATCTTCTAACTAAAATCATATCAGGCCTCGGACACAATGAAGTCCTTGAGAAAGAACGGAAATTACTTCCGAATTTTTGAACGAATGCAGAACTCAGTCGATCAAGGCTTCCTCTGAAACGCTCCACAATACCTTTACTTCCCCACAATCGTCTTTAAACCTCAATATGTAAGCAATTAAATATACCATCACCCTCTCCTCCCTCCCGCCCATCGAGAATTCTTCTGTTGGCCTGATTTCCAATATTGCGCTTCCCTTAAAGTTGGTTAGCCGCATAAACTCTCATCGAAAAAAGTCGCTCTTGCTTTTGCCAGATGATTTCATAACAAAACTGGCATATTAAAATCGTTCGAATCACCAATCCAGATCGTCACTGCGAACCAAGCTACCTCACGAAATCATTCCAGACTGAACAAGAGATTTACGCGTCAAGTTCCACCCCTAATCAAGTTCACTAAAGGCTTCAAAAAAGTTGCGAGAAGGAAATCCCATAAAAGTTTTAAAAAAACGAAATATTAGACAAGATGCATTTTTTATGCGACTTGGAACCTGTAACACTGTCTCGGCTACTAAGGAGCTATACAAATCTTCCAAAGAAATTTTTCCTCCATGCGAAAAGTGTCTTCTATGGCGCCTACGTGTCCGCAACCAACCAAAGCCAATAGAGCTACAGGTAACAATTTCTAATGCAAATCACATCATCAAATTTAATCAACGTAGTTGCTATTATTTGCAAGTCGAGGACAGCAACACAGACACATGGACACGCATATGGCGTCATCATAATGCATTTTTCCGCAAACTTGGAAGAAGTAGTGATTCATCGTCCAAAAGACACTGTACCATTCGTACTGTACTTGGACTAAAACCAGGTATAGTGGAGTATTATATCAAATTTAAATCCGCAAGAAAAATAACAAGTACAGTACACACCGATTTTAGAAGGCGATGGAAGAATAATATGACAAGGAACTTCCAAAGAAATGCTAGTACAATGCACTATTTGTTCAGTGTACTTGTATTAAAAATATACTTCATCCAAAAGAGATTCAGAGTAGTGTTATTGTGTTTCTACAGCTTCAAATTTAAGCACTGGATTTTATTTTCATTGGATTCCATTTTTAGTGAACGAAGAGTTTCTAGCGTTTGCTGTAGAAACACCCATTCGAGAGTATGAGGCCGAATTCCCTATTTTGGATACTCAACAAAACCTACAATGGTGAAGAGCTGTCTCACATTCGCGAGTTTGTTTTTGTAGTTCTTCGAGTTACGTTTAAAGCGGTTGTTTCCTTTCTCGTCTTTCAAATTTGTCTGCCATCATCCTTTACGTAAGACATTCCACGCTCTTTAATGCGAGCGAATAAATTTTTCTTTTGAGGGCGTTATTTAGCGTGAACCCTCCAGAAAATCACGCCTCTTGCAATCGCGGATGTAAAGCTCCAAAAGCAAAGCCGACAAAAGTGATGCACAAAAACACGTTTCTAAGCATGTTCCTCAGCAAAGTTTTGCGAGTATCCAGCCATGCTGAATCCGCGATTCGCCCTCCCAGTTTCCTAAGGCCTTTGCTATCTTTTGGAGGGACCACTGGAAGAGATCAAGAAGAAGACTGTAGCAGACGTGAAAGCAACCGTCACTACGGAAGGTGCATCAAGGATTCATTTAAATCTGCAACGATCCATTACACTGGAGATGGACCTCCCAGAAAGTCGAGGAAACTATAGGACATCACGATGCACAGATGATTGAACAAGCCTATCTCAAAATCCTGGAGAGCTTGGGCATAACAAGTCGGTAATATATAAAGTGACAACTGACTCAGCCGCGAATATAGTGTGCATGAATGTGAGGTGCTGCACGCTGAAACAAGAAACAGAACTGCGAAGAGGTAACTGCAATAAGCGCTGAGGAGTTCATGATGACGGCACATCTTCCCACTCCGGTGATAACTGCTCGGGTGGCTGACATATGTACTGTTGCAAAGAACGTATCTTGTATTTTTTCCGATCCATTCGTTTCTGATCTCACTTTGTTGTTTGCAGTGCATTCTTCAACCTTTATACTTCATCCTGGCACGATGATTTGCTCAAGTGTAATTCATTAAGCCTCAAAAGACATCGCCGCCCTGATTGTTTTTGACCTCGACTTTTGATGTATTGTTGTCTTCCTACATTCACTTTTTTGCTTATTGCGAGTCATCTACGTGTGATAATGTGATGGTGGATGTCTATTTTCTTGGAAAATGGGGCAAAAGGTTGCCACGATCTCGACGGACGCGAAGATCTGCCTACGACCTCTGCTCATCGGCAGAGCATCCATAGCGTTTTTGATGAAAAAAGTGCCGAATTATTCTGATGCCTGTCCCGGCGATTTTTTAAATCTTTTCAGTCGGTGATCACACTCCCCTGACATCTTTCGTTTATTCTATTCATTGGCGAGATGAATTCTTCCATGTTATTCATGTATCAAGAAAAACCCAAAATAAAAAGCGCAATATTAGTGTCGTACTTTGTCTCCAAAATACCTGGTATACTGTACCAAATCTGACCCCGCAGGCGATCACAGGTACAGCACATTAGATATCTGGAAATGGTTCAATACTATTGATGGAGATGGATGGGTAGCATATAACATCGGAAATTTTGGCACACCGACATCACCTGAAATTTACCTTGCTGAGCGAGGAACCGACTGAATTGATAAAATGATGCGCAGTTGCAGCTGGCGGCGCGGTTGCTACTACCCCCGTGGAGGCAGCTGGATTTGAAGGGAGGTGGACTATGGTGCGTGAAGAGGACGAGTCGGTAGACGGAGGCATGACCGAAGACACTCCAGAATACATCGAAGAATTATTTGAGGGAATGTTGGGGTCCGTGCCACTCATCACGTACGCTTGTACCACACCTGTAAGTACCGCTGTTGCATATAAATATGACACCTTACAAAACAAAGGAAATTAAGGCTTAAGGAATAGAAATTTGAAAATATAGTCGAACCATGCGACAGTACTTCAAATGATACATCGAACTACCTGAATTCTGTCCTTCTTTAACTAACGAAAGTGGAAGAGGACGTGTGCCTCAAAATATTTCTGGGGAAGAATACCAGCAGACACGAGTCAAAAGCGCTCGACATAGGGTGTCCGACTGTTTCATTGTACATGTTGACAAATATCCCGCCTGCATACGACTGATCTGTTATGTGTGACCAACCGCTAACCACCAACCAATACTGCAATGTCTTAGTGACCTTTTTGATAAGAGATCTCTAAAGAAGCAAAAGAAACCAGCGTACGAAAAACGGAGATTACCTCGAGAATGAAGAGGGCAAGAAGCAGAATTCACTGCACCCACAAATCTGCAAGTGGCTAGACTTCCCAGGTGAGGTATCACAGGTGTCCACATAGGTAAAGTGGCTTTTCCCAGGCCGCCTGCTTGCCAATGGTCCAATGGTAGTGCAGCTGCAATCCGTGTATAAGTACGCCAGAGATTACTGCAGCAGTGAGCAACTCCTCAAATACTTTCAAGCGAAACCAACATTTAGTGGAGAAAAAAAAAAGATTAAGTGGAGAGGGTATACAAGAGAGGAAATGAAAAAACACGACGACTTAACAGTCAATGTTTCATTATCCAAGCGAAGGCACTCACCCATTGTGCTGTTACTTAACTCTTCGACTCTTTTTCCTTCAATAAGTTCATACCAGAAAGCGTTAAACAACTCTTAGCACTTAAAATACTAAAATACAACCAGAGCAAAGACTCCAGATATATCCTGCTTAGTAGTTGTTCGAAGGTTTGGCTGGCAACATGTCCCCTTTGCATCATTGAGCAGTTTCGTTCAACCAGTTGCGAATTTTGTTTCTTCCTTTCAGAAAGCTTCTAGGATCAAAAAAGTTCTTTGCTCCCGGCACATTAGTTATTTTATGTCAGTACACTTCCGCTTGTGTTACAGTATCGAAAATTGCATCCTCTCTAGCTACAACCATAGTTCGATGCTTGACGATGACCATAAATGACCAATGCTTCAATGAGCATAACTCAGAGAAACAATCACGAAATCATAAGCAAGTTCTCAAATTCGGCTGCATCAATTGGCCAGTCATCTAACAACGAAATAAAACCGAACAGAATATCAAACAGGTATGCGCATTATGGATGTTTTGGCAGCTTCGACTATCCAATCAGAGAGCCATTTAAATTTAAAAGTATAAAGAAATAAGATGGAACCAACCGATTGCGCAAATCGCTGACCAAAAAATCAATTTCCTTTCCGCCAGAAAGGCTAAAAATTATTAGGAAAGGCTCCTAAAGTTGAATATAGAATCCCAATTAATTTTGAAATGTTCATAACCTCGCCTCTATTTAGAAGCAGATGAATGACTACATATGAACTACAGTGGGCAAATTTTTCTACGAAATGAAATATTCTGTGGGTTATTGATAAAATGAAGAAGTTGTCAACTGAACTGAGTGGAATGATGAAAATCTATTAGCTACGACTCAATCAAAATACCTTATTCAAATGCCTGAAAGTCTGAATTCAAATTTCTGATTGATACGCCTAAAAGCCCGTTTTATAGGGCAATTTTGGTGGCAATAAACAATCAGCAATTGCTTTTAGAAAAAACACAGCCGCGTACGTTTCTCACGAAATATCTTCAGTGAAAACTAGGCACATCGAATTTCAATATCATCGCTAGAAAACTGCCACAAACCGCACATAGCACGAAGCAAAAACAAACCATTTGTGGTACTTAGAGGCATGCATACCGCTGCCGGAAGTGGATTCATCTGATTGCTCTCCTCTAAACCTTGCTGTCTCTGAAAGCAATATCCAGTGTGACAGATTATAAATAAAAATATAAATAGGTAATAGTTATATATATATATATATATATATATATATATATATATATATATATATATATATATATATATATATATGTACGATACCTATATGTGATAACGGAGGGGAGAATGTGTGTCCGAGTTCTGCAAACGCATGATAAATAATGCCCCAAAAATGCGCCCATAAATAAGCAACTAGAGTAAGATAGTAAGCATATGGAGCAGGGAGCGCTTATTTCCGCTACTATAGTATCGAGCATTTTCTTTCGCTGCTGGGCAAAGAAGACAAATCCCCATGCGAATCCAAACGAGGCTTCCCAGGCTAAGAGATCTACGATTCGTCGTCCCTGTCTTTGTTCTGAAAATGGTCCATAATCTCCTTAGCCTAGAAAACTTAATTCATCAAGCATACTATATTCGAAGGAATAGACTTTGCTAAGATATGGATATTTTTGACGGATGCTAAAGTCGCAAAGATGAGGAATAATAGCGTGACTCAAAGGCAGATATAAGGAAATACTGTCGGAAATAGCAGCACCTCCAACATAGCGCACAAGTGCACAACTGTTTACAGTTATTATTTAGTACTGTTCCCAAGCAAATGAAACGCAAGCCCACTTCGAAAATCAATTTGCTGTTTGCAAGTGCGAGCTGCTTGATAAGTGGGTCGAAGAAGTCATAGTCATTCGGAACGACAGCTGGTTCGTCGAGAGCATTTGCTCGAAAGAGTGCATGACGGGTAGCATATACGTTAGCCAGGTTGTGTTCCTCGGATTCGATTACCACCAAATGCTGCAACAACCTTTCTGGGATTCTCGCAAAAACCAAGTTGTTTCACACAGAGTGCGCTCAATGTGCGCTTCCTACAAATATCCGTCAGCCCATAAACATATACTTGGTGTTTTTGATTGCTTCGTATTTTCACTTCAGAAACGAATTCGTTTCTGGATCAGCCCTAGAACCACACTTCTTCAGTTCGTTCGCAACTCCTTTCTCTGACTGGATAAAACCGTACTCATGAACGAAAGTTCCTCTCAAACTTATTCATTGGGTCCCAAACAGCTGTGGTCATATGTATTCTCCTAATAAACTGCAGTAACAGTTCTGCATATATCTCATTTCCTATGTCATCGCATATCTCTCAAATTATCGGAGGGAAAGTTCCATGGTTTCAACCGTTCGACTTCCAGAATTCATTGCTGCCTATCTCTCTTTCGACTCCCAAATGCTACCCACCTTCGTGAACCAACAAATTCATTCAAACGAGTACATGAAAACGCCCGAAGACAAGACCTTCAAAAACGCACATCGGCAATACCACCTGACCAATTACTGATTTCGTCACTCACAAACTGCGCAAAATAAACCAAGAAATGCATAAGCAGATCTATGCATGAGGCCGCATACACATATCTGCAAAACTTGCCTCTGCTTTGCACTGTTTTGCGTTGGTAGACTAGATTGAACAATGAGCCAATGATTAAAAAACTTCCAATCGAGACTAAGAAAATTTTTAAGTGTAAAAAAAGCTATTAATTTGAAAGTTCAAGTCAAAAAAGAGTGCAGTAGAAAGAAGAAACAAACGTTTTTAAGATCTGAATGATTCGATTCAAATTTCAGATGATATTTTAGCATCAATAGTCACAACGCTAACTGAAGTTTGAGCAGGGTGAAATCTCCACTTCCACTGCATTTCGAAATGAAATCCTTTTTTGGCGCTAGTAATGATTGGATCAAAAGAAGCCTTCACGGCAAAAAAACCTAGCTAGAAACGAAGACGGATAAGGCAAGGACTGAAACTTTTAAGAGAAATGTGCATCTTCATCTCAATTTGTTTTCAGGCAGCCCGTTCAACACGAGATCCACACTGAATTTGTGCATATCCTTCATATTCCTTTGCTATATTCATCCGGACTAAAAAACTCCTGCTACTCCGAACCCAACATTCGCTCCATGCCCAGTCTAGAAAGATTTCCAATGTCCCATCTCCTTTTCCTTTATACTGGTCCCAGCAATTCACCATAAAACCGCCGCTCCTCCGCCCTTCAACATTATGCTGGTTTCCAACACCCCACAACAGCCTAAACTGCTGTCCACATCCGCTCTGCTGAGGGCTGCAGAAAGTGATGCCATTTTGTGCTCAATGTACCCCGCAATGCTGACAACCCTTTGCCATATGCGGTGTAAATAAAACATCTTGTCTTCACGAAGCTTTTTATATTAGCAATTCTACTGACTCTATACTGAAATCACGACCACTAAGTTTGCCAACAACAACAGCAATAAAGGCAAACCCGCATAAAATCGTCCTCCGCAAGCTGTTCGCCCTCAATGCGACTTGCCTTTATAGTAATATTGACACCGAATACGTCATCTCTTCTTGTGAAACCCCTCTGCCCTCTGTCGATTCTCTCTATCAAGTCATCATCATCCACATCGAACGATAACTGCACAGGCAACAGCCCCTGAAAAGATCAAAACGATTGTAAAAACGGCTAAAACTTATTCAAAAATCGATGCTCAGTCCCCACTCTCCCCATCCCTCACTCCGCCCACTCTTCCTCACGGAATACTTTACTGATACATCAATCGGCTATACTGATTTAAACTTCTTATACTCGGAAAAGCTAAGACCGACATAACAAAGCAGTGTGATGCTCCTTCCAAACTACTTTACATAGCTGCATTCCACAACGCCTTTATTATCCGTTTAACCAAGATAACTCCCCATCAATCCAAAACACTATATTGCATGTCTCGATATTCCTTCAAAGCATCGCTCTTAAATCATTTGCCACGACCTATACTATTACAATCATTGCTCAGTACAAATTCCGGGTTACAGCTCAAGTAGGAATTTGTAATAGCCGGCTCGAAAACAATACAAACAATTACCACTTCGGGTTACACAATCACCTTTATTCAGGAAAAACCCTAAATGTTTTTGACTTTTTGTGCTTGGGAGAATTAAGCTCATCGTGGCTGCAAAGGACACCACATTTGAATTCGCACATTTCGCTTATGATTCCTAATTTTCTTTTCATTCACATTCTCTGATATACGACTCCCTCCCCGATCGTCTTCTATACATCACCAACGGAACTCACTAATAAAAAATTTTGCAGTATTTCAATCCCACTTCAGTCAACTCTGCCCATAATTCGCAATGATGGGTCATATTGTGCTCGTAACAGCACAGCAAAGAATCTAGTTAAACCCTCCCCTCTGCCAACTTGTTTCACCACCGATGAGACTCCAAAGGATAATGCTCGAAGTTACCTGGATGTACTTACGAGCGCGTACGATAGCGCGCACTGTTCCCTTAAAGTAGAATATAGTGAGCGGTGTCTCGTTTGATCTCCGATTGCTCACATTCCAATGATATACGAAAGCGTTTGTTCTGTTGCTAATCAAGCTCACCATTAAGTCCCCTTTGATACCCAACACCGATAGCTGCTGTGGCAAGGGGACATCCACGGAGGTCGTATAAACCGGTGGAAACTGCTACAAATCACAAGCCATCATGTATCGGCATATAGCGACACGGTTTAAATGCCGAATTTCACCACCTCCTTGCCTCCCCTGGACAAAATATTTTCCATTATATTTGAATTACTCCACGATGATTTATAGATATTTGCCTCATCTTTTCCATCAGTATGAAACCTATCACTTTTAGCGATTATATTTTAAATTCTGACGCTGAAACATTAATTACATGGCATTATTCATTATAAATAAAGAGATCAGAAAGTTCATTATTTAAATATATTGTTAAGAGTGTCACATAAATATGAGAAAAACTAATTATTCCTTTAGGAGTGCATTAATCTCTCATCTTGACCAAAAACTTTTGCAACAAAATATGATCATGTGCTAAACTGCTGCTTTCGCTTTTTGGCGTTTACCAGTTTAATATTTCGTTCAAATTTTCTTTGTGTTTTTTTCCCATACTGCTCTTTAGAAACCAAAAAAGAAAATTTACGGAAGCAGTAACATTACTGGGACCTATGTGCTCTCGGTGTCGATCAACCGTTCATCACCTAGCTGTCTGAAAATAAAATTAGTTATACGCGAAGTATAGACATCGACTATTACTTCCATCAGGGCTCTCATCATCTTGCTTTTGGAGGACTGAAGTGGCCGTTTTTGAGAATAAACCCGCCGATCTTAGCTCATATCCCTCTTTAACATCGAATTTTTTTTCGCCGGAAGCATCTCGCTCCTAAATTGGACTGAGAATTTTAATAGCCCTAACGATGTTCATGAACATGACTGTTGGGTCCACTTACTTCTTTGTTCACCTCGCTCTCTTCAAAAAGCAGTGCATGCAGTGCGACACACGCCTCACATATCTCATCTTCGTGACGCATCGACCCTCGCACCACACAAGCCCATGCGTTCTATAAAATAAGCAGCATAACAAATAACAGACATTCAGAAACATCAACAACCATTGTACACATACCGCAACTACATCCAGCGGCGTTGAGGGAGCAAAAACAAGGGTTTTTTGGAAGTCGCCAAGCATTTGTTACATATAATACTTCTATCTCCACTCCCTCCCCTTATTTCAAATAGATTTAACACACTCCCCGTTCGTTTACTGACCTTACAAAACAGTTCAGAAAATAAGTACCTTAAGCATCTATATATCGCTATTCTTCAAACATAATCCTTCTTCAAGACAAGACATGCTGTGTAAATGCTAGGCAAAAATATTTCATCCCTTAGTGAGAAATGACCCAAATGACATACACCAGACTTGTCTTGAGCCTTCTGCATAACCGTGATTTCGATACGAGGGAAATTAATCCGCTTATCTGCTATCGCTATTCCTATCTGCTCCCTTGCCTGATCCACTGTCATATTAGACTTTAAGCCACTCAGCGGGATCGCGATCGATACCGGACACAGATCCTGGAAAATCGATAGATCTAGAGATACTGTGGCGGACAATGAAAGAGACGAGTTAAATATAGCTGAAATGTACTGCATGTAGAAATAGCTTGTAAACCCCCAGCCTAAGCCGTAATACCTTTATTAGTTAGCCTATTGAATCGATCAGCAAAATCCATGCAGCTAAATTCCTTAGCATTCTAACACGACAGCTCTGTCACTTTGCACCCAGATGGCTTAGCGAAAAATGGCACGAAAAGTATAGACTGTCCGTTGATTGAAAGCAAACAACTGTTGCTGGCGAATCAGTGCATGTGAAAAACGTATTTTTTCTAAATCTCTCGTCGAACATCGTCAACCAAATCCTCCTCCTGATGAAACACTAGCCGAGCTCATCATTGTGTCCAAAAAAGTGACCTCCCATTTCACTTGGCGTGAAAGGCACGCTACGTCACACACGTCAGATACAGCAAGCCACGATGCCAGCGACGAAAGATAAACAAGCCAATCAACGGCGTGATAAGTTTCCACTGTCCCTACATGAGCTCTGACTTAGCAAAATCGGCGAAGCTTTCGAGTTTTCGATACATGCCTAATTTCGGCTCGTTAAATATATGGTAAAAATGAATGCTGAAGACCTGCGAACCAAAACGCTTTAGACTACAAAGCCTAAGAAATCGAATACTTCACAAAGATACTGAGTGAGATAACTAAGCACAAAGTGCCGACACACTCACACGAAGTCGACGACGCGCTTCCTCGACTTTAACAAGCGGCCCCTTCAGCTTTACCTATAAATTTATCCACCTGCATGAGAGTGCAAGATGGTTATTATGGAGCAAAATACACAGAGCTAATATTTTATAGCAGTGTTTCGAAAACTGGCACATTAGATTACATATTTATTTGGCCGGTATTCGGATCAAAGAAATGCAACAATTATGTCATACGTCTGTCGACGACGAGTAACCGCTTAATGTCAGCTCCTTTGCAAAATTTGCAAAAAGCACTCGACTTCCATGCAAAATTTTGCGTCCCCTAACTGATCTTTGCATTTCTCTATCTGGATAAATGAGCGCCTATGCTTTCCAGCAAATTCAGACAGTTATTTTTTGTTCATTCGTTTCCCAATTATATCATGCTCTTGCGATATCTCCGGTTCTCTCTAATCCGCTCTCTCTGCTCGCTCAACAGTAACAAAACCAGCTTTTTCACTGAGAAAGAAAACGCTCGCAAATTGCAGGTGGCCATGCTACGATGAGTCATTCCGGTTGATGCATATGCAAGAGGCGATCAAACGCCCAGCTAATGCAACTGCGACCAAAGCCCTCGACTAGATATAGAGGCGACAGTTACCCTGAATTCATGTGGTCAAAAGGTGGCGCGCTTTGCTACAGAACTTGGAATTTAACATCAAGATTTGAAAATAATAGTTACGCCGGCAGAAACTTGAGTCTTTTTTTTTTGAAATGCAGAAGAATGCAGCGCAGGAAAGGAGATCCGTGTAGCACACTGTAATCAAGGAAAGCCTAAAATACCGAGAGGTGAGGGAATATGCATACAGCACTTCAAGGCTCGTCTACGCTATGCGAATGAGTCAACGTAATAGTCGTTCTCCGATCGTAATGATAGTATGAAATGGTTTTCATCGAAAATAATATTTTGCACACCCTTTTGACCTATTTATTGTGTTTATATTCACAATGAAAAATGCTCTCCAGAGTCATACTGTTTAGAACGAACGTTACTCCCTTTTTATACTATACTGTGGTTTCTGTTTATTACATTACGACAGAGTCAATGGTGTCATCCTGCACAGTGATGCGTGAAGTTTCAAATTTTGAAATTTCTTTGACAATGGCAGTGCCAGTCCACGTGCACATGTATATATAACACTGTTTGGAAGAAGCTCCTTCCAAACTACCTCCGTGAACGAGGCCGCGCCACGTGAGACGATGAATCACATCCCTGCGGAGGTTGAGTTCTCAAAACCCCTCGCATGAGGTGGGAGAGCTCCGGAGAGTTGGGACTTTCGCGGATGGGAAGTTGAAAAGAGCTCGGTTTTGCTACAAGACTTCTCACATCGTTCATGCTACTTGCTGTATCCTTTTCATGGGAAGCTGCAGCAGAAATAATTTTCGAAAAGTTGCGGTCTTGGCGCATTTTTTGCAACTCGTTTGACAAGGAAGCCGCAGCTGAAGCCCAAGATGCATATTTTTGCCAAATGCGGTTGGATACTTAGTCAAGTGCTGATGGTAGCAAAATTTGAGGAACTGCTTACAAATAAAGGGCATCGGTGGTGATGTTACGTTGTGTTGGAATAAGAAATTGTAGTGAAGGCTACTTTTTGTTTCAAAAGTGAGGGGAAATGAAATGTGGAGCAGTGCGCGCTTTGACATATGTATACTACAAGTTGAAGTCGTTACGATTAACATGCCTTAGTTTTCGGTGGAGGTTTCCGTTCTGCTTTTTCACTGTGCCCATATTACCTCGATATCACCTTCCATGCTAAACTGTTGCTTCTGTGACGACAAGTGCCCCACGTTGCCTTTCAGCGTTTCTCATCCCAACACACTGCATCATACAGCATCCTCGCTGATATGTTTCACAGTTCTTAAGCAGAAACTCCTAACCACCCGTCAAGTTGCCATACAACTTCACGCTTTTAGGAATTGATATAAAAACAAGAGTTACAAATGAACTGACAAGCTCACAAATGCATATATAGGCGTAATGAGGTCAAAAACATTTTACACTCCGATACAAAACTGCACTAAAAACATGGAAGAAATCAAGAAAAAAATAACCGTATTGACGTTCTCGATGAGACCGTCAGCTTCTACTCGCCCACAAGGGAATAAAATTAGCACCCCCGTTTCGTTCATGATCCGTGCGATTGAATCCTCTTGACACCATGCGTCCGTATGCGCGATCATATCAAAATGGTCCTCACATGGTACCTCTATATTCAGCGTCACGTCCGTGCTTAGCGGATACTTAAGAAGATAAAAGTCGAACAACATTTAAGCATTATCCTTTATAGAATATCTTATTAGAAATAAATACACCGTCATACTACACGAACTCGTTCAAATGTATGCTTTCCCTCGTTGTTAATACTATCATTCCTTTTGCTGCTTGTCTGTCGTCGTTATATCCCTCCATTTTTATTCACATCTGTTATTCTGCCTAACATTCCACCCAACATATTCCATCTAATTTCATCCACTTCATCACAACTTTCCTATAGATCCCAATAACGCCGAATTTCACCAACATACTTTTCATAAAACATTTTATCAATGGGTATTCCCACAGATACTAAAAGTGAGCTTTATCCGACAGAATTGAACAATGATAAAATGCAAACTCTGTTACCGCTTGATGAATGACAATCCTCAAATTCTGTGAAACTCCACATGAAATATTCAAAATATTCGACGTCAAACGAATTTCAAAACACATTCCTGTTTCCACTGTTTTCGTGTACCGAAAATACTCTTAATTCCAGTCGTTGCCAAACAAATGATTGGAATCAACAACAACTTTAAATATAACGGCATATAAGAAAATAACCCGCTCCAAAAATTTGATCCTTTCTTCTAGTTTCATCTGACGAAGTAATGCAGCACCGGAACGCCTTAGTTGCTCGTACGCTATTTGACCTAACCGAAACATCATTTCATGCACCTGCAACGCAGCCTTATTCATATAGTCTTAAGCGCACCTGTCGATGCACATGTTGAGATGCATTCAAGCTAGACATAGATAATCTTAAGGTGGATTTTTGAGTATTTGAAGAGGCTGCGTAATAACCATACCCCCAAATGAATGCGGAATTTAGAGCATAAAAATATCCGTTCGGGGCCTAAACGGATGGAAGAGATGACATCATTGCCCTCCAATGATAACTCATTTGTGACGTGATATTAGTTGGACGGAACAGACATGAGAAACGATCAGCGCAGATAGTGGAGAATTTAATAGGCCAGAATGGAATGGGTTATGGCATAAGGGATACTCCTTGCTGCAAACACCATGAGAGTTTGTTAACCACTCAAATAGACGAAATATCCAAAAACGTTATAGACCAACTTTTTCTAGTTTTGAAAATGTTTTTACGAAGCAAAGAAAGAGCACTTGAATGATATTGGCAATCTAAATATCAGATTGGATTGTGAGTAAAACACAAAAATCACCTCTCCGCTGAGATAGATAAAAGGGGAGGGATTCTGCAACAACCATCTTCAATTTACATTTTTATCATCGAGAAAACAAATTAATATTTTATTGTGTCTGGTATGTGAATAATATAATGCCCAACATTTCATGCTATGAGATTGTCGCCAAAGCGGTAGCGATAGTTTTGAGATTTATGCAAGACTAGATTTTCGAAAAACGGGAAGCGCCAATCGCAAGCTGCCTTTACATCGAAGAGGACATGCAAAGTCGAGAGGATCTTGAGCCGCAAATTTGCTGGTCCTTTACAAAATAACGTATGTGCAAATTAGTAAATCCCACTATTCTGTCAAATTTAGTAACAACCGAACAACTCTAAAGAGAGGATAACACCTTGAAGACATTCAAGCCGAATTTCACGCAAGGTACGAATCAAGGAACCTCATAGAATATGTCTGCTATCTTCAAGTCCATCAAGTTGAAAAGAAACAACGAAATGAACACTTCGAATACGGACCATGAAACGTGTCCAAATTTAACGTACTGTTCATACAGAACAAACACTCCTCTAAACCTGCAAACAATATACTCACTTCTTCTACATTTTTCGAACGAATCGAATGAACAGAACTCGCAGATGTGCTCGTGGCAATAGCTTCTCGATTTGCACACTATTGTAATCTCGTTTGCAAGGCATATATTGGACATGCCAAGACTCCTGATAAGTGAATTCATACTGACGACTGCCGATCTTTTTAAACGATAGACCGCAATTAAAAAGTAGCATAACAGTCTACGGCTCTCACAGATAACAAGGAAGCCTGTTTGGGCGAAGAACATTACCGTGTAAATGAAAAGAGGTGAATACAAATTGCCCACTCGTATATTTCCTCATTACCACTCTTATAGTACATCTAACATTCTTTTCATCTCCTATCTACCACGGACTAATCGAACAACATAAAGCAGTACCACCTACCTTTGCGTTCTTTTGTGTTCCATGATAAAAGGAACTGCTGATGTCATATCGAGAAGGCCGGCAGTAATAGCTGGGCGGTGGATACGTCATGTTGGGGCGTTCTGGGTATGGTCTGGATGTGATCCCACCACGATTTTTCCCCAGCATACCAGGACCCATACTGTATAAAGCTGTTCACATGAACGCCCACACTGCTGCGATCTGCTGAAATACTGTGAAGAAATTCTTTTTTTTCAATATTTAAATAAGATTAAAATTGCGCCTACAATGTCACACGCAACACTTCCGGACAGTCGAACGTATGTAACAACTGACCACATTGAAAATCACCGTCATGTACTAGTCCCCCGTTATACATTACAAAAGGAATAACTCTTTACTTCTGAAAAAAACAGTAACAAGTATGTCAATAGACGGGAGAAAGCCATTAGATCCTTTCAATGCAATTAGCAACAAAATAGGAGGATAGTGGGATCGACTAAACTTTCAACGCTCCACCTGACTGAGGGCGGTGTTAGGCATTTGCATTAGAATTTTGCAGGCGAATAAGGAAAGTGTTTATTAAAAACTTGATCTAAAGTTAACATAGTCAAAATGCCAATGGTCAATAACAAGAAACAAAAAACGGAAGTCAACAATAATATGCGCAAAAATACGCTGGTTTTGAAGGTTTTCAACGGCAGTACCGGAAATCACTAATTTCTCTCCCCTTTCCCCCTTACATTAAAACTTTGAAAGCAAGATATATGCTCATTAGGATGTACAGCCGCAACAAGCATCAACTTGTTCTTCTTCTCTTGTCCTACCTTGCTCAGCGGCGATAAAAACAGTCGAAAAGATACTAGAGTACTAGGCGTGCGCCACCTGCGATCACGCCATGGCTCAGTGTGTAAGCTATCGCCTCTCAGAGGTAACTCCCCGTCCGCCGTAGTCACGTGGAAGAGGAAGGAAGCTCCTTTGATCCGCTGGATAAGCCATGATTTTCTGGCAAGGGAAGGAATGTCAGGAGCACACCTTAGCACGATAGTTGCAGAATTCTTTGCCTGTTTGAATTTCAGCGCTTCTTGAAAAAGTAGAGAAACTTTGCAACAATTCTTCTCTTCCTCAAAAATTTACTGATGAAACAAGAATGTACTTGGTACACTTAGGACGCTATTTCTCAACAAGTATCCCAGCTCGCAGAAACACCATCAATTTTTCGGATAGAGGTTATAAACTTAGGACAAAACCATTCCATAAATGACAAACACCTTAAAGAGTTACTAGGCTGTAAGATAAACAAATATGATAGAACGTTCTCTCATCACCAAAAACGATTCACTAAAATAACGCTGCTTACAAATCACCGTACGTGAACCAAAACATCTCGACACCACAAGCCTCAATCTCGAACAAAATCGGATGCCTGCACTGCACGACGACTCGACCGCACGCAAACTCATGCCTATAGCACAATGCAATAATCTCCGGCACTGAATCTAGCAAATGGCGGGAAAATTTGTGCCAAACTATGATCAAAAGATTCCTTTCCATATATGCTTTCGTTTCTAGATTAAAAGTCATGTTATTGATCTACATGTAGTATTGAAACGCATCGGTCGTGCTGAAGGACTTGCATGAAGTAACCAAAACCAAAAGTTGTAAAGGAAGTGCATGGGGAGTAATATTTCTTTTCAAGCAAGCTTATGAAGAATTTCCAGAATTGCAAATAAAAAATTGATGACGAGATTTACTTTAATAAGAGAGATGCCAAAAAAGCAATGTTAACTTAATGCTCGAAAGTATTCATTAAGATTCTCTACGATAAATATATAACGCAACAAATACCCTCACCACTATCAAATAGCCTCAACAACCAATGAACCGCACCCCAGCGCCACACCAACCACAACTGCTCGTCGTTGTCTTCATGCTCCTATCAGAGTCATACATCAATTAAATATGCAAATTTTAACTGAATCTATATGTGTAATTTTTGCGTGCTGTCGTTAATTTGCTTTGCGGTGACGTCATGCCTTTAGCTTAGAATATATGTATATTTGTCAGTTCCGCAGATTTTAATTTGATATCACTGAAATCAGAGTTTTAAGATTGGGAGATCATGGTTTATAATAAATGCACACTCTGCACCTTATAGTAATTCACGTCGATTCATCAACTTCGAAAGAACTTTCGACAGTTAAGAGTGCCAAAATATTTACAGACGCTTTGCACCAATTATGTTTCCATTTCACACCCGTCACGTTAAAAGGAACGAGACGTTTATGGATGAGGGGGGTGGAGGAGGGGGAGAAGGGCGAGCTGGAGGAGTTGAATTGATTGAAACAAAAGAGCGGTCTCCTCTAATTTCGTCCCTTTTCGTAATCACTGATAGTTGTCGGTTAAGTAAGCGCAACGCAAAAGCACATATCACATGCCAGATCATGTGTCACGTCCCTTCACTTATCTCAAATCGTGGCAAGTCTGAGTGTCGTGACTGCGCGTGAATACAAAAAAATTAAAACAAAGAGGTTGCTGATCGACCGATCAGAAATGTAGCTCATAAAGATATCAAAGTTGCACATCCAATTGGCGCATAAAAAAGAGACGGTCCGTGAGTTGACGCACACGTCAACTGCATTAGTAAACAGGCTATATAAACGCACCCAAAGGTTCGGAGACTGGAAAACCGTAACTTCAACTGTAGAAATGTGACTTCATTCTTTGTGATTGTATCTCGCCGTCTATATGTTGATAGCGTATTATCAGCATGGATTTTTCTGTTCGGTAATAATACGCGGCATGGCGTCATTTTGACTGCTGATGTTGAAGTTGTCTTTGTGCGAGAGTTGTGTTATATGCAATGTCGCTTCTTTTTTCTTTTGAACTATTTTTAGGCGTCAGTGTTTGCTGCTGTGTATGTGCGCGTAAGCTTTGTAGTTGTCACTGTATGCTAATGTCGGGCGTCTTGTTTGTGGTGGTATACCCCGTCGTTGTCGGGGTGAGCGGATGATCGTGCATTTGTTATGTGCGTATTTACTATCGCTTCTAGGTCTGAATATCATAATAAAGGTTTAACTGCCCAAGTTTGAGGTGCGATCTTCAAGGCAGTGCCAAGGTGCATACAAGAGATATGTGCATGGCGGAATACAGTACGGGGTTTGAAGGCGAACCACATTAACAACACACGGTATATGATTGGATACCTGCCAGAGCGGAAAGATGGTCGGTCATTGGTGCACGAAGAAGGCCATCATCTGAAGCAGCGCGCAACATAGGTCGGCGGTGAATCGGCAGGGTGGCATATCAGCTCGGCTGTGACGACGGCAGGCAGCGGAGGACGAGCAGCAGCACATTCGACATCGAGCAATAGTAATACAGGCCATGTTTTCAAAAGGATTTATCTTGTTTTGTTCACTTGTACTATTTGTTCGCGAACCTTCGGAACCATCCTAATCCTTTTGTTGACCTCCCTACCAGGGGGTCCATACATGGTGTCACGAGCCGGGAACATTACTGAGTCGGTCTTCAACAACCGCAATATTTTGGATTTAGCGGCCTGTACGCACGTGTGTACACATACACCCAAACAAATACACGAACGCATGTACGCCTTAGTTTTATGTATAAAATTATGCAAAGTTATTGTTATCGCTGTTGAACACTTTAGAAGAATTAACGAGAAACTCTCTTAGCGCTCTTGAGGTTGCGTGATCGTTTACTTGTGCTGAATTTAAAAAAAAAAAATCGAAAAAATGAATAGTTTATTTTGTTGTTCAAATCATATAATGTGCACAGAAGTAAAAGGTGACACTGATTTACAAACAAAAAAATTTCAATGTAGAAATAAAAACAAATAAAAATGAAAATTACATGTGGTATTAAAAAAATATTTCAGTATTGAGCGTGATGTTTAGCAAGAAGGGAATACATAGCACAATAATTGTGATGGTTTTACACACATATAAGCAAGAATTTTATAGGAGGATTTCTCAAAGTCCGCTTCACCGTCTTCATTAGAAACACGTGCACTTTTAATTGCATGTCATATCTAACTGAAACGGGAAAATTGTGCGGAAGGTAGTTTTTTTTTTTGCCATTGTTTACTATCTAATCAGCATGTTTACTCGAAATTCCGAATGCTATCTCTTCTCAGTCACGATTAGCTGCCAATCTAATGCTAATGGACATAATTATCCGTTCGGTCCTAGTTTTGGATGGGCAGTCACCAAAAATTAGAGGAATAATTCCAAATTTTTGACGAGTGTGGTGATCACCGTGATAGCAACGTCGAAAACCCCTGCGACATCTGGAGTTTTTGACGGCCGTTATCACGGTCCCCACGACCAGAATTCACTTTTGGTTTAGTTTTCAGAAAAAAAAAAAAACAGGCGAAGTGCAATTTGAAAGGTTAAAAGCGTTGAAAAAGTACTGTCAAGGTGCCTTCTGAAAGTTCATGACCAAGTTAGCAGCTTTGACCTCGAGCCAAATCATACAACAATGTATTTTGCTATCGAGCCACAAAAAAGAAAGCCTTTGCATTATTTCCTGACACAACCCCAAAGAATGCGTGTCCGCAGTCTTCTAGATGACGTCATTTTGAGAATGTGTTAGAAGAAAAAACGAGTGGGAAAAAAGCACTACAGCAGCTGCGATGATATGTGCTTTCGCAACTCTCTCACCTAAGCAACCAGTTTTATGGCTTACCACCGGATAACACAACATATAATTTAGGATTCTGAGTAGGTCGCACATCCTTCACGCTGCAAAATCTCGTACGTAGTCTAATCTAATCAAGCTTTGATAGCTCTCTCAAATCTATGAAATTTCATTTTTTATGAGACAGTACAGTTGGTTGAAGTGGAAAATTACAGTTATTAACATCACCTTTGAACGTCTGTAACCTCTTTCGAATTCGACGGATCAAGATGAAATAGGGTATGACTGGTTGCGTTATGATTTAATTACATCTATCAAATTTTGCAGCTCTAGCTACTCTGCTTCATGAGTGAAAGCTATAGGGCAAAGGGTACATATTAAGATACGCACGTACACACTAATGCTCATTTTGATAACACATTTGCAGAATACATAACGAGGAGCTTTATTCTTATAACTGGCTAAATTTCTTAGTGAATTATAGCTGCTTGAAGCTCTAGCAACCGATGAAATCCTAGCAAAATAACAAGTTTTTTCTTTCGCTCGAAATCTTGAAATGTTCATAGCTCTATCTTTTTCTCAGTTCATTTCCATCGGTTTTTCTTTTGGACGAAAAATCAGAACATCTCTAATAATTGAAATCAAAATGTTGATACTTTAAATCTGATATGAAATGGCAAAAATTTCTTGTGGGAAGAAATAGTTTATAAGTAATTTAGATTTGGTTAGAAGTGGGGAAGATAAATCTTAAAAATAAATGATTTTTTGGTCTTTATAACTCAGAGCGCTTCAAAAACGCATATTACAGTTTATTTTCAAAAAACGCATCATAAAAAAAAAAACTATTTCAGTAAGAAATTGTTTATGGAAACGAGTCATGACGATTTTTCATCAATATCTCTTATAGCGATAATTCAATTGTTTTTTAAGGCAAAATGTTATACGCCATTCAAAAGGCAGCAAATCATTTCTTCGTGAACTTCGAACATTTGTTAACCTTCCAGTTGTTGCCGATCTTAACTTTAACAATGCCCTCGATTTAAATAAACTGTTCATCATCACGTAAATGTGCTGTTTTCTAATATCAGTACTAATGCTGAACCAATCGGGTTGACAATACTTGGAAACGTGGATGCAGTTGTGCACTTAGCTGAATAAAATTCTGTCCTCAAATGCGCAACACTTTAATTGTACTCTTAAAATTATAATACGAACATAATAAAGTGTACTTTTTTAGACTATATGATTAGATAACAAAAACACGAAATCACTTTTCACTAGGTTGTGTATCCGATGTGGTAGGCAAATCAATCGATGGAACTTGATATCGGCTCAGTTGCGATTCAAGAAATTCGATTCTCTTCAATAGTTTCGATTTTGTACTCGTAAATTCGGCCACAAATCGAGCCATCCTGTAATCACTTTTTCGTTATTTACATTACAAAGTAGAGGGAAACAAGTGCTCAACAATTCTCTCTGCTAACAAAAAAACTCTTATAATCATAAGAGAATCATAATAAAAACGTCATTGTACCTAAGTTAAGTTTAGTGGGCTTAGAGTTTATGTGACAATCGCTGTTTATTTTATGACGGCTGAAAACATTGCCCGCGGATGGGATTAGAACCCAAAACAAATTGAGCAAAATACAAAAAACTCCATCGCAATTCGAATCTCGTCTGCCAACAATGTTGTCATTCGTCAATAAAAACATAGAAATGGATTGAGATAACGTTTGTGCTATCACTTGAATAAAATAATTGCTAATAAAAGGTATAAAATTGATGGAATCTTTTAGATATAATCACAAGAAGTATATAAAAGAGTTTTTCGAATCATCCTCCTGTCCGATCATTACTTTTCTTCCCAAAAACTCATTAAACACGATCCTGTCGGAAAACTCTTTCAACGAATAATTTATCCTCGGCAAAATCGCTCAAATTATGCTCTTAATAGAAACTTTGGGGCAACAAGTTGCCCCTTACAAGGAGACGAAATTGTTTTTCAGGAAGGAGTGCATTGAGAAGGGATGAAGCCCTGTTCAAGGATAGAGGCTAATTCCGTTACGTCATTGTTCTAAATCCAGTTTCAGCACTAATATAAATGAATACTGCACTCACATTCTAAAGTCCACATCGAGTTTCAATGCGATTATAAAAGCTACGGCTTCTAATAATAATTGCTGTTCAATTTTCTAATCGTGACATTACTTCCCTTTTTCATTAATAATCAAATCTGCCACATATTATAATAACGGATCTAAATCGTTCTGTTCAAAGAGCATGAATGAATGTTAGAGAGAAGACATACCGTATTTGAACGTTTTTTAGTGAATTTTGTAGATTTTCGGCCAACTCTTCTGGAGTCATTTGTTCTTCGGGTGCGTTCTCATCCAGCAGATTGTCTTTTCGCAGAATCTCTCGACCCTTGAAAAGTAACCAGTGAAGCCATCAAGAAGTGAAATTCCTTTAGCATCGCATTAAAATTTAACGACTATTCTGGCAAACACAACAAAAATTCAAAGCAAAGACCATAAAAGTTATAAAAATCGGATTATTCAACATGCGAATAAATATTACTATAAGATGAAAAATCTTCCAATGCGGAGACATCAAATATGATAAATATGTAATAATAATGAAAATCAGAAAACAGTCTCAATGAAGCATTGTCTACCTTTGCGATTAGAAGTTTCCTTGCATCGGGGTATTCTTTCAATGCGCTCCACAAGTCGTTCTTGTTTAACACAAAGAGATCCGTATATCCAACTGAGCGAACGTTTGCCGTTCGACGATTTCCGTTTTTGCTGCCTGATGTTTTCAAATATTTTGAGGAGAATTTTACTACAAAAATGTTAATCACATATTTCTCGACGACGATATGCTATGCTAATGTGAATATTTGTGTGTATTTAATTCAACAAGGAATTAAATTCATGTCATTTTGATTATGAGAATCTCATTTTTCATCTAAAAAACGCTAACAAAATTCAAAATAATATGGAGAATTTCGAATGAGAATCGCTGAATCGTACAAAAAATTTCAGCAAGTTTACCAAACATATACAACAGAACTGACTTCACGAATTGGTGCTTTAATAACTCTTTCAGAAAAAAAAACTACCAGGAGAATAAATACAAGAACGCAAAGAGGTTTTCTAAAATGAGCGAATTTTTGGAGCATATGTAACACTTCTTTAATTCGATCACCTGGCAATTTCTGCAAATCGGAAAGAACTATGATAGGGTCGTGCTAACTCAGTATAAGATGTAGTATGATTTATATGAGGCAGTGTGACTTAACACAATCATGTTTATAGAGAATGGAAGAAAATATAAAGCAATCAAAGACAATCACTCTTAAAGCATTCCGCATCATTTATAGACATTTTCTTCAGAAAATTTTATGATTATATGGCAACTAAGTAACACCATTTCGTCACTATCATTGATGCAATCTTATCACTCTCGAAATGACTAGCATATTTTCGTTCACCAGTCAGCTCACTTTTCATCTCTTCTACTCTCTTAATTCTAATTCCTTCAAATTCGGATTTCTCGTGGCTTTTTTTCAACAAATTAAACTCGCGAACATGTTCGCAATATACAAAAATTTCTCCTAAAATATGCTTGTTTGCATTCTCTTTTTCCACGCTATAGTCAGCGACATCTAAAGGGCGTCCCGTCTAGATTGTTCATCACTGTTATAGTCAAATTTCTATGCAAAATGAAAGAAGTCGTCATATCAGCGAAAACTATGACTGCTAGTTTAAAAATTGTGAACGTATTGACGACCCTTCTTAGCGCTTCTAAATCTCAGCATGTCTCTGTGTCGCCCGTCTATCTACGTCTAGCAAACAAAGAATTCATCTTGAAGGGCAAAACTTTCCTATCAACGAACTTTTGCATAAACGAAGCATAATAAATATCAAAGTACCAAGCAATTGAGTCATAAAATGATTAGCGTCAGTGGAAAATTATACTGCATGCAGTTTGATTTAATAGTTGAGCACGAATTAATGCATACTCTCCCTCACCAGCAATATTCAAAATGCTGAGTTCTCCGAATACAGCACCCTCCTGTAGAGTGACGAACACTTTGATACCGTCATCAGCGACCACCTGTAGTTTCCCCCTCTTCACGATGTACATCTCCCGACCGATGTCACCTTTCCTGCATATGTAATCGCCTGGCGAGAATACCTTCAATATTGGCATTTCTATTAGCAATCTTAGAAAGCTTTCAGTTTATAACTTCTTTCTAAACTGCATTTTGGATTAATGAATTAAACAGTGATATTCGAACAAAAAAGGGTCGACGAGTGTTTTATATTGGAAAATAATGAAATATTTTCCTTTCATAACAGTTGAATGAGCTAAAAATCAGTACAATTAACTGCAGAAGCATTACCTGTTGCTGCAATTTCAGAACAAGTTCGGCAAGGAGGCCAGCTTCACAATCCTGCAAGTGAACACACGTTGAACATCCACTATATTAAACATTCCTTCCGACAATTTGTCGAAAACTCCATCAACGAGTGGGGAAAGAGTTCAAACGATCATCTATCTGATAGTCAGCTTTAACTCGTCGAACACACTGCTAAAAGAAACAGAATTTTTATGTTTACCCGATCATCTTAGCTTTTGCCATCGAAGCTTTTCTGTATGAATCACTGCTGATATACTGAATGAGAAGTCGCGCAAAGTGCTGATATACTGAATCGTCAGACAGTCTAGCGAAGAGAGAAATTGCACTCTCACATTTTGACCAGAAGCCGGACTAACGAAGCATTCTAACATGCAGCCCTAATTGGCTGGCAGATTTGGCTGCCATGTAGTCGGGTGGGTGGCATGTAGCAATTGCATCCGGATTTTCACATTGCAGGTAAATGCAAATTTACTTCACTTATGCTGAAACGTTTATGTTTATTGCTCGATCGCAAATAGTCGCAAAGCATAATTTCTTATAGGTATTTTTAGAGAAGAATTAGACACTCATATTTGACAGATTCGATGTTCGTAAATTTTAAAATATAACGGTCTCACCTGGAAAATTCTGACTTTGCGCAATGTTTCGAAATGAACTTGCATTGCAATTTCCGCTTGTAATTTATCAGGTAACACCTTCAGCACCTGTTGATCGCTAAGCGATTGTTTATTTGCCCAAAGATAGTCGAACCATTTGATCACTCTCATTTCCAGCTTAAAAAAATGCTTGGGATTACTTGCATTCGATAAGGATTTTCATAATGTGCTTTTCGCTTCGATAATCTAATCGCTACGATTAAAATATGAGCTTATCACTGCGTATTTTTCGTAATTACAATAAATATGACCTTATCATTCCGTTGATTGCATGAAGGAGTCGAAAGAGCGCACATATTACCAACCCTTTTGATGCGCTTCTTCAATTTTTTCGAATCCACTTCTATTAGTTATATTGGATGTGTATGGACAACTAAAAACGTTTGAACTCTACGTATTTCTGACTGCACGTAGGTTTGTTTAATCCTGACACGAAAAACGAACCTTCATACTTGCTGAATGAAAACAACTTCGAGTTTGATCAACTATTCAATTGAAATAAAATAGAAAGATGCTCCAAAGTTGCTGTCGCAAAAGCCATCATTTCGGTATGCTAGTGCAATGAAAGATCAGTAGACTGAGGGGCCACCGCTAAGTTTAAAGAACGTATTTCGGATCTTCCCATTTACGGTGTTGGCAGGCTAGCCTTTGCCAAAACGCGCAGCCAGCGGCCGGCGTAAGAGCAACGTATGCTAGCAAAAAATACGACAGTAGGTGCCGTGGATATAACCATTTGCGAAATATATCATGAATTACCCATTGCTTCAACCTGTTAGTCTTTTCTTGTGGTGATACCTAATACTGAGGTAATACCTAAGGTTTGAAATAATACGTAATAATGTTGAATGTTGATTTACTAACGTCAGCGATTCTGCATGCGCTGCAAGCTCATAAAGAACGCAAAACGGAGGTCAGTACTTGCCTGTTTGCTGACCCTTCTTAATTCCATGTATTGTTTAATTCCATCCATCCGGTTTTGAAACTCGGTTCTTGCAGCACTCATATTTGAAATCATGCTGAAAGCACATTTTAACTAGCAACATCTGTCGACAGTCATGACTCGATTAGATAACCTTCACCTACACTGATAATCCGGTTATATATATATATATACATATATATATATATATATATGTTTATTTATTTATTTATTTATTTATTTATTTATTTATTTATATATAATCCTCTAAACACGAATCCATACACATTTTCTAGTACTCAAGATTAAATGAAGTTTTATTGCTGTTAATTAAACTTCGACGGGTTTGTGATATTGTCGTAGATTAACCACTCAGCGCTCCTCATTCGTTTATTCTCCTCTTTTCTGTTATTCGTTCGTCCCTTCCCTATCTCTTTCTTCTTTCATTTTTCATAGTTTTCGATTCTCTAGCTGTCGAAAATAGTAAAGTGACTAAAGAACATTATGTAAAGGTTACAGACATCAAAAGGAAGGGATAGGAGTACTTGTTGATGTCTGTTTCGTCTAAATATGAGGTAAATGTTCAAAAGAATTTAAACTTAGTGAGCCCAACTCGCTTTTCCTTTGAACGATTGCCATCACGACCCGTTCCACAAATGGCAAAGTGTGCCGAAGAGGCTGATATGATAATGAATTTTTGCAGTTCCGCTAGTCGTAATGACTCTTCACAAGAACAATTATTCTGTATGCAAAATTCTACTTCATCACTAGCAGAAATAGCTGATAGATCGGTGGAAGAGGAGGAGAAAAGGGAGTGAGGAAAGGGCTGGAAACTGCACCCATCCTGAGAATGTATAAGGAAGAAAGAGCAGCTAAAGCGAAATATCAGCCGATTTCCGTGAAATTTGAATTATACGTTCCATCTTAACCTGCCCTTGTCACTTTGCTTAACTATTGAGTGCCCATAATTCCTTCAAAATGAGTGCATTGAAAAGAAAAATATTCAAAAGCTGATTCTATGTATAGACAAATGCGCCGAATTTTAAAAGTTCCACTAATTTTATGATGTCAGAGTTGCAACTACCGCCTACAAAAGGTTTAGACACATGTGAAAATGTACGCCTATAGACAGAAAATTACCATAATGTGCACTATGCAAGAAAAAATTGTGATGAGAACATGGAAACATTGAAAATAAACTGTTAAAGTAATTTTAGTTATTCAACGATCCATAACTATTAAATGGAAAAGGACGGTGCGGGTGTGGACTGGATCGTTTGTTTTACATCGATTCGAAAATTTAAATGCCTTGGTTCGATTCACATCGCTGGTGACATAATTTTTCATTTAACATCCACGTAACTAAATCAAGTGGAAATGATATATTGATTAAATTTGTCAAATTTACACTCAAAATTCATCATCACGAGCTATAACTTGTTAAATGGCATGCATTTACGTTATTCTATACAACACTTCCCAATTTATTGATTGATAAACTATCAATTGGAAACTTTTTAAAGAAATTGAAAATATTTTTAAGAGAATTAGAAATATTTTCAAAGGAAACGCAAAAGCCATCCTAAAGAGAGGCTATCATCAAATTTATCTCATAGAGTATGTGCATCTTCAAGACATTTTGTATGCAAACTTTGAGTGTGTTCTATCAGGCACACCTTCATGAATAATTCCTATGATATATGCCAGCATTTGTGTCAAACAAATGCTTCGAACAAGAAATCCGACTCTGCTATGAGTAAACCCTACCTCCCTCATTACTTCGACTGACACATAATAAGTATGACACCTGAGCACTTAATAAGGAAGCAAAACGCACCTGCCGACATTACCGACAATTGTGGCGAAAATCAACACGCCGCACATGAGATCCATTGTAACAAAAATAAATTCAACGTTCCTCACCGGACCCGGTACTTCACCAATTGTTGTTAGTGTCAGCGTTGACCAATAAAAACTATAGATATAACGTCGTGCTAGTGTATCTTCTACGCCACTGAAGTTGAGGTTTTTTCATATGGCCTTTGAAGTGGTCAGAATTGCTGACTGGAATTGAAAAGGGAGGAGGGATGAAATTACCACAGGAACTAGAGAAGGAATTATTAAGGGAGAAACTGCTACTTAGGAGAAAAAATAGATCTCTTTTAAAAAGTTAAATGGGACTAGAAAGTTTATATAAATTTTTCTCCGGCAGACATTTTTTGGAATTTTCCCGACACACAATTTATATCTCTGGAAAAACGGCACTTTTGAAAAAAGCTTCCATTGATGAGATTGGATCCCATACGCTATACTTTAGGAGTTTTAGAATTTGAACCGCACTGTCATTGCGTGACAGGCGTTCAGTTTTAATGTAAACGATTGCTATACACAGCCAAAGAAAGTTCCCTTACAGATCAATTTT
This sequence comes from Baylisascaris procyonis, assembly GCA_037389465.1. NCBI lineage: Eukaryota > Metazoa > Nematoda > Chromadorea > Rhabditida > Ascarididae > Baylisascaris > Baylisascaris procyonis. Next base: position 2,745,769 of record JAZARR010000221.1, read on the forward strand.
TTTACTCTCAATTTCTAAATGCGCTTAAAAATACGAGACACACTTAGACGTCAAGGGAACCATTTGGAAGAATAAATACCAACCTTTTATTTCATATAAGTTAATGCCTAATATGCCTTACTGTTCAACTTTCCCCGTTATTTGAATGAAATCTGGATAAAAAATAATAGATTTTGTAATGGTTGATCAACAACAAATGAAAAGTATCGATCCTTACTCGGGTAGGCTCTGTTTATTGAGAGGACCATATACCCATCCATCAGAACCGAGACCTATCAATTCGCTTATAAGGAAATATATACATGCATTCCAATGTATTATGACAATAATATTGATGACAACACACAGCACACGAAATGCATTTGGCATCGAACTCCTGCAATGTGTTTACCGCATTCTATAGTGACTCCCTTTTGTTGAAAGATGTTTGCAGTCAAATGATTCATCATTATGTATCCTTTAAATAGTACTTAATAGCCGTTTAAGATTAATCTAGATGTTCAATGAATAGCATATAATATATTTAAAAATTGGCTAATTCCTTTCAAAATGAAATTAAGTGGGCCAAACAGGTCGGTTTAATAATATTTTAAGTTCCCGCTCGCCTTACCAACCAGCATTGTGAAACGTCGAAGCAATAAAGCGATGTGCAATAACGCATTTTGATATTAAACGATTTAATAGTTCAAATGAGTCTTTGACAGAAAAATTCGCTTTTTTAAAGAAACAAAAAGTGGACCGACTGCAACAAATGCACACAAATTCTAGAGCTTTGAACTGCATTACTTTGAAGTTGGTGAACTAGCTTGTAAATCCGTATAAATGGTTGTCCTATGCTGTGGTTTTGCCCTGTAAGTTTCATAACTTCAGTTTCAATAGTCACTGTGTAGAAATCATCAGACAGACACAGAGACACGCATACCAACACACCAACAGACACCGACTCTTCATAATTCCCGATGCAAATGCACTTTTGCAAAGGCGCATGTAAATAATGTTTTTTGAGTGTTCTTGCATGATGTACTAGAACGTTTATAAAGCACTAATGTCGAACATAACACCTTTTTTATCGCTTAAAATAACACCTTTTCCATCGATACAGTTCAAAGGAAGCAATTTTTTTGCTAATGTAATAAAAATATCAACCAAAGGATGAGTGCTCTTCAGATATGAATAGTAATATGAATAGTAACCGTGTCAGCATGTTCTATTGAGTAGATTGCGCATCGTGCTTCGTAAGTTGATCATCTGTAGAAAATGATCTATGGAACTGTTACTGGAAAATAATAGAAATTGAAACGCAAACCTTGTTTCAGTTCGTTCAACAAAATCTGACATTCGTGTATAGCGAATCATCCGATTGAATCGAAGATAAGGAAGAGGGCGTAAAAAAGCAATCGAAGCAATTAAATCCAAAGGCAGTATACTTATTAAATCGAGCTTGAACTGCATTGAAGTTATGTATAACTTCCTAATTCTTGGTATATCTCGAACTAGAAGACCCTGTTCCAGAAAACCTGAAATACAGCACAAATAAAGTGAGGCTACAAGTTAAAGGTTGGAAATATTAGAATGCATTCCTCCGAAGAAGTCAGCGAATAATGAATTTGCTACGAACCTGTCGCTCATTGATCGTTTTATTTCAGTTTAAGACGCGTTAGTTACTCACGTTATGGTGAAAATGTCGTTTCTAACGGAACTGTAATATTGGAAACTGATGTTTTCACCCAAAATACCGACAACAATAGTAAGAAGAATAGGAATAATGAGAGGAGTGATAATATCAACAATAATAATAATGGTGCATATGAGAAATCACTCGAAGATATATCAAGGGGTTTCCAGTAAAATTTGGAGAATTGGACTTATTCGATAGCCCCCATCTTTTGGTTGTCAACTGTCAAGAAGGGAATAGCTCAAATCATTTGAATTTTGCAGGAAACATCGGAAAATCCCAGGATTGCAATCATTCTATAGTCTTTGATTTCTTTGCAAAATGCTACCTAGCGAGTACAACCTTGACAAGTTTTCATCGTATATCCATTATTTATGAGCTCATGTTTTTATTATGTATTGATCGCTATCCGCATATTCTTTGATTCAAATTTATGATAAGATCAGTGATTTTAATTCTTTAACGAGTGTTTCTCCTCATTCTATATTTTTTCAAGATTCACCTGTCCTTGATTGAATAAACATATCGATAAGGTAGATAAGATCCATTAAAATATCGCAAAATGCCCAAATAATCCACAATAGACCAGAAGCTAGATCATGGAAAACACTTCGTGCTAAAAGACGACATTGATAAGCAAAAATTTATTCATTCATCCAAAAAAATTGCAGAAAAGGAATTGAAAAAATGAATTAGAGAGTAATGAATGGTAAAATTAGAGTAATGAATGTGAACGCACATCAATCGCAGTGCGACATTTTTGATAATAAAAAATTGCTGAAACATTTTTAATGGAAACTTCAATGGATCACTGATTAACTTGTTTTCTTTCTTCTATTTCAAAACAACTATCCTTCAATTGTTTTGAAAATGATTTTATAAATTACTCGTTAATATTAAATCTGTGGGTCGGAAAAACTGTGCAGCCGCAATTCAATTCATTGTTTGTTTACACACTTTGCTTGTGTTCCTCTCCCTACATAGATATGCGCATCATTGAGGTAAGCATAACACCATATAGTCACTAGGCAACAGAATCCACAGATCACATGCACACCACCAATATCTAATGCCTTGTGGATTACTTTGCTGCGCGGGGAGCTAAAGAATAAGTGGACAGAAGGAAAGAAGAAAGCTTGAAGGGTGAGAAAGGGGGAAGAAAAGATGCTCAACTGCATATAAGCGTCAATTGACGTCATTTTGTAATGTATGTAATTCGTATCAAAAACGCTATAAGATGGCAATCAGATGATGACTGCACACTTGTGGCAATACATGAGATTGCTCAAGTTGACAAAGTGAGAAATGAACGAGATGTATTCCAATTAGCGCCAGAAGTAAGATGGCATTATGTAGGTTCTTGGAGATGGGATCTATATTGTTTGAGGCGGAATGTAGGTTAGCTCTTGGAGATGGAGTCTTTCAAGGCAAGAGAAAGCGAAAACTGTTAAATTAATACAGCATCTAATTTTCTGTTGAGAATGTTTCTCGATTTCTCCTGTACTTTCCCAAAAACCACATACTGCTCTTTGACTCTCGTGGGAAATTTCACCGTATGTGGTACATCTCCCAACGTTTATCTATTTGCTCTATTGAGCCAAAGCACTGGAGGATATTTAAAACGATGCCAACTTCTGAGTTAGAGCGCTCTGCAGTGTTAGATCGTTGTTTAATAACTATAGAAGTGCAGCACTTTCCCTCACTTGGTGAACTATCTATGAACAGTGAAATATGCGGATTAGATGCTAACATTTTCATTGGTCGAAACCATGTACAAATATGCTACAAAAGATTCGTTTTATGCAAGTGTCACATTCATGCGTATCTAAGTAGGTTGAACACAAACACTGATATACCTTCTCGCAAACACCCGGAATGCCACAATGCATTTTGTAAGTGCAAATTTGCAAAATCTTATAGGTCGGAAATCCTCGAAGAAACTCAGACCTAAAATATATTCGTCTACTATGAAATTCTCCTCCGAGGAACTTCGCTTAATGGGCCGTGTAGCTTGCGGACCTCGTTATCAATGCTACTTTCATGTCTATTGTGATTGATAAATAAAGTCTGTGGATTCGCGTGGATTTAAAATAAATAGGAAAGAACAACGGAAAGGAATCGAATTTCTAGCCAGTAGCAGACTCGTAAGCGATAATTTCTTAAGCAATCCGATAAGCGAGGCAAAACAATGAAGAATGTCAAGGGATTTAGGAGTATGTCCTTTTTAGCGTTGGCTCAACAGAACAGAAAAGCAAATTTGGAATAGTGGTAGAATAGAAATCAACAAAATGCCAAGAAGAATTTTCTCTACTATTGCCAACCTTTATTTGAAAAGCTACATTGGCGAACAACATGATCATATGACATGTTGAAGAATTCACGAGCAATTATTACCTATGTCATAGAAGCAATCGGTCAGAGATTACACAGCTGCACGAGGAAGGTGATAGGACGAAGGCAGATAGACGAAAAGGGAGAGAGAGGTGGATCCGTGAATGAAACCGGGAATCTCAAAGAAGGAAAACGAGCAAGAGGTGTCCTCCTCCCTATTCATCCTTCTTTGTCCGCCAGTAGAAGAAAAAAGGTTTGAATAAACTCACCAATAACGACAATAAGATTGTAGGCGAAGGCACAAGAGACGATTCCCAACCAATAATAATAGAACTCGTCTTTTGTATCGACAACATATTTCGTACGCAGATACTTGAATTTGCTTCCGTTGAATTCTGGCTCACCGTTTGGATTTTCAGCATTCGGTGGATTCTTGTTATTGCCAAGACCAAACTTGTTCAAAAAATCGGACGCTTCTGTATTTTCATCGCCCACTTTATTTTTGCGGAACATTTTAAAAGCCTGAAAATAAAAGTGGCAATATGTAGAATTTCTGATTATTTTTTCATTTACAGTTGCACTTACGTATACAGCTCCAATTACAGTTCCATAGTTTCAGCCACGTAAAGTTGAACCGTAGTTTCAGCCACGATTTCCAAAGTGCGCAGCGGTTTTATGCTCCAGAGCACTTTAAATTTTAGGTGTAAATAAATTTTAGTTATCCAAATCATGAATTTCTCTGCAAAGGAATCCCTCGCAGTTTTTTCAGAAAAAATATAAAACTGGACACTTTGTTTTACACGACAGGTATGATACAAAACATTTATTACTTTCTCTTAGGTTTTCTAGCAAAATAGATAAAAAATTGGATGAAAAAAAACTTTGAAAATCGCTTTCTATGAAAATATTATTAGAGACTCTTATGTAAAATCATAAGACCACTTGTATAATTACTTGAATCACGTGAAAACTTTGAAAAATTTTGGCAACGCTAGCCATTATATTCTCTATATAAATATAGGTAGAGCTACAGACGGCATTGCATTCTATGATTTAATCACTAATGTTTCCTTAGAGATCACTGCGCCAAGTTGGAGAAATGGTTCCTTGCAACGGTAGATTGAATCGAACTCACGAGGGTTATATATCGGGTTTCACGGTTTATCATATGTGTGAAATATTCCTATATGAAGTAATGCTGATAAAAAATTGACATATCCATCATTGTAATCCATCGGAAAGGACGCTGATCTGCATCGTGAACTGTTGAAAATTGGACTTTAAAGGTGCTATTCCATATTTTCCAAATGGAATATTCGATGACATGGGCTTCAAAGGAGCATCCCTCAAAAACTATAGAAATGCACCATTAATTTACTACTGCGAAGGCCAGAAACCCCTTCTCCTTTTGTTCAATCCAACTTCGCTTTCCTCAATGGCTTTTTGAAATACTGTGGGCAGACAAATGACACATTTTGTCTCCGTCAACTACAGTCGCTGAAAGTACCCCTCCCACGCATCCCGTCCCCTTTAACAGTGAGAGGAAGTGTTCGAATGCTAGCGTCCCAAGAACCACGGAGTATTTCCACGAAAACTTGAGAACAAACCAAAAGAAATGAAAGAAAAGAAAACTGAACATTCTGAGGGTGATGCACCACAAAAATTTTATGACATGTAAAAATCGGCGGATCCATAGATTCAATATCTGACAAAAATTTGTCTCAATTTGGGGATGGGGAGAGGGGTAAGGCTACATCCAAGTAACTACAGGAATGAGGAAAATGGGGAAGAAATATGCATTCAGCTGAAAGAATATGCATATCTTGGAACAATAAATCGAGTGCTATATTAATTTAACAGTTTTCATTCTTATGATCTCACTATTGAAGACCATCATACTAATTTTAGCGTTTTTCGACCCATTTTGGTGCATGCTTTGTTGCATTAAATAATATTTCTAGAAGCTCACAAAGCTTCAATTTTTAAAAGCAAAGAAAAAATCCACACATAAGCATAACTAATTCACCTTGCTCATCCGGGTAAGTCTACCTTTCGCTGTGTCCTGCGATGGTGTCGCTGCAGATGTACTTGGTCCTGGGGCGGTTGATGTGTTTGCAGCTGTATTTTCGTTGACACTCTCATTTTTTTCCTCTTTTGAAGCACCATCACCGGTTTTTTTCTACAAATTGGAACGTTATTTCTATTACGGGATTCGTAAGAATTATGCATATTATGAAATTTTACGTTTCAGAGAGTTGTGATAGCGAGATTGGATAACTGACACTAATGAGTGAGTGGGTGGGTTACTATTAATTAAGCATCAACGGGTGAAATTTTACATGTGAAGCATAGTACTATATCTTTCCAGTGTTCAAAGACAAATTTTTTGGAAAATACACTACAGCACAAGAAATTTTTTTGCTAGTCAGGTTGAGGGCGATGAGTTCTAACGGCAGGGCTTACTCTTTTGGTACGCAAATGTCCGTAGTTTAAAAAAGAAGAGAGATTAAAGATGTAACGATCCGATATCCTTATCGGGCCACCGGTTCCTTGTCGAGCATCCCGATAAAAACCAAATACGCTTATTAGTCAAAACCGCGACCCCACCTGGCCCCACGAGCACCGCACCAACGGACCGACGAGCGAGGAAACAGGTGAAAACTCCAGACGAAGGAACGAATGAGAGTGGACAATAACAGTTCTTATATCCTAAACATAGTATCAAAGCTACACTTACAACAGCATTTCAAGTGCACTCTGTTCTACGATGACATTCAAACTGCTTTATGGTCACAATCGAGCTGCTGTACGATCAAAATCGTTATAAAGATTTTTATTCATAGAATGGATTCGTCGTCCAAGAGTGTACTAATGAAGAAACGGAAGAACAAAGATTTGAGATACCTATGAATAACTGTGCTGAGAGCTTACGGTCTTCACACAAAGCATATGAAAGATTCCCAGCACGCCAACAGAGTTAGCTATTGCATAAGTGAGGAGGAAAAACAAACCTCAAAAAGTATCAAAACAAAAGTTTAAGATGCTGTGGATGACGAATGCTCCAATACACACAAACGGGAAAACGATGGCACACCCATTAGACAGAGGCAATTCGGCATCTTACCTGGACAGCCGACATCTTCGTGACTTTTGAGGTGTGACATTTAAAAAATGGTTTAGTAATCTGTTGCTTGTATATTTCATTATTGGCTTTCAAATGTGTTTAAGTTTTATATATGAAGCATACTTGATGTTATTTTTTGATTGATTATGAATAAGAAGTTTCCTCTACTCCTTCGCCAATTAAGCAATGCAGTCCTAAATTGACTTTTTGTATATATTGACAATATCTGCTAAATGCGTTATGTTAACGTTGCATCTGTGCGTAGACACATGAATTTTTATGTGCTTTCCCGGTAGTCTCTGATCAATTTGTGGAATTTTTTGGGTACAATTTGCAGCATAGAATGGATCAAGAATACCCGCATTCAAGTTGCACTGTTTGCTTCTTGTCGATGGAGTGCTAAATTGACCAGTATCATAGTCCTTAATAAATACTAATACATATGCATTTAAACCACATTTAAAGTAACCTTGTCTCTGGTGCAAACCTACTGCAACTTGAAAATGAAAATGAGATCGGCGGCGCAATGCATTTAGATATTTAAGTGCGCTACAAATCTCTTTGAATCTGATGAGTGAATTCGAAAATTTGCATAGATAACTAACTCATGGTTGACATCATAACCTTGAAATTTCGCAGCTCTGTTTTTATTTATTGCTGAGTTGTAAAAGCGAATATTTCGCGCAGGAATTACACGAGCAATCTGACCATATCTGATCATTTTAAAATAAGAAAGCATTATGCTGCATACTTTAATTATGCATATTAGATTTGAAAGTGTTTATTCCATTAACCAAACAGTGAGAACACATATCGTTCGAAAGCTGTCAGCATGCTTCTCTATTTGTTCTTCTACAAAATTTACTTTAAGATTACCGCAAATCTTGAAGCGTTATTTATCTATACATCGTTCAGTAAGTCTTTACATGTTGTCAGTGGAAAAAGAATGTTGAAGAAATTGTTTCCAACCGTGGGACTCGTATGCAATGATGAACTCATGTGATCGAGTATTCCTTCAATGCTTTTCCGATAAACATTCAATAAATATGCACTCCAAAGTTTATATTTCGCTTACTGCTATTGCCAGTAAGAATGAGAATAAACAACGAGAATGTGTCCGTTTCGAACACAAAATTACGTACGGCATTTGTTTTTTGTCCTCGCATGCGAAACATGAGAAAAAGACAGACAGAGACAATGCAGAGCAGGTTGAGCACATGCGAAGCAAGTTGTGATCGCATGCGAAACAAGTGGAGCTCGCTTGCGAAACAGATTTTTGCATGTGAAAAAATCAAATTCTGGCGTCAACTCCGCCACATTTGCGATCGAAAAATTAGGTCCACTTGCATATAAGACAGTGACTGTGGACATTCTCATATTTCAAAAATGCGAATTCGGTTGCGAAAATGTTTCTTTGCACATTCGTTAACAAAGATTCAAACAGTTCGTATTCACAGTAGATTCTAAACACTTGAAATTAAAAGGTGTTACTTCATATAAGCTTGTGTTACTGACTTAATTGCCTGTTAGCAGCTTGTTGACAGAACAAATAAGCGAAACAACAGAAGGCACCTAAAACGTTCTGGAAAAAAACTGAGAATGAAACGATAGGGCGATAATGCAGGTTGTTGTATACAATCGTTTGCAGCGGCGCTGCATTGGAAATATGACATACCTGAGAAAATTTTTTGGGCGCTACACTCCTACATAGTCATCGTCCCAACTGAGCATACTGAGCAACCTTGAATGTTTGAATATTAAAGCGCCGACCTCTGCAGGTGGAAAGCTTAAAAATTTTCACACCAGTCAGGGAATCTGAAATCATTTGAATTCGATCCAAAAGATATGACCATTGCGGATCAAAGGAACCTGTTGTCAAAGTTGAGAACTCCCACCTCCATTCGATGCCAGGATATTTACCCCTTTTTAAGGTGGACGTAAGTTCCACCACTTTTATCGAGACCAATTAGCTCCACAGAGGTCGTGATTTGAAGGTAGATGTCGAGCAAATTCGAACACTATGACTGACTTTCGAAATTCTGGAGCGTTTAACCACTTTGTAAAATTTGCGTGATAGAGATCAGTTATCGAACGACTGAACAATTGCTTGGAAGACTGACAGCTTTGGGGAATCAATGCCGTAAGCACAGAAGCTGAAGACAGTGAAGACAGTAAATGGGGTGGGTATTTTTGTTGTGGAGGAAAATGTGGCGATGTTGAATTTTTCCTCGGCACAAATATTTTTCAAACGCGTATAGTGATGGATGAGTTCGGAAGGTATTGAAAGAGACGAATGAAGTAATGAGTAGAATAGAACCTTCAAATGTTCGGTATTGAGTGGTTGCAATCTGCCGGGTCTTGCTTCATCCGCTCGTTTTACTTCACCATTTAAAATGTTATTGCGTTGTTGTGACTCATTCGGTCCAGCAAGATTCCTTGCACGATTTCTGAGTTGGGAGTGACGTTTTTCCTCATTCATCGAAGGATCTATTTCATTTTGTTCATGGTTCTTCGATGTACATTCAGTCGTACGCTTTTGTTCTGTCTTACGCCTATCAGCGCCCGTTTCTTGCGAAGAAGATGCTTGCTGTGTTTCTGAAGGCACTGGAGGAAATTGATCGGCATTTGAAGTGGACGTCTGCGAGGGCCGTCGTTCCGATGAGGTTGAAAGAATACCATTGTTGCCTGAGGAAAGTTGCCGGTGATCAGATGTTGATGGCAGTGATAGTGGTGGCTGTTGGCCACCAGAGGCCATCGCAAAACCGCAGATGGGTGATCAGTTGACGAGAGCAGTGTCGGTGTAGTTGTCTCTAGGTTTGGCTAGCTCATCTGCTATCAGGCGGATGGATGCTCTCAGGTTGTCCTGGTAACGTGTTCTATCGGCATTCGATCGTAGAAGTTCATCACGGCGCGAAGGGCGCTCGCCCGTCTATCGAATGCGTTAACTGGGAGGGAGAACTAAACACTGATTCATCCTAAGCAAACAACTTCATGCTCGTTGCCTTCGCATTCGGAAGTCATCAGACATGGCTGCGCATTGTAGTTTGTTGATGCCATATGGCTTCATTGACCGTGAAATGTGCATATGTCTCTTCTCACGAATGAGGAAATAGTTACATGATCGATGGTATGCCTTTTCCTGTTAAGTTCGTACGAATTCATTCGTTTTGTTATAGTAAACGCTGCCATTTTATAGCTGGAGTGTTGCAAACTACAGTGCTAAAGAAATTTCTGGTCTCACAAGGGAAGGTTGGATCACACCGCAAAAACTGACAGTATGCCACTGTCGCTCATTTTAAAAAAGGCTGGAGCCGCTTGCTGCAAAAAAAAAAAAAAAAACTGCGGGATAATCAATGGTTCGTTGAGACATCTGGAGATCTGTGAGCACGAACTTCCTCTAAACTGAGACATGAATTTAATTTATCGTGCGCATTTGATGTAACTAACTATTTCCTAATCCACCCAATCTGAAAATGATTTACGCATGAATATAAGCCGAAATATGTACGTGCAAAATGTTCGCTTTTTTGCTGATCTGCTTGTTGATATTCATTCACTGCCTTATCTATACCCTAAGCCATCATTACAAATCATTTGTCACATTTTCGATCATCATAAATTCTTCGTCACAATTTCTTTTATTTCATATAAATTCAATTCCTATTTTAATTTCAAAAACGAACTTCCGCACTTGAGGCAACAACAAAAACTTCTCCAATTTCCATGGAATATTTGATGTTTCAAATCGCCGGTCGTCTGCCCCGATCGAACTAGTCGTTAAATAGCATGAAGCCAATTTGAAAAATTCAAATTGTAAATCGTCTTATTTGGAATTGATCAGTTCCTCTGTTGCAGTGCTTCTCCACCTCTGTCTTCCTCATTTCCCAATGCTCACTGCAAAAATGTAAACAGCTTTTTCAAAGAGTAATTCAATTGCAGCTCGAAGCAACTCTTGATGCGAGATTTATGCAAAATGCCATCAATGTACATCGATTATAATTGCGTGTCCCATCAGTCTATCATCTCATTGAAGTCAGTGCTGATAAATAAATAACACAATTTTTTATTTTCATATATAATCAGATGAATAGTTGGCATAGCTGCTGAATGTTTTCCTCAGAAATTATATATCATCTGCCTTATTAAACTTGCAAAAACTTTCGACATCATTTTAGTTCGAGGCTATTCGTTAAAAATAGTCATTGCTTTTCGGGAATAAATGATCTTTTTTTTTTCGGATTGCAGCAAAAAAAAGACATCAAAAAGAGCTCCGAAGGATTTTAGGTTTCACGACCGATCTCGTCGTTGCAAATTCTTCAAACATGGTATTCTGTGATACGACAGATTAAATCGTTGCAGAACTTTAGGCGTAATTCACCTTAATCAGTGCAATAGCGGAAATTACATCTTTAGCGAAATATCACAGCAATTTATTGCTAATCGATTTTTATTCGTATTTTTCGTGCCATTTAGAATAAAGAGAATTTCCTTTGATATTGCATTAGATACTGATGAAAGAGTGCAAACCAATGGTACGCTGCAAATTATTTCATTATTATGTGATTTCGCATTTTGCAGGATAAAATATGTATACGAAAGGCTGACTGCCCTCATCATATGTGGGTTTGATTTGTCAACTGGCGGAAATTCTATGTATTTTAATCTGAAGAGAAAAATTCACTCCTTTGACATCGGGTGGTTTTTTATTTTCAGATGAGGTTGAAAAAGCGAACTATTCGCGGATTTGTGCAAGTGTTATGGTTACAATCGTCGAGGTGAATCAAACAGTTTAATTATATCATTTCTAATAAATTTTTTCCTTTATGCTTCAAAACTTCTGCTCAGGAGAATGTGCAAGGTTGTGTGAAGGTTAGTGTGTAGGCTCGTCTTCTGCCCGTAGGATGCTAACGAGTTAATTCGCTTAGGATGAAATCAGGCTTTCTTCACCACTTTCGTATCGATGAGAGTGTCAGGTAGGGGCTCGAGAAGGCGGACCCGGGGAGTCTGGTACCAGGTCACTTACAACGATCCATACGAAACGTTGAGTGCACTCTTGATACATTGACCTCGCAGCAATCGTACATACATATCTACATGTACACGTGGCGCACATCGTATTTAGCAAATTTAGTAACTCCGCCTTCAATAGTTCGGAAGCTGCAAGAAAAGAACAGACAAAAGCACATGTGAGCATTGAGAAGACGTTATCAAAATGAACGTTGGCAACTAAATTTGCAAAGCAATTTAAAAAAAGGAGTTTTTTGCGTGAATTTCAACGGGCATCGGTTTGGAAAGCTATGCAGGCGTAGTTTTGCATATTTCAAGGCTTGTTAGCAGTAACTGTGAAAACATTGCTGGTCAGGTGAGGGGATGCAAAGGAGCATATGGTGCTAGCTCCTGTGTTACTCTACTTTTATATTTGTTTTGTGAACGACGCCGATGTGAACCAGCAAAATTTATGCAGATTTTCTTCATCTTCAACTGTCTACAGCTCCTTCCGAAGATAATGGATTGGTGGGAAATACAGTATAGATGATTTACATTTTAGAGTATAGGATGGGATAGGTCATCTCATGGTCTTTTTATGCCCATTAAAGCTTCTGAGTTTAGCTATACTGATTCTCGAAGCGAAACTGCTTGAAAGATATGCAGACAGATAGGGATGGGCAGAAACACAACGTTGGCGTTGTGAGAGGCGCCGGAAAAGCTGGCACAATATGCGGTTTTGAATCCATTCCGCATGGTGAAACAGTTTCACAAGTTTTCAAGAAACGGTTAAATATGCAGAATATGCATCAATTGATCTGAAAGCCCCCAGAGATCTCTTATAAAAGCTTGGCTTTTCTGTCAATTCGAACGCTTACTATCAATGTCATATATGCATGTATAGACATGTACATGCTCTTGTCAGTCTTTCAAGTGGTGTCGAATTTTTTATGTCGTGTACAATAGTGAAGGGATTATAAGTCTTTACTGCGAGATGATTTTCCAAAAACAACTACTAGATGTTGACAGTTGATCACTATGTGAGCAATCATAATTAATTAATATACGAACTGCTCGAGATGGATGAATGTGCTTTTAAAAGAGTTCTGAGAAAGTTCAATTGCGAATGACTGAAATTTGCATATTTTCTGATTTCAGCTGTTGTTCCAACTCTTATGATTTGATTAGCACATTAAACAATTATTGTTATTTCATACGCTGATTGCTAGTGGCGTTTTGATTAAGGGATACGTTAAGAAAAGTATCTCTATCTCCGCGTCTCTTTGCCATTCCCCTTCTTTCTTTCTCTCTCTCGCTCTCTCCCTCTAAGTTAATTTTGTGCTTCATTAAATAAGAGGTCAAATATTCGTAACATCTACTGATTAATTTCTATCCTTTCTGCAATTAACTCGCAAAAAAATCCCTCAGAAAAACTAGGATTTTCCAGTGGATTTTTATGTCTACAGTTAATGCACCTAAATGAAATACTGAAAATTGATGTCATTGCGAGTGCATAACAAAAGTGATGCAAAGCAAGTCGCTATATTCATTTGTTGTGCAGTGATTCTTATAGCTCATCACTATGCATACACTGGAATTCAACTTTCCCTCTTTGCAGAGGGGTGAATTATTCCACTTCGATTGCAGTCGATCAATGAGAAGTGTTTATATAACCGTTTATTCATATTTACACTTCATAAGCGACTTATAGCAGCTAGATTTTATAACTTTTTCTGCGAATAAGGCACATTTTCACAAACAAATTGCATTGAAGTATAATTGAAACGCAATAAACGAATCAAATGATTTATGACAAATATGAGGAATATCTCTTTCTCGTTGCCCTATTTCTACCACTTCCCCACATCAGTTTATGAGTGCAAATTTTCAAAGAAACGAGATGTTTTTTCCGGTTAAGCGATTTTGCTCTTTAACGTGTGTTCGAAAAAGGAAAAAGATATATTCCCCACACTTTTCTTAAATTATTATTACAAACATAGCGATGACATTGTAAATTGAAAACTTCTAGGAGAATACAAGCAAGCAAAGAGCATGAAATGCTGCTGCACAGAAGGCTAACTTTGTTTAATTAAACGCATTATGGAAATAAAGTAAGCAATGCAAACTTGCTTCCCACGTATAAACTTTACTACTATTATTCTCAGCCATATGAAGCGATTCGTATTCGTCACATACCACCTAACGCAAGCTTGCATTTGGTTTATTCGTAACTTTGAAAGTTTTGAGCAAAAAAAAAAGCATTTGAATACTTTTTCACACACCTAAGAGGGAGGATTTGATTTTACCTGCTTCGTCCTAATATAAGCATAAAAGAGTTAGAGTTTACCGATCACAAACTGCAATAAGAAAGCGCTTCAATCAAGAGTAGAGAATATAACTTCGAAATGATTTAAAGAACGTACTAGAGAAAGGATCGAATTATTGTCGTTTCGATATGCATTCCGATGTAATTTGAATTAGTAATTAATTCAATCGCAATTCTTCATTCGGAATGAAATTTTGTTGTTTTGCTTCTATTATCGTTGCATAAGTATTTAGTTCCCGTGCATTAACACTTTCTTTTTTTCTCAAGGGAACATTTTGCACGTTATAAACTGAGCTGACTGTTTTTGAAATATTTATAATTGAGAAGATTAGCGATAATTGTTTATCTTCTTTTTATTAGTTTGTTGGGCGTAGTCAAATTAATCATGCTATAATCAACAAAAACAATAAATAAACAATAAAACTTTAATAACGTTATTGTTTATATTGGTATATTCTTGATGTATAAAAAAAAAGCGTATAAAACTTTATTTTTATTCTAAAGAAAACCCCAGTGTCCATGTAGAAGCAATGTGGCATAAGGGCGTGGTGCATGCGTTATATAAAACATAGTGGTGTTGCATTGTTCAAGTGGAAATCTAGTGTTTGGTGTGTTGATCTCATCAATGCACATCGCACATACTCAACTCTCGCTGTTGTTCGTATTACGAAGTGCATTCGCTAAACGGGTATAATTTTCTTTATTTATCATTTCCTTTATTTTCTATCATTAATTCTAATAACGATGCATAGAATTTCGTTGTGCAAGAACAGCAAAATATTTATGAAATTCACGAAATCTTGATAATTGAAACATCAAATACACAGTTTTCCTAACCTCTGAATGAACGGGGTTTGCTGTTTTGTAAATTTTAGGAGGGAGGTGGGGCATTGCTAACTGATGTCATAAACTTTTAGAGAACTCACGATGAATATTTTACAAGCAACGATATTTGGTTAAATGTAAAAAATTCGTGGAAAATCTGTTATGTTAATTTATGTAAATGATTTGATACTTGTAATTTGTTATTGAAAAGACGATTCAGGCGAAGAAATCCTTACACTTTTTTAATCGCATATGTAAACGTATATTGCATTCTTGTTGTTCATATTTCTCTCTCAACAGGATGTGAAAAATTCGAGATAAATCTAGCGCATCATTGTTTAAGAAGGAAAATAAAAGTTACACTTTTTTAGCATTTTTTTTTCTGAAAAAAGCTCCATTTTTAAATGGTAAGCGGGGGTATACTCCCTTTTGCTATTTCTTCGTTGCCTAGTGACTACAGGCAAACAAAACTTTTCACAACATTATGAACACGTTCTCATATAATTGTCTTTTCTCTTTTTCAGCTGTTTTTCTTTTCTCATCCACCATAAGCGTAAAACTGCCCCCATAACCAACAGCCATCCAACGCTATAACTTGCAAACAGCGTTTCATCTCCAAACAGTCCACTGTATGCATCCTTGATATGTAGAAATAAGGCCTCTTCAACATATTTCCTGCGGAAAGAGGACAATAATTGCAAATGACAATTTTGCATCATTGAAATATTCAGTTCGATTCGACTGCTCAATATCTCGATGAAATTCCGCAAGTTTTTGAATCCAATTCTCCAGTTATTCAGGCGAGAATTTTTGGAGATCCTAGAAATCAAGTCTTGAAATTCACTCAGTTTCGGTTGTTCAAGTACTTCTAATTTTATAATCTGAATAGAATCGATTAACTCGTCAATATTGACCAGAATTATTCAAAAATTTGATGCTGCTGTTACACATTCTGAACTTTTACTATTTGAGATAATTTTTGCGATATTGGCGAATAAAAAATTTGCTCAACCGGGAATGCTCGCTGTCATTTTCACTATGCGCGTCGGCGTTTGTCAAATATTGAGGAACTATTTCAAGGATCTCAAAAATTTATAGTTTTTTTTTTTGGTTAAAAGTGTTTCATTTGAAAACGCATGATCCGGTCATTTGGAAGGGTTCTAGTTTGGCATCATTACGATCTTTTTCTCTGTGGAAAATCTCACTTAGAGGATGGTCAGAGCAGTGCACAAAATGTAAACTGAGTAACTGGTTTTGAATTCTATTTCGGTTCGAAGCAAACGCCATCAGCTGACTGCCACAAAGATACCTCATTAAGTACCTACTCGAGAAATTTTTCAATATTCTTTGCGCGAGGTATAAACTCGTAAAAATTTACGTCTTCAAAGGCTTGAATTATTGCGACGACTTCCCTCTGAAACCGAAAAATTTTTTCAAAGCACTAATATGTCGATGACTGCTCGAAAATGCTCAATTTTGAACTTGAATTATTCGAGAACTCAAAAGTGTTCGAGAAAGGTTTTTAGATAAATCGGAACCGAAATGGAGGAAAACTACCTTTTGAAAATACAAAAAAACTCAATGAAGAAATTGTTCCTTCTGCCCATTCGCTCTCAGGAAGCTTTCTGGCAAACGGTAGTGTTATAGTGCCGGTTAAATAGCCTCATTACCTAGTGCGATCCTACTAAATGTATTATTGTACGATCCTTGTTCTACCATTGGTTGCAAAGTGCAACAAAGAGTGAAAGTGAATAGTAGGGTATTAAACCGTCGAAATTGGCAGCGTCGTATAACTTACCCTCAAACTCGCTCCATTCTCAGCGGCAAGATGCAGATTGAAAATGGATGTGCATTGATCAAGATTGCTTATTTGAACGGGTGGAGGTAGGTACGCGGGGGGGGGGATAGACAGTTCATAATTAGCTCATATTTCTAGCTATTCAATTAGTTATCCACTAATTACATTTTTCTCAAGATAATCGGCACATAAACACAGGTATGATATCATCATCAAGCACTTGACAGATTCATAAAAGCCCATAAAGGCGGGGAAAAGCTTGATTAACAGTGCTGAAAGGAATTCATATCTTTTAAGGGTTTATGAAAGCTATTTCCAGGGTCAGCGGATCGATATTGAAAGCCAAAATGGAGGAGACATCAGACAGCCAAAACCCGATAGGTATGTGCTTATTTCGTTGCGAGTTTCATTAATTTGCGGCTCATTATTTTCGCTGTATGGCGCTGTCGTCAGATTTCTTCCAAATGTTGCAGTGCAGCAACGGCTATGAACTGCAGCCTATTACAGTCGGCATGAGAGTTTTCCAAACTGATTACAGGAGCCTATTGCAGCAACGGCTATGAACTGCAGCCTATTACAGTCGGCATGAGAGTTTTCCAAACTGATTACAGGAGCCTATTGCAGCAACGGCTATGAACTGCAGCCTATTACAGTCGGCATGAGAGTTTTCCAAACTGATTACAGGAGCCTATGAGTGTTCGAGGTGTGTTCGGTTTCCAAACTGACAAGTCTGAACATAAAAAATGTTGTCAGACATCCGAAAGCGCGATTGAAGCTGAATATGCATCCCAACGAAAGCATCCGATGTCCTAGGCGCACAACCAATAACACTTGAAGAATCGTTAGGAAAATCGTGCTAGGTGACTGTGGATTGTTCAGAAAAAATGCTACTATAGCGCTTCCAAAACATGATAACGCTGAAAAATGCTCTCTAAGCTTATTCCTTTTTAATGAGTTTCATGGATATTCATCGATGCTCAATGCACAGTTCGTTCTCCCACCGTTTATTTTCAAAAGAACTGTTGAAAATGATCAAAGAAAGAATTGTGGTGGTTGTGAAAGCTTCTGTTGGGCATCGCTCACTCTTAACGTTTGGAGCGAAAGATGTATAAATGATTGCGACAACGATGCATCACGTTGGAGATTGATCTCTCAAAAATGTACTCTTCGGTATGAAGAAATCGTCCGAATATCACTATGCGCAGATAGTTAAACGGGCTCATCTGAAAATTTTGATCAGTGCAAGCATCGGCGACTTCTCGGTATGCAGAATGGTTACTAATTCAGGCGCGTTTTTAGAAGAGAAGACGAGCTGTGCTTATCAAAGGAAAACACAAACTTCTCGGTATGAAACAAAAAGGCGTCATGGCGACGATGACGGCAAATCTACCAGCTAGAGGATGGTACATTTAAGGCCAGTAAAAAGGAAGCAGACGATTTAGAAAATCAAGCTATGGGGCTCAATTTGCGATTTCCGAGTAGACAGGCCTCTATAGGTCAGTATTTTCTGAAATCTGCACAGCTCAATATTGAGTCTCCAATAAGGAGAAGTCTTTAAAAATGGCTCTTAAGGTATCGATAACATCAAGCTAAGCGACGTGTATGCACTTTGATGTGTCGTTGCCAAGTCGTTGAAGGTTTATTCGCAAAATGCTTAACAATCTTTAATTTCGTTGCTATAAGATCCGAGTAACGAATTTTCAGCAGCCTCATCCAATGGCTTAATTTAAATATGAAGGTTTGGAGTACAAATAATCGTGAATCAACATTTCCGTTGCATACTTTTCGCTCTACATCTTCAGCAAAATCATGACCTTCCACATTTGCAACATTTATTTGCAGTGATGATGTTTGGTTGTTGCTGAATGCGTTGCCACAACATTCACCATTCAGATGGGATCGACTAGCAATATCACGAAATTTCTATAAAATTCCATATGTTATAAGCGGGCAATACGGTAAGTTCTTTCACTGGTTTTATGATTGTTGTTTTCATACATTTTTAAAAGCTGAAAATCAGCATATTTATTGGAGATCTGAAAAAATTAGGGAACATCCAGCGATGAGAAATAGAAAACATGAATGCAGTTTGAGTTCTTGGAGTTTTTTGGGTTTGCAAAAGTGATGAAAACTGACTTTTGAAAACTTCAGTTACACCTAAACACATAAATGCGCGTATGCTGGGATAATTTCCTCCAAGATTTGTGCAGATCGAGCTTCTGGAGCGTGACATTTGCAGCTAAGAAGTCAAGTAGCACCTAAATGTGCTAAGCAATTGTGGACAAGCTTGAATCAAATGTGCGCACATTCCGGTACAATTTCTTGAGATATAGCTGTAGTTTCCCCAATGAACAAAATCGTTTTCAATAAGTAGCGAAGTTAGCAGATGTGAAAGATTTGAACGAAAAACTCAACGATATCAGCTGTGGAATAAAGAAATCCGCACATAACAAATGATAAGTGAATGCGTTTTTTGATTAATCGACTCTCAAATGGCCCTCCAATCGATTCATTGAAGATCCTGAAGAGTTGGCGATCATTAATACAGCGATGCAAAGGATTGAACGAAATACGTGTATACGATTTGAGAGAAGGAACAATGAGGAGGACTTTTTGGATTTGCAAAATAAAATTGGTCAAGGGTAAGCCGTTAAGTTTAATATAATTGGCTAGATTCGTAGTACAGCTAGGGATCTACCGTAGCATAAATTTTCAATAAATTTTGATATTTTATTCCCAAGAAATATGCAAACGAACGTTTGATGCTATCAGATCACTTTTATTGATTCACATTATATCGGAATGGCTTGCTTATTGCTCGGCTCAAAAATTACCAATTTTTGGTACAAGTATAAATCGAAATTCTTTTGATGAAGATCAATTCGAATTTAAACAAAAACCTTTAATTTTTTGATTTGATCTAACAGTAGCAATCATCGATCGACTAGTTCAGATGTACATAATCCAAATTCATTGAATCTGGAAGCGATACTTCCAAAATCTTATCAAATTATCCAACCAAAACGTGAATTGAAACACACACATCTCTGCGGCAAATGAAATTTTCTTCCCATGTCACAGATCGGTGTATTATGATGTTATTCCCTTTCACTTTATCTCTCGCAGCTTACACCACTTAACTTCGAGTGTTATATACGCTTGATATATATGCGAATCGTTGCACATTGAATTTCAATGGCACTATCATCGCCACATTGTTCGGGACGAACACTCGAGTTGGCGCTATGCGCCACAACCTTTTGGTGGTATTCTATATCTACGTTTGGAACAAATAATCTCGTAATTACGACTCTTGTAGTGCTTGGCCGGTTGGCAGCTTCGTAGCTTCCACAGCTTTCAGCTCTACTTCGCTTTCCTTCTATTCCCGGAAAAAAATCTTAGATGTTGAAGGGAAATGGATCAACTTTTGCCTATTTCGGTTCAGCGAAACCATTTGTGGCATTTCCTTCATGGAAAACGAAGGTCCCAAAAGATTTTAAATTTCATAGAATCGTCGGATGAGCGGCCATTCTACTTTTTACCAGGTTTAGAGAAGCTGTAATCAAGAGATTATTATAGTAGAGGAGTTCTACCTAGTTTGATTCAATACAGCGATCTGCAAAGAAACTTGTTGCATTAGCGAGAATGCTCTACTACACCTCTTCGGCGTTCGCTAATGCATCAAATCTTTACAAAGCAGCATCTGATAAAACGGTTAGGAAGGACTCATGTTTAAATCGATCGCTGGTGTTGGCTTTTTGCCATCGGGAAAGCTTGAGTCATGCAGTTGACATTGATCTTGGACGCGACAACTCTGTGTTGCAGTCGGTTCGCCAGGTTCATTCTGCAATGTTTTGAGCAATTCCTAACACGACCATCATATAGAAAACTTATTGTGGTCCGCATAGAAGTTGTGTTCGTGCCTTTGATTTCTCTGGAAGTCATTCATAACATACAAAAAATCCTTTAAGAATATCCGCTAAAAGCAAAGAAACGTGAGATACCTCCTCGTCGATCTTAGTGCAAATACACAAATTATTCGGTAACCCCAATCAAGACGATTGATTTACGGAAATATTTTTCAATTGTTGCAAAGAACTGTTTTGTTGCAAAAATTTTAATGTCGCAAATGATAACGCATGTAACTGTTACACCAGCTTTGCTGGTCGTGTAAATCTCTATCTTATTCTACACTAACCCATAGATTAAATACCTTAGTTACTTACGATGGTAGATCATGGATACTGTGACACATTATGGCTGGGATGGTTTTCATATTGCATCCCGTGATATAAACGAGTCAGTATTTAAGGGAGATAGATCAATGCATGCAGGACGATTGAAGTGCGTTCCGGGTTTGAACATGGGAAACATTTGACGTAGTAGTTCATTATTGCTGTTGTTAATCACTTCAGATGTTATACGACAGTTGGACGGTTGCATGGTCGAAACGTGATGATGTTAGAGGCGAACAATATGGTCACCTGTATTGAATATGATATTGTAATTCATGAGCTGATGCATGTGATCGGACTCTGGCATGAGCACATGAGGCACGACAGAGGCGACTATATAAGAGTCCGATACGACAACATCGAACCACGTATGAGAGGTTTTAATCAGACTTGCAAAATAACCCTCGTCAATTGCTAGATTAATCGCTGAAATAAGTTTAGAGATGCCAAATAAGACAATGTCAGCTGTTCACATTAGCAGATTGCTGCACGAATTGTATATTTTTTGTTGCCTCTCGAAACGGAAGTTAACTGATGACTTTCTAAAAATAGGAGCACCAACATCTTCTTTGGAACTGACTTGTCTTTATTTCCCTATCATTAT
Organism: Baylisascaris procyonis; assembly: GCA_037389465.1. Lineage (NCBI taxonomy): Eukaryota > Metazoa > Nematoda > Chromadorea > Rhabditida > Ascarididae > Baylisascaris > Baylisascaris procyonis. The sequence goes on from JAZARR010000221.1 coordinate 2,767,673, forward strand.
ATCACTCAGCTGGGGGAAATCCGTTGCAAAAGAGTCTTAAGAACACATCACATTTCATAGAATGGATCGACATTGGTCTCAAGACGTTGAGACAAAGAAGCTACGCCGACCAAAAATGATGGCTGCAATATACATCACAGGGCAACCATCTGAACGTGAATCCGTTCTAGCTAATCACGTCTTGTACTGAATACCGACGCTCAGTAATTGTAAAGACTTGTAAAATGCTTCCATTCCATAATCGATTGCATCCTGTCCGAAAATGATGTTTGGTCGAGGAAATCATACGATCGGTCAGCAGGCCGATCGCATAAAAAGTCATAGTTGATAGCTGGCTCCGTCGGTATTCCACTTATTCTTCCAATGTCCATTTGATCACTACTCCGACCGGCTGAACTGAAGCTGCAAGAAACGCATAGCGCGCCAGCTTCAACGACACGCATTACTTCTGTGTGCCTCAGTTAACAACGAAGCGCGAATAATTGCTACTAGAATAGTGAGCTAAGAAAACATCGCCACTTAAAAAACATGTCCATTTTCAGGGTTCCACCCGCAATTTGACATGGTACCCGAATCGGAATCAGAAACCTTTGGCATAAAATATAACTACAGAAGCGTCATGCATTATGGGAAAAATGCATTCTCAAAAACGCGTCGAATGGTCACAATAGAGACACTCGACCCCGACTATCAGGTGCCTTCTTTTGACCACTCACCTCAGTTTTAAGTTGCGTATTAGATTAATACAACAAAAGATCACGTACCCGTTTAATTGTTGTTGTGAAATTTTTATTTCGCGAGCAAAAAACATGGTCTGTGTTTTTACACCTTGACTGAACTTTTCGCCCGACTCAGTTTCAGTAATCGGTACCATTCTCAGTGCCATCTTCTCGAACAACTGTATTTCTGAGCTATCCCACTCCATAGAGGGAAGAATAGTATCTGCGAATTCATATGCATAGAATGAACAAAAGAGCGCTAACCAAAGCTTTGAAACTGACGAATAACTTGCTGCACCCCAAGATAGACCAAAGAAAGGCCAATTGCCGCAAAACCCCCCACTCTGTCCACCCTTTCCCCGTGCTCCGCCATTGATTTCAAAACATAACGTCTATAACATTCCAAAGAAGCTTTCAGTATCATAGTGTGGCAAGTCACAGATCACAGCACCACTATACCCAAACTCAATTCCTCTAATCTTTTGTAGGATGTAATCGGTAAGGCAACTGATGCTGCGCCGAGTGACTACTACAGAATTTGTGCGATATACGAATGCGAAAAGTGTCTGGGAGTGCCATTTGACCTAGACGTCCTGAGAGCAACAAGCACCGCACATTCACCGACCAGCAGCACGTTAACGATATCTACGCCATCACTCAAACCTCCAATCACCACCGATCTTCCTATCACGTTTCGGCCAAACGCTTCTCATCTCGATTTTCATATTTTTGAGTCTATTATTTCAATTTTCAATCGCTTGTGGGCAGGCGTCTAACCCAAGGTGTCTCTGTTTTAGGAACTTTATAGGCGGCAACAAGGGAAATGCAGAGAGCAGAAAGAGTGCTCTGTTGTTCCACCTAAAGGGCGCTCGCTTGCTTCCAAAGATGCAAAGCTTTTGGACTTTGTTGTAATTGAACAGTTAGGACTAGACGCATCAAAGCCTTCTGTTTTGTTTAGGAAGGGCTAAACGTTTCTGTTTTGTGACATCAAGTGTCCCACGCGTCAACTGCCTTCCTTTCACACTGGCAAACATAAGGATCACTAGGAACCTACGTTGTGCAACTGTGACACCCCTACCTCACTTACACCTTTGCTCTTATCAACAATTCAGTTGAACAATGTGTTTAAACATAAATTCCAAATCTGCTTTTCTTGAAGATTTTTGTGAAACTTTTTCCATCATCCTATTACACATAACACAACTTTCAGTCTTATAGAACTGTCATTTAACAACGCAATTCTATTTATGGAGGACCTATCAAGCCGCGTCAGTTATGAAAATGTTCTCTTTGCACCATTTGTTACCTTGACAGCATCCCGTAAAGGTAATAAAAAATCTTCCAAATAGACAATATCCGACATTCGGCTAACAGCAAAATGCTAGGGAAAAATTGAAATGTGAGGCAAAATGCTTGGAAAACCATTTATATAAAACCTTTTCATCTATTCACCTAAATCCAGTAACGAGAAACGTGTACAAAGTCAAGAAAACCAATTTAAACATTGCATGAAAAAATGATGAGACTAAAAGAAAGACGAAGAGCCGCGACCGAGGACGATCAGCACGAACAGAAACCCGGATTACAAGGCAAGCCATAGCACGAGTCGCGGTCTGAGCAGTTCTTAACGTTGCACAACAAGCGAGCAGCGTCAAAGATTGTCTGGAAACCATTGGCCCGAAATCCTGAAACAGGAAAATTGCACTTGCTTCCAAAGTAATGCACCCAGGATGTCATGCATCTAAAAAAAGACTAAGTAGACGTTTAGTAGCAAGTCGAAGACCGCGTATTTAGAATGCCTACTGAAAATCTTTTTGTAGCTAACGTATTGCTCACTGGTGCTGTTGAGTCTGGAACTGCGTGTTCCCTTATTCTGTATGTCATAGAAGATCTGGTCTTATGGCGCATACATAACTTGGCATATAACATGGTAGAATATGGCCATACAACAGTAAACTTGCTCTTACGCGATACTGCACAAATTCCCTCTTCTCCTATGCAATGAAGCTTGGACGGCTCATGTATCCAAAGAAAACCTCTAAATTACCCTGCAAATATCCAGAGATTTACCCAAGACTGCGGACTGGTCGCGAATGGCTAAGAAAGCGAATCAGCAGGAAACTGAAAGAAGGAAGGAAAGCTCCGCTATCAGCTGCTATAATATGAAGCCTGTATTTTCTTATGCAAAATTCCATAATTTTCGGGACAGCGAAGCTCCAAACATGGAACCCCATAAGTGAGATGTTCACTAATGAAGAAGTTGCGAACATACGAAAGTACTGAGTTTTTTCCTGAGGTTGTCCCAACCAAAACATGCTGAATCGGGCGGGTTTAGAGAACCTACGGCTTTTTGGGCCCTTGATTGCTTAGAACGGATTGATCACCAAGTGTTTTTCAAGCCATCAGGCAACTGCCACCAGCGCATACCACTCAGTATCGACTCTTGGCTCGAGAACGTTCTAAGTCTAGTTTTTGGGCAATTTGGCATCACTACCTTCCCCCTCCAGTCGCACTGCAAGGTCCCATCAACGTCCGTGCATTTCAATTCCTATGCCTATGGAGTGACGCAATGCATATTGCAGAACAGCTACCATACATCGCAGAGAGATGATTCACATTCCAACTGGCCACACAAAAATGCGACGTCGCATTCGTGTGACAGTCCGAAGCCACCACGTTTTAAACGAACATTTGCGCGTGACGACGTAGGAGCCCTATAAACCTCGCTCCGACCACCCTCATACCTCTGTTTCCTCCTCCTCTTTCCTACTGGAAAGGTAAACATTTAAAACAACAAACCTTTGTCGCAGTCGCAGTATTTTGTTTGATTATCGCACGCACCACGGAGTCCGCCGCAAGAAGAATCATCCTTGCATGATATGAAAGTAAGGCATGCGCCGCAATTGCATTTACCGACCGCAAGACCCAGACAACGGCCTGGAATTGACGTTTTAAAATCATACATGCCGATGCTAGTGAAATCTGTGCATAGCAAGAGCAACTCTACTGTAGATGCAACACTTCCTTTCTTTTAGTAACTATAAATAACGCTTCCTGTTTAAAAGCCCATTCCAGTCATTCGATTAGGAAACCAGCTTCTTCGTTTATTGGAAATTCCTAAGCCTGAAAAACTATTGAGAGAAAATTGAGAAATTCGAGCCATGGTTGGAGAAGAACAAAAAATATCGAAAAAAATTCAGGAGCCATATCTCTGCATTCACTCCGAAAGAAAATCCATCCATTTCCATCAATTAAGTAGTTCCTCTGTCCAGCTGTCATGGGTGTAACAATATTCACCTCAAAAATCTCTTACCTGTAGCGCAATCCGAGTCTCCAAAGCAATTCCTTCCGCTTACGCATTCAGTGGCCACACGTTTGGTCACCAAATCCGAACTTTGAGTGCCTTGAGTACTGTTGTCAAATGTAGAATTACTGCGTTCGACCTCCCACTTAGCTATATTGACTTGTGCTTGCGTGAAAGTTACTTTCTTTGGTGGCGCTTGCACGATCAAGAGCACCACTTGGCTTTGATTGCTAATCGATTGCTCGCCTTCTAAACAATCAAAGTGAATGCAGTTTGTATTATGCAAATGAAAAGTAGAAAATTGATGGAGTGTTGAAATATATGACTTTATTTATTTAAAGATATCACCACTGCTGAATATAAAACCTTCTGGATAAAGGCTCTTTTGGTCTCGAAAATGGACACCTTTAATGAAAAATCGTTTCAAAGAGGAGATCGTTTTTGAGCAAATTTTTCCTCGAGACAGTGGAGACCACGGCTGTATTCAAAGCCCCACTCTGAATAGATGATCCCATTCTGGAAAGGTAGGAAAATCAGTCATCATTCCCTATTCAGCCAATTAGGGCATGCAACGCCACACCAATGAATGCTTGGCCAAGCTTTTTTTATGAACCGGTTCATGGCCTGTTGCGTCCTTCTCTTCACTTTTCACGTACTCCTGCATTTTCTACCTAATTATATTTTCTCTAAGCTTTACTAATCGAGTTCTGAACTCAATGGTTGAAAAGGTGATCCAAATTCCATATTACCAAAGCTAATTCGAATTTCCACAATAGCGCTTCCAGCAGTCACAAAAAACATTAAAAAAACTTTCTGGGCGAAAACAGAAATCCTCTACAATCCATCCGACTGTTTATTCACATTATCGCAAATCGCTTATCGCCCCTACTCAAGAGTCATTCCACTCAATAATGCGAAACTACAAAGAGTACTCACAAAGGTCCACGGGGAAATTCAACGGTTATCAAAAGCCGAAAACAAGCAAAAACCACCTGTGTTATTCTGTTGTTTTCATCATTAATCTCATAAGTTGGCGTGTGATCAAAAGCCAAAGCAAAAAATAGGGATGCAATATTTGCTCAGCGTTAAATGAAAAAGCAATGCCTTCAAAAGCCTAAAAGTGACACAATCGAGAGAGATAATAAATCCTTCCCACATATCGTATAAGTCCACATTAAACCATTCTCTTACAGCGTCGACATTGCCTACAGCGTCGACATTGAAATCAGGAAGTAAGATATCGAAATCAACAATCTAACGTTACCTACTTCAGGCGAAAAATACTCATCGAAACGAAATTAAGTGCGAAGAAGGAATCGAATTCTCAGAAATACTCGCTGGTGTTCAGAAGATTCTAGAAATTGTGCATAAAAATGAAAGGGGCTACCGCTGAAATCTTCTTCACCCCGTCCACTGGCGGACACCTCATCCGATTCGCTTCCATCCAAGTCACCAGCCAGTACGGCTAGAATGAGTCCCGCCAGGATCAAGCAAAGATAAAGTTTCGCACTATTCATCCTCACTTCCGCTGAACGAAACTGGCCTGCAAACATACATTACTCTTGTTGCAAATCACTCCAAGGCAGAAACGAATACAGCACGACAGCTGATATAGTATCAAAATAGTAAAATCCAACTACAATCAACACGTCGAATCCGATACCGTGGGCTGACATATCGTACACAGATCTCCATACCTGTACTAGAATAAATCACAGCCAAGAATGGAAATTCTGCACAGCTAAACGAGAGAACTGGCTCAGAGACACTTGGGAAAATTTCGATAGCATTCAAAAACAGAACGTTCACATTTTGCTGGTCAACACTATGAACGCAGGGGTTGTTTTTTTTTACTATTAAACCAACGTGACCCGCAGAACTGCTTCATCAAAACCATGCCGAAAACTTCAAAATCTACCTACATAAATGCAGTAACAGTATCCATCGCTATCAATCAGTATCACCCGTTACCCATCATCCACACCAACATCACAACAACGTCACATCACCCAACCGATATAAACATCAAATGAATAAATTGAAATGCCGATTCACTGTTTTATAGCAAGCTAGTGCATCATAGTTTGCTTTGAGGAGATCCATGCAATTGTTTGAATGCAAAGGCAACGATATCGACTTTGATCACTTCTTTGGGGTCGAGCGATGATCACTGTTGGGTGTGTTAAATGACTGTAGTGGGCTATGGATGTGACTCTAGTGAATAACTTCATGCTTTCAAGTAAACGCTCTCTATAAATAAACGGCTCACTCTCCATAATTGTAATAAACCGGCCAATTAGCTTCAATGAGGTGCATCCTTGCACTCACCTCGAATGCACTGAACGAGCATTATTTCTCATAAATTCTATTGAAGCGATCAAAAATTTCTCCAGAGAATAAAGAAAGTACGATGAGATTACTTCAGAGATCAAAACTTGATCAAAAATGCCATCAAAGTATCAAACACTCATTCATTAAGCAGTGCAATGTAGAGCAGCGATTAACTGGAAAAATGGTTGGATCATATCAAAATAGTGGAAGTTAAGCAAGGAGAAAGGCGATGAGAAAGAAAGAATCCAAAAAATCAACAACTTCATTGTTACCCAATCCGTTTGTTATAATCCAATCGCTCTCTATCTTGAAAGCCAGAAACTTGTGATCTGATAAAAAGTTGCAGTTGAGATGAAATAGGTGTAGATGCAAGTCTTCAGAGGGATGTTCGATCACTTGTGCCATGAGATGTTCATATCAGTTTTAAATGAATAAACGCTTGCATTGCATGTTGCTTGTCTTGAGGCATTTCTACTATATCATTTAATTTGAATTGCTTCTACCTGTAAGATAACTTTTAAATTAACAAGGAAATTGCTTCTCAGTTATTTTCTCACTGAACATGAAATAAACTCAGCATTTCATCACGTTTTATTTTCGCAAATATACTCTTATACATAATGGTTTTAATACTTTCAAGGAAACATCGATTTTTTCCATTTTCATTTGGTTTTATTATCAATGAAAACACTCATTAGAGTCATTATTCAGTCATTTGGCAAGGTCATCCAACAGTGATCAACAGTGATCATCATATCGACTCCAATGAATTGGTCAAAGTCAGTTTTGTTGTTTTTGCATCCACTCAATTATGGCGTACCACTTCAAGGCACACCCTAAGGCGGTAACTTAATATAAAGCAGTGAATCGACGGCACGAGTCATCTAGTGAATAGAGCGTGTTTTTGCGATGTTGCGGGGAAGAAGTTGCAGTGGATATTAGTTGATAAATGAGGGGAGTGTGGGCGAATGGCGTATGCAGTAATTGTCGTTTACCTAGGCGTTCCAGGCACCAGTTTTGGGAAGGGGTTTAAGCACTTCCTGTTGGCTCAAAACTAAATGCAAGCTCACCGCTACCAATATATGTTTTTTGTTCTTGAAGCAGTAAACGGTTGTTTCAGATGGGAATTAACTGTCCTGATATCCAATCCGGTGTGTGTGACCTACTTGTAATGCGATTACTTTGCCTTGGATTGAACTGCAATAAAGATTAATGCTTTTACAGCTCGGATTAATTCCGTCAAGTGCAAATGAAGTGCGTCAAATTCTATAACATCTTGCTCCTATGTGAGCTTGTTCTAGCCGTGATTGCTGAAGATGTGGCATTGAGTGGAGGTTCAGTGGACGAAGGCTCGGGTGAAGAAGAGGAGACGACTACCAAAGGTACCCATTCACCTTTCGTGTTATCGTGTATTATTTTTTAAATGTTCAGAGAGCCAGGTCTTTTTGAGGATTTTTTTCCTACATTGCGCTCAATTTCATTTTTGTGGACATTTCTGCTTGAAATTGGCAACAATGGATTGCTGAATTCTGTGCCTGGCTTGCTGATTTCGACAGCGACATGTTATACGTTTAATGAAATCTGATTAATCACTTTAACACATTCCAACATGCCCAAGCACTTGCCTTGTGTTACGTGATGCATCTCGAACGACATGATGTAGTGGGTTACAGCAATATGCAGAAACGCTTGGATAACAGCCATTCTCGCACGAATTTCTGTCCGTCTATTGACACATCTCTCCAGAAAAATGGATGATGACAATAGGCGCGATCTCTCCGAGCTGAAATGTGTGTGAGGAGTAGGCCAGCCTGCTAGAAGAATGGCATTTGAATGATACTAGATGTATAAGGTGTAATACCAGCATTTGGGCTACGGGAGGGAGCTTCAGGATTGTGTTACATTATATTTCCATTCAATGATTTGTGGTGATCCGATGCCTAATCAAAATTTTGTTCGGGATAGGCGGATGTGAGAGCATGGAGCAGATTAAGAGAGAATGCGCGAGTGGCGTAAATAAGGTTGCTGCTGTAATCAGTGCTAGCTGTCTCAGCTGCAGGTCATACCCGCCGTTACTGAGCTAGGTGACAGTGCTCTCTCCCTTACAATTTATGGGTGGTGCAAAAGATCGTGAGAAGTATGACTAGCGTTGCAAACGACTAAGTACAAGTCAAGAGTGGTGCAGTTACAGTCGTTTGACTTTCTTCAAGTCTTGTGTTGCAGTCGCAGTCGCAGTCGCAACAGAAGGCACGCCACCAATATCGACAACTCCATCACCAATAGCCACCAAAAAGTGCATCCCGTCAATGGTTTGCCACTCAGACAGCGACTGCAGTAAAGGTCATTTTCTTTTCTTTCATTTCTGTTGGCCGTATTGTGCTTAGCAATTTTTTCTGATTAGCACCTTTAGAGACATAGAAGATGGAAATAGAAGAACATGAGCAATAGGAGAATGGAAGAGGAACGTGATGATGATGGCAGTTGAGCATTCGTTTCCCTCACTATAGTGTAGATGCAAATTAATGCAAAATTTAGGGAAATGTATCGGTATTGCGCTCGGTAAATGCAACTGTGGTGCGTGTGCGACGTTCGTGCCATGCAAGGATGACTCGGCTTGCGGCGGCCTCATCGGAGCTTGCAGCAAGGAAAATGGTTTTTGTGACTGCGAGCGAGGTTTGCGATCATTCAATTTTGTGATAAGTTTGTGAACGTTGTGAAGCATGAATTAGCGAACGGTGAAGCTTCCCATCCACTAAAGCGTCCATAGACTCTGAAGTATTATTGTAACGACATTCTAAAAGCCCATGTTCACCGAACTTCCTTTTGGTTCCCTCGTTGGCTCTCTATTCGCATCAATGGCAGCATCACAGGTCGTCCCCTTTCTTTGTTTTTATTTTTGCGAAGCTCGTGGGAGTCACCTTGTTTCGCTCTTCAGGTAATCTAATTTTCCTGAACAGTCATACGAGATAGGGTGAATGATGGTTCTTCAATACTCAGTCTCGTTCAAATTTCCTCTTGCTTTTGACTGAAGTAGATGGACACTGCGTATCCGAAAATCAAAACGGATGAGGAGTTTATGTGCTATCCCATGTGTCCCTCGCATCTTTAGTAAAGATTGTCAGCACAGATATGCCTCGCTGATGTTTCTAATTGAAACGAAGCTTCCCTGTTATTATTGAAATGAAAGTTTGTTGGAAATCCCAATGATACGACGATGATATATATCACAAGATATGTTCGATAGAAGAAGCATTTTTCAGGGTTCTTTATTCGGTGCTCTGAAAACAATACAAATTTGATTCATCTCAGAAGTGTGCAATTTTTTTTTCTTGGTTTCATAATTTCGTTGAGTCCGTATCAAAAAATACATTTTTGACCTAGCTTTGACCATTTTCGTGAGCTTATTCACAGTATGCTCTCGTTCGCTAGTGTATATTCGGCCAATTTTAGGAGGACCGCCAAGAAAACAGGCGAGCGAGCAGCACTGAGGAGGTTTGTTTATGTTTTTTCAATCGATTAGGTATGCCATATCTTTCAGGCTTCAAAGCCAACGGCATCGAGTCGATCTTCACTGCGCTGACGGACGTTTGCAACGTCAAGGATTGCGTACCCAATACCGAAAGCTGCTTCGGGCTGCCTTGCAACACAGGAGTCTGTGCGTGCCTCTAAAATCTGCCTAATTTTTGTTCTTTTCCCAGACATCCTCTCAGCCTTCCCTGTCCCATTCTCCTCCCCGCTCCTCGGTCAGCATGTCGCATTCCATCACAACATCAGACGTTTTATTTTAATACCAACGCAAGTTCTCGCAGCTTTCAAAAGTTTCTTGTTTGTTCGTGCTTAATAAACGCTGTTTTACAAACATTTGCTTTAGTTGCGAAAAATCATGCTTCATTTATTTGCATGTAATAAGATCGTAAATAGTTGTTGGAAGATGCCCGTCTGCGAGGGCGCCGGGCGATGGGAGAGCTGGGCGATCGTCGTCAACTTTTGCGTTGTCGGCGCACAAGCTTCCTCAGAACCAACGGCGGGTACGGAAAAGATATTGTGATGGTCAAAGAGTACGTCGGTGAGGATAAAAAGACGAAAGGAAGCTTCACTTGGATGAGGAAAACCTTCAAATGGAGATGTGGAAGCAAAAGGCTGCGATGGAAGTTCTACAGAAACGTTTCAGCGCCAAGCAAGTGGGATATAAATATGCGAGGAAATTTTGAAGTACGCTTGAAATAATTCCCATTTAAGAGCCTTTTTTGTATATTTTTTATGCAAATGCATTTTGAGAAGACTTCCAGCCGACGTTCGGTCGTGCCGAACGCCGCCGATCGTTGGCCGACCGACGTTTTTAATTGTAACGACTTTCGGTTGAGAACAAACGTCTTCGATCTGTTATCAAATATTGCTACTGACCAATATTTGTTAACAATAGAAATTGACGATATCTGCTAATGATAGAAACTTCGATAGATTATCATCATTCTGTTGTTCGCGGATGTCTTCATAAATATAAACGTTCCTTTAGGAAGGTTCACTGCTCAATCAGCTTTGCTCCATCAAGTTACACATGATCAAAAACTGCTCGGCGTTCTCTTAAGTAATGACCATGGTCTTATCAATGAAGTAATGAGTCAAGGAATTTCTTGACCATTGATCAGTATAGCATTCGTTACTGGAAGTGTCTCAAATTGAGTCCCTTTACATTATCAATGCAAGTTTAACAATTACAACATGGAATGGACAAAAAGTCAATTGGAAGGGTGTACTGGTGAAACTACTTCGCGAACATTGTCAGCCATGATGAATATGAAAAGTTTCGCGCATGCATTGACTTTAGGATTAAATAATGCGCACCAATGAAAATGAGCCCTTATAGGAAAGCGAAAATGCAAAATTTTTTCCAGCAAGTCGCTGCGCAACAGCATTTCATGTGCATGAACTGTAATAGGATTTGTGGATGAATGAATGATGTCAATTGGATGGACAGCATTCAAAAATTGTCATGGAGATTGTCGCAATTTACTTCAAACACACCAAAAATGATGTAAATTAACCTTGGAAAGGTCTTTTGTTTCGCAGAATTGGTTAAATATTCTAGGCCAATTGATTAATGTCGTTGCAGTAATACTCTGCTTGTATTGTTGTTGTTGCGAAATCTTTATTTCGCAGTTAAAATAAAGAACACTCAAAACATAAAACGAAACAAAAGAGGCAGTAAAGCATATGATTATGGTGTCAAAAAAGGGCCTCGGTTGGATAAAAACTTGTAAATTTTCTCGAGGTCAAAAGGACACAGGTGACTAGTGACCGTAGACATTAGGCGTTGAGACGATATCGAAGGTTTATTTCACATTTTTAGGACCCAAAAAGACAACGAATTCCTAAGTGAATTTAAGATTGGGACTCGCGGAAACGGAAGTCATAAGCTCGTGACAAATTACGTTGATTGGAATAAAAGAATATTGAACTAAATGCAATATTAGAGCATCTGTTAACAATTTTGAGACACAATATGAGTTCTAATTTAAGCCGACGATATTCAAACGATTTTCGAGCACAGCCGAGTTTCTGTCATGAAACGTTTTTCGACACTTTCCAGCATTTCTATTCTTGATTTCAAATATGGCAACCAAACTGAACAACCACGCGCATGAATTGGGCAACAGTAAATGGTCAGTGCTCTCTTTGCTGATGCAATGAAGTGTGCTCGAAATTCCTCCAATGTTGAGCCAACCGCAAGCGGTTAATTGATCGTTTTTTTTGCAAAATCATAAATTTTTCTTGCTTGCCATCTTGTCATCAAAGCGGACAGTGATCAATAAAATGTGGCTGTTTAAAATAAGTTTGTATGCTTTTGAACTTACAGCTCACATATGGGATAACAATCAGAGGCATGTTCGATAAGGAATCAAGCTGGGGCTATGATTCCTTATCGAACATGCCTCTGATTGTCACATCGAATATTTCCAACAGTGAACCTGAGTTCGTTTTCCGTAGCTGCTTTGCTGAATCACAGGCTATTGCTTTTCAACTTCAACCTCAGAAATTCTTCCCAAAGTATTTAAAAATTACTCTAAGATCCTCGTTCTTTGTTGCAGTCATCAATTTCTGCTGTGGCGGAGAAGCTTCGTTCAAGAGTTGTACACTATAGACAAATACCAGCATTTTCTCCCGGTGGGGTAAGAGAAGCCTCTGAATAGGTAGAAAAGCAGGTCCCCCGCTTCCAATTACCTTCCCAACATAGCTGTAAATCAATAGCTTTGAGGGCTTGTTTTTGAAATTCCCGGACCAATGTGCTGGATAAACTCTTGCAAACAAGTGCTGAGATCCATAGTACTATAGATCTTTCGAGCTTTGCTGGAAAGGCGATAAGCTACGTGAAGTTCGAGGATGCACCCAAAAATTTAATCGAATGGTATTACGACTGGAATGGTGCTTATGACATGTATATCGACTGGCCAGAAGCGTTGGCGCTATTAGCTCATGTTCATGAGTATACAAACACTTTCCGAGCAGCAGAAGAAATCAGGATTATTGGTCGATAATGTGCAAATCGTCCGAGATTCTCTGAGAGAGCCCAGCTCTCCCATCGCCCGGCGCCCTCGCAGACGGGCATCTTCCAACAACTATTTACGATCTTATTACATGCAAATAAATGAAGCATGATTTTTCGCAACTAAAGCAAATGTTTGTAAAACAGCGTTTATTAAGCACGAACAAACAAGAAACTTTTGAAAGCTGCGAGAACTTGCGTTGGTATTAAAATAAAACGTCTGATGTTGTGATGGAATGCGACATGCTGACCGAGGAGCGGGGAGGAGAATGGGACAGGGAAGGCTGAGAGGATGTCTGGGAAAAGAACAAAAATTAGGCAGATTTTAGAGGCACGCACAGACTCCTGTGTTGCAAGGCAGCCCGAAGCAGCTTTCGGTATTGGGTACGCAATCCTTGACGTTGCAAACGTCCGTCAGCGCAGTGAAGATCGACTCGATGCCGTTGGCCTTGAAGCCTGAAAGATATGGCATACCTAATCGATTGAAAAAACATAAACAAACCTCCTCAGTGCTGCTCGCTCGCCTGTTTTCTTGGCGGTCCTCCTAAAATTGGCCGAATATACACTAGCGAACGAGAGCATACTGTGAATAAGCTCACGAAAATGGTCAAAGCTAGGTCAAAAATGTATTTTTTGATACGGACTCAACGAAATTATGAAACCAAGAAAAAAAAATTGCACACTTCTGAGATGAATCAAATTTGTATTGTTTTCAGAGCACCGAATAAAGAACCCTGAAAAATGCTTCTTCTATCGAACATATCTTGTGATATATATCATCGTCGTATCATTAGGATTTCCAACAAACTTTCATTTCAATAATAACAGGGAAGCTTCGTTTCAATTAGAAACATCAGCGAGGCATATCTGTGCTGACAATCTCTACTAAAGATGCGAGGGACACATGGGATAGCACATAAACTCCTCATCCGTTTTGATTTTCGGATACGCAGTGTCCATCTACTTCAGTCAAAAGCAAGAGGAAATTTGAACGAGACTGAGTATTGAAGAACCATCATTCACCCTATCTCGTATGACTGTTCAGGAAAATTAGATCACCTGAAGAGCGAAACAAGGTGACTCCCGAGAAGCGCACAAAAAAAAAACACTGAGGCGAACTGTGATGCTGGCGTTGCTGCAGTGGAGACCGCATGAGGGAAACAAAAGAGAGTTTGGTGAACAAGAGCTTCCCGAATTTCGTTACAATAACACCCTAGAGTCGATGAATGACCTGGTAGGGGGGATGCCCCACCCTTCCCCAGTTGATCCTCTAGGGTTATTCACAGACTTATCACAAAGCTGAATCATCGCCAACCTCGCTCGCAATCACAAAAGCCGGTTTGATTGTTACAAGCCCCGACAAGGCCGCCACAAGCCGAGTCATCCTTGCACGTCACGAATGCCGCACACGCACCACAGTTGCACTTGCCGAGGGCAACACCGAGACAACTTCCTATATTTTGCATTCATTCGCATGTACACAGAACTGATGAAGGCCAATCCTTGATCACTGTTAACGTGAGCTTCTCCTTTCGTTTCACTAAACCGCTCCCAACCCTTTCCGTTCTTTCTTAAAGCGTTCTCGTTTTTACAAGGCAATCAGGGGACCGACAACAACGACATGAAACATTTGAAATGAAACAAGTAACCTCCACTGCAATCGCTGTTTGACAAGCAGACCTTAGAAGGGATGCATTTCGCAGTTGGCCTTGTCGCTGATGTGTCCTCGGATTGGCTCCCTGCAGCACAAAAGAATTTGAAAAAGTCTGGACGAATGGAACCACAATGTCTCTCACAGATTCTTACCGAACTGCTTTCCGCATTCAGCATCCTGGTCAATTTTTTGCGTGATCCATGAACTACCCTCAAAAGAAACACATCCCTTTGCTTAAAATCAAGGAAAGCAAGCTACAACGGTACATCACTGTGCTCACTCCCGAACTAACCAAGGAGCATCAAGGGATTCACATCATGGAGATGAAAAATCGACGGCAGAGGCGACATTTAAAGGAGATATATCAATCTTAAAAACTACAGTAGGAGCTCCACCTATGCCACTCTGCGCAAAGAATGTGCATCCGCTCTCGATCTCTTATATCGGTCATTTTCAGCAAAACCTGATTTGCAAACCGGTCTGTCAAGAATCACTGCGTGAAAATCCAATACAGCATAACCCTGAAGTCTCTCTCGATGTCCTAGTACTCACATTAGAAGTTCATACATCTAATATCATTCAAATACCATTCCTCCAGCAGACTGGCCTACTCCTCACACACATTTCAGCTCGGAGAGATCATGCCTACTGTCATCATCCATATTTCTGGAGAGATGTGTCAATACTAACGATTGGACGGACAGAAATTCGTGCGAGAATGGCTGTTATCCAAGCGTTTTCTGCATATCGCTGTGACTCACTACATCATGTCGTTCGAGATGCATCACGTAACACAAGGCAAGTGCTTGGGCATGTGAGAACGTGTTGAAGTGATTAGTTAGGCTTCATTAAACGTATAACATGTCGCTGTCGAAATCAGCAAGCCAAGCACAGAATTCAGCAGCGTTGTTGGCAATTTCAACCAGGAATGTTCACAGAAATAAAACTGAGCGCAACAGAGGAAGAAATTCTCTCAACAGATACATTTTGAGCCTCCGGAGGCTCTAGAAACAGCGCACACCAAACGTCGAACTGGTTACCTTTGAGTGCTGTCGTATTCCCTTTCCCCTCATCCTTGGCCAGAACAGCTACAATGAGTTCAGTTGCAAGCAAAAAGCAACACAACTTCGTGTACTTCATCTCCACGCCCATAGAATGAACCGAGCTGCAAAAATATTAGTTTTTACTGTACAGCAGTCAGAGACGAAACAGTCAGATTTTGACGGACAGCAGAAGGGGTATGGGAACGTCTAAACGCTATCAGAAGCAACACATGTTGAACTCACTGACTTGCAGTCCGCACTGGCACACTAACCATCCACTTCCAAGCATGCACACACAATAAGACCGAGCTAAGTTCAAACTCTGCATAGCTAAATGAGAGCACTAGCTCGACTGCAATTGAAAGTATATATTTTACAGACCCGTGTACGAACCGTACATCTTTTAGTAGCATATATCACGAGCAATTACGTTGTATTCACCATTAAGTTAATACGAACTGCTAAGACCACTCCATTAAAATTATTCGGGAAACTACAAAAGTGCCCATATGACCGACAACGATGTAATCTCATTCTTTCATATGGCACCATCTATATCATGCGCCAACCCTCCGCGTACCACATCAACCTTCCTACAGGCTTCCCACAACACAACAAACGGTATGGACATGAAAGATTCCAGCATTCGATTCGCTGTTTTATGTTTACTTATTGGTTTATAGCATGCCTTGAGGCGGTGCCATGTAAGCGCATGATCGCGAATGCAACAATATGCATTTTGACCAGCTTCTTCTACTTGATCAGTGATCACTGCCAACATATACGGATAAATAACTACAAAGCAGCAGCTTTAAGGAAAAGCCTCAGATTTTAAAAGGATGGTTCCTAATAAAAAGACTCATAAGTTGATATGTTTTTCTTCATGGTTGCCAGACAAGATTGAATCATACTGACAAACACCTTCTCATAGAACTCTAGTTCCAACCGGAATTCGTTCTCTGCCCATTTTCGGGTGATCTCTGCTCTTATTCTGTCCTCAAATCATTTGGCGACAATTTCCAGCATGTGATCTAGCTGCGAACTTTTTGACAACAACGTGAGCTGTTTTCATGCGGCTTGCTAATTGAGTAAAAAATGCGATACACGCGAAGTTTTGACTGTTTATTGTTACCTTTGTTTGAATTTTTGCCTCCTGTATTGCAATATGATCTCATCGCTGGGCCACATTTGCTGGCTGGGAAATTAAAAGTCAGAAAATATATTTTTGGTATTTCCGTGCTTGGAAACACGCATTCATGAGTTTTATGCCATCTGAAACACAACTGCATTTAAGAATGCATCCAAAAGCAAAACAAAATAGCAGCTGCGAAATGTGAAAAATGTACCTGCAAGGTTAAGAATAAAGGGATGCCACAGCCTATTTGCCAAAAAGTGTCGGTCAGAAACGATGACTGAATGGGTTCGAGTTTTATGCGAATCTTAGTACGACGCAGCAGACAAATGAAAAATGAGTTGGCCAGAAAATTCTAAAAGGGACTTTTTATTGTATCAACAATTTCATGCGAAGATTGCGAAAGAACACAAAAATATTTATCACCAAAGAGCAAAAAAAGTGATGGGCATTAGCAATATGAAGCGAACACGTGCTACAACCGTTATTCACACATATGTCGTTAAATCCTCAGTAGTCGATCCTTCACTACAAGTCTTCTCTTTGTTTTTGTTGAAAGCGTGAAAGAGTTAGACGTTCTCCACGTTGCTCTATTTCCACCTGTATGCCATTCTTCTTGATCGAGCAGAATTGGTTTTATGTTTTGCTGTTTTTGTATTTTGAGATTATTTCAGGATTAATATCTTCAAAAATCGCAAAAAATTCTGAGATTATATTAATGAATCGGTTTTTATGCTTTTTTATGACGGTGTAAAAGATATCCATCAGCATCAACCAACTTATCACTTCCGGAAACGTGCTAAAACTAATAAGCTAGCGATTAGATCGCTAGTCGATTTCATATTTAGGAAAAGGTTCGTTCCGAAACTTGCAAATTAAACGAAGCAACCGATTGGTGCAATTTTCATAAATGCTTTAGAAAAGTGTCGTAGTGTCCATTGCCGAGGAAATCTATTGCAGAAATCCGTTCATGCATATTTCAATGTGCTATTGTCGTGCATATGTTTGCTCCGTCCCATATTTGCAAACAATCTGAATAAATGGAATTTCCCTGAAAGTAATCCCCCTAGTGGTAGCATTAGACCAATTTGAAGAATGTTGAAGGGAGGAGATATCGGCATAGTTTTCATCCTCTCAGAAGTCAAATAAGAAATCCAACTATAGGAGCCAATTATGCGTTTGACTATTAACTCTCTGGTAATAAAATGAAGATCATAAATTTTGACACTGGAGATCTGGAGATGGGATCTGAAGCAGCTGTAATGACCGAGTGTCTCTTTCTGCGTAACTTATGAAAGCAGTAAAAAGCATAAGATTTCAGGTAAATAAGTGAAGAATATATGTTGTTCAATGAAATTTTGTTACTCTATGCAGAACTAAAGTTGCGATTACCTTTTAAACCCTCTTAAATTCTATTTATAAAGCCAATAAGCATATTAACTCCGCTTGCCTTTATATCTGAATGAGAAAATAATTTTGGAAGATCTGGTTGTTTCTGTTAGAAACTTGTTCACTTTTAGCGAGAAAAATGCGGAAAAAAATCTAATATAATTAAAGCATTCAAAAGAAAAGAAGAGTTTATATTTGAACTCATTTATAAAGTTGCACTTATTATTTCCCTGCAGTTTTCTTTTATTTTTTTCATCTCAATTGCAACTCTTCTAACTATTAAATTATCGAGATCATATCTCTTTTATCGTAATCGGAGATGTAGAGTATTGAAACACTAATAATTAAGCAACAATTCCAAATGTTTTTTTTTTTAAATTCATTTGCATCACGAAAGATTGAGCTGGTGAGGAGGGCATCGATACGAGGACGATAAGAAACGAAAGGAGAGGTGAAGCAGAAGAACGCCCTATGGGGAGCTTTTTGCGGTTGTTGAATCGGTGAAGCACACGTAATTGCGGGCAGCACTATCGTTTGTGGATTGTTGAGCATCGAGGGTGGAGAGTGCCCTCTCGTTACTAGCAACATCCTGGCAGCATGCACACTCAAGCCCAACTTACGCGACGTGATTTACCACTGTGCTCACCCTCTTACTCATTACTTTTTGAATAACAAACCCCGTCAAATCAATTCCCTTCATCGACCAATGTTTCTATTCATTTATATGCATTATTGTTAATTCTTTTCTTTGTATTTCTATTCGTTCATTTGCATAGGCGTTACTTCTTTTGAGATTGAAGCATTAAAATGAAATGAGTGCGTTA
The DNA here is from genome assembly GCA_037389465.1 of Baylisascaris procyonis. NCBI lineage: Eukaryota > Metazoa > Nematoda > Chromadorea > Rhabditida > Ascarididae > Baylisascaris > Baylisascaris procyonis. The sequence continues at coordinate 2,786,613 of JAZARR010000221.1, forward strand.
GAGTGTAACACATTTCTACTCGACAACAATCGGAAATTAGACATGCTTAACTTAGGATCCTTGTTAGCAAAAGTGATATGTTATTGAAAAATCTATAATTTCCGATCTTTCAATGTTCAGTAATCTTTTTGAATTTCAAAAAGAAACCTAGAAAATCTGATCAATGAATAGAGATCACCAACCTAAATATCAGTGATCGGTTATTTTATCGTATTCATTCTTATAAAAAGTCAACTGTGGCGACGGTGCTTAATAACATTTATCTTATTGGCTTCCGGATTCCTAATGTAGATATCTGTTTGAATATAATGCAACAGAATGTTGGGCATGAAAGCATATACAATGTGATAAGGGATATTGCAAAATAAGACGCTGAAAAAATGGTCTCATTGAACATTTAAACACACATTAAGGCCATCGCGTCGATCACAAATTTGCATAAAAAACCGACTTTGTAGAAAAAAATTGCAGAAGAAGCCGCTTTATAAAAACAGTTTTTGAGGGGGAAAGATGAATCATATTTATTTCGACGAAATTTGGTTGTTTGGTGGTTGCTTTAATGTGAGTAATGACGTATCACTATTGTGAGACAAAGCAAAAGGAAAACTTATCGCTGTTGATTCCGAACGTACGTCTTTGTTGTAAAAGTTTTTGTGTGATTTGCAAATTAGCTTTGCAAAGTGTGCACTATGGTGGTGTCGTGTCTGCGTGTATGTTTGTGCATGTCAGTGTAGGCATTTGTCTGTCTTGCGCCTATACAACAGAGAAAAATCTAATGTTGAATGCTAGAGGAAAAATTTTCCACGTTTCATATTGATTTACCAACTTCGAGAGAAAAATGAAATATTTAAAAGTGCCAAAAAGAATTTTTTAAATCCATTTTACATCAGTTCGATCTTCATTTCATGCTTGTCGGATTATAGAAAAGCTTTTCTTGTAGAAGACTTTTTTATGAACGATCGAGTTAGCTGAACTATGAACATGAAAATATTGCATGTTTTATTTTAACTGATAATTTGTGAAATTGATCAATCAGGCAACCTGGACGCAAAAAAAAACGCATATCGCGCTTCCTCTCCTGGCGTGCTATTCCACTTGTTATACTTCCATTTGTTGAGTGTTTATTTCTGAAGTTTCCAATTCATTCAACTATTGCAGATCGATGCATAAAATTGCTCCAAAGTTTTTTACTGTCGAATTCGCTCTTATTTTATTGTTGCTTAAAGATTTCACGCCACAATAAATAAAATCATCTTCTGCAATATTTTTCATTGGCTCCATGCCAGCAATATTTATACATTTTCGTCTCTTAACATATTTTGCACACTCCATCGCTTTGTTTGTATTTGACAGTCGTTTCTTTGCAAAAAATGCAGTCCATTCGTTTCAATATTTCAGTAAATTTAAACGAACAAATCACAAGCAAGCAAGCATGTTCACTTACTAAGAAGTTCTTTCCATGATTAACGAGAATGAAAGGCCTTGTCTAAATCAAGAAAAGTCCTTCTTTGTTAATTATAAGCTTGGCAGTCTTGAAGTATTTTTGGTACCGATAACCTGACATTTTCCTACATGAATAACAACAGTGTTGTTCAGTTCCAAGGCTACATAGATGTTGATATATTTTTGTGTTATCAATTAGTTAATTTACAAGATAATTATTTATCCAATTGTTTCGTTCATCCATGAAAATTGTCCGATTTAAAGGTGCTTTTGGAAAAGTTTCTTATAAAATATGTAAAAAATATATCGCTTGCAAAAAATTCTTCCATTTTTTTAATATCCGCAATACTCTTTTTATGACTTCGATTATTACATAAATAATTCCAAATTCGGTTTTATTATCTTTTTGCACTTAAACTTTTATTCATTCAGTGATCACGTTTATTCATCCAGTTCATCAGAAAATTTCTACTCAAATCTCTGCTTCGTTGCGAAGACATTTGCCAAAAATTGTCTCTGCGCTTTTTGACCAGACATGTTCTCCAATTCAGTTATCACACAGCTGCTTTGCTGTTGCTGTTACCATACTGATGATGCTTATGCAATTTATTATGGAGTATGGAAGAGTATCATGAAAGCAATGATGCCACAACTTAGAAAAGTTTGTCGACATAGTCCGAAGAAATGAGGCGAAGGATCTAGGGGTGTGCAAAAGGGGGAAAGAAATTTTTGGGGAATGGGTAGAGGGAGAAGGAGGCAGCGAAAATAGAAAATGCGTGAATTTTTTGACCGAAGGCATCATTGTGCAGTATTCATGAATCAAGTTGACGATAAGATATAAAACATAAAGCTGCTCCTCAAAATTTATGACTCAATTTCGCCTACTTTTCATCAGCAATATGATGTGACAATGCCATTCATGGCTTTCCATAGGATTATCGAAATGTTTCTTTCTAATGTGCATACAATCAAATATGGTCATCTAGATTCTCTCATATCCTCAAACAATCCAGAGCGGTGTTCTCGCAAGTTTTTGAGATTACAGGATGTTTTTCGCGCCCCGAATCAGTCCAGGCATCGGAAGGAAGGAAAAATTTTGGTGGCTGTAAAATGAAACATCGGAATTGAAATTCATAGTACATAAAGAAGCATATTTTCAGCGCAACATTCGACGGCCAAAAACAGGTTCGCACAAAATTAAATGAGAACTGCCAACAGGGTACGCTTGAATGTGTCACAAATTTTTATTTCTGAATCTAATGCTTATGTTGTTAACCTGACAGTTAAAATATGAAATGCGAGAGGTGAACAAATCAGCAGGTAATGAAATCCCAATCCTGGAATGACCTCCACTCTCCAGAGTCGATCGCCGAATACATCAGCATTCACACCACGCCTAGAGGACACGATCGTCCGCATATACTATAACATCTATATTTTCCCATGTGCTGAATAGACGCATACATGTCCACTCATTGGTCAGTGGTGGTTGATTGCTTGTTTGATTGTAACGGGGTGTCGGTTGGCCTTGCGCATGCAAACATTCGGTTGGTGCGCGTGCGGATTGTGATCATTGTGAGTAGGTAGTATAGGAAACGCGTTGCGGCATTACGCGTTGCGCGCCTAACGGGCAGCGTTTCATTGCACGGCACCGCCTTCTATGCATAGTATCGTTGCGTTTGTGTGCTGTAGTTTGCCTGTATCTACTAAACGACAGCTTTTTGAAGCGTACAGACAGACACGCACAGACACGCAGCGGCGATCAAAGGTTTTACGGCATACGGATCCTAATTAACCGCTTGCAGATCCGCAATTAATATCTGTCATCAGGCGGATCGACGGCTATTGTGCATAGCATCCGGGTGGCTTCATCTCCGATCGATCATCATTTACGATCAAATAAAAACATCGATCAGATGTGATTAAAGAAGTTTTATTCACTATTGATACGGACGAAACGATCAATTTTATTTCTGCTGCCTATTGGAGTGGCGACGAACTATTTTGTCTGATTGATTATTTGGTTGTATGTTGTGGTGACATCTGAGCAGCTTGAATAGACACTTATAGACGACAGTGGTATACCGAATCTTTGAAACGAAATGTATTTAAATTTATTGTCATTGCGAAGGATTAATTTGCTGCTGAGATTCGCATTTCTATTAGTGCTAACGAGTGCGTTCAATATCGACACACATGCACCGATCTTTAAAATCGGTCCCACTGGCTCATATTTCGGCTTTTCGGTGGCGGAGCATTTCAGCGGTGAACAACCCGTGTAAGTCTTTCTCTTTTGAGAAATTGATTTTGTTGAACGCCATTACTATTGACTGCAAGTGAATTAGCAACATCTTTAATTGCAAACAAATATAGATTGCTGCTCCATCCTCTGCCATGCACGAGAGAATCTATGCTAGCAGAAATATGGTTTAACCAATTTACAAAATTTCTGCTCATTCTTTACATGCATCGTTGTCGAAATTGGTTTTCCTGCATGAACTGTTTAGAAGATATATTGCAACATTGGGAAAGCACATCACCTGCAGTATTCTCTTCTCTATTGTTTTAAAAGTATCAAATGTATCTTCACCTATCTAATGCTGACTTCATTGTTGCAAACAATAATTCTCAAGCTGTAGTCATTAAATAAAGCTAAAAATTAGCTGAAGAACAACAATCTATGTATTTGTTTAAATAGGTTTTGCCGAAAATCTGTTCGCACTTCAACGTCACTATTATCCATAACAAATTTTTCTAATCGGCTAATCTGCAGCTAACTTTTCCAAATTTTCCAAAGTTTTTTACCTTTACAATCTTCTTCCTCGTAAATGTTCCCTTATTCCCATTTCCACATAACTTTCTGAACCTTATTTCTACGTTTATCTAACTCTATAACAATACTCGTTTCCTATGCCATTGTTATCTTACCGACTAATTTGAATAAGTTCACATGTTGAGACGCTAGTTTTCTACGCTGTCTCTAGAACGATCTGACGCCGCTATGTCTTTGCTATGCGAGATTAATCTTGCACAGATTTAGTGGTATTTTTTTTTTGCTTCAAGAGATCATCATCTCAAACGTCATATCGTAATCGACTGCCCCACTGAAATATTTTAGCAATTTTTAAGACAATAAAGATTTTATGAGCTTGATGGAAATTCGTTGTAAATGTGCTAGAGCGATTTTGATTTTAGTGTTAATTTGTGTATCAAATCGACAGAAGGGAAAAATTTTTTAAATCATGGTTGATTGAGTTTATTCAAATCGCAAAATTTCTTTTCTCTTTTCAGCTCGTATCATTCTCAATGCCATTACGGAGCAAGCGAAAATTATAGAGCGGGATAGCATAAAAATGTGACTCCAGTTGAGCGTTAGAGGTGCGAGAAGATTCTATCTATGCGTGTAATTCAGGGTGTAGTGCCCCAATTATAGTGGCACATGTAGAACGTATACGGCAGAGGTTTTCTGTGATTTACAGTGTAATTCCGTGATATGTGAGGAACGGCATCATATGTGAACGCTTTAGAGGTAAATTTGAGTAGTTAAATTCGCAAATCTAACTTGAAGTTTGTCTTTTGAAGTGCGGCTGCAATTGCAAATTTTTTAATAAGAAAATCTTTTTGAAGGACCATCATATACCTTGTGCTTCTTTCGCGCATATATTTCAATTTCTTCTTCCTTTGACCGTTTGGTAACGACATTCCGTCTTATAATTCTGGTTTCCTATGTTTCCGGAAATGAAAGATACTTATTAATTACTCAGCTGCATTAGTGGGCATTCTATAGATTCGTCGATAGGAGAGGGAGTACATAAGAAGATAACGAAACATTAGATCATTTCATAACTGTTTTGCATCGATGATTGGACGTGCTAATGGGTGAGTGGTATATTGATGTGAATAACGAATCATGGGCTAGTCATATGTGATAGCGGTGTGAATGCAAAAAATTGGGCAGACGAGAAGAGAGAGAGGAATGCACAATTCTTCAGTCGATAACGTTTGAATTGAAACTGACAGGATGCGATTCGCCTTTCTGATCGAAGGGAATTGCACTCCTATTCAATAATGGTCGGTTTGAAAATGCTTTTTCGTCAACAGCTAACGTGATTTCATAAGAACGTCAACGTTATCGAATAATTCTTGAAACGAACATTCACGCAAATGATACATTACTTTTACTTTTAAATTTCATAGAAAAGTTGGTTGACAAAGATGGAAGCTAACCGTCGCTCATGGAAATAGGGGAAGAGCGAAGCATGTCAGAGAAGTTAGCGTGATATGCACACTCTTGCACTCCCATCTATAGACAAAGGAATTTCAAAAATTGTCAACAAATAATAAAACGTCACAACGGTGCATTCATACTTTAATCGAATCAATCGTCTATGCCAAAGCCCTGCAAGAGATTCGCTTTTTAGTGTTTTGCGATCCGACATGTGTAGTATTCTTGCCATACCTCTAGGAGCATTAAAGTACGTTTAATTCATTTCAGTATTGATTGATCAACTTGGAATTTGCTGTGCATGTGAATCTTTGATACAGATACGCACTTCATAATTTATGGCTTCAACTTCAGTGAATCGCCGATCTGAAATTGTCGAATAGATTGAGCTTCCAGTGAAACTGCACAGAAGTGTAAAGCATATAAAAAGCTTCAAACCTGGAATGATTTTTTTCATGAGAGATTAGTTGAATCATTGTGAAATTTGAATAGCACATGTGTAATATAATGTTTAAATTCATGAATTTTCAAGTATTTTGGAGATGTAATTAGGCAATTTCAGAACCGATTACGAATGCAGCAATAAATTGAAATGCAAAGACATTCCCCAACTTTATTTTTTACGAAAGACATGCTACCCTTTTTTCTGTTCTCTTCACGGAAATCTGCTAGAAGGCGCTAATTTATACCAAATGAGATCATAAAATGTTTCAGTGGTGTAGACAGTGGGCCGCAAATCTGATGAAGTGTCGTGCAATACGGAGGTGATTTTTGTGTGAACTGAGCATGAACAAAAAAACCCGAGATTCTTTGGGAACAGTTTTAATTGCCAAGTAATCAAATATTTCCGGTTAATGCCTAAGGGTGAAACGCAGTGATATAGGATTGGATGAGAATAAAATTACAATTTTTGGAACATTTCCAAGAAACGTTGGTTCGCCGCCGTTTTTATGTGTGCAAGAAGGACAGATAGAGGGAACTGGCAAATATTTGTTTAGTTGGCGGCATTCGTCGAATGTGCTTATTGCGTCGAATGGATGGCACTCACATACTCTCGTATATGCTTTTTGGTTTGTTGCTGGAATAAGCGATTCTTTTTTTTATGAAAGAGTCAATAGTTGCAACGATGGGAAAATCGAATTTCTTTATTTTGCACATCGCTGACGCAGTCGAATGTGCAGCATAAAGTGCGAATGCAAAAAATTGTCGCACCAATGTTATCGACTTTTTTTTACAACAAAGAAAGAGAATTGCTTCGGGAATTGTTACTTAGAATTTCCTTAATATTGAATAAGTTGAATTTTCTTTAAAATTTTACAACAGAAGGATTTGTGAAATTCAGAAGAAATTGAAATTTTTTTAATTCAGTCAAAGATGAAGAATATTGTAATTTAATAGCGACTACGCAATACTCTCACCTCTCAAAGCGTTGAGCATTTTTTCTGGAAGTTTCTTACATTACATTTCTTCTATGTTACATGAAAATAACATTCTTTTTCTATATTATGTACTTTGCGTTAAAATCGTAAAGCAATGAAATTTAATGACGTTTGAGTCGAATACCATCGAAAGAGTTAAAGAACGACATATGCAAGACGAAAACTTCAAATATTTTATGCGTTCTCGATTAGATTGATGCATTTTTTCACAGGAAGCAAATTAGCGAGCCGAAATTCGAATTATATCCTTATCAAAGTTTAAGAAAACCGAATTAGAAAATCCCATCACGAAAGCTTTAGAAAATATCAAAGAGGTTAGAGTCACACATACTTATCGGATTAAAAGAGCTGAATGATGTGACATAATTCCGGGTTTTTTAATTAGATGATTTAGACTGCTGTGGGATTAATCACCATTCTCATCAGATTATGTGAATTTTCTTTTCCTCTTCCGTTGATACTGCTTGCATCTAAAGCCGTACAACGACGATCACTGCAGAGGAAGTGGTCGTTTGGTTAAACAAGAAGCTTTCCGAGGAAATACTAGCCGAGCGAAGCACCTAACCGTAATGTCAACACAAACAAATTGACTCGACTACAAGGTCAGCGGGAAGACAAGAGCATCACGCGACCGATGCAACAAGATACCACATACCACTATCGAAAGAATATACCGTCGAGTGTAGTCAAGTTGACTGGAGTGAGATACGACTTTCTGATATCCAACGAGTGAACATTTGTCTGAATGAGGGGAGGGGTAATTGAGGTTCATGCTTTAAACTAGCGCTAATGATGCGATTAACATGGCATGTAGCCTAAATGATTTTGCTTCCTAAACATCATATATCGATCCTGGATTTTCCGTGATCCTGGATTTAACAAGATAAAAGACTGCAACCTTTAAAATTTCTATGCCATATCTGCTTGCGCTTCTCTCATCGTTGTTGTCTTTACTAGCAGCATCTGAAGTGCATGCTAATAGGGTTACTCCACTCGAAAACGTGATCTTTTAATTTCTCTTTTTTGAAGAACTTTTCGTCCAAAGTGTGCATTTTTCTTAAAATACACGTGTGAACCGCATAATTCGTAATATTTCATTTAGCATTACCATGTTCTTTTTTTACTTATTCTGTCCTGGATGTGCTTCTTTGAAAATCTCTCTGAAAGCTGTGTTTTCATTCTTCTGTCCTCACGCTTTTGCAACTTGGTGTCCACAGAGCATATCATAGCGAGATCTTGTCTTTCCATATTGTATACGTGTCTGTCTGATTGCCGGTATGGTAGTTCATGCTTCGAGAGCACCAAGAGTTTAGAAAAACCAACATGCGCCATAGGATGATCTCTGATGACAGTGATCCAGTTGATTCAAGCGAGTTGCAGACATTTAAAAGTGCTAAAAATTGTGTGTACATTTTACAATGACCGCTTCTGATTTTACTTTGATGCAAAAAAATTAATCCTTTTAGAAGATATTCGTTGATGATTCATAAAACTAGTGAATGTGTTGAGTGGAATAAAGAGGCGCGCATTTTGCCAGCTCTTCGCTCACAATTTAAAAAAAACGCATTAGCATTGGTAAATTATTTTTCTGCGCGCCTCTCATCAAGCTTGAGCTTTCTTCAAGTTTTTCATATCCATTATGTCTATTTCATGCATTCCTATGTGCATCGTATAATCTCAGATTGAAACCCAAGAACTAACAGCGTTGCCGCCTTCAATAGGGAAAGATGACTTTCATTAAGCAAACAGATTTGATTTCAAGAAAGCGTTTCTAATGCAGCGATTTCTTAATTTAAAATCAGTTTTCCGATAAAATCATCTATATATTGCACACTTAGTTGCAACTCTGAAACAAGTGTGAATTTGAAGTCGTGATATGTTCCATTTTTGATGACAGCCGGAGTTGAAAGTGACTGCTGATATCGGCAACTTTGGATCAGATTAAAACGAGTGAAACAACAACATTTTTCGATAGGTCGATGACTTTTACGAATGGGAAAATAGAGAAGCTTGCCAGAGGAGCTTTTGCATCCCGGCAGAACAATGGCTTCATATTTCAACCGTGCCCCCACCATCCTTACAATTGTTCTATGAAAAGATTCGTTTTTTTTGTTTCATCCAACTGATGTAAAGTGAAGATCAGACGAGTGTAATATACGTGATAAATTTTTGTCACCTTTAACGCCTACAAATTTTTTTTTCGAAATTTCTCAATCAACGTGAATCATTATAAGAGTTGATTATCGTGCGGGTGGCTGATCTCCATTAAATTTCATTACTTAATGTCAATGATCGAGCTATCAAATAGACACATACAAAAACACAAACAATATGACATCACTATAGTTTGCTTTTGTTTAGCAAATTTGCAAAGGCAGATTAAGATTGGTTAACAAGTTAAGACTATCTGAAATTAAGCAATATGACCTGTGCGCCAGGTAATGATCTTATTCTTGACAGTCCTATTAGTTTAGGGTGCTCTTTGCTTGAATATCTTTTTCAACGTCGTGCATAAGGATAGGATTGGTGAGTTATTATGTTTCTTTGTGATTTGTGCAATAGATCATTCACCTGTGCGTACGCCCATTTGCTTCACACTTTTTTGTGCGAATTCTTCTCCTTGTAATTCACCTCAACCGCCCAAAATATTTGTTGAAAGTTTTTGCGAGTGATCTAATTTTCTCACATTTTCCCTCAATCTAATTCAAATGGAAAGATGTAGGTTAAGAAAAGTGGGGAGAAGAATATTAAGACTGAAGCAACAGCCGTTCGCCATGTATGTTCAGAGAATTTTTTGTTCAGAGGCGCATGTGATGAGTGCAGGGGTCTTTGTTCAAGGTTATACTGTATTTCTTTTTCCATGCCATCTTCGGAAAAAATTGCTTAAAAATTAGGATCTGCGTTTAAGCTTGATCTGAGCTTTCCGGAATTCTTGCCTAAATCATATTTTCCTATTTGAGGATACTCATTTTTTTCAGTGCTTTCGCATTGGCTTACTATTACAGCGTTCATATTGTTTTGCTCGAGTGAAATAAAGAAATAAATAAAATTTTAGTGATTGAGTGAAGTCACAAACTGAAATGCCGACCATTCCGATCTTGAAGAATACAAATTTTTACCTCAGCTCCGAAATATTTGTGGGCGATGCGATCTGAGAACCGGGAATTAGATTAAATCCATATTTTAATTGTTGTCATCTGATTCTTGCACATGAAACCACAAATGTTCAATTTGATATATTAAATTGTTCGGATTTTTTCGGCTTCAGCCAATTAAATTGCTTGTAAACGTTTCAAAGTAAATTTGTGAACGTTTTCGACTAAAGCATTTCAGATAATTGCTTGTGAACATTTAATTTACCCTTGAAAGTATTTTAAGACTATCCAATCGACAAGTTTTTTTTGATAAGCTTCAATCAATATTTTGCAAACGTCGGCTTTTTCATTCGATTGATTTGTTTTCAGTGCAGTTTAATTTCGTTTCGCATTCACCTTGAGATTATTCATTCTCTTTTCCTCACATAAAATTTCTTTCTAAAATTAAACATTTAAATAACTCATCATCATGTTTTTCGTTTTTTACGATCATATTTCATGCAGTACTAGTTTATTTTCTTTGACCAACTCTTGTTACCATACATATTGCTCATGAGTCTTTATTGACTTAATAATCGTCTATTAATATTGTTAATCCAGGCAATTTTAATAATCGTCCGAGCTATAGGGTATGCATCAGTTTCCTTTCCTCAACGTTTTCTGTCATTTTCCTCATAATCAGATGTAATACGTCATTATTGCAGGTCTTAAAAGAACAGCGAAATTTCCAACACACATGTATTTGAAAAGCACAACTTCCCATAGATATTTGTTGTTGTCACAGGTGAAAATTTAATTAAATTGAGATGTCGTTAAAATTTAATTCCATTGCTTCAGCCCGCATGATAGGAACGGTCACATATAAATGACCTCATTTTGACCGTTCTTCAAAAACTCCAACTGAAAGTCTTAAACGTAACATTGAGATAAAAAATACAAACACCTTGTGGGACAGGGGGTCCCTCTACCTTGTTGAATCACTTCTGCTCTCGTTGTGGTTATTCTGTCCACAGCCACTTCCGTCAAAAGTTTTATGCAATGGCGTACTCATCTCATACCATTTGAAACTGTAGCACAAATGACTCTGCATCGATTCATTTATCAAAGGGTTGGCTGTTTGCTTACAATCTACCAAAAGGTTTTTTTAAAGTTTTGTTATTCATCGTATTCGTCACTATTGAAGGGTCATATTTCAACTATCAGATTTCATCATTTAAACCCGCACTCAAAGGGAATTCTCAAATGCTGAATGATGTCAACTATGTTGAATTAGTTAGCAGTATGAAATATAGGAAGATTTAAGATGATTCATTACTGACTGTTTCAATCGAATATTGCAAAACAATACCTCACAGCAAATATTTTGTTTCGAATATGGCGATAGAAGAAAAGATAGAAGAAATGCAGCCGTGTGATAAATTGGAATAACCAGTTTTATTAATAAACTTGCCTACTTTATTAGCAGATCATTGAGCTTAGTTTCAGCGTAATTTAAGTTTGTTTTATCAAGCAAGAGGTTGATCGTTGATTCGTTGCACTAAAAGTACTTCAAATTTCATTAATATCAAAGAAATAAGGAAGCATATCTCGATACTGCGTTTGCGTTGCACAAGACGAAAAAGGGTTATGTAGATAACGGAACGATATCAGTTGTGAATTGTTTTCGAAAAACCATTGCAGTTTCAAAGAACACTATTATGAACTTGAGATAGTCACTGAAGCGAAATCAATCATTTATTCCTTCCATGAGCAACACTCTATTCACCATCGTCTTCTTCCAAATCCTTCTTTACTTGTGAATGATTAGTGAGGAAATCTACTCTTCCTCTTCAAGAAATGAAAACACAAAGAGCGATTTTCACTTTTCATATGCACCGCTTTTAGAATGAGACAGTTAGGTACATATGTATAGCAACACATTATGTACATTTCGATGTAAAACACTATAGAAACGAGTATTACTGACATTTGATGGAGCGTTCATACTTTTTATGAATTCAATGAACCGACTGATTGAATGAGCTGACACCGCGCCTAATTTATTATATTTTCCACTCGGGGTTTTTTTTTATGTATCGCGCAGCTCACTCTATGAATTGACTACATTCGACTTATGCGCTCATCCTCACGCATCAGAACGATCTCTTTACGAGCACAACGAAATGTTCAATGATCGATTTAAATACAGCTCCTCTCTCCCTCTCTCGCTTCCTTACCTGTCTCCTTTCTCCTCCCTCCATCCTCCATCCTTCCCTCTCTCCCCCTATCATAAGCAATTTATAAACACTTTGCGATAAGTTGGAACATATGCGCATACAGCTCTAATGATGGCTCTTCACCTTCAGTCTAGAATTCGTTCGCTTGTGATCGCTAAATGAACATCATCAGAATAACTAAAACTCAATGAAAAGCACAGCTTGAATTCAAATGATGCTCTTTTGCATGTCGCTGCTGTTAGTGATGAATTATGTGATTCGGAAGAGAGGCATTCAATATGAGAAAAGATGGGAAGCGAACACTTAGTTGTAACTATTAGAAGTGAAATAGAATAGAAATATTTTCTTTTCACAATAGGCATCCATCCACCTTTCGGTGATCACAATCGCTGGATCTCAAAGGATGAAGCGATTAGGAATTTCACTTGCTAGCTGCTTAAGTGTTTTTGCCAGCAATAATCTCAACCTGTTCGCACGAATGCAATTTTGGCGACTGCAAATGTTTCATTTCTTTAAGATAATTTCTTCATTACATATTTGCTAAATTTTTTCGAACCAACAAATCACCGTTTCACCTATTTCGTCTCATTTAGTTATATTGCATACCCTTCAAGAATTGTTCAGTTTTCGTGATTTTTGGGTTATTCGACTCCTCTTATTTAAGCAGTATTCAAATATCATTTTCATAAATCACCTCTTTAATTGTGGATTTTTTTTTGCTAGCTTAGCTTTGTTCAAAATTTCTGTTCCCGTCATACAGAAAATGATGCTAAACATTTTCCTATCGTGCTCGTGAAATCAAACATTAAACCAACATGGTTGAAAAGTTCGAACTGGTGTAGCCAATAAAAGTATATGTCGCGTCATTTGGCAGCTGAGAAATAGGGTGCAAATTTCAGAGATGCAAATTTGTTCAAGTATGCAAAATATAGGAAATTCAACGAGGAATCTTTCATGTCTTTTTCGATGACCGAAAAGAAGTTGTAGATTTGAATGGTTCCATTTGTCACCTCCTTTACACTTCAGTAATTGGCTGAACTATTGTTGCTGTCACTACCGAAATTACCATAACTTTTATTGGTCGTTAACACATTTTTGTGCTGATTTTCTTAATCCTGCTACATGAAACCTTTCACTCACATAAGTGATAGTTCCAATCCACATGCATTAACTCTATTTAATCATCGGATCGAAATTTTTTGTGCTCACAATGCCATATTTCCAACGAACATATCCATGACGAATTTATCACTATCATTTCATATGAACAAATTTTCCATCGTGATTTTATTGGCATTGAACTTATTTGTCAAAGAATAAAAAAAATATTTGGTGATTGTTATACATAACACTTCCACTTCGATATGGATTTATTTATGTGGATCCCTCCTAAGTCTCATCAGAATTCAATTGTTGCCTCTGGCAATATTCATCTGCGGAATTTTTATTACTGGTTATGGTGAATTTTAGAGAGGCTGCTGAATTGATGGCAGCGATGTTTCTAATGCGCATATGATGCTGAAAGATTTAATAGCTGAACTCGTATGCATACAATTCTCAAGAATTCGTTTCATTATTGCATAGAAAAAAGACGGAAATTTTCACATTCGGTTCAATTACAATTGCGTTCTTTTGCGCTCAGGAGATGTGCACACAACGAGTAATAAATAAATAGAGCATTCAATAGGCGTGAAATGATTCATCTTCGAACATTCTGCCAATTCAACGTATAGTAGTTTTTTTCTCGTTTAAAAATATCACCAGCTGTCAATAATTAGTATGGGAAGAAAGCAAAAAAAAGAGGCGCAACTTGAATATGTGAAGAATGCAACGAGATTCATCGTTTTATGCTACTAGTGAAAATAATGTTCATGAGTGGAGGTTATAACCCGTACTTTTAATCCGCTTATGAAGAACATATCGTAAACGTTGTGACAGTGCCGCAGTTTAATTGCTGACAGCGAGGAGAGTAAGTGTCACATCTCACTTTGCATTAAACGCATAACACTTACTTTCTATCCTGCAGCAACTAAATCCTATAACAAAATTTTCCCATTAAAACAAACTGAACGTAATATAACAAAATCGTAACAGTCATGCGATTGCATGACCATGTGAGATTTACAGTATATGTCTTTATGTGATCGATTTGCATGGAACAAACGTCATTATTCATTCTATTGAGATTTTCTCTTCGAGAGCTGTCACTATATTTCATCAACAAATTTTCAGAAAATGGAGGAGAATTAAGTGAGAATCTGGAAAGATCTAGATTATTGGAGGGCGAGGGAGGGAGTTACACGCAAGGCATCTTTCACACAAATCGCGGTAGGAATTTGTCCTCTCTATGAACTTTCAACTGGCAGATTAATCAAACAAACAAGATGCCGAAAGTGATCTTTATTATCCACTCGGAAATATGCTTGAATTAAAGTGAAAATATTTTTGATGACTTCCATTAGATGTGAAGAGAAAAAGACGCATTGTTCCATTGGGAGCGATATGATGATGACGTTTGGCCATCTGAAATTTCAACAAATTGGCACTGCGATGTGGAACGTTCTATTTTTATGAGAAAACTTCAAGCTTGAAAAGTGCAAATATTTGTGCATAGTTTCGTTTACTTGTTTATTGGCGTGTGTTCTTCAGTTCCACTAAAGTAATCGATCCCGCAACTGTTTACCAAAATTGGCCAACCTTATGACTCCCTTACAAAATAACCCAACATCGCAACTATTTGCGTTCATCGGAAAAAAGTGCATTTGTTTTCTGAGGCATTTCTTTTGTTAATGTTGGCACATTAGGGGAATTAATGTTTCGCTTGCAGCTCATAAGTAACTATGATGACCACAAAAAGTACCTCTATAGGATATAGGAATACAAATTCAAAGTTTAGCTATTTAGAAGGTCAGAGAAAAATAATTCTTAATACTATTAATTGATGAAATTCGCGCTTAAATTTTAGCGCAGAAATACGTTTAGTTATGATGTATCGTGAAAGAAAACTTTTGCCGATTTTGGTTTTCCTCAAGGGAGTTTTGAAGTGATTTTTGATTATTGGAGACTTTTCTTAAATTTTATCCGCTTTTTGAAGGCTTTTGGTTCCGTTAATGATTCTCAGCTTGAAATTATCGTTCTTTGAAATGAAGATTTGAGGGCAAATTCGGTCTTGTTCAAAAAGCTGTCTTTTTTTGAAATTTCTTTTAAAGCACTTTTAAAAATGTTTTTTTTTGCACCAAGAGAAATCCTTCTCTCTACTAAGGAAAGTCATATTTTGTAATGAGCCTCATGGGAAAATTTTAACAGTGACTTGGGGATATATTGAAAAACTAGAGGACTATTTGTAATTTTTTTAAAATAGTATTCACATATTCTTCCAGTGGAACAACTGGAATGCAGTTTTCTGTCGATTTATCTTTCGCAAAGTTCATTTTGCATATTTTTACATCAACCTTTTACCTCAAACAGCATTATGTAATTGCTTCTAATAGCAATGTGCTATTTTCGCAAAGAAATGCTCCAACTCCGGTCTTTTATACCTATGGAATATGCCCGACGGGTGGTTTTATTTCGTGATTTAGCTGCCTCAGCGTGAATTGACATGGTGCTTTGCATCGCCGCACAATTCGTTGGAGCGTGAAATGTGGTGGTGCAGGTGTGCTGTAGCATAAACGACACAGCATGATTTTAAATATGCAAGTGCACTCTCTTAAGGCTGAATTCAGAAAGAAATTTAAAAGTGACACTAAAATCGATGTGACCATCATGATTGACAAGCAAGATGACATTTCCTTAAGATTACGAGAGCTTTTTTTTCGTTGTCGTGTGAACGAGAAAAATTCATTCAAACGAAATTCACTGAAAATGTGAGAAGTTTGAACCAATATGGCTATATGTTCAGTTTTTGGTTACTCTGGAAATCATGCCTGATTAGAGTTCATTGAGCTTTGCGCAAATGCGCTTTCCGATTGTTAATCGGTGATATGCGGTCTAGAAGTTTTATACTTCGATAAAAAGGTGGTAACTATTTACCAGCAAGATTTAAATCATAAAGCAATTTGTGAATATGATACAATTATTCGCATAATTTCATGCTAAAATGCCATCAAGAAATGGCATGTCTATTTAAAAGAAATTATTGCATAGTGCGAAAGCAGTCAATTTGATTACCTGTTAATATTAAAAATCATCTGAGCACGATTTGAGTGATGTAATGCTTTTCAGAATTTTGGTAGGCGCGCCTCGAGCAGAATCCGGGCAGCCAGGCACCGAGCAGGCGGGTGCTGTATTCTCATGTCCTCTCACAGCGACTTACACAAAAAGGTTCTCAATTATCTTTTCTTATATATACTTTTCTTTTTCACTGCGTTGTCCTTTCCTATCGTGTCGTAGTGACTTACTTTCCATTTCTGCCTCAAAAACATCAGTAATTGTCGAGATGAAAATACAGGGAGTGGTTTTTTTCGATAGCTAGCGAATTCGGTGAAATTAAACAACCGATATAGATTCGTTGAGGGCACTAATAGTACAAAAATACGATCATTATTTCCAAAGTTCACTTAATGCTTGCAGAACTTCTAATTAAAGCATTATTGTATATGAATTATCAAGCAGTATAAAATTATTAGAAATTCCCTCAATGCATCATTGTAATATAGAATGTAGATGATATTATTAATCACTAGTCTCTGGGTCGTTTCCCAGTTTACATTCACAAATTTACTTTTTTCCTATGCGTTTTTTTGAAAGTGCTTCTTTCGCAGTTTCAAAATATATAGGGGGCCAGAATGGTGTCAACAGCAGAATGTGGAATATCTGAACGCCGAAGATATGAAAAGGCCAGTAGGCTTCGTCCATGGAAGGCAATTGCATTTTCAAGGCAAAAATCGACAATTGCTTGGATCCGTTGTTGCATCATCTGGTACACCGAATGGAATCGCAATGGTATGTTTACATCGAAATGTTGACAACTGCGTTATTTTCATCCCTTCATTGTGATTCAGATAATGAAGATATAGTTTAATTTGAGGTCTTGCTGAAAGAGAGAAAAATGTTTTATTTTCGATTTTTCAAGCAAAATAGGAAAATTTGCTCGATTATCGTTTCGAAGAGCGCTGACTGCTATGAGACATCAGAATTATAAGTAATAGCAATTGTAATGGAATGATCTTTTGAATTGAATTGTTTCATTTAGGCTTGTGCCCCACTCGTCAGGTACCATAACACTTCTGCGTATACCGATGGAACTTGCTTCGTGCTTGAAAGTGATCTCACTCAAAAGGTACGTTGGTGATTCTCGTTGCGCTACACTTCTGCAACTCATATACACAAAATGTTGATATATATATATATATATATATATATATATATATATATATATATATATATATATATATATATATATATATATATATCCTTTTATTTGCATTGCACATAAGCAATTATTATTCTCTTGTTGCAGAAATAGCGTTGGATTATTTAGCAAGGAATTCGAAATGATCGTTAAGTTTCTTGACTCTTCACTTCAAACGAGCAATTCAACGATAAGCACATTTATGGCTCTATTTAAAAAGTTAGCATCACTAATAGCCCTGTGGCTGGTTTTCATTTATGACACTCCTTCATTGAAGATGACATGACTTCCCCAGTTCCGTGTTTAAAAGCACTTGCTTTATACACAATCTTTCTTCAACACATGTCTCTTTGAATCTCTTAGGAAAAAGACCCAAGCACGGGCGCATTGAACAACACGTCACTGTGTTGTGATTACGACATGTCGGCAGCCCACAGATAAATGTTTTGCAACAGACCTATACACTACACCACAGAAAGCAATGTCTTATCTAGAGTAACATTTGCTATGAATAGCGCTTTTTACGTACTACGATTATGCCTAATCGAACACAAAGAAATTCTTCATTGCATTACGCGACTTAAATCCCCTCCCATCCATGATTTAGGGGTCATCTCAAGAACTCATGAAACGTAACACCCTTCTAGACTAGATCGCTGATTTTGAGTGGAACCCCTCTCCCCACCCTATGTTTCTAGTAACTTCTTCCTGATCCCTCTTTTTTTCTTTCTTCTTAATAACTTCCAGAAACATTCTATCCTGCATTATCTAATGAAATCTCTAAGTCTGCCCTTCAAAATTTGTCTTATCCCTTTATAACTCGATACCGTTAGGTCATGACTGTCCCTCTCTTTCGAAGCGTCGTGAAAAACAGTGCTCCCTCCTCCTCCTTTCTCTCCCAACCCCTCAAATAGAGCCACCCTCTCATCTTGAGCAGAGCTGCCTCCTGACATATCACAAAAATTGAGCATTCATGAGTTCTGGTCGAGATAATGTCTACATTAGAATGTTTATTCATTTTTCCACTGATGGTATTGTTAGATACCGTTTCTTACGTAAAAACCTCAAAAATGAAGCAGTCTGCGGTCGCGATGATGGAATGTCATAATTATGCCAGCATTCATTATACACGATTGCTTTAAGTCGCATCAATTTTTATTACCGATTATCTGACGCTAAAAATACGGTTTCTCTTTTAATGAATTTTTCAAAAAAGTACTTTGATTGCAATTTAATCTCAGTACAGAGTGAGAGGATGAAATTTTATAGGAAATGAATGGCGTTGCACTCTTTTCATAGATAGTAAATGCGCAAATTCGAACAGCGATACTCAGCGTAAATTGATGTCGCCGAATCCACTTTGCAATGATCATCATTTATGCAAAGTGTGCGTCGAACCAGATTGCCATCGTCATTCGGAAGAATTGCGTTTATTCATTGCAACCATTCATTCAATCAATCCAACACTTCACCCCATATGCGATACGAATTGCAAATATGCAATAAATTGCACATTTACGATAAATGCAATGGCAATAGTGGTCATTATTGTTGTAGATCACCAATATGCATACAATAGAACACTTATTCGAAATGACCACTTATTCATTTCAATTAACATTTCATCCCAAATGGATTGGTTTTCGTAAATGATAGAAGCTATCAAATTCAAACTTTAATATAAAAAGGAAACGAATGAAATTATCTCAGAAGAACAAGAAATTTTCTCTAAGAGTTTTTATATATGAATTATCAAATTTCGCCTCTACCATGAATGAGATTTGAAAAATATGAAGTCTCGAAAATATCTGTAATTACCCAAGTTCAAACAAATGCATTGCTTAGTCAAATTTTTCTTTGATTGTTCAGTCGTTTTCATTTGTTTCATCAATGATTCACTTTTACGGTCGAAATTTTTCAACCGAAATAAATCAGTTTTAGTTGCTGTGTTAATATGAACGATGATCAGGGCATATAAAGAGGAAGCAGCTTGCTAATTGCAACGATGTCACTGTTTAGAGACGTTGTTAATGAGAATCGATGCAGCTAACTGCAAATCATTTGTGTCTCTCATCTGGTTGTATTATTTCAACTAGGCGGCTTCCCATCTCACTGGACAGACCCTCTGCTTTTATCACCATAAACAATTTCATCGAAACACTTCAATAGTTTTTTTTTTTTGTGAGTTCTTTACGCAATTTGCATTTTGTATGAAAATATTAGTTGGCAATTCTTTAAAAAAATAAAAATTGCTGGAAAATCGTTCGATTAATGCTTCTTTCTTTATATTTGCATTTCGATGAAGTTGCAACTCCTCGAATGTCCTGAATTATGTCGTTGTGTTTTTTTATTCACTGAAAATTTTCTCTGATTACGGTACTTGCAAGTTTAAAACGCCTCAAATTGTAAAGCGCATATTTGATATGTGTTAAAGTTGATTGAGTTATAGCTTATTGAGAGTGAAAGTACGTCCTTCTTGATTGTCAAACCTTCAAGCCTATCTTGATCGTTAATCATCGATAGCGAGAGAACAAGTCATATAATCGATGCGCTTTTCGAACATTGAGGATTTCTATTGATAGAAATATTTTGAAAAAATTTCGCATAATTAAAGCGTAAATATTTAAATAAGAATATCAAACTTAAAATACATAGGTGAACTCATATATGTCTGGAAGGAAATCATCATAACTGAGAAATACTGAAACTGCTTTTTATTTTTATTCAAATATATGGACGCATGTTCGCAATAAAATGAGAATATTTACGAACATTTTTAAAATTGAAGTTTTTTCTTGAATGAATTGTTTTCAAAAAAATTTAAGAAATTTTTGCGATCAAGATAACCTCAAAATTAGAATAAGTTATTCATAAGCGTCGATATTTGTAAATGAATTTTGCGTATAAACGTTTTTTTTCCCAAGAATGGGCCTAATAATAACACTTTTCTTACGAAGAAACTTTTCTCAAGAGAATTGGTCCTCATTTATTTCATATTGTTTTCTGCATGCGCTCAACGATGCACTTTTTTACTTTCTAGCATAAAAAGACCGCTAGAAATTGCAAAATTTCTGTTCAATTGGTCACATATTCACTGTCTCCTTTTCCATCCTTTAATTGCTTTTTCTAAAGGAACTAATAGGTGTGACCGTTTATTATAAACTCTACGGTCAAAGCTTCAGGGAATGCGGGTTTATGGCCGGCAAATTGAGTCGTAAATCTTCCACCGAATTGCCGAACATCTTGGAGATATGAATGTCGCATCTCCGAGCATTTAAGGAAATGTGAGAAAGTGTTGATTGCGAAGAGGGCCGTAGAGAAACAAGGGAATAAATTAATGAGCCGAAATCCGACTTAAAACCCGATTTAGATGATAAAGCATCCCTTGTTGTGCCCTTAATGCCTCTTATAGAACACTGAAACACTCTTAAATACGGCATAGAGGGTGGAGTGATGTATTCAAAGTGAACATGAATATAAATATTTGATGTGAAAATGAAATAAAAATATTGTGAAAATAACATTTGAAAAAGGAGTTAAACACTTCAGGAAATAATGTGACCAATTTTCTTCTGAGAATATTTATGCATAATTAAAATTCTGCGCTCGTTAACATTTATAAAAACGTTTAAAATGATCATATTGCCCCTTTCTTTTTTTATAGTTTTACATCGTTCCAGATGTGAGTTTCGAAGAGCTTTTGTGTTTAGGTTTCATTTCAACGTTCAATTACGTCAAAAAGAATATGAATAGAGTCATTGATTCGTACATTTATAAGTCCGTTATTGTCATCGAAAATCGGAAAAAAATCAGAAACAAAGATTTTCTACTGCAAGCAAAAAGAAAAGTAATGTGATTCTTGACAGTTCTGCACTCTTATTGAAGAATCAAACTTTTTATTGTATACCAAAGAAAAACGCTGGACGAGTTTTCACCTTTCTCACCGAAGTAATTAGGGCGATGAATCTGCTCAGCAACTCGAGTTCCATTAGATCTGTCATATGTTCTTCCTTAATTTCGATCGTCAGCTCAAAATGAAGACGGTTATTTATTCATTTAGAAGAATTTACGCATCATGAAATATTCAGTGGGTTCATCGAATGAGAAATGAATCGTAAAAATTGAAGTTCAGTCTTGAATGAAGTATTTTTTTGCAGACGATTTCGCAATAAAAGAATTCGCAAACGATTTCTTGCTGATTGAATACTCATTTCGATGAACTGGTCAATTTTCTTCCTTTGAAAAGCACTGACTATCTCAAATGTTATAGGAAATGCTCGTTTCCTGCTCGCAACCAGGGTTGCCACGTACCGATCGTCACAACGAGTTCGGCTCATGCATGGAAGGTTTCAGTGGTTACGTGGGTGAATCTCTTATTATTACAGGTATGCTGTAGTTTATTCCTATTTGATTGAAGTGTCCATAGTGTTGAACTACAGAGCAGCGATTGACTCTCGCCAGGCGAGAAAATACGTGCGAGGATGAAAAATCACCGCTGCCTTATCGCAGAAATCAGAATTTTGCAGATATGTTCCACGATTGATCTCTAAATTCCATTCAGATTTTTCCATATTCAAGATGAGAATGCAACATGGGAAAAGCCTTTATATGCTTATTTTGCTGGATCCGAGAAATGCCGAGGACCACGAGGAAGTATCCTGATATCTGAATAGGCATTTATTGATGGGGGACGATGTACTGTTCCACTTACAAAAGGAACCTGTTATCAACAAAGTAAAAGTGTTTACTGCGGAAAATTCTATCTGAAAATATTGTTTTGCTCCAATCCTGCTGAAAGAGAAATGAGGGTGGGAAGAGGCGAAGTGAGAAAGAGGACAAATGCTTGCATTGAGAATTAGCTTATCACTGCGTTTATATAAGCCTGTTAGCATCCTTTAAGATTGTTCCGGCTAACCCGGTTAAAAACCGACTCAATTGATCGATATCTGCTCATCCACTCTTGATCAATTTCGATGGAACTTTAAATATCCTTTATTGACCGTCAAACCAGTCTATTAGATTGAAGTCGACTAGGTGAAGTGAATAGCACCGGATGTTAGCGCCTCATTGGGATATTCTTGTCGCACATTTGGTACTCTGAAAAGAGAATTCACGCGTAATTTTTGTGAAGCAATCACGAAATGATATAAAGTAGTTTTAGGAGAAAACATGCAGTCTTGTATGGTGATTGGGGTCTCCGTCGGCAATCTAGAACCCCTCCACAACTTCGAACTTTTTTGGAATGGTGACACATTAGATATTCCTTGACTTCTTGCTGAACCAATCATTGTGCCATCATTATCTCTCATTTACATTTTTATCCATAAATGTCTATCACTAATGCTTTCAAAATCGATAACGGCATAGTATTAGCTGTTTGAGGATGTCTAGAGAGAGGCAATGAAAATGCCTCTAAAGGCGTTCGAAATGCACTGCACTTTTCTGGGGATTTATTGATGATAGTTGGATTTATAAATCACAGCTGTGTTGAATCAATCAAAACATCGGCTAGTAGTCATGTAGTAGTAATGTAACAATAGCGTTCGAATTCGGCGTAAAGATAAAACAAAGCGGATAAATGGACAAAGAAATGAGAGAGAGGAGGGGAGGAGGGGTAGAATCATAGCTTTTAATGGCAAAGCTTTTGATCTTCATGTACAGGATTTTCGATTCAATTCCAGTCGAGTCTCCGAAGTGCCTCACTATCAACAGTTGTGATGTAACTTCGTAAATGTGATGCTTAGATCTTTTTAATCTTCGATTCGATTGCCTCTCGATCGTTCTTCATAGAGGTTCGGTAAATTTAGATAAGTTCAATAGACTATAACGAATGCGAGGATCAGTTAGCCGATACTGCTGAGGTTCAGTTAGCCACAAGTTACTTTAACAGTATCAACTGAGATATGGTGATAACATCCTATCGGAAGCTCTTAGATCTGTCTTCATTTTAGGACTGCCAGGTGCAAAGAAATGGACCGGAGGCGTGTTCAGCAGGTATTATCCGAGAGATATGTTCGCGATGAATATTGATCGATGGACAATGGGAGTTGAACCAAAAGCTCATGGAGTTCGTTCGAAGTTGCAGGCACACGATTATCTCGGTTATTCGGTGCAACATGGTCGATTTGGATTCTGGTTCGGCTTTTTTCAGAAATTTCTTTTTTTATCTGTAACTTTGTGAATTTTCAATTCTACTCAACTGCAAAGGCGATCTTTTAATTGGCCATGAGTTTTATGAATATTTCGCCAAAAGTTTTTTCATTGTGAATGCTTGACAAAGAATTTTTTATTATGGGTACTTAGCCAAGAGTTACTTCGTTTTTGAATATTCTGCCAAGCTTTCTATCTCCCTTATAATTAGACGCTCAAATATTTTTACGGCTTTTCCTCTTAATGTTATCAAAAAATTGAGCGCTGCTTTCAAACAGCCGAAACAGCAAGATCAAAACCGTCTCAGCCAAATCTTTCTTAGTTCCATCCATTGTATTTAAACAAAGGTGTACCTTATTCAGGTATGAGGATTCCAAGAATTCGACTATCGTATCAGGTGCGACGAGGTATAACCAAACGGGAGCAGTCATTTTCCTACCTTTTAAGCGTGGCTACGCCTCAGGCAGTCCGACGTCACATCAGCTCACGCTTACCGAAGACAGCTTCATGTTGTTGGGTTCACAGCTTGGCTCTGCGTTCGGATATGCACTCGAAGTCACTGATCTTAACAACGACGGGTGAGCACTGTTCATTCTGTTTAAAGATCTTTTTCTCATTCACTTCTTCATTTTTATGTGCTTCTGCAAATTTTCCTTGCAAAAGTGCGTTATGGCGACATCTTGTTTGTTTTTCTTGTCTGCGTGTATTGCGTTTGGGTAAGCATTTCTGTCTGTCTGTCCAGTAGTTGCAACTCGTAAACCATTAGAGCTAGAGGTTTGACTTATGGGATCACCCACTTCAATGCTGATTCATTGGTGTTGAGAAGCTATAGACATTTCAAAGTGACCAAAAATGTGCACATGCGAAAATGATTGGCTATCTTCCTCACATTCTGTTGCACGTGCTCTGAACTACCGTGTCGAACAAATAGACGCTGGTAATGAATAGTTTCATCCCTGAATGTAGCAGTTCTTCATTCAATTATAAACTAATTCGAGTATAGAGCTAAATGGTATAATATGAATGAATCTGAAAAAAAAAAATGCCGTACTACTGGCTGAAAAAATTTCCTTTTACAAATCATTATCCTTCACCCCGTCCACATGCAATTTTTTTCGAATATGCGCCTTCAAATATAAGTCTTTCCATGCTGTGTATAAGAGAAATCTCCACCACTTTTTGCTCATATATACGCGTTTATTTTGAATAGAATCCCTACCCACTATGTGAGCGATTCCCGAAAATATTATTTGATTTAGAAAACCAAAACCGTATAAGCCCGGTACTGTACAGTGATGTAATAAGTGAAGAGTGGAGAGTAGATGAACCTAATTTACATATTATTAATCATTTGCGAGTTAACGGTCATGATTCACTTATAAAACACTGTGTTCATGTTCACATTCTTATAGCTATATATTTAAATTTACTCTGCGTTCGTTTGAATGCTCCGATAAGTTATAGCGGTATGTCACAAATATTCAGAAAAATTTTGTATATTATTAATCATCGCTCCAAGAATGTTGTTGTGCTCTTGGGTCACGTATTTAAAAACAAGCCTCTGCATTGGTTGTTTACTTCAATTGCTAATCAATCAATAAATTTTCATTGCTTTCAGTTTTGATGATTTATTGGTTGGGGCACCATTCGAGTACATCGAAAATGCTAAAGGATCATTCGGTGGTGCTGTGTATATTTACTTCTCATCGGGTGAACGAAGGGAACGCCATGAGAACTCGAAAGTGTTCCTTAAGCCGGTTCGAATCCGTGGTCCAGGTCTTTACTCCCAATTTGGTCTTTCTATCGCGAGATTGGGAAATATCGACGGAGATACCCATAAATATAATGGTTAGACTTCACATATTTTTGTGCAGGTAACAAATCGGTTTTTTCAATTATGCTCCCAAACAAAATGTGAAATGAGATTGAAATTATCGTGATCAAGTTAACACAGTTATTACTTTATACTGAGAGTACAAGATGGTCTATTACAGCGTTCTAGAGTTTCCTTATATTATAGTTTCCTCGTATTTTGCTCGTTCATCGTCGAGTTTACTATATTTCCGATCGAAATTATCTATGATTGCTTGAAACGGCTTGAGAAATTCTTTGAAATTTCATTATTGTGTTTCATCGATAGCGTTTATAAGAAATCATATGAATGAATTTGCTGCAGATTTTGCTGTTGGAGCGCCATTCGTAGATGAAGGTAAAGGAGCTATTTACATATATCATGGAGCTGCATCTCCGGATGAGCTGAAAACTGAACCTGTTCAGGTTAGTTATTGCACATTTTGCAACATACAATTGTCTACTCATATTTTTGCAACTAAGTTTATTTCTTAGAAATTCCACGAAGAAATCCAAAAATAAATGAAATAGCGTGCAAAGTGCAAATCCATTGCCTTTGAAACAGAATGAAATTCATGAAAAATAGTAAAACGTTTTTTCTCATATGTAGATGGAGTATAGGAAGGAGTGGGGTTGAGGGAATGGTGAACTGGCCACATGCAGAAAGAATTTGAATGAGAGAAAAACGATCATGAGATAACAATTTTTGATCATCAGTTGGTCATGTTTGAAAAAAAAAAAGAGTGCAGTTGGATTATGTGTTCACAATGAAAAAGAGCTGTCATTTATTGTTGCTGCAAATTTCTTTTTGCAATTTTATTGCTCGCAATGCAATGAATAATGCAAATCATTTCACATCTGTTGCTTTTTGTTTAGGATGATGGAAGAGATATTGCAAATAGCATTATTCCTTATAGGTTAAACACCGTTAGTAACAAATCCTAGTTGTTTCAATAGAACAAATAACTTTTTCAGACAATAACAGTCGAAGAGCTCTCCAAAGTTTATCCAGTGAAGGAAGATGTTGACTTACGAACGTTTGGATTCTCGATGTCGGGTGGTGTAGATTTGGATAAGAATGGCTATAACGATTTGGTGGTGGGTGCTTTCGCATCGGATACAGTTACCATTCTACGTGCTAGACCGGTGATTAACATCCATACAAGGCATTTGGAAACCGATTTGAAAGTCGATATCGACGGCGATTCCTCTTGTGTTCGCGGTGCACAGACATGGTAAGTTAACTAATTAATGCCTTATCGGAATTAATACACCGTAATTAAATTGCAGTTTTGTTATAGGATCGTTCTAAGCTTAAAAGTCCTCAAGTTTGTAAGAGCGCCACTACAAATACCTCTAGAGCAGAAGGAGGTGTTCGATTATTGAGCAGCTAAAATATCTCTTTCTTCTTAAGAATTTCCTGTTCGTTATGAGGCTATATCAACCTTTTTCAGCTATTTTCAGCAAACGTAGGCTTAAGGCGACAATCGATTGGCACTTTGTCATAGGAGGGATTTCATTTAAAGGCATTTATTCTTTCGTTTTTAAAACAAGTTACATTTCTTATCCATAGCTTTTACACGTTTCATTTCAAAACGGCTTTAATGTACTGGCTATTTGTTGTTGCGAATTTTGAATAGGCGCATAGCTTGATCAAATGTGATTTTAGTCATTCAACTAACGATTTCCTTTTTGTGGAAATTCGTATTCTTTGCAGCTTCTTTATAAAGAAATTTTTAACATTTCCATGATACCATTATTAGTCCAAAGAAATTTGTAACTTCTAAAGAAATTCTTTTCTACATTGTGCAAATAAAAAAGTAACTAATTGGAGCCATTTTATTCTAACTTCCTTTTTTTTCCATCACGTTGTTTCATGTTGAAATCTCGTTTAAATTATGCTTATCCTTAATTCAACGTGACAAGATGAAATATGCATGTTTCATTTCTGTGCGTGTACTCTGGATACCATGCTAGCAAGTCAAATCCATGAAGTGGTTTGTCATACTCAAATTGTTTGGAGGAGTGCCGCATAGTCTGTCGTTGTAGAATGCAAAACATGTCTTACACGAAAGGCTTATAAGGCGCAATTTTTGCGCTAAATTGTGTTTTTCTCTGCTTCTCCCAGATATTCATTTTATTCCACATATAATTCCTCGAGTTATATTCATGAAAAAGTTTGTAATTATTACATATTGGCATAGAAAATCGTATAATTTTAATTTTTTATTTAGTTTCTACATAACAACCGAATTATCGGTCGATTCAAGTGGTTCACGATCGTCACATCAACTACTCAATTTCGATTCCGATGTTTTCCAGTGCACTCTGGAGGTGCGTTCATCAATATTTCTGCACTCTCTTTGCCTATATTGTATATTTTTGTTATGTTTTCATGGATTATTGGTTCTTGCCACTATCGCATACTGATGTGATAAGCGTCTTTTCTTTTCCTTGTTAATCTTCGTTTTCCTGTCTGTATTTTTTTCTGCTTAATGCAAGCATTTTTTCCACTTTTTATTCTTTTTTTATCCCTCTCCGCTTAATTTTCAAATTTCGGTGAATTTTTGCTCCGGCCCTTTCTTCCACAGCAGAACACCTATTTTGGTAGCTACCGCCAGGATAAGTAAAGAGTATTTGCATTCGAAAACGAAAATTTCCACCTGCATGCAGTTTCCACTTGCACAAAAGAAGCACGGTTTTCACGAAAGTCTGTTAAATCTGGCTGAGTCGAAGGCATATAGTACCACATCGAATGAAACCTTGGACTTGTAGGTTTGTGAAAAATTTGGGATTTATGGAGGGACTATTTTAAGCCTGAAATTCTCCTAGACCTCACAATGCCATGAACTATTGCAGCCCTGTGGAAACAAGTTGTTTTTCGTGTTTTATAACGGAAGGGACGCAAAGTTACTTTTTCTTCAAAAGTTTTGAAGGGAGTAGAGAGAGAGATGAGGGGGGAGGGGAAGTTATTAGGAGTATTTCATTAGAGGGAATACGGTATTCAGTTTTCTTTTATTATCGTCCTAAGTTATATTGTGAGATGATTCGGTCTATCAATAGCTCACTGCCCTCTCTCATCACACGTTTCGTTTACAGGTGATAGCGTTGAGTGCGGGTGTTGGAACTCGCGCAAAGATCGTCGCATCGAGGAACGAGAAGTACATTTGGGCATGTGGCCGGAGCGCTAACATAAAGCCTCAGACAAGGAAGCTTCAACTCTACATTCCGGTAAATTGTAAAATAATGTTACTCAGAAGGATGTTCAGGAAGTTAGGACATGGTGATATTGAATCTCGAATTGCGCAAATTTCCAAGGCATCTAATTCAGATTTCTTTTTTTCCTTTAATATGGGTGTCCACGTTGTTGTCTTCCAAACGCGCGTTCGAATAAGAACAGCCCATCGTGAATCTATGAACGGTTGATGTTTCATTTGAAGTGACTTTCATCGCTTCAGCTCATCCAGTCGTAATCATTGCGGCTTTTTTTAACACTTGATGATATGTTCATTGTCGGAGATGGAATTTCGGTTTAGAATTGGGAGTGAAAAATTCAAATTATGATAAGCAATAGAGCTCTCTGATGAGGAAATATCTGCAGATAAATCACATAAATCTACGATTGATCAGTTATTTAGAGAAACCTTTTTTCTTGTGCAACAGCCGAACATAGCTGCGTAATTGAGTTGGAGCTTCGAAAGAGGAATTCGTACCATTCCCTTTCCTTTCGCTATCGCTTTGAAAATATTTATGGCATATCAGCGATGGACAAGAATAACTGTTTTGGTTTTTTTTGCCTTTCTGTGAATATCTTCCTAATAAGAAAATGAATAAATGGATATGCACTGATTGTTATTCATTTATGGGATTTCGTTCGGAGAGCGAATAATTATGGAAATATTCGATAATTTTCAGAACAAGAATAGCGATTGGATAAATCCATTAAAACTTCGTTTCTCGGTGAAAATTCGCGACGATGCAACACCCGAAATGCCACAAAATGGAGGAAAAATTGTCGATCTTAACAAATTTCCTGTGCTGAATAAATTTGGCTCCGAACATACATTTAACGTAAGCTTTCCTATTTCTTATTCCCGTCAAATAATGCTCTCTGTTTATATTTATTTCTACAAAAAAACGATGAATTTTTATGCCAAGCATAGGTTCCATGCGTTTGAATATTACCGCATTCGTTGGTGAAAAGGTTTTTCAAATTCGTGTATTTTTTCTCTATTTATTTAAAGCTTTAGTTTATGCTGTTTAATTATTTGTTATGCTCAGTTCTTTTAATGGCTAAAAAAATCCCAAAGATTTATATTATCGAAAAATATCTGCTTGGATTGCTTTTATTGAAACGAAACTTTATCTTTTTGCAGATTCACTTCAACAAGAAATGTGGATCCGACAATATTTGTACATGTGATCTGCAACTACAACCTGTTCTTCCGGGGATATCGTACGTATGATTTCATTCTTTTTCACATTTTTGTTTCGAAATGAAGTTCTTAAAACTGTGCAACTTTATGAGTTTTTTCCCATGCGCAGTAATTTGTCGCATTACTCAGAAGAAGAACACTGTTTTGGGGGAAGACAGAAGAGATATGTGTAAGTTTGAAATGATTGCTTAAAATTATCCATCAAGCCGTAGAATGTTCAATTTTCGTCATTTTCCTGAACCAGTATTGGAATCTGAATCCGCGCCTTCCTTCTTTTTTGCAAATTACCTTCATATAAAACGACCTGGATTTATCTATATAGTTGATGCACTAAGCGACTCTGAGATGCGATTATGATGGAATGCAAACGTAACATGTGAAGTCTAGCTTGGACTGTATCAGAAAAAGTAGTGCCGCCTTAATTCAGAAAGGAGGATGATGGCACCTACGTGACTCAAGTTGGTGAGAAGGCAGCTATCGATATTTCGTTTGTGGTAACGAACAATGGAGAGCGAGCATATGAGGCGATGCTCTTCATGGAGTACAACTCCGATGAGCTCGATGTGCCTGTCCTTAGCAAGAAAGGTGGTTCAGTTAATCTGAAAGGTTCAACCGATAATCTCGCCATTCTATCACTCGGTAATCCAATGGAACCAAATAAAAAGGTAATTTTTCTCATTTTTCTTCAACGATTTATTCGCCACCGTTGTTTATAAGTAAAACGCTTCTAGTCACGAAACGATTTTTTAAAGCATAAAGCGTACAGTTAGTCTGGTACATTGGTGCACTAAAGGTAAGGATGAATTTGTGGTGCTGAAATTTCGTTTTTATGATTAGGTGGAATTTTTCAAGTTTTGCAAAACCGTCATGTGTAGCATCTCATTTTTCTTGAGGCAAAAAATAAGAAAACGATTTTTTAAATTGTATTTTGATATTATTGATGGGATTTTTTTATAATGAAAATTCATGTTTCTTAATTCCTAAATCAGTTACAATTGTCTGAAAGCATGAAAAACTGACGGTTTTTTTCCGGAAGTCTTGGAAACGCGAGTAAAAGTGCTACTTGAAAACTCATGACATTCAGTTAATTTGGTAGTTCACTTGATTGGCAGTATTAC
The DNA here is from genome assembly GCA_037389465.1 of Baylisascaris procyonis. Classification (NCBI taxonomy): domain Eukaryota; kingdom Metazoa; phylum Nematoda; class Chromadorea; order Rhabditida; family Ascarididae; genus Baylisascaris; species Baylisascaris procyonis. Next base: position 2,817,939 of record JAZARR010000221.1, read on the forward strand.
CTGGAAAATGCTGATGAAATCTTAATTTCTCTGATCTAATCCTTCGTTTTAAATCTTTTGTGGGCTAAAAATTTCAAGTTCTTTCGCTTAAATAACCATATTTCAGCATGATTTGAGTGACTAAATCTTCGAGTACATCTTTGCGCGTTCGCTCATAAAGCAATTAGGAGTTCACATTCCAATGTCGAGTTTTTCAGTTGAAGTTTGAGCTGAGTTTCAAACTTGCTCGAGGTCGAACTGAAGGATTAGGCAGACCACTTGAGTTCCGCGCTTATGTAAATAGCACGAGTGAAGAGAAGAATCTGGATGACAATGACTGGGAGGCCACTGTACGAGTTATCAAACGGGCTGAACTCGAAATGACCGCTGTTTCGGATCCAGCCATTGTCAGGTAGCAAAGTTTCACTTCATATTACATCGAAATTCGTTGATTCCTTCATGTACATAGAAAACTGTCGATTAATTTTGCATCGGCTTTATAAGCATATTGATATTTTATATGTGCTTAAGCAGTGAAAATGGGTGAAGAAAAGAAGAAAGGAGTTAAGTTGCAAACAAGAAAACGATGAAAATAGGGATTTCTGTCTCTGTCCCTTCTTTCTCTTCTTATGCGTCGTCAAAGAGAGAGTTTGGTTTCCTCGATTTCCTTTTCTCTCCTACCCATCCTTTAAGTGAAAAACGCAGAAATTAAAATTGGCATGCGGGCGGTGCCGGGGAAAGATTTCTTGCAAGGCATAACGTCTTCAAAATGCTTGTCTCATGTGTGGTGGTATCTAGTTTACAACACATATTTGCTCTTAAAGACGTGTCATGAAACAGGCATGAATTAGCATTTTCCGATGATCCTGTTTGCTCACTTGTAGGATGCGTTTTTTCAAACGTTCCTAGATTCTATTTGCAAAGTGCTTCCGTTTGTTGCGGGGATTGATAGCGGAAGAGGAGTAGTGCTTGGGAGAGGCAAAGCTTTTTTGTTCGACATGAAGGGGGGTCGAGATACGATGAGGAGAAAATGGCCTCTTTTGCATGGGGGACCATCATGGAGGATCATCCTTTATAAATACTGAAGTGTTCCATGGAGCAGCTCAAACCAACAAATGCGACACACAAACATGAAAAATCCAATTGGCAAAAAACCATTGTGTATTGGGGATGACGATGATAGTAGCAGATGAATATAACAATTGCACAATAACTGCTATGATTATGTGCAAATTGTCTACGTTAATTAGGAATTTCCGAAAAATTTTCACCACATACCGTTGTATTCCTATCCAATAGAGGCATCTTTCTGGGTGACCAGCATGAGGAGGGTGCAGAAGAAAGGGAATCTTATTAACACAAAAGTATTTCCTCTCTCATAAAAAGTATGAACTCAGGGTAGCATGGCTGACAAGTTCAGAAACATGTGCAAAATGAGAGGATATCATTCGCCGAGATAAGTGAGAATTGAAGCAAGAAGAGTTCCACCCTTAATGCTGTTTGGGATTACTACACCTCTGCAAAATGCTATTTTTTTTTTCAAAATGGCTCTGATGTTGTGTTCCAAGGCAACACCGAAGCATAAAGTTTTGGTCTTTAATTCGAGCACTGATAGATGATTGAATAGCAATGATTTTACTTGACGACACAATGAGGGATCCGATTGTCATCTAAATCATTGCGTCTCAGCATATCGCTTATGATAGTTTATCGTATAAAATATGCGTTCAGTTCTATAACCAACTCTTTTAACTAGTATTGATTTGTCGTTAATAAATGTTTTTTAAAGATTCGGTGGTGATATAAAAGGTGAATCTGGGATGGAATTCGATGAGGACATTGGACCATTGGTTCTACATAAATATACGATCACAAATAAAGGTCCTTGGTCGGTCACAAATGTTACCGTTCAGGTATGCTGATGAAAAAATTACAGCCTAAGTTTTTTATTACATTTTAGTATCCAGCAATCCCTTCGGCTACAAGTATAAAGCAACCTTCCTTGTATACAGGCGCGTTCATGTGCTTGCGCTACCATGACTTTATTTTCCGGATTAGCAAAAAATTTTCTCAAGCTGGTCGGACTCGCCGTGACCGGAGAAGTACTCTGCCAACCCGAAGTCGACTGGGAAATCAAAAAAGTGGGTGAGAGAGGTGAAATATTTGAACGGCCATTGTAATTTATAATAGGATCCTCTCCCTCTCGCCTTTCCGTTGGGCAGCGGTTATTGGGAAGCAGAACTTGTGGTTCGCCGTTTGGTTTTATTTGCGAACCAAACAGAATCAAATTTGGAATGTAGGGTCCCAAACATACGAAAATTTACGCTAGATTGATTCTTCGCTTGGATTGTGATGATGAAAGCTATGAATGGACAAATGCAGCAGTATGGTCGAATTACATCGCATGCTTTAAAAGTCTTAGAAACCATTATCTGAGATAATACTTATTTTTATAGGCGTTTCTGTTAGAGTCTCTGAAATTTGTTCGTTAGTTAATCGTCAAGAGATATATCTCAAGGAGAAGGTGCTCAATTTTAAGCTGAATATTAGTAATATAGCTGTGATTGCATTTTTATGGGGAGACTTTACAGCAGAAAAAAATTATTTATATTTAACGAGCAATACAAGAAAGCACAACGAATAAAGCATGAACATTGTAGTGATATCACCCCAAAAAAGAATAATTCTCAAAAAATTAGAGATGCTTTTATAGGTGGATTGGCCATATCAAGTGGCAAGTGTATTCACAAAAGGCAAATGGGCACTCTACTTATTAGAAACACCAACAATACAAACGACGAACACCGACAACTCGAATGTGGTGAAGAAGTGTTCAATGGCGTTACCAACGGAATGGGTGAATCCGCTGCAGTTGAAGCTGTTTCTCGATTCAGGATCGTCATACAATTTAGATGACGATAACGACTTCAATGAACCATCCGACGAGATCAACCGAAGAATCAAAGTATGAATCATCGTAATTCATACGCTTCAGCTTTTTTCTTGCAAGCGGAATACGTTTTAAATTATTCTGGATCTGTCACAACAGGAACACGTTGATAAGTATGTCAGATGGATGGGCATGATATACACTTTTCTTTTAGCTCTGTTGGCCAATCAACTTCACATCGTACTAGCAAAAAGTAAAATATGCGAAATAAGGCTTTCATATTTTTATTGATCCGATCGCTTGTCAATTCGATCGCTTAGCAGTACTTCACGTATTAGCATTGTAATGGTTCGAAATCCGCAAATTAGAACAAGTTGCACATTATTTAGCAGTATCCACCAATGGAATATTTTTTCAGCGTGAAGCTGAAGATAGTAAGCCAGAAGCCAGACCTTCACGAGAGCTTCGGATTAAAGCCACAAAAATCAAAGAGAAGTCCGGTGAAGAAGTGGAAATCGTTCGCATCGTAAGTGGATTTTCTATATCTTCAATGGTCACCGCCTTGAAATATTACATGAAAGTTGAAGAAAACTAGCCACAAAATTCTCTGTTATGTGCACATGTTTCCAAAAATTAAGTTGTTAAACTCGAAATTCACCACTGGAATCACTGTCACCTGCAAATATTAGGCATTCTTGGTTCCTTAGACGCAAAGCTGGAGATTTCTTTTTATCGATATGTGGTCATTTTTTGCAATATTAGGCATCCAAAATTGCTGCTTCAAGAACCGCCAGTTTATTCTTGATTGAAATTGTGCCTCTCAATTTGCAGTTTAGATTTTGTGCACGTAATTCTTAAGTCGTGATGAATGATTCATTCAAGTGATTCAAACTTGGTGATTGGTGAGGTTGCCTCTATGCTCATTCCAGTTTATTCAGTTCGTCCATCCCATTCTAGTTCAGTCAAACTATTTACAAACTACGGATGTCAGATAAGTCAAGCATCGAAATATGTTGCCTAATGATGCCTAATCCGATGGGTGTGTGGACGATCCTGTTGGAATTAACCATTTTTGGCTGCTGAAGTATTGAGAGGGGAACTTTTTTAGAGTTGTGCGGAAAAGTCCGCGAAATGCTTCACGGTGACATGCCACTTTGATTTCCTCGACGTTGATGCTTCAGCACTAATGGAATTCCGCTCTCGTCTTTGGAATGCTACCTTTGTCGAGGTAAGTATCGCATACTTATTCAGTAATTCGTTTCTTTTCAAAGTGAAAATTCCGAACTGGAATTCATGACTTTCTCTCGTTAGGTGTTGATTGAAATTAGACTGACACTGACTGACATTATTTCCTGGTTCCACCCCGCTTTTTTCCTTCGACTTGTGTGTAAAATCTGCTTGTGAAGCAACAGATCTAGTAATAACACCAAATATGTTGTATAGGGAATAGTTGTGTGTCTCTCATCCTTTTTCCGTTGTTCCAGTAAACTAAATAATTCTGAATGAATGAGAAGCAGAAGGCATTTAGTTTAAATTAATATTCCTTAAGAAAATGTTTCTCGTATCCTTATTCATCCAACTTTTTATGCGTTTTTGCAAATTTGCTTCGGAAAGAGGCTGTGATGGCTTCTTACTTACTAGTAAATATGTTTACTTGTCTATCTCCTAGTCTCTCCAAAGGTTTCAACTTGCAAACAACGAAAGCTGTAATAACGAAATCTGGTATAATGTGCATCATAGGACGATCTCGTACACCATATTTCACATTGATCCATGAAGTCGTAAAAGATCTACATACATTTAATGGTGCCAAAATATCTGTACCATAAAGGTCGGCATACAAAAAACGAACCTTTGGAGGAATGTTCGGATTAGTTATAACTGGAGATATTGTTTTGTTCGCTTCAATTTTGTTGCTAAATCGTAAGCCGGTTGGGCAGGTGAGCGCAATGCCGCTTCAATTATCTAGCGCGCTCTATGTTTGTTTTTCTATGCAGCCTTTGGAGAGCGGAAATGAAAATTTCACCAACTTCTGTTTTCTTCATTATTCCTGCGCTTCCAACTTTTTTAATGTTGTTTTGCAAGTTTTTGAAAAACCATATTATTGGTGATGTCAAATAAATAAACATACCGGCTCTCCCGTTCGATAGTTACAGTCGGAACTACAAATATTACAATAATGAGATTTGGTACCTATTGCATACAGTCTCTTAAGTCGTGCTGTTTGCGAACGTCATGGGTTACTGACACCTAAATTGCTATTGATTATAAGAGTCAATAGATGTCTCGAAACAAGAGCGAATTTACTAGTAAGATCCTGGGCAATTGTGGCTTGGCATGGAGGCATACTGATGGTTTCCCTCATTTCTTTCTACATTTTGGTATTTCTACAGGCACCCGGTTAGTCCAGTGAACTGAAATGCAAATTCAACATCTTTCTGATATGTTTTCCATTTGCAGTGGCAGAGGTTTTATTAGCAAGTCTTATTGCAGGATTACTACGATGTTACATATGTTGAGATCAGTTCATCAGGACGACTTTTATTAGACCCTGATCAAGGAATTGAGGAGAGAGACACATCGAATAATTTTGCATCAGCATCAACGCACGCCTATCCGGATCGACCGGCGATTCAAGAAACAGCACCAATTCCATGGTGGGTAATCGCTGCTGCAGTTGGTTTAGGTCTTTTAATCCTTGTCATACTTATCCTAATCTTCTGGAAATGTGGTTTCTTCAAGAGGAATCGTCCCAATCAGCCAACACTTCATCAAGCTGAATATCAATTCCGGCAAGAGGAATGGACTGAGAGTTAACTGTTGCCGCTATGACTGTAATTTATTATACAGCTTTAGTATGGTGCTCCATGTTGCCGAAGAAAGCTATTCACATGAAGGCTCAAGAAAAACTGCAAATAGTGATGCATCGTGTGCAACGATCTGTTTCGACCTGACAACAGTTATATTAGCCTCATAGTGCATATGGATCAGCGATAGCTCTTTGACAGCGTTATGTGAATGACTTTCTATCAAATAAAGCAAGGAAATATTGATTTGTGCCATAAACGCATTAATTTTATGATAAGAACACTTCTTCATTCAATGTTTATTAGCTCATTAAATGATTCTTCTCGACGCAACAATTGTGCATCTCGTTGCTTAATTTTTGCATTTTTTTTATTTGCTGCCAACAAATATCACTCGATGAAAGTCTAATCGACTGATCTGAAGGCTTTTTTGCGATTATTTTATTGCGATACGAATGTGAGATTTCAGTCTTAGTTTAGAGTTTCGAAAAGCGTATCGGATACTCAAAGTTGAAATGGTCATAAACATATATGATTAAACTATAGAAGCACGAACGCAAAATGTCAATATATCCCCTCTCCTTCTTTTCTCTCCCTTCCCTCCCATCTGTAAAAAATGTTACAACGACGATGAACCACAAAAAGACTGACATTTTCAATTGAATAGTTTGAGGTTCACGCTTCTATAGTTTAGTTATATATTGTTGTGACCGATGAGTTTGCAGTCGACTCGGATCATTGATGACTAAACTGTAATCACATTTACAGAGGACATACTCACGAAATATTCATGATCGCAAATTTCATCAGTTTATTTGAAGGTCATTTACATATGCGAAATGAAGTTGCACTAATCTCACCGAGCAATACTCTTTTAAGACCTTCACGTCTAAACGAAACGTTTTCTTAGTTTAATCATTTATTAACGAAAATTTCAAGATCAATGCGTTGAATTTATTCATTCAGATTCAAATAATCGCTATTACACAGATCCATTCAACATGAATGAATCTGCGCTAGCAAACAAACAAAAAAGTATGAATGCTGGGTGGATGGGATATTTGCCCGGGTCTAATAAGATGAACATGGGTAAATAGTAAGTCTTATATACAACAAAGAAATGTATTATTATAATATGCATGTCTGTTAAGTTTTAAATCTGCTAGGAATTTATATTGTTTTTATCCAAATGAATATTATTTTTGCGTGAAAGATCGTTGTAGATCGTTGTTTTTTTTTTAATTATCTGTTGTTATATAAATATTATTTCGTATACTAACACCTCGTATTTTGTGTATTTGATTTTTCTTCAATGTGTTTAGAGAAAGGTTATATAATGGGAGGAAGTTTTTCGACTTGAAAAATCTACACACGAATTTGGAAATCTGAGGCTATGAATACAAAAGTGAATAGGTGATCGGCGATTCGTTTGCTTTCGGAAACAGTCAACTATAAGTGAGTTGCGTGCGCGCGAAGTTGTCACAAACTTTTTATAGCTATGCTTATTTAATTACTTGGTTGCATTTATATTCGAAACAAAAATTTTATTTATTTTATTTACTTCAGCGCTCTAAATAGGAGATCACTCTTCTAGAATAGATTATATATGACTGCATCATGAAATGATATCTGATGCATTCTTCTTCGTTCTGTAATATATACAGAAAATGATCAATCAGAACGATCACTTTTTTGGTATAGATTTTGCCATTCAACTTCATCGCTGCAGTTTTCCTTGTTCATGAGCTGGAATTATCAGAAGATACAGATAGGTATATGCGCTACGTGCTTATAGACCAAAGTTGCCGCTATATCTTGTTTCCTAGAATATACGGTACCTGGGAGAAATTCTGAAAATTTTTCATTATCTTCTTCCGGACATTTTCAAGATGTTTCCAGCAAATTTCCATTTTATATCATTGATTTTCGATTGTTGAATAAGTAAATATTGTTAGTATATATGAATATCTTCAAATGCTCAACCGAAAATATTTAATTGCTTTTAATAACTTTTTCACTTAAAATATTCATTCTGCATTACTTTTTATTTTTTTGTTTTTTATGTTTATTTATTTAATCGTTATAATTATAAAAGTGGTATTTCTGCTTAAAAAATACGTTTCTCTGTCTTTATGCTTCTTTTCCCTTAAAGAAGTTCATTCATTTTGAGGCGCCATTATGAGATTTTGTGTGCTGTTTGATATGCTCATTCCCAATACGCAAGTTGCATCGTTTTTTATTTTTTGTTCCTTTTGAAATAAGTGACTTTTTTGTTTGTATTTTTGTCTGTTATATGTATAAACTATGAAATAATTGAATAAATTTTCGATATATATTGGTTGAAAAATCAATCGATAAATGAATCACTTCCAAATATTCCGCAATTAGCAATTGCTGAGTGGTATTGTTTATTTATTGATGTGGAATGAATTCACTGAAGTATTTTAGGAGTTTAACTGAGTAGTTTAGTCAAATTGCCTTTGCCAGGCACCTTCATAAGGAAAAATTCTTTTGTCTTCATTCACCTAAACGACTGCTCTAAAATTTCCTCGGTTACTTGAATTGTCTTAGCAAACATTCGATTTTATTCCCCAGTGTACTGCATCGTGATGTCCTTCGCATATGCGTACAGGGAATTCTTGTGGGCGCATGCATGATCGCAGAAACGACAGATGGGGTGTTGGCATCATTTTACATTGACACACTAGATGTCGGTTTATTATAGAACCAAAACTTCCAGAAATATCACTCAGGAAGGTTGCTTCAACTAGCGACAAATTCAAAAATCTTTTAGGCTTTAAAATACATTAAAAAACCTCTCTTCATCAACAAAGAAAGCAATCCATGCAATAGATTCTAAGTGATACAAAGCGGAATGAAATCGGCTCAAAGGTCATAGTGCAATGGCTGAAGTGTCACTATGCATCTAAGTTCAGATAAGAGTTGCACTGTTGCCTCCAAACTAATTTATAGTCAGCTTAATTTATACATTCATATTAACGTTATACGTATTGTAGAAATGTAGACAAACAGTAAAAGTATTCGAGGAACAATTTCATAGGATTTCCTCTAGTATCTAAATAAGTCTGAGTTGCATGTGATCTGTCAGAATGGATTGTGATCCAAGGTAGAGGTATGCCTTTAGTGGCAATTAGTTTTATGACACTCAAGCAGTAATAAACGAATGTACAAAACGCTTACGACTAGAGCAACGAACTCTTAGTTTTATGCACCTGTACTTATTTAAACAATCAACCAATGAACAAATTTCAAGCTCCAACTGAGTATATCATCAAACTGAAAATTAAAAATAAAGGAGGTGTTCGAATCCTAATTCGACAGTATTCGTCGATCGTTTATAATTATTTTCTGGCGAAGATCGATGTGGATTGTGTGAGGTTTATCCACGAATTGCCGATTGCTGTCGATGAAGTCATTCATTAGGTGGGGTGCAATTGGCGTTTTTTATGGTGTTGATATACTTCGCTGTTTGCGAATGCATTCATTCTTTCTAAGTGCTTTCCGGATGCACTTTGCTAAATCATTTTTATTGCTCACCACGACGACGTGGCCTAAGTCGACAATCGTTTTCAATGAAAAGTCAGCATAAATTTCTTTTGTGCTAGAGCTTTATAAATCAAAATATTATGAATCGATAGTATCATTTCCGGTATTTTGATTTCCAAATTATTATAAGTAATTCACATAAAACGTATAATATGAAAGCTCCCCACATCCTGCAAACTAAATTTAATTAGTATTTGATTTGTACTCTGTAAATGTAAATTTGTTTCAATTTTGACTTAGTGAACACCAACTCTTGCTACCCAAGAAATGCTAGCGTTAGTTGCTAAAAGTGTGCTGTGGGCACTCTGGCGAAGAACAATTCTGCAACTTTTCTTCACAATCTTTTTGCAAGTAAATCGTTTTCCGAAGAGATGATGAAGGGAGAAACACTGCCACTTTTCATAGTCTTTGCTTCGTGCCATTATCTTATCTTTTTCTCTTCTAATTTTTCTTGGAAGGCTTGTTAGATCTCCTAAGTTCACAAATGCTCATTGGCCAAGTCACCTCTGATGGACCTTCCTCCTCCTCTCTCTCCCTTCCCGCCAATGTTATCTGGCCGTTCTGTTGTAGTCCCGCCCACAGTTGAATTGTTCCCGGAAGGGTCCTCTTTTGTAACCACTGTTTTTTTGGGATGTGAAGGAGACAAGAGTTCAACTTTATTGCGCTATTTTACACAGTTATTCGTACAAGACACCGCAACAGATGGGTTCAAAAAAAGGCATTCATTTTGAACTTCGGTTCAGCGAAGCTTGTTACAGCATTTCATCAGCTTACCCATCAATCCTTTTCAAATCAGCCACAAATCCCAATCTGCAAGGCCTCATCAGTGCCCTTGCTGATGACTTCTCTTATAATGGCAAGAACCAACAAAATTCACTATTAAATTATTCAGATTTCGCATTCTTACACCGCTGAAGGCAAAAATTAGCGACACAAATCTGCGCCCTTTTTAGTGGTGAAAGGGCGGTATGTGTTTTCCACGCGTTCAAAAGCGCACAGAAAACGGTGCTCAGAATCACCTCTGAGAAAACCAAAATTATTCAAATTTTATATGCGCCTTTGCAAACTTGCACTTGCGATATGCATTTATTTCAGATTTGCGCTATCCGTTTATTGCATGCTGTTCTTTCTTCATCATTATGTTGGCTGTGTCTCCTTTTGTTGATTTCATTTAAGTGTTTCATCATCCCTCAATTCCGATATCATGTCATGTATGTATTCCCTGTTCCTGTTTTTTGTATTCTGCCACCTGGCATGAATAAGGGTATATTTACTATTACTTTCATACAACATATATTCGCCGATACCTACAACATGCGGTTAAATTCAATCGTGACTGCATCATGCCTATGCGTACGATTTTGTGTGTCGATCAACCTGAACGATAGTTTCAATGTGGAAAACGATGACGCTAGAATCGCAAAATTCGGTAGAATTGTCCGCAAAACCAACGCAAAAGCCGGTGTGCTGAATATGTGGCACAAAGCACAAAAGTGTGCCTAAAATTCACATACGCTTTATGGCGTGTCGGGTTGTATTTTCACCGATCGGATTCTATGTAACGAGAAGTCGAATTGGAAAAACAGGCCTTCATGGAAGTTTTGTTATGGCGATCGCTTCGATCAAAACAACAACGGTTTTTTGATTATCAAAATATGAACTTTTTATTATTTTTCGACAGTGTATAATAGCCGCCTTATTAAATTAGTTCTCAAAAGCGCGTATCGTGCCGCACCATTCTTGGGGTACTTTTTCGCCTGTATTTTGATGGGTTTTTTTCCTTCGATCACGACACGAAAAAGCATCATCACTGAAAAATGACGTAACTAATTTTAGGTTGTTCTTGTAAGCTTAATAGCAGTGACCGTCATGTTCATTCAAACTTTGCATAGCTGATAACTTAATAATAGGAGTGAACAATGTTACCGCAATTAGACTCGACAAGAGTCATCTTGAGATCGGCACTTTCTTACCGCAATCAGCGATGAAATATAGTTGTGCACTTTGAACGATCGCATCCCGCAAAAGAAAACAACTGACAAAATACACTTTCGAGACATTTTTAACATCGTTTCACTTTTACTATATTATTTGTTGAACAATACGTAGAAGAGTTCGTTTTGATAGACAGAACTCTAGGAGCTCCTTAATGCCTCGTCCTTTGACATTCTTCCCAGTCGTGTTTAAAAAACATTGTTTTTCGTCTACACGATTGTTTTTCACGTTTACACGATCGGAGAATTTATTTGTGACATTCGATTCCAGTCAGAACGCTTTGAAGAGCAGCAGAATCAAAAACATTCTCCACCTTTCCACGTCACAGCTCCTCTCGCACATAGTTGCCAACATCTCAAGCCAAATAGCTCCCAGCTGTAAAATTTGGCTGGAGCATTTCTGATGCTGACACCTTGTTGAACGAAAATGATCATTCGTGCCAAAATTGCGTTCTGTGAATACTATTCACAACGTCGTTGCTGGTATCACCGCAAACAGATAGATATGGTTTTTCCTAAATAAAAAGCGAGTAAATGAACAGTCGAAATTAGCGGCATGACAAAAGATGGAACAGGCAAGAAAGTGCTGATCTAATCCCATCTATCTTACCCCTCGGGTGTATAACCTTTAGTCACACCCAAAATGGGAATAGGCGAGAACAATAATTAACACATTCGAAATGCATCTCTTAGTATCTTAGTATGAGCTCAGCTGTTTTCGAAAAATATTTCAAGATTTTTTTTCAGCGTTCTTCGCTGTTTGTGCATTGATGAAAAGTTTTCTTCAGCAACTGACGACAAACGAGTGTGTTCCATCGCTTTTCAAAAGCGCTTTTGCGTCCTCCTTCTAGTCGATTTCACCTCAAGCATTCTCGAACTCTTCCAAAGAACCTCTGGCTTATTTCTACCTCTAAACGAATCATTTTTTTTAGATGGAATGATCCATATCGTACCATGAAATAAATTGTTCAATGTTATTCAAAGAACTTACTCTTATTTATGTTGTATGTTGATTTAAGACTGTTGCTACTTGAGATAATAGTTGAATAAATCTTGAATTATTGCAGATATTTGACTTATTAAGACTGCTGTTACTTGAAACAAAACAAATGAAGAAGTGTAACAGAGGAGTGAAGAAGTGTAATGCACGTAATGTGCTTTTGCTATTTTACTCACCTCATAAAATTTCAGCAATTACCAACAAGTAACACGACATGATAGTCGTGCTTTCGTGTATTGAGTGATCTAATCGCTCGCATTAGTCTAATAAAAGTAATTCACCCTTCTGCACATTTAGAAATTCGTATCCGTGAAGTTCATTATGGCGAATTGCGATGTATGTAATTATAAATCTTTCTATATGTTCAATGTCTTCAACTCACTAACTACAACAGATAGGATTACCAAATTGCGGTATAATATTTACCATATATTGATGACCTATAGCAACATTTCCGAGTTGATTTGTCAATTTAGAAAAGATTTATAGGCACTTAAAACGCCAAGCAATTATATACATTTCACAGGGTTATGTTTATTTTACGCGGGTCGACTCGCAAAAAAAAAAACGAATTCTCTGTTGATTATTTATACAAGCAATTAAATTACAGCAATTAAAATGTGAAAACAATGCTCGTAAGTCTTTATTTTTCAATTATTTTTAATCCGTGAATTTCATTGGTCTGCTGAGCGAAGTGCAAAATCTCATATAACGGCAATATTTCTGACATATTTTTTCACTTGTTTAGTGATCTGAGCGATGTAAAATGTAGCCTGACCAATTGCCAGATGCGTGCAAATTTTTTTTGATCATGGCAAGTTTCGACAACTCATTTCATAACCGATGGATCGAAGCGGATACCGGTAAGTGGTTGCTGAGTTTAAACCTATAGGCATACAGCCGCATTTGCATACAGGTATAACCTTGTTATAACGGTTTTACGCATAGAAATTTGTAAAAAGACCATAATAAGTATTTGCTGAAGCTCCACTGATTTTTATTCATTGAATTATGATGCTAGCGCATTGTAGTTAATAAAGCTATAACAGCAAAGTAACTGCACTGTAATTCTGCAGTTAGGTGTTTTGAAGTTAGAGACATAGACTGCAACGCTCGACTTAAGCAGTAAGTGATGTATTGCGGTGTGAGTATCGAACGACTAACGACGTTATTCTCAGCATCGATAACATTTTGTTTCATTGTTTCAAGACCTAATGCAAATACCGAATGGAGTTTTTCGTGTCAAAAACGAAGGGATAACGGAACGATTTTGACACAGAAAAGACGATGAAGAGATAGCACTTTTGAGGGATGATGAGAAACAATTTGGTGATGGAGATAGGGTAAGAGAGAGGCGGATTAGATCGCGCTAAAATTTGAGAAGAAAACCCAACGGGGAGGGATGCGGGGGGAGCGATGAGAAAGTGGAGAAAGTATATTTGAATTGCAAAACGAAGAAAATATTATTCCATTGTGAAGTGGCAGTTTTCTGCCAAGTAGACCCCCTCCTCTCCCTTTCGCCCACTCGAGAAGAAACGCTCCAAAGTGGGTTCAATTAGGACGAAAATAATGGGGGATTCGCTCACCTTTGCGATCCTTACGGGGAAGTAGGATCGTCACAACACATTAATGGCAGCCCAGTTATCCTGCAATGACAAAACTAAGGTGGATGGAACTGCGCTAAAACTTTGTGGTCGTAATTAGAGAAAGAATAAAAAATATCATGTTTTTGCATGAAGTGGATCGCGTATACTGTAATGTATCTTGCTGGACGCTTTTCATGAATGAGTGTAGCTTTCGTGCTGGGATCAGTGATGATTCCGTCTTTTTGACCCTAACCGATGTCGATGTTTCAAGCGGATCTGATTGTTCCAGTAGATCCTATATCAAATTCCCAACTCGCCTTCTAAAATGGGAATGTATTTATGAGTCTTGAGGAGATGGAATATTTCTCTGCAAGTAAATCCGGCGAATCCTGGCTGAGAATGCGAGCGGGTTTTTTCTCTCTCCCTCCCCCCCCCCCCCCCTTATACAGTATAATAGTTTGAAATCCGTTGTCCTATTGCTCGTTGACGAATTTTATGGATGACTTGATAACCATTTGAATCATTGGAAGTTTCCGGCTTCTTTAATGGACCACATTTAATAGTACTAGTACCGGCAGTCACGGAATGTCCCTCCAGGTGGCTGAACTCAACGGTATAGGGGTTTGGCCCATTAAAATGCATAAGAAATGCTAAGCGACCAAACACGCTGTGAAAAAAAAAAACGCTTTAAAGAACAGCGAGTAAATCAATGCGGCAAAGTCGACGAGCCTTATTGAATTTTTACTTTGCAAAAAAAGTCATAACATTTCATCAGTCTCTAGCAGCCTTTACCTTTTGGAAACATCGGAGTTCTTTTCATGAGTATTCATATCACTTTATTTTTGGAGGGGCAAGGGGAGGCATTCAGCAATGAGTGACTTACAAAAGGGAAAAGCAGCGACCAAAGCAACGCATGCATGCGCTCATTGAGAAATTTCAGCGCTTATTGAATTTCATGCTTCAAAATTGTTACGCTTACGCTGGAAAAAAAAACAAGTAACAAAGTTAGAGATGACGCACTCATATCTTCATTCTTTTAAAGAAAATAGGTAGGATTCAGAGTGTAATCGACGTCTGAAAAAAATTTTTTTTAGAGCAACCTTTGAGTAGAATCTTTGAAATATTTCCAGGCATTTGCGAGTTTAAAAAAAAACGAGTTCATTCGCCGTGAGTCAAAAGCACAATACCATGGAATTTATACCGTTCACAAGCCAAATTGGCTACTTTATAACGCATTGTTATTTTTATGTTATTCAGTAAGAATGTGAAATTTTATCAGCGATTCGTATTTGTAGTAACCATTGGTACTATAATATCAGGAAGGTTTTTGTCTGAATTCACTTAACATTGACAATCTCAACGTTGACAACAGCCACAGGGATTTAAGTGCTTATCTCATTTTGATGCTTCAGATACTCCTGTTTTCCTCTCCCTTCAACTCTCACTTCCCTCCACTCCTCCCCTCCCCCAACCGTGATCTATCAAGTCGTTTATCAAAAATACTATTCTTTTCAGAATTTCAGTCGCATTTATTTAGCACTATCGTGTAAATTCCCGCTCATTTCCACATATGAAAGGATGAAATGCTTTGTCAGATGGAAAAAAAAATATTTGCACTCGCCGCTTATCGCATCAACATAGAAGATCAAAAGATAGCTTCCTTTTCTTTCGAATTTGCGGTTTTTGATTCTTGGCAAAAAAAATTTTCAAATTCCAAAAAAAAAAACCATTTTCATATTTACCAATTTTTTGGCAATTTCCACATTTCGAGTTACAAAACGAAATATTTCGATTGGCAGTTTGCTAAAGATTATAACCTTCGTTCTTAGTGAAATTGTTCAACGAACACTAAAACATTGAAAATGTTTATCACCTATTTTGCTAGGAGAATAAGTATTTTATTACCGAAATTTGAAAATTTCTTCAAATCACTTTTCCTATTTAGATCTCATATTGTGGAAAGCATATTACACAGACTATTTTAGATTGCTTATTTTCTTAGTTTTAATGTCGTTTTTGAAATCTCTTATAAAATCTCATAGTAACACCATCTCCATAAGTTTGCACGCAAACAGCATGCGTAGTATGTGTCTGCCTCTCTGTGTGTTTCAACTTGCGAGTTATAAATGTTGAGACGATGGAACAATGCAGTATGATAGTCCTTCGAACAAATTTTCGCGTCACCTTGCTGTTTTTTCCGAAACTTCTGTTTCAAATCTTATTTCGAAGAAGTCATTTGCTCATTCGTTGCCAACTTTGAATGAGTCCCTGACATGTGCTTTGAACGATTGTCGAACAGGGAAACATATGAGGAAAAAGTGAGTTTTTAGCTGAAGATTGCTGACGCCTCGTATGAGCAGTCGATAGCTTGAGATGAGGCGTTACTAGACATCCTTTTACTCTTTCCAAAATATTTTTCAACGTATTCTTGCAACTGGTTAACGAGGTTTTATTTGGAAAAGCAGATCCGTTCCTTTCTATTTGAAAGAAAAATTCTTCTATAAGCATGTGGCAATTAGTTTGCCCCAATATTAGCCCCTGTAGACTGCGTTGATATAAAATTTCTGCTTCGTTGAGCATTAGCTGCTAGTGCGCTTATTTTACGTTTCGGAGTGACACTCAGATGATCCGTTTGACATAAATCTATTATTCTTGAAGTTAAACGTATTTCCTTCACACTTATCAATTGTTATCGTAGTCACTGAATAATCATTGAATAAATCTACAAAAATATCATCTTAGGTTATTGCATCTTGGACAATGTAACAATGATTATATTGTAGAAATGAAAATTGAAACGACGGATTTTTTGAAAATTTTGGATAAGATCGGTTCGAAAATTGTCATCACTGATTTGAGATTGGGTTCTGTGTCTATTATAATCTAAAGAATGCAACTTATACTATTGAATTATATTACCTCTTTGATATGCTAGCATTGAAGTAGATGTGCTCAATAATCCCTGATCAAAATATTCACGTATTCCTTGGATTCATAAACGTCCTATGTGGTACTCAGATTCTATACAGAGAAATAATAGATATGCAAATTTTATCTTCTATTTTGAACATTGAAAAAACTCGAGCAAAAGAGAATGTAATTGTTTCACAGAATTCCTTTTTGCTTCAATATTTATTTTAAAAAAACTATTTGTGAAGTTTTCCTACAAGGCTTCTTGTTAAGGAAGGAAGTTTCTTCGTCTCTTAAAAGTGCCAGAATACGCAAGGAAACAGCAATAATTGGCCCCCCTTATGTGTACAACGGCCTCAATTTGCTATCATTTTTCGATTCAGTTGGATATAATTCAACTGAGTAGTTAATTTCTCTCTTAACAACTCCCTTCACCTTCATAATTTTCATATGCTCAGTCTTCTACATTTATATAATACGAATAACAATAAAGTAGGCATCCTTGGACGGCTTCATCACCATCTGAAATTTAGGTTCCCTCAGTATTACTGATATCGATGTTTTACACATGTCGAAAAACGATGCTCATTACCTTCATCTCGAGAGTTACCTTCTATAATCACTCAGAAGCAAGATCGGTAATATGGTGTGCAGCCGTATCACCTGTTGCTTTCTCTGATAGCTGCGATTAGGTCTTAAAAAAGAACCGTAACTCAAAGAAAAAGCGCATCAGACAGCACATCCCTTTGTCAGATGCATCATGATAGATAAGCATATTGTGAAGAATTGAAAAACTCGAAACAATGCAGGTAAGAGGCGCTCTTCGAGCAAATAGCCTTTTTTCTCTCTTGTTTAAGGATCTATTTCTTCGAAATTTCGGCGATCAGTGATAATCAAGTTGAAAATAATCTTTCAGAAGAGGTCTATAAGGAGATAACACCAAATAAATTTTAGAGAAAATGTTAAAAGATGTTGAAATAGAGTGCTCCATCATCAGCAAATTGTTTATTCGAATGACCTACCACATATGGTCGGGTGCTTCAAAAATCATTTTTATCTCAGAAATTTTAGAGGGATTTTGTTTTGCATTTCATGACCTTAGTACGAAGCTGTAACGAAATTTGAGTAAGCATATTCATAGAGTGGGAAGAAATTTGTGTATGAATAAAGGGATTTTTTGAGTTTATGTCTGCCAGAAGTGTCAATCACTACGACTACATTTATTGAACATAGATGTCGCTGATATGATTCGCATATCCGCCATGGGAATCGCTTCATGGATGCACGGTGCTTTCTTTGCGTATTTCATTCTTTCCAGAATTCAGCAGCTTTTTTCTACTTACAATTTTGCTTTACACAACGTCATTTCTGTGTTTATGTAAGTATATTCCTGTCTGCCTGTTTACCTTCCATGTAGTTTCAAATGAAAAAAAAAACGCTGAAGCCATGGAACACTGTAGACGTCCTTTTATGGTATATTTCACATTGATCCTTCAAATTCACATCACATTATAGACATATAAAGGTGAAAAAAGTATGCATTTCTATCGGCAGACTTTTATTTTAAACTGTTCTTATGAAATAACGAATCTTTGATTGAAAGCTTGTGCAATTGAATCGAATTGATTTATAACTTATGCATCACCTTGATTAGGTGAGGAAAATTCAAAAGCACTTATCGTGCCAACTCCGTTCTAACGTTCTTCACTTGTTTCAACGACTGAAATTACATCATTGAAATTTAAATTTTGCTTTACATCACTAACGATTGAAATCTAGCCAAATTCAAATTTTCATTAATTTACTATTGAAAAATTTCATTCCGCCTTTCTGCATACTTTTATTTCCATTTCATGCAATGGTCAGTCATTTATATATTAAATTAGCATCTGGACGACTTAATTGAGATTTCCTAATTACTGATAATATTTGCATATTTGATAAAGCTTTAGCTTACGATAGGCGAATTAATCGCTTAACCAGTAGATAAATTTATTTGTTTAGTATGATGCTGAATCAGCCATTCACATAGTTTTTCCACATGTTTGACACCTCTAACAATACGTTTGTTCGCTTTTGCGAGTTTTTACAAATTTTCCATTTTCAAGACACATCATTTCAATTTCGATATTTCGTTCCTTTTTTACACTATTTTTAGCAATGTGATTTTTATGCAATTTAACATTTCATTTATATTATTCATCACATGGAAGTAGTGCAAAAATTACCACAAAAATTACTTTTCTTCACCAAATGTATATTAGATGCAGAGAAAAACAAAAATTTTTGAATTTCATAATGACATATACGATTTTCATTTTCATCGAAACATTCATAAATTTCAAAATATAAACATCAACACCAAACGTTATATTCATAACCCATCGAAAGCAAGCATAGAAGTAAATTTTCCTGCGAACTGTTTTGTTTTCATTTTTTATTGACGCGATATTAATTGCTTTCGATTCATCGACGGGTTTGAATGCATTCGTCGATTACTTCAAAAATTAAAATATTATACAGTTTTAAATAATGCGGAAATTTGCATATGACCGAATTTACCATAGAGTTCTTTTCACCTAATAAATAGTAATACAAAATTGGTTGATATACGTTAGTTCACTCGTCAAAACGGTTTCTTTTTGTGCTGTGACCGATGAAATTTCACAGCGAATTTTTTTTTTCTTTTTAAAGATCAACAATGTGTAGGAAATTGAATTTAAAAATGTTTGGCTAAAAATTTATGAGCACTAAACTCAACTCAAATGAAGATGTAAGCAAATGCAGCATTAATGGGAAGCGAAATTCTTGTTTTCCTGCCCATTTTCTTTTCCTTCTCTCCTCTTGGGTCCATTCCAAGTATTGCCTATACGACCATTTTAAAATCTTTGATAGGAAAATCTTGTTTGTTCTATACCACGCCTGCTTCAATGGTATTCGACCTGTCCTCATGCCTATGTTCTCTACCCGCACAAGTGGAATTCCTCCCAGTATGCGGATCTTGGTTTCGCTGCCACCATCTGTCAAGTTCCGTCATTTTTATATTGGTCCATTTGAGCTTGTAGTCGCTACTGGTTTTCATCATAGTGCCTTCCTGATCGCTAAAGATCCACGGGAGCTAAAAGTGTCTAAAGAAACTTGAGATATTTAAGGGCTAATTGAACGAAAAAATCGGAAGCAGCAGAAGATCATAGAAAGCAACATTACCAATGAAACATTCATTCGCTATGGATAGCTTGCTGTCGATGTTCTACTATAAATTTATTAAAAAAACTTATGTTGCATATAAATGCAATTTTACTTTTTATTTTTTCAGATAAAGAAGTTTATTAGAGAAGCACAAAAAGGACATAAATGATGCTGAAGCATTCAACTAAGTAATACAAATTACTAGGAATGCTAACAGTCGATATATTCAATAGAGATTCGATTTTTGAAAGGCAACTCCAGCAAAAATTGCAAATTTCAATGGTTCAATTAAGCCAATTATCAAATATATGTCCTTTGTCTGCTTCGTAATAATTTTTGTTCGAATAACTCAGTGATGAATGAGTTCAATTCAATCAAAATCAATCGGTCCGATGGGTTCCTTCTTGAAAATATTTCGATTACCTATCGAAGGAGTTAAGCAATTTAAGCTGAAGTGAGCTTTCAATTGCTTTTCAATAGTAAGTGTAGTTTCTTATCAGGAATGAGTGTGAGGTTTTACGTGAACGATCAATGATAGATTGCCGCCTGTTGAATCTTAACTCACTCTCTGTTTTCTCGTTGAAAAGTACATTTTATGGGATGCTATCAAATAATTCTCTAGTTCTTTCTTTGCACTTATTTTTCATTTTATTATTTATAACTTGCACGATGCACTCAGATGTAATTTAATCAATTTTCTTATTGCCAAATCGATTAGCCATTTTATTAAAGCCTCTAATTGCATGCGATTTAGTAAAATTTGCATCTATCAAGTACATTTTGTCAACATTATGTCTGTATCCATCTCTGTCTGTATGTCTGGATTTCCAGTTATTACATATTATAGACTGCGTGAACTGAGAGAATGGGAACTAGAGGTGACAAATTACAAGAAGGAACGAACTTCTTTCATCTCCAATTCTGTTGCGATTGATCTCACCTCGCTATAGTCATTACAATCTAGAAGCATACAAAACTCACAAATAAATTTTGATTTGAATTCAGTTAGGTGTGGCACAAAGGTTGTTTTTGAACTGAGCGAACCAGACAAACGGTTTTATTAAGTGATCTTTTCCAATTTCGTCTAATTTTCTAGTTCTTTTCGTTTGCTTCATACATTCGATGAAACATATCAGTAATTCTTCTAAACTATCCCATTCTGTTCCATCTCTTTTATTCGTTTATTCCAATCGGCATCATTGCGTTCCCTTCTAAATACAAATAGAAACCGTTCTTCGTCCCCCATTCTTGCGATGAATTTTAAATCCGCAACCGCATTTCCCTTCTTTGTCTTCCATTGATAACGTTCAAGTCTCTGAGATATGAAAAGATATTTATCTGCAACTAACTGCCAGTCTCTTTTCCACTCTACACCTACACAATCCTCTGTTAAAGGGTAGTTGTGTGAAACAAAGAAACATGATGAATGCGGTCATTGTAGAGATGGAGTATGTACGAAGGGCTCTACGTTGTAGATGCGGCATAAATAACGCATGAGCATTTTGCAAATGAATCGTGCAAAAGGAAAATTGGGGCCCATTATCTAGATGGAAATGGCAGGGAGTAGCGCCATTCAATTCTTTTCATAGAGAATCTAAGAAACATTGCAAAGCAGCTAAAATCATTAAGCACATCAATTTCACAACAGTAATAACATTTCCAAGCATGGAAAAGGACTTCTAAGGGGCATTGCTTAATAGTTCGACCTCTGCACATTGAACCAAACGACCGATAATCGTAATTTATGCATCACAGTCTCATAAATCCTGATCTATAAATTCTAAATTTGCATAGTGGAGTGAAGGATTGAAAAAATCAACTCGTTTTTTGACATGCAAAAATCAGTTACTTCCCTAGAAAAGGTGCGACGATCGAGAATTGCAGATCGCTCAGATAAACCTCTCCAAAGTGAGTTGCGAAATGTGAGATTTTCAACGCGTAAGTATATTTGAACATTCCCAGCCTCTGATACTTAAAATTTTAAAGCCGTGCTAGTAGCAGTGGTAGTAATTGGCGGCCTGCCAAGAATTCTTCTCTGAAAATGATATGGCAGTGCTATAGACAGTAGATGATCGGAATGCCAGTTTCTTGGAACGAGCGGAAAGCATCTGGGAACCTATCATAAGCTTTTGAGGACACCGATAAGAAAATGGGGATGTCGGATGAGACACCAATGAAGCTGTCAATTAGTGTGAAGTGTCGTGAGAATCGAGTTAACGGCGGGAATCTGAGTTCTTCGTCGCGTTCTACTAAACATCAAAAAATGCTCCTTTTCTTCTTGCAATTTCTTCGACAGTTATATGTTTTTCGTCGTGGCACAAACCTTAAAGGCGTTTCCAAAGACTTATGCCAATTTGATCCTACGAAACTTCGTGCTGTTCAAATATTGTAAAAGGAGGATAATATGAAAAATTAAGGACTCTTCTATATTTTTAAGGCTTATAACGTGTCAGTGAAATGGAAATAAATGGCCCACAAGTTTTTCCGAGCCTAGTTAAGCTGGCTGAATAGAATGTTTCCACATATGCATGCGCTATCAAAGGAATGTAAGCTGTAAGAGGCTTTCATTGCGAGCTTCACATTTTTATTATAGAAACCATGTTTCATTGATTCTCGCATAGCTGAATCGTTTTTGAGATCCGAGCTCGCTTCGTTTCCTGAAAATGCATTCAGGAGCGTTTCTCTTCATAGTTGCATACTTCCTCCTCTTACACTAAGTTGCTGTAGTATTATGGCCTAATCGACGTATGGTTATAATTGTTTCACATTCTAGACTTTTTTGATGGAATTTTTCGACAGTTTTTCGTGAGAGTAATTTCCGCCTCTTTTTTTTTTTGAATGGCATTGCGTTGCGCAGCAGTAGTAACACTTATAACTGGACGCGTTAAATCTTCGAAAAATACTCTCGTGATTGATGCGCATAGAGAACATTGCAATATTGCTCTTCATTATGCAAAAATTTTCATACTACTAATTTATTATAGCACTGATATCCTTAAAGGAATACTGAAATCACTTTCGCTTATTTTACCTCACATTTAACCATTTGTTTCTGATTGAAGTTTGTTACATCGACATATCATCCGAAGAAAAACATTTTTTATTTGTTGATATATTTATTTGAACATCTTGGAATATGACAGTATTTGAGCATGATCAGCAAACAGCAAAACGACCCGCAGTGCAACAATCTAAGCGAATGGACATTCAATACATGAGAGCAGCAATAGTATGTAGATCGAAACCATTGATCATTAGTTTAAAATACTGGGATGGGTGCATTAAAAATAGCGGCTGGAAGTAGATTCCAGAATCGTACAACGTTCAACTGGAAACTAGGCTGAACATTGTTTAAATCAAGACATCTTTTGGCAAGATCAAACAATTGTTTACTGCACTCTGAAACAGTATGCGATATGCAACGTGGAGCACAGCTTAAACAGGTGTAATAGAAATACTTTCATTGCACTCTCTCGCCTTCAGAATAGGAAGAGGAAATTCTTCAGCGATTGATACCTAAATTTTTCATTGCCCTTTGAAATTTCTCATTGAGAGAGGGACTTATGAAGAATTCGGTAAATGGAGATATTCTATACCTTCTATACCCTATATCGCTTCGTTATTTGCCACTTTTTTCAACATTCATTTTCCCCGAAACAAATGTGAAGAAATTTTCCAAATATTTTGTTTTCATTGCTGTTGTTAACATCATGAATGCCGTTTGTAAAAAACGCATATCCTTCAACGTTGTAAATGCATAACAATCGATTTGCTGTCAATTTCAACTACGATTCGTTAATTGATGAAATTTTTGCTTTCGATATCAGCTTTATATTAATAGCCACATTTAAAAGAAACTATGCAAATTGCTCAGCGAATATAATGTTCAGCTAAATTATTTTAATAAAAATCAACAAAATCAAGCGCGCTTCCTCACTAATTTCTCATCTCAAATGAAACGTCAATGAATTTATACACATTTGAAAGTGGAAAGTTACGATTGCATTCAAAATACGTCACCATTTTGCGTAAATATCATACTGAAGTGACAACTGCAATCCTAAGCGCAATAGGTAATCTGATCGTATCAAAAGTCAGTTGTTTTAAATCGAAATCACTGCTTATTGCATAGACTCCCTCACCTCATTTACTCGCAATTATTACTTTCAGGTGATTGAAGCAACTTTCTTTGAAACAAAATAATCTGAAAGTAGCAAAGCTTGCATATAAAATACTAGAATGTGGTGCTATAGTAGTGAACACTATGATGGTGATATAGAGCGAGCAGTACGCAGTAATAGAGTAAAGAAATCAGAACAGTATGAGTAGAAAACGGCCTATTGTATTTGCAGTGTGTGTAGCTTCACTTTGCATGCCTCTAAATGTGACCTTGTGATAACTTTCGTCGATTTCTCTAGGCCGCATTATACTAATTTAATGTTCAGCTGTCATCTAATGGTCTAGCTGTTTGGTCGATAGGCTGTATCGCTGCCTGTGGCAGTCAGCGACTAGCCTAGTGCGAGCATAAGTGACACCTTATGAAGCGCTTTGGGATCCCAATTTGCCATATTTGTGTCACTATCATTTCGTCATTTTATCATTCCATAGATCAAACAAACAGCAAACAATATTGGTTGTTCTTTGACACTTTGCTAGTCCTTTTAAAAAGGCCGGAATCCACTCTAAAATAAGGGAGATCACTGTGATTCGCCGCAACCGTCAAAGGTTACTGCAATCATTGGCAACTACGAAGGCATCTCCGAGAATAAAAGCAATGTGTGAGCGTTTTTTACTGTTTGTTTCGCCATCAAAGATAGCTTCAAGGAGCTATCAAGACGAGCGATTTCCTTTAAACTCATCACTTTCGCCGAAGCCTCTACCAATGCATGCATTGAAGTATTTAATTAATTTGGCACATGGATTTGGTGTCAGCTGCTACTTACTTCCTATTACCATAAAAAGGCGTGGCCATCGCATAGGGTTGTGTTAATTTGGCTGCCGATTCCTTAAGGTGAGTTAAAACAATACCTTGAATTAGGATTGTTTACATCTCTCAAGCAGTTCTTGCAATGCAACCACTATTTTTTACTTTATCATTTTCTCTATTCGTTGTGGATAATCGCTTCATCAATAGATGCCTTTCTTTTATGAAGTAATGGCATATGACAATTAACAGCCCCTCACTTATGTCCCGAACTGAAGATATGAAATGCATTATTTCTATACGTTCCTTTCCCCTTTTTCGATAATTTATTTTTCCTTGTCATTGAAAAGAACATTAAACTTTCTTTTATCCCTCAAATAATTTTTCTCCCGAAAGCAAAACGAGAATTCTGATTTCACATAGCATTTCCTTGACACTTTCTTTTTTTTTCGGATTCCAGAAATAAACTGTATAGAATGTGTTCTGAGTGTGTGAAACAAGTAAATTTTTCATTACTCAATGATAAAATGAACGCGATTTGCCCATTCTCCTGAATCGGTAGGAAGGAAAGAATGTTATATAGACGATGGAGATGAGGGAATTCGATTTGATGCGGTGATGGGGAGAACCCTAACCCAAAACCATTTTTTGTGTATGGTATGAACGTCAGCCGGTTTCCTAAAAAAACGCACACTGAGAAATACACATGTCGTTACTTTTTATGCATTTTTGCCAGTTGGCCTTTGTGAAATGGCTTTATGTCGAAGTTCGTGCCCATGTGTATTAAATATGGTCGTTTGTTTGTCTAGAATCTTCGGCTGTGGAGCCGTAAGGCGAACATTTATCCTGTGATTCACATTGATTTATTTACTTTTGAATGGAGTTTCTTATATTCAAAAGTAGCTGATTCTTTATTTTAGCACCATTTTTTACATTCTACTTTTTGTTGGTGATTTTTGAGACGGGATGGTTAGGTAAGCGGGGAATGCAAATGCACATATCGTGCCAGCTTCGCTCTCAAGCTTCGCTATTTGCTATTTCGATCTTGGTGTGAGGTATATTACGTTGTATTTGTAAATAATGTTTTTTTTTTTTTTGACGCTAATTTCGAGTTTTTCCCACCTCATTTTATATTTTTTTGTTGATACTATTTTTTTGCATATCTGTCTGCAATAATTATATAGCGGTGAAATATTTCCTGCCAACTTAATAACTTATAGAATATTCAATTTAAAAAAAAATATTGCTTTTATTCGACAAAATAAATGAAATAGTGCTAATTTCATTCCATTCGCGTATTTTTATCGGCTCATGTCTCAAATATTCTAAGAACTGTAAGAATTTTTGCAATGAAATTTGCATCAGTAAAATATTTGAAAATGCTCATGTTTTTCATTAGTGCGTCAATGCATTGCGTCGATTGCATTGTGTCGTTGTGATGAAAATCTTCGCTTTCGTCATTAATCACCGCCTTTCTGATAAATAAGAATCGCTTTTTGAATGTAACACTTGGATTTCATAATCTCTTACTTCCTCGTTTTTGACAAATCCATCAAATAACAACGTCCCAAATCGATTCATCTTTCTTTATTGTCATTCCTTCTATATTTTTTGTATTCCTAAAATATGTATTCTTTTTTACAAGCACAAATGATGAAAAGATAGTTTAAAACTTACATATTTTCTCACATAAAAAAGAACATATAAATAGGGAGGGGCTGAAATTGAAAAGATCAAAAAATTCAGGTTAATTGAGGCTACCTGATGCGCATTTTAAATACCAAGTATTAAGAACATCGAAACCGATACCACCCAAATATCGACTCATCAACAAAACAACAAAAAATGCGAATTTATATTTGCGGTCCATTTTGCTTGATTTTTGTAACTCTTCGCTATCAGTCTCTGTGAGTACGGTTATCTTGTAAAATTTGACTGATCGGACTGTTTCGATCTCTCCATTCTTGACGGTCACTTTGTGACGGTCGACTGATAGACCAAGCTATGGAATTTTCAGCCAATTTCTATTATAGTTCATCGGTTGAGTGAATTGGGAAATGAAATCAATTAAATCTGTTCAGCGGATCTAATTTTATGGGATGTTACTAAAAAGTATTCGTTTTGCCCATAGGCAAATAAACAGGAAGAAAAGATTACCAGCAGACTGGTACGATCTGTATTTTTTGCAGTTATGCTCTATAAGCAAAATAATTTCATATAGTCGAAAATCAGCGGAATACTCGTTCTGTAGTGAGTACTTCACATCTTCTATAAAAGACTACGAAAGCTATTCCTTCCCGACCCGATTATTTGTCAGTTATGACCGAAACGCCCATGAAATGCATGCTACTTTTTGGCTCATTTTGGCTTACAATCTCCAAAGAAGCTAACAACTCAAACCCAAAGTTGTTCCATGATTGTTGGTTATAACTCGATCCTAATCTCCGTCGCTTCCGAGTTGTGTGTGGGAAATGCGAAATCTGCAAACGAGCACAAAAAAGCGTGCATTTTTATAAAATACCTGTTTACCTTTCACATATTTTAATTGCCCTATATTTCTAGCAATCTTTGTAAAAAGCTATCCGTCAATAAATCACTCAATGTGCTGTAAATGTGTAGGTGTATATGAGATTCTTAATTGCACTGTGAAATATGTTTAGCCTTTAAGCTCGTCGGTGAATAAGCATTGTTTTGTGAACCTTTTGAAATGACATGAAACTATGTTCTTTAAAAGTAAGGATGAATCTGAAAATATGCGATGATGCTGCACGCGTAATCCTAGCTAGCAGTTTCTTCACCATATATCATATGCCAACAATGATTCTTTATCTACTGTCGTCGTTTTATATTGTCATTCAATTGCCAAACACTTTACACTCATATGTAAAATCAAAGAAGCTTTCTTCGTTTCGCTTTAGAAAACGCATCGCTGAATCATAAAGCGATGAAATTGGATATTTTTACTGTTAAGTTTTTCTAAATTCCAAGACCTTTGGAATTTGGGGAAAACTTTGGAATTCACTGTATTTCGCAAATATCGCAATATTGTAATAATAGAAATAAATAGTTTTGTATGCATGTGCTATACATATATATATATATATATATATATATATATATATATATATATATATATATATATATATATATATATATATATATATATATATATATATATATACTCGAATTCATCCTCATGCACACACATTACAAATGCAATAGAAATAAACCGAATAATTTATTTGATTTTGTATTATTCACTCTGTACTAGGCAATATAAAATTACTATTTGGATGTATATATGCGATAGATGAAAAGTAACTTATCAACGCGAGTGTGATCACATTTTCAGATGTATCCAACAATCTCTTCGAAAGATGGATGTAGATGGCCTAGAGATGCGGTGCGAAATAATGCAACTAAATTCGAAAACGATAGTACACGAATGAATAACAGTCCTAATAGTACGAATCTTCAAGAGGTATTTTTCTAATATCAATTGAATATTTTATTATCGTTATGTTAGCAGATATTTGAGCTATAAAACTCACCATAACTAATCAAGATATGCAAATATTGCTCCTTTTTAGATTAATAAATGCAATTGGTTTTATTATTGTTAATGCATCTATATATAAAACTATATCAGAATACTATCAGCTATCATGTTCAATGACATTCTCCTGCTTTAAATATTAATATGAACTCGCCTCAATGCTATCAAAAGCGTGTATTAGTTATGAATGTGGATGAGCAGAAATATTAAGCATAAGGAATTTGGAAGCGTCAATGCACAAAAATAATATTCTCGATGCTCGATTTTTGAGAGCTAGAAATAAAAATTCAACATATTAATGTTTCAGCTGTAGTTCTGTCTGTGAATACAACTTAACGAGATTCAACCAGCAATGATAGTTTTATTGCACATCGATGAAAACGACTAACCCTTGTTGAACTCTATTCGTTTCTCACTGAATTTGAAGCACTGAGGGTCAACTCTATATGCAATGTGGAAAAAACCATATTTTTAAGCACTCAGCGCAGTTAGATTCGTTCTCGTTTAGCAAATAATGCATATCTGCAGGCTCAAATACATTTTCTTGACCTTTCAATCAAAGAATTTTGTGCTCCGATAAGAGATCCTGCCAATATTTTCGCATTGGCAACATCGACTCCTCCACTAACATTTGAAGTTCTGATGCATCGTCAGCGCCATCTCCTTCCTCAACAATGTTGCCTTTGCTTGAGAATCTCCTTTATCCTTTGCATCGTGCTTCACGTCAACCCCTCCTCCTATCCATTTCTGACTAACGTTATTTAGTTCAATGACTATTGCTTCCACACAGCATTCCATAATGTTAATTTAAATAATATCAGCAATTAAACTAACGATAAGAATTGAAAGAGCCGAATAAAAATTCTTTATTCAAGAGTGTTGCATATGAGGAGTGCAAAATTTTGAAGTGAAGAACGATGTTGAGGTGATTGTGTTGTCTGCCGAAAGTATAGCAGACCCATTGGAGTCTTCAACGAAAGACATCAATGAAAAGAAAGAGGATGCTCATAACGCACATTGCAAATCCGGCAAATCACCGAACGCAGGCAATCAACCGAAAAAAGAAAAAGAAGCTGTTGTCAGTGGTCTTGTTAGATTGATCGGACAAATGAGTAAGATTTCATTTTCGGTTATGTTTCATTTCTGGTTTATTAATTCCCTCCAATAAAATCAGAAAAACGGAAAAATGGATTAAATTTTGAACCATCATCTATGAAATTACTAACCATATTTTATAATGGTCATTGATTGGAAATGCACTGGAAAAAACTCATAAACTATGGAAGAATGGAAGATTTTGGAAGAAATGGAAGACCCATTATTTTTGCGCTGTCGATTTACCATTTATGCTGAAATTTCGTCCCTTTATGCTGAAATTTGCTGAAATTTATGCTGAAATTTCGTACCATTTATGCAGACTGCGAAAACTCATTTTTCACGTGGTGAGGCTGAAAGTTGAACAAACTGACAGTAATTTATCAATACCGAATGAGTATTGGCTGTATTCAAAACCGCATCAAAAGAACGGAAAATTTTGCGTTTTCGATGGTTTTTCCTCAAAGTTCATCGAATCAAACAAAAAACCGCATCCTCGAATTCGCGTCTTTGAAGTCCTAACTTCGCTGTTCAATGTGCACTGAATAGTGCATTTGGAGAACTTTCGTATACGGTTCGCAAATGCACTGTTCGGTTAAGGGTGGTCATAGAAGCGGTTGATCGAAAAACCTCATTTAAACCACAAATTACCGCACCCGAATTATCGACTTTTGGTTGTAGTTAAGATGGTTGTATAAGAAAGAGCCCGTAAAAAACAGCTGATTTGAGCAGCAGGAAGAGCCAAATATTCAGATATTCACGATATTATCGATATCTGCAAGTGAACTTCCATAAGAGTCCACGTTCTATATCATATCAAGATAGACTACTAGGCAAAAATACAAGCACATACAATAGCAGTTATTATTAAGGTATTCGCTTCCAATCATGGTGGTTCAAATCACAATGTCTTTCTTAACATGCAAGTACATAAGCAGCAGCCGATCGGCCGTTAGAACAAGCACTCTAAGTTGAACATTTCAATCAATTACCAGCATTCAATTCGTTAACATCCAGCGTACCTTTACATCCGTCATTTACCTTATATTGAATAAACAATGAATGGAGTGAAATATTCGTTGCAGTGAACCGAAGGCAGGTAATTATGTCGATTATAAGTATTACATTTGGACTATATTGCATCTATTTGGCTGAATATCGCGATCTCGACGAATTGGGATATACGGATGTTCATGTAAATGCGTTCACACTTATGAATATTATGCTCATATATGGTGAGTTCATATTTGCAAATTTTTTATCCATTCTGATTGATTTTATAATTTGTTGATTGTCTTCTACATGTTATTTATTTTATTTGTCTGTCTGCACGGCAGTATTCATATCTATTTCGACGGCCTACGATATTCGATTAGAAGATCAATTACTATTCATTATTTTCGATTGCACCCATCGACTAGAAAATTGAGAAAGCATTTTTGGCGATCTTTTTTTCAATTATCAATTTAATCAGTCACTTCTCTTCCCATAGTATTTATATCGGTCATACAAAATTGTAGAAATTTTAGGATCACTACAACTCGCTGTGGGTATGACATTTTTCTTCACATGTTCAATCACCTCACAGGCAATTCGTCATGGTAAGAAATGGGGCGCACAAATAATTACTGGAATATTTGGCACAATATTTTATTTATGCCTCATTCTTATCGCTGTTATTGTTGGTATCATTGGTACGCATTTACACGATTTTAATTGACGTCAATTTTTATGTGGTGCAATTTTTCTTTTCGTTTACTCACCTATTTATACATCAAAGTCAAAGTATATTTTTCCAATTTTTCAGTCTCAATTATGCGCCACATTTCAATTCTCACATTCCATCTATATATATATATATATATATATATATATATATATATATATATATATATATATATATATACTTCAAATTTTTGGACACCTATTTAAAAATTTCGGTTCATCTGGTAGATTGATTGTGAGAGCAATGTGGGCTAGAGATTCCAGAAACAACAACGGCGACAATTTTCACGAAAAAAGTTTTCAGTGTTAAAAAAGAGATAAAAAATTCATAAAACGCCTCTCTTTAAAATCCATAAATGAGTTCACTTCATATATCGGAATGATTGTAATGCATTTGTTGATGAATCTTTATGCAGAGTGACATTTTATATTCCACATAATTTGCATTATTTCCCTTGATAGAACGGTGTTTCATGCATCGAGTAAGCACTCTAAAATATTCATTGCAAATGAGATGACAAATTGCTCATAAAAGCTCAGCAATAGGAGATTAAAACAACATATATATTTTTATTGCGTACAAGGAATGGATATAAAGCTGACAAGAACAGCGCTATTTAACGAACTGACATCGTGAGGGAGGAAAAGAGAAGGGGGAGAATAGAGGGAGATCACATCAAAGGAACCTTCACAGTTTTTACTCTTGATTTAATGCTCATCCAGAATTTGGCAATTTCAATGAAAATTCATTACTTCATATAGATCTATTTAACCCTTAAACTGCATGCTGTAAGATTTCACGATTGTATAACGGATCAAGCTGATGTCACGAAAGAAAGTTTAAATTAGAGCTGCTAATATGCCTTCAAAAAAAAAAAAAGAAAAAAACAAAACAAAACAAAACGCTCTGACGCATAACAACTTACAGTTATAAGGCGCTGTGCTATTCGTATATGATCCGAGCGTACAAGAAAGGTTTCTGCTTCTTGCTTGACCTACGCACTCCTCCACCTGCACGCCCCTCTCGCTTTTATTTCAGAAAACTGCACGCAATACCTGATGAATACCCCATATAAAGGGTGCTTGAAGCCAAAATCAAGAAAAAAAATTTTCCCAGGAAGGCGGAAAGAATGAAATGGAATTGAAGGATCTCAGAGAGAATAGCTTCAGAAATGGGAAGAGACTGAGTGCTGGATATGCGCGTTCTTTCGTTTTCTCATTTATGACGATATTATTTTTTAAGAACTAGCAATCATTATGGATATCGAGCTGATTGCGTCAATACTGCAGCTTTTAAAATTTAACTGCAACAGTGGAAGCATTTGCCTGAAAAGATGCGTAGATGATTCAATCTCGGCGAATCATGTTTATTATTTTGCAAATAATGGCCATACCACTCAAAGTATGCAATCGTTTGAATCCATAATAATCGGATGAAATACTATACGCAAATCTCTGTGAATTGCTGAATCTTACAGGTCGAGCACAGGTGACGAACAAAGTTTATAGAAATGCTTATGGAAAGGATCTAAAGGTTGCATACCCAAAGTGTTTTCACTGATGGTATACTTGGTATTGAACTGAAGCATCGTGCACAATCTCTCTAGAGTTTTGAAGTGCTAACAACAGCGCACATGTTTATTCGCAAAAATAAGCGCATGATGGAAGTGAGGTTGCATATATTTCGTGCCAAATTTTTTAACTTTGAAATTTTTAGGCGAAGCGGAGTGTGGCTGTTTCTCAGAAAGAGAGAGAGAGAGAAATAGAGAGAGGGAAAAAGAAAGAATGCTAGTCTTGAGGGGCATGCAGCGGAGATTGCTCATAAAAGGAGGAGAGGCGAAAAAGAGCGTTGCTGAAATTGTTTTTAGACATTCTCTATGATCGCTGCAATCAGTAGCAAATCGATCCTTAGAATGTGAAAAGTTCACTGTTGTCCCCTAATTATGTTCACTCATTAAATCTCATAAAGAGATTCCGTTCATTACATCTTACGGATTGAGTGTCCCACTTATTCAGTTAATCGCCAACAAATGCGCAATTGTGCTTATTCACTTTAGCGGGTGTATCTAACGACTCTTAACATCAGAGAATTCGCTCAGTTAATGCAACAAAATCTCCAAGGGAACCACAGGAACAGTCTCTTCGCACGCAATATATTCCGCGTTCCTTCTTCCTCGTCTGGTATCACCAATGTGGCACTGTCACAGACTCTGAGTGGTATACACATGACACCTGCCACATAATTCTGGTTTTCTAGTCTGCAGTTCCCTGGCATAAGCTTGAATAACATCGGTACCTAACAAATCGATAGCCACGAAGTAGTAAAGTAACAGTAATCATTTATGTGTGATTTGAGTGATGTGGGTTACATACGTTTTCATGCCATAGCTACTTCCTCTGAGGCTATTGTCTTGTGTTTTTCCGATGCATGTTGTCAACAGATGAGTGTTAGGTTTCGTACATTTCCGGTTGTGTTAGCTACACCTGACTAGTAATTAGACAGCCTTTATGCTAACTTAAGAAATCTGCGGATGAAGGCAGTCCATAGCAGAGGTGGCAGCTATAAGGGCAACGCATGCCGTTTGAAATTATATAGAGCATGGGTTGCTTTATTTAGATCGTCTATGTGCACTAAGCAATGAATTAATTCTCCATTTTTATACATCATTCTTGACTTAAATAAAACTATGAAAAAACACGTATAAAGACCTGTCATAGAAATTGGCACGATGTGCACTTTTTGCATTTTGATCGATGGCATCGATTCACCAAAAATACGCAAAAATGTCGAAATATCCAACAATGATTTCTTCAACAAGGGCGCTTTATTGCATCTTTTAAGAGGAAAATTTGATTTCCATATTTATGACGATTCAAAATATTATTCATGCTGTAGTCACTCAAAATTATTTGCATAAGGCGATAATAAGTTGCAATGAAATCGAAAGAGATGGTCATTTTATAGCTTAATGTAGATTATATTCAACAAAGTCTAATGCCGATGTGTTTATGCTTTATGAATTGGTATTATCCGACAAGCAGACAGACATACGAATGTACAACATCTTAGCACAATTCACTTTTGTGAGAATAAAAAAACATGTTGAAGCAAAACAAGAAACATGCTACAGAAACGATCCGTAGTCCTCTCCCATCCTTTATATCAAGTATTTTTCCACTAAGCTAATGAATCATTTCCCACTCGTCTTTGAGAAATCGAACCTTCAGAATTCAGTACTCAAATTTATAGCCGATTACAATAAATTGAACTTCCTGAAGAGTTAAATTATTTTTCATTCATTAATAATGAATGTAAATTTTTATAGGATTCTATCAAGTGATGCAAATGTATAGCCGAGTGGACTATTCGGACGTTTCATTGAGTACCTATGTGGATCAAACTCTCTATCGAAGCGCACTTTTCCTCTTCACATTCCACATTTGGTTTTCAATTTCAAAATGCTGCTGTTGTCGATGAAGACGTCAATATAGCTTCATTTACGAAAAATTCTAAGCCGTAATATGGTTACGAAATGTTTTACCTGAATATCTATTCATTTCTAAACTAATAACATATGCGTGGCACATTTAAATTGATTACATCTGAAAATAATATTATGAAGATCGTTAACCTAAGAGGTAATAATTGTTACCTGGAATGTGACGGTCTCGATGATTTTTATACTTTAAAGCATTTGCTATTGCTGTGTTGTTGTCGACAATAGCAATCAATGGTTTTGTGAGTGCGTTTTTTGTTATTTCATTAGCACTTTCCTATGAGAGGATTGCTCATGAAAAGTGATTATTCTATTAATAAAAATTTTTTTAAACTACTGTCAGTAATTACGACGGCGTAGATAACCATTTATAGCTTCTAATAAAATTACTCTTTTTATAATTCCTCTTCACCCAACTTCTTCGAAACCTTTCGTGCGGAAAAATGCGGCGCAACCGATAGTCTCTTCCTCGATAATAAGCTCTCTTCTCTGCAAACTGATATGACGACAGAGAATGTGTAAAAACATTTTAGAATAATGCGTTATCATGTTATTAGAACACCATGTTATGATTTATCGTACTTTTATCCTCTATTTGTTCTCTTTTATTACCAATGATAGGTTTATATTGTAGCCCGTAGCCAAATATCAAGTGAATAATCTGTAATTTATCCCCTCTTCGTAACTCTCTACGGCTTTATTTGATGCTGTGGGATGGATTTTTGTAGGATGAAAATCTAATATTGTATACAAAACCTGAATTCATTTGTTCTCTTAAATTCCTTTTGGAAGATCAGGAATGGAAAGAAAAAGCTACAAGGATAGCTTTTTGTCCATTTATATCAATTTGTTATTGAAATACATTTAATATATGCATTAAAGCTAAATAAGCATTCAGTGCCGAACACATGAGACTATGTCGGGGATTTGGATTTCTTCCTTTAGATTTGCCCCTCTACCGTATTCTTCGAATAAAATCACTCTCGATAAAAAGGCACTGTATCTGAAAGCGCAGAAGTTATTCACCATTGAAGATCATATTTACATCGAAAAGTGCATATTAGATAAGTAGAAATTTTACTTTTATTTGACCAATGAAGTGACTTTCACAATCGTTTGTGCCTTTTATTACCTCCCCTATTGAGCGGTATTTTAGCACTTGAAATCCTATTCAAGATTATAAGATAACTGTCAAATATGTCTTTTCTTCCTTTAGTAAATCCTTTTTTTCGGCTGAAATATCTTTGACCAACGAATACGATTTTGATATCAATTTATATATATTCTATTATTTCTTCTCAATACATTTCAGTGCTCTGTTTTATTTATTATATTTACTTATATAATTTCTTTGATGTTCATATTATTCAGTGATATTCCCAATTCAATTAAAAGTAACGAAGGGACAGCTAATGCTCGAAATTGAAGTGTTCTTCCATAATAGTTTGCAATTAGTACTACTATATACAATCCTTCGAGGCAGCTATCAAAATGTTCATTGCTTTTCACATAAATTTAAAAGCGCATTTGAAGAAACTTAAGTCTTTTGGCAAATACGAAAGTATTATCCTCATTACATCATTTATAGAACATTACGTCGAGGTGCATTGAAGTACTGTAATTACAAATGATACTGTAATACTGTAACAATAAATTACGAGTACCGTAACAATAGATATGAATGCGGAATATTTGAAAACATAAAATATGTTTTAATGCAGCAAATGAAATGTATTCGGCTGGTGGTGCACATAAGAATATACCCAAACCGAATCAATTGTTTAGTATGCTAACGCTAATAAACCGTACTATCATTTCTCAATCCCATTTATGCATAACAAAGATTGCGTAGAACTACAGTAGTGTAGCAATCAAATACAGTACTGCTATAATGAGTTACAGTACTCTAGAGGTTGGGATTCATTCATACAGCTTCAAATATGACATCTTTTCGTCTGCATTCGCTTAGCCACGCATCAAACCAGTAAAGTCCCCATTTAATTATTTCCCGTTCTGCAGAGAGTTTTCTTTCAAAACTGGTTATGCAGTTGGAGCAGTTGTTCAACAATCTCAATCATATTCAAAAATTTTCTTTTTCAACAACGGCTATTTGCCGGGTTACCCGATTGATTCTCATAATATACCTCCTACCTCGCATACCTCAAATATGTGTACAAGGCGCAAATGTCTGTCGAAGGCTCATGTTATAGCACATGTCCCCTGCTGTTGTAAGAATGCCAAATACATAACAAATCAAACGCCATCACTTTCGAACAGTTTGGTCGAGGTCGACTACTAATGAAGAAGTAAGTGCACCATGAACTAATCTACCTCAGTGTTTCCGACACTCCGAGTTTCTGGCGCTGCGCAAAAATCCGTTGACAAAAGACTTCCTCCTTTTGCTTTTACGTAAACTGTTTCTTTTAATTGGTCCGAAGTTTTCTTGTTTTAGTAAAATTCCTTTTAAACTGTGATTAATTTACAAATAAAGTTTCGAAAATCTCGCTAAAAATGCCAAGAAAGGGTTGAAGAGGAAGGAGGGGGAAGAGTGAGGGAAGAAGGGGAAGGGGGGGGGGTGTTGGAGAACCTGCTTGTCGTCCGTTTCCATACTTATTTGTCTATTTTTGGTACTATACCAAGACATATATGCAGATAATGGTTATTAGAAAAGTCACCGTGAAATAATAGAATCCTGGCTTTCTCCATTTTTCCAGAACAATTCGACTGAGAATTCAGAAAGGATGATCGAACTTAAGTTGCTGATGCATCTTAGCTGTAGAAAATGCTCTCTGAAAATTTCTGTGGTAAAGAGATATAAAGCTATGTTCTGATAAGTGAACATGTAATAAACTGCTTCAGATGGGTTATATTCACTGTAAATACTGTTATGTTACTAGAATTTACTCTCTGTTAACTCATAACAATAATACATGTGCATTGAAGTACTCTTCTATTATTGTTTTTATTTTCTTTACGTTACCATTGTGTTGTATGTGTTGAGTGTCTTTGATATTCGTAAACGATAACGAATTATCAGCGAAATAAACTCTTCAGTGTGCAGTGTTCAATACGCCCTCAAAAACCTTCGAAGAAAGGAATAACTGTGATAATCCGACTTCAATGAAACCTCTTCTCGGCCGATCCCTCCCTTCATTTCGCCCTAAAACTGTGGAAAGTTGTCTCCCCTCTCATATGCTCTTATACCTGTTCATTCCTTATCGCAGTTTTCGAAACAATTTCCGTTCCAATGTAAAGTGCTCACAAATGCATAACCTCTACCCGCTTCTATGCCAAATTTCCAATTCATACAAATTCACACTCTGCACTTCGTAGCAATGATGCTTTGTCGCTATTCTACACTGTTTTTAAGCAGCAATAGATTCCAACACGATGTGTCGGCTACGATCGCATTTTTGATTTGTCTGAGTAGCAAGAGTTACGCAGCGAAATTGCTCTGAGTTGGATTTTTCATGAGTGGAAATCCTACGAATAGATTTTAGTAATGTTTAGTGCCGCTTTTATTGCTAGATTTTGTTGTCGTTTGTGTGCAATTATTTCGTAGAGATGTTGTGTTGTTGCATCTATGATGCATGAGATATGCAATTTTTCGTGAGGTTTTCGTTTTTCGATTAGATCTGATATAAATTCATCCCATTTCACTGAAATCACCATCTCATATCTATAATAAGCGCATACTTTAGTAAAATCGGCTAATGGCAACATTCCAGCAGTGTATAGTTTGTGTTTGTCTCTCTGTCTGCCGTTGTCAGTCCCGTGAACCATTCAATGAATTTAGGCTGTTAGAGACCTTAAGCCAGTAGCATACAATTTGCC
Organism: Baylisascaris procyonis; assembly: GCA_037389465.1. NCBI lineage: Eukaryota > Metazoa > Nematoda > Chromadorea > Rhabditida > Ascarididae > Baylisascaris > Baylisascaris procyonis. Next base: position 2,856,492 of record JAZARR010000221.1, read on the forward strand.
GGCTGGTCGAATGGGATCCAATGTGCAGTTCGATGTGATCTTAGGTGGAAGCGAGGTCCATGGGTTTTTTGGTGCCCTCGTTTCGGGGTGTGTGGGGGAGGGGGGAGGGTGGTATAACCTTGAGCTTTGCTTGTGTGAAAGAGGATAATTTAGGCCAATCGAAATAACCATTGAACTAATTTGATTCCTTGCCTCAGTAATGACTATGTAACATCGCCGAAAACCTCAGAGAAGAAATGATAAAAATTTTTATGGATGTGATTTGCTTGCCCTAGCTGAATATTTTTCAAGTTCAATTTCAATTAGTATTTTTCAAATGTTCTTCTCTTGTAGATATTTCCTCATTTCGGTTGCACTAATTTCTCTTAATATTGTGATGATACATTCGTTAATTGCTTTAGAGCTCTAATTAAAAATTTTTAGAGCTGAAGTAATTTCGTATTTATTTGCTTACAAAAATTGTCTTTCAAGGAATACTGCATTAGAAGTTTTTCTCGAGAGATAGGCTGACTTTACACAACAATCTTAACTAGTAAGAAAACAGAACGAAGAAAAAAAAACGAATAGGAAAATATTTTAGAGAAATTGGCATGACATGCATTTTTGCTACTACATTTATTGGACTAACATACCTTCAATGATTACAACCATCAGCTTAACAAAGTGCTGGGCTCATGTTTTTATTAATTCTTTTAGAATGCAGACTTTCTTTGAAGGGTTCACTTTCCATGAGTTCAATGGTCTAAAATGTGTATAATTTTATCGAATTGTTGCAGATGTTTGTAGTACTTTCAATACTTTTTGACGTCTATAATTCCTCAAAGAGTTGACGGATCAGCGTAAGTGATGAAATAGAAAGACGCTCAATAGTAATGTACGTTATATCCAACACATCTCTTGATTCCACTTTTAGCTGATCTCGGTTGAATCCAATAAGGAGCCGGAACGGCATTGAAGCTAGGTTCATTCTGTTTATATAACTAACGAAACGCGTTAAACTCGGCCTCGATTAGGGATATGCGATTAGTCGCATATCGACGCTGAATTTGATTAGTCTCAATATGGTCGCAGGTTAAACCCGGCTTCATTTCCGATCGTGAGCGCTGAGCACTCTGTAGTGCACCGAAGTGACTGCGTAGTTGTAAGTAGTCGGCAGACACACACATATGCATGCGTGTAGACATGGATCTTGCATATACAAATTTACTTAAATGCATAAAACCTCATGAAACAGAACAACTTTCTCTCTTCTCCCGGATTTGTTGGTTTAGCTTGTTGTGAATAAGTTTCACTTATACATGTGGGGATGGCTAGCTGCTTTTGTGGGCATGAGGTTGACTGCTGATGCTAGGTGTTCTAAGGTTCTAAGCAGAACTGTACACGGTTCTAGAAATTGTATGTTTTAGCCGGCTTGCATGTTCTTAGCATTTGGCGGTTTAGTTTTTTGCCGGCATCCTTTTTCTGAGATTTTTTGGAAGGTGACTAAGGTTTTGAAACAAACAAACTTTTGAAATTCCAACTTTATGAGTTGCATATCCACCTTGTAAACAGACTAATAAAGCGAACTGGGAAATTTTGAAACAGAATGAGTGAAACGAGGTAAAACTTTTAAGTTCGTACGAGCAAACCAAGCGGGAAATGAAACAAGTTAACGATTCATCAACCAAGCTACGAAACGGTGCGCAGGAAGGCATAAAGAAATTGGCTGTTGCTGTGATTTTCCTTTCTTTTCAGTGCCTGTCAGATCCCCCTTGGTGGCTGAACCTGGAAGGTCCTCCTTCTATAGTTTCTTGAGTGGATGTACAAGTGCGGTTTGTAGAAAAGCCCTTCGAACAGGTTCTCTGCCGCATCGTGAATCTCACGAAAAAAGATGTTTCCCTAAATATTTTCGATCTGTACAACGTTTCTTGCAATATTTTGAAATTATTTAGCTCAGAAAGACAACAAAAAAAGTCGTTTCTGCAGTTTAGATTTGGAGCCAATTTCTGCACTTCCGTTTGCAGTGTTATTATGCGAAATCGTTTGCAATACGGCTATTCGAAATGAGTGAGATGAAAGTGTTTTATAGGGAAAAGTGGTCGCAGTTGTTGCATAAGCTAGTTTGGAATCATGGCTGCGGCACAACAAATCACCAAAAAGCGTAAGGCAGTTCAAGATGGCGTCTTCAAGGCTGAACTCAACAATTTTCTTATGAAGGAGCTCGCCGAAGATGGCTACTCTGGTGTTGAAGTTCGAAGGACTCCCGCTCGTGCTGAGGTTGTCTATTGCTTATAAATTTCATGAATTCATCCTGAAACAGTTAAGGTTCCATGTTAGCTTGCTTAGTTGTGTTTATCAGTGATACTATTTAGCCGTGGAACTACTACTTAAGCGTCTCCTGTCTTCTTTAGAAAGAAGAAAATATGGCTTGACTACGGCGTGACGTTATTCTGACCAGGCTCTAGGAAAGCTTGTTTGATCACTTCTCAAGTGCATGACTAAGACTGCTCCTTTCCTTCGGACATGCCACGGCCGCATTTTCTTTTGGAGAATGGCTCGACCACGTTTCTCTTACGTGGGGAAGTCGGGCTTCGCAGCCACATGTGGAACTTCATCTAGTTACTTCACTCTCAACTCCGAGTTGGCCTGGCGAATTTCTCCATGCTTAGCAGAGGAAATGTTTTCTCATTTGTGGCCAAGTCAATGCCATGGCCGCCCACGTGACTTCCAGCCACTTTGTCCACCGTTCTCTTTTCCATCACATTTCGGGCTCTCAAAAGTCCAAAATTTTATGAGGCGACATAGCATAAAACTCGTTAAAGTCACGCTTCTGCAAAGTTCAACAGCTTCCTGAAACCTACGAGCACATTATTTAAACTCTGATACTTTTCCTTCAGAAAATATCATGGGGGTTTTTCTTTGCAAAATTCTAGTCACAGTGACATATTGAAAGTCCTTCTACTGCGTTTTGATTCGATAAAAGCTCGCATCGGTGGGGTTTAGCTGTGAGGTGTTCGTTTTCCGAAACAACAACAGAAGGTGAATAAGATTTGGTGAGAATAAGGAAGCATTTCGCCATTTAAAGTCTAAATTCTGTTGAATGTGGATGCGCAGACTTGTTTTCGCTCAAGGAAGATGATTAAGAAAGACAATGAATCGAGGCTGATTGGCTGCAAATGACTACGAAATGACAGAAGTCAACATTCTTCGAGGCTTTATTTCTATTTATTGTGGAAAGCTTTGTTGTATCTCATTGAAACTTATTAGGATTACAGTTTTTTACGGTATTGTTGTTTCTTTCATTTCTTCAATGTTGTAGAGCAATATAAGATGGTATTTGAGGTGATAATCATGGCAACGCGGACACAAAGTGTTTTGGGGGAACGCGGTCGTCGTATTCGAGAGTTGACCTCCGTTGTCCAGAAGCGCTTCGGGTTTGCCGAGGGATCCGTCGAGGTTCGCAGTTATATTCGCTTTTTTCTCATTCGACAACTTTATCATTCAACGTGATTTGAAAACTAAAAGGAAAAGAAGAAAGCGATAAGAACATTTCATTTTGTTACTTCAGTATATGCAATCTTTAGGGCATTTTTAAAGAGGCGTTTGTGTGGAAACACTGAACGGAGCAGAAGTTCTTTCAGGCAGAAAATTGTCAGCGTATTAAAGAAAACTTCATTTGTTTACGTCACATGATAAAGTAGTGTAACCTTTTCCTCCGAATTTCTTTCCGTTCTTTCTCATCTTTCTGCTCGTTAGCAAAGCCCAAGACGACATTTTTATTGAAAGGATAGATGCGCTTCACTGCGCCAACCAGATCCAGATTAGTTGTGTCGGCTCAGCGCCAGCGAGTGCGTGGCACTACATTGGCATTGTTTTTACCGAGTGGCGCATGTGACATGCAGTGACCTGCAAATGTGACATTTAAAATATGTGCATATGATCTGGGGGCGTAGATGTCATAGCTACGTTTTCCAATAAGCAGCGTAATATGGGGAAGGCTTTTTTGGGCGTCTCGTCTCTGATATTTTCTTTTTGCCTAGCCACTTTTATGTTTTCACCTTTCTTGTCGATGTTTTTTGCTTTTCTGTTTACCTTGCCTTGAACCTTGCCATTTTTGTACCGGTGATGCTTATTTACAAAATCCTCCTTTTGAACATGTTTCACTAACGGGTGCATCCAAGTCATCTTTACTCGACTTGCCTTCATCAGAAGAACTCGCTGAGGCTATATATCACTGGGAAAGCTGGCTTCCGATGCAGCGCAATATATGGATGTCAAAATTTGGGCTGTTTCCCACTGGCCGTCCTGCGAACAGACAACTAGGGTTTTAGGTCACGTTCAGCTTAGTTCTGTCAGCTGTTTAATGAATAGCAGTTGATTGAAATGACGTTTATGTACGTCCTTTGGTTAAGCAACCACACCGTTTTCTGCCAGGCCGTTTCCTTTATTAGCTAGAGTCCTTTTAGAGCCACAGGTGATCCAAAGAAGGACCGTTGGGATTGGTGTGTATTCCTATGTAGCGGAATGCGGATCTGCGTTGTGCTAGTCGAATATCTTTGCCAACAGTAGTTGTTGAAGAGGTTGGGCTTCAGTTAAAGTGATGTGCACCACTGGAATGTACTAGTTTCTCATCGTGGTCACGCCATTAGCATAGCTGAGGCGGAACTTGGTCTAGAGAATCAAGCGCAAAGTTGAATCATAAGACGTTGTTTCCTCAATGCAAAGTTGCGACAGTGCTCCGCAAGTGGTGATTCATACATATGTGAGGGGATGTTTGCATTTTCAGCTGTATGCTGAGAAGGTATCAAATCGAGGTCTGTGTGCAGTGGCACAATGTGAGTCGCTGCGATACAAATTGGTTGGAGGCCTCGCCGTGAGGAGAGCTTGCTACGGCGTACTTCGTTTTATTATGGAGTCAAGCGCTCAGGGTTGCGAGGTACGATTTTAGTGCTGCGCCTGCTTTACAGATGTATTCATGTTTCTTTTCTTTGGATGCTACATTACTAAACTTAAGGCGGACTTCCGCCTGCGATGTTTTCCTTAAAGTCCCGGATTTTAACAGCACCCGGCTGCAAATACTTTTTTCTGAAGGGCATGATAAAAGCAGCTAAATTTGGCACATAACAGCCATCAGCATCACAACTAAGCCCACGGATGCAGTTTTCGGCAGTTTCCCCAAACTCCTTCCAATCCGTCATATATGAGGTATAAATTTATGGCCTGCAATTTTTGGGAATCATGTTGAGGGTCTTTTCTTCAGTCAATTAACTCTTCGATTCTGTAATAAATGGGAAGAAATGAAGATAGGGGGGAGGGATTATGAGATGATTATGAGTGTTGTTGTGCTCTGTTCAGCGAGCAATGATGATTGCATACTTGCACTGACACCTCTTATGGTAGTACTCGCTGTTGTGAGTGCGATGATTCAAGCAGTTGTTCTGAGCTCACTTTCGAGGATCGGTAACATTATATTATTCGATCCCACTGACGTATAATATTTCACGCAAGCATAAAGTTTTTTGTCGCTCATAATAATAAGATTGTAGAGAAATCTTTACCGCATATTAAACAATAGCTCTACAAAAGTGAGTTGCAGTTCGTTTGGCTTGCATTTTTGCTACTTCTAGTGTAATTTATTGTTGTTTTTATTCATCCAGCTGTAGATTTTTACTCCAGGATGTTTGAGTGGTCGTATACATAGGAAGTTTGAGCAAGGTCGCCAATAAACCTTTTGATCAGATCCATTCTGAACTAGAGAGAATGCGTTCGCAGTCGTGCATAGTGAATGAACAGTGCTTATTTAACGATCATGTAATTCAATATCCATCATTGCTGCAGCACTTTTGCTGTGCCTACTCTCGGAACATCTAGTACAGGTATGTTCAGGTGATCGTGTCAGGAAAATTGCGTGGACAGCGAGCCAAGTCAATGAAGTTCGTTGATGGCTTGATGATTCACTCGGGTCAGCCGGTGAATGATTATATACAACAAGCTGTGCGTCACGTTCAGCTTAGACAGGGTGAGTACTAAATCGCTGTGATATCGTAGGTTGAAGGAGTGATCGAGGTGATCTTTGTTAAGGATTGGTATTTCGAAGTAGGAAATATACCCGGCTGCAATGTTCAAAAGTCGCATTTCATGGTTTGAATTCTGATATTCTTAGCTGGAGTACAGCGGTTTGCTGTTATTGATGGTTTCAAGTTATTGCGTGATTTATCTTCCAAGGTCATAATGGTGACTGTTTCATTTTTTTAGTTCAATGTCTGACTGTTATTGTTTTCACATTGTAAAGGAAACGGATCTGCGTAGACCCTCGATTTTCCGCTCTGTACTGAGTATCGTTTCATTTGTGGCATTAAAGAGTCGGTTTTTTATTGCGTGAACTTACAGAATGCCTTATTCAGGTGTGTTGGGCATAAAGGTGAAGATCATGTTGCCTCATGACCCGAAGGGGCAAATGGGACCACGAGGGGCGCTGCCTGACCAAATCCACATCCAGGAACCAAACGATGCACCCAACCCAACGCAACCCTACTCAGAGCACAGACAGGAGAAGAAGGATATGTTGCCTCCGGTGCCGGGTCAGGGACCTCCAATGGCCGCCTATTGAGAACGACATACTGTTCATTGTTGTTAAGTCGTCGTTATGAGTTGGGACGAATTGATTTGCTTTGTTTGCGTCCGCAAATGCGATAAATATTTCGTTGAAGCACAATCTTGTATGCTTTTCGTACTGATCTTGGCGTTTTATTCAGATAACTTTGAAAAGAAAATAACTGCGAGAGGTGCAATATTATTAATTTTGCAAGAACACTAAGCTTCACGTTAACTAAACGGGAGGAGAAAAGGGTCGTGAGATGGGTTTGTTGACATCAGTTTCAAAGAGAAAAGTCTAGCAGCTCTTCGCTGGTGAAGCATCCATCGGGAGTTGGGGTTCCAACATCGCAGTAAGCCTTAGAAAGCATATGCACGAGAGGTGCATCGCATAGTGCTAATGCGTGGCATGAACCTCCTGTTGGTAGGCACTACTCAAATCATCACTAAAGGTAGAGAAGAGGAGTTAAACGACGTTGATAATGCGAGTATCCTTCATCGTCTTCGCTGCTTCTCTTTTTTTTCTCGTAGAGAGTTGAAGCCTATAAAGCGGGATACACTGCATTGCTGTCTCATCCTGTGTGCCAAGTTGCTTGGATTAAAATATAGTTTCCTAAAGCGAGTACCGTCTTGGCATCCCTGACGTTTCGTTGCATCGAGCACGTTAAGTGTACTGCTTTGCGTCACTTTGTTTCTTTGCATTAGTTTGTCAACGGATTTCTTATCATGAGCTACTGGAAACCTCAACTGGGCTTTGTAGTGCAGGGAAGTAGAAGGGGGTCTCCACTGTTCACGGGGAGGGATGACTGGGCTCCATGCCTAGTTGTCGGACGAAAAAATTTGAAAGGGTGGAAATGATTTGCTCCGTCTTTTGGAGCGTTCGAGGACCAAGCACCAAGTAAACAACAGTTACCTTGTATTTTTATCCGTGTATTGGTCTGTCTGCTGTTGTCCGTCGCCCAATTATGCACTGGTTATCACGAGGTCGGTCGAGTCATTCGGTTCTTTGTTGCGCCAACTGGATTTACGTTGAGTTGCTTCGTCCGTGCAAATTAATTAGCGCACCTCATTGAAATCCGCGGTTTGCTGTCCATTTAAAGCATCGATACGATTATCGTTAAAAACTATTTTGACTGGAGTTTCGGCCGACTTTCGCCATTTTTGGCCGATCCGCACTAATTTGCATTAATAAATGGCAGGATTTGTTCATCCGCTTATTTGCATAATCAGTGGGAGTCCACTCAGCCGGTCATCACCCGGTGGACATCCAATCGAATTACACCATACGAGAGTACGCAGTTCTTGAGATTAGCATCTTTTGCGGCACTGGACACAATGTTTCATTTAGCTGCACGCTTACACTAAATTTGTTCACACGCATAATGAATTCATAATTCAGCACTCCTCATCACTGATTGAGTAAATGGGAAATAATTTTTTTGCAGATACTTCCTGCTGCATGAGGGCTTTTATTATCCGGTGAGTGGAATATGTCCGGCCCAATATTTGAATTTGGCGCATTGAGGAGGGCAGATGTTGATTTTTAAATTTCTGCTCCAAATCATAGCACTAGACAGTTGCATCTCAGATTTACATGTTAGGATCGAAAGTTTGAAATGACGAAGCGTCTTTATTCCGCTATTAAATTCGGATGCGCTAATGGAACGTATTCGATTGGCCGAATTATAAAAGTCCATTTGCGCGTACCAGCTGAGCTTTTCGGGTCCAAACTACCCTATGTAAATTTAGCCGCCTTTTCAATAGCAACTAAGTTTTGCGGCTTTTGTGCCGAGGTAGTTTTAGCACTAAGAATTCACAGTCAATGTGTGTGCGTATAGTATATCGTCTGGCAAGTTCTTTGACTGTGAACGCTAACAGGTGGTTTCTATTTCCTTTGCATCAAAAGTTGGGAGTCCGTTCCGGTCCGCAATCGAGCGTACGTTTCATTGTAAAGAGATATGAGTGTTAATAGAGAGATTTAACCTATACGTAGAAAAACGAGTGCATTTTCTAAGATTCACAAACATTGGTCGACCGATTGTACAAATGCTTAGAAAACAGCATAAGAACGCTCTATTTATCGATCGGTTTTGCGTTAGGATAGATAAAACTCAAAGATTTGAAAACCTTCCAGATAAATTTTTCACTTGTTATCCGCTGTTTTTTTTTTCATTTTTCATTTTTCACTCAATAGTTTTGAGACAATGAGTCCTTATCCTGTAGCACTCTATATTGAACTTTATAGAAGTAATGCATTTATACCGTGCCCATTGCCTGCTCATATCACCAGTACTGCATGGGCTAAGCATTGCATTTGCATTCGTCGATTCATTCCTGCTAACTAATCAAATTGAAAGAAGTCTAAGAACAAGAGTTATAATAGATTTTAGAATTTGCAGTCAACAAAATTTTATATGAATGAATATTGGATATAGTGCAAATATTTAGCTATCGCATAATTATGTCAAAAAACAAATTCAAACCCACGTATGGTATTATTTTACAATTTAATATGAGCAATATGAAGCATGTTTTAGCAATATTTTTTATCCCGTGCATCCTATTTACTTCAACGCAATCAAGATTTCGACGAATTATCGCCGATCCGAACTCTTCTTCGACCAATGACTCAAAATAATTAGTCGCAGCTATGTTAAATAAAAGACTCGTCATATTATATCTGTTGATAAATTCATCTAGGAGGCCTATCTTTAAAGTTTTATACCTCTAGGATTCACTTACTTATATTCATCTTCCCACCACGATTCCAGCATTCCTCCTCACTTCTAGTACCATAAATATGAACCATTTAATAATCATTCGACAGTGGGATAGTGTTTTTGCAAAGAGTAGAGTGTAAGCGAAAGGCATAGTGCAGCAATAACGCTGTGTGATAGTGATGCGTTGGTGGTGAAGGGTGTTGTGTTGCAGGGAAGAGTGTTCAACGTAGCGCTATGATCAAGCTCCTGCCGTAAGTTCATTTGCTTTGCGTTCGAGTTGTTTGTCGCAATCGTCGCTTGTCCTCTCTCCGTATACTCTTTCTAGCATGTTGCATCTTTTTACGATTTAACAACTTAATAATATTATTTTATATCCCCATTTTTCGTAAATTTCTATTCCATTCTATATGATTCGAAAGAAAGTAGCCAGCACTCTTTTTTAAAGGGTAATATGGTGGGGGAGGGGTTAGCTTCAAGAAACCGCACAAACAAGCTTGTTTCGGAGCATCGAATCATTCCCCATCTCTAAATTTTTTGATTCTCCTACAAGTTCTACCATACCTATAAGATGCGTTGTTTCAACGTTTATTTCAACTTTCTTATCTTTATTTCTCATCTTATGAACAGCATTACTGCTTTCAAAAGAGATGTTGAGGTGGGGGAGAGAGAGGGACTGAGTGAAGATCAGTCATCTCTGAGCGTCATAGGTGATTAGTTTAGATAAGAGTTTTAGTGAACGCTGGTAATTTTAAATCTTTATGCTTTTGGCATTCCCGCAAATTCCAACAAAAACTGAAAGGATTCTCAAGGTTTTACCATAATTATTATACTGTGATCAGTGACCGAAATTTTCTGGCTTTTTAAAGGATTGGCCTAGGGTTCTCTTGGCCTTTCCCAAATGGTTTTAGCATCGAAACCTCGGCCTCGTAATCCGATCTCAGTGAATGTAAGAGATCCCTTCCCCCTTATCGAGAAATTGTTTGAAAACCAATCATTGCTAATACATGATCACAATTTTCTGTTTTATCGAAACAGTGTGTTTTCATAGGGGGCAAGATTTTATCGTTAATTTGCTATTCGTACTGTTTCAGCCCATCTTTTACCAAGCATGGTTGTTCTATTGATTAGCCTGAAGGCCTAAAATCCTTGACTCACTCGAGATTCCGGAATGCAAAAATTTTTTCCCGAAAGCAATTACTTTCTCTTTCGCAGTTGCGATTATACCTTTTCTCCCTCATAAGTTCATTTCGCATCGAAAATTTGATGAAATGTCTATAGTGCAGATTAGTTGTTAAATTCCTCAATAAGTAGCTACATTTTCATTGGAGACTTCACTTGCCCGATAGTGGATAATTTCAGTTTTCACTTAAAAGGATAGGGATATTGACTGTAGCTCCTTGGGAATATATTTCGTGTTCATTCAGCTTTATCAATTCCTTTCCATGCAATGTGCAACTACACTTTCAATGCAACCTCAGATAATTTCGTTTCATTTCATTTCAAACCTTACAACATTTCGCACCAATCGTCTCAGAAAGTCGCGAAAACAAATAGTAATTCGTTGCGCCAAATAATGACACGGTCCATTTATGATGTGGCGTAGGTAGAAACATTCTTATCATATCATTTTGCAAAGTTCGCATGCGAAATAACTTTCGTGTGCGAGCTGGTTTCGGCGGTTCTTTCAAATTCTCAATTTTGATTTTAGTACTGTTTCTGCGCAATGATTGTTCGACAGGTTTTAGCCTTTCTAGTAATGACCCTATTGTAGATTCGGCTTCTTTCTTCTTCCCTCATTCCCTCCGCTGCTCCCTTCTGAATGATTGCTTAACGAACTGCTTTTATCAGTTTCGTTCTTTCGCAGTGATGTGAAATTGCAATATTATTTGCTAGCGTTTTCATTGGAATCTATATAAACACTGTGTGTATCGTAACTATTTAACACTATCGCAGCCAATGCCGCTTTATATTAGAAGGCCAACTACGACAGCATTTGTTCCCTAAACTTGTTTTTAAACGCCCTCGAATATACATCTGCAAAGCGCTGCACCTCCGTATCAATGGTAGTTTCAGCTTGGGAAGCACCAATGTTGAACGTACGAAGTTTCGAGGATATAATCTATACGTCGGATTGATTGCTTATAGTAGATTTCAGCTTGGTCCATCTTAAAAGCATTTCCATAAAGACGAAAGTAGTTAATCGGCATTTGCCACTGTTCAAAAATTTGTGTTATTTTGCAACCGAATCGGTCACATTCCATATCACTCGAATTGCAAATCTGATTATACCGTTGATAGAATTGGAAAAAATGGGTCTTTTCCGAGAATTTCATAGCAGCAATGTGATTGCTGAAATCGTGATTGTGTTGTTGCGCTTATTTTATTATATATTGGCGATTTATTGTTTTGGTTGGTTTACTGAGTGGAATTGCAAAAAGCACACAAAGTGCCAATTCCTTGAACGTGATTTTCCATTCGTTGAATAATTGCATTGATGCTTCTTTTTTCGCTGTTTTTTTTTTGAGAAATTAACCTCTAAAAGGGGTAGGAGTAGGAAAAGAAATTTTGTTTTCCCACGTGATTTTTACTTAAATTTAGAATCGTCGAAATTTTATTCGAATATTGGAGTTCAGATTATTTCTTCTAATTTCTTTGTAAGAAAATATTCAATTGTTAAGGACCGCATGGGTTTTTTTTAATCAATTCCTCTTGTTTTTCATCGCTCAAATTTGCATTCATTGAAAAGAAATGTTTAAAATGTTTTTACTTCTCTGAATTTATCGCTCTTCACATCACTTACTTCGTATTATTTAAGGCACAGCTATTGCTGATCCTATCTTTGAGGTTTTACAGTCGATACTGTTTGCAGCTTATCGATTTTTAAAATTTTATAAAAATCACTATGGAAGAGTGTATTTTTTGTTATTTCTATCAGATTTCTGAAGTCACTTCCGTTTTGCCAGTGTATTATAACGATCGCAAAGCATGTTGAGAGAGAATTTTGTTGCATTTTTCTTTACTGAAAAACATTTTGCCTGTCGCCCAAATATTTCGATTCTTTTATGATTTAAGTGTTTCTTTTTGTGTTGATAAAATCTTTCAGTGTCATTGTTTTACGATTGTCTTTGTGTATTTGGAACGAATAATGTTGCATAGAGCACGAAAAGATATTCACTCATTTTCAATATTTCTCATTTCAATCGTAAAGTATCGCAGTTCTTTGCTGTAAATTGCAAACATTTTGTGCAGTTTTTATTTTTTATTTTTTGAAAACTATTTAAGGTGAAAATTTTAGGCGCATTTGATGCCTATTATGATGAAAGTTTATTTCTTTTAGTTAGAAGTGCAATTTATTTTCAGAAGGGAGAGGGGGGGGGGGTTGCAAATATTGAGCCAACAGATAGACGGTTGAACTATAGCTGATATTTAGGTAATAACCATTGTTTGCGGAATAACAAGAATTTTGTCTGTAGATTGTGTGGACTCACGGTTTCGCAATGTTCTCATTAGTCTTCGAACAACAATTCTTGAACTTTCACCGCAAAATGAAATGTTTCGAGAATGCGACAGCGATCAGAGAATTATAGTAAACTATTAGGCAGTATTTTATAAAACTAATAGATAGCTGAGATTGTCACAATTGGCTAAATTTTAGTCAAACTTTACCCCTTCTGCCCTCTCCCCCCCCCCCTCTGCCCCTCTTCTACATGAAAAGTACTAAAATTAGCACTGCTATGGACTAGCAGTAATTAAGATAACTGGATACTTATTTGCAATAAGGAGCAAATTAATTTGTTAGGTTCATGAAGTATGAAACGTTTTTACGAATCACATTGTGATATATAACGCTGCAACATTCACTTCGATGCTTTAAGTGGGAATCCATGAAAAATGATAAGCAGTTTGCGTTATTGGCGACGTTGTTCGAATCTTTCTAATAGTTGTATTTCTTTTTTGAATTCACTGATTAAATAATCGGTCACTAAATAGAATTTGATTGCGTATTCAATTTCGATTAATAAGGCTGTTGAGGATAGATAATTCAGCCAAATTGAACGCTTATTTAATATTCAAATATGCTGGTTGACAAATAAGAATGAGTAAGCAATCATCATTTATATTATACAAGAGCGTATAATAGTTATGGTAAATGTGCTAATTTTGAAATTTCGTCCATAGATAAAAAAACGCGTTTCCTAGAGTATGTTGACTTTATGCGACTATTGAGTGGAAAATTTTGCATAAAAAAGGCAAAAAAAAAAATATCAGCATAAAAAAGTCGATTGTGGATAAGATATATTGGTATGGATTGTTTAAAGTCGATTTCTGGATTGTACCCTGTGATTTGTACTTTCTTCGAGAAATCCACAATTTATAATTTAGTCGTTTCATTGAATGCGGTTATGCACTTTGTGCTAACAAACAGCTGGATGCTATCTTACAAACAATTTAACTGAGAATATCTTTGTTGAATAAGTTACGCTTGAATATGGAAGCTCTCAGATTGAGAGCCTATATTAAGTGATAAAATTGACGGTTCAGCGATAGTCATGCTTATATACGGCCTTAAGGTCATGCTTTCATCGTGAGATTCCTAAGTGATTCAGGATTTCTGAAGAAGGAAACGGTTATTGGCTATGGTAGCAAAAATAAAACCTGAGCTCTTGTCAATTCAATATCTCCCTCACCTCACCTTTCATCCGTTAATGAATTACTTAGTGGTGTCGATTTAAGACGAAAATGTTTCGTTATGTTGTTAATTTGGGTGTCAAAAGCCTTCCACAGTCTCACATCACTCTTTTCCGTTTCATAAGTTTCATTTCTTCAGAGCTGATTACTTAAAATTACGTTTGAGTGACGGTGACCCGATCGATCCCTTCCACAGTTCATTGTTTTAGACAACTTCTTAAGGCGTTATTTTTTGAAACAAATTATGCACGAGTGTATAATTGTTTTTAAAGCTGTAAACTTGACTTGATAATTGGAAATTTTAGATTGTTATGCTATTAGAGAACGCTTTTCACACTACTAAACCGAATTTTTGCTCAATAATTTGGGCAACGATGGCCTTTGATTTAAAAAAAACCGGCTGTAAGCTCTAAAAAAGTTCCGTATTTTCGGACGACTATTTTTTGAAGGTTCTTCCATAGTTCTCGATATTTTTATGGGGCTATAAAAATCTACATCAAAAAATACTTAAAATAAGGAATGCCCATGAGCAAAATTTTTCAGTCGTTTTCAGTGCCCATTAACAAAATTTTTCCCATCATGTTGCGAATCTTTTATTCATAGCTCGGAATTTTTCAGCTCCGCCAATCCGCATCCCCAATAATTGTGAATGATTGAGGAGTTGCCCATATATGGCTCAAATGGCGCCCTGATTACCATAGTACGGCAAGAATGCAAGCAACGCTTTTTTGTTATTAATGCTTACCTAGCCGTATTGTGCTTTCGACTGGCACTGAACATTACAAATGTCACGTAACGATTAGCGATACGCATTCTGTGTAGAAAAATAGAATGGAGGTGATTGAAAAATAGTGTTATGAATGAGGAGAGTTCACCGTGGAGAATGCTAACACTGAAAGTGATAAGAAGAGCGTGGATCTGCGTCAGTGAGTTGGGGGCGGGCTCGAGCAGCTCCTATTTAGATGAGCTGCTAGGGCTGCTTTGGACTTCTGCTCTACTTTTTAGTGGCCAGTGAGGCGTCTGTGTTGGTTGCATTTCGGCACATATTGCTCAGGGCTTTCATCTAGCGATTGCATTCCTGAAAATGCCGCAGACACACACAAACGATAGTGGTACTACGCAACATGCTTCTCATGCCACACACGCCGCCGATACTCATCCTGATGAACCACCAAATAAAAAGTAATAATTTTGATAATGTTTAGGGGCTTCTTCTCCTTAATATTTTCTACTATTTATGACTCCATATTTCTTGATGTTTTTTTTCATCTTTCTTGTTCTATATTGTGTTTCTTTGAAAATTTTCAATTAAATAGATCCCTCGTTGAATTTGTTATATATGTGTGCAGTGATATTTTCTGAAAGCTTTGACATTTTGTGGCTCAATTTCTCACAGTTGTCTTCGTTACTTCAAATTCGCTAAAATTGTTGGATGCCAAACATTTTATGAAATGACTCAATGATGTGAGCATATGATGTTTCATCTTTCGTTAATTAGATCACTAAATGAAAATACATTCTTGTTAATGCATCAATCTGCCAATGTAATTGTAAACATAATTCTTTAACTCATCTGAGATATTTAAATTCCTGACTATAATAAGAGCATAGGCACGTCAATTATTTATATTCATTTAAATGACTGAAATGATTCGCAAAAAATTTTGTTACAGCTTAAATAGATTCTGTGCTATCTAGGCTATCATTTCCCTGTTGTGATAAGCTTATCTCCTCATACAGTCACAAACAACCATCGGAGCTGTCATTGAATTTATACAACCGAAAACAATCAATTGTGGTTATTTATAGGGTGTTTCTGATGATACGACGAGGTAGAGGGGGAAATATATAAATATTGCTCATATTTGAAAAGAACAAGCCTTGTTTACAGTAATGAAATATTTTTAAGTTTTAAGAAGTATTCTACCTAATTCTTTTACCTTCTAATTCCTGATTTCTTCTACATTTTAGGTTGTCATGCGTCTTTATCTATCATCTCTTAGTCTTTTTGATATGAGCAAAATTAGGGGGATTTTTTAAAATAATTCACCAAGAACGCTCGCTTTTTTCATTGTTTTTTCTCTTTTATATCCGAATTAATGAAATGCTGCAATTATAAATTCATTTTTCTCATAAGCTTGTTGTATCTAAGTTAGGTGGGCTCAGTTATAGTCTTGTTTTCTAGTTGGTTAAAGTTGTTATTTACGATAGCGTAGCGGTGACGAATCAACTTGCCTTTTGCCGACAAGTTTTGTGTTTCGATCGTTTTATTTGATCGTTATTTTAATAAGATTGTTTTAGTGCTTGATGAAGCTTAAATGATAACAAAATATAAAGTTGCTTGCAAATCGCTGCTTTGCGTTTCATTTTTTTCTGCTTGTTCTGAGAAAGACTAATGCATCATCTGAGTTCATTCTAACATATACCTCACTTCGTTCACTTAGTCGTTGCGAAAATCTACAGCTGTGTTAAACACTGCTAAAGCTTTGTTTAACTTTTTACTTTTGAATTGCTTTTGCAAATTTGCTTTATAAGAGTGCATTATGGTAATGTCCTTTCTCTAGATATGTATTTATGTCTGTTTCTATCTGTTTGTATGTTAGTTCCAACTTGGAAATGCTGAAGTAAGATTCAAGAAATCTAAACATACCGCACAAAACTGCACAATTTGTCTGATAGTTCGCCTTGATCCATAAATCTCGAAAGGAGTTATAGACATTGCGGGTATTGTGAAATTCTGTACATTTTGCACTCATATATTTGTTGAGTCTCAAAAAAAGAATCTTTTTTAGAAGACTTTATGGGTGGTCGGCTGGGTTAAGACGCAAAATCATTATTCCGCATATTTAAGTTTTTTGGTGGTTGATCTTGCAATGTTGTCGTCCAACTCTCCATTTTGAATCGTTGATGAAATGACTAGGATACAAAAAAACGCGTATTGTCCCAGCTTCTTTAACATACTTATTCGCTTATTTTTTCGTCATACAATTTTCTCGATGTATTATAAAAAATGAGAATTGTCAAATCGCTACACTATCATCATGACTGCCTATGACAAAATATAGGCAGCAGTAGGTAACTATATATGACCATATATTGATACATCACTTCCTTCTTTGAGGAAAGAAAGTTAGCCGAAAATTGCGAAGTTTCAAGAAGAGAACCGCAATGTGACAAGAATATCAGTGATCGTGAAAGAGTTTTCGAAGAGTCAACCGAAAATCCAAATTTTTTATTGTCTTTAATACATCTTTTTTGATACCGACGATCAGTCACTTTTTACAGTTTTGTTACTGAAATTTTAAAATTGATTTTGAACAAAGCGTTCTCTAAGTTTTCAATTGTCGCCATTATTCCCTCCCCTCCCCCCCCCCCCCCACACAAAAAAAGACGATTTTCAAAAATTTCTATCAAGAAAACATGCTTTCACATCTAATCTTTAATGGTGTCCTTCTTATCATAAGCAAACAATTTTTAGCACATATTTTTGCTAATCTCTTTGTGCTTATATACCTTTCTTGATGAATACAGAATGAAAAAAAACATTCATTGCTCTCTTACCAATATTATTACTTCTTCGATACGTTTTCTCTTTTTTTTTTGCTTCTCTATTAACACAAAAAAGAGCGTATTAGTTTGTGCAGCTGGAAGGTATCGACTATATGAACGACACAGGTGGCTGGATGGCTGTATTACAGATACATGGTACGGGTGGGTTACCTGTGTTGAGTGAATGGTGCAGATGGAAAGCTATAAATCGAACTGGTGCATATAGACAATCGTGCATTGATTGCAACGTTGGTCGTTGTATTTTTGGAGATGAAAAGGCCTATTGACCTTTTATCCCATGCTCGGTTTTTTGCTACGTTTAGCACAGTTTAATTAGCTGTGCGAATGGGTTTTTAAAAATTTCAACAGGTTTCTCTAGCTGAAAAGCAAATCATCAAAGAGTGGCGAAGAATAGGGAATTTTCTGAGTACTGATTTTCTATTCTTTCAGGTATATTCTTTTTTTTTGGTGTTCTATGAATTCTTGTATTGAAAGTCTTTCTTTCAAATGAAATAAAACGAGATTCACTTTTACTGCTTCGTCAATCTTAGACAAGAGGCATTTTTAGAGTTTAGAAATTCCTGAAATATTGTTGTGTACTACTTTTGGAATTTTTCAGAAATATTTCTGAAAGCAATAGTTGCGAATAAACTTTTTTTCTCAGAAATTTCTCAACGAAGAAGATTAGTTGCAAAATTTCTGAAGCGATTTTCCGTTGATATTAAAAAGTTTGTTTAACGGAATTTATCCTCATAGTGATCGAACTATTTTCTATTTTCTTAATCTTCAGTACTTATTAGTATATGAAATTGCGTATCGTTGTCCAATCATCCTCCTTTCGCCAATTCCTTTTCTTCACTAACAATGATTCACTAAGAAATATATTGTACTATATTTCTAGATGTTTAATAGCGAATAAAAATTATTGCTTTGTTTCTTAACTTAATTTCTTTTTATTTTATTACAATCAAACTTTTATATTTCTTTTTTTCGGAATATTTTATAAGAGTAAATTTGTGGTGAATTTCGTTGATTCTTTTTAAGTGATTTTTTCATAAATTCATTCATTCATTATAAATCCTTCATTGTGTCGTGCAGTTATTGAAGTGCTTTTGAAAGCTGGTATAAATGATGTTAACTTTTATATTACCGTTCTTAAAACATTCATTTCATTTAACTATTGGCAGGTTCTTGTATGTGCGGAGGAAGCCCTGTGCTAGTGGGGAGGTGTAGGAACACTCTGGGAACAAAGGCTGTTGAAGTAGTGCGGTGGACGTTTGAGGTGGGGATCCCTTGTAGCTCGGAGTCGTCGGAGGTACGGGACGTGTTTGTACGGATACAGAGGGTTGTTTGAAACAGCGCTGCTTTAAAGCATGGATTTCTTTGCTTTAGATCACGAAAGTTGACAGCATATTTCCCATAAATATTTCAGGCGTAACGTACGTCAAATGGCCACGGTTGCAAGAAAAATTATTTCAACACCAAAAGCACCCGCCGCTGTTGGGCCGTACAGGTAACGAATAAAAACGTTCTATTACTTTAGAAATTGACCACTCGTTCTGGGAAAGTTAGCTCGGGTTTTAAGGATAAATCCTCGAAGATTTCCTCCAATGTATGCCGTTAATCCTAAAACGCGTATTAAGTCTATTGCATCTTTGTTGAAAGTTGTCAGCTTTTTGCAAGGCGAGTCATTGTCTGCAGATGAGTAAATGTCAGTCACCTCATATGAATTTGCGTAGATTCTTGGGTTTCTCAGATGGCGGGGGGATGTAGACACAGCTGAATCTAAGCAAAAGAGGAGATCGCGTTTTTCACCATTTTCTTTAAAGTAGTTCCCCTCTATGGTAAAATTTCTCGAAAGTGTGATAGTGCAAGTTTGTGCGGAATATTATTTTATAAAGCATTCCGTTCGATGATGGTTTTATTATATCAGGAGAATGATATTCATGATCAATTCGTCGAAGGATTCCTAAGATTTCACTTAAATTTTGCAGAAAAACAATGGCAAAGAAAAGTTGTCATTTCAGACCAAAAGTTTCTCATTCTTGCTGTAACACAACATTTTCAAAGATTAGCAATTTGGTACTATCATTGGAAAACACTTAAGAGTGTACACACAGCGAAGTGTAGAGTTTGAGGGAATCACCTCTCTCTGAACTTAATTTTTGTGGAAATTAAAGGACAGCACTCAAAATCTAATAGTATATTCACTACGTTTAGGTAAATAGAGGGGGCACTACTCTCAACGTTAAGATAAAAGAGCTCTGTCCTTTTCTTCGCTCCTTGCTCCGTTCCTCATTGTGATGTATTAAACCGCTGAGTATAGATAGCAACCACAGTGTATGTAAAGTGCTTTTGTTGACAAAAAAGCGCGAAAGATTCGAACTTGAGTGGGTGGTGTAAAACGAAAAATAGCAACGAAAAGATTAGTTTAAAAGCAGATGAAAAAAAACATGCCAGGGAGACAAGAGTGATATGCGTTTATGTTGCTTCGCTTGCCAGACCAACCGGTTTCATAAATCGCCAAAAAATAATAAAACCTAGATAAGATACATTCATCTTTTTTCCGAACACAGCCTTAATACGATTCCTTCAGAAAACACCTATTCTAAGAGTTCTTTTTGCGACTAGACCAATTGTAAAATACATGCATTTTAAGCATATTCAAATATTTGTAAGTCCTTTGGAAGTTATTGGATCATATTGGAAGGTATAATGGACATGCTCTGAAAGGATTTACTTTGCTTTACTTTACTCTACGTCAATCAGCAAGGCATTCACTGTAAATGATTACCACTTCATATCTCTTCCACTTTCGCTTAGGAGGAGAAGTTATAAGGTCGACTTAAGATTAAGCCTTGGGCAGGTTTCATGCTTGACGTTTTCATACTCGCAAGCATTCTAATGAGTCATTTCACCGCTGTTGTGCTTAAGAAAAGGGTCGAAAGTTGCTTCATTGCACCTGTCGCATTGAACGTGATGGATGGAACTGCTTGGTGGGTGGGTGTGGACGATGAATGTCCATAAAGATTATATTCACTAAATTTCATACTGTAGCTTTAGGGATCATGGAGTTGAAGCCATCTGAGGCAAAGACAGGCATATACTTGCACATGCATTCATTCACGACACCTAGACAAGACTTCGCCGTAATGCAGTTTAGCAAAGAACACATGAATAGAAATAACTATTAGGGCAAGAATTGCGTTAAAAAGGATGGGAAAATATTGCCGAATATTCTTTAAAGTTGCACAAGTATTGTTTGCAGCCAGGCGGTGCTCGTTGACAAAACTCTTTACATTAGTGGATCACTCGGTCTTGTGCCCGAAACGGGCAAATTCTCAGGCGATGGTGTCAAAGAGCAAACTGAGCAATCGTTGAAAAATATTGGTGCTATCCTTGAGGCTGCTGGCTCTTCCTACGATAACGGTGCATTTTATTTATTTGTTTATTGATTCACTTTCTTATCAATAATTCATCTGATGGTAGTATGGCTTTGTTTAGAAAATTGGAACTAGATTGTTGAACCGTAGATTATTTGGGGAAGGGAGGGAGCATTTATCAAGCTCATTTAGCCCCAGTGCTAGGTTCTTTTAAGGTTGGACCAAGTTGAGTTTTTATGAAAGTATTATTAACTATGTTGTGTGGTCGTTAGAAATCGGTGCAGATCGTGAACAATGGCCAAATGGCCAAAGCTTTAAAATATTGCAAATTCGAGAATATTTGCTACTGAATGAAATTTTCTAAAAATGTTGGATGCGTATTTTTGAGAAGTTTTTACCTTCAGTGGTCAAAACAACGGTCTTATTGGCTGATATCAATGATTTCAACACTGTCAACGAGATTTATAAGACATTCTTCACGAAACATTTCCCTGCTCGATGTGCATATCAGGTTATTATTTCGAACTTTCTTCTCTGTAATGATCTCTTAGTTCTGCCTAGTTCTTTCAACAAGTTGATTTTTGATACGTTTTGAAATGCACTTATAACACATAGAGTATTTGCTTGAACAGAACACCTACTTTGAATGGGAAGTATATCTTTTTAATGGGAAGTTGTTCTTTGAAGTGAATGGGAAAACTTGAATGAATTAGCGAAAATGAAAGTTCATCTACATAGCAGTCATGGATGTTTGCTTATCAATTCGCTTATTTGCATAATATTTAATAAGCGTTCGAAAGGTTGGTCGCTTTCATCTTTTATTTCAATAAACGTTCACAAAGCTGATCGATTGCGTTCTTTGATCTTTTCAATCAGCGTTCATATCTCCATTTTTATTAGATATACACTCGCACAACAAGTTATTTTGCATCATTACTTTTTCGTTTGATCATCTTCGCAATGAAGAAAAATTTGATATATGAGGCCCATTAAATGAAGTTGCTTCGCACTAGATAATGAGCCCTTCGTTCTCGTTAAAATTCCCTCAGTATAATATTTTGAGTTTCTCGAATATTATGGTCTTAATAATACATACAAAATGTTAATAGCCATGTTTTCTGGGAAGATGAAAACAGTAGATCTTTTCGATCGATAAAATTTACAGAATTCTGCAAAAATTTTCGATATTCAAAACTACAAGCGTCTAAGTTTAAGCCGACTTTATTTTTGGAGATTTAGAGCGAGAATGCGCTTGTTAAATTCATTTCGGCTGGATACATTTTCGCTTCTTTTTTTTGGACGTTTATTCCGTTTCTGAATATTGGAGTGTTAGATTCTCTTTTGTCAATTTCCTACTTTCATTTCTAAACATCGAGGTCCAAAATTTTATTTTTAAGACCTCCGAATAATTCTCATGTATCGTTATGATTTCTTAAAAGCATTACGCAGATAGTAACCGTGGTTTTTTAATTTTATAAAATGTGTTAATTTTAATTCCAAAGCGATTTTTTTATCCTTTAATGTTTTATATTGTTTTATTGTGGTTAAGAATGAGACTTCCAAAAAAGGCGATTAATATCGTATTACCTATACCTGTAATATATAGAAATTCAGAGAATTTCTTCAAACAGTGCCTCGATTGTTTACCTCTTCAATATGAACGAAGAAAATTCAATAACTGTTAAAAATGAGATTATTGAATTTAGTTATTCAATTTCAAAGATTTATAAATTGTTTTGACGATATCAAATGTTTTATTTGCCGTGTGGTAAATGTTTCAATCGACAGGTGGCTGCCTTACCTAAGAACGCTCGTGTGGAGATCGAAGCAGTGGCGATTGTTGGTGAAGTGACCGACGCTTAATACCGATAAATGGATATCGTTTATACCAATATAAATTTTTGTTAAGAAATCATGCACCCGCTGGTTATTTGCTCTTTTAGAGAAAAGAAGAAAAGCAAAAATAGTATCGGTTTTATTGTTGATGAAATATCTTCACTTAACGTCTCTTCATATAGTTTATTATAGTTGATTAGAACATTTTGAGAAGTATTTGTCTGAAACTTTTTATTGTTCAAATAACGTGTTCGTTTTCTTTGAAATCTCAAGTTTTAGGAATAAAGCCATATTTGGAATATGGAAGAGGTGTTCCTGAAAAGAATCCAGGAGAGATGGAGGGATAGATTAATTGTGGATGCCGTTATCGATTCATTAAGATTATTAGTTTTCTCGGTGACATGACGTCTGAAATTTCATTGAAAATGTTGAATACTCTTAAGTTATTTAGCATAAGGGCCGCAAGTAAGGATACGTTTAAGGCTAAAGGTATAAAATTTAATTTGCTTTCCTCAAATCTGTTGTGATGATTGATTGATTTGCTGTTATAGCTGTTTGCCTACGAAATAAACTTCTTCGGTAATTTGTGCCGCTGATAGCTTGCAGTGCAAAATGAACCCTTCTAGTAAGGGGCTTCTATTACAAGTTTTACGATACATTAATGTGTTGAAATGGAGCGAAGTAAATAGGAACTTTTAACCATTATATTTAGAGTGTCGCAACTTGACTCGAACACGATTTCATTCTTAGGGTGAGTACCGCTGGAATCGATGCAAACTGAACATGAGCGTATTCGAATATGATAAAAGCTGCGGTTACAAAAGTCGACAAGTTGCGAGGGACATATTTCCGGCCTGACCTCTGCAATATATGCATTATAATTTCTGCACGTTGAAGATCTGGAAGATGGGGTGAATCAGGAGGGCGCTGTTCGGGTGGCTGAGGAGAGTGGCAGGAGGCCCATTCTGATGGACTGCGTCAGCTTCTGCTGGATGCTTTCTGAAGATTTGAGTTTCCGGCGTCATCCTGCAGCAGTGTGGGTTCTTTTCTGTTCAGCGATGCTGGCCAAAACTTTCGCAGCTTTTGATGACCCATTTCAGATTGCGGATTGCTCTGTTAAGTGACACCAAACAGCTAGAAGCATCTTTGTGGAGCTGATTTGGTTCTCGGAACGTGGAGGGGGCTGAGGCAAATTTTTCGATCGGAACCACGCCTTTTTGCAAGAATCAGCTCTCATTGGCTCATCTGGTCCTCAAGGTCCGCTTGAGGTTCTGCACCTTATGTCGACATGCGGTCGAATAAAACTGCGAGACGACACAGGCATAAGGGCGAAAAGTTTATCACACTTATGCATTATGGTGACAAACAAGTAAGAATCTCATTCACAAGGGCGGTTTCGATCGCCGGCAAGATCCAGTAATCGCACCCGGCGAACTCTACAATGCCGCCGATCTCCCATTGGCAAGTTCACTCGGTTTTTCGAACGATCTAGCAACTGGAATGAATGCATGAGCCCATCAACTTACTTTATATCTCCCGATTCTGCCTCGGGCTAGCCTTGCAACGTGCTGGGCAATCGTTTGTTCTGTCTGCAGGCTGTTGACCTTTTTTTGACTTTTCCCGCTTGATCAAAAGTCGACTGATCTGTCTTACAAATTTTCATCAACTATAGGTAATCAGACAATTAAGGAAACGCTCATTTTTGAAACGAACAGCAAGGTAAAGAGAAGATTGGAGCTTATAAGTTGTTAATCATCGATCAAATCGTGGAATTTCTGCATTTCCTGCACTCTAACAAATTTGCACTTGACGTCTTCCAGTTGCTGTTGGAGTTGCCCCGTCAATGCTTAGAAGGTCCTTGTTTCTGGACAAGCCTCTATTGGCGTCTTCAGTTCTTCATTTTAGAGCAACGATTTTCGACTACTGACAGGTTCGTCATGAGGATCCAGACCGCCTCCAATCAAAATGTTCGAAATAATTACACACGATCCGTTCCGGAGCTGACTCCATCTACAACATTCACGTTGCGGATGGTCTCAGCAACGCTTTAGCTCACTCTGAACTCAAGAAGCCCAAAAAACACGACGATTGCATTCATTCATTTGTGCTTGGAAATCATACAAAATGACAAAACATGAAGATAAACAAATAACATGAGTGTATAAAAGCAGCAGCAATGAGAAAATCTGAACGTTCTATTCGTGCTTTGAAAGCTGATGAAATGAACTAAGTGAGCGCATCAACGAATTAACGATATCGGCAGAAAGCACATTTCAGGCTCGTTGAATAGGGAAGTGGGAAACTGTTAGCGAGGTGAATGTGGTATTCACGTCTAGTGCGGATAGAAGTAAGCTGAAATATTTCTGACAGCCGAATAACGGAAACGCTGAGCGCAATTTTATTATAAAGAATCAACTGGAATGCGAGCCTATAATATTCCAATTTAAGCCTACAATAATGTGTCAGCTCAAAGACTTTTAATCTCTTAATAAATTTGACCGGCATGGAGCATGGTGAACTTTGCTTAAAACAATAAGTTTGAAGCGTTTCTGAATAATCTCTAAATATCTGATATCAGAAGCCAATAAGAAGACCACAAATGAGAACAGCATCCCACAGGTCAATGGTAAGTGATAAAGACATTTTCATACTGTTCAATAAATTGTGCAGCAAACTGCAACAAATATCACGCATTCTTTCCTTGCTTTTCTGAATATCTATTGTGCGCTCAAACGCAAAAAAAAGCACTTGAAATACACTCGCACCTGTTTTTGTTGCTATGAAAAATTTGTACTGACCAGTGAAGTCACTGAAATCGAATATCTCATAAGCCTCGATAGCTTCGATGATTTGATTTGCATATGATATTTTCCACATAAATTTGCATGCATATGATATTCGAATATTTGCATTTAATATTCTCCACAAACTAAATAATGCGTAGTTTTATTAAGCGATTCGCATTCATAGTTTTATTCGATATCTCGAGTGGTCGAGTTTTGTGATTAGGACATTAAAGCTATTAATGTTGCCTTTGAAGATTCTAAGCTTGATATTCTCGATTCATCACTGTTCTCTAGTAATCCTCTATTTTGCACTTCTATTCCATATTCTTCTCTGTGCCAAAAAGGTAAATACGCTTCGATGGTGGTCTTCATTCTGCACTTTAAACAGTAGATCTGTTCAATAATAATTGACTGATTGAGCATTGATATTTTCAATCAGAGGCAAGTATCAATAGGAAGGTTGAAGCGATGAAAAAAATTGTTTCATTTTTTAGATTCGGACTTTAATTTCCACTTGCGAGCATAGTTCGTTTATGTAGATTGCTGCTGTCACTCTGTTTCAAAAGGAAGTTTGAAACTTTTACCCAGCGTTGTTCGTTGATACTTGTATTGCTGATCTACATGCATATAATTTTTGCAGTGTTCGAAAAGACTTATTAAATCAAACAATAAATGACTCTGTAGATAAAACAGTAATCGCTTTAGTAAATACCACCGGTTTTTTTTCCGTTCCCGGACATTCTCACGGGCAGCTATGTGGTCAGCGTACCAATTATGGTCCACTCGCACATTTGGAAGCCAACCCTCGCCTCATTAGCGTTAAGGAGTTGGAGAGTTGAAAAGGGCGATTCAGTAATATACATCCACAACTGCTATTTTTCTGTATGAATGCGAAGCATATATGCTTAAGGGGTGGAAATAATGAAAGCTTCTTAAGTGCATACGCTTCGAAATGGATCAAACTCCGCATTCGATTTATACAGCTGAGAGTCGTTGAAATAATTGGATGAAAAAGTTTTTGAATGAATTATATTAATACAAGTTATTGACTTGATAAAAAGGAAAACAAATGAACGTTCTTTTGAGCAATAAAATTGCATTGAACCGTCGTTTGATAGTGCAAACAAAAATTTGTTCACAAAGACGCAGCACAAATTGCTGGATTTGCTGTTCGTTAATGGAAGATGGAAGAGGTGGAATGCATCAAAGATGAAAGTAAAACTTACCGAGACTAAATTTCACAAAAGCAAGCATCAGAAGCAATTATCAGTAAATATCAATGTCGACCATCACTTAGGATGAAACAAGCACTTGGTTTGTCGTCAGTCCGCTATTTCAGCTGAAGCGGGAAAAACACACTAGGTGGAAAGGCATTGCATTTCATGCCATTAGAACAGACATTTGTGCAGACAAAAAAGACAATGATGTAGCACTTAATAATTCTCTTTCCTTCAGAATCGACTAGTTGTGAAAAATTTTCAGTCAAAAAAATTATTTTGAAGCCGCATCTGTTTACTTACAAAATAAGGATGATTTGGGAACTATGTGGCTTATTTTGTTTGTCAAGAAATCAATAGGCAGAAACTGATTAAAATTATCTCATTATGCAACGTGAATAATTTTTAAGCAGTTTCGCCACTGTACGTTCTTTGGTTCACGAATTATATTACCTCACCGATATAGATATATGCATGCCACTAATTCGGGTGTTCCTAAAGAGAGGCATGCTGTTACCTTATCAACTTTAAAAACACACACTTCATCAGAAATCATCGAAACCGAAACCGAATTTTTCTTTTATTTCTTATAATCATTTCCACTCGACCGATCAAATCTCGCACATGACCAAATTGGAGCTGGTGCAAACGGACTCACTCTTGTGGTCTCAGCCATGTCCGTTATTCCCCTATCCCCCTCCTTTATAATGAGTTTAATGAGTATCACCACAGCGCCACTGTCGCGTTTAGAGGATTTATAACGCTTACTTCATTTTACTGTAATTCTTTACTATCTACTGCATACTTGTTACTGACCATCCTTCCTCATGATGAGAGAATTTTTCACTCCTAGTCTGCATTCCTAATTCCTCTTTTGTGACATTAATAAACGACGTTTATAAGGAGCTGCCTTATAAGGACATCACAATCCTGCACCAATCTTCTTGCTGATATAACCGCGAACGATATTCCTCCTTTTCTTTCAGGTTTGCTTGCAATGAAAGTATTTTACAGAAAAACACGAAATCGGAAACCGCATCTATCAAAAAAAATGGTGATGTGAAGAGAACAAAAACGGTTACTGTCGCTGATAAGAACGCTGATCTCGGAGCAGATGATCCCGACATCATTAATCGAGTTCCACAGTAAATATCTTCGTGTTTCTGATTTTCAGTTCTTCTCTAAAGCAATACCCTCCTCGCACATCACAGCAGTTTTCATATGCTTTTTGCAAGTATGACGACGCATGTTCATTAGTATTTGTATATATATATATATATATATATATATATATATATATATATATATATATATATATACATATCGTTTCACTAATTTCATATTTGGAATCGCGAAATCTCAGATGATTAATCTCGGTGAACTAGATATGAGAGACCGTACTTTCTTTCCTGCTGTCCATGTTTTCTGGAAATCACGTCCTAATTTGGTGGAATAATAATTTTAGGTATTTTCCCCATCCCCCCCCCCTCCTTTCGCCCTTCCGTCCCCCCGCCTGAGCTAAAATCCTGTGAATGAACATGATTTTACTTAATCTATTTTATTTTCATTACCAATGTGAGAAAGGCCAATTCATAAGAAGCATTCATTCGTTTCCTAGAATTATTAAACAACTGAAACTGCAATAAAGAGTATTGTATCGGGACTGCGTATTTCTAATGAATAAGCCTATTTTTATAAACAGACAAACAAAGCGGAAAATCGATTTCGAGTTTCATGGAGTGATTTTTCTTAAACGGTCACATTCAGCTCATTAACCCGTCATAATTATGCTGTGGACTAACTTTACCAAAAGCTTGTTCTACAGTCGATCCTCCCTTCCCCTCAGCCATCGCCATTTTGGGTCAGCTCTTCCATAACTACAGCCTCACCATTAGTGAGGTGGTATGCTATGCGCCAATGATACAAAAAACTCTTGAAGAATTGAAGCAAATGGAGTGGGAATATTTGCAGGATCACACCAAATGATGCCGAAGTCAATGATAAGAGCCTTCAGTCGGATGACGGAGCATCCACTAATCTTCTAAACCTCCCCTTACCAACGCCTGCTAGTCTCGCATTGGCTGAAGCCTCTGCCGCTAACAAAAAAATAGAAAAAGAAAAACAAAATTCAGTGGCTTCCACCATACTTCTGTCGATTTCAAAGCAGCTCATAGCACATCCAAGCGATATGAAGGTAAGCTTTATTGAAGCGAAAAAATTTTCTATGTTCGCAAAATGCGGGGCCGAGAGCACAACTAAGGGCGAAATGGGACTCCGAGCTCCTTATTCCCTCCTTCATCTCCGAAACCTTAAAAAGCTCAAAGAAAGGGATGATCTAAAGTGCATTTAAAGTGATAGTTCCGAGAGATGGGGGTAATCCTGAGGATTCACGAAGTTGAAACCCGCTGGACTTGACAAGCCTCACTGTTCTCATCGAGGCAAACTATAGGCATTTTGCTAAATATGCTGCCATACAACTTCAAACAGAAACGTTTGAGACCACAAACGGGCTCCTCAATGAGAGGAAGAGTGTAATAACTTCAACTCCTTCTGAAAAAAGACCCCATCTTCAATACTTCGTGGTCCAGTTACTGCATTTAGTAGAACATGAAATTATATGGCATAAATCGCGAGCACATGCTAGCATTATCGCATGTAGATATTTTCTCCCCTAGTCGCATAATTGGGGAACTCCTTGTACTCCTTCCTCCTATAAGTCAAAAAGCTTTCAAATAGGTGCTGTTTTGCTAAGCGTCAACAGTTGGCTGCCAGTCGAATGTTGACGATATGGATGTCATCGACTTTGCTTAAAAGGTTCGCAAAAAAGCGCACATCTCGCATAAGCCATTTAGCGTTACACAGATTTTGTTCAACTTTCTAAACAGTAAAGGTTCCGCTCAGATCCATGTGAGCTCTGACTGAGCTCTCGCATCGAGCTTCTAAAATTTGCATATACCTCGGTACTGGAGTTCTCCTTTGTAAAATTTACCTATACTCAGCCAAGTGGCAGAAACTTGTTCATCATATATATGAAGACTGGAATTTAGACTAACTTTATTGGGCGGCAACTTCAAGTCTTTTGATAGCATACGGAGTGAGCAAAGCTTAAAAAGAAATCACGTGGACATCAGTGGATGTGGACAAATACCCAAACTCATTGTCCACAAATGATCACTGCGCGCAATTTGTCTAATCTTACGGAATAGGCAATGGCGGTAATGACTAAGGAGTGGAAGTGCTTCGAAAAAGATTTTGGCCAATTTTTGCTTGCTCAAGCTTAATCAGGGTACTATTAATGAAGTCTTTGCTGTGGAATTTTTCGATAGACTGTTGCAACGGTATGAAACTTTTTCGATTCACCCTATCCATTTCGCCTTCGAAATTTTACACTCATTTCACTCCCTTTATTCCCACAATTTTCAGCTTGCTTCACTTATCTTGGTTGGATTTCAACTCCATTCGCTCGTTGTATTTGTGCAAATTTTTGGCACATATCCATCATCGGAAATTGCTTAGTCACGAGTATATTTTCTGTTTTTCCCACTTTACATGGGTATTTTAACGTAAAATTTCATCGCGAGAGAAAATATATCAGTTCCAAGTTTGAAAAATATGAGATTTCTCCGAGGATGTTTCCATTTCAGTAAAATAATGACTAGAAGATAAGGTGCAATTTATGCGATGAATTGCAACTTTATAATACTTAAAAGATGAAATTCTCCGACTTATCCTTATTGCATATTGTACATTCTGCAAGTACATAATATTTATATAACACATAAATGGAATAAGATAACACATGTAATTGTTATAATTGTCAACAATAATAAGATTAGTTGTGTTACACATTAATATTAACAACAATATTCCCAATAAATATTTTTATATTTTTTTTGATATAAAGAGATTGCTTCTCGCTCTTCATCAAACGCAGAATGCAAATCTTTTCGGAAGTAAATAATTTCAGTAATTTTATTTTATTTTATTTTATTTTTTTTTTTTTTGCATGTCATCGATAATGCAATTGAATCGCTTCATATTGATAAAGAACGATGTTTGCTGAGTTGATTTGATCAGAAAAACGGTCAATCGAATATTATTCATTCGTTCTATGGAAATGATAAAAGACCAACAAGAAGAGTCTCAAATTATAGCTAATTTATTACTCTTTATTATGGGTAATTTTCAATGGTGTCCAATGCAGCTAAGTAGAAGTATAATCGTTTGTTGAACAACAAAAAATGCAAAATTGTTGACGCATTGAATGATCACTCGAATTATTGCAGTCAGGAGATGAGCAACGTGGAATGTTCTCGGAAGAAGAGCAGACACAAGACGAGCATGCTCAGAAAGTTGAAGAGACTCAGCCGAACCAAAAAATTGAACACACTGACAACGTTGAGAAAGTTGAAAAGGTTCGAAAGTTGGAAGAAGTTGAGAAGAAGGATCAGTTCGAAAAGAGGGAAGAAGCGCAAAAGTGGAAGAAGCTCGAAGATGGAGAAAAGACTGCAAAAGTGAGGCAAGTCGAGAAAGCAGAAGTTAAGGGAAAGAAGGTGGCACCTATCGAGCAAAGTGTGGTTCCATTGGAGCGAACGCAGAGCGAGAAAAAAGAGCACTTGGTTCGTTCAATGATACATATTTTCGCACAAGTCGATAATGGCAGCTAGCTGTCAGCATCGTTCGTCAGCCGCCTCCCATACAAACTTCTTTCATCTTTTTAATTACAGTCAGAAAAGCAATAATTGCGTGCATAGTTCTCCCAGCGATACTAATCTCAGCAATACTTTCGTTCGTTCATTTACCTTCAAGTATTAGAGCAATTACACCATTTTTAAGATTTCATTCATCGACAATATATTTTTAACGTTTTTTATTACTGAATATTTTGCTGATGCCTCAATTCTAGACGGCACGAAAATCTTTTTTAACAAACAATAATGTAGCGATTTTCGCAAAAATTATCTCAACTCTGTTTATTCTATTGTTAAGAATTGTTTGCATCACTGGTGTTTAGTTGTTGATGAGAATTGAAATTAAACAATGTGTACTATTATTTGTATATTTTTAAATAACATCGCAATATAACAAGAAAAATCTCACGGATGAGATAAATAAGGCTCAATTTTGAGAATGTTGCTGTCATAAACATCATGCTAGAATAATGCGATTTTCACAACAGCCATAGCAAAAGCCACGTTTATTTTTCTTTTTCGAAATCAACTTCAACTTTAAACAGTGTTTTAGAATTCAAAACCGGAAAGCTCAACTCCACAGTCGAACAAAATTCAAGTTCTATCAACACAGTCTGCATCAAGCCAACCTGCCCTTACTCAGACGACTGATATTGAATCGAGTAAGGCGAGCACACAAAGCACTTCAGCCAGCAAGCACTCTTCCAATATTGCCAGTAGTGATGCGAACTTCAGTAATCGTAATATACCACTGCAAAAGATATTAGCACAAAGGAAGAGTCGATTCTCGAAAAGAAGCAAAAAGAGTTCGAAGAGACAAGAAGATAAGACATCCATAAAACGATATGAAAAACTCTCAAAGAGAAGTTCCAAAAATTCACGAAGTGGGGAGTTCTCAATGGAAAAAAATAGGAAGCCAACGACACAGCAGAACGAGCTACAAAGTGGCGCAATATTGCATCAAGCGGATACAGCACAGTGGCATCGAGCAAGTTCAATACCAATTGAAGAAGCGAGTTTGCAGTCTAGTTCTGCACATCAAAAAATTGAAACGACGCAACAGGGCTCAGTGGCCAAGGAACATGAGAAAATGCCTCAGGGCAGTCCACAGCGTCGATTGGCAACCGCACGATGGATCCCTCTTAGCATGAGGTAAGCAATTCTATCAATCGACACTACAAATAATTAAGTTTGATGGATGTCGCTTTCATGATAATACTGTTCCTTTGTTGTTTTTTCTTTGAAATTTTTTTCAGCTGAAAAGGTTGAGCAAAGAAGATAAAGTATGTGGTAGGGAAAATAGAATAGAACAAAGATTTAAGCCAAAAGGCATCAGATAAGAAAGCATTTCTGTTCTCAGTCGATGATATCAACACATCAGATATCTGCTGGCTATTGCCCAGACGATATCCACCGAATGCTGGTAGAATTGATATGAATAGTTTTTAGAGAGAGAGACAATCCTTTCTAAACCAGTGAAAATATGGATTGTTTCAAGATTTAAAGGCATCTTGCTAACTACTTGATCACGGTTACATAAGAATGAGAAAAGGTGACGAAAGTTCAAGTGATAAAACAAGGTGATCACTTCTAATCTTTCTTGGTACCTTCACAACAGCCATTTGTCACCATTCGATGATTAATTAGAAAATACAGAGTCGTTATTTCAGGGCACAATCTCCGGCTTCCGTCATTACCGTAAGTACTTCGACTTCGTTACTTGCGCTTATTGTAATCACTTTTTCGGTGTTTCCAAATTCTTTTACGTTTCATTGAAAACATTTTTCCATTGTGGAAACGAAGTGTTATGCGATCAGTCGGCTTATAATTACAAGATTATATGCATTTTTTGACAGATAAAAGAACAAACTATACAGGATTCAACCATGATGCAGTCTTGATGATAACGTAGGGACGGTGGATTGTCTCAGAACCTTGGAATCAGCAAGAACGCCAACACAACTTTCCTGAGTGTCTTCAAAGAACGTCGAAATAAGAGAATCTCTAGCTGGGACGTGTTTCGAATGGCTTATGTTTTCGCATCTAAGCAGTTAATAACTGATTAGGGCCACCTATAAAATCTGACAGAAAGAACTCACTCAATCGGTCTATCTCTGGATATCACCTTGTAACTGTCCATCAGTCTACTGTTAGGAATCGAACAAGTGCGGTTATTTTTCCAAAGGTTAATCGCTGACTGAATCAGCAGAGAACTGGGGTTGAACAAGTTGGTCGGTTGAATTTTGCAGGATACCGTCAAGCATCACCCAATCACTATGATATATACGCATAACCGATATTGCAGCAATCCGGGAAGGAAATGCAACCGCTATATCCTGAGAAGTCAAAGGATTCGGTGGATAGCGCAACATCGAACGACGGATTTACTAGTGAAGCACACAGCGATGCGCAATTCATGAATTCACTTCAAAACACAGACGATATGCAATTGCATATACAAGCATTGCCAAATTCATACTCTAAGCACGAAGCAACTTTGTTGGGCAATGACGCATTGCAGAGTAGTACCACCGAAGGACGTACTGATAATCGACTAGAATTACCAACCAAAGTGGAACAGACTCAACCAAAAGTCCCTGAGGAGGACAAGTCCCCGGTTAGCTGCTACCTGCAGTTGCGTTAACCTCTACCGTTTATGATGCGAATGTATTCAGCAATTGTGATATACTTGTGATATGAATAACTTGGCTAGCCAATTTTACAAACGTTATAGATCATACTTAAATGACCATGGATCAGTAAACGAATTTTCAATGCCGCTCATGTTTCCATGTCCGTTCATGTTTAATGCCGACTATATTAACACATAGGATAACAACCACTGGTATGATTTAAAAATCCTGTCATAGCCACTCAACGTTTGTGGTGCAATTCAAGTTGATGGATTGCTCAGCATATGCTTATATATGAGTTATTCTACCTAGCGATGTTACTCTGATTAATAATGCAACAATTGGGAGGATTGAGTAAACCTTATAAACTTGTGAGCGTAATAAAACCTTTGAAGGTAAATCACCAATTTTCAATACTCATCGAGTGCTATCAACCAAAACTATGTGATCTTTAAATGATCCACTGCATGCAAATTAATAAAATATTTTTTGAGAGCAAAATTGAAACGAAGAACGCCACATGACCGCTGATTTTTCCCGTATTCTCATCGCTTCCTTCTAAAGAATTCCACGATCATCTGCATAAATTTGCATGATGGAGAAGAAGAGCAGACTATTGAATAAGCTCAATGTGACTCAATAGTTGGCATAACCGCTGTAAATTAATTCACATCATCGATTTATAAGCATTACGTTCGTCGAACTTGAAGTGGCATGTTCCCCTTTAAATGAAATAATCGATGCGAAAAATTGCATGCAAATCCGACATATTCCGATCAGTGATAGACAGCTTTGAAGTGAGATTCCACTAGGTCATGTGTGTAGTTAACACAAATTCGTTGATCACTTACTATATGCGAGACACTGGAGTGCACGACTTCAAGTTAGCTATGCATCGAGTTTACGGTTGGATCTGAATCGAGAGTCGTCCATAGACCAAAGAAGCAAAATATCATCTGTTTGCATAAAGCGACGATGACAAAATTTGCTCGGTGCATTCTGCACACCCCAGACGACTCTTCTTTCAAATCGAATAACTTACCCATTAACGTGAGAAAAGTTACAAGCAATTTAAGCCAATATGAAATTTGCATTTCAAGTTTTTTATCCTACTGCTATTCGAATGCGACAAAGCAGATCAGAAGACACTCTAGCGAGGCAGATTAGATATATATTGCTAGCAGTTCAGTCTAGAGGATTAGAGGCCGGGTAACCAAAGCAGCTCGCACGAAATGCCCTTCCGCATCCACGCCGTTCACCTGAGCAGTTTAACGACAAAAATAAAATATCAAATTCTTAAACTATATATTTCTCTCTGAATCGACCAGTGTAAAAAGCTTGGAAATATTTTAGTGCGTTTAAATACTTCAAACTTCCCTAAAGGTTGATGGCTTCATGTGAGACGTGATACGTGATGTAAAAGGTTGCATCATACCTGTCCATTATATTCGGGAACTTCAGCTGCATCCCGAGTTGAAACGAGCTGGTGGATAGTCAGGATGCCACCACCATGCCCTTTCGGTAGTTAGCGTTGAAAAGCAATGAAATGTTTCTCCTCAATGTACACTTTCATGAAACTTATAAATATAAAAACTCTACAACAAGAAACTGGTTTTTGTCATCTATTCGATCCTCATAAAACCAACCTGCATAACAAATTTTTAGCACGTTCAAGTCCCAAACTCATAAAGTCAAAACACGTGCTTAATGGACGCATTCTACTGTATAAAGCGTTGCATATTTATCTGTCTAGAAAAAAGACAATTCCATAATACATCGTTGTGAGAATCTGTATGAAGCTTCTCAAGGAGGAAAAAATGGAAAAACTAGCATATTTCTTCAGTATTCAGAAATCATCCGGTAATATACATATGCATGCCGTCTTGTTTGGATCAAAACGTATCCTTGACTTGAAAACCAACTCCTCCAAGCGCGAAGAATACTACAGATACCCCCCTCTCCCCTCCCCCTCCACCCTTTAAAAGCTAACCCCTTCGAGATTTAGAGACAATAAAGAATCAATAATCTTCTTTTCAAGAAAGTAAGCAAATTTCGATTAAGACGGCTTGCGAGTTATTCCACCACAAATTGAAAACCTATAAGGGTAAGTTCTTTCCCAAATAAAGTTAGCTCTTTATAGATGTCTGAAGAGGTCAAGATCAGACAAACAATTTTCTTCATGTAGATATGGTATTCTCTAAAAGTTGAAAACTATTGCGATAATAAAATCAATCAAAAACGACGTTACACATAATAGGCATATGATCACTAGGTGCTATTTTCGAGGGTAATGCCGTATGCTTCAATACAAGTTCGTCGGATGGCATCGGTATAACGAAATCCACCTGAAATAATTCGATTTTTTTGAAGTACACCTCAGATGAAGTAAACAACACAGGAGACAACAAAATAAATGACTTTAGGAACAAGTACGCATGAAAAATTGTTTTCTTTAAAGGAGCGACCACCACGAACATCCTCTAGCAGGTGCTAATGGATCGGGAAGCTTTTCGCTGCAACTTCAAAATTTCGAACTTTAGAACCGTATTAGAATTCATCTGTCACTTATCGGAATTGCCCATCAAAAGCTTTTAATAATCCTAACACAAAAATAAGAATAAAAGTGGAAAAAAGGCAGCAAATAATGCATTCACACAGCTATAAAATTTCTCATCTAAGAGCAAATGTTATGCATTTTTGTATAACAGTGCAAGATGCATTGCGCTTTCACTTTATTTTTGTCTTTTCTGTAAATTTTCACAACCGCTTCCAGTAGATAAAAAATTTGATAGACATAGTTTTGTCTAATCACCGATCTAAAGCAGCTCCTGTTGCTTGAATTCTGGTTTATCAGCCTATCAGTTCACGGGTTGTGTTAGATTATCATTTAATGTGCCATTAGTTTTTAGACCATTTATAGATACGAAATTAGACGAAAAACAGTTATGGAATCTGTGTTCTGATATCGAGTTCTATCGACTAATCAACTAGAAACTAATTCATCTCGTCAGTGGCTAAGTTAAAAATGGCAACTTGGAAAAGTTCGATTTTTATAACGCTTGCTGCCAAAGCGACCCAGCTCATCCAAAATAACTTCGGTTATGTAACAATTCAGGGTTATTAGCCTTCATCAGCTTCTAGCTGATGAGTCTAGCACTGTTCTAAAGACCTGAAAACTACTACTTGTAGTCCCCGGATTCACAACAACTTCGCCCACTTGGATCCGGGCTAAAGTTGTATTCCGGAGGCCTGATATTTTGTGGTTGTTGTCTCTGGACAAGTTATAATCAGATAAAACTCCGCTAATTAATTTCTCGGCTGACAAGCTCGGTCAGTGCTTCCCCCTGAATCGTTTCATCTGACCATGCCTTCAGGGTTGTTCAAACTGGCATTAAGCTCATCAATGCAAAATGCCTATCACATTAATATTTCCGGTGCTCATTCCCATCCTTCATCACTATATCAAATTTTCTACATCCAATCCTCAAGCCCTGCTGATATTCATTGGTCATTAGGTGACTGCTACTTCCATCACTTCAATAACTGTCAGTGGAAATGTCAATCTGTGTGGACCGGTAGATGAAGGCGAAACAATGTATTAATCTACTTGTCTATTTAATTAGGCCTCATCAAGCCACCAACAGATAATGATGTTTACTCGTGATCGCTTATTTGGCGTTTGAATAAAGGATGCGTCAAATTTATGTCAGACCTATCATTATTGACGACTCCCCTCCCCCCCCCCCCCAACTAGGTTAGTGAGATGTGAGCTTATCTAATCGTCCAAAAACGAATGTCAAAAGTGCATTTCAGTATTCAAGATCCAAGAGCGAGTTAAAATTCCATCAAGCCTTCACTGACATCCAAAATTTATAGTTCAGTAGTGTTGCTGATCGCTTTCGTTACTTTTCACCCAGTGTATCTCAGCTGTTTTTCATTAGTGTGTTTAAAAGTAAATGGAAGAAACGTTCAGCTATCTCGAAGCAACGAAGAAATTAACATATAGAAGACATATAATCGCGTCAAATTATGCTGCATTTGTTTGCAAGAAATTATATAAAGTTGCAGATGGCGCGATCAACGAGGCAATGACTGATCGCTTCGCTTGCCTATGTTGACCCACTTTCATAGCTTGACCCACTGATTTTTTTAAAACAAAATGCCTCCTCCCTTAGACAGAATTCTGCCAATAAGACCAATATTCAACTATTTTCAGATCTCCAGCCGATCCGGGCAGCCTCATCTACAGATGTGCAATCAGATCGCCAAACAAGTGCGGTGCATACCCTAATGTTATCGCTGCCCCAAAGATAGTCCAGACATCCTTCAAATCCGCCTTCAGTGCCATCTTCACGTGTGAAACGAGTGTAGTTCGTTACTTCTGGATCATTCGCTAAACTCCAGAAGGTAATATTCTCTCCATCCTTCTTAAATGCGGTTCCCATACGTGCTCCACCCATCGTTTCGTTACTTTTCCAGCATTCATGCTGATCCGATATAACACCTAAATCCCATCGATTAAAAAGTCGAAATAAAATAGCATTGCCAAACTGCTGAAAATCTTCCAATCACCATAAATAAGACTGTCCCGACATTCAGTCATCAACAAAACACAACTGAATTATCTTCATCCTCAGAGCAGTTCATTGTTATTAGATAACGATGAATATCCCTCATTTCCTAATATCAAATATCAACGTCCAAACTTTGGGGTTCTTCTTTGCGATTACATGATAATTTGTATCCTCTATGGTTGTCACGTTTATCTTCATAGTCCTAGCAGATCACTCCCTTCCCCAATTCCCTCATAAATAATGGTAAAATCATAAATTACAAATTCCGTTCGTGGGATCAACACAGCAATTCTTTAAAAATATTGTCACATTGTTACAACGGAAAAATTCGATATGGACAAAGCACACAATTTACGTTGCTTATTGAATATCAAACATTTTAGACTGAAAAAAAAAAATTTGTTGTGTGCTTTAGCCGATTTCTAGGCTCTCCATCTCACTTCCTTTAACGTCTATTATCGCTGCGCTGCATAAGGCTTCGATCTCAGGCAATATGAGGATGGCATGATAAAACAATAATACCCAACTGGTGTTTGCTACACCTTGTTGAGAGATATTGAAGACTTGAAATATATTTGCTACAAGTGATACGTTCATTTACGGCCTTTCGGTTAAAAATTTCAAAAGTGGAGCTATTGCATTAGGATATCAGGCAATGACTCTCTTGTATCCATGTTTTCTTATCACTTACAAACAACAATTCGATAACCCACTGATAAAAGTTGTAACCTGGTTTCTTTATATGAAGCGAACTGAGAACAAAAATAATTTCAACTGATTTTGCTCTTGTTATATGATGATTAAATAAGAGAAATGAGAGGATTGGCTGATTTCCTAGTGCAATAACTCCCTTTCTGAAATTTTTAACTGAAAGGAAGTAAAATTAAACTAATTAAAAACAGTTTGAAATTTAAGAGATCTGGAAAAAAAGAGTGAATTCTATTTCTAAAAAATACCGAAAAGGGTAAGCGATCTTTAATTGCAGGATGGTTCAATGTTAGATAATTCATCGCAAAAGAGTGGAAAAACATTCGCATTGCACTTTCTTTCTTTTCTCCCACCTCACTCTCTCATAAGTGCCAATACATGAGGGGCTATCTATATAATCAGAAGTTACTTCAAGGAAAAGCTACCAAAGGCAACAGATTTCAGACGGATTCCCTGCAATATCGGCTTAATTACTAAAGGCTAAGAAATCAGATTAGAAACCAGCCTTGGGAAAGCAATTCATAGGCACCTCCACTAGGAGTGCTATTAAAGTCGCCTGCAAAAAGACGATAAATCAGTGCTCGAGGTCGTTGTTCGCATAACTCGGCACTTATTCGAGCAATATAGCGTGCACAAAGCACACTCTGTAGAGCTTTAATATGCTCATGTCGTGGATCAAAATGGAGATGCGTATTCGCCGCTAGCACAATAGCTTCTTTATCGGATGTTGATTGCAATTCCAGTGAGATCAACTTTAAAAAGAATCACATTAATCTGCCTAGAAATTCAATATTTTCAATGAAATAGTAAAGATTGCAATTTTGACGGTTAGTTTACAAGATGAAACCTGTTATCCCTCTAAACTACCCAAAATTAGCTCATCCAAGTCAAGACAATCGCAAAGTGGCACTATATTAGTAAAACGATCATATGTCTTAGAAATGCTACTGCCTTAATATATGCCATCAGAATTTTAATATTCGCCTATTAAAGCATTTAAATACAGTGGTAAATGGAATCAATAAATTAAAAACCGCAAAGAAATCTCTTCACGATGGACAGTCTCTTATTCTGTGTGTAAAAAAGGGATCGCTCTCACGCTGAAGGGTTGCAAAATAAATAAATCAAATTTTTTTCACAATGCGCCTCTTAACTTTTCCTTTGCGCATTTTCTAAAAAAACTTCACCAAAAATTGGCTGCATAGAGCGAGAATAGAATGAATTATATATGAAATCAACAACTACATTCAAATATTCGCCGATAAATCATGTAAAATTTCTTGATCCAGCAGAAATAATAAAAGCAACCTGTATAACAGTAGGTCTTGTTGTGAAACGAGTTTTCGTCTCTTCGTCTCGCTCCAATAAGTGCACAACATCTTCATTCTCGGGGAACTTTTGCAAATCCAGAAGATCCGTTAACCACATATCGTATATCTCCAGAAGTCTGTACTTATAAAAATATACAGCAATAAATATAATGATGTAAGGTATATTCTCTCGGAAATATCCAAAATTAAAATATTCATAAAAGAGATAATCTAACATAAATTACCTGTCAATTTTTTTGATAAATTGAATATTCAGAATATTCTCTGTTTCATGACTGCAATTATCAAAAAAAGTCATGCAATTAAGGCTAATAAGACAGGATGGTGATGTTATGCGCTTATCTACGAAGCCCTGATCGGAAACTGTTGCAGAGAAATCGTTTGAATGGTTCGCTAATTGTTGAATGATATTTACCTAAAAGAATCAGAAGATGCTTCACTAATAGGCTAATTACAGTTATTGGAAAACTCACTTGAAATGTTTTGTGCGGAAACATATCATAAGACCTTCATTGACGGCAACGGCCTTCCTCTTGAAGCAAACTTCATAGCCATGCTCACGCATTAATGCGGGCAGATAACGCATCTGGAAGCGATCGTCCACTTCTTGTAAGAATACTAAGTCCGCTTTATAACCTGTGGCATATAACTGCGTTAAACTATTATTACTGTTTCGTCAATTAATGTTCGAGTTGCATAGAGGCAACATCCCCTTACTCCCCCACCCTCTTCCCACTCTATTCCTTTCACGCCCATTCGGAAAGAATCAGTGGATAGGATCGAAGAGCTTGGTGCTTGCACCAGGAAGCTCATAATAGAAATGAGCCTTTATCTTCACAGTGAGTTCGTCGTCGAAAAGTGGTTTTCCATCGACTTCAAAAGGAAATAAGCTATCAGTAGTCATAATGGGAATTATCGAGTACGTTTGTTAGGGATATGATGAACAAACAAGTTGACTCAGTGATGAAACTGTCAGATGAGAAATGTCGATAGTACGGGAAGATGAAATCAAATTCTGCAAGATAAGTCAGATACAGTTAGCAGCATAAACACAACAGATTACAAAGCACCAAATTAGTGATATGAACTGTAGATCAGTGAATGCCGGGGGTGGATACTGAGGCAAAAGATTTTATAAAAATGGAGCATACATATTTCCATTACGCATCAAATGGTATGATCATCCGGTGAACACTTTGCTTTGCAGACATTATGTGTGATGGATGTGAGATAATCCTGCTACACAAGCACTTACGGCGCAAATGTCGCCTGCAAAAATATTCCGGCGCAGACAGAACAACTCAACGTGGTCCGAAGAGTCAATTGATGTTTCATTAAACATCTTTCATTCTTCAAAGATTTCAAGCACAAAATCAATGCTAGACACTAAACAGCAAACGTGAAACACTTCTGCAACCAAACCTGGGATTTCGCGCATCAGAACTGGATATCGGTATATATATTCCTGATATTCTTTCGGGCAATATGGAAAAAATAAATCTTCCTGTCCTTGTTCCAAATTTAAGTAGAGAGCAGCGAGGATATTGTAAGACATTATTCGAAACCTATAAATAAATTGCTAGGTCATTCACAATTCGTCAAGCAGGTAAGTAAATTTATTTATAAGAATATTGGGGTTGGATTTCACCCTCTCATATAGATTATAAAATTTTATCGCCGTTACTTTTGCGTTTTGATGAGTTCAAAGTACCAGAAAGGAGACATGCATATGGAAGTGCACAGAAACAGACATAACACCGCCGAAAAGCACTTCCTACAAATCCTTATTTAAAAAAAAACATGCAAAAAATAAATGAAAACAACAGACTTTAGAAAATTATGAGAAAATAAGGCGATTATAATATAAAGCCGTAGAAATGCCTATAAGGAATGAATGTTACACATTCGAAATTATCGTCAATATATAAGTCAGCCACTCATAATGAAGGTCAGAGATATGGCTAGAAAATCCACAACACTATACACAACGGCTATGCTCACTTACCCGTCCTTTTGCCAATCGGTACAGTAATCATTCTGCCGCCTTTCGAATATATACGGCTCTCCAGGCCGATCACTGATGAGTTCAGTGGAAATTGCACATCTTCTAATCGTGTCAGGACCGAGATCTATCAGAACGCATACACGCTTGCCGATATCCCTCTCTTCGGGAATGAACATTCGTCCTTTGTGGCGCCACTGCCAACCATTTAAAACGAACGATCTATTTCCTGCAAAGAAGAATGATTTTACGTTATCAATCTATGGACCGTAAGATTATTTCTAAACATCTTTGCACATTTTATGTACGTTGATAATGCTGCTCTCACCGACCTGCAGCATACCCTTGGTGAAAGGCCATCGAAAGGTTTCACCAAACCCTACGGCTCCTCATACAGCAATATTTACTCGAAAGATGAAGAGTGGCCATAACTGGGGACGACTCGATGACAGTTTACTCATTGTTACATTCACCATGGACCACAAACATTGACTAGATTTACATATCCTATTTCGACTGTTAAAGTAACATCATGATACACTTACCATCAGTATCGTTGATTTCGGTGGGTTGTACAGCTGATAGCGATTGTGGCCCAATATACCAGTGAAAAGTTGGCTCAGAAGATGCTTCTGAACCTGTAAGTTAGCACCTGATAAAATAAACTAGAGGAAAAAGCTGGCATGAGAGAAGCCCG
Organism: Baylisascaris procyonis; assembly: GCA_037389465.1. Classification (NCBI taxonomy): domain Eukaryota; kingdom Metazoa; phylum Nematoda; class Chromadorea; order Rhabditida; family Ascarididae; genus Baylisascaris; species Baylisascaris procyonis. The sequence continues at coordinate 2,899,881 of JAZARR010000221.1, forward strand.
CAATGGGATTATGAGGTTCTTATAACATCAATCATTAAATACTTCATTGGAGGGGTGAGGGCAGGGAATTTATTCTAAACTTTCTGAAACTGTAATAGGGAAATCTCGAGCAAAAACCACGTGATAGATAATTTTACGTACTATGTTTACTCATTTATGGTTGGAATTTAATTTCGCCAACTCGTAATTACCTAGCAAATATCAATATATGGAAAGAGGAAATTAATAAGAAACGATCAGACGAGGAAACATCTCTAACTGATACTTTGCAATTATGCACTATTCGAAACTTTGAAACCCTTTATCCTCCCCGCCCACGTACATCATTCCCCCAAACATGTAAAACGATTAAAGCACATTGTAATCGAGTAGTAATAAAACAAGCTTTTGTTTTCCGATCCCACCACTGTTTTCTTACGCTATTCAAATGATTGAGTGGGTATTTATATGTCATTTAGGGTGGCGACTGATCAGTGTTTTCTCCCGCATGCATTTAAAAAAGCATCAACAAACCAGAACGCATATCATAGCTAGCCATTAGAGGGCATCCAACAATCGGCTTCAACGCTATCGCTAGACTTGAACAATCGAGAGCATCCCTCACTAGTCGATATCGCTTTGTGCCTATTCGCAATGAGCTCACTTCACCATTATAGAAAACATCCTCATTCGTCCATAAATGCTACAAATAGATCAATAGATCGATAAAAAGGATAACATTTGTGCTACATATTCGAAATCAGTTCTCAAAATTTGGGTGGCTTTATTCTTCGTTTATAAGCACATCAACGTGGAAAATCTGATGGAGTGATTTATGACACATCAAACCTCTCACTGGAAGAATTTTCGATAGAGAAATCAGTTCGTGTAGAGAAAACTCTGCCTTACTTCCAGTGATCGTTCCTACCAATGTTTTGGCATCACCCCCTATTGGACATCCCAGCCCCTTCAATGCAGCGGATGATCACCTGAGGGCAATACAAGCCCTCAACAACGGTTTCCGATTTTAATGAACACCGCTTTGTGATAAGGTCAACGCTCTTTTGGAAGCGATTCGCAATATCGCTTTTCTTTCACATTTAATAAGATAAAGTGATTATGAAGAATAATAAACAAGCTTAAATGACGCTTATGTTTTCGTCAAACATTTCCCAAGTTTGCCTTCCAGTAAACATCGATGAGTTGAAACTATTTAGAAACTATAAACGTTCAGAAGGCTGAGATAAAAAAATAAGTCCTAAATCGTAACATTTATTAAACAAATTCCAAAAATCAAGTAAACCTCATCAAATTTATGTCATATTTCATGTTGATTAAATGCTTGAAAACAGTGGTAAAAATAAGAGAAAATTTAAAAATTAAATCTAAACATCAGAAGAATATATTGAAGAAAGTTTTTGTTTATTTCGAATGAATGTTTTAATTAAAACAAGTCAAAAAGTTTGCCACTTTTAAGAACAATGCTCAAGCAATTAACCAATTTAGAATTGTCGACGCCTATGACCTCAATTGGGACAAGATCCGCATCGTTGATCATCGCTCCTTTACGCTTCTTTTTTGATCCATAGCTAAGTTTGATCCTCAACCTCTGCAGTGTATTAACGTATTTGTCGTCGGATGGTCGACGCATTGCTACAATAGACGGAGATGGTTCACCTGCTTCCTCATAGGCCAAGAGGATTGAAATATCCAACGGAATCCGACCAACGCTGAAAATAACGTTGCAAATTATATATAGTAATAATCCAGCATCTCTGCCTTAAAAGCAATTTTTTATTCCGATGTATTCTGATCTTCGTGATGGTTGCATTTTGGGACACTTAAACCACAATGGGACTCAACCTGCACCGGAGCGTGGATGTGGGGAGTGGGGATGGAGATCTTATGGATTCTGCTCTCGTTTTCGATGCCCTTGGCGAGTGGAAGGAATCGCTTACAAAGATTCAGAAGATAAATCCCTCAGTTTCCCATTTGATCCACTTGTGGGCCATCTCCCTCGCAATGCAATCATCGTTCCGATTTTTCCAATTTCTTGGAACATTTCATCAAAAAAGCGAGCAAGTTGCAGGATTCGATTGACCCAATTTTATCGGTCAATTTGCAAGCATTAAGAATACCTGCAGCTTGAAAGGAAAAAATATTGCACCAAAATTTCACCAGTTTAAACTAGTAAAGTTCCGAAAAGATGATCAAAGCTTTTCACACAGTTAAATCTAATTTCATGATTTCAAGCATTATCTCGATTTTGAGTAAGTTTATCAAAAGTATGCTTAATTCTTACTTGAAGCTTTGAATATGCATTTTTGCTCATAAAATGCTTAATAATCCAACGTCCTCTCTCTATTCCCTCACTGCTTCGGCTTTAGATCCTATCACCACTTTATCTCCAATTCTGATAACCTTTCTTCTTAATTTGTACTGATTTTGGGAAGTGGCGAGTTGCAAGCCGATCAGCCCATAAGTGGGACAAAAGTGAACAAACGAAGTAAACCTGGTCGATAAATTGGTGCCGCCATTATCAACTCGTTTGTTTTTAACAGGAGCATCATGCCATACGAATACGGTTGAATCGGGCAACTTCATACTGCTCCTTGTTAGCATATCGTTACTACGAGACATTTCCATACTAGAATACAATTATTTATTAGAACGCTTTCAAGAAACAACGAAAAATACAAAGGCATCAATTTTAAGAGGAATATTTTTGGTAAGAATATATAAAACAATTTTTCTTTTTTTTTAACAAACAATTTAGTACTTCTAATATTTAGTATCTGTTTTAACAAAACAAAGTAGAAAATAAATAAACAAACAAACAAACTACAAAAAATAAATAATAAAAGAACAGGAAAAACAAATTTTATGAACAAAAAAAAAAGCAAAAAATAGAACGAAAAATTTTTAAAAATGTTCGCAAAAAAATTCAAACTACTAAGCTTCAAACATGCTGTGTGAAAAATGTATGAGAAATGAGAAATTAACTACGGAAATGATAAAAATTCAAAGATCACCTTGTCGGCTTTATGTTTCAAACTAATTAGTGAATCAATGACAACCCTTATCTACATGGAAAAAATTTCTTGAAAACTATTAAATTATTGTTGTGAACTTATCAAAACGGTTGAAGTAGGTGCAATGTTCGCTGACTGAAGGATGGATGATTTCATGAGAACTCTATCTGATCACTACTTTATACGTTACAATTTATTTTTCTCATCAATAAAGGGAATCGGAGTTCTAAGTGGAAAGGGAATTTCCTTCTCCCATCACTATTCTTCTCCTAGCACAAATGAAACATTTCCATAGTGGAACAATATGATTTGCATTACGCTGAAGAACTCAAAAACACACTTTTCTTAATGCATTTTCCTCTTCACATAAAACTGTATGAATTTTTTATTCGTTCCCGAAACCGAATTCTTTTGTTTGAACTCATAATAGCAGAATGCATAGAAATTAGCCTTTGAGAATATTAGGCCACTGAGAGATGATTAATAATTCATTAGTACATTCAGCACCGATTAATTCGAATTGGAGGCAAAGGAAGAATGAGAGAGAGAGATAAAATATGAGTGAGGATCCGGATCAACTCCGCTACTTCGACAGAAAGGTGAGATATAATAGCCTTTATATAAATTGGAATAAATCTTACATTCAGCTACTCTTACAAGTTTTTATGTAAAGAAATAATAGATGCATCAAGCTTTGACAGCGCTTTAGAATGCCTTCAAAAACTATTACGGAAAATGAACGTTTCAGAGGATTGATTAGCCTCTTTAAAATTCGCTCAATCCTCCACCAATAACATTCCTGAAAGGATTCATTCACCTCAACTGCTATTTGAAAGAGACTGATCTCGGTAAGCATTCTGAGTGAGCTGGCATCTCTTCACTTCACTGAACTCCGTTTAAAGAGTGAACGTTACTTTTTATCACCTTCCTTTGTCGCTAGATGAGCTACTTCTAAAATAGTTTCATAATACCTCTAAAAAACAACCCTACCCTTTTTCTTCTTAAAAACAGTTGAATGGAAACAAACGTTGTGTTGGACTGTTCGGCTCGCTCCACTGAGGTGGTATGAACACCACAAGTCAACGCGAATGCGCTAACCAATGGCCGATTCGCCAGCTTAGAGAATCGATTCAGAACGGACATCTTCCAACAATGTTATCGGGATCTGGACATTCCCTTATCACCGGCCGTTGCTTTGAGTTCTCTCAGCCGCACTACTTGAAGTCTGTTCGTCTACTGTAGCTTCTAACCTCAAACAGCAACGTCTAACAGTGGCTACTTCTCTACGATGTGGGCACAATTGATATTATGAAAGCTGACATGGCAAGTAAGCAGAAACTGTGTGGGGTCATGTTACATCAGGTCAGCACCAATAATGCCACCCCATCCGACACGTTTATAACCTATACCATCACCATTTCAAGTGGTGCTGTTGTATCTACCCTCTGCTATTCAAATATATATCCGAACGGAGAGAGCTGAAATAGACCTTTAGAGTGGACATTTTACGTTTTAGCAGAATTTGCATCGATACATAGATGTATCAATTCTTCAAGAATGGTGGGAACGCTACCCGATCACATCATAACGTGCCCACCATCACGTATCTAATGCTCTGCATTTCACATGTACATTAGGATCTCGATCAGTGTGTACATACCCAAAGACTTTAAGCGAGATAAGACGGTCGGACCAGATTTCCTCTAAAATTTTTCCTTCTTTTTGGGCAAACCTTTTCCTAAATGCTAATTAGCGCATGTACCCATACAGTATCAATATAGCTCCATATGTAGATGCCTCGTAATGCTAATAACCCACTTACAGTTCGTGGTTACATACAATGTACAGCACTCAGTAATATCTTATTTAGATCGCGTGTGGCCCAATTTCAGCATAATCGTTGAGGGTCTAAATGAACAATCAAGGGTTGGGACAAGTCTCTTCGCTTGGGTTTTGGTATGATACGTCGTTGTTTATCGACGACGGAGACCGTGCATCCCGATACATAAAATGGCGCATACATAAAGTATGTTCCCCACAAAATATTTTGTTCTTGAACAAGAACCGTCCGAAAATATTGTTTCGAACTTCTGAAAGTAGATGCTCGATATATGAACGGATTGCTATTGTTCACGTAACGGTGAAATAATACCTTATGTAGTTTTTCTTATACTGAGTTAGAGGTCTCTGTAACGGCTTGCCTTACGAATACTTACAGACATGTTAAGCCCTATCCTGGTTTAGATCCCGCTCAGGTTAATGTCGGTTATTTCACCAAGGTATGATCTAATACATCCCCTTAAGGTCATTGGGTAAACCCCTCACATCTCTATACGACAAAAGCCGTGCGCAAGAAAAACAGGAAGATCATAGACACCATTTGGCTTAACGCGCTAATACTGACACCACGAGGTGATCGATACACCATTGCAATCAGCGGTTTAATGCTGCAATGGTGATGATGTGCTGTAATGCTTGGCATGGCTCCAGTAAAATTGTAATCTGAAACGTGTGTATTAGATTACTACTAGAGAGAGAAATACCTCCACTTGTACTTTTTGCTTCGGCACTTTCTGAGTTCTTTTGTTTAGTGAAGGTGTAGCACCACTGCTTTGTTTAACGAATGTTGTGCCGTTTACCTGGAAGGTGTAGCACCTATTTTTCTCGCAGATCAATAAACCTGTCCTCTGTTCAGTGTCCAAGGAAGCACTGTGCTCTTCATTGCTGTGCTTGGACTACCCCTTCCTTTTCCATAATTTGCCACCGGGTATCGGTGGACATGGTCGAGATGGCGTTAAAAATGTGTCTGGGCTACCTCGCAGAATGGAATCAGGTAACCGAATGATACCACACGCGTGACCGTAGCCACCGCTCAACAGAAGCGTAACTCCTCCGTCCACTTGATTCTCCGTCGAGCTGGCTTAGGCACGTTTACGGGTGGTGATCCGATCACATTTTCACATACGTGGATGAGTTGAAACGGAGATCACACGTTGGGCACTATTGCAGAGAACGATGGCACCCCGCTTGCGAACCGCGAACGCAGCTGCGTTTGTGCTCCACGCCGCGTGCGCACCACTACCGTACTCTGCACTTTGCAAGCTAATACTAATGCGCATCACAGAAACTAGAAAACTTGTGATAGAAACATGCGATTTTTTTTCAACCATTCAATTCACGATGCCAACTAATGTCGCTCTACCTGTTGACTATCCGGAGTGTCCGTGAGTCATACGTACTCCTTCACCCCTTCAAATCATTATTTGGCATTGTGAATTGAATGATTGAAAAAAATCACATGTTTCTGTTACAAATTTTCGAGTTTCTGTGATGCGCATTAGTATTAGCTTGCAAAGTGCAGAGTACGGTAGTGGTGCGTACGCGGCGTGGAGCACGAGCGCAGCTGCGTTCGCGGTTCGCAAGCGGGGTGCCATCGTTCTCTGCAATAGTGCCACACATTGCTTTTCCCTCCGAGTGCACATTGATTTCTAAAAAATTGTGAATCTCCTCGAATACAAGTTCCTCTAGAAAATAAGCGTTCATTTCTACTTCAAATAAAAACCTCAGTGATAAGCTTGATAAGATCACTCTCCAATTTTATCTCTAATAGATGAGATGTGAATTTGATGGACGTCATAAATAGGCATCAATTTTGAAAAGAGCGGATGGAAAACGACAGGTCATTGTATTTATAAGCGTGGAAATAGATTGGATTGAATTATTTTCTGTGTTTTTTGTTCGAGAAAAGTTTGCTTATTTTTCTAAAATTCGAGCACTTTTCTTTGTAATCAAGTCTATTAGAGTCGGGGTCTTCTAGCACCAACCCATTCTCCTCCCCCTTTTTGTAGTAGTGGCAAAGGCTTATTTTCTTATTGACAGTGCTTAAAAACACAACGACGCCACTCTTGCTATGATTGTCCTCGTTGTAGACTAATCAATGAACGACATCAATGTTATCAATGAATGTTACTTTAGATTGAAAACGATGTTTCGTCACCCGAATTCGACGCCTTCACGTCCATCTGGACAGGTTTGAGTTTATCATCCCACAACATCTGTCATTTTAACTTCTGTTATTTTCGGGGGAATGTGAAGACAAATGATGTTCCTCGATCCCAAATAGTTAATCATCAACAATCACAAACGCAAAAAATGTTACGCTTTACCACCACGATCCGTTCGTAAGTATGAAAGGATTGCTCATAGAATTTGTGGTCATTTGAAGTAATGAATAGAGCATCCAACGAAAGATGCCAGCTGTCTTATGCAAATCATGTCGCACTGAAATTAGTATTTTAGCGCAAGCAGTAACTCTATAACCCGAGACGAATTCACTGCACCCTTATTTGCATTGATGGGCTATGCAGTAAATTCAGAGTAGTCATTACATATATAGACCCACAGAAGCACACATAATCATTCAACAAGGTCAAGACCACGTAGTTGAGAGTCATTTGAGGTGCTAAATAAAATATCCCCAGAAACCTCTTGTCTGTCTTGAACAGATGAAAGGACTGTGTTTTTCTTGACTCGCCAGGAAATGAAATGTGAACAACGATCACACGAAAAGGCAACCACGGCAAATTTATGCGTTGAAGAGCTTCTTCATATGATGGAATGACTTGAATATTTGTGTTAATTTAGTGTGCACATTAACAAACTTTATCAAAACGTTTGTTATTTACGTATCACCTTGTGCGCATCGTTTTACCTTCTCAAGAGTATATTATATAAGGAAATGAGATTGTATTATTTGAAGATGCATCAAAGTCGACATCATAGTGTTTATTTTGATTATTATACTGTGAAAAGGGGGTCAAATTTAAGTGATACTGTTGAATTTGTCTAGAAACTGGTCTTAGGAGAGTGACATATGCTTTATGCTTTCATAAACCCAACTAAGCTGTCTGATGAAGCCGATTGGATATGAACATATCAACGAATTATTATGCTTTTATTTCACTGACCAAATATTCGCTTTTTTCGTCTAAAAAACGATTTCGTTTATGCGATTTTCAGTTTACATAGGTGAGAGCGGTGATTCTGCTGATTAGAGAGGATAACTTCCGCATAAACGTTTCAGGATAGTGGTTCATTGAAACCTCCGAAAGCTCCAGATCGTCCACTCGTGCCGTATATGCGCTTCAGTCGAAAGATGTGGGCCAAGGTTAGCGTTTATTATAGACTGTGATTGGCGCTTAAATGGAACTGTCACGCATTGACGGAACTTCTTTCACATCAAAACTGAGGTATTTTTAAATAAGCTGAAGTCACTGAGAGAGAATTATTATATATCTTAGAGCAATTGTCGTTGTGGTAGCACCTGCAGTGCTTATGACTTCCAAAACTATACTCTTTGTTTGCATGCGTATTGCGTTTCAGGTACGTTCAGAGCATCCGGACAGTCAATTATGGGACATTGGTAAAGTGATCGGGCAAATGTGGAGAGATGCACCCGAGTCTGAGAAGGCAATCTATCAACAGGTTATTTTCAACTTATACGATGCACCCATCTGACCGAATTCAGATAATTTGTTAATAGTTGGATTTATTAATGATGTTGATTGGAATGCGCTTGTTGCAACTTTTGCATAAATTCTTTTATGCCTATAGTAATTGTGACGATGAAATTCCTATGGAGATTGTTATAGGCTAACTGTTTGAAGTGAACTCTTTTCCACTTGGTTGTTGCCTTCTAAATGAGTGTGTAGCAGTTGGAGATTATAGAAAACTTGCAAATCAATTCTGACCTTTGATCAGTTGCGTATTGCACAACGTAGACGTTTTAATCAAACGTTATACAACTGATTACTTATATGAAAAGAAGTTTTTGAGACATTATTTCATTATTTTTATGCTTCAGCACAAGCGATCGGTTTAGTGGGTAGAATTATGGAAATTGCTTATTGTGCTAACGTCCCTGGCGTGCTTTCCTGTTTATTTATTTGGCTATCATTGCCGATAATATTCTCGAAGAAATTTATTAGCATATTTTTCACAATACGATTCACAAGCTGTGATACTGATATAATTATGATGAGCGAAACGGATGAAAAATATTTCACATGACGATATTTTTGAAGCGATATATCAGATAGCCAAATGAAGGTGTTTTTGAGCTTAACAGCAGAACGAACTAAACAATCATTTGCGTTACCAAAAGCTTCGAAAGTTTTAAACTCTCAGGTTGGATTGTTAACTCACGGAATTCATTCGATTCACTTAAGGATTTGTTTAAGGGGAGATTCTTCGTTCTGTTCAAAGAGGAAGTTCCACTTCTCCTATCCTTGCACAACAATATGTTAATCCACAAAATCTTTTGCGCTAACCAAAACGACTAAAACTTGCTAGAACCATTGTTAGGACCCATTTTTGTATGATGAGTGGAAAACTTTGTGTTTGTTTTTTAGTGCATATCGACTTAATATCAATTAGAGGTTCGAATCCGCATTTCGGATGGAGCAAAATTTGTTTTATATCTCATTTTTACGCACAAATAATGTTTCATTTCAGGAGTATGAGATTGAAAAAACCGAATACGAGAAAGCCCTCAAAGCTTATCATAATTCGACAGCTTATCAGCAATATTTATCGGCGAAAAATCGTGCCAAAATGGCCGATAAATCGAATACTGTTGGAGGTGTTATTGCAAGTAAGTTTATTTTCTATTTCAAGACAATTTTTTCAGTTAATGAGCGGTTTTATTCCTCTATCCAGATTGCATTCCTGAGCAGATGATGTTTGCCTTTCCTTTTAGAAAAATTAAACTGGCTGCGGGTGTTCAATTTTTGTTATTTTACGATCTTTTCATGTGATCGAACTTTATTGCAGGACGTGGAAGTGGGGGGAAGGGGGAAGAGATTTATTAGGAATCCATTTCTTTTTCGGATTCGGAAGAATATCTTATTTTAGTAAGTTCTTCTAGATTCTTATATTTCTTGTGCATCTTTCTTAGCAAGGTTTTCGTTTTCTGCATTTTATAATCCCATTACTTTTTCAGCATTATCCAATGAGCTTTTTTTTTCAAGTTTTTCCCTCTCGTCATCTTCGCACCCATTGTAAAACTGTTATGGTATTTTGGTGCCATTTTTTTTTAGGAATTTCCCAATTTTCTGATTTTAACAGTTTTTTAGGAATATATTTGTGGGGAGGTGTTTATATGAGTCTCACCACAAGCCATTAGTTCAGAGCAACCAAAATTTCTAGAACAATTTTCAAGGTGAATATGACATTCCAAACAGTTAGGTTTTTGTCAAAGTAAACGTCTTCAACCAGCTCAAACTTAGATTCCCGCCTGGCTCCCTCTCCCAATCCTGAATGTAAGTTCAAACCCTAAATCCACCATTTAATATGGTACGAAAAATGGCCATTGATATTATTCTGTCGTAAAAGCAAAAATGACGGGAGGTTACATATTTTTGCTCTCTGCTCGTAAAATTTTCTTGTTTTTATTATTGAGGTTTTCTTTCCATTAAAACAACCCTTAAAGTCCTCATTACGAGTTCATTTAGGCACCGATCATTCCGAAATATTCTATACTTCGGTGGTAATAAAAGTAATATTGAAAATATTTGAATCTCACTAATCTTTCACTAATTTGCATATTATCATGTCATTAAATTGTCTGATTGGAAAAGAAAGCTCCAATATAAATGACAAGCAGGGAGTTGATAAGGAATTTATCATGAAAGGAGTGGAAATAGAGAAAGGGGATTTCATAACTTGTTCGATTCATAGATGAGCCTTTCTCATCCAGTCATCCTTTTTTTACCCCAAAGAATGAGAGAAGGGAAAGTTGATAGTTGCAAATATCAGTTTGATTTTCAGCTGTGATTAGAACTAGGTAAACAATTGTATAGGAAAAAAGAGAGAAAGAAAAAAGGGCTGTTGATGAAAAAGGAAGAAATTCTTTCCTCTGAAATCTGATTGCTTTCAGTTTGTTGACTAAGATCGCTGTCCAAATCCGGGAGAAGATGCGCCGATTTATGGTTAGATTACAATTTCAAGTATTACTAATAATCGATTTAAGGTGGTCGAGGACGTCTAGATATGGGTGGTGTAGTGATTCAACCCGTCGAAGATGAAGAAGTTGGTGACCTATCGTCTCGTCGTGTTGCTGCTGTTCGGTTTGTGTCTGACATTCATTACAGTTGGAAATACGAACTAGAAGATGGGGGAGGGAGAGTGAAGGTAGTGATTGTTGCTGGGCTGTAGCTCTTTTCATTTTTTTTTTCTTGACAAGAATCGCTCATCTTTTAGTCATACCTGAAGAGTTGTGCAGCTGCATTTGTATTCAAAAATTATGGGAAAAATGGAACGCATAAGATATAACTTGGTAATTTATGTGGAGAACATTAGGGAGATGGTGGTTGCGATTATGCGATGTTTCTTAAAATAACTTCGTCTCTTTTTGCTTCTTTCTCCTTCTGCAAATAACGGCGAATATTTTATTACCTTTCTGTTCATGAAGAGGATTATGTGACTAGGTATGAAATGAACGCTACAGTAACGAGGAATCTTTTTTTGGATGGGAGCAGGTTTCCCCATTGGGTAGTCCTTCACCTTCCTCCCCACCAGTTTTGCTTCCCCGCTTCAACCGTTCGCTGTCCACATTTTCCTCTGCTTAACCGAGTTGGAGGATGACCAGTGCATCTGGTGTTGATCAGTGTTTTGCATCTTTTCTTTGTTTTTGTAGGTTTATGATTTCTTTAGTGTACTGTTGTATAAATCCACACATAATATCCTTTTTTTCAGTTTTGACCGTAACCATCGCCTGATCGCTGAACTTTTCAACGGCAATGTAGTGACTGATACGCGAACGATCGTTGCGCAAAGTCGTATTGATATGTTGAAGAAGCAAGCGCATTCTCTTGCTTTGCATCAGGTCTAGTTTTGCTCCAAAATTTGAGTGCTAAATTATGCCGAAATATTGTTGCTCCTCGATGCTTGTTTGTTTATTTCTGGACGATGTTCTGAGAGTATATCTGCTGATTGGAAAGCCGTAAAGACATTTCGGCATCGTTTTTTGTATGCGTTTCTAAGCAGCTTCGTTTTTTCTATGCCTACTTTCAGTTTTATTACCGAAAAGGCAAATATTGTTTGGTGATCAAAACAAGCTTTTTGGAAGTTTGATTGTTTTTCAGAGCAAACTCGAAGATGAATTGAAGAAATTGAATGATGTTTTCCAAGAAAAGAAGCGTCAAATGGAAACGTCCTCGGAAGAATTCGCCGCACGCTTGAAAAAGGTCTGCGAGGAGAAACCGCAGGTAATCAATCGTTTTTGATGAAATCCATATTTTGCTAAGCTATTTTAAATCTGTATTTAAACATTCCGTTTATGGTGTTTTATTTTCGCCGATTCATTAGAAAATCATTTCGTTCATAGAATCTATGAACAGTGCTGAGAGCGACATGTGAAACGGAGAGAGAACTTAGGTAGGGTGGGATCTGCAGAAGTGAGCTTTAGAATACTCATTTCCTTTCAGGACCCGAATGCCGCCTGCTATTTATGGTACACCATTTTGAATTATCAACAATTTCCTCAGGGTTAATGCAAGTCGTATATGCTGAAAAATGAACTATGCAATGAATTTTGAATTCAATGAATTCCTTCATTGAATGCAAATCCATTCATTCGAAATCATGCGTTCAATGTGTCGAATTTTTGCCTTTCCCTAGGATGTCTAAGAAACTTCCTAATAAATTATTGTGTTTGCTTATGTGAGTGGTTGTTGTTGAAGGTTAATGAGGCGAAGTATGCGTCAATGGTGGAAGATTGGTCAAACAAGATGCTACGAGCCTATGAAGAGTATAAAATTAAACAGGAAGCAATACGCGCTAAGCAATGTGAGTTTCGTTTTTCACACTTTCCATATATGAAACATTCTTTAAAAATCCTCAATTTCTGCATATAATGCTAAAATGTCTGTCGAAGTTGATTAAGTTGGGAGGTTTTTTCCAAATATTTCTTATATCTTTCATCGAAATATTGTATGGATTTTAAAAAATCAGTTGTTAATCAAAATTTCCACTAATAACTTTTTTTGCACTTTTTTCTTCATATAATCTTGAATTAGAAAATTAAATAGTTTTTCAAAAAAAAATTTTGCATTTTCCTTCTCCTTTCTTGCAGAGAAAGTAAATGACGCTTTCGAATTATTTCAGTTCAGAAGTGAATAGTTTAGGATTTATTGATCATTATGGGAGAGGAGATGGCTGAACAAATCCCGTGCAGATGATAAAAACTAGATATATAAGGCGGTGACTAAATATCACTTTTTTGGGTTCTATAAATCTGTGTTAGAACAGCTTTTGTTTATCTTCACTAAGCGAGCATCCATCGTTTACGTCATTACGTCCTGTTTTAATAGGTGCGGTGGGGGGAGGGGGAGAGAGCATTTTGTTTCTCCTCTAGCAAGAAGGATTTTTATTTACATCCTCCAGCAAGAAATGACTAGAGTAGGGCTGATTGAATCAATTTCTTTAGCGAGATCTCGAACCTCATCTTTGATCTTCGAAACTCCAGTGGAATCTGAGTCACTGCCATCAGTCGTGATTCTTTGTTTAGAGAAGTTAACGACTGATTTTAGAGATTCTTATAAAAACCTCGGTAACTGTCTTATAAGTATTTACATCGCTAACTTCATACGTTGTTGTTTAGTGCGATCTCTTCCCTTAGCATAATCTGTTGCCCTTGCTTTGAACATCCCTCCCATTCCCCGTTGCCCTTGCTGCCTTCTTTCCCTTTGTATACCTATTGTACACAACTGAGCCATTACTGGAAATGAATTCCGGGAATTGGTTGTTTCCACGATCACCCTTTGGACGTATTTGAGATTGCACTTGCTTTGCGTTCCTTCATTTGTTTTTACTAAACCGAATGATTTTTCCACCCATTGACATATAGACGTCATCCTTCCACTTGGTCTTTTATGCTGTATTCCTCGAGTGAAATTGTTTTGTAGTGGTTGAACGCGAACAACTTGCTGAAGAGACTCCAATATTGTACAGTTTGACGGTGGGCGACACTTCTCCGTCTCCAAAACGAAAAGAAATAGACGATGCATCACCAATGGATACGAAAGAGAACAAAGATAAAGTAGAAGAGTCGGAGCCAGCACCCGTCACCGATGAAGCAGAGAAGCCGGCGGTGGAGGATGGCAGCAGTGATAACGTGGTGGGGGAGGCGCAGCCATCAAGCGGTACAGAAACGGAGAATCAGGAAGCAGTCCCCACCACTGAAGAAGCTAGCACAACACCCCAAATCGAACCGCATTGAATTTACAAAACATGTTCTACTCAATTCGATCTACCACAGGCGTTGTGCAGTGTACTTGATGTTACAATAAGAGTGCTACCCTTACTATCAATGTTAAAGCGCTATGCAGTAGAGGTGATCTATGATTTTCTATTTGAGCGATATATTTTCAACGTTGTTGGTGAATGCGATGAGTTAATTGTTTTTTGCAGCGCAAATTTTTGAAATTTGCATAGACGCCAATGGCATAAAAGATTAGATGTGCTGCTTATTTAGGATAAAATGTAGGGACACCTGCAAAAATATCCAGAAAACGACCCAAAATTGGTCTGAATTTAAGAACTGCTCAGTTAATGAACGAAATGCATATGTATCATGCTGCTGTACTACTGCATTAAAAAGCACAATACATTTGAGTTTTTATCATTTCTTCCTCGAGGATTGTGTTGTTTCTCTAATTTCCATGCAATTATATGTGTTGACCCTTTCATCTTGTTTATCATATATCTTGTTGCTTTATTCATCTGTTTTTGCTGAGATAAACCGATGCAAAGGCGATGAGTGTTGAATTGTATGCTTGTGGATCTCTTTCCTATATACATTTGTAAGATGGGGTGTTATTTCTAAGAATTTATTTAGTTGTACTGAATAGATGCGAGAAATCCCGAATATTTTAGAGAATATTTAACTTAGAAAAAGCATATTTTAGGATTGCTGATGGGTATTATTGAGAATGCGGCTTATTTTAATTGGCGATTCTTATTGCCTTATCCTTCTTCTATCGTCTGTTCCTCAACATTTAACTTGTTTTTTTCTTCTGTAATGTGAACGTGTTTGTTCAGTTTCTAAATTATTTCCTCGCACAATCAGTTGTAATTATTCTCTGCTTGTAGTAGTCGAACTGTGTCGTTTCATATTACAGGGTCCATTTACGACAGATCAACTCTCGAGCTTATTCTAACAAGAGAGATATAGGTCAGGAGCAAGAATTGCTTACATAAAACCTTTTATTTGTTTAAACGGTTGGTTTTTCTTGATGTTCACAAGGCCGCCCTATAGCACTCGATATCACATAATAGTACCAGGAAAAATTCTAAATCGCCTCATTGTACCCCGCATCTTCTGGTTTGAATAAATGTGCTACTATACACGTCTCCCTTTACGAAGAACTGTTTTTCCAAATCGAATCAGTTTTCATCAAAATTGTCTTTTGTGTTTTTCCTTTTCGGAATCGTCCCCACGAAGACTGTGTAAAAATTCGGCTTAGTCAGCTATGATGGACTTTAGCAGGACTATTCACAAAAATGCTTTTTTGTTGAGTGTTTTCAAGTTAGCAGTCAAATTTATTTTCGACTTGATGGGGTTTTCTCAAATAGCGTTGAAAGGAAACCACCCTAGCATTCGTGTTCAAAACAAAAAAGTCGTTATTGGGTGTGAGAGGGTGAAGGGGGGAGGGGGATTAATTGTCATAGGGCTTTATCTTGCAGTGATATGGTCATCAGTATTTTATATGCATTTTTGTTGAGCACATTATAAATCATTTCTTTAAATTGTGTTTCTTTACTTCTAAATGTTGCAGCGAACAGTGATTACATATTTGATAGTCTATGATCAAGTTGTTAACTTAATTTGTTGAAAATAATCCTTTTTTCAAAACTCTTACCTCGAACTTTTCCATTCGAAAAGCACAATATAAAATTCAAGTAAAAAACAAACTGTTACTGAATATGTGAAAAAAGTTCAATCAGAAAAGTCTCTTCATACAGACCTGACTGATTCAGCAGAGGTCAATTCCTCTTATCCCTCCCCCCCCCCCCCCCCCCATGCTCCCCTCTATTCTCTCCACGTTGTATCGTATTAAAAAATGGAGACTTTGTTATCTGCTCACATATTTTTCCGTAATAGGAATATTTCTTTGATTATCGACACCGAAGTGTGTTTCAACTCAAGATGAACGAAATGGAGTCGCAATTGGACAATTTTCTGAGAAGGAATGCGTCGAGGCGTATTGCTTTAATATCGGTATGTTGCAGTTTAAGTTTATATAACAGATTCAACGAACACAAGCGTTATAAGACTTAGGGGCATAGTCGCACGTTTATACTCGATAGTGGATGCTATTTTTCCTGTATAAGCAATGCATCTCGCAGTGACGAAGAAAAGTCGACAATAGGGCGCCTTGAGTTTTGAACCATTATTACTCCCAATTAGATATAATGAATAGGGAAATTGGTGTTTCGAAGCTGGTCACCAATCATAAACGCTTGATTTCTAGATCATCAGATGTGAAAGGTTGCTGGACAAACGGTTAAAAATGGATCACTCACAATGACTTTTGATTGTTTCTTTATCATTGATCACATCTGAAACGGCTAGTTGATCACCTTCGGCAATTTATTCACCTCGTCGAATTGCCAAAAATGGGAATTTAGATTTTTTTCAGTATTAGAATAATTTAGATGTTTGCTTTCCATCTAGCATAAACAATGCATTAAGTATATGAGAGGATAATCATGCCAAATCGGAAATAACTTCCAGTAAGCACTTTTTCCCCGCCAATCATAATTCGTTTGTTTATTTCACGATTCTCCTTACGCTATCTTTCTTTATAAGGAATCAGTCCTATGTGCAGGTGACGAGATGCACAACTCGAATATTACTTTTTTTTTGCATTTTGAGGGGATTTTGAAGAGAGCATATTTCCTCTTCATATGTTATTTATTGTGATGTCTTAGGCTTAAAATTTATTTCAGAGTGGAGGTACTCGAGTTCCGCTCGAGAAGAATACAGTACGATTCATAGACAATTTCTCTATGGGAACGAGAGGTTCAGCAAGTGCAGAGTATGGTTCTTAATCATTCAGATATTGCATGTTGACGTATTTGTACTCTCTCATATCACAAACAAATGTCGGCATTCATTTTATCGTAGAGCTTCCAGAATTGAAAGCTCATTTGCTTTTGTGTTCGATTTTAGTTTGTTGCATCACCTTATGTCTTCAACTATGAGAGTGGAAAATTTGGCCAATTTTTGCAGTCTGATGCAAATTGCTGAGCACAGTTTCTTTTTAATGCGATTTCACTGTGAAACGTTGTATATAAAATATCGTGGAATATTGTAGAAAAAAAAGTTTAGGCTCAAAGAAATATAAAACTTTGTGGAATACGAATTTTTATGACTGGATGGGAAAGCCGAACTTTTCTTCTTATGGAAATGTCGTATACTAAGATAACTGCATGCATTCTACCGACAAAGGATATCACTGAAAATTTTCGTGCAACTTTTCTCTTGCGCTTTTTAATATTTATAAGCAAGCAAATCGAGAAAAAGGAACATAGTTAAAGGAATGGGATAGTGAATTGAGTAGATTTTTCTCAATTCGCACAGGTGGTACACTAAAGGGCTGTATATTATCAGCTTTTTATTACAGGTATAGGTATTACTTTCTAACATATTTAATGCACACAAGGCGAATAAGAAGAAAAAGAAAACATTGTGAAACTATTGCAAGCAAAAATAGATAAGATTGGAAAATGATGAAGAACGCCGTTAAGGAAATTTTTTTCAGATGTTTTCTTGCCAAAGGATATGCAGTGATATTCTTCTATCGCGAACAGTCACTTATGCCGTTTAGTCGAAAATATTCACATTTATTCGATCATCTCGAAGTTGATAATGCTGGACAGGTTTATGGTAAAGATTATTTTACATTTGCTCCCTTGGGAAAAGTTCAAGGTTAACCTCTACGGTATGATACGGTTAAGACTGGAGTGAAGTTCGCGTAGTATGTGCGATAAATATGGGTCATGTGCGAGTAGAATGGCAGACAAGCTACTTGTATTTCCGTCGTTCCGCACATGACCCAACGGTCTTGCGTATGTTATCCTCGATCTACTATATTGCCTACTATATTGTTGAGATTATAAAATGTTCAAAAAATTCCTTCATAATAAATAAAAGGATTGTAGAGTTGTATGCCATCTGGTTGAATAATGCTCATCCTTATGTCTTCATTACTCAGAATAAATTGTGCTCACAAAAAACAGCGATCTACATGTTACAATTCCCAACCGTCAATAATTAACTGAAAATAGTTCATCTGGGTAACATTAAATAAGCACATGTGATTCAATTACTAAATTGATGAGCATTGAACTTTTGTTATTTGTCGTATTGTATTACCTATTGCTATTGTTTATTGAGATCTTATTATATATAAAACTCTATAAAATCATATTAGATTGGGTTATCTGTTATTGTTTTAATGTTAGTGAGGCTTGCAGTGAAGGGAATGCCTGGATTAGCAGAAACAGTGAAAGCATTCGACGAGTCACGAGATCGTCTTCTCTTTATACCATTCACTGATGTGACCGATTATCTAGCGACGCTTGAAAAGATATGCATCCGCCTGCATCCACTAGGCTCTGCTGTATTGATTTATCTGGCTGCTGCAGTTTCTGATTTCTACATTACACAAGACAAAATGGTTCGTTTTGCCTTACTTGTTTTTTTTTTTTTATATTTCTCCATTTTTTATAACATATAGATGGGTGAATAGCAGTGAGTTTGGTTGAATAATTCTATCAGTTACTGTGAGTTGGATTCGATCCGTCAGATTGAATCGTATCGAAGAGAATGATTAAGTTATAAGATTCATTTATGCACATATAAATTATTTTCTTTGAAAATCGTAGATGCTAGCAATAACTGATAAGTTAAACAAACATTCAGTCATAAAAAGATAGTTGATGAACTTATTTTAAATCATATTTTTATCTCAACAAGTTTTTAAGATGGGACCAAAAAGTTGATTGGTCCAATAGCCCGTCGAATAACTAAAAGTATGTCGTCATTGTTCATTCCTCGTTTCTCTTTCTGAGAGCAAATTATTGAATGTGAACACTTGAATGAACTCATTCGAATATTATTCAATAAAAATTCCTCCATTCTCAATTATTTATTTATTTATGTAAAAATTTATTAGAATATTTTATCCGAACATTTAATAATATTGCCTGTGTATTATTGACAGTTAATTTTTATAGTTATTTCATCTAATAACTCTTATTTATGTATTTATTTAAATCCTTAAATTGTGTTCATTTAATTGAAATAATTTTACAGCCAACGCATAAAATTCATTCATCAGATGGTGATCTACAATTAACGTTAAGTATTGTACCGAAATTTTTGGAAAAACTCATCAACGAATTGGTGCCTCAAGCATTTATTATTTCATTTAAAGTTAGTTTACTTTTATTTCTTTTTATTTCGAGTGAACTCCAGTTATTTTTACTATGTGGTAAGAGAGGCTTATATGCAATCACTCAGTAAACTCTAATAAAAGTAATGTACTTAGAAAATACATTAATTTTTGAATATATGAACGAAATATATTGGAAACTATGAAAGAGAGGCAGCCCCTCTCCTCCTCCTTGCTCTTCCTTTCTTTTCTTCTAATGAACAGATTTCTTAAATCCATGAAACCTTTGCAAAAATTTTATCCTTGGAGTGGTTTCGTTTTGTTTATGTTGACAAAATATTTTTTTTCAATTTCTCGGTTTTCATCACAAACCTCTCGCGATCAATTTTTTATGATGAGATGTTGATCATCCTTCCATTGTGCTCGAGAATCCTATTTGCTGTTCTTTTGATGTCTTATTTAAAGTGAATTCATGCTGGATGATCCTTGAAGACAATTCGCCTATAATTGAAGTAATAGAGAGGTTGTCGAAATGAAAAAGAATTGAAATACAATTTTGCTTTGTAGCTGGAAACAGACGAATCAGTATTGGTTGGTGCAGCAAGGAGGGCGCTTAAAAGATACGGTCATAAGGTTGGTTGATGTTTGATTAGTTAAACTCACTGCCAGATTATCCATTTAGCTGCATTACTGGTGGTACCTTTATTTTACTCGTTTGTGCTTGTTACTATAAACTCGTGAAAGTCAATAGACGAACAAGACGGGTCGACTGAAATGGCAGCAATGTTCAAAGAAACCAAAGATGAATGCTCACTCTAATGTTGTAAATTGAAAGCAGTTGGTCCCTGAAGCTGGAAAAAGCTGGAAAACTGAATTTGCTGCTATTAACCTTCCCAGTATATAATCCCCCTCCCTGAATCTACCGCCGTTATCCCTTTCAACACATCTCTTCTTCAAATATATTTGCCCACAACCAGATTCAGCCTTTCTCCTTCAGAGACAGAGTTGCACAAAGCTCTTCACCACCCGCAAAGCTGTTCCTTTTTGAACTAACCTTTTCGTACAAGTTCTCATAAAGTTTAATCTCATCCCGAACTTAGCCCTCCTCACGTGTTCTCATCTCTATCACCTCCTAGCAACTCCCCTTCCCCACGCCAATTCTCTCTTCGAAGTTGGTTTTTTCTACCTTTTGGCGAGCTGGGATTTTATGGAACCTGGAGATAAACTCGAACCTTGATTGAGAACGGTGAGATATGGTTATATTCGAGTAAGAAGATCGAGCTTCAAGCTTTCTAGAGTGAAGATGCGATACTCCTTGAAGTATATAGGCATGACCGAACAGATAATGGGATCGACTGCCAAAGACGGTGGTGTACCGGCCACCATTAAAAACACCCCCGTCATTTGACATGGTGATAATCGATTTGCGTTCGGTGCATGAACCTCGCCGGTGAAATGTTTTAATCAATACGTTACCATCCCCGTTTCTACTAGAAGAGTTCTCATCCAAATAGGTCGCTTCGTCCAAATTTCTTTAAGAGCATAGAAAAGCGGGGCTAATATTTTTGAGGACACGGTAGGTACATTGTTGTCGGTTTGCAGCTGGTTATCGGCAACCTTCTGCACACACGCAAAGAGCGTGTGGTGTTTGTGGAGAGCGACAAAGCGGAAGAGGTACGCCTGAGTGACGAACAAAAGGCAAACAACGTCGAGATTGAACAACTCATCATCGAAAGACTCGTACAAATCCATGAACATTTCCAGGCTAGTGAACAATGAGCGATGCGTTTACCTTTTGCCACTTTCAGCGATAGTCTCTCATCCCACGATAGGGGATGACGTCATTGAATTTATGCTTGAACGGAAAGAAACAATACTATTTGCTTCCGTCACAAGCACCATCACTCCTCGTTGCCCATCTCCTTTTTCATCATCAAATACATCGGCTCCTTTACATGTTTCACTGCAATGGATTAGTCCAATAAAGATGTTATAATGGGAAGTTACAGTCAATGAAAACCGACTCATTAAATAACGACGTCGACACAAAGCATCGCAAAGACCTAAATGGAATGCAAAACACTTCTTGAGTACCACTGATACAGTCACTGAGGCACATAAAGCGATCTCTAAATCAGAGTCGAAAATTTCATCGATGACAAATAAAATTGAGCAGAAAACTCTCTCAACAGTTTTGTAAAGATCAAGTGGTTAATCCGTATATCTTCCATTAAATGAGGGCATTTCTTAATAATTTTTAGAATTAAAGGTAAACTTCTTTACCGTTTCTTCGCTCCCTCCAGGATCGATCTGTTGAGGTAGCATTACTGAATAAGAGTGAAATTGTTTAGTAAGGCAGCTACTTGATTACTTAATGGTGGTAGATCGCCTAACCTTCTTGCAACTCATTTCGTCCAGTCCACTCACTTTTCCGTCCTTTTTCCATTCAAAGCCGTCCTCCCTTCTCCGCATTACACCAAAATGAAACAACTCAAGCAGCAAGATCAGTTTTCACTAAGGACACAACAAATCGAAAAGGCGAAATATTTCCCACAAATCAATTCACAGCACGCTACTTAAAGCTGAAATATTGACAACATTTCCAGCAAATACAAAACATAGAGTCAAAAAAATCAAATGGGCTCCAGCCACGAATAAGCACCAATCCTCTTCCTCCTTCCCATATTCTCTGAGCTGCAGTGAAAATGGCGTTGATGTTAACGCGTTACTTCCTCACCCTCTCTCTCTAAACCTTTGCACGTTATTGCCCTTTTCTTCCTCCTCATCTGCACAATGATCGCAGACTTTCCTAAGAAAGTTTTTGAGATGTGTAATATCTCTGTGTTGTCATATTTCTCGATAATTTTTTTCCCCAACTTTTGAGGTTACAACTCTTTGCATGGCTTTCTTATATATTACGACAACTAGATGCGCTAAGAAAGATTAATATAAAAAGTGCGAGAAAGCATTTTCAAATAAAAAATAAAAATTAGCATAAATAAATCCATAAAATGTTGCGAAAAACGATAAATTTGAAAATTTAAATAACTACACGAAAATCATTTAACTAAGGATTAAACTTAAAACGTATCACAAAATAGCGAAAGGAAAAGCATCGCATTTCACATCGCAATCGCATTTATTACACAAGATAAATAAATCTATCTCCTTGATTTATCTAATTAGTAGTGAAATAGTCCGTTCAATTAATAACAACCGCACGGGGTATGGGGGTTGAGTGGGGGGAAGGGAAGGGGAGGCAGCTTGGGAAGATCTAAATTTTGTTCGAAAGCTGGTTTAAGAAATGAATGACTTTTAAAGAAGGTTCTTTTGTTATGCTGTCTAGATCCTTCTGATTCTCAACAAAGTGGCTTTTTCAAAAGAATTCGCCACCTACTTAGAAGGCGTATATCCCGAAGAAGTTTATACTCGATAAGACACATATTTTACCGTCAACTATGCACATTACATATTTTACCATCAACTATGCACATTTAATTGTCTGCGAAACATTAGAATCATAAATTCGGTAAGTGCTAAACATTTGTTTCCATGGTAATCGCCTTACTCGAACATCATAGAAGATACGAAATGCGATACTGTTAGCCTTTTATAATTTATCTTATCATGGATTATAGTGGTCGAGCCGGTCGTATTTATTAGATGAATGCACTCTTGAATCAATCAAACCAAGTAACTGAAGGAATGAGCATCACTTCGTGGCGATTGGCGCATTCTGAAATTTTACAGCGAATTAATAAATCAACTTAGATAATTACTTACGATAATATCGGTTTCAACTGCATTCATTTTTGATATGCGACTAATATCCATATTATCTTATTGCTAAGAAAAGATGCGAAATGAATAGTACTTATCACTAATCTTTTCCGTCTCTTCTTATGATTATCAGTATTAATAACGTTTATCGTTTATCAAACCCGTACGCAAGAATCTAGTTAGGAGAGAATGAGTAGGGAAAATTTTGAAACGACTGTACCCTCAAAAAATTCTCTCTATTCCAAAAAAAACGACACATTTGTGAGGTGATCAGCAAAGCTGTTTAAGGAATTGGTCAGCACCAATGAGGGGATTCATACAAGATAGAAACCAGACTGCCTACAATGACACCACACAGAAATGCTCAACCCTCTAAATAATGTCGTTTTAGATCGATTCAATTAATGCTTCGCACTACTCGAAAAAAAAAACTTTGGAGACTCTTGTAGATATTAAATGGCAACCACGCTTCAAAAGAAAGCCATGCCTCTGACTTCAGGATGCAAAATGGCGCAGCTCTTACCGCGGAAATTCTCCTAAACCTCCTTAACACCTTATATACGAAGGTCAGACTCATCTCGTTTACCCCACCAGTCCCTTCCCCGTCCCTCGCGTACGAGCCTGTTGTTCATGCACCTCATTATATTCAGGTCATCGTATCTGCTTATAGCAGGTTTAGATCATGCAGGTAAAATCTGCTGGCTTCTTCCCATTTCGTTTCGTAATACAACCACTCATATACTGTAGACAATCTTCGGTTGATTTGCTCATTACAAAAGTAAATGTCACCTCAATAGATATTCTCGTGAACGCATAAAAGAAGAAGGAAAAACTCAGCCGCGGCTCAACCCAAACGAGTAAAACGCAGCGGCTGCTTAAAAATCTACGGGAAGAGCTGCGTTTTGCCCACTTTTGGCTGCAACCTAATTGATTGTAGTGAAGGCACGGTTGATTTGCTCTCAACACCAAACATTCTACCGAGAAAAATATCGGTTGCATATTTTAAATTCAACAATAAAAATTTACTCCATATTTTAGATCGAATAATTTTCATAAATAATCCACGCAAAACATCAAACATTATTGAAGGTTCATAAAATCATTGATCAAATAAAGCAACCAGAAATAACTAAAAGAACACTAACAAGAAAGTGCGCTATTTCCCGCCTTTTATTTCCCCAAATACCCCAAGGCTATTTCACTTCTCCCTTCACAAGTATTACTGATGATTTTTTCTTCCCTCCCTATACGCTGCCTCGAGAAGTTCTAGAAGAGAGATATCTCCCTCTCCCCCTTCGCCTATGACATTACATCCACCCAAAGGGTTCCTTATGTGGGATTGGGATGAAAATTTCACAGGGATATCACATCCAAAAGCACCGCTCGTGTATACGTAATAAGACTGTGAAAAGAAATGAACTGACAAGCCAATGTGGATTAAACGATAGTAATTTTCATTCTATTTTTCCTTCTACCTCTACAAATATGCCAATATCAACTTTATAATAAGTATTTAATCGACTTTTCGTTTATGTAAGAAGCAAAAAAAGGATTGAGATCTTATAGGTTTTAAATGCTTCACCGATTCAAAAAAATGCTTTTATTAATTTAGAGCTCATGAGTTTGACTTCATTGAGATCAATCATACTTGAAATCAACTCAAGGATAATTAGTTGCATAACACGACACTACTTCCATTAAAACATGCAAGGTTTTGTATTTTAAAATATTCCCTTAATATTGTGTTATGAAGTTAAAAGAGATCAGTTTAAAATTAAAGAGAACAAACAACGAAAACGATTAGTTCGACGTAGGCAAACGGTTTAGGAAACGCAAACGCTTCTCTTATCTATGCAAACACACATACACACACACACGCATCTGCACACAGCAAACAATTACCCTGCAATATTCGATTGTGGCCTGAAAAGAACCCTCACTGATTTTATGGTACTTCAAAAACTGCGACAATCACATATTCATTGAAATTAAACGCAGAAACGAAGCTGGCAGAGTGAGAGTTTGAACATTCACGACCTGGTATTTAGTACTTGCCACGGCAGTTTCACCCCCCTGCAAAAAGAGTAGAGACACATCAATGTCCCTCGCGGGGAAGGGGAAGAGGGAGGGGGCAAAGCAGTTCCGCTTTGCAAAGGAAAAAGCGCCGAAAACACTCTAGCTAGCCTGCTCTTATATTCATCACAACATGAAGACCACTTCAGGAACTTGACTGTTACGTATCACAGGCCAAAATAAATCTTTTTCAAGCTTCAAAAACCAGGAGGACATGCCATTCTTCCCAAACTTGTCGACAAGTTTTAGAAGTAATAAACTAAAGCAGTAAGTAACTGCCTTAGTTCATTACTTTTCATTGTCAGGCGTTCGAATTGGATGTCCCAAATATGTCTCTAGGGATGGATTTCACTTCTAATTTCCCAACTTTAAAAGAAATAACAAATTTCGATTAGAGGTGATACGATCAATTGAATCAATTCTTCGAAGGAACCATTGTGCAACTAAAAATTTAAGAAATCATTATTACTTCTCGTTTAATAAGGCAATTTCTATGAGGATGTCATAATTCCCCTTTACCAATTCGAAAGTTCCCAATATGCTAACGAGCGCATCTCATACTTAAAATAACTTCATTTCAAACGGTTTAATGAAATGTTCAAAAATATCTATGAGTGTATAGTAATAATCAACTGAAATAATGTATGAGATAGTTTGATGTGATAGTGCAATAAAAGCATTTGAAGAAATCCAATAGGAATCGATCCTTGACTGTCCTTTCCATTAAAAAAAAAACCGCTTCTTACCCTCTGCCCTCCTTTCATCCATCTAAGTGCCTTTATCTAAAATTCATATAGCACTAAAATAAAAACTAAAATTATCACTTATTATCAGAAGGCACTACAATTGGAAAATGTTAAATATGGGGTTTACTTCCTTCTGAATGCACCACATTCAGAATCCAACTGAAACTGGAGGTCAAGGATCTCGAACTTCATCAAAGATTCAGAAACTCGAAGCGTTCACCATTCGGTTATAGATATACCACAATTTAAAAACTATCCAATTACCAAATGATTGGTTTCCCAATAAATCAATTGCATAAGAGTCTGTTAATGTTCCCATCTAAAAGATAGAAGATGTGAATGGGAGTTATTTGAATAAATCATCTCGTATTATGTCAAAAAAAGTCAACAATGAGTGCTTACTTTGAGATCCCAAAGGGCGACCAATCCATCAATTCCGCACGTTGTAAACTTTTGCAAGTTATCACTTCGTCCCGAATGCGGCACTATTTGACTGCAAAAACTTATGATTAACGGAAACAAAGATGCGAAACTCCGATATGACATATCCGCCACAAGCAGATTTCGGGATCCACTGCAAACTAACATCGGCAATTACGTGTTTCGATACCTGACCTCATAACCAGTTAAAGAAACCATATAAAAAGAATGGGAGTGGGGGAAATGAAAAAAACTAACAAAACAGAAAAGTTTTTAGTCCAACTATTTTCACACTATTATTTCTTAACTGAGGTCCTAACCAAGTCTGCATATTCGCAGTGGGTGGGCTTGTCTATGCCTCTCAGGTGGAAATATGTTAGATATCAGTTCTCTGTGTTAAGACCACCTCATCCCATCCACGTGATATTATTCTGTCCCACTCACTTTCTCTTAAAAGCAAAGATTTCTGCCGATATCCTTAAGCAAATAAAAGATCGCAACGACACTTCTAAATGGCTACTATTGGTAAACGCAACATCACAACTTTAACCTTGACAATCCTTCAAGCCTTTCGATGTGCTAAAGGTTCGAAAACTTCCACAACAGAGATGAGCAAAAATCTTCGATGAAAAGGGAACAGCGACTATTTTTGGCTTTACAGTTGACGGTCCTCTCCCATTAGGTTCCGATAAGCAAAAAAATTACGTGATCGCATTCTGATGCAACGTTTTCAGCTGTACACTTATCGCCTCAGAGATAGCGTTTCGATCGATATTTCTGAACATTTGCATAGCGCTGTTAACGTTTTTCGATTTTTGCTCTGAAGGAACGTCCAACTTCGTCACGAATTTCAACGTCTCCCCTGTATATGTGAAAAGCATCGGAGAACAATCGTGACCCTGTAAAACATTTCAGATTAGACCATACGCATAGAATTCTATTGACGGATACGGCCTCGCCATCTCCAGCTACCTATGTTTCAGAAGATACGAGATATTCCAGGTTTACATTCAATCTAAAAACTGGGGAAATTTATCAACGTTCTATATAAACGCATGTCGCCAAACAGTTGAGGCATTTAAATGCCGCGAAGAAGGCTAGAATTCAAACTTCATTCAAACTCAGTGCTTTGGAAGGAACGCAAAATGCGAATTATATTTGAAGGAAATTCTGAAAAAGTGGGATTTTTTTTTCTTATTATCGCATAAATTAACTGTGATTCCCATCACAGCCGCTATCCTACGCTTGTCGACGCAAGCAACCTATGTTTATTTGAGTCCCTTCATATCACAGGTGCTTTATTCTTCTAAAACACGAGTGCAGTCACGAATAGAGTTTTCTCTCTTCGGGTCAACCCATAAGAAATACAATCCGGCTTTCACTCTCAAGCAACAAGCTCTTTCTTCTCATCATAGCACTCTCCCCCTCTTCCTCGCAGATAGATGAAAAATATCCTACCAAGCAATCTTCAGCAGATTTTGAAAGAAAATAATTTCTAGTTGGAAGTCACATGAGCAAACACCAATATGCCAATCAGAAGTATTTTAATGGGACCATGTATTGCGAGAAGCCGTTTTCATACACTGTTCATATTTGAATATCCATTCTGCAGCTTCCTGCTGAAGACGGAGCAAAAGAATAAACGTTCACGCCCCGATCACCACTCTCGTAACATTCCCCTCTCCATTTTCTGTACAACTCTTTTTTTCATTTCATCTAAGTACAAAAAGAATCCCTCCCTTTATCAAACGTTTAGAAAAAAAAAAATTACATTCCGCGACAATATAGGCGCACCACAATGAAGTCGATCCATAAATCAGCACTCTAAATTTAAATTCATATTTCACAACATCATAAGATTAAACAGTATCACCGCTCTTGCAAATCTTTTGATTCATAGCGTTTTCCAACTGTGAAGCAAAAAGAGGGACAAAGCAAAGCGGAAAATCACCATATTTTTGATGTTCTTTCCAACCATGAGTGGCTTGCTTTCGAAGACAGTCCCTCATCATTAATAGAATTGCGCAGTAATCAACCTCAATTAAGGTATGCGAATGCATAGGTGCTACATCGACTGATCAACTGGTTTGCAGCGTCCATATCGAAGCGAAAAGAGTTTGATTGAAAAAGACAAAAGTGACTCCGTAGTTTTAAAGAAACATACCGCAGCGATCAGACTGTTTTCGGTGATCCATTGCACAGAGGTGAAGGGGAGGTAGGCAGTGCGGAGCACGATCGCCTCCTGAGAGGATCGGTTCGTATCGATCAATGATATTGTCGAATCGTGAGCCACGAATGCAAGTCGACATCCCGATGGTGAAAACGCCACATCATGTACCCAGCCAGAGCAATTCACCTTAAATAAACGCAGTACGCGTATAGAGGAACTTTGCAGATTATGGGGAAACTTTCGGCTTTCCATCCTGATCCTTCATACAGCAACTTCCCTAAGGCCGAAGATGATTCTACTAATGAACCAAATAGAAGTGAATGATCATATCTAAGAAAATATCGAAAAGTTAATAAGCTCAGTTAGATGGAACGTGCGGTGATAAGAGGAGCCCCATGACAACCTCGAAATCCCTCTGTTAATTACCTCGACTTAGCTTTGCATACAGCTCAGACACCTTCCTCCCACCAAGACATCCAACCAATACGCACTTCCTTATCGTCCTTTTATTTTTTATTTATTTCAACGTTGGAATTTGAACAAGCTATAAGCTGCAAGAAGAGGCTATAAAAAAAGTAGCAGTCCCCCAAATGAACAAAAAACCGGAAAAAACACAAAACGCATTTCATCGCTTCTTCCTACCTCAGACATCAATGCACCAAATGGCATTTTTGATCCCCAAGGATTTGGTGATGGTTTCTCATCCACTTCCTTCACATACGCCGAGAAGACACGCGCCTAAAATCAATTATTTTCTTGTAAACAGAGAGAAAATAAAAAGGAAACAACGGGAACAAGGAAGAAACCATCCATTGCTTTGATGCAATATGAAATCCTAAGGCTCCCTTAGGTTTCCACTGCCAAATCGTGCAGTGCACTCTAAAGCGAGCTTTAGACCTCAATCATTCTGCTGCCTGCAATACTAGACACACATTGTCAGCAGTTGAAAGCAAATCAAAAATACCGTAATCATTAGACTGATAACACCATCACAACGCTAGATTTTCATTATTTGGTGTCGTGTTGCTGTAATTCAGCGGGTGCATTATTGAATAAAGAAAGAAGAAAGACTAACTTTGAAATCACACGCTCCTACAGCGAGAAGGACATTGTTAGGGTGCCAATCGATACACGATACTGTAGATCGAATAGGTTTCTTGATCTGCTTCGATACCCACCAATCATTCTCCTTCTCATAATAGCATACCGATACCAACTTTGCACCGCTCCCTACCGCAAATTTGTTTTCTAAATAAATATTTTGGTAAGAAAGTTGGACATTTTAACAGATATGAGAAAAAACTCCCAGGGTATGGCAAGGTATGACTATAGTAATGCCAGAAACTACAGTAAGCATATGTCTACGGTAACTCGGAACCGCCTACAGTGATTCGAAGCTGCACTTCTGAGATGGATCAGCAAATATCCTGCAAAGATAGGAAAGAGATTCTCACAGCTAGAAAACAATATTACAAGAAAGGTGTTTATAGGCTTCACTACTTTCCAAGGTGGGATGAAAGTGATGATTATTATCGTGGCCGACAAATTATGATTTTCAGAAGGGTTAAAAAGAAAATATTATTAAAAAAAATAACTTTCCAAAATTCATATGAAGAAATTTTATAGTTTTATTAACGAGTTAATATCAGAATTTAGCACCGCAAGCCTTTTCGAGCAAAAAGGTTTGCATTTCTCCGAAAAAATTATGCAACTGGCGTATTTTATATTTCAAGGAAAACACAAAAATAACCCAAATAGGTCTACTTCTAAACAATTTTCCGATGCCAATACAACATGCTGCTGATGGTAATGGGTGATGTTTGTGCTATACAGTTCGGCACATTATATAAATCTTTTATAATAAATAGATTCATGGTTCAATGGTCAACATATCCTTGTGCCAATATAATAACAGACCAAATGATAAATGCCTTCCGGCACATTATAAACCAAAGATTTGAGTCATTTATGCCTAAATTTATATAAATCTGTTATACTAAACAGTTCAGTCGAAACACAATTCAAAATGAAAGAACAATTCCTGAGTGATAGATTTGAGTTATAAGTGATCAACAACGGTAATAACCATTATAAAAGCTCACTCAAATACAATAACACTTCACACTTAACCTAAAACTATGAGAAAGCAATACTGCTAAGAACCGCACTTGGCCATTGATAACGTAACTCAGAAGCAGGACATTTGAGTGCAAAAGATTTCTTTCCACAAAAACTCATCCGAACATTTTCCCAGATGAACGCACCCATTGGAACACATTTCACAATGATCTTTAGAATTCAATCGGCAATACAAAAATTTCAACACTAACAAAAATCAATTCATACCAAGCGGAGACCATTTGACACATGTAGCAGCACGATTTATACGCACCAATACCAGTTCAGGCTTCCAGTGATCCCCATCTAGCGTCCATACAAAGGCGTTTTTATCCTGAAAATTCAGCTAATTTAAAGTGATCCTCACAACTTTTTATTCGAAATAGGAAGAAAGTTATGAAAAAATATCTTAAACCGTCTTATTAATAGAAATATTTTAAAAATCAATACGATAAGATAGACTTAAACGATGCCGATTTGAAGATAATTTACAAAACAATAGAAAATTGCGAAATTCTAAAAGAGCGGAAAATTAAAGGAAGAGAATTAAATCTGAAGCGGATAGCTTTCTTTGCTTTCATCTTTTGGGCATCTAGAGAGACAATATTCACAGTGCCCCTCCACTCGCTCAAAAATGTGCAAAATAAGCGAAAGGTTTTGTTATTAACAAAGAACGGGTAAATGAATCACTTAAATTTGAAGAGATAAGAATTAACCTGCGAACAAGAAACAATTCTATTCGTATTTGGTGCCCAATCAAGACCCGTTATCGGGAGATCATGCTCACTCAGTGTGTGCATCAGTTTCCACTGACCAGATTGCCAACAAAATATGAGAATCTCGTTATTCGATGGAGAGACGGCCAATTCTGAAAATATCCTATGCAGAAACGATTCATCAACAATATGCAATCGTTTTTGAGGATGCACTACACCTTATCAATGTTATCAAACAATCAACCGTAGACAATCTAATCAAATGATTTTATTGAAAAGTGAAAATTTACGATTTAACGATACACCCCAATATCCATTTTAATATGTGATCGACCGGTAGCATTCATTTTGAATAAAAAGTTTGTTTCTGATCTCTACAAAATGCGACGTAAAATATGTTTGCAAAAAATTGCAAGAAATATATTCGATAAGAATATCAGATGAATCTGTTGATGGCATAAAAATACAAAATGAATTCTTTATCGGTTCGATTTTAATTGGGGAAGTTCACAATCAATATAAGACGGCATTAAATATGCGTGCATTTCCACCCATATTGTGTTTTTAATTCGATACAGAAAGTATTAAAGAAAAACGTTGGCAAAAAAAAAAAAGTTTTGGCTGATTTCTTTAGGAACATAGCACAGAATGCAATTGGATGGGAAAAAAATTGCCGGAGAGAATGTAATGCGAACTTACGTGAACGATCTTTATTCCATGCATGACACGTTATAGGGCCAATTCCGAGATTCCAATGCTGTACGGGAAATGACGTCATGACGTCTTTGTGTTGGCTTTCTCTCTCACTTTCACCTCTATAATCGAAATAACTCGACAGCTTTGCGAAGAAAATCCTTTGCAAAGAAAACGCAATACGCAAAAAAAATGTGCAAAAATAAATAAATTGAGATGCAATATGCAATAGACTACAATACTTTTTAGTGCAATAAGCATATTGTGAATAGTAACAGTAAATTTGTAAGTTGTTCTAAAACATGCAATGAAGTAAATTTAGGTGACTCATATATAGCACTTTAAAGAAATGTTTAAAAACGCAAAAAAATTTTCAAACCTGTCGTCAAATAAAACATCAAAAATTTGCATATTTGTAAGATAACACAAGTATATAGAAAATTTGTCCTTAAAAATGTAACATTAGAGGTGCCCAAAGTTGATCAACTCTTAATTAGGCGATAAGCAAGAAAATGTATCAGTGAGGCCAATAAAATCTGTTTATTTTGCATGTAAATCCACCTACACCAACCGGATGCATCAATATTCCTAGATAAAAAGCAAAACGTTTAACGATGACCGGTATCAATCTCGGCGCCGTAATTTATCCTCCGTCTCATTCGGTCAACTAAACAAAAAAATTTTAGCATCATCACCCCTTCTAATGTAAATCAAGAATATGATTAATCACAATGGAACAACTGAACAAAAGAGATCATTCGGCAATGTAGATCAGATTTATCCCCAATTGCGTCAATGGAACAATTAGTTGTTATGACGCACAAGTTGAATCTGTCCATTATAAAGAAAGGTACTCAAATGACTTTTCCTTAGCACAAACTTTTGCAAATATTCCAACAAAACGCATATGAGGCGAATAGCATGGAGCTTCTAGCATGACATTTCTGCAAATTTCTCCGCCTACACAGCTTAGGGATTTTGGAGTGCTCATAATTAAAACAAAACATCCTAGATACAAGTTTTTTGATGGTGGGAATGTTTTATGACAGAGTTATTGAGGGAGCTTATTTCGTATTCCATTCCACATTTATAATGTAGTTGATCTCAAGCGTGCTGACAGTTTCCCGAACTCAGCAAAGTAGCATAAGTGGGGCACTTCGAGTATGGGGGAGGGGGAAGGGAAGAGATGAACCGTCCCCAAGTTTCCACAAATGACGCATATTTGACGGAGAAGCCAGCTCATGGAGGAAAACAGGACGATAATTAAGAAGAAGATGTGGTATTTAAACTGCAAACATTCTAAACTTCACTTTCACAAACTTTAAGTGGAAACTCACAATAATTTTCAACATTAACGGCGTTACGTATGCGGTGTGTACGCACGTCGCGTGAACCAATATTACAGCACTCATTGCCTGCAGGCTTCGCTATGCAAATGTGGATGAGGGTGCGAACACCTGCACGCACCTCTCTCAAATTTGCCTCTGCCCGAACTCGAGATGAGCATATGCTTCATCTTGCCAAAAGACGTCTTGATTTAAACAATGTTCAGCCTAGTTTCCAGTTGAACGTTGCACGATTCTGGAATCTACTTCCAGCCGCTAGTTTAATGCACCCATCCCAGTATTCTAAACTAATGATCAGTGGTTTCGATCTACATACTATTGCTGCTCTCATGTATTGAATGTCCATTCGCTTAGATTGTTGCACTGCGGGTCGTTTTGCTGTTTGCTGATCATGCTCACTTATTGTCCTATTTCAGGATGTTGAAATAAAATAAACTGTTGCACGAGTGGGGACGTCGTCATATAAGTATCAAAATGGGCGTTTAAATTCTTTAAAAATAGATCTTTTCGGTTCAAAAGAACACAACGATAGTGATGTGTGGATGGATTCATTTTAAAAGGGTACACTCCATGGTTTATTTATAAAGATCCTTCGTGGAAGTGTATGCACCAGTTGCTTCATCCCCCACCTCTCCTCTCCCACGTTCGCAAGTCAAAAAGTTTGCAGATAGAAACCCCACACTTACGTAAGCGCACCGGGGGTTCACGGAAATAACTTTCGGTGTTTTAACATTCATAACAATTAGGAAATAAGAGTAAAACACATATAAACGCAGCTGATATTACAAAAATGCACAGAGCCACTCATAGCAACAAAATAAACATGACTTCAACAATGTCATAGAGGTGGGAACATCCATATTACTGAGGTTTCTTTGGCTAAAGGCACTTGAGAAAGTGATGCATTTCGGCTACTTACGAATAGCTGGAAAACGGAAGTAGACTCGTCTGCTTAAGTTTGAACAAGGCCAAAAACATAAAACGACATAGCTATGAGTAATCACTGATTCACTCCTATGAGGTCGATAGACGACAGTCAACATTTCAATATACTCGGTAGTCAATTTTTTGGAAGAGTATAGGTGATAGACATCCAGTATCAGCACAAATTTCTACTTTCGGAGGGAGTAATTAGGGAAGTGCACCGCTTGTGTAAATTATATCGACTCATCACATTCTTTTGCAGTAAACACTTTCGGGTATAATTATTAATCACTGCAAAGCGTTTCCATATAGATTCACTGCCGCAATTGAGTATCTCTAAACTACGATTTTCATTGCAAGTGTGGGTTCGCATGTTAACGGATTTACCTGAAACGGGAGACAAATACCCACATAACAATTCGTAATGCTGCCGTTGTAACTTATAAATCTATATTTTATATATTATCGATAGAAAATAGCTTAACACCTTTCTCATTGCGTCCATATGTGGACAGCATGGAAAGTTGCCAAAAAAGGGATCAGAATTCGCCTCGGGATTGCATCGTATGAAACGACTGAGGATATGAGGATATTTCCAAGGATTTTCGTATTCTCGCATATCGCGAGATGTGATGTAGTTTGAAGTTTAACGTCTTCCAATAAATCAACTGCTAACCAAAGGCAGAGAGAATGGAGAAGTGAGTGGGTCTGAGGTGGAACGGCTAGAACCTTTTGACTTCATCCCACTTGCTTCTTAAACAGTTTGATTTCAGTGGATTTGCTTTGGCATTCTCTTTGTTTTCATCATATATATATATATATATATATATATATATATATATATATATATATATATATATATATATATATATATATATATATATATATATATATATAGGTGAATGTACTTAAATATTGGTTTTCTTTGTGCTATATTTGCAGTTTTCTTTGTTCATTTTTACTCAATTAGGTGTGTTGGAATACGACACAAATCACACATACTATGTTAGCTTCTTCACTCATAAAAGGCCGAAAGAGTTAATGGCACAAAGACATAAACGATGAAATCCTATTCAAAGATCAATCACGAAATGTCATTCAACCAAAATCATTTCTATGCATCGTAAAAGCAATAGAGATCAGAAGAGTATAGGCAGCTTTATATAAGAGAAGCGATATAAAACAGTGTTGCTTTACATAACCAAGAGGAAGTTAGTTCACAATATACTTAGAGAATCTAGATAAAAAGATGAGTCAATCTTCAGGCTTGAGTTATTATTGACGTGAAATCGTAGTAAAGTTTGTGACACGTTATATGGGATAGAAGAACGAAGGAAAACTATGAAAATAGTCAGTTGTGATGCTTATCAACAGATGAACAGTTGGCACGTAAATTATGAGTTCAGAATCTCTCACATAAAGGATGGAAACAGCAACGACCAACGACGGCTTAAGGTAAATTGTTACTTGAAGATCATCTTCATGGTGCCGAGATGTGATTTCATTACAGGGATTTCATTAAATGGGATAATGCGATATGATGCTATCATGATTTTGACCACAGCTGCAGGATAAGCTGTTGACCACCGGGATATATGGATTTTGTCCATAATTGGGAATCTTATTGGTGAAAAAGGGGGAAACAATTAAATGATAGCCGGGTTTATAGAGGGAGATGTTGGGCAAATGGTGAATTAGGCAGTCATCTTTGATTCACTTCTGACTCTGACAGCGACAGCAGCCACAAGAGCAGCACCTCTACCACTTCCATCCTCTGATAGCATCAGCTGGTACTGAAAACGACGTTTATTTTATTATTGCGATGCAAATAAAATAGAGGAATGAAGATACTTAGCAAAAGATTCTTATGATTCATTATTTATATATCGAAATTTCAACAACAGTTTTTTGATACAAATGTAAACCATAAAGAGGAGTTATTGAGAAAAGGCCAACCTCGAGGTTGGGCGCCAGAAGTTGATCGATCTTCTCGTCAAGAATACGTGCGAATTTCGGATGGAATCTGTAGACGGAGCCATCAATACCGACCGTAACATATGGCCTCTGCATGCGGGTGAGTACGGTCGCTATACCAGCAGCACATAGATGGGCAGCACTGAAATAAAACCAACAATTCAGAAACGTCGTGACACTTTCAAGAGTCTCTTTAATGGATGGATATATATATATATATATATAGGGAGCGAAAGAGAGACAGTCTACATCTTTCGACTTATTAATTGCAGGGTCCGCATGTGGAAAAACCGCAAGTCGATGCAAAAGATGTTTGTCACAAGGATATCCTCATTAAGATCAGGGTATTTCCCAAGCTTCTTCGATGAAGCGGATTACAAAGAGAGGGGAGTGGGGTGGGGGATAACGAGGAATAGAGAACAACTGATTTCATACCGACGACTAACGAGAGAGCAGACGTATGCTACATTGGTGCAGTCTGCAATACTAGGCTTCTCGATTCCAATGTCCTGCAGAATCTGCATCGTCTTCTGATGCGGCATCACTGAGTCTTGCTCTCTGCAATACACTTATTAGTTACACATAAGAGCCTTCGTCATAGGTTTACTATGTACTCAAAAACGCCAACCAGTAAAAGCGCGCCTTTGTATAAAATTTTTTTGCTATTCGACGGACGACCACTCGTTCGTCGTCAAATCAGTCAGGAAACCATACAAACATTATTTACTGTGTCGCGGCTTTATCTAGGGAAGAGTACTAAAATGTGGGCTAGGCACTACTTCATTTCTGATCGCAGTTAGACTTCATCGGGTTGGTTTATGATTTATATGCAACCATCCTCTGTTAGCACTCGTCATTTCCGACGGCTTCTTTTTGAGTGAAAACATTTTGACTATAAACGGTATATAATTGCACCGGAAAATTATTTCAGTATATAAATTGAACGAAAGGGAATAAACTCGCCTATCTAAATCGAATGTCTATCGCCCAGTAAAAGATCGCTTTCAAAGAGCATTGTGGCGTTGATGAATAAATTTATGTGATTGGGAAGTTCTCTTTAAAAGGAATAGCATGCGCTCACCCTGTTGTTAAAACATTGATTCATAAGACGGAATTAAACATTAGGAACATGCATATGAGTAGTTTTAATGATACACATGTTGCATAAAACGTTCAGCTGGCTCTCAATATTTCAAAAAGAAAAACTAGATTTATCATTTACCCTTCGATTTCAGAGACATATTTTGTTGGGAAGGCGTTCGGCTGTGAGATAGCCTGGCAGTCTCCGTCAAAAATCAGCTTTTCCTTGGCAAGTTGCTCGAGAATAAGACGCACCAGTTCACCCATGTACATACCAGAGATCATCTTTTCGAAGCTGAAAAGCATCCTCTGTGTGGGCAAGAACGAATGAAACAACGATAAAATACTGCGCTGACATTTAAAACATGATCCCCTTCCATTTGTTCAACGGCTTTCAGAAAACAAATGACATTGCATCGTATAAACTTGTTATTGCTCTACTATATAGATTATTACATCAATACTCAGTGCCCAGAATTATAAGGTTAAGAAAATATGAAGCGTGCTTATTTAGAATGAGGGAAATATGAATCGAAAAACTAAAAAGAGTGCAAACGCATCGGAACTGTTTCAAACCAATATGTGTTTGTATAAATAAACTAAGTAATCTGATAGTAACCAACAAACACGCAAATACCGCTTTTTGGAACCCCTTAGAATTGAAAATTAACAATGATAACGCTAGTTTTGACCACATAACTGAAATTTTCTTCGCAATTGCGACGTTCCACAAGTGTCACAATGCAAGTGGTAAAAACCTACAGGTGTTTTCCACGGTTTATGCTAGCTTCATCGACTGCGATGTCGTATGGTGTACGAGCGAAGTCGATACCACCGTCATCTCCGAAGGCACCCCATTCCATGTTTATTATCATCTTCAATAAGAGATACTGATGCCTGATGTTCCACATGCACTGTTCTGGACGCTCACAGCACTAGTACCATCCGAAGAACAGTAACAGTCTTTAAATGCAACGCAGAACGCAGCAGATGCCGTATCGCTCGTGAGCACTAATGTATATCCAGCAATCACACTTCCTTAGGCTTGGACTGTCGTATTCGGTATGTTCTCGGTGGATTATTCGAGGAAGCAGAGCAGGAAAAATGGGTCAGAAAGACGAATTTTGAATGAATTCTCCACAAATACAAAAACTTGCTTATCTTGTCCTTTTAATTGAGCCAAAACTAGCGCATGAAGATTGCGGGGAAAAATATTACCTTTCTAACAAATCAGGAAACAGAGGACGTCGAGAAATTTCTCTTGTTCGGTCAGCGCAAAATCAAATCAAATATCAATTACAATGGTCGAAATTGATGGGAATTTTGTTGAAGAACAAAAAATTTATGGCTCATTGAATTTCGCAAAAATTAGCATACGATCCCAAGTGCAGGAGTTTATTTCCATCCCACAGGGTTACGAATTTTCTTATTTTCTTACTTTTCTTGGTATTTTCTCATCGATTTGTCAGGTTCTTTTACATATTTTCAGAATACTTCAGGAGAGGAAATAAAAACATTTCCTCGATGATGTGTCACTGTACTAATTCTGACGAGCTGCTTGATTTACGTTGATTCGGTGGCCAAGTTGCAACGACAACGAAGTTGCCACTGAGGAAAATTCAAAATCTGTAAACGTTAACCCTTTACCGTGTTGTGCCGTGGAGCGGCCTTTCTGCAAAGGTATAAGAATACATCTTCTTTGAGGACAGGTGATTTCCGTGAAGCACACATGTCTCGTCTCCGACACCATCTGTACTGTGAGGAACACCCACCCATTGACTCATTTCAAATTGGCGCAATGTTATATTTCCACCCCTTCTCTGTCTGTGTGTTCTAAAACTCATTCTCTATTGCATTCCACCATGGATGATTCCCTAAAGAATTCTGTTCTATCAAATCCTTTGGGTTTACCAATGAGTCATATTTAAGCATCTCAGCTACTCAATTCAACATTCCAACGATAGGATAGCGGTGCAACGAGCCAAATACGATGATTTCTTGACATAACGAGAGTGTGATGATGATAATAGCACATTGATGCATATTTGCTTTAAAACATTTACATCGATTTGTTTAATTCATTTTGAGATTTGCTTAACAATAGCTGTGTACATATATGAACGTCTTCGCCTTCCATATTCTTTACATTATACACTCAGATTTTTATAAAGGATATTAGAGAGGAATCGAGAATGCAAACCTCGTCTGGGTAGCCGTCGTTTTCAAAGTGAAACTTCTTTAGTTTGGGGCAATTCGACAACTTCTCCATATAACATGTGTTTGTACCTGTGCCAAGGATTACTCCGACTTGGCATGAGTTCTCCTTGAATGCGCAAGCTAGAAGTGTACCGACCGTATCATTGAGAAGGGCCACCACATCGATATCAATATCCTGAATTAAACAACGATTATATCACCGTTGGCAATCAAAGAATAAAACAAATTCCATTTACAATAACATGTCATGGAATGAAATGTATGGTGCAACTTTCTTATTGCTTGAAGTTCAAACTTCAAACGTCTTATTCCCTCTTATCTTCGACAAAAGCGTACTCTTTTCAATCATTTGCGACACTCCTATGCATCCGATGCTCTTCTTATCCCGAGAATCTATCTAGCATGAGAATGAATAATGTTGTTATGGACAGAAGGAGATTTCATAGGTTATCCGATATAGGAGGTGTGATCTAAGTTCGCGTTGGAGACATTGCAATGATTCTTTTTAGGGGAATAAAAGAGTGTTATATTCGTGGTTGCATCATTATAGCTAAAATAATAAATTCGTTGAAGAAACGAATAAGAAAAGGCAAAAAGGAAAGACAAATATTTGCCTAGTATGAGCTTGAATGGCAATAGTTTTCATCATTTTAATCCTCAGAATTTACTGCAAATAGGTATCCATTCGTTCACTTTTGAAATATCATATTTATACATCGTTGAACGCTACAGCATCTACTGGTTGTATTGCAGTGAAAAGTGCTGCCGAAATGATCAACGACCATCGAAGAAGGAACAGTGAAAGTGTAACGATACCGACAAAACTGTTAGATAGTCAACTGGGGATGAGTAGATATTACACAGAGCAGGTCACTCATCAATTAAAAAGATATATGATGCAATTAGGTATCTCGTATTTTAAAGAATTACGCAGCACTTACACCACGCCTTTCGCATGCTTCTCGTAGGAGCTTCACGACATCTTGACCGACAACTCCACTCGCATCGAAACCTTTCGACCAGTGGATCAGTCTTCCCACATCGAGACGATCTTGTGTACACGGGAAAGAGAAGGTGAAACCGAGTGGTAGCTTTTCTGCGCCCTTCAGAGCATTCTCTTCCATGAAGTTCGCCAAACAAGCTGCTATATGATCGAATAACTGCAACACTTTATGTCTCAATACTTCGATATTACGATCGCCGTATTAATCACAAAATACCGTATCCTACATTTCGGAATCTCGAAGGGATCGTGCGTCCAATACAGTCTTCCTTTCTATGAAACCCTAAGACGGCATTCAATTTAAAGGATTCTTCACTTCGGCAATCTGCAGTAATATAGAGAAGGACAACATGGTCAAAGCTCGAATGCGTTTCCTTCGGAACGCACTTATGGTTAAACGTTGCGGCACCAATTCTACGCAAATCACTATCGAAGTACTTTTGATAGTTAGAGAAACTTCACTCAATCAAAATGCTTGTGCTCGCTCGCTTTTTGCATTGAATTTGGAATAGTAGACTCTTCCAACCTCGACTCCGGTTCCCCTCATTTTGCTCTCAGGAATGCGATATATTTTGCCGTCCATCTCTGCCTCCAAGCCGTTCAATTTGATTCGAAGCACTCGAAAGTTAGTACCACCCAGATCAAGAGCCAAAAAGTCACCACGCTCTGTACCATTGGGCACAGCGCGTACGAATGACGGCAACATTTTCAGCGAAGAAGTGATACCTATAAATCCCGTTTTCTTTTAGTGAATTGCGATCGGAGCTAAGGAAGTAAGAAGAATGAGACGACATTAATTGTAAACTACATTAATTGATAGGCAGCTTAACCAAACATAAGAGATGTGAACTGCCTTTGAAAATTTCAGAGATCGACAATCTGCTAAAGCATATTACTATTACAAAAGAATCTTTGCATATCAACATACGATTGAATGATAACAGGTGATTTTTGTATCTCTTCTAAGCGTAAAAGGAATGGCACGGATAATAGTAGCTTTAGCCAGCGTAGAGGATGACGTCACTTTCAGGATGTACTATCACTACCACCTAGGCACTGTAGTGCCCATTTTGCTTATATTTAATAATGATCAGGAGAATATTGTTTTCCAAATATTTCATAGTGCATTTCTCATCGGTAAAAATTACTGCTGTTACATTCGCCAATATCTCATAAATTTTACTCAACGAGCAATGACTTCTACACTTATTGTTTGATTATTCCTCTTCTCGTCCTTCCTTTAAACTATTTCTCCGTTAATCTTCCTGCGTTTTGGCTACATGCGTGCACACACTCAGTACCATGTTTTTATGTCTGAATGCGGAAGCGCTAAACCTATATCCCTCAATAAATTCATTTATACATTAATTGAGCCTAACCGGTCGGTCCACTACTGTTCGCTACACATACGATGAACGTTTCGATTTATAAAGGACTCCCCGTTTAACCAGTCATCTTTGATTCATCAATAATCTGTTAGGAGTGCAAACCTGGCTCGCCACTGAGGCCTTTTTTAATGCTCGTCATCATCTCTTCCATCACACGTTTGAGCTCGTTATCCGACAGCACCATGCACGAGCATATCTCTTGGATCTATAGAATCAACAATTTTTAGATGGTCTCGAATGCTCTTAAACCACCGTAATCCATAATCAGAGATCCTTTTCCCCTTCCAAGGTTACTACTTTCAAGCAAATTAATAAAAATTAATTTAGAAAAAAAAATTAAGTTGATGATTTAGTCAGTACATTCAATCAGATATTCCTGACGAGATGTTGAGGCCGCTAGTGGGCAATTGCAGCGAAATGACTGTGAGAAATGATCGCCCGAAATTTACCCGCTTAAAATTTGCTATTTCAGTCTGAGAACGTTGACCGGTACTCTTGAAGCGATCAATGGCCGCATTCTTCAGAGGTGTCTTAAAACCGCCTCTCTGCACTGTGATGGGCACCTGCAAAACACAACCATTTAAAACAAAAGAGTGATTCAGACATTTAGCTGTGATAGTATTTAACGCCTTAATAGCGAGTAAATGAGAATCGAAGAAACTTCAAGCTCATCCCCCATATCACCTAATTTTCATTGAATTGTAAATTTTGCATTCACTGGAAACCGAAAATTTACAGATCAAACGAAAACCCAGCGTTGCATCTTTTTCCTTCCAGATTGACTAGTATCCTATGAATGAAAAAAAAAACTATTTCCAATGAACTCGCCTACATACTGCTTTCACTTAACTTTGAAAGAGGCTATTCATTCCGTTCAGATCGAGCATGTCTCTTTCATTTCAAGCGCATATATAATATTCTAAAAACATGTAAACGCACATGTTGATCCTTCATTGCGGTCGTATACCGGAGCGTCCACTATTCGTCGCAGTCAAAACACTGAAAGATATTTTTATAGGGAATACCTTTAAATCAGCTATATGAGCGATCATTGATTGCTAGTTTTGCTTTACCTGGAAATTCGTAATTAAGGTTATGACAGGTAAACAGCAGATCACCTGAACATTACCTCACCAATGACGAATGAGGTCAGCATTCAAACACCTTCCCACACTGAACCCTTAAAACAATTTCATGCAGTAATTTAATGAAAATTGCGAGTATGAGATACATCCAATTCTTTCTCTAAATGCTACTTTTGGCATTTATGTAAAGAAATCAGTTCGCATAAACCTTCTTCTGAATTAAAGCCTAGAGGACCAAAGCTTGCAACGTTAACGGTCCTTAATCACAGCAAAGATACAGTGCTTTCGACAAGCTGACTTACGGTTTCTTTTCATTAGCGATGACAACTTTGATAATATTAAGAACTTCTATTCCTTCTTGGAGCACTTTCCAAGAACCGTATTTTCGTGCTTACTTTGTCATTTCCTTTCTTTTACTTAGACTCATGTGCAATTTCTCATATACAAGTATGAAACGACAAACATCCCAAATCATAGGCCCCAACCAGTATACCCAGCCATCCCGTCATTGACTTTCTGATCTTGACCGGAAAGCCCACTCCCCTCTTCTCCTTCTTATTTTACTCGTCCTTCATTACTTCCAAACGCACCACGCACCTGAGGAGAAATGTAGATGATCGACTAACCCCAAGGCCAGAAGAACCGAAGAATGGCAGCGATGCGCGTGCACAAGATGTATATGGGAACGTGCGATTGTGATATTCAAAATGTGAATAGTTGACAACATTCAAATATCAGTGCTTCTGATATCTAAATATATTGCATTGCTTCCTGATGTATCACATCACCGCATGCGATACCATGAAGCAAATAATCACATTTGAAAGCCAAAAACAGACCATTAAAATCGCTTTCATGCTAAATTTCCTGTACGATTCTCTTGTAAAAATAAGAATCGCCAAGAATAATGAGTGTTCATTAGTTGAATATATCCTATGCGCCTGAACGAAACGGCCAGTTGTGCCACTTGCAAGTCTGATGATGCTTCATTAGAAACCTACTTTTCGGTGTTCCCACACAACGATTGCCTGAGAGTGGATTGTATTCAAGCGAGCGGTGGG
Organism: Baylisascaris procyonis; assembly: GCA_037389465.1. NCBI lineage: Eukaryota > Metazoa > Nematoda > Chromadorea > Rhabditida > Ascarididae > Baylisascaris > Baylisascaris procyonis. Next base: position 2,944,146 of record JAZARR010000221.1, read on the forward strand.
GAGTGAGTTGTATTTTCTATAGTATTTTTTGCTGTTTTGCAACATGTGCGCGATCATCTTTCATATCAATATTCAAGTTGAACTGTAAACCTTGAAAAGTTGGAAATATGAGGGAAAAAATTGGCATAAACTTTACAAGAAATTAGATCGCATTTTGTTGTGGTAAGTGATTTTTAAATTTGCTGCATAATGAATCGGTTCTCTGCAAACATGCACATTCCACCGCATGTTTTATTAATTCTCGGTAGTTCGAAATAACTTCTAAAAAGTTGGACTGTATAAGTGCACGCTGTGCTAGCTTATCCTCAACACTTCTGCAAATATCATATTCACTTATAATTTAAAGGGGACTGGACGGTCAAAGAGACACCCAACATTGTTATCGCACCAGGTGGATCAAATGCGAGACAAATCATAATCTGGGCTAATAAGTAATGCAAACGCGTTTGTGAAGCTGATATAATCACATAATTTATATCAACTTCTTCACTCATAGAAGGCAGGAGTTAATGGCAAACCGACACAACATGCCTTTTTTCGTATCTGAAAAAACGATCCATTATCGAGGTATCTATGCTAATTAAATTTAACGCTTTATTCACCCATTAGATTTACTAACTCACCATTTTCACTTCAATTTTTTAAGTGTAAAATAAGACGGGAAAACTTCCAAATTTCTCAAATATATTTTGTATTCGAAATGAAAAGTTAAATTTTTTCATTTAATCAACGAAGAAAACGATGAACGTAAATTCACGAAACATGAATTGAAGCTATTAAACTTCTCGACTCTGAGTTTCTAGGAAGTTGTTGTGAAGAATGCTACAATGACCTATAAATGATCTATTAACAAATCTATACACATATGGACGTGCACACACAAATGCACAGACAGACACATACAATACATAGACAGACACATATGCGCACACAAATACAGAAGACAGGCCACAGTCATAGCATAGTGTACTTTATAGTGTCCAAACTTTAAAAAACTCATTGACAAAGCTAAAAATCAAGAACTCTCGAAGTGGAGACAACACCTGGATGCTAATAAAAAACTTATAATAAAGGATTGCAAGGTAATTCTTAAAGCAGGAATCAAAGTTAACTTGAATATTATCCTTTCCAATATTGCGGAAAGAGTAATACTCTTCTTACAGGCAACGCCTCCAATATATCAAATCCCCCCGTATGAAATTTTTATATCACAGAAAAATTGCAAAGATACTTTATGAGTGTAGTTTAAAATATCTTTTCATAGTAGATTGAATATTACCACGGTAGATCAAATACTAACGGTATGTCCGATCTTGTTTGATCAAATGATAGTAGTAGGTCAGACCATCGTAGAACAAATGACCTACTAATATATACCATGGGCTAATCTACTGCTGTCGTTTGATGTGCCATGATCTGACCTGCAACTATTATTTGACGTGCCATGGTCTGACCTACTATTATCATTTGATCTACCATGGTTCGGCCTAGTACTACCATTTGATCCGCCATGGTCTGACATGCAAGTAATATCTGATCTACCATGATCTGATCTTCCCTAACATTTGATCTACCATGATCTCACCTACCGCCATTATCTGATCTGCCACAGTCTGATCTATCAATATCATTTGTTCTACCATGGCCTGACCCACTTGTATAATTTCATCTACCGTGGCCCGACCTGCCACTAATATTTGACGTGCCATGGTCTGACGTATTATTATCATTTAGCATACCATGATCTATTATCTAATGTATCTGATAACAACTGACCTACCATGAAAAGATATTTTAAAGTACAATTATAAAGTACCTTTCAAACTTCCTGTGATACAAAAAATTTATACGGGGAGATCTGATGGATTTCAGGCATTGCCTGCAAGAAGAGTATTATCTTTTCCACAATATTGGAAAGAATAATGTTCAAACTGCATTTATGTGACAAGTTGTTTTGCTCATGTCTTGATTTTGATCTCCCCACATGGATCGTTTGGAGATATAAACATCTGAAAGGTGCATTTGCACCTGATAACTGCGTAGATGAACTCAGAAAATGAAAATAAACTTTGAAAATACGCGCCTTTTCGCTTTGGAACCAATCAATGATATTACAGCGGTATATCGATGCACTCAAGGTGCTTTACTGCATCCCACTTTCGTATGTCACTTGACTTGTCTGTTGTTTCTTTTGTTTACTTGTTTGACTTTTTTTTTGATTGGAGGGAATTGCAGTGACGTCATACCCATGTATGTTTATCTAATGTGGAGAAGCCTGATGATGAGCAACGTTTCAAATGCAAATTGCTGAAACAGTTCAACGTAAAAATCTATGGTGCTTTGTGTAAACTGTGTAATCCATATATTCGCATTCCCCGACCATTGGAACACCTCGAAATCCTCACAGATGACCTCCCCTCCCTACCCATCCCTCCTCCTCGTTAGTTATACCGTGTGTGCAGTGAAAGCTGCTCAAGCTTCATTCATTGCAAATCAGCCCGAAACCCTTTGTTATTGTCTTTCGGGTGCTTGTAGTTACCTGTGTCGAGAAAGCTAGAGCGGCAAAACTTGGCGAGGGTAATTTTAACTGCAGAATTACCTTCCAAACTCAGTATTCTTCCGATTGGTCATAATGATCTGCTAGGGAACCAACAGGAAGTGACAAGCAGAAGGGAAACTTCCGCCTGGTTGTTTCATTAGGTCTCTTTTGCATTTCCCTAATCGGGCTTGAGTTAAATCTATTCTCGATGGCGATCGACAGCGAGACTCGACTTATCCCGGTTTCGGTGAAAAGGTGGATGAGAAACTGATCCCAGGAGGATGGATGAAACTCAGTCCCAGTCATTGGAGTCGACAGAATGCGGTCGCCTGACCAGGACCACTAACGAATTTTGCCAATTTCCATGTAGTCGTGGGTTAGATAGAGATTGTCCCGATCGTATTTAGCTCGAGCTCTCTTCCCACATTGGGCAAATTGGCTATTTTTTTTTTTAGAATAAATTCCTAGATCCATGCTGAAATAAATTCCATTGTCGATGCATTTGGAAATCGCACCGAGTAGAAGACATCTTTCATAAATTATCAGCAAATAATAAAACTTGTGCATGCAAGTTTGCATTTGTAAAATGCATAATGGCAACATCTCTTTGTCTGGGATAGTGTCATCATCGGTGTCATTGAAGTTCATTGAGTATAATCACTGATAAATCAACCTTAAAGTTGATCCTTCGACTTCTCAAGTAATGACCGATACTCGGAAATATATGTAAACATTTACATTTATTTTATCGTTGATTGAATGACATAACGCATGAAACGTGCTTTTAATAGCATGGATCGCCGGTTGCGTCACTTGCAGAACATCGCTGACTAATTCCGTATGTAATTACAATTTGGCTATTTGTGAGGAGTGAATTTTGCACAAATCGTAGTGACCGATTAGGCTAGCCTTTCCACTTGTTCGATTCGCCCACCCCGGCAAGCTTTGAAACGCGAATCTTTATAATATACATATTTAATTTTGATTTAATTAAATATGTGTAGCTTTTCAGAAGTTGATGAGTACTCAACTTAATGTACGATGTGGATTATATCCACTGAATTTCATATTTATAACTGCAATGGTTGTGTAGTCAAAACAAGCAGACAAATGGCTATACATTGATAGATTAATGATACAAATATCTACTTAACATAATTCCTATTTGCAAATGCAAGTTTTTATAAGACCTTTGGAAGGAAGCATGAGGAATGAAGTAGTATGATCCGTTTTTGTTGAAGTAAATGAATGATCCGTTTTTGTTGAAGGAAATTAAGTAGCGTTTTTGTTTCAAAGTTTTTTTTAGGAATATTATTACAAACTTGTTTGACGGAATTGACAAAATCATACTATAAATGGGATGTGATGCCAGCATCCTTGATATGCCTCCGCTCTTATCTTCCTACCTTGACAAGCTTATAACGTTTTTTAAAAGAAATGTTCAATGATAAATCGCCTATATTTGTTAGAAACTATAAAGCAGTGAAGTTTTTAAAAATACAATCTATAATCAAGAATCCCATATTTGAAGATGCGCTTAAATCTGTGAATAACTGAACTCTATGTATTGAATTCAGAAAAAAAAAAAACATTCAAATTTATAAATTAAAGCTATTTAGAATGAACTTATTAGTCAATTAAAGGTTGATTTATGCAGAAGGTGAATATTGAAATTTTTCACTGACTATAAGATGAAATCGTCTCATTTCATTTACATCGATATAGTTTTCAAGTTATCGCTATGTGTTGGTAAGTTTTATTTCTTTTAGCGTGTTAATTTATGGAAAGCATGTACTTATCTAGACTCTCGTTTATGGTGTACCCTTAAGTCTGTAGGCAAGAGTTTTGGTAATAGTTGGTGGAGGAGGATGGAGAGGCGAATCGACAGATCTTTTTTGCTAGATGGTTGACGTGAATATGTTGACTGTAATTCAGGTTAACAAGTGGAAGTTTTAGCCTTTGAGATCTCTTAATTTGTTTTAACACCTTTTTTCCAACGAGAAGTGTGTGTCGTTCCTCTAGCTTTCGAGGCTTTGTGCTGTTCATTCGTCTTCCTTTTTTGCTTTCAGATATTTCTCTAGTCGATAATCTCTAAGGCCAACAAATGGTGGATATGTTCATAGTTTAAAGTTGCTTGCTCTCAGCAGTACCCACCAAAATGTTCCGACGTTTCGGTGGTTCGTCGTCGAGCATCTGGAAACCGAAGAACCCTCATTCACTCGAATACCTGAAGTAAGCGTCGTTTTCATCCATCGCTCTATGAAAGTTTTCAGTGCCATATAACGGTGAGCGGCAATTATTTTCTGCTGCTATTCCTCTTTCGCTGTCAAATTCATCACTGTGTGAAAACTCTACAATTGGTGAACTTTACATTCTATATTATTTGCATAATCTGATACGGCAAAAACAGTTTTCAATAGCTGCGTTAGCTGTACCGAAATCGACATCCAGTTTGCTGCTTCATTCGACGGCCTCCTTTACAATACTTTTAACAATTTTACCATCTCTACCATCTCTCTGGCGAAGCATATTTCTAAGAGTAGTTTTCATTTGCATCAAATTGTAAAGCTTTTTTTTCGAGCACAATATAGGGCTTCGAAATTGAAGAAACACAATCGCGTTTCATATGTTGCGTTGTCATATTTAGATTTTACATTTTTTGTGCTTTAATTTTGTTATGTATTTATAATCAATTTTCACTCCTCAATTTATGAATTTTTGTTTTTATTTTCTATTCCTCGATCCATTATTGCTTTTTTGTTTCAGTGGTTCATTTAGTTGAAGAGCCGAATAAGATAATTAACGAAGATATATGAAATCAGTGCATCTCTCGTCCCCCTTTCTGTTTTGGATGCATTTGTCGATTAATTATGCACCGTTTAATTATTAATTCTTTTGATTGCTATTGTATGTTTTATTTGAATTGTTAAATGTAATATCTCGATGCTACTATATAGTAAATTTAATAAAAATTCATTGAAATAAAATACATTTATATTTTCAGATATTTGCATGGGGTTTTAATGAAGAATGAACGTGTAACCGAGCATAATCGGACATTACTTGTAGAGGCATTAAGGGCTATCGCAGAGATTCTCATTTGGGGTGATCAAAATGATAGCTCTGTATTCGAGTAAGTTTTTTATTGTATGCCTCATTGATTGATTAGTATTGATTGCAAAGCAATTATCCAAATACATAAAATGCAAACTGTTCACTTAAGGTTACAGATAGAAAACAAGACGTAATAAGTAAAATAATGGCTATATTTGGAAGGTAATATCATGGGAGGGAAAAATTGAATGACATCACTTGATACAACCACATTTCATGAGTTGGGTACAGAACACAACAGTTGAAAGGGAATTGGAAGGTGGCTGGTAAATCGTTCTCCAAATATTCTTACAGGAAATCAATTAGTACTTTGTTAACTTAATGGGCTCTACAGGTGAGAAAGCAGATTCAGTAGGTTTTGTTGTTGTTTTGTAGTGGCAGCTACCTTTCCAAAACAGTTTGCTTCATATTTGTTTATTTTTATTTTCTTTGCTAAAACTTCTCCGTCTTCATGCACTGTTGCAAATTTTCACTGAAAAAGTGCAACATGGCAGAGTCATTTACGTGCATCTGTCTGCCCCGTAGTTTCAATCCGCAAACGGTGAAACGTGGACTCGCGAAATTTAACGGAAATCCACGTCGATCTCGAAGGGAATCGTTGCACCTGGTGGGAGAGGAGGGAGGGAGACGGGGCAGTTAAAAAAAGAACTTTCTGTAAAAGTTTTGCCCGAGCGGTGGGATCAGTTAAAAATGAATACATTGTTGTGAATGCTTTATTCTTTACTGTCAAATGATGAAACGATACGATGAGTGCTGTCATATGGGCATTTATCATGTTTCAATCTTCTAGATGGTTTCCTTTTTTTTTATGTTTTCAGCCACATCGGACGCTTTGTTGTATAAAGTATATTTAAAAAATAAGTTCTTTGTTCGTCTTTCTCTAAATATTAGATCCTTCTCGAATAGTATACTTTTTGTGTTTTAATGGATCTCTCCTGGGTGACCGAGAAAGCAGAGAAACACTCTTAAGTGGAAACAATGGAATACAGGACGACATTTCTCTGGCCCTGTTGCAAATAATAATCAGACGCTTCTATCGAAACAAATACTATACTTCATAATCATGCTGTATAGAAATTTTTTTTTCTGTAGCCAAGTACATAAACCTTTTTCTTTGAATTTCTATAAATTTTTTCTTTCGCAGAATGTGTTTTATCGTTCTTTTTATAACTGATGATGTTATATTTACCGATATTGGGTGTCCCTACATTTCAATATTGTGCAATGATATTAATAGAAGTTGATAATAATTCAACGAGTAAAGTGCTTGAATTCGTTGCGATTGCGGTAATCCTCATTGTCCGTAATTTCAGTTTTTTCCTCGAAAAGCAAATGCTGTCCTACTTTCTATCAATAATGGCTCAGAAATGCGGTTCATATGTATGTGTGCAATTGCTGCAAACGCTCAATATACTCTTCGAAAATATTCGTCATGAGACCTCATTATGTGAGTTTTACTATCCTCTTGTAGCCCTATTTTTCAAAGGATGATTTCTTGCAGTGCATCCTATCTTTTCTTCGTGTCCTGCATCGCCGTCAGAGATGTTCTTGTGCAGGAGGATTTCCTGAATGGGAGGGAGAAGGGAAAGGAAGTGAGAGATCGAACCAGGTGCTTGTATTGTATATATCTCGATTAGTAATATTTGTGGAGCAATTTTTTGGTCTACAAAACCCGCCTAAAACCGAATATAAAAATAGAATTGAAAGGAGGAATTGATATTCAGTAACAGAATGACGAAAAATCAAACCAATAAAATTGACTGAAAGGAGAATGAGGACCGAGCTAATATCATTATGCTTCCGAATGGGTAGTGCGTATCAGTACTCAAAAATCTCATTTTCGTTCGATCAGGAAAATGAAGCATTGAGCCATTGCTAGATCGGTCCTTTCTTCCGAGTCAACGACAATAAACAGTTTGGGCATGTGGAAGGTCATTGATATAATTTCCCTGCAAAGGTAGGATGGCTAATTTGGCTTCTTCACCTAAGATTTTTCATGTTACACCAGCGGCGCAGGTACAATCTATCGGTCATTGCACACGTTGTTGGCGTTTTGGGAGTGATGATTCGCGATGATGAAACATCGGTAGTCAATACAGTAATAACTGCAGTGATTTCCGTTAGAGGCATAGGAGGGAGTCGAAGGTCCTTTTACCGTTCTCTCTAATTCCAGAATGGAGTGCCAATTTGAATTGTCAACTCTTTCTTAGCTTGGAGGTGCTTGTTGTCAATAAGCTTATGTTATAATTTGCTACAGCTCAGACCACGAGCGGCAGCCTTAAACCACCTGTTTTCCTTTTTATTTATCAATTACGAAAGATATCAGCGCCCGGTGCAGAATTTCATTTCATTAAGGGGAGTGAGAATTTTACCAAAAATACCTCGAGAAAAGAGCGTTACAGAAAGAGAGGGAGAGACTAATAGTAGTGGCCTCATCAATGTAAACTGAGCAGATGATTCGGCAGTCTCTCAGAAATGGAAGGAGTATTTTTTATTTTGTAATCGACGGTCAAATGCTATGACTTCGAAGAGAGAATTCCAATTTTCAGATATGACCCTAACAGCAATGTTCGTTTTGGATTGTTGCAGAATTGATCCCTCGAATATTTATCTTTCTGCACACTAAAAAGTCTCTTCTTCAAAAGTTACATCTTATCGTTAAACAATGCTCAATCTCCCTCACTATGTAAAACTTAAAATTGTTTGTTCTTCTAGGAAAGACATTTAGAACAGAAGAAAGAAAATAAGCGAAAATTTTATTGATTTATATATAAGGGTATATTACTATAAATAGCCACTTAAACAGGTGTTTGCTCTGTTGAGTTTAAATAGAACTGTATGATCGGTTGAACGAAATACATTCAGATTTTCTGCTCAGCAATAATCATGTGAATTCAATAATAACGCACAAATTCAACTTCAATAATGAAGAGATAATGGCCTATTATATATCATTTCTGAAGACGCTGTCATTCAAGCTCAATGTCTATACGGTTCATTTCTTTTTCAACGAGGTATATATATGTTTTAATGCTATTTTTTGGGTATTTTTTATGCATTTTAATGCCACAAGGAAGATTAAAATATTTGTTGAAATGTTGACTGATTTTATCTCAAAAGGATTTGTTTTATTAATACTTTACTCCATAACTATGCTCAGTTATTTCTGCGATAGTTTTGTCTATTAATAACTTCATATGAAGTGTACAGCCTTTCCTTCATCGTGTTCGATATCGATGAACTTAAATTGTTCTTATTATTGAAGAGTAATCGCATCTTAGAGCCCTTATCAACTGCAATCCACTATCGTTTATAGTAATCAATTTTTTAAATGATAACCGTCTTAGGTGTTTATTTGTTTATTTGTGTGCTCATCTGATGCTGCATTATTTTTTCTTTTTTGATGTCTTCAACTTTCTGACTTGAATATTGTAATTTAGTTTATATAATCGAAAGAGCATCACAAATTATAAATGAATTTGTGGACTACAATTATGAAGCTTTCATTTCTATGATCTATCCTCTAACTGCTTTTTGGGATCACATAATGGCTAGGTTTAGCCGGGATAGTGAAAATAACTGGGACAAACAAATAGAATGGCTGCAGTATCCGAAACTCAGAATCTAAAACGTTCTGGTTTCTACTAAGGTTATTTGCTCTATGCAAAAGCATATATTTTTGACGAATTATGGAGAAGACAACACGCACTGCCATCTTTCTTAAATGATTTATTTTCATTTTGGTTTTGCTCATATGATCGTAATTTTTTCTTTTTGGTCATCGGTTGAATGAATGTGAGAAATTTTTATTCAGTCAACACAAGAGTTTCCACTCTATACTGAAGTGATTAAATTCTATAATCACGGTGAAGGGATGGTTCGTATCGCCGTACGTACAACTACTCTTAATATCTTCAAGGGTGAGTGCTTTTATATAGTATGGATGAAGGGCGAAACTTTTCTCGATAGCACTACTATTTTCATAAATGGTAAGCATTCAATTTTAATTCGATTAAGGATAACAACCAGGGCACACTTGGAGTATTCTCCTTCTCACTTGCATCATTTGATTTACCCGTTGATCTCTCCTCAATTACACCTTCCCACTTTCTCAACCGACATTCGTCTTTCCATAAATCGATATGCTCTTCCTGTTTTCTGTCCATATGTTACAAAGAGATCACAAGTGTGCAAATTTGTGCGTAATCACCGAATAGACATCGTCTTAAGAAAGTTCACTTCAATTATTATTCTATCGTGTACGAGTGTCACTTAATGCATTGCTTGAATCCGATTATAACAATTCCCATGCAACAGTTTTACTCTGAAATATATGGGAGACGAATGCGGTCAGGTAGGTAGAGAGAGGGGGGGGAAGGAGTAGAGGTGGGACAATAAGGTAGAAGTGAGGAAGCGGAGAGGGAAGAAATTCTATCACATAAATAGTCCCAGGAAGGTTTATTATAGTGAGATGTGTAAGAGAGACCACTGGATGAGAGGTGATAGGTTAAAACTAGGTTATTTTCTATAAATTCATTGTTTTAATCGTAATCGACAGGTAATTGATTAAGATTTGAAGTAGTTGAATAAGACATGTGAAATTGAAGTGGAGGATGAGGCAATGCGTACATTCGTTCGTTCGTGTTCACGAGATTATTTCTGTGCGGTGGTCGATTTAACAACATCGCATTCGGTTGATATCGATCAGTTTGCACGATCGGCCGAAAACGAGGCCAGCAACAGGGATCGGCTCGCCGATCTAGTGGGCGAGCACCTTGATCACATCCACTATCTCAACGATATTTTCCTTATTCAGGTCATTTCTTTGAAAATATTATAGTGAATGCAATTATTTAGTTGATACAGCACAATGTTTTTAAGTGGTTTATGTGACTGTAGCTACAATGCCCGGGTATTTATGCGTGAATGGTCTAGGACTCTCTTCAGTTCTCTAACCATGACTTTGAACGATGAGATCAATAACATTTCTTGCACTTCATTTTGCATATTTTGATCGCTTCATTACTGCAGGATTATTATTGTTTTGCTCATACAAGATGAGGGCATGGGGCTAATGTAGGAAAGATTGATTTGTAATGGATGTACCGGATGTGGATTGAAGCTTGCGTTTGAATCGACTCGTTCAGTTGAATTGCACTTCAAAGAGTGCTGCTCGTAATGTAACATGGAAATAGTCAATTCCTACAAATTGGGAAGCGTAAACAGCTAACGAGTGTCGAGATGTTCAGCTTCCTCTGTTTTCTGAAAACGAATTTAGGGCTGAATGTGCCTCTGCTTCGGAACTTTCTTATTTAATTTTGTCTGCTCTTTGAGTTTAAGAACCTCATAAATATATGCGATGGTTTGAAAAAAGAGTTGTATATTATTGTAGTGTTTGTGGTTTATATCGTCTATTTAGTGTTGATAATAAATTAGTAGTGTCTGTAGTTTGTAGCACATTTGTTATTACAGGATGATCGTTTGTCAGCGATGTTGTCTGAGATCGTATTCAGAAGGTTGCTTGCACCGCTTTACCTATGTTCTCTGGCGTCACTTCGTATGTGCCCAAGTGCCGTAGTTCTGACACCTGTTTCCTCTCTTTTCCTTTTATCGCAATTTCTTCTTATCGTCACTGATCAACAGGTAAGTCGTTGGATATGCATTTATATGTGTTTCTGATGCATTTAGGGCATACATCTGCTGTTGCTTTATAACTCTCTATGATGTGCTCGATATTTCGCTCCATTGTGAGCTGTTTACCCAAACAAACCAAAATTTACCCTAATCGCCTTCCAAGTTCCCCTTTGATTGAGATTAATTCTCAATAATTTTTCATTTCTTAAAGATTCATTCACATTTATAGCAAACCGTTCGCTAGCGGTTACATATGTTCCGAATTTGATGTATCACTTAGAATAAATCAATCCTAAATTTATAGGAGAACGAAATACCCCCTCCACCGTCCCCTCTCCCTTCTCGTTAATAACTAAACCTTCCATCATATTACAGGGTAAGACATTTTGTTTTCTGACTATAAAAGCTTATGTACAATCGTGTATCATCAAAATTTAGGACGCAGGTATTTTTCATCTCCATGAATCCTTTCTTTCTAATTCTGAAAGGTTCATGCTCGTTTAAGTTTTCATAACTCTTAAACCGTCTCTTCAACATTTTATGAAGGAAAAAATTTCCTCCTGAAAGTTTAGGCCCCAAAAATTTTGTTTAAAGTGATATGGTATTGTGTTTCTTTACCTAGGTGCTTTTATTTTATGCACGGCATCTTTTGGAGATTGAATGTGCTGATCTTGACGGCTAGTAATAGTTGCAAAGTGGCTGGTAGTGCACGTAAGGCGGAGAATTAAGGTATAGGCATTAACACTACTCGAACTGCAAACACAATTTGAGGCTGTGGGGAGGGTGGAGGAATTTGGGAAAAGTTAATTGTCGTTGAATATATTGTGAGAAAGAAGATGGTGTGGGACGTTTATTCGCTTTGTAAGGTCATTTTCTGGGCTGACGAAACCCTCATACCTTTACAGTGTTGGGATTTTAAGAGAGTATTCGTGTTGATTGTTGCATAATGAACGGGATAATGTTTCATTATTTCAATGAATGGGCAATCACTTGATTGATTTCTTAATTTCTTTGCTGACCAGCAGATGAAGTCACCGATTGCTGAATGAAATTCCATTGAATATGCAAATGTGGTTGAAAAGGTGGTCAAAAATGACTCAATTGGTGGAATACTGCTTCGATGTGAAAATAATAGTTGGGCAGACGGGTGGCACAAATAGAAATGCGTGGAGCAGCATAGGCAATAATTATATAGGTTCCCGAATGCTGCTTTCGTTCATTTGGTGAACTTTAATAGCCGATTGATAGATTGGTTATTTGCTTATATATTTAGGCAGTGCAGACATTGCTGTCGTCATTCTTCTTTGGTGATGGCAGCGATGTGAGGCAACAGTGGAGTCGTGCACAAGACGCCTCATTGGTGTTGGTTAACCTTCCTCGAGCTGATGCCACTTCCAACAGGTTAATTTGCATAATTGCTCGATATGCACTTCAAACTAACGGATTTGTTTTATTTAATTTCAATAATCAGTTTTTTGGCTTGTAAGCTGTTGGCTATTCGATATTTTAGCATTCAGAGTGATACTTGGCACTCTGCTGACCAAGTTGGATGGCGATAATGCATTGACGAATGTTGATAACCTGTGAGTGTTTGCCTGTGAGTATCCGGTGGCATATTGTAGGCATAGTTTGTAAACACCTCAATATGGGGGCATTATTGCATCCAGAATTTTGCCCGAAGGAGAGACTGTTTCTCATTATTTGACGGAGACGTATCTTTCGAGAGCTCGTAGTTTTAGGGGAAGAGCAAGTTTTATTAATAAATTAGAATTTGACTGTTTGCTTTGTGTCCTCAATTGCTGAATCACCGGGACACTCCTTCAGTTTGCCCTCCGAACTCTCTTCCTGCACTGAGAGCGTAAATTGATTTATCAAATAACCAAAATCATTTCTTCTGCATCGTTTTGTTGGATGAAAGTTCAGGGTTTTTGAAGATTTGAAGAAAGGTTCAGAGAATTTTCAGTAGCTTTCTAATTGACAAACTGCTGAAAATAATAGCAATATCTTTGAGAGCTTGGAATCGGCTTTATAGCTTTCTTTAGTAAATTTAATGTTTGTTTGATTCGTTAAATTCACACAATTTCAATTGATGAATTAGTTAATTGCCATATTGATCCATTAAGTGATCTGCTGATTAGCCAGCAATTTTGCTGCTGTTGATTTTCATTATCTTTTTAGGGTGTTTTTCAACAGTTATTTGAGATCATTGAATTGTGAACGAAACGATCACGCCGCATTCTTTGGCCTTCTTTTCCTCTATGCCATTTGTCAGAACAAAGGTAAGCAGACATATCACTTCCAACTTTTCTCATCTCTTATTTCGATTATTATTTAAATTGTCATTGAGTCCGAGCACCTCGTAAAAATTTCAATCATTTTACTAAATTATTTTTTCTCTGCGAAATAAGTGAAAATTTTCAGGCGAATAATGTTGAATACTTCAATACCAATTAATTGCCTTATCAATGCAAATCCATCTTCCAATCCCTTTGCCCCTTTACTATATGTTCGTGTCAATTTCGTTTTCCCACCTCCTTTTTTGCTGTGTCTTTTGGAATGCAAATATCTTTTGCTTCGGCAGATAGCATTTCAGGATGGATTGAAAGAGGGAAGAGCTATATGTGATTATTTTTCTATGAATCACCGCACTTCGATCACTTTATAAAAATCCGCAGCCTTCAGTCAACCGAAGCCATCTCTCGATGGTCATTTTACGAACCATTTCATTAATCGCACATTTGGTTACTAGGAAAAGCATTTATTCGTAGTGGTATCCTAAGTCGTCACCTTTGAATGCCATCAAACTTCTAATGTGTATCTCGGATCCATCCTACACAAAGTCATATTCTTTGAATGCTTTTCTAGTGTTTGTCGCCTTCGGTGACTATTACTTTGCTTGTGCTTAAACACTAACCTCAACCGTTTGTGGCTGTTCATTCCACAGTTACTTTATTACTCTTCATTTACTGGATATTGGGATCCACTTGAACTTCCTATGGGAATAAACGTTCAGTTCAACACCAGCTAAATATGCTCTTTAGCAGTTGATGGTTAAGACGTTACTTTAGGCAACGTTTTTCGTTGATTCTTTCTTAATTTTAATGACTCTTCTTCACTTTCAAATCTAAAGACCTTAAAAAATTACTCTACATTATACGGTGTTTGCTTCTTTGCTCTAAATTTAGCCAAGCTTGGGAGTTTCACTGTCGGCTTTATGCGACTTTAAATTGGCTATTTTAATGCAGCTTTTTGTGCATTTTACATAAGTAAACTAATGCGTTGTTGTTTTTCTCATCGATCGCTCGCTGCAGAAAGTAAGTTAAGTTATGTTTTCGGCTTGCGTTTTTTAATTCTTTTCGCACGCTTTCTTTGTTGCACTTTTTTGGAACTTCCTTTTGCAGAAATGATGATGTCTGAATTGGTGGTCCTCTTTCCGGGACCGCATACGGTTGTGTGCTATAACGGATTGCTTCATAAATTAATGTTCAAAGCACGATAGAGCAGACACATCTTCTGTCGAGATTCGAGCGTACCCGCTTATGAAACATGCTGCAGCATTTTCTAGAAGAACATTGAAAAATCATTGAAAAATAAACCGTTAAAAAATTTATGTATCTATTTGTTAATGAGTCGCCGGATCGTTGTGTCAGTATAATTGCAATATGTTTTTGAGAATCGATTTTGCGTATAGATGTAGTTGTTGGCTTCTCTAGTAGTAGTATTCGCCAGCACATTAACTGTGTAACAATTCACTGATAAGTGATGTTGTATTCGTTGTGTTCTGTTGCATGTCTGTTGCGGTGTCGCATATAAATAAGCATCTCATTATTGATGCTTTGTTACATTTATGTCAGCATGCATTGTTTTTGTTGAACAACTCTTCATTACGAATATAATCTGTAATGGATCATCATTAGCTAAATTTGCGAAACAAATCGCAGTGAAACTATTTGAAAAGAGATTGCACTGAAAAATTTTGTGAATGAAATTTCAGTAAATCCTTAAAAATATAGTGAACTTGAGTAACTTATAAGGATGGTGAACTTGGATGGAACGAAATTTGATGTTTGCGTTAGTCATAAAGATAAAACAAATATTCCAGGTGTCATGACAGAAATACTAAAAGCAGCACAAATAACGCCTTCTTTGGAATGCGATATGCCAAACCCTGACGGGAATTTATTGGAAGTTTTACTCTCGGTCGTTTCTTGCAGCACAAAATCAGGTAACCCTTTCCAAATTTTGTGTTCTAATTTAGTGCGGAGACCTGTTAATGATGCGAAGCTTTTTTCGATTGGGAATACGCTTGGATTGGCTAACCTACATGCTAGTGTCTTTTTTCATGTTTTTGCGCATTGCCATTTAAGAAATTTTCGCCAAAGAACTACTGTAAGATCCGTTGATATACTGGAAGTTTTATTTTAAAACTGGATGTATAACCTTGATTGATGACTTTCCAATTTAATTGCTGATGTAACTGTTAACTTTTAAGAGGGCCGGTAGTACTGAACTGATATCATTTGTTCTCTCTTCCAGCCTTCTTCCGCCACCTCATCCTCTCTCTTCTTCTTTGTTCTCCTCTCAGCAGGTGTTTGTGAATTGTTTGTGATATTTCAAAAATTCAATTTGTGTTAAACTTCAGATACAACAGTGCGTATGGTCACATTGGAGCTATGTTGTGTTGTTCTACGGCAGTTACTTCTCGCAGTGGACGTTCAAACAGAGCCATACACGCATTGTGAACGAGTTGCTGATGATGCGCGCAGCGATACTGTCGCGTCACTTTCGGCTGTCGTCTATACTGAGGAACTGTTCTTGGAGATGTTCGAGGATGAATTTTACCAATTTGAAGTATGATTATATCGTTTCGATTATTAAGAGCAACTTTGAAAGAGCAATAATTGAGAATAAATGGGCTGGATAACAAGAAAATTTTGGATTCTGCAACAGGAAGGGTGAATAAACGATTGGTCTCAGGCAACATATTTCACACAGAAAATATGTAGCTTTTTGCTTTCTTCGTTTTTCGATGAAACAAAAGCCTAGAAAGGATGAGGAAACAAAAGGACGATCGTTCTTCTTCGCTAGAATATATAGACAGAATGTAGAGATAGGAGAATGCATATGATCAGATAATAAAAGGATGAGTTGAAATAGCATTGGCTGATTGCGTCCTTCTTTTCCAATAGAATCATTTCATTCTACAGTTAGCCTATAGATATGCCATTGCGATGAAATAATGCACTTGCATGCTGAATTAGTCAATTAGAGGGATTGTTTATGGCAGCGTTGATGGGAATCTTTCAGGAAGTTTGCTTGATTTTTGCCTCATTTCTGAGCTTCTCTATATCACGGACTCATTTTTCATCGAATTATACAATAAACACTCATTTTTGCAGTATTTAATTTGCTGTGTCATAATGAAGAATCGTTGTAAATGAGTGTCGTAGCTTATGTCTTGCAATTATTATCAACGATCTCTGTGCGATAGATTTTTCCTCTCATGCACTCATTCTTTCCTTCTCAATGTATTCTTCAATCGATATTCAGAATTCATGAAATGAATTTCATATTAAAAATAAAATCAACAATCCATTAGAGATATTTTTATCTATGTGAAAATGTTATAGAAATTTCCAATGAGTTAATTAATCGATAATTGCAGTATCTCTTCGCTATATGTTAATGTAATCCGATATAATAGTCTAATGTACTATTTTTTCAGCGCGACGCATTTCGGGTATCGTTGATGAGCGTCGATCCATCACTGTTATTGCCTCCTTCGAATACACCGTTGAGTGGGGTCGCCCTTAATAAAAGGCTACCGAGTGGATCTGAGGAAAGGATACGTCGGGTTAGTTCTCACTTTTATTTTGTTTATTTAATTGTTTATTTTGTTACCTCTCTTTGAATAGATCTCTCTTGAATCGTTGACTTTTTCTACAGTAGTGAATAATTCAGTAATTGTTTAGTAGTAAGGCGTTTACTTGTATTTTGTTGATAATAATTGAAAGTTGAAATTCTTCTATTCTATATGACTTCTTATTTTCCTTCATCTACTGCATTTTTCATGACAGCTCATTTGAAAGATCTTTGCATATTTGTTGTTCTTATTAGCAATTCTGTGCTCGTCCCAACACCCTTCGCAGATTTGAAAATTGGGAAAACATCGAGTGCACCTGTAATTTTTTGTTTATTGTTTACTCGTCTTAGTTGATTTGCTTCGTTTGTTAATTTATTAAGATGGAAAGTAAGGGGGGGGGGTGAGCGAAGAGCATTCTTTCTACAGAAAGCAAAAGTAATCGAATCAGGTGGCAGAAATTGAAGGGTTTGATCCAGCTGGCAGTTTTTTGGCTATATTTGCTTGGTGAATGCTTTAGCAAACTGTGGTTGATTGCGTTCTTTTTGTTCTAAGGTGGCTGGCTGGTCGTAAATAGGATCGAAGGGTAAAGAGGTGAGGTAGCCTTAGCTTCTAGAATAGATTGCCTTGGTCAGAAGGATACATACCTTTTACAGGATGTTTGGAAATCTCGTATTAAGTTTTTGATAGTTTTTAAATTAGGAAAGGAGCTTTAGTACGAATTCTTTCCCTCTCGTCTCCCATCCAATGCAAGAATCTGATATTCATGACGCTGTTTATCTTCATATTGATTAGGGACCATTTCACAGATGGATAGTGCAGACATCGATAAAAAACCTTCATTGATGGCGTCTTTCACACCTGATGATTCTAGCCCATTTGATTTCGATTCATGTTTGTTTTGAATTTCTAAACAGTTTTTTTGTTTGGTAAAGGGTGGAATGAAATATAATGGAACCTTAGTATATTTCAATTTCAAGTTGATTTTTTAGAAGAAATTGATGCTTGCTAGCCGTATTTTTTATTTTCCTTTATAACATATATGCTGTGCTTGCAGTAAATATTAAATTGCAGCCTAAGGTTTATTTTCTTTTCTTCTGTAATTATCCAACTTGTTTACGTTACAAAGATAATGTGTTTATTCGAGATAGTTTGAATATTTTATTATGTCATGATGTACCATTATTAAGATTTACTCTTATGCAATATAGTGCTTTTATGTGTGAATGAGTGGAAAGTTTCTTCTAGCATTTGCTTTGTTAATCTTCTCACTAAGAGTTGAGCCTGTTTGGAATGAAAAAGAAACATTTTTTTATGTTCACTTTGATTATATCTTTCAATTTTTTTAAGTCAATACAACGCTATGCTTTGACCTTTTGAAATGTTTTTTTTTTTCAGTCAATTCAATTATATTTTCACCTTCGAAAGTTTGTACTCGATCTGCGTGGCGAGACGGAAACGCAATTACCTCTTTCAACGAAAGGTGGCGCAATTGTCGAAGTCAACGACTGCATTAATCTTGGTGCGTCTTTAATAGGCAGTTACCGTATGTCATCTATTAGAAACCCAGAGGATTTTTAAGGTTTTTATTTACAAGCAATAAATGGTCAAATTGAAGTGAATTCCTGTAATTTCCCGCTTCAGCGGAAGTTCAGAAAACTGCATCGATGAATGTGGATAAAATGAGAACGCTCTCAATTAATTCATTTAATGAGTGGAGCAGAAGAAAATTTTTGTAGTCGGAATAAATAATAGAAGATTCCGATAAAATGTGACTCCAATTTCGCATTATTAATGAGACCTTGAAAAGATTTGGATTATTAAAACCCCAGAGTCCAGCTTCATTGAAAGGAGCGGACTTTTATCGGTTCCAGTTCAGGAAGAAAGAACGACTCCTCTGCATCGTCCCCCCCCCCCCTCGAGAGCGAGGGGTCGGCTTGAGAGCCAACTCTCGATTTAGATCATTCACTAGAGAATGACAAGAGAGCATTCTTAATAAAATCGTTATTATTTTCTGAATTATGGGTTTCTTGATCCGCTTATTAAGAATGCAATCGTTAGATTGCATTCTTAATAAACGCACCAAGTGCCTATATAGATCACAAACCGACTTGGGCGGAGAAGTGTTCGAATATTCTAAAAAGTTATGGGTTTTCCGAGGTTTTTTATGAAGGAATTGCAGGTATAATCCGTTTTGTTAATATATAGAAAAGCGCCTGCATCTCCCTCCACTGTTTCAGAGCTATAGAAATGAGACCTTATAGGGAAGAATCAGAGTTGTAGAATCATTATTTGCAACAGAAATGTATTGCAGTCAAAAATTTCTCGATCACAATGAATGTTATAAAGGGGGAGTTCATAAAACGTGAGTAAATTCGCATAATATTCAGGCAGTATCGGGAATATTCGTATCAGCAGTTCTCTAGGGTTCACTGGGCTGCACCAACTTAGAGACCCTCTGTTGCGATGTTTATATTTGAGAATGTCAGAGTCTCCCAGGGTATGTAACATGGCAATTGAGCACGCGAACAAATACTAGTAGACACAATTCCTGTGTCAACAGGCCAGTTTTTTATATCGGGAAAGAAGAATCAAGAAGTCAAGTCGAAAAAGATCCACAGCCGAACCCTGACGCAAAGTCCTTCCAGAGTAAGAACTCGATTCCTCTGTTCGCCCTAATGCCACCAAAAGAGTCAGCTACTCGGATTCATACTTGAGAGTCGCCTGTCACTGGTCATAGTTCATGAACAGCGCGATAGACAAAAACGGCATTCATTGTAACCGTTTCGTGCAAAAGGAGTGAAGGTGCCTATCCACGCTATTCTCCGAAAATTTTGTCCCTTACATTTGGGGGCATGTGATGCTCCTTTCACACAATTTGTGCAGTGATCACGATCAGCCACGATTGCATTAAACACAGGCATATGACTTCATCGGCCTCTCGTTTTAAGCTTTTCGCGTTAATAGGTCATGAAATTTACGAACATTTTGTAGATAACAGCGACTTGCTATCGTGTACGGTGGTGCTGCCAAAGGGAGATCGTCAACAACGTTTTCTCGTAGCTGATCAGCTGCAGTTGATACTTGTCGAACCGGACAGTAAACGACTGGGATGGGCAATTGTGCGATTTGTGGGTCTTCTTCAGGTTTGTTGGTGCATATTTCTGCGCGTCGATTCGGTGCTTTCCAACCAGATGATCCGTATGTTTCTCAGCTAAAATTATTACCCAAAGGAGAGGAGGAAAATTTGAATTGTCGAGTATTCTAGAACAGCCACTTTAAAAAAAAGGAAATTCATCTTGAGCAGGAAGGATCCCCCGCTAGAAACTTTTGAAGAATAGAGCATTCTTTCTGAATTTTGATTACATTATTTCTTTATCATGGCTCGAAAATAAAACGTTAAACTCAGGGATTTTGTTCATGTAAATGTAGTATGTTTTTTATTGTTTTATTTATTAGCCTATTATATAATTTTTTTTCGAATGCTATTTTTCCCAACGTAAGCTTTTTCCAATATCTCGTCATTTTAAAATGTAATGTCTGCAAGATAAATATGTGATCTTTTGAGATTTCTGAGTTAAATATTCGGCATGAATTTCAAAAAGCCTCCATTGATTTGAGAAAGTTGCTAATATCGCTTTTTTCATCGGAGCTACTAATTAATGCCCCATATTTGAATTTTTTACTTTTGGGTTTATTTTTTGTGGTTCCATATAACGTCCACATGAGGTCATTCTCCAATCTAAGACACTTTCTTTTCTTCCCGGTCACCGATAACAAAGTCGTATGCGCTTCACGCAAATTCAATGAATTCGCGTTAATGAATAGTGTTCTTTGTTGTTGTTATGTTTTTATATATTCATATAGACTACCACTGTAAAGTTCAGTGATTCTAGCTGTTTGCCATGCTCGTTTGTCAAAAAATGCCGATTCATAACTTCAGGATACTCAACTAACCGGTGATCCAGGCGAGAGTCGAGCATTGCACGTTGTTGTAAACGACGTACGAACAAGATCACATTTGAATAATGAGCCATTGCTAAGTGCAAAATTGCTATTCGATGACCATATCAGATGTATGGCGGCCAAACAGCGACTCACAAAGGTTCCATTTAAAGTGCTCTAAATTGTGTGAATATTTTTTTAAAAGAGAGGAGAAGGGATTGTCTTATACGAGATTGTGGTTATGCTAGCACATTTGGTCGGAAGCTTTGGTTTGTGGGCAGATCAACGATGTTGCATTGCGTTGTAATCAAGTATCAAATGACTCGATGGAGTTCATTTTATATTAAGTTATTTCCGATAATTCTAATGTTAATTTGATGGGAGGGGAAATGTCGTTAAGACATTTAGAGGAGAGCGAAGGTCTGGGCAAAATTCTGATATGTTTACTACTATTTCTGTTAATATGTGGTTGAATTTTCATATTTTGAGCAGTTATTAGTTTATTGAATATTTGGATGTTTCATAAGTCTAACTATATTTTACTGGAGTCATTAGTGTTTTAGAACTTGCCGTTTACAGTCAAGATGGGAATCTGCTAGCTAGCTCTTGCTTCGTTTTCATCCCCTTTCCCTCCCTGTCTATACAAAGTGCTCTTAGCGTTGGTGATGTATGGATTAAGATCCAACACAGTATTGATAGAACAAGGAGAGGTTTGCACATTATATGTGTGAATTAGATACATAGGAAGGAAAGGAAACAAATAAGAGCCTTGATTTATGAAGTTTTGACGATCAACGTTATTTAATAGACGATCTAGGGCATAAGATGGAACCGACAGTACTGTTTTAAAACGAAATTGAATGATTTGCTGGATAATTTAAGTAAACGAAAATGAATGAAGGAATAATTAAATGAGAGTCGTGTTTATAGAAATATCCACCTGTTTGTTCATTTGCTGCAGTCTATACGAGAGAAGCACCATCCGTTACGAAATTATTGCAGATAATTGTTTAAGCAGTGGGCAACTTTGAGTATATATACCCGAACGCTTCAATTTCGCCCGTCAAATAATTGTCGTTTAAAAATTTTAGCTAATAGAAAATATTTCGACCAACAAATAAATCAGAAATCAGACGAAATTTGAGCGATTAGAACGACTTTAGACGTTCATTCAAAGTCACTTCGTTATAATTGAATTGATAGAAGAGAAGTATAGGTATTCAGTAGTAGCATAGGACACTGATTTCAACTATAAGTAACCAGCAAATTTCTCAGCTATTGCTTCTATTGCTTAAAACCTCTTTTGGGGTTGATTTTAGAGATTTTCTAAAATCGGGCCATTTCTGCGAGAGATTGTTGGCATCAACCATTGGACTATTTTATGCTGTAAAGAAGGAGTGAAAAGGATGTTTAAGATTTCTGTAATTTTAATTGCAGGGCCGTCAAACGGCACGTCATCTTAAACTGAACTTGATTTGCGATCTTTTGGGTGTTCCGAAACGATCATTCACACCTGGTACGAATAGGAATCCGTTCCGCATCGTTAAAGGTTGTGCTCCGGGCTCGGTCCGTAAACAACAATTAGCCGGCAGCCCGACGAGCAGTAAATCTTCGTCGAATTCGCTCAATATTGTGCCGGAAGATCCGAGACCTGCAAGCAGTAGTTTGGGAACTCGGCATGCTAATGGTATTCAAGATTTGTAATAATGTTTCGAGGAGGTAATTCGAATCGACATTGTCTTTTCTGATTTGTTGCGAAAAGTATTTGATTTCCATTTTTTGAGTATTTAATTACTTTGCTTCTTACTGCTTCTCTGCCCGCCACTCAAAATAGGAGCAAGTACAAAGTGCATTTTCAGTGGTATACAATTCGGTTAGCGACTACCCAGGCGTGGCGTCTTCTTCTCGCCCTCAATCTCACTTAACCGTAAATTTTGCGGTTTAGAAGAATTAACGCGAAATAACAAAAAAAAAAGAAAGGATCGGAAATTTTTATTGGCTCTAAAGACATAAGTTTTTGAGGTTTTTCATTTCCGAAGACCTCTTCTAGCAGTGCCAACGCACAGATTTCAATTTTATAGTGTCAAAAGTGATCCCTTTCAATGAAAAATTATGAATTATGAGTTGCTTCCAAGAGGTATCGTAAGAAATGGTTATTAGCACATTAAAATATGATGATATGCAGATCAGAAATGATCAACAAACACTGGGGAAAATATACAAAAAATAAGGAATCAAGAGATGGCTTTTCAAAACGATAACCTTTTGAGAAGAGCAAAAGCGAGGAGGAGTCGATATTTCATTATTGATTGGTGTTTTACATTGGAATTTGTGGCCAACTGGAATAATGTCGGTATATGTAAAGAATATTTTCATGTAACGGACAGGTATGCTACAATCTTAAGCTAATCGCACCTCGTCATTTGTAACATATTTTGAGGGAAAAAAAGCGGTTGAGGGTGAGGAAGGAGGGTGACGGGGTGGTGGGTGGGTTTAAAGTGGAGGTGAGGGGAGAGGGTGACAGGGGAGGGGGTAGGGTGAGTGAGCATTGATAATTTATCTCGTTTCCCTATTTATTTGTCGTAATGAAAGAGATTAAACTGTAGTAGTTAGATGCATTAGGCGTTTTGTCATCCCAGAGACCGCTCGATGGAAACGTTGTATCCGTTTATCGTTCAATAGGGCAGTAGCTTTATAGTAATGGATGCATTCGCACAATGTTTGATTGCGTATTCTTGGAATAGAACTTTCCATCTATCGCATTGACGGACTTTGTTGAAATATTCATGGAGTTGATCTAGTTTTTGATTTGTAGCTTAATAAGTGATGCAGAATATCATAATGTTGTGATTTATCCTCATATAATTACGGTTAATTTAAATCAGTGTATTTTTCTTCGTTTATGTTATGTTTTTATCGTTGATCAATTGCATTGCAGTTGCAGCAGTTTCTTTTCTCTTTCCATCTTTATTTCAATTTTCTTTCATCTTTTCATCCTCCTCTATTTCAATATAATATCTTTAAGTAATTAATTGGCTGATCATAGATGTGCAAGCAAACATTAAAACAAGACGGATATGATGAGGGCGAAGAAACCAATTAGGCAATCGTTGAAGTGCAGCTTTATCAAATGTGTACAATCCAATAGAATCTGCATCAAAATTTTCACATCTGCTAAGAGATATGAGGATCCGCATAGCAATTGCTAGTCGGACTCTCGTATCTTAAATGATTGGTCGATGACCGCTTCTATGAACATTTGAGGTGATTTCGTTGAATTTCATCGATTATAATTCTCCCTTTGTATTTATTGTAATAGCGATGTGAATTATCGTTTCTTGCAAAATTCTTCTCACACAATACGTTAATAATCGCGTATGTTTTCCAAGTATATTGCATTATGTCTAAAAGTGTTCATTTTCCTATGTTTCTATGCTCATAGCAGTTGTATTTGTGCGTTATTTCATGATGGAATATATTTTCGATATTCGGTAGTAATTACTAGTCGATATCTTTGAATATTTTAGTCGAAAGAATCGGTGGAAATAAATCGTCGACATGCAGTTTGAGATTTGAGCGTTAATTTTGCGATGTTTGATGTTAATAAAATTTTCCTCTATTTGCTTATTTGCTTTCCCGGTTAACGTGTTTCCTGCATATTTTCAAATTTTTTTTGCTAGCATGATCGTATTTATTTTCATAAAAAATGAGTTAAGTGCAGCAACTGGTAGCAGAGATGCTACCGGAGGAGATAGCGCAACATGTGTTTTTTAGCCTAGTTAATTGCACTATTCGGTTTCGTATAGTGCCAAATATTAACATAATTTGTGAAATGGTATATAGATTTTGTGTAAGCAGGTTATATGCCCGTTCGAAACAGATTCGTCGAGGAAATTCCTTTTTTATTTTTGAGACGGGGGAGGCGGATGCTACTCGATTCGTTGTAGGTGCATACGAGTTGTGTTGCTACCGGGAAGTACCTATGACGCGGTCGCTTTGTTTATTAGCGCAGAAGGTAGCTTTTTAGCCCAGTTTATACCCATCGCTCTTCATAATTCTACGTTCAGTGGTTCCCGAAGTGGAGCTAAAGCGTAGATGTACGTGCATTGAAAGTATGTGCGCGCACGGATGCAGACTCCTGCCATAGTGCGAACGTGAATAATAACCAAGCATTCGCAGAAAATCTTTGTGGAGGGCCGTTTTTTTGGGAAGACCATAACACGGTATTGAAATACAGGTGTATTATTGCACGCATCTTATTGGTTGTTGAGGATTGGTGTGATGAATGTGATTGCGGAGGCTCATGTCATGCCAGTTCATCGGGGACGAGTTTCCGCTTGTTTCTATACCACATTTTGCTATTGTTGTCTCCGGGCAGGATTTTCGGGTACATAAGTCATTTGGAACTGTAGATCACCTGTTTGGATTTAGTTATTTGCGCTACTGTCCACGAGTGGAAGGTGTAATGGATCGTGCGAAGACTTGCAAAAATCGCTTAAAAGTGCTGCCGTAATTAGAACGATTGTCGTAATAAGCTGCCTGCAAGTTGATGGTGTAGAAAGACAGCAGTGCAGCACTAATATTCCATCGGTATGTTATGCGATTGTTGAAAGATAATATTCGTAGAATTCCCATATGGATGCTAATTGCGCCAGAACTTCTTCTGTTGTTGAGGTTTTCTGAAGCTTAGGAGTGAGTAAGAGGTCTTTGCAATTTGCTCTGATCCAGAAAACATTTAGATTCGTCTAATGAACCCTAAATATGCAAATTCAGATGGAATGCAAGTTGCAAACTCATTCCCTGGAGCATAAGTAAGTATTTCGCCAATATATATGACTTTTTCAAGGATAATCGTTTGTGTTGATTTATCAGTTAATGTTCTCTTTGCTGTCAGATCAATGAATTATCGATTTGATTTGATCTAGTTGATCAGTTTCTATCATGTTCATTAAAATATCTTTTTTTGAGTTCCTTACTATAGCAGTGATCCGAATGGCAGAGGCAAGCTCTTCAAAAACGCTTCCTGTCGATTCACTCCCATGTATCATCGTTTTGGGGATGGCTGGATCTGGCAAAAGCTCCTTTGTTCAGGTTTGTCTTTATTCGATTTTTTCATTAACAACTAAATGCACTCTTAAAATTAGTGGCAATCGTTCAGTTTGCTTCTCTATATATTGATGCTTGCTTATAGTCTACCAGTTGATATTTGTACATTAGAGATCAGATATGAAAGTGAAACATTTTGCAGAACAGGTCAAAGGTAACATATTATAAAATGTGAGATTATGACGTAGATTTGTGGCAATTCTGTACGTTTGTTAAAGCACCTCCACTTCCCCGATCATCATAAATGGATTGTTTAAGTTGACAACGATTTTCATCAACTTGCATCACATAAAAAAGTTTTCAAAATAAATTTTGGTGCGAGAAACGTTTGCCCAAGCGTGAGATCAGTAAATGCGCTCTCCCATTTTCCATTTAGATTCTCTCATCTATGGAGCTAATCATAAAACATTGACCGCTTTCTTACTTTTATCAATTCATATAAAAATTTTGAACGGTATCTATTAGTAATAACGTTTTTGCAGCGTCTAACGGCACGTCTGCACGAAAAAAGCTTATACCTTATGTGGTGAACTTGGATCCTGCAGTGAACACATTACCATATCCTGCCAACGTAGACATCAGGGATACGGTCAAATACAAAGAAGTGATGCGAGAGTACGGTCTTGGTCCCAACGGAGCAATTTTGACATGTCTCAATCTCATGTGTACCCGATTTGAGCAAGTGCGTATGCAATTCAAGCTTTCACCAATTCTTACACTTAAATTAGTGCACGTATGGTCCGTACTTGATACACAGTACTCTCAGATGGATGACGATGGATATTAGCATCGAGACGTTTCCAATCTTCATTTTAATCTTTAAACTCATCGAAAGTAGGAATGTTGTTATTGAGGGGTGATATCCTCCTCATATCCGGGTCTATAAACGTCAGTTTTTTTTTTTTGGTAGAATGCCTTGAAAACAGTTACACTGCAATTTCATAAAACATTTAGAGCATTCATCTTTTCATCGTATTTCTACGCCTTAGTTTAAATGTTTTTTGAGTTAGTTCGATGCAAAAGGACACTATTTATTATTCTTTCACTATGTATTGATCCCTATCTTCGCCCTTTTCAGTGGACTGCTAGTTGCATTTGCACGTGAAATTGCAAATTCATTCAGGTATTGGAGTTGCTTTCTAAGCGTGCGAGCATGTGCTCACATTGTCTGATCGATACGCCAGGTCAGATCGAAGCATTCACCTGGTCGGCATCTGGTTCCATCATCACCGATGCATTAGCGTCAGCACATCCGACAATGGTCGCATATGTGATGGACTCTGTGAGGGCCACCAACCCGATTACGTTCATGTCCAATATGCTCTACGCGTGTTCTATTTTCTACCGCACCAAGTTGCCCTTCGTTGTTGTTCTCAACAAGGTATATTTTAGACATTTCAGACTGGTACGAAAAAGGAACAGAGTGGAGTACAGAGATTACAAGGTCTGTATTAAGAGTTAAGTTTCAAAGATTTATTTGCACCTATCGGAGCAATTTTTAAGTGAGACTAAATTCAAGTGTTCGGATCATGCGGGAATGTCTTGTCGCTAATGAGCCACTACTTCATGCAGAATCTGCAAATAGATCAAAAACAATAATAACTGCTGCATTGTTTCTTTATGAGAAGATCAAAAACAATAAAAACTGCTCCATTATCTGTTGAATTAGCTGTGTAAAGTTCGCCTAATTGGTTAACAGATCTTGCAGATCTTTTTCCTATAAGTAAATGAATAGATAAATAAAAGTATTTGCATAACATAAATATCTGTACTAATGCTCATGCGCATTTATTTGCATATGTAGATGCGCATATATGTATGTAAATGCATTTCGTAGCGTATGAAGTGCATGAATTCAGCTGGCCGAATTGCGTTGTTTTCAATTATTCTGTAGTGATAAAGATTAGTAGTTATTTATTATTCAAGAGCAGAAAGGCTATCATCTTATTGCTTTATTTCTCTCCATATTTATTCATGATAATGCCCTTTACTAGCACAACTAAAATTACCTAATTTTAAATATGCATGCTTCTCATCGGAGGATGAATACGTCTCGAAGATCCTCGACTTCCCTGTTGATTGAAGATCAACAATGAGCTGATTGAACGAAATGGGATGCAATGAATTTCCACTGCTTCCAACGGATAGTTAATTTATCGGAGTTTTGAATAAATTTCAATCATTTCCTTTCAGATGCTTTAATCTTTATTCGTTTAATCGATGGTTGCAGGCAGACATAGTGCGACCAACATTTGCAATGAAGTGGATGAAAGACTTTGAAAGTTTTCAAGAGGCTCTCGATGAGAATTGTTCGACTTATATGAACGATCTGACGCGTTCATTGAGTCTTGTTCTCGATCAGTTCTACGAAGCCTTTTCTGCAGTTCCCGGTAATATTTCCGTTTACTGCTACTTTGCCTTATTTTTACCACAGTTTCAACCATCACGTCGTACTCGATCTTGTCAATACATTTGACCAATTAGCTCAATCGGTAAATCCTATGATTTTAATGAATACCCTCGATTGTAAAAAAATGATGTAAGGTTGATTGCTTCTTAAAATTGAGCTTCTTTTCATCGGAGTCAATCGACTGGCTCCCAGAGTCCAAATAATAGGTAACGAGCAAAGTTAACGGGTTTTAAGTCGCGCACTATAATCAGCAGAAAGGACTTGCTTGATGGGCACCGAAAGATTTTTGAAGACTGCGTTTTCGAGCGAGATATTAGTCTTTTATGAAGCCGTATCATTATGGTGGTAATGCTCGATTCGGGTGCATTGTTTTTGAAATTTATGAGGTGATTTTGGTTGCGAACAGATTCACTCTCAGTTGATTACTGTATTTAATTAACAATGATGTGGGCGGATCAACTGGAAAGGTTCCATTGATCGTTAAAGTGTTTTGAGATTTTTTATTTCCAGGCCAGAAGCTTGCTGAAAGTTCTGCAAAATTCATCCAGAACACCAAAAGTTTCAACGCTTCTGAGAGCTTCAGAAAATTTTAATATTCATCACTGTTTAGTCCACTTTTGCGCGTGATGTTGTATAAAATTGTTAAGTAATACAATACGAGTTATGGCAGATTGCCAGCGTCTAAAATTGAATTCGCCTTGAAATTTTATTACGCAAGCCTTCTATTAAAATGGTCGAAGCTGTTTGGGATTTTGTGAAAATAATATTGCTGTCGGGATTTGTTGGCTGAGGAAACATTGGGCAGACTTTGCTACAGGATAGTCGCTTATAAGACTGTTGATTCAATTTCGCTTCGTTCACATAGACTGTATGGTGCACATGGAGCGATTATATATATATATATATATATATATATATATATATATATATATATATATATATATATATATATATATATATATATATATATATATATATATATATATCCGTTAAAGTGTCTTTAAGAAAATTATAATTATTAAGTGTCATCGCTAACGGGAGAGGGGATCGATGAATTTCTTAAGCAAGCAGAGAAATGCGTGAAAGAATACGACGATGTTTATCGCTCAATGTATGAGCAGCTTGCCAATGAAAAGGTAGGGTATCTGCATCTTTATGCTTATTTCTTTGTTATTTAGTATTATTGGATTGGCCATTTTGCAGCATTGATCGTTTACAGTGTCGTTCATCACCATCTATCAACTCCGTGGTTGCCATTGGTTCATATCGCATCATATTTGAACTCGCCCCATCCCCCTCCTGTAGCCTATCCCCACTCTTTATACCCTTATATGTTGCTGCCTGCAGCTAGGAGGGCGGAGGGGTGGATGAAATACTTAAATATCAAATACCGCTAAGTGCGATTGTATCCATTGAAATTAATGCATACATATTGGATAGACTTTTGTTGAATTTGTACAATGAATTTATTTCAGAACGTTTTTAGTTTTATTATTATTAAATTCCACTCAGTTGGTGTTCGGAACTGATCCATTTTCCATTGGCCGATGCAACTATCTATGGGAATGGGACGCGCTTCAGAGCATAGAGTAATCTTCCCTGTGTGTCCGATTGTCTATGAATATATCAACTTTTCGCTGAACCGCTGAACCATGTTGATAAAATTGAGAACTTCTTGCAGTGTGTATCCCACTATATCCCATTGTATTATTTCGCATTAAATTTAACACACTGAAATGGTTTTTATTCATTTTTTTTTCAGTAATAAACAAATCTATGAATCATTTAGAATGTTCGAAGCACTATTTGTCTTTCCGCTTCCAAGCTCTAATGCTTATAATGTCCTCAGCCGTCCAAGGTGGGCCATATTGGGTGTGGGGGAAGGGGAGGGAAAGGACATATACCATCCGCAATTTACGAACGGAAATATATTCAAGAGAAAAGTGGGAAGGAGCATATATTCGAGGAAAGTTAACGAACGATACCTTCTGAAATCTTTTTTTTACTCTATTATATTCTAAGCATCTCAAACGACATTTAGGGTTTGTTGTGCAGTTCCAAAAAGTTTATATGAATGTCGTTAGCGTATTCTCTTTTGTGAGCTTTATAGCTGAATTCTGCAAAGCAAATCTGAGCACTGCGTGATGGGACCGCGCCTTGGCGATCTTTAGTCACAATAATAGGCTGATATAAACATAAATAAGAAATGATGTGAAAGTTTAGATGAAGCAAGAGGCAGAACAAAATGCTGAGAAACTCGAGAAGCTGAAGATTGAAGAGAAGGAGTTAGTCGACATGAATCTACGGGAACCGGGCAACGTCTTCGAGAAGATACATATTGGTGGTGTCGATGAAGAGAACGCTGAAGATTCTACCATTCAGTATTGATTGACGATTGTCCATCAGTTTTCCAAGAGAGGAAATGGAGTTCGCGTTCTTGCTTCCTGCTTACTCACTGTTGCGAGTTGAGGGGAGGGACGAAGTGGGGGCGGGGGAGGTAAATGATGCCTGAGATAAAATTGGCAATGAGAAAATCCGCTTAGAAAATGATGATATCCTATTTTCTGGTCTGGACAGAAAATGTTTCTTCTGTGAAAAAAGGGGGACGTTGTTTTAGATGGAGGAAGAAATTCACTGAAATCAGAAAAGCCAATCAAAATTTTGTTTTAGTCAAGTTAACATCTCTTTTTGTTTATAGATTACAGACTCAGGAGTGGAAGTGTCGAATGTGAGGGTTGTTATCGTTTTCCTTTAAGATGTGAATAAATTCTTAAATATCTCCTGAAGAAGCATTGAACTTTTGAAATGGATTGTGTTGAATTGTTGTGCTAAAACAAATATTCATACTTTCTCTCACATCTCCTCACTATCAAACAGTAAACATTTTAGTAAAAAGAAGAGAATTTTTGTTAATTAGTTACGTAATTCAATTTATTTCAATCTCTGAATGATTTAATTTGAGAATCTTTTGGAATTGAACGAGAAAAAAATTTGATTTTTTAAAAAATAAAATGGAAATGTAAGAGATATGAAAGCGTTAGCTATATTATCCGTCGATTCCGTCAAAGTTTTCGACTATTCAATCAGTTTTTATCGGAGGAAAATTCAACGGCAAATTTGCGCATAAAATTCATTTTGCCTACATTTGAATTCACTTCGATTGTTGTGTGTTATGCTGTTGATTCTTCGATGTTGAATAAAATATGGGGAACTCATCATTGAATGAATTGATAAATTACAATTTATTGTAGAATTAATCCTCCACCGAGATCTGGATCCCGCTGTGCAAGTGTTAGGGATCGTGATATTGAATGAAATATGGGGAAGGCGTATGCGGAAATCGCCTATGCTACAACGGGTAGTTGATTGATAGATCGATATATCGTTTAAGAATTTCTGTGTAGATAAATCAACACTTCCCATTCCATCATCCTTTTAAAGTAATATTCTCGGTTAGTGGAGTGTGATGTTCAGGTACTATTTCTTCCTATTTAATTTTCATTTCTGCCCGAAATGCGTTCTTCATTGTCTTAACTATCACTTTCCTTAAAGATATTGCAATATTTTTCAGCTATGAATAAATCGGTGTCAAAAATCAATTGTAAGATTTCCTTCTCATCTTAGAAATTATATGAAAAGCTATGAAAACAATATGCCAAAGATGTAAATTCCGTTCGAAACGAAAGTTTCCATTAAAAAAAAAAATTTATATTTCTACTTAGCATGAACATTTGGATACTTCTATGTGCATGTTTTGTATATTTTTGTATATAGAAAACGTATTTCTTTACTTGATTTATGACAAAGTGGATTTAATTTTTTTTAAATTTATATCAGCGTAAATTTTAAGTTAAAATTCCATTTATATAAATTCAGATTCGATATCGTTTAAAATTTCTATTTTTGAATATTCAGCATCCACATCGATGTAAATCTCAGCTTCCGCAAAATTTCAATTGGTGATTTTCGGGCATCAAATATCGCATCGCTGTGTATCTATTTTTCTTATATCAATCGTTATATTTTGTAGATGCAATCAGCACCTAAGCAGCGGAATTCCCACCTTACCAAAATATTACTTGCTTTGTTCAAAAAAGTCACATGAACCTCCTTATCATTGGTTTATCTTAATATGTTATAACATTAAGAGTATGGCAAGCTACAGTTATAGGGGATGTGCGTCATACGTTTACGCTACGCTAAAGAGAAACATGGAATATTTCCAGGAACAAAAGATGTGAAGCAGTGACGGTGCCGAAGGAAAAGACTCATTATTACAGGTGTGGCGCCACCAAATTTTTGACGTATATTTAAAACTACAATATATAATACAACTTTAATTGCGGTGATTACGTCTAACACACCGCTGTATGATGGTGACATCGAAGTTGCCGTGTAATTCCACTGCTAAATAACGAAAAGTCAACGTCTAAAATAACATTGCTGCCCCACATCTCTTTCACATGTGATTTTTTTTTTGCTCCAAAGAGTGTCAGACTTTCAGAACGCTTGTTAATGCCTTCGAGTAGTCTATGAACAAATTTCATCTCTGTTTGCCGATACGGACAAGTTTTTGATTGGTGTCTGGACTAATTTCTTCAACTTTGTATGATTCATCGATCAAAAGGTGGTTGCGACATGATGTCAGTGTTAACGAGTGATCAACGTTAAGGAGTGATCTGCTATGATCAAATGAGTTTTGTGATCGTGGTGTCGTGGTGATCTTCATTTGTTTAACAAGTTGTATGCTCACATTTGTTTGATCTTGATATGATATCTTCCCCGTGTGGATTATGATCTCCCCAT
The DNA here is from genome assembly GCA_037389465.1 of Baylisascaris procyonis. Taxonomy (NCBI): domain Eukaryota; kingdom Metazoa; phylum Nematoda; class Chromadorea; order Rhabditida; family Ascarididae; genus Baylisascaris; species Baylisascaris procyonis. Next base: position 2,977,560 of record JAZARR010000221.1, read on the forward strand.
GCCTTCGGAGCCATAGCCGAAGATATAAATAGGCTGCGGTCTTGCAAGCTAGTCATTCAGTGTTGTGTTTTCGTTACTTGTCGTCGTGTGGCGTTGTTGCTCTAGTAGTAAACGAGTTTCTTCTCCCCCGCTGGGACGGCTTCATCAAGCCAATTCGGTCGCAGTCGGGTATGCCTTGCTGGTCAATGATTGGAAGGTAGAAACTTCATTTACAGCAGTTTAAGTTAAGTTGCTTTGAAGTAAATTTATTGGTCTTTCGAGTCCGATCTTTCTGGAAAATGGAAACAATCTAAAAAATTTAAGTGAAAGTGATTGCAGCGATGCGAAATTTTTTTTGTATTAGGAAAAGAGCATTGAGTCGAAAAGTTGGCGTTATCGACTTTCATTTCTTTCTTGTTCAGTTCCATTGAACTCTTTCGTGTTTAACTATGAAATCGTGTTTCAACATAAACAGTCTTCTAAGAGCTGCATTAAGTGGCGGAAGTTAGAACGCACAAAACATCGAATGATTTTTTACGCTTCGTTGCGGTCAGATGCATATTGGACGTCAGAATGCAGTTATTGTGTTGTAAGTGGTACTCTAAGTGAGTGGTGTTGTTATGTCGACTAAAAGAGTGAAAAAGAGTCGGAATCTCGAGAATGGAATTCCAATCGGAGCCAACTTCAGCCCCGCTTCTAAGCGATTATCAGTTGGCACCATTCAAAAGTATTTGCGAAGTGGTTTCCTAGAGCAACGAGGTAAGCTTTCAACAAAGCTTACGACATATTTATTAATCTTTTTATGTGCGTTTCGCAAGAAGACTTTGTGAAAGATGCTCAAATTTTGCACGAACCATTTGTACCAATCGTTCTGGGAGATGGCCGGAAAACCAAAATGTTCGCATCAAAGATGTTCTCCATACTCGAGTTTATAATGTAGAGTTTTTGCGCACATGGCCCTTTCCGCCGCCGACGAATCCGGCCGGGAGGGGTTTTTGTTGGAATGTAATCTGTAGCATTCTTAAATAGTTTGTTGTGATTCTTCTAAGAGGTGCTGCCCCTATACCTGCATGCTGTATAAACGTCCTTGAATCTTTTTCAAGGAAAAATCTGGTCGATTTTCCCCGAATTCTGTTGGTTGCCATTTTCGCTCATGTCTATATATTGGTAATTGTCGCTTGTGTGTGCATTGGTGTAAGGAAAGAGGTGGCTCCGAAACGTAAAGCTCCCCCTTCCTCCTATGAGGATTCAGCAACCGCTAGAAAGATGGGCCGTAGGCAAACGCCAAAGGTTCCGGCTCGCTTCATTTGATCTATTCCTGAAATATATTTACTCCAATCTCTCTCGCCAGAAGCTTAAACATTTGGGGTCCAAATCTTTCCTTGTTACTACTAACACTGTCGCACACCTGAAAGGTTGCTTTTCTTCAATTCCACGGGCGAAACAAATCGGCACCTTAAATGACGGTCATATCAGAAGCTGTTTGCAGCAATTAACAGCTCTCCGAAAAGATGAGCGCTCGGTTTATATTTCATCGATGAATTTAATTAGCGAATTGATTTTGGATGGCTGTTTTGTTGGTCACTAAAATGCACGTAACGCTAGTTGATGACGTTTTTCGGTTAATGGGCAGCAAGAATTCTGAGGTAACAGATAGCCACAAGGAATTTGCCGAAGTTGTGGGAGAGGACATATTTGTAAATGGCTCGAACTTACAACATGTCTGTGGTCGATGTTGCCGCTATCGAGAACAGATTTGAGGGGGGAGGGGGCGACCTCTTCTCTCGCTGAAGCGAGCACCTAGTGAGCTAAGTTCTGTTGCCCTGACAAGGATCACTGGTGGGCCCTGAACGGGGTGCAAAATTCTTTTCCCGAAATTCTTCGAACTTTCGATTGCTTTCTTCTTGAAATTGATAAAAGAATAAAGTGGGCAGCTGCCTGAGCGGCTACTAGGACATGATGCAGATTATAGAAACGTGAAAGTTAAGTTGCAGATTAATGTGCCGCGGAAATCCGATACTTCCCAGTACGAGGCAGCTGAAAATGAGTGATGCTTACATTAATGACAGCTTGAGAAATGAGAGCGAGGAGCAGTGACAAATTGCGTTCATTAGCATTGGGTATGACGCTGAAGAGCCAACCCAAGATATCTACTTTGATCTAACATTGCAGTGATCACTTTTGCTTGTATAATCGATTCTCGTTCATTGTTCTTCACATAATGCCGTTGATCGACTTATGTGCTTTTATGCTGCCTCAGGCGATATCTGAGGGCTATATAAGTCTTGCTTCAGCCCATCAGAGTCAGTCTTCTTCATAATTCCGAGCATTCTGCTCGAGTCTTTCTTTTAGCGTCAATCGTTTTTGATTGTCCCACTATTAGGCTGATAAACGGCGTCATAAAAGCACATGTCGTGCCAAGTGCTTTAATGCTTCTTCCTTCTCGCTATATAATTGGCGATTTTTTTTTTCAAGTTTCTGGCATTTATAGTCCATCATCATGGCAGCTGTGGTCGGATTATTTGCAAGGAAAAGCAGTACGGCCGTCTACGTTTGCCGTCTATCGATCGTCTTCCACAATTGGGTGTGATTGGACATCCGTTACCCAAAGAAGAGCCTCTACTATCACCGATCACCGACCGGAAAGCTAAACTAGCGAGAGTTGTCGAATGCCGACCATTGGTTGAAGAAAAAATAGTGAATATTGCCGTCGATTTATCGCAAATTTCTGAACAACAAACTGACCGTAAGTGTATTTACTTTACTATGTAATACTTCTGAGTTATCACGACTTGACGAGTGGGAGGGTAAACGAATGTTTTTAAGGATGTCGCGTTGCACTAAAGACGTTTGTCGTTCTCTGTTACACATACGGATCATAACATTCACAATAAATCGACATTGATTCCTTTTTGAATGCATTAAATCTGATAGGCCGTCATCAGTAAAAGGGATAGTGGAGCATCTTTTTCCAATTTTTATTTCCGTGAAATGTCATATTCCTTGAATTATGCCTTAAGGATTGCAATGCTAATCCGCTATTAGAGTGCAGGGGTTTATACTCGTGGGAAAACTGTAGTTCTTTTCGCTATCAGAGCTTTGTAGAGAATATTTAGCTGACTTAAACATATCTCCACACTTTATTTGAAATGCAGCATTTAAGTATCCTTCTCATTATTTTCGTAAACTTTTGCACACCATTATTACTATCTTAAATTTGTGGTTTGCCAATTCCTATTATATTTCGGAGCGGAACCTTTGCGCCAGATGTTCATCGATGTGGTAATTTGCTGGAGACTGTTTTTGCAGCACCAAATTAAAATTTGAGCTGCAACGCTGCAAGTAATGATCCTCATTGGTAAAAAATCCGCGGAACATGGCGAAAATTTTGCATTGTGGATGATTTATCTGCAAAATTACTGAAATTTTCAATGCATTCCTGTATCTATTCTCCTTTTGATTGCGCAACACCTTTTCGAAAGCTCGAAAATTGGCAGTTCGCAAAGGTCCCCAAGTTTTAAGCAGAGTCGGCAAATTCCCCGTAGGTAGTTCTAATGCAAAAATGATTTTATTTACTAAAAAGGATTCGGCCTGTTGACAGCACCAGCTTATTTGTCGACGACTCATTAACGCTTTGCTGATGAGAACAAGATTGCGAAGATTGCCTCATTCGCCTAAATTGGCTTTTTACATTTCTTTTTGCAACAGAAAGAGATAATTGGGAGCAAAAAGGCCTCAGAGCAACTCGCAGCTCATCGACTGCAGATGTCGAGCTAACCGTAAATCGCTGTATGCGTGGCGGCTTGATCAGATACAGTGGAGGTTTGGTGCTGGCAAAGCAACTTCCCAAACTATGTCCTAGAGTTCTTATTCGAGATTAAAGCAAGAAATATAGATTTGGAATTGTCCTTCGATATTTCCCGTCAATTATATTGCACTGATGCATAAGAAATCTATGTCCATCCTGATGACTGCAATAAATATTGCAAGGTCGCATTTTTGACGAATATCTGTTATATTATATTATGATCGGGGTTAATTATAATCCTCATTACATGTATATATCAGGTACATGTCAAATTACTATTATATCATTGAGGGGCAATATCGGAAGTTTTTGGTTTGGCTGTGGCATATCCCCGCACACTAATCGCGATCTACACACTAAAATCCACTTCAATAGTTCTTTTGAAATTTCTGAAATCGATCAAACACTGCAAATTTTGTAAAAGGTTGTCGTCCAAACCGATCAAGTTTTGCGCTCTCTAAACCATATGCGAGTTTCGGTAAGAATTCACGTAATTGGTAAATAGAGTATTTTTAAAGCATATGTGGCGATACGTACAAAAGCTTCCCTAAGTAATTCCTTATTTAAATAACTTTGTTGAAATTGCACCACGCTGGTTAAATTTTGGCGTTTTTTTAGAAAATTCGTACCGATTAAGGTTGTTCTCAAACAACCCCAACGTGTCACTCAGGTCATCAGATGTGTAATCCGTGGTATTAGATGTGTTCACTCCAATTGTTCAGGTAAATTCAGTTTAAGATGTCATTCTACGACGGTCACTGAGCGATCGTTTTGGTGGTGGTAAGAGGGTATCGAAGATGATTGAAGAAATAGATGGACTATGGCACGTATGGAATCGCGATGCCGCTTTATGTTGCCAGCACATCAACGAAATCCCAAAACAGTTGGTTATTCTCTTCAATTGAACACTTGAAGAAAGCGTAATTGGTTTATGGCTGGTAATAAATGTTGATTTGACCATACATATTTTACTGAACCATTTGAGTTCAATCTGGCAAAGTTTTCGTGCAGTGATCGTTCCTAAGCGCATTATGTTGTGTTCAGCGATAAAATAACACCGAATTTTTTCTATCGCTAATGCATCAATGAAATATAGCCACAGATATGACACACTGAAATGAACGTTCATAACATTAATACGGTTTTTGCAGTAATGATTTCATATATGGCCACATACTAAATTGAATGCAGTATTTGTTGTCTTGTATTGCATCGAATCTCACTGTTCGTCAAAAACATGTTTGCAAACAATAAGTGATCCTAAGAACGTGGATTTCACACGTATCGAACCTCATCTTTGTTGGCTTCTCATAGATCTGGCTGGGCGAATTCGATTTGGTCAATGAGAGAGGAAGAAAAACATTGTAAATGAACTATGATAGTGAAAACTTGATATTATTTGCTATGTGGCAAGTGGTTTTGCAATAGGCGTACAATGAAGGTTTTAGCAGCATCTATAATAGAAGTGGTGAAGTAGTATAACTCGAAACTCGAAAGAAATTAAGTCATTGCGTTGGTCGTAAGCTCGCGTAAGCATGCAAACGACGCGGATGAGTTAAGTTGGTTGAAATGTTGGCTGGTGCATTTGCTAGAGTATTTTCTGCGTTCTTTTAACTGGAGCTGAAGAGGAGTGGGTTAAAGTATGAGTTGATTAAATGGATGCGGTTGATTCAGTTCTTTCTGTTCATCCCAAATGTGATACAATCACGGTGTATAGGCACACCAAATTGCACCTCGAACCTGTGCAATATAACTTCATATGAAGCTGTAGAAATCCACAGAAAAGCCGGAGGTAACATATCACTACGTATTTGCCTCCGAACATACCTGATGGACCTGAAAGGAAGAATAGACACAACGAATATACGTTTTGATTCCTGCTGACTTATTTAGCAATACAATATATATGTAACACGAACATGCTGCCTTTCGGCATGTCCAGTGATGCTTCATGAAACGTTAGCCCATTCTGCCATCGCAGAAAATTTTTGAATCAGCCTTAGCATTCCCGCCTGCGTTACCTCATGTGTTACTCGCGGCCAGTGGTCTAGAGGCCAATGATTCTAAACGCATTATGCAGCTTTCGTGGTCAGACTCCGTTTAGAATTTTCATCGGGTCCTCATCTGGTACAGCGTTTAGAATACCTCCAAAGTTCAGACCGCAGATCAGCAAGAGTTCCTAAATGAAATAAATATGCGTCCATTCCCCTTTACTCCTGAGCCTCGGGAATTCCCGGAACAGCGTTGGGCAATTTAAAAATTTTTAGCCAGACTTTTTCAAGAGCCTGCTCCTCCCTATGAGTAATTCTTTATCTTTGCACAGTCTAGAAACACCGCTTCTTTTCGAAGAGGCTTAGCATAAGAAGCACTGTGAGAGGAATTGATGTCGGATAAAACACATAAATCTTGTTTTCTATAGTTCACATTTTTTTGCAGCATATGTTTCGATAAGAAGCCACCATGGAAGATGAAACACAACAACGATTGGGAATTCTTAAGCGTTCTACTTGATATTCACAACGCTATACGCACACACTTCTTCAGTAAGGTTAGTTATGTGATTTTGCGCATTTTGCTCTGTTTGGCTCAATATTTTGATTTTTTAGAGACAGATTAAAAACCATGCCGTCATTGGCTAATATTGTACAATAATATCTATCAAACTTTCCTTGCGATTATAAAACTCAAATATTGATAATCTTTCGTGCAGGTAAATGCAGTATGTTTTTCATCAGATTGCACTTTACACCCAACAAAATGTAAGTGGAGGAGAAGGACTGCTGTACACAAATTCACTGATCGTTGGATTAGTTAGTAGGGTTATAAGAACGGGTTTACACCAGACCGCACCTTTCAGATAGCACCTTTCGAAGGGTTTGGATGCGGATACCATGGGAAAGGTGTGGACTTCATCCTAGGACACTGAGAATGATCCAGTTTGACATAAACGCATATGTTCTACATGTTCCCTAAGGTGTGTTCTGCACATTTTGAAATGGATTTAATCGAGCAGAATGAAAATTAGACAAAACTTTCGTCATAAACATTGCACAAAAGTTTGCAAAATTATTACAGAACTTCCTAAGCGAAAAAATAGAGAATCCTGAAGGCAAAAAAAAATTGCTGAGAGATGCGATCGCATTGCAAGATTTTATCCTCTTTTTCTTCTCATCCCCCCCCCCTCCTCCTCTCCACATTAGTGTTACAGATATATGAGCGAATAAGAAGGTGTCTGTTTACAGCAAACAAAGCATCTTGTTCAGAGGTGCTGTATTATTCACTGAAAGGTGATTGCTGTTCTTCTAGTGAAGTTTAAATGTAAATTTTCGTGATCTCACAGATGCTGTGAAGCTCTTGATGCCTTCCGCTACAACTTTGCAAGCAAGATTAAGAGCTTTGCACACTTTCATTTCATTTAAGCTTTGAGAGCGAACAAGTAGGCGAAAATATCGGAGTTCGTGAGCCGCAAAATAGTATCAAAAAACAATACAAGTAGTAGACCTGAGTGTTTTTTGGTACAATAACTCGAACATGGTTGTTAATATCGTACAATCTGAGGTAGAGCTGACTTGTCAAAATGCTGATCAGGTCATTCGCTATAAGTCCTATTAATGCTAATAACGAAAGCGTCAGAATTGTTCAACAATGAAAATTTTGATCAATGAAATCGGAAACTGTTATGCAAGCTTCAGATGCACGATGAACTAAGGATCGAGTGGAGTGGTTTCTTTATCGGTGATGGTTGTCGCTCGTTGACACAATTTCGTGAAGAGATTCATCGTCGAATTCATAGCGCAACTTATGCAGCGCGAACTCAGTAAAGTTCACGTTTTATTGACTCAGCTTTGCTAATAACTTATCAAGGCAGCTTACATCGTTATGAGAGATAGTTAGGGTTCCCATCCTATAAAATCATCAGTTAGAACTTCACATCGGCGATTCTCTCTTTCATTGTGGAAAAAACAAATTTTCTGATATTCATTCGTTCCCAATCAAATTTTGAAGTTTGCCAGTCGCGGTGGTTTTTATTTTTGTTCACATCACTTCCAATAATCATGTTTTCAGATTCTTGACGAGTTAAAAGCTTGAAAATTAAACTGTTTGAAATTTTAAAATTGAATAAATTTTTAAAAAACCTAATCAATTGATGAAGCCCGAGTTGGATTAAATTTTTATTATTTTGATAGATGAATTGCATCTGCAAGATTTATTATGAAATCGGATTGAAATTGAAGCTGAAATTGGAAAAAATTAATAAAAATTATAGAAGTTCATTTCCATGTAGTCAGCTTTAAGCGCTATTATATCAAGTATATTTCTCAACAAAATATCCAACCATCAGTTTATTAACAAAATTTATGAAGTAATTTTCAGCTAAGAAAGAAAACATTTTGATTATTTGAGAATATCCAATATTTCATAATTTATGAAAGTTCGTAATTTCATCGTGTTGAATCAAAATTTCCCACATAAAATATTTTCCTTGAGATGTACAATTTTTTAGTCCTTGAGATATAATTTTTGAGAATCGAGAGGTATACAGTTTTTAAGAGTTCTGCTATTTCTTTCTTCGATGCTTTCGATTACAATGATCGCTGATCCATTGCTCAATCAAGACGGATGAGCGATGCGTGAAAATGTGGGTTAACTCTAGTGCTGTCCTATTAAATCACTTCAGTTTTTCTTCACGCCGAAAGAAAATAAGTATTAGAATTTTTATGTACTCTATGAAGGCAAAATAGAATTGAACAGTCATAAGATAACCATAAGTTTTGTTTCAGATGGCCGTTGGAAATATGCCAGATATTACTCAATCACAGTGCAAAGTGGACGAAATTCCTTCTTGATAAATCGAAAATTTCGCATTTTCTCAATTCCATTGCATCACTTCAGGTCTCATCTAACAATCTCATTGCAAAATACTATGAAAACCTTCTTTTAGTTAATGAACTATCTGCACATTCTTATGATAAAGCATTAGGAATGTTCAGTTTTATCCAGTGATTTTATCAGTGCATATTTATGCGTACATTAGTGTATGTGCGTGCATATATGAATGATTTATCAATACAATGGTATATGCATATGCATGTTTGTATACGCGAGTCACAAGGGGTATTGCGATAGTATTTCGTTGGTATAAGTTACACCGCTTCTTCGCAGTTTTTCAACTCATCACGTTCTATGGAAGTTCCTGATACCAGAAGCTTATGGAAGGTTAGCCTGAAAAATGTAATATAGTCCACGCCACGTTTTTCTGATTTATTGATCGCCGTTTATAATTTATAAACTTTCAGGCAGTACTTATATCGATAATAATTCGAGAAAACTACCAGCTTATCGTCGAGAAGCTACTGCTTTCAGCTGTAAAATTTCCATTTTCTTATTTTTCGTCCTTTCTATACAACAAATCGTTTTTTTTAAGTGAGTAGGTAGAGAAGACTGAAAAATGTGCTTTTTGATTTAATGTCCATTTAGAATTTGTGTGCTCAAAAACCATCTATAAAAACGAGGAGAGAAAAAATGATAGGAAGATGTAAAAATTCACTAAAATAACAAGAGTTTCTAGTTTGAAATCGCCTGCGGAACTTGATTAGAAAATTTCATGTGCACTCAGTAGGACAGGTATAAATGGTGTAATATACTGCAGTTTTCGTCAACTTCTTCTTCGCTGTTTCAATGAAACAATGAGAAAGAAATTGCTCCGCATAATCGTCTTGGTGAATTGTGGAGAGTTAAAAGATGTGCCTGCACATTTTTCAAAGATTTTCTTCGTAAGAAACATGATTGCAATGCAGATTTTCAGGCGTCCTTTCCAATCTTATTCATTCCAGGCTGTACCAACTTTGCGTTTGAGAGTAGATGTAGACGATCGAATAATCGCAAATGGTGTCAATATTTCGGCTTTGCTCGGTACTTAACTTAAATTAAACGGTTTACATGAGAGTGCAATAGAAAGTTTATTTACTTGTTCATTTATCATTTATTTTAGTTTATTAACGTATTTTTTCACCGTCCCATATAATCCCTCATAGCTTCAAAAGTGAGCTCGATATTTCGAACCCCCCACCATCTCTTGAGAGTTCGTTTTATGAAAAATCGCTAAAGGTTCTTGAATGATGAAGTTGGGTTTGTTTGTTAAGTAATCAACATCCTCAGCGGAACTCATGCGTACGGATAATGAACGAGTGAGGAAGGTTGTATGAAGGGAGAGGGGGATGGTAGAGAGGCGTTGAAATGCAAAGGCTTATTATTTTTGGTTTTCTTCTATGTCACTTTTGTTTTCGTGAAGCAATTGCCCCTCATCTCTTCGAAATTTCCAATATTCATGCCCATATAATTGATCTTTGTTGCGTAAAGTTGCATCTCTTTATATCTTGGGTTTCTCTGGTGCTCTTAAATTTGAATCAAAATTTCAATGCGGGCTTTACTGTATACCACTTTCTTTAAGGTGTTCTTTACACTATCAATTTTTTGAATGATCAGATTTCAGCTTAGAATATACCATATGACTTCTAATGAAAAGCAGTGGGTTTTATGAATTCCGAGATTTTAGATTGACCATTGAGTTGTTTACATTCTGAAGAAAATAAGATAGGGGCAGGTAAGAGGAGAGGGGTGGACAGAGAAAGGGGATCATTCCAGGAGGAGCGTACTTTTCAAGATCTAGCGGCATTCAAATTCCGTTCAAAAGATCACGTAACAATATCAAGCTGCTGCATTAGTCCTTACTTGTACTTAATCGAGAACTACAGTTGATATAAATAAGGAATGCAATTTGCATCCGAAAATCGAGTGAAGTGGCTAAAGTTGCTTATGAATAATATCTTCTGATTTCATAAGCCTTGCATTGTGCCGAATATTTTTTGCAATTTTTTCTGCAGCTATAAAAGTTTAATCAGTTTTAATGCCAACTATCGTCCACTTCAAAGGAAAATTGCGTTCATTGCAACAGAGACATAAATGATTAGGAAACATTTATGAGGAGATGAAAATTATTGTTCATTTTCGGCAAAACGGCCATATTTTGAATATCTTTTCATGTAGGTGGCATCAAAATGTGTGCCAGGTTGTTTGCCTATGAAAATATTAATATTTTGCGGGTAATTTTATAAGTTCGTTTACTGCCATCAAACTTGTAACGATTCTGATTGTAGAGCAGCTCGATTATGATTGTAGAGCAGCTGGATTATTATTGTAGAGCTGCTCGACTGTGACCATAGAGCAGTTTGACTGTGATCGTAGAACAGTGTGCAGTATGACATGCTCTTGTAAGTGTCGCTTTGATACTATGAGCAGGGTATATAAGAACTGTTATTGCCCACTCTGATTCAGTGTTGATTCGTTCTTTCGTCTGGGGTTCGTCTTCTGTTTCTTTGCTCGTTTTCGTTGGTGTGCTGCTCTTGGGCCCAGGTGGGGCCATGGTCGACTAATAAAGGTGTTTGGTTTTTATCGGGGTGCTCGACGAGATACCAGTGACCCGATAAGGATACCGGGTCGTTACAAACTTATTTTATTAATCGATTTTTATTTAAGGAGAACTCTTTGAAATGGGCAAAAAAATACCAGAAGCACAGACTAAACTCTACCCTCGATTATTCCCCGACGTCAAATATGTTGCCGTTCCTGTTCATCATGTGCACGATGAATGCATCGTCCAAACACCGGTGATATTTGAATTTGCAATCAAACGAATGACGCAGTTACGTTCCGATATCGAGCAATATTTCGCGAATGGCTATAAAGTGGATCGATGGAAGATGGTTTGACTCTTTTTTAGGTTTTGTTTCGTCAGAATAACAGATAAAACAGTTCGGCTTATTTTCCGTTTTTGTTCTTTGCACGTGCGAAAGCCTGAAAGTCGGAAGCTTCTTAACGTCATAACTTCCTAGGCAGTGCAGAAATAAGTTCATCTCTTTGTCACTTTGATGGTCAAACTGTGGAAGAAGCAATAATCTTTGCTGGAGAGTAAACATGAGATATGAGTTCAAGATAGGCCTGACGTCTTCCATATACTGATATAAGGATGTGCAATGGAATATACTTCCATATACTGATATAAGGATCTGCGGTCCTTCCTTTCCCTCCTTCGCACACTTTTCAGCTTCTCACTCGAGAGCACCGTCGCCCCTTCCGTTGTGCGTTAGAGCCTTTAAATCAGTTCTTGATGACAGTCCACCATCAAGTTGAGCCCAAAGGAAGCATGGCGAAGGTGAACGATTTCCAATACACCACGAATTATGCACCTCGAGTATTTATGACAGGGATGAGGATGGGGAAAAAGGATGCTGGAGATGGCAGTGATGCCGGAGGAGACAAATCCATCACCATATACAGCATAGCGACATTTTTATGAAAATACAAAGAGGTGATGATGTAAATGTGTTTGTTTGTGTGAGTTTATCTGTCTTACACTTTCATCTCGTGAATGACTGGATCTAACGAATTTTTGTGAGTGTAATCTTCAGCGTAGTCTGACAATAAACTACTTTTAAAGTTGATCAACCATCTTCGAGAAGATTTACGGAAAGTTATAGAGTGCTTGAATGTGCTTATCATTTGATGCATTTTGCAGCAGCTGAGTTGCATTTTCCAACCAATCGACTTAGAAAAAACCAATGTCTAAGTTTTGTTTTTGATTTGTCTGGAAATATTCATGAATGACTGCATGAGTTAAAGTATGAGCGCATTGTTACGCATTTTTTGTTGAATTATTATGAGGTTAAATTATGTGCATTATATAGGTATTACTCATGGAATTTATTGTTTGGATTAGCTTGCTTCCTCTTGTTATAAAACAAGAGCCATTGTTGTGATTCTGAAGATTAATTAAAGCTTCCGATTGTTCGTTAAGTGCTATTATTGTGAGCAGTCAATAATTTAAGAAGCATCTAGGGTAAAAAATACGACAGTTTTTTTTATAGTTGATGTGCGAATTGAAAGATCTCCACTCACAAGTACTCTCGAAACGAATTCTCCATCGTCACCAACAATTTCTCTTCGATTTCTCACAGTTCAAGAAAGCACTCATCGATGATATCGAATCTCAAATGGAAGCACTCGTCGATTCATCTCGATTGTTTAGAGTCGATACGGCAAATCGGTAAGTGACACTTCTGATGTTAAAATTCGCCACAGCATATTAAACATTTTTTATTAGAAATGCGTGCATGCTTCATTCACTACGGCCAGCTTCAGACAGTCGTTTTTGCTAACTTGATACTTACACGTCAATAATGTTTCGCGTTGAACATTAGCGTTGTTGTCTTTTATTTTCGATATAAATAATCTTTCGTTTACTGTCATCAATTTTCGATAGTTTGTGGTTGACAGATGTGAACAAAATGAAGTGGAGCAATTTTGGGAGAGATTAAAATGAAACCATCAACAAAGGAAGAATATTTCCCATGTTTGCAACCAATCGAGAAGAGGTAATGTGTATTGCATCTACTTTTAGGCTATCACATCCTAGCACATTGATGTTTCCAACAATCAGCACTATATTCTATGGCCTTCCTTCTCCCTCATACAAAGAATAGTCTCACGTGAAACCTAGGAAAACGCATTTTTGATGTTATCAATAAAGAGTTGATTGCAGTGTTGAGCAGTTATTTTTGGCATCTTGTGCCAAGCTGCACAACAAATCGCAAATGGAACAAATGATCGTTATGAGTGAAGTGGTCAACGTTGATTTACCGCAAATGAAATCTCTCGTGAATGCAATTAACGAGGCTATATTCGCAGTTATGGATTATTTCCTGCTGAATGGTTGGTTATGATTCGATCACATTCCAATATCGATGCTTTCTTTTCGTTTTATCCTAAATTCTTATGAGCTTTCAAGTTCACCACATTTACTATAGGAGGATCTATAGGCTAGGCTTATGGTGACAGGATTTATTAAGGATAGGTTTATGTTGGGTCTGCGCGTTTATTTCATATAAGTGGGATTTATTTGCTGCAGTTGTTGATGAGTGTTTATGCGAGAAACCTCCATGTTTTTTTTTGCCTAATTAACTCGCAATAAATTGATTTATTTTAAGAGAGCGTTGTGACGAGCTTGAATCGAAGATCTTGAAAATTTTGTGTTTTTAAATCTTATTGAAGGCAATGATTTCAACTACTGAGCCTTATGGAAGCTGACAAAGTAATTTTTTCGTTCCTCAAAGCCTGATTGTAGTCAATCAAAAAGTGTCAGCAATCGGCATCCATCATTTGAATTGCTGAGAATTTTGCATATCAAGTGGCATTTTCTAACCTGTGGGATCACAAGATACGCAAAAAAAAAAACGAATATCTTATGCATCATTTGCGCGATTGATCGTTCTTTTGAACTGTAAACGCATTAATGTACGCTTTTCATTATTTACTAGCAATTTATTAAGGCCAGTTGATATCAAAATCGAATTTCTCTCCAGCAAATCATATTACATGTTTACAGATGCGGATATGGAACGTTGTTTCTACGTATCGCGATTACCTTCACGATTATCCTATATTGCTGGCCTTGTGTGGCATAGACTTCACGTTGACCGAACTGTCATCGAGAAAAAGGTTATGCGAAATATCAACTTAGTAATTCATTTTTTAAAATTTGAAATTATCACTTTTGCAGCCTTATTCATAAATTACCTTTCATTTTATGCGCTGCACTTGCAAGATGTATTCTGACGTCATTGCATCAATGCTTACATATGATTTCAACTGGAAAAACACTGAAGCTATCGTTAGGAAATGTGATCGATATAATATACATCACAACATGATTTCACTGTCATAATTCAAGTTGATGCATCAACATTGCAGCGAAATTAAGAATAATTAATGGCACAAGAATTATGAATCATTCATTCTCATCGATCGAGTTGCATTTTGCAACCGATCGAATCGAAGAAACGATTATTTTTTGCAACAAATTTGTATGATTGCTCGGATCAGCTAAAATATAAATTATAAATGTGTTGCTATGCAGCATTTATTGTTTATTCACAAATTTTTAGTGCGATGAGTCGGAATATTCCAAAGAATATTCCGAAAAGGAAACAAAAATTTTGTTCTCATTATCATTTACATGCTTTTTATAATATATTCGTTTGTTATTTTATATTCATCGTGTTATTGCGATAAATTTCTATAGAAGTGAGAAAATTTCAGGAATTCCATTCAAAAGTTTTTGATATTGTGCAGCCACTAGAGACATTTACAGACTTCTTGAGACGTTCTCATGTTTATTACTAATAAATTGCAACTGCAGATATTGGAACAGTCGGAAACGATGCATTTCGAGGCCGAAATGCTCGAGAAGGAACTAAATATAGCACAAAACAAATATCACAACTTGAATACACTCTCTGAGCTAAAACGCATTTCCCATAAATTTGCTGATATCAGCGAGAAATGTACGCATGTCATCGTTGATTATCCGGTTAGTTGCAATGACAGTTTTTGATGGTTTGCATTTTAGGGATATTAGTAAGTGAAAATCATTTTTTATGGTTCGTATTGCATGTTCGCGTGCAAAATATTTGAAGCAAGGCGCAGGCACACTTCACATTAGCATATGCATATATATATATATATATATATATATATATATATATATATATATATATCTTGCTTCACCTCACTTAACTTTGCTCTTTACTTTGATCAAAACAGTAATCATTACGAAAAAATATCTTTTCGTATCATTTAGAAGTGTAGCCTAAAAATTAGAGTGGGAGGAATGGCTCGATGGAAAGGAGTCAAAGAGTCTGGTTAGAGCCTATTTACAGCCGACCATGCAGTAACCTTAGGAAACGATCAATGATGCGAAATGGTCACTGCGAAACAAGTTAAATTACCTTATATATTAGAGTTGTGAGCGGAGCTGCAAAAACGCATATCGTTTTAGATCTTCCAGCTTCACCTGTTTACTTTGGTCTCAAAGAGAAAGTCTAAGGTCATTGTGGATAGTGGCACTACAAGCGTTGTTAAACGATCATCGAAGCACGGGTTGAGATTCTATCAACTTATGTTTTGGCCCTGACTTCTTTTTTGCTGTGTGCTTTAATGAATGCTTGATGATTAGCTGTAAGATTTCAAAATTCAAATTTTATTTGCTCTCCATCTGAGATGACACATGTCAGTGAGATATACTAACATCGTTATTATAGAAACATTGTGCGTTATTTCGAAAGCAAAAAGAACGTTGAATATGTTGTCTGCCAAGACTTCAGCTAGCATCAAAAAATCGCGAAAGACACTCCACACGAAAAACTCTTTGGGATCACCTTGGGAAATAAGTGCAAAGAGGCAATTGCAAAACAATGCAACAGCACAAGGAACCTCGAAGATCTTAGAAAAGAGCATTATTTCTTAAACTTAGCTGACTATACACAAGAAACCGATAAAAAGCCCGATAACTGTACCTGTTTTTCCCCTATCCTCTCTATCATTTTGACTCCATTCCTATACAAGCAGCTGCTCGAAATTGGGAATTTCATGGTGCACAAGGGGTTTTATTTGAAGTTGGTGCCGTAATTCCAGAAATCAGTAGCTCCAAGATTGTTCACTGCAAAATCTAGGACGCTGATTTCTTAGCGTACGACGGATATTTCAGGCGTTGAAGAGTCAGTTGGCTTTACTTGAAGCGGAACCGATTCGTTGCGATTTACCAACGCTGTTGCATCATGCAACTCTTTTCAAACGGTTCTCAGCATTGCATTTGGAAATTATCACATGCGAAGAGAATTGGCTAAGCAGTAAGGTTATTTCTGAGAAATTCCACAGTTAGCAAGACGGACTCTTGCATAAGCAACATCACGCAACAAAAAGTAGTTAAGCATCTCCATGCCTTCTATAAACTTCATTTGGGAATAGCTAGCCGATCGGAAATATCTCCCTCCCTCTTCCTCCTTCTTTTTCTCCTTCCTCTTCCCCTCCTCTTACTCTACCTTCTTTGTGGTTTTGCAGCTAAAGTAATATCTTTGATTCTGACCTGCACCCTCAAGATAAACGAACGATATATTTCAAATATTTGCTAATCGAAGCACGAATTCATCCAAAGTACTTAAATGATAATGATGAAATCTACTTGTGAACGTATCGTTTACGATATCTGCAATTTGTCATTTCGTAGTTGTATGCAAATACTTTTTTATCTCACTCTTTTCCTACTTTTCAACAATGCATTGCGAAATTGATGGACGAATAACACGGAAAATTGCGAGCGAAACAAATTTTGCGGATATAGTTATATATATTATATATTAATAGATTTTTGTTTTCAAAAAATGAAGCGTTGAGAGCGTCTATGATATTCTCGGATCATTCTGTTTGCATAACATCATTCAATGACGGACCAAATTTTATTTATAAAATTCAGCTCGAATCGTCGATTTCAATCGATTGGAGATCCCGGAAAAAGTGGAACGACTGCGAAATGAGTTCTTCGAAATACATGCAATCATCGAAAAAGAAGAGAATGAAACCGTCTTTGGTGTAAATCTTTTTCACTTTTTCTCTTCTTCTAGTATTATTTGAAATTTTGCATATCTCATCGAGCATAAGCGCATCGTGTTGGACGACAGTTCACTTGGGGCGTTATGTTCACACTGTGGATCATAACCTAATATCCATCTTACTAATACCCCACATAGTTTTATTTTAAATCACACTTCACACTTGCAAGCATCAAGGTGCACATCGAATAAGATCACAGAGTTGAAATAAAAAAAACGGATTTTTATATATTTTTTCTCCATATGTCAACTGCTTTCTCAAATTTCAGCTATTACACCAAAAAGAAGAAAATCTTGAGAAAATTCTATCGAAATTCGTTGAGCTTCTTCCAGTTCTAACCGCACTCAGTAATGACGGCATGAAGGAATATCATTGGCAAGAGGTGAGGCAACATTTATAAAATCATTTTCGTTGGAAATTGTTTACCCACTTGTGTAATAATCATATCCAACCGGAAGCTTTTAACCTCTTTTTACAGCTAAAAATTTGTTGGTTTGCATGCGGCCCGTCTTGTATTTTGGTTATAGTGATTTCTTTTCTTTCTTTACGGAATAAGAAGGCTGGAACGCATAATGGAATTGGTTCTGTTTTTATTACAGATTCTTGGAGACATGAAAACTAGTGAAGAGACGAAATCGTCAATGCGTGTGAAGGATATCATCGAAATGGACATAGCAGAGAAAATAGAAAAGATTGAAGAGGTTCGATAGCATACTTAATTCGGACTGCAAGAAATTTCAAAGGATTTTATACCTCCTTTATATTGCTCACTTCACCTCAGAAGATGTATCCAAGGGAGGGACGGGCGTGAGCTACTTCAATGCAAAAAATCGCTGCTGCAGTGCATCATCGCCGATCCATGCGGCATACGGCCTCTAGCTTCCACCACTCTATAATGTGCATCCTTGACTTGCACAACTCGATGGTTTATGGCCAGGTTTTTTAGAAGGCAAAACGTTGAAATATCTAGCTCTTAAAATTTCACTTTCAACAAGCTGAGAGAATTTGAAGTTCTAGTTTTTATGAATAGGAATATATCCTGTTTCAGTTCTTGAGAATAGGAATAACTATTTAAAAGGATGTCATCGAGAGATCGAGAGAGAGGGCTGAGATCACATCACCAACGGTGATGAGTTTCAGGAAATTGGGAGTAATCTTGATTTAAAAGTTTGGCAGAGATCGGTTTGGGCGGCCAAAAGGTTGCCTCACTTGAGACCAAAATGCATACTATTTGCAAATTACTTTGATGTTGCGATTTATAAGAGGAAGTGATCCAAAAATATTTGGTGTATGCTGAAATGCTGACTTTCTTATTCTGAACGAAAGCGGAGGGGGAGGGCTTTGTTTCGTCCTAGAGAAATCTAAAAATAAGATTCTTGAGAAACCAATTCTCGAAATTTCACGACACTGTTTGTTTGGCTCATTCAGAGAAATAATAGATTACGAGTTGTGGATTGTCAAAAAAGTTTGCTTAGTTTTGGGTTGAACTCGTTTCAACTGTTTAGTTAGTAAAGCTGATTTTCTGTTGCTTTATCCAAACTTCAGTGGCAACCATAATGGTGATTCTTGTCGTTCCTTTCCTTAGGAAGTTTCAACAAAATCTTGGACAAACCGCAACCGTGACCTCATAAAAAGATATGATATCCTAAGGAATTGCAGTGGTAGAACATCATTTTAGTGCTTATGCAATGGTTTTCATTTATTATACAACAGATCATGTCAAATGCGAATTATTGTCAACCTTGTTGGTGCTTTTAGGTTAGTGCTGTGGCTACTAAAGAGCGAATCCTCGAGGAAAACGTCAAATCAATGCAGCAGCAGTGGGCGGGTGTTACTCTTTCATTTGTACCCTATAAAGATACGGTAAGTGACCACTTCTACTGTAATATGATTAAGACGCTGGTATCAGAGAGGTTCAATGAATATCGACGGTCTATATCAGTAGTCATATTCGACTGCAACTGTTAGCCATAGCGTTTCACAAAGAATGTCTCTACCCGCTTATCTAGCAGTCATTACCGCAGCAGCCCATATAAAGTCCATCCAAAGAGTGTCTTATTTTATATTTTCATTTGAAACAGTTTTAATTGTTTATTTTTCCTTTTCATGATTTTCGACTTGACATGAAAGAAATTTAGCCCTAGTTAAACAGAACTATCGACTGTAACAATGCATTCTCAAGCCATCTCAATCCTGTCGATCGATTAGGGCCTCTCTGGGGAGCGGTTTCTATGTTTCAACCACTGAATTTTTCTCATCTCCGCTGCATCGTTCCGAGTCTTTTATTCCTTCCCCAGCCGTATCGTCTTCTGGCAGTGTCGCAACCG
This sequence comes from Baylisascaris procyonis, assembly GCA_037389465.1. Classification (NCBI taxonomy): domain Eukaryota; kingdom Metazoa; phylum Nematoda; class Chromadorea; order Rhabditida; family Ascarididae; genus Baylisascaris; species Baylisascaris procyonis. The sequence continues at coordinate 2,997,177 of JAZARR010000221.1, forward strand.
ACTCTTTCATCTGTCCATTCTCCCAATTTCCTCTTTTTTTCTCTCGGTTTCCTTCCTCTTGCTGCTGTCGGTCTCGAAGAGCCATTGAAGAGCCACTGTTGAACTCAGGATCCTTTCTCATCCCCCCGCCTTGGCCTCCACTCAACCAAAAACCCACACGATGCGATCATCAGTAGCACAGATATCTCCAAATTTGCACTTTGTTATCTTCTCAGGAAAGCTCAATTATCGTAATGCTTAAACTGAGATGTTTTACAGGAATTAGAATTAGTACTCTTGACTGATCAATTACGAGTTCTTCTCGAAGCACATATCGTTCGTACGCAAACGATACTCGGCTCTCCATTTGTTGCGCCATTGATGGAGATCGTTCATGAATGGGCGAATACACTTTATTCCATCGATTCGTTCTTCTCATTCTACTCAATGGTTATAGTTTCTTATGAGAGCGCCAATTTATTTGCTTAACTACTAGATAGTATTGAGATATTGCGCACTTTGCAATCAATGTTATACGTTGAGCAAATGAACGAAACGAGACTGCCTTATTTAAAAGTTGCCAAGACCACCTATTGCTTTGTTCGAAACGTATCTTCCTATCTCTATCAGTAAATATTGCCCCATGAAGAATTTTACTTGAAATTCTGTCTCTTCTGTATTCCATAGCCATCTACCACTTGAGGTAAGAAAAATCATCAACAAGGTAAGAAAGTGTTAACAAAGTTTTCCTCAATTAATTCTTTAAATCGAAGAAAATAAATTAAAAAAATAATGACAAAGTTAAGCACATTCCAGGGCACTTTTATTGGCATTTCCTTATGTATTCATGAGTCGTTTCAGATTTATATATTTCCAATGAGTCCGGCCAAATTGAAGGAAATCTCTCATGCTCGAGGTTATGAACCATTCGTTAACACAGTTGAGAAACATAGAACATATAGGCAGTCTTAGAGAACTTTGTTTTGAAGATGTTGCCAGATGCTACTTTTCATAGCAGCCCTATTGGCTTATGCAACATAAAAAGCTAAACCTCGAGGCAGCTTCTCTCACTGTTTCTCACTTTTTCAGCTGCTCTAGATCTCATCAATTCTCAGTACCATTACATATGTGCAAATCATTGTTGTGCGGTGATTCCCGATTCATCAGCTGAAGTGGTGAGCTCGGGTCTTATAACTTTAGGCACTTATGTTTATCGTACAATTTATTCATCTGCCTATGTGGTGGCGAAACAACTTAATGTTGGCCTCGGATCTGATCTGCGAACAATGACCTTTCCATATTTCTTCGCATTTATAAATGAGAATTTCATATCCGCTTCTGTAGTCTTTCCTGCGTTGCGATCTTCTTGAGTATTTGATAGCTAATGAGATTCAAGATTCGTATCCAATTCAGTGTGAGTCAAAGTGGTGTTATCTGGAGCCGATCTTTGCATCAGAAGAAGTTGCTTATCAAATGCCAAACGAATGGCGAGCCTTCAAGGACATTTGCGAATCCTGGATCGCTTTTCACCGCCAACTTGTGAGCTGTCTTCAATTTTATTTAAGCCAAAACTTTGAGGCTCGTCTATTAAGACCTTTACGATGTATCTCTTCGCTGGTCTGTTTTCAAGTAAAGGCTGTATCCAGATATTTGAGTTATACTCTTGAATCATCATGTGGTAACAATTTATACAAGGGAATTTCTACATCTGAATTCAAATCTTTGAAATGGTTCGATGATTTTTCTACATTTGCATGAATGTAATGTTTTAGAAGGAGCATTCGGTGATAATACGCATCACAAGTGAAATACCGATGATAGATGATACATTGCGACATCTAGTTGCATCGTTTGAAAGAATGCACGAAGGATTCGAAAATTTCCTCGAAAAGAAACGCAACACATTTCCTCGGTATGTTACCATATTTAAAGAAAACGCTTTCGTACTTTCCATTTACTTTCTTGTCTGCAGTATTCAACTTCATTTTTTTTTTTGCTATTTTGCACATTTCACAAATGAAAAAAAAAATACATTGCGACTAGAAATAATTTAACAAAGTTTATAATAAATATGTAAATAATATGTAGTATTTCGACTGCATTATCCATTCCTGCTCAACATCGAACTCAGAGCAAAATCATTAAGTCATACTTCATGATCTCAAATAGAGACTTGAAATTAAACTTCGTGTTTTTGAACAACAGCTTTAAGTCAGACTTTGCTTTTTTTCTAAAAAAAGGGCTTAAATCATACTCTATGTTTGCATGCGAAATCTTTTAGTCAGACTTAATTTTCTTAAACAAAAGCTTCGAGTTACTCTTTGCATTTCTGTTTATTCATCAGTGAGCCTCTATGAGGAATTTTAAAGATGGTGTTTTATCCACATTGAAATCACTGAATTCTAGTATTCACTTCACTAACAAATAATGCTGTATGGTTTTCTTGGATACGTATTAAAGGAATGCAAAAACTCAGTGCGATATTGTTTGCAGTTTATACTTTTTGTCAGACAGCGAGTTGATGGATTTATTGTCTCGTGCACGCAATATTAGCGCCATGTCAATATTCCTACCGAAATTGTTTTCATCGGTGCGAGCATTTGAATTCACCGCCCGAGGTGAAGTATGCACGCTTGTCAGCGATTCCGAACGCATGCAACTTATCAAACCTGTTAGTGTAGCACTTGCAAAGGTATGTTGTACTTATATGTGAAATTAAGCTAGTCAGCAATAAAATACTATATGCAACGCCTTATACGACCTCGCACCCCAGATGACTAGGCATTACTTTGCACTATCGCATGCGCACATTATATATATATATATATATATATATATATATATATATATATATATATATATATATATATATATATATATATATATATATCGTGACTGCAAACTTTCGAGCATGAAAGTCGCAGAGATGACGCCTCTTGGAAGCCATATCAGTAGGGGAGAGTTTTCATCG